>CM073314.1:9697020-12451187 GCA_037043255.1 Diadegma fenestrale | reverse complement strand
ACTTCAGCATCATAAATTTCTCATCCTCGGAATCACGTCCCTCAACATTTTTTTATCACTCTTGAATCATGAATTTTAATGCCGCAGGTTTCGAGCACAACCGGTCGAGGACGCAGTAAAGGAACTCCACGTACGAAAAAGAGTCGGAAAAAAGCGGACAAGGAAGTTGCACCTCCGATAGTCGCTACTCCGAGTGTACAACCCGAACAACCGTTGTCGGACAATCTCGTGACGCCTGGTGACAGCAGCAACATTGTTGACAGCGTCGCCGACTCCGAGGACAACAAACCGTCGTCGGGTGGTGACGTCGAGGAAGATTGGAACAAAAGTAGGAAATCTCGACCACCGAGGAAACCGAGAAAGCCTAAAGAACCGAAAGAGCCGAAAGAAGCCAAAATAAAGAAAGAGCCTAAACTAACCAAAGAGGCTAAATCACCGAAACGAAAAAAACGGAGCAAAGAGCCCAGGGACGCGTCGAAACGTAGCAGTAAAAAGTGAGAATCTTTCGGAGCTTTTCAGACTAAAAATTCTAAACGTTGTCATTGTTAATTGAATTTTTTTTTTTTTTCGTATTAGAAAACCCACTCAATCGGAATCCGCTGATGAAGAAGCGACTGCGGCGCCCGTACCGGAAACCGAAGAAGCGGTTGCTTCCGAATTGGCACCCGTTCAAGACGCCGAAGTCAAACCGAGCGAATCACCCATTCAGGACGATCAAGAACACGTGGATTCTTCGACTACGGAGCCGATCGTTCCCGACACGAAGGAAGACAACGAGGCCAAAGTTGAGGAGCCGAGCGAAGTTACCGAGGAGGCTGAGAAGAAAGAAGCCACTGCGGAAACGACGGATAAGGAAACGGCCGAGGCTTCGACTCCGGCCAAGAAAAAACCTTCGCGAAAACGTTCGGTTGGAAAATCGTCGATAGGAAGGTCGCCCCGCAGTTCAAAGTGAGTCGATCGACTTTTACCAATTTCTAACACCAAAAAACTGAAATTTTTCGAGTTTCAACATTTATCCATCGATTTTTTTTTACAGAAAACGCAAGAGTCGCATTGCCCCTGATTCCGACGGCGAGGAACTCGCAGCGACTCCTCCGCCGTCGCCGGAAGCCGGTGACGATTTGAATAAACGACGGTCAGCCAGAAATACTCATCGCAAAAAATACGTCGATGATGTCATGCTCAGATTTTCTGACGACGATGTACCCGTTCAGGAAGGCTCGGCTACGAAAAAATCCGACGGCTCAAGTGGCTCGAAACCTTCGTCGACGAAGCGTGAAAACGAGGGTGGCGACGTTGGACCGAACAAGCCTAATTTCGTATACATCGTGAGTTGATTTTCTACTCGCTAATCAAAAGTTTTTTTTTTTTTCTTTATCGTTCGATGGCCTTGACTGTGACCTTAATTTGCAGAATACCACGGACGAGGACTCGATGGTTGTGCAGCACATTCTCTGTGTGCGAATGGGTAAGCGAGAAGTCAAGCCACCGGCGCCTGTGGAGGTCAAGACAGAGGTCAAAGAAAATCCGGACGAAAAAGTAGATCCAGAGAAATTGGACGTGGAGGGAGTGAAAAAAGAGGACGAGGCCGAGGCTGACGGTGAGAAGAAACCGGAAACGGGCACGGAACAGTCCGAAGAGAAAGAAAAGGAGCCTAAAAAAGAAGAAACGGCAGAGCAAAGTGAAGCAGATTCTGGAAAAGAAAAGGAGGAAGAGAAATCTTTAGAAAAAGAGAAAAACGAAATTGGAGGGCTGTCGGAAGAAACAACGGCAAAGGAGAAGGAAGACGATAAAGAAAAAATCGAGACGGACGTGAAGGAAGTGGCAGAAAGTACAGAAATGGAAACGGAAGTCAAAGCGGGAGAAACTCCAGAGACTAAAGAGAAAGTCCCGGAAGTTGAGTCTTCCGAGTCGCTCGAAGAAGCGACGGAAAAAGCCGATAAAGAAGAGGAGAAAATTGCGGAGACTGGAGATTCCAAAGAGGAAGATGCGACCGACAAGGACGAGGAAATTGTCGAAAAAACGGACGATTCCGGAGACAAAAAACCTGAAGAAACTATCGCGACTGCCGATAAAGAATCCCCCGAAAAAGCCGATGATGCGGTTGATAAAAAGGACGAGAAAGAAAATTCTAGTAAAGAAAAAACTGAAGTCAAATCTCAAGAGCCTGGGAGCACGGACAACGCCAACGCCGAAGAAGTCAAACCTCAAATGATCGAAGTGGAAGAATATCTCGTCAAGTATCGCAACTTTTCTTATCTGCATTGCGAATGGAGGACGGAGGAGGAAATGTACAAAGGTGACAAAAGGATACAGGCCAAATTGAAGAGATTCAAGCAAAAGATGCAGCAGAACACAAACATTTTCGAAAACGTGAGTATATCGCAAGTCCCTTTAATTTATTTAAAAAAAAAAATGCACTTGAAGTTTCTCCAAAAGTATGGAAATTCGAATGTCCCGTGACTTGAGGTTTTTCTAGCGAATTTGGATCGACTTCGCTAAACTTGCGTGAATAATTTTGTATAAAAAAAAAAAAAGAGATTTTCGAAACACAAAATAGTTGCGATGTCTCATTCTTTATTCATCATTTTTTATGAATTAAATTTTTTTGAGTAAATCATTATTAACTAATTGATAACAATGAAATTGATAGGAATTTTGATTCATCATTGTTTATCAATTTTAGTTTTTTTAAGTAAATTATTATTAACTAATTGATAATAATGGAATTGATATGAATTTTTATTCGTAATTTTTTATCAATTAAATTTTTTCAAGTAAATTATTATTAACTAATTCATACCAATGAAATTAATATGAATTTTTATTCATTATTTTTTATCAATTAAATTTTTCTTAATATGCTACGATTTTTTTGTAAATTCGGCACGAAAAACGCTGATTATCGTGTGAATAATTTTTTGGGAAAAAAAAAAGCGATTTTCGAAACACAAAGAAGTTGCGATGTCTCGAATTGTTTTGGCTTGAATTTTTTGATAATTTTTTTTATAGCCGGAAGAGGATCCTTTTAATCCAGACTTTGTGGAGGTTGATCGTGTCCTGGACGAGGCAAAACACACGGATCCAACGACGGGCGAAACGGTCAGGCATTTCCTCGTGAAATGGCGTTCCTTGCAGTACGAGGATTCGACGTGGGAGCTCGAGGAGAACGTGGATCCTGACAAGATCGTGCAGTTTCACAGATTCAACAAATTGCCGCCGAAGGATCAATGGAAACCGAAGAAAAAGCCGACGAATGCGTTGTGGAAAAAGTTGGAAGTGTCGCCCATTTACAAAGGAGGAAATAGCTTGAGACCTTATCAGCTCGAGGGTCTCAATTGGCTGTTGTTCTCGTGGTACAACGGTCACAATTGCATATTGGCTGACGAAATGGGTCTCGGAAAAACTATTCAATCTTTGACGTTCGTCGAGGCCGCTTACAAGTACGGAATCCGTGGACCGTTCCTCGTTATCGCGCCGTTGTCCACCATCCCGAATTGGCAAAGAGAATTCGAGAGTTGGACGGACATGAACGTGGTCGTTTATCATGGCTCAGCCGCGAGTCGTACGATGCTCCAGGAGTACGAAGTTTATTACAAAAACGACAAAGGCGTCCAAATCAAAGATCTTATCAAGTTCAACGTCTTGATAACGACCTTTGAAATAATAATAACGGATTTCAACGAGTTGAAAGGCTACAATTGGCGATTGTGCGTGATCGACGAGGCGCACAGGCTAAAAAATCGCAATTGTAAACTGCTGGAAGGCCTGCGACAGTTGAATCTCGAGCATCGTGTCCTGCTCTCAGGTACGCCCTTGCAAAACAACGTCAACGAGTTATTCTCGTTGTTGAATTTCCTCGAACCCACACAATTCGCCAGCAGCGAAGCTTTTCTCAAAGAATTTGGCAATCTCAGCAGCGAATGCGAAGTCAACAAATTGCAATTGCTCTTGAAACCCATGATGCTGCGCAGGCTCAAAGAAGACGTGGAGAAATCTCTCGCCCCCAAAGAAGAGACCGTCGTTGAGGTCGAACTGACGAATATTCAGAAAAAATATTATCGCGGTATTCTCGAGAGAAACTTTTCCTTCCTCGCGAAAGGCACGACCTCAGCGAACATACCAAATTTAATGAACACCATGATGGAACTTCGAAAATGTTGCATTCATCCATTCTTGCTCAACGGAGCTGAAGATCAAATCCAAATGGATTACAAATCACCCGACAAGGAAGACAGCGAAGCGTATTATCACGCTTTGGTAAACAGTTCCGGAAAAATGGTCTTGATCGATAAATTACTGCCGAAATTAAAAGCCAGTGGTCATCGCGTTTTGATATTCAGTCAAATGGTCAAGTGTCTTGATCTCTTGGAAGATTATTTGCTTTACAGAAAATATCCGTACGAGAGAATCGACGGTAGAATTCGAGGAAATTTGCGACAAGCCGCGATCGATCGTTACAGCAAACCCGATTCCGATCGTTTCGTTTTTCTTCTCTGCACAAAAGCCGGCGGGCTTGGAATTAATTTAACAGCTGCCGATACCGTTATAATATACGACAGCGATTGGAATCCACAGAACGATTTGCAGGCTCAAGCACGTTGTCATCGTATCGGCCAGCAAAAAATGGTCAAAGTTTATCGTTTGCTTTGTCGCAACACTTACGAGCGAGAAATGTTCGACAAAGCGTCCTTGAAGCTCGGACTCGACAAAGCCATCCTGCAGTCCATGAACACGGCACAAGGAGGAAAAGATCCAAATAACAAGCAATTGACGAAAAAGGAAATTGAAGATTTGCTGAAAAAAGGTGCGTACGGCGCAATCATGGACGACGACAACGCTGGCGACAAATTTTGCGAAGAAGATATCGAACAGATTCTCGAAAGACGAACACAAATCATCACAATCGAAGCTGAAAAAGGATCGACCTTCTCCAAAGCGAGTTTCGCGTGCTCACAAAATCGCTCGGACATCAATATCGATGATCCAGACTTCTGGAAGAAATGGGCCAAGAAAGCCGAAATCGACACGACCGAAAAGAAGGAGGAAGAAGATCTCGTTATTTCAGAACCACGACGTAGAACCCAAATCAAACGCTATGGTCACGATGAATCTGTCGTTGATATGTCCGAACTCGACAGCTCGGACGACAACAGCGACGACGAAGGAACCGGCCTAACGGGTAGAGGTACGTGTGATTTTCATCTTATTTTACGAATTGAAGAAATTGAACAAATTAAATTCCCATTTTTTTCATCAATTAAATTTTTTTCAGTAAATTATTATTAACTAATTGATAATAATGAAATTAATATGAATTTTTATTCATCATTTTTTGTCAATTGAAATTTTTTAAGTAAATTACGATCAACTAATTGATAATAATGGAATCAATATGAATTTTTATTCATCATTTTTTATCAATTTAATTTCTTTAAGTAAATCATGATCAACTAATTGATAATAATGGAATCAATATGAATTTTTATTCATCATTTTTTATTAATTAAAGTTTTTTAAGTAAATTATTATTAACTAATTGATAATAATGAAATTAATATGAATTTTTATTCATCATTTTTTATCAATTAAATTTTTCCCAATTTGCCACGAATTTTTCCTAAATTCGTGACGAAAAAACGAATGAAAATGTGAATGAACTCGTTTCCTTTCTCCTTCGTTCGGTTAATCAATATTTCGGTGGAAAAATACAGGAAAGAAGAGGCGCGACAAATTTGGAAAGAGAACCCGAAAGTTCTACGACGATTACGTGCCAAGGGACGGTGAAGTAGTTTACGGAAGTTGGGCTCGAACTGAGTGTTTCAAGGTGGAGCGTGGTTTGCTCACTTTCGGATGGGGACGTTGGGAAGACATCCTGCAGCACAGTCAATTCCGTCACGGTTGGCGAGAGATCGACGTCGAGGATTGCGCCCGAGTTATTCTCCTTTATTGTCTCCGTTATTACCGCGGTGACGAGAAAATTCGCAGTTTCATATGGGACCTTGTTACCCCGTTGGAAAACGGTGAAAAAATAAAAACCATACCGGCTAATTTACAGTCGAGACACAGCCGACAAAAGAAAAAGAGCAGAGTTCGCGAATGTCGAGAAACTCGAGGATCAACCATCAACGGTGGACCCATGGATCCCAATCATTGGAGTCAAGCTGAAAAATACGACGGTGATATATTCCTTGAGAGTACATACAAGAAGCATCTCAGTCGCCACGCCAACAGGTATGAGAACGTTTCGAGCCATCACAACTATTTCCCAACACACACAAAAACCACTAAAACTTAAGGAGGTTCCGCTATGGCGCAGGGAATAACGAACGGAGTGAGCCACAAGAAGCACAATTCCCAAGAAAAAATGACCATCTGCTTTTCGTTTAGCAAGCGATCCGTTGCGAAACTCCTAAAAAATGAAACGTTCCGAGCATTCTGTCGATTTCAACTAGAAACATCTCCTCCAAACATTCGTTGACCCCACTATTTTTTTTATTGATTCGGAACCCTTGGAGTTTTTTTTTTTTATAAATTGAGATTTTAATACGCGTTTTATCTCATCGGGGAGCATTTAAAATATTTTTCTGATTTCATAAGGGTAAGAAAGTTGCGTAAAGCCGAAATTTGCGTGATTCGGAACCCTTGGAGTTTTTTTTTATAAATTGAGATTTTAACACGCGTTTCATCTAATCGCGAAGTATTTTGAATATTTTCCTGATTTCATTGGGGTAAGAAATTTACGTAAAGCCAAAATTTGCGGGATTCGGAACCCTTGGAGTTTTTTTTATAAATTGAGATTTTAATACGCGTTTTATCTGATCGGGAAGCATTTTAAACATTTTTCTGATGTCATAAGGGTAAGAAATTCGCGTAAAGCCGAAATTCGCGGGATTCGAAACCCTTGGAGTTTTTTTTTCATAAATTGAGATTTTAACACGCGTTTTATCTAAGCGGGAAGCATTTTAAACATTTTTCTGATTTCATAAGGGCAAGAAATTTGCGTAAAGCCAATGTTGAATCAAGTTACTTTCGACTTTGAAAATATGCAGTAAAACTTCGTTGACTTGGGATGATTTTGAGAGAGATTAAAGTTTGCTGCCTAAATAACAACATATTTCGTTCTCAGATTTTAATATAATTCTCGCTCTCCTAACGGAACCTCCTTAATTGTTCATCAAAATTTCTGCATGTTCGTCTGAGATTTTTGTCCACGAGCCAGTGAATTCGTTGCCCAGTATAAAAAAAAAAAGCGTGAGAACGAATCGAACGTAATAAACTTTCTCCAGCGCCGTAGGCATTAAATTGAAACGGATGAAAAATCGATTAAACGGAATTGTGCATCGTGTCCATTGTGTTTCAGAGTTCTTCTGCGAGTACGAATGCTTTATTATATCAAGCACGAAATAATCGGCGATTTGGTGCAGCACATATCGGACGGAGTCCATGTCAGGTTCGTAAATAAAACAAAAGAAAAAAACAAACAAACAACAAGCAAAATCGAGACAAATAATGAAAACAGAGTTAAAAAGAGAGAAACTTGAGATTACACAACGATGCTTCGACTTTGCCCCTCCCCCCTTTTCATTATTGCCTCGTTTAATTACCTGCGTTTTGTTCACGTTGGAAAAAAGCCGAGAGAGAGAGAGAAAAACATCATGCACTTACATACGGCTTCATACAGTGCTTTTATAGTTGTGCATGTGCAATGTATTCGTTTCACCCTTGGGACCTGTTTATCCGTATACGAGGAATGACTCCATAGAGCCGAGATACGTTATACTTTTGTTTTTTTTTCTTCTTCATTCACTTAGCCCTTAACTTTATTTTCATACATGTACACACATACACACGCGGTTTAATTGGCAAAAGGCTGGAATAATAATTAACGCCTGTACTAATGAATTTATTGTGGATTTCCCTCTTCGTTCCTCTATCACTTAATCAAAACACGCATTTTCTTTTATTCATTGTGTGTGCGTGTGTGTATGTGTGTATGTTTTTACGAGACACTACGCGCGCATCCTAAACGGTCGGCGATGTCAACGGGACGATGTGGTAAGACGGATCTTTGAACGAAATAAGAGACCAAGAGAAACGAAGATACGAAAGACAGAAAACATACGAGAGCAGTGCACTGTGGCAAGAGGGCAAAAAAAAAAAACAAAAAGGTTTTGATTGATCTTTCAAAAAGATGAAACAAAAAAATCGATCAAATTTGTCGGAATTACTAGAAATAAAGATTTGGCGATCTCGGTTCTCTAACTCGCGACTTATATATTCGACGTCACTACGATCAAATGCGTCTTCGGATTTTTAGATATTTTTACATCTTGAACCGTGCTACTTCGTTACTTACAGGACAAGTTGTTTTTACCTCCTTTACTCTATTCTTTGATTTTGTTTTCCTTCTATTTCTATTATCGTTTTCGTTAAATGCACTTTCTTCAAATTCTCCGTTGTTTTTTTGAGTATTCTTTTATTTTTCGTTGCTGATAGTCACGCAGAAAATTGGACACGAAAGTTTGAGTTGTAGTTTGATTCTATGGGGACGCAAAACAGTCTGATTTATATTGTTAAACTTTTTAGCTAAGTGGCCGAACGTAACTATCTGGTGAAGAGCTCTTCTCGTGTATGCATGTAGTTGAAAGTACTTTAGCTCTGTGTATATAATGGATTATTATTTATTTGAATTTTTTTTGTTATTTCTTGATTCTGGGACCTCTTGTGAACTTATAATTTTCTTTCGAGTTTCCGCAAGGATGTTTATGTATTTTTATTCAAATTTGAGTACAACTTTTGCGATTATTATTATTATTATTATTATTTGGTTTTCTCAAATTTTAGTTACAAAGGTGAATTCGTAAATTTGTTTTGACTGAAGCAACTATTGTTTAGTTTTCCAAAGCAGGCTGCGCTGAATTATCGAAATTATTTTGACGAAGCTTCGCGATTTATTTAGTTAAACTATTTTTGTTTACTCCGAGCACGATTATGTCGAGCTCAAGAACTGATATCGTCAAGTCTTTGACCCAAAATTATTTTTCTATCGGAGAAAGAGTCAAATTGTTGTTTTGTTTGATTTGTTGGATTTAAAATTGAAAGAAAACAGCAAGAAATGTTGAAAATCGATTGGCATTATTGTGAATTTGGCAAATTGTAAGTAAAACCGCCCTACAGTGCGTTGCGGATAAACCCTCCGCAGTTACCGGAGCGACCAGCGAAATGGTGGGACACGACGGCAGACAAGTCCCTAATAGTTGGCTGCTACAAACATGGCTACGAGAATTACGACCAGATGAGGACCGATCCCACGCTTTCTTTCATTTCAAGCTGTCCTCCCCCTTCCCAGACTCAGACCGTCCAGATCAAGTGAGTATATTCTTTTTCTTTTTTTTTACTTTTTTTTCTTTTTTTTCTCGCTAACATTCACCGATACAATTGCTGTTTATTTATATATATACATTGTTACACATGTAAATATATATGTAAACGTGAATCATAACTTTAACACATTCTTTGCACGCATAATACATCCGCTTAACGTTTATGTTCCCGCAAATACGTATACCTTTACCGTACAATGAAAATCATACAAGGAAAAACATAAAAACACGCACTGAAGAGAAAATTTCGTTGGAAAAGATCGATATTTTGTTGGATACGTTCAACTGACCGTTTTTTCCAAAAATCACGAAAATTTGAACGATCCACGATTTTTGAGAAAACCTTTTGGAAAAGTAAATTTTGGTCGTTCCAATCGTAAATTCTGCTGATAGTTCCGTTACAAATGAAAAATATTGTCGAAATAACGAAAATTTCGAAATTACCCCAAAATATTTAGTTCGCTGTATTCAACAAAATATCGAGAATTTTTTGGCAAAATTGAATTTTCAGTGCGTGAACGATTGCGAATTCATGACTTTTTTTTTGTAAGAATCACTAAAACGACAAATGGTTTCATCATTCGTCCCTTCGTACTTCTTCCTCCGCTGCTTCACACACGAAATATGGTCCCCCGAATATCAAAGTCGAAAAGTGTACAGCAGAAACAAAACGAGACACTTTACAACATAATTTTATTTTCCAGTGAATGATAAATGGATTATTTATCATTTTAGCAATGTTGTGTTTTTTTTTTTCAATAATCTCTCGAGATTGAGATCGTCGCTGTCGTCCTGTGAGGATGTTGAACAAGAATATGTATTGGTTGATTTTTTTTTCACGCTCGGTTTGCCCGAAAATTTGAGTTTCCGAGTTCGGTGCAAAGTTTCGGGGATCCGGGGGGTTTCTAAAACAATGCAATGTCTGAAAACACCGGGAATTTTATTTTATCGTTCACAGGGACGAAAGCAACAATATCGTCGAGCCTGAGAACGACGACGGCGAAATTTCAACGTTGCCTAAAGACTCGAAGGACGCTGAGAAATTCGGGAGCGAAACTCCGGCCGATTCACCGGCTATTTCCGTCAAAGCCGACACTCCCATACCTGCCGAAGCTGGAGGCAGTCACGACGGCACGGAAATCATAATCGACGATGAAAAATCCTGGCCCAGCACGGTCGACCTCAACACGCGATTGCGACGAGTTATCACTTCGTATCAACGCACCATCGTCAAAAAAGACGACGGCAAAAATATGATGAAAGGCAAAATGGATCTTGGCCAACAGCAACAACAACAATTACAACAAATGCAACAACATCATCAACAGCAACAACAACAACACCAGCAACAACAACTCCAACAACAACAACAATCTCAAGGACAACAACAAGGCCAAGTCGAAATGGCCAATCACGCTAGCACAGCCACTGACCCACCTTTGAATATGCAAGGATGGGACTTGCAACAACTTGCCATGTATCTTCTGGTTAGTCTCCTCCGTGCAATTTCCAAAATTCACCAAAAAACAAAAAATCCGCCGAAATTTCGACGATTTTTAATACCTTCCCGTGATTTTTTTATCCTTACAGAAAATGGAGAGGAGAGAAAAAATGGAAGCAATGGTCAAGGAGCGCGAACGAACTCGCTTCGAAGAACAAAAAGCCAAATGGACGCGACGAGAAGAAAATGAATTTTTACGCGTCGTTTCTACTTACGGTGTCAATTACGACCGCAAAAAGGCTCAGTACGACTGGACCAAATTCAAAAACATCGCTAAATTCGACAAGAAAACCGATGCCGATTTGACCGACTATTACATGTCGTTCAGAGCCATGCTCAAGAAAATATGCAACACCAAAACCAACGAGGACGAAGGTAATTCAACTGACGCTCAGAGTTTCCAGGAAAAACCTTGAAAAGTCAAGTTTTTCATGGAATTTTTGCACATTGGTTGATTTTACGTGCGTAAAGAATCGGTATCGTCATCAAGACATGCGGCAGCGGCTCGACGCCAAGTATTTAAAACAAAAACGAAGCGCGAGCCCGCCGCACAGAAACTTTAAATCGTTTCTACGGGAAAACAATTTACGGGAAAAAATATTGGATTTGAATTTTCTACGATTTTTCATCTTATTTATTTATTTATTAAAAAAAAAAATGAAGCGCGAGTCCGTCGCACAGAAACTTTAAGTCGTTTTTACGGGAAAACAATTTACGGGAAAAATATTGGATTTGAATTTTCTACGATTTTCCATCTTATTTATTTATTTATTTATTCATAAAAAAAAAAACGAAGCGCGAGCCCGCCGCACAGAAACTTGAAATCGTTTTTACGGGAGAAGGGGGGCGACAGAAACATTTCATATTAGATTTGAATTTTCTACGATTTTTCATCTTTCCAATGGTCCTTGGTGGTTAAAAAAAAGTTTATTAATAATTGTCGAATTTTTTTCTTTATAGAAAACTTAATTTCTGCTGTTTCAGCTCATTCGGACATTCCAGTTGAGCATCTCACACCGAACAAGGCTCGACACATATTGGGCCGCGTCGATCTACTGAGCAAGATACGAGAAGAAATTCTGTCGCATCCTCATCTCGAGGAGCGATTGTCGTTGTGCCAGCCATCGGGCGACACCCCGGAATGGTGGCAGCCGGGAAGACACGACAAGGAATTGCTGCTGGGCGCGGCGAAACACGGTTTGGGCCGAACAGACATAACAATTCTCAATGATCCCGATTTCTCGTTCCACAAAATGCTCGGCAAGAGTATTTACAGTGTAATGCAACCACCGAAAATGTTTGACAAAGCGGAAAAGGCTGTAAAGATCGAGAGCCGAGAGGACATTTTGAAATTCGACAAAAATGAAATTCTCGTGAAATTAGAAAAGGGCGAAGGCACGCTCAAGATTGAAAAAGTCGCGATGAAAAAGGACGGCGCACCGAGTGTTGAAAAAAAATCGGAAACCTCGAGTCCCGAGAAGGGCCAAGTCCAATTGACTCTTGTCAAAGCAGAAACAAAGGTCGAAGAGATCGCACCGAACAACAGTCTGACGATCACGAGTGTTCCGAGATTGAAAACACCCGAGCCGGAAAAAGTAATCGAGGAAATAGACGTCGAACCCGAGGAAAAAATGGATTCTACTCCGTCAGAAACGACAAGCACCGAAGTAGAAAAGCCCGCGAAAGAAAACGAGGAAAAAGCGGATGGGGAAACGGCGACGGAAAAGAAAACGGCCTCGAGCGACGAACCGGAAGTTGTGGAAACGGAAAAAGAGGCTGAGAAAGTAAAAGAAAAAGAAGATACTGTGGTTGATATTACGGAGGAAGAAAAATCAGAAACGGAGAAAGAGAAAGACAAAATTGTCGAGGCAGAATCTGAATCGAAACCGCAAGAAATGGAAACGGACGAATTAGCACCGGAAGCTGAAGCGACCGTCGTCGAACCGACGGAAAAATCTGACAGCGAAGAGGCAAAAGCTTCGGAAGAGGATTCCGCTGCGAAGAAACCCGAAGAAGAGAAGCCCGAAGAGAAAAAGACGGAAGAACCCAAGGAAGACGAACAGAAAGCAGAAGAAGAAGTGAAGCAGATTGAAAAACCGGAAGAAAAAGTTTCTGAAGAAGTTCCAGCCGTCGAGGAGGAGCCAAAGGCAAAGGAGGTCGAGAAAGAGCCTGAAGAAGTCTCTGAGAAGGAAAAAGAGCCTGAAAAAATGGAGGAAAGCACTGGCAAGGATACCGCGGACGAAGAAACGTCTGAAACTCCAAAGCCTGCTGTTTCCGAATCTCCCGAAACGCTCGCTGCCGAAGCGACCAAAACCGCCGACGTCGAGACGCCGCTCGAACCGACAGAATCTCTATTCGAGCCAGAATGCAAGATCGAAGAACCCGAAGTCAAGGAAATCGTCAAAGAGGAAGTTCAACAGGTTGAAGATAAATCCACCAACATCGATTCGGAGCAAAGCAAAGCCACTAAAATTGAAGACAAGTGCAGCGTTCAGGCCGCTGAACTCAAAGCAATGTTTCCCGATCTTGAAGTCATTCAGCCATTGTCCCGATTAACCCAGATCGATACTTTTGTTCTACGCGACAAAACTATCGATTATAATGAGCCAACGGTCGCGCAGCTCCTCGCCCACAGTTATCAGTCTTCGGTAAAGTGGCCCAAGGTGAGTTCCATTTACAGCTTCAAAACCAATTCCACCTCAAATTGCCACAAAATTCCTTATTCTCTAAAAACGAAAAATCTCGTCGGAAAGTCCAGAAAAAAGAATTTCCTGAAATGTCAAAAAATCTCCAAACATTTCACGCTAGAAAAATTAAAATTTGAATGGCAGATTTTTCCATCATAAAAAAAAAAGAAAAACTCAATTTTTCCATTTTTTTTTTTAATCACGCCGCAGGAACACGCGATCGAAGCTCGTTTGATGCACATCGTTCACGCTATCGAGCACAAGGAGTGGCCAGTTGCTGTGAATTTCACGGCGGGCGATGAAATCGAGGTTGCTCAATCGCAGCAATGTAGCAACGAAAAAGATAATGCGGAGGTTATAACGATCACAACCGATCACGGTGTTTCTCGAGCTTTGGCAGTTGGCAATGCCAACGCTGCGAGCGGCATTAACAACATGAACAATAGTAACAACAGCAATATGACCAACAACGCTAACAACAATAACGCCAATATAAATATGAGCAACAATAGCAATAGCAACAACAATAATATGTCAGTTACAAATGCGACGCCCACGGTGACTGCCTCTGCGGTCAACGCCTCGAAAAAACGCAAGAGACACATTGCCATTGACGTGGAAACGGAACGAGGTGAGAATAATTAGAAAATTGATTTTTTCCCGATTTGCAAAAATTTTTTACAGTTCTGTCAAATTTTTATTCGATCTCACGGTTTTTTTTCAATATTTTTTGCAGCAAAACTTCACGCTCTGCTGAACAGCAGTCACATGACACCTCAGGCACCGCCGACGTTGAGTAAGCCAACCGCGATGCCTGGAACGTCCTGGGAAAGCAACGAAGAGTCGCAAACCGAGGAAAACCGACGTTCGACGCCAATGCAGCCGCCGCCGGCGCATCAGCAGGCGAGAACGCCCAATATGCCCTTCGATTTGAAGTACACGGTGCCTGGAAAGACAACCATCATTCCTGGCACTTCCAGCACTCTCACTCCCATCGATTTATCCTCTGGGTAAGAATCAGTTAATTATTTTCTCGCAAGTTCTTCTTGTACAGTCACGGGATACCGATGATACTTAATTGATCGTTTTTTACCCACAGATATATGAAAACTACTCCGGAACCTGCTGGCGGCAAGGACATGATGAACGAAGTACAAGATTTTTCAATGCCAAGTAAAAACAAACAAGTCAGCAGTAATAAAGGCAAACTAGACAGTATGCTCGACAAACTTATGAAGCGTAAAAATTACGTAAGTACTCTACGATCTCAAATTATTCGTTTTTTTTTTTATCCCTTCGTGGTCACACTGGGTTGATTCGACCCAATCCATTTTCGAACCCGTATTGTGATCGATCTATCGGCCCGAAAATTCTCAAAAACTTACTGAACAACCCTTAGAAATTCCAGTTTACATACGGAAAACTTTCCTGAAAGGAATCCAAGGCTAACATATTTTTTTAAATGCAAAATGAAGAAAAAAAACGAGAAAAAAGTTTTTTCACTAAAATAATCGTGACTTCGTGGATTTTCAATATTTTTGCCTAAAATTTGGACCTGATATTCATCAGATCTGCTTCTTTTGAGAAAAAAATAGTAGGATGGCGCGCGTTTGAAAAAACATATTAATTCCGTTATTGGGAGTGGATTGATTTCAAAGTGGATGTTAGAGATTTAGCGTTAGCGGCGATAATACTTATCGCTGCCAAGGTGCAATGGACACTGCAAACTGTCGTTAAATGACGATTACAGCCCCATTCATTACCGGGAACTAGGAGATATTTACGTCACAAGTTGTTCACTGGGTGGATTCTAGCCACAGTGACCACGAAGGGTTAAATTTAATTGTTAAAATTTTTGGATTCTCGTCCAAATGCTAAATTGCTGTTAATTTTTTTGTAGTCGCATTTCTTATTCTATGTGTGTATCGTTTCAGCCGGCCGACGAGCCAGTAGTCGGTAAAGAGAAGAAACGTAGAAAATTGGACGAGATCGTGCTCGGACTGAGCGCAGCGAAGGAACAGCAAAGCACTCATTATCCGGAGCACAGCAAGAAGAATCCAATAACGCCGAACGTGACGGTAACGCCGACTTCAGCGCCGATCGGTCTTCCTAATCCGCCAGCGCCGTCGCAAAAGCCATTCTCGATAACGGTCACGTCGATTCCATCGTCGCGGGCATCGGGCTCGTCGTCGAATCATCCGCCGCCGTCGATGCACTCGCACAAAGACAATTTTGCTGCTTTGCTCGCGCAGGCTGAGCATCAAAATCGCGAATTAAAGAAGCAGCAGCAGCAACAGCAACAGCATCAACAACATCAGCAACACCAACAACAACAACAACAACAACAACAACAGCAACAACAACAACAACATCAACATCACCAGCATCAACAACAACAAGCTTTCAATTCGGCTCATATGTCGTCGAGCAGTCATCGCAAGAGTTACGAGGCCATGATTGCCGACATCAACAAAGTTGCTGAATATTCTTCGAAAATTGGCTCGTACAGCCACGAAGCGAAAGTCAACAAATGGCTCGCCGAACAAACGGCAATGTCGGAACAAATGGGCGCGGAATATCTCAGCGCGCCGAGACGCCGCAGACCGCGCGTCGATCCTTCTTTACTCGATTGGAAAAAACTCACCGGCGAGGAAAACGTGGCTGTCATCAACAGGTTAACAGGCAAAAAAGTGACCGGAAGCAAAGCTCCGCAGCTCAAACGCCTCGGTCAATGGCTCATCGAAAATCCGATGTTTGACGTTGACCCGAAATGGGCCGAATTGGTTAAAGAACGCGGTAATTTACCTCATGATTTGCAGAAACGATTACCCGGCAGCGATCGCGGTGGTAACAAGGGCAAAAGCCCTGGTCGACCTCCCATGATGCCCAGTCCGACCAGCCAACAATCCGCTAATTCCGCCAATCTCGCTGCCTCCTCAATGGCTGCTGCTTCCGGTTTGAACTTCTCGTCACTTGGAAATCTCAATAATTCACTTTTATCGGGACTTTCTCTCGGTAATTTTGATCCTAAAAATAATCCGCTGCTGATGCCTTTCGGTGGATTGCCCAATCTCGGTGCTCTTGGTGGTCTTGGAAATTTGGGCAACTTGAGCAACATGAGTCTCACCAATTCACTTTTTGCCAATCTCGCCGGACTCGGTTTACCTTCCCTCGCTGGTATGGAAGCCGCGCTCGGAGGTGGAGCCTCCGCGACCAGTCAAGCTGAAACTAACGTCGTCAATTCGTCCGTAGGCAAAATGTCCAATTCGACAAACTCGACGTCTACGAGCAAATCACGCAACAAAATGGAATCTTCTTCGAAAACCTCCGCGCCATCAACCTCGACATCGTCCTCGTCGATGCCAACCACGACGCCGTTCCCATTTTTCTTCCCAAATCCAAGTCTGCTCTATACGCCTCTTGGTCTTGGCGGTTTGAATCCATTCTCCATGCAACCCGGTGGCGTATCCTCGGCCTACGAGAGCCTGGCGCAGTGCGGATTGTTGCCACCGAGCTCGTCGGCCAGTGGACAAGCGACGACCTCGACTTCGTCGTCGTCGAGAAAACCGTCGTCGTCGAGTAGCTCTCGGCAGCGCGAGATCGTCGCCGAATCCCTGAAACGCAAAGAGGCTGAGAAAAAATCACGATACTCGATGGAACAGAGCTTGAGTCTCCAGCAATATTCGGATTTGGCGTTGCACAGCGAAGTTGATAGAAGGAGAAACGAGCCTGAGCGTAGTGAGAAAAAGGAGACGATTGAATTGAGCGAAATCGCTGATTTGTCGGCGAGAATAGAGAGGAAGAGTAAAGAGCAAGAAATGAAGGAAGCGCTGGAGCAATTGAGTCGAACGAGCGCTGAATTATTGACGAGAAACTTGGAGGATCTGCAAAGACCCTCGTCGAAACGTTCGAGAAACGTCGATCATCAACATGCCATAGAACAACAAATACCAGCTTCGTTGGAAGTTACACTTGAGCCAGTTTCGAAGCGAAGTCGCAGCGAGGTCGTCGAGACGAGTCCGAAAGTCACGATGACCGAGGCGAATCTTGAAATCGAAACGATTCTCCGGCCTGTGCCGAGTAAAGCCTTGCCCGCCACTCAGACTTCTCAACCAGCAGCATCCGCAGCTTCGTCGATCCCGCCCCCGCGCGAACGACAACCAACTCCCCCGACGCCTGTGCGTCAACCTTCTCCGGTACCTCCTCAAGAAGCCCCACCCGTCCAAGAGTCAGCCCCGACTCCGGCAGCTCCTCAACCGGCACAAGAGGAAAGTCCCTCGCTCAATACTTCAAACAATAGCAATAAAGAATCCGTCGAATCGCAGCCTCCGGACGAATCGCCGCGATCGCAACCGCCTCCCCCTCCTCAATCTCCGGTGCAGCAACAACAGCAACCGGAAACGCAAGAAGCCCAGCAACAACCACCACAATCCAATCCTAAGGCTGATAGTAATAAAACTTCGGAGGCAGAGGACGAGCAAAAAACGAGTTCGGTCGTAGCGTCCGCCTCGTCATCCACCTCGTCTTCCTCTTCGAAAAGCAAAAAATCACGTAGTGGCAAACGCATGAGTATCGAGCCACCGCCAGAACGTAAAAACCTTCGTTCCAGTGCTGGCAGACAAGCCCGCGCCGCAGCTGAGCGCCAAGCTCGTATGGTCGAGGGCGAACAAAACGCTGCTGAAAATCAACACGATCCACACGGTGGTAGTGGCGAGTGATGGGAAAAAAACGTGAGTTCGCGTCGTAATAGGAATGTCGATACGGTTGCTGCTGCTCCTGTTGCTGCTGCTGCTCCTGCTCCTGTTAGCGCTGCACCCGTTATCGATAATTCCTCCCGAGCGAACACACGGTCAACCACGAATCGAGATAAAAACCAACCCAACAAAAATACCTCACCGACGATACGAAAATCGTCGCGTTTAAGGGGTGCTGCTGCGAAACATTTCCAAAACCCTGTTTAACCATTTCATTCATTCCGGACGTTGATATACGCGCGCAGTGATGATAACCTGTGACTTCCACGCGGAATTTTTAGTGCACGGGGTGGCAAGGGTATTTAAACAAAACTAAAAATACTAACTAATTACAAGGGACTACGTAACTTCGTAGTGAAACGAACGAAACAGTGAAAGGAAAAAAAACAAACAAACAAAAAAAAATTATAATAAAATAAACGACACACAAAATTGAGGAAAAAACAAATTACACGAGCGACGATTTATTTCAGGTGACCGTGTGATGACCACACGTACGAACAATCTGAACGCAATAGTATTGTGTGGTAATGATACTTTGTGTGGTAATTAAACGTTCTAATTACGTGAAAGAAAAAAAAACAAAAAAAACACATAATAGTTAACGATAATGGAATATAATTTTGTTAAATTTATTATCCTTTTTGATCTTATTGGTTTTGACCAGGGACTGTTTTCTATAACTGCTATCAACGTATATATTATTATACGCATAATAATATAACCGTATCGATTAGACGAGGTTAATAAATAAATATATTAAAAATGAATTAAATAAACAAAAAATCTTAGCGATTAATTAAATAACGAAGTAATTCAAGAAACCGGATGAGAACAAGATTTACTAATAATTATACGAAAACCGAAATAAAACGAAAAATGTACATATTATACAATCTGCCTAGATATCGTAAGAGAACAAAAAACAACAACGTGTACTTGGAAAAGTGTATATAACGCAGTGTACTTTTAATTATACTAGGTGAAATAATAAACGGCTTCTTTTGTTGTTTGCAAAAGTGAGAGAGTATTCGCAAGGGCTTCCGATCGTGTTTACAAGAGAACCACATGATTCTGAAGTTTGCATCGTTAGAATGAAACGATATTCATTTTTATATTTGGCAAAAATAATTATTTAAATGCAGAATGTAATTACGATGATAAAATAATCGGTTTTTGCCACCCGAAAACGTATCGGCTCGGAAAATTTGGATGAAATTGAAAATTAAACGAATCAAAAATAAAATAATATATTTTTCGTTGCATTCCAACGTTGCAAACTTCAGCATCATGAGAACCACACTCTAAATCCAAACCCTGCAATCTTTTTTCTCTTTGAATACATTTCTTTTGTATTCGTTGCACGAGTTCAACGATTTTCCTTGTTTTTCAGACACGGTTTTCGGAAAATTGTTCAAATGAAGAATAACACAAGCTTTTCTGTTACTTTTTTTTTATTTAAACGTTTGCAAAAATAGTGACAATTGGGGCAAAATGCCAGTGGAAGAATTTCGAGTATGAAATTTTTACTTTTTTTGTATTTTCATTGTTTTTTCGTCCACCCCTCCACCGGTTGTGCAACGAATCTCATGTACTGCTTTCCTGATGGCAAATTCAGAGTTTTTATGTTCGAGGTGAACATTTTCGCAGCCTCCTCGTTTGACATTGCCGGATGCACCATGACGTCGTCCCCTTTCTGTTAAATTGCGAGAAAAACCAATGAAATTCCGAGCAAATTCATTTCGAACTTCAAGTTCAGTTATTTCAGGCAAATTATACAAAAATCCAATTCTTTTGCATAATGCAATTTTAATGAAGATTTTTTAAAGGCTAATTACCTTCCAGTCCACGGGAGTTGCGACTTTATAAGCATCGGTCAACTGGAGGGATTCAATGGCCCTTATAATTTCTCTGGAAAAAGATTTAAATTATAAATTTCAGTGTGAGATTCCAGAGGGCAAAGGTCAACGATCTCTTGCTGCACGAGTTTCGTTCCAAGATTTTGAAAATCCTATTCATGCTCATTTTCAGAATTTTACACAGGAGGGAAAAATGAATTACGCACTCAAAGTTTCTGCCGGTTGTCGCTGGGTACAGAATCATCAGTCTCATCTTTTTCTTGGGATCGATAACAAACACGGCTCTAGCAGCCAATGGAATTCCATCTTTGTCCAATTCGTCAGGATCCAACATCCCAAGCTGCGTCGCTATGGCTCTCGACTCGTCCTCAATAATTGGATAAGGAAATCCATCCATCGCGGCACCGGCATAACTTTTTATGTCCTTGAAAACAACGGCTCATTGATTTTTGCTCATAAAACGATTTTAGATGTTTTTCACAAGGACAAAATGGTCCTGATACCAAAAACAATTCATGTGATTGAAAAATTGTTAGAATTTGAAAAAAAAAAAACAGATCAAATGATTAACATTTATCATTTTGTTGCAATTCCTTTATATTTACTTAAAATTACATTCAAATTGTTGGTAAATTTGCATTTAACTGAAAATATCATCGTTGCTTTACCTCAATCCACTGGATATGGGAATCGAGAGAGTTGCAAGAAATGGCAATTGTTTTTACACCTAATTTTGTAAACTCTGGCATCAGCTTGACGACTCTGGCTAATTCTGTTGTGCAAACTGGTGTAAAGTCGTTTGGATGAGAAAACAATATTGCCCAGCTGAAAAATGCATTGAAATGCGTGGACCATTTAATTATTTAAAAACAGCAGATCAATTTTTAACGAGATTTTTCCCAATCGTTTTTTTTGACGTAAATGAAATTGTCATCGTTTGATTTTCTTGGTTCGGTCAATTTGATTTGCATTTAAACAACACGCAGTGATTTTTTTTTCGACCGGTATTTCGGTACTTCTGAATATAGGTTAGAAACACGTCATTTTTGTAAATAAGGTTTGAAAGAAAAAACTTACGAATTGTTGAGCCATTCGTGAAAATCAATTACTCCAACATTCGTCGAAGCTTGGAAATTTGGAAAAGTTTCACCGAGTAAAACCATGACTTTAGTAATTTATATTTGCAGTCGGATGGAATTTGGCAATTGTCTGACTCGAAAATTTACGACGACGAAAAACACGACTGTTTACCGTGACAACCGCGACATATGAAAAAAAAGTAATGCTAATAGAACGAGTCAGAGCACGTTGTCGATGCAGCACTTGATATAAATTGCTTTGTTTTTTATCGTACAATGTAACGGCTTTTATTTACGAATTGAAGGAAAATGGGAATATTCCAACAGCTGATTATACGTTATGAACAAAATAACGTAATCTCGTTTCCAGTTACGTGATGTACGATGAAAATGGGGTTGGCAACATTAATTGATAATAATTTAAGTTCTCGGCCTTTGAAAAAAAAAAACATGTGTTTTATGAAATTTGAGTCATTGTACATGCACTGCTCCTTCGATGCATTCTTATCGCTGTATTTTAACAGCGTTTATAGTGGTTTGTGTCTGAAAACAATCAATTTATGCAAATTTTTCCACATCCCGGTGCATATCGATCGGTGCGTTCTAATAAAAATAGAGGGAGAAAAAACTACGCTAGTCGTCTCATGGCAACGTCAAAATGCAGTATTGCTGCGGCGGTATTTATTTTGAAAAAAGGTCCTACGGCGTATATTCCATATATATATATGAGAATAAGCCATAGAGGTCGTTGTGGACAAATTTCCAAGTCGGAATGACACAACAAGAGAGAGAAATTCCCTATTCCGAAGAGAACAGTGAGCTCTCTGCTGTTGTCCTCTCTGTTTCCTGGTAAAATGGCGGACAATCCCCTCTCCGGGTAGTTTGAAAACCTTCATGACAGACGAGACAGTAGAGTCACATCCGGAGATTTTCATGATATTGAAAGACAGCGATAAAGGCTCCATACTTTCAGATGCAATTGTGAGATTTTTTTGTTGTTCATTGACACGTCACGTAAGAGGGGTGCGGTAGTGAGGCGAGACGTGAGTCTGGCAACGCTGGAAAGTAATCAGCAGGTTGCCTCATGCTGGCTTCGGCGAAAGTTGTCGTCACATAAATATTTGTCACAAATTCTCGTCAGATCGCTCTTGTGAAAGAGTAGAAATCAAAACCTAGTTATCGTTTTTTTTTTTTAGTTTGACGTCTCGTGAAGTGTTTTTTTCATTTATTTTTCACCTCAAGTTCTCAATGATATAGCTCGAAATGTTGTCTTTAAAACTAAGTATCTCGCTGTTCATGCTCGTTTGTGCCGTAAACACGGGAGCACAAACAGCCGACGATGAAATGTCTTTAACCAAACTTGGGGCAAACAGTGGACCCACGCTCAAGTTTTTTTACTGGTAAGCAATGATAATATTCACTAATGTAAGTTTCTCAATTCCCATCGTCGTCAATCACGAATTATAATTTTCCAACAACCGTTTTTGTATAAAATCATAAAATTTTCATATTTTTATACAGAAAAATACAAATTATTGTTTTTTTCAAATACGAATCGTCCGTCCAGTTTTTCCGAGCAGTAGATTTCTAGACTTTATGGTTTTTCGCTTGTCCTCCATTTTACTGTTTGATAGACCAAGAAACTGTACTTTCCAGCTATTCCTGCGGGTATAAGCGAGTTTTCCAGGACTATGTGAACATTCTGCAACAAAAGTATCCGGAACTTCGAATCGACGGCGAAAATTATAATCCACCTGGTTACAGCATGTGGATTGCCAAATTTTTGGTACGTTACTTTTGCCGTCGTCTATTCGCCATGCAAATCGACAGTTTTGTTGGATTTTTCTTTTTTTTCTTTTGACAGGGTACAGCAAAGATCATTCTCATTGTAATGATAATTACGGGTGTGAATATTTCACAATTTCTGGGTTATCCCACGCCGTTCTGGTGGCAATGGTGCATCGACAATCGCCTGTACGGATGTATCATGATATTCTTCTTGTGCAATGCCGTCGAGGGACACTTAATATCGTCCGGAGCTTTTGAAATATTGTTCAATGGTAAGATTCGTTATTCTCAGTTTCTTAGAAAAATGGAATTCCCAGAAATGTTGGCACAACTTAAAAAGACAAGAGGAAATGCGTACTCGATACTTAAAATCATGGATCGGCTTGGTCGCGAGATACCGACTGATCTGTTACCTCAAAGTCCAGACAATTAACCCTTCGTAGTCACTGTGGGTAGAATCCATCCAGTGACCAACTTGTGACGTAAATATCTCCTAGTTCCCGGTAATTAATGGGGCTGTAATCGTCATCTAACGACAGTTTGCAGTGTCCATTGCACCTTGGCAGCGATAAGTATTATCGCCGCTAACGCTAAATCTCTAACATTCACTTTGAAATCAACCCACTTCCAATAACGGAATTAATATGTTTTTTCAAACGCGCGCTATCCTACTATTTTTTTCACAAAAGAACCAGATCCGATGAATATCAGGTCCAAATTTTAGGCAAAAATATTGAAAATCCACGAAGTCGCGATTATTTTAGTGAAAAAACTTTTTTCTCGTTTTTTTTCTTCATTTTGCATTTAAAAAAATATGTTAGCCTTGGATTTCTTTCGGGAAAGTTTTTCGTATCTAAACTGGAATGTCCTAGGATTGCTCAGTAATTTTTTGAGAATTTTCGGGCCGATAGATTGGTCACAATACGGGTGTGACCACGAAGGGTTAAATTGTATAAAGTTCGATTTTTGTTGAATATTAATTATGAGAATAATGACGTTCAACAGATGTTCCTGTGTGGTCGAAACTGGAGACAGGAAGGATGCCGCAACCGCCTGAACTCTTTCAGATAATTGACAATCACATTCACATGTTATACCCGGATATGGAATTCAAGGACATAACATTTAACAAGTAACCTCCTGGCAGAGGCAACTGAAAAGCAAAGCCAAGCAATCGATAATCCATGTAAAATGGCATAGTTGAAACGCCATGCTGAGATTCCTACGTGTCATAAGTTGAGACCTCAGGTTTTGTTCGTCTACTTTTTTTTTTCGTTTTTTGTTTCATCTCGCGAAACCAAATATTCCTGAGAAGGAGGAGGTGAGACGATGTTGTTTATACGCGTGTAAAAAAAAAAATTCTGTTGTTTTTTCCTCATCTTCGTGAGCAATCGTTGTCGATTTGTAAGACGTTACCAAGAACGACTAGAAGGAATAAATGGATTGTATGTTTGTGTACATATTAAATACCTTTGCGCTTTAACTGAAGAAATTGTCGAAAATTAACTTAAATCTTCCAAAGTTGCCTGAAATTACGAAAAAAAAAATGTTAAAAATGATTTTTTTTCCACTTCTATTCATCCACTTTGGTAAATCCTCGAATTTATTAATTTTAAATGTTCGTCGAGATTAAAAGTGTAAGAAAGAATTGATCCAAAACGTAGCCATCATTTTCGGTCAATTTTTTCGTGCATTCCCTTCAGTCTCTTTCGCTGTAATCTGGTTCTCCAAATCTTCCATTCGCTTTGCCAAATCTCTGCTGAGAAAGGCATCGAATCCATCCATAGGAAAATTTTCCATAAATCTGAATAGAAAATATCGAAATAAATTATTTTATTTGATTTTTTTCCAATTTTTTTTTTATAAAACGCACCTTTCCAGGCCGTAAAGTCTCTCAATTTCTTTTTTGATTATTTCAATGTGCTGTGTTCTCGAGGAGTTCAAAAAATTGACCATTTCTTTTGTACTCAGGTCTGCCAAATCGGGTCCTGTTGAAATTTTGCATTTTTAGTTGAACTGAACATTTTGTTTTTTTAGGAAAAATTCCACACGTGATTTCCCTCGGGAAAACAATCGGAATTATTTTGAAAAATATTATACTTCGAGGATCCTCGTCTTGTTTCGTTTTTTCGAATGTTTCCTCCGTTGAGGTCTCGAAATATCCACTCTCGGTGAAGAAATCTGCGATTGAATATTGTTCTGCACATGGCGCCGGTCCTCGTGATATCATTTCGTTGTATGTCACACTAATCGTTTCTTTCTTTTCCTTCTCACTGCCTTCTTGGACTTGACATTTTACGCGATCACAATGTTCTTCCTGAACGTTAGTTCGGTCATTTTTTTCACTAACTCGCGATGGACCAGGCTCTTTCGTTATTACCGAAATGTTTTCCTGAAATGAGATTTTTGTTTCGTATTATTTCATTGCGAGCTGAATTATTTGTGTCAATTTTGAAATATGGAAATCTCACGGTCTCAGTCGCTTCGGTTGGCGGTTTTTCACCCTCCTCATTCGTAGTCTCATTGCTTGGATCGTGCATAGTCGAATTCGACAACGGAACCGCTTCCTCGGGCGCGGCAATTGGATCCTGTATTTCCTTGTCTTCGGTCGTAACTTGCGTTATAATTTCGCTTTCTTCACGGATCGGCTTTTCGCTGGGCTCGAAATTTTTACTTTTGCTAGATTTTCGCGAATTTTTTTGTTCCACTGCATTTTCTATGGCCGTTCCAAGCTTGGCATATTGTTCTATTAGGTCGTCCTGTATCACTCGTATACAAATATCCACGTCATCTGTATATTCTCCTTCAGCGTTTTTCAGGTCCATTAAAAATCGCAGACACCAATGCAACTGCGTTATTCCTGCAGAAACATTTCGTCGTCTCGTCAACGGCTCGATTTGTAATCCATACAAAATAACAACAAAAAATTTTGGATTTTGTGGATTTAATTCGACCCTGAATTCCGTTTTAATTTCTTTTGTTTTTTTATTCGGAACTTTGAGGTTTATTGATTATTTTTGGCTCAGATATTTTTACCAACCAATATAATTTTTACTGCTATGAAAAAGTGACCAAATAACGCCCAGAGCGTGGTCGTGATACAACCAGAACGGGGGACGTATCGCAGTCATTACGGAACCAGCTTCTGGTCCGCCGCCCATAACCCTGAACGAATATACGACAGGCTGTATATCAAAAGTATCTTTTGACATGGAAACTTTTTTATTTGGTTTACCGGACGTCATGGTATCGAGCTTATGAGAATCCGAGGATGTGAATTACGATTTGAGGAGTCGACAACATTTGTATTTGCGAGAATTTTCATTTGTCAGAATTATTCATTATTTTTTAAACTGGTGATAATTTTCAATGGTGTGAAGTCAGTAAAGTGCGCAGATTCCTGTGACTTCATGCCTAAAGATTGACGAATCTAAAAATTAAGCTGCTGCAGACACCGTGGAAGTAAAAGAAAAACGATTACATTGGAAACGACACTTTCGGTTTATTCGATTTGGCCAAAAAATCAAATTCATCCTCATTTTTCATCGTTTATCGGAGACTCATTATTTTCAGACTCTTCGACCGTTTCTTGTTCTGTTTCCGGTTCCTCGTCGGAATCCTGTTGGTCGTTTACCGACGAGACGATTTTTCCACTCTCGTTCAAATTTGTTAAAAGTTTCATCAGTTGACCCACATTCGCGGGATATCCGTCCGGCTGCTTCAGACCTCGGAAATACTCTTGAGTGTGTCTCACGTGTTCCATCGTAATATCGTCGTAGGTTTTTTGGGCAAGCATCATTACAGTACTGACTGCGATACTGCACATTCGTACCTATTTAAATAATAATTTTTGTTACCCAATTCCCGTAATTTAATTATTCAATATTTCCCTTAAATTAATTCGGTTTTCATGCAGTAAATGCAGGGAAACAAAATCGATCCATTTCAAAAATTCTGACATCAATTTATTATTTTTTTATTTATATATTTTTATTTATTTATTTTTATTCATTTAATATTAAATTAAATAAATTAAATGTATTTATTTATTCATTTGAAAATTATTTGAAATACGGTATTAAAAATTTTAATACCGTATCATTTTTTCTGTCGTCTCTCGTTGCCGATCTATTTGCACTGGGACATCGGATCGTCGTTTCCAGTATATCACCAATATTTGCACGATCTCTGTTGCGAGCTCGTGTCGGCGGTGGAGTCAGTTTCTGGCCGTATAAATGTTTGTTAAATTAGAATGAAATACTTTTCGTGTTGGGATTAAAAATTGTAATGCAGGAGAGATGAACCTTCGATTCCGATGATTTGCACTCGTTTAAATTATCATTTTCACTACGTCGAGAGTCTTTATGTCGATGATAGTGTCCGGCCAATGGTGTGATTTCGAACAGTTCCGGATGTTTGTTTTTCAATAATTGAACAGCTTGTAAATTGGGTCTTTTATCATTTTTACTTGTCGTTGGCTCGTTACTTTTTCTACGAGCTCGATCTTTTTTCGTCGATTCTTCTGACATTATATTGTAGTCGAAAAATCATTAACGATCGTTTGTATGACGTTGAAGTCATTTCGGGCAGCTTCTGAGGTCATGGCTTTTTTTCCCATTTGATATTCACGTGCAACGATGCAACGGGATATTTCGTCGTTGCTGTGGGCATCGAAAATGAGATTTTTTCAAAAAATTCTGTAAATGATTTTCGTTCGAATTTTCTGACGAACAAAAAATGTTGTAGTTACCATTTGAAGGAGAGAGATCGGGAGGAAACTGACGTCGTTTTTACTGAAAACTTTGAAAGATTTTGATTTAAATTTGTTGATTCACTAAAATCGACGGACTAAAATATTGCAAGTGAATTAAAATGATGGTGGTTATGTCATCGTTGCAATAAACTCGTGGTCCGCGCTTGGCAGACCACCCCGAAAAATAATGCTCGTCACTTATTTTGAATCCATATGTTCAATGACGTTTTTTTTTCGAAACAAACGATGTAACGGAACCGTCACGTCGTCTAAAACCAAAAAAAAAAAAAATAAACCGGCTTCCGGTTCCCATTTGACATCCAAAATTCTCGTAAGTATGGAAGAATCTTTGTCGACATTGATTCGAAAGTGATTAAAAATCATTTAGGAGTATTTTCGTATTGGTTCGTGCAAAGTTTGACGTATGCGAGTAATTATGGCATTAAATTGCAGAGTAACGAAACATGAAGGCCGCCCGGGCCAAACGGCGAGGGCTGATGAAACTCGTATGATCCGGGGCCCCAAAATTCCGAAAATAATGCCCATTTTCCCACGTCCGATTTATGGGAAGGTTCGTTCATCAAAAAATTCCTCAAAGTTAAAAAACTCTCAACCCGCATGTTCGAAAACCATTTTTTTTGAAACGTCATTCAAAAAACTGTAAGAATTTTTCGATCGTTCAGGATGGTCGCGAAGTGATAACGCTTTTTTAAAAAATACTCCAAATGTATTTTCCTTTCGATTAGAATTGAATGAATAAATCGAAATAACCGAGCCGTTCCGAAATCGAAATTCCTGTGGAAATTCACATTGGGAGTGAAAAAAGTATAAAAAAGAGATCGAAAAATGGCGGGTCGTAGTGCATGTCCTCGTCAACCCGGAAGAGGTTCGATTGCACGTCCGGCATTGACAAGAACACAAATGTTACGAGCCGCACAAACATCAGCTATTGTTCAAAAACAACCGCGTGCTGAACCTCGTCCCGAGCCTCCGCCACGAGTACCAGCCGCTTCATATGCTCGTCAATCTCTCGCAAGACCTTGTCCCAAGAAACTTGACTTTGCCAAGCCACAAATGACCAAAGCGATGCAAATGCGACAGAAAGTCGCTGCACAAAAAATTAAAGAATACGAAGCTCAGCAAGCAGCGAAAGCTGATGCTGCCCTTCGACGTACTCGACGTTCTGCACCAGCTGCTGCCTGTCCACGCCCAAAATCTGCTCAAGCCCCGAGAAGATCTGATCAACAGTCACTCAGGGCTTTACAAGCCTCCATTAATCGAGGCCATGACGCTACTATGGGACCACCCAACTTGGCTGTCGAAGCTGCTATCAGCAGAGGTCACATTGCTACTAGCAGGGGTTCGAAACCCAAAAGACCATCGGTAAAAAATTTAAAAAAACAAATAATTGTCGTTCATACATATTCCGCTTGATAGCCTGGGTCATATTGACCCAGAATATGAAAAATTACAAATGATTTTCGGAAAGATTCCGAGAGCTTGAGAAATATTATTAACAAATATACACGGAGAGAATATCACATCAAAATTTACTATGTTATAGTAGTTTCCGGGTACCAAGTCGTCCCTCTGAGAAATTTTACCAAAAATATAGTAATTTTTCATTGTTTTTCTATCGAAATCGCAGAAATTATGACATTTTTCGCCCTTTTTCGGATGAAAATTTACTATATTTTTGGTAAAATTCCTCAGAGGGACGACTTGGTACCCGAGAACTATAATATCATAGTAAATTTTGATGTAATTATAGTTCCCGGGTACCAAGTCGTCCCTCTTAGAAATTTTACCAAAAATATAGTAATTTTTCATTGTTTTTCTATCAAAATCGCGGAAATTATTAAATTTTTCGCCCTTTTTCGGATGAAAATTTATTACATTTTTGGTAAAATTCCTCAGAGGGACGACTTGGTACCCGAGAACTATAATATCATAGTAAATTTTGATGTAATTATAGTTCTCGGGTACCAAGTCGTCCCTCTGAGGAATTTTACCAAAAACAAAGTAATTTTTCATTGTTTTTCTATCGAAAGCGCGGAAGTTATGACATTTTTCCCCCTTTTTCGGATGTAATCTCACTATGTTTTTGGTAAAATTCCTCAGAGGGAGGACTTGGTACCCGGGAACTATAATATCATAGTAAATTTTGATGTAAAATTCTCTCCGTGTATAACTGCAGCCAGGGCCATCGGGATGTCCGCGGCCAATGGCAGCAGGAACGCCTTATCCCGACGACACGAGAGAGTTGGCAAAGACGATGCACGCGGACGTGGTGCAGGCGACGCCCATTGGGGAAGGACCGGTGAACAAAATAATAATAGATCCTGGTGCTGTGCGCTCGGATCGTAGCACAATCGTGGTTTTGCCTTCTGGAGGGGCTGGAGGAGGATCTGATATAGCGAATAAATCGATTCAAGCGATAAGCGAGACTCTGGACGAGCAGGACGCCGTCGAGACCGCTGCGGTCCAGGGAAAGTTGGAAGAGTTGCAGAACGCGAGACGCGAATTCGTGATTGCAGTGGCGAACGTTGGCGGGAACGCTGTAAACTTGCACGAGGAGAGTGGCGATTCGATATTGAATATCGACGATATGGAACAATTGGAATATCAGCCCGTGCCACCGTTGCCAACGAGAGAGCGAACCATCGTAAGAGTTCCGGACGTTTCTCACGTCATGTTCCGGGTCGATTACGCAAGGGATCATCCGGACGTCGAAGCTGCCAGAAGCTTTTCACGACACGCTCAAAAAACGCTGGACCAATGTGCACAGCAGAGACGTATGGAGGACGCTTTCGAAAGAGCACAAAGAGAACAGATCGAAGACTTTGATTTGGATGTACCGTTCGAGCAAGATATTCAAGAGGGCGATGTTTCCTGGGAAGAAGACGAACAAGGCACTTTATTTGCTTGTCCATCGAGAATCAAAGCATCCATGAGAATTCCACGAAGATCATCAAACGCCCCACCTGTACAAGGGGCCGATATCGAAGACCTCGAACGATTCTTCGACGTTGAGAATTATCCACCTGAACCTCAGCCTCCGGGACCACCTCCTGGCAGAGAAAACTTACACCCTGACCTATGGGGTCTCGAAGACCCGTGGTATTTCGAAAAAACTTATGATCCACCACCGTTGATACGCTTCGATTCTTCTTGCTGACCTCGTTGCTACGCTCCCCACATTTTCTTCACAATCGCTCTTTCCCTTGGTTCTGTAATCCATTTCGATATTTCTATTGACGAAAATAAATACAAAAACAAAAAACTCCATCTCACGAGCGATTTACATTTCACTAGAGTGCATCACGCGCGCGAATGCATCTGAAGTTTGCATCGTTGGAATGCAACGAAATTCTTTTTTATATCTTTGGCAAAAATAATCATTCAAATGCAGAATTTAATTAGTATGATAAAATAATTGATTTTTGCCATCCGAAAAACAAAATTAGCTCAAAAAATTTGGATGACATTGAAAATTGAACGAATTATCAATAAAATCAAATATTTTTCAAAAAGTATATCGGCTCGAAAAATTGTGATTATTTAAATAATTAAACAAATCATCAATGGAAAGAAATATTTTCCGTTGGATTCCAACGTTGCAAACTTCAGTTTCATGGACAAAAAGTACATTTCGAAAATTACGAATGCGTTGTTTCTTCGTTGTTTTACTACACGGGGCGTTAGGTCTGATGAATAAGTGAACCAGAATTTCAATTAATGTCTATAATCGATATTTATTTGTTCATAGTAGTACTAATAATTACTAAACGCTTAAATACAGGTGATTCATAATTGAGAAAGACGTTATCAATGCTTAGTTCGCTCTATTGGGTTGATTCCTTTGTTTTTTTTATCTTTTTTCAATTAAAAAGAGAAGGTAAAAGTACGATAGAGCATATCGACATACAATATATAACCCCAACATTTCTCACTTGCGGTCCTCGAACGTTAGCATCAATAGTGACAATATATTAATTTAATGTTGAAAAATATAAACACTCAACGAACGATATTGTTCAATTCGTGATTCTCGTGGTTCAAATGTCATAGAAAATTAATGAATTTAATCGAGAAGAGAAAAGAGTACAGATGATTATTCAAAGAGGGAGAAACAACAAAAAAAGTCTATACAAGAATATTTGTGCGAAAATAAAGAAATAATAATTGTCGTTATTACAATTTCATTTATCCTCCTCGAGGATAGAGAGTGTCTTAATATACAGAACGAAAGGAATAATACTTTTTTTTGTTTTTTTTAATTACGATAAGACTAAGTCGTAACAATTTGTTTTTTTTTTCTCGTACGATCATTCCTCCTGCACATTTTCACATGATTTTGGGCTCTTCGCTCCTTCTGCGTCCGTCAATTCTTCATTTACAGTCTCGTTCTCGTTCCTACCCAATTCCATAAACATTCACACACTCATTCACGTCTCAAGATTGTTACGCATCCGAAAATTCACTTTTGCTCATACTCACTCGCTGCATATATATAATATATACGGCTAATACGATGATTCTTGTTGGTGATGTAAAAACATAACGTTTTATATTATTCAAGGGCTCATGCAATGTACCTCGATCATTCGATCTCAACGAGAATGACCTTGGTAAATATATATATATATATAATGTGTGTGTGGTATAAAGTATAAATAACTCTCGTCTTTGACTTTCGGTTCTTCGAAAAAAAAGAAGAAACGGAAATATTACATTCGAGTTAGAAAAGAACGAACGAAAGAGCCGGGAGTGAAAATTTCACGTCAAAGTCTCGAGCTCTTTCGGGACTTGTGATCGGAAAAACTAGAGATAAGAAAGAATCGAATTAAGAAAGAAGAAGAAGAGAAAAATATAAAGAAAAATAAAACATATCTTACAGAGTCATGAAACATCTTTTATACAAATTGTCAAAATCTTTTGTTGTTGCTGTTGTTGTCGTTTATCTTTGGTAGAAACTACTAAATAAATAATTATTAATTATTAATTTCGAGGGAGGGCAATGGGGATTGGTGACGAGGGGCTGTAGTTCGAGATTACGAGAATGAATAGTCGTCGCGTTGAGATTATTCGATCGCAAACAAAAATATATATATATATGTATGTATCTCATTTCGTCATTACGAGCACTGAGAAGTTTCAAGGTTTTTAAAAAAACAAATCATTTTCAAACAAGAACAATATACAAGTTTTCCAAGAATTTTTAGAACAGTGTCGCTGTCATTTCCGTTTTTTTTTTCACCAATATATTAATTTTATGAGAATTTATTATTTCATTGAGATATATTGAATTTACCGGGCCGTTTGGGAGTCATGGTAAGTTTCGCCAGCGAGATCGTCGGAAAATATTGACAAGCGAAAAAAGATTGCAATGTGATAAAAATACTTTTCAGTCGTAATTCATTCGGATAAATTACGAATCGAAAGTTATTCAAGTTTTCAAAAGAAACTCATTTTTTCAACGCACTTTTTTTTTGCTTTCCAATCACTTCCGGAGACGTTCGCACAGCAGGGAATGATTTTGGCATCACCCCGACGAAAAGGTAGCCCAAACAGGTGAAATTTTCTTCTCCTCCTTCATCGTGTACAAACTATTCTAAATTTTTGTTTCTCTAATTCGACATATAATTCGACGATAATGGATCTACTTATCTCGCGTGTTAATTATAAGCTAAGTAGCCTCTATTTTTCTTTTGTATCTCGAGATATATTTCGGTCGACCAACATTCATCGAGTAAATTACGTAGGGGTTGGTTTTTTTCTCTTTTTTGGCGAAACCTACGTCGACGAATGATATAAAAACGAATGAAAAAAAAAAACAACAACAAAAATTGTAAAATCACGAAAACGTCGCATCGAAAAAACGCGAATTTTTTCTAAAGCGAAGTGAAAGCTCCTTTGAAGCTTTTTTTTTATCTTTTCGTTTGCTTCTCTCCTCTCGTCTAACACGATGAACTCTTGAGCTCGCCAATGTCAGCGATGTTTTGGAGTAACGCCGAAGCCTCGTTATTCGGCTGGGCCTTTGCGTTGTAACGTTGCTTCAATGTGCTCAATGCGGACAACAGTCTTGTGTTTGATGACATCAGACGAGAATTCGCAGCGTCCAATGCTGCAATTTGTTGCTCTTGCGCGTCGATCACGCGCTGCTTGTACGACAATGTTGCCGACATCTTTTGTTGCTCCCTCCGTAATTCCTCCTCCACAGAGATTAACCTGCGATCAAAATTTTGCAACGTTGAATTCAAGGCAAGTTTTGTACACTTGGAGAATTTTTATAACAAAAATAAATGGAGACAATCGAAAAAACAAAAAATAACAAAAATGGAATGAAAAATACATCGATACGGTGAATTGCTCCAAGTCTAACAGACAATTTTCACTTTTCTCATGTTTCAATGAGTTTTCAGTGCAGATCTGTAGACTTGGCGAAATACTTGGAATTTCAACATTTGTCCCATTTCGAAATTCCAAGAGTTTCATGTAGTTTTTGTTTTTTTTTGCTAACAATCAATAGTTGCACGTTTTTTTTTCAAATCAACCTTGAAATGCAGCCAAGTCTGTGGTTCTTCAAAATAATTTGTTTTTTTTTTTAATTATTTTTCAATTTAATGCCGTAGCGCGGGAAATGAAATTAATTGATTTAAGGGTGAGTTAATTTTTTTTTGCTGTTCATGAAGAAACCACGAGACTTGGACGTTTCCGAGCAAATAGCATGTCGTTGCAAATAATGATAAACAATATAAAGTTGAAAAGTGCAAAACGAACGTTGATTTTTCCGTTCCCTACGATGTTTCAACGATTCTCTTCCGCACTAGTATTGTCGGTTCAACGATAATAATAAATGAGGCAAAAAATCAAGCTTTAGCGAGCAAACGTAAGAAACGAGTGGAAGAATGATTAACCCTTCGTGGTCACACTTCCGCCACCGATCTCGGTGGTCACACTGGGTTGATTCTACCCAGTCCATTTTCGAACCCGTATTGTGCCCAATCTATCGGCCCGAAAATTCTCAAAAAATTACTCAACAACCCTTGGTCATTCGAGTTTAGATACGAAAAACTTTCCGGAAAGAAATCCAAGGCTAACATATTTTTTTAAATGCAAAATGAAGAAAAAAAAACGGGAAAAAAAGTTTTTTCACTAAAATAATCGTCACTTCGTGGATTTTCAATATTTTTGCCTAAAATTTGGACCTGATATTCATCAGATCTGGTTCTTTTGTGAAAAAAATAGTAGTATAGCTCGCGTTTGACAAAACATATTAATTCCGTTATTAGAAGTGGATTGATTTCTGAGTGGATGTTAGAGATTTAGCGTTAGCGACGGTAATACTTATCGCCGCCAAGGCGCAATGGACACTACAAACTGTCGTTAAATGACGATTACAACCCCATTTATTACCGGGAACTAGGAGATATTTACGTCACAAGTTGGTCACTGGGTGGATTCTACCCACAGTGACCACGAAGGGTTGAGAAGTAAAGGAAAATACAATAAAATTTGTGACATATCCGTGCAGACGAATGATTATCTATCGATGTCGATTGTACATTAAAGGAAAAATATGAATAAATGGATCGTAAAAGCATCGATGAATGATGTACTGATGTGTATGATGTATGTGTGTTGTTCTCTGTTTAAAATGAAGCGACAATGTCATCGTGTGACTCGATTTTTCCAAGCTCCTTGTTAATCGGTAAAAAAAGTTTCGTATTATCTCGAATTTGGTGATTCAATAGTGTTGTTTCATTTTTGTTAAATGGAGAAAAGCTTAGAAATATAATTGACTCTTACACCAAGATCCAGATCAAGCCAGAGTATACCAAATGCAGCGGATAGAATGCACAGGAACACACAATTAAGTTAAACATACATTCATTTCGATACGTCTGTTTTCATTTATCGTTTTCTTTATATAATATTCGTTTTTCATTGAAGGTCGACGTGAGAAAAAGACAATTATCCGTTAATTAGGTTTTTCTATAAAAAGGTCAGATCATAAATGAACATTGATTAGTACATTTTCACCAGGGACCAACATTTCTTTGATTTTTCTGGAAAATCCGATTGATGTCCATGAATGAAACAATGCAATGGACCGATGGATGATGAAGGTCAACCACAAGTTCTCGTCAGCTGAGTTTTTGCTTTTATTTCTTTACTAGAGCGCGGAGTGAATATTATCGAAGGGACGAAAAAACATTTCGTCGAAATTTCTGTCCAATTTTGTACACGACAGTTCGATATTTTGCATCATTCTGCGTTGTTTTTTTTTTTTTTACACACACCCGGTAATGAAGTTTCAGGAGGAGAGAAGAGACTCAACACCCTTGAGAAAATGTGACATTAATGTACCTGGAGATGATGCTCTTCATTTTGGCGTCGGGTGCTATTCCGTCAATTTCGGTATCGTCGGTCGTACCCAAACGGGCACGTAGACGGTCAACGCTACTCTGCAACCTCTCGATTTCCACCTCGTACTGGAAACGATATAAATCACGCAGGGTGTTAGTTACATTCGGAAAAGTAGACCGAGAGTTTTATTTGTTTGACGTTTTTTTTTTTTAATCAAAGTTTAGTCAGTTATTCACCACACGGCACCAGCGAGATTGAGAAAAGAGTGCAGAACAATAATAATAATGTAGCAATTAAGTCGAGTCATGCACGCAATACATTTTCAACAAATTAGTACATTGCTTGTTCGTTGACTATTTTTCATTTTATTTGACGCAGAAAAATCTGGGCTTCTTGCTTTTATTCGGAGCTGAAAAGAATCTCGTCGGGGCAGTAAAAATCTAAATTCATAGTCAATCATATTTCCAAAATGCTCGACTCTAAAGTGGGAATAAATCTCTGTGAAATAAATTAACCCTTCGTGGTCACACTTCCGCCACCGATCTCGGTGGTCACACTGGGTTGATTCTACCCAGTCCATTTTCGAACCCGTATTGTGACCAATCTATCGGCCCGAAAATTCTCAAAAAATTACTCAACAACCCTTGGACATTCCAGTTTAAATACGAAAAACTTTCCTGAAAGAAATCCAAGGCTAACATATTTTTTTAAATGCAAAATGAAGAAAAAAAACGGGGAAAAAAGTTTTTTCACTAAAATAATCGTCACTCCGTGGATTTTCAATATTTTTGCCTAAAATTTAGACTTGATATTCATCAGATCTGGTTCTTTTGTGAAAAAAATAGTAGGATCGCGCGCGTTTGAAAAAACATATTAATTCCGTTATTGGAAGTGGGTTGATTTCAGAGTGGACGTTAGAGACTTAGCGTTAGCGACGGTAATACTTATCGCCGCCAAGGCGCAATGGACACTACAAACTGTCGTTAAATGACGATTACAACCCCATTAATTACCGGGTACTAGGAGATATTAAAGTCAAAAGTTAGTTACTTGGTGGATTCTACCCGCAGTGACCACGAAGGGTTAATTCAATAGTAGGAACTTTGAGCTGTTTTCTTTTTGAAGAAGTTTCATGTGTTTTCATGATAATTTTTTGTTGTAATTTTGTTTCAGTGAAAAAGGTAAATTTCGTTAATATTCCAACCTGATCGACACTTCGATGACTCCGGGATTTGCTGCGTCTGGTAGCGCAGCTTTCCTCCTCGCTGGTATCGGACAAATCTCTGGTAGAGTCGAGAGACAATCTTCTCCTCAAGTTGGTGCAGCAAACGTTGGCAGTTTGTTCGTTATTGGCGCGATGAGAGGTGTTGGTATTTCTCCATTGATTTTGTCCGTTGCGTTGAATATTTCTTATGTTGGGTTGTGGAGGGGGAGAGGGGCTGAGATCGACGCCTCGAACGCCTTCGACTCCGCCGCCTTCTCGTTCTTCGGAGCTGCTACTGCCGCGTCGTCCGCTCCTAACGTGTCCGGATTCCATGTGATAAACCGGATTGGCAAAGGCCAAAGGTGCAGCATTTAAAATGTGTGGATTAGCGTTATTGCTAAGATCAACGGGGCTGGAGCTCTGACTGTAGGCTGCGAAGCTTTGGTATCCCGAGGAAGCAACGTTGCTCAATTGTGAGATAGAAATTTGTGAGCCTTTCTGCGATTTTGATTCGGACGCCTCGTCATCGGCGTATCTGAGTAAATCAGAGAATTCGTCCAAATTACCATTGCCCGTAGTCGTCATCGTAGTCGTGGTGCTCGCGGTCTGATTCGTCGAGGGATTATTGTGGCTTTTGCCAATATTATAATTATTATTTGGTTGATGATTGATGGAAAGTGTGAGATTCGTGCTCGAGTGATTGACTATCGATGGATTAGCGTTGACCGTAGTTTTCGTAACGTTGTTGTAGTTTTGTTGATGGGTTTGATTCGCGTTTTGTTCTTCTTTGTTGCAATGATTTCTGCTGCCTGATCGAGACACGTTGTAATTGTTGTGATTGTAATTATCATCGTGTACTTCGAGATTTACTATTCTCCCGTTATTGTGACGTTGCTGCTGCTGGAGCTGGTGGTGGGAGGATTGCAACTGAATTCCTATCGAATTGTTAGTCACGTTGTTTTGATTGATGTTGTAGTTTGAGTCTTTGAGATTGCTGTGGCTCTCCGAACGCGTTGGACTCGTTGGTATACTCTGTTGGCAATTATTCACGTTTGCCAAGCTCGCTGACGTCGTTAAGCGATAACCAGCCGTTGCTGTTCTGTTCGAGCCGATCGGCCTGTGTTGACGAGTTATCGGGGTTGGTGAACGCGAGACAAATGCTGCTGGCTCCAACGGATGATAGTCGTCCGAGCTTATTTGCAATTGCAACTTGCCGTTTGTCGGTAAATATGCGTTGCGAGGCAAAGTCGCCGCTCTCACAACGTTCGGCGATCTCGTGCTCTGGTGACCCAGCGTATTCGACTGAAGAATCTCGTTACTGTCACGCAACGTACCGTTCAACGTACTGTGATTACTCAACGTCGAGGTCGCCGATATTGAGAGATTCGTGTTGCTGTTACCGATCGTTGGATCGTTGTAACGGAATATGTTGTTTTGGATGTTTGGATAACGATGAGATACTGGCGTTGGACTTGGTCCTGGCTGGTCCAGTGCTGACGATATTCGGTCCAATATTTCTGGCAACGTCGACGATGGCGACGACGGCGTGGCTGCGACACTTTCGCGGAGCAGCGCATGCAGGAGCGATAATTGTTTTCCCAAATCTATGTAACCGTCGAATTCCAGCGAATTATTCGATGGCGCGTCTTTGGGCAATGGGCTCTGGAACAACAAAAAACGAAAATTAATTTCTCTCAAAGTTACATCGAGTTAAATTCATATTTTCGTGCCATTTCTTTTTCTATTTTCAAAATCACACGAAAAATATGATCCTGAAGTTTCCATCGTTGGAATGCAACGAAATTCTGTTATCTCTTCAGCAGAGCCAATAATTATTATTGAATATTCCGTCCGGCCAATAAAACGATTGTTTTTTTGTCTCTCTTGCGACCAAAAAACTCAATCGACTCGAAAAATTGCCGCGATTTTCAAAATTCAATAAGAATCAATAGAAAAAACGTTTTTCGATGAATCTCAACGTTGCAAACTTCAGAGTCATCGAAAAATACTCACGCTTATCAGTTGCAAGAAGTTTTTCATCGACGGAGCCTCCCTTTCGAGTACATCATTCATAAACTCCATGAAATTTTCCTTGCCCTGAAAGCGAGTGAAATTCGCAAGTGTTTGGAGCGTCTTGGCCACGAGGGTGAGATTTCTCGCTGCCTTCTCGTTCGGATATTCTGTGAAAAGAAAAAACACCCAATGAGAAAAAAGAAAAAAGAACAAAAATATAAAAATTGCGATGGTTTTTCTTAGACATTGGAGAGTTATTTATTTCTTGAGGGAATTTTACCGTGAGTTATATTGAAGAGCGACGGACTGAGAATAGCAGGACACAGAAATCTGAGGAAGATCGATGCTGATATGAGATTGTCAGCAATGTCTTCTCTGCCCATTTCGGCGAGACGTTCGCGAAAAATGCGGAAGCATTCTCGCAATTCGAGGGGGAAATGCGCGTGGCTCGAAAGTATTCGACTCCAGGCGAGCTCGACCGCTGCACGAAGATTGTGCTGTTGTTTGTGGAGCGCAGCGACCGAGGCGACTTTCAAAGGATCGACCTCGCAATCGCCACCCTCGACCGCAGCTCGGACAACGGCACCCAGAGTATCTTGAAGATAACGATCACCCGTCAACTTAAGATAGGCTTCCATCGCTTTCGTAGCCAGAGAATTTCCACGGAACGTGAGCCTCTCGTCATCTGAAAAGCAGTCACCAAATCAATCAATCAAGCTCGAAGTATTCCGTTGAATTTATAAAATTCGAGTCGTTTTCATTGAAATTTTTACCTATTCTATGAATGTCCATCATGACTAAATCAGCCAAGAACTGTGGAGCCTTTTTTTCTCGTTGCATAACTGCAACCAAAGCTGTGGCGATATCCTCTTTGGCTTTGACGCCAATAACCGGTTCGAGCTTTTCGCAAAGAGAAGCGTAGTCGGTTTTCAGGTACTCCAAAAATTCTTGATAAACTTGTACGGGCAATATATCGACCGATTGAAATCGACACTTGACCCTCAACGAGGGTGGCTCTTTGAGGGGGCCTTTGTCGCCGACGACCGGGTACCATTTTTCTGTTAGGTAACGTGACGTCACGTTGTGTACCGGAATACTGACCGAGCCTGAGAAAAATCATTCATTTTATTACAAAAACGAGTTTCCAGCGATTTAAAGACAAATTTTCAAAAATAAATTATTTCAAAGTTTCGATGACGATGCGAAAATCGAGACTTACCGATTAATACGTTCTTGTCACGTTTCTTCTTTCTATCCGCTTCCCGATAAAGATTCACTTGAATGGTATTGACGGAAGGAAGATGATGAAAGTCAAAGTGTTCGCCCCAGAAACACAATTCCGTTTTGACTTTGGCTGTCGTACGAGCGTACAAAGTACTATCCAAGCAAACCTCACAAAAGTAACGTTTTTTCATTGGTACACCTTTGGCTTCGAGGAGCCAAATCTGAAGGGAATTGTCCGTTCGACGCGTTTGTTCGGCATCGGGTTGTACGGATTTTCTCAGGCTGTGGGACCCCAATAAACACGAAACATCGATCAACACTCATTTTTTGTGAGTTCGGCGTTATGAATATGGAAAAATTTCAAACAAATACATTGACGTTTCGTTCGAGTTCTCGCTGATCGCTTTTTTTTCATTTTTTCCAATATAATTGTGTCTTTTCATGTTTTTTTTGTGTCCGACGTTGAACGGCCTAGTTTTTATAGTTTCTCGATTCAATCGTCAGGTTCATACACACTCGATTGTGCATTTTTTGGTCAAGTTTTATGCATCTGAAGTTTGCATCGTTGGAATGCAACGAAATTCTTTTTTATCTTTGGCAAACAAATTATTCAAATGCAAGAATGCAATTACTATGATAAAATAATCGATTTTTGCCACCCGAAAAACAAAATTGGCCCAGAAAATTTGAATGACATTGAAAATTCAACGAATTATTAATAAAATCAAATATTTTTCGTTGCCTTCCAACGTTGCGAACTTGAGCATCATGAAGTTTTGCATGTTTTCATGAAAAATATGCAATTAAGTAAACAAAAAGGGGAATCGAAGTGTAAAAATCGTACCTGTGAAGCCATTGGTCTCGTTCGTGCGCGTTTCTACAGCTAAAGTACTTTGGTCCACCGGTGCTCGGGGTTACTTGAAAACAATGAGGTCTGCCGAGAAGACTCGGATGAAGCGGAGTCACAGCGGCGAGATCCATCGAGGTCACAGCCTGACCACAGAGGAGAGATTCGTGCGATCGACAACCACGAAGTCCGGCGCCTCGTTGTTTCTGTCGTTCGAGCTTCGTCACGCTTTTCGTTCTCTTAAGGGGATTCGAGCGGAACGATCTCTTGGAGAAGAAATTCTGAAAAAGCGAAATATGACAAATAAAACATGAGTTTTCGTATTAAAGTGTTGGGTTCGTTGTTGTCGATCAAAAGCGTGAAATTGATAAGGGACAAAAAGGGATTGTTCCGAGACGCGGGTATTTGGATGATTCACAGAGAATTACCGCATCGATCGATCGCATTGCATCACGTAATCAATTTTTAATAAATCGAACGATGCAGTTTTTCCTCCGGACAAAGAGGTAAATTTATACTTTTCACAAATTCCACGCACCGTGTAATTTAACGCGCAAAAAATATCAATTAATTATTTATTGGGAAACTGTCAATTTTCAAGTGAATTTCCACATTGCGATTGTGGATTTTCCCAATGGTACAAGAAACATCTGAAACCGTCGAGAGTAACCAAGAGGAAATTGTCGACTGGCCTTTGGCCGAGGATTTCCATCGACGCGTTCCTGCAGTGAAAGGTGGAGTCTACCGCGGATCACCGATACTCTCCAACACTTAAACATTATCTGCGTTTACGAAGGCTCCTGCTAATGCGTGAGAAGAAAGATGTTTCAATGTGTAGGCCATGCATGAATATGTATATGTCGAGACATGTATACACGTTGTGAATATCTCGAACCTACATAAAGTGGACGCCATGCCACGTGAGAGAACGCGTAGGAAAGTCTTGCGAAAGTGTCACGCGTGCTCGCGAATCTTAACGTTCTCGTATGTGTATGTGTAACGTTGACCTTCAACCGATACACAATCTAATGCATTATCGATGTGTTGTTCATTTTTATCACGCCATTTACGTTTTATCAAAATTACTATTATTTAAGCAGCAATTAAGGAAATCGATTGTTTTTTCCTGTTCAACAGAATGATGCAGAGGAAACGCTTAATTAATTAATCGGTCCGGTCATTGACTCGTATGGACAAGAAATAATGACGAATTAATCAAGTTGATACGAGGAGTCTGGGCGAATGTATTTACCCTAGTCGTGAAATAGTTGATAATAACGTTAACTACTCTGTCGTCTTCGTTATCCTCCATCGTCCTCACGCACATTTTCCGTTTCCGCATCGGTGCAGTTTTGCGATGGCGTGCGATCCAGAAAATTTGATCGATGACATAGGTCGAGGAGGCTCGAAGCCTTTGTAAAACTTGTTTCAAACACTCGATAAAGCGTCGTTCTTTCTTGTTTCGTTTTGTTGAAAGGGACCAATTTTTAACGCGGTCCGATGTATTGCAACGAATTTTTTTGCTAAAAACACGATTTTTCATGTGTCCAAAATTTTTATACGAGTCATAAAACTCTGTATAGTTTTCGCAGCGTTTCTGGTCACTTGAAACTTCACTGTATCGAAATCGTTTTTTCTAGTACGATCTTAATGTTTCTTGCGATCTTATCGATTTTTCTGCCAGTGATAAAGCCTCGTAATTTTTGTGGGTTTTTATTTTTCTACTGTCCCATTGATCATCCAATCAATTCGCTTTTACTGTCGCTTCGATTTCCGCAATAATTATCACGCCCCTTCAGCAACCGGAGAAAATGAATTTGTGCGATTGTTGTTTGCGGCTAAACGCCTCTGGCTCGATTGGACATACTCGGACGTTGTATTATCGTGACAGAAACATCGCAGTTACACTGCCAACGCTCAGGGCTTATCGAGCATGTGTGTACACACAAGATAAGCGGTTCTTCAACCGTGTTACCGGCAGATCGAGACCAGAAGCGACACTAGGCCAAACTAGCCAACACTTGTGATCAAGAAACTGAATAATAATTCAATCAGAATTCTCATTCGATCGTCGAGGATGCTTCTTTTTTTTTTTACTCGTGAAATCACTAATTAATTATCGTCGATTAGTTTAATAATTATTCAAAAATTCAACGTATTGTTTTTGGATTTATTCAAACTCTAGTTTTAGCGCCTTTCCGTCAATTCTCACCAATTAAGGATTCCCCGTTAATTTTCAACTACCGTTTGCAAGTTTTTAAAATTCCTGGTTTCGTTTGTTTGAGCAAATAATTGACACTAATTCACACACGTCTACGTACTTTCTAGACGAGATATTTGAACCACGTTTCTTCGATGTTTCGTAGAATAAACAGTAAAATATTGTTTGAGGCAGAAAAGTTGGTAGAAATTTTCTCGTCACGCGTTACCGACGTTTCGTTTCGCTTGCTGAACGATATTTCAAGAATTTCAAGATCATCCGCTCGCGTTTTATTCCGGAATACACTTCAAAGGCACCGCGTCGAACGATTCGAGCGAAACAATTTGTCACTGCACTTGTTTTTACACGAAATAATTAACGAATTTAACAACAACAAGTCGTAATCGTATGGACTGTGATATCAACAATATATTATAAATAACGTTTCATTAAAAATCTATTGAAAACACTTATAAACACTCAAAGAATATATGAAAATAAATGATTATTGTTAAATCCACGTGACTGGTCAACTTTTTCTTTAAAGGTCATTAGGAAAGGAATGAAAAGGAATTAATTTGAATAAAATAAATTTTCGCGAGCCCAAATAGTACAAAAGCAGTTGAAACGATCGGGGCGAAATCTCAGTTACGACTGCAGATGCTCAGGGAAGTTTTAAGGTGCGAGAGGCCAAGACGGAGAAGGAGAGTGAAGGAACGAAGGAAGAAAGGTAAAGGCGCCCCTGCGTGGTTCCCGTTTTTATATACGTTCCCGTACTCTTAGGGGGTAACAAAACGAAGTCAAGGGATCCTTGCGATCCGAGCTCACGTGAGAGGGGGCCAAACGTGCACCTTTGTGCATTATGAGCGAGAGCGAGAGAAGTAGGAAAAAAATAAAGAAAACATATTTCTCCCCTCCACCGCGGTGGATTCGTACGAGGGGTTGCAAGGTGGGGTAGTTTCGTGTCGTTTTCTTCCCACCTTGTACTCCAAATGGTATCCACTGACGTAAGTACGATATACACATATATGTGTATGTATATTTTTCAGCTTGGATCGAGACAGTTCGATGGTGGTGGTTCGGGCTCGTGCACCCGTAACGCGCCGTCTTTCCTACCCCCGTTGCGATCGTTCCCTCTACGAGAAGAACACATAAATTTCTTCGAGGGGTTCTCAATCCCAGAAGACATTCACGAATCGTGCTTTACACGAGTGAGCACGATATAGACATTTCACAAAAACCATTATACTGATTCGTCCTTTGATCGACGAAAAAAATATTCCTCGTCCGGCTATACCGAAAGAAATTCTCTTTAAAGGTCCATTCGTCGGCATTTAAAAAGTCCTTCGGATTCCGAATAAAAATTCATGCATCTGAACTGTTTTTTGTCAAAAAAATGATTCCAATTTAAAAACTCGTGATAGTTCATCGGAGTTAACGAATAATGAGGGAAAAAGTTATTGATTTTTGACTCACGTGAGCCAAAATTCGATTTTATTCGTACATGATAATCACGTGACTTTGCGGGCGCCCTGCTAAACCAGTTCGAAATCTCCCCACCTGCGACAGACAAGCACCATCGTCGCTCTCACGAGAGATTCTTGCAGCGAATATCCTAACCGCCTCTTGCGTTATGACGCCGTCGATTTTTAAAGCGATTTCATCCACTCTATACCTCGCGTATAAATAATTTTTATTTATTTTCTCATCCCCGCCGAAACCTCGTTTCTTGTTTTTAAAACGTCGCAAGCTCATCCATCACGGGATTTTGTGGATCATTTGTTCGCCACCGGGTACACGTGAATCTTCCCCCTTCAGATGAGCTGCACCGTTTGAATAACGCGAGCGTAAACCGCAGCCAATAAAGGATAATACGAAAACGGGTGCAGGAATTTTCGGTTCGTTGGCCCTTTTTTCTCTCGGAAAATTTTCGTTCTCACAAGTTTATTATTTCGTTTTTTTTTTTTTAAGAATTAGGGTGCAACGGGATCACAGAAATTTTCGGAAGTGTTTGGGTTTTTAAATCCGGTCGAAATGGCCTTTTTTGCAAAAGAAATATACGGAATTTTCACGAGTGTTTACCCAAAAAAAAAAAACGACAATTTATTCGCCTTTTATTTTCTCCAGCAGGGTAAAAAAAAAAGTCGTTTGAGAAAATTCTCTACTCGTAAGTTGAGCCACGGAAAACCGATAAATTCAACAACGCGTACGAATGTGTTTCTTCCAATAAATTACAGCTCGAAGAATGTGGCTAGTTACAGCCTCCAAAGGTTTTTGTATTCACTCGTGGGCTTTGGTGAAGTTTATTCAAACCGACAAGCTCCGTTGAATCGAAATTTTGATCAGGGGCGTGTATCAAAAGCGTGTACTTTGTGTGTAAGGAAAAGTGAACAAAGAGGAAAATTGAAGATGGGGTCATCGATCAATAGCGGTTGGTTTGGCTCACTCATAGAAAAAAACAATTTTTTTCGACGCCACGAATCAAAATATTTAGGCAGTTATTTTTTTATAAATAAAATTACGTCAACGATGTTTTCTGTTTATTACAAATTCAATAATAATTGATTTTTCATCAAATGCTGAATATGTTCTTGCCCTGTTTTGTGCCGATGAGATTATCCTTCCTAAGTGCGGAGGGTTAATGGCGATTTACTTTAATTCGAGAATGCCTATTCGCGAAGAAAAACCCGAAGAATAAAGGGCCAAAATCCTCGAGGAATTTTGTGTGCTCGGGTAGAAACGGTCGTGGAGGAAACTTCGGCCCCTTTAAACTCTATACCCACAAAGATCGAGCAACCAATAATTTTCCATTTCCCTCGAGAGATCAGCCATCAGGTATAGGCAGAAACTCGATACGACTTCTAAGAAAGTTTTACCGGAAAATACTTTGGAAAATTGCGAACGTGCCGTGTAAACATTTTGTATTTGTACGTAATTTTCTACACAAATATATAATTCTGTATGTATTGGCGTGTCTTTTGCCCCTGCGAATCATTACAAGCACGCAATTTTCCGCACAAGCAGCAAATCAAAATTTATCCATTTCGTTTGCGTGTTTTCTTCTACCGCGGTCCGTTCAAGACTAAATTTCGAAAATTACTTCCTACTCGCGTTCCACTGAAAAACACGTCGATCTTCGCTGGAATCCGGAAAAAGTGAGAGATTTGAGGAAGGAATTGATCATAAAAGTTCCAGACGAGAGACACGCACTCGTGATGTCCTTACAAATGACTCGAAATGTGTGACTGGGTTACCAGATTCAATTTTACGGGACTTCCGGTCTGACCCAAAAAGGATCCTTCGTACGAACAATGAAAAGCAAAGAGGATTTCTCTTATGTCCTCAAATTTGATTCAAGATTTTTAAATTTGTCTGACGTTCAAATTTTCATGTTTTTTATGAAAAATCGTCTTAAAAAGGAATTTTTCGAAGGATCGAAACGTTGTTTTCAAAAATTTGTTCGGACCACTAGGAAAAAGTAACGAGAAGAGAACCATAAAATGATTGGAATGTTGTGTGTCGCGAGTTCTCATAAAAATCGTTAGAATTTATCAATTATTTTATTCAGAGTTTAAATGAAACGTCAAGGTATAACCGGTATTTCTGTTAAATCGGACTTTTTGGCTCGTGGGATTTCAACGATAAGATGATTCTTCTGTTACGTCCGCGTCTTGAACGGAGAGGACCTTGGAAAAGGCTGGAGATTCGATCTATTCGACAACGGAGTAACGCATTTGTCACAGCCTCGAAGAATCCCTGGGCAAAGTATACAGTAAAAGCAGAAAGAGCGAGAGAAAGGTGTGGTTTTTTCTCCCTCGTTGATAGCCATCTACGAGGAAGTGGCATTCCAATGGGTTCTTTCCCGAGAGAATAGGAAATAGGAACGCAGATGAAGAGGAGCGCGAAGAGCGACGAGGACAAGAATCTTTCTCTCTGAGCAAAGATCTCGTGAGAGGTTGAACGAGGAAAAAGGTATGTGCGATTTTGACACGGATACGAATAAACATATTACCCGATTATTTATCATACTCGTTAATGGAGTAAGAAAAACAAACATGACAGAGATTTATCAAAAAACGTAATAATTATGTAAATTCTGTATATAAATCGTTTCTAGAGACGATTCAATCATGAAGATCAACTTTTTGAATCCATAAACGTCTACATTGAAAATTTAAAAATATTCGAAAACACTGATCACTGGGAAAAATTACTACCGAGATGTGCGAAAGTGAAAATTAATGGAATCGAATGAAAATGCTCGAATTCATAGGAAACAAAAATCCCAAGTGAACGAATCGAATTCTAATTAAATGGAAAAGGAAGAGCTCCGGTTCGTTTGTAATTTAACAATGGGACGCTTGTTACGTAACGAAGTTAACAAGGTATCGAATAGATCGAAACTTGCAACACGACATTTACACTGCATGTACGTATACGTAACACATTCGGTCGTTAAATCCGATCTGATGTAATACATACGTGTTTATACATGCAGAAGCACCTGGTGTTTGCCGAACGTTAATTACGATCTGTCCCTATGGCTTCTTTGTCAAACGTGATTCGAAGGTCCACCCATACGTTCGTTTAATTAACGGGATTCGCGAGAGTATTAGATACTTGATTCCCGCCCAGTTTCCGGTTTCGTGTCAGCGTGTGACGATTATGCAACGGGCTAACCGGAAAAACTGACGTTTTGCGATTAAAAAAAATATTTTTTACGTAATGTCTAGAATTATGAATTTCGACAGTGCCTCGCAAGCAATTGGCTGGTCCAAGAAAAAGTTCTGTTCGTCATGATCAACCGGTAGCCTGACTCAAAGTTCCTAATTCATTAATCTGCACACTCAATCTATTTTCTTCCTCCGTCTTTTGTATTCATCCTCCGGAAGCGAATGTTGCGAGTCACTTGGGAAAAAGATTCTAAACACTTTGGCGCGACCGGTTTTTTCGCTGCATATGCGTATCATTTGGGTGCTGACGTAACGGTAAAGAGCGGTTCTGACTTAATCGATTATTTCATCCCCGCGGGTGCTCATTGTCATTGTAATTTTGGTAATTCGTATGCTCTGATCTGCAGGGCTTGTATGTTGCATGCGAAACCACGGAAAAGGGATCGCGGCATGATTTTTCGTTAAACTTGTTACGTACACAAACCATGTATGCGAAAATACATAAATATTATTTTTAATACAGACAGACAACCCTTATTCGCGTGTATGTGTGTACAAATAATTTAAAAGTATATACTGGTACATTTGAGGGAACGTATGCAAAGGACCAAGGGAAGTTTGGTGCTTGGATCGATCGACGAGCGACGATCATCGTCGACGCGTAATAAAGATGCCCCCCGAGGAAAACGTAACGGGCACAGGTAGAAAGTCAGCCGTTGTCATTGGGGTGGAATCTATAAATTATTCAACGTTCGTACACACGGACGAGGGTTCGTCTTGATGGTAAACGTGTGTATATTACACGTGTACAATGATGACGATGGAGAAGATAAATGAGGACAAAAAATGACGATAAAGAAATGACAAGGATTGGGATGACCGTACGATATTTGCCATTACACGCACGTTACGGAACAATCGACTCATTTCGATCAATCAAATTCCGACGAGAAATTAGAGCAATACGAATCAATGACCGTGAGTCGATAATCGAATACACAAATCGTTGGTTTTGATCACTCAATCTTGCCCTTAGATAAGTATACGAATTTAAATTCACACGTCGCTTCCTCCGGCACTTTGGACATGGGACTGCCTTCGGGGGAATCGTGTCATTAAGTGAACCACGCGCATGCACACGGAATGAGGATTAAACGATGCAGGTCAAACGAAAAAAATCGACCAGCGAATCGATCACAATTTTTTTTGTAAACAAAAAATGGACCATCCTGTGGCACCCTAATGGAATGGCAACTTTTAGAAATGCCATTAAGTGAATGGGGGCGATAAACTTTTTGGAAAAATCGTTCGCCCATAATTTTTCTAACAAACACATGGATTTTGAGCTCCTTTTCGTGATCATTCGTCCGAACTCGCGAGCGTGTGAATTCGATCGTCGATAATTCGCATTTCATGAGTAGAGATATATAAAAAGCTAGAATTGTAATCGAACCCCGCTCTCGAATCACTTATGGAACGGACCTCATGAACGGAATTTCCACCTCGATCTATAGACATTCTTACAGATTTCATTGGCACTTTAATACAAAGCTCTTTTCACACGCTCCTGGACTCTAGTTCAAGCTGTTAGGAAGAACGTTGAAGTGCACCAGGTGAGCACGAGGACCTCGCGCAAGGATATGCCTTGAAAAGACTTGACAAACCCCATGATATAGGGCGCAAAAAAATCGATACGCTGGATCAGGGAAAATCTATTTCAACGATAAAATCAACAGTTTACGAGTGTCGGGAATACAATCGCTGTCACGGATCAAAAACTGCGTGGCGAAATGGTGCTCACCAACAAACACTCTCGAAAATAAGAGATTGCTCGAGATTCTGCTCATTGTAAAAATAGATCGACAGAAAAAAATCGTATTTGATGATAAAACTGATTTTGTTCGCGAAATTTCGTTGAAATTTCAATTTTTTTTTTCTAGTTTTACGTTAAATAATAAATCTTTACTTACGACTATTCTGTTGGGGGTGACATCGAGTGGTCTTGCGCCAAGAACTGGGGTAGCAGGAGCGCTGCCCCTTCTGCAGGCTTTTTCGTACGATGTGTCTGTAAAAGAAGGAAAAAGTAAACATAAATAAATCGTAAATAAGTGAATGAACAAACGTGTAGAGGAATTAGAAGAGCTGGGTCCGGAAGATCGTAAACTTTATGCGATCTGGAAAATTTATTAATGTATCAGTGCATATGGGTTCGGCGTGTGATGGGGCGTTAAAATATTTTCCGACTGATTCTCACGCCCCTGTATACACGCAAGAGTCAGACCAAAGAGACCCTCTCAGTGCGAAAAAAAAGAAATCCCGTACTTTATGTGACTCTGCCAGGATAATTGGTGTAACGATTTTTTGTGTTTGCTCGAGACCGGAAGAAATCGACGAGGTTTATGTCGCCACAGCGAATTATTCGGGGTTCAAAGGATGGGATTTTCCTTTTGAAATTGTGGAAAAATTCTTCCAGATTTCAAACCCTCTCTATCGAGGCCTAAAAAACTTTGTAACCCTTATTATAGACGAAAGGGGAGACGCAGCTTTTTTCATCGGTTTCGGTGAAATCCAGAGCGGGGACGAAATCCAAAGTACAAGAAAATTGGGGAAATTTCCGAAGGGGAAAAATAGTGAAAATTTTTTCTAACGCGTATTAAAGATTTATTGCGGTCTTTCGAAATGAAGGAGCGATCGATTCGAACGAAAATTTCATTTTTCACGTATACACCGTATAATATAAGAATTCGCTATACAATTGAACGCTAAGGTCTCAATGTATCGAACTCAAGAGATGTTGTATCATCCTCTTGCAACTAGAGCCGTGAGAAGTCAAAGGTTCGCTCGAACGGGGAACACGACCCCGGCGTGGTGACCCGATGCACCAGGAGGATAATGAGCCGGAAATTCAAGCCAGGAAACGTTCACGTTGTGCACTTCTACCCATCGGGGAATTGAAACGCACACCTAATTTATCTCTCATGTGGGATTCGATGAACAATAAACAGTCTGAACCTCGAACTCTCCACCGAAACACCGGGGAGCGTTAATTTACATTATTTTAAGAGTTGCGACTATTTTGTTTATTGCTTTGCCCCACATTGTCAATTACGGAGACTCTGCAATGTCTCGTTACGTTGAATAATGAGTTCGAGAGTGTTTGGACCGTTTTTTGTTCACGAATCCAAAAATATTACAATGAGCTCATTTTACATAGAATAAAACTGGGACGGAGTGGTGAGTAGTGAAAGAAGAAAAATGCACGTGAGAAAGAAGTGAGCTACAGGCAAATTATTAATCGCTGAAATCGAATCGTTTTCATTGCAAAAAATTAGCGCAAGGACGAAAGCATCGATATTTAATTACCTAATGATTGTTTTTCCGGTCTTTTGAACTCTTTGTCAGATGAATGAGTCGCGAAATCATTGGCAATAAAAATTTCAAAGCCAAGAAGTCAGAAGTACATTTTTCTTGGCTCAATTTTTTATGCTTGACCCAATGCCTCGGGTAGTCTGCTCTCGAGTCGAGAGTTTCTCGAGTTACCAATGCTTTAGGCTCGAAGGTTCGTTGTAATTCATGCATCTCTTTCTGGCTCTCCTCGCATGGTCCAAAGAAAGAGGTGCACGTGTGCAGCATGCTATACACGGAATGTACAAGAATTATACGCGAGTCCGATTGCCCTGTATTTATTTAATACGCATACGCACACGCGAGAATATGATATAATGGTCTCTCCACGCAACACACCGTTTATACCTTTACCGTTGTGAAAAAGTGTATGCAAGGGCACTGGATATTTAACGCTCTCGTGTTTTGTGCCACGTCCAAAATGTGGGCACACTTGAAAATGCATCAAACGAAAAAGTCAATACGTCGAATTTGGAGCTCGCACAAAAACTTTTAACTGTAAAACATTTCACGTTATTATATGGCACTGTTCGAAAAATGTACGAGTTAAATCCGACTCGTAATTATTCAAGACTTTGGTCTAGTCTCTTTTTATTTTTCGCTTCGACAATTTTTTTTTCAAAATATTTTTTTTCGTAATGTTATTAAACGAAAATTTAAAATCGTACTCGCCGCCGTTAAGTTGGAAATTCTGTGCTGAGGGATTTGCATTTAGTGAATGCATCTGAAGTTTGCATCGTTGGAATGCAACGAAATTCGTTTTTTATCTTTGGCAAAAATAATTATTGAAAATGCAGAATGTAATAACTATGATAAAATAATTGATTTTTGCCACCCGAATAACAAAAGTAGCTCAAAAAATTTGGATGACATTGAAAATTGAACGAATTATCAATAAAATCAAATATTTTTCGTTGCCTTCCAACGTTGCGAACTTGAGCATCATATTTAGTGACTGGTAATCGATTGGTCGTCGATCTTATGAATCCATGGTGGATCGCTGAATAAATGATGCAATTAAATGAATAACGTCAAATGAAGTAACGAACGTAGTGGCGAGTGAAGCGATATATTGAAATAAAAACAGGAAACTGAGGCTGGAAAATAAAAACTGACCCGAAATTTGGTGAAGTGTGGTGGAGAATGCAGGATTGTTTGTTTTTCACACGTTCGATCGATAAATTCTAAAGATCGTAATTCGATAAGGAAGCAATTTGTTCAGCGAGATATTGTCACCCCAAAAAACAGACTGTAAAATAGTGAGGACCGGTTTTTCTGTTTACGAATCGAATTTTTAGTCGCTCCGAGATCGTTTACGCGATGTCGAACGATCCAGGTGTGTCTGTGTTTCTGTTCAGGCATATCCTAAGTTATTCGTCCAAAGTAAATGTACCGGAAAGAAAGAAAACTCGCTAGGAAGTATCTCGTGCTTTATTGCAGGTAAGGCGCGAGCTTTACCTCGACACGATCATTTTTTCATCCTCTTTTCGCTTTCTTGAGTGACACACGCGAGGTGACGAGGCATAGAAAATTTACGACTAGCGCGTGCCTTCGTCCGCGACAGACGATTGTACGTTCTCGTCTTCTCCCGACCGCAAGACTCGCATCGAGTCGACAAGAGCAGCAGCGCACCTGGTTATACAACTTTTGTACTTAGTAAAAGGTCGCCATGGGGTTTTCCTTGCTTTTTTAAACTTATACCGTAGAGGGTTCACGAAAACCCATGGGTTCTTCGTATCTCTCCATAAACTCCGGAAATAACACACAGGATCAAGAAAACGGATCAGATTAAGAGGTCGAAGTGAGCTGTGAGTCGTAAAATTTCGACCAGCATATTTCACGAGACTGTAAAAAATAAGAAAACGGTTTTATCGTAGAAAATAACGACGAGAAAAATTAAAAGCTCCTGTTTATTACGGTCGGAAAAAACTTGTTAGCGAAATTCACGTGCTAATGATTCGGTCCGAGTCTCGAAACGATGCACCTGGCACTGCACTGCGTTACGTCACACACGCTTTGCGAGTGTACAGCGAGACCGTCTTAAAATTTTCGAGTCAGAAGACACGAGGAACTGGTTCGTCCGTCGAACGGTTGAAGAGTGAGAAAGAATGGGCGAAAAGCCACGAAGAAGGCAAAATCGTTTGTTCGTGCAAACAAAAGCATTAAATCTACATCGAGAGACATGCAGAAGAGTGTGGCATGTGTGTTCCAGGCTTGTACTCGTTTCTCTAATGACTATCGAAGCAGAGCTCTCTTAGAGTAAAGAGATCTTGGTTTGTTCGTGGCTGCACGCGCCTGTACTACAGGTTTCGTTAATGACCGTTGCTCTTGGAAGAAAGAAAAGGATTTTTCAGCGTTTTTTCAACATGTGACGAAGGGCCAATGCGATATTCACACACTGCAAAGTTCCAAACGTCGGATGAAGTCGAGGAGCGATGGATCTTTGAGATAATTATTCATACGGGCAAACAGAGAAAAGGGAGGGACGGGGACGAGAAATCGTTGGGAACAAATAAGACCCGAGAATCTCGGAAGCTTCAGATGGTTCTGGCAAGTTGGCAATCACGAGACTGAAAGAAAATGCGGAACACACACAGCAAACGTCCAGTTCATTGTAATGACGAGAGTCAACAGACGAATGACGCAGAGTGATGCGGAGACGAAAAACTAAATGACAGTAAAGGACGTTTGTGTATTCTAGTTTCATTAATGTCGTCCTGCGAGGCTCCTTTACGAAAGCAAACATCATGCGTGGAAAACCGGAAATGGAAAGGGGAATGGAAGGTTCCCTGCGTGACATTAGCGATGCAAATATACATGATGCCAGTGTCCAGTAGAGTCAACGTCAGAAACTGCCCGGGAGTTTATTTTTCAAGGGCTGTTCGTATATAGCACTGAAGCGAAAAGAGGCGTTCACATGGTAGATGATGGGGTGATAACGGTGAAAATGGAAAAGGACTGTATGGGGAAAAAGAATTTGATGGAACGTCCATCAAGTTCTTATGGTTCGGCTCCAGGGAGTTGTATAACTCAGTCGAGAGCATGGAATGAATGAACGCGAATGCAATTATAAAAGGTGACGTACGAAAAATTCACCGTTAAAAATTCAAATTGGGACCAATAATGACAACCCGTAGTTGTTTTTTCTTCCTCCTGCTCTCCCAATAATCGTCATGAATTGTACGAGGTTCTTTTTGTCGTCCCTAGTTTGCTAGTGGCCTTTCTTTGATCGGAGAATTGGGACATAAGTGCAGCTGCAGCTTTGGTGTAGCAGGGCACGAGCGATCGGTGAAAGAGGGAAAAGAACGGTGGTGCGGGCGCCTGGACAGTTCCAAATGTCCTACAGAAAAAAATGAATTCTTGACGGGTCCCTTGAGGATTCAGACGTAACATACATAAAACCATAAACGGTTCACGGCAGTTAGCATTCAACCGAGTAACCTTTGGTCACATGGAGATCCAAGTTTTGCCAATAACGCGGTGTCCAGGTTTTTTTAACCGAACGAGAAAAATGTCACGGCCGACCAAACGTTCGAAATGCGAAGAAACTTCGGAAAAAGACTCTCTCTGTAGTTCCGCGGGGAAAAGCGTTTTGGCTTGAACAATATTTGTTTAGATATTCATTCATGGGAGAAAGAATGATGCTGAAGTTTGCAACGTTGCAATGCATCGAAAAATATTGAATTTTATTGAAGATTCGTTCAATTTTCAATGTGATCCAAATTTTTCGAGCCGACATGCTTTTCGAATGGCAAAAATGGATCATTTTATCATCGTAATTACATTCTGCGTATGAATAATTATTTTTGTCGCAAATAAAAATGAATTTCGTTGCGTTCCAAGGATGCAAACTTCAGAGTCTTGGAGAAAGATCTTCAGAATTCAAGCTCGCTGAGTTTCCTTGAGCTCAACTCCAACGGGTTAAAACGCTTGTGATTATGTGAAGTGCATGCTGGGTTCATAGAAGAGGAGGTCACAGCCGCGGGACTCGCTCGTTTGAATTGAAATTGAAACGAAATGGAAATAATAAAAATGAGGGCCCAACTGCAGAGATGTGGAGCGTTTTACAATAACTTTTCTGTTATGAATCGCGCACGTGGGGGTGCGAGTATATACATGTAACGCCACAGGATAGCCCAACGGGTGCCTCGTTCCGGAATCCCATTGGGAATTATGCGATTGCATTTTTGGAGAGTCCGCGCAATCGCAATTTTATTAATGATACGATTTATACAAGGTATTGCGATCAATGTCGCACCCTGCAGTCCCTCCTCTTCGTTTGTACTTCTCGGTCGTGTAACGAGATAAAAAAAAAAGCAAATAACCCTTTGGCTCTTTGACGCAATCGTCGCTTGGACTACACCCATCGAATGATATTTTTCATTTGTTACGAATCCTTTTGCCCATTCATTCGCTGTTTCAACCCTTTTCATTCCTCCAAATATCCGCCGTATCGATAGCCGACTTACAACGGACAGCAAAATATACAATAACCATAATAACAATAAAATAATGAATAAGCGAACAGATTTGTAACGAACAGGAAAGGGGATCAGGATCGACGTGGATACAGGGGGGAAGAACGAGCCAATTATTCTTGCGCGCGGAAGGGGCGTCGAACAGATCGCATTCCATTGATACTAATAAATGTTACGTGCATTCATACGTTTGAATTTTTGGGGAATTGAAATCCGCTCGCGATACAAAATGCCCCTAGCGGCGCCCAACGGAATCCTCGGTAAGTGCGAAGGGAGCAAATTCACCACGATAAGTTCTCTTTGCCCCTTTGTCGAATCGCCACTTGAGCATGGTACACAAGCTCTATACAGTAGTTGGTAAAGTAGGGATTACGAAGGTCGTTGGTAGAAACGAGAGCAGATTTTCTCGCGACCCTTGAACTTTTTGACCCCCTTGAAAACGCGATACCTATTTCCTGCGGCGCAAGAGCTCTGCTCAAAAGTGCATACAATGTCACAAATTCGCACTGCACTGTTTCGTGTTAAGGAAAAAATCACTAAGTGGCTCGAGTGCTCGAAGGCTGACGAATCTCTTCACGTTGCCCTATTTATATTTTCAAGGCTTTTCGCTCCGACTTTCAAAGATTCTCGAATGATAATGATATCTTGGCGACGTTCCTGATGTGACTTTGCTTCATCGAGTTTTGGCCACCAAAGTTCAGTCACTGTATCCATCCAGAAGATCATGAATAAAAACAATTAATTCATGTTAAATTATACATTCTTTGAAGGATAAAAATGTGTGTCAAACTCTATGCAAATCTTCATTTTTCTCGAGCCCCAACGCGGTATTCAAATTGGGCTGGATTCTTATTCATTTTTGCTCATCGCCCACACATTTCAATCTCGAGGACGAACTCTGGTGAATTCCTTCCATCCCACGAGTTGCGTAATGAAATAATAACGAAGTGCTTTGCAAAACTGTACACATTTCGATGATGCTGAAGTTTGCAGCGTTGGAATGCATCGAAAAATATTTAATTTTATTGAAGATTCGTTCACTTTTCAATGTCATCCAAATTTTACGAGCCGATATGCTCTTCGAATGGCAAAAATGGATCATTTTATCATCGTAATTACATTCTGCATGTGAATAATTATTTTTATCGGAAATAAGAATGAATTTCGTTGCATTCCAACGATGCAAACTTCAGAGTCATCATCTCGAAGAGTTATTGTTTAAACTGAAGCAGAGTTGAAAATCCTTCTATCGTGGTGGATTTTCAATGAGAGAAAAAAAAACACGAATAATTACTGGCGGGGAGACGAATGAGGAGAATCGCACGGTAAAGAGTTCGATTATCGTTTATCGCCGGTAAGAATTAACGGTAGAATGGAATCATTAATATATATTTTTAAAAGAAACTTGCTATCGAGGAGGATCACACGAATTTCTCATAGTGCGAAAGTAATGCAGGCTCCTTGCAAATTGGCAGCGATAGGGTCTTGAGCTATAATGTACGCAGGGATGCTGGTATCGATCTTGTGAGACTGTGCGCGGGCGTTCAAGTGTGTGGTATGTAAAGTCGTACGTACGGAACGGTGCGTATAGCGACGGCGATACGTGGCAACGAATGCAACGAAAGGAAAGCCGAATAAATGTCGGTAGCGCGATTGAACGCGGAAGAGATCGAGGATTTGGGCTGAAAATCCTCCAGCGTTTTCTGATTCCTCGCGAGGAATGTCTCCGAGGATCCCGAACTAACTTCGGCAAATATTCACGAGTTATTCATAAATTTTTTACGTCAAGATGGCATTGTTAGGGAAAGTGTCAAGTATTGTCATAAAAAATTTCGTAATTTGTGATGACGAATAGATTTTTTTGTTTTTTTTTGTCTTCCGTCACCTTAATATTGCATAACACACTATTTTATAATAAAAATATGCAATAAAAAAAATGTTGCAGTCGTTCCAAGATGGAGCCCCACTTTCGAATATTTGCCTTATTAACTTCTTTCAAAGTCATGAATTAGCCAGAAGATTACGAGGGAAGACGAGTTGCAAAGTGTACGTTGGATGCGCGCGAGAAAGAATCCGTTCGACTCGGAATTGACTGGTTAATCCATACAGCCGTGACATCATTGACTCGATGATGACGATAACATTTGACTATGCGTTTGAACACAATGCTCGAAGTTACATTGGTAGATAGGTGCGTAATACACAGCAGCAAAATCAACGTGATGCTACGTCACGTTGCTAGAAACGGACGAAGCAATTTTATGATAATTTCTGAATAGAGTCCGCATTGTTTGGTGCAGGCGTTCATTCAAGGATAGAATTGAAGAAAATGGGAGGTCGCTGCTGCTGAGTAAAAGTGCTCGAAAGAAATTAAGCCTGACCGAGTTAATTGCCATTAGAAATATGACGCAGAACAGTTTTATCGCGTTGTTCAAGAAAAATAATGACAATTGTAACATCTGCGAACATAGAGTTACGATTAAGATTATATAGAAAGAGATTTAAAGCAAGATTTATGGGCCTCGAGATAACTACAAAAATGCTCCTGATACAAAGATCTTTTTGAAAGGGCTCTTTTGAAATTCTTCTGAACAATTCCATTTCATTGTTGTCCTGATTATCGTACGAGCAATATATATTTCTCAACCGAGGACGGGTTTCGTATTCTCAGATAGACGATCGTTCGGTTAGGAATATGAAATTCAATCTGGTCGTTATGGGATCACGAGGAACAGTTTTTCATAAAGACTGGTTGAAAATCTCGACAAAGCTTTTCAGTTTCCGAGAATCAGCTCTATGGAAATGAAAGAGCGCGAGAGCGAGAACTATGCCCGTAAAAGTACAGCAGGAGCATAATTCAGTGTCATAATTTTTATCCTACAGCGTAACGGCGTCATAAAAATAGAGATAAAACTTATTTTCATTATTACGCATTATCGCGATGTTTCCATTTGGAAATAAATTTTATCGCCAGAGGTTTGAAATTTGAATGGTGTGATTTACATTTTGTTGGATTTTAGCCAATCAGGAAATTGTCATGACAGGTTTGAAGCGAACTTACGTTGATGGTTGGAATCGCGTTCAAGACCTAATTATTTCGCCAGTTAAAAGGCTTCGATCTGATCCCACTCGACTTTTGGGCCCGTTCGTTTTATCTGCCCCTGGAATCAACGTACGACAGATTTGCCTTTCCCTCGCTCGGAGTCATCCATGCAAATGTTAACTTGACGGATTTCGTCGCGTGGGGTCACCGGCCGAAGCAGCAGCTGGTTACGTGTATGGAACGTTAGTCCCCTTGGTGATGGTCATTTCGGGCTATCTTTAGAATAAACCTGGTATTGTGCCTTTCCGATTATGCATCGCAGCGAATTCTATTGTCATAAGATCAAATCTGGTTCATGCTTCTCGCAATGATATGGATTATTTCTTTTTAATATAAATCGCATTTGTTATCAAATCTGCGGCAATGAAGTTGTGAAAAAATGACTGAGCATGTGTCACATTTTTCACGGATCATTTTTGATCCTCATTCCGACAGAAAGATTCTCGCGCCGGTCCTAACTGAACCGGACGAATAGTTTTGACTCTTGATACGATTTTTTGCTCTCTTTTCATCGTTGAATAATTATCGATTATCAAAAAATTCCATCTGAACACACGTTTTTCCTTTGATTCCTCGTGAAACGCGCGATGTCGTTGAGAATGTAAAAGAAAAACAATGAACAAAAAGGGAGCAGCAGCTGGTTTTGGGTCCCGCATGGCATGGATGGTCATTTTGGTACTTTGGATGAATAAACGTTCTCTGCATTGTCGAATATCAGATGAGTACTTCGATAGTCCTTTTACTATAATACCGTACGTCGTACAACACTTTACCGCACATTGCAGTCCCATATAGACGGTGTTCCGAAAGGGAGGTCTCTCAGGAAGCACGAGAAAGTTCTGATGTTCTGAAAAGAACAAATTCTAACATCCGATGCTTCGTCGTCACGTTAATTGGTTCTGCTTGTTAATTGGTAACTGGCAATGGCGACATTAGAGTAATCGAGTATGACTCTGAAGTTTGCATCGTTGGAATGCAACGAAATTCTTTTTTATTTCGGCAAAAATAATTATTTAAATGGAGAATTTAAGGACGATGATAAAATGATCGATTTTTGCCAGCCGAAAACATATCGGCTCGGAAAATTTGGATGACATTGAAAATTGAACGAATCGACAATAAAATCAAATGTTTTTCGTTGCATTCCAACGTTGCAAACTTCAGCATCGTAATCATGTTTCATGTTTTCGAAATACTTGGGACACCCGTTGTGTGTTTACGTTGGCCTCATTTTCCAGGAGGGACGTATAAGTGGCAGAAAGCCTCGAGCCTATTTGCTCGTTTTGCATGATCGTAAATGGCAAAATGAAAGGGCAACGAAACCTGCCGATGGTTTGGCAATGAGAGCGAGTCCTTTAGGTCATTTTCTTCGCTATAGATGTGAGCAGATTCAACCGGTATACGTATGAACCAGGTCTACTTTGGCCTATTCATAGGATTCACACACCATTAAGCCGCCGATGACTGTTAACGCGCCCAAAGAGCGTCGAACCTCTTGTTCGCTATAGCCAGTATAAACGCCTTATCGTACAAAAAAAATACAATGTAGTATGCAAAAAGGCATGTGGAGAATAGAAGTGAATTGAGTGGAAAGGGCTAGAACGTTTTATGAATGAACCGCCACGTCCACGGCTCGTCTTTCTTTCTTAATTTATAGCTTTATTATAGGCTTCCAGCAAAAACGGGGTGACTCGATTGTCGCGTACATTGTCATCGGCCATTAGCGTCGCGTGCCTCAACACTGGCGAAAAAAATCGTCAACTGTACTGCTAAGATCGGAAGGCGACGATGACGAAAAGTTTTGCAGTTTTGCAGTTTTCCTCAAGCTGTTGCTAAATCTTCCCGATAATCTAGACACTCTGGGCTCTATTTTTTTCGTCGCTCCGTCGAGAGGCCCCAACGATTGTTTTTATAGTCGTCCCAAAAAAATCTCAGCTGCATAATCAATTCAAGCGGCAGGAGATCGCGCGTTGACCTAATCGAAAAGCAATGGACGGTCTCGCGAGTATATCCAACACAATTGTTAACCCTCGGTAGTATAAATAGACAGAATATTTATACAAGACGTAAGAATTGTATGGATATACGTTTGTCATATACATTTTATACAAGGTGTGTATGTATTCTGCCCACGGGACTAGTTTTGGAGGGCTCTCAGCTGCCCACGTGCGTTTCTCATGCAGCAAAAAGGGTCCCAGTAGCTGGACTCCGCACGCCCATTGTCCAAAACGATATTTATTGCCGGAGGATGACCGAACGATTTAAACACAGTTGCGTCTGTGTTACATGCATGCACGTATGTAAAGCACGAACCAGCAACACATACAAACGCACAGAGGGAAACATTTAGTTTTTATTTAGTCGAAGAAGTAATGTGAGAATTATCCGAGAAAGGTTTTACGAGATGAGCAGCGTGAGTTCTCCGTGTGTGGTCCATTTCAACAATGACCAAATGTTTCGCGTCACCGTTTCGTACTCGGTATCGATATACGATGCAAAAATAATATGTGTACGAATTGAACGTACAATAGAAACGGATTGCCACGCGACAAACAAGCCCGTTGGACAAACGTCAAAAACTCTGGGGTTCCTCAAGTTTTAAAGAGACTCAAAGAGAGGAATGAAAAGAAGCGCGAGAGTCATGACATGACATTTACTGTTTATTGTGATCGTTGCTACGGTAGCGGAAAAATTTATTTACGATCTCGATTTTGTAAGGGGATCACAGAAAAAGCCTCGTTTTATGGTAACACATTCATTGTCCATATCCTCATCGCGTTGCAGAAAATGTAGGTGTGCACGGTGCAAAATTTCCACCCCTCCGAGAGATCATAAATTATCGCCTGCTTCGGATACAAATCGTTGCGAATTCAAACTTCCTTCAATGCCGTTTAGTCTTTTATAGCTCTCCATGGGATATTCCATGTTCCGTAAATCATTTATTATGATCGTACATTCTATACAACACTGAGAATCCATGAATGCACAAGACGAGCTCGCAACAAGCGAATCGTGTCGATAATCAAAGTTTTTTGTCATCAAATTATACAAAATCAAAGATCCAAATGAGAATCAGAGAAAAAAAAGCATCACTGCAAAACATTGACCATTAATGCAATTGCGATTCAATCAGCAAATTGGAGTTTGTTGGAAACCGGAAATTTATTGATAAAAATAAAATTCAGACGATCATTTATTTTTGTGAAGCTTTTTCTTGCCGTTTTCTGTGTCGCACGAAATCATTCGTGTGTTGGACGTCTGAATGTCGTCGTATATATTGTATTATATATGCATTCGGTACATACATAGTTTGTTACGGCGACGCATCCTCGTAAAATGGGCTTTTACTGCCCACTTTTTGCCGGTCATTTCACAGCGGCGTCTGCCACGTACACACGTCCGATGAAGATAGGGAAAAAGAAGAGCGAGAAACTGCATACACGTAGTTTTTTGCATTTCCGAACTCAAATGCATAGAAACTGCCGATGCAGCTACAGATTCACGAGAGGGTGTCGGACACTTTGATGCATGCAGTTTACAGGGCGTTATTCCTGCCAGTTGCGCCGGGTCTGCGTTACACAATGAGTTATGATTTAATGCCGACTTTTTCGCCAAACGATTTCCGGGAAAACCGCCCCCTTCTTTTCTCCTTTTTCCGTACCCTGTTATTTACATACCGACCGAGGATTTATATATTTCCCATTGGAATCTTATTTATAGGGTAAACAGTCGACAACAAATAAATTCACTCCCTGCAGTTGTGTCTTCCATTTGCAATGAAACTGGGGCACATTTTTCCAACGTGATTTATCGCCCGATTTCACTCCCTTTTTGTAAATGCTGTTAAAATACTTTGTACACGAATTCGATTGTGGATTCGAGTCGATAAAAATTGCGGCAACAGTTGGCGAGATTCGAAACGTCAAATAGTCTGCAAGTCCATGGCTCTGAAGTTTGCAATGTTGAGATTCAACGAAAAATATTGTTTTCTGTTGATTAATTATTGAATTTTGAAAATCAAGGCAATTTTTTGTGTCGATTCAGTTTTTGGGTCGCGAGAGAAAATCGTTTTAGTGGCTGGAACAAAAATTGAATCATAATTATGAGCTCTGCTGAAGAAATAATTAAATTTCGTTTGATTCCAACGTTGGAAACTTCAGGATCATTGCGAGTCCATGAAAAGAAAATATAAAATTTAGAACGTGACGAAATAATTTTGCGTTAATTTTTACTGAACGCTTCATGAATCCAGATCGAAAATAACGATGCAGCAGAAAATGCGATGTGCTGCGTAAGAATCCAAGGGGTGCGAACTAGTCCGAGGGTAAAAGGTCAATTTACAAAAAAATAGCAGTGTGGGCCAGAGCTCACCGCACTTAAAAAATTACGTACGTGGTCATGAACACGCAGACTTATATTTTCATCGTGACACTTCACCTCGTGTTCGACGACGCGAATCGAACGAGCTCAAATCGATTACAGTCGAGCGATTGGGAACACAGCATCACGTACGAGAATACAATAGGAATTCGTGAGCGAATTCGTCGTGTATGTACAGAGTAAAAAAAAAGAGAATAATACGTATGACATATGTATGGAAGAAGAATGAGAACTTTTATTTTAATCGCCTGGCTTTCGAAGACTTTTTAATAATCGCTTTCACCCGCTCTCCGATTCGTAACTTTTAAATGTTGCGAGAGAGATAAAGGGGAAGTTTACCATGTGAATTAAAAAAAAGATCGGGCGTGTCGTGGTTCTCATTTCTGATGACTCGATACACACCCGACGTCGCACCGACATATGTGAAATTGTCACGAGAGCGCAATGAAAGTGCCAAAGGAAACGAGTCGCATTATGATATTGTACGCGATAAATAACGGGCGTTGAAACCCGGACGTTTCGTCGCTCGATTTATTTCGCGTTTTTTCTGACCTGGAATTCGTTTATTCAACCCTTGAAGGAGAGTAAAGAATGGAATCATCGGATGCAAATGTGCTGCTGGGTATTCGAGAGGCTCGGGTGAGGCTCCACACAAGTTAAGAGCAGAGGCTTTTGTATCGATGTATCGAATGTTTATCCAATTATCCTTGTCCAATTATATCGTGCAAAAATGGCTCGTTGCGGTTCGACCGCAGTTGGCCGAATTCCGATAAATCTTTTTTGTTGAGCTCGTAACCGCGCGCGCGAGGTATATCGCCGCGTTCGAATGCATTTCGCGCGTTTCGTTCGGGTATTTTGATTCTGTAACACGTAATTTATGCGGATATCGGCTTAACAAACGTCGAGTGAGAGTTTAACAATGACGTAGTAAAATGAATAGCCTCGGAGGTATATTTCTTCATGCCACTGTTTACATATCGACGTGCGCGCAGGATGTACACGCGGTAAAGGGCTGGGCCCTCGGAAGGGTCCAAAAACTTGGGCCCCTAAATCCCAATGCTTTCACAACATTTATCGCCGAAGAGCTATGTGGCTATGAGTCGTAAACAGTCGTGAAACCTGCAAAGAGTATCGATAGTTCGCATCTCTCGTACTCTTTCGATAAATAATCGATAAATATTCCTTTCGGTTCGCCGCGAGGTCACGAAAGCTTTTGAGTGAGGAAAAGGGGGAATTATGTGCATGGGGAAAGGTCTCTTTATGCGGGAGCCCCGCGCGTGTCATCCGTGCGTGAAATCAGCGCATGGAAAAGTGACGACCATAAACTCATTCCCTTCACCACTCAGCCCTAGCTCGTTGTCTCTGTCGATCTAGTCCAACGTATCGGAATCATCGCGCGTAGCTCAAGACTTCAGCAATGTTTGTCTTGCATCGCGAAGAAACGGTTCGTCGTAACATTTACGCGGGAATTCATGTAAAAATAAAATAGAAATCATGAAGCTTCGACGTCGAGTATGAAAATTTAGCAAAAACGATAAAAATCCCATCAACCATCATTTGTAATCAAGCAACAACGCATCTGGGTATTGAATGACGTAATGAGATGTTTGATCGTTTAATATCGAAAAAATATCGCAGAGTGGACTGGAAAAAATTAAACGGCTCTAGTCTACTGAATTTTTCGATCGGGACCATTTAATTTATAATCGCTTCATTATTTATAGAATTATAAGTGTAAACTCAATCCGTTATAAACACAAAGCTCGATAATATCATAAGGTGAGCGCTTGTAAATGAGTTTTTGCATCGAGAGGTATGTGAAGAATCAGATTCCTGTTTGGAACGTTCGTCACATGAATTTATACGCGTTTAATGACTTTTCACTCTTTTTAATATCGTAACGGATTCCTCCGGAGTTTTACAAACACGTTACTGAGCTACCGACGCAATTTCCCGTTCGATCAAGCAAGCTTTTTCCTCGGCTTCTTATTTATCTGAACGAACATCGCGGCTCGCGAAGCATACTGTACAGTCTCATTCCAAAATGTCTATATATCTGTATATTATTATACGGGAGCTCAGGAGACTGATAAAGCCGCATCGAGGATTCTCCCTGAACGATTCCCAATGCGTTTGCTATTGAATTCAGTTGGATTTACAAACGTGCCATTACCGGCTACTTTACTCTTTATAAAGATATGCGACGTATGTTGCTGCAGGAGGAAAACACGCAGAAGGAGATTCGACTCGTTTGGAAATGGAGGAGCGTGATAAAAATGATAATAAATCGTGAAATAAGAAACTCGTACGTCTGGCCAATAAGAATAAGTCCACATAGCAATTGTATTTATGTGTCGATATTCCGTTGCTCGATCGCATTTTTACCAAAGCCATAACTCACGATTGTGAGAATTTTTTTATTATCCGCGAGATCGTACAATTCATTTTGTCCCAATTTATCGCCAAGATCCAAACACGAAGACGAGAATAGCGAATTGCGCAGTTTTTTCTTCGAGAAACTGTTTGATTGGAAGGATTGATGACTCTGAAGTTTGCATCGTTGGAATGCAACGAAATTCTTTTTTATTTTTAGCAAAAATAATTATTCAAGCGCAGAATGTAATTACGATGATAAAATGATCGATTTTTGCCACCCGAAAAGCATATTGGCTTGAAAATTTTGGATGACATTGAAAATTGAACCAATTATCAATAATTTCAAATGTTTTTCGTTGCATTTTAACGTTGTAAACTTCAACATCATAAGGATTGAAAAAATTATCGATTTTTTGGTAGGCGTCGATATAAATAGCTGAGTTAATAAATTCGTTGAAAAATCAACAAAGTCGTCGCGTGGTTTAAAGAGGTGAAGGTATTTTTAACGTTGCAAAATAAACATTTAAATACCGTTGAATAAAATATGCGCTTTAAATGCTGCTGCCACTAGCGCGTATACACAAACCATATATTTCCACGAGAATCGACGCGTTGAAAAATGCAAATGAGTGAAATAGACGTAAACGTAATGAGAAAAGCCGCGCGCACCATTGTCCGGAAGGCCGTTGGCGTTACGCAAGGAGCGTGGGACCGGCGTTACCGTAATACGAATTTATACGCGATCTCATTTATATTGTAGGTGAGTAGGAAATTTACACGCACAAGATAAACCGTTTGGACTTATTCCACGTTATTTCCGGATCGGAACGTCAGGCGAAAGTGAATTAACCCAGAATTCAGAAATATTTTCATAATTCACTGTAATTTCAACGAATTTCATAATTTCTTTGCATCATTTATTAGAAAAATTCGAAACATGAAACAAAAATTGATAAAACGAATTATTTAGGATAATGACGACAAAATCTTTCCACCGAGTCGCAATGAAAAACATTGATATGACGTAAACGGAAGATTCGCGTTCGAGGAAGCAGTCACGGGCGTTAGAATCCCAACGAGACAGGAAGACGCTCGTGAGTGCATAATAGTTAAACAGTCTCGTATATATACGTCCGCCTGATGGATGCGCTTTGAAAATACGTAATATATGTCCCGTAGTACTGCACATTGCGATGTGATTCCGAGGTCATACATTACAAGTCTGATAGAGAGTGAAACTAGCATCAGTCTCTTATCACGATCTGTATATGTCATGAAATGATTTGATTACTGGACTCATGGATACATCCGCGTGCACGAATCTTAACTTTGGTACGTATATTACGCGTTGCAACAGAGATACGTAATAAAATAGCTGACGATGCACTTGTTTATGAAATTTGATTGTCAATTATGTGACTTTACGTTTTATTTTGCTTCGCAGAATCTTTTCAATCTTTTCGAGAGAGAGTTGCATATTTTTAAAAAATCAATAAAACGAGGGATGTACCGGGAATAATTTCTAAATATTTTTGCCATTCATTACAGTAATTATTGAGCAATAATCGTCATCATGGAAATTATCGGAGTAAAAGTATCGACGTAACCAATTTTCATGATGCTGAAGTTTGCAACGTTGGAATCCATCGAAAAATATTGAATTTAATTGAAGATTCGTTCAATTTTCAATGTCATCCAAATTTTTCGAGCCGATATGCTTTTCGAATGGCAAAAATTGATCATTTTATCATCATAATTACATTCTGCATTTGAATTATTATTTTGGTCCAAGATAAAAATGAATTTCGTTGCATTTCAACGATGCAAACTTCAGAGTCATCCGATTTTTTCTCGCTGGATATACAACGATCAAGAAACCGTGCGGCCAAGTGTCAATGGGCGCACGTGTGCAATTTCAAAGTCATTTATAAAAAAAGGTCATTTTGTTGTCAGCCTAAAAAGGGCTTCATTCAATTTGTAAAAAATGCTCCCTCCGCCTACGATAATGTGTCTCGTGCACATTTCTTCGGCGTTAATTGAAACCCAGCTGTCCCACACGGTCGCCGGCAGGGGGTCGATGGGCCGTGCCCATACCGGAAACTCCTTTCGGCCGGAAGACAATATTTCGTAACGGATCGAGTGGCACGGCTAATTTGACCGAGAGCTTAACAATATAATTTTATATTAGCCGCGCGTCGATTAAAAAAAAAAATTCCGTCTCACTATTCCGTGTCTATGATTATTTTTTTTTTTTTGGGAATTGACTAATGGAGATGGCGACGTTGGGTTTTGGCTCTCTGAGTTCTGGAAAGTTTGCTGTAATTAGCGTCCTTCTGACTTATCTGAGATCAAATTTTCATCGTCCGTAGTGTCAGAAAAGCAGCAAACAACAAAAATAAATAATTTACGAGGCAATGGCTTCACGTTTATTTTGTTTTTTGCTCACGAACCTCTCGATATTTATGCAAATTTCAAAATAGACGATACACCGCGGAAAAGAAAGTTTTTACTTGCGGAATTATCACTGAGTGAAACGTGAGTCGAGCGTTTCGCTTAGCTTGAACTGCTGCGATTTTTAACAATCTCCAGGAGTTTGAAACGTGCCGGAATCTTGCGGGAGAATAAATTCCGATGGTATGTAACGAACGAGTTTCTTAGCAATATCACAGCGAGCTTTCGATGACATACTCGCGTCTGACTCGCGGAAATAGAATCGCGACTACCGTAGCTCGCGCCTTCACTCGCACGAATGGTCTGAAGTTGGAATATAATCGAATCATCTTCATTGCGGGATAAATAATTCTTGAGGCAAACTCAATTTGTAATATGGCGAGAAAGATTTTTGTACTGCTCAGTGCGCGAAATAGAAACGAGATTTCTTTATTTTTAATTACAATTGCTCGCATATATCGAGAATTCTCGAAGGCCAATGAACGAAAATTCGATCAGACTGTCACGGCGGCGTCTCGCTTGATTAATACGACGGAGGTTTTCCCAGCAGTGTTACATGCTAATTTCTCAACTGAAATCGATACTGAGCGCTTAGCAACATAATCTAATCCTCCGCGAACAGTTTGAGTCACCGCATGGGCAAGGAACGTTAATCAACCAACGAAAAGTCGTTGGATTCATTATTCCACGAGCATGCACCGAAAAACCCGATATCACATGCGCTTCGCACGAAAATCGAACCCTTCGAGATTCGTTTGTCATATAAAGTCATTATTTCCGTCATAGAATCCCGATAAGAGCAATAATCGAAAAAAAATTGTATAAAAATCTTAATTCGTATAATTTTTCATGTCATTACGATTATAATAATTGAATATAGTAAATTATGGGGTTAGAATGTAATCTTATTGCCAAGTTCCTTTCATAATACGGAAGGACCTTTTTTCAACATTCCTTTGACCACTAATTGCATGTAATTTTGGCTGGCATGCTCGTGGCGTTGCTCTGTGACAGCTGAACGTTTTGCAACTCACTCTCTCGCGTATTGTCACGTGTTTGAGTTTTTTTTTCTTCTTTTTTTCAACACGAGACTCGAGTACGAAAGAATACGGGACAATTTGTGGGAAGCCGCGAACGACTGCGTATGTGCGACATAAGGTTTTCGATCTAGGCAAAATATACTTCGTAATTCCCAAGCGTCAGGTTCAAATTGTCAATGAATATAATTATAAATATTTTTTCACGTTTGCAAAGGAATTGCGGTTAGATAAAAATGTCCTTCTTGGTTTTCAACATTTTGGCGGTCGCACATGATGGCATATGAGCGTGAAGAAATTTCGTCGACACAATAATTTGCCTGATTTGCCTGCCTTTGTGCATTTCGATTAGGTACACTTACTATGGGGCTGATTCAAGAGTCTCAAGCGATCCCCTGACACTCGAGATGTCTTTTGTGAACGACGCGACGATCGATATTTCGAAGCTTAATAATACAACTAGAGAATTTCCTCCATATAGATATGCCTGCGAATATAAACGCGCCCTCAATTTACGGAGAACAAACCCTCGGGCGTACGATTGTGCCCTTCAAGGGGCCATTTTGCGGCGTGCCAGCATATTAAGTACCGAAATTATTCGCACACATGAATTCGTACGCTCATTGCACAGCACCGTGAGTGGATTAGCGAAGGTATGAAGTTTCGAGGGCCCCTGGCGTTCGAGAATCGAGGGCGAATCGTAACGCACGAAACTCTCCGAAACTCTAAAACTCTGTTATTGTAGAAACTACAAATTTTGAAATTTCATTGCCGTTTCGAGTTTACGATGTTTATTTCTGGGATCATTTTCGAGTAGCTCGAGCAAACCTTTGAGTTATTCGACTCGACATAAATAGACTTTGCTAACATTCAATGGAACGGATAATATTGAAAGTGTCGTTTCCTAGAAATACATCGAGGATTCACTGAGCAGTTATGAATAGGTCTCTCGCTTCTCCTGTGCAAACAACATGGATTCGCGTATTGCGAAACAAACAGGAAAATTGAATGAACCCTCGATGAATGGTCACGACGCTTCAATGGATGTTTCCTATGTAAATATCTTTCAGTGTACGAATCAAATCTCTAAAAGAAAAAATAGCCCGTCCAACTGGGTCGTCGTCTGTTTCGTTGTTTGGCGATCGAGATCTACTAGAGAGTTTACAATGAATTAGTCGTAGACAGAGAGTTTGAAAGGAAAAATGCTCGATTGATAAGAAAAGACTTTGAAAGCAGCCTTTAAAACGAAACAAACACGATAATAGATTTTGCAAAGTTCAACACGTTCCTAGAAGTTTTTTTTCACATGATGCTGAAGTTGGCAACGTTGGAATGCATCGAAAAATATTTAATTTTATTCAAGATTCGTTCAATTTTCAATGTCATCCAAATTTTTCGAGATGATATGCTTTTTGAATGGCAAAAATTGATCATTTTATCATCGTAATTGCATTCTGCATTTGAATAATTATTTTTGTCAGAAATAAAAATGAATTTCGTTGCATTTCAACGATGCAAACTTCAGAGTCATTTTTTTCACCCTAATTTTGTAATTGGCACAAATTTCATTTATGGCTTGTACATCGAGAAAATGTGAGTGCTAAATGCGCCTACAAATGTAGGCTATTCGGGCTCTATTGTAAATCCCCGCGACTGGTTCACGGCACGAGTAGATTTCGACACGCTATACATAATATGCAGCTTTGGAATGCACTCAATTTCTAAAGTAAATCCTTTTAGCTTTCCCCGGGTGTTGAGTGTCGTTGTTTTTTTCCCCCATTCATCGTTATTCTTTACCGGAACTAGCGACCACCATCTGCACATTTCTGTGAAGAAAATTTCGCAGGAATTAAATAATAACGGACCGAATACGAAGATTCAGAAATTTACGAGAAAATGTACGCTTTATACTCGTAAAACTTGTCATTTCTGGGGAATAATTGTACAGAAAGAAATATCGAAAGGCATGGTCGCAGAAAAACGAGACACTTTACGTTCTTTCCACTTGTAATTAAAATAACGGATTTTAGCACATTCGGTTCCAGTAGATAATTATTATTTCGAAACTACTACGAAAAATTAATTGTTGGCTAATTGATAAAGCAAATAAAACACTCGGCTGTGGGATCAAGAAGTGAAGAAAGTGTCCTGCGTCGTACTTTCCATTTTATTCGTTATAAAAAGTATTTATCCTTGAAAAAAAAAAATATATATATTTTCGTTGGAGAATAAAAAATTAATCTATACTTGGGATCGTCGATTCTGCTCCAGTAAGCTGCGATTATCGTGATAACTGAGGAGTAATTGGAGCAGAGCTCGTTGTGCAGCACACGCGCGACTTACGTGCAGCTCGTGGGCTTTTGATATGGACGTTGAACAGATGTGAATTTGTGGCGAGTTGCATCGAAAGCTCGAAAAACTGAGGAATAAACAGAGACGGACTCGGGCGAATTATTAAAGTGTGAGAAAGCGAGTAGAAACGTTGCAAAAACAAGACACGGAGGGAAAAAATTGCATTGCCTCTATAACATCGGAACGCAGGTGTGAGAGTGCGAAACGCGTCCATTGCAGCTGCAAGTGCAGTCATGGCCACGTGCCATTCGGCAAAATGCGTACGCGCGTGCCGTCAAACTTTACTCTGCGTAATTTTTCTTGTTACCCTCGATCGATTCAATGTCATCGCGCGAGCTTCGAAGTCGCGAGGGAGAATAAATTGGCGACGTCGTGCGCTCCGGGAAATTAATTTAAACGCAAGGTGCATTTCATTCATTGTTAAGCAGAAAAAAATTCTTCATGATTCCTTTTTTCGTTTTGTTGATCGTAAAATTAAAAAAAATGAAATTCTCGATTAGACAACGCGGCAATAAAATAAAAATGAATATATTCACATAATCTTTTACTAAATGCCAAGTCGTTTTTCGATTAAATCGTTCATGTGTATTCGTATGCGCACGAGACCGGAACCGGATGCTCATTTGCGTTCTCCGCTTCCATACAGGCTCAACACAGGCTTCGTTATTGTCGACTGCTGTGGAGGTAAACGTGCGCAAACGCTCTATGGGTGATTGAACGATCGAGAGTTCAGTCACGATGCGTTTATTCGCGATGTTATTTCTTCTATTGTTCTACCATTTATCTTCTCGACACGCTTCCAGGGGAACGATTTTTTCGTCTTCGAAGCGTCCCACGAGACGCCGCAATAAGTGTATTGTATTTATTCCTTGTCCAGCGTCTTTGTCGACTTATTTCCGAGACCGTAAGTTCGAGCATCAAGTTTTTCACGACTCAAATATGCAGAGGGGCGTGAATTCTTTTCAAAATGTCTTGACGAAACCTCCGTCTTGAGCCTTTGTGCTTAATTACGGTTTATTAAATGAGAAAAAAAATGGTCCGTATGCGCTTATTGCATGGTCGTATTTATGTGCAAGCCTCGAGTGCAGCAGCCTGTGAGATCATCGACACGAATCGGAGCAACTCGCTTTCCCTGACTTCTACGTGCACACGTACGATCTTTCTATCTTCGACGTTCTCTAAACTTTTATCTATCTGGGGTAAAGTCGCCATTCACTAACAGCGCCAAGAGATAAAAGGAAAATACGAGATAATCGTGAGAGAAGATTTTGCTCGACACGTCAATCCGCTAATCTGCTTTATCGAACTACTGTAAAGAATTTTTCTCCCGATTATCAACGGGAATATTTCTCATTGATCGACAGCTCGGGGTTCGGTGAAAAACAACAGAAACCAACGATATTTTCCGTCGAATTGGTTGCTGGTTCAGTTAACGAGATTCGCTGCTGAGGAATTGAGAAAAAGAAAGAAAAACATGCCGCGGAGTGCCTTTTCAATGAAGATGAAGTGTCATCAATTGAAAGTAATTAATAATTTATTGGGAATAGTTCAAAAATGTCATGGCTCTTGCGAATGTTTTGAAAATTGTAATCCACTGCGGTCCACGAAAGTCAGAATTTGTTTGTTCAACGTTTTTTCGAGCAATAGAGAGAGAATTGGTCGATTTGATCGTTGACAGTTTGACGGTGGCGAGGAGAGAGAAAAAACTAACGATCAAGAATTAAAAAGATAAAAAACGTCAAGAGAAAGATAAAGATTGACCTCTTTCATGATTGCCGCTTGGCCGTCATGGAGAGAGGAAAATAAATGAACGAAGAGAGGCCGTCCACGGTCGATGAACTATATATATATATACGCATACGATATAATCCTATTTATCCCTGCGTTCACCCTCATCTGCAACGCATCTGTCTTCATATAAATTCTCATTTATATAGCATCCAGAATAACACCATGAATCAATGATTTAAAGGTGTTGAGGTATTTTCTAATCCGAGAATAATTAATCAAACGCTTACCAATCGTTTATGCTTGAAAATCAAGCCAGATTAATCGTTTTCTTCATTTTGTCATTGTTCGTCAAGATTCCGAGTTTAAAAATTTATTGACCGACTGTTAACTCATTCGCAAGAAAAGATAAAAAATATTTATCGCGCAATTCAGCTCCATTTGTCCTTTCACTCGATAATTTTTTATTGGATTGGAATTTGTTCGATACTCGGAGTTTTTCCTACGGGGAAAGTTTGTAAATAGTAAATTTCCTTCGAACGACTAAAGAGAAATGTTTAAAGAGACAAAAAATGATGAATCCGTCTTGCTCTCTCGCAGTGGCCAGTGGCTCACGATTTATGGAGGACTTTGAAGACATCAGAAAATTATGGGGAATAAATACTCATGGTAACATACGAACGAGCCAGCACTATACTCTAGTTCGAGCCATCAAGCAGCTCCGCAGAAAAATGCAGTTTCTTTCTGGGAATTCTGCAACACTCACCTGCAACAAAAAAGACAAGATTTCATTAAAAAGTTGTTTTTTTTTCTACCTTGTGTGAATATTTATGATGCTAAAGTTTGCAACGTTGGAATGCATCGAAAAATATTTAATTCTATTGAAAATTCGTTCAATTTTCAATGTGATCCAAATTTTTCGAGCCATTTTATCATCGTCATTACATTCTGCATTTGAATAATTATTTTTGTCGTAAATAAAACTTTATTTCGTTGCATTCCAACGATGCAAACTTCAGAGTCTTTGAATATTTTTCTGTGATGCATTTTTCAATATCTGACACGGTCGAAGAAAAGTGTCGAGTCTTAATAAATATATACGTGTGTTTTATCCTATCAAACGTTATTCGATCGAAATATCAATTGAATTATTCAGGTAGTCAGCTCAGCATAAAAAAACTCCTCGAGAACGAAACGTAATGCAGTCACACTGGTAAATTCGATCGATGCGACGTTCGTCGCTCGTGAACTCAAAGAGACGACAGATTCACTATTCATATACTGTTGGCTATATATATATCCGTAGTTTGCATTTTATTTCAGACTTGTGTCACGTCACGTTTCTTTGGACGAGAACATTTTCAATCGCAGCTGACGCTAAAATGAATCCTCGGGCAGAATGGAAATGTGCGGAGGCGCGTTTCACTTTGTATATGCTCTTGTCAGTTTCTCGATCTATTTAAACCTAGACAGGATGGTAGAATTGGGAACTTCGACAAAAACAGGAAAGAAATAATGAAAAATGAGAGAAAGGTTGAAATTCAAATAAATTGGGAAAACAATACGATGGAAAAAAAACCGAACTAGCGAATCTAAACAAAAGATAATAAAACTAATTCGATTTCGTTTCATCAATCCGTCTCAGCAAAAAAATCGACTAACGATGTTATTTTTATTATCACGCTTTTCGTTTATTATAGCGCGAATACGTGACACGTAGCCACGACCTGAACAGACGAGCTGATTCAGGGGACAGTGCCCTCGAGTTAGGAGAAAATGAGTCGACTAAAGGGCGACACTGTAATTACGAATTTGGTGAAGGGAAAGAGGGAAGACTCGGTAGTCAGCCGACGTAAGTTACGAGCTGACAAAACCGTGTCTCTCTGTCTCATTCTCTTCTTTTCTCTTTCCAACTCCCCATCGAGCCACAGACTCTCGTCGGCCTGTGGCTGATTCATTGAACTTTGTGGACTCGTTGCAATCCACACTTCGTACGTTCCCTAACTATATAGTGTTTGTGAGTTATACACGCGAGAGTGCAGCAGCAGCGAGACTGCGTGGGCACAAACAATTCGTTTTCTTATCTATGGCGTGTGTTTGTGTGTGTATTCTGCAATATTGAAGTTGTGACGCACCGAGGCGGAGGATTTCACCCTTGATTGGTTCGACACAATCTCAGCCAAAGCGAAATTCATCTCGTGACGAGAATTATTCAATTTCTTCGACAAACGTGTTTACAGTCGCTACGACGAGGGAACGTGTCTCAAAATAAATATTCCATAATTATCAGAATTCTCGCATCGTAATTTTTTCAATAATAATTCCAGATGATTTGGGCAGCCACGTCTCATTCGTCTCAGATTATGGCTTCACAAGAAATTCCATGATGCTGAAGTTCGCAACGTTGGAATGCATCGAAAAATATTTAATTTTATTGAAGATTCGTTTAATTTTCAATGTCATCCAAATTTTTCGAGCCAATATGCTTTTCGAATGGCAAAAATGGATCATTTTATCATCGTAATTACATTCTGCATTTGAATAATTATTTTTGTCAAAAATAAAAATGGATTTCGTTGTATTCCAACGATGCAAACTCCAGAATCATCAATACAGAATGATGCTGAAGTTTGCAACGTTGAAATGCATCGAAAAATATTTAATTTTATTGAAGATTCGTTCAATTTTCAATGTCATTCAAAATTTTCGAGCCGATATGCTTTTCGAATGGCAAAAATGGATCATTTTATAATCTTAATTACATTCCGCATTTGAATAATTATTTTTGTTGAGAATAAAAATGAATTTCGTTGCATTCCAACGATACAAACTTCAGAGTCATGAAATTCCAAACATTTTGGAATCTGGCAGTTGGAAATTGATTTTATTCTCGTTCCGATATTTCGAGATCGTTGAAGATTGACCAACTTTTCGATATCTTTCTAGTTCACAGTTGATACTTTCACGAATAAATTCTACAGGTCGATTCGTCATAAAGCCGAGAGAATTTCTTGTATCCTGAAAGGTTAAGGGAACGCTAGTAAATCTTTGAATATAATATAGCGACGTCGTAGCATGTTGGGAGATCAGCGACGCACGACTACGAAGAAAAGTAGCTGATTCATGGTGTTCAAATTTTTCCATGACTCTACCGACTGCAGCAATACAAATAATATGAATGTTTCACCATGATTTCTCAGATTCACCGAGTCATTGCACTACTGTCCTACATTTGTGTCGGTTTTGCTGTAAAGAATTCTCGAGTGAACGGATGCTGTAAAGGAAGCGCGAGAATTATCCGTAATTTTGAAAAATATTCAAGCGCAGTGCATCTGGCGAGATTCTAAACGATGAAAAATAATGTAAAAAGTGCAGCTTTCGTGACTCAATAAAATGGTAGTTGGCCTGAGATTCAGCAGGTTTACAAACGAGAAAAAAAACATTGCGAAAAAGGGGGTAAGCGAAAGGATCGAAACACGCAATATAAACGTGCGAACGTGTTTATTTCGAGCTGATTCATAATGCAACTAGTTAAAGTAAGGGAGACTTGCATACTCGAACTCCACGCTCTATTTCTTATTGTCAGAGTCGTTGGACTACCGGATGACGCATTGCCCCAGGCGAGAAGGTGTGGAGGAAGGGGGCAATGAGCTACGACGAAGAATAGTAGAGGAGGAAGAAGAAGACGAAAGAAAAAGTAAAAGTACGGTCCCGCCATTATTCTCGTCTATGATCAACTGCTTGGGGCGCGACGATTTACTCCTCCCTCTCCCGCCCCTCTCTCGACGAAAAATAAAAATGGAACTATACCGGAAACGCATATGTACGTTCGAAATTATTCCGACTGAAGATCTAAATCCGGATGCTTTCATATGCACAACACAGATCCGGTGGCTATTTTGCTTCCGACGTTTCTATTGCATCTGGGCCCCTGGAAAACGAGCCCACATATGCTGTGAAAGTCTTTGGCTGTCATTCTTATCGAACGACTTGGGTGGCTTGGGGATCGTGTCAATAAAACGTATCGAAACGTGTTAAGCGACTCGAGCACATCAACTTTTTCGTTTCTCCCCATATTTTCATCCAACTTTTGATTATTAAAACGATAATAATTATCATGATAGTTTTTGGGGCTTTTTTTCGCGACAAGAAACTCGGGACAGCTGCCGTTATTCAGAACCTCGAATTTCGGTGCTGGAGTACCTTCGATTACGCTGACATTTCGCGAGCAGATTATGTAATGCGGGGGAGTAAGAAACTGCATTGTGAAAAAAAAACACGACGACGTAACCAGAATCCATATTTATTTCGCAAAGGAAGCTCCGATCATAATAATATATAATAACACGATTACGATAGCGCTCAATATAGCCATGATGCAAAAATGTCTGCGACAAATGTTTTTTTGCTTCAAGCAAATAATTCGTGCAACCGACCAACAATATTTTCGACAGCGTATTTTTTCCCAATAGATTGACTGAGCTGCATTTTCCTCACAGTCGAATAGGACATTGAGTCAAACTCCATTGTAAAAGTGCATCATAATCGAAGTGCATTGAAATCATGACTCTGAAGTTTGCAACTTCGAGATTCAACGAAAAATATTGTTTTCTATTGATTATTAATTGAATTTTGATAATCAAAGAAATTTTTTGTGTCGATTCTGTTTTTGGGTCGCAAGAAAAAATCGTTTTAGTGGCTGGAACAAAAATTGGATGATAATTATGAGCTCTGCTGAAGAAATAATTAAATTTCGTTTGATTCCAACGTTGGAAACTTCAGGATCATTTGAAATCGCATTTCCTTAGTGAGCCATATGGATGACTTGCGAAGAGATCGTGTGCATTTTTTTTTCTCGAGAGTACAGACTGCCGGTAGCGTACGTGTGTACACGCCGTGCCTGTAATCAGTTGAAAGTACGAGGAGCACACAACAGACTGTGGAGCTGGCTGGGAGCACACATGTGGAGTAATAACGCGGTGTAACACATTTAAAGATGAAAAAAAGGGTAGGGCAATGGCTGTAGAAAGGAGCAGCGCGGGCTCGTGTCTCTTATAGTTCAGTGGAGTATGCTGTGGGACAGTAGGCTAGGAAAATAACTCGTATGAACGTACATGAATCTGTACAAATGTATTATATATCTTTATGACATAGTGTGTGAGGAACGCGCGGTCTATGGGCTGTACGGGAGTAACGGGTGTTGTTTCTATGTGTTTCATATGTGCTGGATGTACCAACACACGTTTATATGATATTCTCGCAGAGACTTCTCACGCGAATCGATCTACTTTTCCGCGTGCAGCCGCGAGCTTCCCTCTTGCCTATAGCCAACGTTTCAATATTTCACGAGCCGCAAGACCACCGGAAAAGGTTGCAGGAGGTTTGAAAAATAATGCACCATTACATAGACACAAAAAAGTCAATAAAATCGAATCTTGCGTAGCCAAGGAAATGAGGAATTTAATGGTTGGTACGCTGAACGAGAAGGGAAATAAGTTTTTGATTCTCTTGACCTCGAATTTAATTGTCGTTACGATTATCTTTTTTTCAAATGCTTTTTCTTCTCATTTCGAGAATTATTTTATCACGCAGTGACATCACGCTCAATATCCTCGCGGCAAAAAGCTATTGGCTGTATACAAAGCTACAGGAAAACCGAATTATCCTTAGTGGGGTCGTTAATCCAAGTCGCGGATGACGAGGATCCCGGGAAGTTGCTCTGCTGTGTCTAAAAGTCGTGTAAACGGAGATGAGAAACGAGAGTATCAGAGAAAGAGCAAGCGAGAAGGAAAGACGCTGCCGTTTCAGCGTGACTCATACCGCTAAGGCTAGGGAAAAACGAATAGAACTATATATGCTGCGAGAGAAGCATTACGCGTCAATTGCCAGAGCGACGAAGATGGAAAGGGCAAAAGTGAGAGATGCTGCCGCTGCTGCTGCTGCTGCTGCAAACCGGGGCTCCTCTCCCGGACACGAGATGAGCTTCGTGAAACGAGCGAGACCGTGAATCTTCCTCGCTCATTCTTCTTAAAGCCCGTTCATACATGTATATATCACCATTGCATGGTCTATACTAAACATAACAGTTTCTAATATAATACATTCGTAATTTTCTGCTACTCGGATAGATCGACAATTTTAAAATTGCGTTGCATCTTAATCGCCACTTTTGTGGCTTTTTCAATTCCCAGTTTTCTGACTTTATTCCGTGCACTTAATATTTCATATGCAAAAAGAATGATTCGATCTCCAGAATGTCAGTTTGTGTCTCGAATCCACGAAGAACAAATGAAACTGCTAGTTAGTTGTTGCAAAGTTTCGATATCGAGACGAATCGATGAAAAAAGATGAAATTTTTGTTTTTCGGGTGGATTCAAACTTCGGAAGCTCGTGGAATTTTAATAAAAAGAGAATTTTCTAAATTATGAGCTCTGAATTAGTTTACGAAACAAAATTTTGTTATTTATTCAATTACTGTTGGAAGATGCCAACACACACCATGCATATTTATATGATTGAGCACCATAACCTCAGGTACACATAAAAAAGCTCGCAATTTCTTCATCCAATCGTATATACGAATTTACATAGTACGTGGCTCGGTGAAATTCATTTTCCTGAAGCCTCCTCCTTGTGGAATATTCAGAATGAAATTGGAGTGCAACTGTATATTTTCCGTACAATATAGAAACACGTTACGAGTATAAATGTTGGCTGCAACGCAAGAATATCTCGTGACGTTTGAGTTATCTTTTCCAAGCGAATTGGCATTCTCCGACGCAGTCTTCGCTGCGATGTACGCTTTTGTATACTTGGCTGTACATTCAGACTGTAATGTACTAAAAGCTCACGTGTCAAATGCTGCTGAACGGAGTTGGCGAAAAAAAAAGTAATATTTTTTCGTCGGTCAAAATGACGAGGTGGTAAATGCTTCTGTCCGTTTGGAAGGTTTCTGAAGATTCATTCCGAAGCCAAATATCACGAGAGAATATCTCTGCAATCTTGGTAATAATTGGAGTCGATAATTTGAATGATTTTATCGCTCAATAAATTGTTTATCAAGCTCGAAGCATTTTTATTATACACAATTAATTTTATAAACATATATGCGCCTGTGTCAATGATAAATCGATAAGTATATATAAATATACTTTATATGGGTGGTGTAACAGACTGCGCATACGAAAAGTATATATGTTGAGCATGAGAACCGGTCTTTCGAGGAGAGTATACAGAGTAACGAGACGACAAAAATTCGCCAAGTCCGGGGATGCGATACGTCTGGCCTATGGCAATGCTCATGCAGACTCGGGAGAATTCAATGGACGGGAATGCGCGTCACGCCGCATGTGTGTGCCAACGACAATCCAGCTCTCCTCTCCACGAACATTTCTCTGTATGCCCGTACGTATATATATATATAAATGTGTGCCTTGTTCGGTACACACAGTGTCGCTCGTGCAGACCAACAGCCAATAAGAGACAAAGAGTAAAAAAAAAAAGGAAGAAAAACAGAAAACAAAAAGAAGTGAAAAAGGAAGAAGAATGCGGGAGAGGTGCAACCACGCCACGACGACAATGCATTCGTCGGTACGTAAATAGGCTCCTGGTGTATGGAAAAAGTACATTAACAGCGCCACAACAACGTTGCTAAAAGAGAACGAACAGGAATAAAAACAATTTCCAACCTGCCGAGCAAGAGAGAAACAGGCAGCATCATGAATGGCCAGTTCGGTCAATTTTCAGGACATTTTCGAATTGAAAAACTAAAAAAATTTCGATAGGATTGGTCCGATCGATGGAAAAATAACGTGGAAAAGTTAATGCCCTTTTGTCACGGAACCAGTTAACTGCCTGCAGTTCTTCAATGTTAAAATCGCTACATATATCTTTGTAGATCTATGGGAGTTGCTATGTTAGCCATAAAGTAGCCTTTAAGGGATTAAAAGGATAAAGGAACCCTGTGACCTCGCGGCCCCTCTGCCCTGATTACAAAGGATACTCGCCCTCTCTCTTTTCATCCTGCACAGATTAAGAACGATGTTCTCATTGTGCGCAGTTTGCCATCGGGAAAAATTCACTTGAAACCCTTTCTCGGGCCCTTAGGTCGGCCACTGAATCCAAAACGATTATATACGATGCCATTATTTTAAAGGTCTAATAGGAAACCTTGTTTTTAACGTTGATGTTTTATTGTCGACTGAATTGTCTGCGTACTTATCTGTTTTTGTCTGTTCGATCATATCGAAGGTCGATGTCCTGTTCGTTCAATTGAATCATGGCAAACTCAGATGCAGGAACATCCAATATTTCAAATGCTCATTGCGCGCAGTTGACAAACGTGAGGGAATGGTGTTGAAGTTTGCATCGTTGGGATGCAACGAAATTCTGTTTTTTCTTCACCCAAGCTCATAACCATTATTCAAAATTTCGCCCGGACACTAAAACGATCGTTTCGGGAGTCCCAAAAACGCAATCAAGACAAAAAATAACCATGAAATCCATAATTTAATAAATAATTAATAGAAACAATATTTTTCGTTGAATCTCAATGTTGCAAACTTCAGAGTCATCGTGAGGGATCGCTACCGGAGCAAGTATTTGGAAAATTTGAAAGGCGCTTTAATTGAGCGCCATTTTCAATTCGTGCAGTAATTAGCTAAAGTAATTTTTCCAATTACGTCAGTTTGTACGATTTTCTTCGTATCCTGCGAGACAAAAGTATCATTTTCACGTCCAGCATATAATTAAAATACCGTTGTTTCGAAAAATAACGTCTTTGTTGAATAAATGATAATGTGTCTTTTTTTTCAACAAAATATATATCCGTTTCAGGGAAAAATGTATCTCGTGAGACTGTAAAATTGTAAAAAAAAATGGGCTTTCTGTTATTTTTATCGAGGTCATTTTCGTAACCTTTTGATCTCCTGAGTAATCTGTTAATTCTCGCTAAATCTCATTGAGCAAGGCGCCATTTTTTGCATGAACACGATCTTATAACCTATATGTAAAAATCCATTTAATATCACGAGCACTAACTCTCTGTCTCGGATGGTCAAGTGATTAGGGACAAAGAGGTCCCTTGATCGATAGCTCGAGTCTCGTTTCGTGCGGCACAAACTCCATTCAAGTCTCAGTTATCGTGGAATTTCAAGGCCTCTGTAATATGGCTGTGGTGAGTTCCTTCGAGTTAACGGCAAAAATCCCGGGCTCTGACTCACTTGGAATGGAAGGCTCGAGTGTGCGACAAAACGCGAGAGAAAGAAAGGGAAAGAGAGAGTTCCGAGTTAAGTGGGTACACAAGTTTATACGAGAACGTCGGTTCGTCACAAAGTTTTGCTTTAAACGCGACTACTCTGAATAAAAGGTGCGTGGGGGGAAGGGAAAGGTCTGATAAGAGCGACTCTGACTGAGCACGTTAATTCATTTTGATAAAGTAAAATGAATGGGAACAGCCAAATCGGAATAACCATCGAAAAAAATTGCTTCGCGTCCTTTAACTTTTTCCTCTTCTCGGAAACGACAGATGAACATAAAAATAATTGATAGACTTTTATTCCTACCGGGTTTTGCGTAATTCACTGGCAAACCAGGCGCTCGATGATTCCCGATTTCGAGGGAGCAATATAGAAAGTGAAAAACAAAAACATGCAGATCTATGCGGATCGATGTGGTGTGCATAATGCGAACGAAACGCTATATACATCGAATCTTTAGAAAGTCATAACACATGCACTTAAATATCCCATAAACTGCGCTCCACCATCTCGCGAGATTCGACGCGGACGAAATACGGAGAGAGAGAGAGAGAAAAAAAAGTGCTCGTCTGTTACATATTCATCTAATGAAATACACGAGTGATTGATTGCACTTCGTGGCTTAATTAAATTTCTCATTCACTCGAAACTTCGATGATTTTTGTTGCCTTTGAGAAAGCTGCATGAAACGTGAGTGTTTTTTCTTTTTTACAGGAAGCATCGTCGTACTTCCTTCATCCAATTAGTGAAGAGCACACAATTTCGGAATATTTTTGCATCCGCTCGGTTGCACGAAGATTGATTCAACATCGATGGAAAAATTCTCATCGATTTTTCGTTGAGAATCCTCCGTTTTTTAGCGCAATAGCGAGAATCAATATAAATTTATTGAATGATTTTCTACGAACTTTCTTACACAGGTTTTGCAGTTGCAACGGCGATCAAAGACTTTTCTCAGTCGATGCCGCACCTGCGCTAATGATTATATATACATGTATACATTTAATGTAAGCATTCACTTAGGAATCAACCGGTCCCTCGCACGCATTGGAATAAGTGGTACTTAGCAAGTAGGACCGCGCGCTTATGTATATACGCGCTTTTATAAACCCACACAACGTCACACACGTGCATCCGGCTGACCACGCACTGAACTTGATAAGAATTGCTTAGAAAAGTGCTAGTCGCGCGGAATTTTTATTCGTCGTCTTTGCCATTGATATAGGTCACGTCTGTAATTTCCCGATTCCTTCCACCTTTTTTTTCAAACATTCACGCCTCATTCGTCTCCGGAGCATAGTGATTTGCTCGGAGTTGCTCTGATTTCTAAGTGACGCAGTTAAAAATTGTTTTTTTCGTCTCAAGCCGCAAACGGTCACATGATTTTCACTGCAGTGAGAAAAACGAAACGATTCCGTCTCGAAAATAATCGCGTTGGAAACTGCAGAGCGAAGTGACACTTATAAATAGCATTTTGAATGTGTAAAAGCCTGACCGCTCCGTTCCACTGTGGTATAGCGTTAGAAATGTGGCATTAAAATGCGTGTGTGTCGGAGAAATGTGGCCTGAGAGCGAAATTGGACTGCGAATCTCGTCTAATGCGAAAAGCGAAACAGGCCGTGAGGCTCGTGGCTTTTGTAGCAGGTTTAAATGTGTACAGAGCTCAACTGTGATTTCCAAAGCCAGAAACTTCAGCATTTACATATTTACATGCAGAAAAAATATTTGTGTGTGTTGTCCAAGCTACACACTTGCGTTTACGTTAAATGCAACAACAAAAAGCAGCCATTCAGGGATTTTTTTGTATTTTTATTATATGGAGCCGGGACTTGGCTCGTAGGCAAGTATAACACTCGTCCTAAGTACACGGTGGAGGATAACATGATAAATTCAGTTTGGGACGCCGTAGGGAAACTCCCTATTGGAAAGCTATTGTCATCTCGTATATCTAGCATGGGATCGCCGTAATACTGCATCCAAACATGGTTATGGATGAATTGGCTAGTAAAAAAAGGCTTGTGAACGATCCTGTAGGATATTATTTTGTTCAATGAAACAAGTTTGCGATCCTTCAATATTGCGCTCATTTAACATGCTTCGTTGAATCTTGTGTGGATACGAGCTCGAAACATGCATCTGAAGTTTGCATCGTTGGAATTCAACGAAATTCTTTTTTATCTTTGGCAAAAATAATTATTCAAATGCAGAATTTAATTACTATGATGAAATGATTGATTTTTGCCACCCAAAAAACAAAATTAGCTCAAAAAATTTGGATGGCATTGAAAATTGAACGAATTATCAATAAAATCAAATATTTTTCGTTGCCTTCCACCGTTGCGAACTTTAGCATCATCTCGAAACTCTTGATAGAACGCGAAAGAAAAAAATCTGGCTGCAGCAGAGAAAACAAATTCTTTCGAGTTAAATTCGGAGAAACGTTCGATTGATAACGACACTTGATCGACCAGCAATTAATAATTAATGGATCTCGTTCGATCGATATATTTTTGTTGACTGATTGGATCCCCTTCAATATTCCCCTCCAGTTTTGTTTATTTCGTCATATAAAATATGTATTTGCGGTACACACACGTGTGTTCGTAAGTTCACGGGAGCAGGTCACTGGGTGTGTTGTCACCGAAAATAATGACACGACTTTTCAACGAAACCTCGAGGGGATCGATGATCGAAGAACTCTGTGCTATTCTGTCGGATCGAGCCTGCTATATTCGTTTCATCGCAACTGTCTGTTCGGACTATCGGGGCATTTCCCTGGTTTTGTCATTTTTTGGTCTATTTTTTTTTGCCATGAAACAAGCAAGCGAAAGAGTGTTTTTTTCCCTAGGGAGCGGAACTCGTAGCCCTCTACCTGCCGCGCAGCTCGCAGCAGCTGCGACCCTCGATCTGTGCACGCGTTTTGTGCACGGATTACGCCGCATGAAAAGGAACAAAAAAAAAACGCTCAGAAATGGAATTATCTTTTATGTTGAATCAAAATCGAGAGTGGAAGCGTAATGTCGATAATTCGAAACCATAATATCGGGCTGTAACCGTATTGAGTGGATTAATCGCAATCCTGAACTCACATTAGCGAGTGTAGAAAAAATAAGAGAATGTTGAAAAGTGAAATAAAGTCTTTGGACACTGAAAGCCACTTTCTTAATAGAAAACCGCGTTCACCCTTTCTCATTGCTCGATAGCAATAAAATCGGTTCAGATTCTTTCGATTATTATTTCGAAAAGGACGATTTTTGATGACTCGGAAGTTTGCATCGTTGGAATCGTTGGAATGCAACGAAATTCTTTTTTATTTTTGGAAAAAGTAATTATTCAAGTGCAGAATGTAATCACGATGATAAAATGATCAATTTTTGCCACCCGAAAAGCATATCGGCTCGACAAATTTGAATTACATTGAAAATTGACCGAATCTTCAATAAAATCAAATATTTTTCGTTGCATTCCAACGTTGCAAACTTCAGCATCATGATTTTTGTTTTCTAATTATTCTCGTTGCGTGACAACTGATAATGAATCATGAAACGCGGTGCAAACACTGGACAGATAGTATCGGAGATAAACGAAAGTTTGAGATTGAATAAAATGCTGGCAAAAATTAACAGTGCGAATTGTAGGGTAACGGTTATGCTCACGCATGTATATTAATCGGCCTGATAATCCACAACATCCAGCAGTATTGTGTGCGCATAAAATATAATCGCGTGACTCATTTTGTTTGTATGGACGCATAAAAAAGAAAGAAAGGTGGATTTTTTCTGCAGTGTCAGGGATGCATAAACCACTAATGCGTTTCTCGGTCCAGTCACTTGAGACGCGTGTACGAGAAAAGTGTACGCATGGGCGAACGAAATACATGGTCAACAGGGATGAGTTTGTCGTAGTAAAGTTCTCAGGATTCTTAAGTCCTCATTGATCTCAAGCTACTCTCACGGTGGTTTCTCGTCATCGCAAAAGTCCCAGAGGGAGAGAGTGAAAGTTATGATTGTGCTTGGCGATGAATAGTTTTTTTTTTGTTTTTCAAGTCTACGTCGCGTTTAGCTCGATAAATTTTCCAGTACGCGTTATTTAATACGTCAACTATTTATTTATTACAATGTGTATGTTTCGCGAGACGAAAGGCACGCAGGGGACACGAGTAAATCGTCAGGTAGACTGAATTGCATATCTCAAGTTCTTCCTCCTTCCTCTTTTACCACGATGGGAATTCGAGCTTCGTAAATTCTCACGTTCGACAGAAAACTCGAACGCAAGATACACGGATAACAGACTGTCTATGTACGCAAGAGGAATGAGAAAAAATAAATAAAAATTCTCGAAGCCGAATAAACCGAGCGAGAGGCGAGTTGAGAATTCCGAAGGAGGTAATATCGTCGTTTCGCTTTCATGCCATAGACTCTTTCGAGAATAAAGAATTTTCCTCCAATTTAACATCGTAAAATGTGCTCGGAATGAGCAATTAATGAAACTGTGAATTATAACAACAGCAAGAAATTACTGTCAATCGAAGTGGAGACAATTGAACGATCGTTAAAGCGAAAAAAAATACACTGGGTCTTCGCGAACCAAGCGAGCGAGGATGAGAAGGGAATAATGAATTCGATTGCAAAGCAACAATTGTCGCAGCCCCAATTAAGCAATAAACTCGCGCAAAACGCTCGCACTCGTAAACGGTCGAGTTTCAACGTTGCAGAGAAGAAATTGTTATTGAAGCTTTCGTAATATTTCGATTGAGAAATGTCTCACATAACGCGAGTTCTTTCACGATGGCTATTTTTTTTGCAAAGTTAAAATACGATTTCGAGTAGAAATCAATCTTCATGATTTCGTAGTCATTCTCGCGAACCCTATGATTTTTTTTTGCTTCACTGTTTTTTTATTTCCTCTGACCACGTGTGGTTTTTTACACACAATTGTGGAAAATTGGGGCGACGAGCAATGGAGTTGTCACGCGTCGCATTTCCCGGTACGTCACGACAGCAAAAAAAACATATTGAAAAGAAAAGCGTCCCCTGCGGGTTAAATACAACAAAATTGAAGAATAAAAACGGAAATATGGCGACGTCACGGCGAAATCGTTAATTCGTTTCGCGACACTTTAGGCTCTTTTTTTCAACAAACGCGTTGCTGGTATAAAAAACGAAACGCAAACGTAAAAATCGTTGGGGATTTTCGAAAGTTCCGAAACTGGAACAATCCACAATCCCTTTTGCCGGAGCACGCTTGACTTGCATAGAAAATTGTTACCCTTACATTCAAACGATAAATCAAGCGTTAGAAAACAGCCAAATTTATACTCGATGGCCTGCGAATAGACACAGCGATAATTGCGATGATATAAACGATACGAACCAAAGGAGTTTCGTTTATTTTTCCCCCTCTCTGTCCCTTAAATCATCGAGACGAGTTTTCTGTTCATAGGGAACGTGAGGACAATTCGATTTGCAGGTAGGTCAAAAAATGCCGGGGCGAATAAATCGTGGACCATCAAAAATCTTTATCCTCGCCCTTCGATTGGTACGAAAATTATGTCTCGTTCTTTTTTTTTTTTGTAGCGCGATATCCTGTGGTAGAAAAACTGTGCAGAATCGATTATGAGCGTTGGTTAAGGTGTGGAACATCGAGACAAAATAATTTGTGGTCCAAAGAGAGCGACATTTTTTTGCCCCATCGAAAATAGAGACTCGCTCGTCGCGTCTGGATTATTTTATCAATGAAAGGACATTCACGAAGCGATCGATTCGTTTGAGACTCTTAGACCAGTTACGCAATTCCTGGAATAAATAATAATCCGTGTATCATCTCTTGTCGTGCGAAATTAATGAGACGTCGAGCAAGTTCCATTGGTGCTTGAACGGAGAAACGTTTCTAAGTGGATGTAAATGGATAAGTGATTGCTCTAACTCTTATTAGGCATTTCTGAGAAGCCTTTCTATTCGAGTGGAGATTAAGCGATTGTACACCGTATAATTCTATAATTAGCAGTTTACACTCGAGACTGTGTGTCATTCATAAAAAATCATGTCTCATCTCCTTCTGACTATACGAAAGAAAAAAGCGTAAACATTTGAACGCGGTTATCTTAACGCTTACTCAATCTTTCCTCGAGATATTTATGCATTTCGATTGCTTGCACATTTCGTCCAAAGTGCTTGACCGTACATTGACATTTGTGAGTTTCTTCATATTTTCGATGTATTCTTTTTTATATGAATCCCGCTCGGAGCTAATTTCCATTTTGACTTATGACAAAGATGTTGATGGATCCGTGACGGAGGATTCATTGCGGAAGTGGCACACGATGTTTATTGTGTGAAGGGACTACGTGATACAGTCAGAGAGTTCTGGCAGAGCCGAGTGTAGGCGTCTGGGGACTCCGAGAGCCGTGGATGACGAAGAAAACGACGACGAAGATCGGAACATAAAATTCGTGTCGAAAGTCTGTGTGTATGTGTTTATAGACAGTCATGGATATTCATGTTGGCCAGTCGGTCTGTCTGTGTAAGTTGAGAGGAGTGCTTGGTGGGCAGGTGGTCCCGAGGGGCCACATCGGACTGTCCCGACCAGCGTCACATTTTTTTATCATGTGTGTGTGTTTTTTAAGGCAGCGCACGCGTTCACCATCGCGTCGGTTCTATACTGCATAAGTATACAGGTCCCCGAAAAATCCGGAGATGCAGGTCCGCGGGATATCTTTCCAAAGCCCTCGGTCCAATCCTCGAAGGGAATGGCTCTCAGCACGCAACAAGTCGAGACACACACTCGATTCAACCGGTCGCTGGAGCACAAACGTTTTCATACTAAATTCCCAGACTGGGATTTCGATTTCTGGCATTTTTATTGGATATGAATCGAGCTGTTTGTACGACCTTTGGGTCATTTTGATTTTCTGTTCCTATGATCGACTTTTCCATTTAAATGAATAAAATAAAAAATCAAATTAATATAGCGGTTCATTTTTTTAAAAAAAGTAGACTCGCCCGTATTTCCCGCTGTCGAAATATGGAATATATTTGATGATCTTTGATCGGAGCATGGTTCGATGTTGTCCGGGGAGTCTGGATACATTTTACAGTTTATATACGAGCGCATGCAGCGAGAAACATAGTTTGTGCATTGCCTGGTCGAGAAACTCTTTCGCCCTGGCGCACGTTCGCGCAGGAGAGTTTAAATTGGCGCGAGCGAGAAATAATTGAGAAGAGATCTCTATGCATGAAAACAGAGTGAAAGAGAAGACAAACCGTGTATAGTTTATTTGTATTTTATACACGTATATATATAGAGTGAGCTAGTGAGAGGGAGTTTGAGGTTCGTGTCGCGTCGGAGGGAAGAAATAAATAAGCGACGCCGGTCGGCTGCGCTTCCGTCCAATAACGGCATCGCTACAAAATTCTCTCTCGTGATCTTCCCAGCCACGTTGTAATTTAATCTCGATTTACCCCTTTGCTTCACTTGTTCCTTTCTCCTCCTCTCTCTCTCTTCGCTTTTTTCACGTCTTCACGCCATTCTAACGCATTATATCCTCTCCGGCACATTACAACTCTATTCATTGTTGCAAAGTTGAAAAAAAGATAATCAAGTATCGTGACATCACGCTCCATGAAATTTTAATTGAGAGAAAAAGCAATTAAACGATTTACGTCACTGAAAAAGTTTCTTCATACTTGCTTTTCATTTTTTTTTTTTTTCATTTTACAGTTGAAAACGTTCGAGATCAAGAACAATTTTTTTCTTTACAATATTTTTGCAAAGTTTTTGATGATTCAGCTTTGAATGCAGAGGCAAATTATCAAAACAATTGTTCGTCCCGAAAAATGCGGTGAATGTGTTTCAAAGATTCTCATTGACTGAGCGAAGAACGAACAGATTTGGGATTTTTTTTTTTTAAATTAACGTCATTTTCAAATATATAGAGAAATTTGTAAATGAATGGTGGAAAAAGTACAAAAAATGACGGTTGACGGAAATGACAGGATTTTTTATCATTTGAGGTTTTAACGGTGGTCAGGATATCTTTCGTTCTAGGTAATTAATCTTAGGGTCCTTAGATCGTGAAGATAGAGGAATTGGTACACGAGTTTGAAACCGTAGGTCGCATACGTTCGCGGCTTGATTTACGGGGAATATCCGAAGGGTCCTAAAGGAATCTTGTGTGCACCGTAACGAGATCTATGGGATTCGAGAGTAACAGTTTCGTTCTGGGATTGCTAACGAATGTGTTGCAGCGCAGCTCGTTTCCTATCTCAGTTGCGGTCCCTGCACGAGAGCCGAGGTTTCTCCTTGTAAATTTACGGTAAAATCATTAACGCGCTCCGTCGAAAGCTTTGCGGGGTTCCCTAACGATCCTAAATTGTGTACATGCGAGTGCATGGTCGATGTCAAGTCGTTTCCGTAACTTCGACCATTGAAAACAACTCGATAAGCCTGAGATAAGACGTGCCCAAACTCTTGTCGCGAGATAATATTTACTTCGCCCAAGAACTGACACGAAAAAAAAAAAAACAGTCGAAAAACGGGCAAGAAATTCACTCCAAAATCGTAAACTTGACATGATCAAAGTCGAAGGGTTCGTTATCGAAATTCACATCATGACGATTGAAAAAATGGAATGAAACAATTTTGGAAATTCATAAAGAACCGGAGATTTCAAATCTCTTTCAATTTTGCATGCCCGGCAAGCACATAAACATTATAATGAGAATAGAATGATGGAAAATTATGTCCTATATATTCAGCGTTTGCGATGGGCGGGTTAAGCGAATCGAAAGCTTCGTCGATGTATCGTTACGATACTGGATATGCTGTGTGGAGAGTAGGTATTGCACTATAAACATTGACAAAAAAAACGTTGAACAAGATTATACGAATGCATTGAAACACGTGCTTATTTGTATGTGTCGGTAGCAGCAGCAAAGTCGAAGAGTTCGTCCTGTACATCAGCAGTTTCTTTCATATCGAAGTCCTGCGGAACAGAGGACTTGAAAGCGAGGTTGTACGGACTCTATAATTTCGTGCTTCGTTGTAATTACGATTATCCCTTATGCGTATATACGACTAGCTTTATCGGCTCTCATATATGTTGTTTTTTTTTCGTACAAGTATCGGAGAGTTTAACGTGGGTGTAAGAGCTCGTAAAAGTCACGTTTTCTCTGATACGTAAGCGTCTAAATTTCTTTTCTTTTTTCTTTTTAAATCCTTTGCTCAATTTTTTCTCTATTTTCTTGCGCACTTACTCGTTACGTCGCGTCTGCGCCTGGATATGTGTTCGAAGAAAACTTTTGTTGTAGCGCGCGGAGAGGCCGGCCAATGACCCGAGGCTAAGGTTCCCACGGAGTTTGCCATATACTTGACTAAAATTGGCGTGTGTTATGGACCATACTGGACTCGCTCTGTTATCGAGACGATTCTGGTCAGCTAACGCCTTTTCTCCTCAGGCGTTCTTGGCCACTTTCATATATCGATATATTCACACGTATCCATACTTATTTATGCACTTTATTATTGGAGATCGATCATTTCTCATTTCGTTCGGAATGAGAAAATGCAGAGAGTTATTGGGATTGCAAAATGATGCCTCGATTATTGTAATAAAATAAAGAATCGATATCTGTTGATTAACGTTTTCAACTGCCAATATGCAAGAAAATGATGCATCTGAAGTTTGCATCGTTGAAATGCAACGAAATTCTTTTTTATTTTTGTCAAAAATAATTATTCAAATGCAGAATGTAATTACTATGATAAAATAATTGATTTTTGCCACCCGAAAAACAAAATTAACTCAAAAAATTTGGATGACATTGAAAATTTAACGAATTATCAATAAAATCAAATATTTTTCGTTGCCTTTCAACGTTGCGAACTTCAGCATCATAGAAAATGTTCGTGTATCAATGTTACATTGTATGGGAATAAATTGTGGGGATTTGTATGAAATAATGTCGCATTTCCGGTTCCGGGATCGTGCGACCTCGTGTTATTTTGATAGCTCAAGGTTTATTGAATGTGTCGATGTCGCGGGTGGAGTGGATGATTCGTGGAGGACAAAATATCGAAAGAAAAAGCGATTGTACCTGAATGAACACCGGCGTCGCCGTCGGGATCCTCGAACGCGGAGGATGATTCGTTGCCTCCGCAAAAATCTTCGTTATTATGTGCACCGGAAATTTCATGTCTGGGACAACGCTCGTTCGACGAGCACGTGTAATCCTTGTCGTTGCAACAATCGACGGAATTTATGGAAGAAACGATTATTTGACGATCGTTAGCGGCCGAATTGTCGACGGAAACGGATGAGGAGAGAACGTGTCTTTTGTTGGGGTTGGTGGCACCCGATCTGACGAGAGTACTCGCGCTCCTGGCGACTTTGGTGCTGTGAGTTCGGCGAATGAGAAGATTCGTAAATGTGGTGCTTGATGAGGACGAACCGAGAGAGTGATTTTCACCGATTTTCGAGGATGAATTATTCACGCTGCAAGAAACTCCGGCAACGTTATTATTATTCTGTTTCATTCGTCTCACAGAAGTGTCATTACTGTGATTATTGTTTTGCGCAGTCACCAGACTCGTAGAATTTCGTGGATTTATGTCGCGACTATCTTTCCCGAATTTTCGAGTCTTTGCATCGATTTTTTTACTCTCGCTACTCTCTTTGAAGATTTTCGAGGCTCCTCCATCTTTATTAGTATCGCTGGAGACGAGGTCTTTGAGCTCCTCTTTTTTTCTACGTCTATCGGCTATCGAGTCTTCGCGCCCAGCCTCGAGACAGCCAATAGTGCTGTTCAAACGTTGATTTCCCACACCGGAAGTGACTTCTTTGCCGTTACTCCGGCCAATTTCCTTCCTACCGGTAAAGCGGCTCTGGAATCGTTCGATCGTTTTGAACGAGCGTGTTCTCTCGACTTTCTTTCGCGTCTGCTGACTCTCGCTCGAACTTGTCTCGTGTCCTGACTCACGAATTCTCGCTGGAGCCTCGAATATTCTCGTCAGAGATTGAACCTTTCCCCGCGGCTCGAGCGGCAACGTTGTTTCGCCTGCTCCATCGACACCGGAATTATCGATACTCATGCTCCTCTGGGGATTGTTCCGAGGCTGTTTACCAACGAAAGTTTCGTTGTTGCTCAAGGTACGAGTTAATATGGCACTGGGTTGATTTTTTGCGCTACTTATGGGAAATGTGTTACACGTAAATTTTTCACTGTCTGTATTGGACAATGTCTTGACCAGTTTTGACGCATTTTGACGCGGTTCGCCGTCAAGGGAAACGTAAAACGTTGATCGTCTTTTCGGCGAATCTTCGGTGTTGTCCAACATTTTTCTTATGTCTATCGCTCGTTAAATCCAAGTTAATATCGTCAATGAGTATTTCTACAGGTCATTTTGGACAACTGCGCTCGTTTTTTTTTGCCGCTGGAAAGTAATGGTTAAGAGAATTGATTTCTTTTTCTTTTTGGTATCGTATGTCTCGACGAAGATCGTGAATCAGTGAGAATAATTCTGTCTTGATTTACATGACCTTTTCCTTGGCCTCTCGGTCTCGCTTATTTCGATGTCCCAACTGAATGGGCTTGAAATTGGAGCCGTTGTAACGCAGATTCAATTCAGCTGTCTAGAATCTCGTCAAACGGGTTTCCGTCTGTTTTTCTTCCTTTTTTTCTTCCTTCACTGTGCTCTCTCTCTCTCTCTCTCTCCCTCGTCGTGTTCTTACTATCAAGGGGCTTTTTTTCTTCTCCCAACGATTCAAGGCCCTTGCTCGAATACTTTCGACTACGAGAACGAAATATCGTAAATAAACGAGCCCGGAATGGTTACGAAATTTACGTAGAATCGGAGCAAACACTTGATCGATACAGATATATTTTTCTCGCCTCTTTTCCGGCTGTTATTGTCCTCTCGACTTGGAAATACGAAGCAAGAAGCGTCTGGATATCCAAGACACTTACTACTGCAAGATTGTGGTTCTCCGATCTGGCAACGTCGATGACAGACGAAAACACGTGTGTACGCAACGACGAGCGGAGCTGCTTTTTTTTTGCTCCACTTTTGTCGTTCCTCGGGATCAGGAGGCAAAGAAAAATGAGGGTAGGAGATTAATTCGTCCACATCCCAAGAATTGACTACCAAGTTTTCACCGTGAGACAATTTTACGCTGTCTCAACGAGAACTGAGTCAAAATTTCAACACTCGCTCTCGTTTCTTTCTTTCTAAATACTGCCAAGTCGCACTTTCACTTTTTATCACAACTTCACGGGTTTGCAGTTTTAATCAGTTGCCTACGATATTGTTGTTGTTATAAACAACGTCGGTCGATTGTGTAATGACTTTGGAGTAATTGATCACTGCGTAACATGCTCCGAAGCAAAAATTTTGATCATCGAATTAGACGATTTGAATGCCCCTGCTGAATTTTTATTTTTCGACAAACGAGTCGGGTTTGCAGTCACGAATTCACGATAATAAAACCATTTAGTCATTTTCAAAATGAATTTTTTTTCGGCTTCACATGCACTGCACTTTTGCACACTCGAATATTTTTTTTTGCTTTTTCCGTCATTCCGATTGACTCTCGTAATGTGAAAAGCAACACGCGCGAGGTGTAAAGAAATCTATGGATACTGGCGCGATTGTCGCGTTACGACCGCTCGCCAGACAGACCCACGGCTATCTGCACGACTGGTCCGTCTCCCTCGATTCCGTATTACACTCAGCGCTCCTCGTGGCAGTCCCGAGAACTCGTCCTATGCATGCCTCGTTCTCTGTCTCTCTCTCCCTCTCATTGGCTCAATCTTTTACACCGTAAACATGCTCGATGCACGAGACTTTCTTATGCACGTTGTTTCTTTGTATACTCCACACTCGCCCAGACTTCCAACACCATTCCAAAGCGTAAACCGCGTAAATGAGTCATAATCTATAGTATCGAAATTACACGAAATCGTAATCAACCCCCCCAATTTTTATCATTTTATTTACTATTTATTTCGCAATTATTATTTCGAAACTTTTCGCCTTTCAATTTTTAATTTTTTGAGTGAAAAAAAACGTTATTTCTGCTCCAGTTCGTTGGAGAAATTCGCTAAAACCAGCATGCAGAAATTTTTATGCCAGGCGACAGAATTTGCAATTCAGAGTTTATAATATCGTCGTAACTGCACAAAATATAGTCAACAGGAATACAGAAATGCCTGGGCCAAGACCGGATTAACCCGATGACCTAACCCGCAGTCAAGATTCGATACTAGTTTTCTCATATATGTGAAATATGAGCGCCCGTGTGTACGTCGAGTAATAACTCTATACAAAAATCGAGATACACACTCCGGAATCGTATACACGTAACGGTGAGCCTTCGCGATGAAAAAATAAGGTGTGCATAGGTGTCGGGTTAAGAGAAACCATTTAACTGGTCCATTCGATTGAAAAAGTCGTTTGTCTTGCCTCGCCTTTTCGTTCAATAAATAAATCTCATTGTCCGCGCATGCGGTGCGTGTTTTCGCTCTTTATCGAAAGTGAGAACTCGGCAATTTCCACATTTATAATACAAAACGTAACGAAATGGATTTTGCGCAATTTTATTGAAATGGAAAGTGTAGCGAGTGTTTCGAATTTATTGTGTAAAGTATGGAATTTTTAAAAAGTCGAATTTTGTCTTGTATTTTGTGAATTCCCATTTTTAATTCTTTATTTTCAATCACAACGATTCATTTGAATTAGTTTGGCAAAAATACTGAAGAAAACGCATATGAAAGATGACTCTGAAGGTTGCATCGTTGGAATGCAACGAAATTCATTTTTATCTTTGACAAAAATGATTATTCAAATGCAGAATGTAATTGCAATGATAAAATGATCCATTTTTGCCATTCGAAAAGCATATCGGCTCAAAAAATTTGGATGACATTAAAAATTGAACGAATCTTCAATAAAATAAAATATTTTTCGATGCATTCCAACGTTGCAAACTTCAGCATCATATATGAAAGGTTTTTGCTTATTTGTTTTCGTCGGTATACAACGCGGCATTTTTTTCAGCTCGTTAACTCGCGATCCTAATTTTCTTCGCCTCTTTTCCACGGTCAGAGAAATGTGGTCGCCCCTGTAGCAAATATACTTAACATGGCATGACTTTCTGGAGAACCCATGGCGCGCATACATCTATAGATATGCGGTGCGGTGAGCATTGCCGTGCATACTGGATGCAACCGAGTCTAGTGAACAAAGGGCGTCTCCCATGTATAGCTTAGCACTCGCGAAGCGCGCGGTGAGTTTTACAATTTTTTATTCAATCGTGGAGAAGAAACAGTGAAAAGCAAAAACGATTTCTTCGAGAAAGAAACTCGAATTATCAACATTTTCGAAATTTAATACTCCAAATACGAACGAATTTATTTGTTGGAGATTGAAATAACTTTGCTTTTCGATGTACGCTTCTTCCTCGCGTGGGACTTAATTGCCGCGATCTTAACGAACTGAACGACTGGCGAAAGTAAAAAAAGAGAGACGGAAGGTCGCGGCAAGAGAAATAGCGACACCCTCGACGAATGATAAAATGTGGAATAAACGGGAGGATTCACGGGTCTCCGTAACCAAGACTCCAAGAGATGTGCACTTATTGCACCACGACATGCTAAGCGAGTCTCATTTCTGATCCAGTGCGTTGGCTCGGGAGAATATCGTTGCAGAAAAGTGTTGAAAGGCGCGATAGCGAGAATAGAGGACTGTCATTTTCTTTATGCAGCCAGTAATCCACTAGAAAGCTTTTCTATATAATAGCATTTGATTTAATGCGATTGCTGTAATAAATATCCATGAATGCTCCTATTTATTCAAGTTCATAGAAAATTGTCTTCCCTTGAGAAAATCTCTGATTCAAATTCTCCGTAATTTTGTTATCAACCGTAGAAAATTATCAAGAAAAAATGCACTGGATGAATTTTATGGGAAGAAAATTTTAAATCAGAATTCATCTCTGTTCTCATTTTTTCTCATTTTCAATTAAGAGCTAATACGACGAGCTGAATATCAAAGTCAGAGGAGGTCTGGTGCGAATCCTGTTTCTTTGTCGCAGCGCATACGTCAAGAAATATTTTTTGTCATCATCAACGAGCCGAGACTTTATAATCCTCACTCGCTCCTCTTTCATTATCTGCTCTTTTCTTTTTCTTGTGTTATTCGCGAGCTTTCCTCCTACTGCTCGACGTTACGAGCGAGCGTGGCACATGGAGCCCTTTGAGGCTGACGCGAAGAGCAGAATTGTGGCGTCGACGGCTACGTGAGTTGGCACAGTGCTAGAAAACGAGAGACGAACGCTTTGAACGTGTCGACGCAGTGCGAGACTGTCTGCGAGCTTATCACCTTAACGTGCGAATCATTACCAAGCGTTCGGCTAGTTTTTCATCCAAGAAATAATTCTACAACCGCGACACCAGCTGATCAAAATCATTTTATTATTCCATGCGATCGCGAACTATAAAGACAAAAAATAATAAAAAAAAGGGTTCGAGTTTCTAAGCAGCCTTTCTCTCGTCCCTGACATATGTTGAGAAATAGAAACGTGTCAGTTAATCCTCGTCATTTTGCGGCTACTCCAAGTTCTTTTTTTTCTCCCATTTTTCAACTCTTTCTATTTTATTCTCGATCCAGAGACACGGAGATCTCTCTTTTCCATCTCACAGAAGTGCAGGCTGTTCATGAACGCAGTACACACTCGAACAGCACGTAATTAGCATTTTACGAGTACCAGAAGGTATAACCATAGTGATGGTGGATGGAATGAGAGGAGAAACTCCATAGAACGTCAATGCACGGTGCACTATACTCTCCACATCATGCATTTGAGTGAGCCATACGCACTTTCGTATAATTTGGCGCAAAATTATTATGCCCGTACCCGAAAACCTCGGGACCAAAAAAAAAGCATTATCCTCGAAAGTGTTATGGGAAAATTACGTACAAAAATGTGGTCTGGAATTTCTTCTGTAATTGCATACACAAGTCGAGTTCCATGCGCGAAGAATGTGTATAGTTTGTTTTACATTTCTTCATCGGTCAGGAAATACTTCAAGTTTAAAATATCGTTAAATCATATTGGCAACAGTGAATACCTTACCGGCGCGGTGCACTTGTCTCGTTATCTAATGAAAAAAGTACGTTTATTGTGAGAGAGAAAAAAGTGGCTTGGTTTCGTGCACTTTGCGTGCTATTCGTGTCCGAGAAACCGAAGAAAGAGAGCGAGCCGAGTAGTTCAACATCAAAGCATTAAAGCTCTTCACTGTGCATGCTTTGCAGTTTGCCCACACACGTTTCTCAGCGACATATACGGCCCCTTTTCATCTCTCGCGTCTGTGCTCGTGAAGGGATAATAAGTTGACGGAGCACTTTGTCGACGAGATTGTCATGAACGTACAAATACGTACGAAGGGCGTTGATAAGTGGCTATCGCGCGAGCCAATGAAGGGACCGGAAATGAGAGAGAAAGGACTGAATTGGCCACTTATCATTTCAAATAACGGATAAGCGTGCAATATGAAAAAAAAAAACGAATTCGTTTGCTCGCATTCGAAATAATCATCGAATCGTTCTTATTGTCGCTCATTTTTACACGAAGCAACTTTTATGGACATCGGTTAATGTATTTTTTGAATTTCGCAGGTGCCTCGAAAATAACAAAGTTTTAATTAATCTGGACCGTCCTGTGTTCGATCGCAATTAAAGCTCAGTTGTATAAATACGAGAAGGCGTCGAAATGTCAGGATTCCGAGATTAAACTGTGCATGTCGGTGGCTTCGTCGCGTGACAGCTGCGTCGAAACGAGTAAAACTGAGCCTCCAAAAAGGCTGTATAACTACATACGGGGGACCTTGATCAAAAGGGATTATTCGAGAATATGGAGACAGCTTCGATGGCGTGGTAATTAAATTGTTTTTGGTACGATAACAAGATTATATCGTAGATTCTTTATCGTGGCTAATTTTCAGAGGGCGAACGAATGCCATTTTTTCGATTTATTCATAGTCAGCTAATTGGGGATTTAATTAAGATTTCGTATGAAATTACTATCGCAAGTTATTATCTAAAATGTCAGGCACGTTAATTGTGAGTTTCGAAAAATCAAAGATTCTTGTTTCTCGATTTTTGTGGAAAGATTTTTCTCAGCTCATTGGGTTTTCTATTCGGAGCATCGTCCGGAGGTTTCGTTAAGCGGAAAATCCGTTAAATATTCTACAGAAAGAGGACGAAGTCATTTTTCTTGTAACAATTTTCTAATGCTGTGCTGGGAAAGCCTTTTATCGTTTTAATAGCCTGTAATAGAACGTACTAAACACAGTTTACTATTGAGTACAAGAAGTGTTCATCGTGCTCGATCTACACATTTCTTGTACAGCTCAGCTGGAGTAAATTTTTTTCAAGTTGTGAGTTTTCTTCATCATTTTGTTTCCAAGTAGCTCGTGCATTTTTTTTGCTACGTTTTTTAGATGCAGAAAACGGGGAGACGATGGGGTTCCCGTTTGAAAGAAGGCGATCGTTGCAGCATTGAGCCGTAACGAAACCGCACGAGTGCTGCTGGGACTGTACAGCTTCGCGATAAACCGTCACGTGGCTTGAAGCAAAAGCAGTCGCACTGGAAGGCGTTGGTGAAACGCCATCAGGAAACGCAGCGCCGTCTTGCATATATCAAGTTTTTCTTTACGAGTTCTTCGGAACACCGCGAAAATGCGTTGCAAATCCTTGCAATGGTTCGCGACAACTTTTACGAGTTTGGAAAGACGAGCGTGGGTACAGAAGACCGAAGAGAAATGAAAAGGGAGCGAGCAGTGAAAGAGAGCAAAAACAATAAAAAAAAAAAACGTTGATTCTTTCCAGAATCTGCGTGTGCCAAGTTTTTGTTGGAGGGCTCTAAAGTTTCGTCTAATTTACGAGGGCGCCACGACGAAAGCGAATGAAGAGCGGAAGAGGGCTTAACCAAAAATGTCGTTCTTTTTTTTTTTATTTTCATCAAAGGTCTATAAATAATATGAGACCACGATGTTGCCGGCGTTGCGAGCACCACACCCAACCGTAATAAGCGAATATTTACACGACAGTGTGTACGTGTGCGGACTAATATTTTTAGGGGTGCAATTCCCGAGGCACCGTAACGATAGGCTCAAAAAATTTGAATATAGACACCGCGATTTGTACTCGTGTAAAAACACAAACCGGTTTGCACTCAAGCAAACGAGAGGGTTCGTGTAATAGGCGTATGAAAGTAAACAACTTATGATTCATCGTGTCAACATTTTTTTATCTGCATACCATGGTAAATATAAATCTAATGCTTAAATTATTCATGGAGGCGCGATACTAACAACAATAGCAATAAAAACGATAGTAATTGATGTCAAGCTCTTGTATTATGTCGCGAATCGATCGACCAGCTTGCGCTGGAAATGACGTTCATTTATTCCGAAAGAGAAAAAAACAGTCATGTAAAATTTGGTGCGAGAAGTGACAAATAGTTCGAGGTTAAGAGTCAAATTTTTGGTCGGCACGCGAAATTTCAAGTTTATTTCGTCGATTGTTAACAGGTGTATAGAATTTCGGAAATTTCTTGTTTTGGTAAAATTTTAAGAAGTTTCAATAGCGAGGAAAACAGAGCCATGCCACAATCCCAAGGCGACCAGCCCAAGAGCACCACAGTTTTGTGAGTAATCGAGTACAGTTCCGCATGCACATCGCGTAATTAATGTCGGCAGTTTTAATTGTTTTCGTAGTGAAGGTCTCAATGTTGCTTGATGATGAGAAACATTCCGAAAAGTTTCGCGTTCATCCTTTTATAGTTGTTGGTGCCTCCATAAAACGTTTATTGGTATTTTTTTACGTCCCGACAAGAATGACAATGTAAACGAGAAGCTTTTTTTATCGCCTCTCGTTGAACTTTGCCGCGGGAACGCAGCATACATTGTTATTTATTATGTTTAGTTTTGTTGCTCGGGTTACGAGAATCGCGAGAGTTGACTCTCGTGCGTTAGCTAAAGCCGCGGCAGAGGTTTCGAAGCGTCGTTTTTATGACGCACAGCTGCGTACCGGAAGACTCTTTAATGGGGCGAGAGGAGGTCCGGAGGAGGGGAAAACGCAAAGTATGCTAATTTTTCGTTGCTCGTGGACATGCGGACGTAACGCAGCCCAGAGTCGGACACCGACTTGCATGCCTATTTGGGATTTGGATCGACGGCCGGACAAAGGTGCGAGCGTGCTTACCTCCGATACTTGTGCCAATGATGACGACAAGGACGACGCAGCAGCTAACGAGCGTACGAACGTGCCTTACGTGTGCTCCAAGTGTCATCGTGTACACTGAGCTGTTACCGTAGATTTACCGTTGTAACGCTATTTTTTTGGAACAATGGCACACGCGGATGGAACTGCCCCAATCCGGGCCCCCATTTAGTCGCATCGGAATATCGAACGATCAATTACTGTCAGTCAAATTTATTCGGGCACGCCCAACCCTTTGGGCTGCAGCGGCAAATCCATAAATTTGATGAAATACAAATATTCATTTTTTTTTCCATCAGATAAATTGATGCCCGAAATTTTGTACTTTTTGCGGACAAATTCATTTTCTAAATGATTGATAAATAAATTTATTGTTCCGCAGGGGTGACTTCGAGTCTGGCGGGATCGCGTTAGTGTGCGCAGAGCCGGAAAAAAAATTGCGATCGAACGGACGGGTGAGAAATGAATAAATGATCATTTAATTGAATACGATTAATCGTTGTTTTGATCGATCGAATCGTTGTAGGTATTCTAGAGTCAATGATCTTTCCTACCATTGTTGCCGAGTGTAAAAAAATTAGAGTGAAAAAAAAAATACAAAGCGAAATCATTATACTGGACTGTGGATCGTTGGCGCGTTCTAAGGCCTGAGAACGAAGTAGCACGAATCATCCCTCCGATTATTCCGCGTGCTGCTAGGGACGTTTGTGGAAAACGAGTCTTTGGGCCCAATGGAGGTATAACTCCTCCATCGATTCGTCGCCGATTTCGCTCTGGCGTTGAAAACCCTCGCGACCTAGCCGTACAGTTTTATTCTTGTTATTCTCACTTTTCACTTTGCGGATCCACGCGGCGGATGCGTATGCGAGTGGCCGCGAGAAACGAGAATAAGAGAGAGCGAGAGAGTAAAGTTCGTTCTGAGCTAAACAGAAAGGCCAGACCGAAACGGACGCTATCTCTCGTGACGACGAAGCAAGCGTGTAAACTCGTGCTTCGTTTTTGCAATCCTGTTTCACAATCGCAGCCAAGTATACGGATCCGAAGCGTTGGCAACTGCAACTCCTCTTACGATGCTTAATGAGCCTTGATAAAATGCATCGCGTCGCTCATGCCGCATAAAACCGATTCATTTTTCACGTTTAATCGCTGTTTCCGTAAAAACGAAAATTCATATCGGAAATCGCGTTCGCAAAAATGTGGTGGAGCTAATGGAAATGCTTTCCTTGGAAAGCCATCCGAAGAAATCAAGGAACAAAGTACAAGGAAAGTATTTCTCATACATTATGAAATAATTTTTGTCCGATCTGTATTTTTGATTCTTGCACTTTCTGGCTCTATATCGTTGAGATTTGCGCACCGTGAAGCTAATCGATTTAACAGACTTCCTGGAATCACGGACAGGCCGAAAGGGCCTCGAGCTCGCCAGCCTGCTGTCGACAACGAAGCGAGTATCCACCAGGATATACGGTGTTCGAGTGTCGACTCGATGGGAACCAACCAATCGCCCAGGTGGTCCAAGTGCCACCGGATACTTGCGATAGCATCGAACAGAATAAAACCTGCATGATCTTGGAAACGAGGCAATCGGAGTTTGGTCCTTCCTCGAGGTAAACTTCGCAGCGAAAATAAGGAAAACTGATGACAATGATGAAAATGATCCAATTAATTCAGGGTAGCAGCTTATCCAGGGCGAAGAAGTTCGAGATCAGCGACCCCGCGGCCGATGTCCTTTCTTCTGGAAACGAAAGATCGTCCAAACGGAGCAACGGCATGTATCGGAAAAGTAGCGGAATGTTTGGATAGCTCAAATGCGAACAATGAACCAGTTACGATTCTCGAAGCAGATCATGGACACGCGAATCAGGATGGACCTTCTTCGAGGCTCACGTATGGACCAGTAGGTGATAACAGAGCTCGAGCATCGTCAGGAAGTTACAAGCCACCAGCATTTTTCATTGAATGTACAACGAGCCCGAAAGGCCCTTTGGCCAGAGTGACCCAAGTGCCTCAAGGACGTTCTGGAGATTGCGCAACTCGATACGAAACTGGTGTAAAGCACGACGGCACTTGCCCAACTGCGAAAGTCACACAGTCCAACAAAAAAGACGATTTGGATGTTAAAAACGGTTGTGAATACTTGGAAGCACGTGTTTGCTCTTCGGGACCTCGAGCTAGGGCTCTTGAGTTTCCTGAACGATCTTCGAATGTTCGTCACTTCACTCATCTCAACGTCAAGCCTAGAGAAAACGGAGCAGCAGCCAGAATCAGTCAGCATTCCGCAGGGTCAACGAGAGTAAATGACAATTGTCACGATAGTAAAAAAACGATGAAGCCAGCGATTTGTTGTTGCGATCCACAGATCGAACCGGTAGATCAAAGTTCTCGCACGTTCGCCATCTGTGGGGATAATAAAAGAATTCTCGATGCATTCAGATCAGCCGCAGGGAGGAGTAACTGTTTGACTCCAACGTCATCGGAAATGCAGGAATGCAGTGGACCATTCAAGTTCAGTAAAGCGAGGCATGGCAGAATTGGCCAAGCCCCAAAAAGCTGTCCACCTAGAGGAGTTCGTGCTTGTCCATGTCCCCCACAACCTTGTTGCAAAGTTATGGAAGGGCTTCGTTCGCAGATGCATCCACTACCGGGTGGAAGTGTTTTTTCTCAATGTCCTGCCCCTTCGTTACCGGACATTGCTCCAGTTCAGCTGGGTCCTTATCGTTTACGCGATTACAAGCCACTCCCAAAGAAACCCAGACCACGAAAAAAAACGCCACCAGTAGGAGCGAAACCTGTGGGTGCGAAAAGTAAGCCTGGCAAGCCAATTGAGCCAAAGAAGCTCACGAAACCCAGTAAACCGAAGAAACTCAAGAAGCCCACAACAGAACCTGATAAACAAGAGATTCCGATGGAAGCTCAGGCGAAAAAAGAGACGAAAAACAAGAAGACCGGCCGGCGCCCAAAGGATGCAAAATCTTCCGAATCTTCACAGGAAGAGGAGAAAGAATTGCCTCAAGTTTCTAGCGAATCCAGTGTCGTGCATCCCACATTTGCTTCTGTAGGAAATCAATCGGATCCTATTCTCCGGGAACCAGTGTACGTCCAATGTCCAGCTCAGCAAACGGAAAGCGTTCAAACGGTATTCCAATGTTTTTAAACTTTCGGCCATTATTTAAACATGTGCTGAAAAAAATTATTTCTTCCCCTGTTTTGCCTCTTGAGAATCGAAAGTTTTGAACGATGTTTTCTTTCCAGCAGTCCATTGACGAGGAACCTGTTTACGTCCAATGTCCAGCTTACGTATCAAAGAGAAATAAATCGGTGCAACGTTTCGAGGAACCGACCTACGTCAGATGTTCAGCTTACGATCTGAAGAAATCGAGCGAAGCGAGCACAACATCCAGAGCAACAGAAAACACTGTGACCAGCAAGTTTCCCGATCACTTCCGAGCAACGGCCATGCAAAGTTGCATCGCTTGTCGTGCCAAAAGGAACGGACTTCAGGACGAATGTCATCTTCACATACCCGAAAACGTGCTGCGAATGAGTTACGAGCAGCGAAGAAATCGACACGCGAGGACTCTGGTTTCGAATCCAGCAAGACGACGAAGTTTCATGGTCGACGAACTTCCAGAAATAGAATATTGCGTTAGATCAGAATTGCCTGTACGATCATAGATCCTTTGGAATTGTAAAATAATTACGTGTATGCATATAAAATGAATAATAAATAAATAAATATTGTACATTGACAAAAAACAGTTTCGCATTCTTTTGTATTCCTTCCTCAATGCGATCCACAGTCCAGACAATTTTTAACGACAGTCATTCACATTAATCCATCCAATTCCAAATTCCAACAAAAAATGACAGGAACGAATTGCAATGAATGGAAAAGATCGTGCGGATTCCCCAAAAGACAGCCGACACGATTCGGTTCCGGAAGTTACGAGCGAGGTCGAGAAAAACGGAAAGCATGACAAGTCAGACAAGAGAAGTTCATCGGAAAAAAAAAATAAAAAATTTGCTGTGAAGGCAGTGAAGTCGCGAGAACTTCGCTCCGGAGTCGTTTATTACGATTGTGACTGTTACCACCGAAATGGGCTTCAGCAAGATTGTCCCAGGGGCGGATGTGGAGGTGAAGAAAAAACTATGCCAAAAAAAAAAATAATTATTTTTCCGGTCCATTTTCCTTAAGGGGTTTCATTTACTTTATCCAGGCTTGAGCCACTGCACCACGAAGCCGTGGCCGAGATGCGATCTGTCGCATTACTTCAAAGAAAAGTGGGAAAAATACGACGAGCTTCTCGATTTGATACCACCCGCTTCGTATTGTGGTCCCAAGGATGCATTGTTGAAGTCCAAATTGGGAAGAGTGGAGGATGTAAAAATCAATGGAAACGATGATAAAAAAGACACGTCGCCGAAGCACCAAGGCAAAACCAATGGAAAGTCAGAAAAACTTGCAGGTAAAAAATATCGATCCAAAGGAGCAAAAGCCGAAGAAAAGCAGCAAGTCATTGGTGAAGAAGTGTGTGACGTGGTGCATGAGAACATGGTTCGGAAGTACGCGATGATTCCTATAGTATCGCATGACTGATGACTCCAGTTTGCCTAGTGTGTAAATGATAATTAATGTCTGAACAAATTGTATGAAAAAAAAATTGAGTATCGTGTGAAAACTCGTCATCGGCCGTGATTAGCGGGAGGACCTCGAAGATATTAATCGACCCGGCAACGTGCAGCAAAAATAGACTCAGCTTATGCCTTCCATGCATCTCTATAGCAGCCTCCCCCCCTAAAAAAGTTGGCGAGACAGAAAATCTTTGAGGAGGCTCCAGACGCACAGGATTTATTCCTGTGTCGAGAGTTCGTACAGCTATTTTCCGCGTGGACGACAGCCCGAGTCGGGAAGTCATCCGAACAGTGATGTGGAAAAATAAACGATGTCAAAGACAAGCCGACGACAGGGCAGAACCGTAAACTCAGTCGTTACGGCGCCATTCACCCACATTAGCTTTAGTACCATCCCGAAATTGCGTTCAAGAATCGTGACTGAAAAAATGGACCAATTCAACGGGTGGCAAAAAATGGTTGTTTGCGATTCGCAACGAAAAGGAGACTTGTGTTAAATAATAAACAGAATGCTTGAAAAACTATTGAAAAAAAAACGCGTTAACTGCGCTCCGCAACCGTAGCAGCAATAAAACAATGCGTTACCGTGTGGACGCCTGTATGCTCCAAGAATGATACATCCCTACCTCACGTTTTACGAGCTAACTTTTTTTTTATTCGCCAGATCCCGTTTTCATTAGTCCGCGAGAACGCGATATATTTCATAACGCAAAAGGGAAAGGCGTTACTGAAACGCACTAATGAAACTATACCTGAAAATAAGAAGGGGGTTCCGTTGTTCGTGAAATCACATTACTGCACAACAACGTACTCTACAGTAGTATTGCAATACCACACGGATTGCATAGGCCGGACAATGGTATTTGTACCTGAACCCGAAGGTCCACCACTTGTTTTCCTTGAACCTCTCGACACCAGATCATACTTATTGGATTTCTATTCTCTGTTTCTGACTCCTACACACGTTCCCTAGATTCTTCATTCGTTTCATGAGCCGTTGGGCTACTATGCCAGTTATAGCTTGCCATGGCTTTTCCAAAATTTGGACCATTGTGTCTGCCAGTTTTCGGAGCATCTGCACGAGATTCGATCTGTCAAGCGTTATTTTTTTTATTTTTTTTTTTATTACTGAAGCCAAGTGTTCCGTCGAGCTCTCGAGGTGTTGCGAACGTAACGTCGGATCATCAATCAGTGTTTTATTCTCGAAGTTTGTTTATCAAACTTTCCTAATTTTCTCCGGTCTTTTTTATTCAACACTCCACAGATGGACTGACTGAAAAGGTTCTCACGCCCGTTGTGATGAATGAGATCGTACTGACACGTGACGGAAGATGCTCTTGTGTATACGTGCTTGATCCACCGTTCAAGCTAGTCGTATAATGATTTAGGCTTTGCAGTAACGTTATGGCTGATGGAACTTGAGTTTTCTTTGGGGCGTCGGCGAGCTCTTTTGCATTGGCGTGAAAACGTGCTCTTCGACCGGCGAAGATACTCGAATGACACCCGTGACTATATGTCCTCCAGGGACGTGAGACTAGACTCGTGATAGACAAGCGGAAAATAGTGAAGTATAGAGATCGGGAGAAGCGATTGGCGACAACAAACGAGCCATGTGTGCAAGGAACGTTATAGAAAGTTGAGACACGTGTAAAACGTTGTCCATACACTTTTCATTTTTTTCGAATAATCGACAGATTGTAAAATAATTCAACATTCCAAAAGTTATTTTTAAGTCGAAGGAAACAAACACCAAGTTCAAAAGCAACTCACACATCGGCGGAGATGCATCTGAAGTTTGCATCGTTGGAATGCAACGAAATTCTTTATCATCTTTGGCAAAAATAATTATTCAAATGCAGAATGTAATCACTATGATAAAATAATTGATTTTTGCCAGCCGAAAAACACAATTAGCTCAAAAAATTTGGATGACATTAAAAATTGAACGAATTATCAATAAAATCAAATATTTTTCGTTGCCTTCCAACGTTGCGAACTTCAACATCATTCGGCGGAGGAAATGAGTGGAAGAGAGGAAAAAAAAGAGACAAGCCCCAACAGAGACGTTGACCACGAAGATATCGTTGGTCTTGGGTGTACGTTGCACACAAACGATGCTGCGAAAAGGGAATATTCCTCACGAAGGTCGCAGTGTTTGTTGATGCTGGTGGGAAGTGCAGCGAGCTCGCGGAGAGGAGCAAATCGCCAAAGAGTCCGATGGAAGGCCAGTGAGAGCGAGTATAAGAGAGGCAATGTAAGGAACGAGTCTCGAGTGAATGCAACGAGTGCAATCGAGTCTCTCGGCCCTTGGTCGCACGAAAGAGACGAGTGTGCCTGTCGGTGTGTTGTGTGTGGAAAAGGGGTCTGCGATTCGCCCGAGGCCAAGAAAAATAGCACCAGCTCCAGCATCAGCTCCGGTGCTGCGTGTATATAAACCTCTCTACAAAAATACAGCTTGTTAATGTTGGGTGCTTTATAGGTTATGTCGGTGAATCTCACTAATGTCTCCTAGTAATCGATTTGCAACGAGAACGAGTGAATGATTACACCAAACGGTAATTTTAATCGTATCTTTCGCGTGCTTACTCTAATCTCCTAGCGTCCATGTGCGTGATATGAAATTACGTTCGTTTAATGCGGATTTCGTTACCAGCAACATCGATTTCTACCTTCGAGATGAAAGAAATCATAATTGATTGTACAAGCCATAAAGCTCGTTGATATATTTATGATTTAATAATTAGATGTTTCATCGAATGTACGTGAAACACAAAAAAAAACCGGAAACCCAGCAAATTCAATTGCAGCAACGAAAATCGATGTTTCGCGGCCACGATGAAATTTTTACAGTTTCGCACGAAGATCCAGATCAACTTATGGGTGGCATCGTTATATCCTGCTGATCAGGATCGTGACGGATCGTAATCGAGCGTTGCGAGAGACGCCACCAGAGAATTGCGTTCCAGTAAGACGGAGTGAGAGGGATTGATAAAATGTATCGGCTCGATCGCACGTGTCATGGGGGAGAGAGCGAGAAAGAGGAATAAGGACGATGAAAAATTGGCCTGCATCCGGATTTAGAAGAAAACACGAAGAGAAACGTACGAAAAATAAGAAAACGAAGGCAAAGCGTGAGAGGACGAAGACGCAATGAAGAAGTTTACAAAAAAGGATATAAAAGTCTTGATGTGAGGGGGGGAGGATACTACGTAGTTGATTTATACACTCGCGTAAGAATCACCTTGCATCGGTCAATGATCCGCGGCTGTACAGCTATGAGAATACTGCAACATGTACATGCCATGTGTACATTCTGCACATGTACAGACATAAGGTAGGAATGGAAAAGCAACGACGGTTCCCAACGAGTCCTTGTACGTAAAGTGACCGCACGATTCAGCCCCACCTTGTAGGGGGTGTATGACCATTAATGGTTGACGTACATACGCCGGTGGAATACGATATCGATTGTTCAATGCGTCTATACATGTTTGTGGTTTATTAGACGACATATTATGCATTCGTATCATATCCTCAACGATTGACCTTCATTACGGAGCTTCAATTATTTACTGAGGAATAAACATATCATGATGGAAGCTTCACCACGCACTTTTCTATCAATTCAATAATTTTCAACGTCGAAAATCGTGTCGCCCTAAAACCGCCAACGACTCGTAAACGACGAGGTCAAAAATTCCATTTCACAACAAGAGTTTCTGGTTTTACGAATATTTTGAATCCTTCATTTTTTTTTTTATAAATTTCTTTTATCATCAAAGCACCTGCGACTCGATGGGTAACGCGCTGAAGTTTCTAAAGCGAATATCGACGCAGCGCCGCGACTTTCAGGGTGATCTACTCGACCAACACTTCGTTGGCAACCGTTCGTCAAGGCAGAATCCAACTTTACCAACAGCCTCGATCGTACCGGCTGACGTTAACGACAGTCCATTTGGAATGTTTTAAGGGGTAACGATAATATCAATTTAGTTATTTTATTTAGTCGATGTAGTTGCTGAAAAGTTTCTGTAATTAAAGAAATTGTAATTTGTTTGTCGAGCAAGGCCTGCATAACTAAAACCCACGTAATCAATTGCGTCTGTATTCGCATCAATTAAATACATTCTTGACTTGTGAAAAACAGGCTTTTCTAAGGGGAGAGTGGGACGTAATGAGATTGTTGAATGCCGACGTCAACGAGTCTATCGATTGGAGCACATGCGACGGTATTAGGCCCGCAAGGAAAAATTGTAAAAGAAGCATACAAGATTTTTTATAATAAAAAAGTAATATAATGAGAATTTTCCGTCTAACGATTTGGTAACCGAATTTAAAAGTTGTTTCGTTTCACTAATAATCGACAAGTCTAGTATGGAATCACTTAATAATGTTGTACGCGACGTGAAAAAAAAAAACTTCTCTGGCGATAACCACCAGAAATGGTAAAACTCGTTGATTACTGAACAACGTAGCTTTTTTTTTCATTTTATCCACGAGCCCGAAGGAAAAGTTGGTGAACCGGTGCTCGGAGAAGAATTTAAATGAGGAACCGTTGATCCCTCGTTTTTTTGCAATGGCACTCGACATAGGAGAGATCGAGAGACTTTAAATCAAAAGGAAAAGTGCTTAATTCTGTCGAGCGATAAAAATCGATCTATAAAAATAACATATACGACGCGATTGAAAACTTTCGATGAAAACACGTAATTGGAATTCAATACAATTTTAACTTTTCACCAAACAGCAACCTCAACCTCTTTATTTTTTAGATTTTAAATAGCCTCGAGTTTTCTTTCCCTCGTTCAATTAACGCGTAACAAAAAGTAACTCGAATCCGGGGGATTTCCCTTGTTCACTCGAGCAACTATTGTTCTCTGAGGGAATGAGTTTTTCTCGATATTCTATTACTCCATGAGCTACAGACATTATTGTAGCTGGGAAGAATTATATACGTTGATTTTATTCATACGAAATTGTCTGATTGGTTGAACGCTCGCGTGGGCCATCTGGCAGTTCACTAGTATACAGAGGATGATATGGGACATGTAGGAGTTCGATATTTCGAAACGATATTGTCATCGACGGTGTGTATCGGAATACGTACAAACGTATGGACAGCCATTTAGTATTTATATCAATGTATCGTTGTTTTGTGTATTCTTGAACCCTTTCCAGCAATATTGCATCATGGGGGCGTTGAGAACAGCGCTGCGGAAGTTCCAAACCGAATAATTACAATCCCACTCGCGTTATTATTCCAATGCAATGGGGATCCCACAATAACAGCATTGGGACACGAAGTAAGGACCAAAATCGACGTTCCAGAGTGAAAATACTTTTTATCATTTGTGTTTAATATTTGAGCGATATTTTGCGATTGTAAATGACTTGGGGAGATTTTTTTTTTTGAATTTTTTGCTCGTCGAAAGTTTAACTCGGATTCCTGACGAGATCTGATCGTTGGATCCAACCTAATTTTTTAATATTCCTTCTTACCTCCTCGATCCTGTGAGAATCTTGCGAATCTCGAATTACGCGGCAATGACTTGATTCTGTCGGACTCACCTGCAATCAGAATGGAAAAAAAAAAAAATTAATTGAGAGAGCACGAGAATGAAGAGTAGATTTGAAATTTTCGCATTTTATTAATTTTTACTGGATACATTGTAGATTTTGGTTATTGTAAAGGAGTAGAAACTTTTTCAAGATTTTGTAGCTCATATTAAACGATTTTTCACTTCTTTAAGTGCTTCGGTGCTAATTAACGCAATGTGGCATTCATTGATCGTCTCGAGTCAAAGTTCTTGTGTACAGAGATCACATGAAAAAGGAAGAGCAACTTGTTCACGTGATCCCCGAGTAACAACTGGTACAATTATCTGTGAATCAGTTTGTTTTTCTGTCGTCGGATGTTTCATTTCGATGCAGACTCGTAAAGCGTATTTCTTTTTGCACGGAGGTGCGAATGTAGCTCTTACATTGTTTGGAGGTGCATCATCGGCTTGAAAAACACGAGAATCAGCTCATAAAAGGGAAGAGCATGTGGAACGAAAGACACGGACATAGGAAGAGGAATGGAGACGAAGCAACCTGTACACCACGTTGTATGGCGAATCGTGTCTTCACCTTCTCGTCAAGGCGAAAAGAGATGACAATGTGAAGAATGAGAGAGGAGTGATGAGGGAAACCGTTCAGTTACACAACCCCATTCCTTACATATTTTATACACAAGGTGTCTCGAAAGCCAATGAGAGTGTAGAATCAGTTCGAGATGCGTCAAGTCGCCAGCAAAAATAGCCAGAATATTGCAAAAAGATATGCATCTGAAGTTTGCATCGTTGGAATGCAACGAAATTCTTTCATATCTTTGGCAAAAATAATTATTCAAATGCAGACTGTAATTACTATGATAAAATAATTCATTTTTGCTACCCGGAAAACAAAATTAGCTCAAAAAATTTGGATGACATTGAAAATTGAACGAATTATCAATAAAATCAAATATCTTTCGTTGCCTTCCAACGTTGCAAACTTCAGCATCATCGAAAACATATATTCAGGACTTTCGCTTCCAGGACGATCGACTCGTGTTCGATTCCCAAATGCCTATAATATACATATTTTATTTTCGAATAGATGGGTATTTATGTAAAGACGAATTTAGCTCGCATGATAACCAACGAGATCTTGTTGTTTTTGTGAACCCATACGCGTTTGTGTCTTGTGCATGCATCTCGGTCCAAGAGCACGAGTTTTTTGCGAGGACAGCTTTTTTCCACATGGCGGGACACACGAGAGTTTAATGGACGGTCCGAAAAGAGCACCGACCATATCGGTACTCGCTCCAATTCCTTCAGAGTATACATCACTGTATATGTATATCTATGTAGACCGTCGACATATGAATGCACACGTTGTTACTCTGTATGATGTTGGTCCACGTAGGTCTTTCGTCCCGGGAGGATAAGACTGGAGAACTAACTAAATTCCGAGGGGATGGAAATAACGAGCAGGAAGAACTAGTCTGTTTACATCATTTGTGCCTTTTCATCACGAGCGAAACAATTCCGATTGGAATTCAGGGAGAAAATAAAATTTTCGATCTCTCAATGGACACTGAACATATTCGCTGCTACTGATTTCCGAAATGAATACTTAGTAGGAATGTAAGAAATTAGAAAATTTTTGAGATCGATGAGTACGAGGAGATGCAAAATGTTTTTGTGAACGTAAAAATATGGAAGGCCTGCAAATATCCCACACTGCCCGCATGATTATTAGTCATTTCATGCTAACCGTTGATTTCGCAAAGCACGTTCTGTTTTATGACTCTGAAGTTAGCATCGTTGGAATGCAACGAAATTCATTTTTATTTTCGACAAAAATAATAATCCAAATGCAGAATGTAATTACGATGATAAAATGATCCATTTTTGCCATTCGAAAAGTATATCGGCTCGAAAAATTTGGATGACATTGAGAATTGAACGAATCTTTGATAAAATTAAATAATTTTCGATGCATTCCAACGTTGCAAACTTCAGCATCACTCTGTTTTCTCTTTAGTGCTTTATTTTTTTGGACACGTTTGGAGTTATTATATCAGCAATAGTAGAAAATCCATGCACGGTTGGTATTCGAGACTCGAAGAATATATTTGCAGCCTAAGGGTAAAATGCTTGCATCCAGTTAATTGCCATTCTCACATGTTATTCTCGTTCCGAATGTATTGTGAGCAACGTTGCGTATGCATGTATAGGAAGGACCAACCAGCGGTGTGGATCTTGGCGCGTTTGTTGCCAGAAAGAAAAGTATATTGTGTAAGAAGAATAAACGAACGGGAGAGAGAGAGAGGGAGGGAGAAGGAACGAAAGAGTTTTGTTGGCGAAGAGGAACGAATAAAAACGAAAGGTATAAGGAGTTGAGGAACCGATAAAATCAGAGTCCAGACCCATCCCTATGTATTTATCCTATTAGCCCCGTGGCTCAGTAACGCCCGCAAGTTTTATATATAGACAGGATAGGTATGACTTATCAAGGACTCTTACGAAGGACTTTCAGTGCCACGAACGCTCGTAAGCCCTTATTCCCTCTATTCCTCGTTATATTATCCGCAAGCTCGTGGCTATGCAATACTTTTTACGCTCGGCAACACGATATATATTGGCTAAATCATGCCGCAGAGAAAACAGTTAAAAAAGAAGATAAAAATAGTGGCAACTGTGCATAAACACATAAAGGTATTATAACGAAGGTGTCTAGAGCCGCGTATATCCGTTCAGTAAGATGCTATTCGAAAGGCTGCATGCTACAACGTCAATGCCTGGGTGTAGGTGCTTCGCGGCAAGGATAAGCAGGAAGGATGGAGAAAAAATATAAAAAATATGGCACTGCGTGGAAAACGAGACTCGCACTCCGGGGTGCATCTTCCATATCTTTTCTTCGTGTGTCCTTTTGCTCTCGTTCTTCTCGTGTATCTGAGTTAAATAATCTGAAAAAACTTGCCCTTTTTCTCTCGGTATTCGTTCACCGCTCATATATTTATGAACAAAATATATGAATTTTAATGTATTCGACAATTTTTTCGCGTGCTACGTCAATTAACACGCACATTTATCGCATGAGATCATTTTTTTTGCCCGAGATTCCGATCACGAGAAAAATCGACATTCCAAACGATAAAAAGCTCAATTTCCAATTAGCGTTGTTCGCCAACGAACCCTCGTTCAAAAACCAACTAATCGACCGAAATTGGCTCAAGTGGACTAAGTTATTCCGGGCTCGACTAAAATTCATCTCAACTACGATGCAAGAGGGCACACATGTGACCCAGTCGAAAAGTGGCCGAAAAATGCCGTTCCATGAAAATAAAAGAGTACACGAAAGTCAGGGCAAAACACGAGCACCCCGAATATTTCATGTAACGGTCTCACAATGCTTTTTTACGGGGCGCGAGAATGGCATCCAAACGGTTTTTCGGCTCTCCACTCTTTGTTGTATTCGCGATGTACTCATACGGAGTCTCCGATATTCGCACGCGTCAATCTCCCAACCATTTTTTCTTGTCGTCTTTCATACCGGATGATACGTGACCGAGTAAATGTTTGCGAGGATACCGATACCGGACTCGTACCTGATGGTACTCGTCACATGGACAACCAACGCAGTTCCAAATGGAGCTATGTTGACTGATTGGGAAGATCGATACGGTATTCGGACACACCAGGAACAATTTATGTTCCTACCGATACGGAAGACGTCGGATGATAAAATTTCGGGTCTTCCTATGGCCGAATATTTTGCCATAAAAGTCTGTATTCCCTTTGTGTCAAAAAATGAAAAAATCTCCAGATTTCTAGAGAGTCGTTCAAGTTATGACTCCGAAGTTTGCATCGTTGGAATGCAACGAGATCTATTTTTATCTTTGACAAAAATAATTATTCAAATTCACAATGTAATTACGATGATAAAATGATCCATTTTGGCCATTCGAAAAGCATATCGGCTCGAAAAATTTGGATGACACTGAAAATTAAACGAATCTTGAATAAAATTAAATATTTTTCGATGCATTCCAACGTTGCAAACTTCAGCATCATTTAAAGTTTTATGTTTTTTTTTTTTTATTGGTACGAAGGGCTAGCAGTTTTTATTGGGCCATGGAATGGCGAAAAATGAAAAAACGTAGAGGGACGTACGTTCGTATCCATTAACAGGTGCATCCTGAGCCACATATCTGATTCTCATGTTGGAGTCTCAGATTGGCATGAGCAGCTTCTTAATTCCGCATTGAGGCGAATATCCTCAAGCACTTTATTACTGCATAATTGTAGCGAAGCACTGAATCCTCCATGAATGCAAAAAGAGTGCAGCGTGAGGTGAGAATCGGAGAAAAAAAGAACGAAATGATCACAAACGTCACTCGCGATGGAGAGTACGAAAAATCGCGAATCACTCGTCACTTCAGCTAATCATTATCGCGAACTTGAATTTAAAATTGCACTCGGACATTCTCGTGACGTAAGGTCTCCGATGAATCGGGATGTAATCGTTACCGAAGAGAGCTGACACAATATAAATGATACACATACAAATAAGGGAGTTAGAAATCGAAACGTTCGATCGAGTAACGCGTGTCATATGGGCGAGACGATCAAGTGACGACAAAGTATCGGGAAAGGCGCGCGTGTTCCTTCCTCTCGGTACGGTTAGATAGTGAAGACCGTAAGCGCGAATGGACCGAGATCGCGAGACGCGGTGGCTGTGTATATGAGAGTAAATATTAAGCTCGTGGTCTCGTGCCGAGTTACGGAGAGTCGCGTACACATGTTGCGTATGTGTGTGGCAAACGTGTATGAGAGTCAAACGTGCTTATAAGTCAATATGTATGTGTGTGAAGGCGCCTCGACGTTCCGTATGGACAGACAAATACATGGACATCTAGCGACGTATGTAACACGCACATTCGTGTCAATGTGTATATGGACGTGGTACAGAAAAGCCCGAAGGCTCGTCCGGGGGCTCGAGGCGATGAGCGAGATATTCCTTATGGGATGAATGTGTGTCAAAGTGGGATAGAGAGGCCCGGTCATCGTCACCCATCGTCTTCAGTTTCTACACAGAAGACCGCGAGTTTCATTGCTATATCCTGATGTACTCGTTGCACCGGGAATTCATCGCTCCAGACATTGGTCGCGGTATTGGCGATCAACTTCCGCGAATACTTGATCGCGTCTCAGCCGACTGCATCAACGTAAAATCGTCCGCGAAAAAATACGCGCTAGACGACCGTTTGGGTCATCAATATTTGGAATTTCGATATATATCGATAACCTTTTTTCATGCAACTGAGCACTGCAACGCGATTAGTAATTATTAAAACAGGAAAAACGAGTCCTAGTTCTTTATTTCCTTTTTCCTTCTTCACAAAAAATGTCCTGCTGTAGTTGGAGAGCGGTAAATTTAGATCGAACGGTATTTCTTGATTTTCTCGTGCGCAGTATCGTTTTTATAACTAAATGGCCAACTGACCTATGAAAACGGATCAATTAAGCCGAAGCGAATATATATACATTATTAAATTTGAATAATTCATGTCAGTCGCCTCATAAAGACGAATTATTTGAATTCTAATTATCCTTGAATTGTTTCTAAATAAACCGGTTAAAGAAACAACAAACACGTGCTTTTTCTTGGGTTCCTTCGGACATTTTAATCAGCGCAGTAAGTCTGTGCATATGAATCGGTATTTAAACATGTAAATCAGAGTATAATCGCGTATCTTTACACATTGCTTACGAGCACCTACGCTCCCGTAGTTGTAGCACGATCTCAAAGTGACTGAAAAAGGACCAAAAGTCTGGGGAATGAGACAAGAACAAAAAGGACTGAGAAGCATAAGGGAAAGTCTAATGAAATGAGCGGAAAAGTGGCGACCACCCTTCGCGTTCCGATTTGGTCAGTTGCTCGGCGCGAGTGTTGGTTATTTATGTGTAATATGAGAATTTTATCTGAAGATATCGAAAAGTATGCGTTTAGGATGAATATTTTTAATGTAATAAACGCAAATCGTTTTCCAATGTTATTTATCTGGAATTATGGAAATCGTAAAATTATATGAAAGTTCGCGGGATTGCGATGGGGAGCTCTGATTTTTTTCGCTTCATTTTTTTTCAAAATATATTGTAATTGATTGAAAAAATTGTCACATCGTACAAGTTTAGATTCTTTCTATTTACCTGCTTCCAGTTCCTCATTGTCGGCTCCACGTAGACAAGAATGAAAACTCCGTGACAGCCTCCGTCCCCCAGGGGACGTACCTTCCATAGATATCGACTGGTTCATCTCTGTTTTTTTTTTAACCCCGATAGAATATTCGCGATATTAAGGCAAGCGTAAGTATTTCACGTCGGATCAGTGTTCACGCGTGACATTTGTGACATTTCTCACATTTGAGATCTTCGCAAACTTATTTTATTCTCGGGTGAACGTTTTCTTTCGAAATTTCCCGTCGGAAATCGATCCGATCACTCGAATCGAATTGTTTCGTTCATCTGCAAAGGAAAGAAAGTTTTTTTTCGAGCATTTCCTATATTTTTATACTTCAAGTGACCCTGATATTTTGCGACACGGCTAAACGTCGTTGATAATTTCGAAAATTCGATCGAAAATTCTGATTTTTTAAAATTCAGCAGAATTTTGTTTCTTGTCTGCTTTGCGAAGGAGACAAAACGTTCGATCGAAAATTAGAAACGTGATTCATCGGCTGGATTTGTGAGGAGCGACTCGAAGGTCGAGGGATCAAGTGGCGAATGAAAATACTGAATAAAATAGTCGATCGACGATTCGATTATTGTCGTTAAATCGATTGTTGCGTCATCGAATCTGCATGGGATTCTCAGTGATTGAATTGATCGGCTGGATCATTCAGTCTTTCTCTTTCGTAGCTCTCGCGTTGTGCGGAATGATAAACGTGACTCTCGTTGGACACGTGAACGTGAAAAACGAATTTAACGAATGCCTAATAAATGTGAGATGAAGAAACGTGTAGCCACGATCTCGCGAGTGGTGTACAATAGTTTCAGTTTACAGATACGAGAATTGCACTTTTCTCTGACAAGGAAATGAATATTCATACAAACGTACGCAATTCTCTTCGTCGTAAGAATTAATAAGCCGAAACTTTCAATTTTTTTGCACGTAATAATCATAACAAATCATTATTTTGCAATACGTAACGCAGGCTGTTACCGAAGAGTGGAAAATCATGAAAATATATAGCGAAAGTTTCATCGCGATAGTATTTTCTTTTCGACTTTCCGAATCGAAAAAAAATTTATCGATAATAAAATGATCGATTTTGGAAAAATTTGTCGCACCAAGACACAGTTTTTCTCCGTGCATAAATAATACTTTACGACTGATGATTCGCACTTTAAAGTTTATATGGAAAATGACTCGCTTCTCTCGTGCACAACAGTGCGGCATAAATTACTCGTGTATACGGTCGGTGTGCTCCTCCAGTCGGATACAAAACTTTTATCCACTGACCGCACAATGAGTCTCACTGCCTTCATATTTTTCCCAGGTGCTTGTTCCATCTCTTTCCACAACTTTCTGTAACGCTTGTGTAATCACTCGCTTAAGATACTATCGTGTGCACTATTCTCTGATATCACGAAATAATTGCGTGACCAAGACAAAGGATTGTAATCGTTGAGAAAAATCATAAAAAATTTATTACGAGTTTTTATTTTTGTTGGCCCTCGCGATCTTTCGTGATGATTATTGTAATAAACGTAGAACTCGTTATGATTATTTAAAAAAAAAAAAAACAAAAAATTCAAGAGAATTTTTGGACTCGTGTGGTCGTTCAAAGTTTCTCAGCAAATTTTGTCCGACTCTCCGATTTATGCAATTGTCGAGGGAATGAACGCCAAGTTTTCGAACTCTCCGGCAATGTTTACACTTTTATTCTTTCCATTTCAGGCAGATGTGTTGAGCACATAAAGTTGCATACAGATATATGCGAGAGATGCACGTTCTCGCATTGCAACGTGTTCACCCGACACGATGCGATCGTGCTCGATGCATATTTATGCAGAGTTTGAAAAATCGTCAACGGTATACCGAGGGGGTTTCAAAAAATGGCGATGAGAACGTGTATGTGTGAATGTGTGGGTGGTACGTGGGCGTCACGTAATTCTAGACGAGTCCAAGATAGTTACCGAGCATTATTGCTTGTACTTTAGACCGAGAGAAATAGGAACTGCAGCCGTTTGAACGCATTTAGCGACGATAACTGAATGTGTGCGGTGGGGGATGACGAAATGATAAAAATATCAATTCCAAGATCGAATCAATATAGCGTTATCCTCGAGATTTTTTTCCCTCTCTCCTTTTTTTCCTCTTTCCATTACGAAAATGTGGAAAAAGGTTTCTATCGAGTGTCTCAGCAGGGCTGCTTCGACGTACGAGGCATGTTCGCGTTATTTTTTCATTCATAATGGTTCGAGAATTCATTCGTTTCTGTATATAACGCACAGATAAGAGACATTTACATTAGAAACGAAAAAGAAAGCAAGAAAATGTGGATGTGAATTAGTTTTATCGATAGACCAGTTTATCACTAATATATAACGGTGATAATTCCACTTCGTCAAGCAAAAGCCATGTGCAGGTTTACACGTACATCCTCTTAAGGTAACTGGCGCGATCCAGTTGATTGAAATGCCTGATATAGCGGACTTTGACTTCTCGAAGAAAAATGCATTTTTTAATGATTCTAAAGTTTGCATCGTTGGAATGAAACGAAATTATTTTTTATATTTGTCAAAAATAATTATTTAAATGCAGAATGTAATTACGATGATAAAATAATCAGTTTTTGACACCCGAAAACATATCGGCTCGGAAATTGGACGAATGAAAAATAAAATATTTTTTGTTGCATTCCAACGTTGCAAACTTCAGCATCATATTTTTAACAACAACGACTCCATCCTGATAACCGCGACTTTCCACTGATTCTAGAGACGTGAAACTCACAAGACGAAATTTGATACTATATTGGAATTTGCAACGTCACAAGGTGTGCGATGGCGTTTCGTGTGATATGCGAATTCCATACGTTTTTCATTCGGCACGACGATTTAGGTGTAATTAATTTTGAGGATTACCACAAATACCTTGGATTCGAATTAATTACATACTGAAAAGGCTCGAGGTTATCTAATTCATGCGAAGGTTCACGTGTGTATGAATGTGGGAATTACGTTACAAGCGACTGCCGCCGAGAGAGCAGAGAAGCATCGTGTTACAAATGAAATGTCCGAGCGTTGATTTCATAGAACGAATTAACGCGAGATGAATCTTTCGTTGGGATATGACTCGAACGAGAATTGAAATTAGAGTTCATGTTGTAGGTACCGGACGTTATTGCGCTCGAATAATTCGAGCACAACAACGTGGCTCGAATTAAATTATATTAATGTACACATGCAGTGTATATCAATTACTCGCAATTCTCGATTTAATTAAATTTTGTGTCGAAAATGATGAAATATTCAAATAATCGAGACCTATTGACTTTTACAATTATTCACTGGCAAATTCACGCTCACTAATTAATGAAATCTCAATGAAAAATACAAACTCGCGGTTTACGATAAATAAATTAAAATTGTGCCGATGAATTTATTTATTCCCAGCCCATTTCACACAAACCACAAACATTGAAAATGTGGAGAGAATTTATCGGATTTTTGGATGGAAAGTGGAGAGGCGTCAGACTGACAGCCACTTGACTGAGTCCAGAAAAAGTTAGAGATTATATTTTACATTCAGAGTCCTGTATTAACGGCTTGTGCTGTTTAAAAGCGAGGGACGAGTGGCGCAACGAGTGATGTATTGATATGCCTGTAAATTTAAGAGGGGAGACACTCAAACGACTTGTGCATGGAGCATGGACGCCGAATGTTCAATAAACTTATCAACATTGATGTTCGAGTAAAAACTCTTGAGACTCGCTCGAATTACTGAACTATGCGAATTATTTATTTTTACGAAGCTTCGTGTTAACGGGCACTTTTAAAACCCGGCGGGAGTAATTTTTATGGATTGAGTGGAGAGCAGGCAACGCGGAGCGATGGAAAACGTTATCCTGCAGGCATATTCAATTCCGTTTCTGGCTTTAAAATAATAAATCTCTGCGAAGATAAATCGATCATGTATTTTATCGAATACTGAATATTTGAATATTCTGGTCTCTGCGGCGTTTTGAATTTTCACGGTCCAGAGACTTATTTAATGAATAATTAAAATGGAATTTAAAAAATGTCTGAATTAGCATCAGAAGCGAATTTTGGACGATGCGCTTTCGGTATTAGAATGAATCAACGTTTCCTCGCTCGAGTCAACTGATCTCCGCGATTAAGTCAACTGAATTCTTAATTACAATTAATTTTCATGGAAATTCTAACTCTGAAATTTCCATTTAAATTCCTGATTCGTCTATCGCGATACTTGCTCCGGGGTATAAATTGGCGTGCGCAAGTGTTCCGTAAATAGAATAGAGGAACACGATCATAGGAGAAAGGGAAAGTCGAGACTTCGTCAGGACAGTGGATGAGTTCAAGTGGAAGAAAACCGAGCATTAAGAAAACCAGAAACGAGCTTACGATATGGGCTATTCCAGGCACAAGGGAAACAAACGATGGTTTCCACGCGAGGAATCATTTTTGCAATGTACAATATTTTTTTCGTTCCGTATAAAAAAACAAATTCTTTGCATGAAATTTCAATCAAGTTTATCTCGAAAATACATTATTTTCCAATGCAATTTCGACACAACCCAAATGACGAGTGCAGTTGCATTTTATTTTCTTGAAATGAAAGAATTTTTATGCTTGTTTTTTGATAAAATGAAATTGTCTTGGAATTTCCGTTATGTGGAATGAAAATCGGACATTGCAGAAACTGACAGAGGAAATATATCTATAGATAATGAAGAGGCTTTCAATTTCTGGCAGAGCTTCATCCTTGGCGACTCGTTCATCTGTGTTTTTGGCATTGCTTCAAATAAAAACGATAGAACCACCACGGAGTAGGCCGTGACGGTAAATTTCGCGAAGCTAATTAACGCGGACGATTCCGTCTTTCGTGCGGTTCAGAGAATCTCGAGTTTATCTTTTCCTTTCTCTCTCTCTCTCTTTCTTATCCGCGTTCGTCCATTGCTCACTCAGTATCTCAAAGTTGTCTCATAAACTCGGAGCTGATTGCAGGATAATGGCTCGAAAATTAGTGCTGGAAATTTTGGGAACCAAGTTTTGGAAGATTCGAACAAAATTTTTCGCCCGATTCCATAAAATTGCATTAAAATAATCAAAAACGGATTAGCTCCACATTCGCTATTATATTTTCCCCGATTCCGAGATTGTAATTCGATGAGAAATTTGACGAACCTGTTCCACCCAGCCATCGGAAAATCATTGGAATAAAAACATTTCAAGGTCGATCGCTGAGGAAAAAACTAATGACTCTGAAGTTTGCAACGTTGAGATTCATCGACAAACATTTTTTCTATTGATTATTATTGAATTTTGAAAATCGTGGCCATTTTTCGAGTCGATTGAGTTTTTTGGTCGCAAGAGAGAATCGTTTTATTGGCCGGACCGAATATTTAATAATAATTATTGGCTCTGCTGAAGAAATAACAGAATTTCGTTGCATTACAACGATGGAAACTTCAGGATGATAAAAAACTATTCAAATATTTGTCGTTTTCGTTAGTGGGTAAATTTTAGCTTTTTTACTTCGGTTCCATTTGGTGACGGATACGATAGAGTAATTCGCAGTTCTGTAATGGCTAAACACAAGGTGGTATAGATACGAATTGCTTACCGAGTGGCCGATTTACATGAATTAAAGTAGGTCCGAGTTATGTTAGACTTGCCCCGTGCGTTGATTTCTGTGTATTCATATATATTTATGTCAGCATGGACAAATGGGTGAATATTATCTTTCGACCTATATCTGTAAGCTGTGAGGGTGTGAGATTGGAAATGAATCATTTGCATTGGAGAAAACACGCGATTCCACAATAATTCGTTTGTCTATTTTGGCTTCCACGCATTATCGGATAATTACACGATGGTATATTTATATAGCAATTTATATAAAGGACGAGACGATCATTGAAATGTGATAATTCGATTTAAATGATTGCATCCAATCGGCCGAATGAAAATCCAATTAATTTCACTGCCAGTTTAGCATCTAAAAACCCATCAATTTCAGCGTCGATGAAATACAACGTGAAAACATTGAAAAACATCAACAGCATTTGTACAAATTGCATCAACGAGCAGTTGATCCAAATTTTGCTAGTTTTATCAAATTTTGAAATTTTTTATTGTCATAGAAAGCCGCGTGGGCGAACCGCGAGTGGTCCTCAACGTATGGAGTGCATGATAATGCATAAGAACGATGAAATCTCGCGTGGAACAACGCGCACTGAGATTCCGGTCTGTAGGGAACAGAAACGGAAGTGACGAGTGGGCGTTAGGCCAAAAGGCATAAGAGATCGTTGTGATTCCGACTCGGGCAATACTCGCCCATTGCTGGCATCACGCTACAGAGAACTGTTTCCGTAAAGCTCCGTTATTAGTGAATGAAAACTATTTAAAAAAAGAAAAATCATGTCAATTAGAAATTTCTTCGAACGAATATAAATTACAGGGAAAAAGCGTTGCTTATTTTTCGCTACTTTCTGTCTACTTCAAAAACGAAAGCCAATTTTTCATCGAATTGCCTGTAGCCTCATTGACGCACAATCGTACATACTGCTTCGCTATAGGACGTCGAAAAAAAGCGGAAAAAGCACGGCATTGCGCGGGTTATTCATAAGAAACGAAAAAAGAGACACCGACGAAAATCCTCGTGGATGCCGTTCGCGCTCGTACGCTCGCATCTTTTTGGCGGATTTCCAGGGAGCGCGAGCTGCCTGAGGAAAATCATGTCTGCTCTTTTGCGATTCGACTCGAATAGAATTTTGAATAATCTTAAGCAGAAATGCCTCAGGCTTTGGAGAAAGAAAAAGACGGAGTATCGCGTGATTCACAAAGTCGTGAACAGGCTCGAAAGACGGTGATAGAATAAAAGAGACGCGAGAGCGTAGAATCGCCCAAAGACGTCAGACGTCCGGCGGAAATGAACTAATATAAATCTTATTGGTGCGGTACATTAGTTTCTTTGTCAAACTTGTTTCTCCTCTCGTTGCTGCAGTCTGGCAAATAAATTGGTTGAAATATTTCCCAAAATTCATACACGTAAAAGACTTTTTGCTCTTGCGCAGGTTTATAAATTTAATTTCTTTAACTTCAAATTCAAGGGATAAAAATCTCCGAGTTTCGTTTCGAGGTCGTAATTGTGGCATTTCCGAGTCACGGAGACGACTCGCGAACTAGAATTCATTCTTATGCAATGTACAATCTTAAATCTCCATTACGTGTGTATATGTTGAATCAAGTTTACGAGTTTGACGACCTGACCCAGATATTCAGTCTATGCATGATGACAAGAGTGAAAAACGTCAACGTCTGGTGCTCGCGATCACGTAAAAAGAGAAAAAAGAGAAACAGTACGCGAAATGAATTGAAATAATTTGTCGGTCCACTAATTGTCTTCAGAACGCCGACCGGAAAGTCACGAGAGAAAAAAAAAACAAAATATTGCGAGCGATTCGAAAGAAAAAATCAAAAATTTCGTCAAAACCAATAAATCTGGAGCAGTGCGTGCGGATGAAAAAAAAATATACGAAAATGTGTGTTTCGGCGCAGTGCTAAAGTTTTGAAAGTGTTTTTTTATCCTTTTGTGCGACCGGCGTAATTTGAGAACGATGTTCGCCCTTTAAAAGGAGGGCGAGCACTTTGTCGATTCGATACTTCCGGTTTTGGGCGAGAGGACCGCATGCTCCGGGAGGAGAGTGTCTCGGAAAGGAAGGGGAAGCGATGAGAGAGGACCAAGTGTCTGAACGCTTAAAGTGCCACGTATAGAGGAGGTCGAACAAAAGACGGAATTTTCAAAGTGTCTCCCTCCTTCTCTCGAGGGTAGATACAAAAGTGTCCTTGTTTGAGGCCTGCAATGGACTTTGATAACGAGAGAAAGGTAAGTTTGCAAAGTTTGGTAAGATCTTGCACTGTAAGTGACAACTGCCATTTACGGGGCTCCGCACGAACCCATAGAATACATCGATAGATGTGGAACCATGTGTTGGTTCAAATCACACGTATAGGAGGGCTCGAGGCCACTAAAATGCAAGGAATCGCAGCCGCAGTTAGGGTCGCCGTCTGGACCACACGAATGGTCTGCGACCACGATGACGCTGGAATTCGAATTAGCTCGCTCGAAATTCATGTGAAACTCTAGCCACACTATCTTCCGAATCGATTTCCAACTGTACGTTACACCAGCAGCAGGTTTAATTGCCTTGTGCTCCAAAACGTAATCTATTGCTCCTACGAAATTCGCATTATATTCCGGATGTCGTCCCAAATTGCGGTTTATCAAAATTTTTATTAACGATTCGATGACTCTGAAGTTTGCCACGTTGCGATTCAACGAAACACATTTTTTCTATTGATTATTCATTGAATTTTGAAAATCGTGGCAATTTTTTGAGTCGATTGAGTTTTTTGGTCCCAAGAGAAAATCGTTTTATTGGTCAGACCAAATATTCAATAATAATAATTGGCTCTGCTGAAGGAATATATGACAGAATTTCGTTGCATTCCTGTTCAACAATCGTGCAGCGATTGTTGAAACTCGATGTACCTGAGAAGCAAACAAACTTTTAGCCGCGCAGTGTGAAGAAAATCAAGACAGCACGTACATTTTGCTTGGTTTTTATCAAACGACCTACATATGAATCGGAAGCGTACAGAGAGGCGCGAGGACTTTTTGTTCTTCCGTTTTTTATTTCTAGTCTTTCAGCGTGTCAGCATTCAGCTTTCGTTTGCCAAGAGAGCGAGAAGCTTCGAGACTCGTAGCAGAAAGAGTAAAGGAAAACGAAAAGAGTGTAGAAAGGAATAGGAATAGGCAAAGTGTGGCTACAGGGATGGAATAGAAAAAGGGGTCGATCGAATTAGGTCGGCTTCGCTTCGCGGAGGCAATTTTACGGTATCGTATCACGTGAGGATCGGATGCTATAGCGAAATTTTCACGTGCAAGAATTCTTCCACTCTATATAGCACGAACCGCGATGTATTCAAAGCGAGCCCATCGTTCAAACGGGTGCCAAAACTCTGTCATTTCTTGTTTCCATTCAAACGAAAGTAATGCCTGAATCTCGAGGTCTATTCTTATACACGTTTTTCACATGTGTTTCGATCCTTTTACACCGACAATATTCATGAAAAACGATCAGATGCCATGTAGCGCGATAATCAATGGATTTCTCCGTCGAATTTCAATACAAATGAAAAAACTTTTCCCGCAAATCACACACACACAAGCGCAGGCGTTTTGGTGGCCCAGTTAGTGAGAGGAGCGCATTTCCGTAAATAAACTACGGATGAGTGGTGTGTCAGCGACCTCATTTGGCTCCATGGTGAACGATAAAACAAAAACTTCGAAAAGCAGCCAAAGATAGCGAAGCAATAAAAAAAAAGGCTGCTCATCGAAAAACGTCAAAATAAAGTCGAGAATAATTAGAAATTGACGTTAAAAATGATGGATTATCGAAAATCGTGATAATTCAAACAACAAACGCGATTACATTGTCCGACGGATTAATTACTTTTTTGTTGTTACTCGAGAGAAATAATCGGTCATGACTTTTCAAAAATTATTGTCACGTATAACGGGGGGCAGGCTGCAGGAGCTATATCTATTTCATAAACATTCGACGAACGGAAAAGGATCCCCTTTTGTTTGACGCTATATCCACGCACCGGAAGTCGTGACGTTGAGCAGCCGGTACCTGCCTTATGCCGCTCACCGCCATTTCCTGCCTATATATCCTCGTACGATTCTCTCTCTGTACATGAATATCTTTCACGCGTGCACTACTTCCTCCCAATTTCCATTTTTCCATATTCCCATAATTTTTACTCATTTTTTCACCAGGACAAACGCGCGAAAGGAATTAAGTTTTCGGCACAACTGTTCCAGATGACTCTGAAGTTTGCATCGTTGGAATGCAACGAAATTCATTTTTATTTTTGACAAAAATAATAATTCAAATGTAGAATGTAATTACTATGAGAAAATAATCGATTTTTGCCACCCGAAAAACAAAATTAGCTCAAAAAATTTGGATGACATTGAAAATTGAACGAATCTTGAATAAAATTCAATATTTTCCGATGCATTCCAACGTTGCAAACGTCAGCATCATTGTTCCAGGCAGTAATCACTGAAACCATGCGTTGCACAATCGAACAATGTCTCACGCATTTGCATAATCGAAAACGGGAAAATACGAAACGACAACTTGTCAGAATTTGCCTCCATGTATTTTTAATACTTCTGACTACTTTGTTTTTTTTTTTTTAATGATACTCAAGGCTGCGGACTCGATGAATCGAATCGAGAGTGAAGAAATAAATGAAACAACGAGTGTCTTTGCGTGATATTGATATCAAAGACCGTAAAGAATATTCATTGATAGCACAGCATTAATTAAGAGATCAGTGAACCGAAGGAATCAAGATTGTCTTGAGTTTAATTACTATTTGAGGGGAACATATTTAATATGTTTTTTTAATGAACGTTTCGCCACGAAAGTTTCAGCGATGATATTCTCGCGCCTCTCTGTCTCGTGCGGCTGTGTTTATGTATCTTTTGATTACGCGGTATCTCCCGCGCAGGGTACACTGACACGCGTTTTCTAATACATTACTACAGTGGAGCCCGTTTTGACGCATCCGTTGGAATTACAAGGAAGGCGAGAGATAATATTTACGACGGGAGGAAATTGAAATTTGGGCTACGACGATTTCACTCATTAGTCACGTTCGCGTCAATCATGATTGTGTTGGTTTTTTTTCTTCTCGTTTAATATACAGCAGCCAAATAAAAGTGCAAAGAGTCTGATGGATCAAAGCTCGAGGATTCACACGACGAACAATGAATTGAGAGCTTAGCGAACTTGAACGGATTTCCATAAACAACCAACAATTTGCGAGTCAGAAAGCAGCGACTTCAAAAGCCAAAACTATATACCGTTCGCCGTAAGCTCCGCAGAAAAGTTTCGTTAGCGTGAAAAAGTATCACGATGAGTAAAAGCATTGAAGGATTGAGTCAAAGGGAAAGGAGCAGGATTATATTATCGAGAGGAAGGAACGAAAGCTTCGTGGGAAGATGTACAGTGAAAATACAACTAATTTACGAGGGCGAAAGATAAAAGCGGAGCAGAATGCCAGAATTGCCAACTAGCTTTTCAGTCCCCGCTCCGCCATTCCCTCTTCGTTTTTGGGGTCCAGATATTTATTCATGTATCTGTCTCACTTGGATACTGGCTGCCAATACTGGTAAACCGCTTACTGGAAGCTTTCCCAGGGGTACACAAAGAGGTTTAGCTTTCCATACCACGCGGAGGTGGGAGGATGGATGAGAAGGCATGAATTTCGCCATTGGCAACATCCGGACTTTGAGCGATGGCAAATAAATAGACAAGAGTATAGAGATGCGAAGTACAAAATGCAAATGATGCCAAGAATGTATAAATTTTGCATCCTATTAAAAGCCATAGGAGCAAAATGCATTTTCGTTGGTGTAATTATCGTGTACTATATGTATGTAAAGCACACGCTATAATTTATCCATCCCTTTGAAAAACGGTGCTTTTTAATCGCATGAATAATTGCCAACCAAATAAAATTTTCCGATTACATGAAGTAAAAAAGTGAAGCAATTCTCAATGACGCTGAAGTGTGCAACGTTGGAATGCATCGAAAAATATTTAATTTTATTGAAAATTCGTTCAATTTTCAATGTCATCCAAATTTTTCGAGCCGTTATGCTTTTCGAATGGCAAAAATGGATCATTTTATCATCGTAATTACATTATGCATTTGGATAATTATTTTTGTCGAAAACGAAAATGAATTTCGTTGCATTCCAACGATGCAAACTTCAGAGTCATTAATTCTCACTGTATACATCAAAATTTTCATTCACTTTTCTCGATTCAAACGAATTTGCGCCAAAATTGTACTTCGGTCCAATTTTTTGGGGTCGTCAAAAATGATCAGCCGAAATTCTCTGTATCCGGAAAAATTTCACTCCCCATTCGGATGAGATAAAATTTTAAATATATCAAAAGATACGAAATTATCAAAGAGAGAGACACGAGATTGCGACGGAGAAAGATGGAGAGAGAGAAATGGTTTCAGATGGCAATAACTCTTTCTCTCTGTGTGCACCCCACCGCAGAGATATCGAGCCAAAGAACCAGACCCATACAGTGAGAGAGTCTGCACCGTAAACCTTATCGAACGTTGCACACACTGAGTATCCGGCAACTGGAGGATATTACATTGGGAGAGTGCAATTTCGAGTTTTCACGAGGGTTAGACAACTTCTCGTATACTCGCAAAGGTGGGTAACCCACAAACCCACGAAACCTCGTAATATTGTCCTCTCTGGCGCATAAAATGAGATATCGTGTAACGCCTGCAACAGAGGCTCACACTCTCATCCCCCTTAATTGCCAAAGTTCATTGTCGACCCAATTCGTAACAATGACAATTAATTGGGTAATATAATGAATTCAAAGCGATTTCAAATTGACTGAATAACGTAGAATCACACATGTGACAAATCACAAGTCATTGACGATTAACCGTGTCGCTCATCAACTAATTTACTTAATTAAAGTTCATTATGAACTACAAGACAGTCAAATTGTGACAGAAAATATTTCCTTCCAGGCTTTTTGTAACCAAATTGTCAAAAAATCAACAGAGAGAAAAATTTAATGAAATTTCAATCAAATTTAAATTTATTGCCGTAATAAGTTTCTGCGAAATGTTTGCAATCAAAATTCAAAGACAGATTCCATTTATTTATAATGAGAACTGGTGTGAACGAGCCACTCGAAGAAAATATTTCGCCTCAATTTGAAAAAAATATATTTCTGAAGTAATCGTGTCGAGAAACGAATCGAACTTACCAAAAAAATTCCAAATCGAAGCTGAATCAATGGTCAACCATTAGGAACCGGCTATCAAAAAGTTTGTGCATAATTTCTTTTTGTTCGACGGTTGGATGAAATTTTTTTCTTGCTGAATTTACTGATATTTCATGCAGTCCGAAATATTCATAATTCAGCGTAGGCGTTGAATAAATAAGAGCATCCCGTTCTCACGATTCGGCGAATTAACGACGTCCGTTAATAAAAAGGCCGAGAAACACTGGCACTGTCTCACAAAGTTCGTTGGTATTCGCCACACAAAATTAACGAAAACAAAGGGTCTATGCTTGACACTCGGTGTTCATTCGAGAGCGAGGGTTTTTACAGATCCTGGAGGAAACACAAAAAATTCAATGAAGTGTGGAGTAGAAAAAAAACTCCGTAGCCCATCCGTTATGCAATCCTTGGCAAAATGAGGGAAAAAAAATGTACCGCGCAATGAGAACGATTGCACACTTTGTGGCTACGAGAAAATGAGTCATGACCGTTGGAGTTTCCTTATCTCTTGGAAATGCGTCGCGATACATACGTAAAATAGAAACATCGACAAATAAGAAAATTCGTTGCTGTGAGTTTCGTAACGAAAAAATGCCAAAGGATCGCGCAACACACAAGATTGAAACTTTAGTCACGAGTCCTTGGATCTTTCCAGGTACTTCAACGGCACCTGCTGCTGTTTTCCCCGCCCTTTTCCACCAAATGAAAATCCTTCACGATATAAATCCCAGGCCCATAAACCCAGAGGCTGCGGTAGAGTCACAATGAGAGAAGAAAAAACGAAAAAAATGTATGTAGAGACGCCGAAGAGGTTTCGAACCACGTGCGAGCACACGACTGACAGTTGTGGTCGGATCTCCCACTCTTTGCTTTCCCAACGGAAGTTGCCCTTTCCCCATACCCTTCTCTGCTTCCCACACTCCTTTCTTATGCCTACGATCGCGAGGGATCTCTACCTCCACCAGGTACAAACAGGTGCGAGACTGTGTCGCCAGGGGAAAAGCGACGTAAACGATATGGCTCGAAAAGTCAACTTTTCTGCTCTCGCCTCTGGCAAAGAAATTGGGTCAATCTGACATAAAGTTTGAAGAATCATTAAACATTTAGGAAATTGCAATTATATTGCCTGAAACCCGAGGCCATGATGATCCTGAAGTTTTCCAACGTTGGAATCAAACGAAATTTAATTATTTCTTCCAGCACAGCTCATAATTATCGGCCAATTTTTGTTCCAGCCACTAAAACGATTTACCCACGAACCAAAAACTGAATCGACACAAAAAATTGCCTTGATTTTCAAAATTCAATAAATAATCAATAGAAAACAATATTTTTCGTTGAGTCTCAACGTCATGAGTCATGAGGCCATGAAATCCCGAAGGTTTTCGTCACGAAATCGCCATGGCTCGTACTTTAATGGATGTTTGTTTTCCACTTTTCTGACACGAATTCAAAAGGTTAACGACGACGTTTCCTAGTCTTATACTTGAAGTTTTATTTCCGAAAAGCCTTCTTTATTGTGTGTGAATCGTACTGCACGTACTTCTGTTACGTACGTACCCCGCATTTTATCCGTTTGCTTGATCGCGTATGAGCAGGGGAAAAGAGCTCGCGATAAACCCATCCGAGTATTCCGGAACTCGGTAACTCGGTTACGACGACACGAGACTAATACGAGACAGCTATAGGGACGAGAAGACAATACGATTGAAATCATGCTCGAGGTTGTTTTCGTGATTGTATTCTGTTTGCTGAGGACTATTCACGCGCGAGTAAAACAATAGCTATTGAAACAATGATCACGGAAAGTATCAAAAAAAAAAAACTGAATAGGAATATAATTCAACGACAATTATTTCCACAAAAAACGTTTCTCAAATCACAAGATTTCAACCTCCTTAGCAAGACTTTCGAATTAATCAACATCGGAAAATGTTGGGCAAATGAATAAATTTTGTCTAATCCATGATATCAAATTCGTACACACGTTATTTCGGAACTTATCGTTTACTTTCGATACTTTTTTTACTTTACTTTCGATATGATGGACTTTCAGGGAATTCTACGTGCCGAAGCCCCAAGGCCATTACGATAAAATTAAAATCTATTGAGAATATATACCTTCGAGAATTGACACGTAAAGTCATGGCAGTTACGACCTTCTAATTGTGAGCATTCAAAATATATACACGTACGTATTGCGGGGACCGTCAATGACAAGGGGCCGACAGAGTGCTCGCCGCCTTAATCGCGTGACTCATTTGTATAGAGTGTGTTGTGTTACAGAGCATTGGCTCTCGTTATACGATAGAAAGAAGCGATGATTTTATTGTGCTTTAGCACGTATAGATATTTACAAGAAAAATAAACATGACGTCACTGCAATCGATTCCACAAACACAATCGAATATTTTTTTTCACAGATATCTTTGAAATTCAACGATCGATTCAATTTCAAAAATAATAATCTTCGGTCAATTACGCGCGGACGTTTTTTACTCACATTACACGATTTTTTTTAGCTTTGCAGATAAAAAGAAAAACATTTGATCAATTTTGTTCCAAGGAACGCTACACATCTCGGAGTCAAAGTGGAGACTGGAACACGTGGACCGTTTGGAGAAATCTGACTCGAGTATGCGAGTACTTGACGATCTTAGCGGGAGACGCTTGTGTTTTTGCTTTGATGTGCTTTGAAGCACGTGACCTCTGTATCCTTTTTGAATAATTGCTCGTGCTTAACTCTCCCAATAATTATTTCCAGTGCGAACGATTTTGGAGTAACTTTTAATTGCTTTTTTTTCCTCATAGCAATTTATTCGATTGTAATAATTGTGTAGTGTTTTAAAACTTGAAAATAGTATCTCAGGGTCGATTTTTTGGGCTGCAATATTATCGTACATGCCGACACTGCACCGTACGAGGAAGAAATTTCTCATTTGTGCAGTTTGTCGCATTTCCAGAGCAAATGAAAATGTAAAATTCCAATGCTGAAGGGAATTAAATAATTCCTTGTAACTAACATGAATCCCTCCCATCAAGTTAATTAAAGTTTGAATGTTGAGTGGAAAAAGCATGTCTAAGGAGAGATTTTTCGATCATTAAATTGAACCTTTTTTGCGATCGCAGTAGCGCGTCAATGGCGACGATGTTTATATAAATTGCACTCGAACACGACAACTCCGATTGAACAAAATGATAACAGATCTCACATCAGCGAAAACGGTTGATAAAAGAGGAAAATTGTTGAAATCGCGATTGACCGTACAGTTTAAAGAGACGCGGTCAGTTTTGTGGCGATACGATCGTGAAAAAAAGAAGCCGGTCGTCGTGCCGAGATGAGAGCACCGTCGCGCGGGCACAACGGAACTGGACTGTCGGAGTTGCGGTTGGAGGTGGCAGAGGCACGCTCTCGTGTGTCTGCCCCGAGCCCGCGCGGCGGCAAACGAGCCAAGCTTACCAGATCGGAGCCAAACAAGCACGCATTGCTTGGCGCTGCTGTTGATATTCGTTGTTACGTACATGCAAACACACATATTTAAAGCCCGCAATATTCTCGAGTATCTTTGTACATACGAACACACGTGCATTGCATGCAGTCTGGCTGCATCGTCGTCGTCGTGGACGAAGCGACTGCACAGAGAACGATCCCCCTTGACCGACAATCATATCGTGTCGACAATCGTAAAATTTAATTAAACTATTTCATCTATGTAGGTCAATGTCCCACGAACCTAAGTAAAAAATTAATTTTTTTTATGGCAATCATATTCTTGTCGATTATTCGACGTTTTTTTTTTACCAGAAATCATGTAATTTTCGAAACTCATTGAAAAAAATGCATCTGAAGTTTGGATCGTTGGAATGCAACGAAATTCTTCTTTATCTTTGGCAAAAATAATTATTCAAATGCAAAATTTAATTATTATGATAAAATAATCGATTTTTGCCACCCGAAAAACAAAATTAGCTCAAAAAATTTGGATGGCATTGAAATCTGAACGAATTATCACTAAAATCAAATATTTTTCGTTGCCTTCCAACGATGTGAACTTCAGCATCATCGAAAAAAATGTCAAAAATCATTTTTTTCTTTATAAATATCTACTCGGATTCCAAGATCTCATTTTTCCATTTTTATTTCAAATTCGTGCTAGTTGTGAGTGCGATTAGAGCATTTAGAGCCTCATGCAAGATGTAATTGAGCGAAACAATTAGGTACAGTTTTTAATTATGTTTTCCAACGTCGTTGGCTTAATTTGTACGATTTTCTTCCGTTATGTCGAGAAAAAAGACTGTTCCGAGTTTGGTACGGAATCGTTTTACGGTAAGTCGAACGCTGAGGATATTGTGGGCACGAAAAATCCAGAAAGTGGTGTACCGATGAATTTATTTCAATTTTCAATGATTTTCTCACATTTCTGTAGTTGAAGATTCGTTTTGAACAATTTCTGTCACCTCGCATTTCGTTTTATTATTTCAGGAGACGATCGCGTTTTCGTTTTAATGGATGGATAATACTTGGGCACGATTGGGCAGGAAAGTCTGCTGACTCTAGTTGCATTTATCCAAAGGAGTAATATCACAGTTTCTAACATCTGGAAGTAGACATACGGCGTACGCCAAGAGATACTCGAGAGTACGAAGAGAACAGAATGAGAGACAGGCTTTCTTACGAGCGCAGACGACAGCGACGAGACAAACGTGTATGAGAAAATTCGAGCAAAATAAAAAGAGCTGAGCCTTAGCGACAGGCTGTTGAGTTAAGAGGTTGCAAACTCGCTCAGTTGGGGATAAAACTGAAGTTTGCAACGTTGCAATCCAACGAAAAATATTTCTGTCCATTGATAATTTGTTTAATTTTCAAAATAATCCAAATTTTTCGAGCCGATATACTTTTTGGGTCGAAAAAATCGATCGTTTTAACATCGTAATTACGGTCTGTATTTAAATAATGAGCTTTGTCTCAGAAGATAAAAGAATTTCGTTGCAATCCAACGATCTGAACGACTCTGAACTTCGCAACGTTGGGGTCCAACGAAAAACGCATTTTCTATGAATTTTTTTTTTGCATTTTCAAAATGTGGCACAATTTTCGTACCGATTTAGTGTTTGAGTTCCGAAAAAACATCGCTTTATTGTCCGGACGGAATAATGAATAAGAATCATGAGCTCTGTTCGAGAAAAAACAGAATTTCGTTGCGTTCCATCGATGGAAACTTCACCGTCGTAACGTCGTCAGTTGGGGGTTTTTTTCGTACAGTCGTCACATTTTCACGGAGTTAAAAACAGCAAATTTTCAATCTTTCACCAAAATATTGAGATTTTCGAATGGAATTCTTCAAGTATTTTGGGTTTTCGAAAAAAAAGACTTGGATATCCAAATACGAGAGTTTGTTTTCGGCTTTTCTCACAAAAATTCGAGTTTGGAGATAAAAACAAACTGTGATTGCGCCGGACAAGCAGAGAAACTTTGTTTCCCTTACAGATTTTATATATCTGGAGATAAAGGAGATGCATCATCGAGGGAAAACCCGGAACAAACATGAATCTTTCATCTCTCTGATATTTTCTCGTTCACGCACTGACACCGTTACGTGTACTGTACATGTATCCATGTGGGCGAGCGGAAAAACGCGTGGACAAATAGCATGGGATTAAAAAGATATGAAACCCGACGATTCTTGAATTTGCCGAGCGAATAACAGCAGCAGCGTTTGTTCATATCGTGGTACTACATAAATTCGTGCTCTCTATATGCAGCGATACTTTTGCTGATACACGAACGCGATACACACGTGATCCGCAACATATAATCGGTGTTGGATTTACAAGGAATGTGTACGTTTCATTTTCATTATTACCGAAGCGTATATACTTGCATACGCCGCGATATTTACGATCCACGCGAGATGGGTTTAGTTTGTGAAGCATTCTCTAATTATCTCGAATGGGACTGCCAAAATAGGGCGAAATGAAAATTGGGAAGAGAAAAACGAACGCATCATGAATGCGGAATCGGATTGAAACGAGAACACTTGAAAATAATAATAACAACGATGAACCACAATCCGGGGAAATAATTGTTGAAAATGAACCAACGAAATGCTGTTCGAGCGTTTTCGAAATAATTACTTGATATAAATTGCGACGAATCGTGGCTCATCGATCCTTCCGAACTTGGATATTTCAACGCTTTTCTTTCGCGCCGCAAATTCCACATAAAAATCGCCCCGAAAGGAGGAAATTCGAGAACTCGAACGAGTTTCCATCCTCACTTTCAATATTACGGTAGAGACAACGTTATGGTGGTAGTGCGCGATCCTGTATAGTTATCGTCGGGTGCTCGGTTATGGAACAAAGTATTTTTAGAGCTGCATGTGCTTCACACTGCATCGAGACGAGATCTCTCGCTGTCGGTCGAGAGTTTCTCGCCTCGCTGTTGCTGATGCTGCACAACGAAATTTATACACGATGCGCGCGAAAATGCTTTCTCAAAGCTCATCACGTCGCAGGCCAATGCGCAGAGTTTAAACTATCGCATGATTTTTGGGACACTCTGTACACAAAGAAGGTATCATATCGGACAAGACCCAAAGTGTTGTTCGCGTCCAGTTAAATTTATATACCCTCAGCAACTTTTCACCACACGTGAAAGTGTACCAAAGAATAACTCTTGGCGGAGTTGCGCGTGTGTCGGTATTTTCGACATTCGACGGCAAAGTCTTGGGCCCTGGCAAACATATAAAACACCATTTTACCAATCCATAGTGTGTGATAAAACGAAAGTGCATCGCACAAGCGTTGCATCTCTACTCCGCTACAGGAATTTCAAGGCGCGATGAAAATTCTCGTGGTTTTCATCGCTTTTCAACGATACCACGGGAGAAAAAGTTGCAAATGCACTCCACGTTTCATGGGATATAAATATTTTGAAATGGAAGACTCTGAGGTTAAGTGCAGCGATGAAATTTCATAGTTTGAAAGATGAATATTGTACAGTCCATGGTGAAATGTTATACCATAAAAAAATTGAATTAAGTTTCTGAATTTAATTGGATCCCCGAACCCCGAGGCATCAGGCCTCCAAACTCCTTGCGAACGAATTGGAATTGGACGATTTGGAAATAAAATGAAATCCAGAGCCAAGTCTGCTGAACTTTCTTGGCGAAAGGCAAGAATAAGATTGAGCCTTCTTCGCGTCGCAGTTTTTATTTGTTGATTTTCGTTCACGGTCCTACTGGATAATTTCCTGCCTTCCGTGTCTCCGTGTAACTCGTTCGAGTAGGGTTTCCTCTTTTGCTTTGCGGCGAAGAGAAAAGTGTGCAAAGAGTTGCTCGGTCAATGGCTCTCGCGAAGCCACCTCGACGACGATAACGGGCAATGAGAATTACGTTAGCGGATTAGGGAAAAAAAAGAAAAAAAATGATCACAAAAATAAGGTAAAACATCGCAAGTGCATCCAAATATCGTCTCCGAGAAAAACAGAACATTCTCGACTCGTCCGAGCGAGCGAAGTTGCATCGATTTAAAATTTCCGTATTGGATGCAAACAAGTAAAAGCTCCCGAAAGTTGGCAGATACAACTTTTTATACGACCAGGAAAAACTCAGTAGGGGCAATTCGAAATGTTCGAATTCTTACAAACTTCTTTCACGATTCGAACGAGATCCGGAAAAGAGGCGATGGGACTGCGCGACACGTTTCTAAGGGAAGCAAGTGATACGAAAACTTCCCGAGCTGCCGTCGGGCGCTCGTCGTTGTTGATTGTTTTTTTTTCAAAGCTTTCTTACACTTTTCAAATTCACCCAATTCCTTTTCTATCTGTAGCGCATATTGCATCACGTTTCGCGATGCACATGCACATTTTGAATTTTGTGCATGTATCCGCGAATGAGCAATATAACTTTATACATTTTTCTACCAAACTTTGATGCAGTTTCGCTCATATGCATACGAAGACAGTTTGCAGCACCAAAATTGTGAGAATCATCCGGGAAAAGTGTGAATCGTTTGTTTTTCTTTCATATACAGTTGAAAATGGCGCTTATCTTTGGAATTTTACCAGCACAACCGCGCAAGCCGAGATACATGCAGGAAAAACATTTTCAAAGCATCGTCCCGTTTTTTTTCTTTTATTAATAGCGCTATATCGTGCAGAGCTTTATGAAGGTGGTGGCACATACAGGTGTTTGTTGATGGCAGAGGAGAAAATACAGCTCAAAAGCTTCGTCACGAGCACTCTGCAGTTTTAAAATATATATAGACGTAATCATGTCGTGCATTGGGAGATTGTCGAGTGTGCATATCGAGCGAGTGCAGGGGCAATAATTTTATAATGCGGGTAAGTTCAAGGTGGGATTTCGAAGGTCGCAGCAAAATACAGGTCTCGTATTTTCCTACGGTGTTAATAAAGAAAATATTCAATCGGAGATGCATAGAAATCATACACATCTCTTTATGGTTTCGTCATGCCGATGATCCTCAAGCAGTTTTTCTCTTTGAATGACTCTGAAGTTTGCATCGTTGGAATGCAACGAAATCCATTTTCATCTTTGACAAAAATAATTATTTAAATGCAGAATGTAATTACGATGATAAAATGATCCATTTTTGCCATTCGAAAAGCATAGACCGGCTCGAAAAATTTGGATGACATTGAAAATTGAACGAATCTCCGATAAAATTCAATATTTTTCGATGCATTCCAACGTTGCAAACTTCAGCATCATTTCTTTGAGTCTGTTTACTTTCCAAAATGTTCGTGTCGTTCTTGATCAACTGACAAATTTATCATTCCATTTAGGGAAGAATTTAAATGGTTTTCGTACAAATTGGGGGAGATTTTTATTTATTCGCTCTTTATTTTTCTCATAATAGAGCGAGCGCAGGTCCAGATGGAATATAAAAGGGAGAGGCTGCACACGAGAGAATAATTAAAACTGCGAAGAAACATAAAAATTAAGGAAAAGCAACGAGGCGAGAGTCAAGGCGAGGTAATAAAATGGTGCTCGAGACTTTGGTGAGAACTCTCTCACGACGTTCTTTTTTTTTTTTTAAGAAATTTTTTTGTTACCTCGCCATGTTTTTCGCTACACGATTTTTAGTTCTCAGTCCCAAGCTTTTTCGCGCAGCTTTCCGATTCTCGCTTGTCTCCGTAACACCCATGAACCAATTTTTGCTGCAGAGAATATTTGAGCCATTGCGCATGAATCCAAAGGGAGTATATGGAGCAGTATGGAGGCGGAAACGCCGATGCGGATAAGTGGCAAAGGTCAGGGGTACATGGATGAGAAAGCTCGAGCGGTCCATTTTCGAAAGTGCGATCCTCGCAATACGATATAGACGCGTGTGTTACCGTGACCCAAATAAATATATGTCATTCGTCATAAATCACGATATTTTGCAGAAAGATTTGCCTTGAATCATCAACGCAAGGACGAACGTTATCATTTTTGGCTGAATTTAGGGCGATCTAGCCATCACACCAGTTCGAATCCTGCTGCACATTTTTGTCCATGACTCTCAAGTTTGCATCGCTGGAATGCAACGAAATTCGTTTTTATTTTCGACAAAAATATTTATCCAAATGCAGAATGTAATTGGGATGATAAAATGATCCATTTTTGCCATTCTAACGGCAATGAAAACTGAGCGAATCTTGAATAAAATTAAATATTTTTCGATGCATTCCAACGTTGCAAACTTCAGCATCATTTTTATCCGACAAAGTTGAGTTTTCCGTAGACATAAATGAAACTTTTTACGACGTTCTCCTTTCACCAAAAATTATGGCGTAACTGTTGTTACACTATAATCTGCTTAATCTGCTTTTCAGCCATTGTGAGCTGGAAGAAAATGCTCCAACGTAGCAAAACGCTGAAAATTCGTTTGTTGGAGACAACACACGGAAGCGGTTATCAAGGCAAATACGCTAAAATATTATCTATTGTACGACCTGAGAAAACAAACTGTCTATACTGGTTCGAGATAACGCATATGACCGCGTTTCCAGTTTCCGAAATCGCTACCTAGGGCAAATGCACAAATATACACATATAGATGGAGACATATATTTGTCAAGAATGTATAGAGCGAAATCGTTTCGCTGGCACCTCGTTTACGTTCGCCAACGACCTATATCAACGTCCCGGCTAACAGTAGCGAGCCAAAAGTCAGTTATCTATATAATACGAGGGTATATGGGAACAGTCAGCCATCGAGTCGCCTTCCAGGGGCTTTATAGAATGCACGAAACAAGGACATGTAGAACACACATTGCGCGCTCTCGTATAATCTGTTGCGGCATCCAGGAAACTCCGCTTGTCGAGGCCGGCCACGCGTTATTTACGTAACAACAATTGCTCGTATAAAATTTAATTTTACACCGTCGGCATGAAAATTTGTATAAAATTTAAACTAATATTTATGCGACTGAGACTTGATAAATCAAATATTTCGCTCGAGCAAAAAATCTTCCATTTTCTCGACCTTCGACTTTCAAGATCGCAGAGAAACGGATTAAATTGGATTAAAAAATCATGAGATTTCGTGACACCCTGTGTACTTTAATGGACATCACAATATTTCTCATAAAAATCGTTTCCTCGTTATTTTGGCTCATCGCCAACTTCAGCGTCACAGATAGAATGCAACAATGTTTGTATCGTTCGCGATTCCTGTGAGAATATGAAAAACCTCGAGTGAGAATTGGCGTGACTGGTGGGAATATCGGTGACGATCGAAACAAAGGCGAAAAAGTTTGAGATCCTTGATCCTTGCTGTGTTCCGATTTTTTTTTTTTTTTTTTTTGTTGAACGGCTACCAAAAAGCGTTGGACTAGCAAGACGGAGGACCTCGAAGTAGGCAATTCGCACTTCCGTCTCCCCGGATAGCCTTGCAGCCTCGCGAAACTTTTTAGGCTCTTTGCCAAAAGTCAATTTCCGCGTTTGCTCTCGCGTATAGATTTTTGAGACGCGGTGACGCGCAAAGTTCTCCCGCGCTTTCCACCGCAGGTCGAGTAAATCGCATCGTTTCATTTTTCTGCTTTTTCATCAAACTCTAAAATTAGTTGCTGCGTAACGATTAAAGGCGAAATTTTAATCGCGGTACAAAATTTATATCGTCCTTGAAGCACAACGCGAAGACGAAACGAAATTGAGGAAATTAACAAGTTGGTTTTTAAGTCAGACACGACCAAAACTTTGCATCGATAATTCAGTGGATCGAAGTTCAGATATTTTTGTGAATTGCAAATTGACATTACGGCTTGAAACTCAGGCCAGGTTGGCGAGTTCAAGTACGCCAAAGTGTGTCTGGTACTCGGTAAATTATGCAGAAAGTTAACAAACTCGTAAACGCGGCTTCAAAAGCGAGAAAGTGTTTTTGTGAAAGCCCAGCGGCCATTAGCGCAATTAATGATTTATTCAGTGTTACCGGGAACGACATCGCGAGCAAGAACTCATAGAAAACTTCAAAAGACTATAAAGCTAGCTACGCAGTGAAATAATAAGTGACAGAACAATTTGGAGTAATTTACGATGATTGGCAACGATGCTATTTTTATAATCTCTATATTACTTAATTTTCGTAATTTCTTCGTTGAAAGAGAGGTTTTCCGGCTGAGAAACAAGTGAAAGTGAAAGGGGGTGTGAAGTGTATAGAAGCGACGTCAGAGACCCACGAGTAAAGAGAGAATCTGATGCACTTCGACAAGACTGAAATCTGGGACGAGCTCAACGAGCCGCACAAAAGGGTTTGGCATATCCTCCGTGCAAAGCAAAGTTGAATCGAGTGGATAATGTTTTGGTTTTCACTTTCTCTGTCCCTGTCTCATTTATATTTCGGTCGACAGAGCGTTTGAGAATATTTGATAATCAAATTGTCGGAGAATGAGAGACCGTTGTACTGTGTCGATGACACTAACTCAGGATGAGGTCAACGAAGACTCCGCCAAAGATCCTCATTGAACGTGCATACCGGCCGGTCATCCCCTTAGCGCTGGCCCCTCACTACCTCTCAAGCCAAAACTAATTTATCCCCAACAAAGTCGAGACCTGAGTGTTTCTTGTTCGGAGCGTAATTAAATTAAGCAGTGGCCCAGATTCTTTGGCTAATTATAAAGGTGTTAAATCATCCCGAGGTTTGCAGAATAATTTTTCCGGCTTTACGACTATGCCTCTCGTGAATAACGATCGCAATTTAGATAAATGCTTTCTTAGTAACTTGAGCAAATTATTTTAAAAACTATCCACAAATATGCTCAGCCAACTCCACAGAAATTCTTAAGACAATGAGTTCTGGTTGTTCTTTTGTATTCTTTTCTTTCGTGGGTTGCTTCGCTTCAACTATTTGTAACCATGTCAACAACTCTCGCCTCGAAGCCATAAACCGAACCCCCGAAGCTGATGTTGAAACATTGAAAACGCAATTGCGTGCTGGAAATTTTGTACGTATTATTAAATACGGCAAACTGAACATTTTCACGTAAGAAAAGATTCGTTATGGTCTGAAAATATTCGATTGCCCGTTTTCAAAAAAGTTGCGAATTGATTGGTTTTTATTTATGAAATATTCGCGTATAAATTTCGGAAACGTGCACAAAAATTCGGGATTCGGAGTATTTCACAGAGGAACCATTTATGGTCCATTATCAACGGAGAAAAGTTGACGAAAACGATTGAATGCAAAAGTGAGAGGTTCGCGTAAGCAATTCCCAAAGATTCGTTGATTCGCACTATTGTATTCAAATTACATCGACTCTCTAGGTGGGAATGCATTGCTTGGAGCTTCGATAGAAATGTCCCAACCGTTGTGGTGATTGTTATCATTTCTTAATTTATCTCGACGAGAGAAACTCTTTCGCGTGAATTGACGAGTTTTCCGAGGGATTAAATTCATTGTTGGTGAGCAGGTCGCATAAAAAGTCTAATTTTCAATTCACAGACGACTAATCAATGCGTCCGAAAAAAGTCATGATGCTGAAGTTTGCAGCGTTGGAATGCATCGAAAATATTTGAATTTATTGATGATTCGTTTAAATTTCAATGTCATCCGAAATTTTCAAGCCCATATGCTTTTCGGGTGGCAAAAATCGATCATTTTATCATCCTAATTACATTCTGCGCTTGAATAATTATTTTTGCTAAGGATAAAAAACGAATTTCGTTGCATTCCAACGAAGCAAACTGCAGAGTCATGAAAAGTCTGCGTTTTGTTTAATAACAAGTGGAAATTCTGTCTAGATTTGATCAATTGACTAATCCATCGACTTGGAAAAGTAGAGCGGCGGCGAGGAGCAACTTTGAAAATTGCAGGAAACATCGTCACGAAAATGAGGAGAGAGCACGTGTTTGCACTCAAGAAAAACCAACATAACAGCAAACAAATTATTCGTTACGTGTCCGTAACGCGTGTGTGGCGAGTCCGGCATACAACCGGAAATGCCGGTACGTAGGTTGCCATGCTAGATATTCCATAGCATCGTACATGTCCCCGTGTACACAGTTTACAAATACATGTGGTTGGAACACACAATAGTCAATGTGGGGATGACTACAGTGTGTCATGTATATGTCCACGGGACGTTGCTGCGAGAACTGCCCGAAGTCTGTATATAAAGCCAGCTGCAACTGCCCAAAACCTTTTGCAACTGATAGCGCGCATGCCCTATAACGAATGCAAGAGTGTGAGACAGAGTGCGAGTTAATTTGAATAATTAGTGGTCCGTGCACCACTTCCAACGTATTTAGAACAGAACGTCGAGTCTCGCGACGCTTTGTCGCTGTCCCAAGGGGCTGTAATGAACATTCATGCTCATAATTGACTAACAAAAATATACTCAGAGTTCAGCGGGACCTTTTTCATGTATAAACCGCAAAATTAAAACCGACCATCTTGATCGGGGGTTTGGAAAACGATAATCGATGTTGAAAAAAAAAAACTCTTTTTTCACGATCGATCAAATTTTTCTTGGAGGTCAAGGGAATCTCGAGGTTAAATTTTCGACACTGAGTGAACTTTTTTTTGTGTAGATCCATGACAAAATCAGAAATGGAGCGGACAGCTCTGCAGCCGGAAAAATACCGGAAATCGTACGCTCGTTGCCGCAGCAAAGTTAAAGGGTGTGGGAGGCCTTGTTGGGGTTTCCGGCATTCCTAGCAAGCGTGACGTATATTCGCAGTGTGTCACGCCCTGCGCTTTACCGCCTGATGGTTCCATCCGAGCTGTTTCTCGGGTAAAAGGAAAAAAAGTTCTAAGTAGATGTTGGCCATGAGGGACAGACTCGTGGCGAATGGAAATGGCAGAAACTTCGGGTGGAAATGAAGAAAAAAATTGCTTAAGAAGTGAATTGAATGGGTCCAGGCGAGAGTCGGCATTACCGAAGCACGTAATTACTCCGCGAAACTTGTGACTTATTCTCTTGGTAACTTGCACTCACCAATCACAGCGAAAACAGATTTTTTTTTTATGCGACAGTTCGAGACATAATTCGCTTCAAGCGACATTTTACTTGAATGCTTTTCGGCCATTGCAACAGCGGTCCAAACCGCTCTGGACGATCTAGCCATCAAAAAAAGTTTTCGTCCAATAGTTTTTTTTCGAAAACACGACCCAACGATTTTTAGAATTCACCGAAAAATGTATTTTCATCCTGAAAATTTCAGAAATTCGAAAAAAATGGAAAATACCAAGTTAAAGAGAAAATACAGTGCAAGGAAAACGCAGTAACGCACATGGGCAAACTGCACCAAGTCGTAAAAGTAAGAACACAGAAAAATAGCGGCCAAATAGGAACGAGAGAGTTTGCCACTCTCGGGAAGGAACAATCGTACGTTCGTAATTGACGAGAGCTTCCACGAAGTTTGCCATATATGTATCTTTTGTTCTCTCTCATTGTACACAGTAAATATCCACCGAGGATAATCATATTTATGATTTTCTTGTATAAAACACATCCCGAGCGTTATACGTAGAGAATTCTTCTTACCTTCGTCGTTTATATCTGTCTCCATGGCTGGAGGAAAACCTCTCGGTAAGGATAGTGACTTGGACTCACCTGTAACAAGCAAATTAAAAAAAACGACCTCAGTTTATTTTTCCATCGAAAAAAATAACAGTTTTTGTTCTTAAACAAATGAAACGAATTTTTTTGCTTCCTCGTTCGCCCAGTCTTAATATTTCACGAAATCATAAGCCTCGGACGTCAATCGTACAGTCCCGAGTAAAATAACAATAAATGGATCGAAGAAAGAGAATCATTCGTGACATCGAATAAACTAGAATATGTCGTAACCACTCCAAACTTATTTCATTTCGATGTATGATTCGCGTTTCGAAAGTAAATAGGAAGTCTGATTGGACTTTCCGAGCACGTACCGATTCATACGTAATGCTGAGTAACTTCGTGCTGCAGATTTGTCACTATATCGTTTCGATTACATGACGGGAATTATTTGGTAAAACTAGCGAAGTAATAGGGTCAATGAGCTCGAAGAGAATCGAGAGGATAAAAATGCTCAGTGTGAAACTTGAGAAATCTTCGTATGACAATTGACGTTACATTTTCACAGGACGGAAAATCGCGTGCCCCACTGCGCACTTTACGCACCTCTGTCGTTCGTAATGCACCCAGAATCTACACTTATATGCGTCTGCGAGTGTGTGTTTTTCTGAGGTTTGCGTGCACCGATCCCAGTCGGTCGCTGCGCGTGCCTCGAATGTTAACAAGTCAGGAGTACAGTAAACATCTTGCGTTTGCACAATGTATAAGCCTTTCTGTGTGAAATCCTTTGAACGCCTTAAACGAATACCCACGAACTTGGACGCTAACAAATCAGAATTAACGTCGATTCGGTTCAACGAACAAAGAAAATATTTCGTACCATCACGAAGAACTTTTAGGTTGGAACAGAAATGAGAAAAGAAACGATGATTTTTTTTCGCTTCGGTAGTATTTCTATGATTAAAAATTGTTCCATTGACTTTGCCACACAGAATATTCCATGCGGTAGGCGAAGGATAACGTGCATCCATTTATGGTGGCTTTCCCGTCTTCCTAACGGACCGGCAATCAGTAGCGATAGCTCCATAATGGTTTGGCGACTTCTGTGCGCTCGGGTCATGAATAATTATTATTATATTTGTTTTGATTCACCAGGAAGCTGATCGTTCAGCGAATTTTTCAATGAAAAGTTTGATGGATATTTGTCTAAAGCGAGTTACGCGCGGGATTTTGCTGGATATCGATCAGCCCGTTGGCAAAAACGTAGGCACTAAACTTGCAGTACTTTCGGCGGCGGTTTTCTTTTTTTGTTTGTTCGGGGGAAAGCGATAACGAGTCGCGGTGCGATGCTGCTCGGGTAGTGCAACGAGATGCGACGCCCCGGAACAAATAGCGCGACCAAAAGTGAAGGTGCATGGAAAGGGCGCAGTAAAGGGGAGTAGGACAGTGCAGCAGCTGCACTCGCCCAAAGTGGCCATATACAGGGGCATGTACAGAAAAACGTTTATCTCTGTTGAAAATGATGGGACGATGCTCGATGTCCATGCACGCGAAAAGGAAAGGGAGAGCACGAGTTACCAGGCAGTTTCAAATGACTATTTTTCCACCATTTATATCCCCGACCCAAAAGAGCACTCTCGCCATCGCAGTTGTTTCGACCAGAACGGAAATTGAGCCCTACGCCACCGAGAGATTCGACGGGAAACAAAAGACTCACAAAAACAAGAAAAACGAATAAAAAACGAAATAAAACATCAGGAGAAAGGGGCTGACGGGAAACGAGAAGAAACAAAACAACCAATCGACACGGCACGCTGGTATTTTTCATTACCGAAAAAACTTCTGGTGTTCCACGCGTGTGTGCAATACACTTTCATGAATTTTTAACATATTTTGTAGATTTATTACGAGCCGGCAGACACGGCTGCGAAATTTCTCAACTTGCTTTTCATTATTGTACATTTTTTTAACAACCATCTTCTAAAATTTATAAATTAATCAAGCGTTACCTGGCGACAATCTCATAAATATGTAAAGCAAGTAAAAATCAGTAATCTAAATAGAATTTAAAAAAAATATTCTCATCGTAGACGCCAACGATTTTTCCTTTTTTTCCACTGTTCGTTGTTAACGCGCAATGATCGTTAAAAATTTTTTCCGCGCCTGTCTAATAGCGTCTTTGACGAATCTCTGTTTCATCACACCGACAGATTTAGACGCAGATTCTTAGCAAGTTTGCAACAATTCTCATGAGATTTCAGGCTTCCCCTGCGTTCCGACTTATTCCCTGCGTTCCATAATCCTGAGAAAGCAGATATCGTAAACAAGGTCTCGTGTATACGTTAGAATAAAACAACAGTTACTCTGCGATGTTCGTAGTCGGCGATAAAACCTGAATTTTTCACCAATACGTACGACAGAAAAGAGTTAATCTTTTTTGCTCTACAAGCTCAACTTTCGTCGTGGACTTATAAGCTACTGAAAGATTCCTGAAAGGTTGTAGCAAAGTTGGATGAAAGCCGTATTATCGGAGCTTTTCTCATTTCGCTACCGTTTACAACTCAAAGGCTCTCCATATGTTTATATATCCTTAATACAAAATGTACGTCTACGAACTCGCTTCGCTCGCGCGAGCGAATTACCTAATAGCCAGCTTAATTAACACCGCGGGATCCTCTCGCTGCGTAAATAAACTCGAACACACACACACACACTGTCCGGGGTTACTCACCTTTTGACGAGTACAACTTTTTACCCATTGGCAAACTGCTTACACCCCCCGCAGCTCGAGACTATGCAACCCGAACGCACCTTTTATTTTGCAACGTTGCGAAAATCATGAAACTTTTCTCGCTCGAAAGAGCTTCGAGAGTATTCGCTCTTTTTAACTCACCTACCGAATTACGCAAACTTATCAATCTCGAATAAATCAAAAAAGTTAACAACACCGAGTAACAGAAGAAACTTTTTTTTCTATTAACAAGTGAAAATTCATGTTTCAATTATGTCGAGTTATTCCTCACACGTAATCGCGGAGGCTGACGTAATTTTTTTATCCGAAAATGAATTATTGCGATTTCACAATCGCGCGGTTTTTTATATGGGAACATGGGGCAAAACGAACACTTAAGAAACTAAGACAGATTCATCGATAAGCGCACGGTCTTCCTACTTTTTCGAATTTCCAAAAAATAAAAAAATCTCCAAATTTTCGACAAAAATCGACAAAATTCGACAAAATTTCACTGCGACAAAAATCGGAGTCTCCAAAAATCGACAAAAGTTCACTGCGACAAAATATCATACAAAAAAATTTCCAAATTTGATTATATAAACCCCAATGAAAAAAAAATACAGACCCCAATGAAAAAAAAAGAAAAATTAAAAAAACGTTCTCGTCAGAGTCCACTCCAAAAAAAAATTCAACTCAGCCATTTCCAATATAATTCTCAATATTCTTATCCGCGATTTATTCCATTTTTCGATGAGAAAATTTTTCATTTTATTGATAATTCAAGGATTTAATTTAATTTTTATGAATTTTGACAATTTGTTGATTTGGGCAGAGTTCGTTTTGCCCCATGTTCCCCTACGCTTTCGAATGCGAAATAACGGAACATGTGATTGGAAGATACGAAGTCGAATTATTAATTATTATCGATGGCGATTCCAATGGGAGACGGAAAGCCCCGCGGAAAGTCCCGAAGCAAAGTTCAAGAGAAATATTTAGCGATATATGAGCATCCACGTTGGGGTAGTCCCGGCCGTCACATCGGATGCTACTTGGAACATTGACTACCCATAAATTCCCAAAAGAGGACCAATAAAATTCACTGGCTTGCCGAATCCGAGCAATAAATCGTGAAAGATACGCCGAATTCTGGATAGCGAACATGAGATGCACCAATTCCGTTGTAACGTCATGAACCTTATTTGCATAAAAAAGAAGACGCGACGCTTACAACGCTTTGAGTGATATCTACGCACTGCGGAACCCAGATAGGAAGAAGAACGGAGCAGAAAAATCGTGTATACGAAGAACGTATAAAAATATCATTTTTGGCACAGACCCAAGGACCACGAGCGAGAAGATATCTTCATTTCGCTCGCGCGTAAACATTGGAAAACCGTTTCCCTCGAGCAGTGTTACGACGGCTAAACTAATAATACGAAGGTTGCGAAGACAGAGGAAGATCATGGATGGAGTTTTTGATACAAATGTGAACGAATGATTAATCGTAAATCATTTAAAGTAAAGATCGTCGTAAACCCGAGCAACGATTTCTAGAAGAATGGAAAAACATTCAGCATCGTCTTCTTGCCTAAGATTTTATTCAGCTTGGCTTTGATCGTTATGATTTCGTTGCTGGTTCGTCAACAACAATAAACATCGTTTATTCGCTGACGCTGAATCATTCCGTGTTATTTCTTTGCGCAAAGATTTTGCCAACGCACGGCAGAAATTTCACAACGATCTTTTAATCTTTAACCACCTCATTTCGATCTTTTCCTTCTCTGGCTTCCGTCAATGAAGAATACAAAAAAGAAAAAAAAAAACATCACGGCGGACGCATAAAACTTACTCTGCTGAACTCGAAGGAGATTAGTGTCGGTCTCGCGCAAACATGTCAACTCTTGGTGATCCATGGTGCGTCTATACCCTTGCTGAGACGATGATCCCATTCTCGTAGGCAAAGTTGTTCCTTTCCTCAACAATGGGGCTGTTGGCCAAACACATTTGTGGGAAATTTTTCTTTTCGCAGATTTCCTCGTGCAAGAAAACTTCTGTAGCAAAATGCTCGCGAAGCGTGTAAACAAGCTCGTCGCAGGCTAGCGATGAAATTTGTGAAGAAAGCTTATCAAAGTGCAATGAAACGTACGAAAAAATGCGAATATTTCAGTCGAAGACGAAGAGATGATCGAAAGAAAAGCTGACAAGACCAGGCTCGTCGAAATGATGGACGAGAAAACATTTTTTTTCAACAGCATCCACGAATTTCCGATCTACACGTGGACGTACAAATGCGCAACATTTTTAATCTTACCACAGTTTCATAAAATACCGGAAATGAATTGAGTGACAAAGATTCTTTTATCACACAATACCCCGTTTTCTTATCGTTCTGTTTCACTGATACAAACTTGGTCAGCGCAAGAATTACGGATACGCCTCACTAAGCCTGTACATGTACCGTGTGGGCCAATAATAACATGATCCTAAAGTTTTCATCGTTGGAATGCAACGAAATTCTCTTATTTCTTCAGCAGAGCCAATAACTATTATTGAATATTTGGTCCGGCCAATAAAACGATTCTCTCTTGCGAGCATAAAACTAAATCGACTCGAAAAATTGCCACGATTTTCAAAATTCAATAATAATTAATAGAAATAAATGTTCTTCGACGAATCTCAACGTTGCAAACTTCAGAGTCGTGCCAATAACTTGGTCCAGTAAAAAAATTGCCTAAACCATCGTGTCAGCGAATAAACAAATACTCGTAGATTCTCGTCACTTTGACACTAGTCAAACTGTCGATCGTTAATTATTTTTATATTTTAAAAAATAGGCGGCAAAAATTGTGCTAGACTGAGTCGACGGCCCACCCTGTACATAGAACATGTACAACGGCATTGCGGATAATCGAAGGAGACGCAGGAAAAGTGCACCGGAGAGGCGTGGGCGTTCATTCATTTGTCTCTGTCGACAACGTTGGCGAAAAGTCGAATTCTCGTCGGAGAAACGATTATATAATGAGTAATTATTAGAATTGATTGTCAGTCTGTAATACGATTTTGGCGAATGTTCAATAACGATGATAAATCTCATTCAATGATAATTAGTTTGATAAGATCGCGAAACAACGATTCGTTCAATTATTTATAGATGAAGGAAGATTCGAAATGATTCCGTCAGTTATATCGTTGCAAAAATCTCGAAGCGATTTTTTTTAAATTACGAGCAGAGTTTTCCGTTTGAAAAGTTAGCTCTTCCTACTATTTGACGCTACCCACTCTGATTCGCCTACCGGGACAAACAATTCTTGTTCCAACTTTCGTCACGATTCTTGCATTGCAGAAAAAAAAAACTGAAAGAGGAGATCTCGGGTAACCGGAAACTGACACACACGCATGTACACAATTCACTGTCAGTTTATTCGTGCATCCGTTACTCGAGGACAGTTAGGACTTAAAGGGCAATTCAGGGTAAAAAAAACTATAAAAACATGTCATTAATGAATTTCATTAATTTTCAAGCAAAAAATTAACAGCATGAGCCTGATCGCGGAATAAATTACGAGAAGAGAGAACGGTTTATCGAAAGATGTCGAAAATAAAACTTCCGAGCGATCATTTCTTTGAATCATCGTCCGATCTAGCAACAGTTGGATACGTGAACAATGCTTTTGAAAAATGATTCAATCTGCTTATACTCAAGTTCAGTATGACTAAAGAAGAGATGGGTTTTCAATGTGAAATTAAAGACTACGAGACTGTAGTTCGTAAGAGAGTAGGGTCGCTGTACTGATGTTCGGAAGAGCCGTATGAGGCGAGTAGACCGTGACTCACGTGCCTCAATGGTCGCGTGGGAGGAATAACGAGACTGTCTTAACGCACGACCGATAATGATTGTTCGTATATTCTAGCCTCTCTGTCAATATATAATCATGAAACTATATCCACACATGGAATCATATAAATTATAAATAGAAAAATCATTGAGTTCAAGAGAATTCATGATGCCGAAAGTTGCAACTTTGGAATGCAGCGAAAAATATTTTATATTTGATTCGTTCAATTTTCAATTTCATCCAAATTTTCCGAGCCGATATGGTTTGGGGTGGCAAAAACCGATTATTTTATCATCGTAATTACATTTTGCATTTAAATAATTATTTTTGCCAATTATAAAAAAGAATTTTGTTTCATTCCAACGATGCAAACTTCAGAATCCCGAGAATTCTTCACTTTGGGAAACTAATAATTCGGCTTAAAAAATGAAAAAAACAATGATCAACCGATTTTTGGTCGAAAAAAAACGATTTTGAAAAACCAATTCAAACTACTTGTTGGAATAAAAAAAATGGCGGATAAAGGTGCAACAAGATCGAACGAATATTTGAAAAAAATTTCGGAGTTGTAATTAATGACTCTGATATATTTTTTCAACGTCGAGTAAAAAAATTTGGAAAGTCCCAAAGTAATCGACGTGTCAGCATAAAAATAGCTCTTAGGTCGGGCGAGAAAGGAATCGGGGAAGGTCCTGCGGGATATCTGTGAGGCTAAAGAGAGTAAGAAGTTTGCTTGTCATGCAAAAATTCGCAAGCTCTTCATGCTGCTATTTTTTGTCTCCTCTCGTGACTGCTATATGTTTTTTTAAAGAACGCGGAATGCTAGGAATTTCTCTTTGCCTCTGCAACGGCATTTTGCTTTCAACAAAACAGTCTGTAGTCTTTCGCGGGTCTCGCGTGGATGGGATTTTGTCACGGCAAACAGATGTCAAAAGCTCGTGCGATTGAGAAAAGAACGAATTCGAGTTTTACGACGGAGCAGAAATAAACATTTTGTTTATTTCGTTTCGTGCTTCGTCACTACGAAATTATCTTAAAATTTTTATTCAGTCTGAATGAATATTAAAAAAAAAAAAAAAACAGTTTTTCGACATCTTTTGCGTTATCTCGCGGAGTCTTGCTTGGTCAGTATGGTACGTAATAAAGCAGACACTAACCAAATGGAATCTAAAACCAGAGCATGCATCGACCAGCTGACGCGAGCTCGATTCCTCGTCGTAACTCGTGCCGGGATAAGTATCGCTCGTTATCGATATACTGAACGAACGATATACAGATATAAATGGTCGCGTCCATGTACACAGTGGGTAAGACAGAGAAACAGTGAAAAATAAAATGAAACGTAATAATTAAAGACAAAGAAAAAGCACTGTTGAGAAAAAAAACTGAGCAGATCGTAAATCTGAATAAACGCATCTCGTTAAGCACGTAATTAACCGAATATTTATTACATGTTACAAAAGCAGACATGAGCGTCCATTACACGAAATTAAATGGAGTCTATTAAGGACCTGGAAGTCAAAATAAATCGCCGAGATAAATTAGAGCTGAATGATCAATCGCGCCAGTATGAAAAGTGCTCAATGACATTCATAAGCGATCCAAATAGCTTTTTTCGTACCATGTTTGCATTAATTGCGTTTACTGAACTTTCGAATCATTCAAAGTCCACGAGAACGAGCAGAGGTTTCATTGCGTTAATATTTCTTTGACTTTACATCGAACGAAATAGAATTGCGCGACTTTGGCCTATCGTCATAATTATTGTTTTATAACGATTAAAAGATAATTCACAAAAAGAATAAATATCATTTAAAAACTCGTTGAATCCCGAATCTTCGGCGACCACCAATGGACGTAAAACGACGTACGATGAGCGTAAAAAAAATTTGGAACCCACGCAAATCCCATGCAGAAGATGATCTTTGTTGCGCCCTTTTTGCAGTGAGCAGCGAATGCGAATATTAGCGTAAAGCAAGAGGTTCATTCGCAATGCAGCAAGTTTGCACGTCGAGTTAAATGCTATACAATTTCCGAGTAACCAAAGCACGGTATCGAGATATCGGGTAACACGCACTGTGTGCCAATCTGCTAAGCATTGTGTTCTTACGTTACACGGTAGACAAGAAGAAAGAAAAGAAGGGAAAAAAATGAAAGAGAAACGAATACAAAAGGTCTGCTGCTGTGGCAAAAGATTGCTGCGTGAGCATCGCGATCCTCCTGGTACCTTCTGAGCTATTTTATCTCCATATTATTGTTGTTTTGTCAAACAGAATATTACGAAACCTGACCTCAATGCAGTCGTAACAATTAACGGAATTAATTGACCGCAATAATGTGGGATTTGCCTTAAAAGTTGATGCCCAGGCTCGGCAGAGTATTCGAATTTACAGTTTTTTCTTGCTAATGTAATTTTCGCAAGGTCGAACAAATGAGGATCGTTGCAACGAGTTCTGGACCTTTCGCGAGTGACCAATCGTGACTAGAATCTCTCACTAGCCATGCGGTTATGCCACGTACATTGTTTGCCCTTTAATTAACGAAGAAAAGCGCCCAACGAACGCGGTGCTAATTGCCAATGTGTAGCTTTTCCTTTGTTTCTTTTCAACCTTCAGAAATCCCCCCCTCTCCCTGAGAACGATGGAATTCATATCCATCGGTAACATACCACTAATAAAATAATTGCCTCGAACGTGACAGTTAATTATGAAGTAACGAGAGCATGAAATATCTCTTCGGTGTGTCAGCGTTCGTAGTAAAAATGCACTTTTTTGAGACTGTATGCGCGCATCGCATTTTTATATATAGGATGCGATGGGATGCACATTCATCGGTAAAATGCAACAGAAATGATTGTACGACGCAGCTTTTATTAATGACGAACAGACTTAATGTTTTATGCGTACGATTATCAGCTGCACGCGTTAATTAAACATAAATCCGACATGCTGACCAATTTGGAGAATCTTTCGTAATTATTAAAACCATACAGGGAATTCTGCTTCGGAAACTTTGTCGAGTGCGGAAAAATCAAAACTGAGTGATCGAGCCGCGTGAATTGATGAAGTGTCGCGAGCCAATGACCTTGGAGGAATAATATCCGACGTAATACGACCGAATGAATCTAAGAGAGTTGATAAATATTGTTTATCAGCCTTTTTAGTAACTTGAGCGTTGCATGTAAGCATTGGTATGATTCTGAAGTTTGCATCATTGGAATGAAACGCAATTCTTTTTTATATTTGGCAAAAATAATTATTTTAATGCGGAATGTAATTACGATGATAAAATAATCGGTTTTTGCCACCCGAAAACATATCGGCTCGAAAAATTTGGATGAAATTGAAAATTGCACGAATGAAAAATAAAATAAAATATTTTTCGTTGCATTCCACCGTTGCAAACTTCAGCATCATAGCATCGGTGCAAGCAATAAAAAAATAAAGCTGTGCAAGCGATCGCTGACGTGGGAGCATTACTCACAAACGCTACTGTCACTACTCATGGCATCCTCGTCAATGTTGTATTCACAATTGCTTTTTTTCTTTCGTCTTATTATGGAGCTCCACATTTTCCTGTGGGTCAACATTTTTCTAGCTGCGCGGTTGCGTTCAAGCACTTTCAAGCACTTTGGTTAAATTTCGATACTCGATAAACTGGAAAACTCAAAGTTCTGGGACTACGAGAAGGCTCGTCGTCGAGGAGGCACCGATAATTACACAGACCGAACAAACGGGATTACAAAGTTCTCAAAAAACGAAAAGAAGTTCTCGCGATCGAGGCGATACGAAAGGAGAAATCGTGTTTTCCTCATATCGCTTCATTTGCACACAGTGATATTCCTCGTTTCATGCACTTTCGCGATAGAACGTCAAGCGCTCAGAAACGTCGATCACACGAGCCACGCACTTGCGAAACATCTGTAATAGTTCCGGTACACACACGGCTATTAAAACGGTTGATGCATTTTCTTCGCTCGATCTCGTTGACGAAAAATCGAAGAAAAAAATGAAATGGACGCAGTTTGCGCGATAACAGGAGCGAAGAGATTAATGTTAGCGACGAGAAAGATTCGATTTCTCGTAACGGATCGCGTTTGCGTGAAACTCGGCACGTCCCAGATACAAATGACATTAATAATAACCGTCCACGCGTTTTTTCAATCTATTTTTTTTTTTGTAAACGATCATGTCACTGAACGATTCGGAGTATCACAAAATATCAAGCAATCCTGTGTCACTCGTCACGTGTAATTCAAAATCATTTCTTCACTCCGTTATGGAAACGCTCGCGGCGAACTCGAGATGAATATTCTTGTTATTTTTACTCGCATAACGAAGAGGGTGAATTTCGAGAATTGAACGTCGTGAACGTTAAAGCACTTGTCTCATTCTGACCTTTATTCTCTGCTTTTACTGTGCGATCTTTCGTTGCCGTCGGCGTCGCGGCGACGTCGTCATCGTCGCCGTCTCATATGGCACCATCAACGACAACGTTGGCAACGAAAAAAGAGAGCCACAACGCTTTATCGCATATCCGGGACGCGGCCGGCGCGGAAAAATGATTTTTTTCTCGTCTTTCTTTTTATTACGATATCACAAAATACTCGACATGACATGACACGATATGCGACACGTTTTGAAGCGAATAGACCCTGCAGAAGAACGTGCTACTTCCTAATCATCGATTTTTGGTACGATTGAAAAAAAATGTGCTCAAGTTTTTGCTCTCGAAGATTTCCCAATAAATACCAAGTGCAGTATCGAAACAAAAACGACTTTCGATCTCGATTTCAGTTCTTTTACTCATGCAGCAATTATTTTAAAGAAAAACCCAGTCACGACGCACGATTTTTCCGAAGTAAACGTCCAAGTCACTTAGAACTTGAGATATTTTTTATTCCCAAGAATAAGAAGCGAACACAACCTAATAAATCGAGTATCGACACTTGTCGAAGTTGTGTGAACGAAGTCGACGCCCAGACTAAACGAAAAGTTGTGACAATGATGTTGAAAACTCATCGTGCACTACGTACTTGAATGACTCTCGTGGAATATCGAGGATGCGGTCGCCGGTTGAGATAAGAATACACTGTTTGTTTCTTTTATTTTTCCCCATTCAAGTCCCCAGTACAAATGACTGACGGATCGAATATGAAGCCCCGGTTAGCAAAGAGTTTCCGTCATCGGTTCTCAATAACATTTTGACGTGAAATTTACGCGTTTTCAATGTCAAAAAACACCAAAATTGTTCTAGCTGGAATTGATTCTTTTTTTCACCGATTTTGAAACTTGTATCAAGTGGGACGAATTTTTATTTCTTGTATTTTTCATGGTTCACAATTCATTTTCATTTTTGTGGCTTCCATCGAACATTTTCGTGACGAATTTGAAAATGAAATCCGCCAGGGAAATGGAGACAACTGGATAAATTCACAATCGATCGATACAGAAAATAAAATTCTGTTTCGCTCAACCGATTCGAACTGGCAGAAAGTTTTTTTTTCGACTACATTCCACTAAGAAATATTGCTTTAAAAATATTCAAACAAATCTCATTCATAACGTCGAAAATCTTCCGACTGTCGTGTTTAAAAAAACTCGAAATGACGTAAGAACGTGTGAAGTTTGTTTATATAATTTGAGAAGAGAATCAAAAATAGAATTGCAAACTTTGAGCATCGATAACGTATACAAAAAGATTTACGTATGATCGTCCGTGGAGGCAGCGTCAGAGAAAATAATTATTTCGTCAAGGTCGTAAATCTATTCCTAAAGGAGAAAATATCAGAAATCGTACTTTTTGTTGCATATATTTTCGTCATGAGGATGTGTGCTCATTATATTTAAAGTTGCTATTTACGTAGTCAAACGTGCCGGTTGGGTCGTCGATTTATAAAATGGCAAAACGAGTGCGAGTGTATCAAAGTACCGCATTGTCTCACCGGAATCGATGACGAAAGCACCCGCGAGAGAATGTAATAAATGTATGCGTGAGCATCACTTATTAATATAATCGTTTGTTGTAGACGAATTGCTGAAGCAGAATCGGACAATAACGTCATTGGCAACTACGTAATAGCGATTCAACGTGTCACGCGATGTTCTGTAGTGCCAAAACAGGAAATAAGGACCAGGCTATTAAATTGGAACGTTCACAAATTGAATCTTCTTGGAATTGCAAACAAAAAAATTGTTACTATGGATGAAATTTTATTGATAAATAAATGAGGACATATTTGTCATTCAATCTAAATTCCTGACCCCATTTTCACTTGAAATTTCTCTGCCATCTTCGTGACTTTTACTGCGTAGAGGAAATTGATCCTTTCCTCATGAATCTTAGTGATAAATATCAAGGAGTGGCCGGATGCTTGAAAAAAATAATTCTCTAGCGCGAGATCGCTCCCGTTTCGATTTTTTTTCTCCATGAGGACGCTTTGGACGCGAATTAATAAATACTGTTAAGAATTCTTCACACTCTTTATATCTCTCGGTTTTTTCATTTTCTATCGATGATGCTGAAGTTTGCAACGTTGGAATGCATCGGAAAATATTAAATTTTATTGAAGATTCGTTCAATTTTCAATGTCATCCTAATTTTTCGAGCCGATATGCTTTTCGAATGGCAAAAATGGATCATTTTATCATCGCAATTATATTCTGCATTTGAATAATTATTTTTGTCGAAAATAAAAATGAATTTCGTTGCATTCCAACGATGCAAACTTCAGAGTCATTTTCTATCGCCCACTCGCATGTTTGAACGCAAGTGCACGAAATAAAATTGTTCCCCGATGAATCGCTGGCTCTCGGGAGGACACCTGCTGTTCGGAAATTCTATCGAACGCATAAACTTTTTTTGTGCATTGCAATAATTTACGTCCAACAAGCTTTGTCAAACGGAGTTTATTCGCCTGCTTGTCCGATCGCGTCATTTCCTCCGTCAATGTGTCGTCCTTTACGGATCGCGACGCTTCGATAGCGAACAATTAACTCGAGAAAAAAGACACTGGCCTTGGTAGCCCCCGTCACGTCCGAAGATCCGTCAACAACGGCCACAATTAATTATATCGTCATGAATGTTATTTTTTTCTTATCTTAAGTTTCGTGCGCTTCGACGTAAAAACGCAACAATAATAATAAAGAAAATTGAGCCGGGCCCGAAGAGTTTAGCAAAAAGAGCGAATCGATCATTCGGAATTTGTGATCGAGAGATTTTTGTATAATTTCGCCAACTTGTCAATTGAGATTCTAATTTTTTCTTGCGCGGTCTTTGGATAATATTTTCCCGGGGCCGAGAAATGTATGGACGTGGGAACTTCTTCCATAATGGTAAACGCCTGGCTTCATATTCCCGTAATAATAGAGACGTCGAGTCTAATAAAATTGAGAGAGGAAGTGAGCCGAAAAGATTGCCGAGCAATACAGCGCACAAGTATCTTTCGCATCTTTTGCGCTTATATAAAGTTCTCTAGTCGATCGGACGATGCACGAGAATGTGGAAAATTCGTTTATCCGAAGAGAACATCCGCCCGAATAAAAAAACAACGCGATTGAGAAAATCTGGAGTCGCGTCTGTCTCATAATTTTCAGAATTTTCTTTTATCAAACCAAATAGTCCGAACTGCGTCAACGATAAAGAAAATTACGAATGGAAATCGAAAATGAAAAAAAAAAACAAGCAATTCATCAAAGAATAATCGAATCGCTAATTGAAACATTTTCCACGACAGAAAACCGATGAAAATGGACGAGAAATCTTTTTCAAAGAAAACTCTAAATAAAAGTTGATACTTTATAATCGAACTAATTAAATAATTCAGTTATAGAGAGTCGTGTGAAGTATCTAGCGCATCTCTGCCGTGAAAAAAGCTAGAAAGTCACAGAAACAATTGGTTCCGATATCTACCAGGGGTTCGTTCTCATCAGAAGCTAATGAAGGAGGCTCGAGGATAGAATCAACATTCCTGACAGATTCCTCCGAGCATTTCTGCCTTATACCGACTGTAATTATTTCAGGAATCTGCACGATCGACGGATAGTTCCAGCACCAGAAATGTTTATCGGCAGAAAAAATTGTAGAGACCTGTATCAAGTTCTCTTTGGGCAATGAAGGTAAAAAAGAAATCAGTTTTATCGTCGACGTGCTTCCGGCGAGTTCGGATATTTTGTGGACGTTTTAGTTGGAATTTTCGTAATCAATTTTGGCCAATTATTACGAATCCTTAGGCTGTATAGAATTTTTCAGGGTTATTTATAAAAATAAGTGGGGTAAAAAGTGGGAAAAGTCGTGGCTCGTCTTTACATTCAAAAATTCCTACTCAGTAGCTCAAAAATAGTTCATTTTTATTTTGCCAGAATATTTTCAGGTTTGCGCGAAACAACAACGTGGCGCCTGACCCGAAAGGATTGTCACGGACGAGATGATGTCAACAGAATCCACCGTACAGAATTTACTACGTGGTGTTGTGAAAACAATGAATTGCTCGTTAAGGGACGCCGCACAGCAGGACTTTATTGACGTCAGCTCGAAACAACATGATTGAGAATCGAGACAAAGAGCAATTAATGGGTTTTCACACTGCGAGCTTTGATGGCCATTCCATCTCTGGTTCATTGATCGAAATGTTGATTATGAAAATATATGCAGCAACGATTACAACCAAATGTCAATGTCGAGAAACTAACTCAGAGGAATCGCTTATTCGTTAATTTCCATCGTATTCCCCGTTTCGACATGTTTTTCAAAAGATTATTATCGTCAAAGAGTTGTAAACAATTGTCTCAACGACCTAATGGTGCGTTTGACGAATTGGAAAATGTAGAAAGCGTTGGAAACTTGAAAAAAGCGTGAATCGAACAAACGTGATAAGCTTTTTTTTCAATATCGTTAGAAAGAGTGGAAGAATTTTTGTGAGATAATGTCTCAATCATCGATCCGGTGCAATAACATTCCAGAGTCATTGTTCAAGTCATCAGTTGAAATTTCGAGTGTTAGTGCGATGGATATCAAAAAACAAGTGTATTAAAACGTGAATTCCGAAAAAGTCACTTGTGAGCCATTTGGCATAATGGATAACCTGGCTGATTACTTTTTTTTGAATTATAAACTCCAAAATTCAATTGCCAAGAAAAGTTCGAATCGTAAGCGATCAATAAGTCATTAAAATTCTTCGTAAATGAAATAAAATTCGATTCACATGTTTTTGGAGCGTTTGTAAGTTTCGAATCATTCGAAAAAATAGTTTTGTGTATGGAATTTTTTTTTTTTTCGGAAAAGTCGAAGAAAAACGATTTTTTAAGTATTTTTTATGGCTTTTTGTAAAAATAGAATAAAGAACTTACCTATAGGCGATGCGGTGTTGGCTTCGCGTAGGCTGACGGTTTCCGGTTCGATGCCTGCTTCGTCCTCCTCGATGAGGGGTGGCGGAGGCATAAGAGGTCGGGACTCGTAACCCCAGTGCTGACGAAACGCTCGAGCGCCCCCGTCCAGACGTACACGTGGTAGTTCAACGAACATTGCATCCCCCAACTAAAAACATTGACACAAAGTTCTCCATTTTATGCCGAATACTAAACACGAACATTCACAATAAACAAAAAAGAATCGTTCACTCTTGTATTCATTCGAGGGCGAGAAACGTTTTTTTTGGGATAAAGGCGAATAAGGACAAAAACGACGAAATTAAATCACACAAATCACAACTCATCGTCCTTGATATTCTGGAGTAAAAACTTTGTCACTGTGAGAAGGGAAAAAATAACAGAAAACTTTGTTTATGCACTAAATCGTTAACCAGAATGAAATAATAATGTAATTAAAATTACTCACGAAACCGCGAACAAAATCGATTTTCGTAAACGACGCAGATCGATGAAATTCTTTGTGAGACATTTATGAATTGTTGAGTCCATGAATTTGTTAAGAAAACAAAAAAAAAACAAGAGAGCAATAACGCGAATGAGGCCGATTTATTCGAACGTTTGCGAGGACGAAGAAAAAATAGCGAGATGAATTTGATTGGTCGTGGAATTAATAATCGAGGAGATAGAAAATCGAGCTGGCCGATACTTGAATTATCTCATCAATTATGACGGAGTGAGTTTAATGACTAGGGTGGTCGTCGTGACGAACCGCGGCTGTGAAGGACCGGCCCGTAACTTAAACCGCGAGAACGCCTCTGGCTGTGAGCCCAGTCGAGACTATACTGGCTGCTAAAGTGTCTGAAATGTTTATCTCAAAATATCGTTGATTGACCCGACGACTCGATGACGTCACTTAATTAAGCTAGTTCAACGCCGTTATACAGAAATGGAGTGAACGCGGTTTGTTCGTTGCTTTTTTCGTCATTGTTTCTCGTGCGGTACGCAGTGACGAAAAGTGCAGCAGCGGAGAATATGCGAACGAGTCTCCAGGCTATGAAATTCTTGATCCCGCTGCAGCGTCTTGCGACCCGTTCGCTCGAATTCTCCGCGCACACTTTGCAATGCATCCAATGAAATATAACAATTAAGCATGCAAGCTCTGAAAACAAGGAATGATAAATCTCAATGAGTCCCTAAAACCAGTTAAATCATCAGTTCTATAAATAATCGAGACAAAAGTCTCTCGTTCCGCCATCGAGTGATTCATTCGGATAAAAAGCCGTCCGCGAATTTCGTGTCGTTACTCAGTTGCAAAATCGTGCACATTCATTTTATTCGGTGTGCAATAAATGCAAAAAAAAAAAATATACATTTTTAATGACCGTTCAATTGAACCTGCACCCACGTCATTAAGACCTCCGAGTTTATATCGTTGAGGCAGAATTCGTCCGACATGAAAACGTGTCACCGACTCTCTATGACGGTTCACGCGTCAGTATGCAATTTTTTTTCTCTTTTTTCATTCTACTACCTCTACAGATGGTGCACGGGTGAATAGTCCGGCGAATGGTCGATGGTTGAAGCGAGTAAATTAATACGAAAACGTGTGTGACTCTCGTCACTACCCAATTAACGCGCTATATGTCGAAGGGCGAGTCGTCCGTACCGCGTATCTACTGCTTTTCAGTATATAAATTCAATCGTGGTCGAATGAACTCAATGAACGCCAAGCAAAATGAATGAGTGAACACAATGTGCGAGCGATCGATACAAAAACGTAGCTAATAAATCAGGAACGAACGTGCGAATGATCAAACTTTAATAAAGTCTACACGACGAAAAACGTATACACTGATTCAAAACAATTAATCGATTATTTTGTTATTATTGACATCTGAAGTCAAATAGGCATCCGGATCGAAAAATCGTTCCAGCATCTCGCTGAGTAAACCCGGAAAAAATAAATCTGTCAATTAACTCGGCAGCTTTTACCATATTCCTACAATTTTGCAGTTCGAATCACCTTGGACGAGTGTTAGAAACGTAAAACGATGTTTTGAATCAATTATTTCCTGATTATTCATGATGTTGAAGTTTGCATCGTTGGAATGCATCGAAAAATATTGAATTTTATTGAAGATTCGTTCAATTTTCAATGTCATCCAAATTTTTCGAGCCGATATGCTTTTCGGGTGTCAAAAATCGACCATTTTATCATCGTAATTACATTCTCCATTTGAATAATTATTTTTGTCAAAAATAAAAATGAATTCCGTTTCATTCCAACGATGCAAACTTCAGAGTCACGATTATTCGATTTTATTAACAATTCATAAATTCCTAACCATCGGATTTCACCGGATCACAATTTTCCATGAATCAAAGAAAAATTTTGCATAAAATATATTTTTTTTTTTCAAGTATCGAATGCCCTGGTGCTCGTGTCTGTTCTCGGACGAATAATTCGGGTGCACGAAGCTAAAAGGCTTCGAAATTTTGGACAGGCCGAATTCATCCCTTTCCAACAAACTACTCCGTATGCATATTCATGGCTTCGAATATATATATGAATATAAAACGGTGTGAATGCGTATGTGTGCGTGAAGGGAGTCGAGAGCTTTGGAGCGACGGCGTTAACGCAATTATTACGACGGCGCGAACGAGTGTGTCCAATTATGCAATACACTTGGCTATCAGAAACCTCGATATTTGCACGGGCCAGCAATGCAGACGTATGATGTCTAGATGCACATACACGTGTTATACACACGTATTTATAATGGATAAAATGCCCGGAGTATCGCAAAGTGTAACGCCGCACGAAATGGTGAGAGAAAAGAAGAAAGATCCAATTAGTATATTCGCATTCTTTCGGGTGTTGCCACGAAGCACTGGAGTCTGATGACCGCCTTTTCCCGTAAGTGTCCCATTAGTTTAATTAGTCCCCGGTTATATTTGCCGTTACAGCGAAATATGCTGGCGCGTATTTACGAGCGTGTAAAATACACCGCGTTGGCTGGATCGGAGCTGCGGATACGCCGCACGATATTAAGATTGCATTTTAAATGTTCATGCTTCATTATCGCCGTTAAATGCGCCAAATACGTAGATGGATTTACTACGGCCATTTCTCAATACGTCATGCAAGATAAACAACAAGAATTCACTCACAAAATTGAAACAGCGAAAAATAATGCATAGCAGTTAAAAAAGATCATTAAAATTTCATATTCGACACGATAATCGTTGCAAAATGGTGACTTGACAAATTGTTTGTTGCTGCAATTTTTGATCAATTGATACAAGCGTCACAGTCGTAAAGAAATATAAACGTTAACGCGCAATTTCAAATCGTGTCGATCAGAAAATTCGATTTACATTTACAAGAACACACTTAACGAATTTCGTGTAAAAAAAAGTTAATAAATTAACGTCGACAATACCTTCGTGTGAGACTTGAACATACATCCGGTCCCCGCAAATAGCTGCGTCCAAGTGAAGAAAGAATGAGAATAAAAACGTCATTTACAACGATTTACGAGGATATGAGATGGAAAATTTAATCAACAAGTAAATGTTCACCGTGTGAATTAAAATGGAATGGAAAATTCACTTTTTACAATGAATTATGCGCGGCCAATTGAAAACATTTCGTAATAAAAGCCAAGATTACTCATTAATTTAAGGTCCTGAATCATACTTGACTGAAATTTTTGAAAGCGCGGCAAGTATGAGAAAAATCTGGGTCATAAAGTTCCGGGTATGATCGTGAGGAGATCTAGACTACCGACATAAGAGATTCTTGAGCGATCTCGATCTCTCTCGTGGTCGCTGTTGCAGCTGGTTTAGTGCTCGCTGCTGCAGCATCTTCGTCGCAAGATCTTTTCAAGATGCTGCAAGAGCGAGTGTGCCGAGGATTATGCTACTCCGGACAAGATATCTCGTGTCGCCTCCACCATCTGTTGCCAGTGGATAGCAGAGGGAACAGCAAGTACATAGATCGACAAAACGACATCGCAAACATTGTTTTTATTTTTCCTCATCTCCCTTGAGGCAAATGTGTAATTATACTATGACCTGAGAGCGAATTAAAACGTGGGAAATTTATGAGAAAATATAAAATGTTTGTGAAAAAAATAATCATTTTAAAAAACGGCTCGTTATCAAATCGGAAATGACGTCACGTTGCAACGAAATTGCAGGCAGACACGAACGGCTGTACGACACATTAATTTATAATAATAACTTTCATAATACATTTTCAACAGTCTATACAATTCTTTTGTAGTTTCCTTCAACCTTTGCCTTTTTCCTGCTTCTCGTCTTATCTCGACGGAGCTACTAATTGAAAAAGTTTATCCGCAGCCCGTGCTAGATCCCCGGTTTTAAGACGACAAGATGAGAAGAGCGTTGTAAGGATCACGAAGAAAAGGAAACGAGCTAGTCGAGAGACTCTTACAAAGGCCAAAAGCTCAACCAAGTGCTTATGGGTATACTCGAAACATACACCTGTTTTCGGAAGCCCCACGTCCGGGACAGTCTGGGTCTGTCCATGACAACAATTTTCCCCAAGTTTGTTCACTAATTGGCTGAAGTATTCAGTAGTAATTATTAATAATTAATTAACCGGAATCACTGGCCAGAAGCTGTCAATGTTTTCTTGACTCACTGCCGACTTCTTGCTTTTCTTTCACACGCTCCAAAGCAAAGTTTCTTCTCCGCAAACCTTTAAATAAATCCCCGGATCTTTTCGGTCGCGAGAGTTCTTTCACGGGTATTACGATCCATTGGTAACAAAGAAAATTCGTCGTAGATGTTTGACCAAAAGTAGGATTTTCTCTAGCTTTCATTCGTCTCGTTCTTTCGTGAGAATTCGTCGAGTCGGTAAATCCGGATTTTCAGCGGACTGGTGCACCCTCGAGAGGATAAGGTTCGCGCGGGTAAAGAGAGGTGTTCGAGATGGAGCCGGCAATTTTGTTATTTCGTTTTCCGGTGAAAAGTTTGGTGAGTCTCGGAGCTTTTCAAGCGAGTGAAATAAAATGATAAATATAAAATAAAAAAGGTGAAATATACTGGGAAAAAGAAGCGAAGATAGCTGACTGTGGTTACATCTGGAACGCGAGAATCGCACGAGCTCTCTTTTCGATTCAAGTGCCGCGTGAATTTATAACGAGAGAATTTATAACGAGAACGCGAGCTACTTCCAAAAGCTCTTGCGAAAAAAAATTTGTCCCAACTTTGTACACCAGCTGCTGTACATTACTCTGTTTATATACAGACAGATATGTACAGACCTCTCTATACATATTTCATCCCTTTTCGAAGGTTTCATACGCGGCCTTTCACGAATAAGGAAGCGCCCGAGGAGCACTCTGGCCTCGTTCGCCTATTATACGTGCTACGCCGCACATGTATCCATGTATATTTTACTCGTGCCTACATACAGAATTGGGCTTTCGCCGTAATCAGACCAATGGAGCCCTTTACCTCGTCCCTTCGTAAGGTCCATATGGATATTCGGTGAAAGGGAGCTTTCAGCATAACCTTCCAACGTAAACGCACGCGCACTGACCGAAACCAGCATTTCAACTATTCCCGAGATCAAATTCCATCGAATTAAATTTGTAAATTTTTTGTCCTGCATGATAAAAAGTGAGTTTCGTTTTTCTTTCGCATATTTCGATCATTTGCAGCCGTCGTTGTCTGATAGAAAAAGCTCACGCGAAGGAAACATGAAAGCGAAATCTAAAGTAAGCGAGAAATTCACGTCCGATAGAAACGTAACGACATTATGAAAATGTCTTCTTATCGAAAACGAGGGAGAATGTCCATCAAGAAAGGTTAGGACCGGAAGTCCCTGAGTACGCGACAAAAACCGAAGCGACCTTAAGGTGCGGACGACCATAAAAAGCTCTATTTTATTTCCGCCCGAGTAACAACGCGCAAAGTCCCGTTGATTCTCTGCCGGTTATTCCGGAGGACGAGAGGCATCGAATTTCGAATGCCCACGGCGTCTGTTTATCTGTGCAACCCTCGAAACGACAACGTGTATAAAAAGCCCTCGGGAATAATAATAAAAAAAAAGTGGCAAAGGGCAAAAGGGGAAATCAACATGAATGAAATTCTATTTATTTTTCTGATTGTACGTGATCATTTGGAATTTACAAGCCCAAAGAATGCAGGAAAAAGGACGAGACCAAGGGTTGGATTTGTGTGTGCCGATGCAGTAAAAAAAACATGGGTCAAAATCACGCTTTGCCATGAACATGATTCAACAAACCATCACGAAAAATTCAATTTTGTATGGACGAGGTATGGATAATAAAAAAAAGCCGGAAATCAATGTTTGAAAATTTGTGCCGCAGAGGGGAAAGTCAGGATCGTGAATCTCCCTTGAATGAACCCAAAGAGGTTTCCCGAGTCGAAGTTAAGCTTAAGGCCTTTGGGGTGTTTTACGCAGCGTCATACGCTCGGTAACGGGTGCTCGACGCTCCTGCATGCTGCGATGTTCTCTCGTTCATTTTTGACTCTATATCTGCGTAAGCCCGGAAAGCGGAAGGGAATTAAGCCGCGTACACTGTACTTTGCGTACTTAATCTATTTCTCGAGAGAATTCTGCGCGTATATTTCGACGACGGAAACGCAGCAGCTCAATAAACCAACCGAGCCAAAAGCTTCGCTGATATATGTTTGAACGAACCATCTTGAACGAGACTGAATACCGTATTTGAATAGTAAGCATCACGACTCGGAAGTGACGTGTTAAAAACCAAAGATTTATTGTTTTTGTAAAAAGAAAAAAAAACTGCCGGAATTTCCTCGGGCATTTTGTTACGATAAACCTCATTTTCCGAAAAAAGAAGAGCAAGATTTTAGCCGATCGAGGAAAGAGGAAAACATCGAAATTGAATCGCATCCAACTTGGCAATAAGGAAAAAAGATTTTCCCAAATTTTCTACGGAGTGTTAGTTGGACGAACTGACTGGTAATGGCAAACCTATCAAAGCCACATTCATTCAAGCCATTTATCTCGCAAATGGATTTTATCTTTGAATACGCGCAGAGCATAAATTAATTTCTCATTCCATTGGAATTCGATAGAATATCCAGCGAGTTATTTCTGGGATTTGGATTCGCTGTAGGTACGATCTGAATGGAGATTCTCCAAGTTATAAGAAAAAAATCAGCCTTGGAGAATTCTGAGATAAGATACGATAGACTGTGGGTAGTTCTTTCATCCTTTCTTCGTTGGCTCGCCCTTTTCATCCGAAGCAAGCTGAAAGAGAAAGATATTGATGGTGCTATCGGCCCTACTAGTTTTTCTTACGTCAGAACTTTTGGGACTGGCGTAAGAGAGGAGGATCGTCTCTTCGACATTGGTAAGGAAGGTCCTGGCTGTATTTCATGTTCCCTGAGGGAATCAAACGGCGTGGGGCGAAAAGATCTGCACGTGTCTATTTGGACACTTTCTCGCTTATATATTTATATATTGAATGTATAGAATACTAAAGAAAACTTTGTGCTGGCGAGATGGTAAAATATTGTACGCGAATCCCGGAATGGTCGATTCCTCCACGATGCCAGGAAATCTCTGGGTGAATGAAAAAGAGACGAGAGCGTGAGGGAAGCGAACAGAGAAAAGGATACAAAGTCCTTCTTGATGGACGGTGCATGGGCTGGCAAGGGGTGTGCAGGTAAAAGCAAAGGTACACGGAATAACGCTCCGGATACTCCTTCGCGTTACCGATTACCTTTTCCACCCCAACTCTATACTCGCAGTTTCCCTCGATCCCTCCACCACGTTTTCTCACTCTGCCTCCTCTCGTTGCCTCCATTTGTTGCTCACAAGACTTGGCTCCCTTACAATCTACGTTCCTATTGCCTGTTTCCTTCCCGTCTACCGTTCAGCATCTCCCGTTCTCCTGGCTCCTCGAGATGCGTACGTGCCAGGAAACGCGTTACGAGAACGTCTATATATATTCCGTGGGTGCTTTGGGTTGGCGGGGCTCGGGCACTCGAGAATAGAGGAGGTCGAGACGCGGTGAATCTCTCCGCGCCCCTTGCCCCTTCGATGTTGCAGGACAGGGAACACCGGAACAAGAAAGATAGTGGCGAGAACAAGAAAACGAGAAAAAAACGAGAAGAAAAAAATAAAAATAAAAATTGTGAAAGGATAAATGGTCCAGGAAGCGGAAAGTCTTGATCATGGTAGAAAACGCAATATATACGGAGGATAAAGCCAACGGCGAATGAAGAGAGAACGTATAGCTCGGCAAACATCAGCTCAGTGTTCTCTTCCGGTTCTCACTCCTTCGTTAATTAACGTCGAACCGATAAATTATTTTCACTTTTCCTACAAATTTTCTAAATTAGTAAATTCCTCCAATTTGCTCAATCAGGAATTTAGTATCGATACAGTCCTGACGACAACGTCAAGCTTCACTTTCCAGTCTCCATGATTCTGGAGTTTGCATCGTTGGAATGCAACGAAATTCTTCTTTATATTTGTCAAAAATAATTATTTAAATGGAGAATTGAATTACGATGATAAAATAATCGATTTTTGCCACCCGAAAACATATCGGCTCGGAAAATTTTGATAAAATTGAAAATTGAACGAATCAACAATAAAATAAAATATTTTTCGTTGCATTCCAACGTTGCAAACTTCAGCATCATTCAGTCTCGGCGGAATTTTCCAATATAATAACATCGGTCTACGACGAGTGGAATAATTTAAATTGTTTACGATGAGAGGGAATTAGAGAAGAAGCAAAAAAGAAAAGCTAAGTAGGAGCTTAGAAGATTCATTCCTTCTTCTTCATGTTGCTGTATATCGACTACAAACACAAAGTCGTATCGAAGTACATTCCGTGTACCGTATATTCCTTCACCAGTGCACGTTCATCCTCTTATCTCACCTACGAAGCTCGCGCTCAGTCTCGCCTTCCTATATCACTCTCCTAGGGGTTTTTTTTTCTGCTTCGCTCTTTTCCCTCTACTCGTCGATTTTTAAAGTCATCAGAAGAGTCTCTGAGCAACATGAAAAAGGTAGGACGACAACTCCGAGGGTTAATGACGTCCAGGGGATTAAATCCTTCTCGCAGTAAAAGAGAGCACAATATTTTTGTGGGTGCACAAAGATTTTACTCCGAATCAAGCAAAGTGTTCCATTTCTTTATCATTTTTGCAAAACGACTGAGACAGTGTGTTTTTTTTGTACATCCACTTTACGGAAAAACCAAGAAAAACAGGGCGCTCTTCGTCTCCCTCTTCTTTTCCATTTCCCACGATTCTTGTCCATCGATTTTTTTCGTTACTCAATCATCAATCGCGCTGGTTGATAACGACAAGAATAATTGTCAAGCGTTTCGAACTGTTTAAACGTAGGAGGCAGCTCACGTTTAGCCATGGAACGGTATTAGAGATTCGTGCCTTGAAACACGTAAAGACAAACAGAAAGTGAGAGAAAGAGGGAGAGAGAGAGAAAGAAAATGGAGTTGAAGAAGCTGAGGTAGAGGAAAAGCGACTGAAGATCCACAAGGGAGGAATAGAGTTGTGTGTGTTTCTGTAGAGTGCCGGAGTAGAATACCCCATCTAGGATGTGACACTATAGATATCTATATACAAACATGGAGAGAACGCACGCGGAACAGCACGAGTCTTGGGAATAGGGGTTGGCAGACTTAATCGCACCGGTACTATTCCTCTCGCGTCTACCCAAGGCCAGCTCGACAGTAGAATGAGAACGACAGAAAAGAAGGACGAGTCAGGGGTTTCGAGTTGGTCTATACGAGGGGATGAAGAATAAGAACAGAGAGAGTGTGTGCGTGTGTGTGTGAAAGAGGGAGGCAGAGATGGGACTACGATTTAATTCACACCCCTATCTATCCTCGGGCAACTTGGCGTTGCCTCCGGGTAGGGTGCGAGCACAGAGAACAGAAGAGGTTGAAGAAGTCGGTTCGCAATGGCGAACGATTTCTTTCGAGCAAAACAGAGAGTTTTTCTCCTCAACCCTTCGAAGCTTTTCGTCTCTGTCGTTCTCTTTTTCAAGCCTCGGTCATTCTTATCCACGTTTGTTGTTTCTAACGCCAACCGGCTCACCACAGACCAACCGAGAGCAAAGAAAAAACGGCTCGGGAATAAGGGTCCGACGCGAGGGAGGTTTCAGGGTATAAACTATACAGCAGTATGCGCCACCGCAGGGGTGCAGGACTGCCGCGGTGCAGGCGGATGGCAAAAGTCATTAATCTCACGTACAACTTACTATCTGTCTCTGTGTTGGTTTTGTTTCACAGCACTTGCTCCGAGATTAAAGTTTCGATGAAAAAAACTTGCGGATTTTGAACGATGGCAGCAAAAAACCGGCATTTTCAAATACGTTTTCATAATGATGCTGAAGTTGGCAAAGTTGGAATGCATCGAAAAATATATTGAATTTTATTGAAGATTCGTTCAATTTTCAATTTCATCCAAATTTTCCGAGCCGATATGCTTTTCGAGTGGCAAAAATTGATCATTTTATCATCCTAATTACATTCTGCATTTGAATAATTATTTTTGTCGAAAATAAAAATGAATTTCGTTGCACTCCAACGATGCAAACTTCAGAGTCATTTTTCATGTATGAAAACCTTTCGCGAACGATGACCAAGATTTTATCCCCCGAAATGTCTTCTTACATTTATCTTTTACTTCTTAATAACTCGATGAATTCCTATCGAAAGATTTGATGGAATTTTAATTCGCTGAACTCTTATTTCGAGACAGTTCAACTACAAAACTTGTTTTCTATTTCAATCTTTTTATTGATCGATTAATCTCGACAAATCTTGATCCAATTCATTTATTTTTTTGTACTCGCGTCCAAACGCTCTAATCGAGCCAATTATCTCTGTCAATGCGCAATCAAATGGAATCTAGTGCAGTCGAGTTGTGAAGACCTTTCGCAACAACGTGTCGCCCCTTTGGCGTTTCGCACGAAAGTAGAAAAGCCTGCGAAGCTCACTGCCAGCAGTGGTCAATGCGGAAATAGAACGGGGCGAGAGAGATAGGCAAAGAGAGAAAAGAAGGAAGAAAAATTGTCAAGGGACGGATAAGAACGAAAGGAATGCCTCGGGGGCTTCGTGTGCGATGGATCGCAGGAAAAAGTGCAAAAAAAAACTATCTGACGAGACGAAAAGTACTAATTGCTTTTGAGGATCTGATTTTGAAATGGCCGAATGCGAGGGGCGAAGCAGCCGAGAGAAAAGCGTGAAAATGGAGGCGAAGGAAACCGCCTTGAAAGACGAGCGTCGCCGCTGGTCGAGTGTTTCATCTGGGAAAGTGGGACCGGGAAAAACTGAGACACAAAGGAAATACGGAAGATTTGTACACACCCTAAAGATTTTTTTCCCTCTGTTGGGTTTCGTCGGGCGACGGAGCTTTTGTATTTGTTTCTCACTATCGCCGGAGCTTCTTGCTTTCGAAAAGATTTTATTGAGCGGCTGCTGAGTTTTCTCACCAGCCTGTTTATCCGACTCGAGCGACTGTTTGCCTCGAAAATCTCTAAAACTAATCGATATGCTACGAATTAAAATTTCCGAAACTTGGCCAGCACGCACTAAGGGAAACTTCTCGCGCTCCCGTAAAAATCCGGAATTAACGTTAGTCCGTATTTGAAAAATGGCGGAAACTGCCATCATCCCTTTAACGAGGCGCCGAAGCGGTCGTGATGGAGAAATGAGAGCGCAGTTAGTTGGAAGAAAAAAGTGGCGAAACGAGAATTGCGCGATGTCGTTTCCGAGTCGCGGCTGCTGTCACAGTGCGACCCACACCCCAGCAGTAAACATGACTCGATGAGTTGGTGCAGCAGCAGAGTCTGGCTACGCGGTGTGGATTCTTTACCAGTATATACGTAAAACCTTTTCGCTACCGTGCCAGATGGGAAAGCGAGATAAATTTACGCTGACACGATAATGCAAATAAGTCTCGGCCCCGCGTGGTTGATTAAACCAAGTTTCCTTGTTGGAATGCACCGCGCAAGGAGCCAAGACAAAAATAAGGTTACGCAGGTTAATTCCTCGTTGGATTAAGCCTCGAAATTTTCCCTGAGATGCAGAATTTTATGAACCGCGATTTATTTATAATAAATCGAATTGAACGACGATAATTCGCGGACGTTTCTAATTTCGATATCGTCAAATTTTTCCCATCAGCCTGTAAAGATATAGAAGAAAAAATCGAGAGTCTACTTACAGCCATGTCTTCACTTCTGTAGGCGGTGAGGGTCTGCTCGTCCTGCAGGAGGACGCAGTAACAAGGTTCCCAACATGCCTCGCCAGCGGCTTCGCCGACGCAGCAGTCTGCCTCTGTGAAGCAAAAAAGAAAACTCATCTCAGTTACCGTTCGATTTAATTGTTTTGAAGATGCTCCTTAAGGAAAAAGTGACCAGCCAGGCAAGAGACTTTCTCCACTTTACTATGATGCTGGAGTTTGCAACGTTGGAATGCACCGAAAAATATTTGATTTTATTCATGATTCGTTCAATTTTCAATGTCGTCCAAATTTTCGGGCCGAAATGCTTTCTCGGGTGACGGAAATCGATCATTTTATCATCGTCATTAAATTCTGTGACTGAATAATTAATTTAGCCAAAGATAAAAAAGCATTTCGTTGCATTCAAACGATGCAAAATTCAATGACTCTAAAGTTTGTATCGTTGGAATGCAACGAAATTCATTCTTATTTTCGACAAAAATAATAATTCAAATACAGAATGTAATTACGATGATAAAATGATCCATTTTTGCCATTCGAAAAGCATATCGTCTGGAAAAATTTGGATGACATTGAAAATTGAACGAATTTTCAATAAAATTAAATTTTTTTCGATGCATTCCGACGTTGCAAACTTCAGCATCATAAAATTCAGAGTCATCCATACAATTTCCACGCGTTACGGCTGTCAACGTGAAATAGCAAAATAAATCATTAAAATCCACAATTCCCTGAGAATTCATCATCAAAATTCAAGTCAGCTCGTCAATGTTTTCCCTTTCGGGGAAAATCTCATTATTCCTATGCTTCGTATCCAACTTGAGTTCGTTTCAACGGTGAAAAACGACTAAAGCATTGTATCTGAATAAGTAGATTCAATTGGTCAATTAATTGCGAGTCTCTCCGGCGGTGATTTCATAGAGAAACGATTGAAACAGAGAATGGATATGGAGAAAGAGAAATCTCGTGGTGAAACTGGAGGGTAAAGAGAACTGTCTCAAGTGCATGCAGTGAGTAAGCATATTAGCCGGATGGTAGTGGTCGCGGTGACACCTGACCACATGAGATGGTGCAATCCGTAGAATCTCGCCTCGTTAAACGACCAAGGCATAAAATCTGGAGCATTATAAAGCTTTATGGTGAATGTCTGAGTACCACAAGCTGTATCTCCTCCCACATTTGCCCCTATGAAGACTGTCGCGCGGGTTGCGGTTGTGTATTTCTCTCGTTATTCGTTCGTTTCGCTGTAATTGACCGCATTGGCTTGATTGTCCTGTCACGTATTCTTTTAATATGCCTCTTTACAAAAGCCACTTGTTCACCGATACTTTGTTTATACGTGCATTACCAAGTCTTACATATCGAGTTAATATTCGTCTTTTACATTTTTCCATATTTTTAAAGTCCCGGCGAAGCAAGATTGCCTTGCAGCTTCAAGCAATCACTGTGCCAGGCTATTATGCCACCGCTATATATTTAATATACATATATATCCTGTAAGAGCAAGCACTGGCTCTATCAAGACGCGGCGAAAGGGCCAATTCGCTGGCGGCTCGTCCGCTATACAGCTCTCAATGCATATGCATGCTCTCCTGGCACACCAAGACTATATAGAGACAACCACGATGAGCTCTTTGCCCCCTTCCCCTGCGCCTCTTCGCCAGCACGGCGGACAATGAACAATGCGCATTGATACCAAGTACATGAGAGCTAAATATATATCATGGCGCCTGCATACACTGTATGTATTCAGATACGCCAAGACCTGAGATGACGATGAATACAGTGTGGTGAACACAGTGACGAGCCAAATTGCTTGTGACTAAAGATTAGGAATTCGGTGATGATCACCGTTTCATAGACTGGCTGATGAAATGACTCTGAAGTTTGCATCGTTGGAATGCAACGGAATTCATTCTTATTTTCGACAAAAATAATCATTCAAATGCAGAATTTAATTACGATGCCAAAATGATCCATTTTTGCCATTTGAAAAAACTATCGGCTCGAAAAATTTGGATGACATTGAAAATTGAACGAATCTTCGATAAAATTAAAATTTTTTCGATGCATTCCAACGTTGCAAACTTCAGCATCATCTGACGAGCTCCGATATTGTTTCCGTGTTAAACTTTCTTCTCAAAGTATTCTCAAGACCAAATTCACTTTGGACGGCAAAGCAGCCAAAAATGAATGAAACAATTTGGTGGCTAGAAATCGATTATAAGAAATTCGATTGAAAACCTGTAGAAAAATGGTTAAAAAAAAATAAACAACGAATTAACTTCGGTCCATTGATTAAGCACGTTCGGGTGAGATTTTCAGGCTAAAGCATGGCAATCCGTTCAACAAGGAAACGACGGAGAAGAAGGTGGATCGAGGAGTTCGAGCAGACAGAGAAAGAAAAAGAAAATTTATGTAGTCTCGAGAGCTAGAAGTAACGCGAGCAGACATCTCACCCTTGGCGCCGAGTTCGCCACCAGTGAGGAGGGATTTACTTCGCGGACAAAATGCTTCTTTTCTTATCGCGTGCTTATAAAGGGAGAAGAATAATAGCAGAGGGTAGAGACAACAAGGCTCCGGCAAAGTTTTACCACGTTGCCGGAAAATTCAGATTACTAATTAGTTCTAGAAGTTCCTTTGAGAGAAAGAGAGACATTGAGTATTAATTAATTAATTTAATGACTTTAAGGAGTTATGGCGAGTAATTCTTCTCATTAATTCGCATTGAAACTCGTACAACAAGTTATAATTTCGTGTTTATCATGGTTGGGTTTTCGTATCTGCTCAGCTTTTTTATGTTTCGACATTGAAAGGCCTGCGAAAAGAATTATTTTTATTAAATTTACTACGCTTGAGTAAAATTATCGCGTAAATGGATTTTCCTTCACATTTTATCCGGTTGTTATTATAAATTATCATGCCATGTTATTATTGTTGTACATTTTGTACAATAGAACCCTCGGAGGTCCGAAGGATCGAGGTGAGTGCACTCAAGGAGTGCCAGGAGGATTCACCAGTGGGCAAGTGAGCTCAGAGGGGTTGCCGACGGTCAACATACCCGCGAGGTCTTCCTCTGTGAGGTTCGGTTATATATCCTGTACGATACTCGAATGGTCAAGTGTTCGTATCGTCCAATCTGATTGGCGCCCGAACTGCCAGGACCAAGCGATCTTGTGTAATATATGGTAGGACCAATATCTCGTACCTATATAATGTGCCTTGGCAAAGCTCTCCGACAGTCGAGAATATTGGAAAAGCCCCGGGACACGGCATAAGGGATAACGATAATGAGAATATGCAAACTGGCAACCCACCCTTTCAACCCTCTCTCTCTCTCTCTCTCTCTCTCTCTCTTTCGCATCCTCCTGGCACGTTGTATTCACCTCTCTCGTCTTCGCTCACATTTTCCTTCTTCATTCTCCATCAGCAAACTAATTTGGGTACCCCGTCAAATTATTGCGTGCGCAAACTTTATGTTCATATACATTGAATAATTTCACGATGAATTTCGTAAGTTTCGCCAGAAAAACCCTGCGAAATTAGGCTTTTCGATGAGCACAGGAATAATACATTTTGCGTTGCTGATAGAATTCAAAAAAAACGCTCACTTCATGACTCTGAAGTTTGCATCGTTGGAATGCAACGAAATACTTAATTATTTTTCGTAAAAATAATTATATAAATGCAGAATGTAATTACGATGATAAAATGATTGATTTTTGCCACCCAAAAAGCATTTCAGCTCCAGAAATTTGGATGACATTGAAAATTGAACAAATCGTCAATAAAATTAAATATTTTTCGATGCATTCCAACGTTATATAATCTCCGAACCACGAAATCTGATTCTATCCATCAAGCCGACAAATAAAGGCCAAGAAACCTGCCACAAAGATGGCGAGACAAAAAGGAGCGGCAAAGTGTAGCCAAATATCCACAGACAAAGGTCACCCACTAATGTCACGTATCTATCCCTATCCCTGAGGAGAGTTTCAAACTCCTGGTATAAAAATCTGCCAGCCCACTCTTCTCGTTCTTTCGTGACGTCTTTCCTATTTTAAGACGTTGCTATATTTCGTCGCGCCCTTAAAGGCCACTCGTTTCAATTTCCCAAGTGTGCGTCATTCCACCTTTTATGCTCGTTCGTTTTTTTTGTCGCCAACTGGTCGTTGCGAATATTTGAAAGCAGATGACCAAGTTTTCAGATCCTCAAAATGTTATTGATCCTTAGACGGGATATTTATTCAGTCGTAGAAATGAATACTAAAGAGACGAGAGTGGAGAACGTGTTTTGAAAGAAACAGAAAACGTTGAAAAACCGCAGTGCACACTCCAGTGCATTGTGTGAAGAGAGCTTCTGCATTTTCTAGACATTTTCAACAGTAACAAGAATGATGGACAGCCGAGAGTGATGCTCAAGTTAAATGAGTCTAGGGTCTTCCGAGAATGAAGAGTGTCAACGCCTACGAGGACTAACCAAGTTTCATGAAATGTCAGTTGCGCGCACGTGTGGATAGTTGGGAAGAAGAAGAGACCTCCGCGGCGGTGACTGGTCGGTGCATGCTTGTGTCTTGCTGCTCGTGGTTCTTCTTGGTTGTCGACGTCCTCTCCTCATTAGAGAGCGGGCCCTGAATCCGAAGCTAGTTCATTACCAGCGATCTTATCTCGAACCCGTTCTTTAACCAACTCTCTTGTCGCTGCTTCTCCAGCTCGTTGGTGTTTCCGCGTAGCAAGACTGGGTTCGCTGTACATCACCGAGAGTTGGGTTACATAATGTAGCAATCTCGGACCCTAATATCGCAACCACGGAGGGAGCAAAGCTTCAGTTTCGTGAAAACGTCGCAAGTTTTGGGCTTTATCTACAAATACACATGTATCACGTGCGCGTTAATAGACACGCGCTAGTTTTGAGCAAGCAGTACGGAAACAACTTGACATCAGGTGTGACGCCGAGACAAATTGCTCTCTTCCAATAGAGCAACGAAGCAGCATTGCTCGTCTCGTCGTTATCCAAAAACGTGACTACGCGTTCTGAGTCTATGTCAACGCGAAGAAAGTGAGAAATCAGAATTCCGCCAGAGTCCCTGCGACTATAATTTATCAGTTGATGATACCGAACGTGTTTCGTCCCAAAGTCTGCCATTTCCCTTGCGAGATATTACGCAAAATTGGATGATTTTTGCTAAAAAAGTGACTCAGAGACTTACGAAGTAATTTAAAAGCGGATAATGATAAATTTTCTCGAAAGTCAATCGACGCGGCGTCAGAGAGAAAAAATTCTGATTTAATAACCTACGCATCCAGCAACAATTCTCCATTCTATCGCGCTGGACATTAAAGCGCAATAAAACACGAAGGTGAACTGCATCGTGACTAATCGTCGTTCGATTATTATTAGCGCGGTGCATTGTTCAGGATTCACGTGCAACTCAAACTTTGCCATTCAACTGTCCCGTTTTCCAGAGGGAAAATATATCTAGCCGTTCATCTTCTATTCTGTAGACGCATGAGATCGTTACGTCGACGCTAAATCAGCCATTCCGTTATTCACCATCATTGCGATCGACTTTCATGCGCATCCTTATTTTCTACTTTATTCCACCAGTGTATTATGTCTTCACTAAGCTCCAGCTTTCGATATAGATAAAGCGACACATAGCTGCGATGCTCGAAGCATGGATGCTGGTCAAACGTTTGGAGCATGGGATGCATCAATCGACATTGAGCACGATTGCGATGCTTCTCGAAAGAGGGAAAAGGACGGGGGACGAGAGGCCGAGAGATAAACCGTAACGTCCTAAGAAGAGAGACGTTTCCGGGTATTCCAGCGATCCGGAGCAATCTGAGAGTTGGAGCAAGAGAAATGCACAAAGGAGAAGATTCCCTCTGCTGTGTACGTAGTCGTTGAGAATCATCCTATCTCTATCTACACGTCTGCAGAACTCTAATGGTGTCCGAAGAGAAAACCACTCTTACAGCAGAACCTTCTCTCGCACTGGCGACTCGTCCATGAGTTTCGCCTTATCGTCAACTATCGCGGGATCTTGCGATCGGCCTACCTTTCCTTCTTTTCTATCGATATGCCGATATACCTGTCGTATACATTTATGTGCTATCCTCGTACAAAGTACAGTAGCGTCCCAGTTTGAAAAACCTGCACAATCGAGGGCGTTTTTTTCCATTACTTGTTATTTTAATGAGGAATTAATTACATGAACGAAAAAAAATAGAGAAATAAATATTAATCGTTTCCCGTAAATATTTTTCGACCGCGGATAAAATTTCACTTAAAAATCCACCAATCTGAAGTTTGCATCGTTGTAATGCAACGAAATTCTTTTTTACCTTTGACAAAAATAATTATTCGAATGCAAAATGTAATTACGATGATAAAATGATCGATTTTTGCCACCCGGAAACCATATCAGGTCGAAAAATTTGAATAACATTGAAAATTGAACGGATCGTCAATGAAATGAAATATTTTTCGTTGCATTCCAACGTTGCAAACTTCAGCATCATAAAAATCCCATGCATTTAATTTGAAAAATATGATAGACAAAAATGACACTGAAGTTCCCAACGTTGGGGCCGAACGAAAAATAAAATTTCTCTTCATTTTTCGTTCAATTAAAAACTCAAAATGACCATTTTCGTATCGATTTTTTTTTTTTTTGAATCCTAGAAAATTATCATTTTATTGTCCTGATTAAATATTCAATAAGAATCGCGAGCTCAGCTCAAGAAAAAACCGAATTTCGTTGCATTCCAACGTTGCAAACTTCAACATCGTTAGAAAAAAACGAAACCATATACACATTTGAACGATTCAAGGTTCAATTCCGTTCATATTACATGCAATAATTGACACTCTACTGTACGGTGTAGAAACGACTGGTAAGATATTGCAGTTACTTCGAAGACTCGAAACAGCCGATCTCGAGTCCAAATCACTTATCTTCCTGCCACTCCCCTTGAAGCAATCGGCAAATTGCCACGCGCCAGGTATATAGATATTTACCGATATAAAGATATCACTTTGCGCGTGCAGAAAAAAAAGGGATAATTCCGAGCAGACGAATAAAAATTCAGTCGAGATGATAATTTCATGGCTGGTCATTCATGAAATGGATTAATTGTTTCGATTAATTCGCTAATGGATATCAAGGAGTGTAATATCGTCAAAGAGCATAAAACATGCATGATGGTGAAAAGATAATGCAGTTCGTTATGAAGCTAAATATCAATCGTTTGAATTTGTGGTTCCCATTAAGCTCGGAATTCAACTGCAGACCTGGAAATTGCTGGTTTCGTAGTCATCGCGATGTATGTGTAAAATCGTAAATTGCCCATGGAAACCCATAAACATGGGGGTGAGTGAATACCGTATGTAGATGGAAAGCCTGAGAAGTTCCATTATGGAGGATTTAGGCAAGTGGAGAAGAGGAATGAGATTCCAGGTTGCAGAAAAGAGGAACGGGCGTAGGATGGGCTGAGCCTGACAATTTCCGGGTGCTAATGGTCCCTCGCGACATCGTCAGGGCAACGTTCATTTCGAATAATTAATTCCGGGCGTTGTGCCTCATTTTGTCGGTCGCTCCACTACTCCATGCCGTTTCTTCCCTCTCTATATTGTTCTTGTTCCTCATCTCCTACCAACTCATGCAAAATCCGGTTAAACCAACGTACCCATTATCGCCTTCTCCATTTCACATTCTCTGTATTATTTTCCGATGTAGAGCTTCGCGAATAAAAAGGCAGATTCGTCAAATAAAAAAAAATCATATCGCGAGCGAGATTTAAAAGTAAAAAATTGCCAAAAATCAATTTTAAAAAATATCTTGAGCGCAAAAAAAGTCCGAGGAAGAAAAAAATGCTCCATATTTTTCCGTAGGTTTCAAAATTCTAATAATCAATCCTGGCGACTCAATGAACAAGATATTTGGCGCGTTTCGCAAACTATAATCGTTCCCGGTCAAAAGAAAAGAAGAGAGAGAGGCAGAAGAAAATTGAGGTCTATTCTGTGAGTCAACGGAAAACGTGACCTGTAGCTGCACTTGACACATTCATTATAGACGAAGGCTCGAAGAGCAGGTAGCCCCCTTTGCCTCTTTGTCTCATCTCCGCCACCGCGAGAATCGGTTGCCCAGTTTTGTCAGATATTTCGGTCAAAAGCTCAAGTTTGAGAAGCGTGCGAGAAATTCGAGCAAACAAAAGGCCAACACCGACCGCCCCGGAGCATTGTTTAGGGCCAAAGTTTACTAATTTGCAAAGTTCAGTTTCCATCCGACAAGAGAAACACTCAATGCCACGTACACAAAATCTCACTATTTGGCATGTTTGTGTCCGAATTAAAATTTTAATTCTTCTCGGGGTAAAATCCGTCGAAGAAGAATCTCGAAGGATATTTGTCACTGGAATTATACAAATTTCGGACAGTGCACAGAAAAAAATGATGCTGGAGTTTGCAACGTTGGAATGCAACGAAATATATTTGATTTTGTTTATGATTCATGCAATTTTCAATTTCATCCAATTTTTTCGAACCGATTTGCTTTTCGGATGGCAAAAATCGATCATTTCATCATCCTAATTACATTTTCCATTTAAATAATTATTTTTGCCAAAGCTAAAAACGGATTCCGTTGCATTCCAACAATGCAAACTTCAGAGTCATAGAAAAAAAGCCTCGATTGACAGATTCACGAGTCTAATCGTTGACTGACACTTCTCTCGGTGAATTCAGAAATACTTTCGTTATTTCGATCTTTCGAACTGGGTCAACGTGAGGATCATGGACCGTTAATTTTATTCTACAAATGCCGAGCTTCGAAGTTTCCGATATGTCATGAAAATACGCTATAAATATCCCCGAATTATAAAATATTCGACGGTGTCCCACCGCTAATGAATTATCTTTCGAAAAATTGCATCAAAGGATCTGAAGGATTTAATACAAAGTGCATTTCCCCATCTGCGTGAATATCTGATGTGTCAATCTTTTCCTTACTCGTGAAATTCGTGCTGACACAGAGAGTTTCTGGTATCTCGTATATCTTTCGTTTCCCTACTGCTGCGGCAGATGAGTGGGATTCGCTCGTACGTATATAGTGATGCAAAGGCATACGAGAAAAAAAAGCACTTTTACGAAAGAGGGTAAGCGCGAGCGTGGTATATAAAGTGGGTAAACGCGACGAGAAAGCAGGACAACGACGAAGAGAAGGAAGAATAAGAAATTTCATCGCGCAGAAGGAAAAGGAGTTCTCGAGGGCACGATGAACTACGAGGCTCATTTACCTGCATCGATTTATAGCGTCAAGAAACCGCGACAGTCGCACATTTCATCTGGTTCTCCAATCTCTTAGAACGTTTCTCTTTTTTATTATCATCTTTCTCATTTGCCCGAACAAGACGAGGAGCGAGGACGAGACGAATAAGTATAGAAAAGTTGGACGATAAGTTGTCACCAGAGCAGTGGAGACTCGCGTTCGATTCCAAGCTGCACACGCGGTCGCAGAAAAATGTACAAAGTAGACCGAGATAATGTACAGGCGTGTTAACATTCCCGGCTGTACGAGAAACATTTGCAGAACGACAAATACGTAACACGTCATTTTGTTTGCTCATCGAAATGGAAAAAAAAAATGAAATTATAGTTTTGAGCTTCGAGAGGGAGGAAAGCGGAAATTATTCGATATAACGGACGTTGAAAAGTGCATAACGTCACATCCACGTATATATGCCACGTTGGTACGTGTAAACGTGGAAAATGCAGTATAGATATAAAAACAAGATATATAATGGAACTGGCGATTAACTTTCCAATGCCCTGGAGCCTGCTGCTTTTTATTGCATTTCTCGAAGGTTGACGATAAGTTTTTTCCATGTATATTTTTAGTTTTTATCGTGTAAATACACGATAAATTGAGTGTTTTTTTTCGCGTGAAATATTAATGTAAAGAAATATGATTTTTCCTGTGTGATCAAATGATTGAAGTAGCGCCGTTACTTGGATGAAACGAAAAATATAGCAGCCCATGACTAATGGACCACTTGACGCTAATGATGAGCATCAACAGAAAAAACAAATCGACGGTGAAAATAGTGAGAAAATTTGATGGCATGCATTAAATTTATAGCGGAACTCGTGTCTGCACGAACGGCTGGAACAAAAAAAAAATGTCGCAGGAGGCGTCGAAGTGCTCTGGAAATTTTCACTTTTACAGGCAAATAATTTAGGCTCACAATTTGGGGAAGGATTTGCTGCGATCCTGTGTCGAGACCGATGAAAAATCGAACTAAAACGTCTATAAATAATATAGTCACAGTACAGTGGTTATATATGTAAATACGTCTGGCAGTGTAGCGTGCACGTAAATATTCTAAGGTCTTGGGGAACCTGTCGAACTACCTTTTCCATATCTACCGAATACCGAGTGTGTCTCTCCCTCTCTCCGGTTGCTGCGCGCTCTCTGGGGACGCATTTGAATAAAATGTATATCGAGGCAATTGCAAAGCCTTTGGGAAACGTTCGATTTTGCTTGCCATCGATGCACACGAGTCTGAGAGCTCGTACTTGCATGTATTGGCACTCGGGAGCGTTGCTCGTACAGGATAAAACGATATGAGCGAGACACCGTCTCATATTTGGATAGTCGCGCGTTCCGCGATTCTTTTCGCAGGCACGAGCCACGCGGATGCGAGCGTGCGTGCGTGCGACACCCGATAATAAATTCTCCACGATAAATCATAAGCGTGTATCCCTTCCGTTACCTTTTTCCATTTATTTTTATTCTTAGCATTATTATTATTATTATTCCACGTTTAGTATTCAATGTTTCGTTCCATACTCCATTTTTCTGCCTGGCAAGAATCGCGTGTGCTCCTATTGTATGTTAATGCCAATTGGCGAACCGAGACACTCGCAAATGAACAGAGTACGTGTTATAATGCACGATATTGTCCTTTCACCATTGTTATTATTTCGGTTTTGTTCAGACGATTGAACAGCAGGTGAATCGAGATAAACTCAACATTGCAAAATCATTGGGAGACAGAAAAATATGATGCTGAAGCTTGCAACATTGAAATGCATCGAAAAATATTTAATTTTATTGAAAATTCGTTCAATTTTGAATGTCATCCAAATTTTCGAGCCGATATGCTTTTCGAATGGCGAAAATGGATCATTTTATCGTCGTAATTACTTTCTGCATTTGAATAATTATTTTTGTCGGAAACAAAAATGAATTTCGTTGCATTCCAACGATGCAAACTTCAGAGTCATAGAAAAATATCAAGTATGTACGAAAAATCGTAACGAAATAGAAATAAGAAATTTTCTTTCGCAAAGTTTACGCAAATAACGAAATTGTGGAAACTGGGAAAATAAAACGTATATAATTTTTCGAGATATATTGGAAGAAATTATTTGGGTTCTCGCGGTCATTAACTTTACGCGGACTACACGTTCGGAACAAACGAGAAGACAACAAAAAGGGAGTAAACGGTGGAGTGAACGTGGGTGGGTAAATTAACAACCCATACGGTTGTCGTATCGCACCAAAGCGGTATCGTTTATACACGTTGTCCCCGATAATGACTGTATCTCGTGCAAAACCAGAACGAGCTCGAGCGTTCGATTTCTATCGACATTACCTAGTACGATTTCTTGCTCTGTTGCTCTGCCTTTCTGCCTTGCTGTACTTTTATTGTTTGATACTCTGTCCCACTCGCCCATAAGGACAAACCACAGCGTTCGTTAATTCGCAATCGTTTATGGTCATCAATTTCCAGCACTGTGTTGCTTTAGCGTTTGTTCACTATTGCAATCCCGCGACCAACGTCACAGTCCAGTGGACCAGCGTGTCAAAATTTATTACTTTGCTCTAGCGCACGGATCCTCGACCCCTAGGAGGGCGAAAGTCGCGCGACCCGAGTATTTACACCGGTCGTGGATATCCTACGGTCACGTAATACGAATTGTCGCCGATTTTTTTTTCTATTGCTCTCGACGTTTCAAAATTTTGCTCCAAATGATCACAATTTTTATCGTTCCATTCTGTCGATATTTTTTTTGTAATATTTGGTAACAATTCGTACGACACTGCAGTTCACAACGTTGGAATTCAACGAAAAATACGACTTTCTATACATTTTTTGTTCAATTGCAAAAACCATGACAATTTTCATACCGATTTTGTGTCTGGATCCTAAAAAAAGATCGTTTCATTGTCCTGGCGAAATATTAAATGAAAATTCTCAATAAAAAACCGAATTTCGTTGCATTCCAACGATGCAAACTTCTTAATCAATGTCATAACTGCGGTGACAAAGATTTGCAAACAAATCGTTGTTTTACGACTGAAAGAAAAAAAAAAGCAAAGAAATTCATTTTCTTAAACTTTCTACGTGTATTTTCTTACCACAATAGTGAACGAGGAGATAAAGTGTTCCCGCATGAATACGAGAATCACACCATGAATTTCCATCGCCGTGAGGCTCGAAGAGCGACAAATCGAGACCCTCCATATCGCTCTCGCCGCAGGAATCGCTCAGCGGTTCAAAATTACTGCCAACAGGTACCGAAGCTCCGGTTCCAGGAGCCTCGGAATCCTCAGCAGTTATCGTTACATCCTCCGCCGTCGAAATCTCTTTGCTCCCAACATTGGGAGCGACACCACCGCGACAACGCGAAGTCAGAGCCATTTATCACACGTAACTTTTATATTTTTTTGTTTTCGCTCAACTTATGGGAACATCGATATTTCGTGAAAGAAAATCAACTTTAATTGTTTCCTTGATTTACGGCCGTTTTCTTGTCCATTCACTTTTCGTTCAATGTTTATCGTCGACACTTTCTACACCCTTTTCAACGTTTTTATCAACAGAGTTGTTTCGATACTCCACTGACTTGCACAAAGTTAAATTTCCACGGATTCATGAATTTCCACGGATTATGAACGCATTGTTCATTAATTTCGACGACATTTTCGTCGAATTTGAGTTTTTTATCGGAGTTTTCATGTGATGAATCGCATCAAATTCAAACTTCTGCAGAAAAGGAGGAAAATAAATATAAAATTTTGTTTAAGACCTGCAAACTGCTCTTCAACAAGCACTTTAAATCGTCAACGAAGCGTGAGATAAAAAGTGTAAAAACAGTACCGAAAAAGGGAAACAAATGAAAATTAACGCAATTTTACGAACCGGTTCTTTGCCCAGATTATTTAATTACGCTTTTAATGTTTAATTTGCATCTCCCTTGTCTCCGTTTTAGCTGCTTTGCTCTTGCGCTTTTCATTAATCTCGAAACCGTGGGTCTCGGCTTGACTCTAATTATCAGAATCAGTAGCTCGGAAATAAAAGTAGAAATATCTAGAAAAAGAGACGCGGAAGCATCCGACGAAAGGAGGTAAAGCGAAATGCTTTTAAAATAAAAACAATAGTTTTCATGACTCTGCATGAAGTTTGCATCGTTGGAATGCAACGAAATTCTTTTTTATTTTTGGCAAAATGTTATTACGTCGATAAAATGATGAATTTTTGCCACCCGAGAACGATATCGGCTGGAACAATTTTGATGACATTGAAAATTGAACGAATCACCAATAAAATCAAATATTTTTCGTTGCATTCCAACGTTGCAAACTTCAGCATCATTAGTTTTCACATTTGACGAATTTTTCGAGTTGAATTGATTTTTTTTTGTTGAGTTGATTTTTCTATCATTCATGTTTTTATCTTTATAGCACTGCCGAGTAGCCAGGAGATAACAATACGATTAAAAAACAATAATAAGCGTGCTGAATAATACGTCTGTGAGCATGACGAAGTGCATATTATCATTTACGATATTGATACCTGGCCGGATCATTATAACAATGACGAGCATGCGATGACGTTTTATCGAAGAGAGAACGCGAGGGAAGCGAGACACGCTGTTCTGGCCAAGTGGACCAGGCGTCTGTCTCTTTACTTTAATGGTCCCCAGACCGTTTACAATCTGAAGAAGATAATAGTACTGCGTGGAGATGTCGTTTCGTTGAGGCTTCAAGATTCGCATACCCACACGACGAGACCCTTGCGGATTTCGCGTGGGTGGCAAGAATTACAGTAATTCCTTTCGTGAGTCCCTGAGTTGGTGCAGTATTTTTCTTTTTTATTGCTTTGCTTCTGCCTTTACTCGTTGATATCAATCTTCGTATCAGATTTCGATTTGTTACGATCCTTAAGCGAGAATCCGAATGGGAATAAATCTCGTGGGGAATAAGAATCGAGCGAAGGTGTAAAAATAAAAGCGAACGTTTGAAAATGTTCTTTGGCAGGCTGTCGAAATGGGACGATAAATAGGAAATTCTCTTCCAGACACCGTCGCAGGCTCAATAGAGATTCTTTTCCCGTGCACCATAGTTTGAAATAAAAGTATAGGGTCAATTTAATTTGACGATGTGCGAGAGTTGGCCTGCTCGAAAAGTTTCATCGTGCGAATTTCGATAGCAAAGCGAATCCTCAAACGCCCATGTACACTACGCAAAGCATGGAAAAGAGGCGAAGGGATCGCGAGGACTGTTTTTCGGAGGAGGCCACAAAGAGGGCTCGCGTGATCTCGTGTGTGGATTTCGTGGATGCGAAGATCACGATCATTCTCATGAGCTCTTTCACTTGGTTCTTCGTGGATCCCATACGGTCGACCATACTTTAGTCAGCGATATATTTTTCTCTTTTCCCCGCTTCTCTCTCTCAGCCATACACAAATATACACAGAGAGTCTCTGGGCAAAAGAGCACGTGAACTGGTTTGGCGGATGCCCACGGAGTATAAATGCGCGTGAAGCTCGAGAGAGAACGAAGAAACGCAGAGGAGGTTGCAAAGGATCGCGGACGAAATGGAAAGCAAACGGCAAGAGGAAGAGAGAAGAAGAAAAAAGCGAACGAAAACGTGGGCCATAATCACAACTACCCAAAAGCGAGCCAGGGAGTTAGAGCGAGAAAGTGCGAGAGAAGAAAAACTTGAAAAGTTTGGGTGAAGAGTGCGCGCAACCAAGATCCCATGTAATCGTTTCGTGACACTGGTCCTGTGTGCAGAGAGTAGAATTTCGTCGTCGAGTTTCCTTTTTATACGGACGAAATCAGGAGCTCGGTTCCGAAAAAAGTGAGAGGATTCCACCGCGAGAAAGACCACGAGAAATCTCACGTCATGTACGAATTTCATTGGTTCTTTAAATTCCAGAGGTAATCCTCGTTCTCTTCGCAATTAAATTAACCGGAGCATCCCAAAATTCTCCCAAACACAAATAATCGCTCGAATGGCACGGTTTGGCACAATTTTGCGAGTTCAGGAGGTTTCGCTATGGCGCAGGGAATAACGAATGAAGTGAGGCAATTCCCAAGAAAAAATGACGATCTGCTTCTCGTTTAGCAAGCAATCCGTTGCCGAACTCCTAAAAAATCAGATGTTCCGAGCGTTCTGTCGATTTTAACTAGAAATATCTCCTCCGAACATTCGTTGACCCCACTTTTTTTTATTGATTCGGAACCCTCGGAGTTTTTTGTAAATTGAGATTTTAATACGCGTTTTATCTAATCGGGAGGTATTTTTAATATTTTTCTGATTTCATTGGGGTAAGAAATTTCCGTAAAGCCAATATGTTGAATCAAGTGCGACTTTCGACTGCGAAAATATGTAGTAAAACTTGGTTGACCTAGGATGATTTTGGAAGAGATTAAAGTTTGCTCCCTAAATAACAAAACATTTCGTTTTCAGCTTTTAATCTAATTATCGCTCTACTAACGAAACCTCCTTAAGCAGCGTCATGTTTTGGTGGTTATATAAGTCTCGTAATAACGATGACGCGAAAGACTTTGATTTCATACAGGAAGAACCTTTCCAATACAATGACACTATTGTCTGAAGAAGCGAATCGTTCTGACCTTACATCGCGCGGGTCTGAAAAAGAATTCCGTCCAAAGTTCGTTAACACGTTTCATCATAATCCAACTCTAGTTGAACGTTTAGTCAGCGCCATCAACGCCGTTAAGGGGGGATCTCAACTCCTTGGCGAACACTGCAATTACAGCTCCAGATAGCCTTGTAATTTGCTGTACGTCGTGGCTCTTTAATTTTGCGTTTTATTATACGAGTCGAGAAAAAAAAACACAATAAAACTTTTTTTTTTCAAGTCGAGCAAAACAAGAGCATGCTCGGTAATTATTTCCAAGTGCTGGGCGAAGTTGAGCCGGAGTTATTTTTTCCTTGGATAAATTTAGGGGGTAAAAATATTTTTCGACCGAAATTTTGCCCAGAAATAAATTCAAGTGTCTGTTTTTTTTTCTTTCAGAAAAACGGTGAACTAAAATTATGGAGAATCGTGTTTAAAGACCATGAAGACGAAAACAATTGCACGCGAATCTTCGTGGTTAATTGAAATGCTCTTTCAACAATTAAGAACCATTTTCTTATGGCAGAATTGAAAAAGAAACGAGTCGAAGATGAAATGGATGGATCGTAATGAAGAATGATCGACACGAGCGTTAAACGCGATAACACTTTACGATGCAACGTTTCTTGCTCATTTTTTCGCCTTTATTTACACGGTAAAACGATATTACAAGGCAACCACGGTTAGATATAAAAATGTCACGACGTGCCGGTGCGTCGCGAATGTGCGAACCGTAGCCACCTGGTTGCTACTGCTCTCGCCCGTGGAGAGAGTATACGACACAGCGTTGGTGGTAAATGTGTCGAGGCAAAAATTGAGTTACTATCGGTCATTCCCGAGTACCGCGCCCTGGCCGTAAAACTTTGAGGCACACACACGTGCACACGCGTGCAGAGAGGAACGGCGATACGTTCATAGAGAAATGTACCCACGCGTGGAAAGCTCGATGAGAAAAAAGGGTAGAATATTCGGTCCACGATTCTGTCGGAGCGAAATTGCACCTGGGATTATTAACGAACGCGTGATAAATGTCAATACGTGCGACGAATACAAATACGATTTTTTTTTATTATTCATGAAAAAAATTTGAAGAATAAAAGACGAAATTCAAGTCGAGAGCGTTCACTTTGTCTGCGCAGTTTCATTTCAAGGTTGATGTGATTATTTTTCACCGAAATAGGCCCCAAGGGGATTTTGATTAATAACATATGTGTCAGAGCGACAGAGGGGAAACTGTTTTCACGCGTGACATCAACGAGGGAAAAGCTATTTCTCACTGGAAACTGCCGCGTGGCCCGAAAGATTGTTTCTTTTTTTTTTTTTGTTATTACGATTCGATGATCGAGCCAAGCTGCGAGCCAAGTGCTCAGTTTTATCCCATCGTCATGATCAATGGGTCAAAGGAAGAGGAATCTATACGCGTTTGCTGATCGTAACATGTACGCGAGCTGGAAGCTTGAACCCTGGCATTTGCGGAGGCAGCGTGAAGTAATTTGCCGCTGGTGATGCCGTCGGTACGAGCCGCGGATGAAACCGTACAAGCATATTTCTGTCTCACTCGCCCGCACTCTGTCTCACGGCAAAAGCTACGACGGCTCTCTCTGCTACGCGGTATAAACGCTAAAGCCCTGAGAGCACATCTGGTAAGGATGTTCCGGCTACTGAGAGAAGAAATCGCCAGACAGTGGAAAATTTGTTCGCGCTACGATGCCCTCACCGCGGTTCATCATCGTCCAAACTATTTCAGACGGCCAGTGAGCAAGAAACTTATTCGAGCCCCGATGTTGCAACAACAATAATTGGCGTTCGACTGAACCGATCAAAGCTATCGATGAAAAATATTGTCCCAGGGAACGATCGCTCGTCACATCAAGATCGAAAGAGTCCGATCGAAAACGCGACAATGAAAAATGAAAAAAAAAAAGAAAAAAACAGAATCCTGCGCTGATTTCGAGCGAATGAAATGATTTCCGATTGGAAGAGCGCACTTCACACATTCCTTGGAGCTCAAAACGATTTGGCAGAAAAAGATTAATGAATCATGAAGAAGAACGAAGAAAAATGAAAAGATCCAGCGTCAACTCTTTTCCATCAATGGCACGAATGCTTAAAGAAATTTTTTCCTCCATATCTGCGATGATGTTAAAGTTTCCATCGTTGGAATGCAACGAAAATCTGTTTTTTCTTTACCCAAGCTCATAATTATTAGTCAAAATTTGGCCTGGACAATAAAGCGATCGTCTCGTGAGTCCCGAAACCTCAATCGAGACAAAAAATAGCCACGAAATCCGAAATTCAGTAAATAATCAATAAAAACCATATTTTTCGTTGAATCTCAACGTTGCAAACTTCAGAGTCATTATCTGCGCTGTGACTGGCTCAAAAACTCACTTTCTATCGGAGCACATCAATTTTTAACGTATGGACCGAGTACCGCTATCACTGAGTCATTATCGCTGCTGTTTATTAAAAAAGAGCGAGCGCATCATGATGTTGTTGGACAAAAACACGCGCGTGTGTTACGGAGAGTCGAACAAAATCCATGTACCCCGAAAACGACATAATCGTATACGCATACACATGCACGTGTCTGTATGGTGTAACGTGTTGGAGTTGAGAAACTACAGCGAAGAGCTTGAGCAAACTCGCGCAGTCGTGGTTTACGGTTTTCCGATGCCCATGAACGAGCATCTCTTTATATAAATATGTGAGAACATGCACACATAGATTCATTCCCAAAGGTATAGGGAAGAGACTCTCGTTAGGAGAGCTGGAATTCTGTGGAGAAGAATGAATGGACCGAGCGTGGATCTATAGTATAGAGCCACGAAGTAATAGTAAATGAAAACTATCCACACGGCTGAACCGAACGAACCATGACAAGAATATCAATCGTGTTTTTTAATATGAGAAAAAAAAGTGACTGATTATCTCCAAATAATCAGCCACGATTGGCAGTGATATCGACGATCAATTGAACAAACTTTTGATTACAAGTTCCCCGCATTCTTAAAGTCATTATTATTTATTTCATATTCTCTCGGCAACCGATCTTTTCTTTTAAGACTTTTTTACGACCCATTGAAAGCCTGATTACTCATTTGTTGGATGCTGCGTAATTGCCATACTGCGCTCCTCAGACAGGTCATTAAATCTGAAAGCAAGTACAACGAAGCATGACTCGCTTGAAGAGAAATATTTGACAAATTGTCACGATGATTTAGAGAACACCACGTGAACCACCAGAGGAAAAGTGTTCTCCCAGCAAACAAGAAGCAGAACAATGACAAATATTTAGATTTTTTACGAGTAGAACGCCCAACTATCGACTTTATAATCCCAAGAGATTTCCATTGTACCCTGGATAAGCCAAATCCTCCTACCATTGTTTTTTTTTTTTGTTCATTTTGATAAGATCATCAATACACATTGAATTGCATTGAGGAATTCGTCGAGGAGGTCCTTTTAATCGGATTTCCTAGCACAAACGATCTAGAGGTACGAGATCGCAGTGGAAAGAGAGGAAAAGCGAGGGGCGATGAGTGCGATCGGCAAGTTCGATAAAATAAGTCAATGTCAATTGCTCAATGTGGGCGGCTTCTCGAGAGACGATTCCAAACGTTTCATTGTGACTAAGCGTGTACAAATTGCTTTTAACTTGTATTACCAATCGCCTGTTTAATACATATTAACATTATCATGCAACGCTTTAATATCGTTGAATGCATTTTCAGGCTAATTTGATGACTACGATGCGAGAGTAATGATAAACACGATTGGTGGTCCATTAATCAATATATCGCGAGTCATTGCTTGCCAATGTATATTAGTCTCCGTACGGTGGTCATTAAGAACCCAGAGGACATGCGCCAAGTCACATTTACTTCGACCCATATAAATATTGCCACAGACTGATGCATTACACGATAAGTACGAAAGGGTGTTGCATGAAAACGTTGGAACGTCGCGATTTCTAACGTTATCAGAAAACGGGGCTCAAGTACCCGTCGATATACGCGTGATAATGACATAGTGCAGCATCCCGAAGAGACGGCAAAGTTACCTGTGCTGATGATTACATTATAATATCTTGGAGTAAAGGAGTGAGGCAGAAAAAAAATGAAACAGGATAGGAGATAGAGCGGCGAGCAGAGCAGCAACCTCCGGGCAGGCTCAGAGCTCTCTCTTTCTCCGGCGTATCTAACAGTAAAAGTCCTGCTAGACGGTGATAAAACCGACCGACATTGGTAGGTATAAGCTGGTCAACATAGCCGTCTCATGCCGCACATTCAACCGAGACACCAATTCATTTTGTATACACACGTATAGATGCGGACTTGAGAGAGAGACTCCGGACAATGTGACTACGAGAAGGTGCACGTGTCATTCTAAAATGGCAAACTAATCTTTCAGTTTTGATCTGCTATTGAATTCAGTTCCTTCTGGATTGCTCAATAAATTTGAGTCATTGAGTGAAAATGCCCTATCAAATGAAACTGAAGTTTGCAACGTTGGAAGTCAACGAAAAATATTTCTTTTCATTTATGATTTGTTTAATTTTTGGAATAATCCAAATTCTTCGAGTTGATATACTTTTTGGGTCGAAAAAATCGATCGTTTTAACATCGTAATTACATTCTGTATGTAAATAATGAGCTTCGCTTCAGAAAATAAAAGAATTTCGTTGCATTCCAACGATGCAAACTTCGACGTCGTCCGATCAAGATCATTTTGCGATTGCTCAAGAAAAGGAATAAGTTTAATCTGTTTTCGCGGGAGAGTTCGATCGTTCGAATTATCAATCAACGAAGGAAAAAGGCGTGAGAAAACACTTTGGGAAAAAAGGTCCAACTTCGAGATCAAAGTTTACGAGTTCAGAGGAGGAAAATGCGTCAAGTGATCCAGAGAGGAATATCTTCCCTTGGTCGAAGCGAAGTTAATGTTCGCCAGGAAACGTTCGATGCCGAGGAAAGATCGCGGCGTGAAGAGGGTTAAAGCGAACGGCGTGTATATATATTAAAACACACGGTACTGTACAAAACGAATTACCGTGTAACGTCGCTTAATTAACGACAGACGCGCACGGTCTTAGGTCTTTTCTGGTCCTTATACTAGTCCCAGGGGAGGTCGAACAAGATGAAGTACATCGTGTACTTTATAAGCATAACAAAAGATTTAAAAAAGGGGGGAGAAATGGAAAAAAAGTATCGGTTTTTCGAACCTTTTTGCTCTCACAGACACACGGATCATCCTCCGTGCATTTCCTTTTTTTGAGCTTCACTCACACGAAAGATTGGAGCGATGAAAAATGAAGAATTATCGCGACCGGATTCAAGAGAGTAAAAGCTTTGAATATTATTCAGCATATGCATGCCTATCGAGAATGAAATGTTTCCGTATGCAAAAAAACGTCCGGTGTGCTCGGGATATTTGTTGCACGTATAAATGGGAAAAACATGGCGAGAAAAAGAATTCTTTGCTCGGTTGAATTGTCCGCACGTGCAGGAACCTTCTCACTCGCGCTCTTCTCTCTTCCGGAGCCCGACGATATTTAATTATGCAGAATATCTCACACTGAATCCATTTTCACGGTTTTTTGCAAACGCATTCACGTGTATACATTTGCCACCAAGTTGGTACGCGCCTCGTTCTGATTTAACGCGAAAAATACCATCTACATTTCACAACCCGTCTATTTGCTTTGTCCCGTCACATTCAAATGAACATTCGGACTGCCATGCATTGGTATGCTCTTTTTATACGACAGCATCGAGCTATGCCTGCAGTATCCCCGGCTGCTGGTGAATGTGCCTTCATATTATATAAATATATGTATTTAAAATTCCTACCGTTCCCTCTGGGTACGTGTGTTTCGAGAATATTTTATTTAATCCCTCTTCTGAAAAGCAATCCAGTATGATATCATATGTAAAAGCAATTTTCGCAATAATGATAATAAACGTTAAATTTCATGCGACTACGAAGAGCCCGGATTACAGAATGACACGAGGTGGAATAAACAAAAAGAGATGAAATGCAAACGAGTTTCTACCAAGTAGCGAATCTTGAGCCTTTTTTTTATTTCTCAACGATTTTCAATTAAATCGATACAGGGAGAAAATGTTGTGTGCATTAATCGTTATCGCGTTATTAAGTGGCAAGGAAAAGTATCGAAAGTGTCGATTTTATAATTAGGATGCGCAGAGACGCGACAAAAAAATTGGATAATGGAATAAACGAGTGTGTGGGATGATTGTCGTAAGGTATAAATATCAGCGCACGAAGGGAGCTCGAAAAGCCGCAATGCAAGAAAGATATGCAGAGAAGTATTCATGAAATAACTACAGTTCGTGCTCCGAGTTACTATTTCCGCCTGACATGACTATCGATCGATGCTTTCGCGAACCTCTATCTCCGTCCATCCGGACAGTGCACTCTTGGTACATATTACTCGCTGTTTGCATGTACTGCAGAAAATAGTAAGTACAGCCATTTATATATCCATACCGTGTACCAAGCTAAAGTTGGTAAGGGCAAAACAGCGAATTTTCTCGAACGCGAGTTCATGCACGACGTTACCAAACTTATTATACCATTTGAACCCTCTCGCTCTCTCTCTCTCTCTCTCTCTCTCTCTCTCTCTCTCTCTCTATTCCAATTTACACGCTTTGCAGATCTCACGTTACGCACGCATCATAAACTACCGAGTTCCCACGGGCATTTAAACAACACTCGTAAAACACAACTATCTTGATGCATGCTCTTACGTTTCGAATATTCTGTCACGAAGTAACAACAAAAGTAACATCGACAAGAATCCCTGGAGGGAAAAGTTGACCAGGAATTTACACTCAGGCTTTTTTTTCGTATATTTTTGCACTCTATCGTGTCTTGACCAATGTCCGCACAAAACGACCGAGGCGTGAAGTTGACGAATTAACGTAACGGCGTGTGCGGTCGATGCTTTATAAATTCTCAAAATCGTAGACACGAGGGACGTAAAAATTCATTACAAATCCAAGTTGCTACTGAGCACCGTGGGGATAATGGATTTAATGATCGACCAGCTTCCGATCAGACAGTTATGAATAGCCTCGAGCGTACTAATTGTTTTTTTTTCTCTAAACAAATTACTGTGCGATTAATCCTCCAATCACAGTTTCGACTCGAGAAATCCTGTTAACATCGTAGACTTTTTAGGTCATCAACTCATGCTCCGTTCGTCTGACTCTTGAATTTAATAATATTTTAATGATCAATGGAAGAAACTCTACTTCTGATCAAAATTTCCAACTCATACCAAAAAACTGTAAAATTTGCACTGTATTTTTGTTCAATAAAACCGAGTCGAAAAAAACTTTCGTCTCGAAGCGAAAACGTTCTCACTGTTCACCACACTCGATAGAAAAAGTAGAGAATTACGTGATCGAAAAAAAAAATCATTTAGATGATTTTCCAAGAAGCAAAAAACGATGATCGAACTGTCACATTTTAACCGGGCACCGAAACGGGCGCGCGCGGAGCCCACGAGGTGCACGCGATGTAGGTTTGTCGCGAACTGAGGACGCGGGACAACGCTCGAGGAACCGAAACAATCCGAGGAACGACGGAGTTTCACGAACACCCAAGATGTATATACGATGCAGAGAGAAATACACACACACAGAGAAATCGGTCCAGCATCAGAGCGGAGGCGCAAAGACCCCTGCAGGCTTGGTCCATCTCTCTCTCTCTCTCGGTCTCTCCCTCTCTTGCTCTCTCTCGTGTTCCAACAGATAATTTAATTTGAATACGAGAATACGCTATTTCTGCATTCATAAAAGTATTAAACTAAAGCATTAAATTAAACAAGAATAAAGAGTACGGTAAAAGGACGATATGAAAAAAAAAGTTATCCGTCAGAGGAAAGGAGAAATGAATCATCCGCGACAAAGTATTCAAACGATAGAAAATGAAAATGGAAAACGCGAAGAAGGATAAAAACAAAAATAAAAAGAAAGAAAGATGAAAAGTCCAGACGAATATACAAAAGATGCAAAGACTGGGTGAATCTTTAAATTCTTAATAAGCGTATCTAATTGCAAGAGTTTAATTGCTGCGCCTCGCAATGTGGCAGATCAATAAAGCCCTTCAACCGAAACACAGAATCGACTGTGGATTTTCAACAGTGCACATAGTCAACGATCCATACGCACGCTTTTAGAAAGTGAGCTATAGCGCGAGAATATATAGAAAGCCATCTTAATAATCATTCGCTCTCGGTTCACTGAATATTATTGTAACTCTGAAGGATTTAATGGATCTTGCATGCGGATCACAACGAGATGGTCACAACTATATTCACGAGATACTGCAGTCGCGGCTGGGAGACTCTCTACTCGCGACTCGTATACACTATGATAGATGAACGGAAAGGAATATGCGAACGGACATTCAAGTTAATGACGAACTTTCCATCGCGCCAAGAGATTGTACCATGGATCAGACGAGCACTTAATGTTGTATATCTACGTGGCGGTTTATGCGGAATGTGTAAATGAAAAATAAAAATGAATACATACGGAAGCGAATAACTTGCGACGGTGCTGCGCGTCAACGTCAGAGAACGCTCTTTCCCAATTTTATGCGCATTTTTAATGAAATTTTCACAAAATCGTTGATGCGATCCTCCATTTTCAACACTGCATGCATAACACCGAGGATTATGCTCTTGCCAAATTGATTGCGTGTTTATTTCGTAAATATAAAAAAAGATTTAAAAAAAATGCATCTGAAGTTTGCATCGTTGGAATGCAATGAAATTCTTTTTTATCTTTGGCAAAAATAATTATTCAAATGCAGAATTTAATTACTGTGATAAAATAATTGATTTTTGCCACCCGAAAAACAAAATTAGCTGAAAAAATTTGGATGACATTGAAAATTCAACGAATTATCAATAAAATTAAATATTGTTCGTTACAAACTTCAGCATCATAAAAAAAAACTTGTAATAAACCAGGGACCTGGTGATTGAAAATTGCAGTTTACTTTCGAGTATAAAACGTGAAGTATCCGATAAAACAATCTGGAGTGCATTTAGTAAGGCACCGAAAGGATATTATCTCTTGGCAATGGATTATATATTGAACCGCGTAATCAATTCGATCGATACTAAAATATCGACGGATAAAAAGAGTCACAAAGCGGAAAAGTGATACTTTGGGTCTGCGAAATGCGTGAATATGGAGTGAAAACGATGCACTTGCGAATACGAAGCGTGATAGTGTGTATGAAAATAAAGGCGCGTGTGTGAAGGACGCGAGAGACGAGAAGAGCGAGGCAGAGAGAGAGCGAGAGAGAGAATTGCAACGTAACGTGTAGTGTCCGCACATACACAGGGATATTGCAGATACATATCTATATCAATATATGAGAGGGCTACCAGGGTGGACAGTCAGGGCACACGGGAGGTAGATAAAATCTGTGAACGCGAGAACCATTCGGAACCACTATCTGCTTGATTGGTGACCAGTGCACATATCCGGTCCGCCCGCGCTCACCAAACCTTGTGTTAATAGTGTCTGATGTGGATATTTGCTGCTTCCAAAAATGAAGCAAACCTAAATTGGCTAGACGGAGCTAATACGTATGGCCGGAATGATGTGGCTAGAAATGCGTATATAGTTGATGACTCTGAAGTTCGCAACGTTGAGATCCAACGAAAAATAAGTTTTCTGTTGAATTTTAAAAATTATGACAATTTTCGTACCGATTTTGCGTTTCGATCATATAAAAAAATCGATTTATTGTCCTGACCCAATATTGAATCAGAATCTCAATTGAAAAAAAGTAAAAAATCTGAATTTCATTGCATTCCAACGATGAAAACTTGAACATTGTCTCAATTGTTGAAGGATTTTTTGGAGATGTGCATCAGTGCCAAAAACTCCATAATTCAAACGGAATTTCATGCTGTGAAGTAATGAAAGATTCAGTTGCTTTCATACACGGAAAAGCTTGGTTGTTCCCAATTAATTTACCATAGAACACACGACAATGAGAAAAGCGCCATGCTGAGAGAATATGTAATAACAGCAAAGTGGGGCGGCGGCTGGTGCTTCGACCGAATCACCAAGATTGAAAGCTCGCGCTTTCTATCATGCTCTCTCATCGGCACATTCACGTTGGAAGATTTAATGTAATTTAGTCGGGTGTTCTAACATAAAGTGAAGTTTGTCACGACGAGTCTGAGTGAAACGAGATTTTCTATGGATGTATGTACTTAATTTTCTAATTGCCTTGCACGATTCCAAGAGTTAGTCGCACTATCGCACGAGCAGGGCAATGCTCCCTCGGCAAGGTGATACATTTTTCTAGTTTTTTTTTTCACTCCAGTTTGAGCAGAAGCCTCTCTCTTTTTCGTGTGCGTGTGGAAAACAGTAGAAACTTTTGGCCCGTTCGATTGAAGCCATTTTTTCGATAAAGACGAAAGCCGAAAAAAAATGAACGAGAATGCGAGCGGGAAACTATACAGAGACAATGAAGAGGAAAAAATCGATGCCATACACTTTGGCTTTCTAGAGAGTTTCGATCTGTGCTTTTTCTTTGTTTGTCTCTTTTTATTCGACGTCCCGCGCTTTTTATCGCGGATCGAGCTCGCTTATCTGCCGTTGAAACTCCATAGGGATCTATTCCTATGGGCGCCACAATTCATTGTACTCTATTCGATCGTGCCGCGGTACTGGCCATCTCTTTTTCTCTGCTTTGCCTTTTTTCCTTTACGCACATCTATGCTTTATCCCTATTTATACCATTGTCGCGTGTTTCTCTATTCGTCCAGACAATCGGACGTTTTGAAATTCGTACTTCGACTGAGAGTTCTCTCTTGCCAACGAAATGAGAACCATAAACGAAACACACGCGACGAATGAGAATCAACTTTTTCCATTGTTGGATTCGGCATAAAATTCTATGAAAAAATTGTCGACCATTTCCGGGTGGACATTAAAATACGACCGAAAAATTAACATTTTTTTGAGCTTTGAGAATATTTTAAATAAAATATGTTTTAAAAAATCATCCCCATTTGCATGAACGAATCTGAAGTTTGCATCGTTGTAATGCAACGAAATTTTTCTTCACCTTTGACAAAGATAATTATTCGAATGCAGAATGTAATTACGATGATAAAATGATCAATTTTTGCCACCCGGAAACCATATCAGCTCGAAAAATTTGGATGACATTGAAAATCGAACGAATTTTCTATAAAATTAAATATTTTTCGATGCATTCCAACGTTGCAAACTTCAGCATCATTTGCATGAGCAGAGAAGAGGCGAGAATAATTTGGGCGTGGATGAGGCGAGGAGCGACAGGTGTAAGCGAGGAAAGTACATATTTCTGAGTTCATTACAGCCAACTTCAAACGTTGGCAAAACTTTCCACGGTTTTTCTCGACAGTGGCACTTTCTGAGGATATATACCGTCTGTGATCAGTAACGTAACTTTGGAAAGCTTCTCGATATATTCAAACGGACCCTCGGGTGTTAAAAGTTTCTTGCTCTCGTTCTCTCTTGATTCAACATTTTCTAGTTGTCTGCTCATTTTTATTGTACTCGGTGAAGCGTTGTGAACAAATGTGAATGACCGATGGGGAGACCGAGCTCACGAAGCCTGGAATAAGTGCCGCGAGAACAGATTTTACGAGTAATCGGAGGCAACAACCTAATAATTCGGTAATTAGTGGTTGCGAGGGACTTCCATTAACTGACAAGTTATAACGAGGACTTGCCCCCAATTTTTCGAGAATTTGGCGAAAATAAAAATTCAATCACCCGAAGGGGGTTCTACACTTTTTATACGAAAAAAAATCAAATTGAAGATCACACATGCACGGGCTATGAGCACACACGAGTCGGAAGCAAATTTGGATAGCGCCCAAAAGCTTTGAAAGCTTATTGGAAAGCTCACCAAATTCGATTCGTTGTGGGTCTGAGAGATTTTCCCTGTCTGGCTGCCCGGACGAGAGAATACGTCTTCGTAAAGTTGCGGGGGAGTGGTTCGTAAAAAAAGTTCAATATCAGTAGAAACAAGATTGCGAGAGAGCAGGGAGAGCCGTAGCGATCGTAAAAGAAGCCAATATGTCAAAGATAGAAGCGTATCTTCCAAGTTTCCTTTTACAGAATGTTTCAAAGGTGTAATACACGCGCGTGTATCATAACGCCAAGTATTTTCAACCGCGGCCACAGGTGGAGAACGAAAAACAATCCCATTCCTATCGCTGCTTCATCAAAAATTGTTACAAAATAATGAGAAAAAGAAACGGACCAGATTCTGTGAAGAAAATGGGAAATATCGGAAAGAAAAAAGAAAATTTTGCGTTTCATCTCTGCAGCATCAACATCGCTCGGTTCCAAGCCTCTTACATTATGAAAACATTAAAGTAATGACTCTGAAGTTTTCAACGTTGAGATTCAACGAAAAACATTTTTCCTATTGATTATTTATTGAATTTTGAAAATCGTGGCAATTTTTAGAGTCGATTGAGTTTTTTGGTCGCAAGAGAGAATCATTTTATTGGCCGGACCAAATATTCAGTAATAATTATTCGCTCTGCTCATGAAATAACAGAATTTCGTTGCATTCCAACGATGGAAACTTCAGGATCATTTAAAGTATATAATGACGAATCATCACGTATAAATCGCTCGATCATATTTCGTGTAGGAAAGAAACGCGATATAAAGAGTTATCAATCATTTATCACACCGTCCGATGTCAGATTAAATATTATTTGAAAAAATTTGTCTCCATTGACGTGTACATACGTCAGACTTTATTATGGAAACACATGCTTCAAGAGACACTCTTGAAGCATAAGATATAAAGTGTTTAAAATGATATTCGTGTGATTCATCATCGATTTGCTGGGGGCCGAGCGTCTTTGTCTTTTTTCTCCCTCGTAATTTTCATCCTCGCATACGTCGTTTGATTCTTCGATCGAATTGATTCATTTGCCCACGTGATGTGGCTATGAATCCCATGAGAATTAAACTGGCCGAAGATGCGCGAGGAGAGCGTTGAATGTCGTGTGTCATCGCGTGATAGAGAGCGAAGCGCATCAAATCGAAACAGTGACAGGAAACACATGGGTCGAGGTGGTAAAAAAACATGCGTACAGTGCGGCGCGGGGAGTTACGTGTGAGGATGCCTGCGAGTGGGAATCGAACGCGTAATCCAACAAGAGGAATCGACAGACTCGATGTGACTCGAGCGAGATCAAGACTCTTCGGATTCTCTGTACCACGATATCGTGTCCCAGAGGCGCGAATATAAGAGACGGGAAGTCCAAGCTCGCTGGATACATAAACACACACACGAGCGCGTATTCACACGCGACTGTTCAACGAGTTAGAAATAAAAGTGGGGAAATACAGGACGACGGAGGTAGGAAATATGCAACGAATGAAAGATAAAAAGAGACGCGGAAAGAGCAAAGGCACTAATCCAGTCGGCCTCGAAAACAGCTCTGTGCCGTTATTATTCCCGTCACCCGTTACTCGTTCGTAAAAAAAAAAGAAAAAAAACAGACATACACAAAAAAATATATCGAGTCACATCGCTGTCGATCTGCGGTTTTGTGCGTGATTGTGCTGAGGTGGACTGCTTGCATTTTCGCTTCAATGCAAGACAAAATTCGGACTGAATTTTCTTGCAATTCCAGGTGATTAACGATCTTTATATTTACAAGTACAATTTTCAATTAAATTTCGTGCATTCGATTGAATTGGAAGCCAAAACTTGTCTGTTCGCGACTCGAATTGACTAGAAAATCATGAAGCTGAATAATTTTCTATTTTTAACGATTTGACAAACTTTCCACTCGCAATATATCCGGCTCACGACTTCACATTGAAGTGACGCGGGGCTGCATTCTTTCGACGCAAGTTAAACAGATCGAAATGCGATTGGAACGCAAGCAGCACTCTCGCGCTATTCGACGGCGGTGGGAATCCGAAAATTGGAGAAATATACAAAAGAAATTAAAAAGAATAGAAGAGAGAGAGAGAGAATTCGAATGACGTTTGTGCTCACGAAGCGTGCAGCTTTATGTGCACTGCGTCGCGTTTTGCGCCAGCAAAAAATGCTGCAACCAAATACTATACAGGCATATATATTTCCAATATACTACGTGCCTGTTTTATTATACACGACGAAACAACGTTGAATTAATAAAAAGAAGAATAGCAGCTTTTCGAATGCGTCTCCCGGCCTGCTATTAAATTCCAACAATCTGGACTCGCTCGCTCTTTTCATAACGTTGAAATAAATTATGCACCATCTTGAGAAACTCCATATAAGATGCAAAATTATAGCAACGTAAGCAAAAGTGTCGGATCGGTGGCAAAAAGTAACAGTCAACGAAATAAACAACAGCCTCGTCGTCAATGGCGAGAAAACCGGGCGTTACAATTTTTTTTTATCGTGAAAAAATGAAAATTCAATCAAACCAAGTTGCAATCACGAAGGAGAAAAAAGACTGACGAGACGTCACGTACAATCGGGTAAACTTTTCAAGTCGAGCTGCCTCTCATCGTGTACAAACTATAGAGAAAGAGGGAGAGAGATGACGGGCAAGTTTTTGGTTCGCGTGCCGAAATAATTTCGAAACTCGTGTCATTGCTTGTTCCCATCAATATCCGTAAATATATGTGAGTGTGAAGGAGAGAGCAACAGTTTTATCGGAGTTTTCCGTCAATAGGGAATCTCGTGAAAGAAGTACGAGTTCGAGAGTAGGGCGCGTGGAGGATCTGGCTTGTCGGAGCTTTTGAGCAGAAAGTTTTTAAGATCTCGCGGGGCCTCGACCAGTATTCAATAATTTTGCCAAAACTTTTTCCAGAAACGTGCGAGAGCTTGGTACGTGGAGAATATCCAGCGAATTTGGCGCTATCGGATGGGAGAAACAAAAAAAAGTAATGTGAAGATGCGGGATGAAAAATAAAAAGGACGCAAGAGGATAGATGGCGAGGCTGGCGAGAGGAAGGGGATCGGGGAAGTTCGTGGAGAAGGAAAAGTGTCAGGGATAAGAGCAGGAGCGATGAGTGAGTTATGAAAAAAAAAATAGCAAAAGCAATGGGAAAATTTGAGGGGAAAATATCGGAGCTGTCGACGTACTCGTCATCCTGCAGTTTCGCGTCTTAAACTTTCGAAATATTGATGGAAACTATTTTTCGATCAACGATACGAATGTTAATAAGGAAAAGGATCCAAAAAAAAGCCCGACGAGCTTCTCGTGTATAATTATATAGAAAAATTGTCGCGATCGAGACTATGAAAAAATAAAAGTGCTGGTCTCGAGGGAAAAGGCGAATAAATCTCAAACGTACATACTGTCACTGTGTCATTGGGCGCAAACGTGATATTCCTGTTAGAAAGCCAATTTTTTAGCGTCCAATCTGCAGAGTTGAGCGTTCAACAGCAGAATCGATGGTAAAAACGCTTTCGAAAGGTAAATTGGAAAGGAAATGGAATTTTTAAATAGTCGTATTGAAACTGCGAGGCAATTTGTCTGGAGGAAAAAGATGGCACGATATTCTTATTCATATCCACGACAACACTCAGATTATCCCGTTAGTCTTGTAAAATATCAAACAAGTGTGTTGAGTCGAGAATTGAGCAGTGAAGCATGCTTGGGAGAAAAAAAAGGATGCTCAAAAAGGACAAGAGGATAAGGTTCGAGAGGCAAACACCTGGACGGATAAATCAAAGGGTGTAAATTGCGTGTATATTATATACGAAGGGTGTTCACGATGGGATTCTCGCTTGGCTGGATATAAATGAGACGTGAAAATAAATTCTCCAGAGGGTAAAAAGACAGAGCGAAAAGAATAAATACAAAAACACGCGTCGAAGCGCATTGCTCGAACAGAAGAAAAAAAATACAAAGACGATTGCGTGCACAACGCATCCCCTGACCGCGAGACATAATTGAGCCGTCCGGGAAAACGAATTTATGAAATACGTGGACTGTCTGGTTCATCCTCGTCCGCACATCTCCTTGGCTCGTGCGCTTTCTTCTTACCCTATTGAGTGTCTGCACCGCCGCAGACCTCGAGAAGAAAGTGCGTGAGTACGATTCTCTTCCTCGTGCCTTTAATTGGCGACCAGTCAACTTTTACAATTCTCTGATGTTTATTTATGTTATTCGCACAAGTGACATTTTCTCACACGGTGGTTCCGTCTTTTGCCATGTCAAGCAAAAATCCACGGCGTCCCGATTTTCGTGATGACGCCAATAAAGATTAATTTTATCGAATCAACTTTATCAGGCACGTAAAAACTTAATTATTCAATTAATTATTGAACCAAAAGCGATTTGCTCCGAATCCGTACTCGGTTCTAATTATAAAAATTATTCTTGAGCATCTCATAAAAAAGTGAGAAAGTTGAAAAAATAAATTGAGTTTCCTAATTCCATTATTTCTGCAAGTCGCGACATTTTCCATGAACGTTTTCTTTCGTACCAACCGATTGCGAAGACTCGAGCTGCTGCTTTCGACTTTACCGACGCCGAAAGAAAAGCGAACTGTGTGGTATATTTGATGTGTCTTCGAGACACTGTGTGCACAAGCAGCGCTCGGGAAATAAGTATTCACTGCTGCGCGTGAAACTTGTACCGGTCCCACTTACCACTTTACCAATCGACAGTCCGACTTATCATCTTCCCGTCGCGAAAGCAGCATTTATATGTGTATAAAATGAGAAAGCCGCGTAACGATAGGAATTAAGAATGGCGTGACAAATTCGAAGCCCCTGAATCATTGTTGAGGGTCTGCAAGACCCGTATTAAAAAAATATTATGTTATCGAATAATAATTAAAAAAAAGTTATTTTACATGTTTTGTATAAAAGCTTCAAAAGGGACTCTAAGCTCGTTGTGAATCGGCCGGATATTTTGCTTGGTTGGGCACATGAGATTTCTCGTTATCGCTCGGAGCCAGGCATCCTCCAATATCCTCTGTAAATCGATCGATATAACAGACTATACATGCACACGGGGATGTACATAATGTTGGTAAATGTATGTAATATATATATATGATTACGCGTATAGTTGAGGAAAAGTGGAGCGAGCTTAACGAGCATAGCAAAAGCTCATGGGTTTCGATAACAAGCTGCAGTTTCGGCTAGACGCTGATTTTTGTTTCATGACCACGAGGCGAATGCCGCAGATAGCCCTCAGCTCGTTTTTTTCCTCTCCGCGAACGGCCCCACGCAATGGTTCGCCCAAATAAATATCTCGGTTGGCCGGATTATTGTTTCGCACAGTCCGACGAGCCCGAAATGTACGGCTGATTGATTTTTTCCACCGCAGCCCTCTTACGACCGGGATACACACATTTTTGGACGAAAATATCGTCAACTAATGCCGCACGGCAGGAAATTCATCAGGCGCACGGAGTCGTTACTTTCGAATGGAAAATCCGATTGCTACAGAGATTTCCAGGCCAGCGTGCGATATTCGGTGAAAAAAAAAGAAACCCGCGGACAATTCGAAACGTTTGATAACTTATTTGTTAATAAAAACCAACCAAAATCCGATAAAAATGGTGATTAAAATTGAGTAAAGACACGAGGGGCGTTTATTCAACATTTGTCGAGATAAATCTCCGTCAATCCAGGTTCCCATATCAAATTTCTAATGACCTTTTCATCAACAAGGCGTGTGTAAATTATGCCGATAACATTTTGCCGGTAAATGCATCACCGAGTAGTTTGGAACCCCCTCAAATAAGCTTCCTCGTTGAGCTGAGAGAATAAGCTTTTGCCTTCTATAAGGCTCTTATAAGGAAAGCATACATTTCTCGATGGATCCGCCCTCCCCATGGTCCCTGCTTTCCTTCTTCCTTCACGTCAACTCTACGACGATCCTTTTCAAAGCCTGAGCCAATGTTTGCTGTCAGTCACCCCGTCGGCGCCGACGTTCAATCTCGCCTTCACGCCCAACGAGCTTTCCCACTACATCTTATATACACATATTTACCGATTGCAAGTAATACACGACCGTTGCTTACGCAGTTAAACGTCAGTGTACGAAAATGCAATTCGACTCGAGGCGAGAACAAGACTTCATCGCATATTTCGAATAAACTTTGTATTACAAATAAACACTGTATTGGAATATTCGAAACGTCGCCTACGATCGTCCGCCTACGAAAAAATATTGAAAAATATGGAAATTGCTATGAAATTGTCACTGCGATCGTAATTTTCAAGCCAGAGAATGATCCTGAAGTTTCCAACGTTGGAATCCAACGAAATTTAGTTATTTCTTCAGCAGAGCTCATAATTATCATCCAATTTTGGTTCCAGCCACTAAAATGATTTTCTCTTGCGACCCAAAAACTGAATCGACACAGAAAAGTGCCTTGATTCACAAAATTCAATAAATAATCAATAGAAAACAATAATTTCGTTGAATCTCAACGTTGCAAACTTCAGAGTCATGCCAGAGAATCGAGCGATCGAGTTGGCATTGGATCCATCGCGACGTTGGAGATTGCGAAGGAAATGTCGATTAGTAGGTCGAGCCAAGCAGGAAAAATGCATGTAATGATATTATTTACACATATCGTCGATTGTATAACGTCGAGTTGAATTACCAGGCTCGGTGTACGAGCGGATCTATCGTTGTCACAGTGGATAACGAGGTCTCGTGCGGTTAGACGTCTTGGAACACAGACGAAAGCGAAGGGACGCGATATCTGGACGAGAAGATACGCCAACGTGTATATCCTCGTTGAGATGGCCTCGCTTTTCCCCCGAGAAAATCTCGAGCTAAGAACATCTCTAGATTTACGAGGGAGAGACTTGAGTTTACGACGGAAGAAAAATGTATGCGAGAATAATAAAAATGCATATACGTTGACTCTCGTACGGTGGACACAAGAAGCTTTTAGTCTCCGCGTATACCACACGGCTTGAGAAATGTTTTTCCGATAAATTTGAAGGAGACAAACAAAGGAAATATTCCAAGAGGTCAGACACGAGTTAGCGAAGAATAGACGAAAGAAAACCAAGAGCCAAAGGTATTGCGGGCCAAGGACCAAGACAGCGAGAGAGCAAGGAAATCCTCGAGGGAAGCCACGCGGACGCTCGGACGAGATTTCAAACTTTGATAAAATAAAGCTCTCTCTTACTCGACAGTAGGAGTAAAAGAAGAATAAACTAATCAGAGCAGACCCTTCCTCTCGACGTACCGCGGGTGAATTTTCATTGTTTCAAGAATTCACTGGCAAAATATAAACGTAAAGTTAAATTATTGGCTGCGGTTGAAATTTCATTCAAATGTTCAATTCTCCGCAGACTTTTTTTATCAAAATTTATTTATGCAGAGGAGTGGAATTATAATGATAAAAAATGATGCTGAAGTTTGCAACGTTGGAATGCAACGAAAAATATTTTATTTTATTGTTGATTCCTTTAATTTTCAATTTCATCCAAATTTTCCGAGCGAATATGTTTTCGGGTGGCAAAAATCGATCATTTTATCATCGTAATTCAATTCTCCATATAAATAATTATTTTTGCCAAACATAAAAAAGAATTTCATTACATTCCAACGATGCAAACTTCAGAATCATGACAAAAAATCATTCAAATTCTGTACAAAACCCAAGTTATTGAAACGTCAGGCCTGCTGGGTTTACTTTAATGAACCAAGAACTGGACGCGTACAGATTTGAATTATAAATGCGTCACGAAAAGCGGAAATTCGACCATAAAGGCCTGTAAATATTCGTTTAAAATCGTGGCGCTGTGTGCTCTCGCCTTTCTTGCAGGCCAGTCGTCCTCGCAGACGAAATTTACGTTAATTGCGAGCACACCATTCGCTCGTCGAGAGAGCGCAAATTTATTAACAGTCGGCCGTTATATTTCATGTCTGTCCATGAATTTTTTCATTGTGTACGAAAATGCAAAAAAGTCGAGTCAAGCGTGAGTAAAAATTTATGACGAAAAACAAATCAAGTAAATATGAAAAATCCGCGCCAAAGTTTTGAAATTGAATGTTTATTTCATGGACCGAAACACTGAGAAAGGGTCGATCACTGTGGGATAAGACTTTTGGTTTAAATCCTTGAAAGCCATAAATTCGAGAAAAAACGTGTTGCGCAAAGAGAGCATGAGCAAACGGGTTGAAAGGATTGGAAAAAGGGATGGAACGAGCTCGGAGGATCCGTTTTCACTGTCGACGTGCACAGCACAGACGTACGCACAGAGTTTTCCATTTTTCTCTCCCATCTTTCTTTCTCCTATATCACGCTCTCTTTTCACGTAATAGACCTTTGCCGGATATGACGAAATGGATCGAAAAGAGACGAGAGCCAGTCCTGGGAGTGAGAAAAGCCTTTCATGTGAGAGAATGGGGAATCGCATGTATATGTGAGAATCGAAAAAGAAGTGAAAGCAAGTAAGGCCGACAGAGACACGTGAAAAGTACGTGCAAAAGCTCGTGTTCGCGGAGAGTCCGGATAAAAACGTACGAGTTTTTGCTCCGGGTGATATAGTTCGTTCCATAATTCGTTGAACCGTTGACGAGATGCCCTGAGCAGATTTTACCGGAAGTGAAGACAAAAAAGATTTTCGTTGGATCGTTCGAACGAATGGAAATTCTAAATCTTTCAGGCAATTCTCAAGTTAAAATTGAGTTGAGCTTGTGTGTGTATTGAGGAGACAAGAAACGACCTGTCGTCGCGTTACGGTCTCGTTGTTGATGCCTACGAAGAAAAAGTGATAAAGTTCGGTGGGGCATGAAACTTCTACACCCCTCATTGAACTGTAACCCTTTCATAATAGGCAGCAGGGAGCAAACGACCTCTCTTCGTGTCTCTCGACGACCCTTAACAATGGCGTTCAATGTCCGCAACGAGATTGAAGTGAATTTTTGCAAAAGCTCTGTATGATAAAAATATATCATTCATTACGAGCTCCGTATTTCAATAGTGAGATGAAAACGTAAAAGGATTCGAAATTGTAACAAGTTGCTCGCTTGGAAACTGATCGCACGACTTTATGGGCATAATTTTGAAATTGGCCATAGAAAAAATGACAATCAACAAGAACGTAGACGAATTTGAGCAGAGAAATTCGTGTTTGAATTCCATGGAACAATAATTCAGAGCCAACAATGGGAAAACAATTCCAACAAAGTGAAAATGAATGAGGACAGAGGGTTCGGGTTTTACGGGAGGAGGAGGGGATCACGCCTCTGGTGACCCCTGAACAAGAGGGATGCTTTTGCTTTTAGTCGTGCTGCTTTCTTCCGTCCCTGTAGTACGCGGGAGCTCCGGCATAACTGAGAGAAAGAGGAAAGTTTTGTACCAGCGTAAAACGCATTCCACCAGAGTTCCAATGTGTCTGCATAAATGTGTGAGTACGTCGCCCATGATGCATTGGAAATGGCTAGCTCGAAGCGCCCCGAAGTTATTTATCCCCTTAGCCTTAGCGCGATCGACGACATCCCCTCGTCCCGGGGGCGGAAGGAGAAGAGTTGGTTTAGGTTTTTGCGAAGGAGAGATGAGGAAACACATAGAATCCGACGTAAAACGACGGGGCGACACCCCTCGCAGGCTTGTCCCGAGAGGGGAGATGGAAGCGAAAAAAAAAAAAAGAATAAATATAGAAGCAACCCCGTCGTGTTGAGCCTGCATGAAATTGTACGGCGTGGCGCTGAAGGGCAGACGGAAAAAAGCTGGAATCGCGCAACGAAGAGGGTGCAATTCCTCGACGTGCGGAATAGCTGGACCTTTGCAAGCTGGAGCTTTCACATGCGTCCACACGCGTACATAAATAGTCGATAGACAAGAATGAAAGCTTGTTGCTCGGTCCCCATTCGTCATGTTTTCTCTCGCGACCATTCGGAACTCTATGACAGTAGGCGAGGAAAAAAAATTCACCCTTTCGAACTCTCCACGCACTGTTACTTGTGAATTAAATGAACATATCGCAAGAAATGATGCTGAAGTTTGCAAAGTTGGGAGGCAACGAAAAATATTTGATTTTATTGATAATTCGTTCAATTTTTAATGTTATCCAAATTTTTTGAGCTAATTTTGTTTTTCAGCTGGCAAAAATCAATTATTTTATCATAGCAATTACATTCTGCATTTGAATAATTATTTTTGCCAAAGATAATAAAGAATTTCGTTGCATTCCAACGATGCAAACTTCAGATGCATTCGCAAGAATTTCCATTGGGCTGAGGCCTCGAGGTGTTTCGCTTCCACAAAGAGTTTAATTATCCCGCGGAATGATTAAATTATCAATGATAAATCGTACATAGTAATTATACGAGCAAAGTTCCCAGCGCCGCTGGTTAAATTTGCAATTTCGTCGACTGCCTCTGGCCCTGATTATTTATTCGTCAAAGCCCAAAGTTCTTTATTATGCCTCGAATCGAAATAGCACACGTTTCAAGGGATGAAATAAACAACAAAGTTAATTGAACGAATTACAGATTATTTCATCGTGACTGGGATTTCGGTGATAAAGTAAATCTCTTGCCATCCCCAAGAGGATTTATGATTGGCGAGGAAATTGCTTTTTTTTTTGTTTGCGGTTTGAGGCTGCCGAACGAATGGCGCGCATTCCTATGTGTTCAATCAACGTCGATGATCCCCTCGACAATGTTTGCAGGTGAAAATAATAACAACAATGGCGAAAATGGGGAGAATCTCAAAAATCTAGCTATGAAACAACGCACTGCCTTTTCTCATAATATACTCAGCGTATATGCCCGAAAAAAAGCTCCCATGGGGATATTCGCTCGCTATAAAATGAAGATTTATTTGAATCCGATATACAACGACTGCAAGCTCGTAATGGTGTGTATACAGAAACCGAGAGAGTGGGACAGAGAAAGAACGAAATAGAGAGTGCGCGTGTATGTGTGAATTCCGTATAATATTCACGTTCGTAGCAGCTGACGATAAATCGAATGATGGACCATTTAATATCAATAATCCCGAGATTTCTGCTACCGGAACATTGTCCACGTGCGTGTGTGTGTGGCATGTACCAAAATTGCGCAGTGATGAAATAACGAAGCGATGTCATGATATTTCCTCGGGAATATCCGTTGGGGAAATATAATAAAATGTTTGAAAACGAGAATGGAGGAAGTTGGAAATTGATGGTTGTAAAAATGAACATCAAGAATAACGGGAGTGTATTAATGCGGCGCGTCTATCAAACCGATACTTGGTGGCTGGCGACTGAACGCGAAAAAAGAGAGTAAAACTCGAAGGTTCTGAAGTGAAGTTGATTTTGTACAAAGTACAGGGCGAATTCGTCTCTCGTGCCTTACAAAATTTCGTCTTTTTTTCATCAGTTTCAGAAATGCGTGAATGGTGTAATTGCATTTTTTTTTTACAAGCCCCGCCATAATTTTCACCTTTACGATTCGTCCGTAGGATCGCGGCCGTAAAAAATTATCAGGTTAGTCTGATGGATCAAACGAGGGAATAGGGAGTATGACGCCTCCTGAGGAAAAAAAAGCTCATCTCTTGGGATTGCCCATCGTGCTTTCCTACACACGCGGAGACCTTTAACGATCGTACGGAATTAAATTTACGTTCGTCAGTTCTCCCCAGCTCGTACGCTCGAAAGTTGGAGAAAAGAAAAAAAAATGAATAAAAACTTGAGCGATGAAAGCGCAAGATGAACGCGAGATGAAAAGTTTCTCATCAGTGATAAAACCATTTCTGTAACTTATGACTCATCTGGGCTCCCAGTCTACAATTTTTTTTTTCTGCTTCAAGATTCAACAAAAAGACGACATTGTGACTAAATTATTAAATAAAAAAAAGTCTCGACTAAAAAGTACGTCGAAGATCGTATTTCTATAATTCGAAACGCGAAAGCATAAAAATTCACGAATAAATATCCAATAGACAAGTAAACGAGAAAGGAATAAATGAAAATTGAATGAAAAGCGTAATCAAGGTGCGAAAGAAAAATAATTACGTTCACTTGAGCCGTTTCCCTGCGACTTGAAAACGAGTTTGTGAGTCGTATAAGTCGGCAGAAAAAATAGTGTGGGAACGAGTAACAAATTGCGAGGAAAATAATTGCGAGGTGGAAAGAGGTTTGACGTTTTCGTTGAGGTTCAACGAACTTCATTGCCGATGTACATATAAATTAAGTCTGCTCTATGTATGAACGAGCTTCGAGCTCTCCATATGTTCCAACGAGACAAGACGATCGACGCGAGGGACACGAACTGCGGTTATGTAATGAAATTATCGCGACCGATACGAGCCAAAACGATGATCAATATCTCTCGAGGACAGGGGTTGAAAAAAATGAAAATAAAACCCATAAAATTTCATGGTCTTGTGTCCTCGTATATAAAAGTCTGGCAGGAGCAACAATGGAGGCTGCACATTGTTGTATTCGCAGATGATCCAAGCTCAATGGTAAGAAAGGCTCGATATCGCGTTCCAGAACCATGCGCAATTTGCGCACTCGTGCGTATCGTCACGTACGTTTTGATATTGGCACAGAGAACTCTGCGTTCGCGCGCCGAACCTCCTCAAACCTAATATTTCACGAATTCAACTCCAATAATGCGGCCAGACATGAACGGGCTAAACGGAATCAGAAACGAGTTGCGAACGTAAAAAAATTTACGAGAAACGTCTCAAACCAAGCAGATGAAGAGATTCCATGATGCTGAAGTTTGCAACGTTGGAATGCAACGAAAAATATTTATTTTATTTTTGATTCCTTCAATTTTCAATTTGATTCAAATTTTCCGATCCGATATGTTTCCGGGTGTCAAGAACTGATTATTTTATCATCGTAATTACATTCTGCATTTAAATAATTATTTTTGCCAAATATAAAAAAGAATCTCGTTTCGTTCCAACGATGCAAACTTCAGAATCATGAGATTCCTTCTTCACTTCCAATTTTGTGCTTATGAATCGTGCCAATTTCGAAATTATCGAATTGAAAAAAAGCTTTGAAAAAATGGGTAATAAAAAATATCCATGGGTGATGGGAAAACAATCTTGCACGATGATCGGTTTCAAATTCTTGATTCTCTTCAGCATGACCCAAAAAACTTTTCATTCAAAAGAAAGTTGTTATAAAAAGTTGATTGAAATTGCTGAATTAGTGTTTCTCATTGCGGAACAATTTTTCAGGGACACTCGGAAGTGGTTCATTTAAATGGATCCATCGAAATACGTTTTTGCCCATATTGGTCATACGCCGAAACTATAGCTGCCCACAGGTGGCCTCCCAATTGCTCAATTCCCATTGCAGCTCGACGATATCGAGTTTGCTGCGAGAGGCACACCAATCGAATGAGTTTTTTTTTTTCACGACAGGAAAACGTTCGCACGGTACAGTTCGATACGCTACGGCAGCTTTATTTTAAATATAGATATATCAAATACAAAGGGACATAAAATATAGTCAAGTATCAAATGTCGAAATTGTATCGAAATCCGATCGAACATGAAGAGCATGCGCAGGGGTTTCAAATTCTTTCCATATTCTCAGTCTCAATTTTCATTTGCGCAAACTAATTACACGGCATTCAATATATAAATACACGAATAATCAATCGAAACAAGAATTTTTGTCAATTGCTACAATTAATAATGAAGCACAATTCATTAAATTGTAGTCCAGCTAAGTGAACATCGTAATTTTTTTGTTTTGCATCGAAGTATACGCAGAGACGATCAAAGAAGTCAAAAAAAAAAACTAACAAGACAATTAAAGAATGAAGAATGATTCTAAACAACGAATTAACGTACGCTTGCCAGATTATAAACGGTCGGACTAAAAGTGCATTGCATGCATCCATTGCGAAGCAGGACAATGGATCCAGTCTGTTGGTCAAAGTACAGACAATGTGCAGTATCATTAGAGGGTTTTGTAAAGAGGGAGGGCAAAAGCTACGGACTGGTAAACTGGAAAGGAAACTTCAGTAATGCTGCAATAGTATAATCCTCGGTTGAAACAGTTGAGTATTTGTAACATTTGTGCCAGCAGACAATAAACAGGTGCGAGAGAATTCAGTTCAAGCTTAAGACGTGCACAATATCTTTATGGAAACGAGTTTCTATGAGCATTACGCGTACATATAGTGTGCGCGAAAGATCAGATCGCGAGAAGCCGAACCGCACAGCAGAGTAGAAAAGCAACATGGCGCGAATTACGAGAACTGAGGATTATTAAATTAATTAATCGGTGCAATTATGATGGTCGTAGAGGATAGTCACGCTCGGGGGAGAATCTTGGCAGCATATAATGTATCCGCGAGTACACAAACTCCAAACACGTGTACACATATGGATATGCGTTGATACGAATGCATGTTGCACTTGAGATACTAAAAATGCACCGTTAGGCGATTCTTAAATCATAACACATGCGACTCGTCAACAGTTATGTTTTTCCGACCGGAAGGAACAATTGTGAATCCGTTAGACGCGCTGATTTCGTTGAAAGAGAAAACAACAAAAAAAAAGTGATAAAAAATGTTTGAAACGATTCGAGCTTTATTGATTTTTTATACCGGAAGGTAGAAACGGGGCAAGAATAAAATAATTCATTTCGGATCGGAAATAAACTGCCGATGCATCGTTTGCTTGTCTAAATCCAACGATATTCAACACGACCGGAAAAACTATGTAGGTCTGCTGTGAGAGCAAAGAAAATCAAGTCTTGGGGGCGAAACCGCGATTAAATAAACGAGACGAAACAACAAAAATATTTGTGCGTGTGTGTTGACGTTCGAAGCATTAACGATTTATTTTTATTGGCAGAGAGCAAGAGAGCTCTAAGTACGTAATGGATACCGTGGGAAAAGTCTCGGCTCGAGCGGTAATAATAATGTCCGTATGTTGATTGAGTGGCTACCTCTCGTTGCTCTCGGCCTCTTCGTGGCTTGCACACAACTTTTCTTCACACATACGTCCATGTACATTTACGTAGCCTTCATACGTGACACTGTTTGCGTTGCTGCTGGAGCAACAGTGGCACTTTATTCACGCTCCGGTGCAAAAACGTGCTCGATTACATTTGTACACAACAATACGTGTACTAACACAGGCATAAAATAATACTCACATATTTGAACACGGAAGCGCAAAAAAAAGTGGCCGTGAAGAGGAATTTTCATCGATTTAGAAAATAAGAAAACATCGAGAGCACGTGAACGCAAGGCTGAAGAGGAGACCGATAAGATAAAAGTTGTGAAAATCTGCAGAGCAGCCCATAAAACGGGAAAAAACAGGAGGAGACGATTTATGGGAGAGAAAGTGTAATTCTTCTTAGCTCAAGTTTTCTCCACATTGTTCGATTGAATTGCCGAGGGACCGAGAGTCATCAAAAGCAATCGCAATTAAAAGTGAAAATTTCCTGCATCTCGTCCTTGGATACGATTGAAAAAAATTCGCGAGCGAGGAAATAAAGAAAGAGAGCAGACCTTCCATCATCGACGTGCAATTAATTTTTCTACTGTTCTCCCGCTGCTCAGCTTTTCCTTGTCTCACACATCGCGGTAAACGATTCGGTCAAATTTTATTTCATTACGTCCGTTTCCACTTAGCTCTGCAATTTTTGGATCCTTTTCTGATCGTCTGCGCGCCGAGCTCTCCATATTTTCCTATCAAACGCAACGACCAGGTGACCGGAAACTTACTTTTTCTTTCATTCTCTCGAACGAAGAAAGAGCAGAGGAGCGAGACGACGAAAAGCGAGATAGAAGAAGCTTTTTCATTCTTTTGTTCGATAACAATGAAAAGTATTCGATTCGAAACGTCGACGTATTTTCACAATTATAATAAGGGACCTCTCGAGGATGAACTTTTGACGCCTTTCATCACGAAGAATAAGGGAGAAAAAAATCACCCATCCCGCTACCATCTGAAGATATTATTACGGACTAAGATAAAAACCGAGGAGGAGCATGAAAAGAAGAAAACTTTTTTCAGACTTTTCTTATTATTGCGAGACACCGTAAAATGGATACTTTAATTAACTTCAAAATTGTGCTCTCCTAAAAAACTTGCCACTCTGCCATGAATGATTATTCAACGAGGTTCGAATAAAATTATAACCATAAATTACAGCAAATTCATTTCCAATCATTAAAGTTCCAAACCACGATAAAAAAAATGAACAGAAACGTGAATATCTTTGAAAAAAATGACACTGTATTGAATTTACGATGGAAATGTTGCAAAGTATGTTATGTGGGTGCGTTTTTAAAAGGATAATGTAAAGAAAGAGACGAAGAATAAATCCAAGTGTATTTCCATGACGAGAGAGCATTCCAGCACCCACACACGTACCATTTTTCACGAGTACGACCAGAGAGTGTAATAAACCTTTGTGACCCTCGACCAACTGGACACGTGAGAGAGCATTGCACTCAAGTTATGACATCAAGATTCTCTCAGAGTGCAAACATAACAGGTAAGTAGGATTTTTATGAGAATAAGTGGGTCGACCGTAGTCCGAGATTAAACTCAAAGATTGTTGATGAGCTTTAAGAATCTCCTGTTCAAAAAATTTGTCGTCGAAAGATTGAATACAAAAAAGAAAATGCATCTCAAGTTTGCATCGTTGGAATGCAACGAAATTATTTTTCATCTTTGGCAAAAATAATTATTCAAATGCAGAATGTAATTACTATGATAAAATAATTGATTTTTGCTAGCCGAAAAACAAAATTAGCTCAAAAAATTTGGATGACATTGAAAATTGAACGAATTATCAATGAAATCAAATATTTTTCGTTGCCTTCCAACGTTGCGAACTTCAGCATCATAAAAAGAAAGGTCAATATTCATCTCAAGAACTCCTAATGAGTTAAACTAAATGAAACCGAAGCACTTTGCGAAATGAGGGTAGTTCGTATCCGGAACAGCAAAACTAAAGGACAGTTTGAACTGGACCCAGAGTGTAACGATCCCTGGAGGCAAGTTTATGTCCATGGTATGGTGGATAACTCGAAATACAGGATGCTCGACAATTAGGAATAGTAGATTCAGGCCGAGTTGAAAATTGCACGCAGAACAATTGGACATAAATTCGAAACATCGCACTTGTTGTTTAATTAACTCCACTTACTGACAATTAGTCCCGAATTACTCCAAAAAGAATTTCATCTCGTTTGCTTACCTGTAACAAAAGAAAAGACACATGAGCATTCGATGCGATGAAGTACATTTGCAAACACAATCAATTATTTCAAAAAATTCAATTAAATTGATTGACAAATCGATGTCGCAAAGCGACCAATGGACTAGAATGACTCTGAAGTTTGCATCGTTGGAATGCAACGAAATTCATTGTTATTTTCGACAAAAATAATAATTCAAATGCAGAATGTAATTAGGATGATAAAATGATGGATTTTTGCCATTCAAAAAGCATATCGGCTCAAAAATTTGGATGACATTGAAAATTGAACGAATTTTTAATAAAATTCAATATTTTTCGATGCATTCCAACGTTGCAAACTTCAGCGTCATTAGACTAGAAGCGACTAAGAATTTTTTTCCACCATCGATGGCCATACACAAATCTTAGTCGATTCCAAACGTAAAAGATGGAGAAAGGTACACACTTTGTAAAAAGGCGAGAGGAGAGGGAAGAAAAAATAAAGAAAGTGGCTGATAATTAACTTCGAATTGGTATCGTTGAATGGCCCGGAGAACTAATTGGTTTAATGAGTCTCGTCTACGCGGTGGGCTTGTGTCGCTTTCTGCAGTCTTTTCATCGTATCGGAGAAAATAGGTCAATAATTTCGCTGAATAAGAGAGAGAGTCAATCGATAATTTGTACGAGAGTATTTCGTAATCAAGATTTGTACGATTCTAGGAATGAGGTACGTCAAAAGTATTGATGCTGGCACCGAGTTTGTTGACGCGCTAATTAGTCATTTTGGAGAACGCTAATAAGGACTGTATGGATTGACAAATTTCTGTGCTGACAATTACAACCTCATTAATGCAGTTGATTTTGATAAACTTAGAGACTTGGGTTTTATCGCTTTTTACTGAAAATCATTTCATATGCTCGCTGTTCGCCGGGGGGCCTTCATTTCACTGTGGATCCTGAGCTTTTTGTTGAAAGAGTCATTGAAATTGGTTCAGTGGTTTTCGAGTTATGAGCAGTCAGAAGAGTGCAGACGGAGTTGCATCGTATACAGATTTATATTCACCGAGAAGAAGAACGATGTGGAGTGTGTAGGAAAAACCATTCACGTTCGGGGAAAACAAACGTTGAGCTCCGCGAGCAAAGAGAATTCGCTTGCCAAGTGAGAAAAGAACAGGCGAAGCGTTGTAACTGCAGTGAAGCTGCGATAGCGAATGTGGAATAAGAAAAGGACGAACAGTTGGTACTGCTATTTATGACAAAAGGAACGAGGAGCCTCGCAAGCCTCGTCGCGCGGTAGAGAAGATGTTGAAGCAGGTTGAAAAATAGACAAGGTTGAGAAAAGGAATAGACGAAGATGCAGCAACAGTAAGAGAGAGACCTCAGCTCTCTTGGATCGGATGACCGGGATTTATCGTTCTTTCCTTCCGACCCAGACATGCTCTTCCTTTTTCATGAATTTCTCTCTTTCGTCTCTCAAGTCGATATTTTTCTTCCAGTCGAATGCTGGCATACAAAGAGACCAAGCACACATTACTTTACGTCTCAAGATCTCGTATTTTACGCCTTTTCGTTAATCCAGTGGTTACATAAATTTCGTTTCCGATTAAGTTTTCTCCCTTGTCGTCTAATCGTCTTCAAGACCATCTGCTTTAACGACCGCGGCCTTTGCCGGCCGGTAGAAAATCTTAAACCTATGACCCCGAAGTTTGCATCGATGGAATGCAACGATATCCATTTTTATCTTTGACAAAAATAATTATTCAAATGCAGAATGTCATTACGATGATAAATTATCCATTTTTGCCATTCGAAAAGCATATCGGCTCGAAAAATTTGGATGACATTGAAAATTGAACGAATCTTCAATAAAATTCAATATTTTTCGATGCATTCCAACGTTGCAAAATTCAGCGTCATCTTAAACCTCCATAGTCGCCCAAATTTCTAACGCGATTCACGAGAAAAATAAATACCAAAGAAATGACAAAATGACACTGGCGTTTTGTTGGGCAGGAGAATAATCCGAGGGGGATTTACGAAAGTCCGTATGTAGATTTGATATTCCGATAAGCGAATTGCATAATCTTCGTTAATTGAGTCGTTTCAGTATCGTAATCAAGAGCAGAGGGGCTGCGAAAGGGATTCGGCATATGTATTTGCGTGGAAACGGGTAGAAAATGTCGATGGTTGGTTTGCCCACGCGCAGCAGTGTCGTTAATTAATTATAGATCATTCGTGAAATCAACTGGCCGTTGAATTTCTCGTCGTTCTCCACCACACTCACCACGCTCGCGATTCCTCGTTCTATTTTCCAGTGGATTCCATGGTATGAGCAATGTGGCCACATGTACGAAGACATCATGGATAAGCTCGTGTATATACGTGTCTGATTTAATTCTCTTTTGAATTGTGAAACATGTGCGACGATGTGCCGATATCGATGCCGGATTAACGTAGCAAATAGCAAGTTAGAGCTTTCGGGAAGCGACATACATAAAGACGTGGGCTTTATCGGCAATCGCTCGACATTTGTACACAGTTATACACAAATTCGATGAAATAATCGCCGGTATCATGTTCGAATTGAATATATACGAATCAATAAATACATATCGAATGTTACTGGCGCGCGTGAGAGAATGACAAACTTTGTTTTTGCCCCGTTATTACGTCGTCCGTATTAAGCTCTATTGTTAGCTACGAGCGAGCATACATCGCAACAAGCATAATAGACTTTTCAGACCACGCACAACTACTGCCAAGTAGTAAGGATCACGGTGCGTCAGCCACGCACTTACCGGACTCACGAACCAAAACAAAAGCCAGCTTATTCCGCATATTAACAATGTCGAAACAAAGCTCCTGCTGTTATTTTGTTAAGGATCCGAGATTCGTATATAACGAGTTCGCTGGGTTGTCATGAGCGCGACGAAGACAGAGAGCGAGAGATGGCTTCTGCGATCACCGATTTCAATGGGACAGCACGCGAACAACTTTATTAAGTCGATACAGCTCGATATGCCATCAGGCTGTACTCGAAACTTCAGTTTCCATCTCTCTGCCAATTTTCTTTTCAACAGGACAACAAAAACGAACATTGCAAAACGAAAACCGAAGCCAATTTTGCTGTGACTGTATGACTCTAAAGTTTGCATCGTTTGAATGCAACGAAATGCTTTTTTATCTTTGGCTAAATTAATTATTCAGTCACAGAATGCAATTACGATAATAAAATGATCGATTTCTGTCACCCGAGAAAGCATATCGGCTCGAAAAATTTGGACGACATTGAAAATTGAACGAATCATTAATAAAATCAAATATTTTTCGGTGCATTCCAACGTTGCAAACTTCAGCGTCATGTAACTGTTTATGCTCTAAATAAATACGATCCCTTGTCATATTCGTTCGATAAAAATATTTAATTTTATTGATGATTCGTTCAATGTTCAATGTCATCCAAATTTTTCGAGCCGATATGCTTTTCGAGTGGCAAAAATCGATTATTTTATCATCGTAATAACATTCTGCACTTGAATAATTACTTTTGCCAAAAATTGAAAAGAATTTCGTTGCATTCCAACGATGTAAACTTCAGAGTCATCGAGAACCTTCTGTTCTTCGATGATGGACACGGAAGCTGAGAAATGCATTGTTTTTTTTATTTACGAGAGGGCAAGCCCATGAAAAAGACATTTTGTGTTCCTGTAAATCTTCACCATTGCTTGGTATTCTAAATAACACGTAATAACTATAGAAATTGAAAACAGAGGCGAGACCTACGACAATAAAAGGAGAACCGACTGTTTTATCTTTATCTATACTGCATTGGTGGAGCTGTCGCCGAAGAACGGCAGTGCCGAGAAGGCGTGGGAACCGAAACGCAGACTCGAATGTTTCTTTCTTGCTTTGCCGACTCTCTCTCGATATGGTCCGGTGTGGCAGTTACACGAGCAAGACCCACACGAGGGTTAATTTTATTTCGTACTGCCGTCTCACTCTGTCTCGTTCTCCCTCGCGCTCTCTCTCGGTTATCTGAACGGAAATGCTTCTGGATAAGCTTTGAACCTATTGCGATGTTGCGCAATCGTTACTTGTCAACGACCAGGTTGACCTCGCTCTATGGCCAGGGATTCAGGTCCGGACCGTCTCTCCCGATCAATTTTCTCACGGACATTCACCGGAGCAGTTTCCAAAAAGATTTCGCAATCATTTTTTTTTGCTAAAGATAGTTGAATTAATTTTTTTCCATCAACATTTTTTTAGTGAGGAAATCGATTTCCAGTTGCATGCTAATGAGGCATCTGAAGTTTGCATCGTTGGAATGCAACGAAATTCTTCATTATCTTTGGCAAAAATAATTATTCAAATGCAGAATGTAATTACTATGATAAAATAATTAATTTTTGCCAGCCGGAAAACAAAATTAGCTCAAAAAATTTGGATGAAATTGAAAATTGAACGAATTATCAATAAAATCAAATATTTTTCGTTGCCTTCCAACGTTGCGAACTTCAGCATCATTGCTAATGATTTTTTTTTTTTTTAATTTTTAATCTGCAGAGTTTTGTTGCGACATTGAGACATCCTGGAAGATGTAATTTCCGTAAATGTCAATTAATATTTTATGAGCTGATAAGAGCAAGGGAATCAAGTTTCTGACGCATCGCAGCCATAATCCGACTTTGCAATTTAGACACGATTTATTCTTCTTTCCTCCTAAGCACGAATATCATTTCTATTCAAATGCGCTACGCGCTCTGCGTTTCAGTCCGTACAGACCGTTCTCCAGCCTCATAGAAATAGTGGAATGTCTTCTTCGAATAACTTTTGACCCGACCAGGCCTCGATATATGGTTGTATAAATTTTATGACTTTATTGTTGCTTTTGATTACAACTTACGATAAAGAATTAAATTGCCTTTGCAAGAATGACTTTTCGATACGAAATTAGAAGATTTAATGACTAAACGACAGAAAATAAATTTGAATATGTTGATTCGTACGTAAGCTACGAAGTGTCAAGGCTCATCAAATCTTCAATTTATTCCTAAACGAAGCATTAAACGCAGACATTGATAAAACTAGCGATGATGCATTTCCAAGTATTTTCAATTTTGTGCACCGATGATTGTCTTTTAAATAAATCCTCGACGAGTCACCTCCGGTCTGACAAAAACACCTGCGGCTTTTACTTTCACGTTTGTCGAACGGTAAATGAAAGGAGTTCGACGAGAGAGAGAGAGAGAGAGAAAGAGCGAAAGACCGCGGTAAAAGGAACGTGGAATACGCTAGAATTTTTCGCGTTCTATGTATTCCAGGCTTGAAATCGTGACTCATGTAACGTGTCAGCGGGACCATCGCTCCTGCGCGACCTGTTGACGAGAGACGGTGAATCATCGATTACGAGTGGATCTTGCGAAGGCGTTGATCGTAACCTCATGCAAGAAAATCGTTGTAAGATCAGTTATAAAAGGCAAGTTTAAATGTGTCAGCATCATCTTCGCACCTCGAGAATAACGAACGAGAATCGCGATTAGTTTCGCTATTTTTATTATTATTTGCGAATCGCCAAACCTCTTCGAAGTCACGTTGGCGATTAAGTAATAAAAATATGATGCTGAAGTTTGCAACGTTGGAATGCATCGAAAAATATTGAATTTTATTAAAGATTCGTTCAATTTTCAATGTCATCCAAATTTTTCGAGCCGATATGCTTTCTGAATGGCAAAAATGGATCATTTTATCATTCTGCATTCGAATAATTATTTTTGTCTAATATAAAAATGGATTTCGTTGCATTCCAACGATCCAAACTTCAGAGTCATCTAAAGATTTCCATATGAATTTAAAAAACTGGAAAAATAATAAGATGCAAATTTCAAAATGGATTAATAATGCAAGCGAAAAATAATTCAATTTATTTCAGCGTAATATATAAAGAGAAAATTAATGGGATATAAATGACCATCGAAGCTTGACTGCGCCGCCAACGCATAATTTTTCTACCTATTGCACGATCCATTGTAGAAACTTGCAGCAGGCACTATTGAATGAAAGTGCAATAAGCAAGGAGTGTCGAATAATGAATCGCACACATAGACAGAGAGAACCGACGAAGCCATAGAAATTTCACTCTGCCATTAACCACGATATTCATTTCCTCAGTTACTATGAATTTGCAGTATAATTTCCTGTTCAAATGTGCTGAAACTAACCGCGAGTGTTCGCAACTCGGACGATTGACCCCGTTCGATTGAATCGAAACCGTGTGTACAGCTTGTTAGTCTACGGGAGTGTTGTCATTCGAGAACATTTTTTTTTTTTCAAGTACTTCAACGAATTGCCTGAACGCCGGGAACAGCGAACGAGCCTCTCAATTAGACCAATTAGCCATGGTACAAAATTATAACAATCCTATTCGTTAATTCGTGAAATATTTCGTGATTGGAAATCCTGCTGTAGACGAATCGTAATTAATCAACAAATGTCAATGAAATATGAACGTAAAATATTTGATCGAGTATCAAATATCAAAATTTCACGCATTTTGCCACATTTAAGGTATTCGGAACGTTTTTTTATGATGACGGGAGAATGCTCGGTTCACTTTCGGAAATAATTGAATTTTATTACGAGATACGCCCTTATGAAAACAAAATGAAACGATGTTGAAGTCTGCATCGTTGGAATGCAACGAAATTCCGTTTTTTTTTTTTGAGCAAATCTCGAGATTCTCATGAAATATTCGATCAGGACAATAAAACGATTTTTTTTAGGATCGAAATCCAAAATCGGTACGAAAATCGTCATGGTTTTCGGAAATTTAACGAAAAATTCATAGAGCAAGTATTTTTCGTTGCAGCCCAACGTTGCAAACTTCAGCGTCATAAAATGACTGTGAGTTCGAGCCGAGCCAAAAGAAGGCGTAATAATTAAAAGACGATAAATATAACGGTGAATGAAAAGGAACAATATGGATTCAACAATGGCATTGTTGTTGCTGGCGCAAAGATCAAGGGTTGATAAAATACGTGTGATACTATGATACAAAGCGATAATATATATCAACGTCACTATTGATGACTCGGTACGAATAAGCGAAGGCGGACGCTCACAGCAGGATTCAATTGACGTCGATAGTCTCTGCCGAGGAGTGGAGTTCACCACAATAATCTTCCTATCTTTAAATATGCCATGACCATACCCGTGTGAAAGTCCAAATACATATATAAGTATACAAACAACAGAGTTTTTCGAAATCATTCCTCAAGTGCACTCTCGAAACGCCCTCGCGGTATCCACCGCGTCTAATACGACTTCGTCATTGTAATTTTTTTTTGTTTAATGTTTTATCGACCACGAAGCAAAAGATCGCGATTGACCTTGGCACGAAATCGAAAAGTGAGAGGAACGTGCAAAATTAAAACGATCAGAGTGTCGATCAATTTCCATGACTCTGAAGTTTGCAACGTTGAGACTCAACGAAAAACATTTTTTCTATTGTTTATTTATTGAATTTTGAAAATCGTGACAATTTTTTGAGTCGATTGAGTTTTTTCGTTGCAAGAGAGAATTGTTTTATTGGCTGGGCCAAATATTGAGTAATAATTATTGGCTCTGCTGAAGAAATAACAGAATTTCGTTGCATTCCAACGATTGAAACTTCAGGATCACTCAAATTCCTGCCTCTGGGTTCGAATAAATTTTCCATCTGCTCGAATAGAACGGAGCGAATCGGAAAAAAATTTACTCCGGCCAATCACACATGAAATTAATGAAGAGAGCAAGCGAACAGAAAGATTTTCATGTTAAACATAATTCTGAAAAAAAGAAAGAGCACCAAAGCAACGAGGTAGAGAGCGAGGGAGACTCCTCGTTGCCTCTCGAGCGATTTTCTGAATGAAGGCAACAAGGTGAAGGTGCAGAATGAAAGGATATTCATCGTGAGAGATGAATTGCAATGATAACGATGGAGGAGAAAAAAATGCACTGACAGAAGCGAAATTAGTAACAATAAGAGAAGAGACACTGCGAGCAGTGCAAATGCTCTTGGTAACAGCCAGTAAATGTGTATGGGAATATGTGTGAATTAGGTACGGACGATTCGAGGGTATAAGTAACTGCATGCGATCGGGAATATGAAGGAGATGAGGAGCAGAGACTTTGTGTGCTATTTCATATGCAAAGCGTGCAGTTATATCGCATGTGCGCGCATATATTCGAAGCCAAATTTACGGCTGACAAGTAAAAAGCCATAACTCTCGTTATATGGGGTGTTTCGAATAAAGAAGTTACGTCCATTTGTTTGCGTTCGATCGCGAATAGACGCAACTTCAGACTGCGCTTCAGACGCAAACTGTCACATTCACAATTCCTTAAAGTGCACGTGATACGCGTACAGTTGAAAACTTATGAGTAATTGCAGTAAAAATTTCGTGTAAGTTATTTGCGCGCGGTTGAGGAAACGAATGAAATTTCCTTGACTAAATCGTGTTTTCGAGCTCGTTAATATTTCACGCCGAAACTAAAGAAATTGGTTTAATTTCGTAATGACGTGAATTTTTACGAGACGATTGTTCGGAGCCAGGAAAATGAGGGCGCTGCGAGAGTGAGACTCTTCCACTGTTTGTAAGTCGAAGAAAAGCTTGTAAAAGTAAAAAGACCGAAGAGGAGGGAGAAAAAGAGAAGGAAAGGCCACAGAACGATTGAGAAAAGTTGCGGATAAGTGTTGGAGAAAACTTTCGGTTAGAGAAAGGACTTTGGGTTGAAAAAGTTTTAAGCAAGTCGTACTCACTGTATCTCTAAGAGCAAGGGAATCTACGGAGAGGAAGAGCGAAAGTGTAATTTCGTTGCTTGTTTTTATCTTCATCCTGGTTTTACGAGTTTCTCAGGAAAAAAATTTAGAGGAAGATGGAAATATTGGAAAAGAAAGCGAGACACAGAGAGGCTGCGTGACAAGAAATGCAACAAAAAAACTAGAGCAAAATGTAAGAATAGATGAAAAAAGGCCAAGAAGAGTGGAGACACTTTTTGCTCGCAGCATCCACACGGGTAGAAAACGTTACAGTCCCTTTTCGCCTCAATCGTTACTCCAAAGTTTATCCTCGAGGAGCTCGTGTTCGTGGTGAGACGCGGGCGATCATAACTCTTTTTTCGACTTTGTTTCTCATCTTCTCCGCATGTCTCCCGAGCATTTCCTTTAGCGGTAACCTGCTGTAACTTTTTTATCCACGGATACGCTCAAAAGGTCTTGCCAAGCTCAAATTAGTTTTAGCACCACCCACCATGGGGAAATCAAACGACCGCGTGGAGAGTCCCGCGTGTATTGTGAAGGCAAAACGAGAGAAATTTCCAAAATTTTGGAAATAACGAGAAAACAATAATTGATCGATGCGACCGATAAATAAAATAAAACATAAAGAAATGTTTCGTTTGCCGCGTAATTATTCGTTTTATACCGTCAAAACTATGCATCTGAAGTTTGCATCGTTGAAATGCAACGAAATTCTTTTTTATCTTTGGCAAAAATAATTATTCAAATGCAGAATGTAATTACTATGATAAAATAATTGATTTTTGCCACCAGAAAAACAAAATTAGCTCAAAAAATTTGGATGACATTGAAAATTGAACGGATTATCTATAAAATCAAATATTTTTCGTTGCCTTCCAACGTTGCCAACTTCAGCATCATGTCGAAACTTTTCTTTCGAATAAAACTTGAGTGCATTTTTATCTTTGATAATAATTTTTTCCTACATTTCGCAGATTGGATCGCGCTCGAGAATTGTTCGAAAATACGATCGTCATTATTTTTATATTTGTGTTTGTAAAAACGGAGAATAAGCGATTTTTGCTTTGACGAGAACCGACGACAAAGTGCCGGAAAGAACCGAGCGGACCTTTACGGCTACTTAGAATGCGATATCTTTAAACGATGTTTTCTGTCTGCCTTTTTCCTCTGCCTGCTCGCGGCTTGCCTCCAAGTCTCTCACTGACGAAGACCCTGTCGGAGGAAGAGCCCCAACCGATTTATGGCAGACCACACCGAGTCCGAAAGGGACTCTCGAGATATAATCCGCTAGTTTGACAAGTATCCAAAGTTGAGAGGAATATCCTCAAATGCGCCGCGTAGTCAGCGTGCACCTTAATCTTGGCCTTAAGCGCCTATACTTCCAGGAAGTCCTGCATTCACAACACCAACAATAAACCCAAATATTCACCAAAATACCTAACAATTTCTCAAATCTCAAGTTTTTTTCCCCCCAAATCCGATGAACCATCAAAAGAAATTAAATAAATTCCCCATTTTTCCCCTTGCCTATGAATAATTCGTTACTTTTCCAAAAAAATTCAATTCCAGTCCGTTGAAAATTTCAAATCCAATGAATTCAACGAAAAATACGATTTCCCATCCATTTTTTGTTCAATTTCAAAAACCATGACAATTTTCATACCGATTTTGTGTCTGGATCCTAAAATAAGATCGTTTCATTGTCCTCGCGAAATACTGAATCAAAATTCTCAATAAAAAACCGAATTTCGTTGCGTTCCAACGATGCAAACTTCAGAATCATATGAAAACATCGAATTATTCTATCAAAAGTCGTAATTTTAATCCCAAAATGACTGTCGATGTAAATCCAATATCCCTGAGAGCCTCTCACACGCTGCGAATTGTTCGATCATAAAATATAATCCAAGAATAAACAAACAAGACCCTAAGATTTAAGGTGAAGCTCCAATGCTGGTGAAATGGTCTTTATTGCGGAACGAGAGCATGAATATATGCAAAGATGAAGGATCTAGGTGTGAAATGAGGGCGTTACGCAAAACCTTTGCTCCACGCCTTGTTTCCTCGATCGGGGCACGCTCCGTATCTCGCGGTGTTTTGCAAAGCCCTGCGATCGTGGCATTAGTATCTGATAATGAAAATAAGCCTGCACAACCAAAAGCCACAATAACGTTCGAAAGTGTAGATAGATGTACAAATAAATGCACAAGTCAAGGGGTTTACGTATTTGCAAATAATCCCTAGGGCAAATCTTGATTTCAGCAAAGCCTTCTGCCTCGTGCACTTCGCTGTAGATATGTGTACATGAGCATGTATGCAGGATAGATAATATAATAGCAGAGTTATTCACCAGCGACTACGTCGATAACGTTCTCTTTTCCCAAAGCGTCTTCAAAGCGATTTTGTATTTGCCGAAGCGACGTCTCGATTCAGCGATGAAGCTTGACGTCTCGATGGTTAATAAATTTTCCACTTGTGTGTTGCACTTAACCTACACGTTTCTCAGTGTGAAAAGTTTTGCAAAATTTATAAGTAATAAGATCAAGGCTCGCGGGGAGATTGAGCCAGACACAGGCTGAACGAAAATAAAAGACACACCACCACTTCCGCGTGATAACTTTCCTCGATAAAACTCTCCAACCATAGAAGCAGAGCCCGGAGCGATTCGAGGCACACAGGAAAATTCTTTGGAAATAGTGATCGAGGCTGCGTCGAGGGATCTCTCTTGCGCTCTTTATTAGATTCAAATTTAAGTCACGACGATTTAACGACCGATTTTTTCGTCAAATTTTCATATAAAAAGACAATAATTGATGTTCGAGTCTCCGAGGGTGTTGACGAGCTCAATTCAGACCTATAAAAATGTTGAGCTCCATACACATTCGCAAACTCCAGCGCTACGTCGATGTGGAATTAATCTCATGAACTAATTGACTCAGCCAACGTCAGGGGCATAATTAATGCTTCTCGGTCGTCTCTGGACATACGTAGAATTAAAAAATGTAAATGGCATTCAGTAGTGACCATATGGAGTGTTGAATATCTACTTATGTAGGAACAGGGTCAGTAAACTTGGACGTTAATTCTAATGATGTGAAAAAATACTGCCATATCCACTTTGCAAATTAGTATATGGAGCAAACAGATGTATATGCTATCTCATTAATTGGCAGTGTCGGCACGTGTACCATGTTAAAAGGTTGTGTGCGAGTGTTGCATTCGCCCGAGAGATGCAGCTGACAAATGGGAAAACTCTGACAAAATCCCAATAGACTTTTAAATTAGCTCGAGGTTTAAAATTTTAAAGAATAAACAGGACAGAAAATTACGGTGTTGAAGTTTGCATCGTTGGAATACAACGAAATTCGGTTTTTTATTGAGTATCGTTATTAAAATCGGTATGAAAATTGTCATGGTTTTTGAAATTGTACAAAAAATGTATAGAAAATCGTATTTTTCGTTGGATTCAAACGCTGCGAACTTCAGTGTCGTCAGAAAATTTTCTCCGTTGCATGGCATCGAAGACTTTTTGTCCTACAATTTCGATAAACGCTATAAATAAACTTGATCACGAGTCTTGCTTGCTCCCAATTTCTTGTTCTCCCAGCTCGTTTTTTTAGTTCCCTGAACCTCTCATTTATATCCATTTCGCCCTTATTCGTCTACCTTTGTCGCTTCGTTCTTCCGATTCGTCAAAGTATTCCCTTCGAGTGATTCCCACTGTGGTCGGGGGCGAGATAAAAATGATAAAAATAGATTTAAAAAAACCGGCGGTAACAGAAAAATAAGAGAAACAGCGAGATCGAGCTGGAACGGGAGAGAATAAGGCTGGACGAGGAGGGAACGCGGAAAAGTCGTTTTTCCTCGCGCGGTCACTGACAATAAAATTATTATTTCTTGTGACCCTTTTAACGGCTCGAGGCAAAGCAGCGCGCGGGAAACCTCAAGAGAAGCGTGCTCTCTTTCACTTTTATCGTGCATGAAAATAACTCTCAGTGAAGCTCGGCGCGAACAGCAGGAGAACAAGAGCAAAAAAAAAAGCTTTTTTTTTACATTTATTTTCAAAGCATTAAAAGAGCGAGATGGAGAAATGGCTGAGAATCTTTTCTCCAGAGAGACAGAACCACAGTTTTTCGAGCATCAGGAGCGCGAAAGTAATTTCACGGCTCGCTCGTGCAAACCAAGAGAGCTCTCGCCTCCTCGCCACACAGAAACATTTACACCCAGCAGCAGCGTACAAATGCTTCATGAACAGCCAATCACGCTTTTTCCTACCGTTTCTTATGGCAATATTAAATTTTACTGCGAATCTATGCACGCATTACCGATAAGTCGTAAAATACTCAAACCCCCAAAACGCGAGTCTCGATCTTAACATATCGCAAGTTTCTGCATGCTAAATGATAGAAACGCAACAATAAAAACTTTTATATGTAATTCCGTCCAATATTTGCAGTGCCTCGAAAATCTCGAAAGCAACGTAATGATGGAATGATGCTGAAGTTCGCAACGTTGGAAGGCAACGAAAAATATTTGATTGTATTGATAATTCGTTCAATTTTCAAGGTCATCCAAATTTTTTGAGCTAATTTTGTTTTTCGGCTGGCAAAAATCAATTATTTTATCATAGTAATTACATTCTGCATTTGAATAATTATTTTTGCCAAAGATAAAAAACGAATTTCGTTGCATTCCAACGATGCAAACTCCAGATGCATATGATGGATCGGTAAAAGAAAAAAAAATGACGTCATCGTGCCGATTTATTATTGAGATAATTCGATTGAAAAATATGAACCAAAACGGAAAATTCAATCCTACAAAAAAATGTGTCATTGCCTAGGAAGATTCTTATGCAGACTTGTATGGAGCGTGAAATTTCGTCTCTGCAAAACAGGTTTACTGAGCATAAAAACTATTTACACGTACCACACACACGACTAGTCGCAATCCGTTTTATTCATTTAGACCGCGCGTAGTATAATCGATGCAACGTAAATTCAAGTTCATTAACGCGGTGTATTTACAAATGCAGCGAATACGTGGGCTCGCGGAGCGGCACCATATTTTATTATGTAATAAAACAACGTGAAGTGAAAATATACAGAAAAAAAAGGTGAGATAAAAAGGAGTGAGGGCCGAAAAGAACGTGTGTAGCGTGCCTACGCAACGACGTCGTTTGAGTGGGTGTTGTCTACACTCCTGAAATTATTACAAGGACACGATAAAATGCAGTCGAGGATAAAATTCCACGCGGTGACTGCATCAAAATACTCGAGGAAGCAGAATGGAGCAAAAAAACGGAAAAAAAAAGAGAAGCAGAGAGAGAGAAAACAATTAAATGGGACAAAAAGTCAGTCTGCAGAAGCGCCTAACTCGTGAAGAATTAATTTTCTCCAGTAAGGGACATACGAAAAGGACTAAGGGATAAAATGTGCTGAGCGTTAGAATTCTTTTGTTGAAAAAGTGAAATTTATATACTCCGCAAATTCAATTTTTTTTCTTTCCGCTCCTTTATTCTTTTCGGAGTCTCAAGGAAAAGGGAAACAAAGGAGCAGCATGTTATTAAAGGGCTGATGGAGACGAAGGGACGGGAAACCAGGAAGAAAATAAGAGGGAAGCCCGAGTGAAAGAGAAAATGGGAAAAGCGTGGAGAAGCTATACACAACTCACTCGCGTAATAACTTTCTCGCGCCTGGCCGCGATAACAATAAAGGCGATTGCGCAAAGTGAGCTCTTAGCAAAGCGACCCAGGTGCCTGCTGCGCTTGTACTTATATGCATACATTAAACGTACATTGACCGCCCTCAAGTGCTGGATTACGTGTACCCACATCCACTTCCTTCTTTATCGCGATAACTTTTCGAAAAAAGAAAATAAAAACGTCAAATTTGCTTATGCTCGAAAATCAAAGAAACGTGTTCGTAGCATTTTGTGAAAAAATCACATGGAATTGTAACGCATGAAAAGCAAAAAGACTTGATCCCAATGACACGTTCAAGTTTGCATCGAAATTATTTTTTCTCATGAATCTGAAGTTTGCAACGTTGAGATTTCAACGAAAAACACTTTTTCCATTGATTATTTATTGCATTTTGAAAATCATGGCAATTTTTCGAGTCCATTGAGTTTTTTGGTCGTAAAATTGGTTCGTTTTACTGGCCGGAGCAAATATTGAATAATAATTATGGGCTCGGCTGAAAAAACAACAAAATTTCGTTGCATTCCAACGATGGAAACTTCAGGATCATTTTTTTTCTGCGGCGAAATTCAGTATTTAAATGCGGAATGTAATTACGAGGTTAAAACGATCGCTTTTGCGACCCAAAAAGTATATGGGCTCGAAAAATGTGGATAATTTTGAAAATTAAACAAATCATCGATGAAACGAAATATTTTTCGTTGGATTCCAACGTTGCGAACTTCAGCTTCATTTGATCCCATTAAAATCGATAATGGCGAGGCGAACAATAAATATTGGCAAGACAGCGAAAAAAAGAAAACAAAACAAGCCAGATTAGTCTAGTTGAACACTGATTTAATGACGATTAATTGAATGGAGGCTTAAAATGTCCAGCCCAGACATTTGCTTCGATGGTGGTCGTTACTCTCATCTAATTATACACGGGGATACGGCCCTCTCGGTCCATTCGTGACGTACGATCATTAGGGATTGGCGATATCTTGTTATATCGTTTGTCCTGTTGCATCTCTCGGGCATGGCCAATCGATGAGGTAAAACAAGCACGATGGGAGAGCACGCGATTACGTGCGTTCGTGGGAGAAACACATCAGCCAGGTTGATGGAATACGAGGAGAGAGAAGATGAAAATGGAAGTTGAATGTCTCCGTATGCACAATGGCGACTCGCATTTCTCGTGTCTCCGCACATATGCAGATTGGCAAATTCGTAATCCAATTTATCCGGCTTTTCATTTTGTTGTTCTTTTCACTGGTTCAGTTCCGCATATACACGTCAATACATAGACGCGTGTCGATCCAGAGCAGGGATATTGGCGGTCGATGCACGTATATGCGCGCGGAAGCATCGCGAATTACGGTGTCGGGCTCGCTCGCGATCATTGTGATTGCGAGCTCCGAACCATCACTTACCGAAACGTAATCAATGTCGCAATGCAGTTTCAGTTTGTCAACTTCGAACTAATCAGTACACTAAACGTTGGCAAGCCATCAATAAGAAGCCCGCGGCCGCGATAAAATATATTTTTATTGATCTCGGCGACACGACAAACAACTCTGAAGTTTGCATCGTCGTAATCCAACGAAATTCTTTTTTATCTTCACACTGAAAATTCAATTTTGTCAAAAACGTCGATATTTTATTGACAGCGAACTAAATATTTTGGGATGATTTTTAAATTTTCATTATTTCGACAATATTTTTCATTGTAACGAAACTGTCAGCAAAATTTACGATTGGAATGACAAAAATTTACTTTCCGAAAAGATTTTCCAGAATGTTTTTTGCTGGAATGACAAAATTTTCGTGATTTTTCGAAAAAACGTTTAGTTGAACGTATTCAACAAAATATCGATCTTTTTCAACAAAATTTTCTTTTCAGTGTAGCAAAAGTAATAATTCAAGTGCAGAATGTAATTACGATGATAAAATGATCGCGATTTTTGCCCCCTAAAAAGCATATGCACTGGAAAAATTTGGATGACATTGAAACCTGAACAAATCATCGAAAAACTCAAATATCGTTCGTTGCAAACTTCAGCATCATCACGAGAATGCAGACCGAGAATGGATAATGCAATAGCAGGCAGTTTTGTTGGGCAAACTTTGGTGAATACGCAGCATCACTCGATCTTTTCGTTTCTTTTTCAAGCTTGTGGGAAATTACATCTGCTGCTCTTTGGAAATACTTTTTTCTTTGCCCGGCTTGAAAAAGCCTTCTCACCTCGTTACAAGGGAGTACACGCGGCGTATCTATAGCTACAAAGTATAGAGAGGACATAAGATAGTGTGGGGCTTTTTGATAATGTAGACTCATCTGGAGAACTTTGTATATACATCAAGAAGAAAGTCGGGAGGGGTTCAGACACGCTATATCGGTGTTTCCAACGATGCAGAGAGACTATGAGAGTCGATTGCGTATACGTAGAGAATTTCCACTGGTTTTGTAGTAAGGAAATATATATAACAGTGCGGAAGGAGCCATGGGATGGGGCGAATGTTCCAGAGTGCCAGAAATCGATGTTTGGCCCCACATCTCATGGTTGCTTCGCCTGGTAAAATCGAGAGAGAGAGGGCAAGAAGGAAAGAGAAAGAAGGAGAGATTGAATGAGAGCGAGAGAGACTTTTCCCCTCGCGCTTTCAAGCATTTTTCGTACAGCATCTTTCCCCCTTTCAGAGCAGTGTATCCCTTCAGCATCCCCCGCCACAGCAACCTCAATGATTTTTTCTTCTCGTGGCGCTACTAGCTATCGTTCATTTTTCGTTCATACCCAGTGGAATAATAAAAGCCCTGGAATAACATTGTCTCAACGAAACGGGTTCGAGTTTACACAAAAATTGCGGAAAAATTTGCATTCCTAATTATTCGGAGTAGCAAACGAAAAAAAAATAATAATGAGTATTTTTCTCCCTGCGCTTTCGAGCTTAATTCAAAGAATTGGGAAATGTTGAAATTTTACAAACATGAAAATAAGAAAATTTGTCATTTTTAGAGATGGATTTCCGGTTTGAATGTGCCACGAAATCCATGATGTTGGAGTTTGCATCGTTGGACTACAACGAAATTCGGATTTTTCTTCAGCGAGTCTCAAAATTATCATTCAATATTTAGTCCGGACAAAAAAAAACGATTGTCTCTTGCGTCCCATAAATGCAATCAGGACGAAAAATTGCAATGACTGTCGAAATTCAATCAATAATTAATAGAAACAATATTTTTCGTTGAATCTCAACGTTGCAAACTTCAGAGTCATTGAAATTCAAGGCACAGGATTCTTCACTTTTTCCAAGATGTTTAAATCATGAAAAATTGTCGAATGGCGAACTCAAGAAAAATGAGAAATAAAATATGTATAAATGGTAATTATTTATACGTAAACTTAAAATAAGCAGCCCTGGGTTCTGTTAAATGTTCCATTTAGACGATGTTGAAGTTTGCATATGGAATGCAACGAAATTATTTCTATTTTTTTACTTTTTTTAAATTGAAATCCTCAATATTCGGTCAGGACAATAAATCGATATTCTTTTAAGATTGAAAAACAAAATCGGCACGTAAATTGCCATGATTTTTGAAATCGAATAAAAAATAAATGGAAAAGTTTTTTTTCGTTGGATCCCAACGTTGCGAACTTGAGTGTCATTCCATTTAGTTCTGCTCCTCCTACATTTCTTGCCATTCTCTATAAAAAGAGGATAAACTAGCACAATTTTTTCTCTTTCACTGCAGATCCGCCCTCGGTAGGATATTGCCTTCGCCCGGATCTCTTGTTTTCGTTATAAACGTGAAAACATAAAGAATAAGTAGAGAAAAAATATATGCTGGTGAGAGCGAGCGTGTGCATTCAGTCCAAGGAACCGCGTTCATTCGTCATTCTTCTCAAAGTTCTCTCCCTTTTACCTTGAAACGACAAAATAGAGAGAACCTGCCATCGAGACGAAAGAAGGAAACTCGAGATTGAGCATTGGGGAAAGATAAAACGAGGCGACCGATGCTGAAACCCTTAGTTTCTCGGAACAAATAAATGTCTCATAAAAACGTGACGAGAAACATTTTTCTCCCTCAAAACGCTTGAAAAACTCGGCAACTTTGTCACATCAACAGAATAAAATATCGCCATTACATTATTATAAATGTAAGAGCAAAAAAATAATGGAAAAAAGACAAAATGCATCAAAATTATATTGTCAACGAGATCCGCTGCATTAAGAAAGAATATTTGCCTCGAAACATGAAAATCATTTGTGTCCGTAAGTCGAAATAAGTGCAACTGTGATATCGAACGAAGAGAGATCGTATTTCAAGGGAAAATCAATGACCCCATCGCAAAGTGCTCGAATCCTCGTGTACCCAATAATCCCTCGCCCTTAGCCGAAATAATGGGAACGAAGGAGAGATTTCCAAAAACGTTAAAGCCAATCTACCCCAAAAATCATCCCCCCCAAGTTATTCCACGGTTATTAACGTTCTCTCGTGAAAAGGGCGAAACTTGTCGTATTCCGAAAACGGACTATGCGTCTTTTCGACTTGGGGGTATCGATCGATAAATCGATGAAATATGAGGGTTTTCAAATGTATGACAAAAGGGACGTTTGTATATTATCATATATTTAACGTGCCTGTGCAGTGTACGCGATGAACAAGTTCATGGCTACAGTTCGACGTTCCCCAGACTTCGTATACATATATGTGAGATATAGGGGGCGAGGGGGAGGGGGCGAGAGGACAGGAATTCCCCTCCTGGCCAAGCTGTCTGGCAATGGCAATGTTCTGGCCATTACAAGCTATATAGGATCATGGACACAGGGAGAACGCAAGAGAAAGCTTGGTGGGTTAAAAGGGAACAGAAAGTGAGGGTGCTCGCAATGAGTAGAGGATCCCCTCGGGCGTTAGCGAGGGCGGGGGGTGGCCGTGGTATACATGGGGTGTCCTTGCCGGGGCGGTTGGGGTACAAAGTACGCGCGTATACATGGTCGAATAATGCAAAAGCATCGGAGAGACAATACACGCGAGGAGACACATAAACTACAGCTAAACCGAAGCAGGCGTAGCTTGACAAAAAAAAATGGCTGACAAGCTCATATGTGAATCAATAACAATGAAATCGAATAGCTGATGAAAAATGATGCTGAAGTTTGCAACGTTGGAATGCAACAAAAAATATTGAATTTTATTGAAGATTCGTTCAATCTTCAGTGTCATCCAAATTTTTCGAGCCGATATGCTTTTCGAATGGCAAAAATGCATCATTTTGTCATCGTAATTGCATTCTGCATTTGAATAATTATTTTTGTCAAAGATAAAAATGAATTTCGTTGCATTCCAACGATCGATGAAAAAACACAAAAACAGGCCAACGAGATTCGAAATAAACGGCAGAGTGGCTTGTGATAAAGAAAAAACGGAATAATCGTTACAAAACTGTAACGAGTGAACCGAAAGAGTAAAGTATAGAGGGAGAAAGATGAAAGGGATGTGAATTAAGTGGGAAGAGGACTCGAGGAAATGGGGATTATCGAAACGAGAGTAGCCACGAGACTTGCGGTGGTGGTGCAGGATAGATAAGGACAAGGGACTGAAGAAGAAAGGGACGAGGGCGAATAGGGAGGAGCATGGAACCATGCTAAAGGGCTGAGAAGAGGGAGAGAGTGTTCCTGAGGGAAGGTTAGCTCGTAGAGCATGAGAGGGTGAGAGGAGTAATTAGCAGACAGGGCAAGAGGGAAAAGGACAGAAGGAGATTACAGCCATTTTGGGACGAGGATTGTTAACGGAGTGTGAGGCAAAACAGAGCAGTATATGGTTTCCTCCCTTCAACGCACTGCACCCACGCACTCGCTCGTGGTTTCTCCTCCAGCATCGAATCTCTCTGGCCTGTCTGTCACCACAAACCTCCCAGAGATGTGTATATACGCATGTTCAAGGGTTAATTATGGTCCACCATGGTAACATATCTTTGTCCTGCCGAAACTCTCTCCTCGAGTTTCGGTTTCCACCTACGTCAGAGTCCTATTTCTTTTGGCAATTTAGCAGCGCAGTTCCATTCATTTTGGCAAAACAAATTGACCTTACGAAATAACAAACAAAATCGTAGAAAAACCAAACAACGTTGTCCTCGAATTTTTGCTTTCTACAGCAGAAAAAATTGAATTTATTATTCGAATAATTATTTCCTGCTCATAAAATTATTCACGAATGCAATTTTTTTTAAGCTTCAAATAATTTTTTTTTTTTTTCATCCGTTAACAATTATTTAACAATTCGGCGTCAAATCGCGTGTCCAATGGTTCGAAAATTATAACCTGCATATTTTTTGATCCAATAGAAAGTTGAAAACTTATTTTTGCAATGACGTTGTACGCTCGAAATAGTCAATTGTCCATCGACTTTAAGGCTTGATTTTAGTACAAAACAGGCCGACAGACGGCGACGCGTCGCAGAGATTCGCGTATGCGGTGTCGTCCCCTGAAGAATACATATTAAAGAGCGCGCGCTACGAGAATTCGTGCCTTAAACTAATGAGTAAGGAAAATATAGAGCTTTGGTAACGCTTAGCTATGCTCATATAAAGCGAACCTATTTTTGAAGGGGCTCAGGTCGTCCCAGAAGCTTGATCTACTTTTTCGAGCGGCTTGGTGAAGCGATCTACCTCGCCAATGAATTCGAATAACAAAATCGATTCACGGATGAGCAGAAATATTTTTTTTTCTATTGGGAAATACAAAACAAAATTATGACTTTCTTATCAATTAGAATTTGGGTTTAGCGAAAAAATTCCAACATCAAAACGACTGCAAATAAATTCGCATTGGTCTCAGAAAAAAATGAGTCGATAAGACTCGAAATAAATGAAGAGTCACGTATGAAAGAGAGCATAAAAAATGGAATTACTATAAACGTTTTGTGCAAAGCGTCGTGCATTGAGATTCGAAATTGCAACGGCTGATAAAAACTTGGAGAATGATCAGGGGACAGAGAAGAGTTTAATCTCCTATGAACTGTCGTGAAGTGACAAAGCTTTGGGATGCTGCTCATCCTGACTGTTTAATCTTGGACACGCGTCACGTTTCGAAGCATATTTCGAGACTGAATGATATCGTATACACGTTCGAAACAACATGCGAGAAGAAAGAGACGCTATAGGTTCAGTGTCTGTTATCGAGTCAAGTGAACCAAAAGGAACGAATTTCCTGTAATAATTCATCATGGCATTGCGTGTAAACGTATAGCACGCGTTTCGAAAGGTGAAAAATCAATGACTCTGAAGTTTACATCGTTGGAATGCAACGAAATTCTTTTCAATTTTTGGCAAAAGTAATTATTCAAGTGCAGAATGTTATTACGATGATAAAATAATCGATTTTTGCCACCCGAAAAGCATATCGGCTCGAAAAATTTGGATGACATTGAAAATTGAACGAATCATCAATCAATTCAAATATTTTTCGTTGCATTCCAACGTTGCAAACTTCAGCATCATAAAAATCAAAGTTTATCTTGCAACTGGGGCCAAGTAAAATAATTTCAACTCCACACCGTTCTTCCTCGATATTCATCACCAAAATGTCATGGGAATGTGAAAAAAAAAACAAAAAAGACTTGTGGCAACAATGGAAACTTGAACGTCGGGATATTCAACGAAAAGTGGCGAATATCGTTGAAATGGGCGATGAATTATCGACGTATACGTTAGAGGATCATTTATAGCTGGAGAAGGATCGTTTCTATCGCACTTTGGAGGCCCTGCGGGCATGTTCGACAACATGAGCTTGTAGATGTGTATGTATACGAGAGCGTTAGAGCAAATCGAAGAGCAACGGGGGAGTTGTCAGGCCACGTTCGAAACGTATACGAGATCTCGTTGTAACCTCGCACGTCTAATGCACACGGGATTCGCTGGTTCGTCGTGCGACTCGCGACACAGCACCGAAATAATCTCATTCAACCGCCCTCCATGCGATTTGCGAGTGTACACCACTCTCGATTCAAAACCCCTCGTCGATGATCCTATGGCGCAGGGAGTATAATCGTATATATATGCGATACTACCCTTCCACCCTCTCCTCGGATTCTCCCCCATAGTGTGACCCTTTACGCGGTTATCCACACCCCGTATCGTGTTTCCTACGAATTTCACCATAATCGATAGAAAAATAAATCGTACGACTCGAGGCTCGACTTTCAACTTTTTTTTAGTAGCTTTCGAAGCCCAAGTTTTTTATTCGAGGCAAATGGTTCACTGATACAGAATTCTTTACGCACGACTCTGAAGTTTGCAACGTTGATGATGCTGAAGTTTGCAACGTTGGAATGCATCGAAAAATATTGAATTCTATTGAAGATTCGTTCAATTTTCAATGTCATCCAAATTTTTCGACCCGATATGCTTTTTGAATGGCAAAAATGGATCATTTCATCATCGTAATTACATTTTGCATTTGAATGATGATTTTTGTTGAAGATAAAAATGAATTTCGTTGCATTCCAACGATGCAAACTTACTTCAGAGTCATGCAACGTCGAGATGCAACGAGAAATATAAATTCTATCAATTATTTATTTTTAATTCTGAAAATCATAGAAATTTTTCATGCCCATTGAGTTTTTGGGTCGCCTGAAAAAAAAGATTACAACGATGTAAACTTCAACATCGTCTTTGCGCACGTGTAATTATTTCACGCCGAGCATGTTACCGTAGAGCCGTTCAGTGGGAATGATAATTTTGATTTTGTTGATAATCATTACGTTTTCGTGATTTGGCCTTCCAAATTTTCGGGTAACAAAAAAAATCGGAATTTCCGAATAAAATCAGTCGAAAAAAAACGTAATTGTACTCGGTGCACAATCCAAGAGAATAAGTAACTTTTTTCAATTGTATTTTGACTATTTCGTGTGTGTGAAAAGTGACGGAACATTTTTGTCCAGCATAAACGTGGCTGTAAACCGCTTGGTACGTGACATGGAATTCAAATTCATACACGAGAGGCACGGGCTGGAGATTCCGGGGAGCGAGAAGGGTTAACATACGCGTCTCGTTGAATTTTCAACTGAAATTCGTTGCTAAACGACGAGAACGTTCACGTGTGTCGGAATGTGTTTGACAACTTGGTGCGCTGTCGGTTTTCTCTGCCTTGTATCGAGATTTTTTTATTTAATTCGCGTCTCGCGCATGCCCCATCGAGTGAATTCTTTTACTAAAATATTCTTTACGTCAACCCACCAACAAATTTTATCACCAAAATAAATCAGTTCGCGGACTTTTTCCAACCCTAGGTCAATACTTAAAAAAAAAAAAAACATGCGAAGGCATTTTTGCTGTCGACTGTGCAGAACTGACGAATAAGAAATAAAAAATTTTACCATTCCGTCCCTTCGTGACGGGGAAAAGTAACGTCGAACGTATAAAATTGGATTTTTACTCAAATGTATTGTCCAGATCCAAAAATAAGGTGGCAAAGTCGAGATTTCATCTCTGCGAGAATTTAAAATGTTAACGCAGCCGGATCAGACTCTGTCAGGATGACGAAACGTGCGCGCGATCGTACGAGCAGGAATCAGTTGTGAGAATTTCGAAAAAAGATGATATCGGGGGCTCTTGGGCCCGAAATTTCAAAGGAAGGTTGTGTGACGTTGCACGCGCGCGTATAATTGGCGTTGAGCACGCGAGGCACTAAATCCAGGCTCATGAGAAGTAAAGTTAGCTCCACTCCACATGCTCACGATTCCATCAGACCGACACGAGTATGGAAATACCAGGAAACTTTGTATCTAGACATAAATTCCTACGGGAGGATCATTTTTTCTTGCTCAAAATCACTGCGAGGAGTCAGGCAGCACGCGAGTTCGAAAAATGGAGAAAAAAACGCTCCACTCTGAATCAAGAAGCGAACGAAAAATGTTGCTTGGAGGATTGACTCGACAAGATCGACGTTCGGGGCATATCGATCGACGAATCAAAAAAGTTCAAAGTGTAAGTCGAGCTTCAAGTTGCTGACGATCACGTATCAACATCGATCAAAGCGATGACACAGCACAAAGTAATGGTTTTGTATACAAAGGCAAAGTGTGTCCCGTTTGGCATAATGAAGTTGAGAATATACCGTTGAAGGCTTAGTCATTAAATCATCCTCTTATTATTGTTGACGCCCTTATTAGTAGAGTTGGCCGAGCTGCAGGTTCGTATCGAGGCATGCCTTGTAATTTATATAACACGATACCCTTCACTCAGCGTAGAAGCACATGGGATCCATGGGTGTGGGGATGCTAAATGATGGGTCATTGCGAGTGAGTGAAAGGATCGCTAGCCTTTGGTAGAATTTCATACAATATTGGCAATGTTGAAGTTTGCATCGTTGGAATGCAACGAAATTCCATTTTTTCTTTAGCAGATCTCGAGATTCTCATGAAATATTCGATCAGGACAATAAAACGATTTTTTTTTTTAGGATCAAAACTGAAAATTGGTACGAAAATCGTCATGGTTTTTGAAATTTAACGAAAAATTAATAGAGCAAGTATTTTTCGTTGCAGCCCAACGTTGCAAACGTCAGCGTCATTAATATTGTTAAAAAGCTTTCGCCAAAATTCCCGAGTATCCTCGAAAATAATTCAAACATTCTTATCAACTCCGGAGGCAAGAAAAGCGAGAGAACTGCTCGTATCTAAATTTTTGCAAGAGTCCAAGAGCGATATCTGATAAGCAAAAAGGTAAGATCAAACGTCGCTGTTCTCAAAGGTCTGTGAGATAAATCCGGCTGCTTTTCAACTTGCTCGCGCACACCCTTTCACAAAGGGATGAATTTCAAAGGTCCGAATAGTGAGTAAAAGAAAAAATAGAGAGAGAGAGAGAGAAAATGGGAGGATAAATGTCCGTGAAGCGACGAAGCGCGTTGCCCAAGGGCTTATCTGTGAGGAACATTGCTTTATCGTGTCTCCAGACTCTCGTTTGGTAATGTAAATTCCCGAGGGTCTTGCGACGTCTGCCGGAGTCACATGTAGTTGGTAAAACGTTAACAAAGCCAAAACTTTCTTAAAAAACATCGGTAAATATACTTTGACACGTGTCAACGTGTCCTGTGGTAAATCAGACTGAACTTTGGCCAAGCAAAGGGTACGAAGACCAAAAGCCTATGCATCTGAAGTTTGCATCGTTGGAATGCAACGCAATTATTTTTTATCTTTGGCAAAAATAATTATTCAAATGCAGAATGTAATTACAATGATAAAATAATTGATTTTTGCCACCCGAAAAACAAAATTAGCTCAAAAAATTTGGATGACATTGAAAATTCAACGAATTATCATTAAAATCAAATATTTTTCGTTGCCTTCCAACGTTGCGAACTTCAGCATCATCAAAAGCCTGCGGAAGCAGCGCAGTAACTTTTGACACGTTCGAATTTAGACTGAACTGATTATAAAAGAGAAACAAAATAAATAAGCATCGAATTATTTGAGCAAACGTAAAGATATTACGAGAATGATGCGTAACAAGAAAAAAGGCGTGATTTTTGTATCGGAAGTCTATCCGGAAGTGTACGTGCCTCAAGAGCCAACAACACTCTCGGTCCCGTTGTTCCTTTCTCATTGCATAGTCCGTTGGGTTCATTTGATATTTCCATCTTGATATTTCGCAGCACACCGCGCCGCGATGAGCGGCTCTTCGGTTTCGCCATTACAACACCGCACGTCTGTGCATACACGCTCCATTTGGATTATTAACCCGTTAATACTCGCCCCCGCAGCCGCTAACGAGTAAGACATATATATCTTAACACCGAGCCCCTGGGTCCCCAGAAATATATCGCAAGCATCTCGCCACATACATTATCGTATTCGTGTTTGTGAATTCAAATTTGCGTAATTGGCTAGATAGGTGAATGCAAAGGAGCAAATATTTAACACTATTCAAACGAGTTTAATATTTTGTTACACATGTGCACGTATACACGGACGTTGCACATAGCCATGAACTTTTAAATCATGTGTATCTGTACGTAAGGCTTGGAATAACGAGAACGGGAAAAAGATGTTGAATGGGCGAAACAGTCGAGGTTTCTTTTGTCATTATAACTCGGCTAGATAATGACGAACAACTTGGAATTTAACGAACCAACAAACAAAATATACGTGAGAGATCTACTTAGATTATTCCGATAAAATCCCTGACAAACGGGTAACAAAAGAAATGAATATGTTTTTAAATACTGAGTCGAGAAAAAAGTCAAGGATTCGCGACTATTTCCCACAGAATATGGTATTTATTTTTTCTTCAATTGTGTAATAATGTAACGCGATGTATACGTGCTCGATCGTAATCTCATTTTGCGGCACACACTACACGGTAGCGTAATACGCATGCGACGGTAACTTCCAAGTCTCTTATACGCTCCTGCTCGTTTTATAGTATTTCGCGCTTGAATTTGCGATGTTATGAGAAACACACATCCGCCGATTCACTGCTTCATCTTTCTTTTCATTCCCATAGAGCCAATTGTGTGGGACGCGTATCGGAGCAATCGAGAAGTCTTTTTGCCGTTTGCAAGACTTTATCCCGAGATCAACCGTAAGACGAGCAAAGAGTCTCATATTCTTGGTGTAGTATTTCAAATTATTTCTCAGTTCCCTCTAACGTTTCTCAACATCCGTGTGCATTTCGAATCGACACAAGAGTGATGGCAAATACGCCCGAAAACGAACGTTCAATTTTGTAATTCTAATTCGACTAATCGAGGAAAGAGGCAATGCAATAATTAGTTTCCTCGTTGCTCAATGACGTTCCTGGAATTACGTAGATAGGAATGGAGCTCTCAAGAAAAAGTATTTTTTAATATCTGTCAAACGACACTTCGGCCACATCAGACGACGCTGAAGTTTGCATCGTTGGAATGCAACGAAATTCTTTTATCCTCTGAGGCGAAGCTTATTATTTAAATACAGACCGTAATTACGATGTTAAAACAATCGATTTTTTCGACCCAAAAAGTATGTCGGCTCGAAAAATTGTGATTATTTTAATAATTAAACAAATTATCAATGAAAAGAAATATTTTTCGTTGGATTCCAACGTTGCAAGCCTCAGTTTCATCCACATCAGTCGAACTTTGAAGCTTCGTGCGCTTTCCCAACAATTTAAACAAAAAGAAAACCCCGGAATTCTGCATTATTGAAAATAATTTGATGAATGTTGTCGAGCGAGAAAACCCCAAGGAAATGAATCAAGTTTTCGGAATTTTTCCCAAATTTCTCGACGAAAAAACTGATTGAAAATATTGAAAGTAGCATCGATGAGAATTCTCCTGAGAATAGCAATCGAGATTTCGTGAGAAGTGAATTTCTGACGATCGCATATGGAGAAATAATGAATGTGAAGGCTCGAGCAGACGAAGAACGAGCGTATGAGGTGTAAGTGTAACGGGAACCTCGTAACCGCACTGTACGCCGTGATACACGTAACTGTGACCATCTCGACGAGTGATATAACCCAAACAAAAAGAGTTTGTGTTCAAAGTTCTTTTTCCGCCAGCACACGCAAGTGCAACTGTAAGAGCTTTGGGAAAGAGAGTGGAAAAGCGTGTGACAGTTGTCTCCTTCAAGGAGAATAATGTACAAGAAGAAACATTAAGAAGAGGCCTGACTGACCGTGAACCGGATGACAGGACAGACGAAGGCGACGAAGAAAGAAAGAAAGAAAGAAGAACAAGAAGAAACAGACGTAGACACGAGAACCGGAAGTCTGGTGCGTGCTGCGTTGAGACACTCTGCGTGTCGAGAGGGGATGAATGTACTATGTATGGCAGTGTGGTATTCCGTTTGTATGGAGTAACGTTATAAAGGCGTTGACTTGCGTCTTTAAACCTGTTCATACCATTGCGTTTCCTTCTACCTTTCTATTCTTTATTTACAGTCTCACTATCCCTGCTTCCCTTTTCTTTGTCCTTTTTACTCACGTTCCATTTCCTTTTCTCTGATTTCAGGCGGGCTTGATGCTAATGAAACTGAAAACTTGCCGAGCCCCATTTTTTATGATTCTGAAGTTTGCATCGTTGGAATGCAACGAAATTCTTTTTTATATTTGGCAAAAATAATTATTTGAATGAAGAATTGAATTACGATGATAAAATTATCGATTTTTGCCACCCGAAAACATATCGGCTAGAAGAATTTGGTTGACATTGAGAATTAAACGAATTAACAATAAAATGAAATATTTTTCGTTGCATTCCAACGATGCAAACTTCAGCATCATCATTTTTTTCACTCGCCCTCGACCCTAATTAAATCAAATTTTATTTTTCATCGATATCATTCGAAAAATCACTTTTCAGGAGAAAAAAAACCGATAGGAAGTGATTCGAAGTTTGTCAGGAAAAAAAGCAAGTCGCCCAACTTTTTCACGTCGGGTAAACGTCCCCGGCTTCTTTCTTGCCAGCGTAAACTTATCTACCGAAGAGAGAAGATGCGTACGACGTTAATGGACTCTCGCGGGCCTCTTACTGTCTTGACATACCGTTAAAAGTCGTTTCTCGGTAAGAGGAAAGAGCCCGGGAACTGTCAACGAAGACAATGTGGAAAAAGAATGCGAATGTGACAAACGTGAGACTACGAGTCTTCGTAGGTTTTGTTAAACTGAGATTTGCTCCAGGTAATTGACAGACAAAACGTTCAACATCTGCGAACTTTTCGATTGATTGAAAAATATACGATCGTAGTCCAAAAAAGTTCATGACCTTGCGCACCTTTTGATTGCGAATCGTCAAAATAAAACTCAAAATGCTTTGTATCTACTCACGGAGCTCGGTCCAATTCAACAGATTGAAAAAATTTCCGTATCCAAGTATTTCGACTTACCTGGAACAAAAACAAAACATAAATTGTTGCGAATCGAAAAGCAAGCAGTAAAAAATCAATTGCGCAGCATCTCGACCATTTGAATCCACTAATTCCAACTGAGCTGATGATGCTGAAGTTCGCAACGTTGCAATATTTAATTTGATTGAAGATTCGTTCAACTTTCAATGTCATCCAAATTTTTCGAGCCGATATGCTTTTCGAATGACAAAAATGGATCATTTTATCATCGCAATTACATTCTGCATTTGAATAATTTTTTTTATCGAGAAATGCAAACTTTAGAGTCATCTGAGCTGTGACGTTCCTGCATGCCTCAATTCTTCAGAAATAAACCAAGTTCGCACAAGTTATTACTTGACATAATAGAGAAAAAAACGCGATCTGAAGTTTGCATCGTTGGAATGCAACGAAACTCTTTTTTATCTTTGGCAAAAATAATTATTCAAATGCAGAATGTAATTACTATGATAAAATAATCAATTTTTGCCACGCAAAAAACAAAATTAGCTCAAAAAATTTGGATGACATTGAAAATTGAACGAATTATCAATAAAATCAAATATTTTTCGTGGCCTTCCAACGTTGCGAACTTCAGCATCATGAAAAAAAGTCGTTTTTTCATTCACACGGAGACAAAAGCGACAGAGATCTCTCGTAATATCAGCAGAAAGAATTAAACTCGATATAGTGGCAACAGGAGCATGTAAAACCGATGAAGTATCAGTATCGAAAAAATTTAAGCTCTGCAACCAATATTGTACTTCGATCGAGACGGCTTTGCTAGGCTGCCCACCGACGTTCACGGATTTCATCCACACAGCTCTCGACAGCCACGTATATGAATGAACAAACGTTGATAGAAAGAGCTGAAGTAAAACGAATAAAAAAAAAAATCAAGCCATCCAGTCTCGAGATATTTGTTCTGATCCCTCGAAAATCCGCAGGGCTCGTTTTTGACGTTCACGAACCGAAAATACCGCAACGAAATCACAAAGGTAACATTTTGTTCGCTTCAAATGCTGACATATTTGAATTCGAAACCGAGAGCCAAAGTTCAACATTGCGAATCGAATGGAAATATCCGAAGAGGCTTAAAATGCTACTGAAATTTAACGAACAGAAATTGCTCAACAAGAATCATACGCGGACTGCAGTAGAATCATTGTTCATGAATTCAAACATATTCGGTTAGAGAAAAAACAGGACAGAAAATAATGTTCCACACGCTATATCAATACAGAATATGATGCTGAAGTTTGCAACGTTGGAATGCATCGGAAAATATTCAATTTTATTGAAGATTCGTTCAATTTTCAATGTCATCCAAACTTTTCGAGCCGATATGCTTTCTGAATGGCAAAAATGGATCATTCTATCATGGTAATTAAATTCTGCATTTGAATAATTATTTTTGTCAAGGATAAAAATGGATTTCGTTGCATTCCAACGATGCAAACTTCAGAGTCATCAATACAGAATGATTCTGAAGTTTGCAGCGTTGGAATGCATCGGAAAATATTCAATATTGAAGATTCGTTCAATTTTCAATGTCATCCAAATTTTTCGAGCCGATATGCTTTTCGAATTGCAAAAATGAATCATTTTATCATGGTAATTACATTCTGCATTTGAATAATGATTTTTGTCTCATATAAAAATGGATTTCGTTGCATTCCAACGATGCAAACTTCAGAGTCATCGATACAGAAAGGGTCATCGACCGACGACACTCTCGTTTTTCAGGGCAAAATGTGGGAGCTTTTTTTTATCTTATTTTCAACAGAATCATACATCCGTTACAGTAGGTGGAAATGACTGGTTGGTCTACCAGATTGCACATGTATGGTAGATCGGTTCGTTGGCCGCATTGAAACAAGTTCGCGGATCAGTGAGCTTTGCACGGGATGAGCGAAAAAATGTAACACTATAAAGGCCGTTGTACGTGGTACCTGGCCGCGTTGAAGTGTGTGCACGAATAGTATATAAAATAGATGAAATTTTTTCGTGTGTGCATACACATTTGTAGTCGTGGGGGTTTGGAGCGATCGTGGAAACGAGAGAGCGAGGATGAGTCAACGATCGCTCTCGCAGCCTCGCACTGTCGGAGTAATATCCGTTTGATGGATTGTGCACCGCGCGACTTATTGCGCGTTTTCCCTTTGTAAGTTGCACACCCGAGTTTAATATGCGCGTGTGTTTTTGTTTCAACCGCAAGTGCGTCGAGTTCCCGTGAATCGGAAGCGAGAGCGAAACAGGCAACATTCATTTATATTTCAATAATGATTCTCAGTAATTTTTTGTTGTCTGCGGAACGAGAGCAACGCGCGCAAATTGTGCAATTTAGACTGGACGTAAGCAAAACCACTGGATATATTTGTGTGCGAAAAGCGAACGAGACCAATCCGTTTGAAAAATAACAAGTTAGAGAACGTGCAAAGTGGAATGACAATTGAAACGTATGCGAGAAAAGCCGTTTGAGCGAAACCAAATCATAATAAATGTAAAGTTTGTCTCTCGTCGCTAATCAAACTCCGAATGTGGATATAACAAACGTAAACGGACTGTGCGATGGAGGAAAATGAGATGCATAGAGTCAAAGTGTCTCTCGCGCGGAAACTTCCTGATTATACGCCCAGAGCCAAGGCGACTTACACGCCTGCTGCATAGTTACAGAACACAAAGATCCAGAGAGAGCGAGAGACGAGCATAGAAAGGAGAAAGGAGATGAAACACCTCAAATTCAGCGGTGAATTCGGTAATTCGCCTTGGTTACACCGGATGACAGAGTTTCTGCGGTTATCTGACGCCCACCCACGCGCATATATATCTATATATGTTTCCCTATGCTTGGATAGTAACACGGAGAGTTGTATCAGTCTCTTGGTTTCCCTTCGTGAGCTTTCGAGACATTGGAAAATTATCTGGCTTCGAAATAATCGGTCTAACGAGGGACGAATTCAACAACGTATATCTTCACGAACGACCACGTACTCTCCTGGTCGAGAGACGTACATGTCGTAGATCCAGAGACTTGGTATTTGAAAGGACAAAGGCGACAATCCCTCACGTTTATGCAAGCCCTAGAGAAACTCTCCGAACCGAAGGATAATTTCATCTTGTCCCTTCACCCAAACCGCATGATAAAACTTGCGGAATCTTGTAAGATAATCAAGCTCCAGGTATGTGAGATGAGGTTGAGCCAAGAGTTAAGAAGAGAAACAAGAAAACTCTGAAACCGGAGCGATCATCTTGATGAGAATCATTCAAACTTCTGACTAAACTCTCCTCGTCATCTCGACGTGAGAAAACGTACGAAGACAAATGACAAAATGGCGATATGTTGATCCAAATTCTAGACATCTCGAGCGCACTCAATTATAGAATCTCCAGATTCATTAGCCACTGGAAATTAATCGCGAACGCGTGCGAGTGTTCCATCTATAACGCTTCGTTCGAGAATACGACGAATGAGATTGCTCGCTGGCACTATTACAAGTAGCATTAGAAACGAGAGACGAGAGCGAAAAGCTCAAGGATTGTGGATTCCGTTGTGTGACTCGCGTCTGCAACGTTTCAGCTTTCGACTGATGAGCCAAAAAGTTTTACGTGACAACGCAGCGTTGGCAAAAGAGACTGAATTTTTTCAAATTCCATCTTTCTCAAAAATTGTGTCGATAGAATTTCGGCTATTCCGTGTCTCAGTAAAAATGCGGGAAACAAAGGGGTGAACGAAGACAAAAATCAGAGAAGAGAGAATTTCAAGCTTCCGCTTGACGAAACGGAAGTCATCGTTTCCGCAGATCATCCCAGGAATTCGGTAATTCAAAGAAGACGAGAAATCAACCCAGAAGAGATTCCCTCTGTCTCTCTCATTTCTATTTCCTCTCGAGAGGCTCCCGCCTCTTCTGGCATGACAATGAAAATTCGATTGAAAGGCAAGTTAGAAAAGAGATGGATTGGAAAGTATAGAAATGTGCAAAAAAGCAAATCTTTCATATTTTCCCGTGTTTTCAAAGTGATCGAAGATGAAAAATCACTTTTTTTTTGCCGTTTCAGTCTTTCACTTATTATTTTTCCAGTTATTTTGTTCCGATTTCGATTCCGACGAAACGCGTTTACATTTCCTTTCTTATACGAATATCGCGATTAGTTCGTAAAGTTTGTAAAATCTTATAGCGAGATTGAAAAATGGATACGCGCGAGCGTTTCTCTCTTGATTAAATGCAAAATAAAGTTTGGAAAATGTTCTTATCAGAAAACGCTACTTTTGCGTCCTATCATCTCTGTTCCCTTTCCCATAACTTCACCTATCCGCATATATCTGCGAATAAATTCTGTCTCGCTTGGTTCCCTAAACCCGAGCGCGTTTTCTATATATCTCGCTTATCTTTCGAGCGAACGCACTTTTGAGAGTCGTATAGCAGCGAAGGAGTGAGGATTAAGTTTGGTGTGGAGAAGAGAACCCTCTTCTGCTGTTGTACAACGCTGGCAGTTTCAGCTGGAAAGAGAAAATTTCCGTGCTCGAGGGGATGAGTTCGGTGTCCCTTCTTGGAGTTTGAAGTAACGACGTCCGTGTCAGAGACAGAAATTTCTCTTGAATCTACCACGAAAAGTAGCCAATACTATTTCTAGACGAATAAACGAGGGCGGGTCTCCAGAAAACTCTGTCCTCAGTCTCTCGCTCAAGACTTAGTTGTTATGCATTGTCTTTCAAAAGTAACGGGTCTCGTTCTGTTCTTTCGTTTCACCATTTATAAACTCCGCTTGTATTGTTACAAGCAGTAAAGAGCTTTCGAGTCTTGTTACGAGTCTCTCATTTTAACGAGAGTCATTCACTGAAAGGGTGAAGGTCGTTTTGACGAAAAATAAATGTCCAGAATAATTACGAACTTGAGGTCAAGTTTTTTTCCTCATTCGTTGATAAAGAAGTCAATCGAAACTTTCCTAGTTTCGAGACAATGATTGGTCACCAAAAAGTATCGAAAATAATGACGCTGAAGTTTGCAACGTTGGAATGCATCGAAAAATATTGAATTTTATTGAAAATGGATTATTTTATCATCGTAATTACATTCTGCATTTGAATTATTATTTTTGTCAGAAATAAAAATGAATTTCGTTGCATTCCAACGATGCAAACTTCAGAGTCATCGCAAGGATACATTTAATGTTCTAAAGTATTTTTTCGTTCCTCGTAGTTCTAGCTTAATTGTCATCACTCAAGCATGTTTTCTTTCTTTTCGCAACGGTTGAGCTACAGTTGTATTATGCTTGAAAGGGTTTGCCTAATTCTCAAGAAGCCCTTCCGGCAGAGTTTTCAAGCCGGTATAGACAACTCACAAATATCAACGTCGTCAACGTCGCCGCCGTTGCATCCGCTACGCAGCCGGCTAAATTAAGAGTTCGAGAGTTAGGCTGTTCTTTCTCATTCAGAGGAAGTGACTCAGTCAGACTCGCTAATGTTTCTGCTGAAAAAATATTCCCAGACTGTTCTATAAATCCACAAACACTGCTCGTCAAAACTAAAACTCTACATGCTCATTTATCGAAGATATCTCAATCAAAATGCATGACTCTGAAGTTTGCAACGTTGAGATTCAACGAAAAATATTGTTTCTATTAATTATTCATTGAATTTCGACAGTCTTGGCAATTTTTCGTCCCGATTGCATTTTTGGGACGCGAGAGACAATCGTTTTTTTGTCCGGACCAAATATTGAATAATAATTTTGAGATTCGCGGAAAAAAAATCAGAATTTCGTTGCAGTCCAACGATGCAAACTTCAACGTCATTCAAAATATGACTCTGAAGTTTGCATCGTTGGAATGCAACGAAATTCGTTTTTTATCCTTAGCAAAAATAATTATTCAAGCGTAGAATGTAATTACGATGATAAAATGATCCATTTTTGCCACCCGAAAAGTATATTGGCTTGAAAATTTGGGATGACGTTGAAAATTGAACGAATCATCAATAAATTCAAATATTTTTCGTTGCATTCCAACGTTGCAAACTTCAGCATCAAAATGTCGCTTTGCAATTTTTACTGAAACGTTCGATTTATTAATTGATAACAAGTTTGCTCTACAATAAATTCGCCAGATTGATCCGTTGTATCGGAATCAACGATTGAAAATGAAAGTTCGCAGTTTTATTCTGCCCCGATCTATTTCGCGTTTGAAATCCGAGAAAAAAAGTTTCGGCACGAGGAAACGAGCAAAAGTTGCTATTCTTCCCAAGAGCGGAGCTAATAAAAAAAAAACTGTATATCGAACGTAAGGCGTTTCTCTGTTGCAATGATGTAAATAACATAGTGAAAGTCCGACACACTTTTTTCCATCGATTTCTTAGGTCTGGTAGTATAACTTGGGTTGCGCTTCGTTTTCCTTTGTACTATAAACGTGTGTGTGCGCTTGTAACTTTATCGTGTGGTTGCTGTAGCGCGTAAAATTGCTCGAATAATCGCATTTTCGCTGTACGTTTGCAAGAAGCGAGTTATTTTTATTTTCCACAAAAGTTGTTTAGCGTTCTCGGAACTCAACAAAACCCCGCCGGTGTTCAAAGGTTTTTCGCGTGCTAGAATTAACTACGAAATAATTGGATACGTGCAATTTTTTTCCTCGAGAAAAGACGAAAATTGAGAAGCAGGATCGATTGGAAAAAAGAGAAATACTGAAACAAGTATGCGAGGATTGTAGACGATTATATTTCGATGCTCTTCCGTAAAACGTTTGCAGACGAAACAGGAAGAGTCGTGCAAGAAAAACAAATATTGGCAGTCGCAAGATTTCATTTCCTCCGTAAATACACAGACATATTACGTGATATTTTCTTTCGGCACATTTTCGCATCCACGCAGTTTCGTCGGACGAATTCTCTCTGCTAAGACGGATAAGAAAGTGTATAGAATGAAAAAGCAGGAAGGTCTGCAGACGCGTCACCAGAAATGTAAACAAATGGAAAAAAAAAAACATAATTTCTCACTGTGCTGGAGGATTATCAGCCGATAATGAAAATCGTAGGTAATTTAACGCTTTTTCTCGTACAGCTATAGGTCGTAAAATTGCAAGAAGACGAAGGGGGGAGAAGAGAGATTGGCAAGCCTCTCGTGATCCAGACTCTGTTATTGCGTGGACGATTAATCATGCAATTAAGAGAGAAATCTCGTTAGCGAAACAGTTTATCATTGTTCGGTTAAGTCAACGAGGGGCGGGTGCAAGTCGTAACGAAAGAAAAATTCCTGGGTTCGTCGGCAATTCCCATAGGATCTCTCATCGTTTCGTCGTTTCGTACGAGTTGTTAACTTTTTACCATCGTGATTTTCCACGTACATAACGCACGAGTTGCAAGACGAGCATACAGAACGTCTGGATCCGCGTTATAGAGTTACGTGCGTTCCCAGAAAAATAATCTCTATTTTTACCCCGACGATAATATTTAATTAATAAAATCTCAACATTAAAAAACGAAAAATGAAAATCAACCAGAATATTCTACCGCATGTACGATTAAGTACGAAAAAAAATTGGATTCTCGACAGAAAATACACGAGCGAATAAGAAAGACTATATAATTAAATGATTTTCTCACGACTGATAAATCGAATTCATGAACTATTGACTTTCCCAGGATAGATTTTCTTGGCAAACAATCCCTCTAGTTTGTGTAACAGTGACATAAAAACTCTTTCAGAATTTAATTACGACTGATTTATTTTTGAAAACCGGAGCATGCGAACCCATTCACGAGAAACAGGTGACACACCTCTTTGAGGTACGAAAATAGGACGCGTCTGCTTCCGTTTCCTTCAGAACCAAAGAGACGAGCCTAATTCGTCTGTGGAAACGGAAAAAAAAATTTTATCCGCCAACAATTCAAACAAAACCTTCAATTTGTCTTCCGTAATAACCGCAGTAATGGAAAAATGAACAAATTTGACAAATATTATGATGCTGAACTTTGCAACGTTGGAATGCATCGGAAAATATTGAATTTTATTGAAGATTCGTTCAATTTTCAGTGTCATCCAAATTTTTCGAGCCGATATGCTTTTTGAATAGCAAAAATGAATCATTTTATCATCGTAATTACATTTTGCATTTGAATAATCATTTTTGCCAAAGATAAAAAACGAATTTCGTTGCATTCCAACGATGCAAACTTCAGAGACATCAAATATTCACTTTGATGAAAAACTGTAACTTTTTGATTCTGATGAAAATATGTTTTCCGTAATTATCCAGCTCCGTTTTTTCGCATGCAGTGTTAATTGAATATAAGAATAATGACAGAAAATATCGTTACGGAGGCTAAGCGTGACATGCGTCGAGTGAATTAAGTTTTTATTCCGTGTCAGGGTGATATTGGGTTAGGAGGTCATGTCTGTAAAGACACGATAACGAGAGAGAACCCTTGTTGGACGTTAAAAATGGACGGCAGGTCGGAAAGTTTATTAAGGATGCGAGGACAAGCGAGTCGTGAATGGAAAAAAAGATTTATTTTTGTACCACACGCTCCGAAATCATGGTCGATGAGAAAAAGAAGAAAAAAGGGATGAGGAATTAAGAGTCTGTACCACCTGCCAATTGTTCGTGTCTGCGATGCTTTCGTCTACGTCACACAGACCACAAATTACAGGAAATGCTAAGGAAACCTTCCCAAACAGGTGAAACTCAGCAACGCGAGTATAGACGATGATAAAAAAACAAATAAATTTGAAGAAATCGAAGAAAAAGCGATGAGAAAAAATTGGAGTTGCGTCAGCAAGCGAATTAGACACGATCGTTCGTTTGGCAAGCTCGGTTAAAGGTTTATATACGATTGGATCTTGGTCTCGATGCCGGAAGGGAAACACGTCTGTTGGGAGTGAAGCTCGTTCGAGCGTAATTTTCATCGTTGGCTGAGTGAGCAATTTCACGAAACCCAATACTTTTTCCACAACCGAGGAACGTAAACGCAAATTAATTATTGCCTAAACATGCCAAATGTTCTGCGAGTGACTAAATAATTGATCCAACATCGAAATTTCGTTCAAATTCCCAATTAACCATTCCCCACTCTCTCATTTATCCAAATGATCCTGAAGTTTCCTACGTTGGAATCAAACGAAATTTAATTATTTCTTCAGCAGAGCTCATAATTATCGTCCAACTTTTGTCCCAGCCACTAAAACGATTTTCTCTTGCGACAAAAAAACTGAATCGACACAAAAAATTGCCTTGATTTTTAAAATTCAATAAATAATTAATAGAAAACAATATTTTTCGTTGAATCTCAACGTTGCGAACTTCAGAGTCATTTTATCCAAATTCAATGCATCTGAAGTTTGCATCGTTGGGATGCAACGATATTATTTTTTATCTTTGGCAAAAATAATTATTCAAATGCAGAATGTAATTGCTATGATAAAATAATTGATTTTTGCCACCCGAAAAACAAAATGAGCTCAAAAAATTTGGATGACATTGAAAATTGAACGAATTATCAATAAAATCAAATATTTTTCGCTGCCTTCCAACGTTGCGAACTTCAGCATCGTCCAAATTCATGATCGCCAATTTATCATTTAAAATTCTGCTGCATATCGCGATTAAATCCCTACTTCAAAATTCGCCTGCACTTTTCACTGCATTGTGAAGCGAACAAAGAGTAAAGCGATATTCCAAAAACTCACAGATTCGAGTTAATGAATCGAGGATTATAAATTTCCTATAATACAGCCATTATAAAAACCGATTTTGTAATGCCATATTACATAAGGATTTTCTTGTAATAGAGAATAAATGTGCATTGCATCAATCCCGCCCACGTATAGATCCCGCAACAAAGAGCTGGCTTTCTATGCTACACGATTGTTATACACTGCATACATGCATCCTCGTCGTTTACTGCAATATTGCTCATCTAAATACATAAATATAGGTGCGTCCGTGAGTATATTTAAAAATAGATAGAGCTATACGTTTTACGTTCAGAGAGAGATGGAGTTGGGGGTGGAGAAGATGGTCAGCTCGATAATATTGATCGAGGGCTGTGCACTAAGATTATTGAATTAACCTGCCACTTGTAATTTTATTTTATATAATCAAGTTTTTTACGTAATCGAAAAAACTGCAGGTGTTTTTTATCGCTATGAATTGACATGCTATATCGTGATCATTGCGACAGTGAAGCTTCTGGCCGCACAATAGAAAATGGATGAAAAAAAAAATTCAAGAACAAAATCATTGGCGGTAGCAACGGAGTCTTCAATAATAAAAAGATAAGCGAACAATAAGAAACTCTGAATAATGCAATAGCCAATTATGAAGCTCTACGTTACGTTGATAATTTATGAGTAGAAATTGACGTATAACGTTCAATTATCGATATTGCGATTATATATTCATTGACAAAATGTCAGGATAGATTAAGTATCGCAATTGATTGAGATTCTTACTTAATCGATACCGGAAATGATTTCTCTGAACAACGATTCAAGGACTGCGAACAACTTCCAAAGATTTATTATCATTCTGAAGTTTGCATCGTTGGAATGAAACGAAATTCTTTTTTATATTTGGCAAAAATAATTATTTCAATGCAGAATGTAATTACGATGATAAAATAATCGGTTTTTGCGACCCGAAAACATATCGGCTCGAAAAATGTGGACGAAATTGAAAATTGAACGAATCAAAAAATAAAAAAAATATTTTTCGTTGCATTTCAACGTTGCAAACTTGAATGCATCTGAAGTTTGCATCGTTGTAATGCAACGAAATTCTTTTGTATATTTGGCAAAAATAATTATTCAAATGCAGAATTTAATTACTATGATAAAATAATTGATTTTTGCCAGCCGAAAACCAAAATTAGCTCAAAAAATTTGGATGACATTGAAAATTGAACGATTTATCAATAAAATCAAATATTTTTCATTGCCTTCCCACGTTGCGAACTTCGGTATCGTAAACTTGAGCATCATGATATATTACGTCGAAGTTTTTTGCTTCTTCACTAACAATATGAATCCAGTTAAATGACTGAGAAAGGGCTCGAGTGTAAATACTGTGAGAATACCTTGACCCATTTGCCATCATATGGCGCCTGTGGCGTCTCCCCCCCAACACTCGCGTTTTATCACCTTGCAGTGTGTTCTGAATCAGCTGAGCACGGAAGAGAAAACAAAAGTTTTTGCATCCGGATGCGTGCGTAGGGTCGATATTAATTTATCGTTTGTTCCTTGATAATTATGCGATGTAATTGCATTTTTTTCAGGGAGAACTCTCGCTGTAAATTCCTGCTGCTGCCTCTACGATCCGAGGCTTTTTGCAGTACATTGTACTATTTCAATGTACACTAAACGCACTCCGCGTAAGGGTTTTCGCTTCCTGATTTCTTACAGTGATGGGATAATTCCATGCTCTGCAGGTTTCCTGTCACCTGACAATTGCTCATAATGATTCTCTCAGCCCGTTCAACGTACGTTCAACCGAGCGAGAGTAAAGTTATTAAAAAAAAATGAAAACCAAATGCAATCAAATCGCCTGATTGGTTTTGACCGTGTCCATTTTAAATTAATTGAAAATGGAATGAGAAAAAATTTTAAATTCCGAACGTACAAAAAAAACTTCGTTTTCTTCAACAATTCGCCAATTTCTTGGTTTTCGCTGCATCGATACCGATGTGTATAGATTACCAGTGGATTTACAGCATTTGCTAGCATACGAAAGTCATCGACGAGAACAAATTAGAATGGCAACTCGAATGGACACGTCAATTGGTCCTAATCGAGAGCATTCACCTGCAAATGGATATGGGAATCGCATTGCTGGCATTTCATGCACGCGCATACACGTCTGCATATTCCTGTGTTCGTGTGTGTGTGTCTCCGTGTAGGTGACATATCGATATAACTTCCAGCATCAAAGGAAATTTGAATTTAGACACGGCTCGTTATGCAAATGAGTCGCGCATAGCACGACGTACAAACAGTGAATGTGACGAGATTATCCGCGGCAAATATGAATCGTAATAATATCCATGAAATATTCACTACGTTCGCATTGAGGGCATTTTCAAAATTTACGAATCGAACGTAAAAACTTGATGAAAAGTTGAATTTTCAAATTGAAAGACGAATATGATTCTGAAGTTTTCATCGTTGGAATGAAACGAAATTCTTTTTTATATTTGGCAAAAATAATTATTCAAATGCAGAATGTAATTAGGATAATAAAATAATCGATTTTTGCCACCCGAAAATATATCGGCTCGGAAAATTTCGATGAAATTGAAAATTAAACGAGTCAATAAAATAAAATATTTTTCGTTGCATTCCAACGTTGCAAACTTCAGCATCATAAGACGAATCAAAATCGAGCATAATCCGGACGTTTTGCGATTGAGAGAAAAGACAGATCAGTTCAAGAGATTGCAAGTGGATGTTTCAAGGCAAATAAGGGACGTGGTACGACAGCGAGTACAAAGTGCGAAGGACCGAGAGAGAGAGAAGAGGAAAAAAGGGACAGAGAGTGTAATATCCGCGCGCGAGGGTTAAACTCTGGTTTGTAATGTTCAGCGAGATCTCTTGCTCACATGTATACGTAATTGTCTGCGGTGAAGTGGCGTGTACGAACCGTGAAACGATCACGCGGTTTTGTTTCCTCGTCTCTCTCGTCTTACCGGTGTGAACGGCCAATCTTTCAAGTTAGTAAACACAATACGCGAACATCTTCAAATCTTATTGAATATTTTCCGTGAATTTCGTCGCATTGATCCATGGAAAAATTCCAAAAAAAATCGTCTCAACGGTAATAAATCTGGAATTCGCTATTCCGCAATGAAAAATTTTATCCTAATAAAAATCTCCATAAAAAAAAACCATGAAATTGCATAAAATATTGATCAATTAATTCGCAATTACTCGATTGTTCCAAGTGACTGAGAAAAAGCCAGAGAATGAAAAAAGGTAAACCAACTGGTGACCTTTTTCCTCGGCTCGTACACCTGGCCCGAGTATCTATAAATTGCACGCTCGAAAAGTATACGCAGCAGCGAAAGTGTTGCATCCTGCAGTAAGGCCTCTGTGTGACACACGCGAGCAGTCGGTGTCCCCTCCGTCGAGGCGTGTGCTCAACCTGGCACGCTTATTGAGTTACAGCGTGCCGCGCACGTCGAACGTGTGTCTACGCGTATAAAATATTGGGTGCTAAATAATTAATCGTATGAAACTTGCCCGGGCGTTCAAATTTCATGAAACCCGAAACTTTTTCCAGAGGAAATGAGTTACTTCACCATTTTGATGATGCTAAAGTTTGCAACGTTGCAATGCATCGAAAAATATTTAATTTTATTAAAGATTCGTTTAATTTTCAATGTTATCCAAATTTTTCGAGCCGATATGCTTTTCGAATGGCAAAAATGGATCATTTTATCAGCGTAATTACATTCTGCATTTGGATAATTATTTTTGTCGAAAATAAAAATGAATTTCGTTGCATTCCAACACTGCAAACTTCAGAGTCAAATCATTTAGTATAATTTGCAGAAAAATTGAGATAAAAAATTCGAAATGTTGGTTTTTCTTGCATATTTCAACGTAATCTCAATTCACAAATATGATCCAAAGAGTCCCGTAGTAATAAATGCCTCGGGAGTGTATGACGCATGAGTAATTTCTCGCGTTTCGTAAAAACTGCCGCTGTGGTATCCGTCTGAGCTCTTTGCTCACCTTCTCGATCTTATCTGAGCGTTTATTCGGCTCGATTACACAGGTGATTCACATGGTCGAAAAGCCTCGAGATCATACACACACGTACAAACATATGCACATACACAAACTCACAAGAAATATGTAAATATGTTACGAGGTGGGTCGACGCCATTGTTACGAGTGATGAATAAACTATTTGAATCGCGACCATGGTGTTTTTTTGCATTCTCCATGAGTCACCGATATGGGATAAAGACAAAAGCGAGATCGCCCGCGATTAAGCCAGACAGTGAGCATTAAAAAAAATACGGCAAATATATTTTGATGAACGATTTCAATAACTCGAGCGAACCTGTCACAAAACGTTCTTAGATTCCCGAAATATTTGACACTATTCAGACGTAATTAGAATCATAATGGCCAACGGTGTTGAAGTTTGCATCGTTGGAATGTAACGAAATTCGGTTTTTTATTGCAAATTTTGATTCAATATTTCGCCAGGACAATGAAACAATCTTTTTTTAGGATCCAGACACAAAATCGGTATGAAAACTGTCATACTTTTTGAAATTGAACAAAAAATGTGTAGAAAATTTTATTTCTCGTTGAATTCCAACGTTGCGAACTTCAGTGTCGTTAATGGCCAAAACCATGATTGCTTTCGAAATTGTGATAAGTTTTTCAATATTTTGTGCGGTGTCCCGTGAGATTTGTGTAACATGCTTAATATTTATCATTCTGTATCCCTTTTCCTTCATTTTTTGTAAAACAAGGGTGTCTCGTGAGTTCAGGGTGAACGGGATGTAACTGCAGCGTGTGTGTCGTCACATTCGCCTCGGTAATTCGACTGAATTTCTTGCCGACTGCACTGCACGTATGTGAGATGGTCGGACAATTTTACGTGCACGCGTTCACTTCTCCCGATGCACAAATGGCGCCCATGGCCACGTGCTCAAAGCCTTTTTTCTTGAGAGCAGTAATTCCTAACGAAGTGCACACTCCGTTACCTTAATTATTCCCAATTTACTAACGATTCGATGCTTCTGCTTTGTTCATCGGATAACACATTGCGACAAAGCGCATTTTGTCTCAAAAGTGTTTCTCAATGAGCCGGCGAAATAATTGTAAGCCAATTAGATTTTTTGATCATATTCTACTAATTTTTATGCATCTGAAGTTTGCATCGTTGGAATGCAACGAAATTCTTTTTTATCTTTGGAAAAAATAATTATTCAAATGCAGAATGTAATTACTATGATAAAATAATTGATTTTTGCCAGCCGAAAAACAAAATTAACTCAAAAAATTTGGATGACATTGAAAGCTGAACGAATTATCAATAAAATCAAATATTTTTCGTTGCCTTCCAACGTTGCGAACTTCAGCATCATTAATTTTGTACAATTTCTGGATTATCCTCGAACATATTATTCTGCTCAATAGTTCCGTTGTTGGTGGTCGCCTCGGATTCTTTTGACATCATGTCCAAACTGCGATAATAAAATTGTTCGTTTGATGGAATAATCTTGAACGATTATCCTGAGCAACTGGACTAGTGAGCGGAGAATTGCGAATTTATCTTTCACTCTTCATGAATACCGTAGTGAATAAAGTAGTGGGAAGGCAGAACAGCATCTCACTGTTATATCTCTGACATCAAGAAAACACGACGTGGAGAGAGCGAGAGACAGAAAGAGAGAGAGAGAGAGGGAGGAGAGCGGAATCCTGGATAGATGAACCGCGAGAAAGCCTTGGAATAACATGTACCGAGAGCAAGTTGCATAGACGCCATAAAAAAGCATAAACCAAAGGAGCCCCGAGGCGAATGAGAGATCTCAGGTTTATGAAAAGAAAACAGAGAACTATTTTCTCGAAACGCTCGACCGGAAGAGCAATAAGAGTCGAAACAATTTACCCGAAGGAATTTCTCAAGTAAATGTTCATTACAGTTGCGGAAATGGCGTGATTTTGTCGAAAGCGATTGTTTTTTTTTTCTCAACATTGAAACTGCTACGAATTATTTTTCTAAACTGATTCGCTCTAATTGTTTCAGCATTCGCGAGTATACAGAGACAAGTTCTCACAGCGATCGGTTGTTTTTGTTTTCTCATTGATCAAATGCGAAAGGAAAGGCTTGCGAATTTTCGTACGCGGCGGGTAACGACAGGCAAGAAGATTTAATCGTTGACCGATAAATTAAAATTCGCCTTGTTCTTCCTTATACGGTAATACCGAAAGATTTTTACGCACACTCTTTCCCTCGTCCGCTTGTATTTATTTACAGAATCAATTGAATAATATTTCGTGTCACTTTTCGGTAGCAATATAAAAAAACCCGAAATCCTTGAGCATAAATGTCGATTTAAATCGTCATTATTACGATGACGCGCAATTTTTCGGACACGTTTGAATAAATCATTATTAAATGGAAATAAAGCGCGGGTTTGGTATTAAGGAAAAGCGAAAATTGATCGCACGAGGCTGCGATTATAATTTTAATGGATTTTCAACGACATTGCCATTGGCATTCTTTACGCTACGATCGTAAAGCCTCCCACGCGTTTATTGAAACATTTTCCCAATTTGTCGATGAGTCGAGGTTGCGAAATGTAAATCGTCGGCCGTTGACAATTTTATAAGCATTTTAATTCGTCAGAAAAGATTTTTTTCTTCGCCGTGACCAAAACACGTTGAAAAATAAATAAAAATATCAAACAACACAGTAACGCGTCGCTAATTGGTAAAAATTGTGAGTAAAACGAAAGAAAGTTGTAAAATTTTAGCATATGAGGATGTTTCTCGGCTGAAATTCAATGTAAACGAAAAAGTGTTTGCGTATTAAATATTCAGAAGAGGCAAAGGACACGACAAGAAATTTATACTGTCCATAAGCTCTACGAGGAGGAAGGAGACAGACTGGGGCGAAACGCGACGACCTCACGTTAAAATACACAGTTTGGGGAAGAAACATGTCCTAGCAACGAGCACATGTGTATACATCGCGTACAGATATATATGTAAAAAGGCTTGTACAGGAAAAAGACAGACGAGGTTGGAGTTTGCACGCAAGCGCATACACCCAAAGCCCCCGTTATCCTCGACCCATTTGGCGTAAATGCCAAGAAAATATATCCCAGTTGGTAATTCGAGTCGCGAGCACGAGATCTCTTTTTGGCTGGGGCTCTGACATTACAGCGGAGGAGTCGCTTCGTCTTTCTCTCGCGGTTCATTATTTACAAAACCACCGCCAAATATAGTCTTTTATTTTCCAGCACCGAAAAATTCAAATAAAATATGATGCTGAAGTTTGCAACGTTCGAATGCAACGAAAAATTATTTTATTTTATTTTTCATTCGTTCAATTTTCAATTTCATCCAAATTTTCCGAGCCGATATGTTTTCGGGTGGCAAAAACCGATTATTTCATCATCGTAATTACATTCTGCATTTAAATAATTATTTTATTGAATATTTTATTATTATTCATCAATTTTATTTATTAATAATATAAATTATATAGAATAATAAATAATATAAATAATATATTAATAAAAAATATTAATTATTTTATGAAATAATTTTCGCCAAATATAAAAAAGAATTTCTTTTCAATCCAACGATACAAACTTCAGAATCACAAATAAATTTTGTTGGAACGTTGAAAACAGCATCGATTCTTTATCTCTCATCAAAGTCATTACTTATCGCCACATCAATAAAAAATTCTCATTCCTGCGAACGTCTGTTTACCGGCTCGCCGCCTGAGAACCAATATATAGCATTTCCATTCCTTCCATACGGGAAAGATTTGAGTGAGACTTTAATTGCAAGCCAAAAGTGCACATTAAGCTTGCAAATCCCCTGACGAAATCATGAGGGTCGCGCTCGAAAGTGCATCATCAATATAATAGCTAGGCGCTTGGTACATAACCCCGTAAGACGAGGGTGCCAGCATGGCCGGGCTGAACGACCATATTAATTTCGCTATTTGCACTCGAAGATGCCTCAAACGTATATATAAATATATGAGCAAAGTATATACCGCGAGCAGCCAATGTGTGCCAATTCAATTGCGAATCGGCCGTAGTCGGTGTTTGCATTCGATTTCCTGCAAACTCAGCGTTATACGCCCGAATTCTGAGAGCCGGTGAGTCGCGCACACGGTAATTGTGTTAATTAAAAATCAATATCTCGATGTCTAATTTTAAAAACCGATATTTATTCCAAGGATTATTATATTTGAACTGGAACGTGATTCCACGTGAAAAATTTGTCAAATTAACGAACAAGCGAGTCCAGCTTCGTCGCATGGGAAAAAAATTTTATAACTCCTCGGCAAACTCCCATTTTCATCATAATGGAGCAAAATCAGTATTATTTGGGCGTGAAAAATATTGAGCACGAGACGAAACGTTGGTGCAGAATTGTGGGCGATCAAATGACGAATAAAAATGGCAGGACTTTTATCGCGCGCTCCATATTTTGCTGCATGGGCGAGCCTTCGTCAATATTTATTATTTGACTACAACCCCGGAAAAAATGAAAAAAAGCAAAATAAACGGGAGGGTATTAGAAAAAAAAAGGAGGCAAAAGAGGGTTGAGGTGTCGCGAGACTTTACGACTATCGCGAAATCCCTCTTTATGCCCTCGTTCGCCTCGGGGTCTCCGTCACTCTCCTGCAAGTCTCTGGTGTGAATAAAAATGCACAAATGCGTGTGTGTGTGTGTCGGTTTATGGTATATGGGAAAACTGTCTATTTTGTGCCTCTTTCCCTGCCAGCTTCACAGTGACAGGTGCGAGTCTCTTCTTCGTAATACAAAATGGACCAGAACGAAAGGGAATCAATGCAAAAAAATCAATCGTTACGTATAAATACGTTACTTTAGCCAGGAATTCATATTGCGAAAGGAGCTTGACACAATTTCATCGAAAATTATAGGCCAAACTACAAAGAACAAAAATACCAAGGGGAGTTAATTGATGATGCTGAAGTTTGCAACGTTGGAATGCAACGAAAAATATTTTATTTTATTGAAGATTCGTTCAATTTTCAATTTTATCCAAATTTTCCGAGCCGATATGTTTTCGGGTGGCAAAAACCGATTGTCTCATCATCGTAATTACATTCTGCATTTGAATAATTATTTTTGCCAAATATAAAAAAGAATTTCATTGCATTCCAACGATGCAAACTTCAGAATGTTAATTGCAATGATTTTCTTCAGAACATCAACTCGTAAAATATCCCGAAAATCTTTCATTTATAATTCTGAAGTTTGCATCGTTGTAATCCAAGTCAATTCTTTCTTATCTTTAGCAAAAGTAATAATTCAAGTACAGAATGTAATTACGATGATAAAATGATCCATTTTTGCCCCCCAAAAAGCATATCCACTGGAAAAATTTGGATGACATTGAAACCTGAACAAATCATCGATAAAATCAAATATTGTTCGTTGCATTCCAACGTTGCAAACTTCAGCATCATTTTAATTTCATGATTGAAATAACTACTAATTGTCCATTTGTGAGATTTCCTCGAACATTAAAGAAAAAAATAGTCTGTTCAATTGTTCAGCGAAATAGCTTTGCAAAAAAAAAGCTTTGGTGATTTTCCGTTCGAGTGAAATTGTCGACTCGGCAAAAGTGTTTGAATTTTTTAAGTAAAAATTCTCACGAACGTTAATCGGCGTTACGATCTCGCTTCGAGGGCCGTGTCAAGTAAAGCCAGAGATAAATATCACAAACTTGACAGCGTAGTATCTGCTTTCGCGAGTATAACGAGAGTCGTTCGATTAAACCGGTCGATATACACGATTTAGCCAGATTCAAGTATCGAAAGACGTATATGCTGAGAAAACTTGCTGAAACATTGATCTAGCTAGAAAGTACTTTCTAACGCTGAATATATAGTCTGGACAACTCGTTCAGTCAGTCAATTATTTATAACGTACTGGATCTATACATGTGTATGCAAAACGACCTACTGATCGATTCCTTCGCAAGTACATGCACAGATAATATCTACATCAACGTCATATGCAGGTTCATTGATTGTGCGCCCACTAATAACGCGTCAATTATGCAACAAACGCGCGATCATTATGGAACTGAAGTTTGCAACGTTGGAATCCAACGAAAAATATTTTTTTCCATTGATGATTTGTTTAGTTTATAAAATAATCCAAATTTTTCGATCCGATATACATTTTGGATCGAAAAAATCGATTGTTTTAACATCGTAATTACATTCTGTATGTAAATAATGAGCTTCGCCTCAGAAGATAAAAAAAATATGAAACTGAAGTTTGCAAAGTTGGAATCCAACGAAAAATATTTCTTTCCATTGATGATTTGTTTAATTTTTTAAATAATCACAATTTTTCGAGCCGATATACTTTTTGAGTCGAAAAAATCGATCGTTTTAACATCGTAATTACATTCTGTATGTAAATAATGAGCTTCGCCTCACAAGGTAAAAAAATTTCGTTGCATTCCAACGATGCAAACTTCAACGTCGTCGATCATTTGGTTGTGAGTCTAAATTATACAAAAACGCGAGTAATAATATCGAAAGTTCACACGATCGTTCCTTGCAACAAATTTTCCTCCGATTTCATTTATTTCTATGAATTTTTTTATACGAAAGTTTGAAAAATTTGCATACACGAGATGATTGCTGAAAAAAAAAAACGAAACGAAGCGCAGACAATTCTCTTTATGTACCGCGTTCTCCCTTGACGTATAAATATTGAACGAAAAATGTTGATCTCACGCATAAATCACAGAGTGTCTGACGTGGTGGCGGCGCGCGGATGGTCGAAAGAGCGGACACGTATAGAACGAGCGTGGAAATGATGAGAGAAAAGCTCGAGCACATAGCGGCAAGATTGTAACGAGATCGAATTCCACGAGCATTGAGAATGAATACTCGAGAAAGAATAAAAAGGAGGAATCATAAGGGGAGAATAAGTGAGAGATAGATCGAAAAGAAAAAAACATTCTGTATAGCTCAGAGTTTTGCGAGTCCGCCATTATCTTGCCACGAGAAATGTAATAAAATACAAATGAAACAAGAACAATACGAGAGTGTTTTTCCTCGTGTCCATATTGCGCTCGAAACTTGGCGTTTTATACACCGAGCATTGAGCCTCGAAACTCTCCAATGAAAAGGACTCGAAAGCACGTTCATTCCCGAGCTCGATTATCGCACATACGACCTTTCAACCATTTTTTCAAACTGTATTGTGCGCCAGTCATGACCTCAGCTTCGAGCTCTTGCTTCGCGCCTACAACTGGGATACGAACATGGGGACGCGATATCAAAAGTATAAAAGAGAGAGACAGAAAATACGAAAGCGCGAGTTTACCAAGAAATTATGCACCAACGTCTATAAAATCGCGTATGACTAAAGTAATGATGCTGAAGTTTGCAACGTTAAAATGCAACGAAAAATATTTGAATTTATTGATAATTCGTTCAATTTTCAATGTCATCCAAAATTTTCAAGCCAATGTGCTTTTCGGGTGCAAAAATCAATTATTTTATCATCGTAATTACATTCTGCGCTTGAATAATTATTTTTGCTAAACATAAAAAAGAATTTCGATGCATTCCAACGATTCAAACTTCAGAGTGATCTAGAGTATTGATGAGTTAAACTTTATGAAGAACTTTGCCAAAAACAATGAGATCTGGATCACGGAACTTAGAAAAAGAAAAAAATGGACGCCCGGTACAAATTTTTCAATAAATAGAGAAATAAATCGTGAATTTGTGGTCAAAATGTTTCTTTTTCTTGTCAATTACGAAGAAAAAGCAATTTTCATGCGTTTTTTTCTTACTTTTTCGAATTTTTCCACTCCAAATTTTATCGTTACAAATTATTGTATACGATAAACACAAAAAATTGAGAAATTTGCACGTTTTTTCCTGGCGGAAATCGTTTTTTTGACAATTTTTCATTCATATTATTTTTCGATAGCAAATTAATGTCAAATACGAGAAAAAATAATAATTTCCTAAGCCCCGATTACCCCGAATATTGTAATAATGTTATTATAAACAAATTTTTCATCGATGAGGTTGAGAAACGATGAACTAATTGCGTTAATCAATTTATTGGTGATTCGATATGACGTTGAATGTCTCTCGTCGTCATAATCATTACTTAATTGCTTAGCTTATCACAACTGTTATGATTATCGATGTTAATCAGCAATTGAAATCGGCTACGAGCCTATAGAAAGTGTCTATTTACGCCAGAGGATCGAAAGTGCGCACTCGGTGCGAGCAACAACCTGTCTGACGTGTCAACGTGACCAGCGGGTCACCTCAGGGCTCTGAGATATTTTTACAGCACGTAAACACACCTTTACTCTTCACATACACATTTGTGCATATTCCAGGCCAATATACCAACCGAGAGACGAGAGCAAAAGTTTTTCTCGTTTACCGGAGACTCGATAGACCGTAACTGCGACCTATTTATAAAGTGAACTATATTTTACTCATTTTTCGAACATTCGAAAAGTGGTCGAACGATCCAGTCATTGAGCAGGCACAGGTTTTCTTATCCTTCTTTAAAAACATGACAAATATTTCCCGAAATTTTTATTCACAGTCTGTTTCTAATTATTCAATCAGATTTTCACGAAATAAAATAAAAATTTTCAAAATATCATCAAAATCAATGATCGTGAAGTTTGCATCGTTGGAATGCAACGAAATTCGATTTTTTTATTCACCAGAGCTCATAATTATTATTCAACATTGGCTCTGGACGATAAAACGATCCTCTTTCGCGACCCAAAGATTGAATCGATACGAAAAATTGCCATGATGTTCAAAAGTTAATAAATAATTGATGGAATAAATATTTTTCGTTGAATCTCAACGCTGCAAACTTCAGAATCACCAAAATGAGGTTTTCCGATAGATTCCAATTGTTTTTTTTTTGTACGCGTGTAATTTGAGTGAAAAACGGAACGTGTTTCGAAATAATTGGAGAAGAAAGTGTGGGCGACAAGAGTGTTGATTGGAAAAACGACTTTGCAATTATTATTTCGTCGCGGCGAATTAAAATGAATTCCGGTAGACGGTGTGGAGAGGAAAAGGGAAAAATGTAAAAATATTTAGTCGGAATCGTCAAAACATGAAAATAATTAGGCAGTTACGTATAAAGGCGAGGCCAGGGGTAAAGCGAGTGTGAAGCGATATGACTGTATGTTACAATTCGATTGTAACGGATATGCCGGTTGGCGGACGTACAAGGAATGTCCATTTGAAAAGGGGACACGGTATAGTATATGAAAAGAGGCCGCGCGACGAGAGATGTGCTTACCTCTCGAGCAAAGCGCTTTGCAATGGAAATTAAGAGCAAATAGGAATGTTTTCATTTGGATGCAAATGCGACGCTGTCTCTCGAAAAACCTCCTGCTGGAAACCGGGAAAACCGTTTTTTTTTCACTCGCTGTAGTCACAATGAGGATCTTTGGACATTATCTCGGCGTATGGACAATCGAGTGTACGGAATGGCTGATTTAACAAATTTTTACACTCTGTTTCCGAATTAATTGTGAGAGAATTGAATCGAGAGAAAAATCAACTTCGTAATTACAGAGCGAAGGGCGCGTGAGTAAAAAAAACGCAAATCTAATCGATGAACATGCGATAATTAATTAACGAAAGCTTTAAATTTAATTTGCTAAAACGATATGAATTTTCTGACTGAAGTTTGCAACATTGGAATGCATCGAAAAAAAATTAATTTGATCGAAGATTCGTTCAATTTTCAATGTCATCCAAATTTTTCGCGCCAATATGCTTTTCGAATGGCGAAAATGGATCATTTTATGATCGTAATTACATTCTGCATTTAGATAATTATTTTTGTCGAAAATAAAAATGAATCTCGTTCTGATTGAATGAATTCACAAAATTTATAAATGTCAAGATTTAGAGTTACCAATTCAATCGTAAAAACTGCCTCGAAATTCCACGTTGAATTCCTCTGAACTGGAGAGTGGTTGAAAAAAAGGTATAGTCAGAGGAAAAAAAGTAACATTGATTATTTCATCGCTGCGCGATCGAACAAAAGAATGGAGAGTAACGAGTTTCCTGTATACGTGACCGAGAAACGATAGTGCGGCAAGAGGTAAGGTCAAATTTCGATAATCAATTTGCCACGAAGCGAGCCAAAAGTAATTAAAAGTGAGCCTGTACAAGTTTCCAATTGAAATGAAATCTACGCTGGACGGGCGGTTACACTCGAACGTTTCGTCGGTATAATAATTCTATTCCATGCCTCGTGTTTATATACGCAAAGAAAAACCAACTAGAAATAATGATAACAAAAAGTTCTATTATTATTGTTATTATTCCATGTCCGAAAAGAATTAGAACGCGATCTTTGAAAGCTCGTAAAACTGTGATGTGAGCTACGATTTTAAAGAACGATCGCCGCGCGGGACAACGAGGGCGAGAGAGAGAGGAAGAATCAAACAGACGCGGTTGTATCGCTTATTGACGATTATAGCGGGCACGAAGGTCGTTCACACGAAAACGAGAGGCTCTTCCAAGTCACTTTTATCATTACCACTTGGGTGCAGTTCGCTACATGTTACATGCATGAAAATACGCGTAACATTGCTCGCTTACGAGTAAGCGTAATGAAAATCCTCGTGCAACGTTTATATATAAATTACACGTGGACGTATTGCGCGGAAAAAACAAACGAGTTTCGCGTGGTCTTCTTCAAACACTTGTTTTGGCCATCGCGGATTTCTCTGAATGCGTCCGAGAAACCGAGAAAGAGAGACGAGATCCGAGAAAAAACACACTTGGGCTTTTTTTTACACGCGCGAACGGCGCGCCACGGGCGAACGAGAAAGGAAGAGAGAAAAAACAAACCAAGCCCGAAGCAGCGGTACGGAACATTCACCGGAATTTTTTTCTACTTTATTACGTATTACGCTCGTGTAATCTACGAATATTTTCCTTTTCATTATCTCTATTCCATTCATTTCTTACACCGAGCATTTGGTCGGTGTTGAATTCATTAAGCGATAGATCTGTTAACGATTCTCCATTTTTCACAATGAACTCTATTCAGTTTCGAAGAAACGAATAATAAATTAGGGAGCCGTTATTTTTTCTCCAATCCCATGTACTTCCGACAATTTAAAGCTTTTTGAAATCAATTTTATTTACGCATGCAAAGTCATCTTGAATTCGTCAATTTTTGCCTAATTATTTGCCTAATTAATTTTATTTTTGCTCCAATTTGCGATATTTCGATGTTTATTTCTTATTTTAGAAAATTGTAAAAATTCCATTATAAAACTTACCGCATACGTTGAGCCAGCCTTCGACCCTGCTTGGATATTCGAGCTTCATGACTGCAGTTGATGAAAGTGTCAGAAGTCAAGCCGGTCAGTCGTATCGAAGGCACGAAGTTGCAGCGAAATCCGAAATCCAATTCACTGCTAAACACTATTGCACTTTGTCACACTAAGATTTAAATTAAACTTATGTAAACAGTCTACGATGTACGTGAATTAGAAGAATTTCAACGAAGAAAAATAACGATTACCGATACGTCGAGACGATTATTCACTTCACATTATTATTATTAATATTATTTTTATGTTTGTTATTGTTATTATTAATATACGTATTCATAATAATTAGTTTACTCACTCACTTTATAAAAAAAGTTTAAAAATTACTGTTTAAAATTAAAATCGAAAAAGCAATGCTCTGCGGTGAGCGAAACTCGAAATTTTCCTACTCTGTATTGAAATTGTGAGTGTAAACAGTGGACGAACAGAGCGATTATAGTTTGGTCGATTGCCTTTTGTTATTGTTTATATTTCATTGCACGGTTGCCGAACGTACGAAAGGAGCACGCGCGCTCGCACATAAACACGAATTTCAACACCCGAGGAACGATCCGCACTCGCCGACGTACGGACGATGACTGCCGACTGAGCGCTACCGGCGCTTACCCCCACAACCCTACCGCTGGCGCGAGCGCCACCCGCGTGTTTCACGCCGCCGTCCACAGCTGGTTTTCCGGAGCAAGCGCGTGACTTTTTTTGTTGCATCTTTTTTTCACTTTACCGTATTGGGGCTAACTTGACTATGCTTTAACGAGAAATTCGCGATTTGGAGTTGAACAGGTGGAGAACGAACGCATTTGTTGTATTTCCATTTATTTCTTCGCCGAAAGATTTTTCATAGCTCAGCGCCATCGAATTAATACCCCGGATTAGAATCCCATCGTTTTGTACGAAAAATATTTGGCTGATTCTCGCCTGCGTATTCAATTTTTCTAGAAAATATTTTCGATCAACAAATTCTGAGCATTTTCCGTCGATTCGTGAAATTTGGAAAATAGGTATTGTGAGATCGTGTGGACGGACGAACTTTCTATTGCCCGATACATTTTTCAATATTATAATCAAGATTTTGTTAGAAAACAAACGATAGTACCTGAAAATCTTTGCTACTTCGATCTACCGAGGCCTATTTTTTTGAAGGGAACACTCTTCTTATGTATTGCACGAATTTTAACGTCTTCGCATCAATCTTGTCATTTTCACTGCACTCATTTTATTAGAATAAATATTTATTTATACGAATGTCGATCCATTTTGTTCCTGGATATTAATATTTAGAGGGTGATGCCTGCTATTATTATTCCATAACCGATTTGCATCCAGTGACGCGATCAACTAACTGAACTAACAATGGCGGCGAGACAACAATTTGAACAAGGAACCGTTACGCGTTTGTTTATTGCGAGTTCCCGGCAAGTCCGCAACGAAATGGCATGTATGGCGCATGCGTAGGTTTCCGAGATAAAAGCAGCTGAATTATCTTTTCCAATTATCTCAACGTACCAAGTCGCCATCTACCGAGCGTTCGCTCACTCAACGCTTCAGTACTGTCAAAATGGCGCTCAAGGCACAAGTCGGTCAGAGTAAGTACGAGAAAATCATCGTTATTTCTGGTATAAATAGTTAATTCATGACTATCGATAGCCAAAAGTCATGAAAATAAATTCATGTTTCTCCAAATGCATAAATTTCACTCGATCAGCCAACCAAAAGACGAGGAAATGTTGCACTTTTTCGATGGGTGTCACCGTGATGATGACACATCGCGCCCTGCGTATCAAACGTCAAATCTCAACTAGCGTGTTATTATTCACGAATTTGGAGCCTTCTTTTTATTTCAGCCTATACATATTTTATTTCTGTGTGTTTATTCCATCGATTTGCCTTCTTTTTTCACTCGTCAGTTAACAATTGATTTATCAATTCTTTTCTTCTCCTGGCCTTCAACGTTTAATCGCTCTTTTCCTGTACGTTTATTACGTTTCTTTACCTCGCTAAATTACTGACGTTTTCCGAATGAAGGAATCAAAACTCTTGTCGTGATGCAACGATTTCACGAGATTAGCTATGAAAATAAAAAACTACAAGACGAAATTTGGTTTGTTATCTTCATCAGAAAAAAATCGATTGTCAAAAAATAGTGAATGCTTTGACAGCTTTACAATTATTTTTCTGGCATATTTCATAATATTTGGCATTTTTCTTCAATTTTCCAACTCCGAGTTTTTCTCAGGTTCATCAATAATAATTATTGTCATCTCCATACAATTTTCATGGACCAAAAAATGTTTAGCCACCGTAAATCCCTTTTTTCCCATGAAATATTTTGTCAAGGCTAGAAAAAACATAATTTGGTCAAAAAATGAACCGGAGTCGTCTTTATTTACACTCAAAATTTATTCGTGCATCAATGTGAGCCGATTCATCCGGCAAAATCAATGTTTAGACTTTCCAGGTTTCACTCGACACAATTTCGATCTTGAAGTTTGCGACAAGAGGAATAAACTCTGCGAATTCATTGAATTAAAATTTTTACTCTAGTTAATTTATAGTTTCGTTGACTGTTCGTTCTTTATTGCACATTTATCAAAAGTTTGTGGTACAAGAAAATGTAAATGTCACGCACCGCAACCCAGAAACGATTTCACGGTCTCCGATGCCGAGTCTAAACATAAGCGAAACAAATTTCAACGAGAAGTCGACATGAGAATGAAGATCCTCAATTGCTTTTGAAAAATCATCAATTTTTAGAGTTTTGTTGATGAGAAAATACTGTTAGGGCAAGAAAAACTTTGTAGCACCTTTTTTGTAAAAATTTTCTTTTTTTTTCCGTCTTTGTTGTAAAAATTGAGATTTTCAAAAGTTCGTGACATTTTTTTTGGTCCACGTAGATAAAATTGAGAGAAAATAAAAAATATTTCGCGTCGCCGAAATCCGATTCGATCGAAAAACGGGAATAAACTAACATTTTGACGTAGATCACGGGAAATTTGAATGATCCAGCCAAGGCGAAATGAAAATTTTCGAAATATAGTGTTTCGTTTTGATTTTCTCGGGATTTTCGATGTTTTATGGGAATTAAATCAATTTGGCCGGTTCCCGCTACAAAATAGTCTCGAGGGGCCACTTGGACGCGAAGTCGATGAGCGTTAGTCCATTACGCAGGTTCGGGGCCCTCGACAAACTTTGTTACGAGGTTGTACGAAGCGGTGACGTCATTGACCAGTGGGGCGATCAATACGCGGGGAAAGCGTCGAGAAAGATTTCTCGCCTGTGCTCGGTCTATCCATTCACCCGCCCACCCACAGAGCGCCAGCTATTTAACCCGCTTTTCCGCAGGGGGGAAAATTACGTTTCCCGAAAAAAAAAAAAAAAAAAGAAACACGAACGATAATCATGCAACTCTGTAGCAATTTTTACTCCTTTTTCCCGCCCAGTTATGCGGGTTTTAAATATGTTTTCGTGTTCGCTCCTTTACAGAGATTATGAACGAAGTCATCAAGCAAAAGAAGAAAACTCCTGGGGTCGAATGGCGGATTCTCGTTGTCGACCAATTGGCCATGAGAATGGTATCAGCTTGTTGCAAAATGCACGACATTAGTGCCCAGGGCATTACACTCGTCGAGGATATAAACAAGAAACGCGAACCACTTGGCACAATGGAAGCGATCTATTTGATAACGCCTTGCAATCCGTCGGTACAAAAGCTCATCGAGGACTTCAGCAACCCAACAAGAACCACTTACAAAGCTGCCCACGTTTATTTCACTGAAGGTACTCCAAATCTGGCGAAAAAATAATAATCCATCGACAGCACGAATAAACCCAATAAGAAGAGCAACGGGCTAAAAAAAAGTCACTCTCGAAAGTGATTCAACAAACACGATTTGATAAAAAAAACTTCTTTGATTACAGGATCGAAATTTATTCGAAAAAAATGAAAACTCCAACTTTTGCGCTTTCAAATTTGTCGATAAACCAACAAAACACTTCAGTCATGACACAAACTTTATTTTCTATAATTTTTCCCAAGTTTTTTCTTTGCCGCAATTAAAACGTTCGTCTGTTTTTGTTCGTTTTTTTTTTTATATTTTTGTTCAGTTTTTCTGTATATTCTTTGCAGCTTGTCCCGACGACTTGTTCAAAGAGTTGTGTCACTCGAGCGTAGCCAAGTACATTAAGACACTGAAAGAAATCAACATCGCATTCATTCCGTACGAAGAGCAGGTAAAAGCAAAATAAAGAAAAATCAAGATGGAAGAGAGAAAAAAAATCATAGCTCCGTCGTCAGCGAGATTCAGATTTCTCTCTTGGTTTTCAAACGCTCCGACAAAGCTCTGATTTTGAGTGTTCACTTTTGTCGAGCGCTGGTGGCGGGCACGGGCACCAAATCTTTTTCCCGCGATACTCTTCACCACTTTTATTGGGACATTTTGCTTTCTTCTTGAGATTAAAGCACGAGAAGTTAATAAAAGTGACCCAACGTTTCTTGCTTTTCTATTTTCTCAAAAAATACCTGTTTTTGTCAAACTGCTAATTTTTTATTTGGTTTTCCTATTTTTACACTCGTTCATGTTCGTTCGTCAAGATCACGCCATACACAAACACTACACTAAAGCACGAAAAAAAGAAAATGTTGCCACGGTCGTAAAATCCTTAAAAATAATAATTTTCCAGGCTGACACTTGAAAATCTTTGTTCATCGTAAAATGAAATTTGCTTGCCCATTTTCCTCGTGGCGCGAATTCGTTAAAATTGAAAAAAAATACGAATATCTGGTTTTTTTCATGAATTTCTCGTTTTAACGAAATAATCTTTCTTCATTACGCACTAACTAACGATTGGAACGAATTAATTGCTTGCACTCGTCCAGTGTGCCCGGAGGAGCTGTTCAATGAACTCTGCAAGTCCCTCGCTGCTAAAAAGATCAAAACCCTGAAAGAGATCAACATCGCGTTCCTGCCTTACGAGTCGCAGGTGACGAACGATTTATCGCTCGTAGTTTTTTCGGCTTTCATTTTCATGGAAAATTTTCCTTTCTTGTTCTAAATTTCGTTGATTTCTTACCTTTTACTGGTTTTGCTCCGTAAGAAAATTATTTGCACGTCCTTTTTCCAGTACCTTCCAATTTTTCTCTATATTTCAACACCTGGAAAGAAAATTGTTTCAGAAATCCACTCGTATTTGTATTTCCCCTGCTATTTCAGTTGTTTAGACCTTTTTCGATGTTCCACTTGTCTTGCAAAGCTTTAGTTCGTGTAATAATCGTCTCGTCAACTCGACAAGAGATTTAGATTCGTTCAAACGTTGAATTGTGTTTTTTTAATTTTCAATAGGTGTTTTCGCTCGATTCTCGTGAAACGTTCGCCTGTATGTACAATCCTTCGTTCATAAATCTGAGAAATGCGAATATGGAGCGTATCGCTGAACAAATCGCTACGCTGTGTGCAACGCTCGGAGAATATCCGTCAGTCAGATATCGAAGGTAAAAACATGACGAATCTGAAGTTTGCATCGTAGTAATGCAACGAACTTGTTCTTTACCTTTGACAAAAATAATTATTCGAATGCAGAATGTAATTACGATGATAAAATGATCGATTTTTGCCACCCGGAAACCATATCAGCTCGAAAAATTTGAATGACATTGAAAATTGAACGGATCATCAATAAAATGAAATATTTTTCGTTGCATTCCAACGTTGCAAACTCCAACATCATAAAACATGTATATATTAATTGAAATAATGAAATTTCCATGATCGAAAACGTCGATTCTCAACGATTCGAATTGTTCCAGTGACTTTGATCGCAACGTGGAATTGGCGCAAATGGTTCAACAGAAATTGGACGCTTACAAAGCCGACGAACCAACCATGGGCGAAGGGCCTGAAAAATCCCGCTCCCAACTTCTCATTCTTGATCGTGGCTTCGATTGCGTTTCTCCAATTTTACACGAACTAACGCTCCAAGCTATGGCTTACGATCTCTTGGAAATCGAGAATGATGTCTACAGGTAATTTCGATTAACTTTATTCAACTTTTTGCACTCGGTTTACAACTCGTCGTACAACTTTTTTCTTTACTCGCTAAATCAGGTACGAAGCTACAGCCGGACAAGCGGAAAAGGAAGTTTTGCTCGATGAAAACGACGAGCTGTGGGTCGATTTACGGCATCAGCATATCGCTGTGGTTTCTCAGTGAGTTATCAATATTTTCCCTTTTCGTTATCCATCGGGTGAAAACCTGTCGTGGAACGTGTGGATTCCACAAAAACTCTCAATAATTCACTCCCGCGATTATAAAATAAACCACACAATCATTTTCATCATTTCGCTTTGGTTAAAAAACCCTCGAGTTAATTTTCAAACGATAATCAACAAAAATGGAAAGACATTCGCATGTGGCAATTTACAAAACTCAATGCACGCACATTTGTTTCATTTCGTTTTGAATTTTTCTGTTGCTCAGAAACGTAACGAAAAATCTAAAGAAATTCACCGAGTCGAAGAGAATGCCGCAGGGGGACAAGCAAAGCATGAGGGATTTGTCGCAAATGATAAAAAAGATGCCGCAGTATCAGAAAGAGCTTAGCAAGTACGCGACGCATTTGCATCTCGCCGAGGACTGCATGAAACGTTACCAGGGCAACGTCGACAAATTGTGCAAAGTCGAACAGGTTAACAATTGAAAAAAATAATATTTTTCTTCTATTTTCCATTGCATATAAATGAGAGAAAATACTGGAGCTCATTTTTACGTACGATGCAATTCTCTGACAGAATTTTTCTTTCATAATCGTCAGCCAATTGAAAATTTTAAATCAACATTTTTGCGTGTCAGGATTTGGCAATGGGCACCGATGCCGAAGGAGAACGAATCAAGGATCAAATGCGCAACATTACTCCGATCCTTCTTGATCAGACTGTCAACAATCTCGACAAGTTGCGCATTATTGCTCTCTACGTACTCAGCAAAAACGGAATTCAAGACGCTGATTTGAACAGACTCGTTCATCATGCTCAGATCTCTACCGATGACAAACAAACCATTGTCAACATAGCCCAACTTGGTGTCAACGTTGTCGTCGAGGCAAGTCAACTTGAAAAGCTATGATGCTGAAGTTTGCAACGTTGGAATGCAACGAAAAATATTTGATTTTATTGATGATTCGTTCAATTTTCAAGGTCATCCAAATTTTTTGAGCTAATTTTGTTTTTCGGCTGGCAAAAATCAATTATTTTATCATAGTAATTACATTCTGCACTTGAATAATTACTTTTGCCGAAAATAAAAAAGAATTTCGTTGCATTCCAACGATGCAAACTTCAGAGTCATTGAAAAGCTTGAATCCTCAACGTCAAAACATTTTATTCTTTTTCCTTTTTGTTTGAAAATCATACGGAAAAAATTGAACTTTGTGTCTATTTCTATTATTGTAACTGTCGTTCAAATTTTGTGCAATTTGTCCGTGGAAAAAAAAAATATGCTTAATGTGCAAACAATTGAATGACTGCAGGGACCTCGCAAAAAAGGATACACGGTTCCACGCAAGGAAAGAATCACCGAGCAAACTTATCAAATGAGCCGATGGACTCCCGTCGTTAAAGACATCATGGAAGATTCTATCGAGGAAAAATTAGACACTAAACATTTCCCATTCCTAGCCGGACGTACAGCCAGTACCGGATATCATGCGCCCACAAGGTAAACACTGATAAATGTTAACGCGATTGCGAGGAATATATTTGGAAAATTGGATTTTCCGATTTCCGTAAGTTTATGTCAATTTTTGACCATTTTGGTGTTTAACTGTTGCAGCGTTCGCTATGGACAGTGGCACAAGGACAAGGGACAACAAACCTTAAAAAATGTACCTCGTCTGATCGTGTTTATCGTCGGTGGTGTCTGTTTCTCTGAAATCCGTTGCGCATACGAAGTGACGAACGCTATGAAAAATTGGGAAGTCATTATTGGTACGTGGTTATTTTTTTTTTTTTATCAATAAAATGTAGAAAATGTTGAATTTGCGAAGTAAAAATGAGATTTTTCTTTGTTATTGCAGGATCATCGCATATCATCACACCGAAATCTTTCTTATCGGATTTGAGCAAACTCCACGTGTAAGCGAACGTGCGACGAAATCTCGACTGAAGAAATATCCCGGGAAGGAAATTTGCTGGAAAAATGTCTCTGAAAAGTTCGCCGCTCGATCATGTCAACCACAAAACAATACGGACATCGAGTCAATCAGTCAAGAAGAAAAAACGACAACTGTAAGAAGAGAACGCGGAAAGAAGCGTGTCGGTACTTTTTTCCCCAATCGGTGATTAATGTTATCTTAGAAAATACTCAAAGTCAATTCGGTAGATGAATTTCCATCGTTAGCTGTGACAGACTCGTCGAATATGGCTCATAGTTTTTCTAGACTCCGAACAAATTGATGACTCTGAAGTTTGCATCGTTGGAATTCAACGAAAATCGTTTTTATTTTTGGCTAAAATAATTATCTTGATGCAGAATGTAATGACGATGATCGAATGATCGATTTTTGCCACCCCAAAAAGCATGTCGGCTCGAAAAATTTCGACAACATTGAAAATTGATGGAATCATCAATAAAATTTAATACTTTTCGTTGCATTGCAACGCTGCAAACTTCAGCATCATACAAATTGACCGAATCGAATGGAGATGAATTGAAAATTAACCGAGGAAATTCTTTTTTGCCAAAAAATGGACAAGTCTGGAAAATTTGAATGCACTTTCAATTCAAATCAAATTTCGTCCATTTTTTGCCAAAATATTGCGTCTTTTGGGGTCACGTTTTGGGGTACGGCCGAATTAATTCAAGTGCCTGTTCGACAACGTGTTTTCGTGACTGTAACAGATTTTTGTGGTGGTAAAAAGGGAATGCGCTCCAACTTGACACGTAAAAGCAATAGAAGAGAAGAAAAGAGGGAAAAACGTCGCCGCGCTCTGTTTACTCGTGCACGAAGCATTTTCCGTAGTCCCAGCTACTTTAGAATCCAATTCCTTTTCTCTTTACACTCGAGACAGTCCGTTTCGAGTCGATATAAAAATCAAGAAATCCGATTGAAATGGAAGAGTTTAGCTGAGATTAACGACAATTATGCGACGAATTATTTATCGTTTGGGACGACTTTTCGACGTGAAAAAACATGCGTAGTCACGGATATTTCTTCCTTCGTTTTTCTCGGGAAATATCCGAGAAACCCGTTGTACATTCTTTGTTATTTATATATCCTCTCAACGTTGCTCTTGTAAATGCCACAAACTTTCTAATACGTAGATTTGACCTTAGAAAGAAGCTCGAAAATGAGGAAAATCGACGGGAAAGAAAAGGGGGAATCTCTACGAATTTTCCCAAATATCAAGATGGAATATTTATCCGACAGGAGAATCGCGATCCGCATGTGTGTATAGATTGATTAATCCACGAAAAAGCTTTTTTTCTTTAACTTATCGGAAATAATTCACGAAGCTTGAGGAAAAATACGAAACTTTCGCATCTATGCCGCTAAGAATAATTTTTCCTAATGATAAACCAAGAAATTTAAAATTTCTCCTACTTTTCCACGCGACTAGAAATTCTTCGATTACTGCACGAGCCTGAAATTTGTGAAAACCGAAAAAATAAATACAACTTCAAGAAAATTCTTTGAGTCGAGTGAAAAGTTGAATGACAGTGAAAATTTAGTTCCACGAAATTCAAACGTCTCCCTTCCGTTCATATTTTTGGAGAAAAAATAATGGAATACTTTGTTTTCTTTATAAATAAATTGTGCCGGCATAAAATGCTTTTTATTCCGCCGAATGAGCGAAACTTTTCCAACGGGAAATAAAAAGACGCATAAGCGTGGAAACATTTAAAAGTTGAGCAAGAAAATATAGTCGCCAATAATCCGTAGCACTTGCTAATCTATTGCATTTTATCAAATTAATTCTGCCAATGTATTCTCGAGACAAAAATTAGGATAAACTGTGGGCAGAAACGAAAACAGTGAAAATATCGAAACCCAATACCGTAGGGGATCACTTTTTGGTCAAATGGAAGTTTGCCTGTTACCTTGATCGTTCGTAACTTAAATAAAGTATGTTGAACAATTATCAAAGTTGCAAGTTGCATATAGCGACGAAATTATTATTATTATAGAGTTTACGAATATTTATAAAAACAAAAATATATGTACGTAGTTGTAAACCAAACAAAGTGTTCTGCTTATAAAGGCCTACGCATCTGAATGTGAAATTCAATCGTCACGAATTTTCATCCCATTTTGTAAGTTCCTACAAAATCTTCAAACCGTTTGTTCATTTGCAATTATTTTCTCATTTCATACCAATTTAGCAAGAATACTTTTTCGTCAAAAACGCGTTCATCGCTCGCGCGTGTTTCTCGATAAGATTATCAACGTTGGTTTGCTCGATCGACCTCTGAACTGGGGCCAAGATTTTCATCGTGGATTTGTGCAAATTTCTTGCGGCCGATTCGAAATTCCTTTGCAGCAACATTTCATCAGAACTGGAAGAACATTACAGCGAGTCGGATCGACATGGCGAATAAAAATGAAAAAGTATTGCTCGCTTATAGCGGCGGGTTGGACACTTCTTGTATTTTATGGTGGTTGAGAGAAAATGGTTATCAAGTTGTCGCCTACGTGGTAAAGTTTTTTCGTGATTTTCTCTGTTTTTCATTATCCTGAATCGATTTTATTTTTATTTTTTATCGTTTCTTTTATTTTCTTAGGCGGACGTCGGACAGGATGAAGATTTCGATGCCGTGAGAGAAAAAGCCTTAAAAATTGGTGCGTCCAAGGTAATTAGTGAAAACGAGTGCCACAGAAACTGCAGATTCTTGAGATTTTCAGCCTCGAAAATCACCGAAAAATACTCACTCGAAAGATCCATAAGCATTGTCCGAAATTCCTTTCGTTCACACTACAGGTAATCGTTGATGATTTGAAACAAGTTTTCGTCACTGATTTTGTCTGGCAAGCTGTGCGTTCCGGTTTAATTTACGAGGGTCGATATCTCTTGGGAACTGCGCTCGCACGTCCTTGTATCAGCGCAGGACTCGTCAGAGCAGCCAAAAATGAAAATGCTACGATAATAGCTCACGGTGCAACGGGCAAAGGCAACGATCAAGTGCGATTCGAACTCAGCTGCTATGCACTTTGTCCCGAAATTAAGGTGATTTTTATTTTTGTTTTATTTCTTCTCGTTTTTTTGTTGCTTCTGATCGATTTCATCTTTTTCTTTGGATTTTCCTAAGATTATGGCACCGTGGCGAGATCCAGTATTTTTCGAAAGATTCCCTGGTCGCCCTGACCTTTTGGCTTATGCTAAATCAAACGGAATCCCAGTATCAGCGACGCCTCAGGAACCGTGGAGTACAGATGCAAATTTGATGCACACGAGGTCCAGTTCGACTCCTTCAAAATCAATACTCCACAAGAACGATCATTTTTTTCTTACTATTCTGCATATCCCTTTCGATACAGTTATGAATCGGGGATTTTGGAAAATCCAGCAACAGCAGCACCAAAAAATCTGTACCAAGTTACTAAAGACCCGATAGACTCTTCACTCCTGCCAACGGAAATTGAAGTTGATTTTGTCCAAGGAATTCCAACATTGGCGAAAGTTTCCAACTCTCAGACATCTTACAGCGATCCCATGGGCATTATTAATTTCCTAAACAAAATTGGTAGCCAACACGGAATCGGGAGAATCGACATTGTAGAGAACAGATACATCGGCCTCAAAGTATTCCCAGCATTGCAATTCATTTTTTAAAACAATAATCGATTCCCATTTGTAAAATTCTGGTCAATTTTGATTTCCTTTTTTTCTTCTGTCATACTGCATTTTTCATTTGTTGAACTTTTCGTTTTTCAAGTCTCGTGGCATCTACGAATCCCCAGGGGCCAAAATCCTGTACGAAGCTCATTTGGATCTGGAAGTTTATTTACTCGATCGCGAAGTGCTGAGAGTCAAATCGTACCTCGCTGACAAAATGGCTGACTACGTTTACAATGGCAAGAATTTCTCAACAATTTCGTCCACATCATCAGTTTTCATTTCCTCTTAAAAACTACAGCAGAGCTGATGATTTTTTCTTTCTGATTTTCGGTCACAGGATATTGGTTTTCTCCGGAATGCGAATTCGTTCGGGACAGTATTAACGCGTCTCAGAAGCATGTGACAGGGACAGTGTTTTTGAAACTCTGCAAAGGCAATGGTTAGAATCGCAGTCAAGTTTACTGCCACACCAAAAGGAACGTTCCCATTTCTCATTGTCCTCCTTAAATTCTAGTGATCATAACCGGAAGAAAGAGTCAATTTTCGTTGTACAACGAAGAGTTGGTTTCCATGGACGTTCAAGGTGGCTTCAGTCCCGAAGACGTTGGTGGTTTCATCCGAACCCAAGCGATGAGATTAAAGGAATTTTACCGTTTCAAGAACCAGCAAAACTAATGTTGCTACGTTGCAAAATACTCACGAAGGCGATCGATTAACAGTGTGAGTGCATGAGAAATAACCCAAAAAGCAATTCAACCATTTTCCGGCATCCCTGACGACGTTGAAGTTTGCATCGTTGGAATGCAACGAAATTCTTTTATCTTCTGAGGCGAAGTTCATTATTTAAATACAGACCGTAATTACGATGTTAAAACGATTGATTTTTTCGACCCAAAAAAGTATATCGGCTCGAAAAATTGTGATCATTGTAAAAATTAAACAAATTAGCAATGGAAAGAAATATTTTTCATTGGATTCCAACGTTGCAAACTTCAGTTTCATACATCCCTGATATTTCGATGAAATAAAAGTTACGATTTCTTCTGCAAAAATAAAACACGTACGTTTTTCAAAATAACCAAAAAAGATTCATTTTTTAAAATATTTGGAGCCACACGAGTTCGTAGAATCAGCGGAAAATCGATGATTTTCGCACAGCGACTTTAGGGTCCACTCGACGCAGGGGAAATGGGACAGTAGGGAGGAAAATGGAGTAAAATGAATAACTCGATTCTTTGTGAATATTATAATTATATATATATATATATATAATTATATATATATGTGTGTTTATATACACATATATGCACATACGTGTAGACATATGTGTATATATAGGTATACATTAATTTATTCATTCATTTAATCGTGTACGCACCTTAACAATATTAGTAGGTAATATATACAATGATTTTATTAATCGCAATAATGATAATTATAATTATTTGGGCTAAATGAATAGCAAAAAGTGAAACGAAACTGAAAAATAAGTGTCGAACGACATTTGTGATTATTTCATTAAGACGTGTCCAACTATTTCGAACAAATGGATGACACGATTATGTTTGTTTGTTTCTTTTGTTTATCCATTCATTATTTTATTCTTATCGTTGAAAACAAAAGGTTCACATACCTCTCAGCCTGCCTAACGTTCTCTATATGTTTTTATATACATGTATGAGACATGCAAAAATTGCAAACTAGGAAAGATCATTATATACGCATGGATTAGTCATATGTGTTTATACGTTATTCATTTTTTTCGTTTTTTTTTCCTTTTTATCCAGTTTTTTTCTTGTTCTTGCACCAACAAACACACAAACACTATTCGTCGATTCAATCGGTATACATATCGTGGATACTTTTTTTTTTTTTTTATAAATTGAATGTTACGAATCTTGTCTATATAGTATTTCTAATTTACTATATAGATTGAACGAACCGTAATCGAGTAAAATTTATCTTGTATGTACGTACGTTGTTATTAATTTTTTTAAAATATTTTACACGATTCGAGTGCACCGCGTGACAAGAGATTCACGAAACTCGATCCGCACTCGCTCTTGTGTCTTTTCGTTATTTCTCTCTTTTCTTTCGAATGAAAATTAGTGACTTTGAAAGCGACTTTTGTTCGTGAACTTGGAGATTAAATCTCGTTGAAGTCTACGCAAGAAAAGTGAGGGAAATTTGTGTGACACAAATCGTGCAGTCGACGATTATTTTCTTCGTGGTTTCGTACTTGACGTCAATCCGTTTGTTTATTTTTTTCGTTCAGGTTTTCGTTTTGTTTTCCGCAATTATTATTTATTTACAACCATTTGTTTTCCATAGTATCCTATAGTTAGTAGTAATTCTGCTGAAAACTGTAGTTTTTGTTGTTGTTTTTTTCTTTTTGTTGTTCTTATCGTTATGTGCCATTTTGGAGATGATGTGCGCCCATCGGGAACTTATATAAAAAATTAATTTTTTATCCAGAGGAGTAAACTTGGTGTTATTTACGAATATTACGGTCAATTCGTTCTCTCTTTTACTCCAATATTTATTTTCATTCATATTTCTTTCTTTTTATGCCTGTCGTGAATTATTCTCGTTTTATTTTTATAACTCATACATCGCTATGAACTTACACTGAGATCTAGTAGGTTGCACACATTCTTTCTATGTCGATCTTCGTTCAAATATTACAAACCTTCATCACATTCGTCGTGTGAGTGTGTGTGTGTGTGGGTGTATGGCTGTGACTGTCTATGATATTTATGTCGTTCGCTCTATTTTATTATTACTCTTTTCCTTTTCATGTGTTATTTTTTTTTTAGCTTTTGTTTATTGTTTATACATATAGATATATTTGTTTTTTTTTTGTTTATATCCAGACGAATCGCTGCCAATTATTCGGTCACTCGTATTTACAATTATAAACGCCGTATATTACAATAACATATAATACCTATTACACGTAAAATCGTTTTTTTTTTTCTTATCTTGGCTTAACATTTATTTCATCGTAGTTTTTTTTTCTCCTTTCGTTTTTTGCCTCTTTTTTTTTGCCATTACGTTCGAGATACCAGAAACTTGGCTCGTGGAGATTTTTCGAATTTCATTTGTCTCCCAATCCATTAATATGATTATTTTTGTTACTGTTGTTGTTTTTGTCAAGTTTAGACTGACTCTTAAGCATTGCTTTATTATACGAGGAGAACGAGTGTGTGACAAGGAAGTTGTGGTCGCTCATTCGTCTCCTTGAATCATCAACTCACGCAAGAAACGTCGACGATACTGCTCAACGCGTGTTTTTTCATCGATCATACAACGGAAATTCGGAAGGTTTTGAGAAGGGTCGCGATCACGAGCTTTTCGAGGTTTCAAAGCATCGTCGATATTTCTTTCGTTTCTCCGTGCCTTTTGAGAGCACAAATGAAACCTTTTATTGCTACTAACATCTAAATTAATTCTTATCTATACGAGAAAGCAAAGTATATGCCGTAGGAAATAATTTTTATACATAATTCATCTCGCTGCAATTAAATTTTACCGACAACTCTAATTGCAACAAATAATCTCGAATTTTGCGACGAATACAGAATTGAGCTAAATTGATTGAATGATCCCCAGAACGAGAGGGAAAATTGATACACGGATTTAATCGTTTCCTCGTTATTTCATTTTCTCTAGCAACTTGCCACGATTTTTCAATCGCTGATTCAACTTCAAGGAATTTCCGAGATAAATCAAGCTCCTGACGATAAACGATAGAAATTTAATGGGGGCTTGAACAACATCTCCCAGCAGATATCGCATTTTTTTGTGCTTTGTAAAAAAAAAATGATATCAACAAAATCAAAGTTTACACACGATATTTTTCAAGGTCGCTGAAAATGTGACCAAACAAAATTCTTCCTACGACCAAGAACGTAAAATAGTAATCACGTGGAGTACGAGATCGCGGATCGAGTCGAGAAAAAATTGCGTGACTTTTGATCTGAACTAGTTCGACCCTCCTTGCGGACCTTCCGGGTTTTCCGGATAATTCCTTTTCACCCGATCGTCAAAATTTCATATTTTTACTTTTCAGCTCAGTAAGTCTCGTTTACAATTCGTGCACGAGAACAAAAATCTTATAAATCTAGTAGCCTGTACAAAAACGACGTTCCCGTTTACAGGCCGTTTAGTTTTTCCTTTTGAACTCCACGCAACCATCACACTCACGTGCGAAGAAAAAAATAGAGCGACACAATCATGCACAGGAGGAAAAAAAGTAAATCTTTAAAACCTGCGCACCGCATCACTTGAAATTTTAATCCTATAGATTATGTGGATTTTAAACTTGTATGCATTTTCTTTCTCGAGTGTCCCTAAAACATTAATTTAATTTCTTTATTTAATTGTCCTTTTATATCGTTTTGACTAAACATTAAAAAAGTCCTTTTTATTTCTTCGTTTTAAATCAGTTAATGAATGGTGATCGACTTGCTTGGAGTCGTGAAAAGATTAACATGCAAAACGCTACGGTAACGAAAGAATCGTCAAAAAAGAAATTTGCGTAATGAACCGAACAATTTGTGGAAATTTAAAAAACGTTTTTTTATCAGTGTGAAGTTACCAGCACGTGCATATCCTGAATTTGAATTATATTTTAAAGTTATTGATTGATTCATGTATTTGTATACTACCTCGTTTCTACGGCTTTTCCATATCTCGTCCAGACTTTTGTGACAACTTGATATTTCGAATTGTTGACATGATCAAAAAAACATACGCAGCTCGTTTCCCTTTTTAGTTTTCATTATCGTGAGTGTGCTCGAGGAAATGAAGAAAAAAAAAATAAAAGACAGTAGGGCCTTTCAGAACGAAGAAATCTAAAGGAAATCGTTAGTTTCTACAGCTACGTTTTGTTTTTCTTATTTGTTCGTTAAATACAACGTTAATGCTCTGGTTATTTTAGCTTTTTTTTTTACTTTTATTATTTGTTTAATATTTCTCTTCCTCTCCTCGTTTTTTTTTCCATAACATATTAGAAAACATTTATTCTCACTATAATCTAAATCGCTCTCGTAACAATTCTTATGGACATATGATTTCGGTCTAACGTGTGTACTGGATCGGGAAAAAAATAATAATAACTTTATTCTCGTCGCTGCACATGTCGCTGCGAATTAACGTTTTAGTTTTTGTTTTTTTTTTATTTTTCTCTACCACCGATGAAATTCAGTTTATCGATGTACATTTTTTGTTTCCTTTAAAATAAATTCGTTCTCTTTTTTTTATCTTTCATAATTTGTTTATTATTTACGTTGTTAATTTATTGCGTGTGTTGACTCGATCGTGCACGTTTATTCAATCAACAATTAACATTATGGAGAAAAAAAGTAAACGTAAACAATACGTGGGTAAACACTGTATCATTAATAATAAACAAATTATTCATATAAAAAAAAAACGAATTGTTTCGCAGTGAAAAGTGGTGGCGCTTCGTTTTCAAGATTTCATAAAATAAAAAACATTAGACAAGTAGGATTGAGCTCGTAAATCGATCATGCGTCTCCTTCGCTCCCTTGGTCTCGTTATCGAAGAATATACTACACAATTATTATACTAATGAAGAGAAAAGAGAAATAATGGGAAAATGAGAAAGTACGAACTGAAGCTGAGAGCTCGAACATGCCAAAGTCCCAGAGACAAACTCGCGAGGACGCGCCAACATTGCACATACACAAAAAATAATAATTGAGTTTCGAACGGAAAGGAAAAATATCCGCCAGCAGCAGCAATATACACGATAAGCTCTTAAAAAAATAAAATTGTATCATTTTTTTTGTCGTTTGTATGATTTTCGTATTTTTTTTCTTTTTCATTTAAATAATTTAATATTATTATAAATTCACATTAATAACTCTCATTTATCAGTATGATTGTGGTTGGTACGAGCTAAAGCCACTAACAAACTATTAACTTTCTAAACGATTTTTCTTTTTTTTCTTTTTACTATTATTGTGTTTTTGTTGTTGTTGTTGTTGTTGTTGTTGTTTTGTTTAATTTATTTTATTTATTCACGTTCGAACACACCGTCAAAATAATGCATTCCAACGATCCTCGACGGCGCATTCACATCTGTTACGACACGCAATTAACTCGACGAAACGTAATATTTTGTTGTTTCATTATCAATATATAATTTTTGTACTTTTTTTTCTTATTTTTGCCAATTAAAATGGATTTTCCTAACTTTCTTATCTGCACCAAGGTAAATTGCGAATTTAGACCATACCGATGGCTTTTACAGGATAAAATATTCCTTGGTAATCATGATTTTTGTGTTTTTTTTTTTTTCAACGTTTATCTCTTTCCAATGTCTTTTGGAGCACGTTGATCGAGTCGATTCTTCCCAACAACGGATGGTTCGACGATTTAGAAACGAAAATTGTATTAAGTTGTCAACGATTACATGACTTGAAAGACTACACGAACCACGTAATCCCTAACAAGTAGTAGGAGAATTTAGAGTCACACCATGATCTTTGTTTCCCGAACTGGTACGCGAAAAATAATGATAATTCTCACGGAAATTCGACACCCTTCGATACGTTGAAAAAAAGCATTCTTTGTTTCATTAGTTTTTCAAATTTATTTATAAACAATTATGTTACAAGAGTGAGTTCCAGTACATGTAACTACACACATTTGCTCTTTACACCAAAACGTTATATAATTGATGTTTTTTTTTCTTCAAATTTGATGAAAGAAAAAAATGATGTATATATATATCTCGAAAGAAAAACATTAGGGTCGTTACTTTCACCGTTACTCGTTAAATTAAGTTTTATTCACACAGTAAACCTCGAAATATTCCAATTTCACACTTTCAAGTACAGAAGTAACATATGCACTTAGAAAATACCGGCGGTCAATTTTACAGAAATCATTAATAGTTAGAAAATTATATTTACGAAAAAAACAAACAAGGAATGCTGTATTTTTCAAAGTAGCCGGATCTGTCTGTATCTTGGTTCACCTCTCGATTCATTTTTCTTTCCTTCCGCCTAAATATCTTGAGTTTAGCTTTGTGTATTATTTTTAAAAAAAGGCTATCCACACCTCACCATTATTCTCGTAATAATTGACGACTTTTTTTTCCTAAAGTGAATCATGTCCAACCGTCCACGGTTTTATCGACGTTTCATTAAATCTTTTTCTCTCTTATTATCCTCGGATATTGCCTCGATAGCAATCACCTTGAGAAAGTCACGAAATGTCGCTAAGAGAGGAAAAAGAACAATAATCTCGTAAAATCGTCGTCACTTCGATGGTTGGTTTCATGATTGTGGTTCACTCGAAAATCTTGTATCCTCGTATTAGGTATATTCTTGTATTTGTTATTGACTAAACAAGCCTACCTATAAGGATTACAAACAGTTTTATTCTCATTTTAGCCAAAATCTTTTTGTTCGTTTCGTTTTTTTTTCTCTCTCTCTCTCTTTCATACTTTAATTAATGCTTATTTTATTGTAATCGTGAAAATTACTTTGTGTTGTTGTTGTTTTTTCTTTCTTTTAAATCATTAGGTAATAATTATAGGATATAAATATATTTATATATAAATTTATATATACACACGTACATGCACATATATATGATATTAATGTATGTGATTGTAAGCATATATATATGAAAATATATATATGTAAAGTGGCAGATAATGGACCTACGTATTTTCTACCAACGATTAATGACTGAATGTGGAAAAATATAAAACTTAACTAAATGTACATCAACGGTTTGTTCAAACCCCCGTTTTTCTTTTGTTTTTCTTTCCTCTTTCTCAAACTTTCTTTCGCGCACTTTAATATGTCACATTCTTTCGCATTCGTACAGCACAGTCACACGTTAACTAACATCATCGTTTCAGGCAAATGTCGCTCATAATTATTTTTTCATCGTTTTGTTTTGTTGTTGTTTTTTTTTTCAATATGTTTTGTTTTCTTTACTAGTTTTTTTGTTTCCGTTTGTTTAACTTTTTCGTTTTCGTCGCTTCGATTCCAAATTTACATAAAGTACAAACTTATGAAAATCCGGAAAAATGTAACACAATATTATCCAGTGTGTAGCATCATCGAAATTATTTCTGTAAGTTAATCAATATTTATCTAATTACATGGTCACACTTAAGTGTCCGTCGATTACACAATCGCCGTTTTTCTCGTTCATTAAAAAATTTTAACTCGTATTTCGATATCGATTGTTTCGTCTTTCACGCATTTCTTTCTTTTTTCTTTACACGCTCGTGAACGAAAGTGTTGCATCTCGCTTTTTTTCGCTCCGTTGGAGAATTTTTTTTATACTAATCGTCCGTTGGAATGTTCCAACTGCGCATCACCGTTATCACGACGTCAAAGTACGCGCCAACGAGTCAGAACCATCGTCACTGTTCCTTCGTTTCTTTTAGTTTTTTCGTTATTTGCATTATCCGTTATTACACGATTCGTAAATGTTCATCATTTTTCAAACACACAAATAACGAATTGTATATTAGCGTTGATATTAATGCATTCTCATAACACGAGAGCCTGCGGTTATAATCGCCCAGCGCGTCGAGACATTCGTCCAAGTCCTGCCCGGTTTCAGTCGATTTATTAACAGCCAGCGATTTGAAACATTATAATGTTTCCTCAAACGCAGCCATCAAATCACTTTGCATGTTCATGTCAATCTTGTTTGCCATCTGAAAATACAAATTATTCCTATTCTTTGACGAATCCCATCGGTCCTGTCGCCACAAACTCCATCCACCTTCTCTTTTTCTACATATTTATTTATTAATATCCTCCGATCTACCTCTCTCAAATTAACCTCGTTCATCTTAATACTAAATCCAAAAAAAAATTCTATTCTCGTTGCATCTTCGAGCTCATTTTTTAATCATTGTGCATTAATTTTTTTTCTGACTGAAATTATAGAGAAATATTGTTGAAAAAAATGAAAACTTTTCACAGGAAATCATAGAAAAAATCGTTTTCTGGTTTCAATAGAAAAATGATATGGTGAACTGGTCCGTGAATGGAGAAAGAATTGAATTGTCATAACTTACCGCTTCGCGACGTCGTCTTTCTTGTTCCCGCAGTCTCTGGCGTTCCCTCTCAGCCGCAGCTTTGTCCTGGCCCGACGATTGACTAGGACTACTGCTGTCGGTATCGGTCGAGGCTTTGACTTCTTCGGCTCTAGGAGTCTGTTGTATTCCTTGGGGAGCTTGTTGATCCGTCACTGTTTTCATCACTTTCTCCAACGCGTCTTCCTCCTCTCGTTCCCTCCTTCGCTCGTTCTCTTGTCGCAATCTTTCCTGTTCCTTCTGCTGTCTCCGCATTTCTTGCTGCTCCATTAACGCCCGTTGCTATTAACGAACAAACGAAACGAACAATGTTTTATCGAAACATTGAGAAAAATTTATTCAAATTTCATCGTTCATTCAATTTCTTACCCTGTCCTGTTTTTCTTTGGCTTGTTTCTTGAACGCCTGGAAAGAATCACGTGCTGCACTCTTCATGCTGCTTCCTGCTGCGGACTGTGGACTCGAAGCCTGTGCCAAGGATGACCACGAGGATGCGTTTTTAACATTTTGCTCGACAGTCTATACACGCAAATTACAATATAAATTGACCTCGTTTCATTGCATATGAAAGTTAAAATACTCTACAAAACGTGTTTTCGTGAACTCAATATGAAAGAAAATCATCGTGAAACATATTGATTTTCAAATAAAGACGAAACTCGTGTTTTTGCTGACAGTTTTTCGTTGCTAACTTCACGTACCTTGTTTTTAAAAGCGGAGGCAAAATTAGCGGCCGGATTTTTCGAATCTGGTGGTGTCATTTTTTTCTCAGGCATTATTTGTGAACCCGAATGATTGCTCATCGGTGGAATTCCGAGGGCGCTCATCTCTGCAAAAAGAGCTCCGGCTAGAGTAACGACGAAATTTGAGGGAAAAAAACAACCATTAGTAAAGCGGTTAGTTGTGTTTTGCGTGTCGATGGAAATTTACACACGATGCCACATCGGTGACGTTTTTATGGTGCAAAGAAAAAGCGAATACAATGACGAAGCGTTAGACGAAATTATTTCAGTGAAGCCACTAAATGCCAGAAATTCGTGTGAATTTTCTTAACATTCTTGATTCCAAAAGCCTTCAGCGGAATATATATATATATTTTTTTTTTCCATAAAATTCTTTCGCATTCGGTGAACATTTAATGACGAAAACTGCACGAAATGGAAAACGAATGAAGAAAAGTATTTCATTATTGTACGTACCATCCATGGCTTTGTGCGTCATCTGTCCCTGCGTCATGGCCATTGGTTTCTCCTCTTTTTTAACAGGCAATTGTGGCATCTGGACGTTGACACCCATATTCATGGGTATAGGATCGAATATCGAACCCATGCCACTCATATTCATTCCGGCAATGTTTAAGCCGGGTATACCATTGTTGTTGAGCATATTGGAAGGTGAGTTGTCACGTTTAACGCTCGTGAAACCATTAGAATGTTGTTGTTGCTGAGACATAGTAATATTGTGAGAATTTTGTAAATTAGTAACTTGAGCGTTTGTGTTCATGATGCTCTCCAGTTGATTATGTATCGCCGACATGTATGGACTGGTCATGTTCATATTGCCGAGATTCAAGCTCGTTGGTATACTCGTCGACATCATATTAACGGGATTTTTCATATCGGCCAATAGGTTCATGCTCGAATTGTTGACAGTTGGATGATTGGCTTGATGCTGTATTTGCTGGGCATGATGTAGTTGCGGCTGTTGTTGTTGAGATTGTTGTTGCTGTTGCTGTTGTTGCTGCTGCATCATTGAAATGTGGGACTCTTTCTTCAAATTACTTAACGTTTGCTCCAGTCCGGTATGAGCCGTCGTTACGGACGCTGTGTCGAATTACGTAATCGTTTGTTAAACAAGATGCCTTTGTCATTCTCCTAAATCGATAATAACAATGTATTTTGCTCGCATAGTACCGGACTTTTCGACTCATCACTTTTGTATGATGATTTGTTTTTTATAAACGTATTTTTTTTTTTCATTTATATTTCTCTTTGACTATCGCTCATTCAATATTTTTTTCTAATTAGCAACTTTTATGGGACTGAAGAATCGGATAACATGCTAGCTTGTGAATATTTTTCCTGTCATTGGATCATTTTGGTTTTGGTGTTTGTTTTCGAATATAGTACCTAGGGCATTGTAGGGCTGCATAAGATCCCCCTGTTGCTGTTGTTGTTGCTGTTGTTGACTCATAACCGTGCCGTCGTTCGCCCCGGGAAGCGCATTGACGTTGGGAAACGAACTAATCGAAATCGGCGGCTGCGGTGCCTGTGGCACTAACGGCGAATTCACCAAGCTCGCGTTCGCGTTTGTCGGGGTTACGCTCGGAGGTGGCGTCGGTACTGTAATCGAAGGTGTCGGCGGATTCGACGTAACCGGAGGTGTCGGTGTTGCTTTTTTAACCGGTGCTGCCGTTGCCATCGCGCTCGGACGCTGCGGCTGTGCCGGCATCGAAGCATGACTCGCAATAGGCAAACTCTGTCCGGCCGTTACAGCCGCAACAGCAATCGCTTGTGATGTCTGGTTATTGCCTCCTGGCGGTATCACTGTCGTTTTAAAAATCGTTTAAATTTGTATTTTCTCTTACAAATCTCTCACTAACTTATCAACTCAATTAGACCGTCTGTACTAGCGAACTCGTGGAAAATGACGCACGTGATTTTCAACGTGCGGTGAAAAATCTCAACAGACAACAAAATTGCCAATTCTCCGATTAATTAAATTGTACCTTGCTCCATAGGAATAGCGTTAGGCTGTGTTACAACTGGCTTTGCAACTGGTCCCGTAGAATTAGAGATCGGCGGTTTATTCATCAACAGAGCTCCGGTATGATTTTGAGCAGCTGGTGCCTACAAAATCATTGAGTAATATTGAAACAGTGCAACGAAAAAGCTCGCAAACGAGTGTTTTCGATAATTCCAATAGAAACAAACAAAAAACTCATAATTCTCAAATTGTAAATTCTCGACTTACTATGACATTTTTGTTTTTTTTTTTTTTTTTACGAAATTTGTAAGTACATTTGAAATTGATCTGTCTTACCGGTGTTACGGTGGCATTAGCGGATTGCGTAGTAGGTGCACTAGGTGCGCTCTTCTTAGTTTTCTTTCTGGGTGGTCGATTCGTCGTATTTCCTGTAATTCAACGTAACCATGCATCTAACAGTGAGTACGTGCAGTCAAAATTTTCACAATAAATTCGGCACAGAGCCGCACACACTCACGCACACACATACGAGAACACGTAGAGACAAATTTTCCACTGGAGGAAGAGGAAAATCGAATAACGTGGGACACCTGTACGTGTGTGTGTGTGTGTGTTGTGTGTGTCTGTGCGTTGGTGAAAACCAAGATAAACTGGTCGTGACGATGAGCTAGTGAAATGCCATAAACGATGTGGTGCAGGGAGGATACCAGCCATGTGACAAACAATGCTTTTTCGTTTCTTATTTACCTTCTATGAACGAAAAAAACACGCGTGTACAAAAACGATATTGCGACGTGAAAATTACCGAGTAATTATCGACGTACGATGTATAAAAAACAAAAATTAAACAACATCGAGCATGTACTTTTCTAATAGATTTTTATTCATATACTTATATTATAATTGTATCACTGTGTACAACAATGTTAATTTAAATATCTCAATTGTATGCTTCTTATTTCGTTTACTTGTTTATTTCTTTTTTTTTTTTGTGGACTTTCATCTCAAGGTTTTTTTATATTAAAAAATCTTAATACGCAAAACAATTTGTTTCTTTTTTTCTTTCATATTCTTACTCGTTCGCACATTCTACACAAAGTCAATTATGTTTTTCATTCATGTGGCAAATATGATCGCGCGTATGAATGCAATTGTGTATCGATACTTTACACATTTACAATCATCCCCTCGTCGATACAGCGAATTCACCCACACGCATAACACGCATACACACCGACCGCAGATTTAAACACATACATATATAAATATATATCTACCGATATTTATACATGTATGCGGGGATCTCGCGCATGTTCTTTCAATGTTTCTTTCTTTCTTTCTTTGTCACTAACCAGATAATATCAATTATTATTTCTTATATTTTTGTTTTCTCATCTTTTGCCGTTTGCAACTTGTTTATCATTTTTTAACTTTTAGAAGGACGAGCGCAGTTACAGTGCGTGCTCTTTTTGCATATTTTGCCGTTGCAACACACTCGATTCGATTCTGAGACCGTGTCAGCCCGGAAGTCTAGGGATTGAGCCCTGCCGATCTGAACAAATTGATCGAAAGGCTTTTTCTGCGATCTCAGCTATTGGAAACCCACCTTACGAATGATAAATCCTCCCACATACACTGGGCCTGAGTTAAAAACTATGCTTGCGAAAGAATAAAAGTGAAAAACTGTCGGCCCAATGTATTATGGAAGACTTGAGCCCGACAGGGCAAGGCAAGTTTGCTTCCAACTGTTATATCATTATATATATATATATATGTAGCTTTTGTTGTTCTTAGCAAAATGAGTAGTGATGTTAAAACGTTGATTTACCAACACAAAAGAAAACTATCAAGCCACAATCTTCGTTTCTTCCTTTCGCACAGTTTATAATGTAATCGTTATTAGAATTAATTAAAGTAAATGAAAACGAAAAATAGAAAATAACGCACGTAAGCCGTACAATATTGGCCCACGTTAATTTGTGGATGATTTTTCGTATTTCTTCGTTTCCTTTTCATATCTCTCGGTACAAGTTCGACGACATGCTTGTCCGTGCATTTAGTTAGAAGTATAAATTCATAATAGTCGCACTCTAGCGCAGCATTGAGATCGGTGACGAAAAAAAAAAAGAATAATAAAACTCCTGCTCGGTGAAACGAACGATAGTCAAATTGAATTTTATGTTTTTTTTTTTCCTGTATACTCGAACGAACGTACACACGTGAGGTTTTCGTGTACATATTTATGGTTCACGCTGCCCGGTCCGATCATTCACCGTCGTGTTCAACTGCGTTTCGTTGAATCGGTATAGCCAAAGAATGGAAACGGAAATTTGAACGATTTTTAGCGAAAGAAATGAACGGAACAACGAGAAGGAGTTGCAGCTTATATTAAATGTGTTTTGTTTGTTTGTTTACATAATGTAACGAGCTGGACGACCGTACGAGCCTACCGAGACTCCACAAACGCGCGATCGAGATCCAACTAAGAAATTTGACTCTTTTTACCGGTGATTTTGCCTTCTTTTCACATATGTATCGTGTGTATACATGTACACGGAGACATGTACACACATACATATATATACATATATATTTATATGTGTACGTATAAGGCGTACAAAAACAAATGGCTTTTCTAAGGTACACAGACTTACACATACACGTTTCGGTACATGAAATTTGGAAAAGCCACAGTTTTTGAAGCGCTTTTTCGTTTCTCAACATTTTTCATTTGTATCGATCCTTTTATCTCCATTTTCTTTTCATTCTGAATCCTTTTTATCATTCGCCGAATGCGTATCTTAATTTCTAATATTTAATATTTAATGATATATTAGTTTTTACTATGTACAAAACGCGTATGCTTATTATTTTATTCATTTTTTCTTTAAAAACGTATTTCATTTCATCTCATTTGTTTTTTTTTTTTACTGCCGCGCGCGCGATAACCACCCATTATTCCACGATACGTACAAACGGCGGAGATGTGAAATATGTACGAAGAAACTGCCGGCTCAATCTTTCAGAGTTCATTCGTAATTTTCTTCATATATAAATAAAAACGTGTTCAATGTTGTGTGTTTTGTGTTTGTTTGTGTGTGAGAGATTTTCTTTAGTTTCTTTTTTCTTTTATATAGTAAAATATTCGGGTGAATCGAATTCTATTCTTTCACGATCGACTGGAGTGGCGACGATCTTCGCGGGAAGAACGGAGTTTCGTTCTGAGAAGAAGAGATGCTTGGAGAATGTTTGTGTTCATTTTTTTATATTTTATCCTTCCTTTTCGCTCTTTTACCTAGTTTTTTATATATATATATATATATTGTTTTTTTTTCCTTAGCTGATAGAATAAAAAATCACGCTACACAAATCGTTCTCGGAAGGCAATATATGAAAAACTGTAAATATGAAATGCCCTATACCTCGTTTTACAAGCTAATGGTGATTGTGTCTTAATAGATGCATAAGTTCCTATCTAATTCAGCGAACGTCGTTCGATTTGTTTTTTTTTTCTTTTTGTTTCTTTAATATTATTCATTATTCTGTCGCTTTTAAATTCTTCTCCCATTCATTCTATTTTTTCAGCATTTCGCGAGATGAGCAATCGAATTCGTTCCTGCAAAACCACGAGAATGATCGATTTATCGATTACTTTCCTATCTATGCCTAAATAATTCCTCATCACTCAAATTTTCGGGCATGTATTTCAAATAATTACTTCGTGTTGAAACCGGCGAAGACTGTTTTTCTTGCTCGTTATTTTTTACCAGAAATTGTGAATCTTTGTGTGGTAGCTTTCTTGTTGTTTTCCCGTTTTTGATTTAAAAACTTGCCTATCCATTGCCTTTCTCTTTCGCGAACGTCACAATTATGAGTCATTAAGTACGCAGCTGCGAATGCACGGAATTAACGATACTGAATTTTGTCTCAATTTTTCCGTTCCGTAGTTGTACTCGAGTGCAACCTTGTTCGGCCTTCCTCCGCGTCAACTTTTACTGACGAATTAAACAAAAAGAAGATTGAACGAAGATTTGACGATCACCCCAGTTTCGCGCACACAGTTAATTCTTATGCGTACACAGTTTTTTTTTACGTTTACATTCTCTCTCTCTTTCTCCCTCTATATATATATATATATATATATTCATATATAAATGTATAAGAAATTAATTTACATGATATACTCAACAAAAACGCCATCATGGAGCAGACACGTACACATAGAAATATAAAACAAAAATAGCTCTAAAATTACATCATTCGATCTCGTATAAAATGTTTTCTAAAAAAAAAAAAAAGAAGGTGCTTCAAAAGGACGGCTAAGAAAAAATATGTTTTGTCTTAATCTCCAGTTTTTCGTTACGAATTCTTGAGAAAAGTGAATAAAGCAAAAGTGAAACCGATATATCGCATTACTGCAAAAATTCTTGTTCGTCTTATGATCGTTGGTCGTATTCTCTATGTATTAGCATGGATGTATGAGTGTTGTGGTGTTCGTGTGTGTATAACCGTGTGATATTTTGTATATTTTCTCGAACGTTATAAATCGTACAAAGTAAAAAGGAAAGATGACGAAATAATAATTATTTGCAGATTTTCGTAAGAGAATCGTTACGGCGAGGCATGTAAAACCATACCAGACATTCAAATAATCATTGTTGTGACAACAATACTTCGAATTGTGTGAAAAATCAAGAAAAAAATCATTAATAATAGAGATAATAATAATAATGATAATAATAACAGTAGTACTAATAAAAGTGTAAGTAAATAGTAGTATAGAGATAATATTAATAAGAATAATTATAATAATAATCATAATCATAATAATAATATTAAAAACATTAATAATAATAATGAAGATGGTTGACAGGATTCGATTTTGTTTTAGTGTAATTATTTTCTTTTTTTTTTTATCCTTTCTGTCGCTTTGCGTACACAACTCTCTCCCATACTGACGAAAAAATTGACAATTATTATTTTTACCGACGTTAGGAGCAACTAGTGGTATAATAGCATGATTAAACGACGGTTAGCCGGAGCAAAGCTTAGCGGAGTGCAAACAATGTGTTTGGAGGCCAGTGCGCCTTTTTGTTTTTTGATTTTTTTGTTCAAATTTCTTTTCATTACCTCAAATGGACAATTACTTCCTTTCCCTTCGAATTTTCATGTCTCTGTGTCTTATCTCTGTCGACTACTTTGTTTTCCATTCCTTTTTTACTCCAACATTTGTTTCTGGCGTTCCATCGTTATGTTTCTTTGTACCCGAAAAAATCTGCGACTTTACTGTTCCGTATGTAGTTTTTTTTTTTTTGTTTCTTTTTGCATTCTTGCCTTTTATCTATCGTCGAGTATTTAGTTCGATTCCATGCAGTCTGCGAATACACTCGTTCCCAATACTCTAGCAAAGGTCAAAGTGAAGCAATTTCTCCTAAACGAATTTTCAAACGTCAAACATAATTGTTCACTACTAACGCTATTGTTTTTTTTTCTCTGTCATTCCTATGGGCTCCATTCTCGAAGGGTTGGAAGAAAATTTGATTTTTCTGTTCGTTTCACGATGAAATATCGTATCGTCAATCCCAAACACTTGATCGTAAAATACTCGAAATCGGCCCTTAATTAATCACGAGACTCTATCCGTTTTTTTTTTTTTCAATCTCGTTTTTCTTCTAATACTCGCTTTCTTGATCGCGTTTTACTTATTCTCATTAAGGAAAATCGTTGCAATGGATCGTTTGGAATTTTTGATACGATCTTCATTCGGGCAAACTGGAAAACGAAGGGTCACTTAATAACAGGAAGAAAAAAGCTTTTGATCAAACTGCAACTGCTGTCCAGAGGCCTCGTTGCGTTTGTACGTTAAAATGGAGCAATTTATCTGTTTCTCATACGCACTATTCTTTCGGAAAGCTATTGATGCACCAATATAATAATGATTAATATTATTTTATTATAATCCAGCCACCAACACACATTGTCTGCATATTTTGCCCGTTTCATAGTATTTAAAAATTCTCTTTTGTTATACAAATATATTTATTCTTGTTCTTTCGGTTCGTTAATGAAGCAACTATCGATTATAATTGTCGGATTGAAGTTTACTGGAGAGGTGTATAAACAAAGCCCCGGAACTTGCCCTAAACCGTGTTGTTTGATTTCTCAATAATTTGTATGATTTATAACGAGCGTTTGCAAAAAAGCGTGTCGAGTGCCTAACGATTGCGCGTATGGAGTATAGCCCTGATCGCGCCAAAATAATATTTGCGGAAAAGTAATAATTTAGCGCATATATCGCACAAGATGCGGGCATCGAGAGGGAAGGGCGCACTTGGTAATAATGGTATTTTCTCTCGAAAAGCGGGGATGAGCGTTCTACCCTGAGATCTGATAAATGATACGATATACAAATAAAGAAATATATAATAATAATAATATGAATGAGAACCGAGAATATATGCGTGGGTATTATAGATTTATGGCATTTCGAAAGAACACAGTGACACAAGTTGAAAAAATAAAAAGTAATATCCCTTCTATAATCTTATTTATATTAATATATGTAAAACATACGTAAATAAATCATTTTTGTTTATCTCATTTCTTCTTTTCCTCTTTAAATCCCTTGATCGCATTCGGATGTTTAAAAAGCTTTGCTCGATGTTGTGTTATTCTTTGTTTATGTTTATCTTATGGCGGGACATTTGTTTAGGCACAATCGGAATTGTCTTGAAAGTCTAGATTTATCAAGGTGCTGGATTTTTGCAACACCGCAGTCTCTTTAGTATCTGAGCGTGGCGAAAAATCTTGCAAGAACGAGGAGAAAAACTTTCGTCTGTTCTTCTAGAAACTCGCATTTGTTGCTGTTTTTTTTGTTTTCGTATTCGTTTCTATTCTTCCGCCACTCTTCTGTACGTTCTTTGGCAAAGACCGCCGAAAGAGTTGGATATTAAGACTACGGTGGAAAGTACACAGCAACCTTGAACGAATGTGCGTGAAAATAAGAAATATATACGGATTTATATATAAATCGACTTTCACGTTCAACAATGTGCGGAGATTCGTCGAGCATCCAACGGAGGGAGGGGTCGTAAGATCGAATGCATTGGTTGTGTCGTCAATCAATAACAATCATTTGTGAAAATAACGCTGGCATGGCATTTATGGTATCCTCGAAACACAGTCTGCACTCCACTAGCTCACCTTTGGTCTTACCATTTACACTTGGGTTTTCAGTTTTCTCCTTTTCTTTTTTCGCTTTCTTCAGTCAAATAAAGAGGAGAATATTCTTAAACTATGTGTTCAAGTTTCAAATGTAGTGTCCATTATTGCAAAAGGCTTTTCCTTATCATCATTTCAAACGCTTGTACCCACAAAAACAAAACATAAATATCACGATGATTAGATTTTTTTCAATCGATCCTGTTATTCGTTTGCAGAAACTTGACACTCGATTTGCACTTGAATAGATATATCAACGCCGTACTAATAAACTATGCGGTTAGAAATATTTTTTTGTTCAATTCAGAAAGTATTTGCGATACGTTCGATTAATTAATTAATAATTCAACTATTTTGTCGTTTTTTTATCCAACAGATTTGTGCAATTTTCGAAATTTATCGACTTACAAGTTCATCTTGAGTCTTTTTCGATGTCTTTTAATTCATGTCTTGTTTCAAAAGGAAGAAAGTCCGCGAAACTCTCTTTTCTTTTCTTGCTGTTTTATGGTACGAGATGGGAGGAAAGTATCGTTTGAATTTACACGCGGGAGGAATATATTTGTTCGTTTTTCCGTACGAACATTTCATTTGCAACAACCATTGAGAAATGTAGAAAATTCATTGACAAATAACGTGTACGCGAGATCGAGTTTGTACGTAGAAACGAAAAGACTCTAAAGGGCCAATGAAATCGAATCAATGCGGGAGATACAAATGGAAGAAAATAAAAATTCGAGCGGCCCCAAAATTGTACGTGTAACATGTACCGTGTGGCTGTGTCTTTGATTGCGTAAAAATCGCGAATATTCTGCAACTACGAGATCGTGAGCTCAAACGACGGAAATTGAAAGAAAAAAAAGAAGAATAATAATTCAAGTACGTAACTATACACTTTGATTTCCTGTGACAAACCGATATTTATTTAACTTTATGTTTTTTCTTCTTTTATTATTTATTTTGTTTTTACAATTATTCGTCAAACGTGAACAAACGGTTATATATTGTGTATTGTCATTGGAAATGTGAGAAAAATTTGATATTTCACACCTTGTGCGACATCACGAGAAAAAAACATAATAAAAAAAAATGGTTTTTCTCCAATTTGATAAATTCAAGATTCTATTTACATATATAAAGTTTTATAGGATATTTCCAAGTTCGTCGTGGAAGAAATTGACAAGGGTCGAGAGAGGGCGGGGAAGGAAGAAAAAAGACAAAGAGAGTTTTAATATAAATGAACGACAAAGTTCCACCGGCTGACAACAAATCGCAAATAGCTTTTTGCAATAATTAATCTCGCGAGTGAATGAAAAAAAATTGATAAAAAAAATGTTTCTTCATTTATATCGTTTAACTTTATTTAGGTCAGCTACTCGATTTTAAGTAGCCCTTTGTTCCCGAGTCAAAGGGTGTACGTGTTGTCGTATTTTCTTTCTTTCCTTCCGATTTAATCATTAATTTGTTTGTCCTTATTTTTCTCTTGTGATTAAATGGCAACAGTTACGAGAGGTTTCATATCTAACCTGCTTCACTGTCGCTCGAATCGCTGGAGCTCGAAGATAATGAACTCGAGCTTGAGTCACTGTCGCTGCTACTACTGCTCGACGCCGACAATCGCGAAGGTCCACTAGCTCCGCCAGTACCCACTACATCTACCGATTTACTACTGTCTTCTGTAATAATAACGAAACAATCGTTACAACCCAAAAATTATACGCTTTTCCACACAAAATTAAGTTTCTTCGTAAAAAAAGTTATTTTTCAGTCAATTTTTATCAAATGTTGTGACAAATTTTATGAATTTATGACAAATCATGAATTATGAGTCGGCATTGGGAACTTGGAAAAAAAGTCGTAATCATCGGAGACTGCAAGAAAATTAAGTTTCTTCGTAAAAAAAAAGTTATTTTTCCGTCAATTTTTATCAAATTTTTAAAAATCGCTGCCTGAAATGTTGTGACAAATTTTACGAAAAAAAACTAATGCCCAAGTCAGCATTGGGAACTTGAAAAAAAAAAATCGTAATCATCGGAGACTGCAAGAAAAGTGTCGAAATGAAAATTCCATTGCAATAAACGTTGGTGGAAATGTTTTCGAGAAGAAAAAAAACGACTTACCTTTCTTAGCGGCTTTTTTAACGTTTCCTAGTTGCCCTGTGACGTCCTGTAACCTCTTCTCAAGTTCCTGTTTCTTTTCCGCTATCTGCTCGTCCTTGGACTTACCGCTAACTTTTTTGTCTGTTGAACATCGAGAGTTGGATTAAAATTTCAATGTATTGGAAGAGCGAGGCAGCGAGTAGTGAAAAAAGTTATACCATGAGTTGGATCACTTGAAATTTATTGGCTCGAATTTACTCTGAATAAAATATTGAGCATAAGTGAATAAAGACGAATGTGAAAATAACGATGTTACAAAAGGCTGTAAAATTATTGGGTGGCACGGGTAACTTGCTTTGAATTTGACGCTAATGGCAAACGACAATTGGCATGCTTGAAATTACGAAAAAAGTGATATTAGTTCCACTCACAAGCGTCAGATCGGGATCCACGTACTCTACAAATACTAACTCGCAAAAAAATGGTACAAAACAAATAAAACTCTAAGGATTAACGAGTGTCTATCGTCTGGAATGTGAAAGAAAAAAAAATAGCAAAAACTCTGATTTTCCTTCTTTTTTTTTCTCCTCAGAATCTCCTTTCCAGTTAGATGTTATTACGAATCTCGTGTATGCGACGAAATGCGACAAACACACTAGCAACAGGTGGACAAAAAAAATCACGCATATTTGAAATATTTCGAGTTGTTCCCGTTGTGACGCCGAATGGTGGAACTTACAATAAGGCTTACGTGGTTTTTTTCTGAGACACGATGCTACGTAGCTCTCGAGCTCTCGTAGCGTCGATGGTTTTAGTGTTTCAAAATCAATTTCGATCTCGTCGGGATTCGAATCCCTCAAGGAAGGCTCTCGAGATTGAATTATGTGCACTACCCGACCGAGTTTGTCACCTGTAACAAGAATTAGATAAAAAAAAAATGATATAGTTAAACAAAATTAACCCTTCGTGGTCACTGTGGGTAGAATCCACCCAGCGACCAACTTGTGACGTAGATATCTCCTAGTTCCCGGTAATTAATGGGGCTGTAATCGTCGTTTAACGACAGTTTGTACTGTCCATTGAGCGCTGGCGGCGATAAGTATTACCGCCGCTAACGCTAAATCTCCAACATCCACTTTGAATCAACCCACTTCCAATAACGGAATTAACATGTTTTTTCAGACGCGCGCTATCCTACTATTTTTTTCACAAAAGAACCAGATCTGATGAATATCAGGTCCAAATTTTAGGCAAAAATATTGAAAATCCACAAAGTCACGATTATTTTAGTGAAAAAACTTTTTTTTCTCGTTTGTTTTCATCATTTTTCATTTAAAAAAAATTGTTAGCCTTGGATTTCTTTCAGGAAAGTTTTTCGTATCTAAACTGGAATGTCCAAGGGGTGTTAAGTTATTTTTTGAGAATTTTCGGGCCGATAGATTGGTCACAATACGGGTTCGAAAATGGACTGGGTAGAATGAACCCAGTGTGACCACCGAGATCAGTGGCGGAAGTGTGACCACGAAGGGTTAAAAGAAACGAAAAAAAAAAAAAAATTTCTCGGGTTTGCTTTTTACAACGATGTTGAGGAACTCACCAGGCAGGGTGTTTATGTCCAAGCTCAGTTGTCTCTTCTCGTCGTAAGACATGGGTTTGGCGCTGTCCTCGTCTTCAGAGTCGAAGGTCATGGGTGGTGGTTGATTCGTAGCATTTTTCTTTTTGTTGCCGGTCGACCTGCTGTTCGCTTTGGGTCGTTTATTGGCCGCGTTAGTCGCTGCAGCTTTGCCAGGACCGCGGCTGCCTTTGCCCTTGGGTTTAGCATTGGCAGCCGGGGTCGGAGCAACCGCGTGAGTTTTGTTCGGTCCGACAGGCATCGCTGGATGATGTTCACCCGGCATACCCATCGGCACTCCACCAACACCGAGATTTGGCATTTTCAAATCGCCCCCACCCATCGCTACACTCGCTATACTCGCGATCACACTGTCCGACGCGTTCGGTATACCACCGCTCGGTTTCATTAGTTCTTTCATGGCACCGCTGTGACTACCGACCATACCACCAGCCCCACTTTTGTTGCTCATTGGTTTACCACCCTTCGTTTTGTCCGTCTTCTTCTTTTTCGTTTTCTTCTTATTACGCTCTTCCACCAGTCTCATCATTGCGTCTTGCATCGCCTTTAGCTCTTGTTGCATTGCCACTAATTTTTGCGTACTCTCCTCGTCCGAATCGTCACTTTCGGACGAGCTTTCCGTGCCCGAACTACTGCCGCTACTGCTGCTGCCACCTCCGCCGCCCTCTCGCTTCATCGGAACCATACCGCTCAGAGGTTCATCCGGTATTTTCGCGTACCTAACGTAATCACAAGTTTTTATTCACTTTTTCAATAACAACGTCGTTCTACTCGATAAATATAAATTCGTGAATAACGATGACAATTTTTGAACGAGATGAATAACATAAATTCCATCGAGCATCGTTTTTTTTTTTTAAAGAAATGAAAAATAGTTTATTCACCTCATTTCGAAGACATCTTGCAATTTTCTAGCCATAGCAACAACGTCGTGATCGGGAGGATTGTACTTGTAACAGTTTGTGAATATGAGCCGAACGTCACTCGCGAATTCTTGTGCCGTTTTATACTGTCTCTTATCCATTTTTTCCTGTTGTCAGAAAAAAATAGCATCAGTAAAAAAACAATAACACACGGAGAGAATTTTACATCAAAATTGACTATGATATTTAAGTTCCCGGCTACCAAGTCGTCCCTCTGAGGAATTTCACCAAAAACATAGTGAATTTTCATCCGAAAAAGGGCGAAAAATGTGATAATTTCATGACTCTGAAGTTTGCAACGTTGAGATTCAACGAAAAACATTTTTTCTATCGATTATTTATTGGATTTTGAAAATCATGGCAATTTTTCGAGTCGATTGAGTTTTCTTGACCGGACCAAATATTGAATATTTGTGAAATATTTTTCATAATTTTTTATTTTATTTTATAATGAATTTATGAAATTTATGAAATAAATAAATAAAAAATTGAATGAAAAAATGAGAAATAATCATGAGCTCTGCTGAAAAAATAACAAAATTTCGTTGCATTCCAACGATGGAAACTTGAGGATCATATAATTTCCGCGATTTCGATAGAAAAAGAATGAAAAATTACTATGTTTTTGGTAAAATTTCTCAAAGGCACGACTTGGTGCCCGGGAACTATAATAACATAGTAAATTTCCCCGTGCAGAGACAAGTGCTTTAGTTTTTCTGAATGATTATTATGTTTTGTTTGTACCTTCACGGTGCCGAGATCCATGGGATTTTTGATGATGTCATGGTAATCGGTGAGTCCCAAAAGATCCGCGTCGACCGGTTTGTAAAACGGCCATGCGTATCCCTGTGTGCCATTCACAAAAAAAAAACAATTTTATTCTCCTGCTCAAGCATTCAACTTTCCGGGTTTAAAATGTATTTGAAAAATAGGTGACGCGAAATTTACCGAATGTTTCTTGGAGAAAAGCTCCTTCAGGATCTCGTTACAAGACTTCAGGGTCTCCGAAAGTTTTTCCTTCATTTTACCGCCAGTATGTTGAGGCTGGAAAAATGGAGCGTTTACTGTGAGTCTTGAGAAAATCAATTCCACTTCTCCTCCGGTCTTTTCCCTTAAATACACTGTAAATTTGACTACACCGCCGACCTTTTGGCCTAAATAAAAATCTAAATAATAAGTCCCAAGCTCTCTTCTTGGAACACACATTTTCAACTCATTTTGCTAATCACTTTGAGCGCAGAACTATATGAAACAGTGAGATGTAAAACAAGGTTAACTTGTATGAAGCTGAAGTTTGCAACGTTGGAATGCATCGAGAAATATTTAATTTTATTGAAAATTCGTTCAATTTTCAATGTCATCCAAATTTTCGAGCCGATATGCTTTTCGAATGGCAAAAATGGATCATTTTATCATCGTAATTACATTCTGCATTTGAATAATTATTTTTGTCAAAAATAAGAATGAATTTCGTTGCATTCCAACGATGCAAGCTTCAGAGTCATTAACTTTTGCGATAAAAAAAAGAGGTAAACGTGAAGCAACGATAGACAAACACAGATGAAACATGGCGGTTTTTGCGACTTTTTTTCGTTTTAATGAATGATAAACATGTGTGTGTGTGTACCTGTTGGGCCATTGCCCCGATCAGGGGCATATTGGCCTGGTGGAATGGCACCAGGCCGTCTTCCGCTTGCCTCGTCGGCTGAAACAGCCCCATCATCAAAAAACCCTGTTGTTAGTAAATTCTTTTTGCTTGTTTATGCGAGTGAAATGATACACGTATTCGAGGTATGGAAATACACTGTCCAAAGACGCTGTTACGATTATCATTCGCGGTTTATTTTCTTGGAATTGATGACAAAATTGGTTGACTACGAATGACAAGCTTACGTGTTCATTTTTGCTTTTAATGTTTAGTCACATTTGTTTAGTGCAACAATGATCACAAGAATGATGAGGCAAAAAGGTGGATTTTCATACTATTTCACCTTTTATTATAATTCAAGTAGAATTAAATGAATGAATTGCGACGAGCCCCATGATGCACCCATTTTAGTTCGACCCGAGTCACGCCTACATTTTGATGGCAAATGAAGAAGCTTCGGAGGGCATATTAACGAGTTTCCGACTCAAAGGACAAAAATTTTCAACCCCAACATGTTTGAACTTGATTTATTTGCAGGATTCTTTCGAAATTCAGTTGAAAAATGAAAAATTCTCGAAATTGTTGGTTTTTACGACAAAAAAGCTTCGTCCAATCGAGACGAAAGGAAAATAGATTGATCGACACATTGATTTCCAATTGTGTTGAACTTAGTTTAGGGTTTTTCTTGTCTACGGGACTTACCTTCTTGATTTGACGTCCGGATTCTCTTCTCGTGGGTATTTTAGCGTTTTTCGAGTCCATAGGAACGTAAATAGGTTCGAAGGAATTAGCCGTTGGTGTAGTTGTATCAGCCTTTCTCTTCACACCTTTTTTGAGCTTGGCAGGCTGGGAAGGCGGCATGACCGTCGGTACTTGTGGTACTTGAGGGCTCGGGGGTACAGCGGTCGTCGGAGGTTGAGTCTCCATCGCTGGTTGAGCGTGATAACCGCTGGTAGGTGGTACGACTTGTTGAGGCAGAGAATTGTGTGTCGCCATTGGTGCGACGGGTATACTCGTTGGCGGTGCTATCGTTGTTGTATTGGTGCTTCCTGGCACGGTAGCTGGTGCTTGAGTACCGAGCGGTGGCATAGGGATGACGCCGGTTGTGCCGGCCGAGGTCGCCGAGGGTGTTAAACTGTTTGGTACACTTGAGCTAACTGCTGCTGCACCTGACGAGGGTCGACCTCTTCCAGGCCCTGCAATCGTTGCCCCTGGGGTTCCAGGTGGACCACCGACCAAACCGGGACCACCGACTCGAGGAATTCCCGGTTTTTTGCCCTTCGGGCCTTTCGGTACCGGAGGATCGAGTTCTACCTCGTCTCTTGGCATTTGTGCAACCTGTTTAAATGTTACAAGTATTTAGACACGAGCCAAACAAACTTTTCGATTGTTTCGTTACTCCATTTTAACCCTTCGTGGTCACTCTGGGTAGAATCCACCCAGTGACCAACTTGTGACGTAAATATCTCCTAGTTCCCGGTAATTAATGGGGCTGTGATCGTCATTTAACGAAAGTTTGTAGTGTACATTGCGCGTTGGCGGCGATAAGTATTACCGCCGCTAACGCTAAATCTCTAACATCCACTTTGAAATCAACCCACTTCCAATGACGGAATTAATATGTTTTTTCGAACGCGCGCTATCCTACTATTTTTTTTCACAAAAGAACCAGATCTGATGAATATCAGATCCAAATTTTAGTCAAAAATATTGAATATCCACAAAGTGACGATTATTTTAGTGAAAAAAACTTTTTTATCCCGTTTTTTTTTCGTCATTTTGCATTTAAAAAAATATGTTAACCCCAGATTTCTTTCAGGAAAGTTTTTCGTATCTAAACTGGAATGTCCAAGGGTTGTTAAATTATTTTTTGAGAATTTTCGGGCCGATAGATTGGTCAGAATACGGGTTCGAAAATGGACTGGGTAGAATCAACCCAGTGTGACCATGAATGGTTGAACTGCGGCAACTGACCTTGGTGAGGAATAATTTTTCGAGAGCTTGTGCCATCACCACGACATCTTCGCCCGGTTTGTTGTAAGTATAACAGTTTGTAAACATCGTATTGAAATCCTGGATGCATTCCCTTGCCGTCCAGTAATACGTGTTTTCCAAACGTTTTTTTATCGTACCGAGGTCCATTGGTTGCTTGATGATTTTGTGGTAATCCTGACGAGAAACGAGGGTAGAAATAAATTATAATTGCCCAATGAAATATCGTTTAATCAGAATGAGAAAAAAATAATTTCGTACTGGCAAATTGAGCTTCTTGGCATCGACCGGCTGCTGAAACGGCCACGCAAATTGATGCTTCCATACTGGCTTGAGGACACCCTTTTGAAGAAACTGAAGCTGATTCGTCACGCGTCCTGGTCTCGTAGGCGGTGGAACGACGGGAGGTTGTACGACGCCGTTCACCGGCTCTACGAACGGTTCGTCGCGTGGTGGTGGCGTTTTAGCCGACACGAATGACGGTCCTGTCGTCTTGCCAGGTGCACTCGTCTGCCATTTCATTCCTCATTTTATTATACTTGCAAATTTCATTGCATTTATCTTACATCGTCAATTATCAAACCATAAACCATTGCGCGTTTTTGATGATTCTGAAGTTTGCATCGTTGGAATGCAACGAAATTCTTTTTTCACTTTCTTCCAAATTGACATTCTGATTCAATATTCTCAATATCAGGTTTTTTAAATTAAACAAATAATTAATACAAAAGTTTTTTCTCCGTTGCATCTCAACGTTGCGAACTTCAATGTCATCGTTTTTGTGAATGCGAAATAAAACCGAAATCTCTTCGCTATTCAAACAGATTCGTCGATGCGCTGGTCTGATCTTGAGAGATAAACATTAATCATGCTTTGAAGCGAGAATATAAGTGCAAAAGCCAGTGAACCATAGAGTTAAAGGAAATCAATTGAATTTTACGAAACGTTCATTGTCGTGTCAACACTAAATCACGACGTGTATGAAATTGGTGTGCGAGTCAAACATGCGTAAACAAGGAAAATAATAAATAGCAAAGTGTCATGTGTGCTAATAAACGAGCTAATCAGTCTGCTCAATTCGAAGGAAAATCCTTAAACCAGAATAAAAGCCATTTTAACTCAAGAAATGTGTTGGAATGTTACTTGCAATGAATCTTTCTCTAAAAAAATACAAGTAGCATTAGGATAGAACGAGTTCTGTGTTTTGAAGAGCTTGACATTGAAAAGTTGAATGAAATATTGAGATACGTTCGGTTTTGTGCACTACTGGAAAACCACAGCCAATCGATACACGTGTTTAAACAAACTTTCTACTATTATGTGTTTACGAGACAACAATAATTCTCACCTTGGGTATATTACACAGCCTTTCTCGCTCCTCCACATCTAACTGTAATTTATACATACCATTCAGTCAAAAGCCTCTAATTTTTTGTTTCTCATTTATCGTGTTTTTTTCAGGGAATTTTAATTTTCGAGTAAAATATTTATTGAGGTTTGAGGGATGACGAGCAGTAAGAAAATTAGTAAGGGGAATCGGGCCAACATTTTTTTTCAAGCTGTTTCCACAATTTCGCGGGAAACGCGATGACCCCAAAAATCTGACGTTTAACGATTTTTACGATCAACTGGAGGAACTTGCAACGAGAAACGATATTGTTTGAATTATTTACAAATCTTGGTGTTTGTCGATATACGTTTCTTCAATTACTGGATTTTTAACGAACGAGGAGATATTCTCAGGCATAAAAAGGGTCAAATTAAAAACGGGTAAAGCCACTCGTACGCATACTAACGAATCTAAAGCTTCATTTACAGTGGGGCTGCTTGTTCTTTGAGGACAATGTGTATCGTGACCGAATGTGCAATGTTTACCAGTACTTGAATCGTTGGTTTACAAACTCGACTAAAAATAATGTTTCTAAAACCGAATTTTTCGAGTGTTTCCATGATTTTCAAGTTTTTATCGATGAAATGCAACAAATCAATGCAAAAAGTGAAGGAATTTTCATTGCATTTCCGTGATGAAAACTCCAATACCATGGCGATTCGTCCAATGACTATTTTTTCATGACTCTGAAGTTTGCATCGTTGGAATGCAACGAAATTCATTTTTATTTTCGACAAAAATAATTATTCAAATGCATAATGTAATTACGATGATAAAATGATCCATTTTTGCCATTCCAAAAGCATATCGGCTCGAAAAATTTGGATGACATTGAAAATTGATCGAATCTTAAATCAAATTAAATATTTTTCGATGCATTCCAACGTTGCAAACTGCAGCATCATTTTTCTTTCTTCAGATTTTGAGTCTCGTTGAACAGAACGAAAAATCGATCGAACGAATCGAAATTTTGAACAGTAATGGCAATGATTTGTAAATTCTCGAGGCAATACTTACGGAGTTATTTTGCGAGTTGGTATCCACCTGCTGCATGTTGGCTTCGCTTCTGAAACAAAAAATGCGGGAAATTAATAAACGGAGCCGGCGAAAACATCGATTAAGATCGATTATTGCGGGTGACCCGAAATCTCGGTAAATTTTTATCGTATCCGGCGAAATTTAGGCCAGTGTATTCGGTAAAAATATGGCGGGACTCAATATTTCATATTGCCGAGTCACACAGAGCTTGTTGTACTCTAAACCCGATTTTGATTCTACCAATAAATGAAAAACAAGGACAGATTAATATCGTCGAGTGTCTTGTTTGTCTCGTTGTTGTGATTTTTCTAGACTTTTGTTTTTCGAGGTTTTCGAGTTATGAAATATGTTAATTAACAGGGAGAAGCTCGATCGCGTATTTCTCGACCTTTCTTACCTTTAGGACAAAAATTGAACATAAATGCTACGCAGCAGTCAACTGCCTTATGTTGGGGCTCGACGCTACGACGCTTCATCAACAATCATGCTGACAACGATTTTATACTCTGCAATGAGTATTTTTACTCGCTAATATCTTGTTGAGACGTTTGAGTTGGTACCAAGTAGTTTGGTGCCGTCGAGGCATAACACTACCTTCAAGCCTACCCGCAATAGGTAGAGGCTCGAATGTCAGCCCTCTATTCTGCTTCGATTCGTCGCACCTCCGGCCAAGACTCGCGATACTAGCAACATCTGGATAACATAATAGGAGACCCCACATTGTAACAACCGCTAAACCAAATTATTAACTTTATTTATTCTACTTTTGCATTCATCCTGTTCATTCCGACTCTAGACGTAAATTTACAACAATTGTGCATTTCTAAAAGTTGATAAAAGATAAAATATTGATTTTGCCATCCGCGTTCAATTACGCCTCGCGGCAAATTGTTTCTTTGCATCGCTCTGCATTTGGAACTTAAATCGCGTCAATTTTGCCAAATAATACAAAGTGCTCGACGCAGAGTCCCGGTAACATTACCACTTTGGCAAAAGATCGTCAATCCTTAAGAATCCTTCAATTTGGCGTGTAATGAAATGGAACAAGTTCAGAATATTTGTCGCGATTCTTTTTCATGCGTAGTGAAGTCATTCAATGGCAAAGTCGCAAGCCGAGTGATTTTTTGAGGGAAATAAGAAAAAATGCTTGGATGAAGAATTCTCCGGAAAACCCGGTGGTGCGTGATCTCAGGGCTGAATACTGGAAAACTTTCCAACCGTTCTATGAGCCGATGGCCTGGGAGCTTCTCGGAGACTAAAATATGGGTCAATGCAAAGGAGAATCGACACGAGAGTCGAATCGGAGGTTTACGACGCCAAGAAATGCATTCTGGGTTCTTTTTGGTTCAAAGGCTTTCCGGGAACATTGGAATGCTCCGGAAGGTTGTGATGAATTTCTGAGAGAACGAAAGATGAGAATTTTCAATGCCGCGGCGATAAATGGCAGAATGAAGAGTGTAAATCGGCAAATTGCTTAGCTAATTAATGTTTTCTGAATTAAGAATAATTGGGAATTAGGAAAAAACGATGTTGCGACTTGAAATTTGGGATTGGCGAAATATTGCAGTAAAACGTGGCATCGGAAAGTCTTGATGACGAAAGAATATTTGAGAAAAAGCGGAAAGATGTGAAATGCGAAAAAAAGGAGGGAAAACCGAGCGAGCACGTAAAAAAGAAATAATGGAAGCGAGTAAGGTGAGTAGAAGTAGGAGAAGCGGTGGCGAGGTAGGAGAGAGACACGCGCCCAGCCGCGATGCACCCGACGCACAACAAACACGAGTCTGACTGAGACAGAGCGAGTAAGAAGAGAGGTAGGGGGTGGGGGAAGGGATAGAATGAGGAACCGTGTCGCGAGAGACTCTCTACGGCGACTCGTACCAAACTCTCGATCCCGCCGATTTTCCACACGTTTTCTTTTTTTCTCTTCTCTTTTGGTCTCTTTCTCACTCGCTCTTACGTTCTTTCATAAGAAACTCGGGATTCTCGGTGTACGAGAGATAACGGGCCGTTCACGGGCCGCTCGATTTCGCTCAAGGTATTCCCCCATTCAACATGGCGGTTCGACGAGGGGGCAGCGCTCAGGAAAGAAAGCTCTCATCGAGAAAGGGGGCCCCGGGAGAACCTCTTGTCGTTAACACTCTTTCACTACGCACCACCAAATAAATAAATAACCGAATGAGCCCGCAAGTCCTTTGGGAAATCTCTGCCAAAGTAATTCCAACGAAAACACATGAAACTAGCGCACTCGGAACGATCGACAAAAAAAAAGTAAACCTCCAAACGTACCTGGACGAACTACGAAATTTCACACTGTCTGTCTTTGGCTTCACACCATTATTCTGTTCGTTCCTTCACGTATATATAATTAACTATCACAAAAGGGAAGGAAAAATGATAAAAACAGAAGAATTTCACTTAACCACACACGCCTTGGGTACCCACGTCTCTCGTACACGAGCTATAACGCGCTTTTACCTCCTCTCTTTCTCTCACTCACTCCGTCGTGCGTGTAGATCGGGAGGTTTTTGCGCTTAGTTTGGTTGGTGTCCGTCGTGTGTATTATGGCTGCCGCGCGGCCCGAGTTGACTCGCTCTCTCTCTCTCTTTTTCGTGCTCCCTTGCCCCGCCGCCACACGCTACGTGCGTGTGTCACTTGCGCGCTCTCTATCTCTTTCTCCCTCGCTCTCAGTCTCCCTACACTATATTTCACCAAAGCACTCAATTTCACTCGGGCAACGCGCGGACACCACGAATATATACTACTTTTTTTCGACTCCACCACCTCGCATCCTCTCTTTCTCACTGTTTCTATATTCCCGTCCAGAGACAAAACCGAAAGCACCCATACACACACTCACACTCACAGGCAATTTTCGGCGTTTGTGGAGCACACGCCGTGGAGAGGAGAGAATAAAAATTCTATCCCCCCGAAGGACGCGCGCTCGTGCCGCACTAAGCCAACCCCGTACAAATGTTGCGCTTTTTCCTCAATCCTCCGTTTCTGCTTCTCGATTCTCTTTACCACCGTCGCGGTATCTCTTTCAGTTCCTTTTTTTTCCTTTCTCGCGTTGTGTACTCTCCCTTCTCTCCTCTTGTTTCTCTCGCTCGCTCTCTCTCTCTCACTCCCTCGCTCTCTTTCATTCGGTCTGTACGACGATGAAACTTATCAACCCACACGCGCGCGGGACTCTCCGAAATACTCTACTATATACGACCTACAGAAAACACAGTGCCGGGACCGCAAATATACGTATTCAACTATCGGTTTATTGACTCGGGTCTCAACATTTTTTTCGCTTTTATTTTTCGCTCACTTTCGGTTTGCTTTATCCGTGGCCCATGACGATCTCCGAATCTAGAAACTAACGATCGCACCACCACCAACAATGGCTACGCATTCTTCCGCGACGTACCCGAATGGTCCTGTTCCACTGTTCCCAATCGTTCGTCTCGACAACCCGTGTATACACCTTTTCATCACCCTCTAGTCCCCACCCCTCTCTTTACCCTTTGCAACTCGAACTGCCGCCACCGCCGCCGCCGCCGTCGCCGAGAAAACGTCTCTGTCTGTCTGTCTCGCTCGTTCTCTCTTTCTCACTCTTAGCTATGTTCACTACTCCGTCATTTTCGTTGCAGTCGCGCGTTTTCTACCGCGAGCACATCAGACACCACACAACCGTCAGACGCACGACGCTCATCGAGACTTTATCAAACTCCAATTTTTTTTTCTTTACTCCAAATTTCCAAGCTATTCGACCATCAAATTCTCGTTGACAATCGATTTTTCGCGCCCCAATGTCAGTCTCTTCAATCTTTCGACATGGAGTTCACGTAACCGATGTTTGCGAGATTATGTGTACGCCTCGCCCTCTCCCTCTGTCGTCAGCGACGACCAATTGAAATAAAACGGTATATCGCGCGTCGGGGAAAACCTTGAAATCTTTTACGAAAAAAGCGAAAAAAAAAAAATATACAAAAATTGTACACGGTAACGGGGTTTTCGACGCGTCACCACGAGGAATGGAAGGTCGAGTTCCTCACTGGGAAAGGGAGAGGGGGAAGGGGCAACGAGAATGAAGGATTTCTTAGCGGAAATGAAATGAGAGAAAAAAATGATGCACGGATGCTAACCGAGAAATATATTTCGTTCCGATTGCTATTGATTATCGGAATGTTTTTTTTTTTTTTCGTTACGAACTTGTCGAGTAAAAAAAAAAAGAAAAACAGGATATGCACATGAAAATAACAATAAACAATACTATTTACAGGCGTGAGCACGCTTTTTTTTATTAACCAATCCAAAATTTTTTTTTTAGGTCAAATTTCACCGTTCCATGTCCACCCATAATGCATTTTTTCCCTTCCAACTGGCTAATGACAAATGTTCGTTGTCCTCTTTTTATTCTATTGTAATAATCGATTGGAAGTATATTTAAACAGGGAAAAAACATCGGATCAAACTCAATTATAACGAGCCTCAACGATTCTTATAATTAAAACTTTTACAATTGTTAAATCTTACAATTTTTATCAATCGCCGCGCAAACGTAGAGTCCGTTCACGTTCCGTCGTTCCGCAACTCTTTTCATCCCCACCCTGGTAGCATCGATGATGTTGGCGCAAAATCCATAATGGTTACTCGATATATATGTATTTCGTGTTTATACAACGGTTTAATCGATTATCACGAGATTATCGTTAAAAATAATTTCACATTTTATCTTTACGAACACGTGTAAATCATCTTCTTTAATGTGTTGACTAATTAACGCACGTAACGTCAAAACGTACGATACGTCATCGCGTTTCAATCGCGCAAGTTCCGTTTCAGGGGCTCAAAATGGCGTGTAATTATGCGATTGACGGTTTTTTTTTGTCTGTCGCTTTACGGAACTACCACTTGTTCGAAAACTTATTTAATTATAATCACAATATACATACGTATGCTCACTTTTCACCTCGTTTCAAATAATTCACCAACTAAATGTTCTTATTACAATATATTTCGTACGATTTTTTTTCTCATTGACGCACACATTTCTCGCTAACTCGTCGCACACCACAAACGGAAGTCAAGAGGACAACTTATTTTTTTGCTCAATTTTGACTCTAGACTGACAACTAAGGCATTTTTATATCCAAAGATATGCATCATTTGCTACTAAAAATTACGAGACTCGGGAGAAATTTCATTCATTATAAATAATTAGAGGATCAAGAGAACACATTTTCCACCACCACGTACGCACTGAGAAAACAACATGGCGTCCATGAAATATATCTACTTGCACCATCCAACATTTCCTTCGGATCCACTCGTGAATATTTATTCGACATCGTTGGTTTCGTCCTCGACCAATTTACAACGCTTTTTTTAACACTTTTCAGCGAGTCATGGGCTTTATCATGATTCAACTGGTCACTAAACCTAATGTTATCTTGGCCAAACATACTCGTTATAGACAGCCATTTTATGACTGGATGATGCAATTTCAATACTCTAGTCAAATTCCAAGCGTTACTTTCTCTTTTTTTTTCTCACTTTCCCCAACGACGACGCATCTCCGATCCAACTTCCGGTTGTTATTTCAAGTACTCTAAGAAACACCGCCCGATTGGTCCGATTTTTGGTGGCGTCTATGACGCGGACCAATCGCATTCTTACTTACATCGTGAAACTGTTGAGTCATCACGTCCGGAAATTCTTAGTTACAAAAATTGCCGCTAGGGCGAAATCGCGCGGGATTTAAAAAGCGTAAAAAAACTACGATTTGGAAAAAGGTTGAGAAGCATTTTGAAGGACGAGAAAAAAAAATGAATCGTGACATTTCCGCACGGAAAATTTCAATAATTTCTCATAAATTCGAAACTGTAATACGAACAATTTTTATTTTATGTACAAAAGTAAACGATTATTCTTGGATTAACTAAACAACGCCCCAAACTTCTTCAAAAGCTGAACACAATTTTGTGCACGTCAGAGCACCGGAAAGTGGATAATTACTGATCGACAACGTGTCCTCGATATAATCAGCCTGGATCTGGAATTGAACATACGATTTTTGTTTATAACGTCAAATAAATAGAGGAAAATTAAATCCTCCATAAAGGTGAATGGTAAAGATGCTTACTTGTCCATGCGCCATTGCACCGACAACAATGGCAATGGGTTCGTCCGCAGGTACGAGCTCCTTGGGATTCTTCACTCCCTTTGAACTGAAAGACATTCCAATTTTGCGACAACCCACAGGAAGGTGATCGGTCACTGGATTTTTTATCACTTTGAGAAGTTTCATCGGTCCGTCGGATGCTCGGACGCTGTACTTGTGCAATAATTGTACTGGCGGATAAAAAAGGCATCGTTCATTATTTATTGAATTTATTAAAAATGTTACTGCAAAATTCTGCTAGAATTTTCGAATGGATTTTATTTTCCTTACCCATGAGTCCGGCGAATCGTTTGAAAGTCCGCGGTATTCTCGTTTGTGGATTAACCTCGATGAGAACATTTTTGTCAGTGTGAATATAAACTTGTAAAAGTCCAGCTCGGTTCAACGGACTGTCCATGAGCATGAGGAGACACTGGTGCGTAATGTCCGGTCTACAAGTTCCTGGTTCACGATTATTTTTCTTGAGAATGCTCGCGTGATCGTCACAGTTCAACAAGTCAAAGTTATGGCCCACCTTTCCGTCAAAATACGTAAATCAAGAATGATTTCAATACGTAATTACGAGAAAATGACGATAATTGACAGATTGACAAATTCTTGATACGAACCTTCACTGATTCCAGTTGAGCATTTTCCAGTATTATTATGAGACGCTTCTCTTGATTCTTGATGTGCTTTACTTGCAAATGTTTCGGTGCAGGATCGTATTCATTGTCATCTTTGTTGTCTTCATTTTTCCTCTTTTTACCCATTTTTTTGTGATATTGCTCCGAGCAATAACCTACAAAAGTTGTTGTAGTTTGTAAAAGACCGACGTTCGTACGTGCGAAAATGAAAAACACGTGTGGCAGATTTTGTTGGGGACGGGGAGGACGTCGCCAACTTCAAACACTGGATCTAGACACTTTTTTCGTATGGTTGGCAGTCGTTGAGGTCAGAGCTGAGGCGGGAAATTTGAATCAATGCGGGCTAATGGATGTTGATACGATTTTCGGAAGAAATCTGATTGAGTATCAAGTCCAAATAATTATTGTTATGGCTGCCATAATTTTGATGGGAAAGTGGCCGCTGAATGGAAAAACGTAGAATTTTTTTTTAAACAGCATTTACGTCGTTGTGACAAAAAACGTCATTTTTAAATATTTTTTATTACAATGCTTTAATAAAATTTGAACGTCAAAAATAAAATTTCAATTTTTTACAGTGATTTTCTAGTCCTTGCATTATTCCAATGCAATCTCCAACATTTTTTTAATATCGACGATTTTCTCACGGGGTTTCCCTAACTTTTCACCCATTTCGCGTTCCACCGCATCGATTTTTTCCCATTGGGCGTAAGACACCGTTTGTACATTTTTGCTATTGAGAATTTTCAATAGTCCTTGAGTCGCTTCTTTAGGACCATTCGGCACAACTTCCTTGCACATGAGCGCAGCAACTTGAAAAGCATTTGTCATCGTAGACAAAATGACTCCTATAGGTCCTGTAGCGACCCAGCCTGCGGCGTACAAATTTTCATCTATTTTGCCAAAATTATTGACCGTTCGTCCGATCCGTTGATCAAAGGGAACGGCATCGTCGATTGGTACGGATTTGTAACCTATGCTACGGAGAGCCAGGCCACAAGGAATTTCTTCGTAAGAATCAGTCGGTTGGGCAGTTTGAGTTTTATAATCATCGCCATTTAGTTCGTTAACGCAAAGTCTAATTCCTTCGAGCTTTTTGTCGCCCAAAAGTTCACAAGGACCTCGTAAGAATATTGGAAACAATTCTTTCTCGTACGAAGAGTTCTCCGTTGAAGATTCGTCCAGAGATTTGAGCATAAGTTCGGTTATTCGCTTCCTCGGTCTCGGTAAATTTGGCACAAGATCACGAACCCCCGTAAAGTCTTCTGCTCGCCATCGAGTTCTGCATTTCTCGAGTTTTAGTATTTCCCGCAGTTCAGCTATCGTGAATGCAGCTTGGAGAGGTCCTCTGCGTCCGACGAGGAAAACTTTGCGGACTTTGCTGCCCGACAACTTTTCCAGAGCGTGACTCGTTATGTCAGTTTTCTAAAAATTAATCCAACTTTTATTTCTTCCCTTCGGTGCATGTCGCGCTCGAGGTTTTCGATATTTCCATACTCACTCTCAATTGATCGATCGGCGTCAAAAGCATCCTGGCAATGTCTATAGCGACGTTACCTTGACCGACAATTACAGCCTCTTCGACGTCTAAATTTATTTCTAGATCTTTGTCATTCGGCAATCCATTGTACCAGCCAACGAATTTCCGCCCCGATACAACATTTTCCAAATTTTCACCAGGAATTCCAAGTGCTCTGTCCTCTTCAGCGCCATATGTCTGCGCAAAATGTTCAAGTTAGCGAAAAATCCGGTAAAAAGGACCGGAACAAAAAAAAAAAAATACCAATAAGACTGCGTGATAATTTTCCATCAGTTGTTCAATACTGACGTCTTTCCCAACGTTCACGTTGCCGAGAAACCTCACACGTGGATTCATCGCAGTTTTGTGAAAAGTATTGATAACATTTTTCACTTCCGGATGATCGGGAGCTACTCCAAAACGTACAAGTCCGAAAGGAACTGGCAATCGCTCCAAAATGTCGACTCTCATGTCACTGGACGTCTGAAAATGGATTATTCGAGTCTTCATAAAGAAAAATAATGAAACGATCGTTCTATAACGAGATTTGGAAATATTTTTGAATTCGTAATTTTCATCCATTTGTTATAAACAGAAATTCAACGTCTGCTTTACCTTGATCAATTGTTGCGCAGCATAAAATCCAGCGGGACCTGCGCCAACGATACAAACATTTGGAGTCACATTTTTCCCAGATATATTCCGAGCACAGCGAACGATATTATTCAATTTCATGGTGTAGAGTAAATCTGAAAAATTCGAGAACGAAAAATAAATAATTTAACTAGAAATAAAATATTTTTTGTTTTCCTATGCAATTTGGAGAGAAAATATGAAAGTCGGAGCTCACAGAAGCAAAGTTCGCTGTGTATCCTTTCACTACAATAATTTCGATACTGATTCACATCTGTGGGATCGCGACGTTCGCGGTGCTTCAGTAAAACGACGCATAAGGATAAGCGGGTCAATGATTAATGTATGAAACGCTCAACTGTCCAAGATTTACAATCAAGGCCATTAGCAAAGTCAATGTTTCGCAGTATTGCTGAAACTCCCTCAACGGAAATGTCAATCCTTATGAAATACATCGCTCATGTTGTGGATATAATTAATAAATTCGTCAATAAATTTGGAAGTAGAAATTTGTGCTATTTTAGGCGATTTATTTTTCAAAAAATGATTCACCCGGCCTTACAGGGCGCACGGTGTTACTTTTTGAATATTTGTCAAAGGAAAACAGGATCTTTGATGAAAATATTTGTCCACCAACTTCATCGGTATTTATACAGTAATTAATATAAAAGTAAACCAAAGTATTTTCAGTCGGAAGAATCCTTATGATGTTCCTGACAATTGGCGACAACGCGTTGAACGCAATACTTCATGATCCGGTGGTTCATCGTTGCCATGTCTTCCCACTGGTTGGAATCTAGAAATATTAATTAAATGGATCATTAACCTTTCGTGGTTACACTTCCGCCACCGATCTCGGTGGTCACACTGGGTTCATTCTACCCAGTCCATTTTCGAACCCGTATTGTGACCAATCTATCGTCCCGAAAATTCTAAAAAAATGACTGAACAACCCTTGAACATTCCAGTTTAGATACGAAAAACTTTCCTGAAAGAAATCCAAGGCTAACATATTTTTTAAAATGCAAAATGGAGAAAAAAACGGGCAAAACAGTTTTTTCACTAAAATAATTGTCACTTTGTGGATTTTCAATATTTTTGCCTAAAATTTGGACCTGATATCCATCAGATCTGGTTCTTTGGTGAAAAAAATAGTAGGATAGCGCGCGTTTGAAACAACATATTGATTCCGTTATTGGAAGCGGGTTGATTTCAAAGTGGATGTTAGAGATTTATCGTTAGCGGCGGTAATACTTATCGTCGCCAACTCGCAATGGACACTACAAACTGTCGTTAAATGATGATTACAGCCCCATTAATTACCGAGAACTGGGAGATATTTACGTCACAAGTTGGTCACTGGGTGGATTCTACCCAGAGTGACCACGAAGGGTTAAGTATAAAATTTGGATGTAATTATGGAATTGGATATTTTTTGTTCGATCTCAATGCTCACCACAGAGTGTTGTGATTGGCAGAACCGATAATACAACTTGTCCACTTGCTTCAGCTGCTCTGGCTGCTCGCAAAATCTCCTCGAAGATCTTTTTCACTTCCTCGACTTCTTTATAAGCTCTCAAGGTCACGATACAGCCGAGTTTATCGCTCGGTTCAATCTCGACCGCCTCGAACGTACGAGCCAATAAATACAAGAGCCCAATGCTCAATCGTGACAGCATGGAATATCCAAGTAGAAATAGACTCTGATTTTTCTCCTGGTTCAAGAGAGCGTCGTAAATTCTGTTTATCAATTTGTGATTGTCCGGTGGGCTTGTATATTCAAAGTTCAGGACTTTTTTCTCCGATTCCTCAAATTCTTTGACGGCTTCCGGTGATGGAATTTTTCCGGTGCATCCCAACGATTCTCCCAGCCTTAAAACTTCGTTGTACATTTGCAGAATCCCACCAGCTGAAAATTTTGAGGTCTCGATTCTCTCGTACGGTTTTCCAATCGATACGAGCAACTCGCTTGGCTTCGCGTCCAACTGTCGGTCAAAACGTACATCCGTATTATAAATATTAAAACAATCTACTTTCGAAATGAAGAAAAGGATCAGAAATAAAAATACGAGGTGTTCGGAGCTTAACAACTGTGAAAATCCGTAAACAAGATTTTTCCTTTGATTTTTAGTGCAATGTAAAATATGACGTACCTTTGTCAGTGAGGTAAACCAAAAACTTCACTTTTACCAATCGTACATTTGCCACTTTGATTGGAATAAAACGTAACGTTTGAATAATGGAGAATTCTGAACTAACACAACTTTTTAGTTTTTTTTTTTATCAGATTAGCAGAAATGTGCCAATTCCTCAATTTTTATTCTGTTCCCTTTTGGATTTCAGAATGGATTACACATCTACTTGAGCCAAAACGTGCTTGGACTAGAACCTCGAAAATTTGCAAAGAGAAAAAAAAATGCATCTGAAGTTTGCATCGTTGGAATGCAACGAAATTCTTTTTCATTTTTGGCAAAAATAATTATTAAAATGCAAGAATGTAATTACTATGATAAAATAATCGATTTTTGCCACCAAAAAAACAAAATTAACTCAAAAAATGTGAATGACATTAAAAATTGTACAAATTATCAATAAAATCAAATATTTTTCGTTGCCCTCCAACGTTGCGAACTTCAGCATCATCAAAAAAAGACTGTTGGATTCTTTTTGGAGATTTGGCGAAGATTCGTGCACGGATATTGTGTAATTCATTCTCAAATAATATGCGAAAACAGAAGTTGCTTACTTCGAACTTGTTTGCATTGCTCGGGAGACTGGACGACTGAAAAATTTGCAGGTAACTGGACAAGCGTCCTCTCGGATCACGATCTCGTTGTTTTTGTCGTGAATTATAAGAGTTTTGTGAGCAAGAAAAATCGGAGACCTTCGAGTTCTTATCGACGATATGTTGTTTCGGGAGAATTTTCAAGTCATCCGTAGGCAAACGTCTGAGCTCGTACGTTTTGAAAAAACGTTCAGAAACCAGATGCTTAATTCTGGAAATATTTGGATCCGACATGGACCAAGGGTCGTGTTGGAAGGTCGTCAAATTTGACGTAATCGCTGCGCACTGATGGTTTTTGAACAGTGTAGCACACTCGATTATTTGCTGTACAAAACTATCAGGAATATCCTCTCTACGAAACATCGATTTGTCCGAGAGATTTTCGTAATTGCTGCGCAGTTTTTCAATGTGAGCTTTCAGATCACCAGAGCCATCAAAACCCAAGCAAATCACGTATACTTCGGAGTTTCCTTCCCGGCTATTCACAGGTTTGTTAATAATGACTTTCTCGAAGCAGCAGACCAAAAAGTAAAGCAGACATAGCGTGCGATTCTCAAAGATGGTGAAGATTTTCAGCAGGAAATTTCCACCTTTTCCAAGCAGGTGAAGAGCCGCGACAGTCTCGCAAAAATGCAGTTGGGAAACGACTTGTTCTTGCTCAGCCGGAGTATCGATGCAATCGATACTGCCGTCCGCAGTTACCAGATTCACGACTCTGTCTTTAGTCTTGGCAACGAGAGCATCGAGATTTTGCAAAGTCATGAGGTTTCCAGTATTGTCCGCGCCGAAAAACCAATTTTTCTCAGTCTCGTTAATCAAGCTGTCCACTCCCACCATGTGCGCGAGGGAATTGCCCTCGTAATGCGGATTGAGCGTCGTTCCCAACCATCGCCAATCAATTTTGGGAGCTCGGCTCCTCAGCCAATGATTAAGCGCCGCGATAAAAGCTCCGGGTGCTTCGCACAAATGTACGGAAGTGAATTCTCCAGTCTCGAGAACTTTCTCCGCAACCAACGGAAAGGCGCACGCATTCTCGTAGAATTTGCACCATGCTTGAGTAAGAAATTCAACTTTTAAATCCTTTTTCAAACGCCACAGTATTTTGCTCCCTTTGTTTCGACTTCTGGTGTGTTGTTTCCATTCCACGAGATTATAATCGTTCAATTTGCTCTTGGTCTCGTTGAGCTGTTTCTTGAGAATCTGCAGCTCTTCCACGGTCCAAGATTCTTCCATAAACATGGTTTCAGCCTCGGGCAAGGAGTATTTGTTCTCGATTTCGAATCGCTTATTGAAAAGTTTTATCGTTTCGGCTTCTGCTATTAAATCCATTTTCAGTGGTTTCAGAATGCCCCACCTTTTGGAAACTTTGAAAGCCATCGGTAGATCCGATCTGTTAATTTTTGCTTTTTTATTCGGACGTGCTTCATCCTCCTTGTCGTTCGCTTCGTTCTCCATTCTGAGATTCGTTAAGTTCTCTCAATAAAATAGTCAAACTTTGAAAATATTAAGGGATAAACTTCCGAAAAGGGAAAACCGAATTTCGTCATGAAATTTGGCATAGACATTCCTTTTAGGCGTCTAAGAGTCCCCTTAAAAGGATTTTTGGCGACTCGCAATATTTCTCGAAATATTGAATTTTTTGGGTACACTGTTTAGCACGCTCTGGTATATCTATGTATATACCTCGCAGCGCGCTGCGGCTCCCCACTGCGATGTCCAGTAATGCCCACTGTGCCTATTCACAAAATATAAAAAGTGTCTATCCGCGAAAATAAAACAACAGTCGGGTGGGTATGGGCTACCGGCGCTTCGCGCTTCGCGCTCCGCGCCGGTAGCCGCTGATTAAAGGAAAAAAAACCCCCGGGTTTGAATCGTAGAGGGTTTGAATCGTATAGGGTTTAAATCGTAGAGAGGCCACCATATATATATGTACATATGTATAGGTGTGCGTATATAAAGGTAGAAATATGCATATAAAAATGTATATACATAGGTACATACATATGTATATAAATAAGGCCTGTAGCCCGGCGACAAATATATATAGATATACCAGGGCGTGTTAAACGGCGTACTCAAAAAATTGAATATTTCGGAAAATATTGCGAGTCGCCAAAAATCCTTTTAAGGGGACTCTTAGACGCCTAAAAGGAATGTCTATGCCAAATTTCATGACGAAATTCGGTTTTCCCTTTTCGGAAGTACACCCATATTAAGTTTAAAGAAAAGTTTTGTTTGTCATGACGATCGCTTTGTTTACATCGATTTCGTGAATTTACGACGAATTCGGTTTCTGCACCCAAAATCGTAATAAAAGCGATCGACAGAAATATTTTATCAATTGTTTCGAAATATTTGATTGTTGCTTCGTTGTTTCGTTGAGCGAAAAAAAAATCACTTCGTATTGGATCGTTTTAGCAATAATGCGATTTTCAAACACGGATTTTTATTAATTCCATTAATTCTGAAGAACGTAATGTCATACGAGAATTTGAGTAGAACGTTACTAACCTCTCAATTTCCTACGAACATGCACGGATCAAAAGATACAAAATCAAATTGTATCAATGCGTGACTACTTTTTTGTTTTGCACAATTATTTGCCTTTTTCGGCTCCGATTGAACGAGACGTCGATGTTTTGAAGCCGCGACGCAGTCAAGCGAAGTGAAAATAGCATCTGTTCGGGATTTCGGGAATTGTCAGAGTGACCAACGTGAAGTTTGAAAATTGTCAGGCTTGCATGATTGGAAAGGATTTTCAAAAAAGAAAAATGCTTTTTACTGAGTTCAATTATCTTTTTGTTGAAAAACATTAATTTTGTTGAACGGAGCTTATGATTTTGTCATTTTTTTGTTTATTGTTTTCTTTCAACTATTAGACATATATTTTACATGATTAACGGTACAAAAATGTTTCAGTAGTTTATAACAATTCCGCAAGTGCGGCGACCTGAGACATTGCGGGGTGGAAGTTCAATTTGCTGAAAAAAAAACCCGAACGATGAATTGCGTGAATAATTTTTTTTCTGACTATTTTGAAAGAATGATCTCGTGACAGAAATTAAAAGAAAAGTAAAATTCTTATTGAATTAGATTTTGGAATATGATCGTATTCACTCCATTAAAGCTTTTTGCAATCGGTTGTCATTTCGATAAATTCAGGCAACCATTCGATGAGATTTTTTGAAGGATGAGAAAAATATTTTGGTTTGATTCAAGTTTCTTCGTCGGAGTCGTCGGCCAAAATTGAATCGTGACCGACCAACATTCTTGGGTCGAACGTCGCTTGATAACACTTTTTGAAAATCATTCTAGCTTTTTTAACAGGCGGAGGCGGAGACGCAGGTATTTCGTCAACTTCCATGATTGGATCCGGATTATCATCGGCTTTGTCCTTGCTTTGTTTTTTCCAATTTGGTGAAAATATCGATGGCTCGGTTGTTCTACTGCTTAATGTGCCGAGACTCGATACTACGGGGCTACAGTTTTTTGATGTGCTAGTTCCACAGACGGGAAAAACTTCTGGAAGCCTCGAACGTTCCCGAATGTTTTCTCTCGATTCATTTTTTTCTGTGCAATTATTTCTCATTTCTGGATTTCCTACACCGCTCAAATTGACATTGTTCATTTCTAAAATCGAAGTCTCTATGGCTCCAGCAACGAGAGTCCGATCGGTAGTAACGCCAGGCGAATTTGATCGGTTTAATATCGACGATTCTCTCGTTTTATTGTTCACAGATTTGTTGGCACGAATCGACGGTCTTTTCGTAGATTTTGTTGCTTGTCTCGATGTTTTTTTGCCTGCAGCTCTTTTCCGCATCGATTGTTTAATCTCGTGTGCTGAGATTGTCGAAGCATCGTCGCCTTCTGGATTTAACGTCGAGAGAACGAGATTGGCTTCGAAAGATGGCTCCTTCAGCTCAAAGAACACTGGCCTGCAAAAAAAAATTCGATACACATTTTTCCTCCGGTAATAAATTGTGCTCAAAGTTTTCATGCAGTCTTTGCTCTTCGATTCTTACTTTCCAATCGTTTCGAAACAGATATTCAGGGGCAACGTGACTGCTTCTGCGAAACTCAAAATTGCCTTGAATTCTTTTAAGCAAAATGTTATCTGAGCTTCCTGGCCGATTTTGTACTCATTGAATTCACCGATTGTTACCGCCAATTGCGTTCTCGTGGAATTAGCCACAGCTGAAACGGGAGCAACTCTTGATTTCCTCATAATCGTCAATCCCCGTAATTTACACACGGAGAGAATATTACATCAACATTTACTATGTTGTTATAGTTCCCTGGTACCAAGTGGTCCCTCTGAGAAAATTTACCAAAAACATAGTAATTTTTCATTGTTTTTCTATCGAAATCGCGGAAATTATGAAATTTTCCGCTCTTTTTCAGATGAAAATTTACTATATTTTTGGTAAAATTCCTCAGAGGGACGACTTCGTACCCGGGAACTATGATATCATAGTAAATTTTGATGTAATTATAGTTCCCGGGTATCAAGTCGTCCCGCTGAGAAATTTTACCAAAAACATAGTGATTTTTCATTGTTTTTCTATCGAAATCGCGGAAATTATGAAATTTTTCGCCCTTTTTCAGATGAAAATTTACTATATTTTTGGTAAAATTCCTCAGAGGGACGACTTCGTACCCGGGAACTATAATATCATAGTAAATTTTGATGTAATTATAGTTCCCGGGTACCAAGTCGTCCCTCTGAGAAATTTTACCAAAAACATAGATTTTTCATTGTTTTTCTATCGAAATCGCGGAAATTATGACATTTTTCGCCGATTTTCAGATGAAAATTTACTGTTTTTGCTCAAATTTCTTAGAGAGACGATATGGTACCAGGGAACTATAATAACATGGTCATTTTTAATGTAATATTCTCACCAGGCAGCAAAAATGTATTGTGGCAATTTGCAACTTACTGGAAGTCTCGTCTACATAATTTCTCATCAATAACTTCTGGTGAGTAACTTCCAGCGTTATCTCCGCGATATTTTGTTGAAAGTTCTGTACAACATCACTGAGAGTTCGAGCGTGTGCGCAAAGTTTGTTGGGTAAATTACTCTGGCTCAACGGTCCCTGCAATTGAACAAAAATTTGATTCTCACGCCTATGAATGCAACTCGGGTCAATCCGACCCATGTCGACTTCCAAAACATGCATTTTATGCCATCGAAACGAGCCGGTATGCGCTGGAAGGGTCAAGTTCATGCAACGAATTTACAGAGAAACGTTCAAACTCATGAAAAAAGTGATGCTCACCGTCAATTGTTCGCAGTCTATTATGGGGAGGAAGAATGTCTTGACGACACTATTTTTGAATTTGAATATAAAAATAAGTTGATCCGCATTGGGCTCCAGCCTTATGTGACAAGTTTGGACGAGTTTGTCGATGACCGGAAGTGATTTGAAGACGGTAAGTGCGCTCTAAAGAAAACGAAATAGAAATTATGTTTGAATTTTTGAGGAAGGGAATAAAATTGATTCTGTGTTACCTTCATGGAAATTTTGCACTTGAGAGCATCCTCTTCTTCCAAATTTCCAAAGGTGTAGGATGAGAAATAAATATCCTTGAAAGTAAAGTCACAGTACGCAGAATTCGATGGACTGACAGATCGAAAAGAGAGAGATTTTTCTCTCGGTTCGACGTACATCTCTTCGCTTATTTTGGCAAGAGCGTGTATGGCTCTTCCCAAAACTGTCAAAAACATAGCCACAGAAATGAATTCAAAAAATGCAATTTTTTGTTCGAAAAATAGCATAACCTATGAATATAATTAAGCGCGACTTACTTTTGCAATTGATACCGGGTATGGTGCATTTCATCGTGATCGGCACTGATTATTCAAAAACGTCATTTGCAGGACAACCAAGGATTCCGGCAAAATAACGTAACGTGAAAATGCGAAATAAAAAACAATAATATCGAGCCGTGAATTCATAACAATTCCCGCGTTACGTCAAGAGGATTTCAGCAATATAAATAAGCGACGAATTCTCCTAGATCCGAATTCGCAACGTTCTTATTGGTCCAGCGCTTGTGTGAAAACCGGAAATTTGCTTCGTCTTCCTAGTGGAAAAAATTTTGTACCAGACTGTCATCCTCTATTCCGGTTAATTTTTGACACTTTGCGAATTTCGATATTTCTCTCAAGATACGCCCAATATTTTGAAGCTTTGAAGCATCGACGGGATTAGTTGATGCGGGCTATCTTTTGAAATTAAACAGTGCAATAATCATGGTAAATTCCGAAGTCTCAATGGCGAATTTTTCATGTCGATAATTTCTCTCGTAATGTTTAACCTCAAAATATAAACAATCAGAATCTCGAGCTTCCACTGTGATAAAACTTTGTTGCTAAAAATCGATCTGTCAGTGCCATATGACAGCGTTCGAAATTCAAATTTTTACCTCAATTCCATTCGAGCATTTGACAATCTGTGGACAACCATCAATCGTGATCTCTTTTTCTACAGTTGGTTCTAGTTCTGGGCGATTTACACATTCCTCATAGATGCAGCTCTCTGCCTAGCAAATTCAAGAAGCTTTTGGTGCCGGGACGGATACAACACATTCTCTGCACGGGTAATCTTTGTACCAAAGAGTCTTACGATTACTTGAAAACATTGGCAAGCGATGTGCACGTTGTTAGAGGTGACTTTGATGAGGTGAGCCACTTTTTTCTCAATTCAAACTCATCGAATAATTCTGCGATACTATTTCATACTTTAAATTAACCATTCGTGGTCACTCTGGGTAGAATCCACCCAGTGACCAGCTTGTGACATAAATATCTCCTAGTTCCCGGTAATTAATGGGGCTGTAATCGTCACTTAACAACAGTTTGTAATGTCCATTATACGTTGACGGCGATAAGTATTACCGTCGCTAACGCTAAATCTCTAACATCCACTTTGAAATCAACCCACTTCCAATAACGGAATTAATATGTTTTTTCAAACACGCGCCATCCTACTATTTTTTTTACAAAAGAACCAGATCGGATGAATATCAGGTCCAAATTTTAGGCCAAAATATTGAAAATCCGAAAAGTGACGATTATTTTAGTGGAAAAACTTTTTTTTCCCGTTTTTTTTCTTCATTTTGCATTAAAAAAAATATGTTAGCCTTGAATTTCTTTCAGGAAAGTTTTTCGTATCTAAACTGAAATGTCCAAGGGTTGTTCAGTAATTTTTTGAGAATTTTCGGGCCGATAGATTGGTCACAACATGGGTTTGAAAATGGACAGGGTAGAATCAACCCAGTGTGACCACCGAGATCGGTGGCGGAAGTGTGACCACGAAGGGATAAATACGTATCTACTAAAGTGATACTCTCTTTGCAGAATCTCAATTACCCTGAACAGAAAGTAGTGACGGTTGGTCAATTCAGGATTGGTCTTTCGCACGGTCACCAAGTCGTTCCTTGGGGCGATCCGGAGTCGTTAGCTCTGATTCAGCGACAGCTAGACGTAGACATTTTAATATCCGGTCACACTCACAAGTTCGAGGCTTACGAGCACGAGAACAAGTTTTACATCAATCCAGGATCTGCGACCGGAGCATACAATCCTCTCGACACGTAAGTTCAATAAATTTTAATCCGAGCTAATGGAATGATTTGCTGCAGGAAGTTTGCACGGAACGAATTATTGAGAATCGTGAAATTTTTGTATTACAGATCGATCATTCCGTCTTTTGTACTGATGGACATCCAAAGCTCGACAGTCGTGACTTACGTCTATCAATTGGTCGGGGATGAGGTCAAAGTCGAGAGAATCGAGTACAAGAAGAGTTAGGAGTTTTGTTGAAAAATCGTACGAATAAGAATTTGAATATTGATGAAAATCTTGTAAGGAATCAATCGATCGAGAGAGGCCACTGGCATACTTCAAGTTTATGTAAAATTATATAACAATTATGCATTAATAATGCTTATTGTTTATTCTATACAATATATATCATGAGAGCATTCATACTCGGAGAAAAAACAGTGTGTAAAGCTTCATTGTAAATAAAGCTAAGAATACAGAAATAAACATCATTTATTACATAATCCAGGTGGTTTTTCTATTGTTGGCTAAATTTGTATCATTCACGATGTTGAAGTTTGCCTCGTTGGAAAGCAACGAAATTACGTTTTTTTTTCACTTTTTTCAAATTGAAATCCTAATTCAATATTCGGTCAGGACCGTAAAAGGTTTTTTTTTTAGGATCGAAACACAAAATCGGCACGAAAATTGTCATGGTTTTTGAAATTGAATAAAAAATGAATGGAAAATTTTTTTTTCGTTCGATCTCAACGTTGCGAACTTCAGTGTCATGCTCGGATCATATGGGTCTCTTCGACCCGAGCGACGTTTTTTTTTTTTGAAAATTTTATTTTGGCAAACGTTTCTTATTAAAACATAAAATCTTTTCGACAAAGAATGTTCTGAAAGTTCCTCACGATACTGTTCGAGTTTACTCCACTTCCGCAATTTCTGTACGATTTCGGGGCGACCTTCAATTTTTTGAATGACGGTATTTGAGAATAACAACAGAGCACCGAGTTATGAAAAAAAATGTAAACATGTACAGAGGACAACCGGTGCAGCGAATGCGGGTAAAGTGCACGTCAATTCAACGTTTGCGCCGCGATGTTCCCATTTTGAATCGTGCGAATAAGACGGAATGTACGCCCTCGAGTTGTTGTTTACAACGACCACGCTGTTTACTCGTTACGCATGGATCGTTGTGCGTATACCGGGCCCCATGCCTGTCCTGTCGTCGGTCACGTAGTGCCGAGAAAACAAGGATAATCGAGGAAAAAATGATATGCGTCGTATACACCCGACCTGAATCCCTAGCGCGAAATGTTTTGTTTCGAACACCGGATCTGTATTGACGTCAATCGCGTCAATCTTTTTACGATAAAACGAATCACGATCACGTATGTATGCTGTGAATCGTTCCCCTCAATAAAATATCACACGTATTCACTAGAACAATATATGCCCCGAATTATATCTGCGAAAGGAATAAGTGAGTTCTGATATATTTATGAAAAGTTTTTACTGCCAGGAGACAAGGAGATGAGAGATAAATTTCTCGCAATGGCGTCGTCACGGTTATCAATTTTTTTCTCGTTTGAAAAAAAATTTATCTCGAGATAGTTCTGAAAATTTTCGGAACACGCGTAATAAATACAGACTGTATGCACGGATCCATATAAAACACGTGACAACAATCGTAAAAGTCCAAGTTTCATCTTAAAAAACGTTTTTTACACTGACAGCTATTGGGGAATCGAGATAAATGGGCATTTTGCACGACGTATTTTATTGTACTTTTGATGAAAAGGATTAAAAGCATTTGGCAAGTTTTACGCCAATGTCGTCTGGTATCACGCGAAAAGAACCACCGGCAGCTCACCAAAAGATTCTTGCGTCTCGTGTCAAGAAAAAGAAAAACAAAGAACAACGTGCGGCAACAGAAACGGGGGTGAAAGAAATGCTTTTGCGCACGCGCACAGCGATCCATCAACGGTGGGGACTGGGAGCGGCGTCCTTACAAAAAGGGCCTGAGTGGCTTGTTTATGTTTAGTAACGAATGAGATTTTCATTGAACGCGACAAAGTTTATTTTCATTTCTCAAGACACGATTTTTTTTTGGTGTTGCTACGATTTATTTGCCATATTGAACATTTCGTGAAACAATAAAATAACATGGCGACGTTATTTCTTCGCGCCGGACTACGTTCGGCGATATCCAAAGGAATTCTCGAAAAGAGAATGGTAGCTGCAATTGGCACAGCAGCAACCACTCCGACAACAGAGTCGAAAAAGTTTGCAGAACCGGCTCAAAACTATCAGGTAAGACCGGTTTTGTCTTCCTCATCGGACTCCTTGGTGCGACTTTTTTCAAAAATAAAATCATCTTTCGCGACGTGTCCTATATTTTCAACTTGATCCAGGATCTCGCTGTGTTTACATGCGCAATGTTTACATGCATCCTGATGCGCATGTAAGGACCCCTTCGTGCCCCCTCGTGTAACTACGCAGTAAAGTCTTGGAACGGCCCTACGGCGTTCTTTCGCGTTACAAGAAAGGGCGAAGTCGAGCCCCCTTTTTTATGTCCCACCGGAAAAATGGATTAAACGTTCCAGAGATTGATAAATTATTTACGATATAAAAATCTCTATCGAATTCTGGAAAAAATTCAAAAAAGTGCCAAACGGATTCGCAAAAATCGTCCGGAGCAATTTTTTGTCGATTAAATTACAATAAAAACGATAACGATCATTAAAGTCGCAAGATTTTATCTCGCAGCAAACAAATCGTGTTTTCGATGACATTTACACGCCAAGTATGTTGAGAGCTCTAAACGCATGTACTCGTGGCAAAAAGTGTTTTGCAGATGCTAAATCCACGAAAGTCTGCGTGACCCGTTTAATTTCCATATATTTATTCTTCGAGGAAATTTTTTAATTGCCAAACTTCTGTACCTCATAAAATTGATTAAATGAGGATTGATAAAAGATTTGCATCCCATTTGAAAACATTGAACGCTGCAAACAGATAAATCAAATATAAATGTTTGCTCATTTGCACATCAAAATAATACGAACATACAAGGCAAGGCATATTCAACGTCCAAGCCGAAGTTTCACGCGATTCATAATGGAAAAGGGTCAAACGACCTTTCGTCCTTGACTGTCAATGTCGCTGTACTCGATGAATACATTTTTTCATTCTTTCCAATCAATTCATCCACTTCCAAATACGAATTCACGTGAATCAGATCGAAAAAAAAAAAACAAACCGCTTTCCTCGTCAATTGAAATGAAACTGAAGTTTGCAACGTTTGAATCCAACGAAAAATATTTCTTTCCATTGATGGTTTGTTTAATTTTTACAATGATCACAATTTTTCGAGCTGATATACTTTTTGGGTCGAAAAAAGTGATCGTTTTAACATCGTAATTACATTCTGTATTTAAATAACGAGCTTCGCCTCAGAAGATAAAAGAATTTCGTTGCATTCCAACGTTGCAAACTTCAACGTCGTCAATTGAATCAATTCATAAAAACTTGAATCTGCATTAGAATTCTATAAAATAGAAATGAAACGAGGCTGATTCGTTCCGAGGTTGTAAACTTTATTGTCCCATTTCACTGACTGTGTAGCGATTAGCTTTTCGAATTAACGAACCCCCGCGGGACTTTATAAAATACCTGTCTACAGTATCACGCTTGTTTGTAAACAAAAACACGTGCCCTCGGCATTGTCCGATAAAATCAGTAGAAATATCATCGCTTCAGCCTATAAATAGATAAAGTTACAATTACGACTTCGTTCTCCATTCTCTCTCTTGTTTACTGAATGATTCGTCGTCGACACTCGACGCTTTTTTCCACACAGACCCCGATATATATGTCATGTAAATAAAACTGCAACAGCATATATTTCTATCGTAAAAACAAAGAATATCAAAATGGTTCGCAGTAACCTCGATACAAGTGTTGTCGAGTTTACGTTGTTTGGCAATTTTTATCGCTGTACACTTTTATCGCTGGAAAATATTTGTAGATTCCAAGTGATGGGAGGCAATTAGTTCATTTTGTCCTTTCAACCCAAACTTGTGACTGGAATAATTGAAAACGATGATGCTGAAGTTTGCAACGTTGGAATGCATCGAAAAATATTTAATTTTATTGAAGATTCGTTCAATTTTCAATTCCATCCAAATTTTTCGAGCCGATATGCTTTTCGAATGACAAAAATGGATCATTCTATCGTCGTAATTACATTCCGCATTTGGATAATTATTTTTGTCGAAAATGAAAATGAATTTCGTTGCATTCCAATGATGCAAACTTCAGAGTCATTTGCAAACGAATAAAAGAAAAGTTTGGGACGTGCCATCGAAATGTTGGATAATCGGGAAAGAAAAAAATGTCTCGTTGCCAAGGAAAAGGCAATTGGTGAGTTGCAATATTTATTTCTGACTTCCATCCAACAGTTTCGATTCAAATGCATGCGTAACAATGAGGCAGAGGATTAAAGAATAACGTAAGTGTCTGCGTCCAGTAAGGACGTACACACGAGTCTCGCAGTTGAAACGTAACTTTATGGAAGCAGCACGCGACGGGTTAACGAACCTGTCTGAACCTTGCCTCGCAACTTTCCATCGTTTCTATGCTTCGTTCTAATCGTTGCATTGGCTGGAAACATACGCAGCAACGTAGCCACGATGTGTTGCATCGAAAAATTGTATGCGGGCGCGAAAAAGAAATCCTTGCGTCGAATCTTTCCGATTAAACGCACAGGCGAATCTTTTATCGACCCTGTAAACTTTTATTTCGTTGGCTCCGCGAAATGTAGGTCGCAGAGAAAAAAAACGTTTATATAATCAAGGCATTTTATCGTCTTCACACTTTCGAATTCAATTTCGTGCATTTTTCATGCTATAAATCCAGCGAAAACTAAATAGATTAAATTTTGAAAAATTCCATTGGGAGTAGATGAAAAATACAGAACGTCGCTCGACAGGTTCTCAATTTTTTTTCCTCCTCGATCTTTCTGTCCTCGCGTGTTTCGAAAAACATTTGTTGGCTATCGGATTCTGCGATCTTGGTCGCACGCGCCGTATACGGAGATAAATATTAACGCGTGTGGCGAATTTTTCGGCGAGACGCCGTATTTTTGTTCGCTTATTTGCTCATTTCTCTTTTTAATACTTTTTTTCCTCATTTCTTTGCTTTCAGTTTACACAAATGACAAGAGGAATGTCGGGCAAGCGAAATGTTCATCACACGATGGCCTCGGCATCTGTCGAAGAAGATAGCGACAACGACAGTGATAGCGATTCCGATGGGGAACAGGCCAGAGTAAGTCCCGTCCAGAGTTTAATAAATTCGAGTCTTTGTACACTCCCCGCACGTTTCTGATCCAACTCACTTCGGACCTCTGTCTCTTGGGTAATCGGAAATAAGAGGATTGTTCTAAAATTATACGCGCATGGGGAAAAAAAACTTGTCGATAAAAATTGTCTTTCTCTATGCAAAAGAAAATAATTGAGAATTTTTCAAATAATTACAATTTTTTTTTCTCACGAGCATAGTCTCATTGGAAATTATTGGCTGGTGCAGAAAAACTATGAATTAAATAATTGAAGATTGCGCAGCTTGCCATTGGAATTATGCTTGAGGATTTTGATTTGAAAATGTCTACCAAAAAAGTTCATGCGCGATCGTTAAAATTAAAGAATCGGAAATTTAAAATTTCTGACGTCAATCATCGTAATTTTTTAGAGGAACTTTTCCCTTTCGAATTATAATTAAATAGGCACAAAAGTATCTGCGCTCACTCTCAATTTTGCTATTGTCTCTTACACGAGGAGATTCGAGTTGGATAGAACTAATAAGTATTGAAATTCTCCACGAGGTGTTCCGTTGATTTGAGCGCCCGATGTGCTTGGTCAAGCATACGAAATGTGCCATTGGCTTTGTCTCGCGACAATCCAAAAATCGTGCGTTCTTTGTTGTGGGAGAATTAATACAAACTCATTATTTAAATGTATCAAAATCGATTATCAACATGACGATGTCGTTGTCTAAGATTTTCCAACAGAACGTTGTCAACTCGATGAATTTTTCAGATTTGTACAGCTGGATACGATATTATACTTTCGGAGTTTCAAGGTCATTCATTCAAAAGTTCTTTCAACGCGTTATTCCAAAACGATCATCCAGATTTCGTGTTTTTGGGTCCTGGTAGGAAATTTTTTGCTCGATGGACACGCTGAAGTTCACGACGAGTGAATCCTCGTGCTGGTTTCAAAGAATCCGAATTTATTGGCAAAAAAACTTTTTTTTTTACTTCTGGGAATTCTTCTCTTCCATTACAATGCTCGAGCTTGAATAATGCTCTCGAAATATTGTGTTATTCTTTTTGATTAGCCAAAAATGGAAACCTGTTTCAGTTTCGTTTCATTCGTTGAGACGATCGAACCCTTTGCATTCGAAAATCCCTCTCCCACATTTAATACCAACGCCAAAATCGACCGCTGATCACGTAACCAGTCCCGAATCGACGAACCATTTTTCGTTGCCTCTGCAAGTCCCCTCGTTAGCCTTCGATACAATTTCCATCTTGTTTTATATCGCCTTTTCCATATGCGCATCTTGTGTATGAAAAAAAACGCCTACGAGACGGTTAACCAACATGTAATACACGACACATGGGCGAGAGACGTTGAACGGAAAGAGAAAGGGATTTTTTTTTAATCCTCGCGGCAGATCTCTTTGTAGCATATGTGTTGAGCCTTTGGAAGGCCCTTGGAATAGCCCAAGCAATGCGATTAGTTACACTTGAATATTTTTTATACATATAATCATGTAATTACTCAACCAATTATAAAGTCGAGCTTTACTCGATATATTTTCAAAATTATAATCATGAAGCATTTTTAGTAACTCGTCATGAAAGTGTCACAATCGTAAATATGCCTGCGATTCGTTGGGTGATCTAGAATTTTTTTTCTTTAATTTCCACTGAAACTGATTTTTTTACGACGTTGAAGTTTGCATCGTTGGAATGCAACGAAATTTTTTCATCTTTTGAGGCGAAGCTCATTATTTCAATACAGAATGTAATTATGATGGTAGAACGGTCGATTTTTTCGACCCAAAAAGTATATTCGGCTCGAAAAATTGTGATTATTAAAAAAATTAAACAAATCATCAATGGAAAGAAATATTTTTCGTTGAATTCCAACGTTGCAAACTTCAGTTTCATATTTTTTTTGCCTAAATACTATTTTCCTGTCCACATCTCTCGAATGAAATTGTAAAAATACTATGGTGGGGAAAAGAAGTTGAACGGCGAATAAACGTGGACATTAGAATGTAACTTTATCAGAAGTGAACGGCGTCTGTTCTGTTTCTAACGAGATGAAGCCGAGATTTTTTATCGGTCTATTACACCAGAAAATTCCAAATTCTCATGCGTGTGACTAAAATATGTATATGTATGAGATAAACCGTTCGGTATTTCACGCCAACACAATTCTTCGATTCTGACCCTTAAACTCTTAAAAACTAGAATCCCGAGCAAAGGCAAATTTGATTCATATGTTTTTTATGCTAATCGTTGGTGGGAAATATTTCAATATGTTCCCCCGACCGAATCGGATGTAGTTGCATGTTTTTGGTGTCGAAGTAGCGAGAGGTCGTCCTTGGTCCTGAGCAACGACGTCAGATCATGAGAACGATAAACCGATAATAATGATACAGTCACAATTTATCCTTGAACACGAATCAACGATTTGAAAAACAGGAGTTTGGGCCAATGATCCTTCGGTACAAACTCTCAAGTGTTCTCAATGTTTTTCTTATATCTAGTCGATACTATAAAAAACAAATTTAATGAATTCGCTGACGAGACGTCTGTGCACTATATAAATATGTATTATCATCGGCAAAGGTTATCGCCGAGCGTAAAGCATGTTTATCAGCCTTCACCTAAATTCGATTTCAGTTCCACCGTCTGCTTTCAAACGCATATGCTAATTCGCATCGCCATAATGCTTGGAACAAAAAAATCCTAACGTCGATTTTATAACGCCGGGTTAGCGTTATAAACGCACAGAAAACGTTGCACAAGAACTCATAATCGTGCCCCTTTTCGTTATCCGTTGCGATTAAAAATGATACAAATTGCCCCTGTTTTTTTTTCTGCTATCAACCAATAATTCCGATTATCTTATGGCATTCAAATTTCCAGGGACAATCGGCTTTCTGGAGAAGGAAAATGCGCACGCTCCACAGCCATTTGGACGTTAATAAGGATGGAGTTATAAGTTACGATGATTTTATGCTACTTGGTGAAAGATTCGCTGAACTTGGTCATCTCAGCCCAGAATCAAAAGAAGAATTCATTAAAGTCCTCAGTGTGAGTATTAACGAAAAAAATCCATTGCTTTCCAAATTCTCAGTTCTTACGAGGAAATTATGCAAGATATTGGATTTAAATGATTTATACGAAATATTTGATAATTTATTCCGTTAATATTATCATCTAATATTCCGCATGGGAAAACGCAAAAAAGATCTTTTTTGTAGAAATTTCCCACTGTTGGATTTTTTTTTTTTTTTACATAAAAATGAACAATTTTTTCGGTACAAACTTTTTTGAGGGCTTCTTTAAAGAACCCAAAAATAGTCTGATCTGTTTTTTTTTACGGAGTTTGGTCGTTTTTGCTGGCGGAGCGAACGTGCGATGCTTTTTTGTGAAGTCAAAGTGGAAAAATTCATGCATCTGAAGTTTGCATCGTTGGAATGCAACGAAATTCTTTTTTATTTTTGGCAAAAATAATTATTCAAATGCAGAATGTAATTACTACGATAAAATAATCGATTTTTGCCACCCGAAAAACAAAATTAGCTCAAAAAATTTGGATGACATTGAGAATTGGAGGAACTACCAATAAAATCAAATATTTTTCGTTGCCTTCCAACGTTGCGAACTTCAGCATCATAAAAATTCCAATGGTCGAGTATTACTCTGTGCAATTTTTGGGCCAACGTTGCGGATGTTTCACTGCCATTATTTTTCAATGTGTCCTGTTTTTACGTTCACAGGATATGTGGGTTGAGCAGTGGGGAGAAATAAGTCCTTACAATCTTGTAGGCGTTGAACAGTATCTCGAAGAAATGCATCACGTTTTGAACGATTGTTCACTCAAAAAGAAATGTCATAATTTCTTACCATTCTTATTCAAGGTATAAACCGGTTGTCTGTATTTATGAAGGTCATTTTTCTTTTTCGTGAATGAACAACGAAGAATAAAGGATGAATTATTGATTTGCGCAGGCGGTGGACAGAGATCGAAGCGGAGAAATATCAGTCGAGGAGTTCAAGCTTTTCTTCCAGTGCCTGGGTCTCGCGAATGACGTAAGTCGAAAAATCCCAACCGACGGTCAAGAAAAATGAAGAATTCATCATTTTCATACTTACTGTTTTTTTATTTCACAAACAGCACGCCGTCGTCACGTTCACATTCATCGATACGAACGAAGATGGCAAAATAAGCCTCAATGAATTTGTCAAATTGGGACGTGACTTTTTCTTGACCGAGGACCAAACCAAGCCAAGCAAGCATTTCTGGGGACCGCTCGTTGACTAGCGTCGGATCTGGCCCCGCACGTAATGCAACGATTGTGATAATTCCATGTTGCGTGATTTCTGTCCTTCTTTTTGCGCACATCGACTTTTTACGGTATTGAAAATACCCGTAGATTCTAAGTCTGAATACTATTTTAATATGTAAGTTTTTTTATATCCGTACTTAGAAAAATAAAACAAACTGAAGAAAGATTTTTTCGAATAAATACTTTCGTATTTTGTAAATTATTCTTCCTGATACTCCCGAAGAAAGAGCTCGGCGCTGGAGTATGCAATTACAATTCTCAACGACACTTTTGCTCAGTTTTACAAAATCTTACATGTAACAATTTATCTAACAATGAACAATTCATCGGCCGATTAAATACTTTCATTTAATTTCGCCATCTGCTTGTTCAATTCACTCACGTTTTTAAATGAAACAGTTCAAAGTCGAAAATAAGGAAAATAAAATCATTTTCGAGATTTGCGCAGAGAAAAACCTTCGCCCGTGAATGCTTTGAATTCATCGACGTCCTTGACCTGAAACATGCAAAGAAGACGATTATTAAGGTTGAAAATTTGTTTAGAAAATTCATTTGTTTTTGGGAATTGCTAAATTTTGAGTGGAATGAATTTGTGAACGAACCTCTTTGTTGTTAACGGGTTTAACATTCCTCAAAAATCTCAATGTTCCCATTTTGTAATCGTAATCAGGAATTCCTCGGACGTAGACTGGTTTGGCAATTTGATTATCCGAATGAGCCGAATCTTTTCGCTTTTTGCCGTCCAAACGATTGCCTTGTCCTTTGAAAGCGACGAAGCCCGTTGGATCGGGCATCATATCAACCGGATCTATCGTATTTTCGTCTCTTTTCATTTCCCTCTCCGGCTCCTTGTAACCGACCGGTGCATCAAATTCAACGTTCATGTCGCATTCGATAATACTAACGGCTGGCCCTGGTCGTGTTTCCAGAACACACATTTCGTATATTCGTTGATTATATCTAATGGCAATAATATCGCCGGTAGTTAAACACGCGAAACTCCTTAAACCGTTCTCCAGCACGGCTTTTGGATTCGTTATATCCAAAAAGTCCTCCGACTGCGGTTGGAAACGAGAAAATGTTGCGACCGGCAGAGACACGCTTTCGATGTTGAGAATTTCGCCTTCGCCCAACAGGAGATTGTGCATCATCTGAAAATCGATTTTTTCTTCAACTTTTACCAAAAACAAATTTTCCTTTTCATTTTCTTAACGTCAGGCGCTTTCATATGTTGATAATTGCATGATTTTTTTACCCAGTAAGGAAGGTAAACTTTTCCTTCGTCCGCAACAAACTCCAAAACTCCGCAATGCGTTATCCGATTGGTTTTTTTGTTGGTGAGTTTGAATAACATGGGATAAACGATGTTCAGTCTCGTTAGCTGTTCCAACGCAGAGGGAGGCATGATAACTGCACGAGAAATCAATGGCGTATACAAAGTACGAGATCAAAACAAATAGAATGTTGACAATTTTGACAGTTAATTGGCAAAACAATATTTACTTTTTCCACCTCTCTCGACATCTTGTCTGTCATTTCCGGGCAACATAGACACGGAAAAACATTTGTACTGTGTATTGAAGGGCCTTGGTATATCCGGGAACATATTAAATCCGAACTGAAATCGAAATGTCATTGTGATCGTCAACCTAACCTCGTTACTTATTGTTATGCCCGATCTTTATCATTTTTATATCTCAATATCCTCAAAAATCTCCATTTGCCGTCTTATAATTACCATTGTGATGTTTTTTTCTTCTTCTTGGCTGACGATTAAAACACTGGATTTTTGTACGAACGTGAAAAATTTTCTGTCGTCAATTTGGACAGCGCTTCGGTTTTACAAATCCAGAGACACCAGCGCTGCTTGAGGCGTATTCATCTCTGCGTACACACACAAGCACAAAACACTTCTTATACTTATTAATCAAATTCTTTTTTTTTCTGTCACTTGGAGGTTGTTCAGTCGTGTGTGGTATTCTAATTATATATTGTTTAGAGTTCCACCATTTCTTTGCATCGGGAAAATAAATGTCCATAAAATTAGAGTCAACTTTGCCAGGAACCTGCAATGTCGATCGAGTAAGTTGCAAGACCACGAGCTTCGTCATCCCACCACTACAACAAATGGCTCTGTATGTGAACCTTCAAATATTTCATCACCTGTTTTCTTACTTCGAGAACAAATACTCCAAAAACTCATTATGACCCAAATTACTCCTCCTCGTGGTGGTAACGTCGTGACACGTGTGTTGTGTAATAAAAAAAAAGTTGTCGAAGTTTAGTGAATTACAGCAAAGTAGCGTATATTTTGATCAAGAATTTTAGCTCTTTAAGTTCGTGATAAATAATAATTGCACAATGAAGAACGCGATCAGAATGGCAATGAAAATATCGGCATTCACAAGTGTCGGGCTTGGTGGATGGTACGCTGGTAAAAAATATGAACGTTTGCAATACTCGAAGATCGGAGGAAGCAGTCAGGGGTGTTTAGCACCTAACCTAGGTATTCACAGTTTACCGGCTTTGCCAATATTTGGCACTGTTTCGGCCGCATCGCCAATAGTTCCTGGAGATCAATCCGTGGACATGGGTTCCAAATTGTCGACAACAGCGTCGCGAGTTTCGGAGGTTAGTGCTCGCGTTAATTTTTGCGAATATTGTTCCATTTCGTGGGAAAGAAATTTGTCAAAGGTTGTTTCTTCTCCTAAAGATCGTTGTGGCACCACGAAATATTTCCAGAAAAGCAAGCATGTCAAAAAATCGAACTATTTTCGAAATAGATCATGAGATTTGGATTCCCCGGCTTCGACAATATTAAATCATTCGAAGACTTTGTTCTGTCGTACGACAGACGAAACAGAGTAGCGCACTGGGTTTTTGAACATCTTACTAAAGAAAGACTACATCCCGCGGAAAAGGTCAACAGATCGGGCTGCGAATTCAAACCGGATGAAAGTATCCATCCCTTCTTTCGGTGAGTCAATGAAAATTCCATCGTCCTGCCAATAATTTCTAATCTAATTAAGTTGAATAGTCAAAAATGTCAAGTGCTCTGGGAAAATAACTTTCACAGTCCCTGACAGATCTACCAATTCCGACTACAAAGGAAGCGGATACGACCGTGGCCATTTGGCTGCTGCTGGCAATCACAAAATGTCTCAAACACACATTGAGCAAACTTTTTACCTGTCCAATATGGCGCCTCAAGTTGGAGTTGGTTTCAATCGAAATTCGTGGAACCGATTGGAAAATTATGTTAGAGATTTGACCAAGATTTATCGGAACGTCTATGTCTGTACAGGGCCTCTGTATTTACCAATGTAATTATTTCCAGCATTTAAATACTCGAAGTACAAGATTTCTGTTGTTCCGAAAGCAAAATTCACAAGTTGGAATGAAATTCTTCAAAATTCGTAACGGAAAATGTTTTCCATTGGGTTAAAAATTTCTCTGAGCAACCGCAAAGAAAGTTTCATTCCAACTTTTATTTTCAGTATTTTAATGTATTTCTCATGTCATTAAGGAAAGAAGCTGACGGTAAAAAATATGTGCGCTACGAAGTTATCGGCGCAAATCACGTGGCTGTGCCCACGCACTTTTACAAAGTGGTGGTCGGTGAAGCCGAGGACTCTAGATTAGAAATGGAAGCCTTTGTTATGCCGAATAAGAAAATTGATGATAATACGCCGCTCTCAAGTTTCCAGGTACGCGGCTTGTTATGTCAGAACTTTTTTGTATTATTCACAGATGCAATAGCCAAAGAGCTTCTAAAAGACTTTGAAACATCAAACAATCAAATTTATGATTTTTTTGCAACAGGTACCACCGGAAAGTATTGAACGTGCTGCAGGATTGTTGTTCTTTGACAAAATATCCCGAGAAAAATTGACGAAAGTAAACGGAAAAAAAATAGGCCGGTAAAAGCATATACGGAGAATTTTAGAAGAATTTTTTCAAATTTTAGCAACAATTTTCCTGAATAAGGAAAAAATTATTTTAAAGAATTACGAATAAAATATTGACGTTACGTAAGTCTTGGGATGTTTATTTCTTTTCTGTACATTCATGCATTCGACGATCCTCGTTAGAAACTAATAATCACATCTACACGTTTGTCTTAATTTAGAAATCTCAGAAGTATACGATAAATTCATGAATGGGAACCCTCGCCTTTGCCGTATGAACGGCTCGTTTCTGATAGCTTTTTTTTTCCTTTTCAAACCAGCGAAAAATTCGTACTTCAGTCTTGTACAGGGTAATATATTTTGAAAGATCTATGCGAGGCCATCCCGACCTGACATCAGTTTCGATTGTTTTTACAACTGGAAAATTTAGATAATTGCGTCCTAGTATTTTTTTTAAAATCTTTTCATTATAAATTACAATAAATCGTAGATTAATCTAATATTATCGGAATTCGTTTCATTCTTAATTACTTTGGTCACGAAAGTACATATTATATAGCAAATATTATAAACGTTAACTAGTTTCATATAAAATCTTATGAATAACTAACCATTGGAATTAATCTTCGTAACTTAGAAACCTAAAATATGTACAAAATCAACAAAACACGAACGAGGAGTGACGAAAAGTTTGGTTTTTTTTTGCCACTCACATACGTGTGATTACATCGAATAAAATTCGCTCTGACGAAAAAAAAGGTCTCTTTTCAAAATGGGTCTTTTGAGATATAGCTCCAAACATGCGTAAGCGTAAAACCGTTACAGAAGTGGAGGTCGATTAAAGCAATTGGTCATGAATCAATTGTATACAAGGAAAAATAATGTTTCTTAGAGAAACGTAAAGCGCCCATTTATCCTCTCGTTAAATCGTTCATAGCTTCTACCTAGCACATTAAAAATACAAACAACTCTATTTTTCACATCGATTATCTTACAATATTCTCGTAATTAGTCCCGAAAATGTAGGTGATGTGGCGTCAAGCCTCGTTACATGCATTCGTTCGCTATGAATTTGAAAGAATTCGATAGGACGACTTGTCGCAATTGCAAGTTTCTTCTTGTTCATAACTCTTGGAATGTTCGTTCGAGTATTCGCTACTTTCGGTATAATTAATTATAATGAGTATATGATACAATTAGGCACTTGTAAATGGACGGGCCTTTCAAGCTCATGGAGCTTTTCTTCTTTTCGTTTTAATAAAAACATTTAGAATCCGAGGTAAGGACACTTGAATAAGTTGTTTCATAAGTACACTTGAAAAAGCTTCACTCAACGTTGAATGATGAAAACTCGGGAGTGGAAATTTGAAGGATTAAACTTCGTATGTTACGGGTTGAGTGACGAACTCTCAGTGACCAGGATGTGACGCGTCCACTGCGCTATTCTCGTGGCATTCGCGCTGAGCACGAGCCATCGTAAGAATACGGTATGTTGTGTGTCTCTGCACGACGTTGAATAATGTCGAAATTGGGTTTGGACTCGACAATACACGCTGCGGACTAGAATTTAACTTTTTCGCATAAACCTTTTTCCTTTTCCGGCAGTAAAATCATCAAACACCCACAGGTAAACGGGACGTTCTCGATTTTTGGGTCAAGATGTAACAAAGTCGAGAGACTCGTACAGCGGACTAGGATAAACGATTTTCAGCAGCAAAAACAAATGTTTTCTGCAAAATTTCTGCTTTCTTTCTCTCTCTTCATATCAATCTTTCCTCCGGAGGTGGTTTCATCACGTTGTCCATTTCGACTCTAGGATTGCTGAACTCTTGAGCGCTCGGGCTGTATGTGCCACGCGTTGCTCTTTTCTTCCTCGCCATCATAAACAGAGCCGTCAAAGAGCCAGCGACTATTATTAATAATATTGCAAGTATCGGCCCCACGATCACCGCAATGTCCCGTGCTTGACTTCCCAAAAAGTGTTCCGCCTGTGAACAAAAATGGTCCAATTAATACTCACGAAACTTTTTATCATCATTATACGAATTTAATGATCCTGAAGTTTGCATCGTTGGAATGCAACAAAATTCTGTTTTTTTCTTCCGCAGCGTTCATAATTATTATTCAATATTCAGCACGGACAACAAATCGATCGTCTCGTAAGTCCCAAAACCTCAATCGAGACAAAAAATACCCATGATTTTCAAAATTCAGTAAATAATTGATAGAAACGATATTTTTCGTTGAAACTCAACGTTGCAAACTTCAGAGTCATACGAATTTATGTTTTTTTTTTTTTTTTATCGATTCACTTACTTCGGTACAATTGACCCCTCGGTATTCCGGTGTACAGTTACAAGTGTAACCGGTATCCGAGCACTCGCAAGAGCCACCATTTTGGCAATAGTTCTTAATAAAACGAAAGAAAAATAAAACGTTAAAATTTCGGTAATGTGAGGAAAAAGATCGGGAAATATTTGATTATGAGGCTAAGACGTACCTCCATATCACACGGGTTGACTCGTTCGCAGCTGTGGCCACAGAATCCTTCATCACAGCGACAGCTAAATGTTCCAGGAACATTTTTACAAATGCCCTGTCCGCATTTGGTGGTTGTCAGCAAACACTCGTCCACGTCGATCGAACAGTCTGGTCCGGTGTAACCGGTGCCAGTACAATCACAAGTGTAACTGTTGATGCCATCGTAACACTTTCCATCATTTTTGCATGGCACGTCGCCTTCGTTATTCGGAGCACAGTCGTCGATGTTGGTCTCGCAATAACGATCGGTAAAACCGAGAGGACAAGTGCATTGGGGTGCCTAAAAAATTCCAATGAATATTAAAATCGCTCCGGTTCTGATGTTTCCACGGAATACTTTGGTCAATTCACATTTTTTATCCCTTGATTAACCCTTCGTGGTCACTCTGGGTACAATCCACCCTGAGACCAACTTGCGACGTAAATATCTCCTAATTCCCGGTAATTAATGGGGTTGTAATCGTCATTTAACGACAGTTTGTAGTGTCCATTGCGCGTTGGCGGCGATAACTATTATCGCCGCTAACGCTAAATCTCTAGCGTCCACTTTGAAATCGACCCGCTTCCAATAACGGAACTAATATGTTTTTTCAAACGCGCGCTATCCTACTATTTTTTTCACAAAAGAACCAGATCCGATGAATATCAGGTCCAAATTTTAGGCAAAAATATTGAAAATCCACAAAGTGACGATTATTTTAGTGAAAAAACTTTTTTTTCCCGTTTTTTTTCTTCATTTTGCATTAAAAAAAATATGTTAGCCTTGGATTTCTTTCAGGAAAGTTTTTCGTATCTGAACTGGAATATCCAAGGGATGTTCAGTTATTTTTTGAGAATTTTCGGGCCGATAGATTGGTCACGATATGGGTTCGAAAATGGACTGGGTAGAATCGACCCACAGTGACCGACGAGGCCGGTGGCGGAAGTGTGACCACGAAGGGTTAATAAGTATTTATTATTTATTATAATTACGGAAAAACTCACGTCGTATAGGAAATCACATCTGCCACCGTTTTCGCATTTTCGTGCGATGCAATACGGAATATCACACAGTGGGCCTTCGTAACCAGGCATGCACGTACACGTGAAATTATTTCCGGTTGCCTCGTGAACGACATCGGTACAAGTCGAGCCGTTCTTGCATGGATTATTTTCGCACCTGATCAGTCTGAAGTTTTCGCACAGATCACCTGTAAACTGATCGGGGCATTGGCACCGGAAGGAACCCGGTAAATTTACGCAAACCCCGTCGTGTTGACACGGCGTCGCACCCACGCACTCGTTGATATCTCTTTCACATCTGCAATGAATAAAAGTTAATAACATTTCATAAAAATGGACGACTCGGAATAATTGCGACTATACTTACAACCAGCCGGTCCAGCCTTTGTTGCAGACACACGTATAATTGGCAATTCCATCGATGCACGTACCACCATTAACGCATTTACTGACCGCACATTCGTCGATGTCGACCGAACAGTCGTCTTCGGCATAACCAGCTGGACAGTCGCAAACGTAACTGCTCAGCACGTCGTGGCAATGACCCGAGTTCTTGCAATCGGATTCGAAACACAAACGACAGCCTATGCTCTCGGAATCGGTTTCGTTATTCCGTTGCAACGAGAGATATTCCACTGGTGTGAAATTTGCGTTCCGATAGACTTGGTCGTACGTGAAGAAATGGAGAAGCATCGTCCCTATGCGTACCTCACCCAGGCAACCCTTGAATGGTTCACCTGTCGAATAAAACGAGCAATCGATCATTGATTTGGAAAGAAGACATTCGATTTTTCGAATATAAATCAATGACTATGAAGTTTGCAACGTTGAGATTCAACGAAAAATATTTATTTCATCAATTATTTATTAATCTTTGAACAGCATGGCAATTCTTCGCATCGATTCAATCTTTGGGTCGCGAAAGAGGATCGTTTTATCGTCCAGAGCCAATGTTGAATAATAATTATGAGCTCTGGTGATTAAAAAATTGAATTTCGTTGCATTCCAACGATGCAAACTTCAAGATCATTATATATCAAGCGATTATATTCGACGATTATTTACCTGACATCATTCCGTGATAGGGCATGGCCGTGGTCAATCTACGATCGGCGAGTTCGACAGAATTTCCATCGATTCCTTCGTGACCGTCGATCTTCTGTCGTTCGGTTTCGACGGTGACGTAGCTATTTTTTTCCCACGCGTCATCAGCCAGTCCTCCCAGCGTGACAGTTCCACTTTCGAGGAGTTCGTACCATATGGAAAAATTGAATTTATTGCTCGAATCGGGAACAGCTTCTTCGCTGGGATTTTTGTATCCACAGCTGAGCGAATTCTCGGTGAGTTTCAAAACGATTGTTGTCCAATTGCCGTCAGGTGTGTCTTTCCCAAAGCTGATAGTGTCGTGATTGAGAACGTCAAGTTTCCACGCGACGGTTACGACGTCTTTGTAAACGGAAATCGTGAAATGTTGATCACTTTCGAGTTTTGACATGTGCATCAAAGTTCCACCGGTGTTTGAACGATAAGTTATGCTGATGGTGTCTATGCTCGATTCGGTGGAATTTTTCGCTTCCAATTGATCGTAAATGTAAGTGAAAGAATTATTGAGACCGTCGAAAGTCGCATTTGCCACGCATTCGTAGCCATCGTCAAGATTCTGACACTTGGAGCCACTCGGACAATCTTGCAGCTGGCAAAACTCCATTTCCTGACAAGTTTTGCCCGTGTATCCTCTGGGACACTGGCACCAAAAATCGTTCCAAGTTACGTGACACGTGCCATTGTGAAAGCAAGGATTGCTCTCGCAAACGTTGTCGGAACGTACACCCTCGAGAACTTTGGCACGGTCCAGCGAAACTGTACCAAATTGTACGAATGTTGGAATCTCTTTGGTATTGAGGGGATAAAACTCAACGACCATAATATCAGTCCCGTTGGATATTTGCACGTCTTGGATAATGCCTTTGAAATTAATCTGTGGGGATTGCTGTTCCATTTGACGATTTTCAGCTTGACGAATGTATCTCGTTGCCCGTGGCAAGCCACCGAGATACAAAACAGTCGAGTTCAATGGTCCGGAAGCGCTTATTGTTTTTCTAAAGTATTCAGTACCGTTTATTTTCACTTGTACGAGGGTTGTGTTTCGTATGATTCGAATGAGATGATAATTGCCGTCGTTTAATTTGACGGCGCCCACGGTATAAGCTTCGGTGCCGTTGAGCTGGATTCCCAAACGTAAATCACCGTCTTTTAGTTGCGCCGCTATGTACGTGTTTTCTTGAGATTTCGACTCTAACTGAGGATTCAGCTCTGAGCCGAGATAAAATATGTCTCCGCGTGGCTCTCGAGTTCGGATGAACATGGATATGTCGACGATCGAACGCACAGCTCTTCTCGCCATGTCCGACACTTTAACCGTCACATAACCGTTCGTTATGTTTTCAAAACCAAACGTTGCCGCTGTCATGTTGTACTGGCAAGTACGACCAAGGTAAGGGCGTTCGCACTCGCATGAAAAGTCGCGCCAACGATCGGTGCAGTGTCCGCCGTTCTTGCAAGGATTTGGTGAGCACTGAGCGTCACGCGGACAGCCCGGTTCAACGTGCTCCATTAGCACGTTCTTTGAATCCATGCCCGAATAAATCTGTCGAACAAAATTTCGATTAACCCTTGAAAAATCTTCGGTGCGTCGCTGTGAAAGAGATAAATTAAGATTCAAGCTGATTTTTTACCCATTCTCCGTTAATAACCACGTCCTCGACACATCCAACGAAAAACGGTGGTCCATGAGTCAATTTGCTGAGATAACTGATAGTCCCACCGACGTAAGTGGTTGGGAACGACGTTGGTGTGACGTTGGCACCTTCGTTAAGGTTGATCGGATAAATAGTTTGTTCTTCGTTCGCTGACAAAACGAGATGCGTCGCGTTTATAGCGACAAAGACTCTCTGCCAGGTCGAATCATTCAGTCCACTGCCGATAAAGACGCCTTCCCATTTGTTGAGAATACTCGAATGAAGATTAAGCTTTCCGTTAACTAACTCGAGGATGTAGAAAGTCGTTCCCTTGCCCATTGCGAGAAGACCGTTTGGCAGAGTCGTTCTGAATCGGAACTGGATGTCGTAACCCTCGTCTCTTGTCGTGTTCACCATTACGAACGAGCTGCCACTCAACGACATCGTCGTTACCTACAAAAATCGAGGAAAACAAATGTAATCGACCGGAACTTTTATTTTGACGAATCGATTTGTTCGTCGGCAGCCACCCACCTCATCTCCTCTTAGATTCTTATAACGTAAACATGCAAGTAATGAAAAATTCAGTTTTTGTGTTACAAAATTTTGGAATGTACGTGAATCTTTCGGTTTAGCGGACAACTCTCAATTATTCCATCTGCATAATGAATTAACGGGGAAACTCACATTGCGACAAGTTTCGCCGTGAAAACCAGTTGGACACGTGCAATTGAACATGTGTTGAGTTTCATTGACAAGATATGGCCAGCAGGTACCACCATTTTGGCAGGCGGTGCCTTGGCAGCCGATAAGTTCGACGGAACAGTTTTTGCCTCCGTATTCAGGCTCGCAGGAACAGTAATAATCGGCTCTACCGTCGGTGCACGTGCCGTGTTCGCAGGGCGTATATCTCTTGCACTCATCGATGTCGTGCTCGCAATGATCGCCCTCAAAACCTTCGTCGCATTCGCACGTGTAACCGCCTATTCTGTCGACGCAGGAACCCGCGATGCAGGGACTGCTCTCGCACTCGTTTATATTAATCTCACAATTCTTTCCCGTCAGGCCTTGCACACACAGGCATTCGTATCTGCGAATTCAAGGTATTTTTATCATTTTTCATCACGAATTTCAGTTACAAATGATGCTTATCAACCCTTTGTGGTCACACTTCTGCCACCGATCTCGGTGGTTACACTGGGTTGATGCTACCCAGTCCATTTTCGAACCCACATTGTGACCAATCTATCGGCCCGAAAATTCTCAAAAAATTACTGAACAACCCTTGGACATTCCAGTTTGGATACGAAAAACTTTTCTGAAGAAAATCCAAGGTCAACATATTTTTTTTAATGCAAAATGAAGAAAAAAAACGGGAAAAAAAGTTTTTTCACTAAAATAATCGTTACTTCGTGGATTTTCAATATTTTTGCCGAAAATTTGGACCTGATATTCATCGGAACTGGTTCTTTCGTGAAAAAATAGTAGGATAGCGCGCGTTTGAAAAAACATATTACTTCCGTTATTGGAAGTGGGTTGATTTCAAAGTGGATGTTAGAGATTTAACGTTAGCGGCGGTAATACTTATTGCCGCCAACGCACAATGGACAGTACAAACTGTCGTTAAACGACGATTACAGCCCCATTAATTACCGGGAACTAGGAGATATTCACGTCACAAGTTGGTCACTGGGTGGATTCTACCCACAGTAACCACGAAGGGTCAATAAAATGACTGTAAATTTGTGTATTTTTGGGGAAAATGCTTACCCGCTAGCATTTGTGTAACTGAAGTTTTGGGTGAAGATCGCCGGCAGTGTGCGAGCTTCGCTCTTGTACAATTCCTGATTGGATCTTTCTAGACAAGTGCCGTTGTATTGACAAGGCGAACTGTCGCATTCGTCGATATCGATTTCACAGTTTTGTCCCGTGTAGCCAGGATAACATTGACATTTGTAAGTTTTAACTTCGTCGATGCATACAGCCTCATTGACACAAGGATTCGAGAGACAATCGTCGATATTGATTTCGCAGTGAGATCCTTGGAAACCGGTGTCTGTGCAATCGCAAGTGTAATTGTTTATGCCATCGATGCACAAACCGTGGCTCAAGCAAGGCTGGGGATTGCAGTCGTCGATGTTCGTCTGACAATTTTGTCCCGTAAAACCCGGCGCACATACGCAAGTGTACGCGGCTATTTGGTCAATGCAGGCGGCGTTATTCAAGCAAGGCTTACTCGCGCATTCGTCGATGTTTACGTTACAGGTCTTGTTGCCGTAACCCGGTGGACAAATACACTCGAAATCGTTCAATCCGTCAATGCAAGTCGCGTTATTCTCGCAAGGCCCGCAAAGACACTCATTTATGTCGATGTTACAGTGATCCCCGGAATAACCCGGACGACAAAAACAATTGTAACTTCCAACAGTGTTTATGCAAATACCGTCGTTGCAGGATTTGTTACCCAAAACTGTGCACTCGTCGATATCGGTGTCGCACAATTTTCCTGCATGAAAACCAAATGATTGTTTATGACTCTGTAGTTTGCATCGTTGGAATGCAACGAAATTCTTTTTTATCTTTGACAAAAATAATTATTTTAATGGAAAATGTAATTACGATGATGAAATGATCGATTTTTGCCATCCGAAAAGCATATCGGCTCGAAAAATTTGGATGACATTGAAAATTGCATGAATCATCAACAAAATCAAATACATTTCATTGCATTCCAACGTTGCAAACTTCAGCATCATTGATTGTTTTATAAATTCCAAACAACTAATTATCGTGGGAATATCTTTGCGACTTTTTTATAAATAACATTGAAGAGCCTCAAACAATTGGAACGCTTCGAAATGCTGCATGAGAAATTTTCAAAATAAATTAGTCAAGCACAGAATTTGTGAAAACTTCGTACCTTCGAATCCTTGGAAACAGTCGCACCTAAAACCATGATCACCAAGATTATGGCAAGTTCCATTGACGCAGGGATTCGTGATACAAGGATCGTGAGAGAGCGATCGAACAGCAGTGCAATTAGGTTCTCGATAACCGTCTTTGCATTTGCATTCCCAGCCGGCGACACCGTCGACGCAAACTTTATCATTAGGGCAAATGACATCTTTGCAATCATCAACGTCGATGTCACAAGTTTTGCCTTCGTAACCAGGAGGGCACTCGCACACAAATTCCCGTCTAGACCGAGACGTCACTGGCGTACACGTGCCGTTGTTGTTGCACGGATTTTTCCCGCAAGCATCGTATTCCCGCTCACAATTGTCGCCCATGAAATCCTGAGTGCAATTGCACGTGTAGCCGTTCGCTCCGTCGATGCACGTTCCACCATTTTGACAAGGTTTTGACAGGCACTCGTCGACGTCAATTTGACAATTTTTTCCTATCGAAATCATTTTTCCTTTTAATTATTTACTTATTCTCTCAAATGCATGAAAAAGTTGTTATAATGATGATGATTACAGAATCGACTCGTGTGAATGAATTATGTTAATTGGACACGACACACAAAGCAACAAAATTACCAGAAGCGTAGTTTTTCAATCGATTTTCAAGTTTACATCGTTGCAATTCAACGAAAACTCATTATTTTTCATAGCAGAACAAAACATTTGACATTCGAAAACTTAATTTATTCTGAAAAATTGCAACGAGTGCAGGAATTATCAAAATTATGAATAAATTATATTTTTCGTTGTATTTCAACGATGAAAACTTCAGTATCATGTTTTCCAACATGTTTTTTTGTTTCTTTGCTATTTTTAATTACCCGTGTAGCCAGGGAGACACTGGCAGTAGTAACTGTTCAAGTGATCGATGCATATTCCTCCATGCCGGCAAGGATCGCTCGAGCACTCGTCAATATCGATAGAACATTCGGGTCCTGTCCATCCGGGTTCACAGTTGCAGTAATAACCACGAGGCTAAATACAGAAGCGAACGACGAAAGCCACAGTGAAATAATAGCGTTGAAAACAAAAGTGTCGAACGACGTGTTTGATTTTTGCGAAACAATCGACAACAAGCAGACGAAAAAAGAACGACGTTGAAGTTTGTATCGTTGGAATGCAACGAAATTCTTTTATCTTTTGAGGCGAAGTATATCGGCTCGAAAATTGTGATTATTTAAAAAATTTTAAAAATCATCAATGGAAAGAAATATTTTTCGTTGGATTCCAACGTTGCAAACTTCAGGTTCATAAAAAAAATGTATAATAAAAAGAATACGACCTGTTGAAATGTAAAAAACAATCTGTCGATTTGAAGTTTTGAATAAATCTATGAATAGCGTAAGCAAAAGCGAGCAATAATTGTAAAAGCACACGGAACACAAACTCACGTAATCGTGACAAGCTGATGCCTGCTTGCAAGGAAGATCACGACACGTTACTGGATCTTTACACTGAGGTCCTGTCCAAAATCTCGGACACTGGCACATTATTCCGTAAATCGTTTCGACGCATGATCCACCATTGTAACAAGTGGAACACCAATCGGACGCAGGAATGTGACAATTTTGTCCTGGACGATTGCATAACCAAGTGGGGAAAAAACAAACAACACACGACACGTGACACGGATTGTGAGATGATTATGATTATGTGTGACATTCCCATGGACACATTTAACGACGACGGGGTTAGTAAAATTTGCAGTGGAACGAGACGATAAAATGCACGAAAAAAGCAGAAAAACCAGGACGCAACGAAATCATCCAAAGATAAAATAACGACAATCGATCGAGTAACATTTTTTGAAAAAAAAAAAATGTTTTGTAACAATTTTGTGAACGATTTCGTTGCAGGAATTTTTCTGCCTCCATGATGGATTGATTTTTAGCTTGAATATAAATAAAAGAATTTGTCGTACCTTTCCAAGCAGGCGGGCACGTGCAATTGTATCCGTTGATGTCGCTGTTGCACGTACCGCCATTCATGCAAGGTTTGCCGGCACAAAAGTTGATGGTGCAATTTGGTGGGTTTCCCATGAATCCTGGTTTGCAAACGCATTGCAATCCCGAAGGTGCTTCGAGGCAAAAACTGTTCGAAGGACAAGCAGCATTTTCGCACTGTCCTCGAACACTGTTTTCACAATGTTTACCGGTATATCCGTGTGGACATTTGCAATAATAAGAGCCGAATTCATCCACGCAAATGCCACCCTTTAGACAAGGGTTTGAGAGACACTCGTTGAGGTTGAATTCACAATTTTGTCCCCCGAAACCTTCGGGGCAATTGCAAACATAACTTCCGTAATTATCGAAACAAGTTCCATTGTTCCAGCATGGACTATCGACGCACTCGTCGATATTTATTTCGCAATGTGTTCCTTCGTATCTGCACAAAAAATCGTTCCATTTTTGGTAAATAAAATATTCAGAAACGTGATAATTTCATGATTCTGAAGTTTGCATCGTTGGAATGAAACGGAATTCTTTTTTATATTTGGCAAAAATAATTATTTAAATGCAGAATGTAATTACGATAATAAAATGATCGGTTTTTGCCACCCGAAAACATATCGGCTCGGAAAAGTTGGATGAAATTGAAAATTAAACGAGTCAAAAATAAAATAAAATATTTTTCGTTGCATTCCAACGTCGGCAAACTTCAGCATAATATAATTTCGACGGACAACAAATTTGTTAACTCCGTGTAAAAAGTATTAATTAAAATTCTTGGGAGAAAACGAAGAATTAATGAACTTACCCCGTTTTTTCGCATCTACACGTGTAATTGTTGATCCCATCGAGACAAATTCCGCCATTCATGCAAGGATTCGAATTGCACTCATTGATATTTATTTCGCAATGTTTTCCACCTCGTCCCGGTGGACATTGACAACGATAATCACTTTCGGTTAGTGCAACGCACGTCCCCTTGTTTTTGCAAGGATTATCCTCGCAAAGGCGAACACCAAGTTGTGATTCGCAAAGGGCGCCAGTATAACCGTGTGGGCACGTACACGTAAAATCTCCTTTCGAATCTTCTACGCAAGTTCCACTGTTTTTACAGGGGCTGCTGGCGCACGGTGGACCTGAATGAACGATTCACAAATTATACGTCAAAAAATTATTCTCCGTATTCGAATTCAGAAAATTGAAAATTGGTCAATTTTTACATTAAACATTTCAACTCAGAAAGCCAAAGCCACAACCACCAGAAAAATGAAACAATGGCGAGGGACGGTTTTTTTTTCTGATAAGTAAATCAATTTTAAACATTCCATTCCCAGGAGGTTTCAGTTCCTGGCGTATGAGCCTCGGATGCACTCGAGAAACATAACGTGGGAAATCTAATTTTTTGAGGATTGCGAAATGAAGGATCTTCGAGTGGAATCGAGTGGCAATGAACGAGCAATGAAACGAAGTCTTAACCGCAATACAATAATGTTGAATACGCCCGAAAATTGTATTATTTTCTCAACCCTTTCTCAACAAGAATTAAAGATTCAGTTGTTTTTTATGGTTCTGAAGTTTGCATCGTTGAAATGCCACGAAATTCTTTTTGCTATATGGCAAAAATAATTATTCAAATGAAGAATTTAATTACGATAATGAAATGATCGATTTTTGCCACCCGAAAACATATCGGCTCGAAAAATTTGGATGACATTGAAAATTGAACGAATCAACAATAAAATATTTTTCGTTGCATTCCAACGTTGCAAACTTCAGCATCATTGGTTTTTGTATCGACCACGAAGGAAGAACAGCAAACGATCGATGACTACAAGGCAGCAGACGGGAAGGGATGCAGAACAACAATTTTTTGTTTAAATGTCGACAAAGTCACATTATCATGCAGATGACAAAGCCTGGAATTTTGGGGAAAGCAGAAGGGAAATGTATGGCTGGGATAATACTTCGTACCACTTCCTGAGCTACGGGAATCTACAGGATTAAAAAACGATATCATTACGGAAAAATGCATTCCTACAGAGTGTAACTATACGTTGAAAAGCGAAAATATAAAAGAATCGTGCGTAGAAAAAGTTGTAACGTCGTTGAATAGTGGAAAATTCAAGAGAGCCCGAAAGTGTTCCCTTTTGCTAGAATATCCATAAAAAAATGAATTCGTTTGATATGTTTTTTTGAATTTAGTTTGGTCGTCGTATTAAAAATTCTACCATTGTCGAGCTGACAGTTGTTGCCGGAATATCGGGCATAACAGTGGCACTCGTAACGATCCTGCCGAGAAACGCATTTGCCGTGCATCATGCATGGTTCGTGATGGCAGTAATCCGTTGTCGTGTCGGATGACCCGCTACGTCCGCCGACGCTGTTCGGATCACCTGAAAGATTGAGACAAAAGCATGCAAAACTACTCGAGGGACATGACTGGTTTCGTGGAGGCTAAAGAAAAAGTAGCTTAAGGTGGTCGGCGACGACGACGACGTTGTTGAGAGAGATCTAGCCTGAGGTCAAACGTTACTTTCGCTTAGCGCACTATTTCGGGATATCCAAATACTATTTTACTCCTTAATTCTACTCACACACTAGTTTTTCGTTGTCGAGTAAATACGAAAGGAAAAACGTGAATAAAAAAATAAACAAAATCAAACGGTGCTCGCTACGATCGTCTAATTTGTCAATTAGTAAATCAACTAAATTTATCGAATACGGGAAGAAGAAAATCTTTTTTTTTCAGACTTGCGTCTAATCTTTCGATTGGCTGATAAAGATAAAACAAGATTTTGGCAATTCGTTCGAAATGTATCGAAAAATAGCGAGATGAATATTCGAGGATTTTTATGTATCGCAATGATCAATTGCGATTCAATGAGAGATGAGCTTGAAGCTGCATTTTCAAGTCAACGGACAGTCGAAAGTGTGATTTTGCAAACGAGTACGTTAATGACAATAAGCGACGGAATTAGAAAGACAAAAACACATGAAAAAATCTCAATCGCACCGAATCAATTTTCCTTATAAATGCTGCACAATTTGAAATGAACTCACAGTTCACCGGAAAATGTAGAAAAATGGCAACGAAAAAGAGTACACGCTTTCAAACACTGTCGAAAATGAAATTTTTCAGATATGCACTGAATACGTGTCAAAAATAATATTTTTTATCATAGCTGGACTTGGATAACTCGGACAGTTGGAAAACGAGTTTGAATGAGTCATCGTGATAATATAACGATCGTAAAATATCTTGTGCACGTTCTATTCTTTCTGTTTATTTTCAATCTTTAAATTGAAACTGATAATGTGATTGCTGGTGAAATTTTTCGAAATCTACACTTTGACCATTTTTTTGATAAGATTTTGTTTCGAGTGATGAAACGATTCAATATTTTTTAACTATTTTATTTTCATCGAATGCTTTCGTGTGTATTATTCTGAAGTTTGCATCGTTTGAATGCAACGAAATGCTGTTTTATCTTCGGCTAAATTAATCATTTAGTCACAGAATGTAATTACGATGATGAAATGATCGATTTCTGTCACCCGAGAAAGCATATCGGCTCGAAAAATTTGGACGACATTGAAAATTAAACGAATCATGAATAAAATGAAATATTTTTCGGTGCATTCCAACGTTGCAAATTTCAGCGTCTGTGGGTGTCGAATCAATATTATTTTTCAATCAAACGCGGTTTACTTACATCCTCTGGTGTTTAAGGGACACGCGCCAAAGACGGCACCCAAGTTTACTGTATCGTTGAACAATATTCCTGGACCTTGAAGTATACAACCCTTAAAACCCTCGCCAACGATCAACGAACCGTTGGTCCCCCGATCAGGAAGCATTAAAATTGCTGAATTATAAGTTGCATTGGCGACGACCTGATGAATTAAAAATAATCGATAAATATTCAAGTAGTTTCGAATTTTAACGGTGTTGAAGTTTGCATCGTTGGAGTGCAACGAAATTCGGTTTTCTATTGAGAATTTTGATTCAATATTTTCCCAGGACAATGAAACGATCTTTTTTTAGGATCCAGACACAAAATCGGTATGAAACTTGTCATAGTTTTTGAAATTGAACAAAAAATGTATAGAAAATCGTATTTTTCGTTGAATTCCAACGTTGCGAACTTCAGTGTCGTGAATTTTTTGGGTGCTATGGAATAATTTGTTAGCAAAATAAATGAGAAAAGTTGAAAGATTTGTGAGAGATAATTTTTCGAAATAATTCATTACCTGAGTGTGTCCAGCCGCGTTCAAGGTCAGGTTTCCAAGTCTGAATAACAGATTGACAGTGTGCCAAGCATTGTTTAACAACCTCGCGCTCAACGTGGCATCGTATCGTTGATTATCGACATGTGCGACGAGCAACAAACCCTCAGGATTAACCTCCAGACTTATTCTGTCGTTGTTGAACTTTTGTGTAAATAATCTGCCGCCATCGCACGTACGGAAGCTCAAACCACTGTGTCTGTGGACCGAGACCGTCGAGGCGAGTTTCAATATCGCCGAACCATTGAAATAAGCCTCTCGATGTTGCTCCGCGACGCTCGAGTGACTGGCACTGTCAACTGCATCGTGAATGGCAATCACGAAAGTAGCCAGAACTGTAATTCAAAAAAATTCGCATTCATTAACTAGATATTAGAAAAAAAGTAACAACTAATTACGAGCATTTTAAAGAAATGCCAATTCCATTGGGAATCGATAGAAAAACGTATAAATAAATAAACGATGGACTCGAAATCATAAAAATGAAAGTAAAATCTCGATAACTTATCTCCAACACTTCCGATCGATTGATTTTTTCGATATCGCGAGTTGGTGATCGCGGGGCATTAGGTTAGTCCGAGATACATCAGAAATATATATATTTCCGGGTCATAAAGACAAGATAAGATTAATACAGCGGGATCAATGAAACCAGCCAGACTGAGTGAGTTCAAATCTACTTGTCTGTTCGCTCTCTCTGCTGACCTTGTTTCCCTGCTACCGGTTCTTATTATTACCCGCAGCAGAACATTGCGTCGTGGTTTGTTTAGAAAAATGGAGCAATTCGCTTCATAAACGTATTGACATTTTTCAAATATTTTCCAGCCCCATATCCAGACGTTTCGAATTTTCTCAATTATCAAAAAAAAAAAAAATGACCACGTAGTTTATTAATTAATGCTGGAGATACGGTTTTTACTTTTTAAGTGAATTTTATGACTCTGAAGTTTGCATCGTTGAAATGCAACGAAATTCGTTTTAATCTTTGACAATTATAATTATTCGAATGCAGAATGTAATTGCGATGATAAAATGATCGATTTTTGCCACCCGAAAAGTATATCGGCTCGAAAAATTTGGATGACATTGAACATTGAACGAATCATCAATAAAATGAAATATTTTTCGTTGCATTCCAACGTTGCAAACTTCAGCATCATGTGAATTTTTGTTTTCTGCTACATTTGCTTCACGTGAATGAAAAAAGTATAAATTCTTTAGAATATTGAGCACGTGCATCCGACTCTAAGAACAAAACACAATGATTGTCGTTTCGATATCTCATATAAAGAAAATAGGCAACTGGTGTTTCATGTCGACAAACAAGACGTGAGAGTCGGTGTTGTCGAGTTTTTGACGCGTTTGCTTCACTGGCCTAGATTGAAATGCCTTATTCGATGATTGGGTGCGTAACGAGAAACATGGATATACATGTGACAACAGAGTATTGCGATAGGATCTATCTCGAAAGGACAAACAAGATGTGGAGTTCATATCGTACCAAGCGTAACATTATTTTCATTGTAACTTGATTCCGGAATGTGAAAACGATACTTATTCGGTCTGGAGATCTTCTGGAGAGCTTCTCGATGTATTTATAACACATGACGTGTATATGCGTCGCACTTAATCAACAATAGAAACAGATTTTGAAAAGAATATTCATTTTCGTGCTAATAAATATTTCGTGTTCATGAATATTTCCTCCCTCTAATGCCCTGATAGTATGTTCGTTGAAAATGCATACTTAACCCATAAAAATTATTTGATCGCCGGCCAAACTGCTGGTCGGTTGTTTCCGATGACTCTGAAGTTTGCAACGTTGGAATTCATCGAAAAACATTTTTTCTATTGATTATTATTGAATTTTGAAAATCGTGGCAAGTTTTCGAATCGATTGAGTTTTTTGGTCGCAAGAGAGAATCGTTTTTTTGGCCGGACCAAATATTCAATAATAATTATTGGCTCTGCTGAAGAAATAACAGAATTTCGTTGCATTCCAACGATGGAAACTTCAGGATCATTGTTTTCGAGAAATTGAGGAAAATTGATGATGCTGAAGTTTGCAACGTTGGAATGGATCGAAAAATATTGAATTTTATTGAAGATTCGTTCAATTTTTAATGTTTGTCAAAGATAAAAATGAATTTCGTTGCATTCCAACGATGCAAGCTTCAGAGTCATGGAAAATTGAAGGATTTCTTCCGCTGCTTCCGTCATGAATCTTTGAATTTCTTAATACAGGATCTTGGGGAATTTGCAAACGATCTCGCAGGATGTTCAACTATAGAGAAAGTCGCGATGATATCGTTATAAATTTCGTATATAAAGAGAGGCTATTCGAAGATTATCGATAGACGTGCATACGTTGCTATACAGGGATTCAGGCATGGATTGTCTTTTGTATGATAGTAAATAATGCATGAGATGCATCTGCACAGCAGCCCAACGAGAGAAAAAATGTAGATACGTGTATTTAAAGGATGTATGCTGGGAAATCCATGAGGAAGATTCCCATACCTGGCACAGAGGTTCTCTGTTACCTGAGAAAAATACCAAACGGAGGAAAAAATGTGAAAACGTATACCAAGAGTGAAGCGTTTCCCATGGTGTTGAAAAAAAAAAACATTCCACCTTCGATAAGCTCGTCAAAACGTTTTTTTTCAAGTAAGAAACACTTTTTGTGACAAATTTCATTCCCTTTCGCGTTCTCGACATTTGAATATGGAAAACGGACACATCGCGAGTAATTTTTCAATTTTTTCCACACACCATTAACTTTGACCATATAATATTAACGGATTGTTCGAGACTCTCTTGTCTCATTTACATTTCCGCGCTACGAATTATCGTCAGCGGGACCGTTGCATAACGACACTTGTGATTTACGACCCGTGGAGAATCAAGGAATATTATTTCGTGCATGAACGAACATTTTTTCAACTGCAAGTGCCAAGAATTTCATTATTTCTTCGTTAAACGTCATTAACGAATAATAGAATCGCTTTTTTTTTAGAAAACCAAGAAAAGTTCTCACAGTTCGTGAAATAAAATCCAACCGACCTATAAAAAAAATTACAACAGTCATTGCAAAATAGTTTTTCGTAAACCATGACAGTCGTGTTGAAATTAGAATTTGAATGGTAAATAATTCGACACAATAAATAATAAATTATGGAATTAATTCAAAAACGTGAGCAGCAACTTCGTGTGTCGTTTTTTTTTTGGATGCGATTAGTCGTTAAAATTCATATAAAGAGTGAATGAAGCCTCTGCTGCACCGTGAAGCAAAGATTTTCCGTCATCTTAACACGTACGAGCGTATACCGGACATACTACAGATACGTTCATACGTGTGTACAGCACTCAAGATGGACAGGAGACGGTGCTGGCTCGTCTACGTGCCTCGTGTTAGAAAATTTCAACACTTTGTTTCTTTCACATGCTCGCGTGCATGTATACCGATCAATATACACTTCTCAGCCACGAAGACACGCGTAGGAAGGCAAGAATATTTGTAGCGTGGATCAGAAATGACGATCCGTTGATTTTTTCTTTCTAAATCGTTGCATGATTGATTAATCACGCAATAACTTGGTGAGTAATAAAAATTTATCGTTGTGACTCATTTTGTTACGAACGGCGACTTCTTCCCGCAATACAAGGAGATTTATCGAGAGTCTATAGTGAAATTTGAATTTGAATGAGCGTTGAATGAAAAATCGACCAGGATTTCAGGCAAAAAAAGGTATAAAAAGGGACAAAAGCAAATGATGTTTAGCAGACTAAATTGAATGTTATATGAACAATTTATGATTCTGAAGTTTGCATCGTCCGAATGCAACGAAATTCTTTTTTATATTTAGCAAAAATAATTATTTAAATGGAGAATTGAATTACGATGATAAAGTGATCGATTTTTGCCACCCGAAAACATATCGGTTCGGAAAATTGGGATGACATTGCACATTGAACGAATCAACAATAAAATAAAATATTTTTCGCTGCATTCCAACGTTGCAAACTCCAGCATCATGAACAATTTGTGCGTGCGAGATTCACGGTATGTGGAAAAAAATGTCGAAGGAAGAGCCGAGGGATCCGAGAGACGAATATCACGAGCAGACCGGAAGTGACGGCCTTCCCCTGGTTTATTATTCATGCGCCAGACGAAGCCGTACGAAATGACGTGTCTCCGTATGGGAATAAGGATTCGTATATGAATTCTCGGGATAAGAGTGTAACGTTGAAAACTACGTAAACGAAATCCACGATGAGTCGACATGGCCGTAGGTATAAAAAAAAAGTCCTGTGGAGGCTCGCCTGTTCGGTGATTCGAGGCGTTCAAGTCTCTGCATATGCGACCAGACTAGGGAATTCTTCAATAAAGATTTTTTCATCGAAATCATATCACGGTTTTCCTCAGCCTCTTTCTTTCTCTTATTGCATACCAAATAACAATATCCAGAACGTAAAAAAATAGTATTTTTTTCAATAAAAACGACTCGTCTCTCTCGTCATCTCAAGCGATTTCTTTTTGAAGAAATTCGCTGCAAAGTTCGCGCAGGATGCTCATTACGTCGGTGTTTATTATTGCATCTCGATAAAAATTATGAATATTCATGCCATTGCAAAATAATTTTTAAAAAATATCCAGCAGGTTCGCGCGCAAGTTTTGCACGTTAATTCCAAGTTAATTTGTGTATATTTGTCCTGTATGGAAAAAAAAAACGTTGTATCTGAAGGAAGATGAGAGTGCACACGTGGGACACGCAAGTTCCATGATCCCTGGAGCGGTTTGCTCGCAGAGCTTAGCGTTTTAATACCGGCGTACTATTTTAATACCTATACGTTTGCGAAGGCGTGTGTGTGAGTCGTTTATACGTCGCCGAACCAGTTTTCCTGCTGGCTTGTGCTGTATCAGGATATATAGGATGTATTGGTAAGTTCGTCGTTATGTGCGGAGAGTTTCTCGAGCCTTTTTCTTCCGAGGTTCACAGGAGCACAGAACGAAATAAACCGATAGACGAAACCCACGTCGTATCGCTCGCTCTTTCTGTCTTTGCTTCATTGTGCTACTGAGCGCAGGCGCTTGTACACCCACGAAAGGAGCTCGATCATTTTTTCTTGCCGGGAGTAATGTGGAACCGGTGTGCTCGACACGCATGCTGTATATTTCGATGAAAATACTCAGCTGTTCGAAGGAGCGGAATTAATTCCTAAGCAGAAAATGATAATTCTATGCACTGCAGTTTTTGCTTACGCCTGGTTTATGATGCTGAAGTTTGCAACGTTGAAATGCAACGAAAAATATTTGATTTTAATGATGATTCGTTCAATATTCCATTTCATCCAAATTTTTCGAGCCGATATGCTTCTCGGGTGGAAAAAATCGATAATTTTATCATCGCAAGATTAATTTTTGAGCAACTCAGGTCTGGGACTCACGATTCTCAAGTTTGTATCGTTGGAATGCAACGAAATTCTTTTTATATTTCGCAAAAATGATGATTTAAATGGAGAATTTAATTACGATGATAAAACGATCGATTTTTGCCACTCGAAAACGTATCGGCTCGAAAAATTCGGATGAACTTGAAAATTGAACGAATTAACAATAAAATCAAATATTTTGCGTTGCAAACTTCAGCATCATTGGGACTCGAGGGAATTATTCATACGATATTCTTATGGGACTTGGCTTAATTTAATCGTTAAAATATTTGTTATTCGATAGTGAAAAAGAATGAGTTTGCATTAAGATTTCCTCGGGGATAGTCTCGTGCCAAGGAACTCGAGGCCAACGGATGTAAACACTCTGCAGGCAGAGCCTAATACAGCCGACTGCAATATACACAGAAATATAGTTGATGCAAGTGTGTTGCATGGCGAATACGGGAGGACGCTTACGAAGTATAACTGAAGTGAAAAAAAAGAACAACCGACCATTATATCGGTGCGAGAGCTCTCGTAACTCCAGCAGCTAGTCGTATACATAAATATTTTTATAAAGACTGCAACAACATAAAACTGCAGCGAAACAACCAGAAGGCATTTTCCTCAGACAGCTCGATCGAAATTTCACCTTCAGGCCAAGCAATGACTGTAAACCGCAAATCCACTCTTCGAGTTCGAGCAGCAATACACAGTGTGCAACTTTTTGGAGCAGGAAGAAATTACCTTCGGGCGTTCCGATTCGTTTCTCGTACATGGCGATGAATATCCGCGGAAAATGCTGCAAAACTCTCTGCTTCGCAACAAGATTGTTTTTTGTTGAAATTCATAAAATCGAATATGGAAAAAAGTGCAAGTTTTAGATTCTGCTCAATTTGCGATGACTCTGAAGTTTGCATCGTTGGAACGCAACGAAATTCATTTCTATCTTTGACAAAAATAATTATTCAACTGCAGAATGTAATTACGATGATAAAATGATCCATTTTTGCCATTCAAAAAGCATATCGGCTCGAAAAATTTGGATGACATTGAAAATTGAACGAATCTTCAATAAAATTAATTATTTTTCGATGCATTCCAACGTTGCAAACTTCAGCATCATCAATTTGCGAAATAACTGTTTTTGCAAACATTTAAAAAATATTAAATATCAAGAAGATTTACACATGGATTCTTGGTCCAGCGTGCACAATAAATTCTCGTTTGAAATAATTCGCTTTTAAAAAAAGATGCACGCGAGACGTATTCTGGAACGTGACTCAGCCTCGTGGATGGAGCAAAAGTTATTCCACCTAGTCCGCCACGCCTTGTCAGGCATCGAAGTCTCTTTGTTGTAGCAGGAAGCGACCATGAGATCCGGAGCGAAGATTTTGTACCAAGAGAGGTGCATGCACTCTGCGTATACAATGAAACGTGTACACTGAAGAGTACAAACGAAACCGAGATGTAGGAGCAGATTTGCCTGGCGGAGAATAAATCTCCAGCCCGAAGCTTCCAGACCGCTGGAATTCTCGATTCCAACTTTTCCTCCTCACGATCAATTCAACATCAAGGAATTCCAATCGAGATTTGTTTATTTTCGTAATTGAAAAAAAAACCTCATAGCAATTCGAGTCTCGTAATAGTATGACTCTGTGAAAATCTTTGTACAGTTTGTTCAGACAAAAATACGCAGTCTATTCATAAATTAATGAAGCGTGACTTACGCGAAGGGTGACGACGCCGTAATGAATCTCACGCGATATATTTATATCGTTGTTGGATTACCTCGCAATCTTTGGTTATCTGTGACTTTATACGATAGAAAGCTGCATCCTTGGTAAATGGACTCGAGACTCCACGAGCATATACAATTTATAAACATAGAATGCAAAGTCTTACGAACGCAATTGCGTAACCTCTTCAATAGCACGCAGACGATTTTATTTTTACTCTTACAGTAAAAAATATAGTACGGGAATTGAATAGAACTGACGAGTAATAATCGACACTTTTTATCTCACCATACTTTCGTAAACATGAGGCCATTTTTTATATAATTTTTATCGCCGTATCTGCATATTCTATCCGCATGAAAATGGATAAGTCTGAAGTTTGCATCGTTGGGATGCAACGGAATTCCTTATTTTGATCTATTTTTTAAAGCAACGTCAACAATTTTCATGCAATATCCGTCTGTGACAATTATTTGCAAAGGAAAAACTGAATATCTAAAAAAATTTGAGGAGATTCCGAAAATCTCAAAAATTTTGAATGGATCGAATATTTTTCGTTTGGCTCCATCGATGCAAACTTTAATATCGTTGAAAATGGAGGGTGGGGGTGCGGAAGAAATGGATGAGAGGAGACAACTCGTCTGAAGTTTCGTTGGCAGCCTATGCCAAAAAACTTGCAACAGCTTTCTTTTAATGAAATTCGTAGAGACGCTAATAAGACCACGTTGCGGAATTTGCAGCATATGAACGAGACACACGGTCGTGAGAGTGTGAGTGCGAGTCTGCATGCTTTGTTAGTTGAGCATGCGGGTCGATTATGCGGGAATATAAATTCGAGTCCGAGATATGAACGCTCAATAAGAACTAATGCAATAAAACCAAAGCACGTATCAATTTGTCGTCGTTTTTGAGAGAGTGATTAAAAAATATTTTCAACGGAGTATTTCTTTGTGAAATAGTTCAAACGATGACTGTGAAGTTTGCATCGTTGGAATGAAATGAAATTCTTTTTTTATATTTGGCAAAAATAATTATTCAAATGCAGATTGTAATTACGATGATAAAATGATCCATTTTTGCCATTGAAAAAGCATATTGGCTCGAAAAATTTGGATGAAATTGAAAATTGAACGAATCAAAAAGAAAATAAAATATTTTTCGTTGCATTCCAACGTTGCAAACGTCAGCATCATTTCCAACGAGAGAAAAAGGACGTGGTGAAAGAATCGAGCCGAATAAAGAGTGGAAATACTTTTGGGACTGAGGGGGGATTCTTCGTAAAATTGAAATGTGAGCCCGAGGGTAAATTTCGTATATTAAAAGGTAGAAGCAAGTTCTCCTAGCGTGCAAACTGCACGTTTGAACTCGGGTCAGGTAAAATATAGAAAAGTACATTCTGCGTCGCAGGATAGAAGGTGGAGGTATGCAGTTCTCGGGATTTTAGAAGAGCTTGGAAATGTAGCATATAATCTGGCTCGTTTTGTGGCGAAGGTGAAACACGGTGAGTTCCCACGCCTCCGGGGTTGACTAGGACTGGAGCGTTTTTTTCCACTCGAGAAAAATACTTTACAAACGCACACACACATGACGTATCTGAGCAGGCTACACTTTCGTCTCTTTTTTTTCGTGTTTTTAACATTGGAGCGAATTTCAAAAAGCGCGTTATCAAATGAAAAAGAAATCCTTTTGAATTAATTAAACTGTCAAAAACGAAAACAAACCTACCAGAGTTCCACTGGTTTGGTCGTAAAACTCCGGAACATCAAAGCTTCGTAAAACTTTGTCGACCTCCCGACGAAATCTATATCCACAAATTACGATAATCCCCTCAGGCAACCGCAAGCGCTTGCATCTGCGAAACGATTGGAAAATCGTCGCCGGAAAATCTGTTCAAGGCTAACCCAGTCGATAAACAGAGAGGAAAACGAGGAGTTGGGAAAGTAAAGTGCGTGTTTTATTTGCTACGAAAAGGCCATATTTCCCACGCGATTTCAGCTTCCCGAAGGCAACAATGAAGAGGGAAACAGAAATGAAGAGAGGACGAAACGGAAGAGAGAGAAAAAAAAGGAGTGACGGTCCGTCGGTCTCGTGCGCGACCTTCTCGAATATTATTATGTCTTGTGTGCTAAAAACGCGACGCTTAGCAATATTCGAATGCCTTTCAACAGGCAAATTACCATTTTTCATATCCGTCGGTCGACGTGCACAAAGAAATATTTACGAAATACAGGATTCGTCGTTCTTGCAAACGACTCGAAACTAAATCGGAAGGCAATGAGCGTAATTAAGCGCTCACTAAGATGATATAACTCTGAAGTTTGCATCGTTGGAATGCAACGAAATTGATTTTTATTTTCGACAAAAATAATAATCCAAATGCAGAATGTAATTACGATGATAAAATGATCCATTTTTGCCATTCGAAAAGCATGTCGGCTCGAAAAATTTGGATGACATTGAAAATTGAACGAATCTTCAATAAAATTCAATATTTTTCGATGCATTCCAACGTTGCAAACTTCAGCATCATAAGATGATTATATTAACAATTAGTTTCCAATGATGGAAACTTTGATTGAAGGTTAGGTAAGAGTTCATAAAAAAATCTGCAGTATAACGGTCTCTGGGAAAGCTATAATAATGCGATACTCCAGACATTCCATAGAGTGAGGATCAGAGGTCATCGGGAAACTTCGATACTTCGTAATAGTTCTTCACATAGATCGATCTCTCCAAGGTAGATGAAGTAAGCAACAATCAACAGAGGCTACAGCAGCCATATAGAGTAAGATTGCAAGAATAGGTGAATGGATCTTGTTTCATTCTGAGATGTCTTTTAAAACCGTTGATTCGTATTGTAGAGTTCCGCGTTCGCGCAGTGAATGCAATTGGCAAACAATGCCAGATTTTTCCCACAAAACTCGAACGAGATTGAGCAAAACGTTCAAAAAATTTCCAAACACTTCCGATCGACCTTGTAGGCGAATAAAAAATTGTTTTCAGAATCAAAAGATTTTCATTTGGTGAAGTAAAAAGTTTTAAGAATGAAAAAATTTCTGCATTCATAATTTTGCAGATCCAATCAAACGAATCTGAAGTTTGCGTCGTTGTAATGCAACGAAATTCTTTTTTATCATTGACAAAAATGATTATTCGAATGCAGCATGAAATTACGATGATAAAATAATCGATTTTTGCCTCCCGGAAACCATATCAGCTCGAAAAATTTGAATGACATTGAAAATTGTACGGATCATCAATGAAATGTAATATTTTTCGTTGCATTCCAACGCTGCAAACTTCAGCAACATCCAATCAATCAGACGTTGAAATAAAATAGAGAAGCCCGATCGGCACGTAATAATGAGGGGTCAATAACATTGTTTCCGGTAGCGCCGTTATATTTCAGTTTCATATATGCGTTACTTTTCGACCAGAAGGCCTCATTACTTCTAATCGTCTCTCCTCTTCTTCTCCGGCTGTACTTAAATCGGTAAAATGATTGAGTACCGCAAGGCAATTTCGCGATAACGACTGAAGCTCTCGGCGTGTACCGAGTGCGCAAAATTCTCGCTGGCTCGCGCCTAACTGCATATTTTTCAAGCGAGCATACAACTAAATGCGAAAATCAAGAGTGTGCTGCTTGGGGACGCCCCGCGCACCATTTTTTCCGTTTCGAGCGACCAAAAAGCCGTAATAATAATATCAATACAGGAACGAAAATATAAAGACGCTGTTAAAAATCGACAGTAGCTTTTGAGCTCCGCAGAAAAATAGTTTGAGGCACGTTCACGGAGTCTGATTGAATTGCATGAAGAAAAAAAGGACGCGACGCGGTTATGCAAGAGATCTTGAGCATCTTTCCAACGATTATAATTCCCAATGATCTCGAACGTTGTTTCTTCCCGCACATTGCAATCACAGAATTGCGGGACAAAAAACATTAGTCGCGATTAACCGGAAACCGTAAATATCAGCGACTCGGTTCGATGCAAGTTAGGCACAATGGAAAATGATAAAAATGCAATGAAATCTTCGGAGCAACTTCAATTTACTATATTTTTTCAGTCCCAAGAAATAATTCCTTTTTGCGCTGCAGTTACGTAGTTGGACAAACGTGTTTTTTTCTCCTTGCCTGTAATAACGGGTTTTCTGACTCGGTCCTCATCATCGATCTTAAAGCAATAAAGGATTGAATAAGCAATGACGTTGCTGTCGTGTGCAATCGATAGATCGACGACTGGCCAGCAAAAGGGCACCGTTTTAGGCGATCCAGCGCGTACGGTTATTGGCATTTTGCCCTTCTGTTAAATCCGTTCGATATCGTTGTTGTTTTCTCAAGTACATAGCCAACTAATACACACACGTATATAAATGATGTGTGTATACCGCGGTGGAGGGAAGAATAACACGAAACCACGGGTGCGTTATGCGACAAGCTTTCATAGAGGTAGATCTCACCATGTAGATATGGTTTAGCCGCGGATCGCTAGTTGAGAGAGTGAGAGAGACGGAAACAACAAGAGAGGGAGAGAGAGAAGGAAAGATACTTTGTACGTGAGTCATCGGCAGCTGAAGCCGGTCGGGGAACCTGGAGAAGGTACAAACTGAATGGTTGCATATGTAGAGGCTGATTCAAAACACGCGATGTCTATGTCGATAATTTCCCCAGCGATTTCCGGACTGGAAATCCTTTTCAAACATCAATTTGATTACCAAATGCGCGAAAGTTGAAAGGTAGGCAAGTTCAACAGTGTCTGACAGAAAGAAGAGAAACTATAAGTAAAAATATATTATTCTCGCCATTGTTCCAAACCACTCAATCTGTATCCTTTCTCTCTACTCTTTTCATTTATCTCGGTACAATTCACTAATTACCGCTTCACGGAGGGCGATTTCTGGATGATCGTGTCGAGTCTGCGATGCTTTTTTATTATGGCTAGTAAAATATGCTCCAACATTGGCCGGCTCGTCGACCACATCGACTGGTGGTCGGTTTTACGTCGACTCAGGTATATTTTATGCACATGCAATTTTTACACCCATGAATGTATATTTATCTATATATCTACGCGTTCATATTCGCGCCCATGTACAGACATGTAGCAAAAAAGCATTTTTAGTGAACTGGAAAAATTGACATTCCCCGTTATTTCTATTGGATCCACCATTATCGATAAGACTTCAAATCGATTTACCGTAAACCCATCGCTTTTCATTGACCGAGAATAATATCGCAAAAAGTTATTAACTTTCTGACACGCGAAAAACGCGTTCTAAATGTTTGAACCTTATGATGCTGACGTTCGCAACGTTGGAAGGTAACGAAAAATATTAGATTTTATTGATAATTCGTTCAGTTTTCAATGTCATCCAAATTTTTAGAGCTAATTTTGTTTTTCGGGTGGCAAAAATCAATTATTTTATCATCGTAATTACATTCTGCATCTGAATAATTATTTTTGCCAAAGATAAAAAACGAATTTCGTTGCATTCCAACGATGCAGACTTCAGATGCATTGAACATTCGTCGCGTAAAGGATTTTTAATGAATTTAATTGCCGACTGAAAATGAGAATGGACGTTACAACGATCGCGTTAAATTGATGCGGAATGCCTGGATATTCAGGTTGTTTATTGCATATTTATTATATAAGGTTATCCCCATCTAGTGCGCAAATTCCACACGTAATCTGGCGTGTGCGTTATCTGATAACTATGCGCATAGTAAATCGGGCGAATACGATGAAAGCTGATCATATATGTAGCATATAATATTTCGTGAAGGAAACATACTCAGTTTATATAAGCGGGGGCGTACAGTGAGAAGAGATTACGCGAGATTAAAAAATTATTCAGGGATAGGGAAAAGAAGCGAGAAGGGAAAACGAAAAAAGAAAACGAAAGCGCGAACGCGCCGCACCGGAACTTACGTAACGTTGCAGCTCTGCAAATCGCTGCTAATGGATAAGGGGATCAAGAATTTGAGGAAGGTTTCTTCGTTATAAACGATAAAAGGGGATTCCAACAAAAATATACACTTTTCAAGAGATTTTCATACGAGATTGAGAAATATTTGTTTTCCGGAATAGAGTCTAAATCGTGTCGATTGAGTAACCAGCTTTCGTTTTGTTTTCCCTTCAAATGATCGAACAGAAGCAACTGTGGCCAGGTGGCTCAATGAAAATGGCACGAAATTCGTTTTTTAACTGGCTTCAGAAACGAATTTTCAGTTTTCGATTAAAAGATTTTTCACAAAACTTTTTTTTCGACTTTCAGTCATTTCGCGAATTAGAAAAATCCAAATGGAGAGACCACGAGAGAAGATCGTTTTCTTCATATCTTTAAATGCATATCGGATGCAAGAGAAAACCCGGCCGCGTCATTTGTTTCTCAGCTTTGTCTCATCCAAACAGCAGACGGGAAAGTCGAGAGTGCGTGTACGTACGACCTAGAATAAATTCATGCACAATAACTAAATTGTCGCAGAAACGTGTTGAGAAAATTTCCAACCAGGTCCTTATACATCGTTACACTAACCCAACACATTGTTGTAAAAATGAGAAACTTATGACGGTGCAAGGATAAAAAACTACGCATGTTAAGCCACTCGACCTATTTATTTGCAAATCATGATGCTGAAGTTTGCAACGTTGGAATGCATCGAAAAATATTTAATTCTATTGAAGATTCGTTCAATTTTCAATGTGATCCAAATTTTTCGAGCCGATATGCTTTTCTAATGGCAAAAATTGATCATTTTATCATCGTAATTACATCCTGCATTTGAATAATTATTTCTGTCAGAAATAAAATTGAATTTCGGTGCGTTCCAACGATGCAAACTTCAGAATCATTGCAAATCACATAGAGATCGGGGCTGCAGTTGCACTTTTGTCGTAAAATCCATCTCTTTTTTCACGTCTTTTATTGCCTCTTTTCCAGGCAGTCGTGAAATGATAATCGATAAGATGGTTCAGTCAAATTGAAAGCTTCACAATGTCGCGGTTGAAGAATTGAGTTAGAAAGAGAATAAAAAAACTAAATGGCTTCTTCAAAACGAGCTGTTTGCTGAAACGTGACTTGACGATGTTTCATTCTGTACAATACAGTAAATTTACTGTTCCGATTTCAATGTCGTAGGATCTCGTTCCCTGTCGAGACGAGACGTCATAACGGTATCAAAAATGTATATATACGTATAGTGCTGGGCTACGATAATTGAACCGTTGTTTAGGATGTCTTGCAGCACTGCGTCTCGCAGGATTAGGAATAAGGAAGGAAGGAAGAGAGAAACTTGACGATCGCGGAGCAGTGACCGAGAGCCAACGAGGACGCAATGAATAAAATCACTGTGAACCTCTTGAAAATTATACACCATAACTTTTGTCCATTTAACTACTCACAAAACTGGCTTTATTTATATACTTTGTACGTGGGTTAAAAAATAAATAAATGAGATAATAAGCACGTGGATGTGGCACGACTTTCAGACAAAATGAAAAGCTCTGTTGCTTTGTTTCTTGTCGGACAAACCGGTTTTCCATCTACCGGCCTGATGTAACTCAATTGTAAATCCAATTATTGAAGATGCTTCATAATCCTCGCTCTTCTTCTCTTTTTCTTCTTCTTTTCTTCACTCTGCATTGGATTCATGGCTGAATACAGTACGCAATGCGATAGGATACAAAATCGAATGACAGAACAGAAATATATACGAATTTAAATAATTTATGCACGGAATCTTACGCCGCCCAGCTCTGCACACACCCTCATCATTGTCGTCTGGACTTTATACATTTGAATTGTTCTCTTGACGTTATAACGTCACAAATTTATAATCTTTGATCTTAATATCGACTTTTTTTCGATTTTAGTCCTGGACTGATACGCGGAAAATGATGCTGAAGTTTGCAACGTTGGAATGCAACGAAAAATATTTGATTTTATTTTTGATTCATTCAATTTTCAATTTCATCCAAATTTTCCGAGCCGATATGTTTCCGGGTGGCAAAAACTGATTATTTTATCATCGTAATTACATTCTGCATTTAAATCATTATTTTGGCCAAATATAAAAAAGAATTTCGATTCATTCCAACGATGCAAACTACAGATTCGTTTGATTGGATCTGCAAAATTATGAATGCAGATATTTTTTCATTCTTAAAACTTTTTACTTCGCCAAATGAAAATCTTTTGATTCTGAAAACAATTTTTAATTCGCCTACAAGGTCGATCGGAAGTATTTGGAAATTTTTTGAACGTTTTGCTCAATCTCGAATTTTTGAAAACTCTCATAAAAGTATGCTGATTTGATGTTCTAATATTTGAGAGTGTATTTTTTGTTCGTTACTGGGATTTGCATGAAAGAAGCCCAAGAGGTTCATAGCACATGGATTTCCGCGTTGAAAGTGCAACTATAGTTTCATATATATCGGCTATTCGTTGACGTACGTATACTGCAAAGAATTTGCTCACGGTTGTATGCAAATGCATGTATAAATTGTAGCCTCGAGGACAAAGCCCGACGGTTATACGTGAAACACGCTTGAAAAGTTGCCATCTAGGGCTTCGCAAGCGTACGAACTGTACATAGTGTAGTCGCGGATTCGCAGTCAGTCGATATTTCCATGCGAGAAAAGAGCGATGGTTCTACGACCCGCGATAGACTCGACGTAATAATAAATGAGAATACGGAGCAGCAAACTAAATTTATTTCGAGCTCTGAACGATCTTAAATATTGCATCGTTTCGGGCGGAAAAAGTATCGCGTTCGATGCACCGCGACGTCTCGTCACTATGAATTCGTAATCTCGTTACGGCAAAAAAATTATGCTGCGACGTGTATTTCGATTTATGTTAAAATTCATGAATTCATTTACACCGAACGTATTTCTCATCTTTGAAAAATAAGAGAAGTAAAAATCGATATATAAATTCCTGAGGAATTGTCAATTCACAACGAGACTCGGACTCGCGGTAAAGAAACAATTGGAACGAGGATTTTTTAGAATATTCCAAGTTTTTGCTCGCCGTGCTTGGTACGTTAATAAATTACAACGAGAGCAAGGAAGAATAATAATCACCAACCTCAACGTATGTTGGAAAACGATCGATCGTTTAACGTAATCGTCGGAGCCCGCAAAGCACCGAACAAGTATTGACCGCGCGAAAGACGTCTGTTTTAAACGTTTCGACTATTTATAATTGCGATGTTTCAATATTTTTCCCCTCGTTGAACAATGACTACGAAAGTCAATCTCGATTTCATCTGGGGCGAGAAACACACGCGACTATTAAAAAGAGACTTTAAACGCAACGAATTATCACACGCGGTCAATAGCTCTACAGCGCTCGCGAGCGATTAAACTTAATTGTATATGTATACGCGTATTTGCAACGAGAATGCGGGACTTGGCCGCGTGAGAGTGGAGACAAGGATATAATAATGCGAATAAAATATAAGGAAGGAGAGACGAAGCCATATTTTCCTGAAAATCGATAAGTCCTCGAGCACGTAATTCCTCCGACGTAATTCGACCTATTTATAACAACGAGAACATTGACCGCCAATATATGTCGTGCACCGGGTTGTCGTGCGACTCGCGTTACGTCACGATGATTGACGAAAACGATACGTCAATTATTACGACCACAATAAACTCATTATTCTCACATATATTAATATAAATTTATCAAATAATTTTTAAAAATGTTCGTTTTTCCATATACTCAAGAAAATTACATTCATTAGCGAAATTTCATTCGAAATTTGCATCGAAAAATATTTAATTTTATTGAAGATTCGTTCAATCTTCAATGTCATTCAAATTTTTCGAGCCGATATGCTTTAGGAATGGCAAAAATGGATCATTTTATCATTGTAATTACATTCTGCATTTGAGTAATTTTTTTTGTTGAAAATAAAAATGAATTTCGTTGCATTCCAACGTTGCTCCAACGATGCAACGATGCAACGATGCAAACTTCAGAGTCGTCTGATCGATTTTCCTTCATTTATTTTTTCCCACACGAAGCGTTTTAATATCTTCATAATTTTTGGAATATTCTTCTCAAAGCCTTCCCGAATAGATCGCAAAACGAGTTCCATCAACTCTTTTATAAAACTCCGAATATATTTTTTCCTTCGGGTAAAAAAAAAAAAAAATGCAACACCGCACAAGGACTTGTCATGTTTAATACGGTGACTCGAATGGGTAACATCGTAAGTCATCCCGCTTATCTGGAGTGGATGCATATAGTTTGGAGTTTTTGTATTTAAATCTCTGAAAAAACTGCTGCTTTTGCCTTCACACGGTGTCTCTGAAGTTTTCCTACAGCGGGAGTTTCTTGTTAAGCCGTTTGGGGATTTCGATGGGAAAAGGATAAGGTCGAGGCTATGAAAACTCCAACAGACTCTTAAACTTCTACGAAGCCCATGCACCTAAGGAGGCTCTTCGAAAAATGTCTGGAATAAATAAGTAAATGAAGGGAAAGAACGTAAATTTTCCACCAACAAATTTAACAACGTTGTTTCATGTATTCGAGAAATAATTGACGTTTCGTGGACGTTTATTTCAATGTCATCGTCAAGCCACAGTATTTTAATTAATTATAATTGGGAAAAATGACTCTGAAGTTTGCAACGTTGAGAATCAACGAAAAATTTGGTTTTCTATTGATTATTTATTGAATTTTGAAAATCAAGGCAATTTTTGTGTCGATTCAGTTTTTGGGTCCCAAGAGAAAATCGTTTTAGTGGCTGAAACAAAAATTAGATGATAATCATGAGCTCTGCTGAAGAAATAACGAAATTCGTTGGATTTCAACGTTATAAAAAACAATAAAAATTATGGGAGGCATTTTTTTTAAACTGGAATAAAAATTCTCCGCAGCATACCGTAAAACCAATCAACCCCGCCTGCCTAAATCATCATTCCACGTCCACGTTCGATGAGCATTTTCATCACTTCCCTATGATAGCTTTATAATCCCTTTGGAATATACACACACATTTTTTTCGCATCTGTCGACTGCGACAACTCAATCAACGCCGAGTTCATTGTTCGTGGAGGGTCGGAGGATTTTTTTCGCGGATGGAGTAGCGAGTTGACCGGATAATTGAAATACTCTCGATATCTTTTCCTTTTTTAACTTTATATTGGCTCGACGAAGCGAGGCTTGCGCGTGTCAATTATAACGTGGAGTTAACGAAGGCGCGAATATGAGCTGGATATATATTCGATGCTGGTTCTGGACTGTCACCACCTCTCGCCCTTCTTCCATATCTGCACGAATAGTCCGGCCGTATGGACGGTTCCAGGCTAAATTCCCAGTCACGCAATCTTTTTTATCGTTATGGCAGTTTTTTTGAAATCATATCGCACGAGAGACAAAAATGATAAAAGTTATAAAAAAATTTGAATAGATAACATCGGCTCGGTTGGCTGCGATAAAATATTTATTGAAATTACTTAATCCGCAGTCTCGTCGATCAAACTTAGAGTAGCCCATAACGCACGAGACTAGCTTATGTCGTTGATATTACGTACGTATGTAACGACCAATGAACCGTGACGCTCGCCTCGATACGTTGCCAATTATTTCAAATCTGCATATACGATAACGTAATTATCACCAACGCCAAATATTAATATGCAGATGTATAATGTTTTTGTTCGAATCGTCCGGGATATTACGGAGACGGGATATTAAGTCAGGTTATTCCAATAATTAAATTCCCATCGATGGAAAAATGGCCAGGAAAAAAAGAATTTTTTCGATAGAAATCGAATTTATATGAATTTGTTGGATAAAATTTTAAATATTAACGGGTTTTTCGCTCAACTGGTTTCGCGCCTGCGCCGACATTTGACGATGACTCTGAAGTTTGTATGGTTGGAATGCAACGAAATTCATTCTTATTGTCGACAAAAATAATTATTCAAATGCAGAATGTAATTAGGATGCTAAAATGATCCATTTTCGCCTTTCGAAAAGCATATCGGTTCGAAAAATTTGGATCACATTGAAAATTGAACGAATCTTCAATAAAGTTAAATATTTTTCGATGCATTCCAACGTTGCAAACTTCAGCATCGTACTTGACGTCAAAAATGAATGTATTGATGAAAAACCAATATTTACCAATCAACATTGTTGTTGGGTCTGTGTTTTACAGAGAAATATGTTTAATCTTCTAAAAACTCGGTCACGAGTCTTTGAGGAAGGCTGAAAAAAGTTTAAACGATTTTGGGAGCAGTAAAAAGCAATTAATTCGATAGTCCCGTACGACGTGGACTTAAACGTGCGATTACCGATGTCGTTTAAAGTCATTACATGTTTTATATCGTATCACTTTTGGTTGATTTATTACGAAACGTCGAAAGGTTAATTCGGGTGATTAGGATTAGGTCTCTCGATGTTTGGTGAATGATACTGAAGCAGCGAGCAGAGGGGAGAGCACACACAAGAGGGTGTTGGATTACTGAGTTATGGAGAGAATACTCAGAGCAGTGAATTAACTCTGGCGGAGAGACAGGCAGAGAGGACGAATGCACACAAGTGGGTGTAATATTTCGCGTTGGGTATGAATCGCGATCGAGTGCACTTGCCAAGTCGTTCTCGTACAGAGCAAATATACAGACATGCATCATATCTATATATGTAAGCTCTCCAGGCCAGTGTCACGTGAAAAGCGCTTCACTGGTCGTGTGTTATGAACGCATCGTCCAATTCCATAACTCGCCACGGCGGGGTGTCATCCAGTTTACCAAAACCAAGTGAAACGAGATGACATATGAGGAAAATAAAGTTTCTATTTCCAATCAAAAAACGTCAGCGACCATCCAATTTCTTGAAAATACGTGCGAGACTCGAATAAGATAAACGAACACGATACTCTTCGCTGCTACTTTATTCCGTGATTCTTACTTGACAACAATGAAACAAAAAATAAAGAAACTTTTCATTATTATTTTTCTATAAAACTTAGTTTTATAGAAAAATTATTCTATAAATATAATAATTATTCTATAAATTATATATTATTCATTATATTTATAAATATAGTTTTATTCTATAAATATAATAATTATTCTTTAGAATTATTATTTATTATTTCATAATTTTTTAATTAAAAAATAGTTAATTGATAGTTCAATTAAAAAATTATAAAATTTATAATTTTTTAATTAAATTTTTAATTAATTATTATTATTAATATATTATTTATAGATAATAATTTTATAGAATAATATTATATTTATAAATATAATGAATAATATATAATTAATAGAATAATTATTATATGAAATGAAAAAAATGAGAAAATGAAAAAATTATCGTGAAAAGTTGGGGAACCGTTTGATGCAGATAGTTTTTACGTCTTTATTTTGGAAAGAGTTTTGAGTAAAAATGAAACGAAGAGATAAAAATAAATGGGAATAATGTAAGCATGAGAAAAAGGCGAGCCAAGATTTTCAAAGACGAAGAACAAAGCCTGGCGCCAAAGATACTCGCACAGCAAGTGTCCGCAGTTGGTTCCTCGCTGTGTGGTTCGCTCTCTATGCACGAAAGCACATCGAGCGAGTCTCCACGTTGCCCTCGACAAGTGTTTCTACCCTATTTCTTTGGGCCAGTCTCTGGCATTGACAATCGGCAGACGGCTTGCTCTCAGGATGAAAACGAGAGAAAAAAATCTTTCATTATTTCTATCGTATCACAAGGGCCATTTGTAGCCAACCACTGTTCGCTTTCATTCTAACACACAACCGCATTCTTGCAGGGTTCCATATTTTCTAAAGAGGACGAAATGGAATAAAAAGTGTGGACCGTCTGTGAGTCTCTCAAAAAAGACTTCTTTGTAGTTTTCAGCAATGCTTGATAATCTCCAGACGCGTTTTTCAAGCGTTAAGAAGGAAATTTTTGTATCTCTTTTATTCTTCGGTTTTTCGAACAAAAAGTTATACGGAAAATGGAGAAAAAAATTTGAAATTTGGATACTCACGTGGAGAATGACTTTTTTTTCATGCGAGTGAAAATGGAAAACTGCAGCGTGTCGCACGAGCTGACTATAAATATTCATTTTTTTGGAGATTTATTACAAAGGAGTGCTGGGGATTGAATAAAATCCTCTTTTTATTGGCCCTTTCGGGCTAACTTTCCGGTTGTTCTGACGCATTCTCTCGTAATATATACGAGAGTTGTACGGGAGTGCAATGTTCGCCGTTTGCATTTTTGGCCTCTCTGGTTGCTTTGATATCCGTGTTTGAATATTTGAATACACTCTCCCAGATTTGCATAGATCGGAACGAACGTAAACCCATCGACGTTGCATTTTATAGCAAATTTGGATTTTCTTTATTGCCTCGTTCGCCCATTGGCACAATTTTGTAGTAAAAAATATTGAGCGATAAATATATTTCGACTCCATCGATATCAGCGAGATCAGCCTAATCACGACACGCTCTTTTTCCAGCAAAACATGGACGCATCATTGCGCAATATTTTTTTGGTTTCTGCATAACAATTATCACGAGTGCGGTGATGAGTTGATGCTGCTGCGTGATAAGTGATAAGGAGCCACTTTTTCGCACACATTTTTAAGCGGGAACGATTCTTGTTTCGCTGACATCGAAATATATTCGAACAAGAACCGTTGCAGCGATCTCTGCAAGTTTCATTTTGCTGGCGTTCGCTAAAACATGAAGATCGTAGAGCACAGCGATTTACACGACTGAATTTTATATTTTGTTGTAACAAATCTAATAAAAAACTATCACGTGTTATAAATGGCAATAAAAATTAATTGGAGCATCGTTCCCAATTCGTACTCTGTCAAATTTCATGAAAAACAACTTTGTCGCAATCTTCGTGATTCTCAAAGTAATTAATTGCAAAACCCTGAAGTTGATCAAGTGAACGAAAATTCTTTTTATTCTTCCGGAATGTGGAAAAAAAGTAATTCGATCGTAATTCGAATAAAATTGAAGAAATCACGAGGGAAAAACGGATTTTTCGTCGCATCGCAACGACACAAACTTTAATGCGATAAATTACTTGTAATTTCGGAGGGTGACAAAAAAGTGAGTCAACTTTTATTTTGTCTGTGTGTTGGACACAAAAATCCACTTATATATCGTATGTTTGACGAAGGAAAGGGCTTTACTCGGCTTCGGTCGATGCGCATGGGGAACGTGACTCTACCACCATATGTTTCGTACCACAAGTGGATATTGTACTTTTTTATATGTGCTGATACGCATTGGTGTAGTGTTTCGTAGTGGTTTTCGTGACGCTCGTTGTACCATGAATATTCGAGTGTATGTGTGACGCAGAGCACATGAAACTCACGGTAATTCACACACACACAGGCGTTTAGAGTTGTATTGGCAACGTTTAGCTCGATCACCTGAGCATGAAGGAGAAAAAAGATGGGAAGACAAACGAACGAGGGCTGTCATAGTCGGTGCAGCTCGTCATGCGAGTCTATATAGACATATTGAGTGCGTGGCTTCTACACCTGTTGTGTATATAGAGACACAAGACCGAATATCCAACTGTGTGATGATGAACGCGAAATTTTTCAAAGTTTCGTTCGTATCCGCGGCTAGCCGTTACGGAACTCGCCGCGTGTTTGATACTCAGGAATGCCGGAAATCACGAAACTTGCATTATTATTTTCTACGGCTTTTTCATCGCTCAAAAATAATGAAAATTTCATTCAAGTTATGAACGTGTTTCGTAGTTACGTGACGAGTTGGAAAAAAAATGTTTTTTTTTGTGTTCGAGCTGGCAAAAAATTTCTTATGGTGTTGTTCAATTTTTCGTGGCTGCCACCGAGTCAGGGATTCAAAACTCTGTACGTCAGAGACCGCGCTTGTCTGCCAAGTTTTCATAAGCCAATTTCCCAACACTTTGGGCGATTTGCGTGTCTCGAATTGTTTTATCTTCCTATACATGTTTTATGTAGACACGATATTGTGTGAATTTAGTCCAGTTGCTGTACGCGATTCACACGTACCAACAAGATTCCAGCACGATCAATATAAAGAAAACTTTATTCGCAGCTAAAGTTTTCATCAAGTGTAAAACACGTGCGTGCCAATCAGCGAGTTATTCTTTATCTCAAATGCCAGTGATCGATCGTTGTCTGGTAATCGAAATTGACTCGTTTTTCTTTTACTCTCTTTGCTATCTAATCGTTCGAGCTGTCATGTACATATAATAGAGCTTCGAGAATGGTAAATTAAGAATATTATACTCGTCCAACAATCGAGAGGATAAAAAAATTGATGGCGAAAAAAAAATCTGCGGAATTCGCACCGATTGGGTGTCGTTAAAAGGTTCATGGTTTTGTCATGATTATTAACAATTTGTCGGCTAATTTTTCGTTATTTTTGAAGGAAAAGTTTGATGAGAATAATTTTTTCTGGACGTCAGAAAAATAACGTGGAAGAACGAGAAATGGAAAATAAATTCGAGGCGACTCGAATGGTCAATATTGTCGGTGTAATTTTTAGAAAGCATTATTTTTGTCTTTTCAGCGATAAAATAGTGTACGATCGACAAATCGTTCGGAATGCGTCGAGCATGGATTTTTCTTCGGTCGCATTGAACGCCACTTTTTCGAAAGACGGAGAGAATGTGAAAAGCACTTTATCACTTAACGCTATTGAATTTGTCTCGCCCGAGCGAAAAAGAAGGTGGAACAAGGCAAAATAAATCGTTTCCAGATGTGAATGGATCCACTCGCTCATTATTTCGCGATGTTGTTTTCAATGCAATGATTAAAAAATTATAAAAACTCTTGAAATCTCGTTACAGCAGTCTGGCTCATTCGTAATTCTTTTTCTTCGACGAGTTTTTCTTTCCGACGACACTAGTACAAACGTTGGTAATTCCCACAAATTTTCAGTTAACAAAAACTCTTTTTCTCGTAGTTTTTCAATATTGTCATTTCCGGCTTGATATTCCCTTCGAAATTCATTCATTTTTCCACCTCGAATGACGCAATATTTTTACATCGACACGTCGAACTAAATGGAGCATAATTTTCTTTCTCACCCTAACAATTTCTCCAAATGTCATATTTTTCCAGAAACTGAAAAGAAATTTTGTTGGATGCGTTCGACTGAACGTTTCTTTTGTGAAATTACGAGAATTTTGTCATTGCAGCAAGAAATATTCTAAGAAGTGTCTTCGAAAAGTGAATTTTTGTCATTCCGAACGTAAATTTCGCTGACAGTTCCGTTAGAAATGAAAAATATCGTCAAAATAACGAAAAACATTGGAATGATTAAAAAATATTTAGTTCGCCGTATTCAACAAAATATCGACGTTTTTTTTGACAAAATTTAATTTTCAGTATAACCAACGAAGCATTTCGAGGCTTTCTAAAAAAAACACGAACGTGCTCAAATTGTTTTTTACTCGAATATGAAGATCATTACGAACGACATCAGGAATGTCGTAGCAAATTAGCGTTAGACCAATTTATCTCGCCTGACGAACTTTTCCTGGATTAAAATGACCACGCACGAAGTGAAAGAATGTAATTCGTTTATTTCAAGTCGCAGACACTGCGATTGCGGACAACAATTATTTTCCCATTTCCCAGCGGCCTACGCTCTCAATTTTCGAGGGCACTGTCCTCGGCTATACGAAAAAGAGGATAAAGTCCTCGAGAGTGAGAGTGTATGAGGAACTTGAACAATGGGAGGAAAAAGCAAAAATCTACGGGGAAAGTAAATCGTTTGAAAATTGCGTTAACGTTTGCATCCCTGAACGAAAATCTTTTATTGTTATGATGCTGAAGTTTGCAACGTTGGAATGCATCGAAAAATATTGAATTTCATTGGAGATTCGTTCAATTTTCAATGTCATCCAAATTTTTCGAGCCGTTATGTTTTTCGAATGGCAAAAATCGATCATTTTATCATCCTAATTACATTCTGCATTTGAATAATTATTTTTGTCAAAGATAAAAATGGATTTCGGTGCATTCCAACGATGCAAACTTCCGAGTCATTTATTTTTGAAGTCAAGCTCGTTGTTCAAATGCAAAAAGTCATTACGATGATCAAACGAATGTGGACGATTTTTAAAAAAATTAAACAAATAATCAATTTAAAAAGAAAAAAACAAAAATCGTTGCACAACAACGTTGCAAACTTCACGGTCACGTTGAAAATCGTATAAAATCATGAATTTACGTGATAAAATAATCACAAAATACTGCAAGAATTATCCTTGAAATGTGCGTTTCTAGTTCGCTGTAATGACACGATTCATTTCACAAATTCCAATGGAAAGAAATACCACGGACAATTGAAGAGAAAACGATGTAAACAAATGAATAACGGTGATTGGTTTTGTCGAACAGATCGTTTTTGCTTTCAACTAAAAACGTGCATCGTGGAAATACACAATCACTCGACTTTCGAGGCAATACACGTCAAACGCGATGTATTTTCTATGAAAAGCCGGCAGCAACGCTAGCGGAAATTATTTTTGAATTTCAATGCATATTGTGAGAAAAAAATCGATCCTGAAAGCCAAATAATTTCCTTCGGAATGAAAATCGGTGGATTCGACTTTTTTTTCGGAGAAAAATACGAAATTCTCCGTCAGAGAAGAATCTGTAAGTTTTTTCCCCCAGTAACGTGAATTTCCGGATGACTCTGAAGTTTGCAACGTTGAGATTCAACGAAAAACATTTTTCCTATCAATTATTTATTGAATTTTGAAAATCGTGGCAATTTTTAGAGTCCATTGAGTTTTTTGGTCGCAAAAGAGAATCGTTTTATTGGCCGGACCAAATATTGAATAATAATTATTGGCTCTGCTCATGAAATAACAGAATTCCAACGATGGAAACTTCAGCATCATAATTTTCGGAGGAATCAGAGAAATTAAATTTGACTAGTGCGACGAGGCTTCGTTATGATGTCAGCGTCTAGAATGTCGCACCGTACAAGAATGTACATAATCATGTGCACGGCTGAAAGTGCACGCCCCGTCCCCGACTAATGAGGCTTCCGAAAACCTTTGCCCAAATGCCTGAGAAAAAGTTTCGAGACTTGGAATTCCACTGGGAAGAATTTTACGAGGAGAAAATATGCGTCTGTCGTGTTTACAGACGTAAACGTGGAGGGGGACACAATGGCAATAAAAGCCTCAGGGACTAGACGGTTCGACGGTTTGTTCGCTTCGCCTGAAATGCCCCATACCGAGGTACACAAGACGAAACGGAGGCGCAGCAGCACCGTCAGGTGTCTGTATTTTGGTGCAACGTGGTTCGGCTTTTTCACCTGTCACGCACTGCTACAGATGAGGGAGACTCTGAGAGAGTTTACCTTCGACCCCTATTTCCCGGCCCTAAATCACCCGCGTTTTGTCGTGCTTTTCTTCTTATTCTTATTTTTTTATTCACGAAGCGTCTTGAGCCTGGAATTCATGTCCTGGGAGCGATTTTATAAAGAAATGTTGGGACGTTCACGATCGGAAATTCAACGAATTTGTCATTCATTTTTGTAATTAATAGTAATAACGATGAAGAAATGAATTTATTTGAAAAAAGTAGTTTCGAGTCAAAAGATCGAAGTGACATTTCGACTTGTGATCGTCGATCATTGCGTTGAAGAATAATCGGGCGTTTAAACGCGATTTTATGAAAGACGATGTTTTTTTTTCTTCGTGTGTGATGAAAAACTCGTTGGTTCGAGATTCCGCGAACGGGAGACTGGAGAGGATACGGGGTACAGGTACTCGAGAGAGGCGAAGGATCGAGTCATCCGCCGCGGTGTGTATGCGGTGAACGCGAGAGCGTCGAATAAACGGACGAGAGAAAAAAAATGAATGCGTGTAACGTGTTTTTTTCGCGTGATATAATACTTTGGTCGGGTTCATGGGTTGCCAATAAGCATTAGTAATAATTACAATGATCATAAATGATGAATATTTATCGTGAGTCGTGGTCGTTTTTATGAATGTAAACAGAGTTGTTTTCGCTTGTTTTTAACTCGAAAAGTTAATAATCTGCGGCCTGTCTAAACTCTCACCAACTCCAAGATATTATGAGAATCAACTCACCTGCGAGAACGTCGGGAACTCGCATATTTAATTCCTCGCGGATAGTCCGCCCGACGTTAACAAAAAAAAAAAACACTTAAAATCTTGCTCGTAGCAGACAATCCAAAATGCCGCGTTTCGTGCCTGTATCGTTTCACTCGATAATTCCACACAGTGTGAACGAACTCGTCATGAAATATAAACTCGCGCACACCCGCGCGCACGCACTCGCGTTAAAACGAAAACAAAAAAACAAAGCCAACTGTAAAGTTGATCGGTACGATTTACAACGAGCTACGATACATCGTGGTACGTTGATGCGAAGGATCGCCGGCGTCCCAACGCGGTACCAACTGATTTTTTGTTCTTTTTTTAGTTTTGTTTTTTCATTTCACAAGCGTGTCACGTGTTTTAATCGTTCGTCTGGATTTTTTCGAGTGATTTATAACTACTCTAACCGCAAATACGCTGCGCAAGCAGTGCTCCCGTTTTTTGTTTGTTATTTGTGTTTCTCTTTTTCTGTTTCTCGCGATTTTCCACGAACCGAAATCCGTACCAGTCTCGCTGGAAGGGACGCACGGAACTGAAGTCGACGCGAGACTCGCTGGACGGTGAGCTCTCCTCGCTCGGTGAGCGCGCCGTGTTTACCCCCACTACGCGATTACGTTTTAGAAGCCCCCGCGCCGCGTTTTGTGATGCATACGCGATTTTCTCTCTCTCTCTCTCCGTCTTTCTTTCGGATTTTTTATCTCATTTTTCTCTCTCCGTCCTCTGTCTGTTTCCTTTCACTCGTTTTTGATCCTCTCCGTTGTCTCATTCTATATAGCGGTCTTTATCACACCCCCCCCCCCCCCTCGAGAATCATACGCCATGCAAGGAGTACACAAATCTCGCTATCTCTCTTTCTCTCCCTCGCTTGGCTCTTCGTCTTTCGTCCTTATTCCTTATTGTTTTGCGGCACGATCACCTTCTCGACGCGCGAACACGAACTATACACAAAACGCATCGCGCGCTTAACCGGAGGTTTTCATTCGACCCCGCCAGGTGCGTTCCGATCGGGCCCCGCGTCTTCTCTCATTCTCTCGTTCTCTTTCTCGCTCCCTTTGAAGCTGAGCGGTGCATTTACCCTGCTGGAGAATTTGCCCACACAACAAAACGATCCCAAAACTTTTCCAATTTCAAACTTTTTTCACGTCCAACTTTTCGTTCTCTTTGCATTTTTCGTACTCTCGATTTCGTGAATTCATTGGGGCAATAGACTGCAAGATATTGCATGCTCGAGCCACGAAACGATTCGGGGAATGAAAATCACTTTTTTTTTTCGTGTTTCCGAAATATTCATTAGAACTCGCGGTGCGAATGTTATCAATTTTGAGCACTTCACTGGCCCAAATCTGCATATAAAATGAATTATGTGTATCGCAAGTGGGCGTCTCTTTCCGTCGACAAGCAGATTTCGATTTTATACGATGCGTTGACGTAACTGACAATTCATGAATCCAACATCGATTCATTTGTTTTTTTTTCCATATTTTACAAAACACTCAATATTGCTGGGTTAATTGATATTCGATCGTTACGATTGTTGGATTATTCAGTAAAATGAAACAAAATTAAAAAAAAAAAACCTCTGCCGTGACAATGTCATCCGAAGAGACATTGCCGTGACCAGGATTCGAACCTGGGTTACTACGGCCACAACGTAGGGTCCTAACCACTAGACGATCACGGCTATCAGAGGACTTGAAATATGACGCAAATTTTGATTACATTGGGGCATTTTGAACTATCACAGGTTTTTCGATGAATTTGCTGTTCGATCGCTTATCCATTCTGGGTTCAATGTTTAAAAAATGTTGTTCTTAAAATACATAATTGCATTCATGTAAGAAATTCTATTGCATTATAAATTATTCACCAATTTTCATACATTATTAATTGGAATTAATTTTAAACATAAAGTTTCATGGCGTGATATTTTTATTCAACACCCATAGCAATTGTAGGCATATGCTTTTATTTATTGTGACAATTATATGTTTTTATCCATTTCACCGACAACTGAAAAGTGGCGCCGCCGGACGGCGAAAAAAGAAGCTCGTCTCAAAGTCTGGTCGGTAAAACATTTTAACGTGGCGGAATAAAATTTAGAAAAAATCGCGATAATAACAATGCGACATTCACAACGATGCGAGAGGCTACACGAGGAACAATTAATGAACTACGTATAAGTTTTCTGTAGAAAATAAAAGAAATTTTTTTCAGAAAAAATCCTGAACATTCCAACCGCCAATTTCATTTCATTTTCGAGCAGAGAGTCAAAATCAATATTTTCTCGGTGCATATTTGGCATTCCGAGTGAATTTTTAGAGTCCAGTAAAGACAACGTTTAAATGCCTGTGTAATTTCGCATATCCTTGTTGAGTCTTCATAAACTTTGGTCGTTTGAAACGATTTTAAGCATCAGCTATTGACTATATGTATATATTTTTTTGTGCATCCATATAAAGATCGATGAGCTACAAACTTTCTACGTCACGTGTGTATTGTTGCGTTTTGTGTATGGCAGTTGAAGCATAAATATCAGTAAAAGTTGGTATCATGACCAGGAGTAAAGGTATAGAGAAGTGGTAGATGAATTGAGTCGGAGCGAGGAGCGTGAGGAGTAGGGCGAGTTGTCGGAACAGTTGGGAGGGAGGAGCGATCGCGACAAACAGCATCTTTTGCCGGACGTATGATATCCACCGCGTATCTCCGTGTTAGTCATCCGCATACGTGACACACATACACAGCTAGATCATTACGTTTTCAAACCTACAACGTTTGCGTTGAAGCCCCGCGGAGAGACAGAGACGAAGAGAAAGAGCTTTATTAGTTGCATGTATCGTGGAGACATTCGTCTCCGGGTTTTCGCCCGTTAAAAATGTCAGCATACTGGTGATTCATACGTCTCGCGATCTTTATCACAAATTCCAAAACAAACGTGATCCTGCTACATTATAGTTTTTATTTCCAAAATTTCTTGTTTTCGTTGTGTTTTTTTTTTCTTTCATCAAGCAAGTGTACAGTGGTGAGTAAATCGTGTTTCGTATTATCTCTGTTAAAAGCAGTGAAAATGGTTACAAGTTTTGACGTTTTTTTTTTGCGAGAATTTCTATCGGGAGAAAGCGCTTTTCACCAATCTTTCGCTTGTTGTTTTATCGTGTTGTGCGATTTTTTTTTAGTATCTTTTCTTTGGTGCTAATTAATGACATATATGGAGGTTAGTCAGCAAAGGTTAGGGCTAATTTTGATTCCTTCGTTATCAGCCGGTCTTCTCTGATAGCTCTTCGGTGGTAACTTTTCTCCTTATCAAAATTTCGACTTTCGATTACGAAAACTCGCCAATTGCCGCAAACAGTGACGCCTACATTTGTTTTTTTTTCGCTCTTCTTCTATCACGCGATGTTGACTTTTTGGTTTTTCGATTTTTTTTCACCGGAAACTCGTTGGTTTTCAAAAATTTCGCGTACGATTATTTGACATGTTTTCGAGACTTTCAGTTGGATTTTCAAAATTTATTACGAGTCTGTCATGTGAGTTTTAACGCATTCGTGTTTCGATTTTGTGACATTACTCCAAAGCACTCGTATTTATTGTCAATTCGATCATTGATAACCACGAAATACGTTGACGAAAAAAAAAACTTCTCTCATCGATTATTTTCGATTTGACAGTTTCTATTTTGAACCAACAAATTTTCATGATAAAACAAACGCTGTTTTTATTTACCGTAGCGTGCTTGACTTTTTTCATGTTAAAACAAGGAAAAATTAGGAAAAATGGAAGAGCCGTCGAGCGGGGCCGTGTCGCCGTCTCGGGACAGTTTAAATTCGGTAGAGCCGGAACCTGCAAATTTGAGTATGGGAGGTTCGCTGGATCGTGGTTTGGCAGACGCGACGTCAAAAATATCGTTAGGCTTGTCGAGGACGCCGCTGGCAAAGAAAGCCAAGAGGGTGCGTTTCTTCAGGAACGGAGACAAATTTTACACGGGCGTAGTGATGGCTGTCACTCCGGAGAGATATCGCAATTTTGACAGTCTAGCGTCGGATCTGACAAGAGCGCTCGTATCGAGCGTGACTCTACCCAACGGAGTGAGGTCCATTTACACAATGGACGGAAGAAAAGTCCAGGTCGTAGGGGATCTCGAGGACGGCAAGTCGTACGTGGTATCCGGCCAGGGAGAAGCGTTCAAGAAAGTGGAGTATTCGGCCTCTAAAGTCGGCAAGGGAAGTTCTCTCTCGGGTTTGCCGCAGTCGCCAGCCGGTACGGGGAGGCAAATAAGCGCGATACCGGCCTGTGTTAAAGCGAGGATTGTCACAATCGTAAGAAACGGTTCCAAGCCCAGAAAAGTCGTTCGCCTTTTGTTAAATAAAAGAAATTCACCGAGTATCGATCATGTCTTCGAAGCGATAACCGACGCAGTGAAATTGGACTCTGGCGCGGTCAGACGGGTTTGCACAATTGCTGGCAGGCCCGTTATCACCCTGGAACAATTTTTCGAGAGCGATGAAATTTTTGTTGCGTATGGTTTGGAAAAATCAAATCCAGAAGATTTTGAGCTGGACAGCGAAGAATCGAAATTCGTTCAGAGTTTTCGACGCGGACCGTGGATCTCCAAAAGACAGAGCGGACCCATGCCCGTCATGCCCAGAAAAGCTGGCAAACGCAATCTCACTGCTCCTCAAGTTCGAACTCCCAGCCCTTCGTCTCTCATACTCCCTCAACCATTGAGGTTCCAATACGCCGTTGGTCACGTCATCGGAGATGGAAATTTCGCTGTTGTTCGTCATTGTATTCACAAGTAAGGCCAAGGATTTTTTTTTTCAGCCAGACTCGAAAGCGATTCATCCTGGAAAGTCGCTCGAGTATACAATGAGAATTTTGGCATGATCGTGTATCGATTTCAGAGCGACGGGCGCCGAGTACGCGATGAAAATCGTTGATAAATACAAATGCCAGGGCAAGGAGACGATGTTGGCGAGTGAAGTTTCGATTCTGCGGCAAGTGTGTCATCCGAACATAATCAGCTTGATTGGCGAGCAAGAGACAGTCGATCAGCTATTCTTGGTCATCGAACTCGTCAAGGTAAACACCAATTTTCTCCAAAACGCCCGTATTACGATTTTCTTAACAACCATTTTCGATTATTCGACGAGCAATTGATAACGAGCGTCCAACGTTTGTTTTTCACTCAAAATTCGACAAAACCGCATCCAAGGAAAATCAAATAACAATTTTATTGTTGATGATCCATAGGGTGGCGATTTATTCGACGCTATAGCAGCGGCAACGAAATTTTCAGAGGCTGAGGCGAGTGTAATGATAAGTCATTTGACCTCAGCGCTGGCTTATCTGCATTCTCATCAAATAGTTCACCGTGACGTGAAGCCCGAAAATTTGTTGGTCGAGCTGGAGGGCAGTCAAGTGCGATGTCTAAAACTCGGAGACTTTGGATTAGCTCAGGTCGTTCATGAACCTCTTTATACCGTTTGCGGAACACCCACGTACGTCGCGCCAGAAATTCTCGCTGAAAGTGGCTACGGACTCAAGGTAAATTGCATTAAAGCAAAAAAAGAAAAAAGATAAAGTGGCAGAGGATAGAGACAGAAAGAAACAGACTCATTTAATTCGCGTAATAAGATTGAATGTTTCGTAACCGCGCACGAAGCAGCATTCGTCAGTCAAAGGTCCTTCGGCGGAGAAGAAAATTTCGCGACAAAAACGGCTTCGCAAATGTTGGGTAAACCACGCGATCGAGAAACTCGCTTTCGATTATATGGGCAGACCACTTCCTACTTACTCGTACTTTACCTGTAAATTTTGTATTGCAGTTTCGATCAACTTGGACGCGTTCGTTCAAAGACCTCATTTTATTCTCGAATCATATTTTTTTTTCGCACGAGCTCCGGGAGCGGCTCCGATGAATTTTAGTTGCAAATTTTCCTCCAGGCCCCGCAACGAATCGTAACCATTGAAAGGGATCAGATTTTTTTTCTTTACTGCCATCAGAACCAACAAAATTAACAACTTGTGAAATAAAACTTTATAATTTGCTTGGGCGGGACTCGCTACAATTGTTTATGTGGAAAATCTGATTTCTTATTTTTTTTCTTGCAGATTGACGTGTGGGCAGCAGGCGTAATTCTGTATATATTATTGTGCGGTTTCCCACCATTTGTTTCGCCGGAAAACGATCAGGAGGAATTGTTTGAGCGTATTCTGAGCGGCCAATACGAATTCACAGCCCCATATTGGGACCCTGTTTCGGATTCGGCGAAGCAGTTGATATCGAACATGCTCCAGGCGCAGCCCGAATTGAGATTCAGTGCCGAGGATGTTCTCGATCATCCGTGGCTTGTGGTAAAAATCATTCCATTATTGAATTTCTTTCTATTTTCTGTGCCAAAGACGAGGGACTCATTGAATATCAAATTTCCTTTGATTTTTAAGATTTTATAAATGTAATTGTTCACAGTTTTTTTTACCGACCGTGGTATTTCAGCTCGTCGTGTTGTTGGCTCAATTATCTTGGTATTAGCACAAAGAGCTAAATTTATGAAGCTGAAGTTTGCAACGTTGAAATCCAACGAAAAATATTTCGTTTCATCGATGATTTGGTTAATTTTCAAAATTATCCAAATCTTTTCGAGCCCATATACTTTTTGGGTCGCAAAAATCGATCGTTTTAACCTCGTAATTATATTCCGCATTTAACTCTTCGTGGTCACACTTCCGCTACCGATCTCGGTGGTCACACTGGGTTGATTCTACCCAGTCCATTTTCGAACCCGTATTGTGACCAATCTATCGGCCCGAAAATTCTCAAAAAATTACTGAACAACCCTTGGACATGCCAGTTCAGATACGAAAAACTTTCCTGAAAGAAATCCAAGGCTAACATATTTTTTTAAATGCAAAATGAAGAAAAAAAACGGGAAAAAAAAGTTTTTTCACTAAAATAATCGTCACGTTGTGGATTTTCAATATTGTTGCCTAAAATTTGGACCTGATATTCATCAGATCTGGTTCTTTTGTGAAAAAAATAGTAGGATAGCGCGCGTTTGAAAAAACATATTAATTCCGTTATTGGAAGTGGGTTGATTTCAGAGTGGATGTTAGAGATTTAGCGTTAGCGGCGGTAATACTTATCGCCGCCAACGCGCTATGGACACTACGAACTGTCGTTAAATGACGATTGCAGCCCCATTCATTCACAAGTTGGTCACTGGGTGAATTCTACCCGCAGTGTCCACGAAGGGTTAAATAATGAGTTTCGCCGCAGAGAAAAAATAATTTCGATGCATTCCAACGATGCAAACTTCAACGTCATCTAAATTTACTGCACGGCTTGATATCGCAATGTTGATAATTAGTTGTCTTTTTTTTGGTCCTCAATTATTTAAATATTTAGCAAGCTTAATCTCCTCTGCGAAATAGCGTATTTATTTTTAGATCTTTATCGATGTAGCTTTGAATCACGCACACATTCGTTATCATAAAAATATATGGACACACATTATTCTTTCCGCAAAACACGCGCTTTAAATGGGCTTTTTGTATTTTTGTATTCGAGCACGAATAATTCGAGAGAGAAAAGGGATAAATTTCTTGAAAATTCGTGAAATTTGTTGCTTGTTCTCTCGGGTTGAGTTGTGAAGAGATTCAAATTGATTCGATTGTTCAGATTCTTCAATAAGATGAGAAAATGGGAATCCGTTTTGGGTCGGATCGCACGTTATTCACGCAAGCAAAGCTTAAACGCAACGTAGTGGTTTGTCCGTATCTGTAGCGGTGCTTTTCTTTTCTTTTTTCCCGTCTACGCCTCTGTGACATCAGCAGAGATTTCTAGGAGGCGACCAAGCCGTATCAGGAGGAGGAGACGCTGTCGAATCGTCGAAGCAACACAGGAATCAGCAGTGTCAGCCGTTGAGACTGGCGACGTTCGAGTTCGATTACAAGAAAAGGCGGGTCGATGTTGGCGCCAGGTGTGACAACGAGAGGGTCTACAACTCGAACGATTTCGGAAAGAGAATCCAAGTGGGCAACGAGTGGATTGATGTAGAAGAAAAAGCGTCGAAAAAAAAGGGGAACGTGGGCAACAGCAACGTCGAGGATCGTCGAGGAAACGTCGACGAGGTTGATAACGGAAATGGTTATCGTAATAACGAAGAGGGGCCGCTGTCATTGAGTGCGGATGGTCTTCGTGACATACGTGATTTAACGAGCTCGTTGCACGATCTAGTGATGAATATTGACGAGACTCGCGACAACGGGACTTTGAGCAACGACAAGATGAGCAAGAAAAAAGATTCTCAGGAAAGACTGTGGAAAGAAACGTACGAAACGAGAGCTGGAGAGGACGATTTGACGTTACGATTGGAAAGTCCTTTATCCTCCTCGAATAAACATTCCGTGAATCGTAGGAACGGAAATTCACTAACAAATCTTCATTCCAAGCCGTTGACGAAATCCAAAGACTGTTCAGAGTCGAAAATCGCTAACGAGCCACATTGCAATACTCCGAAAACTGGAAAACGCACCAACGATCGTATCGCACGTGCCAAACGTACGAATCTGTGTAAAATCTCAAATTTCACGAGAAACCGATCGAACGAGAGTAGCTCGAACGAACAGGAGCGCAAAAACTCTGGCGATTTGTCCGTCGATCGTTTGTCACAGTCGACCGATCGCATGAGCCAAAGTTCCGACAACAATATCGAGACTTCCGACAGTTTTGTCAACATACAATTCGCCCAGCACTCGAGACGTGGCAACGAATCCAACACTTCGTCCCAGAGCATACAGTCCTCGGATAGTTTCGAGAACACGAGATTTACGAGAGATTTTGAGAGCGAAACGAGATTACAGGATAAAAAAAGCAACGACGGAGTCGTTCGGCGAGAATCTGGTCGATCAGCTGTTGCGAGGAAAGCCGAAACGGCCGAGAGCAGACGATCCATTGGTTCGACCAACTACCGTCAAATAAAGCAACCGAACGATTATAATTTCTCGAGAATATCGAGGCCATCGTTAATCCCTGTACAGAATAATGGCCAAACGAGAAACTCCGTCAAGGGCGTAGAATTGTCGCGAATCCCGGTAACCGATGGCGTCAAACTCCGCGAAAAGAAAAACGTCGCCGGCACAACACCGACCAGTCACATTAGAAACGATTTGAGAGCGGCGCGTAGATCGGCCCTGGAAAATGTACGAAAGTGCAGCTCGACCGACGAGCTCAGGGAAGACCAAGAGCCCAACACAGCCAAAACGAAACGCTTTAGTCTTTATTACACGCCTCAACCGTCGAGAAAAATCTACGAAACGGACAATAAAAGTTCGAAAACGATTAGCAGAACACCAAACAATACAGCCAGCAGACCAACCAGTTGGAAAACCCCCGAACCTAGTAAAAAAATCAATGACGATATTTCTCGGATCATTGGCCAACAGAAAGACTCGTTTAGAAATCGTAGATCCGTCGTTGAAACTTCGACCGTCGCCAGTAGGAACAAAACCAGTAGACAAACCGTTCACACTCGGAATTCTAATTTACCATCCGGAAGGACGAAGTAAACCGTTTCGTAAATAATCCTTAGTTTTTTTCGGGCTGTTTTCGGGAACGATTAATAACAATCGAAAATCGATCATTGTGCGAGAATAATGTGACATTTTTCGCATCATTCGAGCTCGGAACTTTAACGATTTGTCAGTTTTGGGTCGAAGATGCAGAGGTGAATTTCGTTCCATTCTTTTGCGCCATTTTTACATCACTCATTATTCGTTTTTTTCAAATTCAACTGTTTTCACGTCAAATTTCAGATCAAACGGGAAAATTTATTTATTCGTGTGAAATTTTGAGCAGAAATGGAAACGAAATTTGTTTTTTTGTTTTTTTTTTTCGTTTTCGCAATGGAGTGAAAAATCTCGCAAACTGTAAGGAAATAAATTCACCAGCTGTTGAATTGAAATCAGACTGATTTGTTATGGAAGTATTCTCGATAAATTATTGATTTTAAGGTCCCAGTGCAAAATGATAGCTCGATCGAGTGCCTCGACGCTTTTGGATCCGTGCGAGGAAAAAAAGAGATTGGATAATTGGTCCGGGGACAAGGCGAGTTGTTGAATTTGTGGCAGAGCCAGCGTCAACTCTGGAAAAACGAGACTGTTCGAATGAGCAGCCGTTCAAAGTCTTTTTTAACTCGATAGCGTGAAAAAATAAAGAATTGTAAACATTTCAAGATTTTGAATGGTTGGCTTCTCGTTCGAACAGTATTCAGTGCAATTTTTTGAGTCCGAAATGAGTTTGAAAGATCGGAATATTGTGACATGCCAAATGCATTTAATTAGAATTATTTTATAATCTATTTATCATAGTCGATGAGACTTTAATTTAAGTGGCGAAGGATCGTCGTTAGGTTAAGAAAACTCTGAATGATAAAGCGTGAATCGTGTGAAATGGACATTGAGCGACAAGGAATATTTCTACTAACTAATTGACATCATAAGACAACAACAAAAATTTTTCAATGCTGGACCGGAAGTCAAGGAGGTCCCATCGAAATTTCGCTACCACGCACGTGCAAAATTGTAAATTTCTATTCGTCATTGAACCAAAACGATTCGGATAAAAATTCAAATTCTCATAAGCAATCAAATATCTGTTAAGAACCAAAAATTATCTTCATTCTTTGAAAATTTCTCCAAGCCCCGGAATTGAAAAACAAATTCCAATGAATTTGTTCAATTTTTTGCACAAAAATGCATGTGGCAGAAAAATTTCGATGCACTTGGTTCGAACGTTGTCGAATACTTTTTTTTTTTTGCTAATAAAAACGTCAAAGTAACGGGGAACCAGTGACGAGGAGCGTCAAGGATTTCGGTAACAGGGACGCGGAAAAGAGCAAGCCAAAAGGAGAAAAAGTGATGAAATTGAAATGAAAGGAAAAACAGAAAAAAAAATGTAAAAATCGTGATGAACATGTGTTTGATCGTGGAAACATGTAAATTGAATATTTTTATAAAACCGTGATGAAATACAAGGGAAGAATAAAACGAACAAAGCGATACAATAATCGTGTAGTTGTTAAATAATCAAATGGTTAAAAACCCAACTATAATGCACGAGAGTTCGGTTTCGCTGCTACTCGATCGATAATGTAAAAACAGAAGAAAATGGTCATGCAAAATCGTACGAGAAGCAACGAGCAAGTTCTCGTCCCTCTACAAGTGAAAAAGAAACTATATAAATAACGTCTCCCCGCCAAAGTTCGATACCTCGTGGAATGCCTGAGAAAGACCAAGAAGCAGAGACGTGAGCGAAAACGAGAGAGGAAGAGAAAAATATATAAATAACGTAGAATATTTTTTACATTTATTTTTGTAGTAAGAACGGACTGAAAATCCTGTTTAAACGAATTCTCCCGCTCCTCGTCACTGCCCTTACCGAAAATTTGACGTCCCGACCTGCCGTTAGCGCGTATTCAATTTTTCTAACGTCAATGAACGAAAAAAGCAAATAAAAATAATAAGCGAACTAAATAGTTCTGAGGAACTTTGTAAATACATGAAAATAGCGTTTAATTACTGTAACGAAATGAAAATCGTCGATCCCTGACAAAAAAAACTCTCGTCGCTTCAATAAACGTATTTGAAAAGGAATGACAAACAAAAAAATCATCAATTCGTACGCACGAGTTGTATTTGAATAGGACAATGAAAATGATAAGATAAATTCGAAATCTCGCGCTGAATAGAGAGTAGAACGTACGATTGTCAAATATCATTGAACACGTGTAGCATTACATGTTGCATAATATTTATAAATATGTATTATATATTTGCGTATATGCAAATATATGAGATGTAATTTTTGTAATTTTAAGCGGTGCGAATAATCGAAAATTAATAATTATAAGTCGAATCAATAAATCGTGTCCTCACGGGCTCAACTCAGCTTGCAATTTTCAAAAAGTTTTTCTCAAGTCCGAAGCATTTCGAGGCCTGTCCAACGTGGCACGTAGAAATTTACAATTGATTTGAAATTCATGCGAAGCCTTGCGAGGTTATGTTTCGCGCGATTGTTAACCAAAAAGTAAGGAGAACGTCTTTGAGATAATTATTTCCACATTATTCTGAAAACCGTTGCTCGAAAATAGTCCGAAAGACATTTTCTCGATGTGTAGCAACTTTCAGATATTTTTTTTGCTGGGACATTTAACGTGCTTGAAATTATCGGAAAATTTTTTGAAAATTGAGACGCTGCAACGTAGACGCTAGATTTTAAAGACGAAAACGTGATTCACGCCAAATATTAAATGAAACGATGATGAGAAAAAAACTATCATCTCAGATGTATTTATATCATAGTATTATTATTATTATACACTGATAAGTCACCAAAATGAATAAAATTCGACGTTTTACAAGTATTTTTATCAACTCAACAATTCTTTATTTAATAGTAAATCCTCCGCGAGGATTCGCGCAATATTTATAAACGTTTTATCAGCCTGAACCCTCGAAATTCTCGGAACTATGAAACTGTGAATTTTTCCCTCGAATTTGAAAAGATTCCAGGAAGTGGCGACGTCGCGCCAGAGGCAGCACTGCACACCACTGGAGTTTACGCGACACACTTTTGGAATATATGCTGCGAACATTTTTCGTCATTTTCACTACTTTCCGAATGGGTCGTTGACACGCTTTTAAAAACACGATATGTAACGAAAATTTTCAAGTTTGTCGAAAATGTTTGGTCTGTCAATTCATAGTCGAATGGTCTTTATATTTTTGCTATGTAGAACACGAAATATTATTTCGAGACCATCGCAACGTTTTCTTTACGCGTAACTACCGTTGAAATTCAGAATTATCAGCATCGATCAACGCGTCATCTAGCACGACTAACGTGAAGTAAACCATTGTTAAAAATCGCAATTAAAAGACAAGTACAACAACTATCCATGTTTTTTTATTATTTTCCTTTATACCATCCCATAGAAATACACGGTTTTCACTGTCTCGTCTCCTCTTCTCCGGAGCTCACACAACAATTCTGCAATTTCGATGCACTCTTGAATACGAGGCGACGCTCTAAAATTCTCGATTTATTCTTCAATCACTTTGTCTACGTTCTTTAGCCGGAACGTTTTTCCTAATTTATTAACAATTCTATCGTTTGCTTGTAAATACGTACGTGTAAACGGCCAAACACCTTCGCTGGACATGATCAGCAAAAAACATGTGATCGTCCCTAGTGTCTTGGAGGCGCTTGACTTTTTTCGCCATTTTATTTCAAGCCACGAGCGTTGCGATAAAAGTTTATGTTTTCGTTACTTCGTGTATTTCGAATCGAAACCAATTTTTCAATTACAAAACTTCCGTATTCCGATGCGTCGAATTGTGGTAAAAGTTTCCCAAAAAGTATTTTCGACGGGACGATCGAGCGACAAGACGGTAGTTTTACACGGATGAAAATATTATTGTCTCGCAATTCTGTACCGAGCGATCGGAGCTTCAGTCATGCGTGCGTATTTCTACGAATCGGGCAGAATTCTTCGAATTTTGGTATAGAAAACGCGTCGCTTCGCTTTTACAGCAAGCAGTGTGAATGAAAATGAAAAAAATTACTCTAGAACTTAAAGGGTTTTAATAAATTTTCAGACAGTAGAATTTATTCTTTGCTAAATTTGTCAACATTCCGAAAACATCGGTTCGAGATCCGATAGAACGCGAAAAGTGAGTTCAGATTGTTTGGAAAGGAATCAGGAAAGTTTCAAGGGTGAATTTTCACTTTCCATCGGTGTATATATGTGTTAAACAACAATAACCGGCCGGTTGAACATGCGCAGAGAGTTGCGCGCAGCGTGGTCGGGTAGCGCGGCCCGAGTGTTTAGCCTACAAGCCTACACGGGTAGCGAGCGAAGCAGTCAGTCGCGCGCGTGGCCCGAGGGTGGTCGGTCGATTGGTGCGTGAAGATTTAGCCGGTATTCGCGAAAGAATTTTACCCTCGTACGCGACGTATGTTCGCCACGTGTTTCCTCATGTTTTTATTTGTCAATTGATCAGTCGATGCACCGTGCATCGCCATAGAAATTTTAAGTTTTATTTTTTATCCAAGTTTGTTGAATTAAACAATCGAAACATATCAAAGTGCAAGTGAATCGTGCTGCGTGCCTCTTTTATAAACATATCGACGACAATTGTGTATCTCGTGACATCTTAGATTTTGAATCAAGTTTTTGTTTTTCTTGACGCATCGCGTGGACGTAACACGAGCCTGCTGACATTCGCTGGGACTCAGTCAGGTTGGTGTTGTTTTTTTTTTTAATTACAAAACTCCATTTTTTCGTTCCTCGTGATTATTTTGCTCGAACGTTTTTTCTAATCGTATTTTTTGCACACATTTTCATCGCGGATTCGTGAAAACAAATTTTACATCGATAGCGTTATTTTATTTTAATTTTTCCGAGTACCAAGTGATTTTTGGTGGGTTTTTTTTTCGAAATATTGCGATAGCAATCGACTTCGTGCACCTTTCGGTAAATAAAAACCGCCAGTAGTTGATCGTCGCAATTTTACGAGAATATTGCTGTATCGTCACGGGCGCCCAACAGCCGGCGAGGAATAATGAATAGAATTAAATTTGAGAATGAAAGAAAGACTCGACACCTTGAGAAAATTGTCAATTAAATTCATACGATGTGGAGGCGAGTGTTTCGGACGCCTTTCTTCGCATCTTCTCATTCTGTACCTCTTTTTATTTTTCGTTCTCTTTCGCTCGCGTTATATCCTCGTCTCGGGCTGGACGTGAATTAAATTCGCGAGCGAAAACTCTCGTGCCAATTATCTGAGCAATAACTCGGTGTGCCTGGCTGAGATATTTTTTCAAGACGATTCACGAGGCGTCCTTGCGTATATTTTATAATCGGTCACTGCGTTTCGGCGTTCCTTCGCGCGCAGTGCGGACAATAGTGTTTGACCTTGACGGGAGCCAAACAAATCGAGTCTTCAATTCGTTATTTCGGCGTTCGTGAATTTCGTACGATTTTTTCGCAAATATTGACGACTCCTTCGAAATGAATCTGCTACAAATTATAACGATTACGGCCCAAAGACCTTCAAGGTCATTGGGTACACTCGGCTGCATTTTCTGTCGTCGAAACAAACAAAAAATGTTTTTTTTTTCGAGCGCATAGAAATCGGGTTTCGAGGTTGCATCTGACATAATCGTTTACCGTGACTTTCCTCGATTTTTTGTGCCACGAGAGCTAAAGAGCGTTTAATTCGTTTTATTATTGCTCGATCGGGGTAAAATGAAACGCACTCGCGTAACGTCGTTGCGGGTTTCGTGTACCGGACAAAAACGTGCGCATAAATTTGGTTGATATCGGTGATTATATCGTTGGATGGAAAAAATCCTGTGGCATCTTTATTATCTTTAGTCTCTGTCGCGATCGCGAGCACCGAGTATTCGTAAACACACACGTACACGCGTACACATTTACATATGTATGCAGAACAAGAGAGCGTTGCAGATTCATACCAAATTTGGCAACTGAAGACCGCGCGCGGTGTGTTAGTAAAGCCTCGGCGATGTACCCGCGATTTCGCAATAGACCTCACTTTGGTGATGCATAACGCGCCCGGGACTTTGGCTCGTCACACTATTACGAGACTTTTTATTTATTATCATCATTATCCACCTTATTTTTATAATTTTGACCGTTGCTTCAGTCGCGACAATCTCGTACGTATAATATTCAAATACGAACGTACACGAGACGAAAAGAAAGTCGCACGACTTTTCCTTTTTTTTTACATTTTACTGAATTTCGAAATTCGTCATTTTTCGCAAATTTAATAAATGATTGTGCACGTGATTTCTTTTTGCTCTTTTGTTTCATTTGACCGAGCCATGAATTTCGAATAAAAAAATTATTACCATCGATATTTCAAACATTTAGGCCTGACTCGAAGGATTTTGCTTTTTTTTCGGGTTGATGAATCGCCTCGACGCACGATACGCAAAGTGTTTGGATGCCAGTACGTGGCAATTCTTATTTATAATTTATTCAGCGAGAATAATTATTTATTTATTGACACAGCGTATATTGCGTTCGAATGCTAATTTAAAACGAGACGTCTCGAAACGCTCGGAATGGTATAAGTCGCGCACGAGGGGGGGCGTGGTGCGGCAAGAGAAATAGGCATTGTCGAAAAAGCAATCTTTGGATCTCTCAAAAACGATCATCCACATATATATATATACGTGTACACGAGCGACGTTTGTTTTCCGACGATCCTAAACGTAAACACCCACACTTTTGTGATATCTCGAGCGACCGCATCCTTTACGTGCGTTTCTGCGGCAACGAGTATGGCTCGAGAACAGAGATAAGAAAAAGAAGGAATGAACGAAAGAAAAAAAACATATTGAAGCAGAAACAGATGTAGAATATTTGCAAACGAGCCGGATCGTATCAATCGATTTTTTTCATTATAATTCATTGACTTTTTGCATTCAATATTATGACTCTGAAGTTTGCATCGTTGGAATGCAACGAAATTCATTTTTATTTTTGACAAAAATAATCATTCAAATGCAGAATGTAATTATGATGATAAAATGATCCATTTTTGCCATTCGAAAAGCGAATGTTCGAAAGAACGAATTTTCATGATCCTGAAGTTTCCATCGTTGGAATGCAACGAAATTCTGTTATTTCGTTAGCAGAGCTAACAATTATTATTGAATATTTGCTCCGGCCAATAAAACGATTCTCTCTTGCGACCGAAAAACTCAATCGACTCGAAAAATTGCCACGATTTTTAAAATTCAATAAATAAACAATAGAAAAAATGTTTTTCGTTGAATCTCAACGTTGCAAGCTTCAGAGTCATCGAATTTTCAATAAAATTAAATATTTTTCGATGCATTCGAACGTTGCAAACTTCAGCATCATTCAGCATTCGAATTTGAATCCTTTAAACCGTTTACCACTTTTTGCAAAGAATTTCTTTTTCGTTCGAGTAATTCGCGGCGTTGCCGAGTTGAGGAAAAAACTCAAAGACCTTTTGGTCGCTTCCGACACTGGAATTTTTTGCCACGTGGGATTTTTCCCTTTTTTTTTGGTTTCGCGATCGTTTTCGAAGAGTTTTGCTCTGTGCGCGATGTTGCACGATTCGGCAATTAACGGATTATTAATTATATCGCGCGTACTCAACCGCTCCGCCGCCTCGAGTTTCGTTTTTTCTTCCTATTCATGGACCGTCAATTTCTTCGTTGGCGAATGAAAAATAAAGCTAAAAGTTGGATATGAAAAATGAGGCGGATATATATTAAGGATTGAGAGTGCAAAAGTGACGCGATAATAGGCAGAATCCGACGAGAACCCTCGACGAATCTATTCATCATCGGCAGTCCTGAAATCTCGTTATACACATTTTTGTGCGGGGCGAGAGACAAAAAGAGATCGAAGGAGTATGAAAAATATATATTTCCTTCGTGGATGTAACTTTGCGAATTTCGTCGCAGTTCTCTCAGCTCCCACTCCGTAATCGCTGTGAGCATTTTTCTTTTTATTTTTAAGCTGACTTTCAGCCATAAAGAAAAATATATTACGCAGCAAGATCCGGAGTTTTATTTCCGTTGGTGAAAAGTCCCCAAGGTCTCGTGCACACTCGGATAATTCGAGAGTTTCTCGATTTATCGTTTGTTTTTTACACTCTTGCCACTTTTTTCTGAATTTCCGACAGGATTCGAAATACAGTTTCGTAAAATGCTCTCCAACTTTCTGGTTTTTGTCGTGTGGTTTTCTTTTCATTACGTAATACGATTAATCACCTCGCTTAATTCGCGCTCGACGTACTTAATTGGTGAAAATACGATGATAAAAAGAAGCCCAGAAATATTAAATCACTCGTATATACACGTTGAGCCAGCGAGATTCTTGTTTTAGTCCTGAAATAACAGAAAGCGAGAGGAGAACGTTGTGTTTTTATCTATATATTTTCCTAGGGTCTCGAGAATATTGCGGCAATTTTTTTTCACGGTAAACGAATATACGATCGCTCCTCTCCGCTGCTCGCTTTTTTTTTTATCATTATTCTGTCCTAGCGGAGAACGTTGCAGCAGACAGTCTCTCGCGATAAAGAAAAATTGTTCCTTCATCTTTTCCCTCCTTTCCTTCATATCGCAATGTACTAAATGACCCTTTTCGCGGTCACGGGTTGCTCAAAATTCATACGCAGGGAACATCTCAATACTTTCACGAGGGATAAGAAAAGGTTGAGATTCGTTACGACGTTACGAACGACCATGGGATTTTCCCTTGCGTGTATAGCAAATGAGCAAACGGAGGAAAAAAAAAATCTTGACCCGTGTATACAGCGTTTGTGATGCTGAAGTTCGCAACGTTGGAAGGCAACGAAGAATATTTGATTTTATTGATAATTCGTTTAATTTTTAATGTCATCCAAATTTTTTGAGCTAATTTTGTTTTTCGGGTGGCAAAAATCGATTATTTTATCATCGTAATTACATTCTGCATTCGAATAATTATTTTTGCCAAAGATAATAAAGAATTTCGTATGGTGCTGAACTTTGCAACGTTGGAATGCAACGAAAAATGTTTTATTTTATTTTTAATTCGTTCAATTTTCAATTTCATCCAAATTTTCCGAGCCGATATGTTTCCGGGTGGCAGAAACCGATTATTTTATCATCGTAATTACATTTTGCATTTAAATAATTATTTTTTCTAAAGATAAAAAAGAAATTAGTTGCATTCCAACGATACAAACTTCAGATCGCGTTTTTCAAAATGGTGGAGAATTTTTTAAGTCAAGAAATTTCGTGTCGCTGTTTAGAATCTTTTGACATTGCATTAAAAATTTCGTCGAGGTTTTTGTCAGTTTTGCACACAAGAATTGCGACTCTCCGGCCACCAGGTACGTGGCGAAACGTAACGTGCTCGATATTCGCCTTGCTCGTGTCTCGAGGGCTGAAGTTTTGTGGCCACAACAATCCGAAGGACTTGTGAGGAAGCTCGATCTTCCGGTTGACCTCTCCGCGCGTACATTTAACGCATCAACGTTAATTTGTTAGCTCGACTGTTTAGCGTGGCTCGTTGCAACAACCGAGTTGTCTATATCTGAGCTCACTGGTGTGTGCGTGTGTTTAGTGAGCTCGTGGGTGAGTTTATACACGAGGGGCTTAGCGTGCTTCGAGAACATATTTAACAGGCACACATTAAACACACTTGAAGTGATGAATGTCCTAGCATTCGTTTGCTGCATAATTACCAGGGCATACCGCGTGCCTTCGCTCGCTTTTTTTTTTCGTGCGCCTTTTTTTTCTCACCATTTAGAATTTTCTTTTCTTCCTCGCAGTTCCTCATTTAATCTCTTTCTCCGCTCTATTTTTTCGATGGCTCGACAAACGCACGTGCGAGACGATATTTTAATGACCTTGAGTGACCTTGAAACTTTCGGCGAATATGCAAATACGTCGAAATGTTTATTTTTAATGCCTCGTGACAGAGAAAGTCTTACGCACATTCGGTTTACGTATGTCTGCGTGTGTATGAAACGTTTAAATGGTCCTCGCACTGTCCTCTGTTCTTTACGAGGTTCGTACGCCATCGGCATCGGGCGACAACGTTCTGTATACCTAATGAGACGCATAAACAATGCGGGAATCTCTCTCGCTCTCGCTCCTTCTCTCTTGCCTTCCTGATGTCGTTGCAACTGTGGCAAAGGACCTCACCGGTTGTGGTTTACTCCGGACAAGATTGAAGGAGAAAGAAAACGCTATGGAGAGTGCGAGCAACAGACGCCCCGGGTTAAAGAGAGAAAGGCACGGTTTGCTGTGTGGTTAACTGTGTTGTAGTAGCCTCCGGCCACTTTATGGCTCTCATAAAGCGATAAAGACATCCGTACAAATGTACGAGGCTCGCAGGGGTCGGGACCAATCCTGGCTCTGTCCTCTTGCTGCCGCCGATATGTTCGCGGGTGGATACCACTCCCCATTATCTCACCTGAAATACCTGGACCTCCTCATCGCGGTACAACGTGACTAAACTATCCTCCTCCCATATACGCGTCTCCAAGCCACCGCGTAATCGGAATTCTCGGCTAAGAAAAGTCGCCATATATTTTCCATTCAATTGCCGCTCTATCGCCTTCGTGACGGATTACGTTTTTTGCTTCTTTATGGAATCTCGTTTCCCATATTTTCAGATCGAATGATTCTGAAAGTTTGCATCGTTGGAATGAAACGAAATTCTTTTGTATATTTGGCAAAATAATTATTTAAATGCAGAATGTAATCAAGATGATAAGATAATCGGTTTTTGCCACCCGAAAACATATCGGCTCGGAAAATTTGGATGAAATTGAAAATTGAACGAATCAAAAGTAAAATAAAATATTTTTCGTTGCATTCCAACGTTGCAAACTTCAGCATCATTCAGATCCATTGGTATTTCCATGGAAAATATCTTTTTAGAGCTTTTTCGATGTCGTGCTCGAAAATTCAGCTCAACACGAAATTATGAGCTTTTTTCCGATTTCTCGCAGATTTTCAAACAATTTTCTCTCGACCACGATTAATGACCCTGAAGCTTGCATCGTTGGAATTGGAATGCAAGGAAATTCAATTTTATTTTCGACAAAAATAATTATTCAAATGCAGAATGTTATTACGATGATAAAATGATCCATTTTTGCCATTCGAAAAGCATATCGGCTCGAAAAATTTGGATGACATTGAAATTTGAACGAATTTTCAATCAAATTAAATATTTTTCGATGCATTCCACCGTTGCAAACTTCAGCGTCATCCACGGTTCTCCGATACTTTGGAATAATGAACCCATGGACGGAATGCCATTTGATCCGACAAGTTACTCGTCAATCGTAACTTTTTGAAATAAAGTGGAATTTTTTGGGAAAATTACAGGTTTGTAACATTTTCGAACAATTAAAAAGATACGAAGGTAGTGATATGGACATGGTTAAAGTTATGAGCTATAAGCTTCACCGGTGACTAAACGCCAGAAGCTTCCGAGTAAAGGACCACCTGGGATCATCCCATTTTTTTGATAACATCACAAAGTGGCCGGTCGCGAGGCTGCTCGTGTCTCTCAATAACACTAAAATGCGTGTAGTACGTACGAGGAAGCAGATACGCAATGAATCTCGTTATTGCTGTATTTTATTGCCTGGATAATGAGCAACTTTACGATATCTCTGGCGCCAACCAAGTTTGACTTCGGAGTCTCGTAAGATTTTCAGTGGATTTCAGGAGTTTGGAATTTGAGGAATTTGAGGTTTTTCATACGAGATGGACTTTGAAATTTACGTTATAATTATCTCCAACTTTTCGGGAAATCCACTCCCCTTGACACTTGCCGCGGGCTCGCCTTTAAAGCTTTATCGATGAGAAAAAAAAAACACTTTAAATAAAACGGAAGAAAATTTCTTTGAGGGTTTTTGAGAACTCGCGATTAACGCACGCAGATTTAAACGTTTCTTCTCGTGATTCTCCTTTATTGGGGGCTCACGTGACGTAGCATTACAATTGTAATCATAAATCGAAATCTACGCCACGCCGAATAGCATACATCGCCGAGAAAGAGGGGACAAGAGCTAGGGAAAAGGACAGAGAGAGTCCCCTGCGAAGACGATTTATTATAGTTTGCAAAGTGTTTGGGTTCATTGTACACATCGCGCAAGGTTCAACTTTTGCCATTGGTCATCGTCGACATTTTTCGGGCACCAAATACTCGTGTCCTGGTTTTTTGTGCCGTGCCAACGATCTATAGATCATTCGAGGTCGGAAGGCTTCAAAGGAAAATACACAATTTAAAGATATTTCGTGAGGTCGAGGCTTGATTTGGTAAAGAATCAATCATCCTGCATATTGACTCGGGGTCCGCGAGTCAAATAAATAAATCCGTAATCAAATGGATATTATTGAATTTTTCAATGATCTTGAAGTTTTCAACGTTGGAATCCAACGAAATTTAGTTATTTCTTCAGCAGAGCTCATAATTATCATCCGATTTTTGTTCCAGCCACTAAAACGTTTTTCTTTTGCGACCCAAAAACTGAATTGACCCAAAAAATTGCCTTGATGTTCAAAATTCAATGAATAATCAAGAAAACAATATTTTTCGTTGAATCTCAACGTTGCAAACTTCAGAGTCATAATTTTTCATTCCCCAATCTAGTTAACTCTCGTTCGATTTTTTCTTTGCTTTTATCCTTAAAAATTCAACAAATTGCTCGAGATGTAAAATTGCCTCGATGTTTCGTACGTGATGGTCCTCAGCTTCGTGATAAAACTATATACACCCGTAACGTTATCTATCGCCTATATATAACGAAAATACCCGTAGGGTGTCCGTTGGGACGAACGAGCAGGGTTCAGATGTGCACGCAGCAAAGGGCGAGGGAAAACGAGAAACACGTCAAGGAAAAGAGACAAGAGAGAGGGAGAGAGAGACATATCAGTAAAATCCTGAATACCAGGATCCACTGCTCGGGAGATCGCGTGCCAGAACTGCTGAAATACTCCAAAGTCCAGACTACAAAGTGGAATGGCCTTAATTTACTTACTTGGCCTTACTAAAAGGAAGAGTAATCGATCTTTGCTCTCGCAGCTGCTGGAATATTCGATCAAGCAGATAAATTATTAGATTCAAATCATTGGACAAAGACACGAAATGTCTTTGGAGTTTATTGAATTTATTAGGCGAAAATAATCATGAAATTCGTGAAAACGCGTTTTCGTCGACGTGAGACAATAAAATTGTTTTAGATATTTTTTTAGGCTCGATTCAGAGTTTTTCTATACGAGTTGAAATTCGATAAGAAATATATCGATTCGATTTTCACACTTCTGCCCGATTGAACAATCGAAAATGTAGAACGAACATTTTAGGGGAATTTCCGAACCACGTGCTACTTCCATGTGAGAAAAAAAAACGCTTGGGAATTCGTTAGGGCGCCTGCGAAAGTGCCGGGATGCGAAAAATGATGTTCTCGGCTCGACGGTGTCAAATTGAATTTCTCCTCGTTGCCTTTTCCCTCTTATCCCTCCGAAAATGACGTCCGGTCTGGCAATCAGAAAATGTTTTTTCTTCTACCATATGATTTCGCTTTCTTTTCGACCGCCACCGTGTCGCTTGACAAAGATTTATTCGGGCTACGCACGAATGTCCTTCAACTTCGATGACGTGCTTTGAAAATTATAACTATGAAGTTTGCGTCGATGAAATGCAACGAAATCCATTTTTATCTTTAACAAAAATAATTATTCAAATGCAGAATGTAATTACGATGATAAAATGTTCCATTTTTGCCACTCGAAAAGCATATCAGCTCGAAAAAATTGGATGACATTGAAAATTGAACGAATCTTTAATAAAATTAAATATTTCTCGATGCATTCCAACGTTGCAAACTTGAGCATCATTGAAAATTAGAGCCACAAAATGATGATAATTATTTAGACATTATTGGGCAAGTCGTTTCCTGAATAAATTTTCGTTTAGTATCATAACAAAAATTCGTTTTGCTTCACTGAGCAAATGAAAGAAAATTTTCCTCTCTCTTTATCGGGTTTTCTTGTCATTCGTCGTCGGAGCTCTCGATGTAACGGAAACCGCGGGAAGGTGTGTTTTTACGTCGTCTCGACGTGTATACTAATTTGCTAGACTGTGAAATTATTCGCTCATTCCAATTCTCAGCTTCAGGCTCTCCGTTCACCCTTTCATTGCGCCCGTTCCTGATTTCTCTTGTCTTTCGATCCGAAGATCAGAAACTCGAGTTGCCGGAAGTTGGCGCGGCGTGCCTGTCGAGTTTGTCGATAAACCGAACACGCGCGGCGGTTCTTTCACCGTTTCGGTTGCGTTCATGTCGGCGTTTACGCGACTTCGCGTCCGACAACACAGAACACCACCCCTTGAGGGGTTGGAGTTGATATTGAGCTCGAGTATGATGGAATTCATTAAAGCTTTTCCTTTTTCTTCCTCTTTTCGTTATTCCACCTCCCACTCGGTTTTTTTATTCTCGCTCTTTTCCTTCTAGTGTCAAATCGAATTCTTCTTCGCTTGAACGAATCGATGAATATATAGACGTGTTCCCCGCGTGTTTCCAGGCATCTCTGCATATTTTTCCGAGGGTTTCTTTGGAGTTTCCAATCCGGGAGAAAAAACATTGCGAATACGCCAAACAGATCTTCATTTCTGAGATTATTCCACTGGCTTCTCAATTTTTTCTCGTTAAACGTGCTCGACACGACGACGTTGAAGTTTGCATCGTTGGAATGCAACGAAATTCTTTTGTCTTCTGATGAGGCAAAGCTTATTATTCAAATACGGAATGTAATTACGATGTTGAAACGATCGATTTTTTCGACCCAAAAAGTATATCGGCTCGAAAAATTATGCATCTGAAGTTTGCATCGTTGGAATGCAACGAAATTCTTTTTTATCTTTGGCAAAAAAATTATTCAAATGCAGAATGTAATTATTATGATAAAATAATTGATTTTTGCCAACCGTAAAACAAAATTAGCTCAACAAATTTGGATGACATTAAAAATTGAACGAATTATCAATAAAAATCAAATATTTTTCGTTGCCTTCCAACGTTGCGAACTTCAGCATCATCGCTGCATGCATCTGAAGTTTGCATCGTTGGAATGCAACGAAATTCTTTTTTATCTTTGGCAAAAAAATTATTCAAATGCAGAATGTAATTATTATGATAAAATAATTGATTTTTGCCAACCGTAAAACAAAATTAGCTCAACAAATTTGGATGACATTGAAAATTGAACGAATTATCAATAAAAATCAAATATTTTTCGTTGCCTTTCAACGTTGCGAACTTCAGTTTCATTCCACACGGTCATTTCCTTGTCCACGCAGCAGCAAACTTTATCGAGATTCTCATGTTCCCTCGCAAATTTCCTGCTTCGTGCGTGATAAAGAATTTTTGTTTGTATTTCTCTTGGATTGAGAAACTTTGAGTCTTTGGTTATTTATTGGTCGACGGATTCTTGCGATCTGTTCCAAAAAATTGAACACGAGGAATATAAAGTTTGTTTTGCTCAGTTATATGTCGGATTTCTGGGTTTTCGTGATGCCGCACACTTTATATCGAGAGTTAAATAAACTCTCGGTCGGAAGAGATCCGAGCGGCGGGAGAGATCCGGGGTCGAGTCCATCGAGCGTGTATACATGTTTATATGTTTGACAAAGAAGAAAAGGCAACGTTTGTCCGAGCTGACGAAGAGAGCAAGCTGTGAAAGGGCCAACTTGAGAATGTGTGTTACACACCGTTGGCAGATAAATTGCCAGCTCTCCTGAACTTCTCTGATAGAGATATTAATCTTTCTCCAAGACTTTGCTTCCCGTACTCTCGCCCCTTTTATCGAGTTCCGCCTCCTTCTGCCCTATCGCTCGCCCTTCGTCTTATCCTCCAACGTGACCACTCCAGGCAAACACCATAAGGATAACGCGTATATAGCACTTTCTCTACTGACATCCTTCGCACCCTGCTCTTTTGTACTCTTTTCGCACTGACGACGCGGATATTTCCGACGCGAAATCGGTTACGTCGTTAAAAAATGAAGAAATGTTCTTAATTTTCTCAGATACGAAATTGATGCTCGTTCTTTCGACTTTTGTTCCAACTGCACGAAGTACTTGCAAAAGTTTTTATCAATGCCGTTTTTTCCGACTTGTGTGCAGCGTAGAATTTGCTCGTGATGTTCTCCCGGCCGGACGATAAATCTCCATTCGTTCGTCTTTATATTCTTCTCGCTTTTCTCCCGTTTTTTCTTCGCTCTTGACGAACGTCTCTCTCTCTCGTCTTATGAAAAGTAGAACACCATATGTCCACGTCAAAAAGGGGAAAAAGCCAAGGGAAACGCGGGCGCGAGAGACTGATCGACTTGGCTTCGTCCAACAGTTGACTGTGATTCTCTGTCTTTCTTTCCTTATTCTTTCCTTCCCAGAAGCTGTACATTTTATTTCGTTATTATATACCATTAGTCTTAGCGCCCTCCGAGCCGTTTTCTCGTTCTGTTTTCCTTCACGAGCTACACAACTTTTTCGACTTTCGTGCATAGGCATTTTTACGCAATTCCGAAACTCTTCATCCCCTCGTTTCACTCGAGACTTTGACGAAAAATCGTGTGTCATTATTATTTCGCGTCAATTCCATGATTGCAAGTTTCAAAAGTTCTTCAAGTTTTCATGATGCTGAAAAATATTGAATTTTATTGAAGATTCGTTCAATTTTCAATGTCATCCAAATTTTTCGAGCCGATATGTTTTTCGAATGGCAAAAATGGATCATTTTATCATCCTAATTACATTCTGCATTTGGATAATTATTTTTGTCGAAAATAAAAATGAATTTCGTTGCATCCCAACGATGCAAACTTCAGAGTCATAAGTTTCCTGTATACGCGGCTAGTAATATTTCATTTTTTTTTCACGCATCTCCTCCTCTGCCCTCCTCTTTCGTCTCTGGTGCGGTCAAATGTGCTCACACGATCGTGCCACGGGAGTTGAGTGTACCTCGGAGAGCTTCACTCCTCTCTCTCTCTCTCTCGTTTCTCTTTTCTTCTCTCCTTGTCAATGAGCGATGCGCGTGCCAGTGAAGAAATACGTGACGCAATAGGAGCCCCCAAGCTGCGTCGGGGGAGGGCAGGTGTGAGGGTTTCATGGGATCTTGCACACGTACACTTTCCTGTCGAGTATTGAACACTACGAAACGTGTGTATGTGTTTGCATTGTGCATACTAAAGTGCGATCGTGCGGTCACCCATTCGCCCCTTTTTCCCTTCACTCATCGCACAAACGTCGTTTTTATTTCCAAAGTCCAAAATTAAACTCTGCTGAGTTGAAATGCACGGACTTTGATACGAAAAATGGAGAATGACCCTTGTCCGATTTCTCGAGCAGCGGATTTCAAGGAAAATTGATTCAGTGAGGAAGAAAAAAAAATGGAGTGATTCGTTGCATTTGGAAGCGTTGAAATAAATTTATTTTGTATTCCATCAAATTTGAAATACACCACAGCCTGTGAAATATTTATGGGGTTGCCCACGTGAGTTGATACGAGTGTAGAACGAGTGCATTCATGGTTTTCTAGTATGAGAGCTGTGTGCGTGGAGTTGTATGGCGAAGGTGACGGTACATGGAGAACGAAGGTGGAGATTCCATGGGGGTTTCTCTCTGCCTCACTCTCGCTTAAGAGCACACGGTGCGTGTACGTGTCGAGCTAACTTGTACAGCCATTGGCCACGTTTTACCAACTAACATGCCTTGCAGCAAGTTGTCTTTCATAGAAAGAGACACAAATGTGTATTCTCGAATGGCCAATGGCTGGAGGCTTCTATTTACTTGTATAGAGAACTTGTGTGCATGCTAGTGGGCCGCGTGTGAGCGTCAAGTTCTCGAAGTGGGGACAGATCGATAGCATAAGGGCCCCCAGACCTTATGGTGCCTCCCCCAACTCCATTTCCGACTTCCTCGCACTCCTCTTTCTTTCTCCATCCCTTTCTCCCTTCACGATCCTCCCTAATGGTCTTTTTCTCCCTTGCACTTGCACTTTGCGGTGTCAAATGGTTTACCCTCTCGCTCTCACCCTTTTAGTTCCTCCGACAAAGTCCCTTATTCAGCCTCAACCCTCTCCCAATACCTTCTTTTTCATTTGGCTTCTCCTTTTTACTTTCACTCTCTCCCTCCGCTTACGTATATCGTGTCCTTCTTCTATGTTGTTCATTGTACCCTGAATTAACGCATGTTTTGCATTCAGGACACTCTGTACAACCACGAAAGCGATTAAGCCTCTCATTGTTTTTCGTCCCACACTCTCCCGCACTGCGTAATTGTGTTAAAGACCCCAACGTGACTGATGAGTGGAAAAAAAGGTTGTGTATCCTCGATAAGAATATCATCGCGATTTACACCCTTATTCGAGCGTTTTGTCTTGCCTATTTTCACTTTTGTGGTTCGAAGGCAATCAAATATTTGTGTTGAATCGATAAACTTTCGTTCGATGCAGTTATTTTCGATCAGACTGTGGTTTGACCTTCAACCTTCATTCATTGGGAACTAAATTTAGAAAATACTCTGTCGATCGAATAAAAAACTCGCGACTCAATTTATCCAGTTGTCATGGCAATAATTATTCATTGTTATTACGTAAACGTGAATTTATCAGATTGAAACGTTGGAATTTCGATGATAGTTCTCTTGGCTCGACTGCAGTGACTTCCAAACTTTTTCCAAGACGTTGGCCTGCTTGTGTAATCAACGGTTGTTGTTTGGGTTAACTAAGTTTTCAAAGTTGAGGAAAAAAAGCGAGTAAAAGTGTTTCCTGTTGTTTAGTTGCCAGGATTCGTTCAAAGGGATTCTTAATTGTCTCGTCCAGCAGGTTGATTAATGAAGGACAAAAGGCGGTAAACGTGGGACAAACGGAAAAGTTTCTAAAGCAATTTTTAGCGAAGCAAGGAACGCTCTGGGTGAGGCAAGTGGGTCACGCGAGAACCCTCTGTCACAGTAGCGTTTCAGCTTTGCCATTGCTTGCTTCTCGGTACGTTTTTTCACCACCCCCGCATAGGACACCATATCGATTCCTCGGATCGATTCGCTCTGGCATCCTTTTTTTAATAAATAAAAATTCCTCTGCTTTGCCGAGCTTTGACATGCCTTTACGAACCGGTCCTTGTTTTAATTAAACGACCACGTAATTAAAATTCATCCGGGGAATGACCTCCGGGGAACTTTTGGATATTCACGAATGAATAAAAATCATCGAGTCAAACAGAAACGTGTACGAATGGCTTTCAGTTGAATTTTTTGAATTTGTCACACCCACCGAACGAATGATTCTGAAATCGTTGGAATGCAACGAAATTCTTTTTTATATTTAGCAAAAATAATTATTTAAATGGAGAATTGAATTACGATGATAAAATTATCGATTTTTGCCATCCGAAAAACAAAATTAGCTCAAAAAATTTGGATGACATTGAGAATTGAACGAAACAACAATAAAATTAAATATTTTTCGTTGCGTTCCAACGTTGCGAACTTCAGCATCATCCGGACGAGGAAAAATGTTCCTGCGATGTTTCCCTTTCAATAGGTTTTCCAAATTTTTGAGAATAAATCGAACGTTGAGGTTTTCGAGAGAGCTTTTGTTGTGTTGCAACGGAAATCCGTACGAAATTGGCTCTTATTTAATTACACAACTCGGTTCTAACTCGCTGGCCTTCGTTAGTGGGAAAAATTAGCAGACACAATCCTTGAAATAGAATCCTTTCTACATGTTGCGTTTGTTACACGAGACTCGGCGTGTCTCTCACGTGACGTTTGCGAGAAAATGGAAAGAACCCTCTCGGCTCCGGAAATTCGCCACCCTAGGGTTCCCGTTCAGGGTGGAGTGACGATCGCTAGCGCGGATGTGGTGATTAAAACGATACTTCCGGTTGCCGTTATCGATAGAGAGACTGAGAGAGAGAATGAGAGGAAGCGAAAGAATGAAAGAAGGAGAGCGCGGCTTCGATGCTATCAAGAGCTCTCGATCACTGTCAGTCTTGAGCGAAAGTACACGACAAACTGTATGTGTGTGTTACGGACGACCAAGACAAGCTCCTCATGTCGCCCGGAGGGGAATAGTCAACACTGTCTTGTGTATTATGTAAGTTTCTTCCGTATTCCGTATGTCCCGGGACTCGTGTAGCAATACTCAAAATCTAATGTACTGATCCGTGCCCCGCATGCTCAAGTTTCCATCGTTGGAAAACAACGAACTGGGAAACGTTTTCCATAATTATCGTCGCCGAACTCTATTTTTTCACCAATCTCTCAGGACGGTCGAAAAATTGGAGCAAATCGATTTTGAGATGACGCTGAAGTTTGCAACGTTGGAATGCATCGAAAAGAATTGAATTTTATTGAAAATTTGTTCAACTTTCAATGTCATCCAAATTTTTGAGCCGATATGCTTTTCGAATGGCAAAAATGGATCATTTTATCATCGTAATTACATTCTGCATATGAATTATTATTTTTGTCGAAAATAAAAATGAATTTTGTTGCATTCTAACGATGCAAACTTCAGACTCATCCATTTTTCTGCAAATTGGCAACAGTTCCAAAGACACTTTTCTTTGCTCGAAACCAAAGTACGTTCGTATTAATTATGCCAGCAGAGTGTCTAGTTTCGTCAGCCGGAGCGATGATTCTGCGGTACGCTGTAACGAGCCAGGGAATTTGATCGCAGACAAATACTATAATTTTATATATATATACTGATGTGCATGTACGACGACATGTATTATATGTGCATGTAACGTAGCGCCCTGTTGACCTTTGGTGACCGTAAAAGCCGGACCCCGAGAGCGGCTAATCGTCACCACGCCATTAATCTATTTACGGGGTTATAATACACGCGAGACGATCGTCCCGTTTTCCTCTTCCAGTTGGTCGCCGTTCTATAGATATAGAGCCATGCATCGCGTCTGTGGGAGACTGCATTAAACGGGCGTGTGCCATTCTACGATCATGAACGCGTATACACTGCAATAACTTTGTACATGTTCATTTGTGCCCTCGCTTGTGCCTGTAGCCACGCAAATGTGTGTGCGTGCCACATTACGTGTAGTGTGCGCTCGCTCGTGTATTATAGCACTCGTTCACGCGTTACACGCTTGGATAGAATGCGCTAGGGGTTGCTTCGCCGGCTAGTATTGTACGGGGAGAACGCAACGATACGCGGGGTACACCGAAGTACGCATTGCGACCACTAGGCGGCCCTGTGTGAGGGTGGCGCAAGGACTCTACCGTGGTCGACGGGTGTCGAGCCTCATTAGACAGCGCGGGGACCCATTCCTTGCTGTGCTTGCCATGCGAGCTTCACACGGAAAAACAATGCGTGTATGGCTGTGTGCGTGGGTGAGTGAGAGAGAGGACAGGGCATAAGGGCGGCTGCAGGGTCACTTGGGACTCAGGGCAACCACACTCGGATTACTATATGTCGTTTATTCATATTTCTATACACAAAGCATATTCTGCATCACTCCCCGACGTGACAAAAAAATGCGCGACCCTCTAATGTCGTCTAGACTCGATAACAAATAGTAACGCCCTTTTGTTTTTTTTTTGCAAATATGCTTTTCAAGTTTTTAGTTTGGCGATGCGCATGCTATTGGAAGGTCGAGTTAATCTCTCGATGAAATTATCGACACGCTCAAGTAGCCTGGGAACTAATTTTCATGCGGAATCCAGAAGTCGTTGAACTTTAATGATTCTGAAGTCTGCATCGTTGGAATGAACCGAAATTCTTTTTTATATTTGGCAAAAATAATTATTTAAATGCAGAATGTAATTACGATGATAAAATAATCAGTTTTTTGCCACCCGAAAACATATCGGCCCGGACAATTTGGATGAAATTGAAAATTGAACGAATCAAAAATAAAATAAAATATTTTCCGTTGCATTCCAACGTTGCAAACTTCGGCATCATTCAATCTATGAAATTGAAGTTTGCAACGTTGGAATTCAACGAAAAATATTTCTTTCCATTGATAATTTGTTTAATTTTTAAAATAATCACAATTTTTCGAGCCGATATACTTTTTGGGTCGAAAAAATCGATCGTTTTGGCATCGTAATTACGTTCTGTATTTAAATAATGAACTTCGTCCCAGAAGATAAAAGAATTTCGTTGCATTTCGACGATGCAAACTTCAACGTCGTTAAACTTTTGTTTCGATATACGAGACGTCAGTTTGTTTTTTTTGCTTTTGCAACATTTGATGCAATGTTCATTTTCCTGTGTGCAACTCGGAGTGAGACGAGAGACGTGTGCGAGAAGAGTCCATTTGTAGGAGAGAACGCTAACCATGTTTATCGTCGCAGAGTCGACGCGGGGACACGATAGTACAATGCATCGTTAATCACGACAAATTCGTCGTGATTAATTATGCTTTTGGCTCGATTAGCTCTCTCGTAATATCGTTCCTGTGTGCATGCAACTCGCTATGCACATATGAAGAGCGACAAGAGGGAAAAGGGGAGAGAGTCTCTCTTTCTCTCACGCTTTCTCTCTCTCTCTCTCTCTCTCTTGCACACACACAAACTGCTTTTTATGTCGCTCTCTCCCTCTGTCGTTCCACTCCTCGCGTTCAGTCTAATTCGCTCTTGTTTTCCTATCTCCAATCTCGTTCATTCGAGCTATAAGTTTATATTGTAACGTGTTCATCTGTACGCCAATGTTTAGAGACGAAGTAATCGAGATCTCGCTCCTGTTTCACAACTCACTTTATATATTTCTCGTCTATTTCATCGACGCGTGTTTGCGATAATTAAACCGCGAGCTCCAGTCTAATTGGAATGCATGCGAAACGCATAACGTAATAATACCACGAGACACCGCAATTTATATAGCCGACCATTCTCTACTACGAACGTTGTCGTCAGAGTATCACTATTTCTGGGCTCGCTGCTTGTTCACCTGAAAAGTACAGTCCTCAGCAAAAGGATTTCCTTGGGGTATCGCCATTCGATTAAATAATGACTGTGAAGTTCGCAACGTTGAGATTCAACGAAAAATATTGTTTTTTATTGATTATTTATTGAATTTTGAAAATCAAGGCAATTTTTTGGGTCGATTCAGTTTTTGGGTCGCAAGAGAAAATCGTTTTAGTGGCTGGACCAAAAATTGGACGATAATTATGAGGTCTGCTGAAGAAATAATTAAATTTCGTTGGATTCCAACGTTGGAAACTTCAGGATCATATTAAATAGACATTTTTTAATGATTATTTTTATAATTTCACCTCAATTCACGTTTTTTTAACCGAAACACGAACGAACGCAAAAAATTACGCGGAGCTTCGTGGCTTTTTGCTGCGGAGAAAAACTTGCATCGAATTCTTTCGGTTTCTATTCTTCGCTCTTTATATATAAGAACGCATAAAGTATATAGTTATTGGACTTTTTATGCCGGATCGAAGTAGCCGAGCCGTTGGCGTTTGGCATATTCTCATTTTTCTTGATATTTTTCTTCGTTTTATACGAGAACTGCCAATGACTGCGAAATGGCCAATAATTGTACCGGCAGGGAGCATTGTCGCTACTTCTTTCATCCCTGTTCGCATTGCTCCCTCCTGTTTTCCCTCATCTCGCGAGCCCCTGTCACTTTGTACCTGAGTCACGTACCTCTTCGTATTGACAAGCCAACCAGCCTCGGCTATTCCCTATCTTTGTCTATCATTCTCGCCCTCTCTCTCTCTCTCTCTTCCCTATCCTCAAAAGCAAGTCCTCTCGCTTGTAATTTTGCCTCCCTTCCGAGTTTCTTCCTCTTGCTCGATCGTCCTCCTCACTCGCTCTTTCCCATTCCCTCGTGCGGTTCATCATGCCACGCTGACTTGTTCCACTAACGCATCAGCCTATACATATATTTACGTCTCATTCGACTTTATACGCGGTGCACCGCAAATCCCGGTTTTATCTGGCTTTGTAGACTACATTATGGGATGGATGATGAGCCGCTATTCGAACGACGGATCGCCACTTTTTAGCATACATTTTTTTGTCATTTTTTCACAATCCCTACCAGAGACACAGGAAATTCCTAACAGAACATTTTTCCGGGCTATATAATGCGAATTATTCCGTCCGGACTGTAGATTCAATCGATCTTAACCCCTTAAGAGAATAAAATGGAAATTGGAGTCGAGTTCTTATACGATTTCCTTTACGCGCTATTCTTTTGCCTTTCGACGATATTGTCGCCATCGTTTTCATGTTTTTCTTACGTTTTTTTTCTGTTTCTACAGGATTCTAAGAGCCGACACGCAGTTATGTTACAACGATGAGCCTGCAGGCTCAGCGACAGGCGAGGTACTCGCCTCAGGAGACCGTCAAAGTGAGTAATTAACGAAATACTTGATCTTTGTATGTTTTAATCTTCGAGGAATCGTTTATCGTGAATCTTAACCTAAAGGACATGCCATTTAAGAAAAATGATCGCTCGTTCAGTTTGAAAATTAGGTCTTGCCTTAAATTCCATTTTTTTATTCATAAGCAAGGCCCAAAAAGTCGGAGAAAATGGAAAAAATCATTCGCGATCTTCAGCGATATTTTTTTAGCTCTTGTTTAATCCCATTTTTTGACGAAATACAGGCGAAGACGCTTCGAGGATTAAGATGATAAATATGTATCCTTGTCGAGTACATTTTTCTTGTCGCGTTCAACTCCATGTGCAGCAGGCTAAAACTATAAACTTTCTCTCATACAATCCACTTTAAGCCTTCTCGAGCTCCTCCCACATATGCTCCGACCATGTATTTAGGTAGGCAACTCGTATAAACCACCAAAGACGCATCGTACTTAATCTCCGGAAGCTAGGCATAAATTTTCTTCTAACGCAGTGTCTTGGTCGCCTGGCGCCGCCCCTTGTTACTCTTGACGATTGGCGAGAATATGCGAATAAGCCAAGTGATCGTAAAACTACAGGAAAAAGCTACTCGACAATTTTTCACGACATATCTTTATCAAGTAATAATCGAAATCGTCAAAAGTTTCTTGAAACTGTAACAACGTTAGTACACAATCGAGTGAATCGAGTGAGCACAGAGAGATAATAATTTACCGATTTATTAATTAGGAGCGCGTTGGAAATTTCAAATGTTTTATTTTACAAATGACGTTCTTCAGTCCTCCCATTCGCTTCCAGTGTGGGACTCAAATGGTCAGGCTCAAATTGCATTTCTACGAAAATATAATGCAATTATTTCATCCCCCTTTTCTCTGTGTGTCCACGTTCGGGAGAAATTACGTGCGTCGCCTCTCGGCACTGTCGCGGTCATCCGTGTATTAGAGAATTACACGCCACCACTCGCAGATACGAGCACAGTTTTCATTCGTACGTGAGGTTGTGTTTCATCGCATCGAGACTGAAAGTGAGGGGTAGTAATCCACGCAGGGATGCTTCGTACGTGTCTGACTCTACGCGACCTTGTATCACTGCCGTCCTGTTAATATGTATCCGCGCCTCTTCCTCCAGTTTTTCTCTCCGTCTCTTGCTCTTTTTCTATTTCATTAGTCTATTTGTTGTTTTAATTATTTTTATCTAACAATTATCATGATCCTTCCAATTTTTCTGGAGTGCAGTGCAAAGTGCACAGCAAAGCCCCAAGATTTGATCAATTAGTCACGATAAAATCAATCAACTCAATTATGTGAGCCTCTCAGATGACTCTGAAGTTTGCATCGTTGGAATGCAACGAAATTCATTTTTATTTTCGACAAAAATAATTATTCAAATGCAGAATGTAATTAGAATGATAAAATGATCAATTTTTGCCATTCGAAAAGCATATTGGCTCGAAAAATTTGGATGACATTGAAAATTGAACGAATCTTCAATAAAATTCAATATTTTTCGATGCATTCCAACGTTGCAAAATTCAGCGTCATTACTTTTATGATTGTGCGACACGCATTTTCGATCACGACTTCCTCATAGTATTCGCTGATCAGATTTGCATTAATGCGTGTATATTGGAGAGAAAAAAAAACGATGTACGTGTGGACGAAGGAGAGAGAATGAGGGAATGAGGAGAAGAGCGTAAAAGAGCAAAGACGCCGCGAGAAAAAGAGTGTCCCAGCAGGGAACAATTTTCCACGTGGACGGTTTTTCATCTGGTAACAGCACCAAACAGTCATCGCGGCGCCTTTTTTTCCTCACGGCTGTCTTAATTAATTTCGCGTGCACGTGTCCCTCGGACCTATGGCGTGTGTGCAAAGCTTCTTCCAGCCTCGTCCTCTCTCCTCGTTGCCGTCGCCTAGACCCCGCATACGACACAGCACTCGCACTTTGCACTCGTTATGAAATTCACTCAAACCTTTTTTTCTCAACACGCTGGAACAGCTTTGAATCGTTTTCATTTTTTTTTCAATCATCAAAGAGAAATGCGCACACCCGCCGCCTTTTTTGCGTCACTTCTGCGTAATTCTCGTGGCCGTTCGATCGATTTTTCGTTGATGAATTCATCATTGTTGACTCATAGTTCATTTTTTTTTTCACTGGAAAAGTAAAAATCTGGATTCGCGGCTCAATTTTTTGTTCGTTATTTGATCGTTCGTGCAAAAGTTTTCTGAATATCTTGTAACTTTTTCGTTTCAACACACACTCATCCGGTATTAATTGAGCACCGACCGTATATCATCAGGTACAAACTGCATGTGTGCTCAAATTCTCTTGGAATTGAGCACGGCAGAGCAGAGAGATAGAGAGTGTGCCTCGGCCAGCTGAATCAGCTGCAGTAATCACGTACGAGAGCGTGTGACTCACAGACGTGAGAGGCCGGTAATCCACGCCGCGAGCCTCCCTCTCACGCTTTATCTTTCCGTCCTCTTTGTGTACCATTCGCTGAAAAAACTCGCCAAGTCGTTTGGATTTTTTTCTTTACTTGAATCGCGAGAATTTTATTCGCGACTCAATTTTCAGTTCAATGTTTCGGTGTATTTTTGGGACTTTGACGCCTCCTAGATTTTCATATCGAAAGATGGAAAAGAAAAGTGTAGGTGAACAGGAAAATGATGTGAATTTTTCATTGACTACGTTATTTTGCATACGATTCTTTATTGTTCAGCCTTGAAGTACCGTTCGTGAATTACCGATAAAATAACATACTCCGTAACGTCCGTAATTCCTTATTTGCTCACCCTTTCTTTTGCCTCGAGTAACCATTGAGATATACAAATATGGCGAATAAATTATTGTCCGTTGGCACACAGCGAGGCAATCTGTATGCGACTACTCTCGCTGTATGTTTTCTGGCTCTATCATCGTTATTTCGATTCACGTGTGACGCTCGTTTATGCGTACCATTCCTCGTGCCATATACATATCCTGGCAAGTTCGCGTGACCCGCTATCACTTTCCACCCTTCGTGTTCTCAATCACTCGCCCTTTCTCTCTCTCTTTCTGCTGATTCTCGACCGATGTTTCTTGCTCGCACATATAGACACAGCTATACGACATACCGTGACACGCCAAAATCGTCCCAAACGAATTACTTACCGCTTCAACGATTAAGTAATTCTCGTTCAACTTCTTACGAGAACGTTCCACAGTTTTTTTTGTCAAAGCCCTCTCGATTTATTCCCAACACCATTTTTTTTCGTCATCCCATTATAACCATCATTCTGCATGATGCTAAAGTTTGCAACGTTGGAATGCATCGTCATTGAAGATTCGTTCAATTTTCAATGTCATTCAAATTTTTCGAGCCGATATGCTTTTCGAATGGCAAAAATGGATCATTTTATCATCGTAATTACATTCTGCATTTGAATAATTATTTTTGTCAAAGATTAAAATGGATTTCGTTGCATTCCAACGATGCAAACTTCAGAGTCATTCATTCTGCGAATTTCATTAAAAATTATTATTCCGAGAGTTTTCTGAAAAAAAAATTGAAAGAAGTTTCAAAGTCAGCAGATTTTTTAAAATGAATTATTATCAACGATTGATGAGGAAATATTTTTTCATTATTTTTTGTCGTTTAATTTTGTTTTTATGTGATTTTTTAAAAATGGTTTTTCTTCCCCATAAAGGCCACAGCTGTGATGGCTAATTATTTTGCGAGGATCAACTCAGCTCATAAATGATTTATTCATATGACTAAATTCACTTTTTTTTGCCCCTCTGAATTTACGGAAATTTTTGAGCTCCGGTGACTACGAATTCACTCTTTGGCCTGTGGTTACTGGCGCTCGGTGAGGCCGAGGGTCGTAGGGCTCTCGCTCCGCAAGGGAATGAGTGAGAATAAGAGAGACACCGATAGTGAGGGGAGGGTGAGAAATCGTGAAGGGGATGAAACGCGCGCGAGATTTCGGACGAGAGGGTTTTCGGCCACGCCCTGGTCATAAGGAGAGGAGCAGATGATACTGTGTTTTGCGTCGCCATCCTTTCGCGCGCTTCTCGAGAGGCTTTTTCAGGTCCTCTGTGTGCAATCAGCCCCCAACTTTCATTATACAGAGGGCGTTTTTCCCCTCTCTGAAAATTGATAAAAAAAATTCACAATTTCCGTAACATTTTGAACTCGATACTATAAAAAACCAACAAATTTCGATGAGCTAATTTAATATCAAAGTTTCCATTGATTTGAAATGCGAACAATTAATATTTTTAAGTTGATTGGCGTGATTTTTATGACTATGAAGTTTATAACGTTGTGATTCAAGGAAAAACATTTTTCCCATTGATTATTTATCGAATTTGGAAAATGGTGGCAATTTTTAATAATAATTATTGGCTCCGCTGAAGAGATAACAGAATTTCGTTGCATTCCAACGATGGAAACTTCGTGATCATTGATTTTTTTTTAATTATGAAATTTTGAATTGATTTTTCGTTCCATGCGAGTTTTCTGATTTTTTCAATCGGACATCGGACTCGGAAGTCGAATGAAAACCTCTCCCTCTGACGTCACATTCCTCATTCATATTAACGAATAAATATACTTGTACGTATCACACCCCGAGGAGCAGGAAAGGCTCTCGCATTGCCATACCGAACGTTCTTTAGCCTCGAATGTTAGGGCGTCAGATAATTAAAGATACAACGCCTCCGTGGGTTTCTGGCTTCTCGGAAAACGTAGCCGGGATGCGAAGGGTGAAATGGTGGATAAAACGGGTCGACGACAACGCCGGTGCGGACGTGCTCGATGCTCGAGAGCATTGAGCATCGTTTCACAACCTGCTGGCTCTCTGTGTATATGAGAAGCATCTCCTCTTTCTGCTCGTCTTTACTTGACTCCTCTGCGGTTCCTTGCTCTTTATACGGCAGGGCGTGAGCGCTAAATTGGCTTACGCCTGCTGAATCTCGCATCCCTTGTGTTGTAACAGACCCGGACCAACTCCGCGCACTCCTAAGATCATACATATTTATTAAACACACAAAAAGCTTTCTGGATACTAAATTAATCGAAAATTAAAAAAACATGGAATTAAAAGCCATCAAAGATGCTGCGTCGCTATTTTAACGCTACAAATTACCGGCTCGTTCGGTCTCACTGTTCGTCGAGGTCAAATCTTACGAAGATTATGAAAATTCGATATTGCAGTTTTAACATTTTTTTAACACATTTAAAACATTTAAAATGATGACTCTGAAGTTTGCATCGTTGGAATGCAACGAAATTCGATTTTATTTTCGACAAAAATAATTATTCAAGTGCAGAATGTAATTAGGATGATAAAATGATCGATTTTTGCCATTCGAAAAGCATATCGGCTCGAAAAATTTGAATGACATTGAAAATTGAACGAATCTTCAATAAAATTCAATATTTTTCGATTGATGCTGAAGTTTGCAACGTTGGAATGCATGAAAAATATTGAATTTTATTGACGATTCGTTCAATTTTCAATGTCAGCCAAATTTTTCGAGCCGATATGCTTTTCGAATGGCAAAAATCGATCATTTTATCATCGTAATTACATTCTGCATTTGAATAATTATTTTTGTCGAAAATTAGAATGAATTTCCTTGCATTCCAACATTGCAAACTTCAGCATCATTTAAAATCCAACCTCAACATTTTTAGCCTCTGCTATAAAAATTGAAGGAATTTCGTTGAAACGAAATGAACAAATAAGTTTGATTGAAGTTGTTCATCCTTGCTTCCTGCTGTCTTTGGCTTTTCTCATATTGCTGAAACGCCATATGCTCCACGCAAAAAGCTTCGAGTTTAGTTGATGTGCAGAGCGGAACGGTCCGAGATTTCGGGTCGAACCGTACGGATTGGTTCGCTCGCCCGGAAATATGGGTTGTGCTTACTGTCCCAACGACCGTGTCCGTCTCGTTATTGCAGGATACACGCGCACACACGTTGTATCTGCGAGGAAAACGAAATTTCGTGCCCTTGCCATTTCCGTTTAAACGTTTCCGCATCGTTCAACTTTTCGAGACTGAAAAAATCCATTTTCGTAAAGTAATTGTTGTAAATTGATCGATTTTTATTAACAATACAGATTTTTTGGTGATTTTGAAAAATGAGGGTTTTTGTGCGCCGCGTTATCTAAAAGGGTTGGGAAGAAAAGGCACCGAGAGTTCCTTCGTTCGTTATCTTGGCGGGTGCGAAACTCCCGAGAGACCCGCCCCTTGAACTTTTTCTCTCGGTTCGTCGTCGAGAAATTTGGTGTGACGCGCTTCAAGATTGGAAAAGCAGTCAGGAGGAGCATACCTCGGCGATATATAAATATATCTATGGATGATACGGAGGGTGGTTTTCTCGAGATAACTTGCAGGAAGTACTTACGTGGTCAGGCAGGCTATCGATTAGCGATTTTTCGATCGATCTGTCTTCTTTTGTGTCTTGGCAGATTTATCTCTGCGGATTGACTCCGTATCTCGAGTCTATTACGTGCTGCTGAGCTCTAGAGTGGAATAGGCTTTGGAAAAATTTATATTTGCTCCTGGAATTTATTCCGGCGCGATAATCGATCACTTTTTTGTAGTATTTTTGAGAATTTTTTAGCTACTGAACATTTTTCAACGCACGTTGCTTCGCATTGTCACAATCCCCGCATTGACCTACTTTTCATTCGCCGAGGGATCAGCTTGCAAATAATATTTTCTCATTCGTTCCCTGCATCTGCCATGCACCCTAATTCCCCGTAGGATTTTATCTCGAATCTTTTCTACAGCCGGTCGTCATCCTCCGTAATGTCCAATCTTTGTCTTCCGAGAATTTCCTGTTCGTCATCGTTATCATTCCGTGATAAGTCGAGCTTCGGTTCGTAAGCACTCTAGACAACGATTCCTTCTGGCACTTTGTCGTACGAACAGGGACAAAAAAATCCTACGCACAGATTTGAGAATACGATAGTTTGCATAGTGACAAGAGAGACGAAGGAGGAAAGGAAAGAAGCCAATCACCAGTCTCTGAAATTCGTCGTCTTGGGAGATAAGGAAAACTCCTTTTTCGCACGATGTCTTAAAATTTCCAGATCCCAAACTCTCTCTCCGTTCTATCGTTATTCGTTCCTTCTTCTCTCCCTTGCTCTCTTCTATTCACACACTCGAATCGTATCGTAACTTTGGCTCTTTTCTTAAGTCGCTAGACATGATTCTCTCTCTCTCTCTCCTCTCTCGCGATAAGCCTCCTTAATCGAAGATTAATATTACCGGCTCTACTTCATAGAGAATCTACGTATATAATCCTCTGCTCGTATCACCAGACACCGCGTCACGCATCGAGATTAAGGGTCGGATGTCTCTTATGAACGAGCTCTCACTACCCCTCGTCGTCATGAGCCTCTATATGTACGGATGAATATACACTTTCCATATAATGGGCACTCTCTTACACAATCATTTCTCTCTGGCTCTTTCTCCTGCTAGAATATCCCGGAATTGGCCGATGTATACAACGAAATTGTATCCTGCAACACCAAATTAATGATACGAGTCTCATCGCGTGTTAATTTCAATCAAATTTGATTTATTTTATCGATCTCAAACAGATTTTTGTATTTTGCTGACAGCAGCAGAATGAATTGGGGGAAAATGAAGAGTGAATCATTCAAATCTCCATGAGGCGTTGATTTTTGTAGTTTTTGTAAAAAAGTTGATAAACACACGTAAGATTGGAAAGTTTATCGACCGATAATGGCGGTCAAAGTTAGTGAATTGATCTTGGAACTTTTAGCCTTTACAGAGCAAACTTCGACACTTTGTTTTAGTGTTTTTTTTTTCTCCGTTTTTAAGAGATCGACGGCGAAACTTTTACCAACTTGTTCATGTATCGAGTAGGAATAGCGAAACATTTTAAAACCGTTCGATTCCCGCTGTGACCGGCTTGGCTTCCGCGGTCTCGTGTTTAACATTTCTTTTTAGTTGCAGATGCATGTGTATAAACATTTATACTTTAGATATGACCATGAAGTTTGCATCGTTGGAATGCACCGAAATTATTTTGAATCTTTGTCAAAAATAATTAATTACATGCAGAATGTAATCACGATGATAAAATAATCGAATTTCACCACCCGAAAAGCATATCGGTTCGAAAAATTTGGTTGAAATTGAAAATTGAACGAATCATCAATAAAATGAAATATTTTTCGTTGCATTCCAACGTTGCAAACTTCAGCATCATCTTTAGATAGAATCGCCCACACGCAAGGAATAAAAAGTTTGCGCCTTTACTCCATAGCTCCGTTCTACATTTTTCTCTCTCGACCTTTTCTGATTTCATTGTTATTTTACGTTTTTTTTCCTCTGCTGTACCCACTTGCCATTTTTTTCGGCTTCTTATCCACATGCTTCGGCCTCTCCTCTACCCCGTAAGAATTGAGAATCGATACGACAACGTGCCTCAGGAGGAAGAGGGAATTTCTGCAACTTTACTTGATGTTTCTTCCCCCCCCCCCTCTTGCTCACTTATTCTCTTTTACACGTACACACGCACACGCTGAAATATACACATTTGGTAGGAAGGCCGTTCGAAGGAAACGAAAGAGAGTAGGGGGTCTTGGAGCTTCTAGAATTCAGGGGTTTCCGGATATTTATGTGACAGCAGCTGTAACGCTGGAACCGAGAGCACTACCAGCCCGCACCCCTCCACTATATAACACCCCGTGCGCGCACCCAAACGCGCCCTCCATTCCCTTATACCCCAAAAAGCTCAACTCTCCCTGGTCCTCTCTTTCTTTTTTTTCCTCTCTCTCTCTCTCTGCGGCTCACAAACCTCCGATTCTGACGCCAACCCTCCTCCTATACCTTCGTACAAAGTTGTCCATACACCCGTCTCGTATTTCGGGATAAAAAAGCGAAAGTAGCAATGCAATCCGTTTTGTTTTCTCACAAAACAAAACACCTCGTCGTGCGACTCGGTGCGGCAAGTGGAAATTGAAACAACAAAACTGACTTGATTGCCATTGATTTTGGCGCTACTTTATTCATTTTCCATCAAAGATGCAAATTTTCAGACTGCATTACAAACTTTGTTTACGTTCCTTGAAACTGTGACCAGAGAATTGGAAATTCATCGTGAAATTCTTGATTTTTGGAAAAACTTTGATCTCATTTTGCACATCGATACAATTTTATGAATTAATCAATTTTGTCGAATCGTTGCGATTTATGGGGTTTGATAAATGTTGAAACTGAGTCCCCGCATGTTGCCTGAACGAGATTCACCGATCTGTCGCGTGATTAATGACGAAATAATTGGCAAATCAACGTGCCGCCCTCGCTCGAGAAGAAACGCGAGACACATTGATTCATGATCGTGCAAATTGTCGATAATTAGTCGAACATTAATACCAATGAGACTTTTGTTCAAGAGTCTCCGTAGTTATCGCATTAAATCCTTTGGTATGAGCTATACTTAGAACCTTACAGGGTTAATCCTCTCGAAGCAATGGAAGTTGTTCGGAAAGGGCCTTGGAATTGTTAAGGGCTCGGCGAGCAGAGCGAAGGCACGGGAAGTGAGGGAAATGTGGGCATAGCGTCGGTATTAGGCGTCCCACAACTTTCTTAATTGGGCGGCTGTAATGAGACGAACGCGCGTGAGATTCGGGGCTTGAGAAAGCTCCGGCTGCGACTTCGACATCAGTTCGGCAAGGTGTACACACTTTGGTTGCCTCGGGGCTCATGGTTACAACATTGCTCCCTCGTGCCCTTGCACTTGCCTCGTTTAATCATACTTGATCTTAACTAAATATATAGTTCATTTAATTTAACTACGAATCTTGAGCCTGCTCTGGAAATCTATGAAGCTGAAGTTTGCAAGGTTGCAAAAATAATTGTTTCACTGATGATTTGTTTAATCTTCAAAATAATCGAAATTTTTCGCACCGATATACTTTGTGAGTCGAAAAAATCGATGTTTTAACGTCCTAATTACATTCTGCATTTAAATGATGAGTTTCGTCACAGGAAAAAAGAATTTCGTTGCATTCCAACGATGCAAACTTCAACGTCATGGAAATCTCGAATGAAGAATCCTTCTCGTACGTACGCAAAAAAAAGACTCTCGTGAATTTGACGCTTTTAGCCTTTTCGTGGAATATACACGATTTTGTTTTTACTATTGTTGGATCTAAAAAATCGTCTGATCCCTATAGAACTGCTGGATTTCGAGTGATAAGGCTGACCCGTATTATCTCGAGTTTCCCACTCGCAGCAGGCTTTTCGAAGCTATGAGATATATTCGAGATTCCCCTGTAGTTTCTTGGAGGGCTCACGACCCTCCCTTCGAATGGTAATTTTGCCCTGTGAAAGCCAAAGAGAGGAACGAAGACGTAGAGAGATAGGAGGAAAAGAGCCAGGCACGCAATTCGTGCGTGCACGGGCTGCTGTATTCGGAGGGTCGATGTGTAAACTTCCACCTTTACCTCCTTCTATCTTTCTGCTCTCCCTCCCTCTATTTCCCTCTCTTGCGAGTTCCTGCTTCACTTATTTTTATTTTTCTCGTTTCTCCGGCGCATCTTCAACATTCAACTCCTTTTGCTCTTTTTATTTTTTACTTCGCACACAACCACATGCAGTCTTTTTTGCTTACAAAGCGTACTCGCTTTAGACTCACCGTCAAAACTTTCTCTAACAATTTGCCAGGCCAAGGATTACCGCTCTTAACTTTGAGACTTATTCAATTTGACTCCATTTTGAATCAAAGGCCCACGATACAACGAAAATAACAAGCAAAAGATAAAACAAAATTTGTTTTGAGTTCGATCTGCTTTCTATTTCATCGCGGTCATTCAATTATTTGCGATTTCTGTTCAGCAACATTTTCCTGTATTTTATACTGACTAAACAACTCAATATTTTTGTTGATCGTCACTTTTCGGGATTGCATGCGCGAAAGAGAACACGGGAAAGGAAAAAATTGCGGCTATTTGACAAAATCGTCAGGTGTGCTGTTGGCCAACGGGTTCGTACTTTATTCTGAATGCAAGCGGGACTCAATTTACGCGTCGCGTACAGTGTACTCTCGTTTATTTCTTTCGCTGACACGAGAAATGAAGATATATGAACCGATTCGTTATTTTTTTTCGTTGGATCGAATTTTGCGGATCGAGCGTTAAATCATCAACGAGGCGAAGGCGAAAAATGAGTCTCAGGTGCACCGGAAATAGCGTAACCGAGCAATAAGATTACGATTCAATAAACAAAAGTTTCCTTTCCAACTTTTTACCACACGTGACGCAAAAATATTGTTTCCGGTATTCAGTTTTCTTTTGAGTTTTTCGTGCAGTTAGAACTTTTTTCGAAATCAATTTATTCTTTTCGATTTTCATAGAAAATCTTTTGTTGGAATTTCTTCTCATATTTTTTTTTGACAATTGAAACGATTGGCTGCATGCCAAGAAGGCAAAAGTATGAGAGAATTTTATCGATTCAGCCTTGAATGTGCCATGCATCAAGGTAATATGTCACGCGTCGCGAGTGCAGAGTGAGCCTCGTATATTGAGACTTATCGCAACTCCTGCCACGAAATTGCGACGAAGTATTATTCATTACCAACATTTTGACACGTCGTTCTTTCTGAAATTGAGCTTCGTTTCCAATTGACGCGTTTACACACTCGCGAACGCAGTCGCAACCTCTTGCCTTGTATGCTGAACAAGTTAATTCGTTGCGACAACAACAATTTTGGTAAACAAACACATTGTTTATTCGATCACCAAAGTCTGCGGTTACAAATTATTCTGTTTCTGCCAGAGACAGGTCCATTATGGACTGAATTCGTATGAGCAGCCTGCATTTTTATTCATTGAAATTGCATCAACGATCGTCACCGCCTTCACTTCCGAGTCTCTCTTTCCCTCACCATTGTCTCGTATTCTGTGGTTGAACTTGTGAAATATGATGCTGAAGTTTGCAACGTTAAACTCAACGAAAACTATTTGATTTTATCGATGATTTGTTCAGGTTTCAATGTCATCCAAATTTTTCCAGTGGATACGCTTTTTGGGGGCCAAAAATCGATCATTTTATCATCGTAATTACATTCTGCACTTGTTCAAAATAAAAAAGAATTTCGTTGTATTACAACGATGCAAACTTGAGAGTCATTATTCAATTCACTTCGTGCTAATAAGAAAATCTTATGCAGTGCCCATCAGCGCTGAAAAAGGCGAAGGAAACTCGCGCTATTGATATCGCATCATGATTAATTGATGCGCCGTAAATCTTGGACATTTTTGCTAAGGAAAATTAATTTCTTGCATTCGGGACTTGCGTTTGTTATATTTATTTTAATAGATTGCTTCTCTTATAGATTTTTTTCTGTACAGGACGAACGTAGGCCTATTTGTAAAGGGCAAATACAATTTGATACGTGAATTGATGAGTTTCAGCACATACGATGTCTACGTGTATACCGAAAAGGCTTTTGTGCACGTAAAGGGTTTATCTACTGACAATAAGTATAAAAAACCTGTTTTTTTTTGGTACGAGGATCGTGACAATAAGCTGGGGGGATTTCACCAACCGGTACGATAGGCAAGTGGAAATGGTCGGTATTAGTCAGACGCCGGTACAGTTGCATCTCGCATTCCACACTAGTCTTGCACAGCGTTTTAGGCTCTGAAATATTGTTTCGCTATTTTTCCCCTTTGAGCATTATCACGATATTCCTCAACTTGTCTCACTCTCTATCTTCTTGAACAATAAATTCACCCGAAAACTTTATCACCCGGTGTATATTCCAAGTTTTGCTCGTTGTTGGGGGCGAGATATGAATTTTGTCACTAAACGCCATCGGTGAAAGTTTGAAGCTGTTTAATTTCGCTGCTTGACAGCTTGCATGCGTCTAGCGAAGGATTCGCGTGCGTGAGATTGGTTGATTCTCTTACAACGCCATCCCTTTGTTCTTGTTTATGCTTGCTTTTCTCTAACGTTCCTTTCGTTGTCGTACAGATTTCTCAACAAATATCGGGACACAAAATTGTCACATTGACAGGGAGCAAATGAGGTTTTTGAAGAAAGAGTCACCAATTTTTGTTTGAAATTGACTTACAATTGACTAACATGATGCTGAAGTTTGCGACGTTGGAATGCAACGAAAAATATTCGATTTTATTCATGATTCGTTCACTTTCCAATGTCATCCGAATTTTTCGAGCCGATAAGCTTTTCGGGTGGCAAAAATCGATCATTTTATCATCGTAATTACATACTGCATTCGAATAATTATTTTTGTCAAAAATAAAAAAGAATTTCGTTGCGTTCCAACGATGCAAACTTCAGAGTCATTTGGTAACTTGAAAGACGAAGACGAAGAAAGGGAAAGATGATATTGAAGTTTTTTTTTCTTTTTCCTCGTTTCGTACAGTTTTTCTCTTTATTTTCGAGCACTTTGTTTCGCTGATCGTAAATATATTATCGAACTGATGGGTGGGTGGGGCAGGGGTTGTCGCGGTATAGAGGGAGGCAACCTGTGGTAGTTCTTCGTGCAAAAAATGGTCTGCATGCGAGGCTCTCCACAGAGGACTCCTTGTGCAGTGGTACGACGATGATGAATTCAAGCGGCGAGGGAGTTTGATCGGAGAGTCAGAGAGAGATGAAAAATAGGAGGTTGGGGGGTCGTGACGTGCGTGATGTTATGTGACGTTGAGGCTGAGAGGACGCGAAGAAAATGGAAATCGAGACTATTTCGTGGCACTCGTTGATCGTCCAACTCGAAATCCTTCTGTGTGTGTGTGTTTCAACGACTTTTCAATGCTTCTCTACTCTGCTTTTGCTTTTTTTAACATTATTTCTTTTGCCTATACTTCGCCCGGGCTCGAACGCGATAAAATTCTGTCGGGGCATGCTAACGAGATTTCACTCACGCATCAACACGCCATACGCTTTAGTTCGACGTTTTCTTTTTATTCTCGTGTTTTTTCTTTTTTTTTTGGCGTGTGAAATATGATTCGTGCGCGACAGGTTTTCCAGAATATCTCACGTCGTACTCTCGACGTGCCTCCGGTGTAAGCATTTCATTGTCGTTAACACATTTGCATTTACATGAAATATTGTCATGGTGAATTATGCGAAAAAATTTGACGATTGAAAAAATTGACAGTGACGAGGAAACTCCATGGTCTGTTATGCAAATTTTAGTGTATTTTATAAATAATCTTAGCGACAATACAAAAAGGCAATTAACATGATTACGAAGTTTGCATCGTTGGAATGAAACGAAATTCTTTTTTATATTTGGCAAAAGAATCATTTAAATGCAGAATGTGATTACGATGATAAAATAATCAGTTTTTGTCACCCGAAAACATATCGGCTCGAAAAATTTGGATGAAATTGAAAATTGGACGAATCAAAAATAAAATAAAATATTTTTCGTTGCATTCCAACGTTGCAAACTTCAGCATCATCAATTAACGCTTGCACTCGTCAAAGATGGTAATGGCGACGAGTTTTTTCTCGAGGCTGTTAGAACTTTGAACCAACCAGCAGAGACCCCCTTTTTTAAAGGTGTGGAGATCCGTAATTTGACGAAGCAAGCCCTTTTTTCAGGTGGTTGGTCGAGAGGGAAGGGTGCACAAAGTTAGCCACCCAACTCGCGTAAACTTGCTAATACAATTTTCTTGGTGTCGACGAAGCGCAGGGCAATGAGAAAAGCGAGTAGGCGAAGCACAAGTTCGGGGGTATAAAGAAAAAACGACGTGTCGTTGCGAGAAAATGACGCCAAGGTCCCCGCTCGCAAAGTCGATGAGAAAACGAGGCAAAGCTCAGATGGAAAAGAGGAAAAAGAGACTCTCTTTTCAAAGGATATTCACGTACATGTATAGCGAAACGGATGAACGAAAGGGAAAGGCGCTGAAAGTGAGAACGTTGAGTTTCATCCCCTTCAAAGTTTAAAGTCAACTCTCGCTTTTCCGCGAGCCCTGCTCCCTGCTTGTCCTCCTCTTGGTCTCTTCCATCGAGATTCTCCTCTCACTCTCTCTTCGAATCTCCTTTCTCCGCGGTACACTCTCGCTTTATTCCACCAGCTTGCTCGACCATCCCTCCCTGCGATTCGCCTCCTCCTCCTCTCCATCATCCCCTACCACCTGGAGTCAAGGTAATGCCTCGGTGCAATAAACGCTCGACCAGGAGCTTTGCTCGCTACGCACGCTTTTCCCTCGACAAAACTTTGCCTGTTTCTCTCCGCTCTCCGTCGGCCAAGCGCGCATGATCTAACGGCCACGTGGGAAAATCCACCGGAGCCGTACCTAAAGGGGGCATTAGAGGTCTCGCGCGTTTATACAACCCCCTCAAGGCTTGAGACGCAACTTCGAGATGCGTTTCCTCTCCATTCGTTCCCTATTCTCCTCCTTCTTCACCTCTGACGCGTTACTCTCTTGCCTCTTTACGTCCTTTACGTATTTTTCTCATATTGCCTCAATCCTCTGGATTCACCATAATTCACTTTTCTTTCACTTTCTTTTCGCATTAACTGCTACATGGAGAACGTCCAACTTTACGAGTTTTACTATATTTTCGGCAATACTTACGATTGTTTATACGAAAACAAAATTTCATTCCGAAACACCGTATTTCATGACCTCGATTTTTGGCAAACTTTTTATTATTTCGTATTCGAAATTGAATAATTTGCTCAATTCGTAATGGCTGAAATTTGAGTCTCGTAATAACATCGTTAATTCAGAAATGATACTCCATTACAGCCAATGAATTGAGCGAATGAAACTCCATCAAATGATGATGCTGAAGTTTACAATGATGGGATTGTGTTAGGATTTCATTGCATTGTTTACAATGCAACGAAAAATGCTTTATTTTATTTTTCATTCGTTAAATTTTTAATTTCATCCAAATTTTCCGAGCCGATATGTTTTCGGGTGGCAAAAACCGATTATTTTATCATCGTAATTACATTCTGCATTTGAATAATTATTTTTGCCAAATATAAAAAAAATTGCGTTTCATTCCAAGCATAGCTTTTTGGTGTATACGAAATACGAAGCAATAAATGATTCGGTATAGAAACGCCGAAAAAAATCACATAGAAAAAACGAATGTTGATGAAATTCCATTAAGGAAAGTTTTTGTTTATTTTTTTATTCGATTTACTTTAGTCTCAAGGAACAAGTATTTGTCGTTTTTACATTTATACGAATAGCCATAAAAAAAAAACCTTCATTCAGTGAGCTTTTCCATTTCCCGTCACAGGTACATGCTCGCGTTTCGAGGGGCGCGCGCCTCATAGCTCTTGACAATACTTTTACAGGGGGGTTTCGAATTAATGGCAAATCCATAGTGGGGCTTGAGGCACCACGTCGAGACCATGTTGCTACATATACATGTGTGTTTGTGTGTATCTATATATTTATATATCCCTGGAGCCCGCCAACGCACAACCCTCTCAAGTTCAAGCCCAGTTTCGTGCGTTCCACAGGCGACTGCGTCGTACACGCAAGCGCGCGGGCATCACATTGCGGCAGATTTTCGAACCTCGTCTGCTCCCGCAACTGTGTTACGAAACTCGGTAGGAAAGTTGCCAACTCCCAGTCGTTTTATCACCCTCCGAGGCTCGGGGAACATGGGAAATACTCTTATCCACTGAAATTTTCATCCCTCCTACTCGGTCGGTAAATATTCTTGACACTAAACTTTTAGGGGCGCTTGAGTCATCCCCGACAACACTCCGTTCGATGATGCAAACAATATTTACCAGTCAATCGATAATAAACTCCTGGACGATTGTCAATGGTAGCAAATGATCGTGAATTGGTTTGTCAAATTATGTCAATTTTTCGAATTTTGCATCTCGTAGTCCCTCGAAGTTGCGGCTACACGGAGAAAATTTTACATCAAAATTTACTATGATATTATAGTTCCGGGTACCAAGTCGTCCCTCTGAGGAATTTTGCCAAAAACATAGTCAATTTTCGTCTGAAAAAGGGCAAAAAATGTCATAATTTCCGTGATTTCGATAGAAAAATAATGAAAAATTACTATTTTTTTGGTAAAATTTCTCAGAGGGACGTCTTAGTACCCGGGAACTATAATTACATCAAAATTTACTATGATTTTATAGTTCTCGGGTACCAAGTCGTCTCGCTGAGGAATTTTGCCAAAAACATAGTAAATTTTCATCTGAAAAAGGGCGAAAAATGTCATAATTTCCGTGATTTCGATAGAAAAAGAATGAAAAATTACTGTTTTTGGTAAAATTTCTCAGAGGGACGACGTAGTACCCGGGAACTATAATAACATAGTAAATTTTGATGTAATATTCTCTTCGTGTACTGATGTGAAGGGGTGAAAATCCACTTGAGGAAAATTTGACATGGAAAAACTCGTTGATACGGAAAAATGGAAAACACATTTATCGAACGTTGATCGACCAAAGGGCGAATTTTTGTGAAACTTGCGGGGATAATGCTTCAGCTACGATTACTCGATATGCACATATATTGGAATAAATTACCCCGATCAATTTCTCTACATCACACACCCTCGAGCATCATCTCAGCCGGGAAGATATTATTAACGGGATTTCGTGGAAATTGCATATGTTGCGCGAGAAGAAAATATACGGACGAAATGAAGCGTACAAGCGGTTGCGGCGGAGGCAAGAGCGAGACAGAGAGGAACTTGAGCCTATGGGACGAGCTTTTCGTCCCGAGTGGGGCTTGTTGCGTTGTTGCGGGGTTGGAAAATGTGCCCAGACCAGGAAATGTTATAGTGCGATGCTTTATACAATATTTCGTGTAAACGGAACGTCGCGTGGGGTGGGGTTTGTTGATCGGTGTTGGCTAGAGTAGGGGTTTGCTGTAATAACCCTAGTACAGTCAGGGGTGGACTCCAGCCACGATGCGCAAGGGGGTAGGGCACACCGCCCCTTTACCAGACTTAATCTTCCTACGGTACGGCGAGCGGGTAACCTATAACGGGATACGCCGGATTATAAGTTGTAATCTCTTTGCTTTCTCTCTCTCTCTCTCTCTCTCTCTCTCATTCTCGCTCTCTCGTGCTGTCTATTCGTTAGAGGACGCTTAATACACGCTCTCATGTATACGTGGATATTTAAATGCTTGTGTGCGTCAGTTATTATCTGCAATGTTGTGGCTCGAAACTGAAAAGTGGATTGGAAATTTTCGCGCCTGGTTTATTCGCGAGCCGGTGGTCAAGCATGGTCCATTAGCCACAGAATCAATTAAAAATTATAAACATACGACCAGCGAATGCTTCCATTTGAAATGCCGCATATTTTCCACGCGAATTATTACGCCGCATCAATTCCAATCTGTTCTCTGATGTCTCTCACACGAATTTTTAACAAACTCTCGGAAAATAAGATTTGTTTGGCCTTCCGTCTGCCTCGGGATTTGCTTTTAACTATATTACACAACACGGCTTTGCATGTTGTGTATTAAAAAATAAATGGTGATGTTTTTACGCGAGACAGACATTTTAATGGCTAGTTGGAAAATAATCGTTCGAATCTACTTCAATTTCGGCGATGCGTTGTATCTTTCATGTGTCCATGTTACATTCCGGCTCCCGTTACTTTTACGTTTTACTACTGGCAGCGAGGGGCTCTCGGGAAACTGCAGGCCGGAGAAGTGCTCCATTTGTCCCCAGAGTACGACTAATATTTTCGTCACTCGCCTGTCTCCGGTTTTTGTTTACTCGCGTCTGGACATGAAATTTAACTGTCAACAAAAATATGAAATATATCCAAAGAAAAAGGCAGAAATTATTATTCAGCGTAAAAAATTGTGATGGGTCGTTATGATGCTGAAGTTTGCAACGTTGGAATGAATCGAAAAATATTGAATTTTAATGAAGATTCGTTAAATTTCCAATGTCATGCAAATTTTTCGAGCCGATATGCTTTTTGAATGGCAAAAATGGATCATTTTATCATCATAATTACATTCTGCATTTGAATGATTATTTTTGTTTATAGATAAAAATGAATTTCGTTGCACCCCAACGATGGAAACTTCAGAGTCATTGGGTCGTTTGTTTTTTGAAAATACAAATCGCAACAAATGGAGGGAAATAATTCGTTTTCGCCGTACCACGTACGGTTTCCAATTGAATGAACGCGCCAATCGACCTTTTGCCATTTCGATTACATGCCATTTTATTTACTTTTATAATTAGATGAAGCAGGAAGGGTAGATTCGTGATGTCGATACCCACCACGAAATTGGTGTCAAAATATTACCAAAGAAAAACAACACACGTGCGCATACCGATCAAAGGTCCCGGTTATGTTTGCCCCCCTAGCAAATATACAGAGCGGGCAATGTGGTCGTTCTATGTGTACACTAAAAAATTGATCGCGGCCCACAGACATTTCGTATGAAGCGTGTGTAACGCGACTATTTGGTGTTGAGTTTTCTCGTGTATGAAGATATGACGTTTGTATTAAACGTACACAATCAAACTGCTGGTTTTAACCGGCTCCAATGCCACCCTTCAACTCTCGCCTTTCTGTACAGCAAACCCAGAGCATTCGCCTCTATTTTGCTGGGGTTGAAAATGTCCTGTGGTGGCTGATGAAGGGTGCAGGCCTTCGCAGAGCGTCTAAGCGATGAGATTTTATCCGAAATGGTATTCATGAGCCAGGTCTACTGTTCTCTCTCGCACTCTGCACTCACACACATTTAAAAGCCAACCGAAGGAATAAATGTAAAGGCTTACACGTACGTTTCACGAACGCTGGGCGAGAACGCGATCAAGGGAGAAAGAGATGAGTGACACGAGATAAAGCATTCCCCGAGACGTTTCTATTATTACCGAAAATGGCACGTCGGCGACCTTTTTCTCCTATCTCAATCGTCGAGCTCTAGGCGATCGCTTTTTCGCTGATCTCGCGCACTTTTTCATCCGTGCAATCGATCAGGACCATTTAAAAAAAAATGAAGCTGAACGCTGCAAAAATATTTGTTTCCCTGATGATTTGTTTAATTTTCAAAATAATCAAAATTTTTCCAGCCGATATACTTTGTGAGTCGGAAAAATCGATGTTTTAACGTCCTAATTACATTCTCCATTTAAGTAATGAGCTTCGTCACAGGAAAAAAGAATTTCGTTGCATTCCCACGATGCAAACTTGAACGTAATTTTTAAGAGGCCAGCAATGAGGACCGTGCGGATAGGATTTTGTCTCAATCTTTTTATTTCCAACATCGAAACAAAGGAGATGAAAAAAATTCTCGTATCAATTAATCCGAAGCAATTAACTATTTCTCCCGAAACAAAACACGTGGCTGGCCACCTTCGTTCGACATTGGGTAAATAAAAATAAATCCTGATTCGGAAATTTCACACGATGAAAAGAAATCAAAGATTTCCTCTCATCAGTGCGCGAGCTCTCTGTTTGTTGTGCAAACAATGTGCAGCTCCGAATATCGTCTCCGTATATATGCGGCGCGAAGGGGAGAGAAACGTGGGTGTGCGATACTTTTGGTATAAATTCATACGACCGCATTGGCAAGGCAAGCCACCGCTAACCGTACCGTCGTCCATCTCGTTTTGTTACGGCGTTATTGCCGGTTTGTTGCTCCTTGCAATATGGTGCGAGAGCGAGCAAGCGAATAGGAAAAACAGATATACCGAGCAATATATTTGTTGCGTATGATATTTATTCGCTAGTGTGTGTGTGTGTTTTCGTGCGTTTGTCTGCATACGAAGTACACCGACCCCGTAGCCGAATGTAATTAGTTTTTAGCCCCATGGCTATGATAGGGGATGTGAAAATGTGGGCGCAGACCTAGTCCCGGCGCCTACACTGCCTGGGGTCCCATCACGATTCCGCACAAAGTTGCTTCCAAACACTTACGCACTTACACACCCTCGCGTGCTTTATTTTCTCATCCTTGTCGTCGAATCTACAGAATCCCGATGCATACGCGCACACACACACACACCCCGAGAGATTTCGTTTCTCAACGCGTTGTCAATTCTTGCGAAGGGTTCCACACACTCGTACCACCATCTCTATACAACAACATTCTCATAGTCCTGTCTCGAACGTCGACGTTCGGAGGGTGGGTTTGATGTGCCTAGGGGCGGTTTCAGTTTGCTCGAGGCACTCTTGGCAAGTGCACCTATTGTCTGAGTGCAAGAACCCGAAAATACGCTTATCGAATACTCGCCCTTTTTTTTTCTATGTCCACTTCATCTTTGCTTCCTTCCTTCCACGCTCCTCACAGTCTTCACTCGGTTATTCACTGCGTATCATCGTGTTTACAAGCTCACGCGTTTTTCTTGTGTTTTTTTTTCTTTTTATTTTTCAGTATTTCTTTTCTTTCAGTTTTACAGGATTTTTTTCACGCGATTGTGGTGATTTTACGGTTCTCGAATATCAGGTGTTTGTGTCGGGCTTAGTGGAATTTGTGTCGTGCTTTTTAAGTGGTTGTGAGTCGATGTTGCGCGCTGTTTAGTCTTCGACTCGATTCCGAGCATCGTAGGCTCGTGTTGCTGCAGTGAGAATGCATTTTTGAAATTTTTTCCTCCGCATTTCGCTGCTGCCCGCAATGGACGGAATTTCGAACTATCGAAATGATCAGCTGTTGGGATTTTTATTCGATTCTATCAACTTTGATGAAATGTCTTCTTAGCCTCTTTATGGTGGACCATCGCATCGAAAGGACGATAAAGAAATATGACCGAGTGTCAACAAAACTTCCGTTATGACACGGACGTGAAATAGTCCGGCTCGCGTGTTGTAAATACGGCTCACATATCATCGTAGTGGTTAAGAAAGGGGAAAACTGAATTTGTGATATATCAGAATGTCTTCCAAGCGACGCACCTTTCACGTCGATTGGGACTCGCCCAGTACCGAGACTGGGACTGTCAAACGACGTCCCATCTCGCTCACCGAAACATTCTCGTCGAAGGGCATTTGCTTTGAGAATGTCGAGTATTACGAGGTCAGAAATTTTGTTGGTGGCTTCGATCTTCATCTCTTGGATTCCTGCGAAGATCCTACGACTCGCGATCGATCTGAGAGACTCGAAAAGTCGTCGGGGTTACGAAAAAATGAAGAAACTAGCAAAGAACTTTGTGAGAAAGCGAAGAAACGTTTGAAGCAAATTGGGTCGAGGGAGAGACATTTTTCTACCGCTAATAAATCGACAGCAAGAAATAGTTTTAGTCTTTTCGGTTCTCTCCGTGAAGGTTCCAGCTCGGGAACGAAAGACCCTGAAATTTTCAAGCCCAAAGGATCGAAACGACGATCGTTGAACTTGGAAAATTACAAAGGCCAGCCTCGCAACGTTTGCCAAACAAAACCACCTGATCCAGTGCAATTGAGACCACAAAAGCAAGTCTCGAGACTCGCGGTACGAAAAGATTTCGGTCTCAAACTCAGCAAAGACCCGCTCGCCTGGAAGTTTACCAAGTGCAATAAAAATGCCTCTGCGTGGAAACAATTGGATCCTCCGGAGTGCAATGAACCTTTAGCTAAATCGCCGGGAGCCTCGCAGCGTAAAAGTGCAATACCAAAACCCAAATTAACGCGATCGCTCTCATCGAGAAGTCGTGGCCTAGTGAACTCGAGCTCGGAAAGTTCTGGCTTTGGTTCACCTCTCTCGCCATTATCACCGCTCCAGAAAGACAACACTCCTTGCGGTGACCCTGAAAATATCCCCGAGAACTCGGAAGGAACGATTACTAACAGTTCTAGCAAAAGTTCTGGCCTTGGATCACCGGACAGTCCCGATTCTCCACTTTCTCCGGATAGTCAGCAATACGCTGCTTTATATTTGATTCAACAACAGCTCGAGAAACTTCACAATTGTCCCTGCGAACGGAGACAGGCTCAGGTACACGATCGCACGCACTTTATACATTTCATTGAAATCCAAACTCATAATTTATGCAGCATCAATGCGGATGGGAAATTTTTGACTTTGTCCATTCCGTTGCTCCATAAGTTCGTAAAATAATTCAACAATTCGTTGTATACACAAATTTGTTTGTAATTCGAAAAAAACGATCATCAATCAATCATTTTTTTCGATACCGCGAAAAATATATGACGCTGAAGTTTACGACGTCAGAATGCATCGAAAAATCTTTCTTTTTGTTGAACATTTGTTGAATTTTCAAAATTAGCGAATTTTTTTGAGCCGACATAGTTTTCGGGTGGCGAAAGCCGATCGTTTTCGTATTTTTTCCAAGTAAAAATAAAGAACTTGGTTGCATTTCAACGATGCAAACTTATCCATCGTCTTGAAAATATTACGTTAAAACACAATGATGCTGAAGCTTGCAACGTTGGAATGCACCGAAAAATATTTGATTTTATTTTTCATTCGTTCAATTTTCAATTTCATCCAAATTTTCCGAGCCGATATGTTTTCGGGTGGCATAAACCGATTATTTTATCATCGTAATTACATTCTGCATTTAAATAATTATTTTTGCCAAATATAAAAAAGAATTTCGTTTCATTCCAACGATGCAAACTTCAGAATCATAAAACACATTAAGGGGAACAGTCGCTAACGATCAATACTAAAAATTCTTTTTATTGGGAAACATCCCGCCGTCCGAACGTCGGAATGAAAACCCTCTCGTAAAGAAATAAAAAAAAGTTGGTTGCGTCCCACGCGCGTTTTCTCATTCCGATAATACCACGAGCAGCCGGTAGAATATGAATGTATCAAGCTTTACCAAGCGTATGTATGTAGTTTCGGGCGATAGCCCATACTCGTCGTCGGTTCTACTGCTGGGCTCATCGTGCCGCGAGAGATTGGACTGTCTAGCTACGATTCTAGGATCATAAATCTTCTGAGTCACATTCTCTAGGGGTAGGGCGAGTAATGCCCCATGGGTGAACACACAAGTTGGGGTCCACGTGGTGCGAAGGAATTACGATCGTGGCCTCACTCCCCCGCCCTACGAATGATGCAAGCTCGAGCTGTTTTAGCTCTCGTAACAGGCCGCGCATTTCTACGGCGTGTAAGCACGCGCAGACTCTGTACACGGAAACGTTCATTCACGCGGCAAAAGGAGCCGGAGACTGCGGGCGAAAGCCAAGCGGCGCTGTTGCCCCAGACTATTCGATTTTCCCGCAATGTTTTTGCACTGGACTTGCGCTCACGCTCGACAAGAAGCTTTCTTACTTTCCCGCCACTGGAGAAAGAGTGTTCCCCTTTGCGATGCGTGATCGAGGGAGCTTCGGCATTCCGAGGCTTTGCCGCTCGATGGCGACACGAGCTTTTTCTCCTTTTTACCGCATCCCCCACCTCATTATTTTTTTTCATTCTAAATTCCTTTAATCTGTCATCGTCGTTTTGATTTCTCGGAAAGTTACGTTTTGGCTTTCAATTCGAGCCAAAAGAGATCGTTTCCAATTGATCCGCGTTTTTTACGAACAATTTTTTTCCTTTGATTCATCGGCTTGATTTTTTGTTCTCATAATATCCAAGAAAAAGATTCGCATGGATGCCCATAAATCATATGTAACATGCGGTAATTTGATGAAACCTCGCGATACATCAAACGGCGAATATCCCTGATAGAATTTTTTTCCCCCATATGGGTGGCTTTCTCGAGAAAACGATATTCCCTCGTCGTGTCTCGAACCGCGAGCATGTTGCGCATCCTCGTTTTTGTGGGCTCTTTTCCAAAGCAAGTTATTCCTTCCTGTGTAGTCATTGCCATACTTTGATTCAACGGTATGGCTTCCCCATTGTTTACTTTGCGCTGTATAATTCCGGCCAGAAAACTCGTTCGGTCGCTGTACATTTTCGCAAGAGCCGGATTTTTCAACCTCTCGACCATTTAGTATTCGTTTTTTATGCAGATTTTTGTTATTTTTGTTGCTGACTCAACTCGTGGATTTCCAGCGTCGTCGATTATTTTTTAAACCCTCTTTATCGTATACAAAAACTCGAACCATTGGGGACAGAAACGCCTGGTGCTCGCGTGCAACCACTCGGAAAAGGCATAACAACTTTGATCGGCTTATAAAAATAGAGATAAGATCTTGGAGTAAAAACGGCTGGTACAGTTCAACCGTGGAAAATATAGCATGACGACAGGGTCAGAGAGACTCGGTGCGTAGAGAGTGACGAAAAGAATCGCGGTGAAACTTTTCAGCCCCTTGTCAAAGAAAAAAACTCGTGGGGGAGCATTTCTCGGTTGCGTACAAAATGTCTGAAAGCCGTGGAGACAATTTGCCGGATCTTGGTATCGATTTTTGTGAATCGAACGTGGAATTGCATTGTCCCCAATATTGTAAATGCATCTAAAAAGTTTGTTGCGTCAATTTCTTGCAAAATACATTTTGCAGGGCAAATATCACGTTGCCGAAAGTTTCAATCCGATAATTTAGAAAATCTTCCCTATCAATTCTTCTATCAACGTATTGGAAATTGGTACCGGGGCTTCTCGTTTTTGTCAACCGTGCAAAAAAAAAACTCCGCGTCAACGTTATTGTAGCCCGCGGCTGTAGGATTTGCCGGATCGGGGTTACGGAGATACTTCATACGAGGTTTCGAGCTCCCAAAGAGAAAAGCGAAACAGAACGCGACTGTACCGTCCAGAACGGGATTTTCTATCGGTTTTCTTCGAGAAATTCGCGGGCGGCGCGGAAAGAGATCGAAATTGGGAGAAGGATAAAGGCTTCACTTTCATGTGGAAAAAATCATTCGCAATAATCCCGAAACCAGTGACATGGCAATAACGCCTTCCATAAGCCTCCCTTCGAAACTCTCCGCTACTCTCCGTGACTCTGTGCACAAAGTCGACATTTAACCGAGGCATTTCACCCTCCACAATATTTTTCATACCAACGTTCGACAAACTCATTGAAGTTTGAAGAATTATTCAGAGATCATCGACGTCTTGGCAATGTTTTTGCTCATGCGAACGCGGCAACGTCATGATTATTTGCATTTTTTTTAATTGCTTTCTACGATGTTGAAGTTTGCATCGTTGGAATGCAACAAAATTCGGTTTTTTATTGAGAATTTTGATTCAATATTTCGCCAGGACAATGAAACGATCTTTTTTTAGGATCCAGACACAAAATCGGTATGGGAATTGTCATAGTTTTTGAAATTGAACAAAAAATGTATAAAAAATCGTATTTTTCGTTGAATTCCAGCGTTGCGAAATTCAGTGTCGTTTGCTTTCTCGGGTGTCGATCCAATTAGGAATATTTAGCCTTAATTAATTAATTTGTAATAAGGTAATTATAAAACGTTCTCTTAATCTCCTGTCATATCCATTTTCGTACACCACGTTGGGTGTCACGAACGTTGAATCATTTAGTCCCTGTTGTGGCTTTGATGCCACAAGGGGATGTTGCTGGGAAGCAGGAAACCCATAAGAACGGACTTCCATTATTATATTGAATTCGTAGAAAGGACTTTACTGGTGTACAAGGTGGAAGATCAGCCTGCTTGAGGTTTCGGCTCCAGGACTTTGAAGGGAGAGATTGAAAGGGCAATGAGTTGAGATATGGCGAAACGATATTAAAGGAGATTGACAAAATATGCTTGAAGGACAGCGTTGAGGATCATGAGAGGTCTCTGCGAGGTCTGAGTTCCGCTGGAATAAAGATTTGTTAATTGCTCTACGAGGAGGAGCTTCGCGATTCGATTTACTCTCTCCTTTTCAATCATTTGTTCTTCCAAGATTTATTCTTTCCTCATTCTTCTCATTTTATAGTCTGCTTTTGTGTTTCACGTATTTTCTATACTTAAAACCACGATGCTGAATGGTCCAGTGGCTTTGAGAAAAGCTTTTCTCCCCTCTTCGTATTTTTCCATCTTCTCACTTCTACACGCAATACGTATTCACCCCTCGTTGCATAAAACTCGACGAGTCTAAGACGGGAAGAAAGACTCTCGAGGACTCGATTGAAGGAGCTCGTCACTTGCTCAAGTGTCGAATTCATTGGCCTATCGAGTAGCTGCGTGGACTTACAAGAGGGGCTGCTTACCCTTCGGCTTTTTTACGCAACTCGGAAACGTATACTCTGGAAAATCATTTCACATCTCGAGGCGAAAACGTTTTTTTCCTGTAAAATAATTGCCTTTTGCATTTTCGAACGAGAATCATCGCACCGTTTAATTGAAATTTTCACGTCGACGTATTTTCGCGCAATACGTGCGTGCGAAAAAAAATGTTTCATCTGATTGATGATGCTGAAGTTTGCAACGTTGGAATGCAATGAAAAATGTTTTATTTTATTGTTGATCCGCTCAATTTTCAATGTCATCCAAATTTTTCGAGCCGATATGCTTTCCGGGTGGAAAAAATCGATCATTTTATCATTGTAATTACATTCTGCATTCGAATAATTATTTTTGTCAAAGGTAGAAAAGAATGTCGTTGCATTACAACGATGCAAACTTCAGATTCGTTCTGATTCACCGTATGCTTTTCATGGGATGAGTTATCAAGGATTGCAGTGATGTTCGAATCGTTTCGAGCGCACTATACCTCGGGAATTCCCTACTCCCCACTCGTTCGTGCCCACGATCGAGTTGCATCACTGTATACCAGGAGAAATATGACTCACTGTTTCGTCCAGGGACTTTTGTCGCGTCGGGTCATAGAACTTTCAGGCACTTTTTCGCAGAACCATAATTTACTGGCAATTATATTATCCGTCTGTATTATTTTTCTTTCACTGGTGCCCCGCGATTCTCGTCTTGGCCTGATTGCCTCACGTAAACCTGTTCGATTCCAGACACTGCCCTAGTCAACACGCCCGACAATCACAATCGGAATTGATTAACGATAATAATAAGACGTTCGACAAGGAAAGATCGAGGAAAATAACTCAAGGATCAAAAAAGCCTACCGGGGCAAGAAAGAGAGAGAGTGAGAGAGAGAAAAGGGTCCGGTCTATTATATAACGTAGCCGTGGATGAATATGACGTGGCAGTAAACGTCGACGAGGTGGTTATATGACTCGAGAACGATGGAGAAGATAATTACAATAATTTGACGAGAAGAGAATGGAGAATTTTGTAGCACGATCATAGGCAGTCTCGTTCGCGAAAATACGTACGTGGAGATTTTTAGAGACGAAGGATATTGAGAAAGTGTCGAGATTGTAATTCATTGTCTGACTTTGAACAACTTTTTATCGTGCTTTTTCTATTTTTTTGGGCACGTTGGCTCTTGATCGGTTAGCCAATAATTGGGCCGATGTACTTTTTGAATCCCCTGCTGAGTATCAGCTCAGTAGCGAACTAACTACCCTTGGGAGCAAAACGGGGGTGAAAAGCTCGTTGGAACGGGAGGCGAATCATTGCCAGCTCGATTACTCCCAACACTTTTAACTCTCGTGGCTTTATTCTAAACGTAAAAGCAATTCGTTATAAATACGCAAAGGTATACATGTATACTCGATACTAATATTCCAACTGCATTTCGTCGTAGTCGCGCTGGTGGAATAAATTGCGATGTGGAGCAGGGCGAAAGAGTCAAAACGCGCGCCGCGCAGTAGCAGGCAATGTCGAGCTCGTCACCCGAATAATTGTGCCCCTGACATTGAAGCCCAAAGCCAAAAGAACGCCAGCTTGTTTAGCATGCATCCAAAATCTTCCGGGGCGACGAACATTCCCCATGAATATGCAGATTTCGCCCGAGGTGATGCTTCTGGTAGTCTCTTCTGTCATGATCTCTTCATACGCGCTCTGTACCATATATTTACTATGACAGATCGTACGAGCCTTTGTCTTTTTCCCATTCACCCTCCACGATATATCTCGAAATTTGTTGGTTTTACGTTTCAAACGAACATCCGCGTACCAAAAACTTTTTTTCCCCCAGAGAACTTGATGACGCTGAAGTTTGCAACGTTGGAATGCATCGAAAAATATTTAATTTTATTGAAAATTCGTTCAATTTTCAATGTCATCCAAATTTTCGATCCGATATGCTTTTCGAATGGCAAAAATGGATCATATCATCATCGTAATTACACATTTGCATAATTATTTGCAAAATCTGCATTGGAATAATTAGTTTTCTCTAAATTAAAAAGAATTTCGGTGCATTCCAACGATGCAAACTTCAGAGTCATGAGAACTTGCGATTTCTATCCTTTTTTTTTATTTTTTTTAAGGAGCATGGAGACATTTTTGAAGAAAAAAAAAAAACGATTTTCTTCGCGAAAAATGCTCCAACCGCCTCAAAGTAACGCAAAAACACAAATCATCGATCATTTCCCGCATCGTTATGGCCCAGTAATACCAAAGGCGCGTATTCAGTGAATAATAATTTGATCAGTACATATTGTACATAATGTAGCACGATAATGATCCTTGTGGCGAAACAAGGGCAACAAAAGCTACTCGAATAGGAAAGAGGGACCGAAGAATGGTGTACATGCTTCTCGTTATAGGAAAGACCACCCAGTTTCGCTGTAATGTCCCACTGAATTCTGTATTATCAGCGACATAGGAAAATGTGTTGTTCTCTCTGCTCTCATTATATACGTAGTTGCGTATATACGTATGTCGGTCAACAAAAGGTTGCAGCCTGAACAATCGTCTCTATGGAGAGTCATGTCTCATACGCCCTTTTCGTTAGCTCAAAGTCGATATGTACCGAGTGAGAAGACCGTATAGAATAGTACGATATAGTATGTCGAATATGCGTACCGCCCGCGCACAAATGCGTTTATAATATTCACCCCGTGTACACAGAGAGGGTGGCGAAAGGTCGGTATATGGTTGAGGAGAAATTGGAGTGGGCAGAAGGGCCCAGGAGGAGTCGAGGGCGAAACCATTTTCTCTCTTTTTCGCTCTCATTGCATCTCGGTCTTTCCTATCCACGGTTTTCTTTCCTTTTCTTTTATTCGCCTGATGGAATGAAAGCACAAGGGGGTGTCAAAGTTGTGTGCCGCTTTTTGAGAATTGATAAAAAAATGCTATGATTGAGGACACGTCGGAAATACTCGTACTGTGATTGCATTCGTTGATAAAAAAAAAGAAATTAACGAGTTTTCGAAAGTGCTTGCGAGGCGCGTGGAATCTTCGGTTAAATGCACAGTAGTTTTCAGCTTTTTGCTTGATGCTTTTGATGGCTGGATCCAGCAGTTTATCTTCTATTTCTCAAACACCGCGCGTTCATCTTGGAATTTGAAAGGATTAAAGTTTTGTATTGTGAGACTTGATGTGGGTTTGCTCGCCGGCATACAAACGATTGTGCATCGCAATTTCCTACGCCTATTTATCGGCGGAGATGGAAAAGTTATACGTACAATGGGCTTGGAGAAATGCTCGGAAGTCTCCAATCAATTGCAATATGCGCTTTCACAAGAGATTTCACATGACTCTGAAGTTTGCACCGTTGAAATGCAACGAAATTCATTTTTATTTTCAACAAAAATAATTATCCAAATGCAGAGAATGTAATTACGATGATAAAATGATCCATTTTTGCCATTCGAAAAGCATATCGGCTCGAAAAATTTGGATGACATTGAAAATTGAACGAATCTTCAATAAAATTCAATATTTTTCGATGCCTTCCAACGTTGCAAACTTCAGCATCATGATTTCACTTACAACGCTTGAAACGACGTCAATTTTTATAGAAACCGGAATTTTAAAAAATCACACGATCAAATATTTGCTACATAATCCGGGAGCTTGAAGTCGTTCATTTTTTAAAAATACTTTTCTTATTGCTTTTTTTTCGGGATGGCCTTACATGGTTATGAGATTTACTGCACAACTGCGTAATGAAATGATATCATACTGCGGATTGTACGTGTTCCACGAGCAATAGAGCTTGTTGGCGTTGAAAGGGAAAGCGATTGGAATGCGCGCGCGCGCGCGTCAATTTTAGGACGAACTGATCGCGCGAGCTCGCCTCCACCGGTTAGTTCCGTGGAGAGCGGCGCTCATCGTGCTTCTTCGGAAACACGCATTCAGTCACGTCGAGGACCCTTACAAGAGGGTTGCGTTTTCACCCTGATCTTCCTCCGTGCGGTCGTCGCTCTTTCCGTCTTATTCGCGAATACTATCGAAACGACTAGTGATCACGTGACAATTTTCCACCCGCAAATGTTACAATCTACCTCTAATTTTCTATGCTCTCATTATCTCCGATAATTTCAATACTAATTGGAGAAAGTATTATAAACATTTACTGGATTTACTGGATTTCGATCCCATTCGGTGGATAAATGCGAAAAAATAACAAAGATATAAATAATTTTGTACGAATTAATATTTTTCTAACGATTTAATTCATTTTGAAAATTATATTCATATTGATAGAAATAGTTCGTAACGATTCTCAGTGTGTAATTGTGGAAAAGTTGGGAAAAAATATCTGAAAATCGTGACAAGTTGGGAGGGTTAACGATAATTTGAAAAAAATGTGCCCACGATGTCCGGAGCATCGTCGTCGGGACTCAAACAACCGAGTGTATTCTCGGCAATCAGGAGTACGGGGGCAAAGCCAAAATCGAAGCTCTGTAAATTAAGCTCAATTAGATCGTCGCCGAAAAATCAGCAGATCGCATTTGCTCCGGGAGTGATAAACGAACAAGTATCGTCGTCCAGTGCGGTCAGTTTTACTCAAACGAGTTCGACCGATAAATCGCGAATATTTTCATCCAAAAATTCGGAATCTTCGTCACCAGCGAAATCGTCGAATTCGTCGCCTCGACGACGTTTGCAAATTGACGAATTTTCACGAATTAATAAAAATCGGCGATCGAGCCCGTCGCCCAAAGGGTCGCCGAGGAAATTTCAGGATATTCGCGCTTCTTGCGTTCAAACTTACGAGGAAAATATTCATTCGGACGAGATGGGTTTTGGTTTTGGAAATTCATCGTCCAATGGCATGAACGACGAGACGGCCATGTCGTTTCTTGAATTCGAGTCTTTGTACACACTCGAAAAAGAATTGACGCAATCGCGACGTGAAACTATTGCTGAACTCGATGAAAAGTGTATTTTTGGTGGGTGGTTCGGCACTCGACGAGGCGTTTACACCGAATTACCCGATCCTGCTTGTAGAAATACCGAATTTCTCGACAAAAGTGGTATCAATTATCATCCCGGTGCTTCCAGCGTGATGGAATTAAATTCATCCCCGAGCATCTCCCTTGGAACATCATTGATACCCTCCGAGGGCTTCAGTTTCGCTCCTGGCTGGGCACTCAATGCCGAACATTATTATCAATGGCAGCAACGTGGAAAATCGACCCAGCAGGTACTTTTCGATCAATTGCTATTCGGCCAAGTGCTTTTTGTCGGAATAATATCAAATTCATCGCTCAAGTAGACAGAATATTATTTTCTTCGTTCCTATGATTGGCGCTACAAAAATATTTATCATAATAATAATTAGAGTCGTTATTATAGAAGGATGGCAACGTTTTTTCATTCAGGACGAATTTTCTTTCCGTGTTATCAAAATTTCAGCCTCAGGATTATTCATTAGCCGAAACATGATGATAATTTCAGTAGAAACGAATATGTTGGCATTGAAATTGGATCAAGTATGATTTTCATGAAACCTCGAATTTGAATGTTCCATTATAAGCGCGAATGGCAAATTGCTACAGGATTTCATTCGTTGAACTCATTCCAAGCTCCATATGATGGATGATGCTGAGTTTGCCACGTTGGAATGCAACGAAAAATATTTTATTTTATATTTTTGATTCGTTCAAATTTCAATTTCATCCAAATTTTCCGAGCCGATATGTTTTCGCAAAAAATAATTATTTTTGCCAGATATAAAAAAGAATTTCGTTTCATTCCAACGATGCAAACTTCAGAATCATTATGATGGGCGCATATAGAAATAATGCTTGGATATTAGCACATACTTTTAATTATCTGGGTCTGTTTCCATGATTTTCTCCGCAGGAATGTGTAATGAACTGTCAAGCGCAGACTATCAGGCAATTTAGTATTGTTCAAACATTTATACGCACCCCGAATTTTTTTTTGCTTTCTGCTGGATTTTCCGTCTGGGGTTTTAGTCCCTGTCGAATCTCTAACGCGGTAGCAGCAGAGAGCAACAGCGTAACATGGCAATTATGGCTGCTGCGACAGGTTTGTGGTGTGGCTTGGAAAATTTGGTACTTGGAGCTTTGGCGTAACATTAATCGAAAAACCGGAAGTCGATTTGGCCGGTAAACCTCGGAGAGTCCTACCGGCCCCTCGATATGCAGACAAAGTGCAGCAGAAAATTGCAGTGCATCCGCGCGCACGAGCCACGCACACAATCCTTTTATTCTCGCGGTGTCTGTCATTTGGGCACCCTCTCGTATTCGTGCTTCGAATTGTTTTCTTTTTCACTTTTTATGCATAGATGCCAGGCTCGAACGGACCTTGCGTGGCAGCTTTTTTTGGCAACGCGCTCATTGTTCCCCTCTTTCGGACCCTCTCGTTTTTATCCAGGATTTCATAGTTCTCAAAAATATGGCTTTGAGCATTGTCACTTTGAAAATATTTAAAAACTTTTTTTTCTTTCGTCCATTCAAATTCTCTGCGTGAAGATGCTCTTGCGAAAAAAAAAAAACATTCCCGTATCCATTGTTCGAAAGCCTCGTACACGTCGTCATTATTTTCTGCATATTTTTTGTTTCTGCAAACTGACGAATTAGCCAGAACGAAAGATTTTCTTCTTTACGATTGGGCACTTTTGGAGAATAAACTTTCGGGATCATCGATGCGAGCTGGCTAATACGTCGTATTTCTTTCTCAACTGTATATTCCGTATAACTTGGTTGATGATTATCCGCAATACGATATTTCGTAACGTGGAAATTTGTGTTTCCACAACGTCAAACTCGGGTGAGCTTCCGTGGTGGCGGTGGTGCGCTTTCTCGGGGAGGGTTTTACGCCCAAGAAACACAGAGATGCTCGAGAATCCTCGGTACCAAGTTTCGGAGAGTGAGAGGTTGAAAGGTTCGGGACTGTTCTTTGCTAGGGATAAAGGGAGACCAAGTAAGAGAAAGACGGAGATGGAGAGTCTATCAAATATGCTGCCCGAGGGTGTGAAGATACTTTGATCAAGACCGGCGGGCGCCCTCAGAATTCTCTCAGCACACTTCTCTCGTGGTCCACACGATGTTTACACTAAGGGACTAAAGTGTACGTACAGGGTTTGCTCTCGCACGGCTATACACCCAGCGGAGAAAGCAAAAGTGAAAGCATTCGTATAGACATTGGCCCTAATACCAGTAGAAATACCGTCTTTGCTCGCTGCTGCTTTTTATCAGTTATTTTCTTCTTCTCGTTTCGTCCAATCCGTGGATTGCTCTGCACATTTCTTTACGATCGAGCAACATGAATCAGCGATACTGCTCGTTGGCAAACGGAAAGTTTTTTTCATCAGGACATGGAATTAAAAATCGGTTCACCTGAAAAAAGTCTTTATTTTGCTGAAATTGTGCATAATTTTTATCCAGCTCGTTGCCTGTGATGCGTTATTCTTAATGCATCTGAAGGTTGCATCGTTGCAATGCAACGAAATTCTTTTTTATATTTGGCACAAATAATTATTCAAATGCAGAATGTAATTACTATGATAAAATAATTGATTTTGGCCTCCCGAAAAACAAAATTAGCTCAAAAAATTTGGATGACATTGAAAATTGAACGAATTATCAATAAAATCAAATATTTTTCGTTGCCTTCCAACGTTGCGAACTTTAGCATCATCGCTGTATGCATCTGAAGTTTGCATCGTTGGAATGCAACGAAATTCTTTTTTATATTTGGCACAAATAATTATTCAAATGCAGAATGTAATTACTATGAAAAAATAATTGATTTTGGCCTCCCGAAAAACAAAATCAGCTCGAAAAATTTGGATGACATTGAAAATTGAACGAATTATCAATAAAATCAAATATTTTTCGTTGCCTTCCAACGTTGCGAGCTTCAGCATCATTTATTCTTACATAACCTTCGATCTAATGAGACGTCAAACGAGACATCGTGTGGTTAAATTCTGTTAAGCTTTAGATAACGTACCGGAAACGCGGGTTTCGTCTTTGAAATTTGCTTCACGACAACGATGGAGATCGGTGTGTATGAGACATATATATTAGCTCTTTGAATCTCAACGATGTTAAGGGAAGCGTGTAGCGCGAGAATGAGTTCCGGGACAAGGGTAGAGAGGAAAACCCATAGGGAGGACGTTGAGTAAAAGACGTTCAGAGACTCTGGGCAGCGAGAATCGAAACGCTCTTGATCCTCTCACTCTCTTTTAGCAAAAGGGGCATTTGTTCCCTTCGCCCTTTCCTGCACCTCTGAGACGAAGGAAAAGACTCAAGAGGGTAAAACCGCGGGGCTTCGGGCTACGGAGGCATCTCTACGAGCTCGTAACTATTTTCGCGGGGCTGCAAATTGCCAATTGAACGAGTAACTGATTTAAGTGGAGGTAGCAGGCACATGTACGTAAACTCATCGTCCTTTTCGGCAGCAAGCCGCAGGGACTGACGTGCACAAATTCATCATTTTATACATCTATATATATTCGTCTATTTATGTAGCTGGTAATATTACGGGTGCACGCATCAGACAGTCTATAAAATGTATATCTGATGCTTCCACACTATGGATGTATATTTGGGGGATGAACCTACCCCAAGGCAAAACGAATATCTCTGCCTTTATCGCGCCCACTTCGCCACACGCAACTTTCTATCTTACAACGCCAAATGTATATATGGAATCGTCGCGTTTCGTCGATTCGTCAGGGTGCTTATTAGGCCCGGACAATGCACGAGGATCGCAGAACTTCTAAATCACACATTTTACGGCAATTAAATGTTTAATTTCAAACAATTAGAGCAATACAGACATTTCTTTAGTAACAAGAGCGATGTTGCAGATTTATTGCTCAAAAGTGATTCGTCTTGCCAACAAGATTGAACGAGATTTCGATCGAACGAAAATCATATTTTTTCTCCTGTCCTGCGGAATTTCTCTAATGGGGTTTTTTTTCTTTTGTGCTATATTCGTGATCCCCGTCATCCCAACGTCCAATTCCATATTAAATTACAGGATAGCCGATCTAGTTTTATCTTCCCTCCTTTCCCTATCTACATGTTTTCTTCCTTTTTCTTTTATTCTACGTTTGCCGCGTATGAGTCATCCTGCACTTTCGTCTGTCGCTAGTGGAGTGGACGCTTACAATGTGAGTTCTGTCGCCCCCTGATGCGTTGATAGGTGAGCACATAACGAGACGAGAAGATGAAAGATCGTGAAATTGCTGCGAAACTCAAGATCCGTTGTTTCTGATGAAGACCGAATGGTTTTTGGAATAATAAAATACAAAACGTGGAATATAAAAAATGGAAACTTGGATTTGATCTCGAAGTTTTTAAAAATTATTCAGGATATTCAGGCAACACAGAGTCGAGTCCTGTGGAAATAACTTTATCGAGTTTTTCGCAAACGAAGCTCAGTGACGGAAAACTAGAACAAACGCGTGATTCGTTTCGGTAGTTTTATTTTTTTCCAATTCTATGCTCACGCGTGATCGAAAAAACGTCACTCGCAATTTGATTCTCGAAGGAATGGTGCGACGATCGAATTGTCTGGGCGGGAACCGACGACGAGCAGGGATTCTCTTTCCATTTATCTCTCTCTCTCTCTCGCTTTATTCCCCAACCCTCTCTCTCTCTCTTCGATATTCGACGAAAAAATTCCAGCGAACAAAATACTGTGTTCGAATTCTGTGCAAATCGAAGGGGAAGGATGTGCGGATGGCAGGGTAAATCTGCCTCACACCCTTGCACTTGTGCGTAAGGGCACTTCTTCCTTTTACCGTTTAATTGGTGTACTGTGCTCCATTCTGTAGTGTAGAACACACGAGGGGCAAACCAGAAGAGAGAGAGAGAGAGAGCGAGAGGAAGCAAGTTCTCTGACTCGCCCTTTGCTCCTGTTGGGCGTCGAGGGTCCCGCCTTGAATTTGCCAAAGGTCATCTCGCGGGAAATTGATGTGAAACTCGTATCGCAGTGTATGTAAGAGCGAGAAATGCGATCGATGAGAAAAGGGAAAAATGTTGAAGGAAAGCATCTTGATTGAAACCTTTGAGACCTTTATCCCTTTGATACTTTCCTTCCTGCGCTTAATTCGTTCGTTTTTTTGCTTCCTCGTCGCGAGTGCTTAAGGCTTCACGGGAAGCCAAGCAATTTGCCCAAAATTCATCGAGTACACATTGTTGGAGTCAACGGAAATTCAGAATTTAATACATTTGTTTCATATTCTTATTTCAACAAAAAGCTAAACAATTGGGAGTAAATAAAATTCAAAGACTAGGCGATATTTTTTTTTGAACTATTCGAAATTTCTTCACGCCCCAAAAATGTGACGGTTTCGAATTTATCACCTGATCCAAATTAGGACGAACTGCCTGGATATATAGAGACGTGCAAGATCCTCGTGTTGGGTTCGAAACCCAGAGAGGGAAACGAGAGGATCTCAAAAAGACACATATCACGTATGTGGGAAAGAAAAACGCGAAGGGCTCGAGGGTCGACTAGGGCGAAGGAAGGAGCAGTATACAATCACCAAAAGGCGAGCAAGAGATTGACTCGCATGGAGGTAAGAGAGAAAGGAGATAGATCCGGGCCACCCTTGCAACGAATGTCAGAGCTCGTTAGAGCACACGAAGTAAGTTGGCTCGACGAACCAAGAGTTTTGCCTCTGGCTTGGCATTTTCCTAATGCGAGAGACAGAGAACAAGCAAACGAGAGGGACTCTCTCAGTTATATACGTGAGTCGAAAGAATTATAGCAATTTCGTAGGCCTCGGAATTTCGAATGAGTCGCAAAACGCGTGCTGCTACACTCGTCCTTCCCCCCCCCCCCCTCCCTTCTCTCCGCCTCGATCTCCATGTCGTTTCACTTTCTCACACTCACAAAATGTCATGTACTACTCTACTTTTGCATTTTGTACACTGATGTATACGTCTTGTAACTTACTGATAAACGACAGAAAAAAAAACAATCACCAACCAAGACTCGTACACGCTTGGGCAAAAAGATTTATCGATTGCCAGGAGTTACTACCGTCGCCTGTGAGCTACATCACGGCAAACACACAAAAGTTACGACAACTTGTTTCCTTCTTTTTTTCTTGTCTCGTAAAGTTCAGACTTGCCGTTTTTTTTCCAGAGTTTAAATTCAATCGAATTGCACTTGACTCCATGCCTCAGATTTTCAACCATGGAACAACAAAATTGTCTCATCCGATCTCTCGAATGTGACAATAATTTATTTGAATCTTGCATATAAAATGACTTTCCGCTCAAGACAAAAATCATTGAGACAAACAAAAAAACCATTTGCAAAAAGACATTTATTGATTTATAGATTTGGCTTTTCTGTATTGTGCATGTAACCCGGCACACGTTACGACACTCGAATCTCTGCACCGCGGTACTGTCGTTTCTAGCATAATTTACGAGTTGCAAACCACAATATTTCATGAAGAAAAAGAATGCCTTGATAAATATGAACTCTGACGTAAATTATAGGGATTGCAAATGACTTTGAAGTTTGCATCGTTGGAATGCAACGAAATTCATTTTTATTTTCGACAAAAATAATTATTCAAATGCAGAATGTAATTACGATCATAAAATCATCCATTTTTGCCATTCGAAAAGCAAACCGGCTCGAAAAATTTGGATGACATTGAAAATTGAACGAATCTTCAATAAAATTAAATATTTTCCGATGCATTCCAACGTTTATCGTATCGAATGTTTATCGTATCGAATGTCCACGCGACGAATTCGCTCGAGAATAAAAACGTTATCGAAGTGGACATTAATTTTAATGATTCCTAGAACCATAAATTATTGCGTGATTTTTTTCGAGAGCACTTGTTTCGCTGCATCTCGAGTCGACACATCAGTAAGGTCGAATCGCCCATGTTTGCTTTTATATAAAATCTAAGGAACGGTGTATATCCATGTATATGGCGATTGTTTTTCATTCACGCGCCTGTTCATTGTCTTCTTGTAACGCTCACGCGAAGTGCGTACGTAAGAATGCTCGGAGAGTGTCGCGAATAAATATCCACGCCCGTATCCCAACCGCGAGTATAGCAATCGTTCGTGCGTCTTTAAGTCTTGGTGCACGGGGATCCCTGGCAATACACTCGACATTTTCATCCATCTATTACATCTTTTTTTCACTATTTTTCATTGGATAAAAAAAAAAACGGATTTTTTGAAAGAGAATCCTCGAGGGCGGCAGACGTCTCGCGTGTGCCCTTCTCGCAATATCTACACGCACACACGTATACGTGACAAACGACAAAAACACGGCAAACAACGTCACGCGAGTCTTACACACATATATCGACACATTCAAGCAAATATTAATGTATATAAAATTTACTGTATAGTCGCAACAAAATACGAGCAGGCAAACATGGTCGTTCGATGCACTCAACACATTACGACACAAGTATGGTGAGCTGTACAATGAACAGGGTTGGGCTTGTTTTTTTTAATTTTATTTTCCCAATAATCTTGCGTACGTTCGTATGTGGTTTCCCTTCGGACATATGGCCTTAAAATTCCTAGATAACGAGCTAATTGATCGTTTGGTCACGTCGCTTAATTACTTTAATTTACGATCTTTCTGTCGAATGAAAATCGTGATTGGCACTCAAAATAATGAGGAAGGAAAATGTAATTGAAAAGGAATTCTCGCTCGATCTTACGTGGCGAAAATTCGATAAATTGACTCTCGTGAGATTTCGAATTTTTGGAAATTTAATCACGAATGATTGTATTGCAGTGTTTATTTGTTCGTAAGTGAAATATTGTGTGTATAGGATGACGAGCGAGGTTGTATATTTGGAGTGTTGCACGTGCATACTCGCGTTCGTCCCGTATAATGACGCGTAGGTGCAACTCATTCATAAAACATGTAACCCACGTGTGTGCGATAGCTCTGGCGCCGTTTCTTCTCTGGTTTGCACGTACGCAACTGCAGCCTTTTAAGCGATGTGTCCTCTGGGAAGGAAGAATCCCACAATTCACATATAAGAGCATCCTGCTATACCATTCCGGGGCTTCTGTTGTCTATTCGCGTGGAAATAATGGCCGCGTGGACTGGATGCCCGTGAGGAATGCTGCAAAAATGAGATTACACGGGATGTCGCTCTGAAGTGTACCAATTATTATCGAGGGTTATGGGGAAATGACAATAATTTCTGATGGACGATATTGAAAGGATAAATAATCGTTCGGGATCGATACGATAATAACATTTTTTTCGTATTGAACGCGTGAGACTTTCGTGCGACCAATAAAAATGCCGTTCCGTTCGCGAGAAGAAAGCCAATCGATCTCAATGTCTTCGGAAACATGGTCACGTACGCGAAGGATGCAGAGAACGAAATAATTATCGCGGTTTTGCCAGCAACCGAAATTCGTGCTCTCCGTCGCTCATCTCTTTCTTTTTGCCACGTCCAACTTTTTTCTTTCTGCTCAGATCGCTACGGAGAGCAGACTTGGTTTGCGTATGCGCGGTCGATGACATTGCGAACCTCAAATTCAAAGGGTGCAAACTTCGACAAACATTAGTCCCGAATATTTAATTTTGATTTCATCGAGCGTTTTCGTCTTTGGGGATATTTAACTTGCAAATCGTCAACGAATCACTTTGAAAAGTGTTTTGTGATATTAATGCAATATATTGTGCGCGCCTCAGTCAACAGCGTCGTTTCTCATTCACAAACACGATGCACAGAAATTCATAGTGGTGAGATGTGTAAAAATAACTCTCGGCTCCCATCTCCTCTTTCGGGCACACACCATGTAGCCATGGTAACGGGGATATATGGGAATAAAACGCATTTTCCCGATTCCCAAACGCTGCAATCACCGCGGAATACAAGTTTTTGCCACGTTGTGTACCAAAAGAGTGTTTTTTCTACTAGACCTTTGTATTTGCGTGAGTCAACTAGTTTGTTTTTTCGTTTTTTCCCATCACAAGTTAGTGTTTTAGTTTTTTAAATATGCATGTGGGAAAAAACAACGAAGGAGACAATTCGCAAAACGGCGCGCTGCGCGATGGAAAAATTCACGAAAAGCGAGTGTATAGTCTTCGTCCCACTATATCATTCTTGCTGAACACGTACGAATCGTCCTGAGGGAAGATGAGGGTGCATTCTCGGAGGCTCCCGGAGTGTTCTTTTCGTCTAGGGGACGATAATTCAGTTACAGTGGTTGCCAACCGTTACCGAAGAAATTTTGGACTTTCAGGCTTTTCCTCTCGCTCAGGCTTTTGTGTCGTCAAAGTTTCGCTAAAACTTGAAGTGAACCTCGCTGGGTTCACGAGGGTTCGCTTGACAAAACTACCGGGACACCGGTCCATCGGAATCGGGGATGTTGTCTCTCCCGTCTCGTCTTCTTCGACACACTCGAGTAGTTTGAAAGTAATTATGAAGAAAATTCACAAGTCGTCGGGCTTTCAGAGCAGAGTTTGACTTATTTACTTTTCAGTATTTTTCACTTCTTTCCCACGTTCCACGCGGCAGTTCGTACCGATAAAAACATACAGAAAACTTTATTTTCTCAATATCATCCCCATTTGACTCATAGGAAATTAATCAACGCAATGATATCGATCAGTTTCCAACAAAAGTCATTGCAATCAATTGGAATATGCGTGTCATTGAGATTTTTTTTAACCAAATAAAGAACAGTTGGAATGCATCGAAAAATATTTAATTTTATTGAAGATTCGTTCAATTTTCAATGTCATCCAAATTTTTCAAGCCGATATGCTTTTTGAATGGCAAAAATGGATCATTTTATCATCCTAATTACATTCTGCGTTAGAATAGATATTTTTGTCAAAGATAAAAATGAATTTCGTTGCATTCCAACGATGCAAACTTCAGAGTCATTATTTTCGGTTTTTACATGACGACAACTTGCCCTTTCCCTAACGTATCCTTTCCACAATAAAATCTTAATATCACCACATCCCTGATGCTACTTCTCTTGATTCACTTATCAAGAATAATAATGAAGATAGCACCCTCAACGAGCATTAACACACCCTCTTCCCGTTTCTCTATACTCTAATACCCTTCTGCTTCCGCACTTCGCATTTCCATCCCCTTATCCAAAAGACATCCCTCTCTCTCTTTCTCTTTGTCTCTCTCAAGCTTGCTTCTGGACCGTGCAAAATTCCATAATTGCATATCCAGTCGTGTAACCGTTGACTAAGTGTGTGTGAAACTTCTTAACATATTCTCGGGATCCCGCGGTAACGCAATGGATATACAAAGACACGTTGTGTTGCTCTCAGTCGTGCGGATGGTAGCCGAGCGAGAAGCGGAGAGTTAATCGGTGAATTTCACTCGGTTCGTGCGATGCCTTCTCTCTCCTGCTTCTCGGATATGGCCACAATGAGATTTTGTGTATATCTGCGTCTCACTCCAAACGACCGTAATATTCCCTCACTATGTGCGTTTTCGTCGAAGCGACAACTTTGTGGTGCTCGCCAGCAGGATTCTGCGTCGGCCACGTCACGACAGACCGCCAAAGGGGTTCCCTCGTACCGGGAGGGTCGGAGGCGCACACCGGGGAGCAAAGCGAGAGGTAGAGAGGCCGCGTGAGTGGCACAGACGTCGAAAATAATACATACGTCCGTACGTTGATGTTTACGTGTGTGTGTGCGTGTGTTTATCGCGTACGTATGAGTGGCCGGGTGTGTATGTGCAGGATACGAGAAGATACAAAAGCGAATTGTCGAGAGAGCGAAAGAGAGAGCCAATGAGGGTAAAAAGAGGAGCAGACTTGCATGTGCCTTTGTCGTGCGATTACGAAGGAGCTACTCTGATGCTCGGGGGCGTGTGCCCATCCGCCAAAGACTGAAATTAGGTTCGCCGTGATATCGAGATAGCACTAAGGGAGGAAAAAGCGGCAGAGGACCAAAAAAGAAAAACGAAAATGAAAGCACGAGGAAAAGGGCGCGTCCCGCGCTCGTCCATCGAGGGCTCAACGATCTTTCATGGAGTATCAAACTTTTTTCTTTTCTCCTATCTCCTCTTCTGTGTGTACATTTTCCTAGATTTCTTCGCAATTGCACGGAGATTCTCTCAAAGTTTTCAAGCCTATCGAACCAAATTACATTCAATATCGCTCGTATTGACATTTGAAACGAATAATAACTGAATTAATTACTCGTGATTTTGTCACTGAGCAAATGCAAAAGATTTCGAGATTTCGAACATTTTTTTAATTGCCAATCCGTCGGAGTTATATGATGCTAAAGTTTGCAACGTTGGAATGCAACGAAAAATATTCGAATTTATTGATAATTCGTTCAATTTTCAATGTAATCCTAAATTTTTAAGCCAATATGCTTTTCAGGTGGCAAGAATCGATCATTTTATCATCGTAATTGATAATTATTTTTGTCAAAGATAAAAAATAATTTCGTTGCATTCCAACGATGCAAACTTCAGAATCATCGGAGTTATTGGTCATTTCAAGGTCAACGCTTCCATCTTTCGCATTAAAGTCCGAATTACGAAGCCTTTGATACGTTTTCAATGAGATTAATTGAGTCCAGGTTCATTTGGACCATTGAAAATAAACAGTTGGGCATTAAAAACTGTTTGATTGAGTGGATAAACTCTGACTTGCTGCACAGTGACGTTTCGTCTGCCTTACGCAGCTTGTCACTGCGACCCCTGCACAACGACTTTGTGTACACTTTTGCTTATGTTAAAATCTCCATTCCGTTCATCTCGTCTAGCGTGTTGGTTTGGGTCACGGCTTCTGTATAGCCCGTGCATAACCTCACATAAGATCCTACAGGACCCTTTTTTATCTCATCTATTTTTGACTACCAAACTGTCTACAGACCGACCGTTCCGCTGTCGCTCTATTTCCCTCTCTCGTTTTTATCTCTTGCCTGCTCTTTTGACGCGGTGACAGGAATAACACGGAAGGAAAAGAGGGCGATGTCCTCGAATTGCTGGCTTACAAGTACCTTCTACACTTTTTCCTCCATTTTTCATTAACCCACGATTGTCAAATGACGTTTGTGCACTTTTTGTCCAAAATAAAACATCGCGCGTCGTTTTAATCATTATGAACTTGTATCGGAACATAATAAAGTCTCATTACGCAATTAGACGTGCGGTTAGCCAACTTAGAATTTGGTGACGGACATTTAAATTAATTGAGACTAAATTTGCCCGCGTTGAAGACGAATCTTATTCGAATAATTCACTCGAGTCGTGCCTTAAGAACCCGGAAATCTTGGTGAACATAGTAACGACAGGTATATCGTTGCGGAGGTGAGGAGGATCAGGAAAAGTTTTCGCATAGGTGTTGGGAGCTCGGGAGGAAGTTGCACGTGGACGAAATGACGCTCGTTATCCTATTTAAGATGCTAAATTTAAGTGACACTCGAGTGTCCACATAAGTGCACACGCACTAACACGTTTATCCTCGTGCGCCTAGTTCCAATGAGATATGTATACGCGTACGTTGTGTTGTAATGAGTCAGCGTGGTGAAATTTAGTCGCGATCGTATATATTCTAACGCGTGTTTCGCACCGGCGTAGTATATTAAAGCTGCGTCGACGGGATAAGCTTAGTCACAAATTACCTCGTCTCTCTGTCACACTAATGCGCAAAATCCCGATGGATCAGACCGCGAATTACGTCAGAGCATGTAAAATTGTTCGATGCGATCTATACTGTAATCCAAAAGTTTCTCTCGCGTGGATAATGGTCCATGACAAAAGACGAAATATTTGCAAACGTTTGTTGGTTTTTTTTTCTCACGCTATTTCATATTCGCACGAATTTTTGGGTCAAACTTGATTTTCGTGTCGAAATAATGTGAATTTTGTTTACGAATGCATCGCCGGAGAACAGCGAACTATATCTGTCCGATTTAAAAGACTATAATTTTTTTTTTCATTTCTTGGCGAGGCAAAGTCTTTGTGAATTATGTTGCTCGGATTCGTAACGTTGGCGAAACGTATAATTAACTTGAATGTAAATTCGAGAACAACGAAATTGGGCCTTGAGGCTAGTTCGCCTTTTTCTCAAGTCGAATCCACTAGAAATTTGAAAAAGTTAATGCGACGAATCGATGATTGATCACTCGGATAATTCTTTTCTCTTCATTTCACGGTCCACCGGACGTAGAACTCTCAAGTGTTGTCTCGATGATTGATTGCAGGGATAATAATATTTTTTTACCCGACATTTCGATCAGCCGTTTTTACTACCACATAACTTTTTGCACGCTTATTATTTCGCATTGTAAATTTACTGGTGGACGGGGACTAATGTGCCAAACGTCAAAATGACCCGGTACACCTTAAAGTGTCTGGGATTTTTTGTTTCATATTTTGGTAACGCAGACATACAAATTAATCTGCGGCCCGAGTTTTTGGCCTCAGGGCTGATCGATATTGAAGTTTCCTAGCGATTATCACTCTCGGTACTGTCAATAAAGTATTTGCATTTGTTTTATTGAGCGGAATGCACATATGGAGTTGTTGGCGTAAAATGAAACGATTTCCTGTCAAATTTTCGAATCCTCATTTAGCTTGTGTCTCAATTCTATTCCTGGTTAATTAATGCGAACGCCAAAATATGGACAACGCACGTTGTCAACTTCTCGAATCACGAATTTATAAGGATCGATCGTAAATTTTAATATATTCGCGTGTTTTTGCTGCACACGTAAAAAGAAACTGTCACATATCGACTCCGAATGGGGAGTTTTTATTTTATTTCGAAAACATAGAAGTTGGACCATGAAAAAACTACGAAATGGGGCGAGTATGTGTGGAAAAGCTCGGACATGTATATAGTTTGTGTCAAGTACGTTAAACGGCGGCGAGAGGGGCGCGTGATGGGCGGCATTACAATTAATGATGGGTGAATGTGTACATATACGTTGAAGCGAACGGAATAGCAATCGATAGTTGGCCGGCACCTGCCCTGAATGCTCATGTGTCTTCTCCCCTTCCTCACTAATGTGGCCTTTGACGGAGGACGGAACACTCGATATGCGTTTTTTTTTACACTTTGACCACCCTCTATGAACTTTTACAATACATACGCGCTCGTCTATATTGCGCTCTCTTTTTCTGTAGGGACTTTGGTTGGTATTTTTTGCTCTAATGTACGTTCCGTCACGTACGTCAGGAGCATGTCTAGGAATCGGCGAAGGACGTCTCTTTCGAACAGAAGGCCTGACCTCTCGTATCGTTGCGACATTTCGAATCATTTCGCATAAAAAAAAAGGATTTACTCGAAAAATTATGCTACGTCGAGATCTTTGGGGCTTTCGCAGATTTTCTGGAAAAATAACTTTTTCCAGCTTGACATCGATAGAAGTTTCGAGCTCGCGATAGACTCTCTTGGATTTTTTTCTTCTTTATTTTTGGCCGAGATTTATGGCAACTCCGTTAACATACAAATGAAGGTTTGAGTCTTTAAATTCACGGATGTCGCCGTTTGATAATGCGGACGAAACACTCAAACATGTGAAAATTTCAGAGAATTGTCAAGTTGAAATTAAAAAAAAAAAAATTTCGTATTGACCAACGTGGGTTATTGTTCTTTGTTCGAAAACGGGAACGTGCGTCCATTCCTCACGTCTAAATTCGTCCTAAAGTACCCAACAGACTCTTGGAATCATTATCATCGTGACGACGATTGTCTGGTGATATTCAAGACGGGCCACGCCGCACAACTGTCGGGAAAATCCCAAACTAGCGTGTATACTCGTCCTCTGAAGTCTCAGTCAAGTTGACGCTGTCACGAATCTCTGCGATGATGTATCTCTCGACCCGCGCGTCCTAGCGTCGCACGTCACTATTAGCACGCCTGTACAGTCATACATCTAAAATACTGTTCATGCCGCGCACACACTCGTGAATTTTCCACACATATTAACGTGTGTTTCGGTATCCATTAGATCAGTAAAGTCGCTGATGATATTATAAGTGAACTTATTTGCAATATGATGCTGAAGTTTGCAACGTTGGAAAGCATCGCAAAATATTTAATTTTATTGAAGATTCGTTCAATTTTCAATGTCATCCAAATTTTTTGAGCCGATATGCTTTTCGAATGGCAAAAATGGATCATTTTATCACCGTAATTACATTCTGCATTTGGATAATTATTTTACGAGGCTGAAGTTTGCAGCGTTGGAATGCAACGAAAAATATGCAATTTTATTGACAAATTGTTTAATTTTATAAAACATCAAAATCTTTCGAGTTTATATACTTGCTGGGCCGGAAAAATCGATCGTTTTATCATTGTAATGACATATTGTTCATTTTTGTAAAGACTTTTGTCACGAAATGAATGAATTTCGTTGCATTCCAACGATGCAAACTTCAGAGTCATTTTGGAATGGTGTATAAATTTGCCTCCGTACGGAGAAGAGTTGGCACGAATTTAAAACAGGCAATAATAAATGGTTTTGCTAATGAAATAATTAAAACAAATTCAGGCATTGATTGATGCCTTTTTGGAAGCTTCGAAACAGCAAGACTTGTAGCGTTATTTTAACTTTTATGGGGCTTTCGTTTGTCTATTGGGGTTAATCTTCTAAAAGAAAAATATACGGAAGCAAAACGGTGGGCCAAATTAACGCCAACTTCTTTATGTTCGGTGTACGCGCGGTCTCTTGTGTGTATTTGGCATCGGGCGTGTTCGTAAAGGTTTATACTTATCCATAGATATATGTTTATATATACACGTATATTTGTGTAGGAGTGGAAGTAGTAGTGGCTGGAACGAAGACGACCAAGACGTCTATACCCGAACGAGCGTATAGCTGCGGGTATTCAGTTACGTCCGGTGCGTCGAGGCGTCGGGACGCTTTTCCCATTCGTTCCGTGTGTTCAAATCTCGCACCACGTGTCTGTTTATGTATAGAAAACGCCAGCAAAACGTATCTTGGCACGCGTGTCTTCTTACCTACGTCGTAAACGCTTCTCCCCACCCCCTCTGCTTTGCCACCAATTCTCGTAGTAGAATTTTTCTCTCCTCGCGTTTCACACACCCAGCATCCAAAGATGCATATCGTTGATCAGCGGCATCGTCGACCGGACGAACCGCACGTGCTCACTGCCGCGACACCCCGTGTTCATCGTTAATTAAACGGAGAATTTCAATCCAGGAATCCATTAATTGATCGTTAAGATTTACTTCTTCGGTCATTATTTACGTGTTCAGAAGCTTTTTCATTTGTTTTCAATCACGAATCATTTTGTTTTGCTCACTCCTCGTGTTTCGTGTAAGTGAAGATTTGGCTCGAGAAGTTTTCGTGAATCAAGTTTCTTTTTTTTCGCACGTGAAAAGCTTTTCGAAGACTTTTGCTACTTAAAAATTGAAATACTCGATTCTGTGTAGTGCGCTCGTTTATTTAATTACTTTTGAATAATTTTATGGACGTGAGATCGATGGAATTTTGCCTTTCGCCTCGTATTGTCATCGCGGACGACACAAATGGTCCTGCTGCTTGACAAGTGTGATAAACGACAACGTCAAACGCGATATCTCGTTCCTAAAGGAATATTAAATCAATTGAATAATCGGATAATTTGGCGATCTTCACCGTGAGTGACAAACACGTTCAACGTCTCTATCGCTTATATCGTGTTGCAGCATCTACTCGAATCAATCTCAGTCATTTGCGCTTGAGACTGGGCTTTCGGCAGTCAGAGTCTCATTTTTTTTCTATCGCAGTGTTTTGCGTTGATAATTCATATCACAAAAGGATTATTTATCGAACTATTTTTTTTTTTTCGTAACCGTGCTATTCGTTGTGAGTGTTTGCAATCGTTCCTTGAGGATTATAATTCAATATTTATCCGCGGAAAGATACGATGCCATTGAACTAACGAGTGAAACTACAAAAATCTTGACATTATAACGTCCGCACGGAAACGCATCGCGTGATTGTGTTGCGAGGAAAACAGTGAATGTTCGATCCGCCAATTGTACGACAGTTAATTACTACGAAAATTCTTGCACCGATCGACGGTCTAGATGTCGTTCTAAACTCGTTGAGATCGCTGTTTCGAATGATTCTCATCAAAATTCCAAAGCGAATAACATTTTTGGAATTCAGAACCCGGAAACGATCGTCGTTACTTCTTTTTCAAAGAAGTTTTGATTGATTCGTGATTGTGCCTTTAATAATTGTTTACTACGGTGAATAAATTTGCGATTAAGGTATGACAATATCTTATTGCAATATCGAACGTTGCCACGAATGTGTCTCGTCGTTTTGAAATCGTTTATCGATCAACGCGATTTATCGCAAACAAGAGATTGCACGGAGCAGTCGTCATGGCGTGCATCAGAGCACCGAGATCGGTTCGAAGCTCGAGCGACGACATTAAAGCCGATTCGACGAGGAATACGGTCCAGGTACATAACAACCAATGAAATCTTGTATTTTTCATTTGAAACTGGCACTTTTCAATCGTTCTCGCTTGACGTGGAATCATTGGATGAGAAAAGTGTGAAAAAAAGATTGAAAAACAGTTTTTTTTAAATTCCAAGCTCCAGTGATTGAAAAACGATAGAAAAAAAACCGAGAAAAAACAACAATTGAAGCACGTGTGTAAAGTAATAAAAAGCAGACGTTCCATTTTCCTCGCGCGCGGTTATCCAACGTCAACACGAGGGCCGATGTTATTCCGAAATGCTCGTAATTCCGTGTCTTTTTGAAAAAGATAAAAAATCCGAAACCCAACAGGTCCCTGCGAGATTCAAGAAAAAATAGTCGCAGAAAAAAAACATGTGAGGGTTGAAAAGCATAGGGAAAAAAATAAAGATCGAAGATGCACTGAAGCGCCAGTTCTAGTGCGTCGCGTTAGTGCCAGTGGAGGAGTCTTCTCTGTCGTTGCCCGCGAGGCGCGGTGACCCGAAATTATGAAGGAAATTATCTCATTTCTCTCTTTGGAACGAACAAAAATAGTCGCGTCGTCTCGCTCCTCACTTCTATCTGTCTTTTCCTCGTCTCCCTCTTTCTCCTCACTTTCGTCCTCCGTCTCTCGTCCGCATCGCGGCACACGCGGCGTGCGAGACTCGCGCGCTCTCTCAACAGCAGCTAAATGTTTCTCCCTTACTCGCTCTTTCTCCCGCTTTCTTCCTCCGCAGTAGCAACAGCCACGAGATTGCACCGCCGCAAATACGCGACCGAAACGCAAGTGTCTCCTTGGTACGCGTAGTACGAGGAGAATATATAGAGGTAGGACCTAAATGCAAGCGAGAGAGCTGAGTCTTAACCCAAGAATAAGTGCAACTATACAGTGTGCCCGAAAAATCGCTCCTCACAATGATAGAATCGACTTTCCATCTCTTTGTAACAAAATTCCGCGAGAAATTGATTTTCACACATTTTTCTTATGGCCACTGGAAAGCAGGAAGTTCGCTGCCAATTTCCAGGGCTTCGAACTGAGCTCGACGTGTCAAGGAATTCCAATTACCGCTCAATTATTTCAGAAACGCTGCACCCGAGAAAAAAACGTGGTACGAATTGACTCAAAACTGCAATTTCGTGATTCCTCAGATTTGTAATTGTTGCACGTAATTTTTCGGGGACTCTGTACACACTGTATATACACTAGGTGTTTGTGTCAATGTGCTTGCACCACCGAGTGCATACATCATGGATGTAAGCACGTATGGAACCCTCACAAAAAGCTCAAATTCATGTTTTTGTACTCGCTGACTAATCTTCACTCTCTTTGTACCTTTTACCACTGTCTAGCGCATTTTCTTGTCCTCTTGTTTTACTTTTCTGTTTACTATTTGCTACATTCTTCGAGACTCTCTCGCCCAACGTTGTTTTCACTCAGAGCAGGTTCAAGTCGTGTCGATCTGTCAGTGACTTCGTATTACACATCACAGTTTTTATGTTCACGATCTGAAGAGCTGTGTTTTAACTCGGTTGACAGGGAAGTTGAATATCTTTACGAGCATCCCAGCAATGAAATTCAAAGTTAAGTGGTTCGAGGCGATGGGACGCAGAGGCGAATCTGTTGAGCTCTAGTTTTACGAATTATCGGACCCTTATTAGAAAAATAAATGCTCGTTACATTGGTAGATTTAATTTCATAGTTTTATATCAATTTTAACAGCTCTCGTTTCGCTTTTTATGATCGTTCATTACTGTCTCTGTGGCTGTTCGGCATAATGGTTTAATGTTTTATTCTTCCGGATACATACAAGCAAAGGGTGGGGCTTTCCAATATAAAATAACTCTTGGGAATTGCCAGCAGCGTAGAGCTCCTCAGATATTTCTTGTGACTCACAAAGTTGTTTTCTGTATTAGATTAAATTACTACATGTAAACACGTGTGTACACGTGGAATAGAGAGCAAGTAACAAAGTTTCGAAGTTTTGTTGCACACAGAGCTGTTATTGTTTACAGTGAGCTCTATCCGCGCTCTATGGTTATGATGACGTATTCACCATTAGTCGTGCTCTCGGTGTCAAGGCACACTCTCTATACTCCACCATTAGTCTTGCGCTTTCAGTGTACCTCGACTGCATTTCCGCACAGTCGCCCCGTTAGCCGTGTGTCCTCTTTGTGCTCTATTATAAGAACAAGGAGGATTATTGTATGGTATTTAATAATTGCTAGAGTTTCTCTTTTTCTCTACTCTATATTTTCTTCGTGCACTTATGGCTTCCAGCACCAAATTCCGTTGTTTCGAAAGCACGCCATTATGTTTCGATGACTCTGAAGTTTGCATCGTTGGAATGCAACGAAATTCTTCTATCATGCTGAAGTTTGCAACGTTGGAATGCATCGAAAAATATTGAATTTTATTCAAGATTCGTTGAATTTTCAATGTCATCCAAATTTTTCGAGCCGATATGCTTTTCGAATGGCAAAAATGGATCATTTTATCATTGTAATTACATTCTGCATTTAAATAGTTATTTTTGTCGAAAATAAAAATGAATTTCGTTGCATTCCAACAATGCAAACTTCAGAATCATTCCTTTATATTCGCCAAAAATAATTATTTAAGTGGAGAATGTAATTACGATGATAAAATGATCGATTTTTGCCACCCGAAAACATATCGGCTTGAAATATTTGGATGACATTGAAAATTGAACGAATTATCAATAAAATAAAATATTTTTCGTTGCATTCCAACGTTGCAAACTTCAGCATCATATGTTTCGATGTTTTTTTCGTTTGTTCTATTGAAACTACAATGTGAAAAATAAATGGCGTTGAAGTTTGCATCGTTGGAATGCAACAAAATTCTTTTTTTCCTGTGACAAAGCTCATTATTAAAATACAGAATGTAATTACGAGGTTAAAACGATCGATTTTTCCGACCCAAAAAGTATATCGACTCGAAAAATTTGGATAATTTTGAAAATTCAACTAATCATTAATAAAAAGAAATATTTTTCGATGGGTTGCAATGTTGCGAACTTCAGATTCAAAAAAATAACCAGTTTCTTAATGATGACGCGGAATCATCAATTCAATTAGGTTGATCCTGCGTACACAATCGAAGAATTTGAAACCTACTGACGAATTCGTTGATTAGCGGATCTCCCGACCCTCCAATTATACTCCCTCGGAATCAGCTCACCCCACATGAGCTCAAGGATTAATTACTGCCCCTGCTTCGAGTTATAATTTCATCGAAAATCCGATTTCCGCGACCAGCATTGTTAGTACAAATGCTTTTCGCTTTGCCTTGGTCTGTATATTTCTGGAATATATTCTCGCAACTTGCAGCAACATTATCAACATGACCGCTCCCTCGTACCCAGCACTGCACTTTCTTCATCGATCTCTCACGCGCGAACGTGGATGTGCTCGTTCGTTTTACTTCATCTCAGCCGCTTTACACTGTTAACTTTATGGGCCTCTGCATCGTCCGAACGAGCACAGGAGATGCTTACTTACTTCTTGCTCGTTCGAACTCAGCAAACTCTGCTGCTCGCCAATTTTCATTAAAACTCCGCTACGACGGCGATAACGTATCTGTTGCCATGTATATGGGCATTTCGACGTGCGTCTGATCGATTTATCGTAGTTTTGGCTTTCCCGTAGAATTTTCACGAAAAAGTGCGTTTTTTTCAAATTTTAATCTCGCGCAATTTACCCACATTTTTTCAGATTTAAGAGGCTCCCATTTCGCTTGAAACAAATCTAATCTTTTCCACGTTTCAACTGACCAATTCATCGTCGATGTCGATCGAGTTATCTCGTTACAACCAAGCGGCAAGCGGTATATTATTTCTATAACAAAGATAAGAGTCAGTGATTCGTTTACGTCACGAAACGCAAATGCGAGAAATTATTGCCGCGAGGATGCACCAGCTCGGTGTGCCTGACAAGGGAATAATAATCGCGAAACTCAACTCTGCGCTCATGTATTTGTATTCTCTGCTGAATGCAAAAACATATCGTATCTTCAATACGATTTATCAATACATGCGAAAACTATGCACACACACATAACCAGCATGATGATTTCTCGAATCCGTGGCATTTTCCAGATGCCTCGAAGCTCCGAGATCTTCCGTGTAAATAATCGAGCATCGACTTTCCATCACTGATCGCTGGGTGCACTTGCATCGATCGCACACCATTTTTTTCTGTGACATTAAAAGAGAGTGGATAATCAAAACGATTATTTCGATCCGAATGCAATATCGAGAAAAACGATTCAATTTTTTCTTATCGCGCGGATACGATCGGCCGATGTAATTTTTCGAGGGAAACTCGATCGGTGTTTAAAAACCATTTAAATAGAATAAAGAAAATGCCTTTTAAACATGACTCTGAAGTTTGCATCGTTGGAATGCAACGAAATTGTTCTTAATTTTTGGCAAAATAATTATTTGAGTGGAAATTTTAATTACGATGATAAAATGATCGATTTTTGCCACTCGAAAAGCATATCGGCTCGAAAAATTTGGTTGACATTGAAAATTGAACGAATCATCAATAAAATCAAATATTTTTCGTTGCATTCCAACGTTGCAAATCAGTAAACTTTGATTATTACAATGAACCTGGAAAAAACAATTCCGAACCGTTTATTTACGTTTACAATGTTTATTATAATTGCAGATCTACACAGACTGGGCAAATCATTACCTGGAACGAGGTGGTTGTAAAAGGAGGGTTACCGACCTCCAGGCGGACCTTTGCGACGGAGTCCTGCTTGCGGACCTCGTCGAAGCCGTCAGTGAGTATATTATACGCATTACTTACATCATTTATCCTTTTAGTTATGCCCCGTACACACGATATTGATACACGCGAACCTTGATTTGATTTACGACATTCCAACCATTCTCGGTTGCCAATAAAATTCTCCAACCGTGTGAAACTCGTTATCGCGCGCGATCTGTTACAGAAATTTGTTTTTTTTTTGCATCTGAACAAAAAAAAAAACAAATTTTCCCAAGCGTTGCTTTTATCCTTCTGACATTTTGATCGAGGACCTGCGAAAAAATCAATTTAATAAATTCAATTTTTGTTCATCGAAAATTATTACAATCGTCACGTTTGATATCGACTTACCATAAAAATTTAGAGAATCAAAGTTCAAGGCTTTGTCGTCGTGATTATGTCCGTGTGATATAATGGAGAATAAAACTTTTGATGATCCAACGGTCTCTAACAGTATAAGAAACCTTGCGGTGGTGGCCACGTGATGGTGCGGTAAAACACCATCGGCAATACTATTATGGCTTTGGACAGTTAACCAACTAATGGCGTAGTGTCTCACACGCTTATAGAAGGATTGTTTGCATAAAAGGTTCATCCATCCGGTGTCTCGAAAGTGGCCAGCAAAATATTGAAAATTCGTGATGCTGAAATTTGCAATGTTTGAATGCATCGAAAAATATTGAATTTTATTCAAGATTCGTTCAATTTTCAATGTCATCCAAATTTTTCGAGCCGATATGCTTTTCGAATGGCATTTTATCATCGTAATAACATTCTGCATTTGGATAATGATTTTTGTCGACAATAAAAATGAACTTCGTTGCATTCTAACGATGCAAACTTCGGAGTCATGAAAATTCACATTTTTTTCTCTCCAATTTATCGAAACACGAATATTTATGAATAAATTCTGCTTCAATTTGGCGAAAAAGCAAAATTACTCAATCATCTAAATTGCTCGTGATCTAAAAATATTGGAGACTCAAAGATCAACAAATTCTCTGAACAAATCGTATAGGAAAAAAGTTGATGAAAGCTCCTCGTAAAAATGAACGATTCATCAGTTTCGGGCAAGTTTTTTGTCACGATGACTCGGGTGACACCGTTTACATATGTTCGTCTTATATGCCATGTAGACCGTATAAGACGAACCATAATGAAAGAAAGGAGGCGCTCGACCGTAAGCCTCACAATATATACTTGGGCCGTTCACGTGCGTCGGGTTGACACGGGTCACGTGCCACTGCTTTGGCACGTGTTTGCCGTCTCACTCGCTCACCATATGCTACCGTGAACTGCAGGCTTCGTTTACTTTACGACTTGCGACGGCGTAGCAAAAAGATTCATTTAATTCTGTGTAATATTTGAACAACAGAGGTTGGATTAAAGACGATCCGAGTTTGTGTTGAGAGGATCGAAGTGTCGGAATAATAAAAAGCGCAAGTGAACATACAGATTCAGTCTTTTACAGAAACTTTGCGCGGTTTCTGCGATAAAATAATTTAAAAAAAAAAACCAAGTTCGATAAAAATAGCATTTTTCGTTATTTTCGCAGCTAATCAGAAGGTGATCGACGTCAACCGAAAGCCGAAGAGCGCCCAACAAATGGTAAGTCTTTGTGTATATTTTTATTGTCATACGCAACTTAAGAAATTCGATGAGCCAAGTTCCGTAAGAGTTTCGAGCCCGAAGTGTGAAACCGGAAATCAAAAGTTTCACGTCTCGTTTTAAAAATAGGCGAGAGTCTTTAACGCCCCCTCGCATGTGATATATATTGTCTGCCCATTATAACGTAAATTCTTCATTGGATTTCGAACATCCGCGTTTTGAGAGTCCCGAGTGCATAACCAATGACGTTACGCTTGACTATAGCACAGCTGCGTCGTTACTTGGAGTACCATAGATCACGCGAGTTCTTTTTTCGAGACGACGAATTGAAACTGGGGAAAAAGGGCCACTCAACCAAAAATAACCTGATGATATGAAAAATTTTACCGGATATGAATTTTTTCGAGCGTTATTTGTCTTTGCCTCATTAATTCATTATTTGCTGCCATTTATTCAATTTATCAGCTCAAGGAAACGAAGTAATCAATCCGTTTCACGAGATGGCGGTTTATCAGGTTCGTCGCGTTTATCCATCGCGATACGTTGACTCAATCACGTCGATGGGTGTGTCAATTTGTGATTCGTCTCCGATACAGAAATTTCATTGAAATTATCGAGCGATTTGTTTCGAGCGAATATTCTAGATCTGTTGAGTAGGCGGATTATGCGGAAACTCCCACGTTGTCTGCAATAGTTGAAAACAGCGAGCGCGAACTAGCGATACGAAGATTTCCATCCCTTGGAAACTGCTGTGACCGCAGACATCGGTCGGATAATGATCTGAGCTGGAAACAGATCTCGAAGTAATATACAGAGAGGCATGCAGTGGGATTGAAACGGATGTATAGACACGCAGGCTAACAGACGCTTCATAGACTCGAAATGCATCTCCGGGAAACGCGCCACGTCATATCCGTTGAATCTTGTGTTCATTCTTTGTTGCTTGGAATATGGAGAGTAAAAAAAAGTACACACGCCTTTTAGACTCGTGCGGTGACGAATTTGCATAAGCCCTGTCGTCGTGCAACCTCAGAAACTCCAACAACTCTCGCAGTCTTTCCCCTCCATGCACTTCGATGCTTTTCGTCATTCTCCCACTTTGCAGCCGCATCATTGTCATTATATAACACTGGATGATATTTTTTTTCTATTATCTTGGCGCTAGTGCATATTTCAAACCTTTTCAGTGACTAATCCAGTCGTTTTTATTGTTATTCATATTCAACTTTAGTTTCACACTGTTTTATGAAATTTACACGAGACATTCTCGCTCGAGTAATTCCCCAAGAAATTTCTTCGTTTGGGATTGGATCGCGAGACGTTTCCAGGCCAACTGAATCCTCGACTCGTCTCGTCTGTTCGTACCATCAGCCGAGTCTCGTTTCTCTGAGGTAATCCTCCGTGTATCTTTGCTTGGGATCGTTCAACGAGCATCGCTGAAGTTTACTAGCGACCTTCATACCGCGCCGGGCCAAATAAAACGAGACAAACTCGGTTCCGCAGGACAAACTCGTGAAACTCTCGTCAGAATCTTTAGAATTCACCAAAAGCTTCTTCACGTCAAACTTCGTGGCTTCTGCATCGCGAGTGCCGATTTATTTACGAGTTAAACAAAATGTAACGCGCGCGGCCATTTTAGCACTTGTCGCGTTAAAGATTCAAAGTCATCGGGAAAACTTTACAATCCCTTTTCCTCCCGGAGTCAAATTTGTACGTCACTTCACGTTGTCTTAGCTCGTGAACGCGTCTGGCAGAATCACAGGCAACAAATGCTATTTCTATTCATCGCGAGCGTCCACTCTTATCCTCCGATGACTCATCGCCACTCATTTCGCTGTCCACACATTACATTATCGAGATCGACCATATTTTCTGTACTTCTATGTGCGGGATCTGTGAGCCCTTAATGTCGATATTGAATCGTTCAAGTAGCTTCGTCATGGGATGAATATTTAATGATCAATTGAGTATTTGTAACAAAACAAGAATTTCGAGTCATAAATCGCACGCAACGGTGGAAATTGACGTTTAGGAAGCCCCTTAAAATACCAAGTGCGGGTAAAGGAAGCTGATCGATGACTCTGAAGTTTGCATCGTTGAAATGCAACGAAATTCATTTTCATTTTCGACAAAAATAATTATTCAAATGCAGAATGTAATTACGATGATAAAATGATCCATTTTTGCCATTCGGAGGCATATCGGCCTGAAAAATTTGGATGCCATTGAAAATTGAACGAATCTTCAATAAAATTCAATATTTTTCGATGCATTCCAACGTTGCAAACTTCAGCATCATGGAAGTTCGAGTCTTCCTTAATCAGCCCTTTTCAACCTTCACATATATTTTATCATCTTTGGAAACTTACATTTTATTATTGACACGAAGAAAATGGATGGACTGTGCCTTCTGTGTTGCCTACTTGACGTTCGTCTGTTCGCCCCATTCTGACCGCCTGCATCGCCTCCTTATTATCCCGAATACAAGACTCCGAGGTCAGGAGTTACGAGAGAGTTACGCTTGACCTCACACTTGTTTTATTTCTTGCCGAGCGACTACTAGGCTACCACAGGTGGTCTCGCCTTTTCCCTCCTCTTTCTCTCCTCCGTCTTTCCCTTCGTCTCCTCGATTCTCGTTCGGGTATCAAGGAAGCAAGAGGCATATTTACCGTCCGGGGTGAGGTAGGCCATCTTGAGGGATGAAAGGAGGCACGAGGGCGTGACCCTCCACCACGACCTAACACACATGCGAGAACTCACTAGACTCGATCCTTTTCGTCTCGTAGTCGCGCATCCTAAATCCTTCACAGCGGTACACTCTCCAATTTTTATTATCTCGATTCTCCTCGATCTCCGGCAGCGGATATGCAATAAAATGGTCAAATGCTCGGAGATTATTTTATGGAGAAATTGTAAAATCGAAACGACGGCTTCTCAATAACGTATCGCGACCCTCCCGACGGTATAAAAAGGAATTTCAAGTTTCCTCCCCGAACAGCAACACTTTTACGAGGCATGATAATTTTTATTACAAACAACGAAACATACACGCGAGTTTTCCTTTAAACCAAATGTATTAAACTTTACATCCATTCGATTCGAACGGAGATTATTTTTGTGATAAATTGAAAGATTAATCGGTTGTGTTTGATGAACGCGAATCTCAACATTTTTCGTACTTTCGACGTATTGCAAGGTTCGAAATAAAGCAAGTATCGGATGCCGCAGCGGCTTTTGTTCGTCTCAACCGCGGCAGGAAGAATAATCGTTATGATGCATAGAATTAGCAAGATCGATCAATCAGTTCGCATTGCAGCTTGTGTCTGTGTAGATCGTATGCAGGCAACCTCGTTGGATCCGTTGCGAAGTGCACGTGGCAATTTGCGCTCACACGGAGTCTCATAATGAAAATTAAAGAATACAAAAAAAAAAAATTATCGCAAACGAATAGGAATTTGCTTAGGGGCGTACTACTTTTCCACGATCTTTCTCGTGACCTCAGGCCTCGATCTTGCGGACCATTGCGCCAAACTCCTCATTTTCTTCTTCTTCTTCTCTATTTTTATTATCCGCCTCTTCTTTTCTCACTGCATTGACTCTCTGTTCGATTTGCCTCACTAGTTGATGACGATTGATCGATCGATCTCTGTATTTATTAGCCCGCTTAATCTCTTGCTTAATTACTGTAGTTAAGCTGCTATCTTACTCTCCATTCTTCCTTTTCTTTCGACCCAAGACGGCGAGCTTGCTCATATACTCATCATAGCCAAGACTCATGTGCTCCACGCTACCGATCCACCTTTCATCTTACGTGTATATTGATCGTGACTTGTGTGTCTATTTGCTCACATCATTTTCTCACTCATGTCTCGAGTACACGTCAACGGTAGCGGTAATTTACCAGGATGATGATGTAGTTTTTCCTTCTCTGAATATAAAGACTAATTTTTTCTTCTAATGAGACAAAAAAATTGGTTGGAAAAATGTCGAATCTAAAACGCGTTCGGGTCATCAAGTTGAACTTGTTTTTATGCATCTGAAGTTTGCATCGTTGGAATGCAACGAAATTCTTTTTTATCTTTGGCAAAAATAATTATTCAAATGCAGAATTTAATTACTATGATGAAATAATTGATTTTTGCCACCCGAAAAACAAAATTAGCTCAAAAAATTTGGATGACATTAAAAATTGAACGAATTATCAATAAAATCAAATATTTTTCGTTGCCTTCCAACGTTGCGAACTTCAGTATCGTTTGTTTTTCTCATTTTTACTCGATGCATCTCTCCGATGCACAATTTTCCACTCATTGTTCCGGGGAATAAAATTTAGCGACAAAAAGCCATGGAGGATGTGGCCGATCGCTCCCCGTCGGGCATACCTTTATGGAATGGCACGAAGGCAATCCGGGGGCTACAAAGATTCAAGGAAGGGAAACGCAATTCTCTGCTCCTGTAGCGACGAAATTACAAAATTTCACAAAAGGTGCAGGGCCAATGTGCGAAAGGATCTCGACGGAAATCCCAAATTCCTTTGCCTTTCACACCATTGCGTCGTTCATGGCGAAAACATTCTCGACCTATGGGAATCCAGACATGCAAACAAAATGGATATGTCTTTCCGTTTTGCTGTATTCGTTTTGAGTTTAGAACGAACAATCTTGCCGTTTCGATGTTTGTAAATTAAAATCTTCTCTTTTGTCGTCACGTCTACGTTTTATTTTTATTTTTTTCATTTTTTGTTTGGTTTTGCAGTTTGAATTAAATATGATTTTTTTTCTTGACCATATTCGTACCAACGACTTGTATTTCTCGAGAGTGATCGAGCCCACCTTAGAGACGCTCGGGAGCTCGCTAATTTGGCGCCACTCAGCGGGAGAAATCGCGTGGACCTTGTACACAAGTAGCAGTTTACAATGCATACAAATGTGCCCTTAGAGTTGCGTCAATTTCTCGAGTTTCTTTCCGTCTCCCTCGCTTTCTCGGCTGAATCTTTTTTGTATTGCATCATAGCTGGAATTTTTTTAAAATTCGTAACTTAAACATTCAAAAATATTGCTAATAAAATCGATGAAGAATTTTCATTATTGGCGAATTATTCAAACAATTTCGCACCCATTTAAATTTCGCACTTGAAAATAAAAAACGGGAAATTGTTACGATTTTTCTTTCCAATCGAACGGGTTCGTAAGTGAAGGAAAAAAAATACATCGTGATCTGTGAATGGCGTAATTTGCTTCTGGCTTTGAATTTCGTGTCGTTGCAGTTCAAAGCATAAAAAATAAAAAAAACCCAAAGTACGAACACACCCTGGAATCGCCGGGCTCGAACTATGTTACGCTTTCCGTATCTCTCTCGGTTGTTGCCTTCTTCGTTGCATCTCTTTTCTCACTCCTTCCACTCTACAAGGAACAAAAAAAACGTACACGCGTGTTCCCGTACCCATACACGTTGATCCTACGAGTCGTGTGTATGAAAGGAACACTCACGGTGTGCTTCTCCTCCTTCCTCGTTCGGCCAATTGCCGAGTTCTCGGCTTACTTCTCTGCTCCTACCTATACACCTCTCGCGCGTGTTCCAGGTCTCGTTCTACCATTCTCATGCCGCGGTTAGTTTCTCGTGAGTGGTCCGCTTGTGCGGATGCTGTGCGCGACACCTCATCGCCAATTAACTCGATACATCCAATTCGATCGTCATTCATCCGTATAATTGTCAAATTTTTTCGTTAACTCAAATCCACCTTAGCAGTTTCTAAATAGTGAAAAAGTGAGTGAAAAAAAAAAATTCAATGACTTTCAAAAGTGAATTTACAAAATGCAGTGTCTGTTGACGAGTAAGAATCAAATTGTTTAATTTCGCGTTCGAGATTTGAAAAAATGAAAGTGAAAAAAATTTTATTCATTACTCAAAAATGTTTGTTTACTTCGTTCAAGTTGAATATATTTTGGAACCGCGTAACCACGTCCCGTCCCTGAGGCCCGCAGTGTAAACAACAATTATATTTTGAAAATTAATTGCTCCCTGTATTGCGTCGTTGCTCATCAGTTTCAACTGTCATTGCTGACTGGCACTGTTGTCGGAAGTTGATTATCGTGTTTTCAACGATATTCCGTCTGCAAACTTCGTCATAACTCGGAGCACACAGAAACACGACTGCGGTGGTTCGCGGAGTCTCCAGCACTAAATCGTCCGTAGTACGAACGCGTTAACAGGTGCTCCGCGGCGAGCGCGCGGTAATCGGAGTCCCTCGCACGATTAATTCAATTTACTCGCACGACTCTCGGGATATATATTATAAACACCTCCTGACCGTGCCCGCTACCGCGAGTCTTTTAATTTATTGGATAATCTCAAAACTATCAAATGCAGCAAATACATCGAACAGAAATTAATCCACGAAACATTCTGTCGCGTAATTCTCGATGCAATAGAATTCCGGAAGTGAACGCGACACTGAAGTTCGCATCGTTGGAATTGAACGAAAAATACGATTATCTATAAATTTTTTGTTCAATTTCAAAAACTCGACTGACAATTTTCATACCGATTTTGTGTCTGGATCCTAAAAAGAGATCGTTTCATTGTCCTGGCGAAATATTGAATCAAAATTCGCAATAAAAAAGCGAATTTCGTTGCATTACAACGATGCAAACTTCAACACCGTCGGAAGTGATGTGCAACCGTGAGAATTTACGAGGCTCGCAATATGAATAGAAACAATATTGACAGCACGAAAAATTCGCCGTTTCAGCAGGTCGTTGAGCGCTTGCCAAGGGTCAGCTGTTTTCGCTTATACATATATATATTTATTCCGCACGAGCAAAGAACGCAGTGAAAGATACTCAACGCTGTAAACGATACGCGAGACTATTAATCGTCCTCCCAGTTGAGTCCGTCGTACACATACTACATTTATATGTACAATAAACGAACACGGAGCGAATGAATATGTGAAAAAGGAGAGAATATTGTCTCGTGAGGATACTGTTTCTCGCTGTCTTGGCTTTCGACCTCTCTTCAGGGGCAGCCCTTCGTTCCTCTCTTTTTGTTTTTTTTTTTCGCCTTCTTCGTGTGGGGTCCTCGTCTCTTTTTCGTCTATTTATTCGTAGCTCTCTTGCCTACCTGTTTTCTGGTTCTCACAACGACGTACCTCGACCGTCACGTCGTCAGAGCTACCGTAACCATCCCGCAAAACTGTGTACCGAAGAGCTCGAAATATTTAACTCGGATCGTACGAGACCTGCGCACTCACAAAACTAAAAAAAAAAGCGTCAAACGAAAATTTCGACTTAATGTCCATTTTTCGATTTATTTCTTTGAATTTCGAGTCTCGATTGGTTAAAAAAAAAAAAATGTCATTCTTCTCGCGTGTGCGGTGATTATTGTAAATTATTGTAAATTTGATTTGAAAATTCGTTCATTTCAGAGAAAATGAAAAGATTTCAACAAAGATTTCGCTGAATTTCGATCTTGGCGGAATAATCTGTGACAGTTGTTTCGGTTCCTGCCTCATTCAAATCGTCCAGATCTTATAAATAGAATACCGCAACAAGTCAAAACAGTCCTGTGTCATGGGTCGATGAATTTAAACGACAATTAATTGACCATGATGCTTAGATATAAATAGTCTTGAGGATAAAACTATAGTCGTTGTGTGGTGACAGAAATACTTGAGGAGTTTGTTTCGTTATGATTTCGTTCTCATTTTTATTTTTTAACTCGAATTCTCAAAAGGTCGGGAAATAATTGAAAATTTGTTTATTAATTATAATAACTCTTTAGTTCTATTTCGTTTCCGACACTCTCCTCAGTCTCCGGTAAACAAAACGATTCGCGAACTCCCGATATGTACGAGATTTGTTGTTTACAATGAACACGTGTAAATAAGTGGTAATTCGTGTGTCGCGAGCTTCGATCGTAGCCTCTGGCCGCAGAATCCTCGCGGATGCGTTTGAATCTTTTTTTCTTTATGTCTCGGAATGAGCTGCTTACGCGGCTCTTATTCCGGGGACGCGCATCTCTCGGGCGACCCGTTGACTCTTCCCTTTGGTGACGAGCGAGCGACATGCAGGAAAGAAAAGTAAAATGTAAAAAATAGAGCCAAGAAAACGCGAGGCTTCCCGACGAATTTGCAACGACGTCACGTCGTTCCGCTACTTCTTCTTCGTCTTCCACTTCTCAGCGAGATTTATATTTTCATCCTTTTTTTTTCTTGCTCCCTGTTCGAGAGCTCACGTAAAAATTCTCGTTCGCAGATGAAACTGTTAGCAAATGCGAGTGGTCGGTATATATTTGAGCGAGCACGGTGAGAGCCGCGAATGAAACTTTTAAATAAACAGACGTGCTCCGAATTGGAGCAGACGAAGAAAGGTATAACAAGCGAGAGGAACTAAGAACGAGAAAACTAGCAAAGGGATTGAGGGGGAGTCGAGATAAAAAGAGGGCAAAAGCGAAGAGAAAACGAGATCAAAATTAACTGCTTGTTTTGAAATTTCCCTAAAGGTTTGTCCCACATTTTATTTACTTCCGAATTTTCCTCCAATTTTTTCAAGGCAGTACCACAAAGTGTACAAGACGAAATTTTATGATGCTGAAGTTTGCAACGTTGAAATGCATCGAAAAATATTTAATTTTATTGAAGATTCGTTCAATTTTCAATGTCGTCCAAATATTTCGAGCCGACATGCTTCTCGAATGGCAAAAATCGATCATTTTATCATCCTAATTACATTCTGCATTTGAATAATTATTTTTGTCAAAGATAAAAAAGAATTTCGTTGCATTCCAACGATGCAAACTTCAGAGTCACGAAATTTTTAAATATGTGAAAATTTACACTCGCTGACTAAACGACAATAACCAAAATCAAATAAAAAGGAATCACTTGTCCCGTTCCTCGGATCGTTCTCGAATCTTGCGACTACGATTGAATCAAACCAGAGGGTAAAACTAAGAGACGGAATTAGGTCAGCGAAGAGTCTATTCTACTGGAACGACGACGATCGTTCCCTTTAATCATGCAGATGAAGTGTTGCCTCAATCATTGCAGCATCTTCCCCTGCACATCTCGTTTACCTTCGATCATTCAATCGATAACGAGGTAAGAATTCCCATGGCTCTGAATACGTATAGAAAAAGCAAACCATAATTGAGAGCGTCACGATCGAATCTGAAATTTAAATTTACTATTTAAATTCTTGTCCAGCCTCTGGCCCTCGTATCTCTTTCTCTCTGAATGGCTCTTGAGATCGCGAATTTGAGAATCCCATCACTTCCGGTAAACAAACGACCGGCGCCACAGGACTCGAGAAACATACTCATAATTTTTTCAATCTTTCATTTCATTTTATTTTTTATATTACATATATTTTAGCTTTTTTTCTTCTTTTTACTTTTTACGAACACGTGACGATCGAAAAGACGATGAAACAAAGCGTCTTCGGCGGCTTGCTAATTCGCAGACGCCTTTCGTCGTGTATTAAAAATAGCAACTCTTCATCCATGCTCACTGTAGAATTTTTTGCTTTGCTCATTCCCATCCTTTATGTATCGACGGTTCTTTATAATTTTGAGAAACTCTTCGTAATATACGTCGAAGACGTTGAAACGAGACGTGAAAAAAAGACCAAATAGCAAAAAAAATATACATTTTTTACAATTCATTCAAGAAGAACATCGTGATACGATTTTCCCATGTATTTCTATGATGTTGAAGTTTGTATCGTTGGAATGCAACGAAATTCTGTTTTATATTCAGCAGAGCTCATAATTATTATTCAATATATTTGGCCCGGACAAAAAAACGATCGTCTCTCGAGTCGCAAAAACTCAATTGAGACGAAAAATAGCCATGATTTTCGAAATTCAATAAATAATGAATGGAAACAATATTTTTCGTTGAATCTCAACGTTGCAAACTTCAGAGTCATGTATTTCTACGGTTCGTAACGTTTCTATCGGTTGACGATTTTTCCTCAACGTTCATTTTGGAAAGAACTTGCGCACCTTGGGGAATGAATACGTTTTCTTATCTCCGTCAACCGATTCCCCATGCACTTTCAGTCACAGCCAAGACCTTGACAAATATTTCTGTAGCTATGTTTTTCGTTTCAAAGATATTTGTCATCCCGTCGGTTGGGACGGGAAGGAACAATTAACAGTTCGTCACCATGAACAAACGGAGTTTTTTTTTGGAGCTGATGAGGTATGCAGGAAACATATTGCGAGGATCTTATCATCGTAATTTTCTCGGAAACAAAACATTGAAAAATATTCATCATTATTGTTTCCATTCGCGTCGTGGTTGCGGTGAATACAGTCAATCGGAACATGAAATTGAAATAACGTTTCAAGATGAAAAGCGGGGAGAACGATCCGTTGTTACTTGCTGTGTGTGGTTTCCATTACGAGGTCAAAGTCATGGCGCGATCGACTCGCGTGCCTCACTACATTTAGTCTCTCGGTCGCACCTTAATCTCTGTCCTCTCGCGGTAGGTTTATTCTTACGCGCTTTTGACGGTCGTCATTACCGAACCCGCGGTACAGGGATTAGTGGAATTCCCGCATTTCCGACACCTCGAGAGCCTCTCGTTGCGGCACTTCTTATCCCTATCTATGAATTTATAACCCTCCCGGACACACACACACGTAAACTTATGTATCTCGGTGATTCTGTCAAAGCCTGTGCCTTTTAACTCGCCGCTGACTCTAATAATAACAATTTCTTACTTCTCGCAATCGATTGGCCGCCGACTAAAGTTAAGACATTTTTTCTTCTTCTTTTCTCTCGACTTTGTATCCTGCAGAGTTTTATCGGGCTTACGACTGCAGGATTTCCGTCGGTCTAGCCAAAGAAATGCCTGTGGTTGCCGTTCTCAACGTGTTTATCAAAATATCGTGCGGGAGGCCTCACACCTCGCGATTATTTCAAGCATTAAAAAAAAGTCTGCCTCATGCTGATCTTCCGCAAAGTTTTTAATCTGCCGACAAAAGTTTAGATGTGTGTCGAACGAAAACGCTGAACAAGACGTTCCAACCGAGAACAATTTGTACGCCCGATTCCGAAAGCTATTTGTCGCTTTTCTTATTTATCGCCTGTCGCGAATCCCGAGTTTTTACTTTTTTAGAAATCGTTGTTTCGTTCGAGGCTTTTCCTGGTTTTTTTGTGCTCCTCGGAGCTGCAATTTCTTGCTCTCGTTCCTCGGTCACCCGAACTACGTTTCGTAACGGAATTCGGCGCAATCATTCTCGTTTGTGTTTCTTTGTGGTTAATTTTTTTTCCCGTAAACTCGAGAAATTAATAGAGATTGTCGTTACGCTAGTCACGTCAGTCGAAAATTTGGCATATTTCGTCGTACAGAGATCGCATCATCATAATTCATCATTATCTTGGTCTATTCGAACTCGTTGAGCGAAACGTGGTTGAATTTAGTTGAGGCGTGTGCATGTGTGTACGTTTGTCATGTATAATAATTTTCGTTGGCCAGTGTATAAACGTCGTGTGCCGTCTGTCCTCTCGGAGATACCATAATTCGACGTGAAGAAGCTTTGCCACACGGTCTCGTGTCTATACGTACACGCGAAACGTCGTCTGCGGTATAATTCGTTGCACTTAACGCGAGACGACATCCCGTCCATCGCAAACGAATTCCGTGGCTGTCTGCGCCGCACCGTTCAGACGCGGCAGCAACAGCAACAGCAGCAGGAGCCCGTCGTTTGCGAGCAAAAGCGCGCACAGTAGCAAACGCGCGCTCGCATTTCCATCCTCGTTTTTCTCACACACAGTTACAATATCGTGAGTGTATGAAAGACTCTGTGAGAATCGACGGGAGATCCCAGGAAAGCGAGAATCGTTCGTGAAGTCCACGGAGGTTTCCCGCGGGGATCAATCTCTCTCGCTCTCTTTATACTCATGGTGTTTAAAAAACAGTCACGTTCGACAGAATCGACGATTCGTTGCGTGCTTCGAGAATCGAACACCCCGATGAGCCGCATATTTTTCGTTTCGCCAACAAAAGGAAAAGCCCGGATGCCAAAAGGTCGCTCAATATTCTCTAATGACTGTAGACCTTTCTTCGTCTCAGTTCCCACATCTTCAGAAGACAGAATATTGCTCAATTCGTCAGTCACAAGGAGAATCAATGTGTCCGGAGATGCTGGCTTCTTGCCAGAGTCCCTTTTACCATTTTTCAAGAAAGCTTTTTTAATTCTAACAATTGCAACACTCATTTTGATAAATATTAACAAGCCTGTGAACCTGAAAAAATGATCCTTCGTACTCTTTGGCTTTTCACACTTTCGATCTATACACGAAGATTTTAAAGAATTTTCAAACTCTACAGTCAAATGTGATTCCGAAGTTTGCATCGTTGGAATGAAACGAAATTCTTTTTTATATTTGGCAAAAATAATTATTTAAATGCAGAATGTAATTACGATAATAAAATAATCGGTTTTTGCCACCCGAAAACATATCGGCTCGGAAAATTTGGATGAAATTGAAAATTAAACGAATCAAAAATGAAATGAAATATTTTTATATGATTCTGAAGTTTGCATCGTTGGAATGAAATGAAATTCTTTTTTATATTGGCAAAAATAATTATTTAAATGCAGAATGTAATTACGATAATAAAATAATCGGTTTTTGCCACCCGAAAACATATCGGCTCGGAAAATATTGGATGAAATTGAAAATTAAACGAGTCAAAAATAAAATGAAATATTTTTCGTTGCATTCCAAGTCTCTTTCGACGAGTGGAATTCGATACGAGCTTTATCTTGATTACTGCGTGAGGACAAGTGCATAGCACTTACTTGTCCATAATATAAACACACGTAGAGTTTGCGTCGCTAAATGTGAGCCAAGAGTCAGCAGCTCGTTAATTGCTCGGGCGTAATTAGTCATCCAGTGATTCGCCCGATGATGCCTCATCATTGGTATACGTGCCTCAAGTACCCTTTTGGTACACTTTCGTACATTATTATTCACTACAGTAATAATATGTTGATGGCACTTGTGTGTTGGTGGCATTTGCGTTGGCGTGTCGCGACGTTTATTCTTCTTTTCTTATTTACCCCGAACGAGAGGATAAAATGCACGTGTACTTTGTACACGTGATTCTCGCTTCAAGACTGCTTCAACGCTTCGCTGTCATTGAACCGTTTTCAGAGCTTGATTTTTCAACTTTTTCTCTCACTCCTGAAGAAAGAATTATTGCAAAATGTCGTGTCAAATCGTCTGGCAATTTGAACACAATTTGTCGTTTAAATATTCACATTTTTTTTGCGTTTTATCGTCGACTCTGTAATTAGTAAGAAAGATGTTGGAAACATCTGATGCAGATTTAGTATCAAGTCGACACTCCGTAGCCGGTCACATTCCCTTCTCCCACGAATAAAAGGAGACAATGCGCCAACTTTGACCGTAATAAAAGCGTTTCATTGTAAAATATGCAAGCGAGCAATAAAACTCTCGACTTGTAGTCTTGGGTGTATTATGCTATATATTTTGCTATTCATTCCTCCATTGGCGGGCTTAGCGGAGAGAGAGCGAGAGGAGGTGGAAAAACCGCGAGCCACGCGTGGAACGTGTACGACGAAACGGCCGGCTGCCTCTGTTTGCCCCAGAGATCAGCACGCGGTCGAGAGCACAATTATTGCGCAACTCGAATATCACCGACGCGGTCCTTGGCACTATTCGCACGCGAGAGTTTCCCTGCCACAGTCGTACGAGGTTTTTTTCTTTCATTTTTCTGTTTTATTTTTTCTGACATCGCGATCCTGCATGCTTTGCCTTCCGCCTATCTTTTCTCGCACCTTTTCTCCTTCTATAATGGCCCTCGTAATAATATAGCAATGCGTCTGTATTTTTCCTAGAAAATATACACTGCAAATCGTCAAGGCTGAACCGATGCAGTTTCTCCACTTAAAAATCAAAATATAGTGAGAAATAATAAGTTTCTCGTTCACGGAAATGTTAAGAAAATGATTGACGCGAATTAAATTTTCCGAAAAACGATTTTTGCCAGCAACGCGATTCACAGTGCGAACACGAAATGACAGTAATTGAATTTTCCGGCTACGAAGTTCCGGTGAAAGGAATTTTTAAGGAGCTGAGTGCTCCATTGAGTTTGAGAAACGCGAGCTGATGTTTTATTCTTTCAATGCGTTCGTTCGTCCCACTGCGGCGCCTTGTGTCGAAACGTCATCGCGAGAACGTCGAAATAGCAACTTTGTTCCAATTTGTGTCAGAGACTGCATCAACTCGGAAGTTTATGAGATACGACGTACGTTACGACGTGGAGAGCGCGAATGAAAGGCCGCAGTTCTCGCCCTTAATTCGTTCAACGATTCTGCGAGAATAACTTATGATAACTGTTATCGTCTCTCGCGCTCGTTGAGAACTAACACAAGCGAGGCGACGTTGGCTCGATTATTAGCTCTCCCTCTGTTTGCGGTGTAATATCAGTAATGGGACAGCATGCCGCGAACGCGATTGGATTGAATTAGTAATTCCATTATGCCTCAACCTGCTTATTTCTACACATTTCAATTCCTTTCCCTCATCGACTCGATCTCATTGCGTCTGTATTTTCAGCAAGTTTGCTCTTCCAACACAAAACTGTTGCCCGTTTTTCCATTCGTCGATGATGCTGAAGTTTGCAACGTTGGAATGGATCGAAAAAAAATTTCATTTTATTGAAGATTCGTTCAATTTTCAATGTCATCCAAATTTTTCGAGCCAATATGCTTTCCGAATGGCAAAAATGAATCATTTTATCATCGTAATTACATTTTGCATTTAGATAATTATTTTTGTTTAAAATAAAAATCAATTTCGTTGCATTCCAACGATGCAAACTTCAGAGTCATAATTTGTCGATGTTTTGGCAAAAAAAGGTTGAGAAGGTTTCGAGCTGCCTGCAACAACGCGAAACTTAATAAATCAGCAAAGTCTCATTATCGCATAGCCGAAGGTTTTCAATTCCTGGTGTAAAAGTGTCTTCGGTTGAATTCACTTTGCCCGCACCAAAGGGCGTAACAGTCGGAAAAAGAGTCGTAAGAAAACACGGTATGCGGAAGATAAAAAACATCAATTAAAGATATTTCGAGATAACGAGCGGAGTCCCGGGTGGAAAATGACTCGATTTGGACACCGGAATAAAGCGCATATGCCGCGCGGCGTCTTTACCACAAAATTATCTAAATGGATATTCCTCGAACGAGGAGCACGTGTACCCCCGTGGCCATAAAACAACAAGAGAGAGAAATGAAAAAACGAGAAGAATCTGAGGACATTATCAACGTAACCGCTGGCCAGTCGGTCTGCATCAGACTTCTCGAACACGATGGACCATTGGGAATGTGATTTCCGAGTCACGTTCGACGGAGAAGATTCGATTCACATGCATGTGCACATCTCCGTGTATATTGAGAGTATCGGATAGTTGGAATCGTTATAAAATGTTTTTTAAAATAGGTTGGGAAAAAAATCAATGAGGCGGACACGTAAGCGTGCACAATCTCGTAACAGTATAACAGTCCCCGCCCCGCATCGAGAAAAACACACGCACATGCATGGGAGCAGAGCATTCTCTGTTTCTCGGATGGTTGGACCTGTTTTGGGACGTGAGAGCCCTGCGGGGTCTACCGCGGGTTCGCGCGTGTGAGCAGTAATTACCACAGTCATCGTTTCGTCCTTTTTTTTTTATTTTATTTCCTCCGCCACATTTACACTCTTTCCTTTTTGCTCCACGACTTTGCTGAAACTCCTCCGCGTTCACATGCATACTTTTGCCAATGTATAACGCGATGTTTCAGGCGATCGTAATGTAGTCCTTGCCGCGACCGTTACATTCCGCGAAACCGTTGCTTCTTCCTGCATTTTCGTTGCATCTCTCGCCATTTACATATTTTTACGATTTTTCGTCCCTCAATTCATTATCCGTCTGATAATTATCATCCAATATGATCATCAGCCGCGAGCGATCCGCGGTCCTCAACCGATCCGCAGGACTTTGCGAACGCGGCATTCAATTCGTTGTTGCCTCCTTTCGAGCCCCGGTTTTCAGGAATTTGAGGGACAAGTGAGATTTGTCAATTATATAATGGAAAGAATAAATAACGAACGAACGTCGACTCGGAGTTTTTATCGATATCGGCAATTTTTTTGTTGCAAGTTTGAATTTTGTGATGTGGCCACGTCGTTTTTCTCCTCTTTTTTGCCAATGGATTGCGAAGCTAGAGCTTGAAAGCTGTTTCTCAAATTCCATTGCCTCGCGTTTACTTTCATTCTGCGTCCGGCAGTCTGCGATGTTTCTGTGGGCCATCGCCCGAACCACAAAACCCTCGTACGATCGTCGGGTTTTCGTTACGAGTCAACTCGCTCAGAAGTCTGTTCAGGCTCTTAACGATGTTTCTTTGCTTTCTCGTACGTTTTCGGGCATATATATTTAGACAGGGATAACCCACTAGCACCTCGTATCCTCGTATCCAGCATGCAATACGTCGAGTTTTATAATACAGTCAAATTCCGATATATAGACGTATATTTGTACTCGTGTGAGGCTGCAGAATCCACATCGTGAATGCACATGGCCTCTGTCAACTTTGCGCGGTGGATGATCGCGAAATTACGAGGAAAAAAAAACCTTTCACGCGCTCGCATTTCTTTTGCTGCGTGAATCGTTTTAAGCTTCTGACAAACGTTCAATCTGCGCTCGGCGATTCACTCTTTTTTACTTCCCCTTCGGACTCTTGGCTCTTCAAAACTTAAATGCAGTCCAATAATTCGTGGACTTAAAGCCTCACGTAATCTGAGCCGAAAATGGACGAGGGTTAAGATTAGTCATTGGCACATTTCTCCTCTTGATAATCATTTTCTTTCTCACAGAATCAGCGGATCGTACGTAGGAATTAAAATTTAAATGAATTTCGTAAAACGAACGCATGAAAAATAGAAAATTAGTATAAAGCGTCATATATTTCAACCTCATGAAGTGCTCGGAAACCGTAACTTCGCTTTTTTTTTTTAGTGTTAATAAATTATATTCCCTTTGGCAGTTTAGTGTGTCGCCGCGCTGGCGCACTTAAAAATCCGGAAGCGGTTCGATACGCGGGCCTTATATTCGGTCCCTCCGCGTCTCGTCTCGTCAAGATTCTAAAAATAATTTTTCTTCTACCTCATTCCGACTCATTAACTTTTATTTTCACACGCACAAACATAGACGCGCGATCAACAAAGATTCTTCGGTTCATTGTTAAAAATCACAGATTATATCAAAGTTTGATTATTATCGCGAGCGTCAGGGCGTACGCAAGAAAACTCGACATTTTGCATGAATTTTTCAAGTTTTCACTGACATTCAGCATTTTTTATCTGGACGATTTTGCGTCTCGTGCTCGAGTGTGAAATATCGTGAATGCAACAAGTTCAAACATTCAATCAAACTTGTATTCGCAGATCTTGACCTCGGCGACGCTCCTCGTCCTCATCTCTCTCTTCCCTCGGGCATATTTCTCGATAATAAATCGAATGATTGTTCATTGCCCAGCGGAACGAGTCAAGAGCACGCGATTTAGCGAGTCGAGGAATCTTCTAAAAATAGACATTAACCGAATGCGTGTTCCCTACAATTCTCATATTATCACGAGCTACAAAAAAGCTTGATCTTCCGATGTAGAAAAAATAGAAGAGAAAGGTTAAAGAACGACCGAGCGTGTTTAAATAAAACACGAAATACTGCTCTTTATCGATCGCAGAAACGCGTTTCCGTGTGACAATTTTCCAAACCCGAGGTCTGTGAACGATTCATGTTGAAAAAAACACAAAAATTGTTTTCCAACGTCGTTCCTCTTTGGCGACTAATTGACCACAAATCAATTTTTAAGAGCCGCGTAGATATAAAAAGCAACAATTTAGTGCGTTGGAACGAAAACGGGATACAACTTGAATTATCCCTCCCTTGGGAACGCCGAAAATGAACGAGAAAAACCGCCAACTGCGAAAGTTGATTTTGACCTGGGTCAATTTGTTTTCATGGAGAATTCTACGGTTAATTAAAAACAATTCATTATCCGAGCAGTGGCAGCAGAGAACGTTTGAAAGGTATAAGGGAAACAAAGATAACAAAGTATCGCGGAATTTGCAGATAAATTCGTTGTGAATTGAGAAAAATTCTTGAGAATTTAATTGATAGAAGCTTTAATGAAGTACAATGTACGCAGTTAAAAATCAATAGGATGCGCGAATGCGAGATGAAAAAGAAGGACGAACAAGCAATCGTATAATTCTTTCCGAGAGATATTCATATAAATGTGTGCGTATATAGCGAATGAACATGTCTGGATAAAAAGTCCTCGTGGCGCTATACATATATGAATATCTTGGTGGAATAGGACATTAATTAATCGCGAGCAATTTCGCTATGTGTTCCTGTTGAGTACACACCCCGACTCCTCGGAGCTTAATACTGTAACACACTGCTGCGAGCCTGGAAACTGTCCTGTGTTAAAGGGTGATGTGCACCATCCTCTCGCTCTCCTCAACATTTTTTGTTTTCTTTTCGGTATCGTCCCCGACGTTGGGGTGATCCGCACGGGGTGATTCTGAGCCTGTGCGAACGTGGAAAGAGTAGCGCGCTTATCACGCGGCTCTGTCGACGGAAAAAAATGATTATATGGGACTGCTGTCGTTCTCGTGTATTCGTTCTTTCTATAGTCCGCTGTAAATACTCTCACATTCTGCTATAGTACCCGCACTCGACTCTCCGGAACTTGCCAGCTTTCGCGCTCTCTTTCCTTGTATCCTACGCGAGCAGAGGGAACACGTGAAAACTCTCATGTATAAAGATGCAATGCGGTTAGATAAAGAGTTGGTATATTCGTTTTATATAGTGCAGTCACAAGTGCTCGAAGACCCGCACACGATTTTATGCTCGGAAATTGTACAGGTACTCGAGAGCTCATACCATTATATTTTCTGAGCTCTGATCGCGATGAGAATACACGTACACGAATATTTTACAACACAGAATTCTGCCTGAAGAAAATTCAGCTTGAATGCTGCTGTTCCAACAATAAAATTGTCGATACGCAGGATCGCCCTGGCGACGGTACGATATCATGAACTTTATCGCATTTTCAATTCATTTTTTTTGCCTTTTCGAGATGAAAAAATAAATTTGAATTCAATTGACTAGTTTTCTCAAGCCACGAACCTTCTCGAGGCCGCTGCTACAGTCAGGAAACGCTTTTCTGGTAGCAGGCTGTGCTATTACTCATTCATAAGGATATGCGAAAGGAAACGTAAAGCGTAGGGCGAGATGTTATTACTCCGGAGCCTGGGAGTGAGCTCTAAGGTTACTTGTTCGGTTCCACAACATGTGAGAGCTTCTCGAAGCGATTTCGTGAAAGTACGAGGAAGGAAGCTGCATATACTTTGATGAATGGCATTAATAGGGCGTTGTCAGACAGTTCAGGATGTCATTCAACTTTATGGAGCTTTGCACTAATGGTTCGATGCTACAGCGACACTTTTTTTTTCGTCCTGCTACAATTCACTAGCACGACAATTGATCGAAGCTCATTAACGCAATCGCATTATGTGGAATAATATAAATAAATATATAATAAATGAATAAATAAATAATAGAAATAATATAAATAAATGATATAAATAATAATATAAATAAATAATATAAATAAATAATAGATAAATCATATAGACCCCAATGAAAAAATCATAAACAGACCCCAATGAAAAAATCATAAATAGACCCCAATGAAAAAATAATATAGACCCCAATGAAAAAATCATAAATAGACCCCAATGGAAAAATCATATAGACCCCAATGAAAAAAATCAGAAATAGACCCCAATGGAAAAACCATATAGACCCCAATGAAAAAAATCAGAAATAGACCCCAATGAAAAAATCATAAATAGACCCCAATGAAAAAATCATAAATAAACCCCAATGAAAAAATCATAAATAGATCCCAATGAAAAAATCATATAGACCCCAATGAAAAAAATCATAAATAGACCCCAATGAAAAAATCATATATAGACCCCAAAGAAAAAATCATAAATAGACCCCAATGAAAAAATCATAAATAGACCCCAATGAAAAAATCATATATAGACCCCAATGAAAAAATCATAAATAGACCCCAATGAAAAAATCATATAGACCCCAATGAAAAAATCATAAATAGACCCCAATGAAAAAATCAAATAGACCCCAATGAAAAAATCATAAATAGATCCCAATGAAAAAATCATTTTCAATGGGGTCTATATGATCATATTTGAAAATTTGCAAGATAGGATCGTGCAATTTGTCATGATTACTGCTTTTCCGTCGTAGACGCTCACGAAGAACGAATTTTGGTCGTTTTCTATCCAAAACTGATGTATCGATAAAAAAAAAATCACTTTTTTTTAAACAAAATCACGAGATCTCCTGAACTTATCGAGCGATTGACTCGAAATTTGTTGCGGTTACTCCTCGACCGACGTAGACGCTCTGTAAGGATGGATTTTGTTCGTTCTCTACCGAAAACGATAATGAACTCATAGGTGATGTGGAAATCTGTGTGTAATATTATTGTGTGCCCAGCGAAGCGAACGTACCCTGGCTAGTAAATAAATATATAATAACATATAAAAAATAAATAAATAAATAATAGAAATAATAATATATAATAATATAAATAAATAAAATAAATATAAATAAATTGTGCCCGATTGGACGACCCGATGACAAGGATTGATGGAATTGATCACTGTCTGCACTGCTCTGAAATCTTATTAGTAAGACAACCAGTTTCGTTGCTAATACGCAGAGAACTGCTCGGTAAAGTTTTATTGCGATATGCACGAACAGGGATGCTGGATAGGACAAAGAAAGATACCGAGCATAAGTAGCGCTTCATTAGGATCGTTTATTCCCGTCACCCCTTTGCACGGGCGCCGGTCGCGTGGACAGCATGGCAAGGCGAACAGTATGCTGCGGGATAAAGCCAGTGCCGTTGGTAGGTTCGCTGTCGGACAGTTTGCTGTGGGAAGGGAGAGACACTATTAAACGTACCAACGAACGAGCAGGGAGACTGTGGGTTTCCGTTCTCGAGCAAGCACGAACATGGGACAAAAGAAAGCGCAAAAAAAAGTACATCGAGAATAAAGGCGCGCGGAAGTTTCGTACAAGAACCGCGATGACTCACTCCGCAAAAGGCGATAATATTAATTTTTCCAAAACTGTTCAAATATTGAATTAGCAGGATTAATCCTACAATCAATTACGGCAAGTCTGAGAAGTAAAAGAATCGTTCGAGTGCGCCATACAATGTGGCTCCAGAATTCAGGTGATTTCTGGCCACATCATTTATTTACGTCAGCGAGCACATTAGTGTTCGCCTCTCCGCGCGATCTGTCCTCCAACACAGTAGCTCGTTACGTCCTGTGGTCGAAGCACGGAGACACCATTAAGTAGCAGCGAAACGAGCGAGATAGTGTAGCCACATCGTCTCTTAAGTTAATAAGAAAAACGTGCGGAACGATCGGAGACTGAGATTAAATAATGGCGATGGGAACTCTGGACGCGGAAGGGAGACTCACGGGAAATAGATTTTTGCTTTTCATTTCGAATAAACGTTTGAATTTTCGTTCAGTGCAGAATTAACATTCGTTCTTGTTTTCGTTCGTGGCGTGACTTTCATATTTTGTTGACTTACATCCAAAGCCACCAAATAGACACGTGTTTCAGATTAAAATCAGCATCGCACGACTTCATACAAACTATAAAATATGTGATATGCAACGACCCAATGATAAAGTGATCGCTAACGGACAATGCTGTGTTGATCACGAAACCGGAACTGTGTAGCTCCGAGTCCTAGAAAGGGTTTCAGTTGGCCCGGGGGCTATCGTGGTGTTGGGTAATAAGATCAAGCCTGCAGATATGGAATGTAGTCATTCGTGTTTACGTCTGTGTATTATTCGTACGAGGCCATTCGATACCATTGTTCGACCAGCTTCACACAGAAGTTGCGTCCGCATAACAAAAAATCCCGTGGCACATGGGAAATATACATGCACACGTGTAAAGTCTCAAGTGCTTCGCAGATCTTATGGTTTCCTAACCGTGGGACTGATATTTAGGTGAGAGACCTTGTAGAGAATGCGCGAGAACATTCTCAGCAACCAGGCGTATATCGACTTGGATAACCTGCCAGAGTCATAACTCGATCACACAATATCCGATCCGGAACCCCCTGTCTCCGTTTTCCGTCCACGATATCGGACAGGCCAATTTCCTTTTAGCACTCAGCAGCTTCCAACTCCATTATTTCGTCGATCGAAGCTTTCAATGTGTATTATTCTCGTTGTACCGGTTTCCCAATCGCTTTTATCGGCCTCGCACACAATCAAGTTCCATTTTCATCAAGACTCATACGAAAACAGAATATTCCATAAGTGAAAATCCTTCCTTGTATGATGCTGAAGTTTGCAACGTTGGAATGCAACGAAAAATATTTTATTTTATTGTCGATTATTCGATTATTGTCGATCATTTTATCATCGTAATTCAATTCTCCATTCAAATAATTGTTTTTGCCAAATATAAAAAAGAATTTTGTTGCATTTCAACGATGCAAACTTCTGGAACATGTCCTTGTTATAATAATTGAAAATTATGAGAGTTTAACCTGCGTTTGTCGTACGCACGTAAACACGTTTCTTCCTTGCTCGAGACATCCTCTTTTTCTGACTTTTTCTTGATGTTTGTGCTCCAACTTATTCCATCCAGCAGTTCGACGTACTATCATACAAACGTGCATTGCACACACACGTTGGAAGCCAGCGATACGCGTAGGACTCCATACGCTGCGATGTATTCCCAACTCTTTTTATTCTCATTTCTGTACTCTTCTCCAGTACTTTTTTTTCTTTCTTTTTGCGTAATTCTCCGCGCTCACTGTACTGCATTCAGTGGAATCGACCGCGGGCAACCGTGCCCGGCGACGAAGACACTACCATAAGAGGACATGTCTCGCTATATACTCGATGTGCTCCTGCAGTTGGGTGCTCCCGATCCCGACCGGCGTTCCTTACACAATCCTCCTTAGTGCTTTATAAACGACTTACACATACACTGCTTCAAAGTGAGTCTCAACGAGAGTGAGATAATGAGGTCCTTGCGCCATCGGTTATCCCCTGGGACATTGCACGCAATTGGGTTGCATTTAGTTACGTTTTTATTCCACGTTGTCGACACGATCAAACGTCATTTCTTATGACTCTGAAATTTGCATCGTTGGAATGCAACGAAATTCATTTTTATTTTTGACAAAAATAATTATTCGAATGCAGAATGTAATTACAATGATAAAATGATCCATTTTTGCCATTCAAAAAGCATATCGGCTCAAAAAATTTGGATGACATTGAAAATTGAACGAATCTTCAATAAAATTAAATATTTTTCTATGCATTCCAACGTTGCAAACGTCAGCATCATTATTCCTCGTTTCAAGAATTATTTTTTTTTGCATCTTTGTTATTCCTATAGGGAATGAATTAATTTTGCGTTTTAGACGAAAATTTACAATCATTCAGTGCGGGAACGCATTTTATAATCATGTTTCCGCACTCGAATGTTTGGCTCGCTCCGGATCCTGCATGTATTTTTAAAAACTCTTAGATAGCTTTTCCGCGTCCGTTAAATCAGCCCTGGCAAAGTGCTCGTTGTCCTCGGGATACGAATCTTGTTCTTTCTCGTTGATCGCTCGGAAGAGCGCGAGACAAGAAAGGAAAAGAGCAGGAGGATGAATACGGAGTTGCGTTTTCTTATCCTTATTGCCTCACCCCTCGCTCCGCACATCAACCTGAGGTCTTTCTTCCGGCCGACGGTATAGTTGCAGATAGACGCGAAGGATTCCCCGGGGAATGTGCATCGCACTCTTATCTCTTTGGTGAAGCCCGAACGGAACGACTCTCGGAAACAAACAGGAGACGCAGAGAAGAAGGAAAAGATGCTGGGAAGGTGCAGAGCAGGGGTTAGGGAAACGGGCAAATAGCATCGAAAGAAAAAAGAGTCACACTCGTGTGACTGTGTCTTTTATCCGTGGGCTTTCAGCTCGGAGCTGTGTAGCCTCGTCGGTGTAGGAGTCAATACAGAAGAGTGAAACGGTATGAAAAAACTAGGACCTCGCTTATGGTTGTCTTTCCATAAGGATAATTCGAGAATGCAAGTAGCATCAAAGAAGGATGAGTCGTTCGTTCAACAGTTTCTGTTACTTTTATTATTTTACTCTTTGGCTTCGCGGTATTGGACGAATAAAGGATCACCAAGAGCTCCGGCGCGCGGTCATGGTACGACAGAGTGAAGCATATACAAAGAAAGTAAAAGGTTGGCTAAAACCACTTCCAAAATGGGGTACGAGGGAAAGACGACTTTTGTTTTCTTCTGAACTCAACATCGGGTTTTCTTCCATGTGCTTCACCGCTTACGGAATCTGAGATATTGCATTCCAAAGGTGCGAGCGCCAATTGGACTCGCCGGAGACTCTTCTGGATAGAAATTCATTTGCATAACGATCGTCACCTTTAAGGGCATCAATTAAAGTCTTGATTGCTCCGAGAAATATATTTCATGATCGAACGATCGTGTCGGTTCCATTTGGATGCACCAAAATAAAAGATCAATATGATTCTGAAGTTTGCATCGTTGGAATGCAACGAAATTATTTTGTATATTTGGGAAAAATAATGATTTAAATGGAGAATGGAATTACGATGATAAAATGATCGATTTTTGCCACCCGAAAACATATCGGCTCGGAAAATTTGGATGAAATTGAAAATTGAATGAATCAACAATAAAATCAAATAGTTTTCGTTGCATTCCAACGTTGCAATCGGAAGCAAAAAAAAAAACAAAACCTCTCGCGCACTTTCATCTCCGGCCCACCTTCTGCCTGCGTACAATCATCATCTGTGAATGACACCAGCATCTACATATAGCTATCGGATCCAAAGTACAGTGAACATTAGGAAAGCACTATCGTTCGCTCACATGCTTCACCTACGTACAAGTTCTACGTACGTCTATTGTCGCGGCTGAGTCACCAGTGTAGCGTGGCCCTCTCTTCAACACTCGAGTGTACATCAGTGCCAGCACACGTGTGCCGTTTTTTTTTTCTCTGACTACGCTCGGCAAGTGAGACCAAAAGAGTTGAAAATACGCTATAGCCTAGAGAGATACAGGAGAAGAGAAAAAGAGAAACAAAACTGTAGAAACAGAGAGAAAACTGCGCCAGTGCTAAGAACAATGGAAACAAAAGGTGTATCCGAGAGTACCGAGAGCGGGTGCCTGTGTGTTAGCGAAGGTAACGCACCGAGAGCATGGTCACGGAGGTCACGTTTCGTGGAACCAACCACTTCGTGTTGCCGCGTCTTTATACACTGGATCCAGTGCTGATAGCATTTTCAAAGACCAACATTTTTTGGTCCACACGTCAGTGAGATTTCGCGAGAAACTTGGAATAAGGAAATTCTCTCAATAAAATGAAAAATTCTGCGTAAAAAAAAGCAACAGAATTAGGATCAACGTGTGCATCTCAATATGCCCGAAGGGCCAAGAGTGTAAAATCGATTCTACACAACCTCACGAATTCCCGAAGGTTGGAAAAGCTCGAAGTACTTGTTGTGTCGAACCCTTCAGGCTATGACGCACTCCCCGTCTCGCCAACCTCCCCGATAATACGTGGATAAGAGCAACAACATGGAAACGACGAGAGAGAGAAAGAAAAGCGAGCAGATCTGTCGCAGCTTGGCACGATCCATAATTAGCGAGACGTTGCCATCCCGAAATATGCTGCGAAGCGTTAAATCACTTTTACTCGTCGTGCCACTAGTCAGTTGAGAGATGAGACACTCATAACGATAGACAGCGAGTTCCGATGCTGAAAAAACCTTGAAATTTGAATTAGGTCAGACGCTCGTTCAGACGGTAAAGATTTTTTATTGATTCACCTCTTTTTTTTTGCTTTTTTGGAGTTCAATTAAGGATTTCGAGTTGTCACACTCGAGATAAAAAAGTGACGATCCAGCAAATGTCACACGACAACGAACAATCTACCTGGTCGTTAATGCTGTCTCGTTTATGCATTATTTTTCACCTCACAACGCCGAGTTATTAACGACTTTTACCCTGCGGATGCGTTAAATTACCTTTTTTTTTTTGTTATTACCCGACCCTGCCACTCTAGCCGTTGCAATTCTTTCAAACCGTTGAGCAAACCCTTTTTGCTTCGCCGCTCTCTACTCACTCGGTCTTCCCTCCTGGTATGGAGCAAATATATCCAACTGTGACCAGGAACGACTATGTATACCGGTTGGCCGGCTTTAATTTGCGAAAAAGCTCATTGCAGAGAAATAAAAGGTGGAGAATGTATACGAAGGTGGAGAGATACGTCCGTTGCTCGTGCGGGAAATTAACGCCCGCGGCTAGGTCAGCTGCGAAAAATTGATCATCCGTTAGCTCGGCTTTACGCATTGCGCATTCTTGTTTGCATCGTTTATCATGAACTCCGCTTAGTATCCTAGCGTCGTACAAAGTCACAATTATTCGGAACCAATTTTAAATGCAATTTCTGTTTCGTTTGTTTGGCGCAGGTCGAAAACGTGAGTCTCTGCGTTGGAGCCCTCCGGGCACTTGGCGCTGACGTGGGGGCTGTCAATCCCGGTGAACTCTCAACGGGATCTACCCTCCGACCGGTACTCGCTCTCCTCTTCGCCCTGTCCCGTCACAAGCAACGGGCTAAACAGCTTCAAGACATGCCGAGGTGAGTTTTCTGCTCTTTACCATCATTCGATTACTCATTACTTTTATCCCAAGCCTAGACGATAACTTACCGACTACCCGTACGAGATAAATCTCGTCGGTTATCCGACCTCGAGATTTCCAGAAGTTCCAGAACTAACCAGTTTCACTCTCAGCCCTACTGTTAATGACGAAATCTGTTTTATCATCAAATGTTGAAGAGATTTATCTTTAGTAGTTACTGCATTCGCTGCCCAACCAACCTACGGTCACACCAATGACGATTATCATTAGCAAGCCTTACGAAATCCATCTTATCTTTTTACTCCACAAACAGCTTGCTCGACGTTTGGTGTTGTAGGGTATCGCATTCAGATCATTATCATTTTCAATGATCAATTTCACTGTTTTCATCCTTCGAGTGATCGTCGATACTCGCGAGTCCAAAAAATTAAACGAAATGTCCGAAATCCAATTTCAGATAACTCTGGAGTTTGCATCGTTGGAATGCAACGAAATTTATTTTTATTTTCGACAAAAATAATGATCCAAATGCAGAATGTAATTAGGATGATAAAATGATTCATTTTTGCCATTCGAAAAGCATATCGGCTCGAAAAATTTGGATGACATTGAAAATTGAACGAATCTTCAATAAAATTGAATATTTTTCGATGCATTCCAACGTTGCAAACTTCAGCATCATGTGTTCCGCTATCCTACTAACGTGGGATATCAGTGACGAGTAAAGTTACGATGCGGCTGAGAGAGTAACGGTCGGATGAATCTGCAGATTCGTCCGAGTAGATTGGAACTATCGACATCTTCCTAAACTGAGCGCGAGACGACAAAGTGTGTTACACTGCGGGAAGCAGCAAACGACTTGGTCGCTGCTGCCGTGAAATCTCCATCCCGATCTTTGATGTGTCCGTTATTTTTTTAATTGCCTCTGTCGTTGGCTCGACGGGGTTTGATGGATCAATTTTGCACGTGCCTTTTTTCGCTATATAGCGAGCCGTACACGCGCTTTGACAAACTCAATTACGATAAACTCAGCATGTTAATGACTGCTTCACTATGCTCGCGAGCTTCACAAAGACACGAGAGCCTCGCCTTGCAAAACATGTGAAATTCATAAGACCCTCTCTAGTTTTCTCGCGGATCTCATAAATGTTAAGCGACGTTTTAATGGCCCGAGTCTTCCCGAGCACTCGAAAATGACCCATGCCTTCCACTTATGGAGCAGCCTACGCGCTCAGCAGCCTCGAACTCTCGATGATGCTACGATAATGCCCGAATTATCGTGAATTAACCAAAATCCAAAGACTCTTTTCATCGCGTAGATCCGTCAATACTTTGACGGCTGAACCTCGCGTCAGAATGATGCTGAAGTTTTCAACGTTGGAATGCATCGAAAAATATTTAATTTTATTAAAGATTCGTTCAATTTTCAATGTCATCCAAATTTTTCGAGCCAATATGCTTTCTTAATGGCAAAAATGAATTATTTTATCATCCTAATTACATTCTGCATTTGGATAATGATTTTTGTCAAAGATAAAAATGAATTTCGTTGCATTCCAACGATGCAAACTTCAGAGTCGTCGCGTCAAAATAGAAAGGCTTTCAATTTTTAGACACAAAAAAAAACATTTTAATGATTCATCGATATACTCAATATTTATAATGAAATATTTCCTCATTCATGGCAATCAATCATGATAAACCCTAGACGTTGAGGATCAATTATAAATTCACAGCTCCTAGAGTTTAGTATACTCGAGAGGTCGCTCGTCTATGTTGCCGAGTAGGCGGCAATGATTTAATGGATCGACGACGAACTTGTCGTCTGGTTCGGTTCTGAAAACCTCCGAACTTGGTGTCGTTGCGAGAAGATGAGAAGAAAGTTTGAGAAGGAGATACATAAGTATACGGTGTTTGTACGGGTGTCTGTGTGGGAGAGTGAGAGAGCAGAGGGATTGGACCAGCAGCTCGAGACCAGAGACATTAACATATCAACAATGCTTCATTATACTACGAGCGGAACGTGGAGTCTCGCCCAAGTTCCGCTGTTAGAATTTTGAAAGGGAAGAGAACAGTCAGTCTGGGTTTTGGCTCTCTCTTCCTTCTGTACATATTCTTCGCATCGGCCACGATACAACACATCGCTAATATCGCTGCGACTATAGAAACGTTGAAAACACGATGGAAAATCATCGTTTCGAGTATTTCGGTTGCAATGGTCCGGCGGGATAGTAGAGAGAAATTGAACAAATGGTAGAATAACGCCCACTCACGATCGGCGATAGAGAGGACAAAGTCTCGCACACATTTGAGAAACACCGGTTTAGCATCGCGTCGGGTGACCGGCGTGACCGCAGGCATTTGCATGAGAATGATTCAAAAATTCTCGTACCCGGTTTTATATACATGCATTCATATATATTTATATTATGTATCTATAAATATACTCCGCGCTTAGTTCGTACTCAAAGCGGGGGTGTTTGAGCGCTCGGGGATTGGCTAGCTCCGAGAGAAAGCCCCTAATCCGGTTGGTTCTCCGGAGATCAATGGTAAACGAGATGAGGGAGGCTGTGCCGTTGGCTACTCTCGCGCCTACACCGAGACTCTTCTTGCTGTACACGAGAATATATAAACGCTTCGAGGGAGCAAAGTATAGAGAAGCTGCTGGGAGGGAGAATGAAAATGAGCGGGCTCTTTCATATACAGGGTGTCCTTTAACAAAAACTCATCAAAATTCATATCCTCGCACCAAGATTTTCAATCATCTGTGAATACGGGCTGATCGTAATTTTTTCCTCAGTGAAATAGTTTCCCGGTGTGTTTTGTCGTGTCTTTGCGACCAGGATCTCAGAATGATTTTTTTTATCATTAAAATCTCGTGGTGGGGTGTTTGGGCGACTGTTGAAAAAATCCAAGTACGCATTAGTAAAATAAAGTTATTTTTGACTTTGAAGAGCATCCGGTTTCATAGGAATTCATTGGTCGAATCCTCGGATATCGGATTATGTATATTTTCATTTTCTCAAGAAAAGAGCCCCTTTTCTCGACGACACCCTGAATATGTATGCAAATATGTATGTACACATAGACAATATGTACCGAGAGATATGCGAGAGAAAGAGAAAGCGGGGATTTTATTGCGAGTGACGAGACTGGAAGACACAGGAGAGTGTCTCGCGGTACAAAATGTACTGTATGAAGGAGAGAGCGAGATGGTGGTACGAGATGGACCGTGTATTTTCGTAGGCTAAAAAGGGACAGTGCTAAAGATAAAGACGAGCCGAGAAACGGGCAGCAGGGGCGAGAGGGAGAGACGCGACGAGTACTATGGGGCTGTGGTGACTCGTGTGCGTGCGAGCGGGAGGAAGATGGAATGGAGAATGGAAATGGTGTGAGGCTGGGGGCAGAAAAGGATGGAGAGTTGAGCCGCGGGATCTGACGTGCGAGAGCGGGAGGGAGAAAACGTGCGAGCGAGATGGAGGCATTGAACACGAAGCCACGTGCTATGGGGAAAAAGGGGGAATGGGAAACACGGGGGCTTCTCTTGGTCGCGGGTGCCTCCAAGCTCAGTTTGAAACGGGCCATCAACGATGCCTACACCATGGTCGCACACCATGAGGCGAGCGGATCGCTTTAACACGCCGTAAGGCCTTTACGTTAAATCGTAACTAAACATATCGCGATGTTTGCCGCGTTTTTATTCTAATAATCAAACATTTGTGATGCATTTTTTTATACAACGGATAATTAATTTTTTTACCAATTTTAAATAATCGATTTAGTGCGTAATTAACTTTGTGAATAATGTGGAAAAGTGCGGAATCCGATAATCAATATTTATAAAGATCAATCGAGTTTTTTTTTTATTGACTCGATCTTTAGAAATATTCGATTCTTTTGGCCTCGCTACATTCTGGAATATCGCAAGCTCTTGCGAAAGTGCTATCTCGCTCCGATCTCAATATCGCAAGGGCTAAATCTCCGTGATCGATATCGCGATTGCGATCGAAGACGACTCCAAGGAGCGCCTCGATAAATGCCGGCTGCAGAGTCGCACCAGACACTCTCCTGTCAGGGCTGAAAGCAGAAGAAAGAGAAGCGAAGGAACCAATAAACTTTGGGAGCATGGAAAAGAGAGGCGAGAAGCGAACAGACTGAGACATTGTCCAGGAATGAGCTTCATGGAACCAAAAGTTTCATTCAAATGAGCAGCAATTTTTTTATTCGTACTTGCAACCTGTAAAACATCGATTCATCGATTGTGATAATCTGCGTCGGGCTCACGGATAACTATTGACGGTTTATTCGCTGCGATCTTCGGCTTGAAATTTCGACACGCTCGTATCGATGGTTTTTTTTTTTTGGTCCAATCGAATATTCAAGAGTTTTGGGTGCAATGAATCGTGATCGAAAAAACGTCGCGGGGCCAATCGGAAATCGATCTTAAGGCAAAAAAAAAGTGAAACGATAAAAAAAGACGGAGAGTTCGTTAAAGCCTGTATTATCTCAGCCTGCATGACTTTTTACCCGGAGATAAGAGCCGCGGGCTCGTGAAGAATAAAGTACAGAAAAAAACAGAGATAAGATAAAAAAAAAAAAGGATAAACGAGACGTGGCTCGAACGGGACAATGGGAAACAGCGGAAGTAGCAGCGGCAATAGCCGGAAGGCGCGAAGCTTGCCAAATTCACCGGAAGCTCATAGGTATATACGCTTCACTACCTATCTACAAATATTTTCACCTGACACAATGTTTACTAGACATAACAATCAAGGCATTGTAACACAATAGACGATTTTCCAAGGTCATATCCCGACGAAGGTTATCACGAAAATCAATGATGCTGAATTTCGCAACGTTGGAAGGCAACGAAAAATATTTGATTTTATTGATAATTCGTTCAATTTTCAATGTCATCCCAACTTTTTGAGCTAATTTTGTTTTCCGGCTGGCAAAAATCAATTATTTTATCATAGTAATTACATTCTGCATTTGAATAATTATTTTTGCCAAAGATAAAAAACGAATTTCGTTGCATTTCAACGATGCAAACTTCAGATGCATGAAAATCAGCCAAGCAAAATCTTTCCACTTGCAAGATTTTTCTTTCATTTCCGTTTCACATTTTTTTCGGGAATACCAAAAATCTTGTTGCAATTTTTCATCGAATTTCAATTCACAGAGACATTTGTGAAAATACAACGTTCTTCAAAATCCGTTTCAGAACGCACAAATGTTATTTATAACATTGAAAATATGACGAAGTTGTAAGTTAACTCGATAACCGCCCAAGTAGCCAAATTCTCTTTCTTCGTTGCTCGCAACTTTTTTCACGCGTTCATTCTCTGAGCGTTCTCTCTTTCACGAAAAAGTGTAAAATCTTGGATACCGTTACACGTGTATTCCAACCAAGTGGAACAAACCAGTATAGCTTGGACGGAGACAAATCGGAGTATCTCTCAAAGGTTTACCGGAAATTCCATGGGCAATCGAGGCGAAATTCGCCAGCGATTCGAGCGTGTGGTCTCAACACGACAAAAGTTGAAGGAGATGACGAATTTTAGTGTTTACGAGTATTCTGGCACAATTCCAAGTTGAAACTGTTTGTTTTCATTTTTCCATGTGATAAAATCAACGCAGACCAAATTTCGAGGCTTTAACGTTGTCACGAAAAGTCCCAACAGTATCAAAATATCCTTGTCAATTTATTCAGGATGCTTTTCAATTTACACGACGAGTCATCTGAATTTTAATAAACTGTAATAGATTTTCGATTTTTTATCGCGTACAATTACGATCGATCGTAGAAAATCTTTTAGGCTTCTGTCCAAGATATGCGTATCAGGCAGATGGTTTCTATGCATTTGCCTCGTATAGCTGAATGCAATTGCATACATGAATATACAAGGAATACATAGGAGCCCTGCACCAAAGTATTAAATGCATACGAATCTATATATTAATGCTATTTATAATATACATTTATTAATGTATACGTGCATTTATTTTCTTACATATATAAAGGCTTTGTATATAAGGGACGCTTATAATTATACACTGAACGGCTGCTGGGCTCGTGCACTGTGCACAGACACAAGAGACTTTGCCACTGGCGATCTATATCGGGAAGAAAAAAATTAAAAACCAGATTCGCGCAGCCCGCTTCAGCCAACGGCTAAGTTTTACACATACGTATAAACATACCCAGCACCGTATACTTTTCTCCCGGTGCTGCGCTTCGACGTTTGGCCCTCGACGCCAAGACCGGTTGGCAAAGAACCTTCTTTCTTTCTTTCTTCCCGTGTACGACTTCAACACCTCTTTCCAACACGTACCTCGAGCCTCAAATTCTTGTAGGTGCACTAATAATTCGCTAAATACCGAAACTAATATTCATGCCTTGCGGTAATTGATCGTAATAATTGAGCGCGTTCGCATTGAGTGCTCGTTTCACATGATGTTGAAGTTTGCATCGTTGGAATGCAACTAAATTCTGTTTTTTCTTCACCCAATCATTCAAAATTTGGCCCGGACACTAAAACGATCGTTTCGTGAGTCCCAAAAACTCAATCAAGACGAAAAATAGCCATGAAATCCAAAATTCCGTAAATAATTAATAGAAACAATATTTTTCGTTGAATCTCAACGTTGCAAACTTCGGAATCATCCTCTCACGTTAAAATTCAGAGATAACTGAAGCCAACGAGATTGATTAAAAAAAAGCGTTTCCATTGCCTGTGAATATCGCGTACAAAAAAAAAGATGACACTGAAGTTCGCAACGTTGGGATCCAACGAAAAAAAAAATGTCTATCCATTTTTTATTCAATTTCAAAAAGCATGACAATTTTCGTGCCGATTTTGTGTTTCGATCCTAAAAAAATATCGATTTATTGTCCTGACCGAGTATTGAATTAGGATTTCAATTTAAAAAAAGTAAAAAAAAAAAAAACATAATTTCGTTGCATTCCAACGATACAAATTTCAATATCGTACAAAAAGGGTTTCTGTATTATTTGTAGAAGTTCGGGGACAACGATATAGCCTCGTATTTAATTCCCAACCGTTGGAGAACAGAGAGACTAATAAATATAGAATAATGTAGACGTGTGGATGAAAAAAGAAAAAAAAATACATTTTCTGTAGGGCCACCAAAAATGAAACCGACGTAAGACGAGAAGAGTCGTCACACCACAAAATGCCTGCTCAAAAAGAGAAAATAAAGAGCACTGCGGCGTCCTTACCGTGTTGAGTGGCTGCGAAGAAATGGATATATACGCGAGCAGTGTACTCTCTCACTTGAAATTAATGCGCGCCACACGTCTACCAGGAAAAAAGTGAGTCGAGTGGTGTCACAAGCCTGAGAAGGTTTAGGAATTTTCAGCCGCAATTTTACGATGCCTCATCGCTCGTTAAACGTCTTTATTTCCGAAGAAAATAAAATCATTGAAAATACAATAAATATGGGCACAGAGGACCCAGGCGATTCAGAGAGCTCGTGCAAAGAGAAGAAACTCGTAAAAGTTTACTTTTCATTCCTGTGAAGCAACAGGATCGCGTGAGAACGTTGCTGCTGCGTGTTTTGGACTTTTTGAAAAAATGAGAGAATCGCCGATAAGCCGGCAATATTTAAACCCGTATCGCAGATATAGTTGTGGGATATTTATGAGAATTTAAAACCCGCGGCGAAAAAATATGCAGCTTGCTGCTCTGTCGGAAACGAATTACTACGAGTCGTGTTCGGAATCGGTGGGAGGACCGGTCCTTTTTTTTTCTCTTTCTCCCTCTTGTCTTCAAGAACGAGCTGAGCTAAAGAGTTTCGCGAAAAAAAAACATTCACCGATACAGACACGCAGGAGTCTTGTGAAGTTTCACCCACTCGCGGTGTCCGCACGCATCTACCTGTGGAGCGCAGTAGTATTTCTGGATATTCGCGTGAGTGCACACGCACGTGGTCGAGCCGCTTGCGACCTCGAAATTCTAACGTCCCGAAAGAGGCTCTTTGTTCCAGGGTTTTTTGACACCGCGTCATTATTTGCTCAAGTTTTAACGAGTGACCCAAAGAAGGAAAAGCAATAAAAATCAAAACTATCGTGCGACCGCGTTATTTCCGAAGAAAAAAATTGACACTCACGTAATTCGGCTCAGCTCGTGTTCCTATAAATTCGCAATTTTTCTCTCCTCCACTTTGTCTCTTGCATGCTCCTGTTTTTCGCGTCTCGTGGACACTCGCTCCATCAAGCAGTTTAGTTTCGTCTGTGCGCGCGAGATTTCCCACAGCGTATTTTTCCCCGAAGACCCGAGCCTCGCGGCTCGAGTGATATGCCAAACGAGGAAAAGGAATCCTCCGGTGATTTATTACCGCCACGACTGACGATTATTTCACGGGCTCAAGCCCTGCGTCTTCTGGACGAGATATGTATTTTTTTTTGTTCCTCTATTTCTCTATCCATTCTCCTCTCGCTTACTCTTTTTCTTCTCATCTCTTGCTTTTTTTTCGCATGTTGTGCTCTCCCTTACTCTCTTTATTTAGCAAACGAGTTCAAAGACACCCCGCGTGAGCTTTCTCGTGCACGAAACCGTGGAGCAGAGCGTGAGTCAATGTTTTCGATGTGAATGGTCGCGAAAATAGACTCTCGTAGTCACACGAGAGGCATGGCCACGGTCGCATTCGCACTTAGTAAAGAAATTCATGTACGTTCCTTCCAAAAACTACAGCAACCAACAAAACTTTTCTGCTGCGTTGAATTTGAAAAAAAAAAACATTCGTCCATGTATTTACAAGCTTCAAATTTTACTCCGATACATTTGCACACACGTCTGAGCATCTATGAGACGAGGATAGAGTGTGAAACGTCCATAAATATACGGAATCATAACTCGACTGCAAGTACTCCAGATTTTCTTGAGTGCTCCGTGACCAGCTGGCAGTTCTCAGACCACGAAATATATAATTATAACCCCACGCGATCGAACACTTTTGGCCCGCCCGTGTGAATACTGGACAAAGGCAACAGGATGTTCGGTGGACATACATTACGATTTGAGGGTGCGTTAAGGACTTATTGTGTCGGCACCACCGATGCAAAACTTCCGCTTGAAAATTATCACTTCCTCTTGTTATTAAAAGTCGTTGCTCCCTCTTCGTACTACGATCATAAATCCATAAGGAGCATAACGAATGATAATTCATTTCCAAAGCTTTGACCTGCTCACTCGATCAAATACTAACCAGAATGTTTACATACATAGTTACATTTATTGACTCTGAATCATTCCAACAATGTCAAAATGAACTGACGGAGTATATTGGAAATTTGAAGAATATCTTTCGTTTCTTTCTCAGTCATTTCGTTGGAATGCAACGAAATTCTGTTATTTCTTTAGCAGAGCCAATAATAATTATTGAATATTTGGTCCGGCCAATAAAACGATTCAATAATAATCAATAGAAAAAATGTTTTTCGATGAATCTCAACGTTGCAAACTTCAGAGTCATCAAGATTCCCGGCTTTTGCGGATCCGCAGTCGTTGAAAATAATGTTAATTTATTTGCACAATAACTATTTGGATCTTCTTTAATGGGAGGTAACAAAATGAGAGGACGAGAAAAAGAAAGATATCAGTGGGAATGGTTAACTGAAGGAACGACGCGCGCGGACCATTCTCGCGTTCGTGGCATTACTTTATGTCTCGGGACGGCATATAGTGCAGTCCAAAGTATTATTGTACTCTATGGTACTTTGCATTATAGCAGTATTACATACCATTAGCTCTGTATAGCATATATAGACGAAAATATACACACAGACGTCATGATAACTATAGTCGCGAGTATTCACGACGTAGGCATAATACTAAACTCCGTCTGGTACGCCGTGCAATTATCCCTAATTGCGCCGAATGAATTAGCGACCTCGTTTTCGCTCAAGGCATTCGAGACGGGAGATACGACCGAAAGCAAAAATGTTCGGTGATCGCTCTCCCACTAATTCTTTGGAGAGCGCGTCAACTCGCAACTGAATATGTTTCGATCTCTCAGGGTGTCCGTTTATGTGGGCGGGTGTTTTGTATGCGCTTGGAGGGACACTGGAATGAAAAGGTTGTCCCCAATTGCGATTCACAAAAAAGTAATCACTCGGGCATCAGCGTATTGCATCTTTTATGTTGCTGTTTCTTTTTTTCTGTATTGTGAGAAATTTAAACGTCGGAAAACTGCGCTTTTTGGTACATTTTCAGGCTCTTTCGAATTTTTAATTATCCTAATTTTTCATACTCTAATTAAATCGAGCGAACGTCACGAGAGGGCGAGAAAGTATTGTGCAGACTTGGACCGAGGCGAGTACTTACAGATGCATATCGTAGCAAAAGTCGGAGTGCAACGAGCCGGGCGACATTCCTTCTAATTGCAAAGAAACTGTGCAGTAGAGATCGCCGGAAGGTCTTTTAACTATATACATTTTCATGTGTACTATAGCGTCTCGTCTCGTTACACCGAACGGGTTAAATGTCGCACGGGGCGTCGGGCCGTGCACTATGAGAGTGGCAAGCGTGAGTTTAGTATGAACGCTTGAGTACCGCAGAGGAAACCGCTACGAATCAGAAATCCTTTTCAGCAAAATAGATTACGCGAGCACGCTCAAAATGTGCGAAGAACGAAAACGCCGAGAAGATTTTTTTCGGAGATGAAAACAATATTTCAGGCCCTCAAATTTCTGCCAACTGTTAAACACACGTTCGAAAAGATTCTCGACTCTCAAGTATCAATCCTCCAAATTGTCATGATTCTGAAGTTTGCATCGTTGAAATGAAACGAAATTATTTTTTATATTCGGCAAAAATAATAATTTAAATGCAGAATGTAATTACGATAATAAAATAATCAGTTTTTGCCACCCGAAAACATATCGGCTCGGAAAATTTGGATGAAATTGAAAATTGAACGAATCAAAAATAAAATAAAATATGTTTCGTTGCATTCCAACGTTGCAAACTTCAGCATCATCGAATTGTCACCCCGTAAGAATCTTTTAAACGATGCCAACGTGATTATGAAAAAAAAAACCGACGCGAAATCAAATCGCGTTCAAATAAAATCGCACGTTTCTTAATATCGACGGGTTACATAAAAAGAGATCAGACAGAATCAAGATGCTCGTTGATGCTTTCTTCCGTGCGCACACACTTCAGTCTCTTTCGTATCACGGTACACGATAATGTGTCATATCCATTTATATATGTTGATGCACTGATTTGAGCGAAAAGCACTGAATCGAGAAAACAGTCAGCTGCATATATATACGCAGCAGGGTTGTGCAAAGGGACTGCGAGAGTACGGAAGAGGTATCGCGTGCATTGTCGTGGTAGTGAGATCGATATGGCGCAGGAATTTCAGGCACGTCGTTCGCCACGTTGTCGGGCCAGAAGGGTTTATGGACGAGAAACACGAGAGAGGGACTGTATTGCAGGGTTACAGCGAGATGAGGGTTGAAGGCCACCAGGTTTGAATCTGGTCGAGGGGAAGGACGAAACGTTCAGGTAATTAGTAAAATTCCCTTCTCACACTATTGTGATGCGAGGCATATGTGCGCGTCGTCAATATCCTACGAAATTAATTATACAGAAGCTTCGACGGCAACGTGGAAAACTTTTGGAACCACCGCGCGTTCGCAATGAAAATTTATCTCTAAAATTCCTGAAAGATACAAATTTCTCTCTTTCTCAGTTCAGTCATTCTCAGTTTCTCAGTTCATAGGGAATGTATACAGAGAAGGCAGCCCGAGGAATTCACATTCAGGATTTATCATTGTTTGTGAAAACTGCGTGTTCTGCTGCATGCTCCGATGAACATTGGACGTCCAATTCAGGCTCGCAGTAGTTCATGTCATCGTTCGTCTCTCTCTCTCGCTCCCTAGATATTCGTCCCTTTCTACTTCTCTTCCGCCTTGCCATAGACAAGGGTGCACGTACACCGATGTTGATTTCTAATCACACTGTTGGGTATGATCATTCAAGCCAAACGTTCGGATTGATGGGAAATTGCAGACATGTATACCCAAAGTGAATGCTTTCGATCAACCCTCATCACATTGTTTTTTTTTTGCTGCGGTTCCTGGCCTTCGACATGTGGAATTTGAACCTTCCAGGAAAAATGTCCCTAGCAAAATTCTTTTTTTACGTTTCGCGAATTAATGGGTTTCCATCGATGGGAATTCAGATTGATTGAGAAATTTTATTAAAGCGAGTAAATAATTGTGAGTTTTCGTATCGCGCTTCATTGCGTTTGATATACTTTTGATTCGTTTCTTACCGATGATAAAAAGGGTCGAAATACGAATGGCAGCGAGCTCGAACGGATAGAAAGCGCAAATTTGGCGACAGCTTGTTCCTTTTCGAGTTAAGGTTTGGCGGAGGGTGGCTGTTGGTGTAAATTCGGCTGAGGGTGCACCAGCCACGGAGACATTAATTTTCGATATTGCACTGTAAATAATATCGAATCTCGTTTCTTTTCCTTTTTTTCCCCTTCCTTTTCTTTCGCGACTCTTTCCCCTGGCTCGGTCTCAAGATATTGTTTCTGACAACCCAGGCTCCCATGATTTTACCCTCTAGAGCTTACCGCGTTCGTTGATTTTTCCAGACCACGATGCAAAAAGAAAAACTCTCACGTTCGTCTGCAATATTCTTGTGCATTTTGTTTCCTCCTTTTTTCTTCACGTCCGCGTCAAATACTGCTAAACAATCTTTGTCAAATATTCTCAAAGACGCGATTTATTATCGGACACGTCAAAAACGTTTGAATACGCCATTGAATTTTTGTTAGTCCTGACACAAGTCCTTAATCTCGCAATCGTCGATTCCAGACAACAATGCTCGTGTCCGGTCCTCACTCACTCTCGCCTTTTTCACTTCTCTTTCTCTCCTTGTCCCTTTGCCCCGATCCTTTCTCGTGGCAGACACGACGGTCAATTACAGAAATCATTGTGTACTCGCTACAAAATAGTTGTGCACACAAGATTTGCATCGAGTCTCGTATCCTGTAGAAACGTAAGGACCTTTCTCTCTTTCTCATTCGCTCCTTCTTTGCCCCTTCGCCTTCATTCGACGTGTATGAATTCCCACACACGAGCTATCGTACATTATAATCGCGCGCTCTAAGAAGAGAAGTGAAAAAAAAAATATTTGTGGACACGACAGGAGTGGACCGCGGCCACAGAACTATTATTTCTCACAAAGGAAACACACCTTACACACATGAATACACACCCATCCAGGTATAAACATGTATAAATACAGATTGGCATTTAACCGAGCAACGTTTTCCAACAATCGCTAGCAATTTAGCTCGCACTGTCTTTTCAGACAATATAACGTTGCAGCTCAATTGTAACGCCTTGATGCATCGCGCAGTGTGTGTTCGTCTAAATGATGAACATTTAAAACTATTTGTCTGTTTAGAATGCACAGCCTCGTCCAATAATGGCAACGAGTTTCGTAACATTCGACGTCGTTCTTCTCGTTTCTCAGAAATTTGTTTCTCCGCGTGGCTCAAGCTTGTGAAATCGTGTGGTTGATTTTTTTTTCTGTTTTTTTTTTATACGTCATTATCGCGCAATGCGTGCAATTTCTGGGAGCACCAGTGCAACAGGATGGAACTGGTGTCGGACTCTGATAGTTACTCGTTTCTCTGTAATACAACCCTTGAACGAGAAAGCCAGTGTTTATTTGGCACTGCTCGGGCGGTTAACCGAGAATTCACTATCTCTCAATTTCTCCGGTTTGCTCTCGCTATGCCGCGGAGCTGTTTCTATCCTCGCCTTCTCTTTCTCTCTTTGTTTATCTCTGCCACTTTGATATTCTCACAAAACTCCTAAATGCTTCGCTGAACCGCTTCAGACACTCGAAAATCATCTCGAGCAGGCGTCGTAGTACATCGATATCCATCGCCCTTCGGATGCTTTGTTCGTCATCGTTTTGTACCAGTTTGCAAACTCATTTTCCTTCGCTCCCTTGTGAGCAAAGCTGAAATAACGAGAGACGTTCCAACCCCTCGCAAGAACGTGCTGCCTTTATTTCCTGGCAAACTTGGCGATTTTAATCTGCTCGATATCGCCAAATTTTCTCTTTCTGTCTCTGCCAACCTAATGATTTTTCGAGTGACTCTCGACAAACAACGTTTTAATCGATTTCAAGAAATCTCTTTGCTTTTTTTCGTCGGAAACAAATGTCAACGTGATGTACGATTTATTTTAGAAATATAAACAACAAAAAATCACCCTTTTGGACAATAGAGCCCAAGAATTTTTTTGTTTCTCCGTTAATATGCTTGGCACTTCACCTTTTTTTCTTTCGTTTATAAACTAAACAAAAAGCTTTGTCGGCGAGTGCACGCAGAAAGGAACGCGGCCTCACAAAAAGTTTCTTCTTTCTTTCGTGCGTTCGTATTTCGACGACAAAGGTCTGAAATGAGACGAGAGACCTCCCTGGCCGAGAGAAATGAAAAACATCTCCCTACACGGTTCCTTTCTGGCTCTCCCAGTATATAACTCAACATGTACGAAAATCCGAAAGACTGTTCGTTTTGTTGATTCGCAGTTGACAAACCACGAAAGCGAACAAAAAATAATCAGCACAAATAACTATGTACACATTTCGAAACGATTCATTTTCATCCTCCAGTCACTTTTTCTTATTCGAATACCGACGCAGTCGCGAATGAATTGTCCATGTCTTCGGACCGTATTGCGATTTCCTGAGAAAGATCGCGCGTAGGCCTGGTCCAGCAACTACGCTAGAGTTCATAGATACGAGAATCCTATATTTCTCGTTCGTCTTTCTCCTCGCAGCTTCGTGTCTTTTTTGCTTCAATGCTCGGGACCCACTTAACGACTTCCGGCTCTAAAAGTGAGAATTCGCACAGGCATAGACCAGCAAAAGGCTCTCTTCACTTGTAGTAACGATAACACGATGTTCTCGTTATGGCACATATATAAATTCGACAAATGAATTGGTCCGAGGCGTTTGGAAGCTTCGGTCAGCTTTGAGAATTCTTGAAAACATTAATAAATTCTGTACTACACTATACGTAAATACATTTAACTGAATTTCGTGAATTACCGCGATTTCGTGATGAGGAGAAGAAAAATTGAGAGGGATTGCCAAATTTGTCATTGGCAGGTTTTTATACAGATAAATATTTAAACGAAGCAGATGGACGAAACGTTATTGCTGTCCAATTGACGAAATGATTTGGCTCTGACGTTTTCGTGATTTAGAATCGTCTTTATGGGGTCTCATTCAACGGTGTAGCCTGTGGCGAGGAAAGTTGATGTGTGACCAAACGTACAGTGCAGATTGCGTATGTGCTGTGCGTTTTATTTTTTCTCCAACCTTCGTATCTTTAGCTCGAAATCGCAGTGTAGTTTGTTGGTGAGATTGAAAGTGAGAGAGAAGGAAAAGTCTGACGTTAGTGACGTATGGTCTTTGTTCCAGACTCCCATCACCATACAACAAGCAAGCGGGTGCTGGTGGCCCTGGGGTTGGTCCAGGGGGTACGAGCATCCCATTGCCAGCGACCGTAGCTGCGACACGAAGATGCCCTCCGGACAAGGTCAGGCCAGCTCCGGCCCCTGCTCATCAAACTCAGCTCGGTAAGTTCACAAATTACGCCAACGGCGTATTTCCCAACTGGTCCATCACCCATTCATCCCTCTTATCACCGCGTACATCCACTTCAAAGATTCGCCAAAGTCTGTTCGTTGCGAGCCAACTACTTCACAATGTTCCGCGATACAATCTGGCCTGTAATTTCATTAGGACGCTAATTAACGAAGTGAGCGCTCTTGGGAGAACTGGCCGAGAATAAAAAAGGAACAAAAGTCTATGGGGAGGGAGTAAAACTTTCGAAAATGATATCGCAGATGAATCGTTCATTTGCAAAAGATTTATTTGTCCGATTGTTCAATGGAATTCCACGCCGGATATATGCCATTGAAAAAAATGCGACAAGAGGTAGAACGTAGTTTCATGAACCACGAATATGCCGAGCGAGTTGAAAGAAAATATGGTTTTCATGGTCTGCAAGTTCCTCGCACATTCGTGACTAGTGAATATAATTATAAAGTAAAGAATATATTATTATATGGCTTGTGCAAGAGAGAAATTATACTTGAAGCGTATTCTCCATTGAAAGCCGCAGAGAGGAAAAAAGACGCCAACTTTAAAGTGAAAAGAACGTTCATTTTAAAGTCATACGTTTTTATTACACACGAAATAGTTGGAATATATTTATATCCATCGCATCGCAGACTCCCTACTCTATATTATCCGTGTCCGGAAGATGAAAGTGAAAACGAGAGTGATACGAGGAACGAACAAGTGTAAAAAAAAAAAACGACAGCAAATGAAATCTGGCGATGGCTGTTGTCGCTTCTTGAAAAGTTCTCGGGGTTTTCAGCAAATACGACAAAGCTGGACAAGAGTGAAACGAGTGGAAAAAGAAAAAAAATCCAATTGAAGTTTTTGTTCTAAGTAACGGAGGGAGAAAGTTTTTGGTAGGAAAATTTAAGGGACGAAATATACAAAACAAGATAAACTTTGATCGTGTTTTACGAACTGTTGTATTTTCCAAAAATATTGATAGCACCAAAGAATCGAATTAACATTTAATCTCGGAACGTTTCCCTTGAATTACCAAACTAACGACTAATTCGCGAGACTTGCAAGATTTCTCGTTTTCCATCAAATCCAATTTAAGCCAAGACCGAATCTCCCGTCAGTCTTTTCGTATTCCTTCTCTTTACGGGACGTTGCGCACGTTAATCGTGAAAGACACGTTCTCCACGCTCCCTATGTTCTCGTCATTAGCCACGAGCTTCTTTCTCTCTCGCTCTCTCTGGCTCTCGGCACGAGGATTCGATACAAAAACGTACATTAGCAGCTATTAGTCCCGCGGATGGCTTCCGGCGTCATTGAACGAGGCGACGCACGTCGTCGCGAGATCCGAACATTTCTAAGGATTACCCCGGAAAAGACGGAGGAGCTTTTCTCCTTCGGATTTTGTACGGGAAATCTCATTTTCTCGTGCATATAGCGGAAGGATTATCGTTCGAATGAGAAAAAAGCCAATGGTGTCGTAGAAAAGAAAATTTCTCAAGGTTTTTTTTTTCATTATTCTTATTAATATTTAGAAAAATGTAAAGAGAATTTAGCGTCTCGTATCGTCTCGTCTCGGACGACCATTAGGCCAGCCTCCGAGCTTTTAGCAACCCTTTTTGGGGTGCGAACGCAGAACCACTCCTTTTCATCATCGACCCTCCAACTCTCATTTTCCCTTGCCGCCTGAGACGGGGGTCTGTGAAATAATGAAAAAAAAAATTGCAACTCTAGTGTGCCCGCAGTTCAGCTCCGAACTTGAGTAGCTCGTGTCATCAAATATGTGTGCCCGGTCCATTCATCGGTCACCGAATTTCAATTAGACTCAATTCAGCTCTCATTTGCATACTCTGATTCGTCTCACTCCGCATCGAGCTGCTGTTAATATTTTTCAAATGCGCCATAAAAAGTTCTTTTGATGTACAGTCGGGATAAAATCACTGCAAACGTTTGTTGCGATTATCGAACTCATTTCAAGCAATAAAAAGCTCTTCGAAAAAAATATGACAGGCGTGAATTATTGGTTCGGATTTTCAGGGCGAGCAAATACATAATTCATCGGAAAAAAATTCACATGTAAAATGTAACATTGACGAAAACGCTTATCGCGGCTTCGGAATCGATACAGTTGGCTCCTTTATGTCGTAACCGGACCAACTCCCATGTATCTCTTTTTTTCTCTCTCTTTCTCTCTTCCTCTGTTTCATCCCTTTGAGCTTCAGTCTGCCTGTTCCGCTTTCCCGCAACTGTTATGTGCGTTCAGGTTGCGTATGGCAATAACGCGAGCATCTTTCTCGATGGATATGGGATAGAGCAAGATGGATAGAAATGGGCAAACTCTCCTGTGGCTGTATACAAGAGGGGGAGGTGAAAGTGCGCGTGGCATCACCCCATATAGCTTTATACTTTAGTCCAGTGCTCCCTCACTCTCTTCCTCTCTTTCTCCTTCTCTGTAACCCCGCGACTAGCAACATTTTAGGGCGCCCACGGCCAGATGTGCACCGTCGATTCCCAGGGGTTTTCAAACCCACTCTATATTTCCCCAACCAGAATTCAACATTGTAACCCTCCCCTTTGGACTATGTAATAGTGTGTGTATCCAGTATAAACAAAGTTCTCGTCGACGACTCGTCGTCGTACTTGCCACGCGTATTTTCATCATAAATTCATGAATTTTCAACGGTAACAAATTTATGCACATTAATCGCAGCTCGTTTGCATTATGCAAACTCCACGTCGTTTTCCATCGTTTAATATCAATTATTAAATTATTAAAAGACCGATGTTATCGTAGATTTGTTAAATTCTATAACGGCCCTTTGAATATAAATGCTGAAAATTCTGGCTGAGAGTCACTGACTGCCCACCAAGTTTGTAGGGATGCGAATGACGTACGAAGTAACTAGAGAGCTGCAGACTCTGTGTTTGAAAGGCACGCGTGCCCCGGAAGATATGCGAGTTTTTCAAAAGAGAAAAGGCACCCGGTTGATCCTCGACTTTCATTCGCCAAACTTTTTTTCATCCCCTTTATATTTCTTTAGGATTGAATTTGAGATTTAATCAAATACGACGCGCGTCCTTGCGAGATCGTGCGAAAACATTTTTCGAGGCACTCAGAAATCCCGTTTTTCAGGAGCTTATTACGAATGAGTTTTTGCCTTCAACTTTTTTCCAATATTTCATCCGGGTCGGGCGATCATATTTAATTGAGAATCTCTGCTTAGAGATAAACATACGAAAAGTATATCACGCCTCTGTGGCGAATATGCGACCCCGCGCGAAACACACACGATTGCGAGAAGCGTGGATTTAATTGTTGCTGATGGTTGAGCACAGTTCTTCTGTATGTGCCTTGCGCGGGTGTTACGGCTTATGGGGGATGTACTCGCGTGGCTTGTATATCATGTACCAACCCCCGAGGCTGTATTTTACAGGCTTTGTAAATCCACCGAACCCTTTTAACCCTTCGGGTTGTCCAGGATGAGACGAATTAATTAGCTTTATTTGAGCACCGCTGATGGAATTCATTGAGGCTAAAAATTTCCATTTTTTCACTATCCAAAATTCGCTATCCTCGAGCTAGGAAAAAGCTCCAAATTCCCACGCACGATCCTGCAGCAAAGTTTTATGATTCTGAAGTTTCCATCGTTGGAATGCAATGGAATTCATTTTTATTTTCGACCAAAATAATTATCCAAATGCAGAATGTAATTACGATGATAAAATGATCCATTTTTGCCATTCGAAAAGCATATCGGCTCGAAAAATTTGGATGAATTTGAAAATTGAACGAATCTTCAATAAAATTCAGTATTCTTCGATGCATTCCAACGTTGCAAACTTCAGCATCATCAAAGTTTTTGCATAGAAAAAAAAACGGTTCATGCCGATCCAAACTTACGTCCGGATAATATTTTTATTTTGCCCGAGTTTTTATTTCTTATAAACGGCCTCGTATTTTTTTAAATCGACACCCCACACACGACCAAGTGGATTCGTATGTTTTGTTACGCCAGCTTATACTCCGTTGTGTACCAAAGCCTAGAAAACGACGCTCCGGAGCTAGGTCAGGGTTTTCCGGAGACGGAAATGTGCCAGGGGACTGGGAAGCACCATTTTAACCCACAAGTTTTCGCTCCGATGAATTTATACACAGCACGCACGGACTACCCTGCTACACGAAGGAAAAAACATTTAACGATCAATTGAAAAGTAGGGGCAACTTTCCAGGCTTTTGAAACGTGATGAGAATGAGAATTTTACTCAAAAAATTAGATTCGTGTCTGTCGATCGTGTCTATAATATTTCGGACCCAGTAAATCGTGATAACCAAAGAAAATATTTTTTTTGCATGTTCCTCCCACTTTTATGTTTATCTTTATGAATTTTTTTTCTTTTTTTGACTCCATGTTGCGTGATGAAAATTCCAATAAATCACAGAAAGAATTCTTTCGATGTCATGCGAATTTGACAAAAAAATGCAACTGGACGACTAATGCGGTGAAAAATCGACATTAGCGAGTCTTTGAATTAGACTCTTTTAAGTTATCAGGCATTTATATATATATATATATATATATATATATATATACTGGGTATATAATGCCCCGTGGGGAAATCTCTTTGCCCGGAAAATCATCGTTTTCATAAAGGGCAGCGTCGCAAGGGTTCTTATTTCGAGAAAGCTCGGTATATGTCTGTAGATATGGTGGAGAGTAACGCTACGGTTTCCGCCACCCCATAAACTTGATAAATCCCAGGGGTATCAGAGCTACATAGGTATCTGGCACCGGAACTCCGTGAATTCCCTCTGTCCCAGTGCTCGCGCTATATCCCTTCTTCCTTCTTCTTTCTCATCATTCTAGCTTTTCCACTCCTGTCGGCCTCTGCACAGGACATTCCATGCAAAATCAGAGCAACCTTAATCGAGTTTTGTAGAAACTGTGACGTATTTTGTGTATAATTAACTCTTCGTGGTCACTCTGGGTAGAATCCACCAAGTGACCAACTTGTGACGTAAATATCTCCTAGTTCCCGGTAATTAATGGGGCTGTAATCGTCATTTAATGACAGTTTGTAGTGTCCATTGCGCCTGGGCGGCGATAAGTATTACCGCCGTTAACGCTAAATCTGTAACATCCACTCTGAAATCGACTCGCTTCCAATAACAGAATTAATATGTTTTTTTCAACGCGCGCTATCCTGCTATTTTTTTCACAGAAGAACCAGATCTGATGAATATCAGGTCCAAATTTTAGGCAAAAATATTGAAAATCCACAAAGTGACGATTATTTTAGTGAAAAAACTTTTTTTTGCCGTTTTTTTTCTTCACTTTGCATTTAAAAAAATGTGTTAGCCTTGGATTTCTTTCAGGAAAGTTTTTCGTATCTAAACTGGGATGTGCAAGGGTTGTTCAGTAATTTTTTGAGAATTTTGCGGAGCGATAGATTGGTCACAATACGGGTTCGAAAATGGACTGGGTAAAATCAACCCGGCGTGACCACCAAGATCGCTGGCGGAAGTGCATGTGACCACGAAGGGTTAAAGAAAATTCTGATCGAAACAGCTGCGCGAAACCAAGTCTGACGAGTTGGCAAAACTTTGACTGAATCGCGAGTGTGAAACTGAACAAACGACGAATTCTAAGTCGCATCTTGCAATAGCTGTTTGGGAAACGAAATTTTAATCGTTAGGATTGACGAGAAGGTAATCGGAGAAGAAGTTTTGGCAAAATTGACATCGAACGTCATATACATTGACGTATCTGCCTGTACATGAGTACAAGTACATTTCGGTGTGTGTGTATTTGACTCCGTTCATCCTCTTTGGTTTGCTCACCCTCTGGAGATCACTCTCGGGGCGTGTGTCGTTTTCATGCAAGGGGAAGTAAGAAAACTCGAGCGGTCCCTCAGCTCGATTCTCGTTTTCCACTGCGAGGAGGAGAAATTCCTTGCAGATGTTGCGAGACCCCTCTCTGCCAGAAAATCCTTCTCTGTGTCTTCTCCTTGGCGGGAAAGACCGGTGACTTTGTCGTCGCTTAGCAATCGCAAAGGGGTGGAAATTCGTGAGGGTTGAGAAGAAAGTTCGAACTCGAAGCTCTTCCAATTAGAATAATAACGATTACCGTGGCGATCGGAGCATGGGGAATAGAAAGTTTTTCAGGAAAATCTGCACTCGCGGCCTCATTTTCACTGCCGTGTTAACTACGCGTCTTTTCGGAGCAATAAAGTTTTAATACTATATTTACCTTTTTATGCCTTGTTTGCGAAGATTTGTCACTAATTTTCTCGCATTATTTGCGCTCATCCACTTGATCGCAGTTCTGTACGTCATCAGGGAGTTGAACGAAATATATCTTTACAAAGGTTTTCGTCAGACATTCCTAAAGCCACTCCACCTTTTTTCTTGATGTTGCTCTTTTTTCCGAATTCATTTACCCACCATTTAATCGCTCGCCGGAATCTTTCAACGAGTCTCGGTAATTCCAGAAATGGATGACTAAACGGAAAGGCACACACGCAGGACAGGGAGGTTCGTAAATTCTTCTGTTTTCTTTATTTTTTATTCTTCCTTTATCGTCATGGTGGTTTTTTTTTTTTATGTGGCGCTTGTAACGCGCATAACGATTCTCTGCAGCATGTTCACGCATGCACGCGCTCAAGTACCGACCAGAGCGATAAAACAAGAATTGAAAAAGGAAGATGATAAGACGAGAAAATTGGAGTTTCGCATCGTCACAAACGTAACAACGGCATTGGGTCTTTAACCCTTTAGATATTCGAATCTTCCTCGAGGTCTCGCAATTACTCTTCATTTATCCTTCCCCCGGTCTTTTTCTTTGAAAGTTCTCAACTGCTCAACAATTTCCTCCATTTACAACAAATATATATATTGTATTTACCATACAATTCGATCGTTTCTCGAAATGACGTCATGGAAATTAGCGACGGTTCTCAGGGACTTGTTCAAATTTGAAAAAATTGTTAAAATGGTCAGAATAAACGGTAAATTTCATCGAAAATCCCCGCCAGCTATTTTTACCCCTTTATTTACAAACTTTCCGAGGGAATCGAGAAAAGTGGCCTGCGTAAGCGATCCAACTCGATTCCAAATTGACCTTCTTCGGTTTTGAAGGTTGAGCACCACTCAATTTTTTCGTATCGTTCGTTTTATTCCTCCTTCTTCTCTCCTGCACTCTTACACATTTTAACGGGGTGTTCGGTAGCTTACAGACATTTGTGGACCTTTAAATCTCTTTCAGGTTAAAAATACAACTCTGCGTCGTCGAGTTTTGCTCACGTATAGCCATTTCTTATGCATGTATGAAATTGTACACGTACGTTATATTTTTGCATCTGTTTTCTTCGTCGCTGTCGGTTACGGTCGTGTATAGTCGAAACGACGCTCCATTTCGTTCGCTACTTCGTCACGACGACGACGACGAAACAAAAATGAGATAAGTGTATGCGAAGCGAGCAAGAGAGAAAGTGTGACAAGGGGGAAAAAATAAATGTATGTTGTACATTCGGGGTCGCACTCGCGCTGACAAGGAGTCAAGTAAAAGGGTCGAAGGTGCGTGTCTATATATATTTTTAAGTCACGTTGTATTCCGTAATGAACCGGGACTAAGGGGCTTCCTGATGAGAACCACAAATATGCACACTCCCGAATAATCTTTAACATCCTTGTGAGACATATCTCTTCGCAACATCTTGCCACTAATTTATTATACAACAACAATTCTCTGACCCCTGTAATTTAAAAGTAACTGATGCGGGCCGTATAAATAACTCTCGAGGGTGAAACAATGTAATAAATATTACAATTTACGCTCGTGCATTTAACTGTGATGAAAAATCCTGCAGCAAAATTCTTTGAGAAATCATTTTTCTCGTCCCAGTATCGATCAATGGGCGCGATCGGTGAATGCTTCGGCGCAATTACAAAAGGGTTAAGGAACGTGGACATCGGTGTGAACTTCCTTGTTCCGATAGTCATTTCGGCACTTGAATTTGCTGAGAGCAACATTCACGAATTGTACAATGCTGAAGTTTGCAACGTTGGAATGCATCGAAAAATATTTAATTTTATCGAAGATTCGTTCAATTTTCAATGCCATCCAAGTTTTTCGAGCCGATATGCTTTTCGAATGCCAAAAATTGATCATTTTATCATGGTAATTACATTTTGCATTTGAATAATTATTTTCGTCAAAGATAAAAACGAATTTCGTTGCATTCCAACGATGCAAACTTCAGGGTCATATGAATTGTGGTAGAAATTGTGCTCGTATTGATAGTTTTATCGTGCGAAAATGAGACGTGCCTTTATGTACACATTTTATACACATTATTACGAATCATGTGCGGAAATTCTAGAGACTGTAAACCCGTGCAAATCAGCCTCGATTGAACGCGTTATACGTCCGGACGCTTTGGAATTTGCGTTAACGTAATTTCAGCGCCACACTATTCCCGAGAATAGTGTACGCGCGCGATGTACTGTCGAGTCCTTCGAGACGTGCTGCAAGATCCGAGACTGCAATTGCCATTATATCGCGAGGAAATATCATATACGTGAGCTCTGCTGTTATCCGAGCTTCTCGTTCCACCGCGCATGCAATTTACGCTCCTCGCGTACAATTTTCGACAATTTTTATTCCCCACTTTACAATGCAAAGAAAAGTAATTGAATAGAAACATCACCAAAGTCGATTATCAGCGTTGCATTGGATGAAGCTGAAGTTCGCAACGTTGGAATACAACGAAAAATATTTCACTTCATCGATGTTTTGTTTAATTTTCAAAATTATCCAAATTTTTTCAGCCCATATACTTTTCGGGTCGCGAAAATCGATCGTTTTTGGTCATTGGATTGGACGTTGCGAACAAGATTGAGTAAATTATTGATATTTTATTCGTCAAATATTCCGATGATTTATTATCGATGCACATTATCGACGGTGTTGAAGTTTGCATCGTTGGAATGCAACGAAATTCGGTTTTTTATTGCAAAATCGGTATGAAAATTGTCATAGTTTTAGAAATTGAACAAAAAATGTGTAGAAAATCGTATTTTTCGTTGAATTTCAACGTCGCGAACTTCAGTGTCGTCATTATCGTCCTGTTTCTCGTTTCTAGTTCCTTTCGCTAAATTTAGCATGTTGTCTTTTTTATAGTTGACTAAACAATGTGCAGCCATTTTCAACGATTTTACAAATAATGAACAGCAGATTCGCATGGTGTATAGCAGGAGGTAAAAGTTTAACAGCTCAGGTTAATGAGTTCGTCAGAACAGCGATTGCCGCAAACGAGGTTCTAGAGTGCAAGCACTCATTTTGCAGGGATACATTGCATGTAACGTATCGTCGCTTTCATCAACTGTGGGTACATGTGCTAACACATGTAAAGTTGTGTGGATGTATGTGGTAGAAAACTAGAGCTCGCGTTGGCACACGAAAGCAGAGATTGTATGCACAGGTCGACTATTCGCATACAAAAAGCTCGAGTATTCACTGACATCGACGCGATGTTGACGAGAGGACCACTGTAACGAGGGATTCCGCAGAGTTCACATTGAACGTGCGGATGTTTGCCTCCGACCAAGTCGGAGCAACGTGCCAACAGCCGCGGAAAGCGAGAGGGTTGGATAAATAACAAAAAATAAAGATATTCCATGAGAAAAAGTGTGCGTTGATTTGCGAAAGACTTTGACGCTGCAAAATATCCCACGGGGGTTATGTAGTCGCACTTGTCGAAACACCACGACATTTTCCGCCACCTCATTCGCGCGTTCTTTCCGACCGCGAATCTCCGCCCCGTAGCGGTCTCGATGAAGGGGCAAAAAAGTCGCGTGTATGGTGTAGTAATAAAAAGAAAATGAATAAAACAAGAAAAGCAGCGGTTCGGTTTTCTCCCTCGCAAACCCGAAAACTCGGCGAGAGCTTTCCATCCTCAGTTCGTCGTGGATGTCGACATGGTAAAGATTGTGCATTTCAATTAACTGCCGACTTACATGTCGATGCGAAAATGTAACCTGCACGGGAGACTTCTTGACGCAGAGGATCGTGTTGTCGCGGTGAAATCAAGAGGATAATTCGCTCCTGAGAAACGATGCATTAGATAAGAATACAACCAAGTGAGTACACGACAAACATCGTATATGTTCGAGGTCTCTGATTGCACATGAATTTATGTTCGAGTTTATGAAGCACACGTGATTTCTTGGGAAACGCCAAACCTTGTATCATTCGAGCGCATACAACCAAAGACCCTATCAAACGTCTGCGTATCACGTCCAGTCATTTGCATTTCGTACATGCACACAACATTCGTGCACGTGTTACAAGTGCCTCAGCCCGAAGATGCGGATATGTTAGAGTTTATTATTTCTGTATAAATTCACGTTCAAGTACGTTGAGTCTCATGTACCACGGTAAATAATCGGCATTTGAAGTTGTAACGACTTGGCCGCGCGTTGTGTTTCTTCCTCTAAGCTATTTGGTACTGAATCCATCCGGCAGATAAACGGTCGATCGGTATTTATACAAAATATTCATTATTCCTTTGGTTTTGATCGGGTCACTGACGTACATGGATGCGAATTAATAAAATGTTAATATAGGAGTTCAGGGCGCGTAGATTTGGTCTCTCAGGTTCATTCCTCGTTACGAAACGTCGCATAATATTTTTATGGCAACGCGTCGCAAACTTGACGCACGCAAGAACGCGCATGCGACGACGTTGACGACGGTGATGGAACCGTGGACCACTCGTACTTACCGTGTACATACACACCTGGAAAATCATGCAACCTACCCGCGGATGAAAGGGTAGACACACAGAGAAAAATATATTCAAGAGCAGAGCTCTTTGAACCCTCCGTCTTGTATATGAGGGTTTCTCCTTTCTCCTCTCTATATTTTCATACGTATATACAGATTTTCTGTATACCCGTGCAGACTTTACGTACTCTTTATATCACGACTTTCCAATGCTCATAAAATCCAACTGCTCGTTTTCTCTTTTCTCATTCTCGCGGTACTTTCGTCTAAAACAAAAACGATGTATATTTCACCGTTCGATATATACTTTTAGCTGATTCGCCCTCATTCGGTGCCTGTACACTTTGGAAATATTCGAGCATCGAAATAATGAATAATCTGTTTTTTTTTAAATTTTGGATCGTGGTCACGTGGTTCCATTGAAAAATTAGTCGAATCCATTTATTCCAAGGATTTGTCTTGAAATTTTGAATAGTCCGGGATTTATCTTGAAAATGATTTTTTCCTTGAATGACAAATGGAAAATGAAGAAGGATAAAAGAGAGAAAGAAAGCGGAATGTAAACATGCAATGTTTTATGTATCTTTCATCCGTTGTAGCTCGTGGTGGCGTTTCATTGCAGGAGGATACCTGGTTTACATGGTTTTCCCTTTCAGAGCTTACTTTTCACCCTCTGACGCGCTCTTAGCCTTTCTAGCTCGAATCTCTCTCGTCGTCGTCAACGCGCCGAGTTATATGACGTTTTCTCTTCCTCTTTTTTTTTGTTTTATATACCGCGTGCTCGAGGGGGTGGTTTTTCTCTTCTGCTCCGTTGGAACCAGCTTCCCTCCCTCTTTTTACCACCAACAGAATATTTCTCACTGTGCTGCTGCTGCCATAGGTGAGGAGAAAAAAGAGACGAAAAGAGTAGCAAAGCATTCACATCGAATTCGCGATCTACCTGCAGTAGTCGCAGTCAGTCGTTTGTGCAAACTCATCGCGGCCTTGCTCGCACCGACCAATTCGTTGCAAACATCTTTCGCGCGCTTTTTATTTTCTCATCTCCGGATTTCGTTATGTTTTGCGTCAGATTCTCCGGCCTCAGGGACAATGGCAGGCTCGTTGCGGTTGTCGTTGAAAATGAAGATCAATGTCCCCCCGATCTGTCGGGCACCGAAACGATCGAAGGTGAGCTTTTAGCACGATCGATTCCTAGCCATTCGTAGCTTTCCAACCCTCTAGCCATGAAGCAAATTTGCAAATTTCCCCCATTTTTTTGTCCATGTTTTCATTATTTCACTGTTTTTTTGTAAACTCTCGTAAACTTTCACGATCCAAGTCTGACTGGTCACTGGAACATCCACGAATGAATAAAATTATAGAAAATATCGGTCGTTGCTTTTACCTGCCTCAGAAAACATGACAAGCTAAAATTTATGATGCCGGGAGAATCATTTTCGGTAGAACTAATTAGTAAAATAGTGTAACACGCTGAACAAACGTGCGTGAGCTGCGGTGTGAAGAGGGAATTGGAGTTGATGGGAAAATTCGTCCAGTCGGAATATGGCATGAATAATGAGCCTTGCAATTTAGTCAAGTTGCACGATTACCATTGTATAAATTGGTATCTTTTTGCCATTTCCTTTCCTCTCGGTAGTTTGTTGGATTTTAGCTGCGAGATAACGAAAGAGAAAGAAGAAGGAACAATAAGGACGAGAAGAAAGATGAATTCTCTCTCTGGTCCGGTCTGTTTAGCTCGTTGTCATCGTCTTCCTTTTCATTCGTTTTTTAACCACTTTTTTTTCCGCTTTTATCGTTCTCGTATCCACGAGCAAAAGTCCGTTTAGTTGTGAGACTCTCCGTTCGCACGGTATTTCTATATCGAAAGGGAAAAGTAACTCGGAGTAAAATAAGTCTCTCCGGACTATTTTTCTCTATTCGTTCAATTTCCGGTACGACCGAACAAAAAAGACCATCTTATCAGACTCGCGAGTTTGTATAAGTCCTTCGAACTTTCAACTCTGTGCGATGAAGAGCTTCGGAGAATAATAAGAGTTCATGCACTTGTAGTTCTTCCACCGTTCTCAATCTTTTATACAGCACGAAATAAACAGTGGATCGTATGGGGAGGAAGGGAAGCGGAAAAAAATCCTAAAAAGTGGCTCGATCGTCTTTATACCCTCTCGCGATATAGCCTCGCCGAATCTTTTTCTTCGAGACGTCTGGAATCCAGTCGATGCATCTGCTACAAGAAGCAAATAACACTCGCGACCTTTCCCTCAACTATCGAATATTGCGCTCGATTCTTCACCTCTCTTTTTCGTTCCCCTATCGTATAAATCAAGAGAATATTTCAATCGCGAATCCGCCTGTACGATCATTGAAAAAATTGGGAAAAGAGGCGAGAAATAAAATACACAAAGTCTCGGAATTCCGTCGAGCTCACAAGCTGACAAAAAATGATATCGATCCTGGTGAATCGTAGGGGAAAATAAAGACCATCGAGAAACGCGACGCTGTATAGACTCAAAGTATTCGAAAAATTAGCAAGCGGCCGATAAAAAGTCCCAATAATCGATGTCAGAATATTTTTTACAGGCATTTCCTACACTTTTTTTTATTCAATAACGTTAATTAATGACTTTTTTTATCGGTTCCCGAAATTCCGAGGCATCGAAACAATTCTGAAAACATGAGAAAATCAATTGCACTTTAATTTACTATTTGGAAGGCAACGAAAAATATTTTATTTGATTGATTATTCGTTCAATTTTCAATGTCGTCCAAATTTTTTGAGCTAATTTTGTTTTTCGGGTGGAAAAAATCAATTATTTTATCATAGTAATTACATTCTGCATTTGAAAAATTATTTTTGCCAAAGAGAAATAAGAATTTCGTTGCATTCCAACGATGCAAACTTCGGATGCATAGATTCCGAGAATGTCGACGTAATTGAGAAGTCTTCGTCACTCTAATGAACCGTGCGAAATGTCCTGAGAGAATTTGCAGTTCTTACTGCGACGAGGGTTGTAATTGACCAAACTACCCCAACCCTCGTTCAGTTATCTCGATCTTATTTTATTTGGTCAGTCTGTTCAAACTATGGCGTGTAAACTATTCTCAATAACGAACTACGAATGAACACAAAATATAGAGGGTTGCAGGGACTATCGAAGAAATTTAATTTGCTATCGTCGCTGACTAGACTTTTCCCGGTTGTTTCATTTCATGGTGGAGGATCGACAGCTGTTCCTGACGTTGAATCTTTCACGCGTACGCAACAACACGAGGGGAAAATATAAACTTGGACGTTTTTTTTTAGTGAAAAACGTAAACAAAAGTAGTAAAAGATAAAGTCACGATGTTCAGAGTTTTCTGTGAAATATCGGATTCATATTTGACTTGAATCGTTTTATCTTGATGTCGAAATTCGCGTGATTTTTCTGGTCTCTCAGTCCACGCGCAGTTTCCTCCTTCTCGACCTTTTTTCCACCCTCAGCCCTTCACAGATATCTCGTGACAGAAGCATCCGGCTCCACGTTCACCGCAATCTCGTATATGCATGAAACTCTCTTTCCCTCCCTCCCTAATTTTTTTTGCTTCCTATATGGTGCAGAAGAGATCAATTTTTTTCACTTAGTCGAAACCACGGGGGAGAAAATCTTACTGATACACTTCCCTCGGATCTCCTCTGCTTGATTGAGAGGTCCTGATGTCGTTCTCTTGCAGGAACCACAAAAAAGCTGTCACGTTTGTTTTTCCTCTTCATCTTTTACTTTTTCATCTGTTCCATAAGTCTTCTCGCGTTTCATTCGCGTATCTCGTACTTTTTCAATGCAAACACGATGATGAAGAAAAGCACTCACCAGCAAATGTTCTGTGAAAAATTTTGTATTCACAGATGGAAATAATGCTCGACAGGCGCGCGTGTAAAATTGATTGCCGTCTGATGCTTGAGATCCATTAATCAGTGATGAATAATGAATCCGTCCTGTAACGATTCCAAGCGGCATTGCCGTTGTCGCTTGAACTATTTTCCATGGTATACTAGGCGTCGTAACTATGCACGAAAACATTCGAGCCCAAAAATTTGGACATGACGTACGATCAAATGACTCTGAAGATTGCAACGTTGAGATTCAACGAAAAATATTTATTTGATCAATTATTTATTAATTTTTGGACATCATGGCAATTTTTCGTATCGATTCAATGTTTGGGTCGCGAAAGAGGATCGTTTTATCATCCAGAGTCAATGTTGAATAATAATTATGAGCTCTGGTGAATGAAAAATTGAATTTCGTTGCATTCCAACGATGCAAACTTCAAAATCACACGATCAAGCTAAATTGGTTTCATTAAATTGTCCTGCCGGGGAAACAAGCCCGCCTCAGCAACTGCTATTGATTCAATCCATCGCAATTTCGAATTTAACTCGACACGAGTGAAGGGCTTCGAGTCAAAGGTTGTTGGCTAAACAGGGTTCGTGGTTTTGCACACCTGATTTAATCCCTTTCTCGATTTATATATACGGTATGTGAAAATCGCGAGGCATTATGATTGTATATACGTTTTCGGCGTCACGCAAGTTGCTCGGTGTTCCAACAAAGCGTGAAACCATCGGAGCGATGTGTGACGTATGCATACCCGTGCAGAACAAGCTCGTGAAACGCCTCGGGGTTGGAAACAGGAGCAATGTAAACCGCCCTATTACTGCGAATCTCATTCGTCTGTGTCGACATGACGCTCCTTCAATTTATCCGCCGTGAGCTTAAAACGGCAACATTTGCCAAACACGCGCTCTCCACATTTACGAATAATTTCAAGCTTTTGTATCTTTGTTGTCTCTCCATTCCATCACGAAACAAATCCAGAACTCCATGGTCTTTAACTCTAAATGATGATGCTGAAGTTTGCAACGTTGAAATGCATCGAAAAATATTGAATTTTATTGGAGATTCGTTCAATTTTCAATGTCATTCAAATTTTTCGAGCCGTTATGCTTTTCGCATGGCAAAACTGGATCATTGTATCATCGTAATTACATTTTGCATTTGAATAATTCTTTTTGTCAAAGATAAAAATGGATTCCGTTACATTCCAACGATGCAAACTTCAGAGTCATCTCTAAATGTACAAGCGGAAATGAAAGATTTTAACAACTTTTCTTCTTTTTTTTTTCCATCTCTGCTGACACGCAGCAAAATCGGTTTTTTCAATCTCTCGATTTTGTCAATGAGAATCGCACGAGAGACCTTGAACGCTTTCCTTAATTGTAAAGTTGGTGCAAACGGTAAAACCGAAATTGCTGAACGTGCTTAAATTCCTTGTGTCTCGCAGCTGCTATTCTCGATGTATTAAATTTTCTAGCAGCTCGTAAATTAATGCTCCGACTGTATGACAGTGGTAGGAAGTGAAGCTGCAGGATGATAGCCAGACAAAGATCACGACAAGAGAACGAGAGAGCAAGGAGCTTAACTGGTCTGGACGACGAGAGATAGGGTCCTGAAAAAATGTAATATCGTAGGGATAAAATTCCACGTAGTATGGTGTGGAAAAATAAAAAGGGGCGGAGGAGAATCGGAGGAGACCCTTGCCGCATGTTTTTACTCTTGCTGGCTCGTTCTCTCTTTCGGAGCTTTTCATAGATCCGCTTAAATTCGTACGTGGATAGCTACAGGGTAAAAGTCATGAGCCATCCGAGAGAGCGCATCAGGCTGTTGATCTCGTTCGAAAATACGATGTGACAGTAAAGTGCAGCCACGTATATCCCATCTCCTCGAGCTTCTTAGTCCGTAGGGATTTCCACCGTTATCGGTCACGGACCATCTCGGCAAATATTCAATCGCCATAAAGTATCAAATACTGGCAAACGAAGGACGAGCCGTCAAGGGATGATGATGAAAAAAAAATGAACCAACACAGAGACTGACACGTTACTATATCCATATAAAAAAAATATTCAATGAAAATCCGTGAGTCACGGAGCTTATAACCCCTGGTGAGGTATTAATAGAATTTCTCAGACCTCGCGCTTGACGAATCATTGCGAACAATGAAGACGAAGGGTGAGTAACAAAAAAATTCTGCCGCACAAGATTATTTCCCAAGTTATTGTCGAATTTCACTTTTCACGAAGCTGAATTGTGTATTTTATGTTAAAAGAATAATGTCGTCGATTTCCATTGGCACAAAAACATTATGATAAATAATCTCAGAAAATCTCACGATTCGTGCCAATTTTTTTCTACCCTGAACATTCCATCTATAAATCAACAACGCAACGTTTCCTGGCTAACGAAAAACCTTGAACACGTACCAGCAGGCAGTTTTTTTGCTCATTCGTTCTCAGTGCAGTCCAGAACTCCGATGATGACAAATATTATCTCTGATACAAATATTCAATCAGGATGGACAAGAGAGATAACGAGCGATGGACTGCACGAGGGAGAGAAAAAGAGGAGGGGGGGGGGTCATCGGGAGTAATATGTGTTTGAGATAGGCTGACAGTTAATGCATTTGCTTCATATATATACATGGCAAATGCACTTGAATAAACTGGTAGATGAATACCCGTGACTCAGCCCCGTGGCCTGGCGTGCTCTTCGGGATGCTTGCCAGAAACCCCACCGCGACCTCCCTCGAGGGATTTCAGGAACGCTTTGTGTCGACCACTCGCACCCTCTTGGACACACACGAATAATATGTGTGCTCCAGAACACACATCGACACAGAGGTCCAAAACTTTCGATTGTAAAAGGTTGTAACTCACTCGGTAACGCACGTAAATTTACGAGCCCGACGCCTTTCTCATAATAGGAAAAAAAAATTTTACGTATGTGTCGAGGCCTACGTATGGATTTAGAAACCACATTCACGCTAATTCGAATCGGCAGCCGCACGTGCATAAACTCCCCGAAGAAATTGGGGAAAAAAAGCAGTGAGCCAAGTCCTGCCTATACAAAAAGAAGGATAAGGCTAAGAGAGTGCGATAGCCAAGTACGTGTAAAGGCAGTTTCAATGGACACTGCTCGAGGGTCCTGTTGTTTAGAGCAGAGATATATGTACGAAATGACGCTCGTGCCTCGGAGCAGTATTCCCAGATTTCACCTATCTGCAGAGGCAATGATGGAGTCTGAATCCGAGCTTAGATGCAGGGGCGATCGTATAGGGTGCAAATCATCCAGCCCACACTCCCAAAGGTCGTTGGAATCTTCCAACAAGACGTTTCATTGAATATTTTATTAATAAAACGACGTTCCAAACGTATATTTCACCGATTGACTCCATCATTCACGAATTGGGGGCTCAAGGAGATTCTGTGGGAACGTTTATTACGTGTAATCTACTTTTGTACTTCTGAATCTATCCGTGGGGATGCATCTCCCGATGCACATGATTTTTAGACACTCAGGATCGGGCTTGGTCATAAATTAATATCCGCAAGTCTATATTTCTTAGTTCATTTCCTGCCGGACAGTCAATCTCTCACAGACGAATTGAAATCGTTTCGGAAAACGTGAATTCTCCCATTCGAATATTCAATTTCATTCCATCAAGTTCATTGGGCTCAGAATTCTCTGAAATCTTTTCAAAGTTCGCTGTTCATTTTGCAACACTTGAGCAACAAAGAATTCCGCGGAATAGGAGAAACTTGAAACGTTTAACGCGGAGTACAGATGACGTATAGACATCTGCGATGTCTTGCGCGAATTAACACGTGTCCGAAGAAAGACAGCTCGGATGGAATTAGGAGAAAACGAGGCGGAGAATGTGCGATGGAGGTGGCAGGCATTGAGAGGGAATGTAAAGACTTAAGGCCGATGGCCACTGCTTCGTTTGACAGTTAGCCGATAATAAGCTTTTCCTCGAAATACAAGCTCTTAGTCAGCCCTCCATGCACGCAGTCGAACGTCAGACGCGCGGCTAGACTCTTGTGAAAAATACAGCACAGCCGATCTACAAAACAGTAGTTACAGTAATACTATGCAGTTTTTATGTCCGAGGATTGCTTAAAAGAGACCTTTTAAGAAAAAATATATACGTACATGTTCTAAGGTCTCCGAGAGGCCGTGAGACCGCCTGCGAAGTTTGCCTCGTTCGATAATCTGCAACCCATGTGGCAATAAGTTCTATCGATTACGAAGAACCATGGGCCACATCGTGTGATACGAGGCACGGAAAACTTAATTCAAATTTCTCGAAATTATGACTCTGAAGTTTGCATCGTTGGAATGCAACGAAATTCATTTATATCTTTGATGAAAATAATTATTCACATGCAGAATGTAATTACGATGATAGAATGATCAATTTTTGCCATTCGAAAAGCATATCGGCTCGAAAAATTCGGATGACATTGAAAATTGAGCGAATCTTCAATAAAATTCAATATTTTTCGATGTATTCCAACGTTGCAAACTTCAGCATCATTCGAAATTGTATATTCGTGTCTGGACGTTGGCCTATACGTAATCATGTCAATCTGAATAGTTAGCACGAAATCACGATCCCCCAAAATTTTCAGGATCCAAGGGACAATTAAGGACCAGAGGATTTTGGGTCGTGCGGGTTGTCTGGCCTTTTGGGAATTATCTGTAAATTATTAAACAGTAGGATCCTCTCCCCCAGAAATCTGCGATCAGTGACGTACTCAGCTAACGAATGAAGGATATTATCGGTTCAATGCCCATTTATTTCTCGAGGATTCAATAATTTATGTATGTGGTTTCGGATATTGTGGCAATAGCAATAAAAGCTTTCCGAATAGTGAAATTCGATTAGAATTGAATGACAAACTGATTGCATTAACGTTTGAATAATCGATGAACGACAGCTCGGAACGTATGAAGTTTGCAACGAATGCATCGAAAAATATTGAATTTGATTGAAAATTCGTTCAATTTTCAATGTCATCCAAATTTTCGAGCCGATATGCTTTTCGAATGGCAAAAATGGATCATTTCATCATCGTAATTACATTCTGCATTTGAATAATTATTTTTGTCGAAAATAAAAATGAATTTCGTTGCATTCCGACGATGCAAACTTCAGGGTCATCGGAACGTGGGATTCCGTTTTTCCTCACTTTGGATTTGAAAACTTTTTCTTGTCGTTTTCATCGTCGGGGCAAATGATCCTGCGTCCATTAAGCAGCGACTCTTCAAAGGTAAATGAATCGCTCTCGTAAGGCTTGATATAGAAAGTCGGAACGCTTTAGTGGTGCTCGATGCCCAAAGGAAAACCCTGCGCGATCTTCCATCAAAGTCTTTTTTCCTTTCATCCTGGGAATGGAGGGCCCACCCGAAGGTGAAATTTCAAGCGGTGATGAATCATCATCAATAGCCTCAACTCTTTCCTTTGGAGTAAAAATCGTGCTCCGGTTCTTCTTCGCCACAGATCTTTTGAGCATTGAAGAATTTTCTCAAGAGCAGGGAACGCGTAAGAAAATGGCTCTTTGGGCAAAAAAAGGAAATAACCGCAAAGTCGAGAGATTCGAGATTGATGTCAGGTAATCTCTGGTTCGTTGAACTCTCAACGACTGAGAAAAAAATCAACGTTTTGTTCACCGTAACAATTTTATTCTTCCACTTACCCAACTATCAATTTTTTGCTCCCGCATTTTCTGCACTCGTTTTAAAAAAACTTGAAGATAATTCCAAAATGTAAAAGAGACTCGTTATTTCCGCGGGTAAAAGTGAGAATAAAAAATTTACTTCTCATTTTTTTTTTCAACCGAAACATTTCAGCGGAATTGCTTCTAAACACGGCCACTGATGATAAGGCTACGAAAATCTTAAGGTCCCTTGAAGCAGGGGGTATTATAAAAATACGGAGTAGCACGTGAGAGCCTGCGGGTAAAAAAAAAGCGATCACATGACCATATCCATTTCGTTATCCGAAACGAGCGAGTCTCGGAAATTGGAGTGGCGTAGGATCGCCGAGGACGAGACTGAAAGAGACTTGAAAAATAAATGTTTCGAATCTTCGGAGATCCGAGTCACGGAACGAGTCTCAGGCTGGATGCATCCAGCAGCGTTAATTTATAGTTTGAGCAGCAAAAACCGGTGATGGATCATTTCCAATCGCGTCCCCCCATGACATCTCTCTGCTGCCTCGGCCCACCCGATTTTCCCTCTGCTCCTTCTCGCATTCTTATTACATAAATATATATACAAAAGACTAACAAGATCCTTTTAAAGATCGAGGCAATTTTTTTCTCGTTGCAAGAGATTGAACAGAAATCTCTCCTGAGACGGTTAACCCGGTGATCGTGATATCGCTCTAAACGAGCCACTTCGAGTCCACGATATTCTCCTCTTACTCTCACCAGAGCATTGCCATCCGCGCGCCTTCTTCCAGACTTTTTTCTCCTACTTTTTATCTCGGACTATTATCTCCAGTGAAGCTGTAACGCGAGACGTTTCGTGACGTTTCGGGATATACTCAAACCGTGTATACATAAAGCGGGGGATGAAAAAATGTCGAGATGAGAGTATCACGACAACGAGAATACCGAAAATCGACACTCGGGGTTATCCGCGTTTTCTCCAACTAATTCGCGAAAAGGGAGCTCGAGAGCTCGAGGGCTCGATGAAAATTTCCTTCGCGTCACATGCACGTACAAATTCTAATATGAAATTCAAGAAAAACATTCACGGGCGAAATAGTCGAAAAAAATAGCGACACGCCGCAAAGAAACGAAAGTTTTGGCGTTAAACGCGAGGTAACACGTGAATTTGCTCTATTCCGAATGATTACGAAATGCAGCTAAATATTTCTATTGCTCATGTGTGTTCTGCGACAGCTGCGTGTCTACGATAATGGCCAATTGAGCCTAGCCTCAATTGGATCAATCTCAGTAAACTACAGTACGTAACGTATATATCCGAGTGAATAGATTCGCCAGTGGAGAGAGGAATTGAGGAACTCAATAATTGTTCGGTGCATAGATTGAGGCTGGTCGTCTGGTATTATTACGGTTGATCGGAGTCCGACCGATACACTCCTTACCTACTGATACGTTAGCGGTACATTGGAATCATCGAAGATGGCAAGAAAGAGCAAAAAAGAAAGAGAAAGAGAGAGAATGGAAAAAGGAGCAACGTAAACGAAATGGAAACAGGATGCTCGTTGGAGCGTTTCCTATATCTCATTTCGTGGTTTTCCCGAACGATTCTGCAGACGCGAGGCTTCCACGGTTTCACGTATAAATCTATATATGCGTGTATAATCCTATCCCGTAGTTGAGAAAAGATCCTCTGGCTGCTGAGGAGCTTCGTACCGTAAACTTCGGCTCTGTACAGCTGTATGCACTCTGTACTCTCAAAGGGAACTTGAAAGGCTGGGCTCTCTTACGGTCTTGCAATTCTTCGTGGGTTCTCAACCGGTTTATCAATTTTTTCACTCGCAATTTCTCTTATCACGGTATTTGTCAGGTGATGGTTCATTTTGTTACCACGTCTCCCAGCATTTTCCATTCAAAATCACTCAGAGACCAATTTCATTTGTCTCTGGAGTTTCCGAGACAAATATATTGCTTCACGATTGAATATGGCGTTCCAAAATTCGATTATTTTAATTAATTCACAATTGTCTCGTTATCAATTTGTCCGCATCATAAGACACTCTTTAAAAATCTTGCTGCATATTTAAAAAGCGATTTTTATCGACAAAAAATGACCATAAAAAGTTTTCTCATTAGTATCAATTACGAATGAATTATCTCCCGATATTATTATGCTAATTACCAATGATGCGTCATGCACAATTCATTTGTACTTATTGAAAGGGTATCAGAATGGAATGTGCATCGACATTGTATTTTATACGAGGTGATACAAAGTCAAATGTAAAAAATGACCCCGCGATATATATATCGCGAGAACCACTGAACTTAATCGCCTTGGCCTGTCAATTCCTCGTGTGTACTCACACGCTCGTGTGATACAAACGAGTATTTACCACCACAACGTGTATCGCTGGGCCGAGGAAAAAGGCTCGTACGTTTAAACAGCCACGAGAGACAGTGACAGAGAAAGAGAAGGCGCGAGAGAGCAACACCGAGAATGCATTTACTCCCTACGACATTCGTTGCTTACGTATGCTGCAAGTACACACGAGTACGATATCTATGTTGTACAGGGTGACTGAAAATCAATGAAATTCCCATTCGTTATCAATCATTCAGACTATTATGTCCAATTCCCACGAATGGAAATTTAAACCAACGAAAATTCGATTTTCAATGAAATTGGAATCAGAAAAAAAAACCAAATCAAATCGTAAGCTTCACCTTTGTTTTTGTCAAATCACAGTTCGAGCCGGATATTCGCCGGACGAATAAAGAATCATCCAAGTGACTCATAACAAATATGTGAGAAATTTAAGTGAAATTCCAATCTTATCACGAGAAGGCTATTTTTTTATGCTACCTGTAGACCGGGCCATTATTTTGCAAGGAGCTGGAGCAAGCACGTACTTGGTATCACGTGTGTATATATAAAACAGTTGCACTTAATGTGCTCTGGTGAGAAGAGAAAGATGCGAGACTGGTAGAAGCCAAGAGATGGCGAGAGTGTCGAAGAAACGGATAAATAAAGATAGAAATATCGGCCGAGATAAGCCGCTGTGTATATGGCTGTTTAAAAAGAGTGGGGCTCAATATATGTATACAGGAATGTATGTTGGTGTTTATTCACAGCACGGTCCATCGAATGAATGTATGTCTAATGTGCGTAGTCGTACGAAAAGGCGTGCAACGCGCGGTACACTTGCATTTTGCTTCTTGTTACACACACTTCGAGTTTTTACTCTTAACATTCGAGTTATCCGCGATAATAACTCTTCTGGACTTCAACGGTCCATTGTACACGCACAGTTCGCCGGAGGCTGTGCAGTCTCACGGATTTTAAACATTTCCATTCATTTCCTTGCTCCGAGAATATTCATTTACAATTAGTTTGTTCCTGTCGTCGTCCTTCTTTCCGCGTCTTTACATCAGATTTTTTATTCGCGTCAACTCGCCTGTGAGTTCGAATGTGTTGTGTTGGATTATAGAAATCTCAGTTCGGGCAATCATCGATATTAAAATACGTCTGGATATGCTGGAATATGACGTGTGCTCACGAATTGTTGGATTTGAATTCGACACATCGGACACTTCGTCCTGCATTTATGAAAAAATTTATTTTCCTCGTGTTACTTCGTTGAGGTAAAATATTTTAATTACGCTCGGATAATTATACGCTCATTCGTTAAAGTTGCAGTAAGTTAATGAAGCTGAAGTTTGCAGCGTTGGAATCCAACGAAAAATATTTCGTTTCATCGATGATTTGTTTAATTTTCAAAATTATCCAAATTTTGATCGTTTTAACCTCGTAATTATATTCCGGATTTGAATAATGAGTTTCGCCGCAGAAAAAAAATAATTTCGTTGCATTCCAACGATGCAAACTTCAACGTCATGTAAGTTATTCCGCTTTTTCAATAAATTGGCGTCACATGGAAGTTCGGACGTAAATTTGGGTGTTTGGAAACAATTATCATTTGCCCTCGTGCTACACAGTATAATTCAGTCGATAGTTTCGGAGTTACACTGGTCCAGCAGGTGGTTTCACTTCCCGAGGTATATATCGTTATTCGATTCGCACCAAACCCAACCAATCACGAATTCAGGCAACGAAAGCCCCATTAATTTCGCTCCGGAGTTACGATAAACGCGCGAGATCGATTGCTCGTGTTCCGACTCTGCGATGAATCATTCGAACGCTTGACAAGGGCCAAAGCAGTAGCTCTTTCTATTTTCCGCTGTATGCCCAGTCACGTTTCGAATTTTAAGGTCTCTCACTGTAAATTTCCAACGCTTTGAAAGGGAGAAAATATAGAGAGAGAAAAAGAGAAATCCTGAACCCTCTAGGCCACTTGTTTCCAGACCATTGTTGCTCCATCGTTGTTTGATCCGACGCGATAACGTGTCTGCCAAAAAGCCACAACCCCAGTTCGAAAAAATCACGTATTCGTCATCGCAACATTGAAAAAACTATAAATTTCCCATTCAAGCGTATTGTCCTGGGAAGAAACTATTCAAACAACAACACGAAATTCGTTTTTGAGAAAGACTCGAAGCGTGACAATAAATGAAACAAAAAACTGAGCGACATCAACATCTTTCGTTTTTTTGACATTTCGCCCAGCAGGATCGTCGATAGATAAATCTGAAAAACGATTTTTCACAATATCCGAAAACTCAATGCGATGTAAATATATTCAAATCCACGTGCAGTTGCATTTTTTGTGTCAGGTTTTTGCTTCAGTCGCGTTCAACTCGAGTCTGGAAAACTAGCTGTGTAAATCAGGTTTTTCTTACCATATGCTGTTATAATAAATCTTGGTGTACGTTATTCCGTACTTATTCGAGTACCGTGGGCTGCGCAGCAACCACCCAAGAGCTTCGACTCACACGAAAGCTCGCTGCTGTGGCTGGCGACAGATTCGATGAATAAATTGAGTTAACCACAACTAAGTAGCCACACATGCTCGACCAACGCTGTTTAAAGTCACGAGAAGATGTCTCGCTCATATACGACCGCAAGAATTTACGGTCTACGTGTAGGCTTCAATAATACATTGCATCGTCTCTTCAAATGATTTTATATCCAGTTACTCTTGGGATGGTTAGACTCCTGGAGTTAATAGTTTGAACACGAAACTTTAACAATGCAGGAAACGTCAAAATCACATGTCAATTGATTAATTAATCATCGTGATGCTCAAAGATGACGAAAAAATATTCAAAAAATGAGAATAATAAACTTTTTCGGTTCGTTCTCAAATTCCCTGCATCTCTGACATGGACACAAACAGCCTCGCACTGTGTTCGTGTAATGAGGCAGTCAATCGTCGCTTTATCGAGTCCACTACCCAATGAGAAAAATTATAAACTTGCCGCAAGTGGATGAAAGAGCTCAGTAAGGAAAGAATTATTTGAATGTGTGTGCTGCGTAACACGCCGTAATGAATATGCAATTATTCGGGTGCGAATTTGTATTGAGGACTCGCTCGAGGGGACTTTAATGAAACGTGAATGAAGAATTATACCAAACGTTGCACCCAAACTGTCGGACGTTCTCGCAGGGGTTACTTTAATTTGTGTTCTCCACTGAATTAATCGCTCCGAAAATTCTGACATTAAAATTCCAGAACTCGCGGCCCTAAAGTTGGACCGATCGACCAGAATGCATTGTGGTTCTGTCAAATTTGTGATGCTGAAGTTTGCAACGTTGGAATGCATTGAAAAATATTTAATTTTATTGAAGATTCGTTCAATTTTCAATTCCATCCCAAATTTTTCGAGCCGATATGCTTTTCGAATGGCAAAAATGGATCATTTTATCGTCGAAATTACATTCTGCATTTGGATAATTATTTTTGTCGAAAATAAAAATGAATTTCGTTGCATTCCAACGATGCAAACTTCAGAGTCATTCAAATTTTCAATCCAAAACGCATGCATCAAGATAAATGAAAACGATCTTGTTATTTCAATTTTTATTAACGTTACGAAATCGTTTCTGCTGTGTACGGTATACGGTGAAAATATAAACACTTTAAAAGTATCGTAAAAGATAAAAACGAGGTATAAAACGATGGAGGGTATTCATGTCTCGTGCATCCACTTTGAAGCTTATCCCGGTTCTTATGACCTTTGCCCTCACTACGGTATATGTATCCCTTGGTGCACACTCTTCTCTATACCTGTACGAGCTCGAACCTCATTGTGTATACAAGGAATTTCATTTAAAGTCGAACTTCGTTTGAGCCTTCGAGCTGTATGCTTTGTAGCTTAAACATAAAGATACTCGCTCTAATGACGAATAAGTTATTCACAGAATATACGCCGTGAAAACGAAGGAAAGAGAATTTATTTCATACAAATTTTAGGCAAGAATTTTTATTGCCTTGAAGAACTACGAAAAATAAAATTTCGGTATATTTGGCAAATTATCGCGGTGACTTCGCAAATGTGGAGATGGAAATTAAAAGGCCAGACGACGTTCGACTCTGTATGAAATATCTCGTGCCAACGACCTGCTGCACCCGAGTAGTACGTCCAATACAAATGCATAGTACCGAGACGAGCAATATCGCTGGTATTGCTTTTATCGTGTCTCGCACTCGACACTTGGCATATATAGGGAACCCAAAAACCAAACCTTTGCAACAAGCCTGGCTCTCTGTGGAAACAGCATTTTCCCACCAAACACAGTATCGAGTTTAAATTGCTGATGAGTGTTGTATCCAATTCCCTGTTCCTATGTACAACGCTCGAGCTTGCAGTTTAAGATTTCGCGACGAATCCAATCAAGTTTTACTGTTGCACGAGGCAAAAAAATGTGCATGTGATTTATGGGGTAAAAAAATGTAGGAAACGTGCACTAAACGTCAAATGATTTACGGCGATTCTTACGGAGGTCATTGTCGTAAAGTAGACTTCAATTGTCGTGTAGATTTCCGATTTTTTATTTCTACATTTGTAACACTACACTGGGAAGAAACTTTCACGGAAAAACCTCCACATTTTCGATCCTTTTCGTCCTCTTCCCGTTACTCTTTACTCTCTCTTGCCTTTGCTTATTCAAGTAAGTGGTCACAAGGAGATCAAACAATCATGTTTGACCCTCGCATAAAAAATTTACGCCCTAATAGAAAGGAGAAGGAGATAAAAAGAGAAGAGATAATAGAATCTCGTTGCTTTATTGTTTCAGCAGGACTGAAACACGGGAACGGTGGTATTGGCAGTGCAAGCAGCTCGAGGAGTACCAGCCCGAGTCAACAGCACCCACCCCAGGCGCTTTCCTTCATTCCACAACCCAGAAGTCAATGCTCCACGAATCGGCAACCAGCCGCTACTACACCCAGGTATTTCTTTCTTTTTATTTTAACAGTTTCATCGATTTGTCCATTTTATACATTTTTGTTGCTGAAATCATATTCCAAAATAAAATCATCCATTTATTTCGAGTTGCAAAAGAAAATGGACGGAAAAATTGAGACGAAGTCATGAAAATTTTGCACAACATTTGGATTGATAAAAATTCTTATATTTCGTGAAATTCTTTCGATTCCAGTCCTCGAGCTTCGACGGTTGGACGTCCAGGTGGTTTGAGGGCGCCGCAATCATCGCCCTACTCGGGTCCTCCAGCGCCGGTACAACAAACCAACAAAAACTCAGTTCTCGACAAATTCAAGTTGTTTAACAACAAGGAGAAAAATTCAGAACGTGGAAAAGCTTCGTCAGCGGTATCGAAAAGAACATCGAGTTCGTCGGGTTTTTCATCGGCGCGTTCGGAGCACTCGGACAGCTCGACATCGTTGTGCGATCAGACGAAAAATCAAGTAGAGTCGCCGAAAACGAGAGCATTGAAATCGAAGCTACAAGCGAAGCCAACGAAACAGGCGAGCCCGAAAAGTGCGAGAAAGGAACAATCCAAGGCAGCGAGTAAAATAGCACGAACAAAAGGACCAGAAAAATTGGTCAACACGACTTCGAGCATCGAGGATGGAAAAGTATCGAGCAAAATTACCAATTCCGTTCCTAAAATTACAGCCAATGACAAAAAAGTTCACAGCCTCGATCTCCTCAAGCAATCAGCTCAATTACAAAAATCAAACTCTTCCTTAACGATACAACAAAAAGTATCGCAACCACAAACACAAATACCCCAAGATACGAAAATCGTTTCGAGTCCAAAGACCGAACAAAAAAGTATACAAAGACCGAAAATGGAATTGCCGAGTAAAATAAACGATTCCAAGTTGCAACAGAACACAAAAGGACCACCGAACGGTTTGAGTAAAGGACTCGTGCCAGGATCGAACGGACTGATAAGACAGCCAAGCCACGAAATTTCGATGCAAGAAAATCCACACAGCGTGGAAAACGAAACGACGAATTTTGACAAAACGATAACAACGATGAACCAGGCAAACATGAATTCATCGGAAGAAAAGATGGTGGAAACGGTGCAAAAAGTATCGGATCTCGATATGAAAAGTAGTAAAGCAGAAAATTACGAAATTCGTTTGCGAATACACGAGAATAATATCGACGAAGAAAATCGTGAAAGTTTCGATTTAAACGAGCATGAATCGGCAAATTCGTCATGTCAGCCTCAAGAGTCTTTCGGCGACAATAAAATTCAGCCTGAACAATTGAAGAACGAAGAGAATCTCATATCGCCTCAAACGACCAACTCGAGCAATCCACTTCCGGGACCTGGACAAAATGCCCAAAGCCAAAATGTCACCGGCCCAGGAATGAGCCCCGGTTCCAGCATACCAAAACCAACAGCTCTCGTCAAGGGCACAACGAAACAACAAAAAGACATAAGTATTCCTAATATTACAAACGCAACGAAACTCAAAGGCGAATCGTCGTTGCATCGTAAACTAGATCCCAACACGGTCGCCATGGTGTCACCAATGCCAAGTATTTCCGATCTCATGTCCGAAAGCTCTCACAGCAATTCAAACTCCACCGGACAGAGCAACTCAAGTGATAGCAGCGTCATTTATCGACCGAGCAGCGAGAGCGGAAGTGAAATTAAAACTATACCGAATCGAAAAATCGATACGACCTTTGAACACATGGAAAAGGTCAGTCAACACAATTCCCATCGTCACTAAAATTTGTCTCATAAGGAAAAACGACATGACTCAATAAATTTTTTTAAGACTGCTCGAAACTTCAAAAACCGCGTCAATCCAGAATTTAGAAAAAAATTATTTTAGAAATCAATTTTCTAATTTTTATTTTAGAAATAAATTATTTTAGAAAATAATTATTGACAATTATTTATAATTATTAATAATAATAATAATTATTATTTATAATTATTCATTAGTTATAAATAGTTATTAATAATTATTCATAATTATTTAGAAAAAAAAATATTTTCTAAAACAATTTCTTATTAAAAAAATCATTTTATAAACAATTTTTATTTTTCAAACACTTTTTTAATTAAAAAATTATTTTACAAACAATTTTTATTTTTCAAACAATTTTTCATTTAAAAAATTATTTTATAATATAATTCAATTGAATTTAATTTTATAATATAATTTTTTTACATTTGATTTAACATCAAATTTTCACAAAGTGGCAAGGAATTGTTTGTGGATTTTTCTTAACGTTTAAATCGATGGAATATTAATGGCACGACTGAATCGACAGGTCTTGACGGAAAATCCAGCGTGTGTGATTGGTACGGGAGCCGAGGAAGAAGCTGAAATGACAGTGAAGCCAATGCAGCCTCTTCTTCGAGGTTATACACCGGGTGCGAGATGTCTACAGACTTTGCCAAGCCGTACGACAGGCCGTCAATACACAGTGTTGCATTCGTCCTCGCATCATCACGTTGGACAAGATTATTCCGACATTGACATTGCTTCCGGTTATTTGAGCGACGGTGAAGTTTTACGTAGCGGCGTTAATGTCGGGAGTAGAACGCTTTCGGACATTTGCGACGGTTACTTATCGGAAGGAGGCGCGTCGCTTTATGCGAGAAGGATGAATCCTTCGTATGGACACGATCACGACAGGTGAGCGTCGAAAGAATCAAACGAATAATTATTTTTTGTCTATAATTCAAATCTGTTTGCGTTTGTTTCAAATGATTTCGTGATGAATTGAAATATCCAGTGAATAACGCGGTAAACTCCAATATTTCAAGTTGGATGTCTGTCGTGCGAGGGCTGTTGTACCGCAAAGATCGCGTCGCATATTTGTCTCCACCGAGCGTGACACACTGTTAGCTCGCAAGAAGCAAGCAACGTATCCGCGTCTCGTCGCGGCCAAGTCTTGGAGACGTTGCGAGCAAAAGTGAGAGGAAGAAAGATGCGGCGAGTAAGAGAGAACTCACTGGGTTTTCACTAACGGCCTTTAATTAGACGAAATTTGCGAGGCTAATTTCGCCACGTGCTCTATACACAGCGTCTCTCGTTTTGCCAACTCTGTCTTTCTTCCCCGTACAACGTCATATCTCAACTTGAAATACTATTGAAATACATCGAGAGCGGCGCGAGCTGGGAGCGAGAGAAATGAAGAGAGCGAGGTTGTAATTGCTCGAGTCTATACATCGCGTCGCGTTTTCCTTTCGCATTAATTCGATTGAAAAAGTAAACGCTCGAATTAGTCGACGGAACGTTTCCAGAATCTCGAGACCGTCTAATTAGTTGTTCAATTTACGTCACGTTCTCGACTGTCTTTTTTTTCCTCCACGATCCAACCAACGTTGTCAATTCGGATCGTCAGTCAAATCAATTAGAAACGTTAATTGGTCCTGCAGCCCAGAGCGAAAAAAAGTGTCCTCGCGTGTGCGTGTTTGGCAGAAAAAGGGAACGAGTCACGCAACGATTTTAATACCACGAATTTACCACCTTTGTCTGGGCAAAAAGTTGAACGAGCGTTATCACTTTACTTTGTCCTTTCTATTCGGAAGGAAATAAAATTCGTGGAATCGGGACGACGTAGATAATTCGAGATTCCTTTGTATCGGTACAAACAAATGAGTTTCTTGCCCCGTACAGAATATCGAGACTGGGGGATATATTCGCTTGCCTCACAAATAGGATAATCTCTGTTAGATTCACCCGAGTGAGTCCGGATTTGCTTCCTTTCAATCGACCTCCCTTTCGCAAAGCAGACTTTTCTTTCAATCACGAAAGCTCTGGTAAAGGAACGAAGAGAATCGTAGTTGAGATTTAACAATGGGAAAGCAGAATGCGCATTTCTTGCGAATTCCACTTGACGTTATTAATTGCAATTTAAAATTTCATAACTTTTCTCTCCGCAAGAAATTTTCCTGGACAGAGTTACGACCAAATTCAATTTTCAGTCGAATTAATTAAAAGACGGTGAAAGCAATTAAAAATGCATTATTCAAAGCAAATCAATTTTCCATGAGCGCCGGTGGCTTTTCGAAAGAATAAAATTAATAGAGAAAAAGATTTGCAGTCAAGCAGACTTGGGAAACTCAATTTTCAGCCTTCACCGCATAATGCTTCTCAATACTAATTCGGCATCCATCCCCTTTGCCTTTCATCCCCTTTCTTCTTGTTTTGGCACCCATCCATGCTACGGACTCGCCGCCATTCAGCCCCGGAGCGTTGTTTTCACAACGCTTCAAACTCTTGCGCGCCCCTCCTGATTCGTCTTCGCCTTTTTTTTTTACCCTTGCCACGCACAGTACTTATTCTCACCGGATGCTTCGCGTCTTTCGTCGTCCTTTTCCACCACCCTATGTGATGATTCCTGAGGCGCGTCTAACTCGATCGCAGCAGCCTTTAAGGAGGGCTCGTATCATCCGCTTGAAACTCGACGCGCTTTTCGGAAATTCAATATACTACGATGTGCTTTCCTTCGCGTACGCTTTCTCTCATTCTCTCTCACTCTCTTGGCTCTCTCAAATTTTCTCTTGGCTTCATTCCTCGGCCACGATATTTCTAACTCTGTTTATTCCCTTTCGTATATCCGTTTCTTTTCCCTTGGACCGGAGCAACAAGATACAGCTATATAAATGGCCAAGAACATTTCCGGATAGTGCCTTTTTCCTTTATGACTTTTCTCCACTCGTTGACGCCCTCTACACCAAAGTTTCCTTCGTCGAGATCACTACGTGTATACAGACTCTCGGGCGGAGTAAACGCGCGCGCGCTCGTGGGTACACAAAGGCAATGCGGAACTCGTGGCATATTTGAGCGTTTACGAATTGTCCGTAGGGGACGAGACAAGCACGTGGCAGTAAACGACCAAGTGAGGAAAAGCGTCAAATACGAACATCTCCGAGGGGAGACTCAATCCGAGCAACTTAAAAGGCAATACTCCGAAGCTTCTTTTCGCCGCAATGTCCTTGATCGCTTAATTCGATTTAACGCAATGACTGCAATTACGACTCCGGAGCTAATTTGAAGAAAAAACACATGTGCCTTTTATTGGCAACTTTTATTCAACCAATTGAGAACTAATCGGTAGACACAATGTTTATCATGATGCTGAAGTTTGCAACGTTGGAATGCATCGAAAATATTTAATTTTATTGAAGTTTCGTTCAATTTTCACTGTCAACCAAATGTTTCGAGCCGATGTGCTTTTCGAATGGCAAAAATGGATCATTTTATCATCGTAATTACATTCTGTAATTGAATAATTTTTTTTTAGAGCTAAAAATGAATTTCGTTGCATTCCAACGATGCAAACTTCAGAGTCATATATTTATCAATTCTCTTTTGAATTATCCCGACACTAGGGAAGTTTCTGAATTTGATTTTTCATAAATTTACCAATTTTTATCAATTCATCTCACGTTTCATAAATTTCTCAAGCATCAATAAATGTCGGAGACGTTGGAATCTGCAAATCTTGACGGTCTCGTCGTTTGATTTGCAAGGATTTTCTATTGTCTCGATGAATCTCGATGGATGGCATATCATACCGAGAAATTCAATGCCAGACTAGAATTTCTGTTGAACGGTGTTGGCACCGGGGAATTTCGAAAGCTCCTGACGGAGAGGGCTTGCTTGTTCGTGTCCTTCGGGCGAGAATATGTCTCTGGTAAAGTGTGACTCGAGCAGCGAGAATCCTCGCTCCGAGATGAGGTGTTCTGGTGAAGATAACCGACGAACCTGCACATCCTTGTCTTTTGCCAGTCTCTCTTTCACTCTGTCTTTGTCACTTTGGCATTGTCCTCATTTGCACCAACAGTCCCCATGCACTTCTATGCTTGCCAGCATTTCACGCTGAGCACATGGCCCTCTTTGGGCTTGAGCCGATTCCGTCGTCGTTGGCTCGGAACAACATTATCAGCTAGACAGATACGTCACGTATATTTATACACATAGAAACGAGAAAATTGAGCATTACAGTGGAAACATTCTCATATTAGAAACGAGCTATTTCGATTATTCAAAATTACGTCGATGCTCTGCTTTTCCACAATAATTCACAATTAATCCTCTTTTGATCTTGTTATTATTACAGCCTCATTATCATCATTGATATTGAAATTAATAGACTTTGTAGAATCATTAACATTTTCCAGCTCGTTGGCACGAGAATTCAGGCAACAACGTAAATATTCTTCGCTCTCATTAGTAAAAGCTTCACGTTCAATACACTTAATCTATTTTGTCAAGTAAATTAAGTGTCACAACCAGGTTGGCAATGTTCTTGTCTCCAAAGGCTGTTATCGATTAAAAAATTAAGTCTCAAAGCTTTGTAATATTCTGCCTTCACAGGTACAAAGACGTTGGGGATTTTGAAGCAAAGCCAAAACGATGAATAATGCATTCTATCGTGTTATTTGTTATTCAAACGAATCGGTGCTTCTGTGCATAAATTTACCGACGTTTTACCGACTGATTGTTGTGCCCAGAGTCTCCGGACCGATTTACCACTTGGAGCAAAGGACAGCGTCAAAGACTACGAGAGTAAAATCCTTATCGGTGGATTGTGAATTGAGAATAAACTCGATTTCCATCGCGACGAGTGATTTCTTGATTTTCATGGAAATTCGAATTTGTTCGTTTGATATCCAGCTGGGAAGCTCCAAGAAATAAATCATCAAACTCCGAGGAAAAATACGAAGGGCAGAGGCAATTTCGCCCCTTAAATCCTCCGAATCAACGTTGCCAAGGTCGCCTTCTCCCACTATCGTACTCGACTACCAATTTTTCTGTCACCCTTCGTGCGGTTTACGCCTTCGGCACGATAGATGGCGCCACCTGAACCATTTTGTGTCAGTATCGAGACTGGCTTTACTGTACACGAGTGTACAACCTCGAGAGCCTCTCTCCCGGTCTCTCCAGAGGCGCATGCAGACACTCACAGCTCGTGTTGTGCACAGAGAACTCTCTCTGGCATGCCCACATCGAACGCGGGTGTCCCGACGTTCTCGAGGATGCCGATCGATCCCTGTACCCGCCGCAGTGGCGCTATCTAACGGCCAGAAATCGTACCAACCCACCAAATGGTGGAGGGGCTGAAAGGAGAATTCGCAAAATCCTGTGGCGCGTCTCCGGGGGGAGGTTGAGGGTGTGCGCACGACGGACACAGATCAGGGAGGGGTTGGTCGGTGGCGGCGACCCGCAGACCGGGGGACATGTCTCGTCGTAGAGAAACGACGAAAAGGCGACGTTACCGGATAGTCCTCCGGGACGTTACGAAAAGAACGGACAACATTCTTATCGCGATCTTTGAAAACATTCGTAACGGCCCTAATTATTTCATTAATTCCAAAAATCCCCAAATAATACGAAAAATAATTTCTTAACCCGAACAAACGAGAACGAAAATAGAAAATCGCGTGCCGGTGTTTCGAGTGTAAATTACCAACGAAAAATCGCGTTCAAACGATAAAAATTGGTTTTTCAAACGTTTTTTTCAACCCATCGTTCATCACGCATCTCGTATCATGTTTAACGATCTTTTTCGTCGCTCCTCCCAACCGCAATTACAATAAATTCACAATCGAAGAATTAAAAAAAAAAAAAACAATCGTAACGAAACAATTTTCAGGCTCGAATAACGCGCAACGAGTTACAAGCATAACTTAATTTATCGCTCCTATGCATATACACATTGAGATCAGGGGCATGTAACGTTTACAGTGTGTGGGTGCATGTGTGAGTGTGTTTTTTCGGACACAATGGAGGGTGGATGTTTCGTGCGTGTTTTAACGTGTGTTGGGGTGAACGAGAGAGGGAATCAAGTCGTTTGACGTATAAGAGTCGAGGGCAAGGTGGCTCGGCCAAGGATACAAAGACAAAAGGTATTTTCTTCGTTTCCTAAACAGTTTCCTCGTGTTTCTCATCCCATTTATTCATTACTTAATTCTTTTCATGAATTCCAACCGAATTACGATCTTGTTTTTCTCCTTCAATGCAATATGAGCCGAGAAAAAATTTAACATAAAGTTCAAAGATAAAAGAATGTCTCGGAAAATTCGAGAAAAGTCCGGAGAAAAAAAATGTCAAAACTTTGAGTTTTCATCAATTTCAAGGATTCCTCTTGGAGTGCAATCGCCTTTTAGCTATAAAAATGGTAGCGAAAACTTGAGGCTCCAATGGACTCATGAGGCGTTCACTACCCCCTTAATGGGGATCGTTTGAACCGAAGATTTTAGTTGTATTCGCTGGGTTACGGTGGGGTTAACGTCCTGGGGCTCGAGTCGTCTTTCTTCCTACGGCAGACCGAAGCAGCGTATAGTCTAACTTATAGCAACATAAAGGTTCAGATCGTATACGCGAGTGTATGCGAATTTAACTGTTTCGCGCTTTCTCGATTGCACACGATATCAAACTAACGTATACACACTCTTGTCGTGCTACTCGTAGTTTCTGCGAGACACGGGCACACTGTAAAGACCCCGTTCGTATAAACTTCGAGTTCACTCCTTGATGTATCGGTAACCCTTAATGTATTCCATCATTTATATAGCCAACGTAATACAGTGGCAAGGATGTTTCGGTGATACAAGATGCTCGCATTTGATACGATGCCAAGATCGAATTCAGCGATACATTTCAATGCAATTGAATAACAAAAATCAATGAAATTTCACTGAAAGCCCATCGATCGAAAAACGGCAACGATCAATAATGTATTTTCGAGGATTTTATGATGCTGAAGTTTGCAACGTTGGAATGCAACGAAAAATATTTTATTTTATTGTTGATTCGTTCAATTTTCAATGTCATCCAAATTTTTCGAGCCGATATGGTTTGGGGTGGCAAAAATCGATCATTTTATCATCCTAATTCAATTCTCCATTTAAATAATTATTTTTGCCATATATAAAAAAGAATTTCCTTGCATTCCAACGATGCCAACTTTAGAATCATAGGAGCAGAATCATTTTTGCAGAATTGAATCTCAAAAAATCTGTACGTCTCTTAATTTTTTTTTCCACCATGGAAAAGCTTGTTGGTATTTTTAAATTTCAAGGTCACGTGTTTTTTGTCGTCCAGCGACTTGATTAATTATCGAATTTTATTTTGGTTGACAAAATGTTAAAAGATCGAGGAGGAAAATGGATGAGGTTTGGATTTGAATTTTATAAATTTAATTTTGCCTAATTGGCAGAACGTTCTTAATGAGATATTCTCGTTTCCCTGCTAATTGCATTGATGTTCCTAATTAATGGATTTCATAATCACTGCAAGCTGCAAAGAGCTTTCGCGTTTGAAATATTCAATTTTTATCTTTAATGAAAACGTTTTTTTGTCTGGCTGAAAAAAATCACGTCGAATGCGAAAAATGCTTGGGAATATACGATGTTCGCATAAAACAAGAAGAGAAAAATATGCTGGAAGAATCAGCAATTCTTCCGTTCAGATTTTTACACGGTCCTCGCCTCGAGGGTTTTTTACAGTTCCTATAAAATAGTCCAACCGTCTTTTACGACAACTTTCGTTTCACTTCCGGAAAAGAAAATATCGCACTTTTGTTCTTGTTTTTATGTACGAAAAGCAAATCTGACGCGCAGAATGTCTGTTTGTGGCTGCAGAAAAAAACGAGCGCGTATTTTGCTTGTATCGTCGAGATTCGAGATTGAAATACGAGAAAGGGAATGCGAAACTCGAAGAATCCGATAACCAACGCCAATCGATTTGTTCGAAGTTTGGAGGAGAAAGTGGTATTTTTCCTGCATTTCTGCGATATTTTCCTCCTTCGATTTTTACAAACTTTCCTCGAGGCTAACAGTGCGGAAAAGAAAACTGAAAGAATGCTTTCGAAAATTTGAAAGTCTACGATAGCAACAAATTTCATTGGAGATAAAAATCAGTCGTCAGGCTCCGCTCGATCTTAACAAAAAACGGTCCGCGTCATGTTTTCCGGGAGTTTTTTCGTCAGCAGCGACCCCGGGAATTCTTGAGGGGAAATTTCTTTTCACGTCAAAAAAACAGGATGAAAGAAGGGACGAAAAAAGGGAAAACTAGAATGGGACCAAACAGTGGAGGAAAAACTGCGACCAAGTGAGTCAGCCATTATGTCATAAGGATATCAAAAGGCTTGGACTCGGTCCAGCACTTACTGAATTCGTTTTCTCGTGCGTCCACTCGACCGGGAAGAATCTCCGAGTGGATTGACTTTGAGGGTTCTAATCTCACTAATCGAAGCGAGCAAATGTATTTCGAGGTTCTGTGGGTTGTCATCCGAGCCTTTTGTGACGAGGAACTATCACATGGATGTGAAAATTCCATTTCATCAATCTCTGCTTGAAATATTCAACGTGGAATGAATCTGAGGGTGAAAAAGTCTCTTTTGAATTTCTTGGCTCGAATACAAAATCGAATTGAATGCAACTGTCGAGTTTCTTATGGAAAAACGAAATCGTGCGCATACTTTACACTCGCAATCGAAGCAATCCGGGAAAATAAAATGGTGCAGAAATGTTCTTCTCAAAAACGACGAATTTCCAAATGAAGGAACGCGATGGCTGTGAAGAGTTGTACGACAAAAGTTGAAGGACACGAAAAGCCCGAAGCTCCAATCCCATCCAATGCCCCAGCAGCAACGAACGAGACAATTTTTACTTATTTTTTTTTCTTTTTATCTTGCCTCGCCCATCCGGCACAACAAAAGATGTTCTGGCGGACGAATGTCCATTACTTTCGTAGCCCTCGAGGGGAAGACCCGGCAAGAGGTTTTAGATCTTGCCAGACGTCGATTTTCACAGGTGCAAAAAAAATCATTATCAGATGCGACAAAGATTGCACGGTGAGCGATTCCAGACAGAAGTTTTGACAATAATCTCGCGTTTCCTCTTCCGACTCTTCAATGAATTCTCATTTTTTTTAACACATTTTTAACGTTACAATTGAATAGGAAAAAGGAAAGGGACGTGGGGGAGAAAATGTTTGATGAATGGAGCAGATTTCTTGTTACGAATTTTATCGTCGCGTGAGAAAACAACTTGCGATCCAATTATAAATGTTCCGCGACCATTTCCATATACATAAAGCAATTTTCAGGCACACTTTGCACCCGAAGCGTGCGGAGATAAAGAAAAAGAATCTTCAATCAAGAAAACGTATTTAAATCGTCGTCCAGACGGTTTTCGTGACGACAATATTTTTTTTCGTAATTCATTACGTCGTTAAAAAAGTGTTGAATTTTTTTTTCTCCAAACTTCATTCATGTGCATATTTTCTAAAACGACCACGTGCCTTGGGTTTTATTTTTTTTATTAAGGTACGTGGGTGGCTCCAGACGAGAATTATCGGGTGTGAAGGAGCTCGTAAATTCTGGCTCGAGGAGGGTACAGAAAAGGCCGTCTGCGAGTTCGAGGGATGTTGGAGGTTGCGGTGCAGGACTCTTAGGCGGCTGCAGCGGCGGCAACGACGAACTGGCCGAGCTCACAATCGAGGACCTGGCCTCAATTCCAGCTGGCAATCACTCATCTGCTCACGGACATCCTTCTCACCACAAGGTCAGTCTTTATTTGTTTATTTATATTTCTTCGATCTTGTCAATCAATCATTTCACTTTTTTTTTCTCACAAAGTTTCGCTCGGGGTCGATTTGACCCGAATGAAATTTGTCGGGAATTCAATTTTATCACGTGCCAAACTAGTGGTTCCTCGACCTTAAGTTTCATTCCCGAAAAATTCCGATTTCGCCGACTTTTTTGAACTCCCAGGGTCTCCTGGGTCAAGTTGTCGTGACACAGGAACGTCGTGGCACGAAAAAAAAACTGTAGCAAAGCCAGGGAAAATGATTCTGAAGTTTGCATCGTTGGAATGAAACGAAATTCTTTTTTATATTTGACAAAAATAATTATTTAAATGCAGAATGTAATTACGATGATGAAATAATCGGTTTTTGCCACCCGAAAACATATCGGTTCGGAAAACTTTGGTGAAATTGAAAATTGAACGAATCAAAAATAAAATAAAATATTTTTCGTTGCATTCCAACGTTGCAAACTTCAGCATTATAAAATTCTGTTATTTCTTCAGCAGAGCCAATAATATTATTACTCAATATTTGGCCCGGCGAATAAAACAATTCTCTCTTGCAACGAAAAAGCTCAATCGACTCAAAAAATAGCCACGATTTTCAAAATTCAATAAATAATCAATAGAAAAAATGTTTTTCGTTGAATCTCAACGTTGCAAACTTCAGAGTCATGAGGGAAACTATTTCCAATCTCAAATCTACTAATACGATCTCAAGGGTCTATTTTTTTCGTTGTATCAAATTTAATGATCGCATGTGTACGTTATAATGGGCTTTGTTGAACACGAGAATGGATTTAGCCTGGAAGGTTCATTGATTCTGACGTTGGGAGTTAATCATCCTCGGGCGAATGCATCGCAGCAATATGTAACGAGCAAAGCTGGTCAGAGAGGAAGGGATAGCAAGAGGAAAACAGAGCGAGACAGCGAGGAGGAGAAAAAAAGAGAATGAGGAGAGGGATGGAGTAGGATTTGTGATTACGATGCTTGCATCGGCTTAATACTCTCACCCCTTTCCGCTGCGAGGCACTGTACCTTTCTGCTCCATGCTAGACGGTATTACTCGTACCTCTGTCACGGTATATGCAGATGTGTTCAGCATTTTACCGCGAGGTTAACCAGAGAAACAGAGAGAAAGGGCGAAAGAGAGAGAGAGAGAGAGAAAAAAGGAATAGAAACTACGTGTATGCATGGAAGCTCGAATAAGTCACGGGGCACTCGCTCACGCAACGTAAACTTTCGTGTCAGCTGTTGCATCGTGCAGCTGCACCCTTGCAAACCCCTTAACGAAAAATTTTGCTCTTACATATCCTCGAGAGATACTCTCAACTTTTACATACGTCGAAAAATAAAAAAACTCTATTGAAAACATTTTCCTCGACGAAAGTTTATTGCAAATATGAATTAAACCATCAAGGTCATTCCAATGTCATAATCGATGTATTTTTCTGTTGGAGAATTTCTGGGGTAAAGAAAAATGTTAATCTTGAATTTACTTCGAACATTGTGCAAACGTAATTTGTTGCTAGTTCGGTGGATCAAGCCCAATTGAAACTCGCCTCAATGCCTGTAATGAATGTTGGATAAACTTGGAACTTGATTAGACGATGTACGGAGCGCAGTTGATTCGCGAAACACGCTAAAGTTCGATAACGAACAGAGTTCGAATCGAATAATTGAGAATGGTCCGAAACTCGAGTCGATCCAACTACGATTCGTTGCGCAATTTGTGTCCTATTTGTACATGGCAAACTTGGCATCATATAAACTCAATGGGAACCTAATAAGGATGCAAGGCAGAAAGAAAAGCCTGCGAGAGCGAGAGCTGGCATGAGGCGCAATGGAGAACCTCCAAGACCACTCGAAGTAGACGTTTCATTAGTCCTCCACTTGAGATTTCCTGCAGGCTAAATTCTAGCGACGTAATCTACCTGGTCGTCCACTTCAATCCTACCACTAGACTCCGTTCAGCCCAAGGCGTATTCATACTCGTATAATCATCACGATGCCACTTTCGTTCTGATAAATACACTCCCGACTCTTCGTACGTGAAGACGAATCTATACCATCACTCGAGTAAATAATTAGCAATTAAAGCAGTTCAAGATTTCACAAAAATGGAGCTCATCTCGAGATTGCAATATTTTCAGTTAAACATTGCATTACAACTCATAATTACGAGCAACAACTTCGTCGGGCGATGCCAAAGAGGGGAATAAAAATTTTAGCCTCTTTGACATTTCGCTCAGACTCTTCAGGCGGATAGTATTTTTCTTTCTCATTAAAAACTTTTCCACTCGTCCCTTCACCGTAGAATTGGTCCTGAAAATTACGGAATTTTATTGTGACAATCGAGAGTGACAATAACTGGATAATTTTCTTAATTAACTTTCAAAATGACTCTGAAGTTTGCAACGTTGAGATTCATAGAAAAACATTTTTTCTATTGATTATTTATTGAATTTCGAATATCGTGGCAATTTTTCGAGTCGATCGAGTTTTTTGATCGCAAGAGAGAATTGTTTTTATTGGCCGGTTCAAATATTCAATAATAATTATTGGCTCTGCTGAAGAAATGATAGAATTTCGTTGCTTTCCAACGATGGAAACTTTCGGATCATCTTGCAAATAAACAATGTCGTTACAATTTGGTGACATCGAAATGGTCGCCTGTTCTTGGTCTTCTGCATTCGTTTCGTGTCCTTTTTTCACCCTCACTTTCGTATATGTAGTTGATGCAGATTTTAATACCTTCCATTCTCCGTCTCTGGACCAACTCGTTTCCCTGATCTCTCGCGAGGCTTTAACCCCTTAAACTCGGCTGTAACCGGGTACTTTAATGTTCGCAGAGTCCCAAAGCAACGGAGTCAAAGCAGAATCGAGTTCTCCCCAGCGTCATTATGCACACCGAGATTTAGTTTCGTAAAACCTGCGGGAATTTTTTTTTGTAGCCTTTTTTAGAGTTTCTACTGTTTCCTACGGACTGTCAGTCCAAATGGCACGTCCTGCAAGCTCGGCTGCTTTTTTCACGGCTTTCTGAGATTCCAATTCGTACTCGGATTGAAATTCCGGAAAGGTGGAAAAAAAATGAAGATTTTTTCGTGTAGATCGAAAACCCGCAGCTCTGGGCATCGATTTCAATTTTTTAGCTCCACTTATGTACGTTTCGTTGCTCTCGAGCCCGAGCCTGGCTCGTTCCTGTTGAGTAGATGCTCCATTATATTTCATTCGTCTCTTTTCCTCTTTGACTTTGACCCACCAGTATCCCGAGCATTCATGATTCCTCGCAATAGAATTTTATTCCCAGCATATTCGATGGATTGACGTCGTTTGAGTCGAGTCGAGAGGCTCTTGGACTCGATTCATTTCATCATAGCTCGCTCGGCGCCGGTACAATTTTTTTTTCATTCTCACTTTTTGTTTTTATTATAATGGGACTCGTCGTTATCCGGATTGGTAAAAAAACACTGTGTATTGTGTATACGCGACCAACAACTCGAGTCTTTGAAAATGATTCTTGTGCCTGTACGAATATCGATTTGAGGAATATTCGCTGCTAAAAATACGCTTGGGAACGTATTTCATAGAAATAAATGCGGCCATAAAACTGCGTTGTACGTATTTTCCAGACATTTTAAAAATCAATATCTGTAAAGAATTGAATTTGAAAGAAAAAGAAGAGTCGATGAAGCTGCGCTCATTATTTTATACCGTGAAGCCACATTTTCACAAATATTTCTCCTCGAAATTCTCATCCCAAAACGAAATCAACGAGTTGTAATTCGAAACGACTGTTAAAACTAGAGATGGATCAGCTGGTCGGAGCTGCAATAAAAAAAATAAGTGTGTCACGTCGGCCACGTCTCGCACATCAGTGATGAGTGTTTTGTTCAAGCCTCATGCAAACTAATGCAGCGTCATATAAATTTTACTTTTCTCCGCGTGATTTATATTCGCGTGTCTCGGTACAATATTTCCGGCTTCGTGATAAACTCAACTTCCGCCACATTTTTTCTCTACTCCTTACAACAGGATACAACTCCTGCGTGCGTGGTGAAAATTCTCCAGTCGTTCGGAACTTCGGAGAAGCACGTTTTTATTTCAAACTTGTCGTGTGGTCAGCGTCAGATTCTTCTTGAATTTTTAGCTGGAAATTCTCTCGTGCTCCCGGCGATTTCGAGAGAAATTAAAATAAGCGAACGCAAAAAGGTCCATTGAAAATCATAAATTCTTCCTCATTTTAGTCGCACTTAACGATAATTAGTAAAATCCACGTAATTAGTCAAGTTTTAAGCTTGTCGGAGCATAAAATTTAATAAACTCTTCCGCGCTTTTCCTAATATATGCATAAAACATAGATATATAAATTTATTATATTAATATTCGTTCGACGTGTGAAGAAGACCCGAGCAAGTTTACCGTCGCGTCTTACAATGGCTTCGAAATTAACGCTATTATGTATACCGCGAGCTACATAATAATATGATCCATTGTGGGAAGATTAGTGTTTCGCTTCTCGCATCTAAGTTCTGTAGTCGGGGTCACGTCAGGTCGTCCCGAGTCTATAATCGATACATCTATCTCGCGGTTTATCCGACTTGTATGAATACATAAATATTCATCCTCGTTTTTCTTTTTGTCTCTGTCATTCTGTACCTCGTCGCGAAATAATAAATCTGACAGTTATCGCAAACGAGAACTGTGTATAGCTCAAACGTAATTTTTATTTCTCGTTCAGTTTGAATGCAAACACGAGAAAAGCTCGTTATTATACGATTTTCATCGTTTTTTTTTTCTGTCAAGAACTTCACTGATTCTGCCTCCAGTTCCTTTTTACTCACTTTTTTTTATATGTACTTATCTCTGCTGGGAGGGTTCCTCGAAAGCCACGAGAAGCGAGTAATCCACTTCGGATAATCCTCATCCCACCATCCATTTTCCCGTCACGTCCAACCACTGATCGCTGGAATTTTCTTTTTTGGGCTCTGGAATTTTATCTTGAACGTGAAATTCGATTTTTCGATTTGCTTGACCCAGGAATACTTTTTTAACCAGCCAAACCCGATTTCAAGACCAAATTCATTTTTATACTCAATTTTAACCGAAGTTTGTACTTTTTGCTGAATTTCTAGGGCAAATAAGTTTAGCCTGCATAAAAATCATTTTTTCCCGAAGCTTCACAAGGATAATTCCTCTTGGAGGAAAAATGAATTCAAAAAACCAACCAAAAGTGAAGCAAAGTGAATTATTCTCGAAAACTTTTCACTCGTGGAAAAATATTTCCCTCAAATTCCGTTACTGAATAATAATTTTCTCTCGGCAAATGCGAAAGTGACAAGATTTCTGTAATTATCGACTCATCATCGAAACATTTAGATCCATTTCCCATCGTATCGAATTTCGTGTAAATATTTATAAATTCTACACGATCGATCGTTTGATTAAAAAAAAAATTGGAATCAAATGATAGGGGTATATCTGGCAAAAGTTTCGATGAAGAAAAAAGTCCATTAACTTAGCCCGGTGTGCATGCTCCAGTGAGTATCACGATTATTATGGAGGGGCCCTTTTCACTGGGCCATAGGGGTAGCAGTCGCTTTTTTTTTGCTCCCAATGGACAAGCGTGTGTATTAGGTTCTTGGATAGCACACTGTGTTGAGAATGGCTTTTAAGTGGGGGAGTACGACCGGTGAGCAATGGATCGTCGACCCTTGAACGTCAGTCGTCGCCTAACGTTCGAGCGTAACGTTCGGCTCTACACAAAAATATTCATAAAAGCAAAAATCCAATAAAAATAACAACAAAACGCTCCGAACGCCTGAAATTCGTAATCGTGTGTTTTTTTCTAAAATGTGTGTGTGTTTTTTTTTTCAAAATCTCTCGTAAATGTGGCCTCGATGAAGGAGTATCAAAAAAATGTGGAAAAATCGGTTTTCCAATTCTTTAAATAATCCTGCGGAACAACAAAACGCAATAAAGTGCAGGAAACCTTGATTTTAACGAATAACACAGCAAAGTTGCTGATTTAAAAATTCACGAGCTCACGTGCCACCGGAACTGAAGACAAGGTCGATGTCCTCTCGCTTATAGGCTTTTCCAACCCCTCGACAGCAACAAACTCTCCGTTGCCTTTTCATGCTCCTCTACTTTTTCTTATACAGAACCTTTCCCGCAACACTCGATTCTCTTTCCTCTTTTCTCCCCTCAGAAATGTCCGCGCAATTCACGATAAAAGCAAAAAACGAGACATTCCGATCGATAAAGCGACCGACACAAATAAAATGTTTGAGCATCCCCAAATTTTTGGCACCAATTTCATCGAGTGCCAAGTCGAATGAACCATCGAATTTTTAGTGTCACTAAAATGAGGCTATCTTGTAATTACAATGAGTGGATGACGTTTCCTCATTGATGAGGAATAAACGTTCGTTGTTGAGGAAAAAAGTATGGTGAGTCTTGAATTTTTTTTTTTTTTAATCCGTAATAATCGAACGATTCATCTTTTTATGTAAAAAATGCATGATACGTTCGTAATCCGGCAGAATTTTGTAAAAATAACTTGACATTTGCAGCTCGAAAGTTTTTCAATTCGCGATGGAAAGGAACCACCTTGAGCAGTAGCGAAAAAAAAGTAGATTGTTGAAAGAGCCGGTTATAACGTCAAAGAGTAAAAAGCCACACGATGCTGCAGAAGTTTTGATTATTTATATTGGACGTGGGTGCGGTTAATCTTCAAAGATGCGAAACTCGGAGGCTTGGATGTATTTATTATTTTTCCTCGTAAAGGATATATAGGATTACAAGATTCCTTGGCTTTCTCTCATTCTCAGAGAGTTAGAGCCTGAGAAGCGAGGGGAGAGGTTAAGAGAACAGCTTGTGCGAAATGTGCTTTGTTTGAATCCTCAAAAATTCTAGTGGTGCTGACTAACGAAAGGGCAAGTTGAATTTATGTGCTGGATTCACAAAGTTGTTATTTTTTTATTTTTTTTTTATTTGATGTAGCAGTTGATGTGCATATGTTTCGTTGTTCGAAGTTTCTCTTTCGCTTACTTTCGCCGTATAAAGCCCCGTCCAAGTCGTCCGGACTGGAACGGTTTGGGAAGTGCTATAATTCGTAAAAACCGTAGAAAAAAAAGAGAATAACAAGGAGAGCGAAAAACCGAAACGAAAAGCAAAGCGCTGGAACGGTAGAAAGAGCAAACGAGCTCGACCATTCCAACCCCCATGAGTCACACAGTTCCTTATACCGATCCCAACACATTTACGTTCACATGTACACGAACCCACCCAATACAAACTGAGCTGAGGGCTTCGAGCGAGACGAAAACTCGCGGAGAAGGTTAACGTCAAAATGAGATAGAAGGCTATACAAACCGCACCCCCACCCCAAAAAGGATCAGGCCACCCTCTCCAATGTGTACACTACATGCAGGGATATATGAAAATGTAGCGTATATAAACGCGAGACTCTGAATCATGCCCATCCAGTTACGGGATGGGCTCTCTCGTTCCCCTCGTCGCCAAAAATCGATATATTTATCTTGTGCCCAACATCATCGAACGAAACAACATTTTTCGAACCCCAACTCCAAAAAATCTTGACCTAGGACTGAAAATCCCTTGAAAATATAATTTTACAGCTTCATGTGTACGCGAATTAAAAAAAAAAAAGTGTAATCAAATAGACAAAAAATGAAAATTTCTATTTGTCGTCGTTTTTTAAATAATTGATGGGGAGTTTCGAACTTTATTTGCATTTTTTACAGAGGGTGCCGGGTGGTGGGAACGTGGCTGTGGGGGGTGGCGTCGGCAGTGGTTCGGCCACCCCCCAAGGGACACAACAGGTTTACCGTGTGGTGACATCGCGACATCCCGGAAGCGGTCATCATCAGCACGTCAAAAAATCTGACAGTTCGCAACAAACGGAAAATTCTGCTTTCAAACATCAGCAGCAACAGCAGCAACAACAACAACAACAGCAGCAGCAACAACAAAGTGCGAATTGTTCACCCAATAGTAATTCAAACAGTCAGCAATGGAAGAAATACATCGAAGCTGGTGCTGCGAGGGACAGAGACAGGGAAAAGGAGGTTGTGCCTTCGAGTCCTAGTCCCTCAAGGCGATCACAAGTAAACCTTTTTTTTGAATTTTTCCACCTCAACCTCGAGCATCTTAAATTTCATACTATTGTTGATTTATTTATCAGTTATTTCAATCATTCGAATCGTTCGGAGTGAAAAAAAAAGATTCAAAAAATCGATGAAACAGAATAAAAATTAGTTTTTGTTTTCGAACACATTTTCCCCAATTCACTGATCCGTCGTACCATCGACAGGAAAAACACCGAAAGCAAGCCATGGCTGAGTACGCGAATGGAGAAAAACCACAAAAAGTATCGTCCGGTACGTCAACGAGTAGCGGGAGTAGCAGCAAGGTCAGAGTCCCCCTGAGTTTCGGTTACGTCAAGAGACACAGTGCGGGTACCAGTCCGAGTCCTAATGGCGTGCAAAATGGTGGGAAGGACCCAACCAGGACGGCACAAGTCAGTGCCGTGCCGCGAACGAAGGTAAATAATCAATCGAAATTCGTCGTCTCATTATCGCCAACACGAAATTAATATTTCTCCGCCATAATTCTATTTTCGCTGATTCATTCCTCAAATTTGTTCAACTCATTCGACCAGCATATTGGAATTCTTAATTAATGATAATTGGCACGATTAATAACGGTCGTAAACTTGATCTAAAAATTAATTAAATAATTGAATCGCCTAATTAGAAAATTCCAAGAATCTCAATTTTGATTGAATCAATGATCGCAAAATTTTATTGAAAACGATGATAACAATTTATAAATTATTTAATACGAATTCGCAGGTGAAAGTTTCCGGAGGAACGCAGACGTGTACGACGGAATTGCAAGCAAATTCAACGACCAATTCGAATCAGGGACACCATTACAAGAGTTACAGTTTGACGGGACCGAGCGCTAGTCAATTGTCGCAGTCGGTGAGGGATCGTCTCATGCTCGGTTCACAGAGCCTCCCTAAGCCAGGAAGTCCAGAGTTCACAGCCCTCTTCGCAGCTGCTCATCATCGGGATCGAGGAGGTGGCAGCAGCGGCGGTGGCTCGGGACAATCTGCTTCCAGTTTTTCTCCACGTGTATTAAAACCCTCGGACGGTAGTCTCAGTGACACTTGTAGTAATTATGCTGCACCCGATCTTCAAGGGTACTATGCACCGAACAGTCCGTACTCGACCTCGTGGATGAGGCACAGCAATACTTATACACCCAGCGGTCGATCTCAAGGTTCGTGTAATCGGATCAAACTCGAGTTAATCTTTGACGATGCGCCATTGTAGCGATGACCTTGAACATAAAGAGAGCAACTCAATTTTTCACTCCTAAAGACGATAGGAAAAATGTCTGACAGAAAAATCGCAATGAAAAAATGCATCTGAAGCTTGCATCGTTGGAATGCAACGAAATTCTTAATTATCTTTGGCAAAAATAATTATTCAAATGCAGAATGTAATTACTATGATAAAATAATTGATTCTTGCCACCCGAAAAAAGAAAATTAGTTCAAAAAATTCGGATGACATTAAAAATTGAACGAATTATGAATAAAATCAAATATTTTTCGTTGTCTTCCAACGTTGCGAACTTCAGCATCATATGAAAAATGAATTCGGAGCGAACAGCGTAAATCGAGCGTTTTTGTGCAGAAAACGTGGAAAGAAAAGAACAATTTTTTTTTTTTACTCCATTAAATTGTTCGCGATAAACTGAAAACGAATTCGAGAAACGCTTCAATTTCAATCCAACTATACGTTGATTAATCGCTATACAAACAGCACCAAATCGGTGTGCACTTTGTTGATTGAATTTCTTTTGTTTCATGTCGATATTTAGGGATGGGGCTGTGCGAAGCTGACAGCGTCGAATCCCTCGGTTCGCATCGAGCGAGCCTCACGCATACACGCTTACTCATGCATCAAAGAGATTCATCAGGTTCACCTGCTCCGCCACGACTAAACCGAAGCAATTCTATCAGGTAAATTATTCTCAACTACAAAACGAATCGTTCGGAGTTACCAAGCCAAACCAAAACTTGTATTTGTCTTTTTTTTTTTTTTACACTTTTTCCCAATACGAGACAAGTCAACGCGATGGAAAAATATCCTCGAAAAATCGTTAAACTTGTATTTCTCACATTCCATTAACATCCAGCCTTTTTAATACCATTTTAGCTTTCTGCGGGACCGGACTTTCCCAAGGTAGTTGAATTATGCCCATTTGCGTAAACAAAACAGAAGCCAGTCACATGAGACATCATAATTCCTCGCGTTAGGATAAATGTGCCATTTTTTTCCTGCATCCTAGTTTCAATCTCAATAATAACGAAGCAGCAAACTAAAAGCAAACAAAATACGAATTTACATTAATCAGGCAATTTCTAATTATTCGTCATTTAAAATTGAGAAAAAAAATGAAAAAATAATCGAGACACGAGAATATTTCGAAATTTTATCAATTCCGTAACGAAATCGTAACGAAAAAATCTTGAAATTCATTTAATTATGCATCTGAAATTTGCATCGTTGGAATGCAACGAAATTCGTTTTTTATCTTTGGCAAAAATAATTATTCAAATGCAGAATGTAATTACTATGATAAAATTATTGATTTTTGCCACCCGAAAAACAAAATTAGCTCAAAAAATTTAGATGACATTGAAAATTTAACGAATTATCAATGAAATCAAATATTTTTCGTTGCCTTCAAACGTTGCGAACTTCAGCATCATATTTAATTCGAAATTTAGCTCAATTGCTTTCTTCTTGATACGACTTTTAATGAACATTTTCAAACTGCTCCAGCGCGGAAAATGGTACATTTAGCCTATTCATTTCACTCGATGTGCTATTTTCAATTTGTACCTGTCTCTCGCTGCTTTTTCCCTCCTCTTTATTATCTTCCCATGTTCCTCTTGTTTTCGCTGAAATGTCAATACACTCTTACACTTGGTTAGTCGACTTTAACACGTTGTGTGATGCTTTCCAACAAAACACAATACAGCACCCACGTCGTCGAACATCATGGCTCAAAGTACATTGACTCACTTGTCGTTGTTCTTTTTTATTTCGTACTTAATCTTTTTCTTGTTATACATATTTACAGTAGATCGATTGGATTCATCGACTCTACGTGTCTTTTTATTGACACATTTTGTCCGATTCCCCGTAAAATAGTTGTGCATATTAAAATAATCCGTGAACATTTAATTAGAAAACTTGATTCATTCATTCATGAAAATTATTGTGAATCTTTCGATATTTTCCTCCATTCCTCGTAATAATTCGTAAAACTTTCTGGCCCTTCAGTTTTCATTGGTTGAAATTTTTTCAAGTGCATTTCTTGACATTGCATTCGTAAATTTGTTATTGTAGGATATTTTTGCTGCTTAAAGTAATTACCGAGTTTTGGTCAAGCTTGAAAATAAATCGGACTATAAAGTGGAGCATTCAAGATCCTTGAAATTTGAATAATCCCAATTATTACAATTTTGGCATTGAATAAAGTTCATCTTGATTCGTCAATGTTATGAACGACAAATCTTGAAACAGATGTTTCGATTTACAAGTGTCGTTAGGCAAACACATTCGTTAAGCTCGTCCAATTGCGTTTATACATTTCCCTCCGTTTCCTTCCAGCTCGCCTCCCCTCATCCAATTCTAATCAATCCGATTAACAGCAGTTACGTTGATACGTGATTGTATTGAGCGTCGTACAAGTTTATTGCGTTGTCTCTGTCCTCGATATTGGAATCGACACCATCGATTGGCTCTAAGAAATTTATTAACGAGCAGAATTGAGTGCACTCGTGATGAGACTCTTTTCAAGCCACTGGCCATGCACTCTTCTCTTCGATATTCTCTCTTTCTCCCTCCATTGGAAAGTCGCTCTTTCTAATTCGAGATCCCAGACAAGTGGCTGAGCAATATTGTCCCTGCGAGATGGAGTTTTAACCCCCTCATTACGTTCCAGCCTCTCGATCACGTCCACCAATTGCTCCGTACGCAGACTTCTCTTCCCATTTCTGTACTTAATTATCAATGGCATACGAAAGCGTCGTTTCCATAAATTCAAACAAAGCCGCAACGTGACTAAATCACAATCGTATGCAAAATTTGTGTCGTCAATTTTCATTACTAATTAACAGACGAAAAAGAATCCGAAAATATGATCCTGAAGTTTCCATCGTTGGAATGCAACGAAATTCTGTTATCTCTTCAGCAGAGCCAATAATTATTATTGAATATTTGGTCCGGCCAATAAAACGATTCTCTCTTGCGACCAAAAAACTCAATCGACTCGAAAAATTGCCACCATTTTCAAAATTCAATAATAATCAATAGAAAAAATGTTTTTCGATGAATCTTAACGTTGCAAACTTCAGAGTCATTCCGAAAATCCCATTTAAAAGTTTTCACCTGGAACCGTTAAATAATTGATTTTCTATAACAATCTTTCGTGTTCAATGTTCATTCAAATTTGAGCTATTTTAGATTGAGTATACTGTGTCTTTTCAACAGCATTGCATCCGATATTTTTTATCCTAATGTATCTAAAGAGAATTTTCAAATTAACCAAACAAAATTATCAATTTCACGTTTTTTTTCTCTTTTTTCCTGTATCGGCAGATCGACCAAGAGCGAAAAAATGTATCCATCGATGCTCGCACGTGGAAGTGGAGCTTCCTCGTCAGTCGGCGAGGAAGGAGTCGGCATGGGTATCGGCGTCGGTGCGGAACCTTATTACAGTGTTCCTGTTGGTTCGACCGGCGGGGCACCTCAACATTGGTCCCAACCGACTTCTCCGACTCCCACACACTCCTCGAGGCAGCCACCGAACCTCTATCAACATGTTCACAAGGACGACGACAGTGAGTAAATTCCGTGGATGAATAAATTCAGTTTTTTCCTAAAAACGACAAAACATTGTACAATTTTTTTAGAAATTCCATTTTTTTTTTTTATATTCGTGACAATACTTCGTTATTTCGTAAATTAATCCTTTCGCTTTCTTTTGCACAGTCCACGGCTCTTCAGTATCTTTGGTATCGACGGCGAGCAGTCTGTACAGTTCAGCGGAAGAAAAGCAGGCTCACGAGTTGAGGAAACTGAGGCGTGAATTATTGGACGCACAGGAAAAAGTGCATTCGCTAACGAGCCGACTTTCCGTAAACGTAAGTCGTTTTTAATTCCATCCAAGAATTCTTTACTTTTCCGTACGGTATGAAAATGTTCGTTCCCTCATAGAAAACGACTCAAATCTGAATCGTTTCGAAATTGAGGGGATTGAACTATAAAAATACAAATTGTGGAAAAAATTGGGACGATTCACGACGAGTTTATGGAAAAGTGTCAACTTTTCTTTCTATTGTTACGCACTACGGTAAAGACGTTCGAACGAAGAACGATTTTGTGGCGCTGTAAAGTGCTGCCAAATGGAGAAGAGCGAGTTGAGCGGAAGCTCGTCGTTGTCTTCTCGGCCAATGGGAAAGTCTTTTTTTTTTTCGTGTGCCCCTCGTACCATAGCGTCTCGATCTCTTGAGGATAGCGTGCACAACGTTATAGCCTTTGAATACGAGAGTGTGAGAGAGAAGAAGGGAGGGGGAGCGGGGGAAGGGATTTGGTAGGAAGCGTTGCTTGCCAGTAGTTTGTACACGTCTAGTCTGCTCCGAGACACGCGCGCGTTCACACGAGGAAGCGATGTCTCGTTTTCTTTTGACTCGACCAAAATATCACGTCTTTCATCCTCGTTAAATATCAACATCGAAAAAAACGTATAATTCGTGCTACGATGTGTAATCGCGAGTGTCGGGCTCGATAGTTTTCTGCAGGAAATTGAATTAATTACTTGAATCGAAACGATTGTTATTGCGACAAGGAAATTCGATCTTTGACATTACACGTGCGATTAATACGGAATGCAGTGACCCACCCAGTGTTTTTATCGCTTGTTGTTTACCAGTGAAAAGATTCTCCGAGTCTTTTTGTTTGTTTCTCTTCGCGAGAAGCCTCACGATTATCGGAGACACCGATTGTGCTCGTGCGCTCTGGCCACAATTGTTTCATTAGTTGAGTGAATAAACTCGCTATGTCGCGAGGCAAGGAAGTTTTTCAAATCTTCGATACACTTTTCGCAGATCGTTCGACGCAATTCAGGTTTGATTCAACGAAAAATAAACGTCTTGGAGCTTGAAAAATCTACAATTTTTCACTCTCTTATTCCGTATTCGAAATTGCTCTCCAATTTTAAGTTATAGTTTGCTTTTTCTTTCAAGTCTCTACGATTTGAGTTTATCGCGAGTTAAGAGTTATCGATTTTATTTCTTATCGATACAAATAGAGTTTCTGGCGTGCCATTTTTATTTACCCCTTTGACAAGCCCGCAGCCTGTGCCGCAGATAACAAACACAAGATCAATATTGCTGTAGGCTTTTGGGAGTCTATGAATCAGACAATTCAATATTTTATGATGTTTTTTGGTTCAGACGAATTGGAACGATGATGAAAACGGACTCGATGACTTTCCATTGCCGTTCGATCGAAATCAAAATATTAAAAAAGAAAAAACTTTGTTAGTCAAAAACATTGACTCCAGAATTTAATTCTCCGTTTACTCCAAGAAAGTTTGTCGACAGTTTACGCATTTTTATAATTTCTTAATGTTTCGAATCTCGAATAATTATTCGAAAGAAATAATTCTGAGAGGTCGTCGTATCGGCTCTCAAATGCGATACACGCAATTTCATAATCGTTGGAAGTTGTTCGTAAAAGGCAAAGTCTGCTCGTAGTGTCTTTTAATCTCTGAAAGAAACTTGGTAGATCCGCGAGCTAGCGAGTAGATAGAAAAATGAGGAGGAAGGTTTCACGTCGCGCGGATGGCAAAACTGCTGCCAAGCATCCTCGGAAGAGTTTTAGATAAAGAGAGGATAAAAGAGAGAAGAAAGAGTAAAAATAAAAAAGGCAGAGTGAAGAACCACCCCGAAGGATCATCATAGATTCGCGACGCGTTCTCGTGAGTCTCGTGCACTCGAGTCTCGTCTCTTTCATTTCTCAGTCTCTCTTTTTCCTCCATCGTTTTCCGTTTCTACGCTCCGGACAGTCTTGGCCATGTTCGTCGCGTTTAGCCGGTTGAAGAAATCACCGAGTTAAATAGAGAACGAGATAAACAGAGAGAACGAGAAAACCGAAAGAAAAAAAACGTGGCTGAAATGAACTCAGTCGTTCGTCACCGAGCTGGACAGTGAGACGTTCGAGAATCCAGTCTTCGCGTTCTTTCCAAGGCTCTAGGAATGCGAAATAACGAGAGAAACGAGGGCGTACGAGAAAATTTATAGAAAATAAATCAAACGCATTTAACGCTCCGGTACAAATAAAAGAGGCCAAAGATAAATCGATGATAACTTATAAATAAAAACAATCCACGTGATAAAGCGACCAAAGGGTCATTGCGATCAGCACCGAGTCCAAGATTAATGTGTTCCAAAAGTTTCCTCGTATTTTCATCAAATTTCCCAAGATAATCATTAAAATTCTATTCAAATCCGAATGAAAACAAATGTTACCAAGTCGAAATTCCCCAACGCTCCGAAAACAACGTTTTTCATTAAACTCTCGATGTAACGAGATGTTTAGCATCCATCGAGGGTAAGCGGTTCCTTACAAATGAATTGAATGCAACTCACGTATCGATAACGTCGAAGAACGAGGCTGATGATATGACTACCTGGCTTTTTTAAGTGTCTTCTCACACCTGCGGTTCCCCAACCATCGTAACTCGTAGCGAAGGGTGGGAGGGAGCAAACTTAGACTCGTGGGAGAGACATCTCATCGTTAAAGTGGCAAAAGAGAGGCAAGTCTCGAGAAGTAAACGAATAAGTGAAAAGAAAGAAAACGCGAGGTGAATTTCGATTTGAAAGCCTTCACGGTTTACAAATTTGATAAATACACTGTAATAGATCCGTGTGTATTTACGTTGCATGTAGCTTCGATAATAATAGACCTTTTATGTATATACTTGTATGTTCGTCTGTTTATTTCATTTCTATGGGAGAGTTTTGGACGATCGGTGTAACGACGTCGCTTAACACCACATCCGAACAATTCTTCCGCCTCGGGAAATTCAATTTTCTCTCGCAACCTTCGTATTCCTCTCAAAGAATTCAATACATAATACATTCGTGTGCTCAGGCGAATAATGCATAATTTTTAACTCTGCCAAGAGACTTCGCTACATACTTTTCGAACCATTAAACTGAACAACTGTAAATTGAAAACTCGCGTAGAAAAAAGAAACATCGAGTGTGTAGTCGATTATCTTTAACTCGCTTATACTTTGAGCCAAGTAAATTGCATCGCGTGGCAAAGAATACTAAAAAGGCTAAAAAAAAGCGTGTTTTTTTACAATTTTCATTGACGTTTCTCGTCTCGATGTTTTTCACGACGCGTGCATATTCATTTTGACGAGTTTTCCTTTCCAATTTCGGTACGGAATACTTTTTCCAACCGGACTAATCGTTCAGGCAATTTTCAGGCTTTCAATTCCTCGGAAAATTCCAATCGCACTCAAATATTCACGAGTTATTATCGTCCTCGGAACCAGAGTCATAAAAAATATGTTCCAACGATCAAAAAGAATAAACACGGACGTGAGATGCATTTTTATCCCGTGTTTTCAACTGTTGACTCTCAAGGACCGACTGACGGTTCCGATGCTTGGGGATCGACTGCTCCGAGAGGGGAAAAAGGGCCCTTGTGTGTTGCATCGTCGAAGGGACAATATTCTTCTCGAACCAAATTGTAGGCTCGACCCAGACCCAGAGCTCACGTTCGGTACAACGAAATATCGTCCCCCACGCAGCTTTCTCGCCCAAGAAATACAATGATTGGCCTCGGCGATGAAAAGATTTCGTACGAAATATGAAACACGATTTTTAAGGCAAAATTTCGGGACTGAACGTTCTCGGATAAATTCAGAATCAACTTTTTTTCATATTCGTTTCCAGAGGTCTATAATAATTGCAGGAAAAACACAAAGTTTGATGCAAATATAAAAAATTTCCCGAAATATTTGACAATAATGACGATACATCGCGTTCTGAGTGATTTTTTTCTTTGGGTATCATTAAAATCGTGTAAATGACGAGAAAATTGAACGCAATTTTCTAAAAATCGAATGACGACTCCATCAAAAATAAAATTTGGCTTTGAGAGTTTTCTTTCCACGACCTTTTGAGTGTCGCCATTTGCGAGGATGAGAACAGCTGAACGTTTCTTTAAAGTGCCAATAAGTGTAACGATATGGGTCCTCGGTGACCGTAAGCTCAGAGTACGAGGTACTTGAGATTTACGATCACCTTTGCCTTCCGTCGCTGACCCTTGCGAGGGCTTTGGACCGAGGTACAAGACGAACGAGAGGTGGACAATCGATTTCTTCGTGTACCAAGTTCAGCCCCGTCGTTTTCGTGAGGCTGGCACGTATATATAGAATTTCGTTGCTTCGCCCATGAACCGAAGTACAAGAGAATCTTTATTTTCGTTGGATGGACACGAAAGTTTGACCGAAGAACTGTCCACCTCTGGGATCCCTCGAGAAACTCGAGAACGTTTACGATTTGTCGAAAATCTGCCTGTGTCTCACGATCGTCTCGATACTCCGTAAAAAGTCAATGCATCGAGAAATATGATGCCGAAGTTCGCAACGTTGGAAGGCAACGAAAAATATTTGATTTTATTGAAAATTCGTTCAATTTTCAATGTCATCCAAATTTTTTGAGCTAATTTTGTTTTTTCGGGTGGCAAAAATCGATTATTTTATCATAGTAATTACATTCTGCATTTGAATAATTATTTTTGCCAAAGATATTAAAGAATTTCGTTGCATTACAACGATGCAAACTTCAGATGCATTCCAGGAATCAAACAAACCATTCGATCGCGATCGAAAATAAAAATCAATTTTATTGAGACGAAAATTCATCGGAAAATCAACGTAATTCCATGCAATATTAATGGCGCAATATCGATGAAGTTTTATTGCAAAATTTCTGCATTATTGAAACACGCCCAACATACCAGAAAAGAGTCTCATCGCACTCGGTACGTCCGGCAAAGTGGCGATGCTGTAATAATGAAAAATAGAAACGTTGATGTATGAACAGCAACAAAGAAGCCTTGATCAGTTCTCTCAACATTTGTCCCTGCGCGATACTTGCATTAGCAAGTCTTATGAGCTGCTTTTTTTCCATCAGCCATAAAACATGACGACTATTAACCGATACACACAAATGACGACGTTTCAGAACGATCAATCTACGCACACATACTTGAGACAATTATGTATGTTAAACGATCGTCACGAGTGTGGTGCGTCTCTTGGGGAATGCGGAGATTCCACAGTCTATCACCTGTTGACGAGACCAGAGATGGAATGACGATGCGAATGATTGTGTAACCGGAAGCAACTTGAATTCAGCCTCCCACTGGATGCGAATCCATCGGATTGTAAAATCTTGAATGAGGATAATTTGTGTCCCCTTGATTTTGATCGAAAGACAAAAATATCTTGTGCGTTATTTTCTCACGTATACGATCCAACCGTCAAGGCGATTTTTTACGATGAATAACAATCAATAATGTTTGCTGAAAGGCATTTCGATACGAGCATAATTTGTGTGACGAATTTTTGCTTCTTCGTGTTTGAGAAAAATCGTCGACAGTTGGTCGTTACTTGCAGACAAGAGAATCATTCGTGACGATAATTCTCTTGTCGCGTCCCTCGCTGCACAGCATCTTTGATCCAAGATTGATTTTCCAATGACGACAAAGACGACCATGGAATCCCCTCTCGCTTGCGACTGTTATGGGCGATGGTGAAAGATCTCTCTATATCTATAGAAAGCAACGTACCAGAATTGGCCCTTATTGTTGTCGTAGACTACGAGCCAAACGTGCCGTCACTATTCCGCCCGGAGGGCATTGAGTGGGCCCTCGGTTATTAATAATTCTCGTATGATAAACGCGATTGACAGTATGAGCGAACGTTTCGAAATAATAAATAAAACCAGTCGACAGGTCGAACTCATTTAAATGTCCTCGATCGCGATTGCTACTCAAAAAAATTCAACGTCACTATAAACGTCCGGACAATAGATCTCGTAAAATTCGTTTCAGAGTTCTATAAATCAGGATTTTAATCGATTTTTTTCGTTTAGCTAAATCCTCCGATTTTCTGTTGAATCCAGAACATTAAAGTTGTCTAAAGATCGTAATAAAAATATTGAGCTACTACGCCTATGAAGCGTAGGGCCCCATTTTTACAAGGGCCCGGATCCTGGCCGTCTTCACTTTACAACACAATTTACAATCTACCAGCAGCTTCCTACGAGCAAAATAAGCACCGGAGATTCGAAAGCACGTGCATTGACTTTGCTTTCGCATCAGGACGATCGAGTCCTTTCCCTGGGCCGGAAGACTCGTCGTTCGTTATGGAATCGCTTGTTTGTACAAAGGATCGTTTAAATTGATGCGGATTAGTCGAATGCCTCTCGATGACGAGAATGACTTCGCGATGTTAATAAGAACGAGGTGCATGGGGTTAACTCGAGATCATGCAGTCTCTCAATTTCGTTTCCACCTTTTCGTCATGCGCATCTCAGCCGAAAATCCTTCTTCGTTATGTCCTTTCCGCTTTCTTCTCGAAGCCGCGTGTCTTTTTGAATTCTGTATTCTCGAATATCGTCCGAGAGAAAATAATCGCGGAGGAGGATTAGCGGAAACTTATAATGAAGGAATTGTGTCGAAAAAGCTTTGCGCTCTCTTTTCGAGTGGCCGACCTCGAAGTTCGGCCTATAATCCTTTCCCAGGAGCCTGAATTATTTAACATTTTGGCGTACGAATTGGAACGTCAACTCCGAGAAATACCGCCGACAACGTGTGTCTCGTAAATCGATATTTTATGATAATAATAATTCATAACAAATATAAAACATAAAATGATAAATATTTAGTCTGCAAACTCGTTCGCCTGCTCTGTCGTTTCTTTATATTTTTAGTCTTTTTATTAATTATCATAGAAGGTGAAGCCGCGCGGCACGTCTGAGTAATGACGGTATACGATAATAACGCATTCGCGGCGTTCTTCGTACTCGTATCTTCACTACCAATGATTCTTTCGTGTCCCTTTTTTTCTTGTTCCTCCTCGTCCACAGTCGAGTTTAATTCGAGTCCACCAAGTTCTCTTTCTCGTCGCTGTGTCCCGTCGTAGTAACCACCAATACTATCATTTTTATTCTCTCGTAAGATACCTCCGTATCTGTATGAGTCGATATAACTTTGTGCCACACACTCACACGAAGATCTACGAAACCCTGCGAGTAAAGATCCAAGACCCCGGTCTCTTGATTGAAGCCAACTGGCCGACCAATCCAGTCGCTCGACTTATTAAAACTCACGTCGTTGTTATGCCTTTTGTCTCTCCTTATGACGCCAGAGATATTTGAGACGTGTTTTCCAGAGTATCGTCCCTCTTCGTACGTTTCAACATGTTTGTCACTATTTTTTGCAAATATAAATCATGAAAAAACATACAAATTGACAAAAAATGCAATCGATCCAGGCCTAAAGTCGAAACTATTTAAATTAACGAAAAAAAATCCCAATAAATATCCATTTCACAAACTTTTGGATGATCCTGAAGTTTCCATCGTTGGAATGCAACAAAGTTCTGTTATTTCTTCAGCAGAGCAAATCATTATTATTCAATATTTGGTCCGGCCAATAAAACGATTCTCTCTTGCGACCAAAAAACTCAATCGACTCGAAAAATTGCCGCGATTTTCAAAATTCAATAAAAAATCAATAGAAAAAATGGTTTTCGTTAAATCTCAACGTTGCAAACTTCAGAGTCATAACTTTTAGCCTTTTTCCTGCATTGTCGAAACTTGAAATTGTTCAAAATGAGAAAAATTAGGATCGCTATGGTCACCTGTGGCTATTTAAACATGATCTGCGAGGCAATGCGGCATTGAACCTCAAGAGCATGGTCGATTATTATCTCTAAGCAAGTATTGCTCTTCTATTTTATGCTCGCCATCTGGAATTCTAGATTAGCAATGTGTTGTTCATACTCTGGCATTTCACCGAACAGGAGGGTGTTTTTTTTCTCTATCGAAATGGAGTAGGTCATGAAATGGAGCTTCGTAGACGAATACGATAATTCGTTTTATTCTCTATAGATTTATGGATCCTTGCAATCGAGAAATACGCGTATAAACAATATATTCGTGTGTATGTGTGTGAATATATTTATAGAACGTTCGTTGAAAAACGATGCTGGTGCATGTTGGGCCAGACGAGCATTGTATTCCTAAGAATGTGGGCACGGTCGGTACAACGGGGATAAATGAGGGAATAGAGAACACACCGTGTAACAGAACACTACTGTAACAACGTTTACTCAATTTCTCTGTCCCCCTCGCGGCTCTCTGTCGAGAAGAAAAGCAGAAAACGAGCACATCGAAACAGCGTTTGGCCTTATTTACGTCCTGTTATGGAATATCCCTCGTTCCGAGACCATTTTGCCGTAAGAGAATAATCGAAATAAGTCGCGGAAAAAATTCTATTCTCTTTTCGTATAAAAACTATCGCCCTAGGGATACGCCAATTCGAAAGAATTAAAAGGAGAGAAAAACGTGTTTGAGGAAATTGATGACGAATTCACATTCAAGTCTCGGTCGAGTGAGAGGTCTTTCCATCAATAAGGAAAGTTCGCTTCCCATGTGCATTAACATTTTGTGTTTACATACGCATATGTACCTTTCCTCGTATACGAAAAGAGAGTTTTCTACAGCATTTCTGTATCTCGGGGCGCAGAGGACGTGCCATTCGTGAGTCTAAAAAATTATAATGGACGAGTGAGTTCCCCGTAAATTGACGATAATCTACGTCTCTGGGCGTCGTCACGTTTTTGACCGAAGAAAATTGGTTCTTTGTTGCCCACTTTTGAAGTAAAGGATTTTACAGAAACTTCAGGAAATCGTTATCGACCGCGTACGTGTCAAAAGGGAGTCTGAAAAGAAAGTTTCCTTCTCGGTCTAACCTCGTTCATATTTTTCAACCAATTGTCAAATCAAAGAATATTCATGCCGAAAATCGGGGACGGGACGTCATCGAATTATCGCACCTTTGGCCAGTTTTTTCGACTTTTCTGTTTAGCTGCCTTGCCTTTTTTCTCCTCATCATCCCACACGATGCTACAAGTTCACGAGAATCTCACGTTTAGCGCTTTATGTCCAATTTTATTGCCGAGATAATCACTTCAACGATAAGTCGCACGACCTCGCCTCTATGCTCGCTCAACGATTTCTTTTTTTTTTTTTACGTTAGTTCGACTTCATACACAATATGACTATGCTGTACGCGCATTAAAACGCCCCAAACTTCCGGAATCGAAAGGTGCGTCATACCAGTATTTAGGAACAAAGTTAATGCCCATTATGGACGGAAGTTTTTCGATCGATACACGCGTGAATCCTCTGTCCAGGTGCTCCGATTGAAGAGCTCGTAACGTCAACCCCATCGAATAGAAATATTGATAGCAAACTACAAAGAGTGAAGTTCGCAGCTGCGAGAACAATGATTTTCCATCATTTCCAATCCATTAAAGCTCTTCTTTTGATTTTACGAGTTTTTTTACAATCATAACTCAAGAACTTCGTTGTTTTTGTTATAAATTAGGGTCAAAGCGAATAACTGAAGCTCCTTTGAAACGCGGAAAAAAATATCGAGGTTTATCACGTTTCAGTAGTTTCGTTGAGATTTATCTTCTGCTGTACTTTTGATAACATCAAAGATGCACGAGCCTCGAACGTATGCACGATAAGTTTTAATCTTATCTCGAGTGCTTCGTTCCACTAATGCTGCATAACAGATACGTAGTTAAATAAAGATTCGAGGGGAATTATGTTTCCTGTGTTTTCTAGAGCTGCACTTTCGAGGTGTTGGCCGAAGAAATTTCGAACACGTTCCTCGTTTCTGTTTAAGAAATTCAGCAGATTTCATTCTTTCGAATTTTTCATCGATTTTATTTTCAACTCTCCTAGGAGACAAAAATTAATGAACGTATCGCCAAGTTCGTGAGCATTCATTCATTCAGAAATGGTATTTTTCCTGCATGATCCTGAAGTTTCCATCGTTGGAATGCAACAAAATTCTGTTATCTCTTCAACAGAGCCAATAATTATTATTGAATATTTGGTCCGGCCAATAAAACGATTCTTTCTTGCGACCAAAAAACTCAATCGACTCGAAAAATTGTCACGATTTTCAAAATTCAATAATAATCAATAGAAAAAATGTTTTTCTATGAATCTCAACGTTGCAAACTTCAGAGTCATTTTTCCTGCAAACACGTGATATGGCATAGTTGTGCTCGTAGCGGGTGAAATTGAGTATAATTCCAGGTCTGCGATCGTTTGCAAACCGCAACCGGAAATTCCACGGTAAACGTTTATCCCATCGTGGAAAAAATATATATATTTTAAGCTGGGAAGGAAATGAGTCGAAACTACAATAAGATATTGCACGATGAATCTGCACGTTTTCTCAATTTTCTGAACGACCGTTTAGCATCGAAAAATCCGTTTTAATTCGCCTCGCAAATCGAATTTACCACCAGAAGTGTTTTATAAATTGTGCGAATTTTTCGACGGACTCGAAAGCATTTAGTTCGAAAAATTGTATCGGAATATCGACGTCCAGTTATAGATTATTCGGTCGTGATGAAATGAGACGATATCGAAAAAGAATTAATCGATGAATGTGTGCACAAGGCGGAAGTCTCGTTTACCAGAGGAATTTGCCTGGAGGCGCGATAGAGGAATAAGACGAGAAAAATTCTGTCTTGGACGTTGTGTGGCGAAATCACATAAATAGGAGACACGGTAAAGAATCTCTTTCGCTTGTTGGAAACGAGAAGTCTTCGCGGATGATTCTCCAAGAGATCTCCTAAAGAAACTCGATCGTATGTCTCCCGTATCTCGAGGCACGGGCAAGCTTCTTCCACTTTTTCCACAGGATCAAGAATTCTCTACCATGCTACACACAATCTCCCGTCCTTTTGCCTTCTTCCTTGGTCGTCCGAGCACTCGTGTTTATTCTTCTCAGCAGCTTTATGTCAAATGTCCACCTGCGATCGTTCATCAACGTTCTTGAACTTGCGATTCCGGTTGAGTCACTCCACGCAATACCTTTTTTTCTCGATTGCAACAAATAATCACGGTACATGCGTCGCGTTTGTGCGTGCCAAGAAAAAAAGCTTTTCCAATTTCTACTCTTTCGTGAAAATTTCCATGAGAAATCTTGCGAAATTATTTTTTCGATGTTTCCATGAGAATCGGCGATGAAGAAGAATCCTGAACGTATGGAAAGGATGGAAAAATCTACAATAAAGACACGTTCAAAGAGTTACGGTTTCAAAGCTCCGAGGAATCGAACGTAATAGATACGTTGCCGCAGGAGTTATCGATTCCCGGCATCTAACAGTTTGATTTCTTACACCGCAGTTGCGATGAGACGTCGTAAGAGAAATTGATGGTTGATATTAACCATCGAAAGAAAAACTGATGAAAAATTTCTCTGGGACTCCGCACTCATTCTTTCTTTCTTTTTTTTATCGACAATCAAACTGTGACGGTTAATTAACTTTAATTAATAAACTGACAGCAATATTCCACCATTGAAAATATTGACACGATTGTTTTGGCAAAAATAACCTGTTGAATGGTTGAGAAAAATAGTTCGTTTGTGTCGTGATTAAGAACGACGGCGTTGCAAGTTTCTCTTGGTTAGTAGACACTGAATAATGTTCTATTTGTGTTACTGAAAACGCTAGATCATTGACTGGGAAGCTTTGCTAATGCTAGACGTGATCACACACGGCTATTATACTACGTCGAGCTGACGAGGCATCGCTCTCTCTCGTTCTTCTCTCTTCCCTTCTTGATCACCGCTTATTTCTATGCGTGCACACTCTCCGGTTCGTGGATCTCTGTAGACTCATGTATCAGGCGTTAAATCGTCGTTCTCCTTGCCACGGTAAAAGTGAGATTACTCTTCGCTCACTGGTACACTGTCGATGGCATGGTTGTTGCAGCTAATCGTTAAATATAGATGCAGCAAACGCATAAAGCCGCTTTTACCGATCTACTCTTTATTTATCTCGCTTTCGTTCCCGTTCGTTTTGCCGCGATAAAATTCTACACGAACGAGAAGACGTAAAACAACGTACCCAAATGACCGAATTAAACATTTTCAGCTTGAGAAATTCGCCAAGTCTGTTTTAACTTTCAACCGAACGATCAACGTATGATTTCGTTTATTCATTTTTTTTTCCACGTAATTATCCCACAGAGGCTCATTTTTCATTCTTGCATCCGTTTCATTCCTCAAAATCGATATTTATGCGTTTAATACACGATTTCTGTGACAACCTGCCTCGTCATCCAAGAGAAATATTTTCAATGCCCCCATGCAACTGATATAAATGCAACGAAATCGTATTTTGTAATATCGAATTTCGTTCATCGTCGGACGTCGATCGTTTTGGCTGCTCCGCATGAAAATTAGTTTCTGTCGTTTTATTAATTTCGTAACGATGTGAAAATTGCTAAAGAGGATGAATGGCACGAACAAAATATTAAGTTACATTCATAACGGCAAAGAGTTGAATAATACAACGTTCCGAGCACCCAATTCCCACACCCTTTGCGCAGAGTCTTTATGGAGTGCATCCCATGCATCGTATGAGCTTCGGTGCAGTGCATCACGTATCAGATGCAACATATATATATAAAACAACTGCCGCTCACAACTAACAATTCTGTGCCTCGATGATGACGAGTTGTGGGCTAGCCCGATTGGCTACATAACACACATCGGAGCCGAGTGGTCACGCTGCCGATGAAGTGGGTTAATTGAGGCGCGTGAGTACCCACGGCAGCAGAGTCTTTCGGTTCTCGCGACGATCAAATCTGATCACCTCTATGCCTCCGGCTCGATAGGGTGTGGGCAACGAGCTTTGCCTCTCACCGAATTAATCATCCGTATTAAAATCCAAGAATTTACCTTCGTAATCAATGACTCTGAAGTTTGCATCGTTGGAATGCAACGAAATTCATTTTTATTTCTGACAAAAATAATTATCCCAATGCAAAATGTAATTACGATGATAAAATGATCCATTTTTGCCATTCGAAAAGCATATCGGCTCGAAAAATTCGGATGACATCGAAAATTGAACGAATCTTCAATAAAATTAAATATTTTTTGATGCATTTCAACGTTGCAAACTTTAGCATCATCGTAATCAATGAGTACAGCATGTTTTTTTCATCCTTTTAACTCGAGATGAACTGCGTCGAGTTTAAAACGCGCCTGAGAGTTTAACGCACAAAGAAAATAAATTGGGGAAATAATTTCAAGCACTTGGTAGGGTTTTCGAATTTTATTGAAATCCACAAAGTTCTGGAGTTGAGTTCATAAATGAATGATCAAAAAAAAAAACAAATAGCACGAAAAAAAAGAGGAAGTTAAAACTCCAAAACTCCCGACGGCGCGTTAGCGATTTATACCGAAAAATGATGATTGTCGGTTGGCATTGTAACCATCGGGGATCTGGTTCGATGCCCCTTCGAGAGTGCGTGGCTTCGGGCCATAAAGAGCACGCAATACGATTACCTAACATCGCTGAGAAGGAAATACCATAAGCCAGTCCCATCAGGATCCGACCGAATCACGTTTCCAAACAAAACTGAAAACGGACAGTAAAAGGGGAAATAAAAATACGACTGATAAGTGAATTAATTTCTTGGGAATGAAATCGAGCAGGAGATTTTTTTTTCTAAAAACGAACTCTCTATACCGAATCGATAATCGAATGTTCGAACGTCCCTCGTCCATATGGAGAAATCATGTTTCCGTCCCAGGGTGAAGGACTCGAGTTTCTTGACCCGAAAGCAAAGCCAATAGCGTATCGTTTCCCCATAATATCGACGAGAGCTCTTGGGTACGTAACAACCCTCGCGTGTTTACTGGAGAACAGACAAATGCAAGCGATCGCGATCTTTGGATACTTTTCCAAAATTCTGAGTTCCCAGGCTTCGCTTTTTTCCCAAGGGTCGCTAAGGGCTTGAAAAAAACGAGATTTGCTGTTGTTCAATGAGTAAAAGACTCGAAGTTTTTACAGGCCAGGATAATCGCAGGGTGCCGATGGCAAAGCCCTAGCTCTTCCTCTGTGTATCGCCGCGCAGTGAGCCGCGAGCGCAGCTGACCGAGAAGAGCAGCAACATAACTACGCTCCGGAAAGTCCAGGGAATCCGGACATTCTCTTTAGCTTGGTTCTCTCTGTCCCTCCATCTCCCGTTCTCTCTCTCTCTTTGTGATGGCAACTTTATGGTGCTCAAGAGACCCGGTAAGGCCTTATGGCAAGAGCCTGACAATATGCCGCGCAGCAATACGAACGACACGTTTCTTTTAATATGAACTTCGGCAATCTCGAGACAGTCACTTTAAAAATGGAGAAATCCATCGTTTCTACTTAATTTCAACAATAATAATCTTTTGCAATCAACCTAATTAGTATTCGACGAAAATTAATCAGCGAATTGACTAGTCGTTAGGAAACAATCTGAATTTCAATGCATTCGAATCGCTCGATAATACAGCTCGACAGATAAAAATATTTCGACAAAAATCTCTGCCCCACCGCGATTCCTTGTTCCTTCTGCAAAAAAGTTTGCTGACCACAATATATTCACAACGAGAGTCAATGTACATCGAACAGACTCGTGGTTACATCTCTACCGCACTGAAGGCTCTCGCTATACAAATATACAGGATATTTCAAACAGAAAAATGACGATGTTAGTATCAACCTCAGAGACGATTCACTCGCGCCTCGATAAAACGAAATTAAATGAATTTTTTCGTGAATTGAATTCCACTGCTCGAGAAAATTATTTCCTACAATTGTGTGCGGCAAGTCTTCACAAGAAAACCTCAAAAAATGCGTCATACATATGACTCTGAAATTTGCATCGTTGGAATGCAACGAAATTCATTCTTATTGCCGACAAAAATAATTATTCAAATGCAGAATGTAATTACTATGAGAAAATAATTGATTTTTGCCACCCGAAAAACAAAATTAGCTCAAAAAATTTGGATGACATTGAAAATTGAACGAATCTTCAATAAAATTAAATATTTTTCGATGCATTCTGACGTTGCAAACTTCAGCATCATTCATACATGCGTTTTCGACTCAATCTTAATCCCAGTACCACTCGAAATGCTTGATTCATTATGAATCAGCCTGCACGCGTTTATAAATCGTACAAGAGTATATACAGCGTTTAGCACACTATATGAGCATGCAAAGAGCTTCAATATTTCCTGGCTAGCTGTAGTCAAAGAACCGTTGGATTCAAGGTCTCTCGTGTATCTTTCGCGGGGGTCTATCCAATGTCCTCTCTGGTGCAGACATACGCGATCCAGTTTCGCTAATGATCATCTTATAGCCGTACGCAAATAAACGAAACGGAAAAGATAAAAAAAATACTTTTTGTCTGTACGTTTCGCTTGGTGTTGTCATGTGTGTTGCACGAAACAATGCAGCGACAATATCTGCTCCGATTTTGCGCCACTCCTTGGCCATGCCCAATGTGGCCACGTCAGTTAGAAGTCGTAAAAAAAAAAAACGTCACATATTTATGCATCAGATATAATGATACATGAGCCTTGGATACAAAAATAGAACTGTGAGAAAGTCGCGAGGTCGTGCCGAAAAAATAATCCCATAATCTCTGTCCTTATATAATTAGGAGTGAAAAAAAAATGAATATCTGAGAGCAATTCGAAAACAGCGTTTGTCAACGCTTATCAATGGATGCGAATGAGCTCGAGCTGATCTCTGACGTCCAATAAAAACGTTATTAATCTTTGAAAAGTTAGCACAAGCAGAAATTCGGCACAAACATGAAAAATAGCGCAAAATTGAATGCATTCGTTAGCCTCATTCGAGATGGGAATACGAAACAGAAGAAGAAAATGAAAATAATGAAACTGCACTCGTGAGTGGTTCGCGGGAAAGCGACCCCGAGACCTATCCGCGTAATTAATACAAAGCTGAAGACGCGCCGTTTATCTATGTGGTCGATCGAGCGAGCTGCGAAGAAATAGCAGCGAGAGAAAGAAAAAAAGTCGGTATATTTATTTTACAAGGAAACCAACGTTCCAGATGTCTTCGCAGCTATAACACAAACACTCTTGGCTGCTACACGCACTTGGAAATTAACCCGCAGGCACATTATAGCCTTACCGAGTTATTATTATTACTCGCACATTCTTTTTTTACTCTTGGATCTAATCGCACTTTCTGCGTTTTATATCCCTCCAACATATTTCCTCGTAACGGCGTCTATGCCTTAACCTCGAGGGCCAGGCTTATCGGGGATCGCGGGTTACGCGTTTTCCAACCAAAACGATAACTGAAAGAATACTCAGTAACGTTACAGTAAATAGATCGATTACGAACGAGCAAACTCACCCACAATGTACGAATCTCGAACGCTAGAAACTTGAGCATAACAAACGTTGTCTCGACGAGAAGTTTTTGTTTAAAAAAAATGATGCTGAAGTTGCAACGTTGGAATGCATCGAACAATATTCAATTTTATTGAAGATTCGTTCAATTTTCAATGTCATCCAAATTTTTCGAGCCGATATGCTTTTCGAATGGCAAAAATTCATCATTTTATCATCGTAATTACATTCTGCATTTGAATAATTATTTTTGTCAAAGATAAAAATGAATTTCGTTGCATTCCTACGATGCAAACTTCAGAATCATGAAAAAAAAACTTGTACATTCGAATATTTACACTTTGCCTTTACAAAGTATTGGAACTTTCATCGCCGCGTGGCTATCGGCCGTGCGATAAGAAGCAAAATCGTATACGCTCCGAAAGCCACACGTTCGTGAACTCGATCCAAGCCGCGGGCTCAAAACTTGTAATTAGGTCGTCATTTCTGTAATTTTTTATTTATCGAACTAACCTCGTGCCAAGCAATCTTTATGGCACAGAGTACTCTCTTTTTAAATTAAAAAAAAATAGTGCCAAGCCATTATTTCGAGTTTAGATGATGCTGAAGTTTGCAACGTTGGAATGCAACGAAAAATATTTGATTTTATTCATGATTCGTTCAATTTCCAATGACATCCAAATTTTTCGAGTCGATAAGCTTTTCGGACGGCAAAAATGGATCATTTTATCATCGTAATTACATACTGCATTCGAATTATTATTTTTGTCAAAGATAAAAAAGAATTTCGTTGCGTTCCAATGATGCAAACTTCAGAGTCATCGAGTTTGGAGCAATTGCACAGATTTTGGAATGTGTTTTATCGCGCGTGAGTAGGTGGAGAGCAATTTCGGATAAGACTGTAGAATAAGACATGAATCTTGATCGTGCATATTGAATATTCCACTCAGGTCATTGTGGTCGTCGTCGTCGTCGTTGCCGTCGTCGTCGTCACTTCTAATAAAAGATTGTACATGGTGCAAAGTGCTGAACGAAAAAGTGTCAATTTCGTGATCGTAAAGTACATGCAAGCAACAACGAGTCCACAACGAACGGTTAAACTTTTTGTTTTCGAGGAGAAAACGTCTGGAAGAAAAACTCGATCGCCCACTTTGGTTATAATCAGTGTTCCGTTTCGTTGAAAAAAATTTGGATAACGATAAATATTTAGAAACCATGGATATCGCCGATTGAAGCAAATCGAACTCTTGACTCAAGACGTACGAAAAAAAAAAACGATAATGGATCTCAATGTTTGCTCGAGAAGAGTTCACGATGGTTACGCGACCATAAGATCTCGTGGACGAAATCGACCACGCGCTGTTTACAGATCAGACTCGGAAGAGCTGCTCAAGGACGCTGGTGGTCCTTACGCTCTTCCCCGAGTCTCAAATAATCCATTGTCCAGCGAACAAATCCATCAAGTGCCCAGATGGACCGATACGGGCAAAAACAAATTGTCCGAGAATTATGGGACGCTGAGAAAAGGAAAAAAAACTATCGAATCTCGCCCGGATCGAATGAAGGAAGAAAAAATAGTACTGAACACATTTTCGAGTAGCAAAAATCAGTTGGACCGTGAACAAGACAGCAAAGATGACCGAGAAATTCACGAGCGTCTTTACGACACGGTCCCTGTGGAAAATCCTCACGAGGATTCGAGCAACCCCATCCACGACGAAAAAATTGAATCTCCGAATAATCTCTACGACGCTTTGCCCGGAGAAAAACTGAAAAAAGTAACGAGGAGAAATTCAGAAATAATTGGCAGTAAAGTTGACAAAACCCATAACGACGAGATGCCAAAAATCAATGGAGCATCGAGACAGCCGATTTACGCCGTGCCAAATATTCCGAAAAAATGCAGCGACGAAAAATTTGATTCTCGATTAAACAACGATGGGAATTATGTTCCGAGTGGCGATCTCTATCGAACGACAGCGCGTTACATCGAGGATATAAATCGTAACATTGCTGAGATCGATAAAAGTTACGAAGAATTACGATGTTCGTCAAACTCGAGTTCAATCAATTCGGCATACGGCGTAATCAACAAAATTCCACGATCCAACGATTCCTCGATCGAAAGGATCGATGACAATATTTATTCAGGGTTTCATCGGAAACGTGACATTTTAGCACCGATGCCGCCGATATCACCGAATTTTGGTGAAAACACCGAAGTCCCATCTACCCCAATATTCACGAGGAATGAGACTGAAAAGAATAACGATCAAGGCTCGAGATTTGATTTCAAAATAGCCCGGAATTCTGATCCATGCCGAGAATCGGTTAGAACGAGGCCAAATTCGTATGGTAAATTACCACCGAAATTACTGCCTCGCTCGTCGTCGATGGACAGTAATTCATTGAGACACTCAACGGGCTCAACGACAACGAGTTCTTCAACGAAATCGACCGAATCCCTTTACGCCATAAGCGAGAATCTCCTGGAAATGTCAAAAAGTAATGAAGCCGATGTAGAAATGAAATCAGCGAAAATATTGAAATTTCGAAAGACGGTCGAGCACGACGATCTTGAATTTAGCCAGGACGATTTACGTCACGCCATGGAACAGAGACTTGGAAGAAATCGCAGCTTGACTCGGGAGCAGGACGATGCGACGAGGATAAATCGCGATAAATGTAAAATAAATTGTCGTAACAGCGGCAGAGTTAACCGATCGCGCGAGGACTCGATGACCTTGAACGAGAAAGATCAAAGATCCTGCTACATTGCGCCAAGCGCGTTGAACGTTACGAACAAACCAGCTGCTTGTACTCGGTCACGTTCTAGGTGCGTCGACCTTCTCGACGGAGACGACTCGAGGATAAACGACTCGAGAGGCAACAACAAAACGAGAAACTTTGAGAAAAATGGCGTCACTGTATCACCCAAGTCCTGCTGCCAAGAACAAGCTCGCTCAATCAATTATAATTCTACTGGAACGATTCGTCGGAATCGTTGTTCATCTAGAGTTGAAGACAATGACGATTGTTACGACGACGACAATGATGAAGAAACTTCATTGATTCCGAGTAAAAAACGTCAAGCAAAAATCGCCAGTTCTCGGAGTGATTTCCGAAAGGAAAAGAATTCTGCTCCAACAACCAAGAGCAGAACGGCCTCCGAGAATGGAGAACAGGTTCGCGTTGAATGGAAACATTTTCAAGAGCGACGTTACGGTACTTTGCCAAATAGAAGAAGTAAAAATTCGAGACCTTTGCACAAATCGAGCGAAGACGTACTCGAGAGTGAGAGAAAGTGTCAGGACGATTCGGTCATAATGCAGAGATCGTGCATCAGTACAATGGACGTCAGAGACGAAGCAGTGAATCTCAGAGATGGAACAAAAGGTGTGGGTGGTAGAAATCCGGATTTGCTTCCGTTGTATCTCGTGGATGCTACAGAGCTCATACTTCAAGGACAATTGGAGCGAAAGGTTCGAAAGAGCGGTAGCGTGAACGAGGAACCTTCCGAGATGGACGAAATCGCATCCTCAAAGTCCTCCAACTCGGTATTCACCGACGACGTTGAAAAAAGTGTCTTTGATTCAAAATTTGATCAAACAATGATAAATCGTTTTTCCTCAACTCTCTCTCGAACGAGACACAATTCGTTGGAATCCGACGACCTCGAGACCGGCAAAAATCATAATTCCCCTGGTTTAAGTCCCGGCAGTTTCGCCACTTTACCGCGACGTGCAAATTGCGCCAAAGAACAACGTGCCAATGCCGAAACGCCCAGACGTCTGTCCGGTAATGTTCCAGTGCTCGAGCCACTTTACGAGCACGCTGTTAGTGACCCCGTCAAACCTCGATCCAATGACAATAACGTTATACCATGGTGGGAACTTGCCACTAGGAAGTACAGACATCGAAGCTGTCCAGCGTTGCAGGTAAAATACTAAAAATATCAAAGAAAAAACAAAAATATTCAATTTCGACACTCGTCGAATAAAAAAAAAAGGAATTCATGAGCTCTTGGAGCCGATCGCAAGAAGCTTTACGAAAGGTTAAAGGTGCGAACTATCTTTAACACGAAATACGGGTTTTTAGATTTCTCCATATCGTTTTTAACTCATTTTTTATTCATTATTTTGCCTCTTTTACTTAGTTTCAGCTTATATCATGTCGATTTTATTCAGTCGTCTTAATAAAAATTGATATCTCATGTTTCTTCATCAACGTATCATTTTATAAGCCTGTCCCCAAAAAAATGCAAAGCACTGAAGATCAAAAAAGTCAAAAGAAACGTAGAATGACCGGAAAATTTGAGTGTCATCTCGATCATTATGAAAAACAGTGAATTTCCATTTTTTAAGCCGCTGATTATCATCGACATGCAAATTAAATCAATTGCATGATTTCAACTCGATCGCATAGGCAATTTTTCATCCGGAATTATGAGAATGAAACATGTTCGCATATTATATGAGATTTCTGTAGCCCATGGGCATAAATTCTCATTAGCGAATAATCATTAAGAAAACCATCGTAGGAACAGTGTAAATATGATTTGACAGGTTAGATATCGCGTTTGCAATAATATCTAATAAAAATATTTGCTCGAGATAATTTCTATAATCTTCTTGCTCGAACAGGTATTTTTCACGTCTCTTTTCACATCGGCAGGACAGGTGTGTGCGTACCTACGAGCATGTAACAAAGTGAGCAAATATATCGGTGTGCTCGTGTTTATTATTTTTTTTTTTTGCGCTGCAAACTCTTCCACGCATCGACCACCTGTCATTCTTACGTCGATGCGATATATAACGCGAAATCCTCCAGTATAAGTGACGTTGAACATTCGCGTTCGATATCCAGCAATGACTCGTTCATTTATCCGCGTGTAAAGTGAGTTTGTGCAAACACAAACACAGTCAATATTTGCTGCATGTCAATTCGAACGTGAAAATAAAAATCCTCTTCCGACAACATTGCCGTCACGCAGGATCTCTTTTCAGGTCATAAAATCAGCTGCTGGACGTTTCCTCGCGACACTGGACACTCACTTTTTCACTTTGTCAGCTGAAATTGTCTCATTTTCATTTTGACGCGAAGCAAAAGACTATTTAAACTACGAAATTCAGTTTCTCTCGGTACAAAAGACTTTGCTGCATTTTAGACTGCAGCAAAAATGCTAAATACTCGCTCTCAGTACCAAGAAAAATGTTGGGCGTATGAGAGAATGCTGCACAGCCGTCAAAATGAAAATTGAAGCCAGGCGTGAGCCCGCATTAAAACGTCAAGAAGCTCAAAGTGACGCGATGTGAGACGCGCTCCATAACCATGCGTGGGCCGTTAATACGAGTTCGTGGAGTCGATTGAATAATTAGACGAAAACATACGTATATACTAAGCATAATGTCCAACAAGTGATTGTAGGGACTTGAACATATTTTTTCTTCAAGCCTTTTCCCGGATACTTAAACTTTCATAAATCTTCGTTACAAATCCTGTACGCGTCAGCAGTGATCTACGTGTTTTCGGAAGAATTTGTCGATTAATTCACGCTCATTACAATTTCTAGACTCTTAAATGATTCTTGAGGAAAAATGATCACTCGACGAATCAGATTTTCAAAAAAATGGTAATTAACTGTCGAAACATCTTTCCCGCATTTCTCTTCTTCGCTCCTGCATTTCGCTTTCATTTCTCTCTTTGAAATACCAACATTTTTCCGACCTTTTATGATTACTCCACTGCGAGGGATTTTAATGATGAGGGGCAAATGGAAAAAATGCTTATAAAGGAGTCCTCGGTAGAATCCATACGAGTCCTAACAAAACATTTATGTTGTTTCTCCCCCGTCCACGTAGAAACGGGGGCTCGAAAAAACAGGGAAAGTCTATATGGCATTGGAAGCAGGCCCTCGTAGCAGGTTTCCCGACGAAATTTTCTTGTACATGAAAACCGTTTTCCTCCAAGCATATGAAATAAAAGCAAAAAAAAAGGAAATTCAAGCCCTCGATAGGAAAAAAAAACGTCAAACGCAGTCCCTCGAATGATCCTTCGAAAATTTTGATTTATGAGTCTCCGGAGATTTTCTCCCGTATCCTCTATTTAAAAAAATGAAATTTCCACAAATAACTTCAATCCCGTCATTTTTGACGACCCTCAATTTTCTGATCCAATCGTCGAAATATTTTTCGAATGACAAAATTCATCGCATGTGGAATCTTCCTCGAAAAATTCCACTCTAATCTATCCAAGTTATTTTTATGTTTGTTTCCAAAGTTGGAAAGTTTTTTTTTCGGCTATTCCGACCTCGTTCACGTTCCAACGATAAAAATAAAGTTTTCCTCGAATTCGGCAGACGCCAGTTCGCCTGGACAATGAACATGAGCAAAAACAAGTACGCAGCCTTTACTTTACACCCTCAATAATAATCCGGCACTCTGGTGTTCACCGGGACTAAAACAATTTTGATTTACGAGCGTCCGTGCCAAGTTGGCAGTCCGCAAGACCGGATACGACGACTTTCGTGACGAAGAATAGCGTAATTGTCCAACGACGTCTCCGACAAATCTTGCTGGACTCGAAGTCGTAATAATATGAAAAGTAACCTGGCTAATGGCATCGTGCCACTCTTAATAATGAATACAAAAAGGGTGGACAGGCGAAAAACTGAAAAATCCCAAAATTCTTATAATATAGTCTCTCCGCCAAAATGCTGTCAGTTCCGTAGACGAAAATTACCATATTCCAAAACCAATAAATTTCCATACACTAGAAAAAATAACGGAGAGGATTTACCTGGAATTGCATACAACTATTCGTTGAATTTTTAGACAGAATTTCCAGTCAGGGGCGATGGTGATTATTAGGAGAAAAAAAAGTTTTGTCGTTATGGAATTCCTTTGTTGTATTTTATTTGTCACTGGATGAGGAACACCTGCGACAGGTTGCGCGTGTACGCGGTGCGTCATTAAATACCTTCGTTATATATATCCGTCATAAAGATATACATACTCGAGAAAGACTCTAGCACAGCCCTTCAGAACATAAAACCAAGATGAACAAAGATGATGTTGAAAGTGAAGCAATAAACTCAGTTTTCTCAATTTTGCGGTAGTAAAAAATAATGAAATAAACAAACGGAGGTGACACACAGCTTTGCTGTTGGCTGGATTACGATCTAATAGAGTTCAGACTCGGCGGACAAGCTTATACATCAGAGAGAACTAGTCTCGAAGAAACAGCACAGCACACGTGTTAAGATTTTACTCGTTTTACCCTCGTCACACATCTTTTCTTCTCCGGCTGTTTATAATACTTGACTGTGCGGCAGCAGCCGGGTTCGCTACCAAGATGGTCATCACGTGTTCGACCTCGGTTGCACGCGTCGACCAACCTCCGCAACAAACTCCTCGTGCGTTTTCACCGGGTCTCAATAAATTCACGGCTTGTGCGTTTCTCAATCCATACCGCTGTGTGTTCGGCTTGCGTGCTCTAGGGACATTTATGCTCGACTGCCCAGACACCTTTGTCCCTCGACACGAAACTCGTTGAATAGCATCAAAACCTAAATAAAAAGGGCGATGCGCTCGAACAAGAAGCTTCAGAGATAATTGATTTATTTTCCAGGCAAAAGCTTCATGGGAATCCCTCGGACGAACGCTCGTAAAGTGCATTTTAGTTGCAAACCATTGACAGCTAAATTTATAACGATTCACTCCCAAACACAACAAAATCATCTCAATTCATTTCGTACAATTAATTCCCGACCATTGACGTGGCATTGAAAAAAAATGAAAAAATCATTTCTTCATTTATTGAAATCGGATGACTCTGAAGTTTGCATCGTTGGAATGCAACGAAATTCATTTTTATCTTTGACAAAAATAATTATTCAAAAGCGGAATGTAATTACGATGATAAAATGATCCATTTTTGCCATTCGAAAAGCATATCGGCTTGAAAAATTGAGCTGACATTGAAAAATGAACAAATCTTCAAAATAAAATTAATTATTTTTCGATGCATTCCCACGTTGCAAACTCCAGCATTATTAAAATCGCAAGGTCGTAAAGATCGAGCCAATCTCGATTAATTTGTCAAAATGCAGTTGCTGAATGATCGATAGTTATCACCGCTTATCTGTCTCAATATGGACTTATCGATATAAAGCAATAATTAAAGGGACAAAAAGCCCTGGTTAGCTGACTCTTAAGCCGACAGGTCATGCGTAAGGTATGCATGCACATCGCGTTTCGGTTGGTATCTTTATCTCACAGTGTAGAGTTACACGATGCGAGGTAGAACTTGCGTTAGATTCCGAAAGAGTTTCGTGCGTATAAAGTAACCTGAAAGAACCGCGAGAGGATGAAGAGAAGGTCGTGAGCACGAGAGTCACAGCCTGAGAATTGTTACCCCACTTAAATCGACTCGGCCGTAACGCTCCGCAGAATATGCAGTTCCCATACCGGATCCTCGGTCATAATATCCCATGAGATAGTTACGATTATTACGACCAAAAACTTGAGTTACGAAATTGTTGGCATCGTACGCACATCCGTGCATCGTACATTAACAACAAAAACGTCGCAATTCTATGGAAAATAAAGTTTCAATTTCGTTCGCGCTAATTTTCAGTTCATTCGGGATACAAATAACCAGAAAACTTGATAAAAGTTGCAGATTTTTCTACTTTCACACGAAATTATTTCAGATCGTATCAATCGTTCATTGTTTTTTTTTTTTAAATACTTTTGATTTATGAAAGACTGAACAGCTCACTTCCCGAAAAATCGCTGGTGCGTGAATCCTGCTACAGAATGCACCATGGGAAACACAAAAAAAGATATTCAAACTCATAACATTGGCACAGTTTCAATAGAAATGATACTTTTTATACTCAATGAAGAAAAAAAGTCGGAAATGCGTGTGGTCGAGGGCATTCCGTGTTTTTCCCAACTAGATCAGCCCTTGATTTCGATCGGCCGGGTTGTTTTCATATCGACTGCGATCTTTTTTACCAGGAAAAATAATACGCGAGTGAACTTCTGAAAATGCATTAAATAATGCCGAGTCGCTTGGGGGGCATGGAATACGATGGTACAAGAAACTTATTCAAATTTGGAGGGCAGCAGGCTCTTGCTCCGTTGAACACACGGAGCATTGCCTCAAAACAAGCGTGTTGTCGGAGAACCAAGAAAGGAGGCAGTAAAAAACACGACCGGAAAGTTCTCGAAGCAAAAACTTACGCTGCTGTAATGCTCTTCGCGGAGCTCTTGCTCGTGGTGAATAGATTTATAAAAATAAATATATTACATGTACAAATATACATTTATGGGATTACGTACGCCATACTCGCGCATGAAATCTCATCAATATAAACCCGAGAGCAACAGTAACGTGCTTTGTTCGAGACCCAACGAAACAGGATCGTTTTTTTTCCTCATAACATTTAATTCGCCATAGCAGACCGTGATACGCTAGTGTGAATCAAACGCACACAACGTATCGTGCCTTGGGTTTAGGATTTTTCATTTTAATGCTGAAAAATTGCAAGAAGTTTACAAATGAAGGGCAAAATAAAGCAGTTAAGAATGTCTGCTCGACTCGATAGAAATGTCAAAATATTAAGAGCAACGTTCGGAGTGTTGGTCTGTTTTTTCCCAGCCATTTTGTCCGCTCCACCTCCAAGCGAAAACAAAGAAATCGCGGGCGTCTTTAGATCTGAATAGGGACGAGAGAACGTCTTGTTCAATGCTAACTATATAGAAACTAATTAATTAGGGGTCTCCAGAACACCGAGATCTAAAATCCATTTAGTGAAATGGTCTCTGGAACGCAGGCTTGTGGGTAAGAGAAAAAAACAAATTTGCAAGACGACAAGTAAGAGAGAATAAGAATGAATGGAGAAACGAGTCCGCTGCTTCTGGGGGAGGGCCCAAAGGCCGGGTCCGCAGGGAAATCCGACCGACAGGAACGTCCGGCTCTCAGGGCAAAAAGCGGCTGTCCAGCTCTGTGTCGAAACGAAATATATGTGCACGGGCTGCATTTGTACGCGATATCAAAACGAAAAAAAAAAAAAACATGCGCATTTGTACGTACACCAGCTCGTTGCCAAGTCTTCCACGAACAGTAATGATACGATATAGAAATGAGGCAAGCAAACCGGTGCAATTGTATATGGTATAAAGCATCGAGAGAAACGTCGAGCCACCTACGCTCCGATCACTCTTTGCAATTTGCTTACCGCCAACTTACATACAAAATTATAACGATTTCCCATTCGAGAAATTATCCGTTGAATCGTACCGGAAATCACCAATTTAAATTGTTTCACGATAATTCGATACCGCAAAGTCTTTCTAAATGTTTTCGTCGTCATTCAAATTCCGAATTGTCATGAATTAAAAGAACGATAAAACCATAATAAAACTTTTTTCTTGTTAAATTATTGTGCTGGCCATTGTTTAGCACAATAGAGACTCTCGGGGTTCCGGCACGTGCACAATAACCACGATTATCTGCAAACGTATCAATCGATAAGAAATGAGATCAAACCGCAGGAGAAATTACGAGGATCGATATCGCAGGGAATAAATAAGAATGGGGAATCATTAAAAAGAAACCCGTGAACCGGTAGTACGAGCCCCGTCGAGCGAGATCAAAAGAGTAAAAGTAGAATTGAGCAGCTTGAGACTTCTATAATTAAGATCTTTCATAATCGATCTGCTCCTGGGGTCGGATTAAAGATAAATCGATATAAACACATAAAAATGATATGTCTATAGACATAGTAAGGAAATACATGGATGCGGTAATAAAAATACAAAGATAGCTGTAAAATCTATAAATCATTTGAAAAGTATCCACCCGACTGTGAACCGTGGCAGCAGCCAATGTCGATGAGGATCGAACGTGTAACTTAGTAAATTAACGTTTCGCGTGGGTGTGGACCATGCTCATCTGGAATTTACGAGCTGGTACGCCTATCGATACTGTTTATATAGTAACATACACTCTTCGCAGGACCTACCGGTTTGCCGGCTATCCCATATAGAAGATAGTGAGCAAACTCATTTTATTTTATAACGTGTGCAACGTACACGATCCTCGTTACATCCTTGTCTCTGGCACCCCATGGGTTCTCATGTTATATAGCCCAGTTTCTCTTTGGATAGACACGTTTCTGCAAATGTATTCATAACAGTTGCGATCTCGTTCGTAAGGTCCTCGTCTTAAAAATGTCTATATCAAATATCAACACGAAAGCCTTGCCCCACAATCATTTTAATCGTTTTTGACATTTCTGACATGAATTATTGATTTTTCGTTAATTTGTCGGCACAACTTTACGATGGAATTTCGTTAGACGATTTGAGGAAACAGGGGACTGATTTTTTATTGGCCGAGGCGTTGTGCGCTGAAATCCACTCCAAGGAAGGAACACGATCCTTCATTCCTTTTGCGTATTTACATTTCTGCGTATGCAGTCATAGAAACAACTAGACACAACAGCATCAAGATCGTATTTGTACTCATATGTACAATACAGAGGATTTCTTGCCCTCCTGGCACTCTCACACGTATAATATTCCCGGGACACGATGAAAAGTGTAACTCGCGAAACGTGTGGGTTGCATTGTAGGTCAATCGCCTACGTTGCAGAGTTCGAAACGCCACTACGACGCCGAGATTGCAACTAATACAAGCACAGGATGTCACAGTCTTCTTCTATCCGTATTCCCTCTTAGTCACGATCCAGCAGATCTTTTCCATTTGTCATGCTTGTCATTTTTTAACTCTTTTTCGCCTGAATGTCTTCTTTTTTTTTTGGTATTCCCATGCGGGGGACTTTGCTCTCTTTTGCTTCTTGTCGATGCTTCGTGTTACTTTCGTTCGCAATAAAATCGGAGTCTTAAATCATCGGGATTCCATGTCGGAATGAGAGGAGTTGAGGGAGTCGAGAAAAAAGAATATGAAAAAAAAAATCGCAGTTCGAACGTGCGTTCGTTTCATGCAAACGACGACCCTACGGTGAAGAGTATCAATGTCAGCTGACTGGCGTCAATTTACGCCTGCAACGTCGTCTGGCAACCAATCTTCTGTATCTCATTTATTATCCTATCATTTTATATGACTCCGAAGTTTGCAACATTGAGATTCAACGAAAAATATTGTTTCTATTAATTATTCATTGAATTTTCAGGATCGTGGCTATTTTTCGGCTTGATTCAGTTTTTGGGACTCAAGAGACGATCATTTTATTATCCGGGACAAATATTGAATGATAATTATGAGCTCTGGTGAAAAAAACACCGAATTTTGTTGCATTTAAACGATGCAAACCCCAACGTCATCATTTTATTATCGTATTTTGTTTCGTGCCGTATATAACTCGAAGCTTTTTATTAATTTGTAAGATACATATAAATGAAGAAATTGTCTGAGAAGCTGAGTATTGTTCGACCAGACACTTTCGAAAGGAGCTGCATCGTGTGACGGCTGACGAAAGATTATTCAATAGAAAAACTATAACTCGCTCCATTTATATGGATGCCATAAAAAAGGAAAACGGGCGTGAACCTTCGAAATTCATTTGTACTAAATTGACGGTGCTGATGAAGGGAATTTTAATCGAATCACAAATGGCTGGTTATTTGTGTTCATTAAAAATGAAGTCTATCGGTTTTTTCTATTTTTTGTCGTTGTATAATCGCAAATTCTCCGATGACGTGGCCACTCGGAGTTAATACGACTTCCGTTTCGCCTGGTTATTAATTTGTTTGTAAATTTAATGAGCCATGATGAAGCGCAGAAATCCACACTCAGGGGAATCATTTTTTTGTTATCAGTTTTTTTTTTTTTCAAGTGGCTTTAAAATAAACTCACTCCTCTACTGTCTCAAGTACATGGAAAATGTCTTCTGGTTAATCTCCGAAATTCTTCGTTCACGAGGACTTTCCAACTTGCCACAGCCAACTTTTATCTCCCGTTTACACTTGAGAAATGAGAACAAGTGTTTGGATATATATACGAAGCGAATCTGTGCTCTTGACGTTAACGCACTTTATAGGGTTTGTCATAATGTTGGTTAAAGTTGAAGCTACCAGAGGGTAGATAAAAAGTTGCGCCATCAGTTCCAATTTTTTCCACGTCGTTGACGCCGTTCAACCTCACGGAAATCTTTTATGGTTTCCAAGTTTGTGAATTTCCAAAGTTCCGAACATGCGCTACGTTCTCGGGTTTATTAAAAACGATATTTTTCAACGACGTTGCGAATGGTGCACGTGAAACGATTCAGGGATTTTTACTAGCTGCTCGGAGACATTATCATATTCTTTTTTTTTTCTTTCAACTCTTCCACTGTCTTGGAGATTTCCAACTTTTATCTCAATGGGCCGTGACTTACGAGAACAACTATTGAAGCTTTGGATAACAGTAAGAAAAGGGATTAGAGAGCTGTTTTCTGATGCTCTCATCTACTAATCTTTCAATAAACCCTCCAGATAATGCTAAAGTTTGCAACGTTGGAATGCATCGAAAAATATTTCATTTTATTGAAGATTCGTTCAGTTTTCAATGTCATCCAAATTTTTCGAGCCGATATGCTTTTCAAATGGCAAAAATCGATCATTTTATCATCGTCATTACATTTTGCATTTGAATAATTAATTTTGTCAAAGATATCAACGAATTTCGTTGCATTCCAACGATGCAAACTTCAGACTCATACCCTCCAGCCTTTTTTTCTATGTAACAGCTACGATGGAAATTCAAAAGTTTTCCCCCACATCATTGCGATTATTTTCAAAGTGACGATTTCCAATGAAGCAACAACCAGTGCGAGAATCATTGGAGATAAAAAAAACTCTTGACAATTTTTAGCACAAGGACAAATCCTCGAGGCATCGTAAAAATCATGGACTTTGTAAAACCGTGATTTTTTTCCTTTCCAATCGTCACACGTTTTATTAATCCACATTCCCAACCATTATTGTTGCAGGACCACGTGGTGCAGGCCTTTGAACAATCCCTTTCGAACATGAACCAGAGACTCAAGCAACTTACAGCAACAGCCGAGAAAAAGGTAATTATCGTTACCTCTGATGAGCTGCACTCTTAAAGACTTTTTTCTGATAATAGTTTTTTTCTGTAAGTAATTATGAACATTCCTAACGTCGCAGAATACTAAAAAATGATTTCCATTCATTTACGATTGTCGATTTCACTTTCACATGAATGACGTTCCAAAATACATCATTTTCACTGCTGATTTCCAAATCGCTTACACGATGATGTAATCGTTGATAATTCCACAAGTTTTCAAGTACAAATTTGTCGTCTTTTCCTCAATCGATCATTACGTTTATTTTTGGTAAAGTGTATTATTTGTAGTTTGGAAAAATCGTAAATGTCGTAAACTTAAGGTTAATGACGCACACGTTTCGATGGACAGTCCCTCAGAGGGAGCTAATTTACTTTAATCTACGGTTTTCGATCGCATACACTACGCCCGGCAAGTTATTCCCAATCTATCCTTCCAATCGTATCTTTTCTATTGCTTCGTTTTATCTCAACCCTCGAGCAGACTCCCTCACCATCAGCCCTACGCTACTTTCTCCTCTCCAATTTTCTTTCTCTCGCTTTCGAATATATACATCGGCTACTGTATTATGTACGACGACACGCTCCAGGATTCCAATTAAATTTCCAGACGTTCGTTACAAACCCTCCCATCATCAGTCTCTGGGAAAAAAAAAAAAATACAACCATGCCAGTAGAAAGCAAGAGAATAAACACATTTTTCCATTTATCCTGCGCAGTTTGACTGAAATTAATGAAAAATATGCATCTTCGATGCTGCTGAGGAAAAAGCGCAGCATAAATTCCAAAATTAAATTTGTGAATCAATCACAATTTTTGTATTTTTTACATCGTAGTCATTTCACGATTCGAGCAAAAAACGAACGTCGCTTATTTCTTGTCAGCTAAATTCATTCCATCGCGTAAAACCTCAAAAAAAATTGATCCATGGCATCAAAATTTGAAGTGACAGCATCAAACATGACGCAATAAAATTTATCACAAATTAATCGAAAATGAAGCTAAAAGTTATGATTCGAAGTTCTAAGTGTAAAATTCGTGTTTGGAAATAAAAAAAGAACGGTCGCCATGCCACTGATAAAATGGAAGACAAACTATTCGAAATATTTTTGGGAATCGATTTTCGGAGTCAGACTCCAACGATAATTACCTTTTGAAAAATTCCAAGAGAGCTTATTAGAAATAAAGTGCGATGAAGATGTTGGAAAAAGTAAAAAATCCTAAAACTGTATGATGAAGAGTGTAAAAAACGTAAATCATGATGAAAATATATCGGAAATTCTGTCGCTGCTACAAACAACATCGAGAAATAATCGAAGACTGGAACGTCCGAAAAACATTGAAAAGTCAGTGTACGATTCGTGGTTAAAACGGGGTAATGGAATTATTCAAAATGGCATTTTCCCCACGATGATTCCAATTCCACCGGAGGATGCTAGAATATTGGGTCTCCGAATCCCTGGAAGTGAAACTGCCACGAAAAACAACGAAAAACGTACGAAAAAAAATACTGAAGATCATAGAGCGAAAGGGGAATCCTCGAAAGATAATTCGTTGATAGAAAAACAAGTAAAACAGCGAAGAAAAATGAATGAAAATAGTGATTCCCGAGGTAATCGAATTTCGGTTCAAAATTTGAACAAAACTAGCAAAAAGGATTCCAAGTTAAAAAGTACGAAAGAAAATGGGCCTGGACAAAAAGAGAATTTGAAAAGTTTCCAGGCTCGGTTAGAACGTGGTCTCAAAACAATTACGAACAAGACTGCGGGCTACAGAAAAGGAAAATCGAAATCAGACTCTAGTGCAAAAAAAACGACATCACAATCAACCAAAATCGACACAACTGTCCCTGATCGAGTGGTAAACGTTGAAGAAATCGTTAACGCCACATCACTCAAGTCTGAGAAAGACATCGGGGACAAAATCAGCTCGAAAACCAGCGCGAAATCGATGAGACAATTGTTCAGCATGGCAGACTCTTGGAGCAGCGATTCTGTAGCTAGTCACTCGAATAGTTGCACCTGTTGCGTCGTCAATGATACCAAAAGACGTCAACCACCTTGTCCCGTGCATGGTGCTTCGAGCAGTTTCGAACAATGAAATCAAATCCTCATATCATTTTCCACGGTTTATAAATTTCTATGTGAACGAAATTTCATCCGGTCTCCCTGCCACCATCATTCAATACAACAATTTTCAACCCATCTCGTTTTTGTCCAAATCGTTATTTCATTTATAAATTTACGACCACATTTCACAAATCCATTTTTTTTCGCCACTGCCTTCAGTTTCTTGAAGAAATATTAATCAAATTGATGAAAATGTTTTTTAAATGTTCGAGGGAAAATAAAATTTGTTGTTTTTTTTTTCGTTTTTCTTAGGACTCTGAGCTACAAGAACTAAGGGACACAATCGAAAGGCTTAGAAAGCAAAGTGCCGAGGCCGGATTGAATGGTGCAACGTCAAACGGACGTCGTCACACGCTGGGTGATTCGGATTCAGGGACAACAGGTTGCGCGGGTTACAGTAACAATCAGGCCCCAACAATGGCACGACAATTGTCAGCGGACAGTGTAACATCGTTAAATTCATTAAGCAGCGCTTGCTCGGCAAGCAGTAATCGCAAGAAAAAAGGCTGGTTGGGCTCGTTTTCGAAAAAGTTTTCGAGAGCGCGAAAAAATCGTCACGGTTCAGTTTCCGACGCTGAAGATTGTAAAGATGGCCATACGATGGGTGATCTCAGCGCTCCAAACAGCCCGAGACTACCAACTGCTGCAAAACATGAAAATTCACACAACCACAATCACAGTGCCAAAGCAAATGGTCAAAAATCACCCGAACACGAAAATCCAATGACTGGCAGTAAAAGCAGCTCCGCACTCTACAAAAAAGAGGATGAAGAGGACGTCGATGACCTCAAGGAACAACTCAGACAAAAAGATCTTGTCCTCACCGACATCACCCTCGAGGCACTCAAATCTTCGGGCGAACTCCATTCGTTGAAAGAAAAAATTGCAGAAATGAAGGTATTTAATTTCTATAATGAATTTTCAATTTAGAAACGGTCGTTGACACGGTTTTTTTCGCGTAGAACAATTTCGAGGAGATTTTTTTCAGCGACCAATTTGTTACACTGTCAAATTATCTCGAGTACGCGTTCATCTTGTTTTTTCTTCAAATTTTATCAACACTCAGATAAAATACAGGATGCTCGCTCCAATGAGTTCTGGATAAAGCACTATACTCACATCTCGAATATTATACTCTTCGCCATGACAATTTTCTGCTCCAGTCTTCCTTTTTTCTTGTTCTCGTTGATGTACCGAGTCTCAGTAATTTTCAAACTTCGAGTGTGACGAAAAAAATGTAGCGGTTGAATAATAATCAGGCACCGGATGACTCGTGTATAATTTTACGGTAGCTAGACTCGAGAAATGGACGAGCTTATGGTCTCACGTACAAATTATAGAATTCCGGATGATGGACATTCACATATAAAAAAAAATTCTATATTGGAGACTCAGGAATTGTCAATTTATAGAATTAGTCAATTAAACGTGAAGGATAGAAAAAAAACTCGAAGAACTCGATCGCAACATAAAACTAAAATACCGGAGAGCAGAATTGTCAAAATATTGGGCAATAAAAGCCAGAAAAGAGATTGTTGCAATTTTCACAATGAATGAAACTACAAAAATGATGATTAAAATTTGCAGAACGAGATGAAAAATCTGCGAGAGAATAACGAACGTCTGCAGCGTTTGGTTACATCGAAATCGTTGACCTCGTCACAATCATCGATGCCGACCGATCCGGAGCGTCGTTACAGTATGACGGAAGTGGCTTACAGCGTGACAGCAATGTCGAACGGAGATCATCATCCAAACAATGGTGATCAGATGGAGGATATAAACGTAACGGATCACACTGTGGTATCGACGTATACAACGACACAGAACGAGGCAGTGATAGAGCAAGACACAGATGGGAAGAGAATAAGCGTAGCGGTTTATCTGGGCAGCGAGAAAAGTTTCAACGTTAATCTTGTCTCGTGTAACAACGAGGAAGGTGTTGGCGAACCGCCGCATTGTATAATAGCCAGTGTTTGCATATCGAACAAAACGACGTGGGATTCGTTGGACAATACGGTCAGACGTTGTTTCAAGGATTACGTTTCGAGGGTTGATCCTGTGACGAATTTGGGCTTAGGCGTCGATCACGTCGCTGCTTACCATCTCGGCGAATCTTCAAGATTCACCAACGATGCTCAACATCCTGAACTTCTTCCCTGCGGTTATCTCATCGGCCATGTCAAAACTATTTATCTCGTTTTGACCGGATACTCCTGGCTGGCGATTGACACGTTGATACCCAAATCCATAGTTCAACGCTTGCTCTCACTTCTCACTGAACATCGAAGATTGATTCTCTGTGGACCGAGTGGCACGGGCAAAAATTATCTCGCTGGCAAACTAGCGCATGCTCTCGTTGACGCCGATTCCGACGCCGATGCCAAAGACGCAGCCGCTGTAGCCACTTTCAACGTCGATCACAAATCCAGCAAAGAACTGAGACAATATCTCGCACACATCGCCGAAAGATGCGACTCTAATGCAGCTGACGAATTGCCCAAAGTAATTATACTCGAAAATCTTCAACACGCCGCCTCCCTTGGCGAATTATTCAGCGGATTATTGGGCACTCGACATTCTACTTGTCCTGCTATTATCGGCACTATGAGTCAAGCGACCTGCAGCACGACGAATCTCCAATTGCATCATAATTTCAGGTAAATTCCCATTCACCTTCAATTCCACCAAACTTTTACTCCAAAAATCTATCCAACAGTATTTTTTTTCATATTCCTTGCAAATTCAAATTTTGTTTCCATGCCAATTCAACCGTATTTTGAAAACACAGATGGGTACTGTGCCGAAAAGACATGGAACCGGTAAAAGGCTTTTTAGGACGTTACCTCAGACGCAAACTCTTGGAGCAACAACTTCGTGATACGACTGGCACGAGAAACCCTGAAATGGCAGCCGTCGTCGAATGGTTGCCAAGAGTCTGGCTTCATCTCAACAAGTTTCTCGAAACTCACAGCAGTTCCGACGTAACCATCGGTAAGTCTATCCATTTCAGTCGCAGGCGATTCGATAAACTGTTTTAAAAATTGAAAAAACAAAAAGCAAATCGAAAAAGTTTATTTTACTTTTTCGAGGTATTTATTTGTTTTTGACGCCGGACGTTAATTTGGATTTTTCGGTTCTAACAGGCCCCAGTCTCTTTTTGTCGTGCCCAATGGAAGTCGCAGGTTCCCAGGTGTGGTTCACAGACCTGTGGAATTATTCGATAAGGCCGTATCTCGTTGAGGCAGTTAAAGAAGGAACTGGCGAAGTTGCTTGGGAGGATCCAGCGCAGTTTATAACAACGACTTACCCGTGGATCGCAACGCACGCTGTGCACGGTGGACGCGATGCCCTTTTGCGTTTGAGGCCCGAAGATGTTGGTTACGACGTCGTGAGTTCCGGACACAATTCCGGTGTCGGTGCTTCGAGCGTCAAGAGTCTGGGTAGCACACACAGCGACACGGAAGGTGATCCACTGGTGAGCTCCGAGAATATTAATTCAGAAAGATAAATCTTCTTAATTACCATCTCAATAATTAACAAATTGTCGCTCTCCTTACGTACAATATTAACTTAAATACAATCGCGGTCTTCCGCTACTGTTAATTGCAGTTGAACATGCTGATGAGGCTACAGGAAGCGGCCAATTACTCGAGTCCGCACAGCAATGACAGTGACTCGGTAACGTCTATGGACTCGTCGCATACGAGACACTCCGAAGATCTGAGTACATCGACTTCGTCGTCAAGGGGAGTCGAATCTGCTCTCTAAACATTTTAACGAATCGCAAAGTCGTCTTGCGACTTTTAACCAGTGATTGTCAGACACAGTTCAACGAATTAACGGAACTTCCTAGACAAAGTCTCGACGAGAAAAAAAATGTATTTTTATGTTCATTTCGAAGAAACGATCGGTTCCATCTTTTTATTGTTTTTGAAGGCTTTTGCAGGTTGTCTCTACATTTTGTCGGAATCCCGTTCAATATTTTCCAAACGAATCGATAAAAAAATGAGTTTTATCCATCGATCGAGGTAGAAATAAAATTCTTACTGAAATATCCAAACGAATAGCGATTTTTTATATCATAAAAATCGATGCGCTAAATGTTTTTCGCATCTGACGTAAATATCGCAATAATGTATAAAGATGAACGAGTGAAACGATCAATTTTTCCAATCGGAACACGTTTAGTCCACGATAATGAGACTGATCAAGGCCTGACAAAAGCAACAACAGACAAAATCCACGGTACGCTATATTTTTTCGCTCTCTCGGCAAAACGCTTTCGGACCTTTTACATGTGAATACCGCCTGTGCCGTTCATTTTTCTTAATGCATAGAATCAGCAACGACCGGTTGCACGGACCCAACACTAACATAGCAATAGTACAATGGTCGAAAGCTCTATTCTTGGCACGTCGATGGAATAGTGCGACGCGAGTACACAAGCATTGCAAATATAGTGACTGAGAGAGTCGTTGAAAAATTGAAAAAAATGGAAATGGCTCAAGTTTTCCTGGGAAAAATCTAATCGATGTAACGAATCATTGCCAACAATCTATTTCTCGGTCTAAACGAAGTGAGTCTTGGATTTTTTATTTGTCAAATGGCGATAAATCTGTGTTTCGATCTAGAATCTTAAGGTATCATCGATTTATACAATGCAATAAATAATGTCATGAATAATGGAAAAAGAAGTGAGCCACCGACGAAAATGTGTACGTTTTTTCGTCATCGGACGAAATCACGATTATATTTTACGAAAATACTTATTATACTCTTTCTACACCGATTCTTATCCTGCGTATGATTGTACAATCGAAGGAGAAAAGATAAACGAAATAGAACCGAAATATTAGCGAGTGGCGATAATAATTGCGTTCATCGAGGCTTCTTCTCAAGCAGAATCGAGTGACGATCAATTTGAATTACCTTAGTTGACACGTTGACAGTATTATAAAAGCGTTTTTAGTGGAGACGAAATTTCTCACGCTTAAATCGCTAATTTTGCAATTGTCCGATCCAGGAATTCGATTGATCGGCAAAAGCCTAAATGGAATATCATTAAATAATAATTAACTCTCTTTTCGATAAATGTACAGTGATGAAATATTTGGCAAGCCTTCGGTGAAACAGCAAAAATTGACCTACGATTACAAATCAAGCGTAACACACACGGTATAACAAAAATTTTCTTACCGTATCAAAATGTCTACTCGGAAATGGTATATTTATATAGAATTTGCTATAAAAATCCCTATTTAACAGAAAACAAAAGATAATATAAATAAATCTATAAATATATATATAAATATACATACTTAAACGATAATGGCGCTAAATTTTATATAAATGTATGATCATTATATATATTCTGAGTAAAATTTATATCGTTAGGCGATAAGTGAGTAATTCTGGTCATTTATAATTGTACATAATAACGAAAGGGGGGGAAAAAAATAAAACGAAGTATACATGTTAATGGGCCATGCAAGCGAAAGTTACTGGCCGATCGCCACGGACTTAATCCGTGAAAATTCATCGTAGAAAGGAATAACAAAATGATGGTCTATGTTGTGTATAAAAAATAATGAACAAAAAACGATAAAACGAAACCTAAAACTGCTTTATACAGTACGCTCAGTTTTCGAAATAACAAAAGCCTTTCGCGCGTTTTGCGAATTATTTTATCGCACGCCGTTATTTGTAAATGCCATTGCTAAAAATATCCAATTTTTCCAACTCCCTAGTCGACTGACTCGTCGGCCTGGTTTTAAACAAAAATCATAATTGTAATATGGATGATTGAGCCACTGGATGTGAGTGTAATATGAAACAGATACAAGAATTAAGGAGATCGCTCCAACTCATTTACAGGTTTTTTACGTTTGTACCGTATTTATATTCTGTACGGCGCTGCACTCGAACACTACCGAATAATAAATATTGTGTCATCAAAATAAAATGTTAAACCATATTTTTGCGAGATTATCTTTTTTTTAACCCTTCGCGGTCACACTTCCGCCACCGATCTCGGTGGCCACCATGGGTTGATTCTACCCAGTCCATTTTCGAACCCATATTGTGACCAATCTATCGGCCCGAAAATTCTCACAAAATTACTGAACAACCCTCGGACGTTCGAGTTTAGATACGAAAAACTTTCCCGGAAGGAATCCAAGGCTAACATATTTTTTTTAATGCAAAATGAAGAAAAAAAACGGGAAAAAAAAGTTTTTACACTAAAATAATCGTCACTTGGAGGATTTTCAATATTTTTGCCTAAAATTTGGACCTGATATTCATCAGATCTGGTTCTTTTGTGAAAAAATAGTAGGATAGCGCGCGTTCGAAAAAACATATTAATTCCGTTATAGGAAGTGGGTGGATTTCAGAGTGGATTTTAGAGATTTAGCGTTAGCGGCGGTAATACTTATCGCCGCCAACGCGCAATGGACACTACAAACTGTCGTTAAATGACGATAACAGCCCCATTCATTACCAGGAACTAGGAGATGTTTACGTCACAAGTTGGTCACTGGGTGGATTCTACCCACAGTGACCACGAAGGGTTAATCAAGGTATGGGAAAAAAAACTGAAAATCCTTATCAATCGATTTATTCCATCGAAATTTATTTCGTTCCGTTATAACAAAATGATTTTTACCAAAATTGTTTCATTGTGCCGTGGTTTTTAATAATTTTAACTCATTGATTCGTAAACGTGAAAACGAACTCTCGGAAGTTACCAAGGCTGATTTTTCCAACAAATTAATCACCAATAAAAAGCAATGATTTATTTGTATTCGTTATGATCGTTAGTCCTACCGTTTATTCGAGTTACAATGGCAATGTGAATAATTTTTAATTTATTCTTAGAACCTTCATCACATTTAACATTTTTACGTTAATAGGCTCATTGTTCGAATTACACCGTATCATCGGTGATCCAATATAACATTAGAGGCATATTTTTTTTCTTTTATACAATATTCAACTACAGCATAAATAGTTAAAAGTCTACGATCCATGGCGTTCAAATGATCTTCCGTGATCAGGGGGAGAACATCGGCCATCGTTGCTTCGTGGGCCAAAATTCGACCCAGCGATAAACTCAGTGCACCGCCGCTTAGCAGTCTCAGTCTGTCCCACGTGGTTTTGTGTATCCTGTCCATCAAAAATTCCACATTTCGTAATGACTTTTTTTTTTCTACTTTCGAAAATTTACTGTCCAAATGAAAAACTTTCGAGCTTACATGCAACACTGGTAAAGTGGCGCCAAAATATCAATGTGATCGACGTCCGGATTGGCAAGACTCTTTCCATTGTCGATCAACAGCACCGCAGGATTGTGGAAAATATTTTGTGTCAGCTCGTAATGGTGTCGATCACCGTTGTCCATCAAAAAATCGAAAACGGCAGTGTCAACCAGATCGAGCAGTCGGCTCGATGATTGGGGCGCATAAGTCTTACTCTCTTTCACCTAATGAAATAAAAATAAACGCTCGAAACGGTGTGAAAGAATTTCTCTAACAAAATGCTAGAGAATGTGGAAAACGTTTTTATCTCTATCGAAGGAGATTTACGAATAAAAGTGAATTAACGTGGAATACCTTATCGCAGTAATTAGGGTCGGTTTCCCAAAGTGCAAGTTTGTTACGTTTATACGTTCGTTGCCATGGATGACGATGTTTCATAAGTTTCAGGTAAGAAGGTAGCCAAAGTATGAGAGAACCTTCCAAAATGTCACCGACCCCGCACACGGGATCGGCCGGTGAACAATAATGACAGACACCGTACAAGCACGTGTTGTTCGTTTCTTGATAAATAGTTGCATAAAGTTGAGGTGTCGCACGATTACGTACTTCTTCGGTGAGATTTACTAAAAGAAAATGCATCTTTTTCTTCTCTCGTTTTGCCTAAAGGTTTTTCAGGGAGTTTTCAAGTTCTTGATCATCAGGTACACGAATTTACGTACACTTTCTTATGACTGTAAGAGGAACTCTTCTCAATGATAACAACGAGGACAAATGGAAAGCAACAACTTCCCCATTGTGTCTGTCTTTTCCATAATACACGGGGCCCTCGAGCACCGCATCCCTCGCATACCATTGAGGCTTAAACATCGCTTTCACACCTTGTTCCAGCGTAAGCATGAGCTTCAATTGTGTACCAACAGGAGCATTGTCTGCTCTGGCTACTTTTGCTCGTCTAAGCGCGTCGAGAATCGTTCCGAGTTCTGGAGCTGCTGGAGGCAAGAGATGATGAGCATCCGGCCACTAAATATACCAAAATACATTAAATCAATTATCTAAATAGTTAACGTTTCACTATCACAAAATTTCTTCATTTAATCATTTTTAATGAACATTCTTGTGGGCCCATGAACTTTTTATTAGAAGGCGCGACTTAAATTCACACGCCCTCAGATGGGGAAAATAAAAAAATTGTAAATTTTCAATTTTTCAATGTCCAATTTCCGAAATCCAAATTTTCAATCTCAATTTCAAAATAAAAAAATTTACAATTTTTTTAAATTAAATATTAATTTGATTAAAATATTGAATTTTTGTTTTTATACAACATTAAGAAATTGGAAATTTTTTTATTTTATTTTAAAAAAAACCGACGGCTTTCTGCTATGAAAAATAATTTTTTGACTTTCAGAATTGAAAATAAAAATAAAAAAATTTCCAATTTTTTTACTATGAAAATAGTGATGAAGTGAGAAGAAAACATTCGCAAATTTGATTGGAAGTAGAAAATAAACAAATGAAATAGTCGAAGAAATTGAAAACTGATTGAGAACTGAAAATACGCACATTATTGCTCGGTATGCTCCAAATATCGTCTTGCACATTTGGCATAGTTTTGAGCTCAGTGAGCAATCTGTCGAGTAGAACGACGTACGTGGAATTTCGTCTAAAATATGTGGAAGGTAAAAGTCGCATTCCAGCTTTGATTTTCTCTTCGATATCAGCGGCAACGGATTTTTTGATGCTGCGTATATTGTCACTAGTTTTGGCCACGGCGTCATAGTTGGTCGATTTATCTTCGAAAGTCGGTAAATTTCGTGAATCCGCTTTTTCCGGCGAACTCTCGACGATCATTCGGATAAAGTATACATTCACGGTGAGGACGAGAATCAAAAGGCCGCTGAGTGCGAACAGCGCGCAACGCCGGCCAATCATCTGCAACAAAAAATACACGTACACGTAGCCACACACACACATACGGAACGGAGCCTTCAAAGTCTCGATGTGGCAAGGCAGCAAGGAGTGGGGATGGCTGTTACGATGGAAACGACAAACACACACAGTGCATGTATTTGTAGCTGTTTAAAAAAGCTTGAAATTCGTTGAAACGAAGAAAATAGAGATGAGAAAAATAGACTCGAATTACCTCACAGAAATTGGCCTTTTCCTCAGTGTCATCTGACGCTCCAACCAATTCCCATAATTCACTCAACTCTGTACAACTCCGCGACTCGAAACACTCGGCGGCAAGCAAACGCCGCCATCTTTGTTATTCTCTTGCGTATGGAAAATGTGGGCCAATTTTCGTGTGTATTCGATGTGTCAAATATTCTGAATATTTAGCCTGTCAAGGCCAGTCGGATTATTTAATCACGCCAGCATTACGAATGTCTCATTTGTAGAAAGACAATTTTAGAATTTTCTCGTGGGATTCGGCAAAATGTGAATATTCGTTCGCCAAAATCGATACTGCACTTCAGGGATTAATCCTTTTTTTTTTTGTTAAACGCGTAAAAATTGATTTTTCACAGGGGGAAGACAAAAAATGTATAAAAAATTGGCCGCTTTTGTATTTCACTCCCTTCAATTTGTTAAAATGATCGTATACGGTCATGAATTCATTTATTGATTTTTTTCTTATAAAAAAAAACATGTAAACTACATTGTGATAAAATTAATAACATTACAAGTTGAACTAACTTTAGGCTAATACCCCTGGCGAGAGGCACCACTTGCGTACAATGTAATTGTGTGTTGAATGGCTCGGTTCTAAGTTTCTGGTATTTTCTTTTATTTATGTATTTGTTTTATTTTTGTTGGGTATGTTGTATGCGAAACTGGAGTGTTTCTTCTTTCGTTATCCCTGTTTTTGTTTCACGCGAATCTTCCGTTTCTCTTAGATTTTCAATTAGGTACAGTTGTACAACGTTACATCTCTTAAAATAGCTCAATCTCTTCGTTGCCTTTCTCGTTCCCGCGCTAATTCTGCAGCGTAGTCAAACGGCGAACCTCGTCTGTTGACATACAAAATTATCGCATTACATTCTCGTCGTTTTATGCAAATTGGACAAATCATTTGCGATTTTTACACAAAAACTTTGAATCAAGTACGAAAAAAATCCTTTTTTTTTTGGCAAGGAAACACAAATATCGCTTTTTTCTGTTGCGTTTAGGAATTCATTTGAAAAATACCCACCGGTCTCGATGTCTGTCTCTCTCCCGATGATGATCTCTGCTACGTTCGCGGTGAGATCTTTCTCTGCTGCGACTTCTGTATTCGCGTTGTCTCCGATTTCTGTCACGACTGCTCGATCTCTTAGTGTGACGATCTCTCTCTTTGTCCTTGTCTCGACGCGAATCGCGTTCTCCTCGATCTCGCGATCGTTTTCTCTCGCGTTCTCTGTCCCTGTGCTTTTCTTTACGATCCTCATCGGATCTGCAATGTGAGAATTCAACGAGAAAGCTTCGATGTATAAATGTGATTTTAGTTGAGAATTGAGCCCTGATATTGGGAACGAGAGAATCTTTCAAGAATCGAGATATTATTCCACGAAAAACCGCAAACTGTATTAAAAAATGCTAAGGAATCGTTACATCCAAGACAATGCGAATGTTTATTGCAGAAAAAATCAAAATTCATCGTTTTTTAATGGAATCATGACGACGAAACAAATTTTACGCGTTTTTCGACTTTTTGAATAAAAAACGGAAAGTTACAAAAGCAACAGCGTCGAATAGTGATGTTTGCGTTGGAATGGAATAAAATTTCGTTACTTCCTTCACCAGAGCGCAAGGTTGGGCATTTTTCTAGGGGCCTGGGAACTAAATCTGCAAGAATAATGAAGCAGTCATGATTTAAAAAAATGTTGAACAAAAAAACATCATTTTCATTGCATTCCAATAATACAAACTTCAATACCATGATTTTTCGTCGACCTCACATTTTTTTTTAAGAGATTGTCACATTTTGACGTCCCTTAGATCGTCCCCAATGTCCCAATGTTTTTTTGTTTGTCGTAGTACAATTTAGTCTGTTTCGGGTGTTCGGGTAACATTAAATTCCTTGAATGATGAATAATTAGTAACGTGATTGTTTTCATACCACGTAGACGCACCTGGCTCGCCACTGGCTCGTTCTCTCGGCCTCTCCCCACTGTGCCTCGTTGTCCGGTATATGCCTCGGCTGTTGATGATTCCTCGTAGTTCCATTACCGTTGTCCTTACGTCCTGCATTATTACCACCGTTATTAGTATTGTACTTTCCACCGTGATTATTCAAAGTTATAGGTGGCTTGGCATTCCGGGCGTTTGCCGTTTGTTGGGGAAATCTCTCGCCGAGACGATGCTCCAAATCTTTCTGAATAGGCACGGGTATCCTAGGGAATAGCGTCGAAAACCACTCGAGCTTCGTCAGGAACTGTTTCAATATTTCGCCAAGTTTCATAACTTGACCACCGCCTGCTTTAACGTCCATTTCCTCCTCGTCTTCAAGATACTCGTCGTACCAAGAAAACAGGTCGGCAGGAGGTTGCGTGTATCTTTTTTCAAACAAAAAAATCACAAAATGTCACGTTAATTTACAGAAATCGAATTCTCCAAAACAGCATTCGATTCGTTATAGAAAAAAAATTGAATCTGTTTTGTTTTTCAGTGGATTTTTCGTAGTTTTGAGAAAAAATGAGTTTTTTTCTATGACTCTGAAGTTTGCGTCGTTGGAATGCAACGAAATTCATTTTTATTTTCGACACAAATAATTATCCAAATGCAGAATGTAATTACGATGATAAAATGATCCATTTTTGCCATTCGAAAAGCATATCGGCTCGAAAAATTTGGATGACATTGAAAATTGAACGAATCTTGAATAAAATTCAATTTTTTTCGATGCATTCCAACGTTGCAAACTTCAGCATCATGTTTTTTCTTACCTAATGTACATGAACCCAAGTGCTCTGATATAAGGAGAATCTGGATGATTAATGAGACCGTTCAATTGTTTCCTAGTTAGCCTCAGAGTGAAGAGTTTGTAGAGAAGACAATAAGCGGTCGAGACAATCCCACCGGCTCCGACGCCACGAACCTGGATGAAACGCTAAATTTACAACCTCTCGTGTCAATTGTTCGCTCGTTCGCATTCAACTATAAAAAGTATTGACGACGCAAGTTATAAAATGGGAGAAAAAATTGAGATTTTAGATGCAAAATGCTCGATTCCCATCTGTTGCACGTGCAATTCATTTTTCATAGCAAATCCAACTGTAAACAAGCGAATATTTTCGCGGGATGGGCCAAGAGTAAAAAAAACTGTGTTTGTCAAATTTCCCGTTAACGGATCTCACTCATTTTTTCACCCATTTCAATTTTCGGTTAATAACGACACGCAAAACCAAGAATTTGAGATTCTCGGCAATTTTTGGGCCACTGGAATGAAAATACAGCCTTAAAACATACTTACGCCTCCGCACATTCCGGTCTGTCCGGCGGTTTTCCTGCTTCCTTTTTCCCAGGGCTCCAAATGCGATACTTTGTAGTAAATCTCGTCTATTACTTCGTGATAAGTTTTAAGCTCGTACAGATTAACTTTGAAGTAGTGAGAAGATTGTATGTTGGTTAAAATTAAGGGATTTAAATTCATGGTCCTTTCGTTGCCCCATAAGGGCAGAACATTCGATTTTTTACCCTCCTTCGGATTGGACCTGCGATCTTCTTCGCACCCGCTGGATTCGTTCCATGGAGAACCTGAGTTTGATAGAAAAAATTGCAATATTCCATCATGGAATTCAAGTCACAAGCACCGAGGGATGGCAAAAAAATGAATAACTCGATCAAGTTGACATATTTGTGCCGCGATTAACTAACAATCTGCGACATTTTTCACGAGAGTTACGAGGTTAGGCGCGATTACGATGCTAATACGAATAACGTTTGGACATTTGTTGTTTTTCGATCAAAATATAAAGTGATGAAATTTCGCGGAAAACACGTATGACTCGATAAACAATGAGATTTTTACCTCCGTCAGCAGCCTCCATTTCTTGAGACTGCATCACTTTCGTTGATTGATGTGTAATAAAAAAAGCCGTCGCAAACAAGCTTGGGCCTCGGCGTTTCCGCGCTGCGAACCGCGTCGACGAATTCAGACTCAGACGTACATAGAAGCGCAGTCCATAAGGATTTCGTGTGAACTGAGCTGCGGGCACCCCAGCTCAGTTCGAGTTGGTGCCGCAAGCGGCGCTAACGTCGTTTTTTTTTGTCTCTCTCGCTCTCGTAGTTGCAAGGCGCTTGGGCCACGTACTTGTTGGTGTGATGTTTGTGTGAGCTATATTCCCTTTCCCCGAGCAGCTTATTTTCCGATCTCTGCATAAAGAATGCTAATTTAACGTTTCATCGTTTTCCAAAAGACGAGAAAGCGTGAGTCCCCACTTTGTTCTTTAAAATATATCAACACGTTACAATGTTAGCTCCAGAAGTTGATGCAGTCTTTAAATGGATAGCGCGCAACGTTTTTTTTGTGTTTATGAAAATGTAGGCATTCTCAAATTTGTACACCGGAAAAATCTTGATTATAGATTAAAAATATCAATATATATATATATATATATATATATATATATATTAAGCCCCCCTAACAATTTTTGAACTAGTTTTACGTTATGCTTGAAAGTAAGGACAGTATAGTCCCGGGAGAAGCGAGAACACGTAGACGTCGACGAAGTCGTGGATTCGGTCCCTGTTGATGTAACTTTTTTTTTCATTATCTTTTGCTCTTTCAATTATATCAATCACCCTATACAATGCAATTATCGCAGTGATTTTAAAAGAAGAAAAAAAAATAAGTTTCCAACTGGTTAAATTGTCTTTATCCCAACGCTTTGATTTTGTTTTGAAACAACGTTCATTTTTTTATTAAAGTATACTCTCATCAATCACAATTTGAGGGAAAATTACTAGACATCGTTGAAATCGTACGGTGAAAGAACTTTGATGGTAGACTTACAACATTTATATACATAAAACACCGCTCAACATTTTTGTACCCGTTTTACTTTTACTTGTGAACACGATGACAGAATAGTCCGAGTAGTAGCATAAAATATTAATGAACGAGAGGTTCACGGATCGAACCCTGATGGAGAAGCTTTTTTTGCATCATTGTATTTTTTTTTTCTTCAAAAAAATCGATCACCCTTTAATATTTAATTATCAAGGTTATAAGGACTTCAGGAATAATTCACGAATGTGATTCTCGATAATGTTTTCAAATGACATTGAAATTTTCGATAATCTTTCGCGAATTCTTTAATCAAGTTACTATCGAATTGTTTTAGCTTGGTATTAAAAATAAATTGATGCCTTTGATTGAAGTTAGCTCAATTGTTTTTAAAATATGCAAGTAATGACGCCCTTCCCCGTTAATCGCTATTTCCACGCCTATAATTTGGCCAAAAACGTGAAGGAATCGTTTGCTCCAAAATATTTCTACGGAAAATGAGCAAGTAATCAATTAATAGAAATAAAAAAAAAAAAGGAAAAACTGGGGTTTGAACGCTCGACCCTGCGCGCTCAGCTTAAACGCGTTTCGCGTTTCCAATAGGAAAGAGAGAGATCGCTGCCGCACTGCGACCGCCACGCCGCCAAGTGGCAGTTCGGGTACAAAAAGTTTGTCTTCAGAGCCCCCATAAGAACTGTCCTTCCATGTAGGTCTGAATGGTCTGAATTCGTTGCCGCGATGATGCTTTTTTTATTTACTCGCAAGATTCCATGGGAAGCCCGTCCTCCTTCTAAATTTCGGTTCCGAGTTTCGAATATCCGTCAAATTGACTCTCGCTCGAGCTGCTGATTCCAGATATACTGCGCATACAGTCCGCGCATGTCCGACGCGCATTTGCATTACGCAGGTCGGAAGTCCTGAGAAACTAGGGGAAATTGGGGGAAATGACTCACTCAATAATTGAGTAATATCAATTACAATATTAACTCTCCAACAGTTTTTTTGAACTCTCAAATCCTCTCAAACGATTCCCAATCCCAAACGATTGAAAAAAAAATTGAACCTCTAAGTCCATTTTTTGAGGAGATATGAAATATGGGGGCCAACTTAACATCCAAAATTAAAACCAATTTTCCGGAAAAACTATTAACTCTCAAACAATTTTTCTTTACTCTCAAATCCTCTCAAACGATTCTCAAACGATTATCATTAATTAAATTTAAAAATAAAAATAACTTTGGGGGGCCAACTTCACGGAGGTGTACGACATCCGCGAACGATGATACATCATCGTTTTTATTCGTAATTGCTCCGAGTGGCTCTGAGGACTGAGATAGAGAGACAAAAATAATAATAAATAAGAGGAGAGTGTACAGTGCGATAGATCATGGAGCTAGTAGAGTGCGGATGCGTACGGAAATACGACATTTGTTTAGTTGACTAGTGAGCCGTGCGCGCCTTCTCGCCTCGCAAGATAAACCAAATAATCCATCAGATCGAGGCACATTCAAGACTTGAATGTAATAGAGTGAAATAAGAAGAAATTAGTACAATTTGTTGGGATTATTTGTACTTGTACGATCATCTCTTCCCTCGTCGTCCTCTTCCTCCCCCTTCCTATTTCCCCCATCGTTTTCCCCAGTTTTCCCTAAACCCGGCAGCAGCAGCTCGCCATATCGATACAAGCCAGAGTCGCGGTGGTGACGACGATCCCCTCCTTTCTCCTTTTTCATTGCTCACACGACTCTCGTCCGTCCTATTCCATCGTTGGCTTTTCGCTTCATGAATGTCGTGCGTTTGGCACGTAGTGGGGGAAAACAAGCCTTGTCGCCGTTCGCCGTCGTTGTCCTCATCCTCGCCCTCGTCCTCGTCGTCCTTTTTTACCACCTAATACATATATCGTACTCGTCGCCCAAAAGAAATTTTATACATGTGGGATTATGTCGAGCTTAAAGATCGGTAAGAAACAAACATTTTTACGCTCTTACTAGTTCAATTTTTCATACTTTAATCATTATGTTTTTCATATTTCGCGTTTCAAAACTACGCTCGCTCTATTATCTTCGCCGGACTGTAAAGACCCAACGGGGAAACCCTTCGATCTTTCCAACTGACGAGTTTTTTTTACTAGTTCGCTGTAGCCTTGTGTAAATCAGTTGTGCACGTTTCATCGTTTGTGTGACAGTCCCAATTATTTTTCTTTGCCACATTAAAACTGCGACCCCTACAAAATATTTTTCGGCACATCGGCATCGACGCTCGACGTAATTACGATCTATTCACGAGCATCGAATTCTCCGAAGCCCCTAAGGCAACTTAAGACGTGCAAGAATCATTGAATCAATGGGAAATATTCGCCTGGCTCGTCGTCAAAGCGTCACATCAACGCACGCTGACAGCCGAGTTTTACGAGTCCGATGTGCCAGAACGTCGTTATACACGGAAAAACAAATCACACGACCATTTTTTCTCTCCGGCACGAACTTTGTTGTTGTCTTAGCGACAAGTTAAAAAAATTTTAATTCCTTGCCTAATTCGATAATGTTTTGATGTTGTTTGCACGTTTTGGGTTATAACAGCCCTCCCCATAGACGAGTGAGATATTTGCCCGTAGAAATAATTCCATAAGCTTATGCGTAGCGTTTCTTTGAAGAGACGGGGATTAATTAATTCCAGTAACTCGGCTGCATGAAATTGTGTTGAGTTAGTTATGTGAAAAAATACAAAAAAGAGGGTGTTTTGAGAATAGAATTTTGTCCACCGATAACTAGTTGCGACGACCGATCTTACGAGTCGTTTTTCTCCGTTTTGAAAAAAGAGCCACTAGTTTTTTTATCCTCTGTTTAGAAGAATTTCATTCGGGGAAAAACTGCACTGGGCAATAATCATAAAGAAAGTGTTGGCACAACATTGAGAAACGTTCGTAATGTACTTTCCGGGCCGGTCCTTCAGAACGATGGATCCTGATGCGAACATTGGCAAAGCAGCTGTCGTTCAGTAAAGCAAAGACACACGCACAGGGAGAGAGAGTTTGATGAAAAGACGGATATTAGGAAAGAGAATAACGAGAGCAAAGAAATAATAAAATATTATTGGTAAAAGTGGATAAACGCTAAATAATGAATGCCCGCTTCGATCACGATCACGCCGACCACACGACACAAGCTGTTTTGCAGATTCGCTCGAGTAGAACGTGAGCGGCGACGAACAAAATCGCGCCAATCTCAGACGTACAAACACCTCTGTATTTGCACATGGCAGCCATGAAGCATGGTACGTTTTTACTCTTGGTATATCGCTTATCGCTTTGAATGTAAATAATGATGCTGAAGTTTGCAACGTTGGAATGCATCGAAAAATATTTCATTTTATTCACAATTCGTTCAATTTTCAATTTCGTCCAAATTTGGTGACTGAATAATTAATTCAGCCAACGATGAAAAATCATTTCGTTGCATTCAAACGATGCAGACTTCAGGGTCATTGTAAATATTTTTTATTGGCGTGTTACATCTCTGGAGAGTGGCCGAGTAGAGAGTTTTGCTCTCTGGAGGGATGTAAGACGACAAGTGTTCGGAATTGGTAACCGGATCAGGGGAGTTGAGACGGCGAACGATGGGACTGACGGAGAGTTGTGTTTTGTAGGAAAGACAAGCCAGGACGACGTGTGTTACGTTGTCGCCAAGTACGATTACGGAGCGCAAGGGGCGCAAGAGTTGGATCTCCGTAAAAACGAGCGTTATCTCCTCCTGGACGATTCGAAGCACTGGTGGCGGGTTCAAAGCGCCCGCGGCCAAGCGGGTTACGTACCGAGTAACTACGTCAAGAAGGAAAAGCCTTCGCTGTTCGACAGCATTAAGAAAAAAGTGAAAAAAGGATCTGGTTCAAAGACTCTACCGTCGGGAAATTCGCCATCGCGCGCGGTCGAGTCTCCGATAATGGCAAGGAGATTGCCGGCGGACCCGAGCGAGGCGATAGGAACCGCCGTGGTCAAGTATAATTATCAGGCGCAACAAGCCGACGAATTGTCTCTGGTGAAAGGAACGCGAATTCTTATACTCGAGAAAAGCAACGATGGTTGGTGGCGAGGACAAAGCGGTACTCAAGCCGGTTGGTTTCCGTCGAATTACACGCAGGAAGAGGGCGATGCGGACGACACTCTTCACACGTACGCCATGGCCGAAAACGTCCTCGACATTGTTGTCGCTCTTTACTCCTTCTCCTCGAACAACGATCAAGAGTTGTCCTTCGAGAAAGGCGATCGTTTGGAAATTCTCGACCGTCCACCCGCCGATCCGGAATGGTACAAAGCGCGAAACGGCCAGGGTCAAATCGGCCTCGTACCTCGTAATTATCTCCAAGAATTGAGCGAATACCTGACCCAACCTTACCGGGAACGCGGCGGAGCCGGAAGCGGCGGAAGCATGGGAATCGGCGTCGGTGTTGGCGTCGGCGGTGGCATGACAACCAGCGAGATTGGAGCCGGTGATTCTCTCGAACGGAGGCCCGATCCCGGTGACCGACCCCACCTCGTTGGCAAGCCTTGGTACTACGGCAGCATCACCCGCTCGCAGTGCGACACCCTCTTGAATCAGCACGGCCATGACGGAGATTTTCTCATCAGAGACAGCGAGACCAACGTAAGTTGATCCTGGCGTCCAATTGCCGAACAAACTTTCCTTTTTTATTTTCACACGTAGCAACGACGGATTAAGGACGTTGGCTACATACGACAATATGATAAGAATTCAATTAAATTTCGTGATAACATTCTTAAGCAATTTTTTTTCAAATTTTTCGTCTACATAGTTGGCGAATAATTCGAGTTTACAAGATGCAAATGATCCTATGCATGTAAACTCTAGTGTTCAATTGCTCGATAACTGTGTAGAAGAAAAATCTGAAAAAATTTGAATATTCATCAAGAGACGCGGCAGCGGCCTCACGAATTCATGACAAATTCAAATTCCTCACGAAATTTCATGAAATTCTAATAATTTCGAACTTTGCTATGCTTTTAACTTGGCAACATTGTTATGTGTAGTCGGCTTCGTTAATAGGAATGATTTTTCGCAGATGGGAGATTACTCGGTCTCGTTGAAAGCACCGGGACGAAACAAGCATTTTCGAGTTCACGTGGAGGGTGCGTTGTACTGCATCGGTCAGAGAAAATTCCACACTCTGGATCAACTGGTGGATCATTATCAACGTGCTCCGATTTACACCAACAAGCAGGGCGAAAAGCTCTATCTGGTGCGTCCATTGCCGAAGGGTAACCAAAGCAGCAATGGCTGCTAAATCTCGATGCCGGCCAACTTGGTAACCGCGGGGAGGTTGACGATACTAAATAAAAAGGAGCTCCTTTCTCGAGCGTTTTAGGAACGTCCTCCCTTGCTGCCGACCCCCCTTTCCCATGCGGCGATACGCCGCCGCCTGCCTAGTAATATCACAATATCATCTCTCGTACCTTTATACATAACAATTAACACACGGATTCGTGAAACTCGTATATGATACTCTTACCATTATTTCTCCATTTTGACCGCTATTTAATTTATTACTCCGCGAGTTACGTCGCGATTAACCCGCTCGAGAGCTTCCGTTTACCCGGCTTCGTTCTATACCGAATCGGGTGACGTATGACGTGTGAAATATTGCGCGAAAGGGAGCGAGATATGCCTTGAAAAAACAGCAGCAGCAGCAGCAGCAGTGGCAGCAGCATAGGACTTTGAATTAGAAAGGTGGAAAAAGGAAAGGAGGAGAAAATAAATAATAAAAACGTAATAACGGCAGCTACGTGACAGCCATTCTAATTGACACGAGGGCTTATCTCTTTTTTTATATCGATGTAATTGTACTACGGTGACACGACTGATCATGTTATTACAATTTTATACTATATATATATACACATATATATAGACAACACATATTTTAGCCTGCAATTATATAACAATCGAATAATGATTATTATTAACGCAAGTACCGAAAGAAAACAACAATAACAAAGAAATATCCTCACGACGGATCAAACCGAACCCAAACGGTAATAAGTTGAAAAACAACAAAGACTATGAGTGTTCATTTGTGATTTTGTATTTATTAGAACGATTTTTAAGTAAATAAACCGTATTTAAGTGTGTAAAATGGGAGGACACTTTTCATCTGAAACGGGCGACCTGCCTGCTCGAACGATATTCAAGTTTGCTTCGTTGGGATGCAAACTAATTCATTTTTGTTTTTTCACTACCATTCACTATTAATACGCGACCTTTCGCTACCAATTATTGAACGATGTATTTTTGAGACTTAGAAAATAAGTGTGCCCTAAACATATCGAATTAAGGGTTTACTCACACATTTTGGAGGACCTCGAATCTAATTTAGTGAAATGATTTTCTCTTTATCGGTCTAGACTATTCGAAAATGTAATCGATTCCAAGAATTCATGACACTTTCAGAGAATGAGGCATTTTTTTTATTTAGAAAACTGCTTAAACCTCTAAATATTGGGTTTTTTATAACAGTCATCATTTGTCTTAAAGTTGAGACGGATTTGGATGAAATTTCATTCCGAGGATCTTCACACAATCATCTAGTCCTTATCATTGAAATTTTTGTTAAATACCAATTCGTTTGTAATAAAAAATAACAAGTTTGTAGGCTAAATCTCGATTTATCGTTTCAGCCCTCGTTCGCTTGCGAAAAGCCTTCGTTTTACATCAACGTTTATTTGTCACCTTTTTGGTCACCTCTCGCGGCAGATTTATGTCACGAGCGTCGTTGATGTAAACTGTAATGTTATTCGGATTATACGCTCGAAGGTTCCAAGACATCGATCCAAAAACCATTGACCTCTCCAAAAATTCTCCTCTGTATAGTCTCACTCGACAATTTTGCTCTTAATTTCATGAAAACAGTACAATTTCGTCTCCTGAACGTTTGCATCGTTTGAATGCAACGATGTGCTTTTTTATCTTTGGCTCAATTAATTATTCAGTCACAGAATGGTAGTTACTATGATAAAATGATCGATTTCTGTCACCCGAGAAAGCATCAGCTCGAAAAATTTGAACAACATTGAAAATTGAACGAATCATGAATAAAATCAAATATTTTTCGGTGCATTCCAACGCTGCAAACTTCATGAAGATTGAGACTCTTTTGCAAGAAAATTATTCCTTGGAATTCTACGCTATTTATGTGCTGTCCGTAAACCCTCAAAAAACATTCTGCTTGCGGCCCAACGAGGCAAACTTTGAAAGTCACCATTTGCGCGTGATGGATCCTGTAAGAATCGATATGTCGAGTGTGTGTTGTGTGGTGATCAGGGAAGGAGGAACGAGAGAGAGCAAGGGCAAGAATCGATCCAAGGTGAAATTAGTAAGATTAGTAGTAACAAATATTTATCTTTATTTCAACGTGTATATTATATATGATTCATAAATAAAAGTATTACGTCAGTTATGCGAATAAAGGGGAGTCTAGGAGGGCGGGGGGGTAAGGAAAAGCGTGCTCGCGAGAGGGGCATAAAAGTTAGAGGCACTGATTGCCAGCAGAGGTCATGTAAAATCATTGAGTCAGGACTAAACTACGTATACGTATTTTAGCGTTGCATTTTGTTGGTTTGTTCGTTCGTAAGTTGGCGCCTTGAATCATGCGATTCGCCTGGCTCGATCATAAGAAAGGATTGTTGGAATTTCTCGTCATATTGGCCACTCCGGTTCCCACCTGTCGAGGATCAAGTTTTTTAAAATGTGTGAAACGCCTCGTTCAAGATTTTGCATTACTTTCATGTTGCAAATATCGAATCAGCTGCTCACCATGAAAGGATTCGCGTGGTAAGACGACACGGTCGGCTGCCAAACTTTTCCAGAGAGCGGATTCGACAGTTGACTAGATGGAATTACATCCGCGGCACCGGGAGATCCAATTCCCACTACCCATTGAGATTCTACGATGATGGAGAATAAAAGATTTTCTCAACTCGGATCAACCTAAAATTTTTTTTTCTTTGCGAATACTCACCTCCACCGTTGTTCGACGACAATTGTCCCGTTCTGAAAGGATTTATTGAGTTGTTGCAAATTGGCCCGGCCCCGTTCTCCGACAATTGCGTCATTATGTTGTTGTTGTTGTTGTTTATTAAATTTGGCGAGGGTGGCCAAAGGTCGCCAGCTGCAAAAGGATTGGCGATCACGTGTGCCGTTTGATTGTGACTGGCCCAGATTGAGCTTGTTCCTGCGGAAAGAAAAAATCCACAAACAATGAAAACCGTTGATTTTTCCTGTCCACGCTTTTTTTTACTACTCGTGAGAAAGATTCTTTGTCACCGTTGAGATTGCCGTTGTTGCCCGACCATGGAGAAACCGTAGCGGCCGTTGTAGTTTTGTTCGACGTTGTTGTCGTCGTTGTGCTCGCCGTGGCCGTCGTCTCGTTTTTCAAGTGAGTTTGCTTCATCAGTGAATCGAGGTCCTTGAGAGCCGCGTATCTGTCTTCCGATTGTGGGGCGTTCGGGCCGTTGTTACAATTGGCCGAGTTGTACGATCCGAATGATTGATTGAAAAGCGACGACGACGAGGAAGATGAAGACGAGTTGGAGGTTTTGGTCGTTGTCATGGACCGATCGGCGTCTACAAAAAATTCATAAAAAAACTCAGATTTTGCCAGGTGCTCAGTCGTGTTGAGTTAAAAATCTCGACTCACTGTTGGAAGAATCGAAGGCGGGATTGTTGTCGAAATTTGCAAAGGACGGCTGTGGTAGAATCGTGTGCGTGAAACGCGGGCTCGTTGTTGCAGCAGCTTGGAAAGGATCACCGATCTTGGTAAAATTTGCCCCAAAATCAGGAGTGAAAGCAGCTTCAACGCTCTCCGATGAATTTTTGTTATTTCGGTTGCTCGGCGCGAGAGTAGCCAAAGTTCCTGCCTGTGGCACTCTCGGAATACTCGCTTGTGACGATCGTCCAACAATCGTCGAAGAACTCGCCGTTTGATTCTTTTGATTTGTATTTTGATTAGCAAGCGATGGATCCAAATACCATCTCTTGTGCTCGTACTTGGCGCTCATCAGATCTTTCATCTTTTGCTCATCTTTCGTATCGAGATTCTGAGGCAAACTCGAATCTATCAGAGCCAGCCAGATTCTCTTGCAGTATTCGTTTCCACGCTCTTTTATCAGATCTATCTCTTCTTGAGTGAACGTCGCCATCGATATGGATTTTACTCTGTGCGGAGGAGTCAATCCTCTCCTACGGCAAAAAAAAAACATTTTTGACCGTCAATTTAACGTTCTCACCCAAACGACACAGTCAAAAACACGTCGCAATGTTTTGGGCGTGAAAAAAACTTCTTTTTTGATTTTTCCAAAACTTTTCAGCTCAACAGATATTTTAAAAATTCGGGAATGGAATAAAAAACATTTTTTGTTGATAAACGTTGACAAACAACGAAATTATTTGCATTTGAAGGATTTAACTTTAACGGCATGTTTTTGTGCACTTGATCATGAAAAAAGACATTTATTGGACGTTTGATGTACAAGGACATTAGAGGTTTATTTATTACGAGGAAATGACGAAATGTTTCGAGAAATAATTGACAAAAATTGACGAGTGTAAAAAGTCCGGTGGCATGGGCAAAAAAGTCGTGTTCTGGTCGGACACGAGTCTGTATATCATTCCGTAAGTTTTGATAAGGAATTTGATAAGCCTTGTGCGCCCGATACGCGAGGATGACGGAGAGAAGAGAGAGAGAGAGGGAGGAAGAAAGAGAAAAAAGAAAGGAAAAGCGGGTAAATGAGGATGCGATTTCGAGAGATTTGTGCAAGTGCGCGAGATAATGAGAACGAGAGATCGAGTAGTTTTGAAGGCTAGTGGTGACGAATCACGCACGGTCAAGACGATCAAATAACAGAAAAAGCGATAGGCGAGCGAGGAAAGAGGAAATTTTTATTTCTGCTCCTATCTGTCACAGCGAGTACGTCGATTATTATTATTTTTGTTTTTTTTTTTTAACTTACAGCATGCCGGAACAAGAGGTACAGACGAATGAACCGATGGTCATGTTGACGTAGGTTGGTCCTCGCTGCCGGCAGTCGAAACATTCCTTGTTTGAGGTTTGCGAGACTAATTCACGCAATATCTTGAGATGTTTCTCGTCTTGCTTTCTCTTGGCGGACGCCATGATAATCCGATCAGCGACGACACGCTCGTCGTCGTCCTTCTCCTTCTTCTCCTCGTCGTTTCTCTTTCTTTTTAAATTCTTTGTTCTACGACCGCACTAGAGGACGATCGCGCGAACTGCAACGAACGTATAATTTCGTAGGTCGACTTGACGGACGAGACAAAACTGACTGATTCGGGGTTCGGAGCGACCACGCACTATACTACTTCGTCGACGACGAGTCACCATACCATAGAGATTGTTCAAAGAATGCCGTCATCGAAACATTCGCGTGAGCGTCCCAAAACGCAGCGCGCGCGTTGGACGTCGTCACTAGCCAGCAGTCACCACTTCGCCAGCCACCTTAGCACAATACCCACGGACAACACCGTCAACCACCCTCCCGCCCCGCACGTTCACTCGCTTTTTCCAGCGTCCAGCCTGCTGCTGTTGCTGCTCTACCGAATGACAAACTGAATAACCCAAACAAAAAAAAACGAGAGAAATCGCGCGCTGCTTCTCCTTCTTGCGGAATAGGTCATAAAAAAATCTCCCTTCCCCGCTCGTACGACACTCCGGAAATCATCCGCGACATATTCAATAGATATATATCATATGTGTGAGCTTTTGTAACGCTGTCTGTACCGTAATTGGTAAATCATGCACCCGCTCGGACAGAACTGCACCCAAAAATCGCGATGAGAGGTTCAAGAGACGACATGTTTTTAATTCCTATCGAATGCATCCCAATCTGGTGGAAATTTGCACAATTTATGGCGATGTGTAGGCGAAAAAAGATCGAAAAGAAAAATGATAATTATATCACCTCTGTGAAGTTTGCTTCCGGCATGAAACCCCATAAGATGAATTGGCGAGATACGGCCCTGCCTAAATTTTGGAGCTCCAAATCATATTCGGTTTTACACTTTTACAAGCAGAAGAGAAAAACATGCACAATTCTCCGCATTTCCCGGATCAAAGAAATATCAGGACTGAGTTCACACGAGAGTGTAAAGTTATGTGTACAAAAATTCTAACTGCTTTCGAAAAGCTTTTGGTTTTCTTTTTCAAATGCGAAAACTTGAGTGTGGCGGTTAACTTCGCAGAGCTGTTGGAAAAACATCGAGGCCGACTTTCCCGAGTGACGAATAAATGCGCATCTTGCGCGCATGATCAAGGAAATTTTTTTTTCAGTCGCCCCGTCGCGCGACCGACGACTCCGTCCCCCGCGCCCGTTCCCCGCCTGGTTCCTCCTCGTTCTCAACAGTTTCAAGCAAATGGCGTCTCACGGGTGGAGTACGTTGCGTCAAATTTCACAAATGATGAATGAATCTTAAGACAAACAGTGCATTATGACTGAATCAAGATTGAAATAGTTATCGGTAAGTGTAGCGAAGAGATTGATACACTTATGGTTACTCGTTCGAGTCTCCCGATCGAAATATCAAGTGATAATAGTGGCGCGGGCTATTGGTATGTAAACAAACATTCATAACTCGAGTTCTGTCACAAAGATCCCGAACCGGTCTAACAATCAACAAAACAAATTATTTCCACGCCAAATCGTTCGCAGGCTTTATCATAATCCTATATTGACCAAAAAACATTTGTTTACATCGAGTTAAACAGGAGAAAATTGAGTCTAATACGAGCGCGGAAATTCCGGTCGCACTATCCAATTGTTTTTTTCCCTCGCATACGCGCCTCGCATTTCGTTTTTTCCGCATTTCAACCACCAAGATATTGCATTTTGATATTTTTCATGCTTTTCCGCGATTATTAACAAAGTCAACAACAGATTATTTCGCTCATTTTGAAATTTCGTAGATTTGCACAAAGGTTAAAAAAGGAAAAAGGACAGCGATGAACGAAGTGAGCGGAGGAAAACAAGAGGGCTCCGGACCTTCGGCTTGGGAAGTTTTGACCAGTCAGCCGGTGTCTCCGTTGCCGGTTATGCATCATCACAACCATCATCATCATCTTCATCATCAACTCCATCAGAGCCCTCAGCAAGATGTTAAGAGTCCGGTCACTCCGGTCACTTTGACTCTGGCCGCTACCAAGCACGCCGCTCCGTTACCTCCCGTACAAGCCGTGTCCGAAATCACGCACCTTACGCAGCCGATTGCGGTGACGCATATGTTGAGTCCAGCACCTGGATTTCCGGAAGCCGAATTGTCGATGGAACTCCAGCAACAAGGATGGAAAAAGTTTTGGAGTAAACGAGAAAATCGACCATATTTCTGGAACAAATTGACAGGAGAATCTCTTTGGGTAATGCCCTCTTTGAAACCCCAGGTATTTTTCTTTTATTCCACATTAGCTAACAAAGTTGTCGAGAACGATCGACCCGTGAAATATGTCGCGGATTGAAAAATTGAAACTCATACATCGAAATAACAAAATATAAATATTTGTGACATTATTATTGGATCGATTTTGATTATTTGTGAAAAAGTCGCATCGGTGCGTAGAATTTGAGGGAATATCGAAAATTTGCAGTTTAGGCCCATCACGGATTGAAAAATTGAAACTCATACATCGAAATAACAAAATATAAATATTTGTGACATTATTATTGGATCGATTTCGATTATTTGTGAAAAAGTCGCATCGGTGCGTAGAATTTGAGGTAATATTGAAAATTTGCAGTTTGGGCCCAGCACGGATTGAAAAATTGCAACTCATACATCGAAATAACATAATATAAATATTTGTGACATTATTATTGGATCGATTTCGATTATTTGTGAAAAAGTCGCATCGGTGCGTAGAATTTGAGGGAATATTGAAAATTTGCAGTTTGGGCCCAGCACGGATTGAAAAATTGAAACTCATACATCGAAATGACAGAATATAAATATTTGTGACATTATTATTGGATCGATTTCGATTATTTGTGAAAAAGTCGCATCGGTGCGTAGAATTTGAGGGAATATTGAAAATTTGCAGTTTGATCCCATCACGGATCCCTTGGGCATCTGTGGAGCAGCTCCGGTGCCCGGGAATGGCACAATTCCCCCTGGCACTCCGGGAGGACCTTTGAAAAGACGAGCTTCCGACGAGGGCAATGCCTTGCCGGTAGTGAAGAAATTTGTTCTAGCGTACGTAACCGAATTAATTGAAGTGGAAAATTTTTAGTGAATGCTGTTGTTTTTTTTTATCATGGAAACAGGACCGAGATTTTTATTATGGTATTAAATTTTGTACAGTGGTCCGTGGGACTTGGAAATCCCGACAAATGTGATAATTTACGAGAGGGCGCCGTCGAATCTGTTGCACGTACATCCGGACGCGGAAGCTTTACGTTGCAGTTTACTGGCAAAATTACGTCAATGTTATCAAGAGTTGTGTCACACTCGAGAAGCGATAGACGCCCCAAAAGATTCGTTCAATCGTTGGTTGATGGAGCGAAAAGTAACAGATTGTGGTTCGGATCCGTTGTTGCCGAGTCAATGTTTCCCGGAAATATCGAAATCGATGTACCGGGAGGTGATGAACGACATACCGATAAAGTTGGTCCGACCGAAGTTCACAGGAGACGCGCGTAAGCAATTGTCGCGTTATGCGGAAGCGGCGAAAAAAATGATTGAATCGAGATCGGCAACGGCAAACAGTCGGAAAGTTGTCAAGTGGAACGCCGAAGACACGTTTCAATGGCTGAGGCGTACGGTTGGCGCGACCTTCGACGATTTCCAGGACCGATTGGCGCACCTGAAACGACAGTGTCAGCCGCATTTAACGGAAACAGTTAAGAGTAGCGTCGAAGGAATTTGCCTAAAAATATATCACCTTTCGACCGATTATGCGAAAAAAGTGAAAGAGAAAAATAATCAGATCCTCAAGGACAATGGTCTTGGAGACGTCATACCGCTCGGTGGACCAGCCAGCACGCAACGCAAAGTATGGTGTTATCCTGTTCAATTTTCATTGCCAGCTCCGCGTTTGCCACAAATTGAATATTTACCCGAACGCGAACAAACGATGCTGCGTTATCACGGTGACACAATGTGCATCAACAATATGCATTTAACGAAACTGGAACATCTTTATCGTTACAATTGTTTCGATGACAAAAAGTTCGAAATGTTTTTACCCCGGGTGTGGTGTATGCTTAAGCGTTATCAAACTTATCTCGGTGTAAACGAGGGACAAGCCTCTCAAATGGCTCTGCCGGTAACCGTATTCGAGTGCCTTCATCGTTCTTTCGGGGTTACCTTCGAGTGTTTCGCTTCCCCTTTAAATTGTTACTTCAGGCAATACTGTTCGACCTTTGCCGACACCGATTCGTACTTTGGCTCGAGAGGACCGTTCCTCGATTTCAGGCCTGTCACCGGCTCCTTTCAAGCCAATCCGCCCTACTGCGAGGAACTCATGGAAGCGATGGTCAATCATTTCGAACGTTTGCTCGCCGATTCACCCGAACCACTTTCCTTCATCGTTTTTCTTCCCGAATGGCGGGATCCCGCCCCGAATGCTCTTATCAAATTGGAGGGCAGTCATTTCAAACGTAAACAAGTCGTCGTACCCGCAATGGAGCACGAATACAGACACGGATTTCAGCACGTCATGTCCAAGTGCGTTTCTTCACTAAATAATCTTCAAACTCTGAAAACACGTATCAAAAACGTGTCAATGTTGAAAAGTTAAATTTTCACATTTCGCACGAATCACATTAATGGATTAATCGGAAATATTCATTTTCAGGGGCGATGTAAATATTAGAGCAGCTCACGGCACGTTGGTAGTTTGGTTGCAAAATGCGGCTGGTGCTGGACGTTGGGGACCGAGCGACGAACGCGTAGAGTCCCTACTCGAGGCTTGGAGACCGGGACGAGAAAGGGAACGGGACAGGCAAGAATTGTTGTCTCCTCCAAGGCAAACGCAGCAAGCAATGCCCTCGACTCCGATACCAGCGCCGGTGACAGCGGCGACGCCGGTGACGAGTCCAGCGGCGACGGTTCCGCCTCCTCTAATGTCGGTCCCGGTAGCGCATCCGATCTGAGTTGCACAATTTTCAAGAGACTCGCGCGCAGTCAGGGGTACGAGATGATTCTTATTCTTTTACATTTCTTGCCGTTCCCTCGTCATTATAAATATCGAATCGTTCAATTTTTTGTTCGTCTTCCGTCTTTCCTCTCCGTTTCTTTAACGTCTCGCTCGCTTTTCTCTAAGAACTCAAACTTCATCTTCAACATCTGATTTGATTAAAAAACAAACAAAAAAACGGATTTTCTCGTGCCTCTGGGACGTCGCAAGTTTCGGACAGTGTCGAAAGTTTGTCACGAAGGCAAACCAATGGCCCTAATTCGTATGAAAAAATCTCTTCAATATTTTACAAAGCATTACAGTAATGAATATTAACAGATAAAGAGAGATATATATGATTAATGTATCTATTATATAGGTATGAAAGAAACCTATTAATGGAAGATCCGTAGATTGAGTTCGGTCCGATCGTTCGAACGTTGTTAATTGTTGAAGATGAGAAAATGTATCAACGACTAGAGAAAGTCTGCGGATCATGAAATAACAATTGGACATATACTTGCCGTGCAAGCTGAGAAAATGGGAATTTAGCGTTTTTTTTTTCTTAATTTACGAATTGAATTTCAACGAAACAATTATATAAATGTGTATATATAAAAAGATATATATATGCATTGCTAATATGAATTCTGATTGGTGTAAAAACTTGGTTTCGGCACAATTGGCATTAAATGCAATTAAGCATCCCTCTCGTACGATTTACACCTCGCGAAATATTCAATATTTTCAAAGAGTCCATCTACGGAAAGTTTCATCCGTTATCGATCGCAACACCCACGCACTTTCGTACTATTATAACGATTATTTTCATTATTACTAATATCATTACAATTATTATTATTATTATTATTATTGAACACGTGGAAAAGAGACAAACAAATGATAATAATGGCAATGGTTAAATTTTTCCGTCGCAGTCGCGATAGATTATTGTAATTATGAAAAAAAAGAGAGAGAAAAAATACACGGTAATACATATATATTTTTTTAATTGGGAAAATGTTGAGCCGCGTCAAGCTTTTCGCTAATCCAACGAGCATTTTTCTCATCATTTCAATCCGTCTCGTTTCATCATGCGACACACAGCATATCGCACAGATCCGTAACATCAACCATTCTCCAATTTAAAATTACTTTATTTTGTACGAAAATGGATAGCCGAAGGAATATTCGTCTTCGATCATTTTGCATTCGGGCATCGTTGATCCCTCACGCCACACACACACACACACTTGTTGAACGTAAAAACACAAAGCTCAAAGAAAAATTCATATGGCAACCTCAGCAGCTTACTTTAAGTTACTGCAGCAACGAAACACGACAATTCAGACTTGATTCGTGCGTAGAGCTCCGTTGAATCGCATCACTGGAGAGAATAAAAAAAAAAAAAGAGAAAATAAAAACACGCATATCGTTGAATGTGTTTGTGCGACCAAAGTTAAAAACGTTATGCTTCACGGCAAAAATTCTCGTTGATCTGATTAGAATGAAAAGAATGGAAAAAAACCAAGAAAATACTTGTATGTGTATATATTATAGAGAAAAAAAAACATGACATTCGATGACTGTTTATGGAGCGCAAATGGAACACATTATTTTCACGTTTGGTATGTCGAATAAGGAAAAAAAAGTAATGCAAATGCGTTTTTGTCGTTTGTAACTTGAAAAAGCATCGATTTGAGAAATTTTATCCCCTGACCGACGACCATTATTGTCTTATAGATTTTGTACATTTTTATTAGCGTTAGAGTGTAAATACTATCCAACCCACATGTAATGATTCTCGTATTTACGGCTATTTATGCTTAATCAATAAATAGTACGTGAAACAATACACAAATTCAAATGTCTGACGAGAAAAATACGAGAGAGGGCAAACAACATAAGCGTCGGTTGTTCAATAAGAAAAATAGTTGAATAAACGAGTAAGCTTTACGTTAATTAAGGCAAAGATATATATAGGAATACGTTAGACTCGCGGCTTTTCAAAGTTCTAGCCGTCAAGATCACAACGAAATCTTTTTATCCGTCGATTTTGTCACTTTCGGTTCTCAATCGCTTTTCTGTTTGATTTAACGTATTTTCACTTTGCTGCATACAACAAAAAACTGTAACATTACTAATGGCTTACAATGTAAAAAGGATTCCGTTGGATTTGCAGGAAGCAAATCCCGAAATTGCTCGAACTGCAAGTTTCATTTTTGCGAATTTTCACTTTAGTGCAAATTCTTTGTTTGCCACTAACGGCTTTTAGTTTCTGCTGATATTTTTTCTGTTTTCGAAACACTGTGCTATTTTGACCGTGCAAACATATTGAGAAGCGCGAAGCTCCAGAGTTCTCGCTCTCCATCTCTCTTCGTATGTTTTTTTTGTAAGTTGTGAACGTCTGTTCGTTTCTACGACACCGGATCACGGAAAAAAAATCATGCGTGCATGCAGTATGGTATTTTTTTTTGTTTAGAGATAATTTCATTAGAGTTGTAATTCTTCGGTTTGTAAAAAATGGAGAGTGGAAATCTATGGATTGTGTAAATGTCGAATGAACGTAGTTGAGGAATAATCCGGCAAACGCGCGATAAATTTTGTCCAAGACGGTCGCGTTGGCATAAAAAAATTGTAAATTTCTATGAAAACAATATATTTAAAGATGAAAACTGATGGAGACTACAAATTTTAATATGATGTAAATTATAATAACAAATGTTACACAGATAGAAAATAAAAGATGAAACGATTTTGTCTTGTTGTTGCGTATCGATAAGTTTTAATTGGGCTTGCAAGGAAATATGTTGTTTATAGAATCGAGGAGATGGTGAACATGGTCGTTAGGAAAAACGAGCTCGTATATTCCATTTTCTCGAGTATCATCAATCATGTCAATTAATACAGTTTTTGCCTGCTTGAGGTCAAAGTAACAATGTTGCGGACCAATCTTGCAAGTTGTACTATTTTCAGCATCTTCACCATCCCCCAAAACTTTAAATCTTTCCTCAATAATGAAAGACAAAAATTTGTAGAATTGGGAATAATTCATGCCGTGGGATGCCGCGAGCATCAGTTGACAATGACTTGTCCAATCTTCCATGTCTCGACAATCTTCAACTTCTCTCATCACCGCTGTCAATTCGCTCCGCAACGACTGCCACGAATTCCAAACGTTGCAACCGTTTATCCAATTGTGATTCACCGAGATCGTATCCTCCTGTTTCAAAATTTCGATTATTTTTATTCCCAAATTAATAAAACATGATACTGCAGCGACCATTTAACAGAAACATGAAAAACGTGGAGCCAACATTTGTACATGTGTTCAAAGAGTCAATAAACATTTGTACTAAATTCTGAAAGAACAAACTTGATTTTTCATCTTTATTTTATTCCAAAAGTCACTAAAAAAAAACAGTATCGTAGTCTAGATTGCAGATAAAATCGATGACCTTGTAATTCAATTTGAATTTGATTAATTATTATTAGTTTGCGAATATAAAAATGCGAAAATGCTCTTTACCAAGTTCCAAACCTGATGATGCCATCCAGAAGGTACGAAAATAACTTGCCCCTCATTTTGTATTATTTCGAAATACTTGATAGTTTTTCTATTGTAACTTGGATACTTTGTACAGTTTTGTAATAATTGATCGTTGGTGAAATCGAAACAGAGTTGCCCATGGCAATCTCGAAGAGTATCTTCCTCTCCAGGAGGGAAAAGGAGCCATTTCTTTTTGCCAACTATATTCGCTGACCAGCTGTACGAGGAAAAAACATCCGCGTGGAAAGGTGTCCTAAAAATTTGTTTATTCATGCTAAAATTGTGGGTTTGACTTGACACGAAAGCGACAGAAAGTTGATGTGAAATACAACGAGATACCATGTGCCTCTTGGTCCCATGTAAACGAACATGTAGTCGTCCTTGAGTTCCGGATGAGCAGTGTAATATTCGTTGAGCCAATCTGAGGCAAAATACTTGGGAATATTGTACAAACAAAGGCTTTTGAACTCCTTAACGCAGTGCCAATCTTTCAGATACAAAGCCTTCATGTCACACGGATAATCTCTGTCTCTGTATTCGTTCCAATAATCCAAATAATTTCCTATTGTCATGTCATTCTTTAACTGTGCATTGTAGTATTTTTTGTCGCAATCCGCAACAGGTGCTTTACAATTTCCTACGAGAATCACAAAAGGTGAAAATCGATGTTGAAAATGGAGTAAAAAGCTACATTTTTGACAAGAAGGGCTGGTAAAAAAAACGAAAATCTTTCGTGAATCGTAAGGAGTAAATTGGTTTTAATAAAACACTGGACCACTAATTGGACAAACGTGTGTTTACTCATACCAAATAGTTCCGAAAGGATTTTGAAATTTGGCGCCCCATTCATATTCCACTCTCGCCTACATCGCCATTCCCGAGTAATATCCGATTGGAACACACATGGTCGATTTTCTAATAGATAATTTGTAAAAAACTGGCTGTACGTAATCGAACAATTCTCACTTAATCCTGGTTCAGTTTTTTTCTTATTAGTTGATACTGATACATTGTAATCAGCTATTTCTATTATGTCAGCCATAATTCGGGTGCATGTGATGGTCAGCTAATGGCGCTGGTGTCTAATCACACATAGAAACAGAAAATTGGGTGTGTGTGTAATTTGACTCGGTGGAATTAGTTTGATGAACCGAGACGAACCATTTTGTTCGTAGCTTAGAAAATTAACATTTTCCAATGAATTTTAATTATCGGCACACTTTTCATATAGAAATTTCATTTAGAATTGCGTTTAGAAAATCAAGCAACTCGAGTCCGTGTGGATACGCATGCGTAACTGAGATCTTGAAATTGCTAATGCACGACGAGACCGGATAGGTCAGTGAGGTCAAGGAATGGCCAATGGCGTATGGGTTTTCCGGGGCTAGGACGTATGACATCGACACTCGTCATAACCTCTCAATTGTTAATTTGACGTAGAGATAGATATTTACAGGGATCAAGGAAATTCAATAAGTCGAACTCTTGTCAAATCAGAACGCGATTTATTGAAAAAATCCCAACAGCACGATGGCTGTGGCAAAACAAAACGTTAAAAAGTTGAAGTGGGCGTTGGATTTCTCTCACAAGTGTGTATTTCAAATACGACTAGTCTAAACAATCAAGCAGTATCTCGAAAGCAGGTTCGCGATAATCATAAGATTTATTATTCAAGGAATAAACAAGACAAAAATGCAGATTTGCCTTCACCCCCTGGATACACACCGTCTGCAGCACTTTTGCAAAATACAGAATTGCAAAGAGACAACGATTCTAATCATCTCATCATTAAAAAATCGTGGGACTTGGCTCTCGGCCCGTTGAAGCAAGTTCCCATGAACTTGTTCATTATGTTCATGGCTGGAAATTCTATATCCATTTTCCCTATCATGATGGTCGGCATGTTAATAACCAGGCCCGTCAAGGCTCTCTTCTCCCTCCAACAAAGTAAGCACTCGTCTTGTAATACAGCATGACGATTATTTTTCTCCCATTAACCCTTTGAGTGGACGCCTCCCTTGAGTGCATATCGGGTCAATCTGACCCAACGTGTTTTTTAATGTTGTATTCCGATAAATCTACGTTTTTTTCTTTTTTCTAAAGCCATGAATTGATTTTTTGATTCAAACGAAAATTAAATGTCAATTAATCGGTGAAAAAAACTGTTTGGGTCAAAATGACCCAGCGAGCTTTACAACTCGACGGACAATTGAATCAAGTCCCAAAGATTTGAAATTCAAGATTGTTTATTGAGTTTGTAAAAAACTGACTTTTTTTTCATGCTTCCCTGGAGAGCATGAAAAAATAATAATTAACCGACATTGAATTCTGTTGCAGCTTTCAAAGTGATAGAAGGGACTCATGTATTTGGACAAAAGTTTGTGTTTTTCCTGGGACAATTGGTCAACATAGCGCTTGCTCTATACAAATGTCAATCAATGGGATTACTGCCTACGCACGCTTCGGACTGGCTGGCCTTTGTCGAGCCGCAAGCCAGAATAGAATATTCTGGCGGAGGTCTCGTCTATGTCTAGTTCATTGGCCTCGAGAGCCGCAAACGCTTCACAAGCGATTCGACGATCCTGGACTGCTAGACGATGCTTTTACGAGTGGGGGAGACAAGGAAATGGAAAAAAAAATGGTGTACAGTTTGTAGGAAGCTTATATTGAAGAAAGCAGAATGTCAACAAAAATATACGTAACTGTAAAACGAGTCATTATTTACAATATCCTTTACATCCTGTTATCATGCTCTTATCGTCGAGCACGTTCGTCGCTGCGTAATTACTCCTTTTTATGCTTGTCCGTAAATTCTTTAAATCGCTCCAATATCTTGGAAGGATCGTCCACTCTCGGTACCTGAAATGATTTATTTACCGGGAACAGTTTTAAAAAAACCATTAAAGTGAATTGTGCAACAATTTTCAGGCAATGAATTGTTAAACGTCAATTACCTCGTAATTTTGGCTTATGTACAATCCGGCATAAATTCCAATCCCCAAAGTTATCTGCAACAAGATATTTTCATTGTTTATTGAAAATTCACTCAAGGTGATTTCAGTGCGTTGAAATATTGGGAAAAGCTTTTGAATCGAGAATTTTTCTTTGTTAACAATTATTCGATGGTGACGGGTGATGTTTTAGAACTTCTAAGATGATAAGAAATGAGCTAAGGGAACAAACGTCAGTCGTACGTCATTTCTATTTCGAGTTGGAGCTCGAGAGACAAAAGGAATGCCTTTCAATATTTTGAGAATTTTATTTGAGGTTATGATTTGAGATAAAATGTTAAGCATGTTCCGTCGAGTTAAAAAACATGTAGGCTCACCAAGAATTTGAACATTTTGCGATGCAGGTGGAGGAGCAACCTCGATCCGAACGATGAAAGGTTTACCACAACGAAAGATCAAAATATTCGCAATGAAATTCTTCGCCTTCGCTAGGCCGTGTTGTAAACACCTGCGTCTGACAGATGATCTCTGCGATCTCTGATTCGCTTTCTTATTATTATTATTGTATTATTTCTTGCTCGTTTTCCCCTCCTCTCGTGTTTTTGCGTGTTGTGAATTTTGACCTTTCGTAAGCTGCGCAAACTGCTCGCGCCTGTATCTCAACGAGTGCCGCCGTCTCATGAACTTCCGGTACGGCGTACGCAAATAGCCCAATTTTGTCATACGTATTTTTCCCGCCGTAAAAATGATCCTCTCGACGATCCTTGCTTTCCCATGAATACGCAGGCGCGTCGAAAAAGCATCGCTCGGCTCGGGCTCGTTTTCGGCGGCCGTGCTTGCCTTGCACGTGTTATGTTGAAACGTATATTTTTGTCTACAACAAATACAAGTCTGCATGGTGAGTTTAAAGTATCAAAGGAATAAAAATTGAGTTCCATCACGCTAGCGATCGAAACGAAAATGATTTCTCCCAAAGTTCCGAGTTACTGATCGAGTAACCAAAATCCTGCTGTTTTTTAGGTTAACGTTCACGCAAAACAATGGTCCGACACAACAATCAGCTGCCGGATAATCTCCCACAGTTACAAAACCTTATAAAACGTGATCCAGAGTCTTACAAAGAAGAGGTACTTATTGCACGATAAATAAATAACAATCTATTCTTCAATTTTTCTAAAACAAGTACGATCGTTTTGCTTCCAGTTCCTGCAACAATATCGTCACTACAAATCCACCTTGGAAGTGTTTCGTCTCACTCCTGACAAATTCAACAAGAGCCTCGATGAGTTGTCCATATTTTTGGCCCAGGTGAGCATCTCGCTTGATTTTTTTCATTCTTTCATAAAATTCGACCCAAAACCCCCAAGTGGACAGCGTCGTTTTGACATAACCAATAACCGAGCCATTTTCTAAAACTCCGTAATGCAAATCCGACCGAAAGTCCGAGTTGGCGCATGTTTCCTGTCTCTTGACTCGACCCGATTCCTTCCACGGCAAAGAAAACAATTTCCTCGAGTCTCAGAAAGTAAAATATCGTAAAAGTAGATGCAAAGCCCAAAAATTTTGTTACGAGAATTTCCGTTTCTCTTGCAGGTGTAAAAACAGGCGTTTTTCAAGTCGGCAATCCTCGTACATTTAGCTTTAACGATTGTCGCCTTGTGAATGAAAAAAAAGAATAAGAGAAGAAAAATAATTTGCTACATTCGCTGCTGATTGGGAAAGGAGAATCATAATGGAGGGAGGGTGTTTATCGTTGTTAAAAAACGAGATATTGTGCAGGGACAATGTAATGAGAAATTTGTACTCTCTTATCGGGAGACCGGACGAGCCGTTGCCGGAGAGTTTGTTTCTCTACGGCCATGTGGCTACTGGAAAATCGTTGATAATCTCGAAAATGTTGGAGCATATAATGCCGAACAATCGCAGCATCATAAATTGTATCGAACATCCGAACGGTCGACACATTTACGAGTATATACTGTTGGATTTGGCGTCTGAGAAACTTTCCTCCTCAGATTCATACAAAGTCAATAACAAGTGCGACAATTTTTTGGGTTTTGTATCGGCACTAAAAAGCTTTGCTTTGGAAGATGCTCGTCCGATATTTATTGTGTTTGACAAGTGCGATCGAATGCGCGATATGGACGCGAACATTTTGCCCGGTTTCTTACGACTGCGTGAACTGTCCGGTGTCAACGTTTGTACGATTTTCATTAGCGACATTGTGTGGGAAAAGTATCACGTTAAAATGGGAATGCTCGAACCAATAAAAATCCACTTTCCTCAGTACACTCGAGACGAGCTGGCGCAAATATTGTATTTTTACAAACCGGACAATTATTATGGGGAAGCTTTTTATAAAAACTATTTGAACTTATTCCTCTCGGTGTTTTTCCGATTTTGTCGCGACCTGAACGAGTTGCGCTATATGGCGAGGATTAATTTTTCGAAATACATTGAACCGATCGAAACTGGTATTTGCAATGAAAACGACGTTGGCGCGCTCTGGAGAAATATTTCCAACGTTTTGAAAACGAATCTCGAAGTTATTTACTTGCGAGTGTCGAGTGACGATTTCGTTCAACGCACGCAATTGTCACAAGAAATTGAATCGACCACGCGTCTGGCTCTCAGCTTTGAATTACCTTACTACGCGAAATTTCTATTGATTGCTGCTTATTTAGCTTCGTATAATCCAGCCAAGGAAGACAAGCGCTTGTTCGTCAAACAAAGCGCTAAAACGAAAAAACGTAAAACAGCAAGTAAAAAAGCTCAAGTTATGAACACGCATTCGGGACCAAAAAACTTTCCGTTAGATCGTATGCTTGCTATTTTCTGCGCAATCGTCGATGAGAACGTTGACTTGAATGCAAATTTACTCGCTCAAATACCGACCATGTGCCAGCTTGGATTATTGGCCAACGTAGGGGATAGTAATTTGGACGAACCGAAATTCAAGTGCTGCGTTAGTTACGATTTCGTCACCGTTATCTCGAAAACAGTCGGTTTCACTATTAAGAATTATTTATACGACTTTATACATTAATTTGTGTGATAACCATTGTCACTTATTTATTTTTTCAATAAAATTTTCATGCATTTTTAAATCCTTAGATATTTCATGAAAATCCACATCCCGATCTAACTTTTTTCGTTATCCGCGTCTCTCGTTGTAAAAACCTCCGAATCCTGAGCATATTGTCATTTTTTTTGTATCCAAGGTGGCCCATTGTTACGCCGAGGAGCTTGTCACGTATCCACAGGAAATTGTCGACATTCTACAGACACACAACACGATACTCGACAATGAAATGCGCATGGTAAGTCCCGTAACGTATTTTTCTCATCCTTTCATTTATTTATTTTGGTTGCAACGTTTAGGAATAAATAATTAATGAAATATTGTATTTTACAGACACTTTGCCGAACTTTGATTCTACTGAGAAACAAAGGACTGCTCGAGCCAACGGCTCTTCTCAGTCTTTTCTTCCAGCTTCTGCGATGTCAAGACAAAGCTCTTCGTCAATTTCTCCAAAACCACATAATAACGGACATAAAGAACGTGAACGCAAAGCATAAAAATGCGAGAGTCAACACCTCGTTGCAAAATTTCATGTTCACGATGCTGAAAGATTCAAACGCACGAGCTGCCAAGATGTCAGCCGATATAATGATCGAGTTGTACAAGAAAAACGTGTGGAACGATGCCAAGACTGTGAACGTCGTAGCAAGCGGTTGTTTTTCAAAAATCACCAAAGTCATGGTAGCATGCTTGAAATTTTTCCTTGGCACGGATCCTGACGAGAAGGATAGCGACGATAGCGACAGCGAGGATGAGCCAAACGTCAAGGAAGTCGCGATGGCGAATAAGGTGAACAAGAAGACAAAGAAACGTGAGAAACAGCTGAAAAAAGTGAAGCAGTTGTTCGCTAAATCAAAAAAGAAAAAATCAAAAGCACCTCAATTCAATTTCTCGGCATTACACTTGATTCACGATCCTCAGGGCTTCGCTGAAAAATTGTTCAAACAATTAGAGAAGAACAATGATCGATTCGAAATAAAATTGATGTCTCTCGATGTGATATCGCGTCTCATAGGGCTTCACAATTTGTTTCTCTTCAACTTTTACCCCTACATACAACGTTTCCTGCAACCGCATCAACGAGAAGTTACCAAGTTGCTGCAATTCGTGGCCCAGTCGTCCCACGAGCTCGTACCGCCAGAAATTCTCGAGCCGGTTCTCAAAACGCTCGTTAATAATTTCGTAACTGAGAGAAATTCCGGAGATGTAATGGCAATCGGTTTGAATGCGGTTCGAGAAATTTCAACGAGGTGTCCACTCGTTATGAACGAAGATCTTTTGAGGGATTTGGTTCAATACAAAAATTATCGCGAACGAAGTGTCATGATGGCGGCCAGGTCGTTGATCTCGTTGTTTAGAAATACCATGCCGGTGCTTTTGCACAAAAAAGATCGTGGCCGACCTACCGAAGCAACTGCTGCACTGGAACCCTTGAAATACGGTGAACTTCAAGCCAAGGATTTTGTTCCTGGTGCCGAAGTTCTTCTGGAGAACGACGTGCACGACGATGGAGTAGAAATTGATAGCGACGATAGCGACGACTGTGACGAATGGGTGGACATCGAGCACAGTAGCGAAGAAGAAATCGATGAGGACGGGGACGAGGAATGCGACGACGAGGACGACGAAGACGAGGACGAGGACGAAGACGCAGACAGCGACGAGGAAGAAGATGGCAGCGAAGACGAGGAAATCGGCGAAGTGAGTAAAGAAACTTCGAAAAAGCGTAAGCACGAGGACGACGAGGAAGATTCGAGTCCTCGAAAAATGCTCAAAACTGAAGGAGGAAACAAGCGAATAAAAAAAGTCAAGAGAACTAAATTGGACAGAAAGCGAGAAAAAATGGAAAGACTGAAAAAAATGAAAACCGTTAAAAAAGTGGAAATGAATGCGGAAAAGAAAGAGAAAGCCTCGCAAATATCTGTCGAGCGTTTGCTCACCGATGAAGATTTCAAGAGAATCGACATGGCATTGGTAAAACAGCAAATCACTCATGCTAAAAAAGGAGGTGCAAAGAAAAACGTTCAAGAAGAACAGCGAGGTGAGCTTGTTAAACTCGGCGACATTGAAAATATATACAAGAAACGAAAACACGATAAACAAGCACGTATGGAGAGCGTAAAGGTAAGAAATTTACATTTTTCTTCTTTGGTAATATTTTTTATCCATGAAAAGAAATCTGATTAGCTTGAAATGTAAAATTAACAAATTATGATCAAAGGGAAAATTGTATTAAGCCGAATACCGTTGTCGATTGCAGGAAGGACAACAGGGAAGGGAGCGATTCGGTTACAAGGACGGACGTCAAAATCCTCTCTGCAGTAAAACAAACCGAGAGAAAAAGAAGACCAAGGCTTTCCAAATGATAAAGCACAAAATAAAGGGCAAGACCAAGAGATCGTTTAAAGATAAGCAAATTGCACTTCGCAATCATCTAATAAAACAAAAAAGGATGAAATAAATGATTACACAAAGAAATTATAACATTGGCCACAATCCTGTAATTAAACGATGTGAAAATGAGATTTTGTCACTTTTTTAAATCAAATTTCCCGCCATGGCCAGAATTAGTTCCGAAATCGACGTTTAGAGGCGCAGCGATCGGGCTAGAGAACGCGAGTCGCGTCTAGCGCCCCTATCGTTTGTTTGGTCAACTTGTACACTCAACACACGCACAAATTAGCGTTGACGGTTCACAGAGCTATGGACCATCATCGCAAAGTGTACTTTACGTGAATATAGTTTGTGAATTCCCATGCAGTGGTATTGACGTGACATTTCTCGCGAGTCTATCGGTCACAACAACAACAATCGTTTATAATTCAGTATAAAGAGTGTCTTTTGGATGAAAATAAATCGCATATCCGGCGAGGATGTTGATCAAGGAAACACAACAATGGAACGGCTTCGGCGATTCCAATTTTGAGACGTTTCCAGAACTTGATTCATTGGGTAAGTTTTCATGACTAATCCGTCTTTCGGCCAATAATCCCCTGATCGCGTCTAAAAAACGTCAAAACTTCGAATTAACGCGCATATCTGAAAAGTGCATTTTTCCTCCCGATCCTTCGGAATTGAGAGCCTGCGAGTCCACCAACGCGAACGAGTAGCGTAACAGTAAAAAATTAATAAAAACTGATACACCGAATGGGCGTACGTACTGTCAATCGGCATGAGAGATAAGTCTTAGATAAATATTTAATGCATATGTGGCTCCGGCTTGAGCGAATAGATACGCACGTGCTCCTTCTCTTCCATACGGTATTTCGTACACTTTATCGTTCGGAAAAACCGCATTATTTCCCCTCGACGATTACACCGAGTGGATTTAAACTTTTTTTGCTCCCGTAATCCTGGTTCGTGCCCAAAACGACATTTTGATACGCAGCGATAAACAAAATTTAAAAAAAAGTCTCGATTAGTCGAAACTCGGCAAAAAATTATCAAACTATGTTTCTTGATAAGAAAATGTGTTTTTTCAATGTTAGCTCACGTATTCCGTCAATTTTTCCCTCACGTTTGAATTTTCAATGTTTTTTTATCATTGACATTAATTGTTTCTTCCGGTGCTGCGGCTGCATCGTCACAAAATGAGCGTAAATTCGTTCTCATTGTTAGATTTTTTCCACCCAAAAGACGAAACAATAAGATTTTTCGACCGGAATATTGAATGAAAATGTTTTACGAAATTTCAAGTACTCGCGTCTTTTAGTGATTTGTAAATAACCGGAACCTTTGTTATTTCGTGGGTATATAGTTTAGAAATACAAAGCGGGAATGGGACGCGTTGAGGGGGGCACGGTATAGGTGGAAGCGCGTTCTTCCTCTGTTACGTATACTCGAAGGGATTCGTTGTTGACGTTTTTAAGGTCAATGACCATTTCGTCACGCCGTGTGATGCAAAATCCGATGTTGAGAACGCAAAGGTTCAGCCAACTGTGTAGAGAGAAAGGATGCCAATGAATGAACTTTCGTAGCAATAACTTTTTGTCTGAACCATAATTCAGGAAGCCTTCTCAGTAAAACGAGCTGGGTCTGTGAGACCCGTTCATCAACTTTGACACACAATTTCTCGGCCTGCTCTTGACAATGTTTGCTGACCGTGAAAAATAAAAAAGTTTCGTAATCTCCCAGTACGGAGTTTTCATTGCCGGTAAAAATTTTTTCATTTTTTTCTCCGCCCGCGGAAATGAATAAAAATTCTTATTACGGAAAAAAAAAACTTGAACAGCAGTTCGAGGCAAAAAGATTATTTTTTGTAATTCCTGGTTCGGAAGCGATAAGAGTGTAGCGACGAAGATTTCTGTGAAATATATTCACGTCAAAAAAAGTCAAGCAACTTATCACTCGCTCGCCCGGACTGAGAATTTATCGAGCATTAAGTTTTCTTCCACGTTCGTTTTTTTTTTTACGATGCATTTCGGGAGAGACCGATTGTGAGATGCGATATGGCTCTAGTGCTCGTCACCCTCCCAACCGAACCGAAAGGCTTTTCCTCGTCCCCTATGCCCCGCATTGTTTGCGTCCTCCTCGCTCCTACGATTTCAGGATCCCCCCGGATGAATCAACTTTTCCATCGCGTCCTGACCGGTACAGTCGACCATAAAAATTTCTTCCAACCAGGCGTGGAATTTTTTCGGTCCTCAAACTTTTATTTTTTCAAAACATTCCAAAAACATCGAAATTTCTGTTTCTATCCAAATGAAGAATGAAAACGTTGATTTGTTCATTCGACAACAAATTCGAACGAGAACGTTCGCGAAATTTTCAAGATTTCACACTTATCAGTACGCTCTTTCTTTTATCGTTAATGTTTTTTTAGTAAATTTATTTTTATGCGATATAATGCTATCGCTCACGAATGACCCGAGGCCTAATCTCGCAGACTCGAATCACTGTCACCTTTCGCAGGCTTTTGACGCTGCATCAAAAGTCTCGATGCCGATTGTCTCATTCTATACGTCAAGGAGTAACGCCACTGTAGAATTTGCTGGAAAAATATTTGAACAGGCAACGCGAGCGTCAAAGTCTCGAGATGCCTGATAATTAGTAAAAAAAAAAGTTTAACCTCCAAATTTTTCATTTTTTCACATCTTCGTAAGAATCTCAAAACTTTCAACGAGTTTTCCTGGTTTTCTACGATGTTTCTTCGATGTTTTCTGGTCTTGAACAATTTTTAATGGTGTGCCGGAAATTTCGATCGAGTCATTTGACAAGAAAAAAAAAATGAATCGTCTAATGGACGATTGTGATTAAAAACAGTTTTTTTCTGTTACGAAACGAATATTCGGTCGTCAGAACGGATTTTTCAATGATTTCGGATAAAATCATCAGCCGCATCTCTCTTGTGCGAGATTTCTCGTGGCTGGATCGAAGGATCTGACGAGTTCAAGGTAGAAATGTAACTGTTGCAAGTATAGACGAAGAAGCATAAAAAAAAAAACGTTCTTTACGGTATTCATCCCACTCTCGATCCCTGTGGATGGAACAGGCGTGTAAACACGCCGCGACGTTTTGTATCTCCCGTACGTTCGTTCGACATCGTGGAGTCCATTCCCGTACGTGCTGTGAACCTTGCCGGATGTGTGTGTGTTTTTTTGTTTAGTGCTCTGTGAATGAAAATGGTGGTCTCGAGACCGGCCGGCCGGCAAGATTGACCACTACTCGTTAACGTTTCAATAGACGATTAAATAAATAAATAAACGATGAACAAATGCGTCGAATAAATCGCTTCGAAAAATAAATCATCAAGTTTTCAATCATTTTTTAAATCCAGCTAAATGCCAATGAAACACGAGTACCAAATTAGTGAAATTATTTAATCGGATTTTAAATCGAATTTGTTTTTTTTTCTTGCGTCTTTGCGCCTCCGGAGAACTTTCTCATTTAGTGCACGACAGTGCGAGGAGAATTCACCAAAGACGATGATAAATATTATAAATAAATGAGAATTTGTCGAGACATTGATGAATTTTTTTACAAAAGTGGGCGTTTTTTCGGTGTTGATTAAAATTCGTTGTTCTTGCTTGGTGCATCAAAAATGAGAGACAATTCTGATCACTGTATATTGGATATGATGGATTTGAGCGATGGCACTTGGACCATAGGTAAAAATTATTCACAACAATTAAAAAACCCCCAGAATTCTAAATAGAACAGCAAGTTCGAAAAACAAAGAAAATCTTTCGAAAAATAATACAAAACTTTTCTCACAACATGTAAAGACTTCACGTACGAGTCTTGCCACAGTCACGTTCAAAAGTTGACTCTCCGCTAAACTTATGAACGGAGAAACGTGCGAGTTTTTGTAAAGCGTGTTTTTCATACGAAGTTTCGAGTTTGATTTGAATTTTTTAATCGAGACAAGTTTTGGCACTTCTAACCAGACACGATGCGATAAAAAAGATATTAAGGCCATCGTCGTCACGCGAATCAATTAATACAGGACGTACGTATTGGATGAAAAGTTATGCATTAGCGCGCGTAAAACAAACACATTCGTCAGATAAAGAAAAAGTAGTTATCGAATAATTAAACGTCAGAAATCAAGATAAATCGACTATGACTGTTGTTCGTTGTTCCAATAAATAAATGAATGATTCGTTACCGGTAGCGATTAATTGTCGCGAACAAAGGCCGCAAAAAAATTCATTCATGGGATTTAGTATCGGGAAAAGATTATAATATTGGAGCAGAGCATTTCACGTGCCTGACGCACGTGTGTCCCTAAGGTTGACAAACTTTGTTCAGTGTGCCCATATAGTCTCGCGGTGTTTGTCGATCAAAAATGTCTATCTTATCAAAAAATTTCGGATAATGGATCGAGTCTCCTTTACCATACGAAAAGCTTCTTTTCATTTTTCCTCAAGCATCAACTTTTGACGTACAGACATTGAAAAATGAATAATGAAAAAGTGAATGATCAAAATGAAATAAAATGGAAAATTCATTGAACTAAGTATTTTTATATAATGAAATAAAAACAAAAATCACATCTTTGCTATCGAAAATTACTTCTTGTAGGAGACATTTTGGGAGTATTGGTTATAAATTTTGAGGAATCATCCTGCCTGTAATAACAATGCCAGGAAACTCGTTACCCGAGTAATTCTTTATTTTTTTTTCTGCACGCGTTGTTATCTCTCAAAATAAGGCAATCCAGCGTTACCTGCTCTACATTTACAGGTGAAAAAGAATACAAGTTTAGAGAGACAGCGAGGAAACCTGGTGTCAACACAGTTGATCGGCGCAACGAATGTTATTTATAGCTTTTCACAATGCAATGCCTTGCAGATGTTGACACAAAAATGATACGCTCATTTTAGTCGAAGCAATAAATGCACAAAGTCATTTTTCGGCTGGCTAGAGTCAATTTCCATCTCCTTTCGATTTCGAACGTTTGAAGGAATTTTTCCAACTTTATTATTCCCAAAATGGTGCATGACTGAGCATCGTACGAGGCTCCTTGACCTTGGCGATGACCGGAGTCACACGATCAGGATTTTATGTTGTTTTCCTTACGTTAATGCAACGTTTTTGGCCTGCACCAATTGGTTAGCTTGATTAAAAAAAAACCTGTCAATGGTTCCAGGTGATGAACCGAGGCACAAAGTGACAATTCGTGAAACATTTTCAAGACGAATAATTTAGATAATTCCAGATAACCGGCGAATTCTGTTCATTGACCTGGTATTGCTGAGTTTCGATTGATATACTTACGAAGCATTTTTCACACCAAGATTCCGATTTCTCAATTCTTACATGACAAAAAAAAACTCATACTGACTCGTTACTCCAGTCGCTTTTGAGATTGAATTTCGCTTACCAATTAAAAAGCTGAATTCAAAGCCTGCAAAAGTAGTGAAGGAAAATCAAGTCGTTGGAAACGTTCGGTGTTTTCGTCCAGGAAGAATATTTCAAAAAAATTCATGGTTATTTGAAATTCCATTAAATATCAATGAACAAGTTATTTGTTGTTTTTTTAGATCTTCACGAGACATTAATTCGTAAAATTGAACGAAATCCCCCATAAATTTCTATACAATTGCAAGTGTTTTATAAGAAATTTTGTCGTCCATTAAATACTCGAAAGAAACGAATATTTTGGACTCAATGATCGAGTTATTCCGTGAGCCGTTTGAAAAATTGTCGAGAGTCGAAGATAACGTGCATCGAGTTTATCCCACTTGATGACCGACGAAGGCAAGCACGGGAGATATAGGATTGTCTCGTATACGTTCACAGGTAACAGAGCTCGAAGCCATGAGGCAGCCGGCCGGCTTCCACAAAGTTCAATGACTCAAAATCTGGCGGCCTTGCGCGTATCGTCTCTCACCATCGAATTAATTTGCTCGCGGCCAAATGAATGCTTCGTGAAAAAAACGCCCGACTGAAAAAACGTTTATCCAACGGCTCAATCGATTTATTACAATAATAACAATAATATTAATAGCATGGAAAATTGTTTATATGGGTTTAGAAATCGCGATATTTATCAGCGATATTTTCCTACGATTGGCTGACGGAAAAATTCTTTTTTGTAAAAAACGATTCTTTGTCGTTTTTTTTTTTTCTAGACAATGAAACTTCGCTTCCGGCTGATGATTTCCTGCAAGCCCTCAGCTCCGAACTAGAGATCCCGCTACTCTTGGGCGGCGAAGGTTCTCCACGATATGACGAGAGTCCCGACGAAATAATCAAAGGAGCCACGCTCGATTCGTCGTTCGCGGATTATTCCAATATCGACAAATACGGCCTCAATTGCGTCGATTTTGACGACGTTTTTAACAATGTTTGTGCAGGTAAAAGACACTACACAGTGACAAATCTAATGTTGTTTTATGGTGCTGACGTTTGCAACGTTGGAATGCAACGAAAGAAATTCCGTTTCATTGAAAATTCGTTCAATTTGCAATGATATTCAATTATTTCGAGCCGATATGCTTTTCGAGTTCGAAAAATCGATTGTTTGATCGTCGTAATTACATTCTACACTCGAATAAATATGTTGGCTAGAAATGAAAAACATTCTCGTTGCATTTCAACGATGCAAACTCCAGAGTCACGTTGTTTTTTCACGTCGTCATAAATGGGTCCAAAAAAACTTTCGTTTTTCTTTTCCAACTTCGTACAAAATACTTTTTCCAAACATCCAGGGAATAATTTTGTTTTGCTCGTTGATATTTCAGGGAAGACGAAAGCACGTGATATCAAGCATGAAATTAAAACGGAACCGGATAGTCCGCGCTCGCAATTGCCACCATCGCCAAGTCCCAGTCACTCGGAATCCAGTGGCTCCGAGTGGCAACAAGAAACATACACAACCACCGGCGCTGGATCGACGGTAAAAATTTAATTTATATTTGTCAATAATCGAACTTGGTCTCATGTTTTACGTTTCTACATTGCAAAATTTCTTTTTTTCATTCATTAAGCTGGTCCTGGATACACCACCGATTTCTCCACCTCAGGACGAGTCGCCGCCAATTTCTCCGAAACTTAACAGTGTCACACCCACGATACAACAATTCAAATTGTTACCGTTGGGCTCGCATGACCGTGAAACTACAACCAAGTTTGTTCTTGCAAATGGCAATGCAGCGAAACGCGTTTGCTTGCAATCGAATATCAATCAATCAAAATCCAATGGCGGTGGTAAGTTTTCGCACGTATTGTGTAGCATTTGAACGAAAAAAAAAAAACGTTTCAGTTTCTTCCCAACTTATTTTACAGTTTCCATTTTTGAAAAACTGCATGTCATGAATAATTGTCAATAATTGGAGAAAAAATGTTGGCAAAGATTGATTAAATCTTGCATAATTTTTGAAAGCAATAAAAAAACTCCTGTGTGTCATGAAAATTTTGTTGCATTTGGAGGAAAAAAAAAGTTCCAGTTTCTTTCAACGTATTTTACAATTTCCATTTTTGAAAAACTGCGTCTCATCAATAATTGCCAGTAATTGGAGAAAAAATGTTAGCAAAGATTGATTAAATTTTGCGTTATTTTGGAAAGCAATAAAAAAACTCGTGTGTGTCATGAAAATTTTTGTGCATTTGAAGGAAAAAAAAAGTTCCAGTTTCTTCCAACTTATTTTACAATTTCCATTTTTGAAAAACTGCGTCTCATCAATATTTGCCAGTAATTAGAGAAAAAGGGTTTGCAAAGGTTGATTAAATCTTGCGTAATTTTTGGAAGCAATAAAAAAACTCTTGTGTGTCATGAAAATGTTGTTTTAATGTATAGTTCAGAGTGAAAAATTGGCTGATTCGGGAAAATTTTGCAGAACAACCGAAAAAGATGATTGTGCTGAGTGCCCAAGACTTTGCAGCTTTGACGAAAAAAGTGAAGCAGAACAACGGTGCACAGCCTTTGAAGATTCAAGCATTGCCGAGAAATCATCAACAGGTTGAGATACAAAAATCATTTAATGTGCAAGAGGCTGTGAAAACGGTGGCTGCAGTGCCGAACGCGATACAGATAGCCGGAGCCAATCGTGTCAAGGTTATAACTGCGCCGTCGAATCTTCAATTACGAAATAATAGTTTGGAGAGTCCAATGAAAATAACGATCGCGGGAACGCCGACTGAGAGCACGAAAGTAGCACCGAGCGCGCATTGCGCACCGGTAATTGTGAAAAAAGAAAGTACGAATCTTGCACCAATATTGATTAAGAACGAAGTGCCGGATCTGATTAATCTCGCAGTGAGACAAGAGTGCGAAGTCAAAGCGCTCAAGCGACAACAGCGAATGATAAAAAATCGAGAATCCGCTTGTCTCTCGCGCAAAAAGAAAAAAGAATATTTGACTGCGTTGGAAAATCAGGTTTCCGATCTACAGCAAGAAAACAGACAATTGAAAATTGAAAATTCAGCACTTAGACAAAGGCTATCAGCGATCGAATCGGTCAATGACAAAACCAAGAAGTTTGCCAATATTAATATTGGCATAAGTAGAAAAAATACAGCTCTCCTTCTCGCCATGGTGTTCATGGTGTCGTTCCACATAACGAGCTTCGGGTGAGTTGAATCTTTTTCCCTCAATCTTGAGTCCAACGAGCGTGCAGTCAAGAAAAATCCTTTCGTATATTTTTATTCGGAGAGGCGTGTTATTTCCGGTAAAATACAAGTTCCACGTTGTTCTCCTGACCTCAGAGAACAAGGTGTAACTTTTGTTTATCGCGAAAAGTCGAAAACGTGCTTTTGCTTTTGTTTGTCCGCTGTCGTTTCGCTAATAAAAAAAAGGCCCTGTCAGTGGACGCGTAAAAAGGGCAAAAATACATGATGCTGAAGTTTGCAACGTTCGAATGCAACGAAAAATATCTGATTTTATTGATGATTTGTTCAGGTTTCAATATCATCCAAGGTTTTCTAGCCGATATGCTTTTTGGGGCGCGAAAATCGATCATTTTATCATCGTAATTATATTCTGCACTTGAATTATTACTTTTATCATAGATAAAAAAGAATTTCGTTGCATTAAAACGATCCAAACTTCAGAGTCATAAAAATACGCTGACAGGGGCTTTTTTTTATTGATCAATCCGTCTCGAAGATTTTCAATTTCGAAAATTGCGGGTTTCTCTCTCGCACTGACGGTGGCGAGATAGCGATTGCTCCATCACCTTAAATCGGTTTAGATGTAGAAATAATGCAAATAATCAGAATACTCGTCAATCTGAACTGATGAATCGTATTGTTTTTTTTTTTTTGCCAGGGACGTGTTCAACCGGAACAGACAGCAATTGGAAACAATAACGAGTAACGTTGGAAGCGCATCTCTGCCTAGTGTTCGGCACGGGAGATCGTTGTTATGGCGTGAACTGGAGCCAGAAGCGGAGTCGGAGAACGACGAAGTGAATGAGAACTTGAATAAAAATAACAGTACATCAGGAGCGCATCAACCGATGTGTCCAATGTACATAAACCAAACGGAATCGATACGCTTGGATTACGAGTTACGAAGATGGATCGGTCGTGATTCCGATCGCGAGGATTCGACGAATCTTCCGAAGCCAGACACGACGATAAAATCGGTGAGAGAACTGCTGTTGCCGAAACCTGCGATCGTGAAGAAGAAAACGAAAGGCAGTTTTAAAGTGTTTCCGAGCATGGAGGAAGAAGAAGCGAAATCGAGGGAAGCCGTTGGCGGCGTTACTTCGATGAATAGCAACGCCGTTGAAGTTTTTTCACCGACTCTTCGCGACCACGCCTCCTTGTTCGATGCTCTCAGGCGCAGAGATGACACTTTTTACGTCGTATGGTTCACCGGCGAACACTTGCTGCTCCCTGCCTCCCAACAAAACAACACCGTCAGGCCGAGAATGTCTTTGATCTTTCCAGCGGTCACCATAAATGGTAACGACATTTTTCATTCATTTTTATCTTCATGTTTACAATAATATTGCGAGTTTGTGTTATATTTGGATTATCTATTTTTCAGAGAGCTTTTCCGCGCCCCTGGACCACGTTACGATGATGCAAATCGATTGCGAAGTGACAGACACCCAAATCTTGCATCTTCAAGAATCTGTCATACCAAAACATTTACGTGGAAGCAGAAAATCGTCGTCAAATCCGTCGCCGAAGAATCGAGCCAACGTACCAGTCGCAACGCCCACTAACTTTGTAAAACACAACAAAACCAACAACTTTCCCGCCGGAAATTACAACGGTACTTACGCCCTCAAGAGCAAGGATCCCTATCAGGCAAACCGCGTTCCTTACATATTGAAAGATCGTTTTCCCCCCGAATTCAGCCCCGAGACTGAAAAATACGAAGCCTACGGAACGAAAAACCGACAGTACCTCAAGTCCGAAGTATTTATTCCGAACACTGATGGCATCGACATCCTCGCCACTCGAGGAAAAAAATTCCGTAGGAAACGCACACCGGCCAGTCGCTAAAAATCATTTTTAACAACTTTTACGTAGAGACCATCTTTACACCACTACTATTAGTACTATAAGGGTTTGACTGCCAAAAATCATTTAGCTGAACCGGCTGTTGAAATTAGTACATTCGATATTCGACCTTCCTCGAGCACGAATCGGTCGAATTTAAGAAACGGAGTGTTCGGGCATTGCACTAATTAACCAATCCCTTTTTTATCTTTTTCCACAATGTCTACGAGTGAATCGCCGTCTGATCAGCGAATAGAAAAGATAAAAATGTATGAAAAAGCGGTAAAAGTTGTCGATCTTTTGTACGCGTAGTTTTATCGTTAAATAAGTGAGAATAGGAAAAGCAAGAAAAAAACAAATCAATATTGCTTGTTAGCGTGCCGATAGTTGTATTTCACGTGTGTAAATATTATTAAGAATGCGCAGGCGTGTATTCGTGCGATAGTCAAAATTGATGTTATTAAGGATGCAACGGTAGTAAAGTACAAAATTCGTATTTATTGGAATGCAACGAAATTTTTCGAGCATTGTCGCCCATGTTCGTTTTCGTTAAAGTTACAGAATTCGGCCGTTTTTTAACCCGGTGTTTCGAAAGCCACTGTAATTAGTGAACCCAAGAAAATGAGTAATTACGAACGTGTGATAAGCAATCTGAACATATGAAAATTTTCGTCACATTCCAAGAAGGCAAACTTCTCAATATCGTGTCGGGCGTGTCTCTAAGTTTCAAGCGTTGCAGTTTTGTTCTCGAGGAATATTCATAATTGTGGTAACATCAGTATTGAGTGCCGATTATTATGTCCACTGTACCCAACTTGGGATTGTTACAGAATGATATTTTTCCTTAGCTCTACCGAACGGGGAGCGAAGGAGTGTGAGTCTAATTGCAATATGGGATCAGTAATTCAACGCCAAATCGACGATATAATTACAAGATATTATAGAGATATAAATTATTTGAAAAATTCAAATAATATCAACGTGTGCAATTTCATTTTTATGTACACAAATTCTTTATTAGTTAATACAATTTTGCAATTATTACATGCACAAATTCTGGTTCATATAAAAATGTATTTTTTTTTTTCATCGTTTCATGAAATGAACGTTTTGAAATGTCGCGAATAAATTTTCAACCGAATCATCGAATTCCTGATTTACCATTTTTTCAAAAACCAAAGCGCAGTCATTTTCGTTTCAACTTACATGCACAAATTGAATTCATCGCGATTTGGCTCTCGCCGGCTCGTGTTTTTTGGGTCATCGGGTTAAATTAACCATGGAAGGAACAAAAATATACAATTTTTCAACATCATTTGAGATCAGGAGTCGAATTACCGAGATACGATCGAAGATCCGTTATCGTCGATTTAATGAGTTTTGCTCTTATCGAAGGTCTTCCGAGTCTTTGATGAGCCGTGTAACGATGACAGCCACCGAATGAGTAATAATAATCACCGCCTAAGATCGAAATTGACATTTTTTCATAAAGAACCTTTTCGGGTTTGCTTCGTTCTTAGGTCTTGAAAAAATCGAAAATTTTCGAAAAAAACACGTTATTAGAGCAATTTAGAGGTCATGCAATTTGGATGTGATTTCTAAATAACAAAATAATGAAGGCAAATGTTTTTAACATTCCACAATTTGGCGCTTGAATACAAATTTGACGGTTCCATTTCAAGAGCTAAATTCACGAAAATTGTAACGATGTTTTCGGCAATTATGTCAAGCATTGAAAATACATAAAAGAGGCGAACCTTGACTTCCTTTGATCCATAATATATCGACCGGTGGTACCAACATTTCGGTCGAAGGATTCTCCAAAGTTTCCATCAGACTGGATACTTTTTTTTCGTTCACCTCTGGCGGGAATGGCCTGATGACAACTCTCATAGGAACGTCGTAAACCTCAGCATCCTTGCTCGAGTGGATACTCGTGAAACCACCGTTCATTCTGTAAACTGATTAATCACGTTTATTTTTCAAATTTCTTGAAAGCAGAACCTGATTATAGAAAAATAACGATTGTTAAGGATTTTCAGGTGATTCAATCGTTCACGATTACATGAAATTTATCGTAAGAATTGGAAGTAAAATGAGACACAAATTATGAATTGGAACTCACGAGAAGTAAAGGTTTCGGCTGAACGTTTCAAAGGTTGTAACGTCGAACGCGACAGCATTACTGAGCTGAGGTAATGCTGACGAGCGGTGTGAGGACAGGCAGGAGAAACCGAGAATTGTGTGGCCGATGCGTCATTGTAGATATCTCAAGAACCTCCCACTGTTTCGTAAGACCTTCAAGACTGAAAGGAAAAATGGGTTTGGAGTGGGGATTGCGCAGACCGATACCGTCGCGCGGTTTATTCAACGAGGTTTTAGAAAAGTTGAGGATCAGGATTAAGTGAAGGCATAGGAACGAGGTGATTAGAAATACAGATTACAATTAGTTTTGCTTTTCCCTTTAATCTGCATTTTTCGGCTGTTTTTCCATAAATACAATGAGCTCTCTTGCCAATTGTTTATAAGATTCAGCGTGGACCGAGTTCGGGCTAGACAGAACGATCGGGCGGCCTTTGTCCGAACTTTCGGTTATGTCTTCGTGCATAGGAAATTTTTGGAGTATTCTGGTCCCTGGGCAGAATATTAAATAATGTAAATGAGTATCGGAATATTCAAAATAAATAACAATCGATTCTTCGCACGGATGGGGCAAAGATTTACCAATTTCCGTGGCGAAAGACTCAGCCCCTTGGCCAAAAAGAGGGACTTGGTGGTTGCACTTGGGACACGATACACTCGTCATATTCTCGACTATACCGGCGATTGGAACGTTAAGTTTTTGGAACATCTTTGCTCCTCGTCGCGCTACCTCGGTCGCTGCTTTTTGAGGCGTTGTCACCAGCAAAACGCCCGTTATTGGCAAGTTTTGGCTGAGTGAGAGTAAAGTGTCACCAGTTCCGGGGGGAGTGTCGACTACGAGATAATCCAATGGCCCCCAGGCCACCTGACGTAATAGTCTATCGATCGCACTCATCACCATCAGTCCTCGCCAAACGACTGGCGTTTTCTCCTCGATTAAAAATCCCATTGACATACTGCGTGCGACAGAGTTCTATTGATACAATGATTTTTTATAATCAACGTAAACGATCGAATAAAATTTGTTAAATAAATAAAAAACAACTTTTTCATTTTTCGTTCGCTGAACCGTTTTTTTTTGACAACATTTTTATGTCTACAGAATAATTAGGATGAGGCTTGTCTCTGGACTTTCAATCGTATGAAAAAATGATCAAAAACGATCAGAAATGATAAAAAAAAAAACGACTTTTGTCACAATTTTGTACGAATCTCTTACCACTTGACTCCGTAATTAATCAACGGTTCCATGTGATCGTCCTCGTTAAGCATAGGAAATTGATGCAAATTCATCATGAGTGGAATCGTCGGCCCAAAAATGTCAGCGTCCAAAAGTCCAATGGCTTTTGATGGTTCAACGACCTTCAGCGCGGTAGCCACGTTCGTGGAGACTGTAGATTTGCCGACTCCTCCTTTTCCCGATGCTACCAACAGGATTTGTTTCACGCCCTTTATGGGCTTTTGTTTCGGCAAGCCACGTTCCATTACCGCTTTCCTTCTGGCTTCTTCGTCCTTTTGCGCTCTCATTGTAGACTTTGCCGTCGAAAAGTCCTGACAAACAGCACAAATTGAATTTTTTGCTCAAATTCACGTTTTCATTCTAAAATATTTGCCGTCAAGGATTCATTTTGCTCAATCAACGTTTTATTTCTCCAAATTTTTCCAAAATTGTTCGGCTGATTGGAATTAAACGATACTTTTCGGAGGAATTTTTTCGAAAAGCTGAAAAACAAATGTGCGTAATTACCGCTCGGTGACATATTCCCAGACGCTTCGATTGTGGAAATGGGCGAAGTAAAAAATTTACTCGTGACATTTGGAGTGCCGGTAGCGTAAAAAAACGACAACCGCATGAACGAAACATAACCTGACCAAAATACTATGAAACGTTACGTCACACCACGCCAGCGTAAAACTTGAAAAATCGCGTTGACGATTTAAACTAATCCATTCGGTTTTTAATTGGCGTATGTGTGCGAAATGAATAAAAATGCTAGTGCATTACGAGCAAAAGATGTGAACGTGGAATAAAGCCCGCCAAGGTGTTTTAATAGTGTGATAATAATAATAGAAAAAATTCAAGAAACGCGCGGATCGCGAAATAATTTGCACACACCGACATTGACAACGTACGTGACTATTTACGATATATATCGGTATACCGTGGTGGGGTGCGATCGTAATCATCAGAAGCGAGTGTAGTTATTCGTATGCCGTCAAGAGGGCGATTCGGTTTTTTCCGTTTTCCATCGTACTCTGCCGACTTTCCGCGAAGACGAAAGCCCAGTCTCATCCGTCATTTGGTGTGGTGTTTTGTTAAGTTTTTATTCAGCACAAATATGTGACGGTAAGTTGATTTATCGTTGAAAAATGATTATTTCCGAAGGGTAAACAATTCTAGAATTGCGGATTTTGAAATGGTGTTTCTTTGAGGTGTATCGAATTGTCGGTCATGTTTTTTCGTCGCTTAAAAATACATCAACGGGGCAGCAAGTCCTAGCGACTAACCTACATCGTGGTGTCGTGTTACGTGGGCTTTGAGAGAATCGAAAAAAAAAATCTTTATATTTTCTTTCATTCTAAGCTTCGCGATCCCGCATTGAACTCGAGTTTTATAGAAATATTACGAGGCGATTCTTGTTGCAACGAGAATCTTCGACTCCGATCGCGGCACGAAAAAAAAGAAGGAAACTTGTTTTTTGCTTCGAGCGATTCGAGCCCGAGATCGAAATTTCTCGGCTACCGATGTTTCTATTCGTTGTAAACATAATGACTCTGTGTTCACCGCAGGTAAGCAAAATCTGGTTAAATTGCGGTGTACGCAGAATATGGGCCTAAAAGCTGCTGTCCAAGCTCTAAAGTAAGATAATAATTGTTATTATTTTTTCGACCATCCCCAATTGACACTCGTTCGATTCGGAGTAATCGTTTTTTTCGCACTCCTCTTGAAAATTACCAGGAAAGCCGAGCCCCTGAAAGACAAAGTGCAGCGTTGCAAAGATTTACTCAACGACAATGACGCCTGGATATGCCAACAACAATTGCAAAAGATTTATCAACAAGTCCTCATTCTGGACCTTGAATATGCTCTCGACAGGAAAGTCGAACAAGAACTGTGGAATCTTGGATTTAAGAATTACATAGCTACGCTGCAGAGTCAGGCTAAAGATCGTAAAAATCCTAAGAGAGGAGAGTCCCAAGCCATGCTCGGCTGGTGCCTCGAAGCTGCCAGTGGTTTTTATCTAACGTTACTCCAAGAAATTTGCACGGCTTTCGATTTGGATTTGCCTTTTCGCAGGTATGAAAAAATCGATCGATCTTCATCAAACGGTCGAGGAATTCGTTAGTTTTGCGAAATGTCAAACTTACAGCTGTCCTTTGCGCAATTTCTGTTGCTAAATTTTCTCTGGAATCATTTCCGATGAATTTTGAATAACGATAAGATTTTTATCCCGTTTACAGGAAGAATTACGTGTACGGTTGTTCAACGCCATGGAAAGCCATTGACAAGTTATCAGCGCCGCACAAATCGTCTTGTTTTTACGCGTGCCAGTATTGTCTGGTGCATCTGGGGGACATAGCACGTTATCGTAACGAGAACAAGCAAGCCGAATTGTTTTATCGACACGCGGTGTCGTTGTCACCATCGAGCGGGCAACCGTACAATCAATTGGCACTTTTGGAAGCATCTCGCGGGGACAAACTTGGGACGGTATTTCATTACGTTCGTTCGGTCGCGGTGAAACATCCGTTTCCGGTAGCAACTGCCAATTTAGCAAAAACTCTCTCGTCCGCTTTGAACGACAACTCATTCAGCATTGAAGGAAAAACAAAACTGAGCTCCCAGGAATACATAACCGTTTTTCTCAAGCTTCATGGTATTCTTCACAATCTCGGGGATACTAGACTGGCCTCGAGGCACGTGAAATTATTGACCGAAACATTGACCGCTCTCGTAGCCACTGAAAGTTTCACCTCTTGGAGACTCGTACAACTTTTCGTAATTAATCTTTACGCTCTTCATCACACTGCCGGACAAAGTGTCGATAGCACCGAATTGTTGAAGACCGAACAACTCAGTCCCGACGAAATCATCGCCAGAGATTGCATTTTGGATCTTATCGCAGGCAGTTTATCCGCCCTGTTGCTACCCGTTTATACTATTAAAAACGCCATCATCGATTATTTTGCTTTGCCAACAAGTGAGTTTTCATTCAATCATTTTGACAATTCCGCCCAAACGGTAATCACTAAATTGCCATTGAATTTCATTCGAATCAAATATTGCGATTCGTGGCATAACTTTGATAAAGAATTTGAGAAATCTAAAAAATTAGACAACCGACGATTAGTGCAATTTTCATAATTAACCTCGAGTCTTATTCGAATTATTAATTCCAACTGCCGAATCATCAATTTCTGCTTGACTAATACGACGATCGTATTATTCGTTTTTCAGTAAAACTGTGCCTTGATTGGATGCGCTTGCAACCAACAGTACTTGAGGAACCAGCATTTGTTTCAAGACTCCAAATTTGGCCAAGTCTGTGCGTGCTGCTGAACGGCTTGCAGGCCTGTGTCGTTGATTTTGAACCTGATCAGTGTAAGTCACGTGTTTTCCCGAAAAATAATCGATTTCATGATAATTTTACAAGTAGGAAAAAAGCTGATGAAGTTTTCACTGTTGTAATGAAATTCCGGAATGTTGTTGACAATATTTGTTGTTTTTTTTATTGGCTATAGATGTTAAAGTACCACTGCCGGAAGATTGTGATCTTCAAGGTTTTCTGCCGCTCGAGAAAAGCTTCGAGTCACTGCGGTTTGGGAATACGGATCTCGAAGGAAACCTTACGGGCTTGAACAAACTTCGAGCCATTAGAATTTTGTCCGTTGGGTATCATTTGGCTCAGTCTGAAATAGCCGGGACAAACTTCATTAGTGTCGTCACCGATGATAAGAACGAGCGTAAATTTACGTGCATGAGCGACGTATCAGGCCCGAGCAACGAGCTCATGAAAGAACTCGAAGAACTCAGCTTAAACAAAGAGAAACAGCCGGCGATGACCAACAGTCCGGTACCTTCGGAATCGGCCAGCAGCAAAGGATCTTCCGAGACTGATATACCGGAGCATTCGCGTAAGTGTAAAAGAGAAAAAACAAAAAACATTTTTTACGTTCATATTTCGTCTAGGGATTGCCAAGAAAAAATGACGATCTGCTTTTCGTCTAGCTAGCGATCCGTTGCGAAACTCCTACAAAAATGAGATGTTCCGAGCATTCTGTCGATTTTAGCTAGAAATATCCCCTCCAAACATTCGTTGAACCCACTATTTTTTTATTGATTCGGAACCCTTGGAGTTTTTTTTTATAAATTGAGATTTTAATACGCGTTTTATTTAATCGCGAAGTATTTTTAATATTTTTCTGATTCCATAAGGGTAAAAAATCTCCGTAAAGCCAATGTTAAATCAAGTGACTTTCGACTTGGAAAATATGTAGTAAAACTTCGTTGACCCAGGATGATTTTGAAAAAGATTCAAGTTTGCTGCCTGAATAACAACATATTCCGTTTTCAGATTTTAATCTAATTATCGCTCTACTAACGGAACCTCCTTAAAAAATGAGATGTTCCGAGCATTCTGTCGATTTTAACTAGAAATATCTCCTCCAAACATTCGTTGAACCCACTATTTTTTTATTGATTCGGAGCCCTTAGAGTTTTTTTTATAAATTAAGATTTTAATACGCGTTTTATTTAATCGCGAAGTATTTTTAATATTTTTCTGATTCCATAAGGGTAAAAAATCTCCGTAAAGTCGATGTTAAATCAAGTGACTATCGACTTCGAAAATATGTAGTAAAACTTCGATGACCTAGGATGATTTTGAAAGAGATTCAAGTTTGCTGCCTGAATAACAACATATTTCGTTTTTAGATTTTAATCTAATTATCGCTCTACTAACGGAATATTCTTAAGTAGGAAAACATGTAAAATTGTACAAACAGATAAATGAGCTGATGATTATTTGCAGTCGAGAAGAGAGTCGGTATCTTGAAGCCACAAGGATCTCTGGAACGTAATCGTGAATCAAATCCCGGAAATACGGATGCGAACAGCATGGAATTAAACTCTTCATCTTGTGCTCGAAAGCCAAGACAAAACGTGGCGATGCAGGCGATAATGCGACGAGCTGAGACGGAGCAAAAACAAGTGACCTTCAAAAATGTATCTCCGATGATAATAGAAGAGTTGGATTCGAGCAGAACCGAAGGCACACCGGTTTCGCCGGTGAAGAGTGTGGGAACGAAAAACGTTCAAAATCACTCTCAAATCCCGATACAAAATGGAGGGGCTGCCAGTGTCGTTGGAGCGCATCAGCAAAACGTTAGAAACGTTCAAAAACGAGGTCCGGTCGTTTCGAGCGTATTAACATCGGTTCAAAATCATCAAGCGTCGAGCGTTATTCCTTTAGTAACGAGCCAAGTTCCTCCGATGAAACTTCAGTCGAGCCTCCCTCAAGCACAACCTCCAGCTCCCTCGCATCAATTTTCATCCGGCGAACAACAAACTCCAACGAGATCGCAATTCGCCCATCAACCACCACTAAATCTCCCGTCCAACTGCAATTATCACGGTCAATCTTTCAACGTTCAAAATCCTCAGTTTACGAAGAATTTCGTAACGAGCCACGTGTCAAATATACCACCGCAGCAGTATCAAGTTTCCGGACAATACAACGCTTGCGGAGTGACTCTGCCGGCGCAGTGTACCGGAAATATACAGCAAAATGTTCAGCATCAACAGAGACTCGCGCAACAGGCTCAATTGTTGCCGCAAGGAGGTTTGACGAGCGTTGCTGCACAAACGGCTATCGGGGCAAACCTGTCGCAAGCTCTTGGTCTGCAACATCAACAGCAACCTTTTCAGAACGTTGCTACGGGCTTGCCGCAAAATATGGGAATCCAGCAACAGCCGCAACAACAACAACAGCAGCAACAAGGAAACGGCCTGGCAATTCACCACCAAAATCTTGTCCCCAATAATTTGAGAACTAATCAAATGAACCTACAGAATCAGATGAGTCTCGCTGGTCCGAGCAGCATGCTCAATAACGTACAAGCAATTCCTCCCGGAGCTCTTTCCGGTTATCAAAAAAATCTCCAACAACAGTCTGCACCACTGCAAAACCTCGTAAATCCGCCGATCAGTCCAACCGGAATTTCCGGACTTCGATTGAGCTTCAATCCAAACGTTGGCCACAGTGTCTACAACCAAACTGGCCAGAAACAAATATCACCATCCGCATACGCCAAAAACTCAAATCAATTCGTATTTCCCAATCAAAACGTCGTCAACAAATCTCAACATCCCATCAACAATTATACAATGTTTCATAATTACGACGCAAGCGATTTCAATCTCTGGGGAAAAGACACGCAACAGCAACAACAGCCACAACAGCAACCTCCTCAACCACCTGTCGCATGGTGGGGCGGTTCACCTGCTAACCAAACACCGATGCAGCCCAAAGAGACCACGCCAAGCGATGCTTTTCAAAATTGGGCCAATTCACCTTCCGCTGGTAATACAATGATTGGCCGAACGCCACTCACGCCTGGCAACAATTACCATCAAAATCCCCTCCTCGGCAAGCAATACGATCCAAGAAACAGTTTCGAGGAAGCCAGACAATTTGAAGTTAGTAATTTCACTAGTTTTTTTTTCTACCTCCAAAATTCTTGGGAATTAGAATCAACTTTTTCCAATTCATCGAAAGAGACTAAACATTTTTGCAAATATTTTTGTTTCTCTATTTTTCGGAAATGATCCAAATGTGAGATTTTATCGCGGCTCGGAAAAAATGCTTGAATATTAAGATAATTGGACCGAACTTTTCAGATGGAGCAGAAACAATCTCAATCGACAAATACCGGCAACACTTATTCGCTGTTCAGCGGTAATTCATGGAGTTCCGGCGGACCAACGTCGAGCGTGTCAAATCAAGATCAACCGAAAGCTCGATTGAACCAACAGTCGTTATGGTCAGGTCCGGGACCATCGCCGCTGGAACGTCTTCTCGAGCAGCAAAAATCACTCCGCGAAGGTGGTACCTGAACGTAACTGAGCCGGATGTTGTTGAGACATTGGGATTTGACCATTCTACTATAAAACAAAGTAAAAAAAAGACAAAATAACTCGAGCCACGTATAAGAATCTTGGGTACGAAAAACCGAAGAGCGCTCCCTTTGCATCCACTTGACGAAGAGCGATTAAAACGAGAATATTATAAATGACAAATGAATTTCTATGAAGCGCGTTTAATTCTCAGAGGAGAAGAAGGAAAACTCACACCAGATATGCACATTAAACCATAAAACATATTTAAAGTTCGTTAAGTGAGTCGGTCCAAGATTGAACTTGAAAGTTGATACGCGCCCGAGTACGAGGCTCTTTTGTTTTCCCATGTGAACCACGGTTCGCACGTCTTTTTTTTCATTGAAAAAATACTTAAGACCCGCGAACAACTGCGTCTTGTAACGAGTTTGAAAACTCGAGTGACGAACGCTGCTTTTATTTTCGTGCTAGTTCGCATCGTTTTAATAATTTTATTCAAAGTGAGGGAGAGAGAGAGAAATGAAATTGTAGAACGATCGGTGAAATATAAATCAACTCGATTATTCAATAGAAGCGACATAGATCGCACATGTTATTTAAAAATATAAAATAATAACAACAAAAGAACATCTTGGCAATAAAAAGTGCCAGAAAATGCATGTTCTAATCATATATGCACGCAACGAGTGCACGAGTGAATTAACTACGAGATTTATAGATGATTTTCAATAAGAATAAACGGTGCTGAGACCGAGAGTTTAAACAATATGTTGCATTATAGATTTTGCGTTCGTTAGGATCAAGCACATCGTGAAATACTATCTGGATTTTTAAATTCGTACAGAAAAGTCAAACAAAGCTGATGAATGCGAAGCCAACAGACTTGTGGCGATAGACGAGAAACGTAGTTGACGGAATAGATTTAAAGAATATTAGAAAAAGGGAAACAACGTGTAGCGCCTGCAATCGTTCCGAGAGCCTCGATCCCACATGTCGCAGTACAACCAACTGTTAATTAATTAAATCACGACAAAGGTAGTCAAGATCTAGCCACCTCTGCGGATCTGCTCCTACATTTCATACGTCTTTACACGCCAGATACATTTTTCCGCTCACTAAACGAAACAGCAAAACGTTTGCTCCCCTCCCGGAATATTACATGAAAATTTACTATGTTACTATAGTTCCCTGGTACCAAGTCGTCAGTCTGAGAAATTTGAGCAAAAACATGGTAATTTTTCATTATTTTTCTATCGAAATCGCGGAAATTATGACATTTTTCGCCCTTTTTCAGATGCAAATTTACCATGTTTTTGCTCAAATTTCTTAGACCGACGACATGGTACCGGAGAACTATAATTACATAGTAATTTTTGATGTAATATTCCTCTCCGTGTAAGGAGTAAACGGGCAAAATAACGTCCCGTCTTTCAATAATCGAAGATTCAAGTGTACACGAGCAACATGAAATTCAAGTACGTTAGCTAGATTTTATAAGATATACATAACAAAGCATGATGCGGCTGGAGACTGACCCTATGGAATATAAATTCTAAAAGAGAATGAAGAATAATATTAAAACTTTCGGTCGAGTCACGAGAAATATAGCCCGAACTTTTTCCGGTAGTCGACGGATAAGTTGGTGTGAAATAATTGCATAGCTATTATAAACGACAATGTTTATCGTAGTCAAGGCGATACATATATCGAATGAATTACCTGAAAAATAAATATCGTTGAACATGTGAATTGCAAACTTTATTCAAATCGAACCCACGAACAATTTAACGCAGTTTATAAAAGTCTCATTAAACGACTATTTTACATTAGTAATTCATAACGTAATGGTAGAAATTGTGATTAAATATATGGGTCACACTTAAGTCGAGAAAAAGAACGTTAATGGCAGGGGATCTGGACGATAAACTTTTGCCAGCTTTGAGCAGTCTCTACTTCCGGTTAAAAACCGGTTTAAAAGCCCTGAATCGGTCTTCGAACTCTCTTGCGAGGTCTTCATCGGTCAAAGGGCAACGTTGATCCGTTTGTGACTTGTTCCTCGGTGGCGCGACGTTTTTCGCTTTTTTATTGCGCGTGACGGGAGTTTGATTCGCAGCTCGTGCTTGTCCTTCGGTCGGAGACTTGCCCAGCAACAAAGTGCACGTGAGCACTTTTTCGTTGTCAAGCTTCTTCGTTATTTCTTGCCGATCGATACGAAGACTTTTTTCCCGAAATACCGCTATCGGAGTACGACACGAGCACACCTGAAAATACACATAGAAATCGAATCGTCTCCCAATTTCGAATTTCTCATCGACCGAGTGTCACGCAATTCGTTTTTTTTGCATACTCCACAGTCGAAAAAATGAATCTGCCCAAACAATGAGGAGCTTGTGAGCTCGATACTCACTTCGCCCTTGTACGACCAGCCATTGGCATCCGCCGGGCCACTCACTTCAAGTTGATAAGAGAAATTCTTAGCAATCGCACCATTGTGGACCATAACAATATATCCAGTAAAGTTGCCGAACATGTCGGTCGACAACTTCAAGAAAAACGTTCCCATGTTCGCTATCTGGAAAGCGCGTTCGAAAATCATGTCCTGCGACCAATGGAAAGGCCACGAGTGGTTGAATATGGCTCCGTCGCTGGCCAGCTGGAACAAACATTTTCATCCCATTTTTCTAACGAGAATTTTGATCGCTCGTAACCGAAGCCAAGGAGAATATTCTCTTTACAAAACACCGTGCGATAAACGATTGTGCAATCACCTCCGAAAACTGATCGGCATGATCTTTGACCAGATGCTTCATCATCTGATCGTAAGTTCGATTGAACTTGCACGCGTGTATTTGACAGGGATAAACTTTGTTGTGATGGCCCTCGTGCAGCTTATTCTTCTTATTGACTTCGACGGGTTCCTGTGCGAGTGCCTCATCGGTCTGCGAGTGCACGGAAACTTTTTCCGGTATCAAGAGTTTGTTCAACTCGTAATCCGGGTCGAGCAATGCAGTCTGAACAGAAATATCGTCATGAAATAACGAGAACGACGTAACAAAAAAAACGCAAAAGTAGACGCTCACTTTTATTTGGTCGAGCATCGTGCACAGTTTTTCAGCAAAACGGTTCCTAGAGTCCGACCATTTGCTTGTGCAGGTTGGACATTGGGGAAGCTGGGGTTTACATTCTTGACAGATATGATGCCCTTCGATGCATTGATATATCGCATTTGGCGGGACCACCATGCACATCGGGCACATAACATGGTCTTCAAGATCCTCGTACCACTGTACAGTACAACATTTACGAATGTCTCATTTTTCATTCAAAAAAAGGGGGAAAATTCTTAGGAAAAATACGAAAATGCGAAACGAATCATTTTCGAAATGCGACTTACTTTGTTTCGTAAATCGTCGACCATTTTCTATCGAGATATTATTTTCTTAGATACGGAGGAAGATTTGACTGTAGCGTACGATGCGAAGAGCTCCTGCTCGCGTTGTATTGAAAAGATATGATGATACTGGGAATGAAAAAAAAAAAAACACGAATTCGTGCGATATCTCCATTGTTTGGATTGCGTCATTCGGCTGTCATTTATATATATAAGAAAAATGCAAAAGTTTGGGTGTCTTTATATCGTGAATCACACTATCTTTTCGTTGGATAATTTTACGAGGCTCACATTTATTATTTTATTTTATCAATCAACAATAATGCGTTATTGAATTTTACCGGTATAGCCGGACGCCGTTTTCAAGCCGCAGGTCCACAGACTATACAAACGCCAAACCGTGAGAATAAGGCGGGATTCCCATGAAGTAAATAGCCGCGTACTATTCACCTCTTTTTTCGCCGCCCAACAAAGGGAAACTACGGCAGCGCCATTTACCTCCAGCGTGAACGGCGTGAACTAAATTCGCATACACTTTCGCACATGTACGAGCACATGTTGCGAACCCATGAGCAAATTTACTTTATTCTTTCCCGCCTATTCCCTTGGCCGAGCATCCATGTCAGTTTTCAGTAAAGTTGAATGCAAGTTGATTGTTGATGTTAAGTCTTCGCAAATGGCGTATTCGCAAGATTCGCAATGCGACGAGGCTGCGAGAAAGTGGAGAAAGGATCGAAAAAAGTAAGACTGAACGTCATTTCAATCGACACTCATTTGTTTATGTTATTTGTATCAAAAAAACCGGCCGGTGTTTTTCGAGAAGCTTTTCTTCGTGAATGACGCATGCGCGTAACGCCACGATTATTTCGCACCTACGACGCATGCGTTGAAAGCCTTTCCGGTTAGCCAAGTTGATGCGAAACAGTTTTGTTTTGTTTGTCAGCATCGTATTGCTGTATTGCTTGATTTTCAATGGTTCAAGAGAAATTAGATCCTTCACCTTCTCAAATTCCCCATAAAAAGTGGGCAGAAATACAAGAGGAGGAATGCGCGAATCATATAATCAATTCTATCCGCGAAGAGATTCTTCTTACCGCGATGAATGCTGTTTACAAAAATTGTTTGGTAAACAAGCCATGCACGTTCGTCGTAGATTGTGCCCACACCGCCTGGTTACAATTATTCAATGTGAGATTGTGTTTATTTTTACTTTGTAATTCGTTGTAACGCGGCTGTTTATTCTCCTTGCAAAAAGCAAAAAGTATCGCGTCGTTACATTGTCATTGCCCGCGATGCTTCCAAAGTAGTAATTTGTTATTTGCATGCGTAGTGGATGAATCTTGAATGTGAATCCGGTGACATTTCAACGACTTTAAAAAACGAGTGGGCCGACGACGAAAAACGACGGTCCGTGCCCGTGCCACCGGACAGCTGGGTTTTTGGCAATGTAGAAATCCGTAGAACCAAAAGTCCGACAGAAAATGATTGCATGGCTTCCTGTGAGCAGATGCATGATATCGATATTTTACCCAAAAATATCAAGCGACCATCTCTGCCAGATATTCCAACGAAATCGATCGAATCTCCGGTAGATAAAGTGAGTATTTCATTTACTGGTCGAAGCTACGCACATTTTTTGACTTTTTGCTCATCGCTCGAGAATCTGTTGGTAAGAACGAAAGCAGTGGCTTCGTAGTTCGTTGGCAATCAACGAAAGTTCGTTTCAAGGTCAATGGCTACTTCGCACGGATACGTGTCGAATTTTCACAATGATGCTCCGCCAAGTTTGATAGAATAATTCAGTAAACGCACAGCGGATTCGTATCGTAACAACGATCAATTTTCAAAACGACAGTCACGCAGTAAATGCAAATAACGTTTCTAAAAGTTCGCTCCTCAATTTTTAATCCTCCGAGTCCACACTGGGTCGTTGTGACCCCGAAAATTTTCTGTCGCTGATTCTTTATGCATTTAAATTTCGTTTTCGTCAAAAAATAAATTTGACAAAAAAAATGCATATTCACCGGAAAACAACGATGTAAAAACCGCCTTGGGTCAGATTGACCCAAAATGCACTTGTATATAAGAGATTCGTGCATTGTAAAGATTAATTTCTTTTGTTCAACACGTTTTACAACTCTTTTGTCAAATTTTAACAAAGATTTGATCAGGGACGAGCGGCATTTTGCTTTTTTGTTGCAAATCAGTGTCGTTTTTTTTCGCCCAAAATGGAAGAAATCTGCATTCAGGCTCATCGGCGCAGTGTGTTAGGAATAATGAGTCACTTATCAAGAGAGAAATGGAGAGAAAAAAGAAAACATTGGTTCAGCACCAGGTGGCGACATGATTCACTATTTTTAGCGGTATTTGAAAATGAGATGCTAAAAAAAAAATATTTGCATATAAATAAAAAAAACTGAAACGACGAATTACATTTGGTCAAAATTGTTCGCGATGCATCCGATTTTTTCGACTCGTGTTCCTTTCAAGTTTGAGCAGGATAAACAGACGTGGAATTCCAGCATAGAATTTAGCAATAATTGTTCGTAAATCCTTTTGGTTCTCGAGGCATTTGGTAGCCGAGGGTCCGAGGCATTCACGAGAAATGTTGTTCGAAACTTATTGGAAAGTAAGTTGGCAGGGTGCCTAATAGTTAAATAAAACCCGATGGCTTTGGCTTCCATATCCTCTCCACTCTTGTGGCCAAAGTATAGGTATCTGTAAAAGCTCTGGCAGGGAGAATCGCACCACTACTTCATGCTGAAATGAAGTATCCGTGGGCACAGGAAGAAGCAGGAGAGAAAGGGTCTGTAGAAACTTTTGAAAGTTTGTTTTTCGCCTTCAAGTGCATCTTTCCACTCGAGCATCATAGCGACTCAGGAAACAAAGATAATTATGAAACTACGTTAAAGTAGCGCACCACAAAGCGAACATTCTCCGGCAGTTTACATACGCCATGGAGTTGGGGCGAATTTTTTATTGATTATTATTATTATTGCTTGATGCTGTTTCGTTTATATCGCTGCGGGGCATACGCGATGGCTTTTGGTAGCTGCGCTCTTGATACGATCAAAACATCGCGGATTAACGTGTCCAATATCAAAAACATTTTCATTTTGGAAAATGATTCCATGGGGTGCGAATTAAAATGGGAAAATTATGACTAGGGCGAAGGTCCTTGAATTTTGGCCAATTTTCATCTTGCGAAATAGAAAACTTGCCAGGGGAGAAATAAAATGTGTAAATTTCACGAATTTTTAGATTTTGTACTGAAAAAATGAGCCAAAATTGGCTGTTTGTTGGGGAAATGATTTTTACTTATTTGTACGTCACCAGGTTGATTCACAATCGGAGGAAGAACGATCGATCGAATTTAGAGGCGCTACTGAAAGCGTGGAATCCATCGTAGACGAGGAATATGAAGCGAGCAGATGCTCTGCAACGAAAAACGAAGAAGCTCGGGAAAGCAGCGATCGTAGCGAAGCGTTGTCCATTTTTACGAGGACCATCGATATGCCTGAACAACAACTTCCGGTAAATAATCTCGTCTCGAGTCTGTCAGTCGTCGATTCAGTAAAAATCGTGCCATACGTTCGATTCAAAGAGGCTCGGCATTTCCAGCCACGTTGTTTTTCCGGCACCGGAAAAGAGGGTGCAACTTTTATTTTCATCGAAATTTCAAGGACGTCCGGAATGGACGAAAAGAAAATTTTGTTGAAAAAGATCGATATTTTGTTGGATACGTTCAACTAAACGTTTTTTCGAAAAATCACGGAAATTTTGTCATTCCAGCAAAAAACATTCTGGAAAATCTTTTCGGAAAGTAAATTTTTGTCATTCCAATCGTAAATTTTGCTGACAGTTCCATTACAATGAAAAATATTGTCGAAATAACGAAAATTTTGAAATCATCCCAAAATATTTAGTTCGCTGTATTCAACAAAATATCGACGTTTTTTGAAAAAATTGAATTTTCAGTCTATTGCTACGATATTGATCATTTTTCCATTCCGAAAGAAAAGAAAGGGCATGAGAAACGACGAGAATGGAGCATTCGATTTCACGAGTTTTCTGCTCTCTGTCTCGCCGTTTGCCTCTCCCACGAGAGACAAAAGTGCATCTTACTGAAATATAAAAAGAAGTGTAGCATCGGTTCGAAAAGAACACCAGAAAAGAAGGGATACAGATAGATCGGAGTAAATTGAGAATCTTCTTCGTACATGCAGTAGATGTATTCATGAAATACGCTTGTGATCATGAATATATATGAAATGGTCGACATACGGGCTATCCAAGAGCCCTGTTGGAACCCTTCATATCTCTCGAGTTTCCGTCGGGCTTCCAAAGTATGGATTGCAACATCAGCCAGAATTCGAAATTGAATTTGCAACTATAGACTCTATACTTTCTTCAAAAAAAAACTCCAAGAATCCACGAGCTTTTGCTTACTCCATTACTTACTGCATCAACATTTTTCGTCCTTCTTTTGGTTCGGCGGAAATTGCAAAATTGGGAAAGCCCGAATAGTGCTCCAACCCCTAAATTTCCATTTCACCACAAAAAAAGTAAAAATTTAAAATTTAAAATAAAAAATTTAGCGCGCAGTAAAATAAATTTCGATTTATTTTGCCAAATTTCAAAAAAATCTGATTCTGAATTTTTGAATGTTGAATATTTCGAAAATTTGACTGTTTTCGTATTTGTGTGTATTTTGTGTAACTTTTGCCATTTTTGCGGGGATGATTGTGAAGTAACGAATTGATTTATGGAATTGAAGATCGGGAGACGGTCGACTGGCGGAAATCAATTGAGATCTCGACTCGGTGGTGATGCGCCACATCGTAAAACGATAAAATCCTGGACATTGGGTGACGTCAAGCCTGCCCGGAAAATCAGTCTGGATCGTCTTCCGGAAAAGCGGTGAGTTTTTCTTTTATGGCTTTTCATCAGGCTCCGATGAACGAGACGTTGCGAATTGATCAGGCGCCGATCCGTTTCGGTTGGCGTACGCCTCGTTCGGGCTAATTGATAATCAATCGATCACTGCCATCCGTTTTTCCATATCCGCCTTTTCCGCGGCTTCCCTTCTGGTTCGAACGATGAAAATCCCGAAATGCGTTCCGCTGAAAAATTGATGAATCGATTTTTAAATCGGTCGAGCAAATCATCCACGTTATTCCAAGTTTACCCTCACTTTCCCATCGTGTTTTTGGATCTGTAAAAAAATGGCATGGCTCTTGGTTGGGCATGGCCTTGAATCTGCAAAAATAACAAAATTCATGACGATCGTTTTCTCATCGAATCTTTACACGACAGACACTTTCTCTGAATCATCAAATATTCCGAAATAATAATAAAAAATTTTCTCTCTCTGTAAACATTTTTCAGAGTCGCTGAAAATTCTTTGCTTCAGCTTCTCCCTTGAATCTTCAAGTTTTCTCAATAAAGGAGAAAAAATTATGAAAAAAAAAAAATTAAGCGATTCGCCGATCTTGGGATTTATCAATGAGCTTGAGGCTCTTTGTCCTTGACTTTAGAGGCGATAGTTTGAGAGCAACCCCTCATTTCTCGTATTTCGTACGCATTTCGTATTTTGCGACACAGAAATTGCACCTGATTCTCAGACGAAAGGAAAATTACGTGTAACTTGAACTTTTTTTGGAAAATGGAATTTTTACGAAAAAAAAAGTGCAGCAGAATATTGTGGCGGCGGCAACGACCGATGAATCGACTCAGAAATAGAATATTCTAGCGTGCTCCGTACCGAATCAGCAGATACAATACGATACTCGGGGGGGAAATGGATGTTTGTGTTATTTTCGGAGTGTTCCGGCTCAAGGCCGAGTGTTATCTCTGCGAGATATAAACCATGTATTTATGTGTTCATCACTTCAGACCAGGCTTGAGATTCAAAGAGACCAGAAATAACAATAAGTAACCAGACGAAATACTCTTAACAATATTTTTCTGAGGCCACATGCGTTTGTCTCATGCTCGAGCTTTCTCGTTGACTCTATTCGGAATAAACGATTAGGAAACAAGGATAACTCTAAATTTCGTCCTCGAGCATCCTCAGGCTTGATAACTGCGTTTTTCTTGAGAAATATCTGAGACAGTAAATCAGCTGGGACGAATACTCTCAAAAAAATGTTATCCTTTCAGGAATTATGCACTGAAGAGAAAATTTTGTTGAAAAAGATCGATATTTTGTTGGAAACTTTCAACTAAACGTTTTTTCGAAAAATCGCGAAAATTTTGTCATTCCAGCAAAAAACATTCTGGAAAATCTTTGCGGAAAGTAAATTTTTGTCATTCCAATCGTAAATTTTGCTGACAGTTTCGTTACAATGAAAAATACTGTCGAAATAACGCAAAATTTTGAAATCATCCCAAAATATTTAGTTCGCTGTATTCAACAAAATATCGACGTTTTTTGACAAAATTGAATTTCCAGTGTGAGAAATTTTGTATGAATTCAAAGCTCAAGGCGGATGACAGTCGGTTTGTCTGTAGTAAATATTATCAAGACCTCGCACACATTCGGCGATTAAACAAAATCTTGATAAGGTTCGAGTTATGCAAGTTAAAAACAAATTGCGATAACGCCTCGTCTTACGATATCGCAACGAAATTTATTCCGTTCTCGCTTTTTTCCTTCTTTTCTGAGAATTATTAAAAAATTGAAAATGAATTATTTACAAGCGTGATGACAGGATAAAATCCTCGCCAGTGTCTTTTGGTTAATTTGTCGAGTTTTAAAATCTGCTCCATTTTTCGTTCGGGTTTTGATGCGAGAGTTTTTTCCGGATATTATTTTTTCTCTCAATTTTTTTTTGAGGGTCGATTCGCAAACCAGAAATAATTGAGCTCGTGTTAAAAACCAGCTTTGTAGGATTTTCAGCAAAAGTTGTATGGGTCGATGTATATTTGTGCAGAAACTCGAAATGCACTGTACCAGGTTAGACAATCTATCGACTATACTAGGCAGAACGCGGCCGGCTGTTACCAGGGAATAGAGAAGGACGCAGCAGAGTGGCGTTCAGGAAGGACGGAGAATAGACCTACAGTTATAAGTTGATAATGGAGGAAAGTATATGACGAGGTGGGACGGTTGGGTGGGCAAGTTGGAGAGATAGAGAAAGTGACAAAATATAGGAGTGACGTTTAAAAGTATGACTCGAAATCCCTCACTTTTTTGCATATCGTTTGACCAGAACAGAGATTAAGAGTGCGGGGAGAGGTGGAGAAAAAAGAGAGGGACGAAGAGAGATGAAGCGAGATGGAAAAACGGGAATAGGCTGTGGGGAGGGAAAGAAAAAAAGAGAAAAGAAGGCGATGAGTATACAAAAAGCATTTATCGGATACAAAGAACGTATGTACGAGCTTGGGTGCTTCGTAGAGCTTATTTATTGGTTCGACATTTCATCAGTCGAATCCTCGTGTGTCTCAGTTTTTCTTCGTCCCTTCTAATATCTCTTCTCCTTCATTTCATCTCGGCTTTTCGTTTTTTCGTCCTCTCGATTCCATCCATCTTTTGATGAGAACTCACGCAGGCAATCGTCAACAAGCCTCGTAAACGAGTGTGTCTATCCATCGATGTCTTTACATGAGTCTGTCTTCGTGCGTCGTTTCGAGAAAAACAACTCTGACTCGTTTCTTCTTTCTTCAGTTATTCTCTCGCTTTGCCAGCGACTTGCGCCCTTCCAAAATACCGACTCTCCTTAAAGCGTATGCCCGTGGACGAAGATTCGAACACGTAACGAAATTTAGGATCCGGAAGACTAACCAAAAACGCAGCATTTAAGGAGGTTTCGTTAGTAGAGTGATAATTAGATTAAAATCTGCAAACGAAATATGTTGTCATTAAGGCAGGAAACTTGAATCTCTTTCAAAATCATCCTGGGTCAACGAAGTTTTACTACATATTTTCCAAGTCGAAAGTCGCTTGATTTGACATTGGCTTTAGGGAAATTTCTTACCCTTATGAAATCAGAAAAATATTAAAAATACTTCGCGATTAGATAAAACGCGTATTAAAATCCCAATTTATAAAAAAAAAACTGCAAGGGATCCGAATCAATGAAAAAATAGTGAGGTCAACGAATGTTTGGAGGAGATATTTCTGGTTAAAATCGACAGAATGCTCGGAACATCTCATTTTTTAAGGAGGTTCCGTTAGTAGAGCGATAATTAGATTAAAATCTGAAAACGAAATGTGTTGTCATTAAGGCAGCAAACTTGAATCTCTTTCAAAATCATCCTTGGTCATCGAAGTTTTACTACATATTTTCCAAGTCGAAAGTCACTTGATTTAACATTGGCTTTAGGGAAATTTCTTACCCTTATGAAATCAGAAAAATATTTAAAATACTTCGCGATTAGATAAAACGCGTATTAAAATCACAATTTATAAAAAAAAAACTCCAAGGGATCCGAATCAATGAAAAAATAGTGAGTTCAACGAATGTTTGGAGGAGATATTTCTAGTTAAAATCGACAGAATGCTTGGAACATCTCGTTTTTTAGGAGTTTCGCAACGAATCGCTTGCTAAACGAAAAGCAGTTCGTCATTTTTTCTTGGCAATTGTGTTTTACTTTATTCGTTATTCCCTGCGCCATAGCGGAACCTCCTTAAAAATGCTGTGTTTTTCACGATGCACGCGTCATTTTCGCTACGTAAACAGTTTCGAGCGACGCTGCTGTTGCCAAAATAGAAGACTTGGTGTATGCACAGATTGAAATTCTCGGGGAACAGGCAGGAACGGAATCTGGAGACAGATTCTCATGGAAAGTTTCGAAGTCAAGGCACGCATACAGTAATCAAGCGGTACAAAACATCCACTCGCTCGAACCTGGCACCGTCGATCATTGGTGTTTGCTGTTTTTTTTTTTTTTGCTTATCGATTACTGCGACGGAATCGATTGATTTCTTTCTTTATCAGCCGACGCTCTCATAGTGAGGCAACTTTTGTGGAAATTCTAATAAGAAAAAGTAGGTCAACGTGCGTGCTACGATATTTGCGATTATACAACGAATAGGATTTGCCGTGTCGTACGAGATCACAATGGCAAACATAGAAATAGCTCGCCTCTTCCGTTCACAAAGGACCTACGAGAGCATTTTCTCGATCTACTTCACCCGCGGCGCTGCTCATTGACAACGCTCGTGGTCGTTATTTGCCAGGAACGCCGAAACGTTAATTCGCTCTCTCCGTCTTTTTTCCAATTTACTCTCGTTCCTTCTTTCTTCGTCCGGCTAATCTTGCTCGCAATACTGCATTACAATGCAGGCTTTTGTCCCTCTAATTTCCGTTTTGTTGGGTTCGATTGATTCGTCAATTAAATGTGTAAATGCCACCGAGCGCTGCTGCAATAATCGATCCTAATTAGACATTAGATAATCGAGTCTGCAGTCGACACTATTCGCAAACTATTTGCTTGGAAAAGCAATAATTTCGGACTAATTAACCAGCAACAGGGAACATCGATTATTAATGACTCGTTACTTGTCACTCGTGACATTCACCTCACCCTGAAAAGTGCCCAGAAACCATCATCAGCGAGTCTTCCTTATGATATAACAAAGCAAAGTTTTTGCTGTGACATTTTTCGAAACAAAAATGAATTCTTGATGATCCTGAAGTTTGCATCGTTGGAATGCAACGAATTCTGTTATTTCTTTAGCGGAGCCAATAATTATTATTGAATATTTGGTCCGGCCAATAAAAAATAAATTGCCACGAATTTCAAAATTTAATAAATAATCAATAGGAACATTTTTTATCGTTGCATCTCAATGTTGCAAACTTCAGAGTCATAATTCTTGCCCCTTGGGAACTGGTGGATTCGTGCATTGTTAGCGGCTTTTTCGTAAAGTAAAGTGACTATCGCGGGAATCCTCGAACAGTAATTTCTAGTCTTGCATCGCCTTTAAATTCAGGAGTGTGGCAAGGAATTATGATTCTGGTGAAGTCTCTCGCTCTCTCTCTCTCTCTGGCATCGATACACAGACATGTGCTCAAGAGGAACTAGGAAAGAGAAGAAGCGATCTGTATCGTTGTCGAACGTACAGGCAGCTGTGTTTACTCGCTCTCTCTCGTTCTTTGTCCCTCTCTGCCACAAAATGATTGCACATGCGTACTTGGATCTTCTCTGTTCTCGGTTTGCCCCCTCTCGCGAGCATTCACATGCGCGTATTTTGGGAGTTCCCCCTTCTAGGATGGCGTTCGTCCCCTCGTGTCCCGTCACACTCTTGTCGCGTGTATGTGTACACACAATATGTACGTGTACTCGATCTCACTTGGCTGTATTATCTTTGTTCTCTTCTTCCGTCAAACACCCTCGCTCTTTCCCTCCCTCTCTCTCTCTCTCTCTCTTGGCTTCTCCCTTTCTTTCTAATGTTCGCTTTCAATACCCCCTGCAGCTTTTTCTCATCACCGTTGATTACCACACGAGTTTGCGCCCTCTGATGACGTTCACTTACGATGAAAAGGCTCAAAATCTATTGCCAAACCACCGTCCACTCAATATACCTATACGAATGGTTCAATGCAGAAATTAAGACTGGACAATGTATAAATGGGGAGAGGTGGTCGAAGCAGAGAACGTGGACACTGCATCGGACACCCGGCCAAAAAAATTGTCACCCAACAAGCAAAATCATGACGTTGAAGTTTGCATCGTTGGAATGCAACGAAATTATTTTTTTCTGCGGTGAAACTCATTATTTAAATGCGGAATGTAATTACGATGTTAAAACGATCGATTTTTGCGACCCAAAAAGTACATGGACTCGAAAAATTTGGGTAATTTTGAAAATTAAACAAATCATCGATGAAATGAAATATTTTTCGTTGGACTCCAACGTTCCGAACTTCAGCTTCATAGCAAAATCGGATTTTAAAGATTTTCACTCATAAAGAAAAATTCATTTTACCAGCAAAATTTTCCAGCACTTTGAATCACTCAAAGTTTTTTGCACGTCCTGAAGCGAGCTCTCATGGTCTTTGTCTGCTTTTTTCCCAATACGTCGATGAGTGAAGCGTCTGATTAGTCCAAATATAAACGTATCGCATTAAATGTAAGGAAAACGAGGGATTTTTAACATGAAATTTATAATTCAGGGTTTCGCGTACGTCGAGTCTTTGTTTGATTTTTTTTTTGTATCGTGATTTGGACCGTTTTTATTTTCTGTAGATGAACAAAACGTCGATCCAAACAATACAGGATTTAGTCGTCATTTAGTAAAGCCAAGTATTTAGGTTTTCTGTAAATGGAAACAAGGGCCCGAAACACCCTTCGTACGACAATGAGACATCATGATTCCAATCGATCAATCTCTTTCCGGCCATTGTTCCATAGCAGGAACGAGCGTTAGAAAAAATTCGAGCCAGTGCGTAAGGCTCGAATTATCACGGATAGAATTCATTGAAAATCAATAACCGTAATGGTGATTCGATTATGTACGCTTGGAATACGTGATCCAAACGTACATTGTTTTGATGCTTCCAAATTGAATTGATTTTCCAGTTTTTTCATTCGTCACGTGCCACTCGTCCGGGTTTCCGACGGTTTAATTTATATAAAAATCCTGGGAAAGTCCAAGTGACCGTTGTGCATGATTTTCCTGGAGTTTTCGATGAAATTCAGGAGAAAAATATTGTCTTGTTACTACAGATTTCAGCCAGGAAGCGCTGAAAAATCTTTATAAGTGCGCTGAAAAGAAAATTTTGTTGAAAAAGATCGATATTTTGTTGGATACGTTACACTAAACGTTATTTCGAAAAATCACGAAAATTTTGTCATTCCAGGAAAAAACATTCTGGAAAATCTTTTCGGAAAGTAAATTTTTGTCATTCCAATCGTAAATTTTGCTGACAGTTCCGTTACAATGAAAAATATTGTCGAAATAACGAAAATTTTCAAATCATCCCAAAATATTTAGTTGGCCGTACTCAACAAAATATCGACGTTTTTTGACAAAATTGAATTTTCATTGTGACGATAATTATTGAGAGACAATTAGACGGGCCAGCCAATTTTAAGTAATTTCGATAATCGATGTCGAAATGAGAGTGAGAATCGGAGCTTTTCTCATACTGTGGAATTATTTCGGGTCTGTGTGGAGGAAGAGAGGGAGCGAACGAAAGTGTACCTGGCAACAAGGTACGATATAACAACGTCTGGTGCTTTGCTGAGTGCTTGGTACGTTGACTGTAGAGTACAGGATTACGCTATACTCTGGTGTCCCTCTGTTGCTACCTACTCGGCGCATCTCTGGTACGTGATGTACCATGCGCAGCGAGGCTTTAATCAAAGGGCTGCAAAAGCTCAAAATATTTAATACAGATTCATGATTCATCCGGGCCACTGAGAAACAAGCGCCGGCTTAATGAACGTTCATGAATGTGCGAACGAACGTTTTCGCGGAAACTCGTCAAGATTAGCTTCGTTTCAGTTGGCAATTGAGACAAAGAAATATGTCGATGAACGAGAAGTGGTTGAGGGCTGTGAGTATAAAAGACTCGAATCAGCATCGTCTCTTTAAATCACTCGATACCTCATCGAGATATTCGTAATGCAGGCTATTTTTTTGTGATGTTTTGCTTGATCAGGAGGCTCAAAATAATTCATCATCCTTAGACCGTCACACCATACGTGGAGAGCTAAACGATCGATAGAATCTTGATAAAATGATGAGAAGATTGTACACTGAAAAGAGAATTTTGTTGAAAAAGATCGATATTTTGTTGGATACGTTCAACTAAACGTTTTTTCGAAAAATCAGGAAAATTTTGTCATTTCAGCAAAAAACATTCTGGAAAATCTTTTCGGAAAGTAAATTTTTGTCATTCCAATTGTAAATTTTGCTAAAGTTCCGTTACAATGAAAAATATTGTCAAAATAACGAAAATTTTGAAATTATCCCAAAATATTCAGTTTTTTTGACAAAATTGAAATTTCAGTGTAACGGAAAGCCAGAGCGACTATGGCCACCAGGACAAAGGCTATTATATGGGGAAAGGCCGAAGAAAACAAAGTACGACTTTATAACCCAAACGGACAAAGAGATCTTGGTCCAATTATCCGCAGAGCTTCGGGGATTATTGAAATTCCCCTCGATTCCGCGTTTCCTTCCCCTACACTTTAGACACACGTATATGAGCGCGGTGTCACAGCATAGAGATATCTGTTTTGGTCCCATCGACGCAGGGATTAAAAGGGAAACAGGATTGATGGTTGTCCTGCATCGGAAACTCCGTCCGATCGGCAGCCACGTTTGCCCTGCGGGATTGATTTTACTTCGTGGCGTAGAGACGTGTCTATATGTGAACACAGGAACTCGCGAACATGACTCTATAACGGAAGGAGCGTGATCACGGATCTCGCAAATTGCTCCTTCCTCTTTCGCGGCCATCTCCAACGTCGTCTTTGCAGTATCCAAAGAATTCAGCCAAAAACTTGGAAATTTCCGACTATTTCACAAAAAAAAAAGCATCCCAACATTTCCACATGGAATTTGGTTGAAAATTTTGTTCCATCGAGTCCGTTGCTCGCTCGTCGGCATTGTCTGACGAGCATCAAACTTTTTACATCAATGTAACGCATTTATTTTATGATTCTCTGAGGCTCGGGGAACGAACGGACGTGTACGTCGACGGTGAATGATCGCAGGCTTCAGGGCGCTCCGTTACTTCTTTCTGAAGAGAGCTGTACGGATAATAAAGTAGACTCCAGCACATAGACCGTATCCATAGCCATAGCAGGTCGTACCCAGTGTAGAGAAAGTATCGCATGCAGCCAAGTTTCCACACCCAAGAACTAATAGTTGTCCATGCCACGCTCTTCTCCGAGATTCACCTCGTGGCTAATCTCTCTGATACCAAGTATTTTCTATTTTACATCGAGGAGGTGACGAGCCTCAGGAAAACGAGTGACTAACACCAAAGTAGAATTAAGGAGGTTCCGTTAGTAGAGCGATAATGAGATTAAAATCTGAGAACGAAATATGTTGTTATTAGGCAGCGAACTTTAATCTCTTTCAAAATCATCCTAGGTCAACAAAGTTTTACTACATATTTTCCAAGTCGAAAGTCACTTGATTTAACATTCGCTTTACGGAAATTTCTCGCCCTTATGAAATCAGAAAAATATTAAAAATACTTCGCGATTAGATAAAACGCATGTTAAAATAACAATTTATTAAAAAAACTCCAAGGGTTCCGAATCAATCAAAAAATAGTGGGGTCAACGAATGTTTGGAGGAGATATTTCTGGTTAAAATCGACAGAATGCTCGGAACATCTTATTTTTTAGGAGTTTCCGTTAGTAGAGCGATAATTAGATTAAAATCTGAGAACGAAATATGTTGTTATTTAGGCAGCAAACTTGAATCTCTTTCAAAATCATCCCGGGTCAACAAAGTTTTACTACAAATTTTCCAAGTCGAAAGCCACTTGATTTAACATTGGCTTTACGGAAATTTCTCACCCTTATGAAATCAGAAAAATATTAAAAATACTTCGCGATTAGATAAAACGCATATTAAAATAACAATTTATAAAAAAAAAACTCCAAGGCTTCCGAATCAATAAAAAAATAGTGAGGTCGACGAATGTTTGGAGGAGATATTTCTAGTTAAAATCGACAGAATGCTTGGAACTTCTCATTTTTTAGGAGTTTCGCAACGGATCGCTTGCTAAACGAAAAGCAGATCGTTATATTTTTTTTCTGGCAATTGTGTTTTACTTTATTCGTTATTCCCTGCGCCATGGCGGAACCTCCTTAAACTCGCGCATTCGATGGTTGTGGAAATTGACGTTGGTTGCTAGTCAAAAGTGTTGGCTTGACTCACTGGGCTCGACGTTTTAGTATGATTAACAAGAGAATGAGCGAAGGCTCTAGTTTTGTAGAGTTTCGATGGCCATTAATCATTTTTAGCTCTTCAGAACGTAGTTTGCCCAAAATCGATATAATAAGGAACTCTCCGTTATAATTCTCTCTCTCTCTCTTCCTCTGATGCTTACGCGGTCATGCAGGGATAGCTAGAAACGGAGTAGTATGTAAGAAGCCACTCCCCTGAGGGTGCGAAGGTACAGATGCAAGTACGGTGGAAAAGGGTCGAAGACCAATTTCCTGTGAGCTTGTTCTCTGCAGGAAATAGACGTGAAGAGGCCAGATTCCCGCACGATATACATATATAAAGATCATAAAGTAGCTCGCCCGGTTCCTTCGCCCCACAACCACAAGAAAATGTTTTGTATTTTTCCACTCCCGACCACGACTTTTTCTTTGTTCTACGCCTCTATCCTCAAACCTAACTCGAGCAACATCGAATATTTTTAGAAACCACCAGCCTCTCGATTCTTCGTCCACGAGAAAAAATAAAGATGAATATTGCAAAATCAAATGCACATTATGAGTCTTCACCAATCGATACTCGAAATCTCATCACAATTTCATGGAAAAGTGCGATTAAAAAAAAAAAAACAGACTTTCTGAAAAATTTTGATCGGAAATTGACAAAAAAAAGTGGATTTTTCTCCATGAAACGACTACTCAGGCTTTGAGGATGTTTTTATTTTTAAGTGAGAGTTTGGTGTCACAAAAACACGATATTCAAGTGCACAAGTGGCAGGATTCGTGGTGGCTTTTGTTTTAGTACTTGGCGTCGAGTCGCTACTGCGTCTGGTGATGAGGACAGAATAAAAAATAAATAACTACTCGAATGAATAGGAACGGAGAGATTATTGGCAAAGGAAGGAGATTGAATGTTTAAGGACGAGGATAAATGAATGCGAGAAGTCGATGGACTAATTTCGAGGATAGTAGGAATTGGAATATCCAGGGGAATGCAGTACAAAGAGTGTGACCTTGGTCGAACGAGGCGAGGGCTCTTTTTTCATTACCCTCTTAAATTTCTCTCTCTCTCTCTTTCTATTCCTCATCCCTTGGTTCGCTGGCACTCCGGACGAGGGGAGATAAGCTGCGATCTTATTCAGGGGTTATTATCGGTTAAGGGGGTTGGTTGTTACACAAAGAGATGAGATGGTTTGCGTGTGTAGAAGGGGAGACAGAACGTAAAGGGAAATACGCTTACGCAGTGAAACTTGCCAAGTCCCCTATTCGCCTAATTCGCGCTGCAGTTGCCGGAATTGCTTTCTTCTTTTTATTCAAACTCACTGGCAGCTCGCTCGCTCAATCGGACGAAAAAACGATCGATGCCAAGTGAGAAAATTCGACAGTAACCGTCTTGTTACTTTCATTAATTCACTATGTCGCATTATTGATACAGAGTCAAACGAACCCTCAACTTCCTTCCTCGTCGCAAACTACAAAGCCGCTACGTTCGAGAATTGGATTGGCACGCTTGCGCACACCCTTAAAGCCTCATGTTTTTCGCTCCGAAAGAAAATAACTGCTCGAGCGTCGTCTCCTCGTCATACAGTCATCCGCTGTTGTCATATTACCTTCTCTTTTCCATTGTCCTGCCATAATGGCTATGGAAGCAAAACACCGACCCACACACACACGCACACACACGGACATGTCAAGCCACTGCGTAACGTAAACGCTCGTATGTGCTCGATTCTGCGATGTCCAGGTAACAACGTCACCCAGCGAATCGCGTTCTCGAGCCAGATCTTTCTGGAACGCTTTGGAAAAACTGTCGCCATCATTTTCTTTTGCTCTTTGTTGCTCCGATATTTACTAGCGTCGTTAGTACATGATTAAGTCTATAAATCTAGAAAAGCGTGTCAGCTGTTTCCACGAAATGACGGTAGTACTCCCCGTTACGTGTGGGGAGATTCTTGCCATTCTCAATCTTATTATTGCGACGTAGCAACGACTCATAACTTTAAAATCCTCGATCTCGTTTCCTGGATCGGCTTACGGTATTTTCACCCGCAATCATGAATCCTCATGAATCACAGACGAGTCCATGAATTTAAAAGGTCGAGATAAACTTGGCATTAATGCCCTTTTTTTTTATCAGAATAACGTTGATTTAGAAGCAGCGAATTTCGGTTGTTTTTCATGACTCTGCAGTTCGCAACGTTGAAATTCAACGAAAAATCATTTTTCTATTCATTATTTATTAACGACTCTGAAGTTTGCATCGATCGAATGCAACGAAATTCTTTTTTATTTCGGCAAAAATAATTATTTAAATGGAGAATTTAAGGAAGATGATAAAATGATCGATTTTGGCCACCCGAAAACATATCGGCTCGAAAAATTTGGATGACATTGAAAATTGAACGAATCGACAATAAAATCATATTTATTGTTGGATTTGAAAAATCATGCCAATATTTCGTATCGATTGAGTTTATTTAACAAAAGAAACAGAAGCTCGTTGAATTCATGGTTTTTTGACATATTTGTTGGCGGTACGTTTGCCTTTGCTGGTTTTCACAATATTTATTGTTGTTTTTTCGTTTCGATATATGCACGTGACTTGGTTGATCCACAGCAGAGTGAAAAGTTGTTGCTATACAAATCGAGTGTTGATTTATCGTAGGAAACTGCCTTTACCTTTGGGCGAGTGATTTCGGCTGCAATTTTGTTGCAATCTCCAAATTCGTCAGATTTTTTTTCTTCATGTTTTTAATAACACTCGCCACTGATTTTAATGGCAAAGTCTCGTTATCTGGTCATTTCCTGCACGGTCTGCTCTACATTCTTATCCGCACGTCTAATTGTTATCGAAATAGTTGAAGCGAAGCAGATTATTCTGGGGATTTCGTATCTAATTACAAGATTGTTGATGCGGCGAGATAAGGACGTTAGAAAATCGCGATGGGAGATGGAATGATGTTGCTCCGGTTTATCGCGGGTAAATTAAAGTGAAAGGTGCGGACGATTTGTCGGGACGAATCGTCGTTGCACTCGACGATTCCTTGATGAACATTTGGGGGCGAATGATCGGGGCATAAACAACGAGACTGGCGATATTCAAGGGCTAAAGAGAGAAAAAGATTGTGGGATCTATAGAATAGATATGCATGAAGAAACGCGAGAGGGCGGAACAACGGAAGGATTTTTTGAGAACGTAATTTACTGGAACGTAATTTTCAAAGTCCGAGAGCTGGAATAGGGTCCTGCGTGGCCAGGGGCATATGGGAGGGAATAAAGAGAGCGAGAAAGAGCAAAAGAAGGCCCGCCACAAGGACACACAAACACGGAAGCGGCGCGCAAGTCGTGCGCGATTAAAACGAGTGGAAAAAAAAAACGAAAATAGAAATACGACGCGGCAGACTCGCGCATGGAATTCGTGGCATGGTAACAATTTCCCAGCCCAATATCCTTTTCCGGACTGCTTTGAGAAGCCGGATCAGTTTTCCTTTGTCCAACGGCGAAGCATCTCTCGCGTGTGGTTATGAAAAATCGAAAATGGATATCGCCCTTTCCGAAACCTTTTCTCTATGCACAGGATCCTCGATATTCTTCGTCCTTGCGGTGAAAATCAGTAGAAAACGCCGATTCATCTCTCATCAAAATCTTGATCGATTCTCGCACATGATTAATTCGAAACTCTCGGTATCGCTATTGAACAGAACTCATGCCGAAAATTAATCGGAGTCTTCCACATCCAACAGACATGAGAGAATCGAAAAAGAAGAAAAAACGCTATAAAAACTGGATTCGATCAGACTTCAGGGAAGCGAGTTTGCCGAGACAAGCTGCTGTGGCGTCCGATATCACGGACACACGCGCGCGCACATACACATGCATGTAATTGTCATTCCCGCTGCTCCGGGTTTTATGAAATAATCAATACAGTTTATCCACACCGGGCGAGCGAATGAGCCGAGGAGTCAAAGCATTCCCATAGCTACACATATTTCTTCGGTCATACCGTTTTTTCCCTATACAAAAAATGTGAAAAAACCGATCGTGTTGCATGGACCTCGATGGAAAATCCGAGTTCTCGAGCTCGTAGCCGAGAGGCTAAAACTGCCACATTAGATAATGGCGTTACGATGGCGAATGGCGCGATGAAAAACTGAGTCGACCTAGAAACACTTTCCAAAAATGCATCAAACTCGAAAACTTGAAAATTTCCGCAACCGGAATTCGAAATCTGGATCCGAAGCTCCAAAATGCTTTTAGATGAAAAATTCGACAACATTTTCGGCTGAAACTTTGTCTGTTTTCAAAAATGGAGTGTTTTTTTCGATTTTTATCGACATCACAGTCCAAATAATGGAAATAATTTTTCACTATTCTGCTTATTCTTCCCGACATGAGAATCGAGGGAAAATTCTCGTAGATTCGAATAAAGATACGAACTAATTAAATATGCGGTCATCAATTATGCACATGCGGAGCTGAACACATTTTTCTCGTTAGCGTGTTAATTCGATGTACATTAAAAAGGTTTCAAGCGGGTCTACTCGGACGAGCATTTAGACAATGGAATAAACGGATAAAGATCGTGGAAAATGAACGGAAAGTTGAATATTTAAATTGGTTGAATCAATGAAAAAGGTTTTTCACCGAAAAACAAAAAGAGCGTTCCATTGGGATAACTCGTCGCGAGTTTTACGCACGTGCATACATAATTGGAAGAGTTACTTTTTTTCGCTGCCCCCCTTTTTCTTTCTCGACTCGTATCCTCAAGTTGCAAGGCAAGAGAGACTTGAGAGGTAAACCAGTTTGGTGTGGAGGCTTTACCAGTAGCACCGATGAGCTAATAAGCTGCCAGTGTTACACAGCGCGACCGAGGCCCAGTCGAGAGAGATGGCACACGCTTTGGGATATAGAATAAAATTCATTTTTCAATACCGCGCGAGCAATCAATCATGCGGGGCTGACTGCGAATTGGCTGAGCAAGCTTAATTTTTCATATTTCTCATTTCGCACAGGCTTGAGAAATGTTTAGATGTTGAATTGGTCACATTTACGCGTGTGGTTGAGGCACGTGTTCGCACTGAGCCCGAGCTACGAATTCTATCGACGTCGAAACTACGCGGTCAAGTAGTCTTTGGAGAAGAAAGTCATAGCGAAAAGGGAGCTCGTTGAAAAAAGGGTTATCGCTGACAGATCGACAGGGACAATAACGGAGAAAGTGTTTTTTATTTGCGGAGATAAAGGAAGCTTTGAGAACCGCTGTCCTGCGCTCTGGGGAGCTACCGTGCTACTCCTTCGGATCTTTGGTCACGCGTTGAGATTTTTCGTTCTCCATGCGAGTGATGTGGGGAGAGGGAGTGAAAGACTCGGAGACCCAAACACGGTTCGCTCCCGAGCAACACAAGCATGAGGGATTTGAAAAGGACTTTTAAGTGGCGAGAAAGAGCACCGAAGAGCGAGTATTATTCTTACAAGGGAACTACGTGACGTCAGAATACACGAGGGACTACCTGCTGTACTAAAAATAGAAGATAAAAAACTATCTTTGGGAATTGTATGGCATTGGAAACGCCTAGCGAAGCTCTCTCTAGCCAGAAATTCGAAGAGATTTCTTGGAAATATCTTGGCGTTTCTCCTTATATACAAAGCGATACGATATCGTGCAAGTTTTAACAGCAACGTAGTTGAACGGCGCGCGGGGTGCGCGGTGCTTGCAGCTGAGAAACAGGTTCTTCTCTTGGATCTCACGTGCACACAAAAAGAGAGAAAAACTCGAGGTTCTCTCTATCCTCATCCCCCCCCCCTGCCCTGCCTCTCATAGCTCTTTCGCGTACATATTTTTCTTTCGACTATACAGCCATCCGAGCGATCCTCCGAGTACAGCGGACGTCTCGCTCACTCAGACTCCCGATCCTCCTCAACGATACCTCGGAAATGAGATGTATTAATGGAAATAAATAGAAAAACAACTGGAAAGAGATCTTTCAAGTTTTCTCTGACAGTGCAGATGCGAATGAGAATTTACAATGATAGCAGGAACGTAACAGTGCTCGCGACGAGCATGTTTACACTTGTTCGTACTTTCAGATTGCCCTTCGCTCTCAATGACCATTTAAACAATTTTCTTCGTCGTACCGATTCGCATTTTCTCACTGCGTTTGTTACTTGCAAGGCTTTTGAACAGTCCGAGTTCAATAAAGTGATAATTAACGTCATAAATGTCGAACGTGGATGGAGAATCTTGTAATTAAAGTTTTTCGCTATTTTACATTATTTTGTAATCGTCCGAAAAAATTATTTCGGTCGTCTCGATTTCTGACGCTCATTTTTTCACGTCAACTGCAAACTCGATTAGACAGCGATTCAGTAAAGAATAATATACCTTGATGATCATGTGTCAGGTAAAAAAATGCGAGGTTTATTCGCGCGAGAGATATTCGCAGACGATACGGACTATCAAGAGGCAAAAATATTGAATTTACTCCGTCCTCTCTCTCTCTCTCGCTCTGTTTCTTTCTCTAATAACGAGGAGAAAAGAGAGAGAGAGGGGGGAAATGGTGAGAGGAAACGAGATCTGCAAAGCCTCTCTCGTCGTCGTTGGCAAATGCAAATTTGACTATGATAAGAGAGCTTAAACCCACGTGCGCTCAGCTCTCGACTTTAATCCTCGTATTTATGCGGACAAAAGTACTGCTCGGCCATAGAACGCACTAGGTCTATAGCCTTTCTGTTACTTTTTCTTCTAATGTATGTATATATTCCCTCTTATATATATATACGTACGATAATATTATACCTGAACGTTGCAAGCACTCTGTAATGGCAGAGTACACCGGAAAGCGAACACCACGAAACTCTTCGTGCACATGTGTACGAGTCTCTATATTCTCGGCTCATTCGTACCAGCGGAGATTCGCAAATCATTGCGTACTTATAGACTGTGTAAGTACGAGACTTTTTGCTTCTCTCTCAGTCAACCCTTTCGTAACTTTAATAACACTTTTTTGACATACATTAATCAGTGTTGCATTCAGATTTTCCATGGACCCGTGAATCTAGTTCCGTTCGACGATTTTTTATTTGGTAATTCAGGGAAAATCGTATCGAAATTCTTTCTCTCTCTCTGACTCAGTGAGGTTAATGACGATGTTAAAGTTTCCGTCGTTGCAATGCAACGAAATTCGGGTTTTTCTTCATCAGAGCTCATGAGTCTCGTTCAATATTCCGTCCGGACAATCATCGGCTCCTTTCATAGAATCCAACCACAAAATTGGTACGAAAATTGTCATGGTTTTTGAAATTTAACACAAAAATGCATACAAAAAGGATTTTTCGATCGACCCCAACGTTGCGAACTTCAGTGTCGTAGGTTAATGTTTTGTCGATTCGTACACGGAGAGAATATTACATTAAAAATTACTATGCCCCATATGTCGTCCTTCTGAGAAATTTTAGCAAAAACACAGTAAATTTTCATCCGAAAAAGGGCGAAAAATGTCATAATTTCCGGGATTTCGATCGGAAAAGAATGAAAAATTACTACGTTTTTGCTCAAATTTCTCAGAGGGACGTCTCGGTACTAGGGAACTGTAATAACAATGATTCTGACGTTTGCATCGTTGAAATGCAACGAAATTATTTTTTATCTTTGACAAAAATAATTATTCGAATGCAGAATGTAATTACGATGATAAAATGATGGATTTTTGCCACCCGAAAAGCATATCGGTTCGAAAAATTTGGATGACATTGAAAATTCAACGAATCATCAATAAAATCAAATATTTTTCGTTGCATTCGAACGTTGCAAACTTCGGCATCATGTAATAACATAGTAAATTTTGATGTGATATTCTCTCCGTGTTTTTACTGAAAATTCAATTTTAAAAAACGTCGATATTTTGTTGAATACAGCGAACTAAATATTTTGGGATGATTTCAAAATTGTCGTTATTTCGACAATATTTTTCATTGTAACGGAACTGTCAGCAAAATTTACGATTGGAATGTCAAAAATTTACTTTGCGAAAAGATTTTTCAGAATGTTTTTACCCGGAATGACAAAATTTTCGTGATTTTTCGAAAAAACGTTTAGTTGAACATATCCAACAAAATATCCATCTTTTTCAACAAAATTTTCTTTTTAGTGTTGGAAATGTTAGTTTTGGAAAAGTTTCGTTTTTTCCTCGTAAGTACGAAAAACAATAATGGATTGAATTTTCAGTAATTCAGTGATTATACAGGGAAGGAGAAAAATGTATGAACGTATGTGAATGTTTGTTTACGAGTGAATAATCAAGCGCGTCCACGAGCGCGGTTTGATGTAGGAAAATATTGCGTTAACGCGTAAAACGTCCGCCCACGCAGGACAGATAGTGCACAGATCTACGTGCGGACACGTGTAGACGTGAGTGGAATTATAAAAGTTTTTTTTGTTCTTATAGAAGGACAGAAGTCCAACACACGCATACCAGATGGCACAAATCACTTGACTCGAAAGCTTCTCCTTGTGGCTACTTTTGATGCTTGACTGCGCGATCGCTTCGCGAAGCAATTCTATATTTACATAGTACATTTCAGGATTAATCGACCGCAAGCATTTAATTGAAACTGGACCAAATCATTGGGTCGTAAATTCGTTTGATTTTAGGAATAGGTGTCGGGTCATTTTGACCCGAGTTTAGGGCGCCATCGATATCAGCAGCACTCGCGAGTAACCAAAAACCGCTCGATAATAATTATTCAATCATTTTGATGGAACCGAAAACCGCTAGTTCCGCCAGTAACCGTAAAACCGAGTGGCAGTGCCATTGAGTAATTTGGATTGATGCCAAACCACAACCATCACCTACCCATTACCATGGAAATGTAAAAGTTGCACTACCATGACGATAAATGCATAATATGAATTTAGCATTAAAAAAAGTGATGCACTGAAAATTCAATTTTGTCAAAAACCGTCGATATTTTGTTGAATACAGCGAACTGAATATTTTGGGATAATTTCAAAATTTTTGTTATTTCGACCATATTTTTCATTGTAACGGAACTTTCAGCAAAATTTACGATTGGAATGACAAAAATTTACTTTTCGAAAAGATTTTCCAGAATGTTTTTTCCTGAAATGACAAAATTTTCGTGATTTTTCGAAAAAACGTTTAGTTGAACGTGCCCAACAAAATATCGATCTTTTTCAACAAAATTCTCTTTTCAGTGTGGGTAATGGATTGTTTTTTCGTTGCAAATCTCCCGAGCTCCGGATACACTTTTTGGTAAAGATTCATCGTGAGAATCGGGCGCGAATTCATACGGAACGCCTCATATACAAGCGGCATATGTGTTTACGTGTAATATATGCATGTAGAATATAAATAACGCGAACCTGACGAAATATATTATTCCGATGCATCGAGGCTATAATATAATCCTCTCTCGTCTACACGGCTCGTTGTTTACCTCCACGTACAAATCTCCAAGTCGTAAGGAAGCAAAATACGACTTCTTACATTAATTGAACATGCGTTCGACGTTATATGTACATGGAAAACCAATTTTTTTCCTCCTCGAAACTCGCGCTGTGTGGGCGCTTTTTTTTTATTGTCGTTTTTATTCGCCCGGCCCGTTATGTAATTCAATTGATTGGAAAAAACACATCGCACGACTCTACACGTCCAACGCTCGTTCGATCTTGTTTATCCCCATGAATTATATTTTTATGTAAATCTTATGCAGTTTTAATCCGCACGAATCTCTCCATTTTACGCGATATAAACAACTTTAGTGCATCTGATTTTTTAATATTTTTCTCTGTTTCTCGATTACTTTTGAAAAAATAAACCGGCTAATGAGCAAGACCTTGTCTTCGAAAAAAGAAATTTCTCATTTAATTAGCAACAATTGCGCAATTTGCTTACGATTACGACTGTGGAAAAAAAAATCTAAGAAATTGCAAGGAGAGAAAAAAAAGGTAATTGGACGTTGTACGCCCCATATAATTCGTTCGCTTTCTCAGGCCATTTGCGTTTTCAAAAGTATGTAGTTCATATCGTTTAAAGTTTTGCTGCTGTATGTTAATTTCGCTCCTGGAAAGAATAGTGGATCGGAAGATCTCTCGTTTATCCGACGAATGTGTTTCCTCCTTCGCGAAGTAGTCAAGTGCGGAAAAGAGGTGGAGATTTCTTGGCTCGTGAGAGCTTACACGTGCGAACGACATCGCATATGTTGAATTCTGATGCAAAATCGCCATCAGCATTCGCTCTTTTGTCTTCCGTCAGTGCGATAAATAGATTATTTGTTTATCGAATGTATATTAAGGCGCCACGCGCGGAAAAATTGCACGCGCAATATGCACTAATGAAAGAATTGAATAAAATAAAAGTGGCGCAGTTCGACGTCCCACTAATGCATGTACACTCATAAACATACGGATGGATAATCATCCACGTGTCACTACACGAGTACTTTTCAAGGTTATTGATCGTGGTGCTCGCTGTGACACGTCAATGTCAAATAATCATGCAAATGAAGAAACTGTCATCAATCACGATTTTCCTCACTCACTAAACATCGAAACGTTGTAACACAAGAAAATATGGAGATCGCATTGCTCGTTTTCAAAAATCCCTCAAGTTCGTCAAATTTCAAAGCAGATTTCCTTTTTTTTTGTAAAACTCGCAGATTTTTTTCGAATTTCGGTCAAAATGAATGAGAAAACATTCAGGCGAGTGGGACAGAATAGCAAAAAATCGAGAAAAAGTTTATCATTTATTTCGCCATCGAAGTATATCGAAGTTTCAACATTAACGAATGTTTTATTTAAATGAAATACGTCGACAAGTATAAATGATGGTAAAAGCAATCATTAATTTTCGTATCACCAATTAAACGATGTGTCGTCGTCCTCTTCCATCTTTGATCTCATAAATGAGATGCTTGTTAATACTCTGACGTATTTGACGCCTGATAGGCTGTGAATAGCGACCTCGATTTCGATGAGTACGTGGTTATCCGCGCTATCGTCCTCACTCCTACTCTCCAGCCACTCACTCTGCCTGTACAATTACGATATCTCTGTATGTGTTTCAACACCGAGTCACACGCGTTTGTCGATGATCGTTCAAATCGGTGAATTCTTCTGTCCCGACACAGCACATTAAAGCTCCTTGTGTTAGTGAATATAAATCTGTTTATCTCTGTGTACGTATCGTGCATGACGTATAGCTCTTCGGGTCGTTGAGCGTATCAAGTCGATAATGACTGTATTATTAATTTCTTTCGATTCTCTATCTCCGCTCCTATTTCCTCAATATTTTTAACAGAAAGCAATAGCATCCATTGAATTTATTTCAAAGTTGCTTGAGCGTAATTCTAGCCAAAAATAATGAGACGTTTGAAAATTCTAGTTTTGGTGTTTTTCACGAATTTTCGGAAAGTTGAGAGTTTCGATTTTGGGCCAGAAATTTGATAATTTTCAACATTGTTTTGTGAAATTTTCAGAATAACCGTCATATCATTTTTCACGAATTTTCGTTAATGGTATTTCGAAAAGTTGAAAGTTTGGATTTTGAGCCTGAAATTTAACAATTTTCTGTATTTATTTTTGTAATTTTCAGAATATTCTTCATTAGAAACTCTTAATAGCAGAATTTTTCACGAATTTTCATTAACGCTATTTCGGAAAGTTGAGAGTTTCGATTTTAGGCCAGAAATTTCATAATTTTCAATATTTTTCACGAATTTTCATTAATGGTATTTCGAAAAGTTCAGAGTTTGGATTTTGATCCAGAAATTTAACAATTTTCTATATTTATTTTTGTAATTTTCAGAATATTCTCCATTAGAAACTCTCAATAGCAGAATTTTGCAGCAGAAAACGACTCGTTGGTCCACATTTCCACAAATACATCCCGATTTTTCCACACTCTCTTGCTTCGACACCTTGGATGTTTCTTCTCCGACCGTTACTACGTCCATTCTGCAGTTGTCGGAGACTTTTTCGTCTCTGTGCTCGTTTCTCTCGTTCCTCTGTCACTTCTTTAATTATCGCTGCTCGTGACCGAGAAGTTTTCTTCGCGTTCATCGAGCACGAGAACTTCCGATCTCATGGTAAAACGACCAATGGGTGGACGGAAACCAGGACAATACAGTTCGTGCATATCCTTTGATATTGTGTATTTAAGAAAATGATGGAAAACAAGAAACACACGAAATCGAGGATTCATGTTGAACTGAATAAAACATTTTTCGTACTACGAGTCATCCCTCGGCAATGTGGAACATTTGAGTCGGATGAAATTGTTGATTTTCCGCACAATTAAGTGCTGAAGACAAAAAAATTGCATAGTTTGCGTTTTCCATTCGAACGGAACTGTCAAGCACTGTAGTGAACTGTGCGAGTCTGTATTCGACAGCCCGTTGAGAAGCAAACGGGCATACGACATCCCTGGCGGCCCAACGCTCCTGGACACAACAATTCGCTGTGTCGAGACGTGCGACACACTGCCGTAGTCGAAGCACTCAATACACAGGACACAGTGTGACACTGCACCCCTCTGTGCTCTAATTGGGAAGCACTCAGTGCCATCAATAGGTACGCAGTCGGTGCGTGGCATTCGCAAAATCCAGACTAATCCAGTTTCGAGCGAAGGTCACTGAAAATTTAAATGTTTAGTATTTTTATACACTGAAAATTCAATTTTGTCAAAAAAAGTCGATATTTTGTTGAATACAGCAAACTAAATATTTTGGGATAATTTCAAAATTTTCGTTATTCCGACAATATTTTTCATTTGTAACGGAACTGTCAGCAAAATTTACGATTGGAATGACAAAAATTGACTTTTCGAAAAGATTTTCTAGATTGTTTTTTGCTAAAATGCCAAAATTTTCGTGATTTTTCGAAAAAACGTTTAGTTTAACGTATCCAACAAAATATCGATCTTTTTCAACAAAATTGTATTTTTAGTATAATATTTCATAAAATCTGGAATCGAAAATGTATCGTTTAGGAAATAGACCGAGTCATTCATGATCAGAAGAATCCGTGGCCAGATATATTGACAACGATGAACTCTGCAAGTTATTTTTTGCTACGCAGCGACAGAAATATCGGAAGTTGGCATCGTCACACGAGGCGATTCGGCACTTTGATCTATGCTGCCAAAGTGTATTTATTTTGTCTATAAGTATTCAATGCATCGAACCGAATCTCTTAATTTATTCCTGAAGCTGGATCATTGACGTCCGTTTATTGGCATGAGTTAAAAATCGGTGTATGGAACTCGTGCTACTTTCCATACATGTTTATAGATCGTGAGGTGTAATAACTCGCACTTGTCTTCATGACCATCAATCGAGATACGTTCTGTATTTAATTGCACGTATCTCGTTTGAGTATATCGTTGGTTTTATCACGCTTGACCGTGAATGATCTGCTGAGGCTAAATATAGGCCGTTATCTTGCTCGCTAGGACGCGACTGGAGGAGAAGAAACAAGAGAGAAATGCTTGACGTTTCTATTTTATTAGAGGCTCATCAGCAAATCGTACGCGAAACGTGGAAGAAATCGAAAAAGTTCTCGCAATTTGTACAAATGAAAAATGCGCTGGACATTGAAAAGGGAAGAAGATTTTTCTGGTTTTGCCAGTCGTTCTGGCCACGTCGTAACTGACTTGCGGCTGAAACGATCGTCAGAGGGATGACATCGCTCCTGAGGTCCTCCATCCCTTTTCTTCTTGAATTTGTATTAGCAAGGACGTCACGAGTGAGTCGGGTCATCGGGTCGCTATTTTGAAGCGTTTCCTCACGAAATTGCAAACAGCAAAGCGCAGCAAGCAACTTTTGAACCAAACATGACTCTCGCGTCATGTACAGTTTGGTTAAGAGTGCAAGGCACAAATTTCCGTAAATAACGTTCACCGTGACGATCGGAAGAGCAAATCAGTTCGAAAACCGGTACACGCTGCCTCGTGCTCTCATCACATCTACATTCATATTGATATATGGTTGGAGGCAGCATAGACTGGTTCTGCATTCATATATGCAGACCGGTTATGCGCATAGAGCTTGGTTATCATCACCTTTTTGCCTGTAACAGTATCCTCAAAAAAAATGCCCAATACCAAAAGGTTCTTCAATTTATCCCGGTGCCTTATAAATGCGCCTTTTTGATTGCAACAAATCGATTCCTTTCCTTTTCGCTCTTCGTACTGCCGGCATCTGTTACGGATCGAGCACTCTAATGCGCCTGATGACTCTGCCCTTGAGCATCATTTGATCCTCAATCGAGCGAATCAGTTTGATATCACTCACGCAACACGTGCTACGAGCCTGTGTGCGTTCGGGACATCGGTTGAGGCAGAAAAATATACTAAGACACGCAATGCTCAGCTGAGTGATACTATTTTTAAAACTCGAGTTCTGTCTTTCCACGAATCGTTACAAAATCATTCCCTCGAAAAAAATTTCACTGATTAAACTTTTGTTAACAACTTTTTCACGTTTCATACGCTTCAGCAGAGATTCGTTAATTCTAATGACTTTGAAGTTTGCATCGTTGGAATGCAACGAAATTCGTTTCTTATCCTAGCAAAAATAATTATTTAAGCGCAGAATGTAATTACGATGATAAAACGATCGATTTTTGACACCCAAAAAGCATATTGGCTTGAAGATTTGGAATAACATTGAAAATGGAACGAATTATCAATGAATCCAAATATTTTTCGTTGCATTCCAACGTTGCAAACTTCAGCATCATTTAATTCTATAAGTTTTTTCGAAGCCTCATCGTAACTTCCGATCAATCGTTCACGATGCCTTCGTAACCGCTTCACCGATCTCTTTTCTTTGTTTATTTCCACTTCTATTTAGGGCCCTCGTCGCTTTGACAATCAAGCGTTTCTATTCAGACTTTTTTTCGCGTCTCTCGCCCTCTTCACTTTCGGAGACACTTTAGCGAGGAAACACGTTGTAATTGCAATATTGCTGTGTTTATCGCAAGTCATCAACTTGATTTATCGTGTGCACGGTACACCGAAAGGACATACAATGTTACAAAGATCCAACTATTGGATCTTTAACGCTGATTGAATGCTGACTCAGCATGAATAAACAATAAATTTTTTTTCTCATTGCTGTCTCTCCCTTTTTGTTTTTTTCGCGTCATCATTTTTCGGATGAAACGAGATACCCGAGAAAGGGCAATAAGCACTTTGACAACAACGACAATTATTGTTTTCGAAGAAAGTTTGACTGAAACATAACGAGCAACAAAGTGCACAACATGCGGAAGCATCCCAAAGAAACGATGCAAAAAGTTGGCAACGTTGAGCTAACGCGAAGGTGCAGCATCGGCGGTGATTAATATCATTGTTAGAAGGATCGATTACTCGCTCACTCACGAGGAAACTGCTCACTCATCATGTATGATAAATAATCAAAGGCGTTAAGTTATCGCGAGGCGAGAGTTAAAAGGGATGACCGAAGGGACAGCCTGAAAGGAACGAAATAAAAACAGGAAACACATCGATTAGTGAACGTTTTCGTTTGGTCCAATCAATCATTGCGAACTACGTTGATGATTCTTCGGAGAAACTAAATAATTCACTTCAGAAAATATATTTTTCACGTTTGTACGAGAAAAATATTTATTTTAACTCGTTATCAGGCTGATAAGAATAAAGGTGCAATTTTTGTGTCGCGGCTCAGTCATCGCGACAACTTTTCACATATTTTAATTTCTCTCGAAACGACAAACATGTTATTTCAGCGGGTTTTCAATTTACTGAGAGATGATAAAAATTCTGTAATCGTTAGAGAAAAAAGAACGCACTCTATGCGTTATCAAGCCGAGGTCGGTCAACGACTTCGCTGCGGATACGCGAGAACTCGATATCTTTCGAGATTGAAAATATTCTAACGAGGAGTGCTTACTGATTTAGCAATATTTCCAAAGTCTACATTTCACCCGATCGAGCAATAAACGGACTCAAAGAGCATGATGATTGAGCAAACAAAAACCACTTCCTGTATCGATTTCTGTGACTCTGCGTTTTTTTTTTTTAACTTTGCCAGGGCCAGAGGGAACTGAAGAAATTCTGGCCGGAGTTTCTCTAGCCCTCTGGACTGAGAGATTGACACGTGATTACAGCGTTCGGCTGAGCGGTCCCCCAACCATTTATTGACTTCGTCAAAGCTCACTGAACCATGAGAATCGCTTAAGCCAAAAAAATGAATGAAATTTCATTTAATTCGAGTAAAAAAATTCGATTCAATTCATTAAGCGGAAATAAAACTGGAAAAAATGGCAAAATACGACGCTTGAGCAAATCCACGACTTCAGAGGATGCAGCAGTCACCTCGAATTTTCGAAATGAAAATTCTCCGGTCTCGTTTGACGGATCAAAAAAAGGTCCTGTCAGCGGACGCGGAAGAATGGCAAAAATACGCTGACAGGGCCTTTTTTTTATTGATCAAAGCGTGTCCAAGATATTCAATTTCGAAAATTGCAGCTGTCTCTCTCGCACTCATGATCCTGAAGTTTCCCATCGTTGGAATGCAACGAAATTCTGTTATTTCGTGAGCAGAGCCAATAATTATTATTCAATATTTGGTCCGGCCAATAAAACGATTCTCTCCTGCCACAAAAAAACTCGATCGACTAAAAAAATCGCCACGATTTTCAGAATTCAATAAATAATCAATAGAAAAAATGTTTTTTGTTGAATCTCAACGTTGCAAACTTCAGAGTCATCTCGCACTCACATAGCGAGAAAGCGACTGCTGCATCCTCTTAAGAAAATAATTTAAGAACTTTGTATATAGTTCAATATTTAGAGATGAACGCTAATCATCGACGATAAGTTTACCATCTGTAATCTAACGTTGCATATTATTTTTCTTGTGCTATCTGTCGACTCCTTACACTACAGACTACACGTAGACTGATGGATGATATGCCAGTCGATAACGAGCTCTATACGTCAATCAATGAAAAAGATTGAGTCTATTTATGTCTGTAATCTAAAAGATTAGACGAAGCTTCGTCGTGACGAAAACAAGTAGAATCATCAAAAGACAACAAGAAAATTGTGCTCGAGTTTTGTAAATCAGGCAGTTGACAAAAAAGAATGCAGATTTCATCATTTCATGAAAAGGCCAAAAGAGAAAAACATAAAAAACTGATCCTGTCTTATAACGCCACGTGAATCGAAGATGCAGATGTGCCGATCTCGTTTTTATTTTTGCATTTCTCATGATCGACAAGTTTTTTGAATCAGGAAATTCAAAAGTTGCAAATTTTCCATCGGCTCGGACTTTTTTTGCAGCATATATTTTGCTTTTTGATACTTCCACCGTGAAATGTATGATTCGAAGTTTAAAACTACGCTCGCGCTATCAGTAGTAAGGAACGAGCCAAGTTGGCTCGCGATCGTAAAACCCTAAATGAGATTCCCCTGGAAAATCCACGAGTGAGGATCCAAACTGTTCCTGGATATTCAACCTCGAGTCTCCATTGTGAATCAGCGACGACCAACGCATACTGTATTGCGTGAGAGTTAGCAAAAAAACACTCGTGCGCACGTTTCCCTGCATGTGCGCTTTGGTGTGTATTCCTACGGGGTGTCTCTACGAGTACGTGTCGAATTTTAGTCCACGAATGTCCCAGTGAACACTGCAACATCAAGGAACCAACGTGAACGATTATTTTGCACGAACTGGTTGGCCTATGAGTGCAGCAACGTGGAGTCCCCTCGACTGAGAAACCATTTCGTTCGCTACATTTAGTCGCTCCAATTTCATTTCTTATTGTTTGCGAGCAGCTCTTGACTTTTGGGACTCCCGATACAAAGACTCGTAATGAATAAATGTATGAGAAGGGAGTATGTATCGGTGAGTGATGTTGTCGGGCTGACGTGAAGTTTAAATATACAATTCACATATATTTTTAGAGACACGCCAACATTTTCATATTATACGTAAAATTTATATGCATACTTTGATATTGCATGTTTGTATGTAATTGACATGTGCAGCTGCATACGATCGGATAAAACAGAGATTTCTCAAACTTTTGGTTAATCTTTGTCGAATCTTAATTCGGATCGCGATTCGAATCCATTTTGTATGCGAAAATTTGGATAATCACTCATTACTCTTCATTTTTATTTTGTGCATTTTCTCTGACGAGATTTTTGCACTACAATTTCTTGTGCGATTTTGTAGAATTAGTTATTGAGGCCTGAGGAATTTCTGGATGTCATTTCGCATAGATAATCGAATTCAATTAATTTTGACCGTGGTAATTATTAGTCATTACGTCATTAAGGAATATTCATTATTCCTCGTGCATTATGATGTCTGGTAAGAATTTTCCGGCTTGAAATTGAAAAACAAAATTATTTCGAATGATTTTTCTTGCGAGCGGTGGTGAAAATTCGTAAAATCCTTCTAATATGTCATCACTGACGATGTATAAAATTATATTAATGATACGCAACGGCTGAACAATTATTCGCTCTGGTGGTGACCCAAGAGCGTTTTCCTCGAGCTTGCGAGCCCTTCCCTCCTCAAGTTTACGTAAGCCGTGACTGCTCCAACATTTTCGAAAGTCTATCCTTTTCATACGCACATACAAATACATTCGTGCCTCTCAAAGCTGGCCGGAATTTATTTATATCAATGCGCTCGGATATTCGGTTTCCGGGAGGAAAATTTGCGTCACTGGGGGATTGGCGCGATACAAAGTGAAGAAAGGTCGTTGTTCTCAGATTCGTGACTCTCTTTGTGCGTCGGATAAAGAAAATGAAGAAAAATTGAACAACATCTGACGTCTCTGAAAATCGCTGACGCCACGACGTCAATAAAAATTCTCAAAAATCTTCAACCAATGTCGAGAAAACGAGTTTCAAAAATTTTCACGCACTAACGTCAGAGAATATCAATTTTGTGTCCCGGCCAAGACACCGACCTCAAAACGTCAATTTTTCATTCTCTCCTACGAACGAAACTCTGTCGCGAAAAAAGATTTTCGTAAGACGCGAATTCGATTCTTATTTCGCTTTTTAATGACCCTTCGTGGTGTCGCCCTTGCTCCCTTAGAGCGTCGCACCCAACTTGCTCATTTCTTTGCTTTGCTAACTCCTTCGAAGAATCACAAAAGACAAATTAAAGGAGCTGGAAATTGTTCAGAGTTCTAAAAACAAATCAGGCAGGGACCTTAATAAAGATCGTGGGGAAAACGTGCTGAGCAGAAAGCGATGATACTATTCGTTTGACAACAACGTAAATAGAAGGAAGGAAACCGTATGACGAGTGCTATAAGCGTGCTGGTGAAAGTTTTTGCCATGCCCGGTAGCTGCGAATTCGTGCGATTTTTTTTCTCTACGTTTATATTCGGACTTTTGTGTTGAGAGGAAAAAAATTGACTGATCGATCGATTAATTCATGAGTCAATGTTTCGGCGAGGCAACATGCGAGGCGCGTATTTATTTTCCAGTTACCCTAATTTTGGAGGCACCAAAATTGTAAAATTTTGAATAAATCGTCGTTTTTTTTTTTGTCATTCTTCTCGCACCCCCTTAATCCTCCGAGCCTGTTGAATTATGACGAGAGTGATGTATACCCTTCGATGCAATAACCTATTTTCGTGAATTCTAATTCGGAATCAGTAATCGCTGCGAATAAGCAAACAGCGAAGCTGCGGTTGAGATTTTCAGCGATCTAACATGAGAGCGACGTTGGTCTATCGCTCTCTCGCTGTTTCTTTGCTCGTGTCTTTGCAGTGGTCCGTAGGCAGTCATCAAGAGACGACTCCGAATTTAGAAGGGCAAACTGGCGAACTAGAAGACGAAGAAAAAGATGCTCGGTGCATCACTCAAGTTCCCAGCGTTGGCCAGCGCGCATACACAAACCATGAATTTCTCTCCACCACCTCCTACCGTTTCGCTTTTCTCAGTTCCCTTAGAATAAGCAGAAACGAATGTTTTCTCGCTCACTGGGAAATCCGCGTTCCTCTTGCGGTTATTCTTATTCCAGCTTCCCTAATGCATTTCCATCATGAATCTGACAAGTGGGAAATGAAAATTGAATAAACCTGGTCCCACGTATCCAGCAGTTTGCATTACAATCCAAACCTTTGTAATCGTAAAAAATTACGATGTCACGTGACTAAAGTCTCGAAAAAGAATTCCGCAAAAATTAGCTCCGAAACAAGAATTCACTAAATCGCTCAAATTCAACGAATCACTTTTACGTTGCATTGATAGCTATTCACTATGCAATATTTCATTCCAAACATATTTTTTCCTTACTTCTCGTACTTTCGTTGCATATCTTACGAGTTTTGGATCAAAGCCCAAATAACGAACGTCTGCAAATTTCTCGTCTCGCTTACATTTCCAAAAATTCTTGCATTCATTTCTTGTCAATTTTTCTCAAATTTTCTGTCTATGAAAAAAAAGGTGTAGTATTTTGGAGCTGGCAATTTTCCGATATTTACAGATCGTTTGGCTCTGGCTTCAGGCTCCGATCACTGACACTTTGGATCCTAAAATAGAATCGATCGCTATAGTCTCTGTTTAAATTATGACAAGCTTACGACTATTTTTTCCCCTCTCATACTTCATGGAAACGAGAGTAAAAAAAAATTTTTTCCACAACGAAAAAAACGTAAAAATACTTTTTTTTTCGACAAGTTTGATGAATTCTCTTGATGGGTTCGTTAGGAATTGAGAAAATATGCTGATGGGCGTTTGAATGCGGAGGTACATATTTTTTTTTTTTTATAGATAATTATGTGATTGCTCGAATCTATCGGGGTCAAAGTTGTTTTTTTTTTTTATTTATTTATAAGTAAAACTGACGTGACGGGCCGCAAGTAAACGTCGCGGTTGTGCTATATGCACAGGATTCGGAATGTTAACCGCGTGCAAGGTTTTTCACACTGAATGAATTCTCAAATTGAACTGCCAACGACTCGACTGACAATTCATCATCGTCAAGAACACTTGCCCTCTCACTCTTTCCATTTAAATCGTATTCCATCAATTTATATCCGCTTCGTGCGCAAATTTGCACGGTGAGCGATTACATCGATTCTCTTTTTGATCAAGAGACGCGCGGTAGCGGCTTGACGCCAAGCACTATTAAAACGAGAAAAAAATTGGACGGAAATTGGCGAAGACTGTCGAGTCATGACGCACTTTGCTGTATAAATATATCATTGCACATGTATAATTCGTGCAATATTACACGATCAGGGAAAATCTTTGGGTACAAAGATTCCAGACAAATTGATGAGACTTCACGACTGAACGTTCGTTATTATGACCTTTTGTTCTGAATTTTCAAAATCTAATATTTTCAGATTTCAAATTCCACTAAAATTCTCATTTCAATAAATAAATCGTGTTGACAAAAGAGCGATTTGTGCGGACAAGTTTTTCAGAGTTCTGGAGAGTTGATTTGTTCGAATTTTCATTTTTTTTCAATTCAATTTGTTTTTTTTTCCATTATTCAGATTTATTTTGTTTTTATTTTCGCTGCACAGGACCTTGCTGTCCTGCAGCTTTAATGAAGACCGTTCAATTCTATTCTCTCTCTTTCTCTCGGCCTCTATTGCTGAAACGCGGAAATGTGTGCAATGTACAGCGCACTGTAGGATGCGATACGATAAAGGGATACTGATAATCGCACAGCGAGGTCAGTGGTCCCAGAACTATGAATACAAAAGCATAATCAACGTGCTCTATAATTATATATATCCACGAGTTACATATGAATGTGTACGTAGTACATTTCCGCTTCACTCATACATATGAAATTAATTGTTTCTCATGTAAATGCGTTGTCTCATTAAAAAAAAAATGGTTTCTATAGAATTATTGCGAAACGTATACGAAAACTGTCGTGCGATCAATTTGCACGAGAATTTCTGCACTTTGATTAAATCTCTTATTACGAAAAATATTTTCTACACAGATTCGTTTCAGACGTTTCACAGTTATCTTGATAAAACGTACCAGATCCATGGAAATTTAAATTTTGGCGTTGATGGTTTTTCGCAGTTATGGACACGAGTGATTTCTTGTGTTGGAAGCAAATCGTACAAAGCCACATATTCACGACGTACGAGAAGTTGACTCTGTTTTGCATATAATTATTGTTAAAATTGGGCACGTGTTTGACCGGAGAGACTTGCAGCAGTTGGTCCGTCAAGAAGCGAGCGATCTGCGCGAGAGATCTTGATAACTTTACCGGCAACTTTCTCTCCCTCTACTGTTTAATTGCAAGGAAGAAAGCACACGACAGAGTGGGCAAGCCAATGGCTTACGCACGCACAAACTGACGAGATATATTGGTGTCTGGTTTGTCATTGAATTTCCAGCTGCGCGTGGAAACTCGGGATGGTTGCGAGTGTCAAACATCGAGTGAACGCTGCTGGAAATCATCACCTGCTCGTTTTCATTTTTGTAATGCCATTGTGAATACATATCGGGCGAAAAACAGCTGAAGTTTGAAAAAGAAATGAAAATACATGAAAATAACCGCGGAACATTAACATTTCCAACGCCCCGTGGATCGAAACTCCAAATTGTAATAAAATCTTGAGTTGTCTTTTACATATTTTCGATCGCCTACATAAGACGCGTTGTTTCCATGATAAAAATTCAAATTGCGAGTTGGACTACAGAACTTTTGAACCATCCGGTTATTCTAGTAGTGTATTTTTTCTCTCATTTTTCGATAAATCCGGTTCTCTGAGCAAATCGAAGGCGATCCATGTTTTTTTCATCGTTGAGGAAGTGTAAATTTAATGGGACGAATAACCGCCTGGTCATCCATCCCATCAGAATTTTGTTGCTCTTCTAAAATAATACGATGCTTGGTTCTCTTCTTATTATCTCTGATAATCAGGTAGCTCCGAGAGAAACCACGAGATCGAGTGTATTGTGTGTCCAGAATGAAGAAAAAAAAAATCTTGAGTCTTCAATTCTTTACATGTTCATCGTATATACACGATCTCACGTACGCGAACGTGTGTACACACGTGTAGCCTGTCTCAAGTACATTTTTTTATTGCCAAAGGCAATTTCGTGTTGATCTCAGGAGCCCATAATCCTCCAATAGACAGCATCGCCCAATTATATCGCCCTCTCACTACGTACGAGCTCGCACAATAGGCTGCTGCTGCTTCTGGACTCTTACACACTCCCATTATGCTCTTAATTATCTGGGATCGAGCAATCAAACTGTCCTCCCAAATTTATACAGTTGAGCCTCATTTTTTAATAATAGTCTTTTCACCGGACCAATTGCTACCAGCATCAGCGCAGGCAACTGTAAAATTGACCTTCTGCCAAACTCGGTAGCTCGTTTTTTCCTCATTCTCTCGCCCACTGAGATATGCATCTTCCTGGTCTCGTCTTGTGTAGTAGAATTTTGCTAAGTTTCGTTAGTTATCGTTCAGTTTCACAGTCGCAAGATTAAACGAATCGCCTCGGCTTCGAGCCCGGACGTTGACGAATCTTTTTCAGTTTTTTCTCATCTTTTTAACGATTATTAAAATCTGAAGAAATGTCGAATTTTTTGGAGCGCTCACAGGCACGAACGTCCTCGAGGCGATCTTTCGAATTCTGGATTCAAGTGGAAAAGAGGATTAAAAAAATCGTTTTTTCTCGGTCAAGGAGAGCGATTTACAGCAAAGTTTTTTTCTTTCGTACTCTCCATCGCAGCTTTTGGCCGCTCTTGCCTTTTTTTCATTATTCATTCGTTCTGGATCCAAATAAAAAAGACGCAACGAACAAGCCACTCTCTGTTTAGCTACTGGGCAATTCCTCCCCCACTTTCTCGTTCCTCCTCTTCTTCTTTTCTCCGTTGTGTTCGCCTCGCACACGCTACGATCCTCTTGACTCTCGTTCAGATGCAACATGGCCCTCACATGTAACCTTTACCATTATGCACCGCGCGATGCGTCTATAAATATACCGCACATGTGTACCAAACATATTTTTGTAGCCTCACGTTTCCGGAACTGAAAATTAAAAACTGGACAGCCCCATAAAACCGAACGGAGTTTTAGGTCAGGATTATCCTTTTTTTTTATATCGAAATTGTTGATAATGGTTCGGAACCCGCACCGAATTCTCGATACCGAAAAAATTGAAACATGCTCGTTAAAAAACTGATTGAAATTCAATCGTAAATGAAATTAAAGTAAAAAAAAAGTTAATGTTGCAGAAAAACTTTCCATAGGGTTTTCGTAGCACTAGCCACGAAAGCGATTACATTTTGGGAAAGAGGCAGAGGGCGAGAGAGAGAAGGTCGAGAAAAAAGGGGGCGGAGAGTGAAAGAAATAAAAAAGTTGGAAGGAGGCAGGCAAGGATGCGAGCGTTTTTAAGCAGGCAAACAGGGACAGAGCGTGATTTAAGCGAGAGATACCTGGGAGCAGGACGGGCGTTTATTTATTGGATACGTCAGTGTAAATGTGCATGTACGTGTGTGCGTTTGTGTATATGCACTTGTGTGTATGTTTGGAAGAGGAAGAAAGATTGAAAAAAAAACAAATCTGGGATAGAGACTGGACGTCGAGAGAATAAGGAGAGGGAGAAAGATGGAGAGAGCCGGAGCGAGTGAGAGAGAAAGAGAGAAGAATTACGAGAGACGCGCTGTTACCGAGTGAGATGGAGAAGTGGGGAGGGAGAGAAAGTGAGCAGGAGGAAGGAGGGAGCAGGGAGAACGGGGGATATGCATTAGGTACGAGAAAACAAGAGAACCGGTTATGAGAGCCCAAGAGTTCAACACTATTCGAAATATATATACACACGTACACTTTGTATGCAATATACATGAGCCGTTCCATGTCGTTTTGCCAAGTTGTAACCCCGACAATTCTCCATTTTTCAACATTCATTTTTTCCTCAAATTTACGAAATCCCATGAAAAATCCACAACGAGTTTGCAACTTTTATCTCACGTCGTTCGCATGACGTACGATCTTTCGGAGTATTTAGATTTTCGAAAGTTTTCCAATCTTTCGAAGCTCATAACTTCTGAATCCATAAAGTTATCGACAAATAATCAAATCCTCGGCTCGAGGGAATCTGATTATTTAAATTATCATACCAAACTCCGAATCTCACTTATCTCGACAATGTGCGTTTTCGATGGATTAACTCCGGGATTGATGATCCTCTTAGAGATCAGGCAGTTGGTGAGACTGTGTACTGATGATACTTTTGTTTTCGGTTCGTGTTAATCGTGTATATTCATTGTTCGATCGACCCCAGCAGCAACCCCCGGAGTGCGCAGGCCTCAACGTTTCCTTAAAAACAAAAAGGAATGATTCAGCAAGTACACGAACTTTTGAAAATGTTTTATTAGGCAAATCACCGGAGATCATTCCTTTTGTCTCGACAATCAGATCAGCCCGAGAAAGAGAGAGAAAGAAAAAGAGAAAGAGAGGAGGATTATCCTTCCCCTTACTCTTTGGACTTGCTGCGGGTAAATGACTCGTGCATCTCGCTTCATTGCAGTACCATCTCGTCTAATGGCCATGAAAGCACGATGAGCAAAATACGTCGACGCCTCGGGGCTCGAAACATTTCAGTGTTCATGAAACCGGTCCGATAGTCGGGGGTATTAGATAATTTATCTGACAGCTTTGAACTCTCACACACTCATACACGTACATGAAGGAGCTTAAACATTTTGCCAAGTCACTCGAGCTCCTTCGACGTTTGTCCGACGTGGCACATTGTAACGATCGTTATAAAGAAATAATCATGCGATTACAATCACAAGTTTGAACAGTTCGCTCGATTCGTTTCTCAAATTTGAGTATCAAATCCCAGAAAATCGATTGCCGGGTATTTTTTAAGTTTTTCTCATGTCCATAATTTATTTCGAAATTACAATCGTCAAATTTGCAAAACGTCAAAATTGGAGTGAATTCATCCGAATTATTGAAGGAAATTTTCTCATTACATCATTTTCATTATTGGTTTTAAATCAAATGTGCACGTGTCTTAATGTCGAAGAAAACCTCGTCAGATCTCTTGCGATAATGAAGCCCCGTGTGGTGAGAAAAAAACAGAAGTCACCACTCGGGATTTAGCTCTTTTGTTTCTTTTCTTCCTCCCATTTGGTCGATAGTATGGTCTTCGTGATTTCGTTAGTTCCCCCGTGAGCGTGGCCGAGGCAAACAGGTTTTCAGACGAGAGACAATTTTTTTTCTTTTGTTTTTTCGTTGTTCATCTTTTTGGATGAAATTTTGTTTTTATTTTATGGGTGTAAGGGAAATTAAAAATTCGAGAAACTATACATCGAGAGATAATTTGAATGCATGCCATAATTTTTTGATTCCGGTCCTGGCCTCGAATCCTGAAAAAAAATGGTGCTTTTTCGTTGCATAACGACCGAGGACCGAGGATCTCGCGATTTTTAGTCGGAAAAGCATAATTCAGTCGATTCTTTATCGATTTTATCGAAGAGCTAATCGATCGATGTTGCGGAATATTCCATGATTGAAAATACGGTGGAGGGTTTTTGTGTTTCCTAAATTTTCAGCTTTATTTCGTATTCCGGTAGAGAAAAAAAATTATGTGGCTTGGAAGATGATGATAATGGCGGAGAGAGGAAATCTCCAACAGAGTGTAACCGGTAGAGTGTCAGAGTGCAGACTGGTGAAGGATTTAACATTCAGGACCAATACTAACTAACACGCTCGCTCTCTCCGTTTTTCTTTCGGTCTCTTGGCTCCCCCGGTTGTTTCTCTCTCGCTCTCTTTCTCGGTGTGCCTCGGGTCGCGGTCAAAAACGGGCTGAGGTGAAGCATCGAGAAAGGAGTTGCTCTTACCTCTCTCTTTTCTGGGTGCAGTTGTAGTCGCATCAGCTGAGCAGCGAAGGTAGAAGAGAGAAAAGGAAAGAGAGAGAGAGAGAGAGAGAGAGGGCGCGCACGAGAAAAAGACGAGTTTCGTTCGTACGCCTCGGGGCTATCATTACGTGCTTGCTTGAGGTCTTCAATTATTACAATACCCCTCCAAGTCTAATCCTCATGGTACCTGCTTCGCTTTCGAAAAAAAAAAACGAAACAAAAAAGAATGAAAAAAAAAAATGTTCAAGAACCAGTTATTTTTGGTTTTTCTCGCTCTTCTCGGGTTCGTCTTCGCATCTCGATAACGGCACGTAGTCAGAGTTACCTTCCTTCTTTGCTTCTTCTTCTTCTTTATACTCCTCCACGGGTTTTGTCTTTTTCAACCGGTTCTCGTTCGCACACGAGACAACGCAGAATAAAATAGAAATTCGTCGCTCTCTGCTTCTTCCTCTTATTGCCTTCTACTGCGCCTAAAAGCGTACGGCCAGTTACAGAGAGAAAGAGAGAGAGAGCGATACAGAAAACACTACAGACTCGGTGTTAGTCATAAATTCGTTTCTCCCCCATCCAACCCCATCAAAAATCCACCATATACATCTATTCATGGTATAAATATGCGAGAGGAATAAGAGTTTGTTACGTCGTCCTGTTTGCTTGTTTATTCCACGTAAAATAACTGCTCAAAACGAATATCGAACGAAACGAACTTTCACACGTAGATAGCTCACGAATTCCAGTAGCGCCGGAGTAATCTCCTGATTAATCAACAGCAAACAAATTCCTAAACTTTTCTCCGATGCGAGATTTCGAGATTTCGAGCCAAAAGTGTGACAGCTCGTGCTGCTCAAAATCTGCTGGCATATTCAATGTTGAGCTGATATTTCGGAGCTCGATGAACAATCGATACATCGATACACACACTGAAAATTAAATTTTGTCAAAAAACGTCAATATTTTGTTGAATACAGCGAACTAAATATTTTGGGATGATTTCAAAATTTTCGTTATTTCGACAATATTTTTCTTTGTAACGGAACTGTCGGCAAAATTTACGATTGGAATGACAAAAATTTACTTTCCGAAAAGATTTTCCAGAATGTTTTTTGCTGGAATGACAAAATTTTCGTGATTTTTCGAAAAAACGTTTAGTTGGTCGTATCCAACTAAATATCGATATTTTTCAACAAAATTTTCTTTTCAGTGCATTCATGACATCGTAATTGACCACTGATGATCGGTTATCGATGTTACAGGGTGGGTATCAAGTACGTGCTCGTTACCGATCAACGCGCTTCGTCGAACCCGCCAGAAGAAGGCAGGAAGAGCGCTCCTTCGAGGACACTGGCGAGGAAATCAAAGGGCGCAAGATCGAAACAAGAGAACTGAAATGACTTTTGAAACTGAATTTTGAAGTGACTCGATGGAAAAACTGGAAAGCATGAAAAGTAGAGAAAAATCGAGTGGCAATTGAATGGAAAATCCATGATTTATGCGAGGTAAACTGCGATGCAATAAAAAAAAAAAAAAACGCCATTGAATAACGATGTTGAAAATTTGTACAGAATCCAGGAGCGCGAGAACATATCCATTACTTCCTGCGCGATATTACCCAACAAATAGTTCGAAAAGTCTCAAACCAGCTGCGTCCGTAGTTAGTCTCGTAGAATGATGAAAAAAAAAAAGTAGGAACGAGAGTTAAAAAAAGTGGTTTCCCTCCCAATAACGATCAATCACGCCCGTAACGTCAGAGGCATTTTTTTTAGTTACTCTTATTTTTTGTTTTCCTCTGTTCGCACGATTCCCGTTCCGAGCGGCAATAAACGCGTTCTGTTCATTTCAAGAGTTGAGAGAACGAGTCAGTAAAAAAACACGAGGGAGAGCGAGAGAGGAGGTCCTTTCAACCCTTTACCCAATGGCTACACGACCCCGTGTTCCCCTTCGTGATCGAGCCATCAGTTGAACAAGCCCCATGGCCTTGGGAGTAATAGTAAATTCGATAGTTCTTTCTGCACACATATGCATACTAAATACAAAGGGAATTCCATGTCGAATTGACTCGCGAATGATAATTAAGGGAAAAAATCGAATTGTAATGCGAGGCAGGAAGACGGAGCTTTTAAATTTCATCCAAAATATTCCTCCCGGCCCAGCGCAGTCCTTCGGCAAAGAGCAAGCCAATGAACAAAAAATTAAATCGTCAAACTTTCAACATTAAAAATTAAAAATTTCACACTAGCGTGGCTTCGAGTGGCCGAAATGAATTTACAAACATTTTGTTCGTTAGTAAGCGAAAAACATGTTGAAAAGCGAATACAGACTTTTGGGGAGTTGTCGAAGCAACAAACACTCTGCACTGAAAAGAAAATTTTGTTGAAAAAGATCGATATTTTGTTGGATACGTTCAACTAAACGTTGTTTCGAAAAATCGCGAAAACTTTGTCATTTCAGCAAAAAAAATTCCAGAAAATCTTTTCGAAAAGTGAATTTTTGTCCTTCCAATCGTGAATTTTGCTGACAGTTCCGTTACAAATGAAAAATATTGTCGAAATAACGAAAATTTTGAAATTATCCTAAAATATTTAGTTCGCGGTATTCAACAAAATATCGACGTTTTTTGACAAAATTGAATTTTCAGTGTGTGCTGATTGGCATGAAACACCGTAACACGAAGGACAAGAAAGCGCTCCGGACCCTGTTCCACTGACGTACACACATATTCACGATATATATCGATATACCTCGATACAGGATACACGTGGCAACCGTGAATCTTGCTTTATTCGTATATCAGTATGTGCATGTCTGCGTGCCCATGTACCGGAGCGCTCGAGTGTGTGCGCACGTATAGAACCGAAGCCTGGCCATTGATACACCGCGGGTGCTGTGAATAATTTAAAACTCGACCGATTTATGCGAACAGTATACAGTTTCTCGATCTCTCTCTCTCTCTTTTTCTCTCGATTTCTCACTCTTTCTCGTTCTCTGCACTTTACGGTTTAATAATGCATTACCAGCGCAAGTTACCTCGGGACTTAATATATATATATATATGCTTCATATACACGCGTCTGTATAAGCGACCAATTTTTATCCCTTTTTTCTCCCTTTGTCTCTCTCTTTTTCTCTTTTATCTCTCTCCGGCAACTTTTCCTTCTTCCCCGACATCTCGCTAGCTCTAACCGATAATTCGATGCTCTTGCCACTGGGGAATAACATTTCCAGGTGGGCGAACATCTGGGTGACACGTTTCGCGTTTTCGCTCGCGATTCACTGCTCAATTTTCCACAAAACATCAAATCAAATGACGTTTGTATCCTCTCGATCTATATCAGACTCGTTTCGCTCTCATCCTGTATTTCAAACAGAAACATCTAAAAATACGAGCTGCGGATGAGTCCGCGATTTCTGCTGCACATCATTAATTCGCCAGAATCATCATTGATTTCGAAAATTCTTTTATTAACTAATTAATTCCACTCTCGACTCACTTGTTACTCGAAACTGTTCAGGAGTTTTGAAAGAAACGATTCCTCGTGGTTCAGAGATCATTTCCATCCAGCTCCGTCATGACTTTTTCTTTTTTATTAATTAACTCCCGATTCATGTGTGTGTGTAAAAATTTCTATGACGCAAGGAGGAAAGCACTTTCTAGCTCATTAAGGATACACTGTCCTCCGGAACATTTTACATGGAAACTTATTTCTTTACGTGGAGCATTATTCACTCGAGCTGCACGCGAAATTTCTATCCAATGCCTATACGTCAATAGCTCGGAACGGAAGATTCGTCGCCGAGAAAATTACCCCCGGGAAATTCGTCCTTATTGGATATTTCCATTATTGATTTAGATATTTTTCTAATTTTTTCACTCCAACGCACACATCGCGCTAGACAATTCAGATTCAATATTTCACGCGACCCACGCATCTTCCCCACTATTTTACGTACACGCTCTAATATTTTTCCACAGGCACACCTTGATTCACACACACGCGCGTGTTTTATCGTGTTCGGGGCCAAATCTTGGATTCACGCTCGTACGTACTTCGCAACGTTCCGCTATTCGTTTTTTTTGTCGTAACATGTCACGTGATCCCGAGGCGAAGTGAAACGTGGATTTTTAGGGAGTAGATTTTGGGAATTTCTCGGGCGGATCTTGAAGTTTTTATTGTCATTCGGTTCGCCGTCAAGAACGAGAGAGAACATTTTTTGTAGCTTCTTATCATTTTGCAAAACTGTTACGAAATTGTTGTGAGAAACAGAGAGGCAGAAAAATGACTAATTGAGACCATCAGAGTTCACAGGAGCACGGATGAAACACATTTCCGTGATATTCAAACAATTCGAAACGACAGACACGTTGGAGGCATCGATTTGCTTGCGAAAATCACGCGAGATCGTCGCGCGCCTCCCATTCTCCGGCTTTCAACTCTTTCTAGTTCGTTTTTTTCGTCTATTCTTTTTCACGGTCACGTATACGCAGCCTGTCTACAAGCAAAGCATCTTTATTCAATCAATATAGAAAAGTGGACGCGTGATCAATCGTCCGTAGACAACTATCGCGTCTAATTCAACAACGCAGACAGTAAATTCGTGAATTTTATCGCACAGCCCGCATAATTAACGCTTTGAATATTCATAAAACAACTACCGAAAATTAGATTCAACTAAACAGACAAAAATTACGTAATCTTGTCCTTGAAAAGTTTTCACGGCATCGAGAGGCTTCGAGTGTTTGCTATTGAAATTAAATCAATCGTAGGCTCACACGACTGCACTCTCCGACAAACGAACGTACAGAGTACGCGAGTCTGTGTGTGTTAACATTTATTTCGCAACAGTTTACGAAAACTGTTGCGAACGCACGTGATACTTGTGACTCAAAAAAGCAACTCAACTTTTCACATTTCTTGATCATCGAAGATTACGTTTTTGTTATATTTTTTTTTTCAACGTCATAACGATCTTTAGAAAAGCTTTAAACCGCTTTTTTTGAAGTAAATAATCCATGCACATTTGATGACCCTGAATTTATTTTACGGAAAATTGCTGGGGTCAAAATGACCCAATATATGCGATCGAAGAGTCAACGACAGCGATAATGCTGAAGTTCGCAACGTTGGAATGCAACGAAAAATATTTTTCCAAGTCATGTTCAAAATTCAACGCTCAAAGTTGGAATTTTCGTTCGCCATTGCGTAATATTCGCGCGATCTTAACTGTTTAGTGACAATCGCGTTTTTCATACATGTTTCTAAAAACGGAGCCTACGGAAACTTCCATTAGCATAACAAGTCGCTCATTAAAATGCTAATTGAATTTGCACTTGGTTTCATTTAATTTCCATGAACATGTACATCCAACTTCTTGCAAACAATAACGAATGAAGAAAACGTGACTCTGTTTTGAATCCAAAGACTTCCGATAATTCCTTCACAGAAAAATAGCAATGAGCGCAAATACAGACTCTATTATCGTGTTCGAGCAGGGAACGAATAGACGCGAGTTGGCTAAAAGGTAAACACCCTCGTGTTGAGGAAATAACAATTGCAGAAAAGAATCAATCAGAAAAATCGAACAAAAAATAGAAATCGAAACTTGAAGACGATGTATGCACAATTTTCTATCGATAGGATTCCGTCAAATTTGCACCACACAATGAAAATAGTGACACACACTGGAAAAAGAATTTTGTTGAGTTAACCAAAAATTTTTTGATCCAACGAATGGCACGATTAAATACGTCCAAAGGAATATTTTGTTGATTGAAAAATAATTATGAGTCTGAATGCAACGAAATTCGTTTTTATCTTTGACGAAAATAATTATTCGAATGCAGAATGTAATTACGATGATAAAATGATCAATTTTCGACCACCCGAAAAGCATATCGGTTCGAAAAATTTGGATGACATTGAATAATGAACGAATCATCAATAAAATCAAATATTTTTCGTTGCATTCCAACGTTGCAAACTTCAGCATCATTTTGCTTGATTTAATCTATCAACCAATCAGTACAACTAAATTATTTTTCAACCATCAAAGTATTTCTCTGGATGTATCAAACCGTGCCATTTGTTGCATCAACAACATTTTTTTCTCAGTGCATAATAGCTCGAGCAATTTTAAGACGTTTCACCATGCATTTATTTATAAAAATCACAATCGCACGTGTTGCAATTTTCAACATTAAATATTCCGATTCCTAAATGGTGGAGCCTCTTAAAACTTTGCATATATACGCTTAAATGAGACACCGAAGAAGTTTTATTGAGTTTTTTTTTTAAATCAGTTGCATAATTCATTTGAAATTTTGGTTATTATTACCTCGGACAATCTTGAATTTGGAGCATGTTTTTCTTTAGCCAATTAGTAACAACATTTTTGAATGACCTCTGGCTCGCAAACTATTTTTGTATGTAAGGAAAATTGAAAACAAAAATTTAGATTCGACCATCGCCATAGAACGTCCTTAAAGAGACTTTTAGCAGGTTTTTTCATTGCAATGAATTGGAATCTGGTGTTGCGATAACTGGAGGAATGACTAGTGATAAAAGCTGCGCAAGATGACGTCGTCGTTAGTGTAATTAGTGTTCTTGTGATCGGGTCTGATGCGTATTTTTCCACAAGGGTTGTATAACGAGATTAACCTGGCTCGCTAAAAATATATATTGCCTTACAGCAAAATCGACGTCCAACAGACACGCATTCGCTCGATTCTTTAGCCCAGTATTACGCTAGTCCACGTCCATACAGCAATGGCCACGTCTTTGCCAATTGCGAAACTCCACCAGCTGATTTAGCGTGTGTTAGTTGAAGAAAATCGATGAACAATACAGCGAGCTTGCCTCGGGTCTTACACCCTCGTATTTTCCACACACACTCTCCTTCTCTCTCACACGACATTAGCGCTTGTAAGTGATCTTTCCTGCCGTGTTAGACGTCAGAGTCCACCGAGTCCCTCGCGTTCTTACTAACAGGTTTAAAAAGATAATCAGAATTTCGTAATATTGAAGGGTATCGACGTTATTCAACCAAGTACCGAATGAGCGTCGTCGTACCTCGCTGTTGCAAAAAAAGGGAGCCGAGTTGAACGAATTCGAGGGATTTTCATTAGAAACAGCTCAATGAAAATCACCGCAATCAACCCTTCGTGGTCACTGTGGGTAGAATCCACCCAGAGACCAACTTGTGACGTAAATATCTCCTAGTTCTCGGTAATGAATGGGGCTGTAATCGTCATTTACCGACAGTTTGTAGTGTCCATTGCGCGTTGGCGGCGATCAGTATTACCGCCGCTAACGCTGAATCTCTAACATCCACTTTGAAATCAACCCATTTCCAATAACGGAATTAATATGTTTTTTCAAACGCGCGCAATCCTACTATTTTTTTCACAAAAGAACCAGATCTGATGGATATCAGGTCCAAATTTTAGGTAAAAATATTGAAAATCCACAAAGTGACGATTATTTTAGTGAAAAAACTTTTTTTTCCCGTTTTTTTTCTTCATTTTGCATTTAAAAAAATATGTTAGCCTTGGATTTCTTTCAGAAAAGTTTTTCGTATCTAAACTGGAATAGCCAAAGGTTGTTCAGTAATTTTTTGAGAATGTTCGGGCCCATAGATTGGTCACAATACGAGTTTGAAAATGGACTGGGTAGAATCAATCCAGTGTGACCAGCGAGATCGGTGGCGGAAGTGTGACCACGAAGGGTTAATAAATTGGTCAATTACGTGGAGATTCGTAATTCAGGCCAAGAAACAACATTTTTTTAAACTGCAGACTAAAATATTCTTCTCGTGATTGTATTGAAAATACCTGGTGCCAGAAAACTTCCGGTTTTCCCCTTTAGCTTCCGACGTATAAAACGAAATGACTGCAGACTCAGATTCGAGCTCGCGCCTTTGTTCGAACTGTTCGATGATCGAGAACGAGGTTCGAGAAATTGCGATTATACTTTCGAGAGAAAGCAACGACGATGATTATTTCATTGTTAAAAACATCGATCGTGTCTGTGTAGGAGAAAAATATGATTCCGTTTCTCAAGAGGCGAAACCAAACTGCAGGAGGACAAACTCATGCGCCTTGCGTTAAAGTGCGAAAAGGTTTTGAGCGATTTGATTAAATATGTTGGAGGTAATGAATCTCGATAAAAATTTTATGCTCGTACGCACGCTCGCTCGTATATCTATATAGCTCGTCTCGTCCGATAACGTCGGTTCTCCCTGTCGCTCGGCTCCCCACTTTTTTTTACCCGTTTTGCAGTCTCAATAATAAACTTTTCTCGCATCTCCATTTTTTCGATACTGTTTAGTTCGCGAGCAGTCAGTTGGGCGTTTCGTTTGGAGCGAGCGAGCTTGAAAGCCAAGAAAACGTGAAGAAAGTCAAACGAGATTGTCTCCTCTTGCAGCTTTTGTTTGGAGGATTGTAAGCGAACGCGCAAACAGAATGATGAGAAATGGGAAGGCTGTACGGGATAAAAAGATCGGAGATCGGAGCATGGAAAAGAGGAAACATGCAGAGTAGTTCGGATAGCGGTAGTCGAACGGGGCAGCAGGCGGAGGTGAGCCGAGAGCATAGGAATAGCGAGCTGCAAGCAATATAAACGTGTACTCTAAAATAACAACTTTCAAAATTCAACATCTGAAAAACTATTGCGGCTTTCCAGCAGCAATCGATTCGGAGCGTTTACACTGAAAATTCAATTTAGTCAAAAAACGTCGATATTTTGTTGAATACAGCAAACTAAATATTTTGGGATAATTTCAAAATTTTCGTTATTTCGACAATATTTTTCATTGTAACGGAACTTTCAGCAAAATCTACGATTGAAATGACAAAAATTTACTTTCCGAAAAGATTTTCCAGAATGTTTTTTGCTGGAATGACTAAATTTTCGTGATTTTTCGAAAAAACGTTTAGTCAAACGTAGCCAACAAAATATCAATCTTTTTCAACAAAATTCTCTTTTCAGTGTAGTAAAACAGAAGCTCCGCGTGAGATTTGTATGGAAAATTGTCAAATTTTGCTTTCGGTAGAAAAAAAAACGACGAGCACAATTTTTTAAAAATATTTTGAATGCGGATCACGGTGCGAAAGTACAATGGAGAGGTTCCATGTATCTTGGAGCGATCGTATCTGTTGTTGACGCTGTAAAGAGCATCGACTCGTTTGGTCATGACCCACATCGAGGTGTTTACTCCTCCCTTACGTGCGGCACAATATAGATATATCTATAGACGTATAATACGTGGATCGCTCACGACTCGTGACTCGTTGTACCCGCGAGAGAGCTCTACGATCTCTCGCTTGGTTGAAACTTCCTCGGGCGATTGTAAACGCGAGAGCAAGAGAGAAAAGAAAGAGCGAAAGAAGATACGACTCTGCTGCCCCCTACGAAGCGAGCGCTGATTCGCCAAACGAGCGAGAAAGCGGCCGTAAAATTCATACACAGTGTATTTACCTCGATTTCCCGCCCTTCTATACTCCCAACGTCCCCAACCGGTTTACATACGGTTACACCGTAAGTTCATCCGACAAGAAACACCAAAATATCGATCTTCCCTGAAAAACCATAAATTTCACTATGATCATTTGTCCTGTCAACAAACAACGACGAATTTCTAACTTTTCGTCGATTTTTTCGATCCTCATGGACTATTTGAAACAGAAATCTATGGAATAATAAAAAATTTGGACGTTTAATTGACCCGTAGACGACTCACGTGTCGATGGAAACGGTTAATACGACAAAACGAGATTACAACGATTTTATATCATTAAAGACTGAAACTGAAATGATCCTGAAGTTTGCATCGTTGAAATGCAACGAAATTCTGTTATTTCTTCAGCAGAGCCAATAATTATTATTGAATATTTGGTCCGGCCAATGAAACGATTCTCTCTTGCGACCAAAAAACTCAATCGACTCAAAAAATTGGCACGACTTTCAAAAATCAATAAATAATCAATAGAAAAAATGTTTATTCGTTGAATCTCAACGTTGCAATCTTCAGAGTCATAAACTGAAGCCGAGGGACTCTTTCGATTGGCAAATCTGCTTAACAAGATCGCACAAGAAATTCGTTTCGATCGTGTCGATCAAGAACCTCTGCGCATTGGCTGAACGATGACCTGCGAGTTCATGGCCTGAATCTTGTCGCAGTGACATTTATTTAAGAGTATAGAAATCATCGGGACCAGTGGTTCCCGGTACCACGTTATTGTCGGGTCTAATACCTGGAGTCTCTAATTCAGTTATATATTGTGACACGATGGCAATAAACTGTTGAGGTCTCCGACCATAATCCTACCGGATAGATTTTTATTTAGTAAATATAACTTTATTGCTTGCAATTGATTCCAGACCCTAAAGTACCCGAGCACATAATATTTTTATTATGTTTGCCATAATTTGCTTGATTTAGCATCTCGTGCCGGATCATCGACCATAAATTTTATGTTTTAGAAACTACGTTCGAAATTTTTCCGTCGCCGAAAGTCTTAAAAGAAGGAAAAAATACTTTCTAATGTCCAACATGACCAAACAGCACCGCGATCTTTTCAAATTTTTAAAAAATTCTCTCTAAAATACAGGTTTTTATGAAAAAAAATATAAAAACGAACGAATGACTGAAAGTTTCGCTCCCGCAAGAATCACCCAGAATTTTCTTGGAGGAAGACAAAAAAATGAATAAAGTTTGCTATAGTCACGAGAAGATACCGTTGTCTCTAACTCTCGTGGTTCCCTCTCTGCTCCCCGTTGTGCCGTACTTTTGTCCCTCCTATCACCCTCGCGCAAAACCAATCTTACAGCGGAGGCATCGAACCAGTCTTTACTTTCGTTTCACCAACACATCGCGGAGAATACTCGGCCTGTAATGCCTCTCGGATTATATGTCTACAGGGTGTCGCACTGCGATTCAACGTCAAAGTAACCTCGAACCGAGAACCCAATGGTTCCTGTTAAATAATTGATGAATCTCCGAAAATTGCGCAACTTTTGGAGACAAAGTAACAGCGCATAAAAATGATTTTGTAGAGGATGAAATTTTCTACGAAATTGGTGGAAAGATCACTTGGTTATTGCCGATGGAAACCGAAGGAGAAACTCGCTTGTAAATGCTCTTGGAAGCAAACTAATGATGAAAATAGAAACGTGCTGGCCTCAGCTTGGGAGTGTCAAATTTTACGCTCCCGAAAAGCTGTTCTATACAGACCTCAACTTTATCTTGAAGCGTTTCGGTAGTTGAGCAATAAAAAGACGTGGAACAGTCGAATTTCTGTTTTAATAACGTATGAGCGAGTGATCTGATTAAATAGAAGACGAAACGTCCATTTTAATACGGTTTCTAACCCAACTTTTAATGTAAGAGCACCTTTTATGGGCCACCCTGTATATTTGGCCCTAATACATTCGTTGTTCGAACGTGAAACGTGTAAACAAGTGGTCAACTTGTGTACGTATACTCAGCTGTGTATATGTATGAATGTTGATACTGTGCACTTTTTTTTGGTCTCTCGTAGCGGAGCGAGCGCACGGGGGGAACGATGGCAATTTTGTCTTGAGATTGCTGCTCTCTCGTGCACACAACGGCAACCCCATGGAGGTAGAAACGCTATCTACGCTCGAGATCGTTATCAATAATCCCGTGAAACTTTTCCAGCTACGAATCTAACCAATTGTCTCCAATGATATAGTGTGCCTCAACCCATTATTTCGAAAGCTTTTTTTTCTCTTTTATTCGGCCCATAATACGGGTGACCCAAAAATCAACCGCAAGGCGCGATGCGTTAAATATTGATTCTTTCGAAAACCCACTTTTTAAACAATGGCTCTCGGTCGTTGCCATCGCGCAGAGATCGTTAAACTATGTTGCAAGCGCACAAAAAATTGCGCACTTGTCCGAGCGTTTTTGGAGTCGCCTTTACGATCCACATCGCAGCAAAAAATGCTACGCGACTGTTTCTTTTCTGCATTTTATTAAAATCCAATCGAAAATTACGAAGAATCGCGAGAAATGATAGTTAAAACGAAAAACTTTGACAAAAACTGGTGAAAAATCGATCTATTCGTGGTTTTTTTTATACGAACGTCACTCATTGCCAGACAAGCGCATTGCCCTGTCGCAACGGATAGGGAAAGCGCACGGGGCGATGGCATATTGGCGAGCGCTGTAATAGACGCAAGAATAGAGGTTATCCCGTTGGTAGAACTGGCGAAACGTAGATAGCTTTGCGAGTTCGGTTCAGCTGATTGCCAACCGGTCCCCTATTTGCGGAATCCCCTTCTAAAAAGTTGGTGAGCACCGCCCGAAGTTGACGACCAACGGAGGGCATTGTTGTCATTTAATTCGTGCTGTGATCGGCCCAGTTTGCACCTACAGATCGGTGGCAGAATTGTCAAGTCGAAGGGTTTTGTAATTTTGGCGCAGCAGGGCAAACAAACCCCCATACGCGCATTTTAGAATCAATTGCGAAATTTAGTTGCACGTTAAAAAAAAATCGAATAATTTGTCGAAATCTTCACAAGGATTTCTACAGAATTCGCGAAAAAAAAATGATGAACGAAATGATTGGGAATTTTGTCGATCGGTATATTTTTCTAATGACCTCGAAACGAATTTATTTTCAATATAAAATCATGATACTTATGTAAGAACGTTGAAAAGTGTGGTAAAAAAAAATATAACCACGAAATGTTACGTCTCGTGTAAACGAAAATACGGAAATGTCTAAAGTTTTCACCACAGATTGATTGAATCTGTAGGGAATAAATACGAGATACAAATAATTGCCTTGATGAATAACACACGCGGATAAATTCAATGATAATTTAATAAAATAGACATAATTCGATTGAGAAGAGAGTTTAAAGTCTTGAATAAGCCAAGAGGCTTTGCTGAACAGCTGTAAAGTCAAAGTATATATGTATAATCGCACACACCGAATGCAAGAAAGCCCAGTGAGGTATATAGCAGCAAGTCGACGTTACGTAAAAAGTCTAATCGCAAAGTATATGCCACTCCCAGTGTTGAACACGTGGTTCAATAGAGTTCACGCATCGTATGATGTCCGACATATACACGTCGGTGCAAAAGAACCATCGCGAATAGTTTTTATTTCCATATCGCCTAGTCCTTCCAAGACGAATTGGAATGGAAAATTTTGGGATCAGAACGACAAAAATAAACTTCGTAAGCCTATGAAAATACTCCAAGTTGAGGAAAAGAGAAATTTGAGCTGGACAGTATTTTAGTTGGCGTTGATAGCTCGAAAATTCGATAAGAAATCCGAACCTATTAATTCCACAAAATTATAAATAAATAACCAAGTAATTGCATATTTTCGGCATCTCAGAAAAAAGTTAGCGAACGTCCTCGAAGTTTGGGCATGATTTCCATAAAAATAGAAACTGTGTAGTAATTTTGAATAAGTTAAACATTGAATTTGTCTTTTTTCTCGTTTGCGTACGTGTCGGCCAGTGGGCACAGGCGGTAATAGCGGCGATAGGGGACAAACGTTATTTCACGTTGAGGCGAGTGAAACTCTGGTGATGTGGATGAAAATAGCTTATTAGTCCATCATTCGAGTCTGGGAGGATAAGCCAGAGTTGCTTCATAAAGTCAAACCGTTCTGTCCGGCAATCTGCTCGGTTCGTAATCAAGTTTTTCTTTCTCCCTTTCTCTCTCGCCCCGTAACTCTCAGTTTACGATGCTGTTGGAACAATTTGTGAATTAAGGACGTGCGGGTGTATAATGAGAGCTTTCTCTGAGCAATAAAAAACACAAAAACAATAGTCATTTTCATTTTTCAGATATACCTTTTTTTTCTTTTTTATTAAATTCATTATCATGTACTTTTTCTTCTCCATCGCCATTTTTTTCATACTTCTACTCTGTAAATATTACAAATTAGAAATAACATCACATATGAGTGGGTAGTACTTAATACAAAAGATATTGCAAAGAGTCAGTGATATTTATATCGTAGATTTACACAATTACAAGAAATAAGGAAGAGAAGGGAACGAAAAAAAAAAACGTTAAATATAATTGTGACCGAACGCACAAAACTTGATATTTTCAACCACGACAAAGTGTCTTTTTTTTCGTTTCATTCCCTGCTCCCCCCTGATACTTGCTCGTCAATAAGATCGATCGTTTGTTTCGTCTTAACATCGTAGCGCAAGAGCATTTGTTGATCGACAAATGCTTTACAATTATTTCTTCGTAAATTCTCATTACTGATCGTTTTTTTCCAACTTCCAACATTGTTACAATAAATTCTTCCAACTCTCGTGCACACTGAGATCAGTTTGTATGTAGCCTCTTTGGTGTTTCGGGCAAAAAAAAATCATAAATGTGTGTGTATGTGTGTGTGTGCGCACGAGTGTACGTGAGCGTGTGATACACCCACGCACACATCGTTCTCGGCGAAACACGTTGAAACATATGGCCCCGGACGTTTGTAAATCGTCCCTCGAAGCTCCAAAAAAATAATACACATGTGTCAACACATATGTATCAAACAAAATCATTTACAATCTCATGGAGGGCATTCGTCAATGTTTTGTTCAGTTTTTTAACGAGATTCGGGGCGCAATAATCACCACAGCGTTTAAGAATTTGGTACGAAATAACACAATACTGTCATGAATGGGTTTTACGTATTATAAATCTAGAAGACCAATACTCGGTTTTTAAAAGTGAGATAAATTGAAAAGTGAGAGAAAAAAAAATCGAAAAAAAAAAACGAACGAATTCTACACTGGAAATGAAAACGAGAAGATTTTTGTTTGATTGATTTAGTTACAAGAGAAAAAAGAAACACGACATAGAAAATTTTGTCTGCTACAGGGAACAGTCACCGTTCTCCATTCGAGAACCACGTCCTTTTAATCAATAACGAAAATGCCTTTTACGCCTGGATTCGTGAACCGGATATCAAAGTATGCGACAAAAAAAACCCGGAAACTGGATCCGGAGGATCGATTATAAAGCAGATTTGAATGTTGCGTGCGCTCTGACGGACGGAGCAGTTGACGGTTTGTCAACGAATGAAAAATTTCGAATGGGCTGGTTTTCAAGAAATTGGATCCAAAAGCGTGAAAGGCATTTTCGTAATCGAACAAAACGATCAATTTTCCGTATTATAATTCAAATACGTTAGATTTTAAACTCGACGCGGTGTACGTCGTGTATCTCCGTGTGAAAAATTAAATATTTCAATACATTTATTATATTTTCTTATGATTATTATTATTTTTTTCTTTTTTTCTTCTCTCATGCATTTTGTTCATTTTTTTGTCTTATTTCGTTTTTTTTATAATCTTCAACTCAGTATAAAATATACACAATAATAGCATCTTATACTCTGTTATTTTGTTTTTCATTATTTTTCTCTCTACTACGTAATCATAATAATGATATAAGATCACATGTATTACCTCTAACTGGAAAGGGGCGAAACGAATTGGGAAAGATAATTTCGCGAATGAAAAATCTTGCCCGTTTCATTACGAACCCCAGACCATAGCCAACTGGCAAATTGTTTCGATTAAAAAATTTGTTTCTTCTCTTCCTTCCAATTATTATTCATCTTGTGTGTGATGAAGCATTCTCTTTTTTGTACACGTACATATGTGGCAAAGTAACTGGTAATTGCGTGCGTTCGCGTCGCATGACTCGGTCGGTGTAATGAAAAAAAAAAAGAGAAATAGATGATGAACGAAAATGAAAGATCGGGATAACTTTGCGTTTTTCAAGTATTCGTGACTTTTATCATGAAATTTCCAAGTTTGCGGGCATGTGAAAAATCCGCAGAGCAAAATTGTCGTCATGGTGCGTCGCGAACGCGTGTGCAATCGGTGATTTTTTCCATTTTTTTTTTTTTATATCCACATTCTTGAACGAATAGAATTTACATTTGCGAATCAGTCTGTCCGTCGTGTATGTACATTTATGCGAACGATGTTATTGCTCATTGAGAATGAATTTTTTTGTTGCGATCGGATGAGTCGCGCAAAGATTTTTTGTTTGTTTGTATTATTGTTATTTTTTTTATCTCTCTTAATTTCTTTTTAAACTTAAAACTTACGGTTAATCACACTTGCTTTTTGTTTATATTTTTTTTCTTGTTTCGTTTTTCTTTTCTATTAATATCACAATACCACCAACGTATCGATATCGACTTATTCTCGCAGACGGGCAATTTAAAAAAATCTATCAACACAAAAACTACTTTTTTTTATTCATCGAGATTTATTTCGCGGCGGATTGAAAAAATTGTTATTGTAATGATAGAGTGGAGTTTGAAAAGAGCCAAGAAAAATGCGCGAGGGTCTTACGCACGGAGCAAGATACGAAAAGATTGAGCTCGAAATGGAGAAATTCGACAAAAATGCTGGGCAAAATTTGAATGATTTTCATTTCTTTTTTCAAAAATCAATTTCTGTGGCTTTGAAATTCCCCCAGCCCTAGAACTTTCTTAGGCTCGTGTGTGTGTGTGTGTGTGTGTGTTTACGTGAATTGTTTTGATTTAGTTATCGTTTTCATTAGCATGTAGAACTGATGAATGGTCCACAACGCGAATCTGCACTCGAATCAATTAAAAACTGTCGGTGTCTACCTATTTGATAGTTATTTTTATATATATATATATATATATATATATATTTATATGTATGCCTATCGCTAATATTTAATGATAAAACATCACTTCGCCTAACGCTGAAATACACACTACATATCACGTGAAATTTGTTGGAAGTCTTAATGATGTGTCTTCGTTAATGAAGACATTGTATTTTTATTATTTTTCTTCTTTTATATAAGTCTCTTCTTAGAAGAGTCATTTACTTTTTCGCTTCATTTATCATTTACGTTAATTATTCGTTTGTCGGTTGTATTTTTTTCCTACTAATAGAATTTGTTTTGCTCGCTATCACAATTAACTTGGAGTAATTTGTTTCATTTATTTTGTCTTGTTTGGCCCGTTTTCGTGTGTGTTCTCTTGAAAAATGGCGAGAACAACGGGACGAATGAAAATAAAGCGGAAAGAATAAAAGGGGGAGAGAATGAGCGAGCAAAGAGAAAGTGACTGATGTGAGAAGAAAAAAAACGGAAAAAACGCTCGGAGCGCGGAAATGTACGTTTTCCGCACTTTATTTGTTGTCGCGTTTTATTCTTCTTCCAAATTCAAAATTGATGAAAGTTAGAGATATATTAAAGTTGGAATTTTTGTAGTTTTTTTGTTGTTGTTTTTTTATAGATACCGTCGTTTGCCAGCGGCTGTGCGCGTGTAGATTTCTCGGTCGTCCCCGTGCGCTCGTTTCTGCAACGTGCCAGGACCTCCAAATTTCTTCCACCGCTTTTCTCTCCCTCGTCCTTGTTTTTTCTCTCTCGCTTGCCCGATATTTCTTCCGTAAACAATGACGTCACAAATTTCCACACAAACACACAACAAAATTGAAGATATTGGAGACAGCAAAAACGTCAGCGATACACAAGTGAAAAGAGGTTGAGGCCCGACCCCGCTGCGTTGCTTAATGTGCGAAAAATCTCCTCATGTCGCTCGAAACCTCGTCAACGTTGATCGCCATTTTTATCCCTTCTTCTTCCTCTTTTTCTCTCACTCCCTCGCTTTCTCTCTGGCTCTCTCTCGTACGAGAAAATCGCGACAGTGTCGCATTTCAACTGACTTTGAGTCGTTGGCAAAAAAAACCACCTTTACGTTTCGAGTGGCTATTTCTTGTGTCTCGGTCTCACCGATCGAGAAAAGTTGTACATCGCGAGAAAGAAATGCATCGAGACTCTCAATGCTCTTGTTGATACGAGCGATACAACTTTTTCTTCTCCAATGTGAAATCCCTGCTGATCATTATTGTTCCACCGCGAGTCAAGTTTCTGTAAACACAAAATCAACCAAACCCCACAAATTAGTGACTTTTTCTACAGCGGAGCAAATATCGCGAGCCGAATGCCCATTTTTTCCCAACTTTTCATAACGACGTGCAAAAAAGGCCAAGAATTCATTTTATTCTCTCGATCGTTCTGTGATTCAAAGCGACTGGATGAGAGAGAAAAAATTGACCATTTTCCATGGAAAACAAACATGATTTCTTGATTAATAAACAAAAAAAAACAGAGACTTACTTTAAAAATTGCGGGATCAGTATGTGCCATGATGTGTGATCCTGTTTGAGGGTCAGGTAGAGCTCGAAGGTTGACACGGTGTTGGGATCGCACTGTACCCTGGAGAGCCTTCGGCACATGTTGTCAGTTTCAAAACTGATGAAAAGTGTGCATCCTCTGTAAAAAGAAAAAAAAACAATTTTTATCAACTTTTTCTCGCGAATATTCCAAATTTTATAATTTTGGAAACGAATTTTCAAATAAATTTGAAACCGGGAATACAAAAAGAAAAAAAAAACTGATTTTTTATTAACTTTTTCTCGCGAATGTTCCAAATTTCATAATTTTGAAAGCGAATTTTCAAATAAATTTGAAACCGGATATGAAAAAAGAAAACAAATTTTTTATTAACTTTTTCTCGCGAATGTTCCAAATTTCATAATTTTGAAAGCGAATTTTCAAATGAATTTTAAACTGGGAATAAAAAAATAAAAATAAAGAAATTAGAAAAGGGAATAATTAATGATAATTACCGGAGACCGCACGGTTCATTTTCCGCCATGACGAGTACGTCTCTCGCTATCCTTGGGAGGAGATCAGCTGGGAGCAAGACTTCGCCACAAGCGAGTTGAGCATGTTTCGCAGCTCGAAGTTCGACCTCGAGTCTCTTTGCGAGTGCCTGGCAGGCACCGTCCAATTCGTCCGTAACATATCCAGCTGTAACACACAAAGAAAATCATTATGATAAATGCTATTCGAAATGACAAATTAAGTAGATTCGGTTGAAAGAAGAATAAACACGATCGCGCGATCCAATCGTGTAGAGATGGCTTTGCAAAACTGTACATAAGATCGAAGCGCGAGCGAGGGAGCGCGAGTGAAAGAGAGAGAGAGAGAAAAGCTGATATTTCGGTCTCTGTCTGACGTTATTCGATAAATTCGAAGCGTGCTGGAACCGGCAAGTTTCAGGGTCACGTCCCATCATTAGATTGAGCAGACACCCAAAAGAACACAGTTTTTCCATATTTTCAAAAATTTTATTTCGATTCGAATTACTCCGTAAAGTTTATTTCAGTTTTGTCATTTTTGCCCCTTTTTGCATGCGTGTTTGCACTAAAAGTTGTGAAGCTCAAACGAACGAGAGACTCGGACGAACGAAGCGTGATGCAACGATACTCGAAGTTTCTATTTTACGAGCCAAGACTCGTTCGTCCGAACAAGCCTCGACTTGCTTCGTCCCTCCCTCCCCCCCCCCTCCCCCCCGCCGCTCCGCGCTTTTTCTTTTTTTCACGTCTTCAACTCGGTTCGTACAACTTGACAAATAAAATGATTTTACGACGTTAAATATATGTAGAAAGTTCGCAATGGCACAAAACCACGTAAACTAATAAAATCAGCTGGTTCGCCGGGAATCAGCTGATAAATGGAAAAATCAATGGGGCCGTCCGATAAGCGAGTCTCGGGTCGCGAATTAAAAAATCCACTTGGCTTGTTCTTCTACGAGGTCAGAGTTAACTTTTTTTGCAACTCTAGTGTTACATTTCGAATAAATTGCCGCGGACGGCTCAATTATCGGATTAAAGATTTAAAAAAACGTCAGTTTTTTCTTCGTCTTTGTACGCATTTCTCCCGAGTCGATTTTACAGATTCTCTTTGCTTGAACGAATTGACTAAATACTCTACGATTTCTGATTCAGACGATTCTGTGTTTTGATGAAATATTGAAAATTCTACGTGATTCGAATGGATATTTCGAAAAAATAGACTTACCTCTGTTGTTGCTGAAGTTGACATTGACCGGACACGGTAATACTTCCATTGTATCTTCGATTTGTTGTTTATGACTTTAAACAGTAGACGCGTTAATGTATTATTCGTCACTCCTTTCGAAGGACGAAAAACACGTTGATTATTGGAGAAAAACGAAATATTGCAGCGATTTCGCTCCGACAAAGATCGAAGAAAAAAGTATTAATGAGATCGGCAATTGCTCGATAAAAAGCACTAAAACAATCACGAGGAAAAGCCCGACTTCACAGACTGTCGAATAAATGAAAAGGCAAAATTTGATGATTTTTTAGATTGAAATGTTCCGGTTGCCGGTTTATTTGATTTATCCTTTGTGCGCTAGTCCCTTTTAGCGAGATAATGTTAACAAGTTCGTACGGTAAGGACTTTCGTGCAACTGATTCGCCGGCACCGATGACGCGACTTATATACCGGCGTAGTCCCCCACTGCCGGGCTGAACAGTGAGTCTTTCGAGTTCGCGATGAGCCCTCCCCCCTCCCCACTCAGCCGCCTAGCAACACCGGCTACGTGATGTCTCGGAGCAACAGAGGCTCGGCAACGCTCGGGCCGAAGACTCGGCGTTCGGGAATCATCGGGCAACCAGGCAGTTCGCAAAGCGAGACGGAACGATAGCAGCGAGGGGAACGGGGTGGAAGGGGAAGGAGCTATACAGAGCGTCCCGCGTCCGTCGCCCTATACCAGCTACTGGTTTGTGACACAACAACGACCGGATAACTTTTCTTTTTTTCCTCCGTCTCTCTCGCCAGTTGTTGATTTTTCCTCGCGTGATTTCTACCACGATTCTTCTTTTCCTCACACACACTTACGCACACTTTCGTGAGGTTAATTTTCTCGGGCATGCAATCATTGGATTGGTGAATTTTAGTTTTTTAAAAGGAAATTTCCACTCGGTCGATCGGTTTTGGCCCCAAATGTCATTTTTTTTCTAATTCGTTTTTTTTTCTCTCGACGAGATCGAAAAGTACTCGATTCGATTGAGCGCATACGACACAAGCTGTAAATAATAATGAAGCGAGAGAGCAAAACGTAATGTACGAAATAAAGGGATTCATGGGGAACATGTTGCCGGGTGTTCGCTGGGTTTCTTTGTCTTGCGCCCGGCTATACGTTTTAAGTTGCACGAGACTCACACTAACGTCAAACGAGCGTAACGATGCCAATGTAGTAGTGGCGGACTCGCATATACCCCCTGTGTGCCCCCTGCCGTACTCCACATAATACAATCGTGTGATCGTGTGTATAAGGTAATAGCACAAAACATAAAATTTAACCGGAGCTCGACAATGTTACATCTGACGCTCAACGTTTTATATTTCCCTTTTCTTGTCTTTCCACAACCCACGGCTGTTTCCCGCAAACGATCTTTGCGGTTGCATCATTTTTTACTCCAAGAAAATCAAGAAAATCATTCGCAACTTGACAATTGAAAATTTAACTCGTCAAAGTGAAGTGTTTTCGTTGTTCGTTCTGATCATAGGCTCTCGACATGCGAACGCGCTAATGCCAGTCATTTTTTCCCCTGTAAATCACTCTCTTCCAATTTTTCCATCGCAAGCATTTGAAAATAAATGAAAAATAATACGTTCACGACAAAAGTGTTGAGCCGGAGGAAACATTGAGAAAAAACGTTAAGATTCATAAAGAAAGAATCGATCGTTCAGTTGCAAGCCTTGGCAACAAAAAAAAACGCTCAATTTCTGGGAATTTGACAGACTCGATTGCGTCAGTCGGAAAATTCGTGAAAAACGACGCTCAGCTGTTCCGTTTTTTTAATTTCTTTTATAATCTCTTGTGTCATCGACTTTTTCGTCATTCGCCAAACGGGACGCGTTTCTTTGTGTTCTGTCGGATGGTTCACGTGTGCGCGTGTGTGTGAAGCTTCGAGCTCAAGCCAAAGTATAGGCGGAAAGAACTTATTCGCGGAAATGGAGGTTGAATTAGAAAAAAATAAAAATGACGATAAAAAATATGGATTGGTAGGTTTTTGCGGGAATACAATGGCGAATGATTATTTTGTCTTCATCAGCACGGAGGCTTCTTTCGGTTTTGCTGCCTTGTCCCTTGTCACGTAGCCTCATCTTCGACAACCTTCCCCCGTTTGGCCGCTAGGGGCGCGTCACAGTACTATTCCCAACGCGCGCGGTGAACTCGGTCACCCGTTGCTCCCCCCCCCCCCCTCTCGCTCCCTTTTACTGCCAGTTTTCGCTCAACCTCTTCCCCCTCCCTTTGCTCGACCGGCACCTTCCTTGTTCCTACTTGACGGCAGTCAGCTGTGTGCTACACGAGTGGATGATCTTGCCAGGACGTCATGTAATTCGTTTTATGCAATTCTGCATTATTCAACGTTTTCCCGGAACGCGAGCAATCGTTGAGACCTCGATTTTTTTTTTTTCGATACACACTTATAATTAACACTTACCTATGTATATTTTGACCTACAGTTGCTTCTTCAGACATTGTCTATCATTTCATGATTTTTCCGCTCGAAGCTTCCGAGCCAAGAATTTTCGTCTTTTTCTCATCAGTCAGCTCTATATTTCTCCTTCAACGTTTCATGCGTTACGTGCCTTTGTCAAACTCACGCACGCTATCTCGTACCAAAAATCACACAACAAGAAAGGGCTTCCCTGTCATTTTCGTTCCTTATTGTTATAACACGTCAAGCTTCATGGAGAATATAGCTTCTCATATTCTAGCCGTTATGCTTGGCCAAACGAATATTTAGGGACCTTTGTCTTCCTTTGCTCCGAGCTTTGTCCCCTCCAACCTCCCCCGGCCGCTCTCTCTCTCTCTCTCTGTCTTTCCCTGTTGCATTAACGAGGTTGGCTAAACACGACGATATGATAAGAATTCAATAAAAATTGGTGATGACATTCTTAAGCATCAAATGACACAAATTTTTTCACATTTTTTGTCTACATAGTTCGCGAATAATTCGAGTTTACAATGTGCAAAAGATCCTATGCTTATGCATGTAAATTCTAGTGTTCAATCACTCGATAACTGTGTCGAAAGAAAATCTCAAAAAATTTGAATATTCATATTTAATACTAAATATTCTCACCAAATTTCATGAAATTCTAATCGTTTCGAACGTCCCTATTCTTTTAACATGGCAACACTCCTTAGAGTTGAAATGACCGATCCATTTGGTCATCGACATAACGAAAATACAGCCAAAAGCTGTCAGAATTGAATCGAGCAGTATTTTTAAATCGATGACAAAAGAAAGTGGTGACAGAGTGCGAGCCTCGAGCCTGTATAATATCGAGTAATTACATGGATGGACTAATCTTTTTCCCTTGGAGCCTTATTAGTCACAGTTTTAGCTTTTCTTTCATTTTCGTATCAGCGCTTAATCACGTTTTTTTTTAAAACTATTTATAAACCGTGTCTTTATCTTTGCATCATTTTTCTTAATCGTTTTGCTGCGTTGATTCATTCGCCATCCCGAATGGGATTCGTCTTTTTAATCCGTATAGAGCGATTCTTTTTGCATACAAAGGTTTTCGCCACTTTTTTCGTGCATCGATACTCGCGGACTTGGAAAATATACAATCGAATATAAAAATCTCTCTCTTTCACACACACACGTCCACGCAGTGTGAGCGGAACGCACATCCACTTGGAGCCTTGCACAGCTCGAGCGTCGAGTTTCTTTGTTTGGCTGCTCGCAAGCGGCCATATAATCCACAAGGGCCGCTGCGTCCCCCCACACCCTTTGCCTCGCCACCTTCGTCACTAGTAGTCCGTAGCTCCGCTCGCAACAGCAGTAACAGTTATTTTTTTTCATTTTTTTCTTCTTATTTCTCATAGTCGGACGCTCACCAGCCTACTATTCTGAAAAAAAGAGAAAGAGCCATTTCTTTATCTCACGTGACAGCGTTTTTCACGTTTTTTCGTTGTTGTTGTATCGTGGACATCTCCGGTCACGATTTTTGTGTACTTATGGCTCTGCGGCCTTCTTCTCGGGCTCCGGATTTCGTTGCCTGCTCAAAATTCTCTTTTCTATACTTCGCCAGCTCCAATTGAGAGCGAATAATCCTCCTAAACGCACCGATTTCTCCTCCACTTTTCAAAGCATCGAACATTCTCATATTTTCACTGAAACTTCACAAAAGATCTTTAGTCCTGCACTCGAGCCTTTTCGACAACTTTATACTCTGCAAGAATACATTTAATTCGACTAAAACGCTTTTGAAACGACAAATTTTGGAATCGAATGATTTTCATTGGTGTGTTTACACCCAGGGCAATTTTTCACCTGGAAATACTTTTTTCAACATGCATTGATTGACCCTTCGAGTACACACTGGATCATTTTGACCTCAATGATTTTTTGTCACCAATAAAAAAATTGGGGCCAAAAATATGGATAATTTACTGCAAAAAACGTCTCGGGGAAAATAATGATGCACAATTACGTGAATACAACGATTTGAAAAAGCCCTTGGGTCAGATTGACCCAACATGCACTTTTTACTCCAATAAGAATGTCGAGATGTTTTTTGTGCGATATTTTGACACGTAACCCGATGAATTAAAGTCGAAAACATGAAAATTTCATACCTGAGTATTTTTAATCGAATTTCGTCTCCGGGTATGACCGAAGGATTGAAATTTTCTAAGGGCAGGCGCGAGACTACATTCACGATGAGTGATTGATGCAATTTCCGATTTTTCGAATCGACATCATTATCGGTCATTAACGAGAGTCACTCGACTTGTCAGATCTTCCGATCGGATTTGCGCTGCTCGAATAATAACGATGATTGGAAAAGGAACAAACGAAAGTTGAGATCGTACGATAAGACTGGACAGAACGAAACATGTATTATCCGGACGTTCGACAGCCGATGATAAAGAGTGTGCTCGTCCAGCAGTCTGTGATATACATTTATAGCCTTTGACAACCATAGATATAGCTATGGGGCATGCCACACCGAACAGACCAACGTCCGAAGCTCCTGTTTTTCGAACAGCCTGGAAATTTTAAGGGTTTCTTCATTTTTTTCCTTTTTCTAAACATTTCCAAGTAAAATTAGCGAGCGGCTTGATCTCGAAGACTTTTTGACTGGAATTAAGAACATTTTCAGGATATCACGATCCTCGGAAACACGTCGAATCGGAATGAAACGCCCTGTGTGCGCAATTACGCACACCGACTGCCGAGCTATACTTTGAGCTCGAGTGACTCTTATTGTCGCGCTCGCTTCGTCTGATAAGAAGACGCGAATAGAACACGGAGCTCTGAGAAATATTTTTCGCATTGGGCCCTTTCACTCCTTTGTACGACTTTTCATTAATTATGTTTTTAATTCGAAGGAGGCTCGTGTTCGGTCTCGTATTTATCGTCAATCACACTTCGTCATGCCTGAATTTACATCAACCGATTTTTTGCCACATGTATCAATTCGTCACGCGTGTTTATCGCGAGAGAAATGATAAAATGGGGGAAAAAACTCGTCCCTTGAATTTTTAAATCTTCGTTAACAACATCTCACGCAATAAACCGAGTAAATTTCGTCATAGCTCGCCATTTCGAAACCAGGAATCAGAATATTTCGAATATGCTAATAATTACATTACCACAAATCGTTGCAGCACAGTCGAGTCACTTTTTGTATAGTCCGTGCTGGCCTAGAGACCGAAATGGGGTGAGGTGTCGTGTATGTTTTCCGAGGGCGAGATTTTCCTTTGTGGAAAATCCCCGTCATGGGTTCTAGGGTCAACAATTGATTCGATCGAATATTTGCCCACACAAAATCATGGCGAGTCCCCGATACCCGCAACGACAACAAAAATACACGTAGACTATCTGTGTTTATATATTTTTTATGACTCTGGAGTTTGCAACGTTCAGATTCAACGAAAAACATTTTTTCTATTAATTATTTAATGAAAATCATGGCAATTTTTCGTGTTGATTGAGTTTTTTGGTCGCAAGAGAGAATCGTTTTATTGGACGGAGCAAATATTGAATAATAATGATGAGCTCGGCTGAAGAAAAACAGAATTTCGTTGCATTTTAACGATCGAAACTTCAGGATATTTTTTTTCATATTTGCTCGGATAAACGTTAATCCGCGGTTATAAATCAATGAATTAAAATGGTGAAAGATTCGACGCGATCAATCGTGAAGAAATCTCTGAAAATCGGTGAAGCACTGAAGCTTGACTGCAAATTTTTCTAGAACTTTCCTTCGACGCCTGCAAAGATTCGTTCGAGGCCCGAGGCCTGTCGAGTGTGTGTGTGCGATTTTGCACGTGTTTGCGTAAATGAATCGCGGGTTACGGGAGGTTGACAAGTCCGTGAATAAAAGCAAACGTTTGACGGTCTCGTTTCTCGACACGCGACCGAACGAGCAGTGTCTCGGGAGGCGGAAAAAAAAACAACGGCCAAGAGTGCTAGGCGGAATACACAAGTTTTATATTACCGCTGTATAATCGCGTGCTGAATAAAAAAAGAAGGATGAAAATCAGAAAAGGAGATGAAAAAACTCGTTAACGGGATGGAGCGAGCCAGAGATAGCAGCTCGAAAGAGATGGATGACCTCGAGAAGAGTGGGGAGACAAGAAAGATAGCGTGATTCGAGTTTTCAAGTTTATTCCAGCACGTTTCGACGCGTTTGTACTCGTTCTTTCGGCGAGGAGGCAACACCATCCTCGCCGCGCTCTTCGAAGCTCTTCACAATACAAGACGCGCCAGAAGGAATCAATCAAAAGACTATTTTTTCCCTCCCGCATATTCCTACGAATTTCGTACAATTTTCAAGGCCTCGCGCTCAGATTTTTCGTATCGATACCCAACGCAATTTTTGTCCCGAAATATTTTTCAACCATTCCTTGATTTTCGAATCACAGACAAAAAGTCCGCAACGATTAGACATTAATGAAACTTAATCGACCAATCGCTGACCGAATGTGGATTCCGCGATCTCCTGGGCGCAGTTCTGGGCCAAGTTCATTAAATTACTGATTCGTCATGCACCAGCTTGCGTTACGATCATTCAGTGACTGTCATTTTTTTTCATCGAGCTCTCTGACCAGGAAAAGACCGGTAGTCATGCGGTCGATCACGATCAGCTGATTCTCTTCGCGCCATACTCATAAAACTACTTCCCAAAAAATATTGTCTAAAATGAGAAGTTTGCATTTTTTTTTAGAGAAACTTGATTCATTAACATTTTTTTGAAATTCCAATTTTTTTCCAAATCTAAACAAACACTGAGTGGCCCAATAAAGTGACAGCAGATTGTCCATTTACTTTAAAAGTTAATACGATGGAACTCTTTAAACAGCGTCGAAAAATATCGTCAGGGTGCACACGTGCGAGTACTTGCGCTTGACCTCCAAATTTGCGTTAGTAGCTGAGAATTAAGAGTTTATTTTTTTAAGTGACGGTCTGTCAGACCAGATAGTCATTAAGTAGGTGAATTTTCGAAGAAAATCACAAGTGCATCCATTTTCAAAAAAACAATTAAACGGGAGCGATATTTTGCCCTTGCTATGTACTTTTCAACTTTTTAGCAACGACCAAACTCTTGCTCGTTCCTCTACGATGCGTTTTGTAATAAAATGTAGAAGATTTCTCTCTCGTCAGTCGATTTTTGTTCGATGAATAAGAAACCCAACAAGTTTCGAGATTTTTTTTTTTGTAAGCACAGGATCGTATTCGTGCGACAGTCAACACAAAGATTCATGGCACTCGAACGTGGAGCAGAAATAAATGAGAGGGATAGTTCGGCTAGAGAAGAAAGAGGCATATTTTACGAGGTCGGCAGTTTCTTCCTGGCCAGATGGCGCGTGTGGGACTCTCGCTCCTCCGCACCGTGGAAAATTTTCGTTAATGCTCTCGGGGAAAGGAAGAAAGAAAAAATACGGAACGGCATCGAAAACCGGCCGGCCTGTAGTGGAAGCCACAAACCAGAAGCCCTTTGTCTTCATCCTCTTTTTTTCCTTCCTTTGCTGATGCAACTCTCGGGAGGAAAATATCACTATTTCTTATGATGTAATCCAACGGGAACATGTCGAATAGCGATTCCACTAAAATGAGACGCTTCCTTTTCTTGATCGATTCAAGACACTTGTGTAAATATTCTTTCCAATATTTCAACAACAAATCGCTCCTGCATTCGATCATGACATTCCGCAGACTTTTCCTTTTTCCTTTCGATAAATTTCATCCAATTCTCCACTGGCAAAGTGACGTGATTATTACACTGAAAAGAAAATTTTGTTGGATACGTTCAACTAAACGTTTTTTCGAAAAATCACGAAAACTTTGTCATTTCAGCAAAAAACATTCTAGAAAATCTTTTCGAAAAGCGAATTTTTGTCCTTCCAATCGTAAATTTTGCTGACAGTTCCGTTAGAAATGAAAAATATTGTCGAAATAACGAAAATTTTGAAATTATCCCAAAATATTTAGTTCGCTGCATTCAACAAAATATCGACGTTTTTTGACTAAATTGAATTTTCAGTGTATAGTCAATAAAAAAAAATGCTTTTTATTCATCTTTCCGAAATCGTCGTCGTTTTTCGTCCCGTTTTATTTATAAATCGAACGGGATCAATGTTTTCAAAAACAAAGATGTGTGTAGAAAAAAAGCTTTCGAATTATCAAGCTCGAATCGCGACAAGCTTCGAAAACACGTTCGTCAGAGTCTAGTCTCTCCACTTACATAAACAAAACTGATACAGTGCCCACGGTTTCATAGCTGATAAGCTGATAAGGCCTCGTTTTGAAGGAACTTGCAAATACATCGTCCGGATCAACATTGTAAATCGAATTATTAATCATTCGGTTTTTGCTACTTTTTCGCTATTTTCCAATGTTTTTTCTCGACTAGATTCGTCCGGGCCTTGTTGTTTCTTATACTTCCGTTTGCCCGTCCGCCTGTGCGACGCTCTGGCCCTCAGTAGAATTCTCACAATTATTCTGATTGTTCAATCGGGACCTCATAAATATGATAATAAAAGCAATCATTATAATTGCATAATGAGACGAAAGAATGAAAAACAAGAGTATTCACGTACTACGTATAACAACTGCCACGTATCTTCGCTCTTCCAGTACACGCATACAGACGTTTTTTCTCTCGTCAATCATTTTTTTTATTTTTATTTGACTTGGCACTACCGGATGTGAGCGATCCGAGCCAATCATTCATTTTCCATCGAAGAAAAAGAAATCGAGAGACGAAAACGTTGACGGAATGAAATTTTAGAAAAATATCGAAATTTCTTCAAAAAGTTCAACGAGTCAAACATTGGGAACGAAATTTCGTTTTTTTCTTGCCTTTTAACAAAGTGTAGAAAAATCACGTTTATTTTTTTTGCGAGATCGAGAAAGAATTCTTTTCCGATGAGTTTGTTGAAATAGTAATTCATCTTGTTGTTACGATTTTTATCGTCGCCAGTGCGCTTATTCGCACAAAATCTTCAACTTTTCCGTTTTGTTTTTCTTCAAGTTTTCTGTTTCTTCTTATGAGTTATAAATTTCTCTGTGGCTTATACGAATCTCTGCGAATATGTTCGTAACTTATACCGTAGATATTGTTGGCATGTTTGTCTTGGCGAGAGTATCCAAAGGAATGAATATTCGAGTCGAAGGGAATCGGTGAAGAGGGAGAAAGTTGACAATATAATTAGGAACGTAATTAATTAGTACATGCGACAAATAACAAGACAATGGTTTGAGCATAACAATAGAATGGGAGAGTTACAATTGAGCGTTTGGAATCGGAGATATAAAAGCGTTTGAAATGCTGCAGTGACGTCAAGTTCTTGTGACGGAAATTAGTGCGGAGCAAATGAGTATGAATAAAAGAAAAATGCATAGAACGTCCGTACGTGTCCGGAGTCGCCTCGATGACGATGAATTAAAGATTGATAAGTTATTTCGTCCATTAAATACCCCAAACACTCGGTGTCACGGGACGTATATTAATCATGAGCAGAATGTTCTGCGTGTGACGATTAATCAGCATGAATTTCGAGGCGATATTTGTCATGGGGAAAATCAAGGAAAATTGGAGACGTGCAGGTGCGGGGATGAAATTCTACTTCGGGGACAAATGGTTTACAATGCGAATGAGCAAAAGAAGGAAGCCTGTGGTCGTACTAAAAGCTGGGCGTAGGTTTCTTTGTCAACAAAACGTACTGAGAGGGTTTATACAGGTTTATAGGTTTAGAACTATATATACGAATATATAGAAACGACTCATAAGTACAGCCTTCGCAAGCCACATTCAGAGCGAAAAGAATGACGAAACCTAAGCTGCTGGTGACTCGTCCATGCCAGTCCGACGAACAAAGTCTTGGAAGAACGCGAAGAGGAACAGAGGGAGAGAAAGTAAAAAAAGGGAGAGAGAGCGAGAAAGAGAGAACAGGGAAAAGGGAAAAGATGTACCTGACGCAACATGGACAAGTGATGGGCCTACGAAGGAATGATCAACATTGAGGCCACAAGGGCAAGCAAAACGACTCCATCGTGCACAAAGAATTTTGGAGCTTCGAATAGGATTTGCTCGTACGTTTAGGAAAAGGAATTGAGTTGCTTTTTGAGAATTCGTCCTCATTCGTCAATTTTCGTTGCGATAATCAGCGTGACGTATTTGATATTGATAATTCAGTTGTTTTTTTTCTCTTGTGATGAAAAACAAAACGTCAAGGTCATAACCCGACGATGCGAGTTTCACCCGTCTATTATTAAATTGACATGGCGATGAAAAAAAAGGTCAGAACATTTTTCTTCTCGGGACTTGGTTTTCTTCTTTTCCAAACGATTTTGCTTCGTCTTTGCTCCGCTACGAGCAAAATGACTTGCAGCGGCCTCTCGACTGGAGAAAACTGATAGAAACGATGAAACAACAAGAAGGAGATGATGACGTTGGTCGCTTTCATATGCGACGAGATAGCGCAGGGTCAACGAAGGAAATAAGTTTATTCTTGATCCGATCAGAACTTGGTGGTGCATGGGAGCTCGCGCATAGGCGGTAATTGAGAATAAGTGCGGCCTCGAGATCTTGTGCCTAATAATATCACTCTCCCATGCACTTCCTGTTTGTCTTGTACTTACAAAGATCCGTGCACACATGCGTTCGTATCGCGTATGCGCGATGGATTTAAAATAAATTCAAAAAACGTCGCAATCAGTCTCGAATCTTTGCTGCAATGCATTTTTATTGGCAGCATCGAATTCCAGTCTTTCGGTTCAAATAAACATTTTTTTTTTTTCAAAAAATTGAAAAATCCTTTCTTTGGTCGCGGCAGAAATTCTGTATCGTTTCCCTCGGATGCCGAAGATGTAAAAGCGATTCGGAGGAAATGTTGTAATTGGAATTGTTGAAAAAATATTATTTTTATTCGTCACATACGGAGAATTACGAACGAATCGATTCCGTGCGGAATTCCTTGTACGTATAATCGCGATCCATTATAACGAGACAGGTTCGTTCGTTTTTATACTTCAAATAAATATAATGAGCGAATACCATAATTCGTCATCATGATAAGACTGTGATATGAATCATGGACACGTCGTTTACTCGCCAACCGTTTTCAATCAATTGGCGCAATTTAAATTAAAAAAACTCATTACACGTGTGCGAAATTTGGAGCATGTTAATGCAGGCTCCTTATCATAAGCGTTTTATTCTCATTGTCAGTATTGTATCAAGATTCCCACCACCGGATCGAGATAAGCACAGTTTCGTTCGAAAAATACGAACTCAGGGGCCAAAATCATGACCTGAACCAAGCTCGAAAAAAAATGTTGGCTCTGGAGACAAAATTCAGTTTTTTGTGATTCACACACACAGTAATTTGAATATTTTGAATTAAAATTAAATTAAAATTAAATTAAATTAAATTAAAATTAAATGAAAAAAAAATTAAAATTAAAATTAAAAGCGACAATTTTCTTTTGACTATAGAATTAATCTTTTTGAGAAAAATTCCTAGTTCTTTCTCAATTTCCAATTTTTAATCGGCCCTCGATATTTATCGCTAGCTCGATGATATCTCGAATTTTACTCCAATCGAAGCCTCGCACAGTTCTAGATTTTTCCATGAATACAGGTTGAGAGAAATATCGTCTGCAGCCGCGATATTTCCTTGATTCGAAAACAGGAGTCAAATTAATCGGATTCTTCATTTTTTTATCGCGTTAGGCTCCTGCACTTGGCTGGTAATTTTATCAGAAAATAGTGAGAATGGCTAATGTAACGTAACGTTGAACTTTGATGATGCAACGTCGAAAAAGCTGGTAGACGTCGAGGCTTTTTTTTTTTTGTTGCATCAGACGTTCTCGACGTTTTGCTAGACTCGTCGTCGGTGGATACGATCGAGGAGCCTGACTGGCTGGCTCTTACGTTTTCCCGATCCACGACCACCTTACACTGCACACTGACATGTACCTTGGTGGCGTGACTCAATCTACGTGACTCATTAACTACTCGCTTGATTATCATTATGATTATTATACATACACAAAAATAAAATGTATCGTTTCCTTATCGCTCGCTTCGCTAGCCTCGGCGCACACACAACACACAAACACACGCACACACACCCGCGTGTGAATCTCAAGGTCTGTTTTTCTCTTCCTTTCAATTCTTTTGTCTCGATTCTTCAAACGTCAATCCCGCTGACTGGATATCCTCGAGCTAGAAGAAAATTCATTGCCTCGATAGACTCGACACCCTTAAGGGAAATAAAACAAAACTATATCTTGTGTCTATTCGCTTGAGGCGACAAACGCAACCGATTCCGTTAACTTGCCATCCAAAAATACTCCAGCCATTCAACATTTTTATCATAGCCCACTTTCCAATTTTAGAACATTTAATCGTCATCTATTGCATCGTAACCTTCATGCCTATCGCACTTTTTTTGTTCATTAAATTCCGACCCTCAGAATCATTCGGGCTTCCGAGAATTTCAAATTCCATCATCCAATACAAAGAGATTTTATTTTTGCTCAATTTTTCAGTTTATTCATCGTCGTGTGCGAGTTTTACGAATATCTTTTTGCTTAACAATGCTGAACCAGTTAGGGGAATTAATTGAATTTCGGACTTCTCTTGATCGTCAAATTTGTTCAATTGTGCGAATGTCTTGTTAGCCTCGGTACATTTTACGAACTTCTCTGCAATTTTGGAATTCAGTAGAAACGTCTGCCATTGAATATAAAAGTGAATATAAAAAAGTTGGAAACTGTCGTCCCTCAGTGTGGCCAGGAACGCGCGAAAGTAACGAGACCGGCTGACAGTCTCGGGAGGTGAAAATGCGTTTTTTGTTCACGTAAATGATAATTGTATATTTTTTGTGCGAACGGAAAATTTGACGAGTTTTGGAAAAGTGTCCATTGCGATTCTCTGCGAAGTGGTCAAACAAATGTAGATCGAAGTGAAAAAATAATGCTCGTAAACTTGCTTAAATGTCGAATGTTCGAGCTACGAACTCAATTGGCCTACTGATAAGCCAAAAAAGTTGTTATCAGGAACGAACTGTGTCTGCGATGAATTATTACAGTCATCGAAGCGGCAATATCATTTCGGCCTATTGTTGTGAGGTTGACTAAGCTCGGTGAATCATTCCACCTTGACTGAGGTACAAGACTCTAAAAGTTTGGTCACGAATTGACGAAATGTCATCATTTCTCTAATCCAAATAAAAACATTTATTCCTCATTTCGTTTGATGGCGATGGGAACAAATTTAAATAAATTTCATGACGAATGAGACGGTTATTATCAACAATTCACAAATCGTAGTGTCATCCGATCGGTGGGAAATCGCCGCAGTTTTTGCACATTTTAATCGCAGAGACTCGAGACTCAAAGAAAAATTCATGTTACACGTTTTGCTGCTTTCAGTTCTGAACAGAGGTCGATGGAGATGAAGAAAATAAAAATTGTTTGCAGAGAAATGTTTTGCGATGGTTTTTTTTACTGATACAGCTACGTACTTAGTAAAACGTTAATTAATATCAATTAATAAGGTTAATTAGTCACAAGTGTCTACTCGCTGTCTTTCATTATAGTGTCTTTTAGTATGACGATGGAATAAATGATAAAAAAATTATTATTTTTCATTTTATCATCGATGATTTGTTGTTGATTGGTTTCTTGACTCCTGATTTTGATTAAATCTGATTATCCTTATATGCTCGTGATATCATTCCTATCGAAAAAATCTTGACGTACTTGAATGTTTTCTTTAGATCTCTCTCTCTCTCTCTCTCTCGCTCTCTCTCTTAGCCTCTTTTTGATCGATCTCCGAGCAGATTAACGTTGTAATCGTTTACGAGTTTGCACAGAGTACGCGGTCGTTTTTGCCGGTACGTGAAGATCGTCACGATGCCAAAGATGCAAATGTATCGAGACGAATATGATATGAAGGATAGTCAGGCGATAAGGGTCAAGGTTATTCGCCCGGATCGTCAGGTGGCAGTCAGCTGGTTATACTTTTGTACGTACTCTCTGCGACTACCGGGCAGTTCGCGAAAAACGAAATTTCCATTCATTTTCTGGGCAAGTCGTACACCATCAAACGATACAAACGATCTTCGCGCGATCCAAAAATGTCGATATTGTTAACTAAAGGGAGCTACATCGGTCGTTTTACCGTAAAACTCCACTTTGGGAAGAAGATAAATTACCAACGGTTGGTATCAACAATTTTTTGCCCGCTTGAACTTTTTCACGTTTTATTATTATTACGTCGCAGAACTATCGATTGGTACATTTGTAACATTTTTTTTTTCGGGTAGATTTGACTTTTGATCGTACGGGATACCAGGCGCATATACATTATTGTCCAGTCAAACTCCGACGATATCAACCGTGAAAAAACTCTTCTTCGTCTATACCGACCACAAATACGATGTATAAAGTGATGTTTCTTGAGAAATCCGCTGGACGCTAGCGCTGCAAGCGTCCGCGCCTACGCATGCGCCCATCGTGCCGGGACTCGCGAGCGCGACCGGCAAACGTCGAACGCACTGTAAACGAGCCGAAAAAAATATCCGCGTATTTTTGTATATGAATGATTGAATTTCATTAACACGGTAAGCACCATTTCGTGTTGTCATATCGATTTCATTTCGTGGTGGAATATTTTATTCAGCGTTACTTAAAACGCAAGTTCGCCTGGTTCGCGTTCAAAAAATCTGATTCATTCGGCAGCATTTTTAGGTTAGGGCGCTCCATTCGCTTGTTTCGTTGTTGTCGCAAGCGTGTTCATTGTTATTGTACGATATTTATACGCAAATCGCATTTCCATTTAGTGCTTTTATTAATCATGGACGCCGATCTTTACGACGAGTTTGGCAATTACATCGGACCGGATTTAGCGTCCGAAAGCGAGGATGAAAACGAATATGGCAATGTTGGTGACGACGGAGACGATCGTGATCGATCCGACGAAGAAATGGAAGAGGACAAGGATGAGCTCAGGGATCAAGCTGAACAATCCTCCATGGCTGTTGTTCTCCACGAGGATAAACGATATTATCCGAGTGCGCTTGAAGTTTACGGACCCGACGTAAGTCTCCCTTTGATTAATCGTAAATTCATGTGCAGGAGGCGGAACTAAACTCGCTAGAGAATAAAAAAAATTGCGTCAAATTGCACGAGCACTGCTTGTCGTGAAAAACTCAAGAAACGGACATTTTTTCATGTTATTCAGAATATTTTCAGTTTCTGGAGTGCGTTTCGCGTTGAGTTTAGTGGTCAGAACGTTGTCACGCGGGGATGACGTTTGTTTTTTATAAGAAAATGCAGCGATAAACTTTCGGTGGCATTTTGTTTGTTTGAATTTGACTGAGCGACTTGAAATTTGCAGGTAGAAACGCTTGTTCAAGAGGAAGATGCTCAGCCGCTGGACAAGCCTCTTATAGCGCCGGTGCGGAAACCAAAATTCCAAATAAAACAGCAGCAGTTGCCAGGCACGACGTACAATGTAGAATTTTTGGCTGATATGATGGACGCTCCGCACTTGATTCGCAACGTAGTGCTGTTGGGTCATTTGCATCATGGGAAAACAACGCTCGTGGATTGTCTCGTACGACAGACCCATCCGAACATGCATAGCGTGACGGATGAAAAACCTCTCCGTTACACGGACACATTATTCACGGAGCAACAGAGAGGCGTTTCCACGAAAGCCACACCGGTAACGCTGCTTTTGCAGGACGTCAAGTCGAAATCTTATCTCTTGAATATTTTTGATACTCCGGGACACGTGAATTTTTCCGACGAAGCTACCGCAGCTATTCGGGTCTCGGATGGCGCAATCATCGTCGTTGACGCAGCAGAAGGCGTAATGCTCAACACAGAACGCCTGCTCAAACACGCTTTACAAGAAAAACTCGCTCTCACCGTTTGCATCAACAAAATCGATCGGCTTGTGCTCGAATTAAAATTACCACCTCTCGACGCTTACTACAAATTGCGCCACATCGTCGACGAAATAAATGGCCTTATCGCCATGTATTCCGACTCGGAGAATCCAACTTTCCTCTCACCAACCAGTGGAAACGTTTGCTTCGCCAGCTCCGAATACAACGTTTGCTTCACATTGAAATCTTTCGCTGCCCTCTACGCACGAAGTCACCCGTCCCTCAATGCCACCGAGTTTGCCAAACGACTCTGGGGTGACATTTACTTCAACTCCAAGACCCGCAAGTTTATCAAAAAACCACCCCACAATACTGCGCAAAGAAGCTTCATCGAATTTATTCTCGAACCTCTCTACAAGATTTTCGCTCAGGTCGTTGGCGATGTCGACTCTACGTTGCCCGATGGTAAGCAAGCTCCACTTTATTTATTCAAGTTTCAACAATTGATCCCATTTCCAACAATAACGTGACGATTTTACTCCGATTTCCCACGTACGATTTTACTGTTTTTTTTTTTTCAAGAGATTCCCAACAAATTTTTTACATGACTCTGAAGTTTGCATCGTTAGAATGCAACGAAATTCATTCATATTTTCGACAAAAATAATTATCCAATTGCAGAATGTAATTATGATGATAAAATGATCCATTTTCACCTTTCGAAAAGCATATCGGCTCGAAAAATTTGGATGACATTGAAAATTGAACGAATCTTCAATAAAATTCAATATTTTTCGATGCATTCCAACGTTGCAAACTTCAGCATCATTTTTTCACGTCAATTTCTTTCTCAATGCGTTCATTTTGAATTAACAGAAATTTATTTGATCCCTGAACTGGACTATCAGCAATTCTAATGATGTTGAAGTTTGCATCGTTGGAATGCAACGAAATTCTGTTTTTTTATTGAGAATTTTCATTCACTATTTTGCCAGGACACTGGAACGATTTTTTTTAAGGATCTAGACACAAAATCGGTATGAAAATTGTCATGGTTTTTGAAATTGAACAAAAAATTAATAGAAAATTGTATTTTCGGTTGGATTGCAACGTTGCGAACTTCAGTGTCGTCAATTATTTTCCTTCTGAAGTTTCAAATCGTACCCATCATTAAAAATGCCCCGTTTCTTATAATTTATAATTATATTTATTATAAGTTTTGATAATTTCGACGATTATTCCAGTGCTCGATGAACTGGGTATCAGACTATCATCGGAGGAAATGAAAATGAACATCAGACCTTTATTGCGATTGGTGTGCACACGATTTTTGGGAGACATGTGTGGTTTGGTGGACATGTGCGTATCGCATGTGCCGAGTCCTCACGCACACGCGGCTACGAAGGTTCAACACGTGTATACAGGAAGCATGGATTCGCCGATTGTACAGGACATGATTAATTGTGATCCGGAAGGACGATTGATGATCCACAGTACAAAAATGTATCCAACGGAGGATTGCACGCTGTTCGTTGTGCTCGGGCGTATAATGTCGGGAACGCTGGAAGCTGGACAGCGCGTGAGAGTTCTCGGGGAGGCTTATTCGCGAGCGGACGAGGAGGACTCGAGGATCTTGACTGTGGGAAGGTTGTGGATCAGCGAGGCTCGTTATTCCATTGAGCTGAACCGTGTTCCAGCAGGCAATTGGGTTCTGATCGAGGGAATTGATCGGCCGATCGTTAAAACGAGCACAATCACCGATCTCAGTAATTCCGACGATCTTCATATCTTCCGGCCGCTAAAATTCAACACTCAGAGCGTTATTAAAATCGCAGTCGAACCTGTTAATCCATCAGAATTACCGAAAATGCTTGACGGCCTACGAAAAGTCAACAAAAGTTATCCGCTCCTTGGAACTCGTGTCGAAGAAAGTGGCGAACACGTTGTTCTCGGTACTGGCGAGCTTTACCTCGATTGCGCGATGCACGATTTGCGACGAATGTATTCCGAAATCGATATCAAGGTCGCCGATCCTGTCGTCGCTTTTGCTGAAACCGTCGTTGAAACTAGCTCGCTCAAATGTTTCGCTGAAACTCCTAACAAACGCAACAAGCTTACCATGATTGCGGAGCCTCTCGAGCGAGGTTTAGCCGAGGATATCGAAGCCGAGCACGTGCGGATAACATGGAACAAGTAACATTTTTTATCCCAAACTCCTCCTCATTTCGTATCGGATTTTCCATGATAATTCATCACTCGATTTTTTCTTCCTGCAGAAAACGATTGGGAGAATTTTTCCAAACCAAATACGACTGGGATCTCTTAGCCGCCCGAAGTATTTGGGCTTTTGGGCCTGATTCAACGGGACCTAATATTTTGGTCGACGATACTCTTCCATCCGAGGTCGACAAATCTCTCTTGAGCAGCGCTAGAGACGCCATCACCCAGGGATTCCAATGGGGCACCCGTGAAGGCCCTCTTTGCGAAGAACCCATTCGTAACGTTAAATTCAAAATACTGGACGCCATCATTGCCCAGGAACCACTTCATCGTGGCGGTACGTATTTCCTCCCTAGTTCTTGTCTTCGAGAATCTCGATCAGATCCACCTCGAAATCGTGTAAGCAATATTTTCCATGAATTTTTGTCGATCGGCTAAATTAATTTCGGTCCACGTGGCGAAATCCACGCTCGACCTGCAACCATGAGCGACTTCAGACTTCATCGAACGGTAACTGAACCATAAGCCTCCAAATCCTTATTCAGATTTCCAAAGCACGTTTTCTTGTGTGCTTAGCGTACCGCGATACGAATGTGCCAGAGGAGAAATCAATTCAACACGAATTTATATTCATTTTTCTTACCCCAGAGAAATAACTAGTCCCACGAGAAACTTTTTTTTTAACGTTATGATTTGATTAACTTTCGAACGAGGTGCAACAAATTTCTAGGTAACGGCAGGTTCACCATTTGTTCGTTTACCTTTATGCAGAATTCCCAGCCTCCCGCACGACAAGCGAGAGAGAGAGAGAGAGAGAGAGAGAGATAAATCGTTACTTTCCATACAATTGAAAACGTTCTCTAGGCAATCAATTGAAACGCATTGTTAACAACGACGATTGTCCCAAAAACATCGTTTACTGAGGTCATAGAAAGTTGGAAAAAATCCTATTCCCGGGAATTAGAGATCGAGAGCACGTTATTGAAACGTTTTGCATCCTCAACCATTCGCATTGTTTTTCGATTCTCCCAGATTCGCTTTACGATTAAAACTCGATTAAATAATATTGAGTTTTGCATCGAATTATCGGTATCGCAGGTCATAATGGAGATTTTTGTTTGTTTAGGTGGTCAAATAATTCCGACAGCAAGACGAGTCGCGTATTCGGCGTTTCTTATGGCAACGCCCAGGCTAATGGAACCATATTTGTTCGTTGAAGTACAAGCTCCCGCGGATTGTGTATCCGCGGTGTATACAGTCCTTGCGAAGCGACGAGGTCACGTTACCCAGGACGCTCCTGTGCCTGGAAGTCCCCTGTACACGATAAAAGCGTTCATTCCGGCTATCGACAGTTTCGGCTTCGAAACTGACCTCCGGACGCATACTCAGGGCCAAGCATTCTGTCTCTCGGTCTTTCATCACTGGCAAATCGTACCCGGAGATCCATTGGACAAAAGCATCACCATAAGACCCCTCGAACCTCAACCAGCAACACATCTCGCTCGAGAATTCATGCTCAAAACCCGAAGACGCAAGGGACTCTCCGAGGATGTCTCGATCAACAAATTCTTCGACGATCCCATGTTGCTCGAGTTGGCTAGGCAAGATGTACTTTTAAATTATCCTCTCTGATGAATCAAATATATTCTCCGCGGACTATTCTACAAGAAATCATCGTCCATTCAATTTTTACCATTCCATTCTCGACCAAATTTCATGCAATAAAAAGTATCGATCCAAAATTTCTTATCAATTAAAAAAATCTCGTTTATTGACATCTGCTGTTCATACAACTGCAGAATCACGAAAGTCCAAACTATCGGCACGAGATTTAGTGTTGCAATTTTTTGCTACACGGTCTCAAAGACTCAACAATTAACTGATCGTTTTTCACAGGGAAGTGAAAGGCGAAAAACACATTCACGAGTACACGGTGAAGTGAAATTTCTTTAATAGGAGTTAAACGATATTTTTCCCCTGTGTAAACTTAAGCAATAAATATTACAAAGTATAGGTAAACTTCCGGGATCGTTTAAAAGAAAAAAATGTTGCGATTTCGAGTTTTTATGATTTCTCAAGCTCCGGAGCGAACGTGACTAATCCGAATGGTCGAAATTCAAGTCTCGAAGGGTCTACAACTGAAGAATTCGCTCGGTATGTATCGATACTTTGTTCAGTCGGTTTTTCGGCTCTGCGGACTGGTCTAGATGGTGTGCGATAAGGTGCAAAATTTGTCCGACCGCCAGCGCTCCGTCTGCTCCCAACTCACGCATCCACACGTCCGAGAAAGATCGACGATCGCGAAAGAGTGGGAGCAAGGCGGATCCTTCCGTCTCACACGCTACTATCTAATGAAACTGACTTGCACGCATGCGCCACTCATACACACTTCGTCTTGCCTTCTACTTGCCCCTCCCCAAACTTTTCCCTTCGATTCCTGTTGCTAAATGTTCGCCACACTCTTGAGGGGGCCCCTTCAAAATATTTCGTCACAATTTTTAGTGTTCTGCGACACTAGCAGTCCCGGCCATGTAATGATTTGTAAGGATTTTGAAGTTTTTCACGATTTTTCAGAGCCTCGTCGATGATAAAGTTGCGGAAAACGACACGAGCCAGAATTTTCTGACGGTTTGATCCAAAACTTTGCAAACGGAATTGGAATATTATGAGAAAACGGAAAATTCCATAAATTGTGAGGAAAAAATTTGCCATTTTTTATCAAGTTCGAGGTGAAAAGATTAAAAAAATCAAGTTGGTTCACGCAAACGAGCTCGTAAAGAAATGTCACAAGAATATATGATTGATGTGGCAACGTTACGAGTGCGGTTTGGCGTTGAATGCCCCATGTACTTTGTACCGGTCGTGTCTTACCACGTGCGACGTTGCTCACAATTGTGCGGGGTTATAAAATCACGACGTGTCGTAACAATTTGCTGTCATTGACTGGGAATGTTTAATTGAGTTGTTCTCCGATCCGTTAAAAGATTTTGATGTGCTGTTTGGATGGCCGATTCGAACGGGCCATAGCAAAATAGCGGCGGCTTCACACTAGTCGAACGAGTGTTGAGGATAAATGTATGCCAAGTTGCAATATTTGCGTAGGCGGAGAGTCACTTTGCCCTCAAAAAACGTCAACAACGATAAATTTGGGAATATTTTATTGTTAATTATTATGGAAAATTCTGTGAGCTCTTGAGGGGCCAAATTTGTTGATCAATTTAACTTCATCGCCCTTTATTTGGTTGCTCAGGAAACTCTTGACAAAATAAAAACGTTCGGCGCACTTCAATCGACTTTAGCGAGAGATCGAGTGCCCTTGAATTCATTATTTCCACTCTGCACTGTTTCCTCAAAGTCACTTGACCAAACACACGCACAAAAAGTCCAGTTAAGAATTCCAAAATCGTGGAAAATAATTCAGTTGGGTGGTTTTGTTTTGAATCGCGTTTGAAAACACGAAATAAACATTTCGCACGATGTTTGTTGTGGGACTGATTCAGGCACCGCGAACGATCGAGTTACCCCTACTCCAAGATGGCCGCGATCGTTGCTGGCTCGCTCCGCGGCTGTCGCCACCGTCCGCGTTGGCGCAGGTAGGTCCCAACCGCGAGTCGGAGTGGGGAAGGTAGAGAGAGGCCGTGCAGGTGCCGCCATGTCAGTGCATGCCTAACCTCGTAACCGCGCGGAACGAATGAGGCTTAGGCTCGAAAACGCATAAACTTGCGAATCCGCGAAAGTATCGGGGCCGAAAAGATACATTTTTCCGCACTATTTCTCAATAGTTTCGAGACTCGGGACCCGTAGTTCAAGTTTTACAACATCGCTGCCGGACTATCGTGTTTCCTTTACTAAAGTTGAATAATATTCACGAGAGAACAAAGCCGTGTGTGAACGCGTGTACGGTATCGTATGTGTGCGAGAGAGCAGAGGCACGCTGGGAGATCGGTTGGAATGCGCTGGAAATGAGGAAGAAAGCAAAAGCCTGTGCTCCGTACGAGATATAAACACCTATGCGCATACTTATCTATTGAACTTGTGCAAATTCCAAGGCGTCCTTGATTCCCAGTTTTACGCCATTGTTTTTCAAATTTCACCCGGCTCTCGCTACAACACAGTGTTGTTTTTCGCTGCAAATCGAAGCCATCGTGCCTGAACGATGTCAAGCACTTGGAGGACATAAAAAAATACTCCAAAATGACGAAAATTAATTTGTCGATAAATCCAAGCGTTTCTCGTTTCTCTCTCTCGATCCATGCACTTTTCGAACGATAGTATTATGTTTTCAAAACATCGACGTTCTCGTGCTCTTCTCTGTGTCTTTCTTCGGCCTTCCACGACACATTTCCTGACATAAAATTGCACAGATCCCCATAAAAATATCAACCAGTGTGTTTTTGCCGTGACTCGTGTTTGACGTAATGTGGTATTGAATGATACGAACCAGTGCTTGTGCGTGTGTGTGTTGATTTTCGATGTGAGATCAACGAAAAGTGATCAGTGTTTTTTTTACCCTTGTGTGTTGTTTTGTTTTCGTTAATATCGAATCAATTCGTTGCTATTTCCACGTGATATGAAAATATGGAATTTGAAACTGTTCTCGAAGTCTTAGAGAAGTTTCGACGTGAATGACGTTTTCGTACAGTCGATGAAATTGACGAAAACATCGGAGAAAAAATATTCTTGGTAAAGTAATTGAGACTCGAACTCGTCGATGAAGTTAAACGACGAGAAATCTTGAAATATTCCGGAAAAATTAAGTTTTTGATAGGAAAATTAGGGGAAATCGCGGTGAGAGTTTGACGAAATCGGAGGAGCGAATAAGAAATTGAGTGCGAAGAAGAATCGAAGATAAGGTTGATTATTGAGAAGTAAATCGAATCTTTCGGGGGCACGTGAAATATAAATCGTGTGTGCGGCTGGAGGGAGAGGGTGAATTCTTGGCGGACGATGGGAGAGCTAAGATAATAAAAGGAGAGAAGAAGGGCGGGGGGAGGGAGAGAGGGAGAGAAGGTGGCGACGGGACGTAGTGCCGTCGGTGGCTCTCTCGTTGAGTTCGAGAAGAGCCATAGAAGCGAGAGAGAAGACGAAGGAAGGAGAGGAGAAGGAGGAGGAGGAGGAGGGGGAGGAGGATCAGGGTCACAAAAGCACGTCGGGTGTACAGTCCGAGAAAAACGTGGTCAGCGTGGCGGGTGAGAGGGAGAGAAGAAGAAAAAGTGGATGGAGAAGAGGAATAAGATCGCTGGGGCGACAACAGTATGCGATCATCATCGAGAGTCCTTCTTCTGGTTCACCTCGTCCTTGGGGCGTCAATAGCTCCGGGTACGAGGTCCGAGCTCGTGAAATATCTTGAAGTACCAGAGAACGCTCCGGCCGGTACAAGGATTGGTTTTATCGATGCAGATAGTCCGCCTTATCTCGTAGTGCCAGTTCAGGGTTCCGCGGTCAAGGCCGATTTAATAGTCGAGGAGGCAACCGGCGAGATTCGGACGCGAGTTCCTCTCGATCGGGAGACTCGTTCGTCTTATTCGCTCGTCGCGGTAGCTCACAATGTTCGGGTTGTCGTTAAGGTTCTTGATGAAAATGACAATGCTCCTAAATTCCCTATTTCGCACGTTGACGTTGAATTTCCTGAAAATTCACCGCGCGACGCTAAACGAGCTTTGCCACCGGCCAAAGATCCCGATCTCGGACTATTCTCGACGCAGCGTTACGAAATCGTTTCGGGCAACGAAGACGATGTTTTTCGGCTTGCCCAACATCGTGCACGCGACGGTGTCTTGTATCTCGATCTACAAAATTCCGGCTCCTTAGACCGCGAATCGCGAGCTCATTACGAGCTCGTTATCGAGGCACTTGACGGTGGTACACCCGCTTTGAGCTCGAGGCTACGCGTTAACGTCACTATACAGGATGTCAATGACAATCCACCGACTTTCAATCAAACGAGATACGAGGCGAGCGTGCCGGAAAACGCGACTGTTGGAACTTCGATACTCGCGGTAAACGCTACCGATCGTGATATCGGCGATAACGGGCGGATCGAGTATTCCATCAATCGCCGACAGTCCGATCGCGAGGAAATGTTTCGCATCGATCCGGAAACCGGCATGATTTACGTTAACAAAGCTTTGGACTTTGAGTCCCGTGAACGTCACGAGCTCGTTATCGTTGCTCGCGATTGCGGTGCTCAGGCCCTCGAATCATCCGCATTTTTGTCCGTACGCGTTACCGATGTCAATGACAATCAACCCACCATCACCGTCATATTTCTCTCCGATGATGCCACACCCAAAATCAGCGAGAGCGCTCAACCCGGTGAATTCGTTGCTCGAATTTCCGTCAGCGATCCCGATTCCCGCACCGAATATTCCAACGCGACAGTCACTCTCACCGGTGGCGACGGACACTTCGGTCTTGCCACTCGTGACAACATCCGTTATCTCGTCGTTGTCGAAAGACCTCTCGATCGCGAAGAAAAATCCGTCTATGACCTTTCCATCGAAGCAACCGATGCCGGCACTCCACCTTTACGCGCTTTACAAACTTTCCGACTCCTCGTTACCGACGTCAACGATAACGCTCCCGTTTTCGAATACGAACGATACGAAGCTCATCTCCTCGAAGCTTCCGAACCCGGCACACCCATCTTAAGGGTTTGTGCCAATGACCGAGACGAGGGCGACAATTCCGCCATACGTTACTCCATTCTCAACTCTACTTGGTTCACCATCGAACGTGATACCGGACTCATCAGCACCGTCACTCACGTCGATTGCGAAACTGATCCCACACCGACCCTCGTCGTCATTGCTGCCGATTCCGGCCGACCATCCCTCACCGGAACCACTCTCGTTCAACTCACCGTACACGATCTCAACGACAATGAACCCATCTTCGAAAAACCTCTCTACAACGTCACCATCGCTGAGAATTTTCCTGTCGGACGCTGCTTCATCAAGGTAAGCTCCACTTGCAATAAATCTTGTACTTTTTTTCAGTCTCTGCGTATGACTTTGTGCATCTCTGAAATTCGCAACGCTGGGATCCACGAAAAATACTTTTTCCTTTAATTTTTTGTTTACTTTCAAAAGAAAAGCCAATTTTCGTATCAATTTTGTGTTTGAATTCTGAAAAACGATCGTTTTTTCCACCTGATTCAATATCGAATTAAAATCATGAGTTTTCCTCAATAAAAAACCGAATTTCGTTGCATTCGAACGATGCAACATCGTTCTCTGCGTGCAGCAATGCTCAACAAATTGGTTTTTCTGCTGAATTTACGATGTCAAAGTTTGCCACCTTGGAATCCAACGAAATTCATTCCTTTTGGATTCTATCGATTGCAGAAATTTTCATAATTACAAGAAATACCATTTCCGTACGAAGTTTGCGTCGAATGCAACGAATTTCCGGTTTTTCATGAGCAGATCTCAAGATTTTTACTCATTATTTGGTCAGGTTAATAAAAAGATTTTTTTCCAGGATCCAAAAACCAAATCGGCATGAAAATTGTCATGGTTTTTGAAATTGAACAAACAATTAATAAAAAAAAGTATTTTTCGTTCGACCCCGATATTTCAAGTTGTACAAATGGGCCAAAGTCATGACTCTGCAGTTTGCAACGCTGAGATTCAACGAAAAATAATGTTTCTATTAATTATTTATTGAATTTTGAAAATCATGGCAATTTTTCGTCTCGATTGAGTTTTCGGGTCTTGAGAGACGATCGTTTTTCGTCCGTAGCAAATATTGAATAATAATTATGAGCCTGCGCTGGAGAAAAAACACAATTTCGTTGCATCCAACGATGCGAACTTCAACATCATGCCAAAGTCTATTGAACCCCTTGCTGGTAATCTGCAAAGTCAATTGACTCGTGAGCTTGATAATTATCGTTTTTCTATAGATAATCATTTCTTTCTGATTGAGTAATGATCATTAATGGTTCGGAGAAGTGTTGCGCTGCTCCGTTATTTGCTTCTGAATGCATAAATCTTGAAAAGATTCAATACGGTCGTTTGGCTCCATAAAGCACAAAGTCGTGCATAATCGATATCTTGTGCACATAGATTTATAGTTGTTATTAGTGAAGGAGGTTTTACTCCTTTGTAAAACACTCATTAGTTATGAAGCGAGGAATGCAGTTACAAAGGCATGGGGCGATTGGGTATTAGGATACGTCCGAGCTGTTCGCGTGTGCGTGTGCGTAAATACGCGTAAATTGTTGTTGGTCGTCTTCTATGAAGTTGGGCAGAGTGATGATCGTAATGACTCCAAACAACCGTTCGACATCTGGCGTTGAAAGTCTAGCCTTTCCGTATGTTTTAACATCACAGAGCAGGAGAAAAATGAGAATTTCATTGGCCTTGATCCAAAAGTGCAAAAAAAAATGATATTTCTATCGAAACGTGGATAAAAAATGAAAAACACGATTGAAAGATTTTTTTTTTTCATTTATTCTTGATACTTAAGCAGCCAAATTGGTCCAGCAATAATTAATTAATAATAATTACAATGTGCAACTAAAAATTCATTGCACAATCGATAAATCATTTCTGAAAGCGTTGCCCCTTCGCGAGGATTTGTTTTTAGGTTTGAATTGAATTTTTCGAGTGGCCACTTTGTAAACGAAATTCACCCCGAAGTGGCACGCCTTAAAGTGCATGCGTGCGTATAGTGGCTGCAGAGAAGCGATATCACAACACTTGGGTTAGCGAGAAAGGAAAATAAGAGGCTGAAAGAAAAAATAAATAGACGAATGCAGGTAAAAAAGAATTTGGCGAATGGTTTTCAAGTGGATTCTGTGTGTAGGGCTGCCCAGACCGAAGAATGAGCTCGTAACAGCGGGTGGTTTGCTCGGGTCAAATGTCTTCACCGACATCTGTTTATTATCATAACTATAAGTATATATATACACATATCCATGCATCTGTATAGAAGACGAGACCGACACTTGAGACCGATCGACTCAATGAGATTATCCAAACAATGCGGAAATCACTGCCGCGGTCTCAACGAACGTAGAAAAATTTACACACGTTAATGCATTTTTCTCACAATTTGGTAATTATTAGTTAATCGTTATTATCTCAATTACACAATTGTCGAGAAATACAGACCTCGATAATGTCTCAAGGCCCTTGATAGAATGATTTTTTTTTACGACTCTGAAGTTTACATCGTTGGAATGCAACGAAATTCATTTTTATTTTCGAACAAAATAAAAATTTGGATGACATTGAAAGTTGAACGAATTTTCAATTAATTTCAATATTTTTCGATGCATTCCAACGTTGCAAACTTCAGCATCATTTTTTTTTTTGGTTAGTTTAATTTCTATATGAAGCCAAATTCATGGTTTAGGGAAAAATCAGTTTTTTCGATTTTTATTCGTTCCCTCGGATCGAACATCGCGTTTGGGCTATTGAAATTTTAGAGCCTCCGAGCGAGCGGAATAGGAAAGCATGGACGGTGGTGTGGGAAGGGAAAATGGCTATGGGATTGTTTGTGGCCTGCACAGATTCGAGGCTCCTTCTACTCTTATCTCGCGAAGTGTGTTCGGTCGGAGAGGAGGTAGAAATAAGTAAGAGAGAGAGAGAGAGAGGACTCGAAAAGTGGCTGGAGTGTATGCGATCGCGAGAGAGTCGAAAGATGCCGTAGGGGAGCACGGAAAAATGAGAGGGAGAGAGAGAGCGCGCGCGCGAAACGTCAGACAGAAACAGACATCTCGCAAGACGAGAAGAGCCGGAGAAAGAGAAAGATAAAAATACGAACAAGACGAAGAGCGATACACGTTTTGTGCCCGAGTGAGGCGACCAACATTCCACGGGGTCCGTATTAATTATACCAAGCTCCGTTGATGTTGCGGGAGTGCGAACGAGAACTCTAAACTCGCGTCCCTCAGAGACTTAACTATCCACCCATTTCGAAGAGACCTATATAGCCGAGGTGTCATCAAACGGATTCTTCTCTCATCGTAATAAATGGCCCTTAGTCCCCTGACCACGATATCGGAAATCCGCACATGTTTTGCCGTCTTTATGCCACAACTTTAGACGTTCATCAAATGCATTTCGTCAAAACAGTAACGCCTCGACTAATGCGTCGATCATTTTTACATTTTCTCTCGATCGTCACAATCTTCAATTAATTATTCTTCATCACTCCATAAAAATCAATAATTCCGAGCAATCCGGTGATTTAATTCATTCAGTTTACAATTTTTATATGAGCTTGAGGATTGCATCGTTGGAATGCAACGAATTTTTTGTTTTCTGTGCTGAAGCTTATTGTTTGAATGCAAAATGTAATTATGATGACGAAAGGATCGATTTTTGCGATCCAAAAAGTAAATCAGCTCGAAAACTTTGGATTTTAAAAATCGAACGAATCATCAATAAATATTGTCACAATCTTCAATTAATTATTCTTCATCACTCCATAAAAATCAATAATTCCGAGCAATTTAGTCATTTTATTCATTCAGTTTACAATTTTTATATGAGCTTGAGGATTGCATCGTTGGAATGCAACGAATTTTTTGTTTTCTGTGCTGAAGTTTATTGTTTAAATGCAAAATCTAATTATGACGACGAAAGGATCGATTTTTGCGATCCCAAAAGTAAATCAGCTCGAAAAATTTGGATTTTAAAAATCGAACGAATCATCAATAAATATCGTCACAATCTTCAATTAATTATTCTTCATCACTCCACAAAAATCAATGATTCCGAGCAATTTGGTTATTTTATTCAATCAGTTTACAATTTTTATATGAGCTTGAAGATTGCATCGTTGGAATGCAACGAATTTTTTGTTTTCTGTGCTGAAGTTTATTGTTTAAATGCAAAATCTAATTATGACGACGAAAGGATCGATTTTTGCGATCCCAAAAGTAAATCAGCTCGAAAAATTTGGATTTTAAAAATCGAACGAATCAACAATCAATATATTTCGTTCCATAGCAACGAACTTCGCAGTGTCATATTTTTATCCATACTTTGTCATTAACGAAAACAAACTACATCCGTTTTGTACTGCAAATCTCTTTTTCGTCGTTAATCTGCGACTTTTTCCAGTCGGCCAGTTTGTCAGTTCCCTGCTGAGGAATGGGAATTGATTTGCTTTATTTTCGGGCAAGTCTTTTCGTTATGTAACCAAAAAAAACAATATCGGATCGTTGCAGATGCAGCTGATCGCCGCAATACAGAACGTTTAATAATAAAGAGGCATATAATGCTTAAACGATTTTTCGTCGTGGATCAACTCTGAGATAACTCAGTTTGCAAAGAGTTTTGCGCTCGGATCGGGACGCACGTGTATGACCGGAAAATAAGCTCTCGTGCGCTACTTTTGTGTTATTGAATATGCGTATCAATGACGTCAGAGGAGTCAAGGGGGAAGAGGAAAGTCTGTGTGAGGAGCGGAGAGCGATTTGTTTTACGCGATGCTCGTGTAGAGTCGAATGGGCCGCGGGGCCTTTTTACGATCGACACCCAGTGTGTGTACGGTGTATATGCGTTCCTGCCAGCAGCTTAAATGCATCAAGCCTAACAGCAACGTCATATATATGTAGCAGGTACAGCAGCAGCCCCTGCACCGGGCACATGGATTGGTGTGCGTATGTGAAATGCGAGAGTTGACTTGTGTTGAGGAAGAACGCGATCTCTCTCGGTTCTCGGGGTATAACGCAGACTTCGAAAGTTCAAGATACTAAATAACGAGTGAGATAGAGAAGTATAGTGGCCCAATTGCCCGTAGTCGTACGTCGTTTCTCGATATTTCTTTTGGTCTGAAATTTAATTAGACCCAGCACAGAGTAGTAGGCGCCGCTCTTGATTTCAAATTACTTTTACAAAAGTAGAGAGGGAGCCGGAGAAGCCAAAGAAATAGGACACAGCAAAACGCGAGTCTTGTATTTTTTAGTGGCCGAAACTCTTTCCGAGCAGCCCTTTTTGTCCTCGTGTGCTCGTGCGTTCCTGGTAATGAAACACGAAGCTATAAAGACCTGGAAAGCGAGAGCACGACCGAGCAATTTTTTCTCTCCGTTCTAACTCGTATATATTTTCTTCTCCCCTCCCTCTCTCCCCCCCTTTTTGTCCCTTTGTCTTTTGCTTATTTTATTTCCTGAATTTACCTCGCTCTTCTTCTCCGTCGATCCGCGCGGCACACACTAAGAACCCGCACCATTTTCTCCTTGTTGTACTATAATCGCGAAAGAGACTCGGTGGAGTCTCCTCGGGACAAGTACAACGATGTCCCGAGCAGACTCGCCGAGTAGTATCATTTTCTCGAATTTCTCCGTCTCGAAGAAGCACCGAAAGAGGTTTTTCGAAATGCTCACCCGCAGGAATACACATGTGCTCGGACTTGAAGAAAAAAAGGGAGGGAGAGATTTATATAGTGGAAGGGAAATGGTTCCGCGAGCAGGGGATGAGAACACACGATACTCGAGCAAGAGAGAGAAACAGTCAGACTGCGAGGAGGGTGCAAGTGTTATAGTCGAGGAATTTTAAGCCGTGAACCTTGTACCGCCGTTCTTTTTACCCATGCAATGGGAATACCAATGGAAATATATAGTACACACCCACAACACACACACACACACACACACACACTTACGTTACTCGCGCGAGGGTTGGTGGAGCAAGGGAATAAGAAATCGATGTCTTCCTGTAGTAACTCTCTGCGACCTTTCTACCTGGTGGACCACTCGATATACTGTACATTATACGGACCTTGCCGTATCCTCTGTGTACACTTGAATCTCCAGTCTGTACTCACGAATATTGTGTCTGGCATTCCTTATCGCCAAATGATATTCAGCCTCAAGAATTGAACGCAATCCCTTCAACATTTCGCACTAGAAATCACTTTTCCCCAATTATCCCAGTCAATCTGAACAAATAACTGTCACAAATCATGCGGTCATATGATGCTGACGCGTTTGCAACATTGGAATGCAACGAAAGATATTTCATTTCATTGAAAATTCGTTCAATTTGCAACGATATCCAAATTTTTCGAGCCGATACGCTTTTCGTGTTCGAAAAATCGATTTTTCTAGAAATAAAAAACATTTTCGTTGCATTCCAACGATGCAAACGTACATTAATCATTATAATCGTTTGATTGATCGGAGTAAACGAGCAAACGCATCGAAAAATGTTATTTTCCGTTGAGTCAAACAGTTTCGATCGATTTTTATCAACGTCCAGTTATAATTAAATTCTTAAGAGATAGATAAAAACGAGCTTATGGGGATCGAGATGTACGTCAGCTGGCGCGAGGGTTTAAAAGAGACGAATTCATTATAGTACAAGCAGAGAGCGAGACATACCACCTCGTTCTTGGGCTATAAATTCGAGGCCAGCATCTCTGGTTCTCTCTCTTTCTCTTAGAATTTAACCGGCTTCGCAGAGTCTGCTGGAAGTTGTTCTCATTTTATCCGACGTATTTTGCGCTCAACGCTATGTCGAGAGAAAAACTCGAGTAGAGCGAAAAGTTGTAACAAAGTGTATGAAATTCGTGATCGTCTCTTCTCCTCGTGCGATGTGCCGGGGAGTCTATTGAGATATCACACTGCTCGGGGGAGCGCCAGTGGCAAACGGAGCAACTCTATAAAGTTTCTATACGGTCTGTGGCGAAGCATCGTCGTTGTCGTCGTTCTCTCAATGTTCGTAATAAAAAAAAATATAAAAAAATGACAAATCAACATTGTTAAATCGTTAACCACTAAACACTTCTGTGGTCTCTGTGAAAATTACTCCCGTTGTGTGCGTGCCACGTGAGAACTTTGCACCTGTGAGCATGTGACGCTTACCAACGTTAATAAGCACTCTTGGCAGAATTCAATACTTGATTGGGTGACCGCTGTGCGAAAAGTCGTTTTTCTAAGTTCCTGATTTCTTCTTAGCAATCACATGGAGGGGGGGATGAGGAGAAATTAAGGCACGAGATTGAAGTTTGCATCGTTGGAAAACAACGAAAAATATGTTTTTTATTCATTATTTTGATAATTAATGAGAGATTCCCTCAACTTTTATCCAGTTTCCAGTTTGGCAAGTGGCAAAGAAGACTGTCTTATTGTTGTTGACAAATACAGCAAAGAATTTCTTTACTCTGCTGTAAAAAATGATAAATTTTCGTTGCATTCCAACGATGAGAACTTCAACATCGTGAAAACTCGCTAAGACTAGCGAGTCTTCACGAACAAGTTGATTAATTTCAGGCATAAGGCCATTTTGACACTGGTTTTTTCGTTTATATCTTGTTTCTTCATTTGGAGGGGGAATAAACGGGCAAAGTGAGCGTAAAAATGTTTGATCCTTTGAACGGAGGAGGTTGCATAATTTTGAGCATGTTTCTCTAATGAAATTTCAAGCCAAAAATCTGGTGACCTCGGTCGCCCGCGAGGCAAGGGTTACGGAACGAAATGAGAGGGACGCAATTTGCGCGAGATTCGAATTCGAAGAAACTCGGTGAAATCGAAATAACATTCATCTCGGAAGGGAAGCGAAAGAGAGTGAGAAATAATGTACATGTATATGTATGCGTGTATATATTTATATATACACATATATAAATGTATATACCGCGGCGAAGGGGCATTCAGTCTCGGGCGCACGGTTTTGTTGCGTCCGCAAATTACGTAGCTTCTTTTTTACCGGTTGCCCAGTAGGGAGAGAAACCAGGTAAATACCTCTCTCTTTCTGGCTTCTCCGTCTACTGCTGCTGCGATACACCTCGATAAACTTCTCTTAGGATGCACTAAACAGAAATTCACGTATATATGCGCTTCTTACTCTCATTTCCTTGCCCGCACGTTTTCTCTTTTTCTCCTCCTTCCTTCCTTTCGCGAAAGAAGCTTTCCTTTCGTCTTTGCTCATCATCGCGCGGTTTAGCTCGGGCCCCCTGCGTGTGTTCTCGCAACGGCCCCCCTCGTCACCCTCTCGATCTTTTTTCATTTTTTCTCCATTTTTATTTTCATTCCTGAGATTTTATTCACTTGCAGTTTCCATCCGTATTAGTTCAATCTTCAGACTTTTCTCTCTGAATGAGAAACGGCGAATTACTCGGAGAGGAAAAAAAAGGGTTTTTTTTTTCGCAATTGGTTGTAATTTGTCGATTTCCGGTGTCGGGACGCAAGATTTTTAGTCGGGCCGGACTACAAAGACACGTTATGGGCGTTAATTGCATTGGAAATTGATTTTTTCTGCACGTTCGGCCTCCAAAGCTCCCTTTTCTCGAGCATGTAATAATTTTTGGAGGATTTTGAAAAAAGCTCCTTATTATTGCTCGCTGTGCAGCGCCAATGAGCGCCAGCATCATTATCGGGAGCGTCATCCCTTCCGATTCTACTGCGTAGCCTGCTCTTATAACATGTACAACACGTTACAGATTTTTTATCTTTTTTTCCTTTTATTGCCTTTTCTCTGTTCCGCCTCTCACTCTCTCCTGCTTTTTGCGCCTTGTCATACACTTTACTCGGGTTTCTCCTGCATCTGCGAGTAATTCGGGCCATTCGAGCGCACCAACCATCAGACCCTGTTTTATCTCTTCTCCCGCTTCGTCTTTTCCTTCCCTTTATCCCTATTTTTCGGCATACCGGCCAGCTCACGGACCAGCCCCGGTCATTTTGAAAAATACCCAACAAAACGATTTGGCCGCTATTACCGAAGACTGGGTCGCTCTTCTCAATCTTTTCGCCTCTATACCGCTCTTTTCTCTCGCTCTCCCTCTCTCTCTCTCTCTTTCTTGTGCTCCCTCATACTCTTCCGCTCGGCAAGACTTCAAACAGGTATACACACGGTACAGAGGACGTTCTGCCGCCACTCTCGTGCTTTTCGATCTTTAAGCTTCTTTTCTCTTCTACCCCGAGTTCTACACACACGTGCACCTTCCGACCAAATCTTGTTAATTGTTTGCCTCGATTTTTACCTATACCACGATTTTCAGTCGAAAAAATGTCCAAAGACCCGTGAACGAGCGAAATATTCTACGTGGCGTGATAACAAACATGCTCTCTGCTTTTCAATGGGTTCAAGGCTATCACACGAGTTAGTGATTCTGCCCCTTATAGTTATCTCGCCTCGATCTGCTCTTCTCTGATGGACAGTGTCGTTGAAGTTTTCACTGAAGTGGAAAACGTCACACTGAAAAGAGAATTTTGTTGAAAAAGATCGATATTTTGTTGGACACGTTCAACTAAACGTTTTTTCGAAAAGACATGAAAATTTTGTCATTTCAGCAAAAAACATTCTGGAAAATCTTTTCGGAAAGTAAATTTTTGTCATCCCAATCGTAAATTTTGCTGACAGTTTCATTACAAATGAAAAATATTGTCGAAATAACGAAAATTCTGAAATTATCCCAAAATATTTATAGTTCGCTGTATTCAACAAAATATCGACGTTTTTTGACAGAATTGAATTTTTACTGCACTGGCACGATGCGCAAGCAATCTTTACATTCCTGTTTCATAGAATTCTCCAGCAATATTTATTTTTACGTTATTTTTGTCGAAAACGAACTGAAAAATAGGGTTTCAAAATATTTTCCTTCTTGTGCGCGAATATGATGAGATTTGGAACAGTCGAAACATTTTTCGGCAGATGAAGAAAGCGTAGCGCTGCTGGCTCTTTCGAGATTAAAAATAGAACGGCAAGCAATTCCAGAGTGATTGTTCAAAATTCGACGTAGACAAAGAAAAAAAAAGTGGAAGAAGGAAGAAGGAAATTATGAGCAGGGCTGACGAGATGAGCCAAGAAGCCCATAGGACAGAGCGTCGACGAAAGAAGCTTAATAACTACAATTACCATCACTGGGACGCTATGGGGCGGCAGGGAAAGAGGTGGCAAGGGGAGAGGGGCTAAAGTATAAATATACAACGAGAGAGGCTGCGAGAGAAAAAGAAAAATGGATCCTTTGGGAAAAAAAGGGAAACCGACCCCTTCTATTTCCTGTACCACAAAAAAATGCAGGGACATGAAAGAATAAGACTAAAAAACTGTGACCGTCCAACGCGCGGAATGGAAGTTCGAAGAACTTGCGTGCCGCCTGCGAAAAAAAACAAATGACTCGATCGTTATCTTTTGTTTGATCTTATTTAGTCGTTTCACATTTCAATAATTATTGGAAAAAGTGCAGAATCATATTTCACAAAGTGCGACCATGCGGACGCGCATACGCAAGTTTTTCTTTATCGTTGAAAACGAGCCAAAGCCTGTCGCGTTATTTTCAATCCACTGGCTAGACAGACAGTCTTTCTATGCACATGCGTCATGTGCATACACGCGGTAAGCCAGACGGTCGAGAGAAATAGTAATTGAGCCGTGGGGTTCCACTTGGTAGGCAAAGAAAAAATACAAGATTACGCGTAAATGTTTGGATTATTATGTGAGCAGCACGTCGCGGTGGTATCCGCACCGCGGGCTTGTTCACAGGTTCTCTTTACCGCAGCGAGGGGATCGCGACAATACGCGCTGCGATGATGAACGTAAAAAAACAACGAGATGGGGATAAAAAACGAGCGAGCAACAGAGTAGAAAACGACAAGGAGAACTGCCAAACCGCGAAATTCAATTTTCATTGCACGCAATGCGCCCACCCTGATGCGCGCGCTCAAGGATGCACAACTGCGGATATTTTATCTCGCGATTTGTAGGATAAACAAAAAATTTTATTACCTCCAACAACACCAAGAAGCTCGAATCGTACAAAAATATAGAAACGTTCATGATTTTTCTCATTTCTTTTTTTTTTTCAATGCTACATAAGCGCGAAACACAAATTGGATCAACGCGGTTTACCGATACACAGGGATTTTTGTAATTTTGCCCAATTGGATGGCGAATAAACGATCGATGCTGGGAGCAAAGCGGGGGAAAAAAGGGACGCAGAACAAACAGAAAAAACTCGCGAAACCGATCAACGATACATAATTTTACGACATTTTTGTGTAATAACCGCGCGTTCGCTTCGCAGCAGGAAGGCTCATCGCACATACACGTAAACACACGCGTAAAGTCGACGAGGCCTGCTCTAGGTCCAAGTTCAGACTCTGCCACGTAGAGTCGAAAGGCAACAATGAAAAAAAAAAGAAAAAGGAAAGAGGAAACGCTGAATGTTGACCCTGAAGGAATCGACTGAATCTTTTCTGTTACGGTTCCTCTTTTTCTCACTACGCGGGCATAATACCACGCTGGTTAACGTTGCGTAATCCATCCTCTGGCGTTGTGGGTCAAAAGACGTCCACACGGGATAGCGAAAGAGAGAGGACGAGCGTCTCAACGCCTCTTCGGGTCTGGATGCGCATTAATTCCAACTGCGCAAAATGTCCGATTCATTTTTCTCCACAGGACACGATTCACACGTTTGCCGATGCGTTTAAACGCATGACGTGCTCTCAAAAGTGTTTTTTACATCGAGTCTGCTCTATGAGCCTCCGGGGAACAATTTGCAGACGACTAAGAGAAACTCTCGATAAGGCTAAAGTTTCGAGACTTTGATGTTCGTAGCAAAAAAGAAAAAAACCAGAATTATTCGCCGTTATTTGCAACGACACCATAACGGCAGCTCGTACATTGCTATGGGGATAACGTTCACATCTCGAAAAATTCCCTATAAATATGGAGAACTTGCTGGTGTTACGAAATAGCAAATATCGTTCATTTCCAAATTTCTCGTTCGATTTAGCGGGTAAAAACGACGAAGCGGTTGTTAGACTCGACTCTACTATAAATGGGAATCGAAATGAAGGACCCAAAAAACATCGTTTGCGATCATTTCTCAGTAATAAGGGTAGAGGTGTATATATTTTTTATTTCTCGTGGTTTAATGTTGTGCTGCGAAAAGCATGGACCTCACGGGTGCGAGATTCGAGTGGCGAAGAGATATGATTCGTGTCCAGAGACCAACCAGCAGCGCGGAATTCTAAAGTGGTCGTAAATAATTTCACGAGATGGCAAAAGAGAGAGAGAGGGAGAGAGTGAGTAAGAAGAAGAAACGATGTCGACGAAACTACACCCAGATCGTTTGTTCGTTGCCCTCGGAGGTCTATTCTTCAGTCCTCACTATCGCCATCTTTGTTTCATTCCCTCGCAGCGATAATAGTATAACAAGCAACGTCATCCTTGTAACTCTCTTCCCTCGTTCTATCTCTCTCGCGCTCGTCATACCAGCGATTGGCTTATTTAAAAAAAAAAATATGCGAATTAAAAAAAAAAAATCCTATGGAGAACGAAAATAATGATAATAATAACAAGGCATAGATATATTATTTCTGGAACTAACAGAACTTTGCCTAGATCCGTATTACCGATTTCTACTCTCGCCCTCCATGTAATTTTCGGGACTGTGTCATTTCGTTGAAGAAGAAGAAGAAGAAAGCCATCACCTGCCTTGCGTTCTCGTCTGATCAGACCTCGCAGCTTCGCTCTCTACGTGTACACATACGCAACACGCTACCGTATGTGTGTGCGTGTGTGTATTATGGCCTTTGTTCAAAACCCAAAACACATTCCTTTGTCTTGGATTTTCGAGTATTCCCAATTCGTCCCTCTGGTGCTCGAAAAATTCTGCCCCTCTATTCGTTGCTCCGAAGGATGATTAGTGTACCTTAGGCGGCAATACGAGATGGCTGTATGGGAACGCGTGTATCATTACTAAAACAAAAATAGAACTGGAAAAGAAAAAAATGGCGTGTCTCTCTTCGGTTATATTCCAGCGAATTGAAGGGAGACGAGTCGCGCGCGAAAAAGAGTATCGCGAACGGCATAGCGAGAAGTGGTCATTTGGCAAAAATTCGACGTTTAACTGATCGTGTCTGAGATCATAGAGAGGAGGGGAGGAATAAGAAGAACAATCGGAAGAAGCGTCTGTCCCGAGGGCTCACCAGCCTCCTCCATCGTTCCTCTTGGCCTCCCCCCCCCCCGCGTTTTTCCATTTGTGAAAGAATCATTCGCTCCCTCTGTCTCTCGCTCATACCTCGGCTCACTCATCTCGCTGTCTTTTTCTGTCGTTATTCTTCTTTAGTTTTTTAGCCTCTCGCGCATTCGCTCGTACACTACGGAACCGTGACTGTAACTTTTGCGGAAAACACCACCAGAGCCAGATGATTATTCCAACCGTAAAACTCTCTTGCTCTCTCGCGCAAAGGACTAGAGAGAAAGTTGCGAGAGCGACTTTGGGAACGCGTTTAAAATCGCTCTCTCACCTTCTCCTTCGACCCTCCCCCTCTCCGGATATTTCTTTCTATCTGCTCTGACAATTATTCATTATTAACTATACAATTGTTTATCCTTTTTTGCGCTTACTTGAACATTCTGCTGGTCCTTTCTGCAAATACATTTGTAGAATGACACTCAAGTTCGCAACGCTGAATTTTCCTTTATAATTTTTTGTTTAGTTTCAAAAGAAAAACCAATTTTCGTATCAATTTTGTGTTTGAATCCTGAAAAACGATCGTTTTACCGTCCTGATTCAATATCGAATTAAAATCATGAGTTTTCCTCAATAAAAAACCGATTTTCGTTGCATTCGAACGATGAAAGCTTCAACATCGTTTTGTAGATTTATGTGCATGTCGATTTTCGAAGATGTTTTCTAATCGTTGACCCGGTCATTATTGTGACTCTTCTTTCTTTGATGTTTCGTCATCGCCAGGTTTAGCTTCTTTTCTAGTTTAATCGCGAGATATATGGAAAAAGACAGAGGAAAATAAAGAGACAGGGAAAGTGCATTATCGTTGCGTATATTATGTGATAGAGTGAGCATGAGAGCGTGTGGCGAAAGAGCATACAGATTCCGAGAGCTTAACATTGGTTATCGTGAGAGGCTTGTGGTATATCGAAAGTGTTGCCGAGCGTTACACACCGCATGTGGAAGCCCCCCGCCGTGGAAAGAGCCGCTATATATCCTCACTTTTGCTTCAATCCTTTTTCTCCCCTTCTCCTCATCGCCTCTCGTTTTTTCCTCGTCTCTCGTCTTCTCGTATACACGCCATTTTTCTCCTAATAACTTGTAATGCCTCTAGACGTACGATTGATCGATTGCTCGCTTGGCATTTTGCTACTGCTCACGGTGCGTTTTGCTTGTTCCAATCTCTCCTATCGCAATTTACACTTGTACCGGTAGACCAACACCTATCCCTCGCCTCCGAGGATCCTTGACCAACGGCGATAACCAAAACGCGGCACTGCCTTAGAATAAAATTACGTCGCGGTACAAGCAGAGACTTTCGCTGCTGTTCCTTTGGTTTTTCCTCGAATCACCCAATCGAGAGTTTTTCGTTCCTGCGAATGTCAGGTCGAGTGGAATCCTCGGAGTGCAAATCATACACTGAAAATTCAATTTCGTTAAAAAACGTCGATATTTTGTTGAATACGGCGAACTAAATATTTTGGGATAATTTCAAAATTTTCGTTATTTCGACAATATTTTTCATTGTAACGGAACTGTCAGCAAAATTTACGATTGGAATGACAAAAATTTACTTTCCGGAAAGATTTTCCAGAATGTTTTTTGCTGGAATGACAAAATTTTCGTGATTTTTCGAAAAAAAACGTTTAGTTTAACGTATCGAACAAAATATCGATCTTTTTCAACAAAATTTCCTTTTTAGTGTAGAATTTTCGAGGCGATTCGCTTCAGGCAAGATTCGTCGGTTACTGGATATCAACATCATCAGTAATAACCTTTCTTACAGAGAGGATCTGCATACACATCGAAACACACCGTGAGGTTTGGTTTAACCTCTCGTGATTGCTTTCACGTAATATAGCCGCACGTAAGAATATTTAACTCTTGACTAAGAAACACAACGAAGATGCGGTAAAGCTTTTTTGAGAAAAATAATGTTGCGTTTTTTTTCTCTGGCTTCTCGTTTCGTTTTTCTGTACGATTATGCGAAATTGCGAAACGTCTCACTCGTAATTCGTGAAGGACAAGCTCACTGGAAACAAGAAAAACATAGTCCTCTGAAAGATTGGAGAATTATACGCAGCGCACCAACCGCTTTTCCTTTTACGCAAAAACCACAAGAGCAAAAAAGGTAAAGATGAACAAGACTGTAAATTAACGTGATTGCTATACGCGCTTGCCAGATTGTCGCGATATATGGTATCTTGGTGTATCGCAAATTAATTTGACTCTCTCCCTCTCTTTCTCTGTCCCTTGCTCACGCCTGCGTCTCGTTCACTCGCCAGAGAGACAGAGAGAGAGAGAGAGGAGCAGACGAAGATGAAAACAGATTTGAGGTCTGTGAGAGAGCTCCGTCGAGAGTTACTCTCGCGCATTCCTCACGAAACGACTCATAATCTTCCATCCGAGAACTCAACTCCTGACTAGCAGATATCTCGTACTTAAAAACATTCTATCTACGAGTCCTTATATTCGTCCATTAATAAGCATAATATGACTACACGATATAATCACTACTTTCGTCAAACCACTGGCATCTCATAAACTCGGTAGTGCGCCTCGTATCATCCGCGACCAAAGACTTTTATCAGTTCAACTGCGCGATTTTTCTGTACCCGAAAAATTACATGTTGCGCTTTATAGCTCAGGAATGAGCTGTTATTTCCTGAATTGCGATGCATCTGATCAGCAAGCGATTGTTAATGCAACGAATAAGGTCTCGCGCGTACCGAATTTTAGCATTTTTTTCCGATCATTTCTAGCAGTGACAACAAGTTCGAATTTGCGACAAGCGAGAGCGAGACAATGATCCCGCGGTAATCCGACGTTCAAGATAAAAAATTCTCGACTCCTACGCATACGACTGCAAAAATAATGTCAAGACCAGTCCGGGTTACGAGACGGTACGATATTTGTTGTATATTGCAATTATGTGGCTCATAATTTTAAGGATTATTCGATATTTGAAAAAAAAAGATTTGTACGGTGTAGAACGTCTGTGCCCGAGACAATTTGGCGAGTGGTCGAGTGACTATTTTGTGTTAATATTCACCGAGAAGAAAATAAGGACAAGGACAATATTTCTGGCAAGTCCATAAACTGGAATAAAAAGTTGTTCATAGCACAGAGAGAGAGAGCTGGCGGCAATATCTCTGATGATTTTACAGCAGGTTGAATGGTTTAGATTCTTCACGAGAAATAAATATTTGTACAGGTCTCATGCCGACGCGATTTCGGTCTTTTAGTCTCTTTGTTTCTTTGTGGCCCGGTATTTGTGGTACTTGCTGAGCGATTGCATGGCTGATTAGTGCGGGAATGCTTGCGTAAGCGAGCCGCGTAACTGAAGGTTCACAAAGGAGAATATATCTATATAGATTTGTGTTTGGCGAGAAGGAGCAGGAAAAGTGGTTGTCTCGGGTTCGCAGCCGCCATGGGGGACTGCGAGGCTTGCGTTAGGTTTTCCGCGCTCTCACTCTCTCATCGCACATTTCGCGCTGTCAAACAGCAGCGTGCAACGTCAAGCATCGCCGCGCGGCTAAGAGTAACAGGTTGTATTGTGCTGTGTACCATTCTTTTGCACGTGTGAGCCAAACGGGGATAAAGAGCGTGCTATAAAGAAAAGAGAGCGATCGCGATCGCGCGCTGCTGCAGTGGGGCCAGCGCGGTTGTGATCGACGCTTCCAGTTTACTGTCTCGGTGACTTGGAAGAAATTACCTGCCTCCTGGGTGCCCTCTTTCCTTTACATCAATACGTTACGCCTCTACCTATACGCGCATATCTTTGCAGATCGTTCCTGCACCCAGCCACCGCATATACTCCCGATATACCCCTGCAATCAGTCACCTTGCATATATCTATACTTTTATACCTGTCGATGCATGTTTACCCCTTTCCCGGATTACGCACTCACGCGGAAAAGACACTTCTCTCTTCTCCAAAAGGCAGCCATGAATTATACCGTTCAACGTCAGAGTTGCCTCATTTTTTATTACATTTTCCACTCCATACCAACTTGGAAAAAGTTTCCAAAGCCCCAGGGACTGCAGGAATTTCGAAAAAATGTTTTGCATTCTTCGAAGAGTAGAAAGTTATGACTCTGAAGTTTGCATCGTTGGAATGCAAGGAAATTCTTTTGAATCTTTGGCACAAATAATTATTTACATGCAGAATGTAATCACGATGATAAAAGAATCGAATTTCACCAGCCAAAAAGCATATCGGTTCGAAAAATTTGGTTGAAATTAAAAATTGAACGAATCATCAATAAAATCAAATATTTTTCGTTGCATTCCAACTTTGCAAACTTCAGCATGTTTAAATAATCGATATTCGATGTGCTTGCGCGTGGGAAAATTGTTTATTGTGTCCATCGCGATGTCAGGGGGGAAAATTCCGAAGGCTCTACAATTGTCGCGCACCATAGACACGGGAAAGGCTGTACTATGTAGTCGGTTATGTGATTCATAAGTCATTTCAACTTCTTTACGTTTTACCCCCCGTTGAAGTTCAAAACGCCTCTCCCGTGTCTCCCGAGATCGCGCAACGTCATCTTGCGAGTACAGAGGAAGAAAATGAGATAGTGACGATCCTGGAAGAAGGTAACCCTTTCTTCCTTTACGTGTATTTACGGTACATATTGTGCGTCGAGCATGTACATGTATAGAGGCGCGACGCACGTGATAATATTAGATACGATCCCCCGTCGTTACGTCTTTCATATCCGCCCCCTTGCCTCGCAACAAAAACCGCCTCGCTCTCCATACAACGTCGAGTATCTGTCTTTCACTCACTCGATGGTGGGCCGCACCTTGTGAAAAAAGATATCACGAAAAAAAAATTGTATCCGTCAATCGCGGTCGTTGATCTTCTTGACGACGTGCGAATTTCTACATTTCGTGGGTCCATGGAAAGTTGGGAAATCTTTTGCGAGTGTGTTAACGTTCCCTGATAAGGCGACAAACGAATTTTCTTTATGCATCTGAAGTTTGCATCGTTGGGATGCAACGAAATTGTTTTTTATCTTTGGCAAAAATATTTATTAAAATGCAGAATGTAATAACTATGATAAAATAATTGATTTTTGCCACCCGAAAAACAAAATTAGCTCGAAAAATTTAGATGAGGTTAAAAATTGAACGAATTATCACTAAAATCAAATATTTTCCGTTGCCTTTCAACGTTGCGAACTTCAGCATCATTTTTCTTTATCGGTCTTTCTGGTCCCATCGGAGATCATTTTGATCGACCTTGAGTGCGAATTAATTTCCCTTCTTTTTTAATCGAATCTTGCATATCCCTTTGGAATGACTCTGAAGTTTGCATCGTTGGAATGCAACGAAATTCTTTTGAATCTTTGGCAAAAATAATTATTTACCTGCAGAATGTAATCACGATGATATAAAAGAATCGAATTTCACCAGCCGAAAAGCATATCGGTTCGAAAAATTTGGTTGAAATTGAAAATTGAACGGATCATCAATAAAATCAAATATTTTTCGTCGCATTCCAACGTTGCAAACTTCAGCATCATCCCTTTGGAACGTTTTCTTCATAAAAATGTCGTTTCTGTGAACTTTTATTATTTGACGCGAGATTCGTGAAGAGCTATCTAAGTGTCAGGAACTTTGAAACGCACTCACAAACGCCACGACACGTTAAAAATCATTTTTAAATGATGGAAATTTGAATCGAAATGACACCGCATGAGTGTGGCCGTCTGGGACATGATTCTCGGAGCTGCATCGTTTCCAAAGCCTCGCGAGGATTATTTAATCTTCTTTTACTTCTGTGATTAATGAAGCGTTGTTTTCAGAAAGCCTCGTAGCAGCGTCTTTTATTCTTGAATTTCATTTATCTCGCAGTCAAACGAGATATTTTCTTCATCTTGTTATTGATTTATCCATTTTTTCGTGCATTTTTGTGCTATAGTGAGAAAAAGTCATGGTTGGTAAACGATTTGGAGAATAACGATAATAGCGCGTTTGCGACTGAATAATGTGTTATCTGGACGGTTCGTTTACGAAGTGATACATCTCTCTTCTCCTGAGAATCTTGGCGCTATCGCGTCCTTTCTTTTATTGCTCTTTCTCACAGCAGGACAAGTCGTTGTCGTCTGCTGCACGGTTTATATATGCACGCACTTTAGCCAAATGATCCAACTAACTCATACGTAAATAGCGCCAACGTATATTATATACACATTCGAATCGAGAATAAAATTTCTCTGGACCGGGCTTTACGTGATGAAGAGACAAGGGAGAAGTGAGAGAGCAGTGCATTCGACTTGCATCTAAGTTAAATGAGTAATTTTCAATCGCCTCTATATACTTCTCCATCTTTTACGACATGTTCCCGGAAAACTTGAAAAATGACGACCAAAATAATATCGCTCTTCTCCCTTATTCTCCTTAATCCTCTCCCTTTTTATCCCTCGCTCACATTTTGTTTGTCTGCGTGTTTTTCAACAATATATTTACGTATCACTCTGCAGTGACAATTCATTTGGGCTCATTTTCTTGGTAACTGTCTTTCTCTCAATCTCTCGATCTTCCGACTCACTGGCCATAGAAATTGAAATCGCACAAAGTACACTGAAAATTCAATTTTGTCAAAAAACATCGATATTTTGTTGAATACAGCGAACTAAATATTTTGGGATAATTTCAAAATTTTCGTTATTTCGACAATATTTTTCATTGTAACGGAACTTTCAGCAAAATTTACGATTGGAATGACAAAAATTTACTTTCCGAAAAGATTTTCCAGAATGTTTTTTGCTGAAATGACAAAATTTTCGTGATTTTTCGAAAAAACGTTTAGTTGAACGTATCCAACAAAATATCGATCTTTTTCAACAAAATTCTCTTTTCAGTATATCAAACTTGGAAAAAAAACACGTACTTCATGCACTGCTTTCTCCCTTTTGCTCTTATTTATTTCGCGTTGCTGCATGACTATTGATTGGACGATCGCGATCAAATTCGATCTTAATCGTATCGCTGACAATTTTTTGTTCTGCCCTCTCGTGAATTTTTCGCAAATTTCCGTAACACGTTGATAGTTAATTTCGAAAAAATTGGAGCCTTCTAATGGTTTTAAATTTCATTTCTGTCGAGTTGAAAAAAAGGGATATTTGAGATGCTTTAGCTCGGTTGCAATTTTCACTTCGGAAGGCGGTATAATGTATCTAATATTCTCATAAATACATTCGTAAATATATATATATATCGCGCCCTGGCAAAACAAGTAATACGAATTAATAGAGACACAGGAAGAGAAAACGGTTGATGACTTGGTTTGCGTGCAAGGACGTCTCGGAGATAGCTAGTCTGTATGGGTACGAGGGTTCGTCCACCTTGAGAGCCAATGGTCCGAGTATCTTTGCTTCTTTCCCGCACAAACACTCACACACGTTAATGCATGTACAGGGTGTCCGTGGACCAATGTTTCAGAATGTAAACTCGAGATGAGGCCGAGTTTTAAATCGAAGATTCCAGTGTTTGCCCTCTGAACTCATTGTTTCGAATACATTTTTTCTCCCCGAGCAGCAATGTCGCTAATTAACTGCTTGAAGATGAGCGTACTCCGTCGAAATTGACGATTAATTAGCGAGCAAGCTTCACAAAAAAATCATTTGGAGGCCCTTCGAAGGGGTTGCGAACATAAGTTGGAATTTTGAATCGTCGCATTGAAAATTCAATTTTGTGAAAAAAACGTCGATATTTTGTTGAATACAGCGAACTAAATATTTTGGGATGATTTCAAAATTTTCGTTATTTCGACAATATTTTTCATTGTAACGGAACTGTCAGCAAAATTTACGATTGAAATAACAAAAATTTACTTTCCGAAAAGATTTTCCAGAATGTTTTTCGCTGGAATGACAAAATTTTCGTGATTTTTCGAAAAAACGTTTAGTTTAACGTATCCAACAAAATATCCATCTTTTTCAAGAAAATTTTCTTTTCAGTGCGGTCCTGGGACATCCGGTAGATACGTAGGAATTGTAACATTGTATGTCACAATATCTATAGAAGAGAAAATGCGACGTGTGCGAGTGCGAACAAGCTCCATCTCTCCGCAATGGTATCGAGTATCTTCCGACGGCTTCGAAAAGCCTTACCATACACCGTAACAAATATATACTCACATAAGTACATGGCACGTACATGTGAATATATTTTTGAAACGTGTGCCTCCGATCAGGGAACATCGGAGAACATATACACGCGTCGTGCATGCGCTCTCTGTTGGACCGCGTACAGTCTTCTCTAGTATACACAGTATAAAAGTGTGCGTTATGTATAACCGCGATACCACACATGAGTTTGGCGAGTACCGAACGTACGTAGTAAATATAAAAGACGCAATTCCTAAGATTTAGTCAAGAAATTCATAGGGATTACGCCTTTTTGTTGCTCATCCTCGGTTAATGGATACGTGTGTTATATATTTATATATATTACTATCTCGTGCGAGCGTTAAGATTACGGCGTGCGGAGGCTCTGCCTGCTTGGCAAGAAAAGCTTCGTCGATGTGTGTTGCGAAAGGGAATTGGCGAGGCCGCTCCTCCGCTCGTAACTCAAGGTAATTAGAATCAGAAGTAGGTACCTACACCCGACCTCCGCTTTCTTCTCCTCCTCCTCCTTCCTTTCTTACTCTTTTTCTTCTTCTCGTTGTTAAACTCCTTCTCTCTCTCGCTCTTTCTTTCGCCCCTTCGAGTTCAGCATCACCGATCCATGAACAACGGATCTTTCGGTCGCTAAGTTTCTGCTTTGCTTCTCTGGCCTGGTGGACCGCATTCTTTCTCTTTTACCTCCGTACATTGCAATGAGCCTCTCGTGCTTTTGCATATACGCTTTCGTTTGCTGTTCTCTTGTGTGCAACGCGTATTCGCGTGCACGTTAACACCATCTATTCCGCTCAAAATCATCCGGCCGTTACACTTGATCGTTGAAACCCGAAATCGCCATGAATACGTCAAGAATTACTCGAGTTTGACGATATTTTTAAAGTCACCAAGTTACGTTCTGCAGGCCGTCAATCAAGGCCGCGCCACGCTGCGTTTTCGTTGGTTCTTTGGACTCAAGGGTGACAGAAATCGATCATTTTATCATCGTAATTAGATTTTGTGACTGAATAATTAATTCAGCAAAAGATTAAAAAGCATTTGGTTGCATTTGAATGCTGCAAACTTTAGAGTAATGGATTGTGCACTTTTCTTGTTGCGTTTGATGTTTTAAACATTTTTATTCGTCGCTTCACCGAAAGACAGAATTCCTCGTGTTATTCATGTGATCAAGAATAATTTTCATCTCGGAATCGATAGTAAAACTGCGTCTTGATGAAGTCGTAGACTTGACGGTAATTTATAGCATTGTAAATTCCTGTTCCTAAAAACCTTTGATCCGTTGACTATTGGAGATGCTCCAAAACCTCGTCTGGAAGAATCGTACGGTACTTTCGCGTAGTGATTCTTGCAATATGTGACTCGCCGTTGTTTTCACTGTTTCACGACTTTGATGATGTTTTATTTATGGTGTATGGTTGTTCTTGTATCTGTGCCATTGCTCAGAGGCCCAGGGGAGAAGCAAAATTCTAAATAGTGTGAGTAGCACGAGTATCGGATCGTTGATTAATTTTGCTTGACTTTTGACCGAACGATTTTATAAATTCTTACAGCACGCGGTTCCACTATTTATTAGCTCCATAAAAATACAGCCAAATAAAAAAATACACTGAATACAAATAATCCAATACTATATGTCTAGACATGGGATCAATTCAACGGATTATTATTGAACTAATATGTAATCGAATATTTATTGTCTAGACATGATGAAGATTACGAATTAATTGAATTAACATGGAATTGTACGACACTGAAGTTCGCAACGTTGGAATTCAACGAAAAATACGATTTTCTATACATTTTTTGTTCAATTTCAAAAACCATGACAATTTTCATACCGATTTTGTGTCTGGATCCTAAAAAAAGATCGTTTCATTGTCCTGGCGAAATATTGAATCAAAATTCTCAATGAAAAACCGAATTCCGTTGCATTCCAACGATGCAAACTTCAACACCGTGAAATTGTCATTTTTAATTCTTATTCTGTCGCAATATTCACTTCTTTGCCCAGCAGGACAATAGAGGCTGCTTCATAGATTTGTCAATTGACAATAGTAGGAACTTGGTTTTTCCATCGGAAAACCTTTGGTAAACAAAAGGCTGGAAAAAAATAAACCTGCCTAAGAAATATTAAAAAATATCAATTGCCTTAAATCAATTTTCACATCGTTGACTTGATCCGGGGATGTAATCAAGTATGATGATGGTGATGACGATGATCATGACGTCCATGATGGCGATGGAGATGACAATGATTATATGATGATGATGATGATGGAACTGACGATGATGCGCTCGGGAACGACGAAGATGTAAATGTGAAGAGGGGAGGATACGTTGCAAAAAGCGTTACGAGGGTTCGATATGGCAATGTGACTTTGCTTGGCCGCAATGATCGCATGTGTGCACTTATACAGCTTGTGGCCATTTATTAGTATATATATCTGATATATTCAAGGAATATTGTGTTTACAATCGACTCATTGAAGTATCGAAAGCTACGTGGGCTGGTGCATCTGCATAAATATACATACGCTTCTCCATCAGTCATAGACGCAGAAAGGAAGAGCGAGAGAGAAACGTGACCCGTGACCTCGTCATTCGGATACTTTGAAAATATTTTTCGTCAAGCAGTTGCCCATGCAGGAAGAATATTCTCCGATCAGATCTCAGATTTTTATATGACCATGAAGTTTGCATCGTTGGAATGCAACGAAATTCTTTTGAATCTTTGGCAAAAATAATTAATTACATGCAGAATGTAATCACGATGATAAAATAATCGAATTTCACCATCCGAAAAGCATATCGGTTCGAAAAATTTGGTTGAAATTGAAAATTGAACGAATCATCAATAAAATGAAATATTTTTCGTTGCATTCCAACGTTGCAAACTACTTCAGCATCATGATTTTTATTAAATTGACCGATAAAACGGCTCAAAATATTTTTCGCCATCAATTCGGTACTGAACAATTTCGAATTTGCAATAATCTCGTCGAGGCATGATTGTTTAGGTGTCACGAAGCTTAAATGACGCAGCAGGCCTTAAACATGGACCGAAAATCCAATAAAAAGCCGACGACTCACGTGTTAACAAGCTCATACATTTTTAATGTACTGTTGGGTGGATTCTCAGTGCCATTGTCATCTTAGAGATGCGTAGTGACGAAAAAATGGAGGTTTTTTCGCAGTAGTGTTTCAAGCTGCTCGCTGTTTCTTTTATATCTGTATTATGGGATATTATGTACACTTGTATGCGTAATCGTATGCAACGTGTATATACGTATGAATCTACTGAGGATACCGAGCTCAGTGTGCTGCGCCTGGCGTATACACGACGAGAAGGAAAATATCGTTGAAAAAAATGTGGCTCTGTGGTCCATGCATGTCTCGTCGACTCTATGGGTACGTAGCGAGAACGCGTTTATGCGTGCTGCATGTATCTATTGTCTGGGAGGCAGTATTCGCCGTGTTCATCAAATATATACACATATACACATTGTACTGGTAAGACTCGAACCCACGCCTTGTCACGGACATTCTCCGGTGCAGTGCCAGTACTTATACGACCAAACGGTACCCTACAGCATATACCGTGTAGACAAAAGATCGGCCGAGTGAGGGAGAGAATCGATTAAACCACAAGCAGCATAAATATTCCAAACACGCACGTATAGAGACCGTGAAATTTTCATTTTTCAAACTGTGCTCTTACGTAGCCTGACTGATCCGTTTTGAAAAGTCATTTCCCTTCCGGGTACATTCGATCGTCCGCGCAGCGACCAACCCAATTAAAAACATCATTTCAAACAGAATCGCGATGCATCGTCGGCGTTTGAGCCTTTTGATAGAAAGCAGAGAGGAAAACCTTTGGTTGAAATAAGAAAATGATCTCCACACGCTTTTTTTATTACTGTGCGTCAAATTCTCCGGCGAAAAAGTTGGCCCTCCGGATCAATACCTTGTGAATCTCTCTGTTCCGATGACAACGACTATGGGAGGAAGAGTTAAATAAAAAAAAGTACATCGGTTGACCGAGGTTAACGCGCCGCGATATAGAAAAAGAGAGCGACACACAGATGGGTATGGACCACATGCAGCGAGAGGATATTACTTTGCAGGAGGGCAAAATCTTTCTCATCTGTATGTGCGAGAGCCCATCACACACTCCGCTCTTCCATATCTTCTCTTACCCCGTTCGCATGCTGTTTTTTTCCTTCACTTTTACATTTACATATATCTGTATAAGCGCGAGCACACTTTCGCGATATAGTAGCATAACGTGTGTTATATAGTACCATGTATAGTTTGAATGGAGTCCGCAATGCTCACAGATATCTCCATATTTACCGAGAATCCTTGTGCCGTTTTCTTCCTTAACTGTTTTCTCGTTCTCTTCTTCGTCCTCTTCTTTCTCTGCTCGTTCTCCCACGGCCTCCGAGAAGATCTCTCATCACCCAGACTCTCTTTTGCTCCTAGTAAACCCCGTCGCACATGCATATGCATTTGTACGCCTAATGTGTGGATAAGTGCGCTGCATACATGGACGTAAATGGACTTGTACACGTATGCCCGACCGCACGAGTCTCGCTAGGTCTTCTGTCAAGAATCATTCAAAGAGAAACATGGAATATCGATTTTGATCATAGCTATTGGCACGCAGTATTATCCTGAGCTGCATTGCCATTTGCTGACATTTAAACCAAGATACAGACGGTTCGCAATACCGCGTGCGTTGTTCGTTTCACTCTTCCCTAGCAAATTATACGAGATGGCAACGAAAAATGTTGTTTTTCCAGATGTTCATGCACCAACATCATCGCATCGCATCTAGTAGTCACTTAGCTCGGGAAGGAGTCATCGAATCGGGATGGGCGCGAAACGATCTCGCGCCGTTTCTTTCAAGCGTTTTTTTCCTTCCAATATTCTCGATATACGAAGTTTACGGAGTGGTTCGGGAAAACCTTTTGTACCGTTTAGACGTACAAACAAACTCCATAGCATGCCGGAAGTTCAGTTGAAAGTGAAAATGGATTAGAATCATCACGAGTACAATTATTTATGCAGAAAAAAAATAGTCCAAGTTAATCAGTGCGTTGGAGAGTTTTCCTCATGCGTTCCGCTTGCGGGCACGAAAGTACCGTTGCCTTCGATGTATGTGCGGAGGGATATATTGACACAGAGAACGAGACGCGGAAGAGCGAGAGAGAAAAGAGGAAAAGATTGGGAATATCGTGACGTATCATCATTTCTGAAGCGGAATGAACTCTGGACAATGCAGCGACCCAAACACTAATACACTTGGATAGATACACGAGCAGAGACGCTCTGCAGTCGTGTCGCAGGAAAGTGCCTGACTGATGCCCAAAGAGAGCCATTTTATTGGCTTGATGATGCTGCGCTTCCCTCCCACCGCGGGCTATAAGAATATCCCACCCAACCGACCTTGAGGCGTCGAGTGCAAGTGAGCGAGAGAGATATGGCAGCGGTCCCGTCTGTTATTTAATATCGTCACGAGTCGTTGTCCCACGCGCACGTAAATGCAGCTTGAGCGGGGGGAGCAGGACCCAATCTTGCGGCATCTGCGGGGGCGTTAATGTTGAGGTGTTTCGCTAAACATCGCTTGACTCGTCACATTGTTAGCGAAAATACCACAAAACGATTGAAAACTCAATGATTGCATGACACTGAAGTTCGCAACGTTGGGATCCAACGAAAAATACTTTTTCCCTTAATATTTTGTTAAATTTCAAAGGAAAATCGTCCTGATTCATTATCGAATTAAAATCATCGGTTTTCCTCAAGAAAAAACCGAATTTCGTTGCATTCCAACGATGCATACTTCAACATCGTATGATTGCACGTTTCTTTCGCAATTTTCATTCCAGTTGGAGCTTCAGATTCTCTGTCAAACTGTTTCCTCTCCCAATAGTGTTGATTCCACACAATGTCTGCACTCTAAAGTCCAAGTGTGCTCATACGTGTCGACCTAAAAAAAAGCTTTGGCTGAAATTTCAGCACCAATATATCATCTGAAGTTTCTCGGGTCGATCGAAAAAAAAGATATCACGTGCGTAGTATGTACTACATATGATGAGAGATCTCCTCGCAGTCGAAATAAGATAGAGAAAATAAAAGAGAGAAAAATATGAACCGGGCCTGGTGAAATAATGCGGGGCCGTGAATGTGGGGGTGCCTTTCATGTGTTGATATCGAATTTATACAGTATCGGGTTACGAGGTGTTTTCAACATTTTTATTCCCTTGTCTTAACAATTCTCGCTCCTTCCTCGACGCAGGTTAACATTGTCGAGGAAGAGCAGGAGAAGAGAAAAATTCTAATGTAAATGAACTCGCAACGAAACTCGCGAAGAAAGCAATTATTTACGAAACATGTTTGAAAATTCGTTAAATCCATCAATAACACGTCTGCATCGCTTTACGAAGGTAGAATAAAAAAATAAAAATCAAATAAGAACAAGACGTACAGTGGAGAAACACGAGAAAAAAAATGGACCTGGAACTCACGGGGCCAGCTTTATCATTTTTGGAGAACGTCCATTATTCGTGTAGAATGCTCGTAGTCATCGCCCAGGCCGCACGAACTACAGAGTGTGTGCGTCTCTGCGCTTGTGTCTGAGAGAGCAACGGAGAGAGAAGCTAGACCGATGTTGATTAGGTACAGCCTTAGGCTGATCTCTCTCTCTCTCTCTCTCTCTCTCTCTCTCTCTCTCTCTCTCTTTCTTGTTGGTCATTTTGTCTCTTCCTTCCCTTTTCTTTCTATCCTATTCCTCTTCGTCACACATCACCTCGACTCTTTTTCTCGTGCCCCGTTCTTTGGGCCGTTTTACCAGGCCTTCTCTCGCCATCAGCCTTGCCAAGTCGCTTCTGTTTCCAGGCTGCCTGGATGACTGACTTGGGCGCACGCGATCCTCGTTCGCATGTATTTCAACTTTCCATACATGTTTATTGCTGAAAGTCAAAAGGGCGTTTAGACAGTCTCAGCCAAGATACGTTTCGCGTCTTTGTTTCGGTTAATCGGTCCGGTGTTCGTACACCATGACAAAAACTCTTGCACCAGTCTCGCTGCATTCTTTTTTTTTCAAATATAAATATATTGACACCTTCGTGCATTCGTTAAATAAGTAAAAATTACGAAAGCACCAACAGTCGAATAATCGCAACATTTTCGTCCTTGTTCAAACACTATTCAACAAATTTGAAACGCATTTGAAAAAAATTCTTTAAAACGTCACTGCGCAGCGACTTCTTCTCGCTTATGCGAGCTTGTCGAAATTTTCCCTCGCACACACACGCAACAAGATTTTTTCATGATCCTGAAGTTTGCATCGTTGGAATGCAACGAAATTCTGTTATTTCATCAGCAGAGCCAATAAGTTTTATCGAATATCTGGTCCGGCCCATAAAACGATTCTCTCTTGCGACCAAAAAACTCAATCGACTCGAAAAATTGCCACGATTTTCAAAATTCAATAAATAATCAATAGAAAAAAATGTTTTTCGTTAAATCTCAACGTTGCAAACTTCAGTGATGGAGTGAATGCGAACCAAATTCTCGTACGATGCAACTCGTTTTTGTGTGAGGACGCTTTAAAGTTTCTGTGACGTCATAAAACGCCTATTTTACAGTGTGGCGGGCTCGCGCTATACGCTTTTTTTTTTTACAACTTGGCGTCGAGTCGTTGCCGCGTCTCTTGATACACAGAAATACAGGTTCGCGGAGTCAGAGTCTGAGAAAATGTTGCACAAAATGAGATGATTCACATGCAGAAAGGGCGCGGGTCTCGCGACTGCAGAGATCAGCAACAAAACGGTTCCTGTGTAGTATTATGCATGTCCAAGTTGAGGGTTTATTCAGTTTGTATATATTGTTATGCACATGCGGCCTAGCTGAATATTTGTAAATTAGCTTGGAGGAAACAAACGTGTCAGGATTTGCACAATTTCTCTTTTTTCTTTTCTTCATTTTTTCTTCGACTCTATATTCTCGGTGAACACTCGTATATCGTACGTATTTGTGGAAAGTTTCGCATCGTAATGCGTTCAACGATAACGACGAATGAAGAATTTTGTTGAAAATTAAACAACAACGTCGTGCATTGATTTTTGGTTGATTCTTTGGGGAAAAAAAATGAAGGAAAACATAGAACGAAAAGAATGGAAACACTCGCCCTGCTCGGACTCGCTCCAGGTCAAGTAAATACTTGTATAATTTAGATTTCAATGTAGATTTGAATGTAGATAAAGAGAGGGGCGGGGAGAGGAGGAGGAGGAGAGAATGCGAGAAGCTGTGCGGTAAGCCGAATCTTCAAACCTATTGTCCTGGTCTCCAAGGCCCCTTCTCAATGTAAATTTATACCGAAAAAAACGTGAGACGCACACATACTGCAAAAGGCTGATCTCACATGCAGTGGCTTCTCGTGCTTCGGGACGATTCGCGCTCCATTCCTCTTCTCTGCAGCGCTTCTTCGATTTCCACAGGACAACGCGAGAGAAGGCAACGCAGGAGCTTATTGCTCTTCGTATGTGCTGCTCCGGATCTCGAAGAGCAAATGTTGAGGCTATTCAACAGGTTTCCGCAACAGATCTTCGTAGCAGTAAATGGAAGATTTCTTGAATCTTCATTTCTCCGATCGATACTTTCCTTGCCGCTGATGTGCGGCGGTCTCTGTATACGAACGCGGTGCCTCGAGAGTCGCGATTCTTCTGATTTCTCGTTCGCATCTGTGTCTTATGTGAATGCGTACATGTGCGCACAAGAAACTTTGTCCACCTGGTCTAGAAGTCGAAAAATCGCATATACACATACACACGAAAAAAAACGGCGAGGGAACAAGACACAGATGAAGAAAGAGGACTCTCTCATCCCTCCGGAACTCGCCGGAAGAAGCTAAAGTCTCGTTTGCGAGCATCAGGCAACTACCTCTTTCTCTTCGTCTCCTGTATTCCCTAGCACTTTGGCACTCGACAACGAACGCTTATACATATACCCAGCAGCACTCTTATTCCGAGAGCTTCTTCGGGACTCTCCCTTTCGGCTTGTCTCTCGGTTTGCCGGCATCCTCTCGTTGCTGGTAACCGGCACCACCAGATATTCGCAGAATCCTGTCGTCCTTCTGATTTGGCGGAGAAAAGAATCGACCCTCTTTCTCCCCCCCCCCCCTCCGCCCTCCATCTCTTGCTACCTTTCTTCTTCGCGCATTGTATTTTAACATGCCGCGCACTTGGACTTTTGTCCTCGCACGTACAGATTTATTTCCTATCAGTTCCTTCCTTCGCGCCACTGCAAGCAGCGGGTCCATGAATGAATGGGCTACATGAAAATTGCCCGAGATGCTGATTCTCTACCATGCGCAGGAAGAAAATGTAAATTTACAGATTGATACTCGCCAAGTGAGCCATCGCCAAAAGTTTTAAAACTTATTACAACGTTTTCGATTAACAATCCCGAGATAAGAGTTTTGAATGGTCTGTCGGTATCTCGATGTGGGGAATTTGATGGAATTCTTCGTCGAATCTGTGTGAGAGTTCGCTCTTATTTTTTAAATCCAGAATTCGCGGACCAATTATATTTTTTGTTCGTAGCAAAAATTCATCGAAATATTTTGTTGGTTCTCAATTTTCTTTCTGTACAACGTGACTTTTTAATTTTTATGCAACTTGTGTCTAACGTTTTCGTCATTTTGTCTGTTGCAGGTGAGTTTTTCAAGGAATTTCTTCGTGTAAACAAAGAATAATTGATTTGGCGGTAACATGGGCGCGGCGCAAGGGCCCGGTGAAGAAAGAAAATTCTACGGGGGGCGTGTCTAATCGACCAAAGTTGGTCTACGATGAGTCCACGTCGGCGATGGTCAAGGTAAACTCAGAGAAAATTTTCATCCTCGATCGCGGTTGATCGTTCGTCATTTCGCAGTGAACTTTTTATTACGGGAAAGGACACATTGATTGCGTTATTCCGCAGGTTTAAAATTCAAAATGGAAGACGCGAAAGTGAATGTTTGACTTTTAATAATTTTGTGCGGATGCAAAAGTGTAGGGAATATTTAAAATTGCACATTACATACGAATTTATCAATGACTCTGAAGTTTGCATCGTTGGAATGCAACGAAATTGTTTTTTATCTTTGGCAAAAGTAATTATCCAAGTGCAGAATGTAATTACGATGATAAAATGATCGATTTTTGTCAGCCGAAAAGCATATCGGCTCGAAAAATCTGGATGACATATAGAAAATTGAATGAATCATGAATAAAATCAAATATTTTTCGTTGCATTTCAACGTTGCAAACTTCAGCATTATATTTATCGGGTTTTTGACTCACTTCGCGTTTGGCCGGTGATGCTGGTAATGCTTTTCGAGAATTTTACGTGTACCAGTCGCTTTCTAAGCGCCTTCGTGTACGTTCGGCTGTTTTGGGCCTTAGGAGTCATTCGGTAAACATATAAGACTAAGCGTGGGAGGGAGGGAGCAGAAGGGAGAGAGGAAGAGAGAGAGAGAGAGAATTATTGAAACCCGAATGAAATATAAGAAGGCTCCGGTGCACGAGGGTGTACCGCCAGGGAGATCGTCTTGACGGTTTGACGCGCCGACAGTAAATATACTTAAGGCGGTGCCGGGCGAGAGAGCAAGCGATTGTCGAGTTGAGCGAAAAGGAAAAGCGGAGCAACAGTAGATCAGGCGGAAAGGGCCTCGTTGGCAGCGTGGCAAGAGAGCAGGCGGTTGCTTACGGGGCTCGGAACTGGCTGTTTGGTCGGGAGAAGCGCGGCTGAATCGAACGAAGAAGACGCGACGACGGGCGAGACAACGAAGAGAAGCTTTTCAGTCCCACTGAAGCTAACTTTGCTGAGGTAAAAATCGAGGAGGATGAGAGTGTAAAGCGGGAGCTGCCCGCTTTGGATTTGTTTCGGGGATCGAAAAGTCTTTCTCCCCTCTCGCTAGAAATCTCTTTCGTCGTATCTTTTACTCTCTTTTACTCTTGCGGCTCTGCTCCTCTACGTATCTTTTTCTCTTTCGTTCTTTGAGCTGTCGTTCGCTTCTTTCCTCTCCCCTAGAATGTTCCGCCATAAAAGAGATTGTGTGTGCATCTCCACGACACCGAGAAAACGGTTTTGGGAGATCCGCGGCTTTCTCGTGCGCGCGGTCCACGCAGAGAGATGTTGCGAGAGGAAGAAGAGAACGAGGGAGAGAATGGAGAGCAGCAGATCAGCCCTCTTTTGCGCAGAGAGCGAAAACCAATGCCCATGGAGTGGACCGCCGTCTAAATTACCGAGTCTGGCATCACAGTCGACCCTCTCATACCCTTTCGATGATGTTCCTCCACTCGTTCTTCTTCTTCTTCCTCTTTTTTTCTTGTGATCCTGCCACGACAACCAAAGCCTCCAAACAGTGGGTCTCGAACGAAGAGAAATGGCGTCCGGGCTTCCGTGGTACTCTCTTGTTAATTGATAACTGATATCTCGGATCTTCTTCACAAACAATCGGCGCATTTTGTATTCCTTTCTGTCTGCCTCTCTCCACGTCTTTGCTTTTCGGTTTATTCCGCTTCGTATATACTTTGACGTTTGTCCTATCAGAGGAATCTCCACTGCATATACGACTCAATAATAATAAATGGTCTAACCGATTGTGAGAAAATTAACGAACATATTAAGAAAAAAAATGGCCAAAAACGTTTTTCTGACAGACATTTCAACAGAGACAGGTTTGATTTTTTTTAAATACGAGAAAGTCGCGAATGGGCTTTCCCGGCGAATTGTCTCTGTCTCTCTCGGACTCTTTATTCCTCGTTAAATCCTCGTCGGTCTCTCTCACTCTTTTTCTGCGTTTCTTCCGAGACCAATCGAGGCAAAATCCTCTATGCCCTTATCTCTTATCTCTCATTCCTTTTCTCGCTCTTTGGCGTCTTTGCTCTTACCCGCTGCGGGACCAGGCACGTCTTCTTCACTGCTCCAGGGATATATCAAGGTGGTTGTTGTTGCTCGCAGTATACACGCTTGCTGGCTGGTGTACCGGGCAAACATTCAACTTGATTCGACTCGAACCCTCTTTCAGAACTTCTCGTGCATTGCAGCAGGATTTTCGGCATCTGCGGGCCCTCTCTCCTCTTCCGATTCACGCTGCAACACACCGAGCTCAAGGAGGAACGAGCGAGCGAGAGAAAGAGATCGCCCGTGAACTGTGTGCTGCGTGTATGCCAGAGCCAGAGAAAGAGAGAATTCTGAACGCCGCGCCGACTGTCGTGCGACTCTTAGCTTTTTTCTTTCTCCTCTGTTTTTTTCTACCTCTGCACCCGCTTCTTCTTCTTCTTCTTCTTCCTCTTCCTCCCCGTATATACGTCTCCACGTGTACCCTCTTCTTTGCCCTCTTCTTCCTTGTCTTTCTTCTCCTCCCGCCTTCAGGTTTTTTTAAGCCAACCCGGGAAGACTTATAAGGCAATTCCCCGCGTTCCACGGAAAAAAAGACGACAAAAATCACTTCGCGTCCCCATGCACTCTCTTTTTACTCTCTCTCTCTCTTTTTTCTCTCTCTTCATCGTTTATACTCTTCGTCTTGTGACAGCCCTGGCCACTCATCACTCCTTTCGTTGGTCCTTTCGCGAGAGATCTCTCGATCTTTGAGCTTTTCAATTCGATCCGTTTGGTGCAGTAATCCACATTTCGATGACTTTCGCAAAACAAAGTGTGACCCATTTTACACAAACCCTCGGTCCACGTACCGAAAAAACCTTCAGTATCGAAAGAATCACCAAAAAGCACATCACAATAGTGGCAAAACAACCTTCAACGTGTAATTACGATTTTCCCTCCAATATCCTCGACAATTTATGTTGCTTGTTCCACACATCCTCACAGTCACTCGAAACTCAACTCTCGTTTCGATATAGCGCAAGGATCGTAGGCATTTAAAAGAATTTGAAATTAACGCGCGTATTTTAATCTGGGATGGCTCGATTTTCCATGACCCTGAAGTCTGCATCGTTGGTATGCAACGAAATTTTTTTGAATCTTTGGAAAAAATAATTATTTACATGCAGAATGTACACTGAAAAGAAAATTTTGTTGAAAAAGATCGATATTTTGTTGGATACGTTCAACTAAACGTTTTTTTGAAAAATCACGAAAATTTTGTCATTCCAGCAAAAAACATTCTGGAAAATCTTTTCGGAAAGTAAATTTTGGTCATTCCAATCGTGAATTTTGCTGACAGTTCCGTTACAAATGAAAAATATTGTCGAAATAACGAAAATTTTGAAATTATCCCAAAATATTTAGTTCGCTGTATTCAACAAAATATCGACGTTTTTTGACAAAATTTAATTTTTAGTGTAACCACGATGATGAAATAATCGAATTTCACCACCCGAAAAGCATATCGGTTGGAAAAATTTGGTTGAAATTGAAAATTGAACGGATCATCAATGAAATGAAATATTTTTCGTTGCATTCCAACGTTGCAAACTTCAGCATCATTGATTTTCCTATCAATTTGTTCCCCACGTGTCACGCATTGTCAAAAAAAATGTAAATAACGTTGCAAGGGGTGAACGTGCCTTTTATGCGTCTAATTTTTCGTTATTCTCGTTGTCTCGTCGTTTCCTACGATAATATTACGAAAATTGAGTGTATTATGTAATTAAATCATTAACGGTGAGAATCATTCAAAAAAAAAACCTGCTAGGATGCATTTCCGTAGCTGCGCGATGGACTCGGGTACGACCGGATGTTAATTTTTTTTGTTCGCTTTTCATGGACACTTGGGAACAAGTGACTCACCTTTTCGTGGACATTATAGCCACGAGAGAAACATAAAGAACGAGTGGAAAAGAGAAAGAGAGAGAGAGGGAGGGAGAAAGAGAGATTGGTATATTCTGAAATTACGAGAATGCGCTCTCACGGTCATGCTGCGGTCGTCATTCCGTCGTACTTCTCTCTCTCTCTCTCTTTCTTGTTCTCTTCTCTCCTGGCAAAAGTCCAGCTCGAAGCAATCCTGCGTATAGACTTTGTGCCACAGAGGGGCCAAGAGCGTCCTCGAGATCCTGGTAGAGAAAATTTTCTACCTCTGCTCGACGAAGAGAGTGCTCGACGAGAAGAGAATCATCACGACCGCAAGAACGTTCGGAAGTCATGCTCGGATAGAGCTCTCGTTGCTTTTCTCCACAGAAACTTCAGCTGTGTTCTCAGAAGATTTTCTGTTTTTTCTGTCCTCCGGCACACTTTTTGTTTTCTCTCCTCGTTTCTTTATTCTCTCTACAGGCCTGGTGGCCTGCGTTTTTTTTCTTTCGAATTCGCGAGAACCCGAAAGAAGGAGAAAGAGGATGAGGAAATTGGGACGGGACAAAAAGTGCAATTGAGGAAATAGAAATTCGTGATGAATTTTTTGAAACCTCAAGACGAGAAGGCCTCAAATTGTCTTTGTCAATGATCGCATTCGAGCTTTCAAGTAAAAAAATCATTCCCGACGGTGTCCTGCTGTGGTGCCGGCCGCTTTTCCCCTTAATATTTACCTTTTTCGTCATATCTTCTCTCTGCTTTTTTAAGCGTATTATGCATGACATTTGCGAAACGCGACGGGAGGCCTGATGGTGCTTCTTTCGAGACTCTATTTCTTTCTGTCAGTGTCTTCGAATGTGTGTATATGCGAAGGCCTCTTCTCGTACGAGTTGCTGCAGTTGAGCGCAGACGTAAGCTACCGCTTGATTTCTACGCTCAGATAACTCAATCCAAAACTCAACGCTATACACATGGTCGTTTTATTATCGCCGATGTTTTCCCTTGGTTCTCTTGGTATAAAAACATTTATTTTTTTTCTCCTCCATATGCCTTGAGTTCATCGAGATGATGCTCATCCTTACGGATATTGAGCAAGTGTGGCGATTGCCAAAACTTGTCGAGTCCGAGATTTAGTTTGGGAAAAAATTCATAGACAATCTGCCAAGGATTTTTCTTGTCGGACAGGAATAAATTCATGATCCTGAAGTTTCGATCGTTGAAATGCAACGAAATTCTGTTATTTCTTCGGCAGAGCCCATAATTATTATTGAATAATTGTTCCGGCCAATAAAACGATTCTCTCTTGCGACCAAAAAACTCAATCGACTCGAAAAATTGCCACGATTTTCAAAATTCAATAAATAAACAATAGAAAAAATGTTTTTCGTTGAATCTCAACGTTGCAAACTTCAGAGTCATAATAAATTCTGTTCAGTCGTGAATAAATGATCCTGAAGTTTCGATCGTTGAAATGCAACGAAATTCTTTTATTTCTGGAGCAGAGATCATAATTATTATTTAATATTTGGTCCAGCCAATAAAACAATTGTCTCTTGCGACGAAAAAACTCAATCGACTAGAAAAATTGGCATGATTTTCAAAATTCAATAAATAATCAACAGAAAAAATGTTTTTTGTTGAATCTCAACGTTGCAAACTTGAGAGGCATGTGAATAATTATATTTGTTTAAATGTACTGCAGCCCCAAGACTGCTCAAAAAGCCAGACAATTAAGACGCAGATTAACGAATAGAATCACGAGGAGCTGATTAAACGATTTCTTTTAATTCTTAAAGTCGTTATACCGTGTGCGCGGATTAATCTGCTTGGCTCTCTATTCGATCCCTGCGCATCTCTCTCAAGTGCCTCTCGACTTTTTATTTCTCTCCTTCTATCGTTGTTTTACCTTTGGCTTCTCTATAAATATCTCTCGGTGGAGCTTCTCCGCGGGTTGCACTCTGCTGTGGCGTGCCTGATTATTTAGGCAGCGAATGTTTAATCGAAGCATTGTATCGGTAGTCCTCCTCCTCAGCTCTTCGTACACCTCCCCGCATTTCTTCCCCCTCGACGGTCGCGCTTCATGTTTAAAGGCTCTCTCTCTTTCTCTCTTGTTTGTCCCCGTGTATGTTTCTCGCGGAGATGCTCTTCACCCTTTCCCTTCCGTTCCCTCATCGTCTTCTCCACTTGGCTGCTGCTGGCTCCTCTTCTTCTTTATACTTGTTGGTTTATTTGCTAGTGGCTGATACCTCATTACCGCGACAGATCCATCGATAAGGGCACCGTTCTCGGAAACACACAATGCGCCCCTCCTGCCTTTCGTAGCCTCTTCCTCTCCGCGGTGGGAGAGAGCCGCATTGCCACGGAGAGAGACTCTCTCTCTCTCTCTCTCTTGTTTCTTCCTTCTCTTGCATTTCGTCGTTGCCGCGCGCGTTGTCGTTGCGCGCCCGCGCGATATCCCTTCTTTTCTTCTTATTCTTGAGTTTGCTTCCTCTCTCTTTTTCTACTATTACGGCCTCTCCCTCATCCTATTCTCCTTCTCCTTTTATTGTCGCGTCTTGTTCATTTTCTTACCCCTCGCCACTTACTTAGGGTCGAGAGCTCTTGACTTGCGCGACTGTTATTTACCAAGAAAAGTAGATATCACACCGCCCCGTCGGCGCACTCACTAACGCTATTTACCTGATGCCTCGCCCGCGGTTCATCCGCGCTTTCTCTTCCTCTTCGTCCTGCACTTTTCTCCTTCTCCGCGCCCTGCTTCGTATCTTTTTTCCTTTGTTGGTTCCACATAATTCCATCCCCGGCGGTCAGACGCCGCGCGTATATCCACGTCGTATACTGTTATCTCCCCGAGAGATTCACTTCGGAAGAGAAGAGACTGAAGGAGGACAGAGCAGGACCCGCGAGAGAAAGCGCGGGATTACTTTTGCTCTTTCATCCAACGCGGACAGTTATTCTCTTTCCCCGTCCGCGGACACCCACCAAATTCTGTAACGATCACTCCATTCGATACCAGGATTCGAAGAAATCCTCGTGTGTCCGGAAAATTTGGCTAAACTCGAAAATATTATTCGTTTTCGGTTGCAACGTTGCAATGCATCGAAAAATATTGAATTTTAATAAAGATTCGTTCAATTTTCAATGTCATCCAAATTTTTCGAGCCGAGTTGCTTTCTGAATGGCAAAAATGGATCATTTTGTCATCGTAATTACATTCTGCATTTGAATAATGATTTTTGTCAAAGATAAAAATGAATTTCGTTGCATTTCAACAATGCAAACTTCAGAGTCATCCGGGCGTCCGGGAAATTTGGCTAAACTCGAAAATATTATTCGTTTTCGGTTGCAACGTTGGAATGCATCGAAAAATATTGAATTTTAATAAAGATTCGTTCAATTTTCAATGTTATCCAAATTTTTCGAGCCGATATGCTTTCTGAATGGCAAAAATGGATCATTTTGTCATCGTAATTACATTCTGCATTTGAATAATGATTTTTGTCAAAGATAAAAATGAATTTCGTTGCATTTCAACGATGCAAACTTCAGAGTCATCCGGGCGTCCGGGAAATTTGGCTAAACTCGAAAATATTATTCGTTTTCGGTTGCAACGTTGGAATGCATCAAGAAATATTGAATTTTATTGAAGGTTCGTTCAATTTTCAATGTCAAGCAAATTTTTCGAGCTGATATGCTTTTTGAATGGCAAAAATGGATCATTTTGTGATCGTAATTAGATTCTGCATTTGAATAATGATTTTTGTCAAAGATAAAAATGCATTTCGTTGCATTTCAACGATGCAAAGTTCAGAGTCATCCGGGCGCATACTCGCGGGGAGAATTGTGTACGTTTATACAATGTATGCAAAAACTTGAATGAGAATGCGGCGAGGTACTAAGATCATTGATGTCAGCGAATGTTATAATAGTTGAGGATCATCAATTATGGAGTAGGCGTTATACGTTTTTAATGCTCATCTCGTGAACACGTAAAGGCGGGGTTCCGTCCGAGCGCGCACCCATTCGAGTTTATTACCTCGATTAGGCAGACGATAATACTTATATAGACGATTTACAAAGAGAGTAAAAAATATCCATAGGTATACATAAATTATTGATGCGCGTATAAGAGATGAATGAATGATACGTATTTCTGGATTATCGAGCGTAGGCATGAACTCACACCCCCTAATTAACATACAATTTCTGTCATCATGCCTCGCGATCGTGCGCGCGCGCTTCCTTTTATTTCACGGGATAAACTCGCGGTGTGTTCTAGGCGCTCTCGATGTATACGCAACGCCATTAAATAGTTGGCACACTCTTCACGCAACACACACTCTGTCTCATTCACGTGTGAGCAGGCTCTGTATATCTCATGGAGAAAAGATCAGTGCTTCACATGCCCTCGGGGAGACTTACGGCACTCAAGCTTCGCTGCACACTCGGGACAAATTGTGCACACTGGATTTACATATCGCGAGAGAGAGTACATCCGCGAGAGCACACGCGGCCTTTCGCTCGCACGCGTATTTGTATTTATGTAACACGTACGTACTTCGTATATACAACAAACGATAAGAAAAACAGCATTGCACTACGCGCTCGTAACAACGTGATAATATATACTACAGGCTTTCTTAAGAAACACGAAGAGCGAGAGAGGGGGGGGGGGGTAAGGACGGCGAGATAGAAGAAGAAGAGTACGGGAGGAACAGGCAATCTTGTGACGCTAGTTAAAACATAAAATGTATAGCTATACACACACGCAGGCGTTCGAGACGAGAAATACACTGCACACACAAATATCCCGCGCGCAATAGATTTTTCACGTTGTTTTTTTTTTCGTTTTCTCGCGTTCTCTTTCTCACTTATTTCATCGCCCCGATGAATATCTCTCGGTATGTTTATAGCCGTTCTCTCGGCGGATATACGGCTGTCGAAAATTCAACAATCGTTGATGGTAGTAGCAGCGGAGTTTTGGCGAAGAGGCAATCGTGGATAAAAATAAAAGATAAGTAGTACATAATACAGGGGGAGGGGGGAGGGTAAAAAGGAAGAGTTGCTGCTGCGGGCTGTGTGCTCGATGCTGCGGAAAGGAGTAAAAGCACAGAGGCGAGGATGGAATATATCGAAGAGGACAGGCACCCCCCGTGGTTCGACGTACAAGTGCAGCTCGGCTAGCAGGCGGTTCAGAAAACTCTACGGTACCGTAGTCTCACTTACACGCATTCTCCCTCACCTCGACTCTTCTTCTTATCCCGATATACATGTGAGAGAATACGAGAGATACACTTGGCGAATTCATTCTGTTTCGAATCTTCTGTTAATGTTTGTGCGGTGGTAGGCGCGAGAGGGTGCATGCATTTGAGCGAAAAGATATTTTTCTCATTCTTTCTATCTCTCTTTCTTATTCATCCGAGAAACCGGGACCTCCTATTTATATGCAAGGGCGTGCGTGTGCGCGGCACAACAGAGCAGCATACACCGTCGGGCATACATAATTAATATTTAAACAAGGCAACATCGCAAGCCTCCCATTCGTCTCTCTCTTTTACCAAAGAAACAGAGAGAGATCTCCCATGAGCACCAGAGGAAATCGCCCGGCCGCCGGCACACCGAGCAGGCAAATCAGAATATATATTCATATATATACACATACCTGTGTATTGTATATTTATGTATGCCCTGTGTACTACTGAACTCTCACTACGCTCCAAGTTCCAGCCTAAAAACAAAAGGGAAACCGAACGAAACATAACCGAATAAAACAGCCTTTCATAACCCCCCAGCTCCTTTCCACTCTCCAGTCACTTTACACCTTTTCACAGGTGCACCGGTCGCTGCGCACGTTCGTACGAGCCGGAGTGAGAAAGAGAAAACGTCTAATTCGGCTTCTTATGCTCGCCATACAATATTTCGCCCGCGTGTCCGTTATAGATGAAAAATAAAAACGAACATCTGACGGGGAATCATTGGAAAAATTAGACTCGATTGGATTCGAGCCGAATTGGCCGACTTTCGATTTTTACCATTTTTCTATTTTATTGGGAATTTCGCTAGCCAATATGCCTCGGGGGGATGGAAAAATGATTGAACGAACGATTATAATCACGTTGGGAATTCTCCGTTACAATTTTATTTATCGATTCTGCCTGATATCGAAAGATACCTGGCAAAGGTCACACGCGAACGAGCTTTGGCTCAGACGCAGGGGATTGAACACCGCGCGAAAAAGTATGAGAGGGCGGAATAGACGCGAGAGCCAACCGAAAAGCCAACCTCATAAATATCCCCGGTCCAGACCATGAGTTTTGGCCTCTGACTGGAATCGCCGCGATCTGCTCCTCTCATTGCCTTCGTCTTTGTTTGAACTCTCTGGTTTATTATCTGTCTGTCACTTTCCTCGTTTTTGGGTAACAAAGTGCAAAATCGGCCTAACACTGATTAGGCTGCTGCTGCGGTGACTGTAATTTTGCTATGATTCGGCAAAAGGACAGGCATACGCAAGGGAAAAAGAGAACAATTGCGGCGAGGCAAGGAGAAGAGCGCAGTACGAAGGAGGCGGTTGAAAGGAGGAGAGGGCGGTAGTGTCGGGCAGTTTTACAGAAAACAACCGAGCTGATGTATAGCGTGGTCCCGACGTACAGGTAGATGGCTTCCACGCCCAGAAACGACCTCGAAACGTCTTCGATTCCCGCATTCCCTGCTGCCATCCTCCAATGAAGTTCCTTTGCATCTTGCTTCTCAATCGCCTTTTCTCTCTTTATCCGTTCCCTTTGTTTATTCTCGAAAGCGCTCTGCCCCCAATGAAACCAGCAACTTTTGGGCTAATGTGCTGCGCTCCATCTCCTCGCGCACCGCGGGTTCCCCTTTCCAAACTGGAAAACTTTTTTCTAGAGTCATTTTTCACCACATCTCGCTATACATGTAATTACTTGCTCCTCGATTCACGTCGTCGCTACAGCTATTATTAGTTTTTTTTTCTTGCCTCATCGTTCGTTCACACGGACGCCGCAAAGTTTCGATACAGACAATTTCACGTGACGCATTTCTAAGAGCAGTACGACGACGTGCTGCTGCACCAGACGAATCATTTCAATTCGCATTGAAATATGACGCGGCAATAACATTTGTCCTTTTCCTCAATGTTTCGGAGCAAAAGTTCAAGCTCGGGAAAAGCACCAGAGAACAGCAGCTCGTTAACGATCGGTTATATCCGAGGTACACTCACGAATTAGTGTGCCAGAAGCGCTTCGGGGCACACCTTACGTCACCGTGGGACTGCTGTCTCGCGGTCAACGCCAAGCTCACCTTTGCGCCGTCGGTGAGCGCCTCCAGAGCCGCACTCTCGAAAGAATAATCTACGAGAATGAAAAAAAAAAAACGATTGGGAAGGGGAGAGAGGGAGATGACATACTCGACATTGATCAATCGATCAATCTCGTACGTATCATCGGTGAATGACCGCGACGCTGGATATATACACTGAAAAGAACATTTTGTTGAAAAAGATCGATATTTTGTTGGACAAGTTCAACTAAACGTTTTTTCGAACAATCACGAAAATTTTGTCATTTCAGCAAAAAATATTCTGAAAAATCTTTTCGGAAAGGAAATTTTTGTCTTTCCAATCGTAAATTTTGCTGACAGTTCCGTTACAAATGAAAAATATTGTCGAAATAACGAAAATTTTGAAATTATCCCAAAATATTTAGTTCGCTGTATTCAACAAAATATCGGCGTTTTTTGACAAAATTGAATTTTCAGTGTAATAAATCTGCTGATACCACATGCGAATAGGAATTTGGTTTGACCAATATTGAGAATCGGTGCGTATCTCAATTTCCAACTGATTAAGGATTAGATTTGGCACCTTTTTGAAAAACCCTGAGCCTAGTCCTCAGAAAAATGAGAGTCTGGAGTAAGTTAGTTGGCTCAAGGATTATCAACGTCGTCTCTTTCCCGCGCGAGCATTTCATCGTTGCGTTATCGAAGAGTTTGTTCTGGCGTCGAGAGAAGATACAGCCTTTGTCTCTCTTTTTCACTCTCCCTCTCATTCTCCCTCCTAGCCGAGAGAGCTCAGCCATAGTCATCGCTGGTTCGAGCATAGTATGTAATTATCGTTGGAGGTACCTTCGGCAAGGATGAAGAAAAAAAAAGAAAAGGACATAGTGCTCAAACCACAAGAAGATGAAGAAAGAGCAAAAGAACGATGAAAGTATCATCTGCAACGTCATTGGGTCATGCCTTGACTTTGAATCTCACGCCGCTTGATGATTCCCGAGCTGAAAAGTGTGGTGATGTTGTCTCCCCGTCTTTCGCGTCTCATTCCAATGGATCTGAAAAAAGGAAGAAGAAAAATGTGAATAAAAAAGAAATATTTGAAGGCGGCGCGGGCAGGAGATGAAAATTGACGATATTTTTCGACGTGCGGCATTAAACTGTGCAGAGTTGCGAGCATAAAGCCATGCGACATGCGCTTTCTAAGAATTCGATAAAGCAGACAGCTGGCAATATTTTTTTGCCTTTATCATTTCCACGCAAACATGAAAATTGGCTGAAGCACGAGATAATGATTTCGTGGGAGGAACTCGAGGTTCGTGAGACACGATTTTTGCTCTCGTTTACGATCGCGTCGTAAGCTTTCTTAGAATTTCGAAATTATGTCAATTACAGAACAGTAGAAAGTGCATTAAGGGAGGAGAGCAAGTTACAGGTCCAACAGAGTCGTGTGTAGAGAAGCTATCATGTCCGCATGCGGGCGGGAGCGCTAATTTTTTCCTTCACATGTTGCGCGCGCTCGCAGATTTATCTGTTTTTCTTTTCTTCATCATCGCGCCGGGAAGATTAGTAATCACACAAGATTTGCCGACCGTCAGGGGAACAAGGGGCTGAAGACTACATCGGGGGGACATATAATGATGGAAACAATTGTGTCGATGGTGGGGAGAAAGAGAGTACGCCATTTTGTCGTGAGAAAAAGGTACGCGGAAGGGAAAACGCGTCTCTTACGCTCTCCCTTCTTTTCTCTCTCTCTCTCGGGCTCCCTGTGGATGTGTGCGGGACGATCAACGTAGAGTATAGAGCATGTATATATAAAGAACGGTTAAAAACCCGACGGAGAATGCAGGAAGGTCTAATTGTGAGAGTGGGGCGCCCATTACGGGGGCCGAAATTACAGGGCCTGGTAAGCCCCCCGACCACATCGCGCGTCCTTACCGCGCTCTCTGTAGAGAGAATAAGAGAGTCGCCGCCGGCTATCCTCTCTTTGTGTATCTATACTAGGACTACGCTGTGACTACAATTTTTTAACGCCATAGCCTTCATTGGTTTCTCTCAGTTCTGGCGTATTTCGCTCTTGGTCTCTGATGGCTCCTGTGGCTCTCCCACTAATACCGCACATTCCGAAAATGACCAGCAAACGTATTATCTCCCTTGGCTCTTGGCGGTTACATAGTCTTGTCATTTGGTCAATTGTCTAGTGTCCTGATTGGACCAACGTTTTTTTTTCATTCACTCGTTCCTCATTTTTTCCACAAACCTCCGCCACTTTTGCACACTCTTCAAAGTTCTAAGGAACATTGCGTGCAACTGCAACAAAACGAGGCACAATCTTTTCGTAGGAACCTTTGCGTTCGATTTTTTCTTGAATTTTCAGAAGAATATTTTCTCCCCGTCATTATATCATTTCGGAGGAACGATTTTTAGTTCATTTCACCGAATGAAATTACGAGTGGACTGCACGTTTTATTTTTCTCAATCGACAACATTTTGTCGAATTGTTGAAACAAGTTTATTGTGCGAATTGAAACAATTCGTAGCGTAGGACGTTGATGAAAAAAAAAACTGTTTTTACGTTCTCCGGAAATGTCGCACTTCGTCTTATACTTCAGATGTGCAGAAGGCAAGAGATAAGGATCAAAAATAAAGCGCTAGAGTGGGGGATGATGAGTGTGAATTCGACATATTTGCCGGACGTCGCATTCTCCGAGTGTCTCCGATCTGTCATTGAGAATGTTGACCGGCGAACTTGCTACCCTGTCACTGAATTCACGAGAGCGCCGCAGGACTATTAATCAGAGCACAAGTTTCTCGGTGGTCCCTTTAAACAGATTTAAAGAACGACGCACCGACAAAGAAAAGTTTTGCGCAAGAGAGAAAGAGAAAAAGGGAGTTGAAGAAAGCGAAGGGTCGTCCGCCTCCTTTCCTATATATGCTCTATCTCCGCGCATAACGTTCTTCAAAAAATCTCTGCCTTGTTCGACCAGAGGGCTCGACTATACATTTCTACGCCTTCTCATAGCCGCGCGTTCACGTTGGAATAGAAACCCCGTGCGAAAACTACAATTCTTCGGTTCTCCCCAAACTTTTTTCGCATTCCGGAACAAAATATATGTATATTTTGAACCAACGAAATCATAAGCTATCCATCATACCGAAGAATTGCAGTAAATTTTTCGTACCTCGGAAACTGATCCAGCGATTATTCAAATTATCTCATTTAATAATGAGATTATTTATAATAATCTTATCCAATGAAATAAATTATAAAACAATCTAATCCAAATAAAATGAATGAAATAAATTATTATCAAATAAATTTAATAATAAGATAATAATTTATTTCATTTATTTTATTTGGATAAGATTATTTTATAATTTATTTTATTAATTTAATTAATTATTTCATAATTAATTATTCATTTAATTAATTAATTTTATTTATTCAATAATCTTATTATTAAATAAGATTAAAGTAATTTTATTATCAAACAACATTATTTATCTTATTTAATAATAAGATTATTTATTATTCAAGAGATCGCCCTATACAAATTTGCTTTACGGAGACGGACCGTACCGCCACTATATATGATCCTCCTTATAAAAAATCTGTCGATTAAAAGTTCATGGACAATCGAACATCAATTAGATAGTCTTTGGGTCACTTGTTTTATTTTCTCATTATTCGCACCGTAATTGATCGTTAAATCACACGCAGGCGAGTTAGCATTGCGAAAAGAGTTCTCGTTTTGATCCACATGCAGATGTCGTTGAGTCTGACCACGAGTCGCGGGGATTCAAAAAATGTCATTTTTCTCACGATAGTTTTATAATTGTCTCAAATATGGTTGAAAAATATTGAAAAAGGTTTTTGTTGCGTTTTTGTGCCTATTCGTTAACGGCAGCGTTATGGGGGAATTTTTCTTCGTGTTTATGTATAAAATAAAAAGGAAAGGAATGAGGAGAAATTGCAACGAGTTGTACCTCGGAATTAATATCATTTTTGGAATTATTATTATCCTTAATGATTATGGGAAAATATTTTTTTCTTTAGGTTTTTTTTACCGCGTGCAAGGGATACGAGCGTTATATTTCTTAATATTTTGTTTGATATCGGTTGGCGAAAGAGAGACGGATATAATCGATCTATAGGTTTTTTGGAGGAGATTGCTGGCAAAGTGGCTTTCTCGCAAAATCTATCGGGGCGATCCTAATCATTGAGGGGAACAAGTTGGCTGCTGATGATGCTGGCCGCGCGAGAAAATTGCTCTTGGGACGAGCGCAAAACAGCTTTTGGCCAGGTATATATGACACAGAGCCTGGCGATTATTTTTTCACGAAAATTAGACGCTCATTAAACGAAGCTCTCGAGGGTATTTTTATTTTTCGTTGTTTTCCGTTCTTTAAGATTTTTTCTTTTGTTTTTCCTGGAGAGGAGGGAAAGGGTCGGGAAGGTTCATGAGTAGGAGGTAGAATAAGAGGATTGCGACTATGGTGTGGGTTTCATGGCGCCTCCGCAGCCACAAAAGTGAGAGTAACAAGAGAGGGAGAGAACGAGGGAGAGAGACAGAGAAAGTTCGGCACTAAACGCATCATTACGGGTGGCCGGCCTTAGGGGTGGACCACCGGATAATTTAAGGCATTAAAATTTCTTACTTCGCCAGCGCGAGAGAGCGAGCGAGAACAGCTTCCCGCGCGACGACATACGATAATCCTTATAATTCTCCTGTTCCACGGACAGGATCGCGCGTCGCGAGATGTAGTCGTTTAGCTTATTCAGAAATGGCCATTTACCTTGGCCAAGATGTTCCGAGACAACTATGAGAGGCAAAGTTTCATATTCTCGTGTATCCCTCCAAGAAGCGACTGTTTTGAGATCACAAATTCAATCCCGCGTAGAATTCGACACAACCTTCGTTTGTTTTTTTTTCCACATCCAGTATTTTACGAAGATTTTTTTTTTTTTTTATTAAAAATAGGAACATGAATGTGGTGAATCGTAGTGCACGTTAGCAATAAGACCGGGTGCGAAATAAGGAGCGAGAAATTATAACCGAGAAGCTTTGTCGAGTTGTCCCGCATCTCCCGCCGGGATCGACTTATTAATCTCCGGTGGTGGTAATTGCAACCGAGAGAGCCGTGTATGTCGAAGCTTCGCTACTCATTCTCGCATTCTATGTACATATATTGATACGAACGTACATAGAATATAGCCAAGTTGCTTCTCCCTTTTCAGTCTTTGCTCTTAATTATTCGTGGCTGCATGCTCTCCAGTTTTTCCGCTGCCTTAACGTTTTTTCCTCTTTTCTCAATTCGTTACTCTCATATTTCTGTAGGATTCTCTGATTCATCCAAGTACATATTTGCCTTTTTATCTTGCTGGTGCTCCTGACCACTGCTTCACAGCTTTTCTTTATTTTTCATCTCTGCCTTCTCTCATTGCTCTTTTCGAGTCTTCATGCTCGAACGAGTACAAGCTCACTGACCAACCATACAAGAATCTTCTCGACAAACTTGTCGCTTTATTGTACATGTGTTTTACAACGGAGCTGAGAATCTTTGTGTTGATTGGCCAGGCACATTGCTTATCTTGTGCTGCTGCTGCGGATACAAATGATGGCGACATTAATGATAGGGAAATGCTTGGATTAAAACTTTCAATTTTTCATTGACATGGATTAATTAGAAAAAGTTGATAATCGTTTAATCAAAATACAATTATTCGATGACTTTGAAGTTTGCATCGTTGGAATGCAACGAAATTCATTTTTATCTTTGACCGAAATAATAATTCAAATGCAGAATGTAATTACGATGATGAAATGATCAATTTTTGCCATTCGAAAAGCATATTGGCTCGGAAAATTTGGATGACATTAAAAATTGAACGAATCTTCAATAAAATTCAATATTTTTCGATGCATTCAACGTTGCAAACTTCAGCATCATAGTTGATAATCGTTTAATCAAAATACAATTATTCGATGACTTTGAAGTTGGCATCGTTGAAATGCAACGAAATTCATTTTTATCTTTGACCGAAATAATAATTCAAATGCAGAATGTAATTACGATGATAAAATGATCAATTTTTGCCATTCGAAAACCATATTGGCTCGAAAAATTTGGATGCTATTAAAAATTGAACGAATCTTCAATAAAATTCAATATTTTTCGATGCATTCTAACGTTGCAAACTTCAGCATCATATTATTCGGTCGAATCGCTTCATATTTCGAAACGCGATTCGTTCCGATCAAAAGAGAGATTTTGGAATAAGGAATGCAAATTGATTTGATTAGGATTATTCTTGCTCCCTGCCATTCATGAGATTTCTGATGAGTGGTCGAAAAATAAGGAAGAAGAAAAAAAAAGACATATCTCAGTAATCCAATCGCCGCAACGAGCTCGAGTCAAAAAACGTGATTAATGACGGAGATTGATGACGGTATATCGAAACTCTTCAGGAAACTGAAGGCACTGGCTGGTAGAGCAATCATCGACACTTTTGCGTATGGAAAATTTATATATGTAATGTGTTATACGTCACTCGTTACGAAGCGAGATTGCTTCTTGGGAAATATTTCTTAATTACTCAACGACCATACGGAGATCGTTGGAGCTGCAAAGAAGCGATTTTTTTCCTTACGCGATCGATGGTAAATTAATTACGAGCCTGCACATTATTTGGACGTCATGGCTTGGGTGACCCATCGTTTTTCTCTTTCCTGCAGTGTGATTCTCAAAACATATACATTTCGTTTCATTTGGCATAGAGTACGTCGACAGTTTCGAGTTCTTTTGCCTTCAGGTTCTCATTTCCACGTCAGAACAACTTTCGACTTGAGTGCCACATATCCACGTTTGCCTCAGTAATTACCAGCTGAAGTAATTCGGGCCCAAGAATTGACGCGTACGTCGCTCGTGCAAAAAGGCTTTCTTCTCTGTCGAAAAAAGTTTTTTCTAAGCAACTGTTATGTCCAGTTCTTTTTAGTTGCGAGTGTGTTAATTCTGTCAATATTGTGGCTTCGTGTGCGCATGGCGAAATTAGCATCGACATGTGTGTACGCCGCCGTTTTTTTCAGTTATCAAGACTCTCGGGAACTCTTTGTCCGCGGCGTTCGTTCATCGACGTCTCTATTTCTGTGGAACGGCAAATCGTCGGCTCCTTGTGTACTTTTTTTTTTTTTTTCAAAACCCTGCAATCACAGCGTTCGTTTCTTCGATGTTTTATATGTATATAATTTATAACATATATGTATGGAGAATTGTAACGTTGTGATGATTATTCGTTCACATTCGCATGCGCGTTTGGTGTGTCTGTATGGAACGATATAACGAGCGGTACACAGGCCATGCTCATTAAGATACCGAGAGCCCTAATTATCATTAACGACGCGGAGTCTGGTACAATGAAGCGTGGATTAGGCCCGGGTTGAATCTTCGACACCAGTACTTAAGTTTTTAATTTTTCTCATGATTGTTCGATCAATTTTCATTAAAGGTCATACAGTTCTTTGGGGTATTATCGCTTCTGGATATTATAAGCGTCTCGCACGTTTGTAAGAACATTTATAAGGATGAGGCGCTCGCAGGAGGTTCGACGTTTTTTTAAAATATCTCGAAAGAGCTGTTGACACGATTGGCTGTCGCGTACTTTGTTGAAGCTTTGAGTGGGAGCTTTTTTGACGCGATTAAACGCGCCAGGCGGTAAGTTACTTTTTCCTCAACGTCTCTCTTCATCTTCTTCAACGAGTATTAAGTTTGCTTGGTCTTTGCGAGTGTCCAGCTTGATTCTCGCGGCTGCTTTCCGGTACGAAGGATCGCGAGGTCTGGTACGCGGGCAAAAAGGTGAAGAAAGAGAAAAAGAAAGAGTGTGCGCGAGAGAAAGAAGGCATACCACACGCTTTTGGTGTGCTCCCGTTCGTTCGAATAAATCCGGGCCCTCTCATAAATTGCGGCGCAGTAGCATTAAAGTGAAAATAATGTATGAAATTTGCCTTTTGATCATTTTGTCGGCCGGGGGCGGGTTGGCTTCTGCGCTTCTTCTTTTCCTCACCGTCGGAGATTGAACCTCTCACTCTTTTTCTCCGCGCTTTCCATCTTCCACTATATGTTGCTTTGTTCTTTTCATTCCTTTCTCTCTCCTCTCTCTCTCTCTCTCTCTTCAGCCTCTTCCACCTTCTTTCTTGTTTTCTCTTTCGCTTACTTTCGTTTCGTGACTCGTGAAGGAGCATCAGCAGAACAAACTATACCGGTCAAAACGGCAGCAGCAGCAGCAGCGCGCGCGCGTTACCTTTGCCCGCGGCTTTCCTCGCGCCCGCACGTGGCCTTCACGACCAGGGTTCTCCTTTACCAACCCTACTCATCTTCTCTCTTCTCACATATTTTTACATTCTTCTCCGTAAATACGGCATTGATGTCCTTCTTTTTGTCCAATCACCCCGCGCGTCAAGATGCTCCATTTTTTTCTCAACAACCGCGTCGCGTTTTTGGACTTTTTAATTGATTTTATGTGTATAGAAAAAATTGTAAGAACATAAAAGCATCGACTGTAAATCTCTAACGCAGCAAACCGACGTTAACGACTGCTTCGCATAATCAAGAGCCACAAATTTCAAATCGTCTGTCCATTGATTTGCTGCTGAAAATTGTATGTTTATATATATTGACGGATCTTTAATCCTCTCGTGCTTTACGAGGCTCACAGCACACTTTCTCTGTGCGCGCGTGGGCTCCCGCGTGTGGCTGATCTTCTGATTACTTTTCTCTCGTCTTATTTATTCATTTCCTTTCTTCTTTTTCTTTTACTCTGTTATAAGTGCGTGTGCGCGGCGTCCATGATGCAGCAATGCGACAAAGCACGCGCGTGCATCCCGAGGAATGTACGCGCGCGAGCTCTTCAGACGCAACACACACTCGCTGCTTCCATGGGACGTCACAATCCTCTTCGGTATATGCCCGATTCTGTATTTCCTTCTCGCTCACTTTCGCACTCTTTCATTTTCTTTCTCGCTCTTTCCTCTCGCCATTCTCTGCCTTTTTATTTCGCGCCTGTCTTCAAAGTCCAAACTCGTTGACGTTTCTTTATGTTTTGTTGCATTGTGTCAGTTTCCCCGCGTCAACTCTCATACCGTGCGCACTTGAACGCCGTCAATTTGCGTTTCGAGACTGAATGATCGATGCAGAAAGTTAAATATTTCTTCAAACAGAGACTTTCGAGAGATTTGTCACACGGAGTATTGGGGAGTGAAGATCAGACAAAAAACGTCTCAGATGAAACGATATAATTTCTTCGTCAAGATCCTGAGAAACCCTCGTGGTTTGCTTTTTTTTTTTTTTTACCGAACATATTGGGTGTTGCGTGGATGAAATTTTTGCGCGTATTTCTCGCACCTATCCGCGCTTATCGGACACAGCCACAATTAATACCAACGTTTTCTCTGCGCGGATCGTTTAACGCATTTGGCCAACAGGAGCTCAATCCTTATCCCATCTTTCACAACTTGTCTCTCGCTGCCCCTCTTTCTCGCTCGCTATCGCTTCTCGCGACGACATAGGAATTCCGATCAACCCTCAACTTTCTTTTTTCCACGCGATCCTTTGGCCATTGATGCATACTAATGATCTCGGCATCATTTTGCTTTTTATCTCGGAATCCCAAATTCCCTGCCCACGAATATTTCTACCCGGCATAAAACTACCGGCGAATTTCGACTCGATTTATACAACAAAACCTCGTTGTTGTATAAAACGTGAGAATTATCACTGGCATTACACTGAAAATTCAATTTCGTCAAAAAACGTCGATATTTTGTTGAATACAGCGAACTAAATATTTTGGGATAATTTGAAAATTTTCGTTTATTTCGACAATATTTTTCATTGTAACGGAACTGTCCAGAAAATTTACGATTGGAATGACAAAAATTTACTTTCCGAAAAGATTTTCCAGAATGTTTTTTGCTGAAATGACAAAATTTTTGTGATTTTTCGAAAAAACGTTTGGTTGAACGTATCCAACAAAATATTGATCTTTTTCAACAAAAATTAAAAGCATCAAATTCCATTGTCCTGTGTTTCTCATTTCCTGACAAGATATATTTTTATTGCCAAACACACAGTACGTTATAAATTGTTACAAGTCACATTTCTCGCTTGTATCATTCGCCCAGTACACCAGTTCGCTCGCTTGTATCCCGGCGTGGTCGTTCATTCGACTCTCTCTCCCTCTCTCTCTCGTAATAACACGCGTGCGCGGGCGCGTTCTTGACTCGCAATTAGTATTGGCATAGGCGTGTGTTTATCTCAGTAGGAGCTGTGACGTTCGAATATGCAGTGGCATCGCACTGCATGCAGTACACATTCTTGTTTCTGCAGCTGCAACACACCGCGTAGTCACTCTTTGCTGCTGAGAGGAGAAAAAAAAAACAAACGAAAAAAATGAGCACAAAAGAAGAAAAAATGGAAAAGTAGCTGCGAAGATCTCGACGGCGCGAGCACAAGAGACACGAGAGACGATTAAATGTATACCGCGAGAGTGTAAAACTGCGATACATACCAGTTGGGCCTATAAAACCCGAGCGAGCTTTTATCCTGTGTACGCACAGCAAATGAGAGCAAGTGAGCGACTAATGCACCGCAACGTATCCACGTTCGTATTTATGCAGATGTATACATATATATATATAGAGCTATACACGAAGCATAATTTACTAGTCGATATTAATTATGCTCAGCGGCGTTAATAGATCGATTTATCGCTCACGCGGACCGCAGCTCGCAGATCGTGTATACACACACGCATAAACCAACTCGGAACGCGAAAGAAATCCGAGTAAGGAGATGGAGAGACAGCCAAAGATGGAAGGCTAGATTGCTACGACTCGCTTTTCATTCACCTAATAAGAATTCCGCGTCTGGTTACTGTAATCTGCGCGCAATAAGCCAGTTATCATTTTTATTTCCGTCCCCAGCTTTATTTTATGTTAATCTGTTTTTCATTTACACGGGATGTCCGGCAAGCCGCGGGATATCTGCTCGATTTTTTTTTCAGAAATGTGTGCAGTTGTCAAAAAAATGTTTTCAATGAGAGTTCCATTGGCCTGATAAATTGATTGAACAGTAAAAAATCCACCGGAAATTCAACGGAAATCCCTTTTTTTTCGAGGGTATTCTCGAAATCATTAGCGTGTCAAAAAAAAATGCATCGATAGTCGTTCTGGCTCGCCTCCGTATGACGTTGAAGTTTGCATCGTTGGAATGCGACGAAATTCCATTTTTTCTGTAGCGATGATTATTATCAAAATGCAGAATGTAATTATGATGATAAAACGATTGATTTTCGCGACCCAAAAAGTAAATGAGCTCGAAAAATTTGGATAATTTTGAAAATTAAACAAATCATGAATAAAAATAAATATTTTTCGTTGCATTCCAACGTTGCAAACTTCAGCGTCATTCGCCCCGTACCGTCTATCGCCTCGTTCTCCCGACGACCATAAAAATATTCGCTTCTGCTCGATGATTTCTCCCATTTTGAGTGAATTGAATATTTTCTGCTAAACCAAAATTCCAACCAATTTGAAACGCCTACTAATTAATGAAAACCACTATACGTTCGCGGTATTTATCCGATGTCGTTGTCGAAATGTTAGCAGAAAGATACATGATTAACTCGGCTGGTGACCTTATTTTTATAGCCTCTCAACGAAACATCCGAATACAAGGAAGCTGCGATTCCCTGCTCAAATTATTCAAACGCTTAGAACTCCTGATAAATGCTCAAGTCGAAAAAAAAAACAAACATGAATCACAAATTTTCTGCTTTCAAATGTGGAATCTGAATTTGCAACCAAAACTGGAGTCCTTTCTAATTTCAATGTCATCCTTTCCACATGATCAACATTTTTACGGGATTCCATGAGAAAAACAGTTGCTGAGCGAATTCTCAAATACACGCATCATTGTTTTGTATGAAAAAAAAAGAAAACGTTAAAAAATCATATCAATAGAAACGGAAAACTTTCCGGAAAAAGGTTCACACGTGGCCTCGTACGCACGCGGAGATGTGTTGGTCGGGGAAATCAAGCGTTTATGATTTTTGATTATTTTTTATTATTCGATGTAATAAATTATGCAGTAAGCATGAAAACACATAATCCATGATGGATGTAAACAATATATATGGGAAGGAACGCGCGGAGAAGCTCAAAGCCGATGAAATTTTGTTCGTCCCCCTTGGAGAGTACGAAGCTGTGTCTAATGCAGGATGTCCGATAGCGCGAGCGATAGAGAGTGAAGAAGAGACGATATTTCATGTGTATCTATATATGTGTGCGCATGAGAGCTGACGAAGAGACGAGAATTGATGAGCGTGTATAGAAGAGACGATCCGGGCCTCCCCAAATCGTGCGTCCAAAGCGATCAACCTGATCGAGCGTAAATATCACGCACACCTTACAGCCATATGCGAAGACTCGTGAGTCGTGCCCGACGACACCAAATGTATTTTTCGAAGCAGCATATCTCGCTGGGCGATCCTTCACGTCCTACATTATTGTCAGCTAGAAAGGACATATGACACTCCTGATTCGATCCTACGACATTTTTATTTATCTCTGAAGCTCTTCTAAGAGTCTTGCATTTCCAATGCAGAGTTTATCCATCAAATTCGATAACGCTTCGCACTTTATCATTGCAGCCAGTTCCACCCGTTAGAATTGAAGAACAAAACTCACAATCCACCGTCGATCGATATTTAAGGAGGTTCCGCTATGTCGCAGGGAATAACGAATTAAGCGAGGCACAATTCCCAAGAAAAAATGACGATCTGCTTTTCGTTTAGCAAGCGATCCGTCGCCAAACTCCTAAAACTCGAGCATTCTGTCGGTTTTAACTAGAAACCCTCCAAACATTCGTTGACCCCACTATTTTTTGATTGATTCGGAACCCTTAGAGTTTTTTTTTTTTGTAAATTGAGATTTTAATACGCGTTTTATCTAATCGCGAAGTTTTTTAATATTTTTCTGATTTCATAAGGGTAAGAAATTTCCGTAAAGCCAATGTTAAATCACGTGACTTTTGACTTTGAAAATATGTAGTAAAACTTTGTTGACCTAGGATGATTTTGAAAGAGATTCAAGTTTGCTGCCTAAATAACAACATATTCCGTTTTCAGATTTTAATCTAATTATCGCTCTACTAACGGAAACTCCTTAAAAAATGAGATGTTCCGAGCATTCTGTCGATTTTAACCAGAAATATCTCCTCCAAACATTCGTTGACCTCACTATTTTTTCATTGATTCGGATCCCTTGGAGTTTTTTTTTATAAATTGTGATTTTAATACGCGTTTTATCTACTCGCGAAATATTTTGAATATTTTTTGATTTCATAAGGGTAAGAAATTTCCGTAAAGCCAATGTTAAATCAAGTGACTTTCGACTTGGAAAATATGTAGTAAAACTTTGTTGACCTAGGATGATTTTGAAAGAGATTCAGGTTTGCTGCCTAAATAACAACATATTCCGTTTTCAGATTTTAATCTAATTATTGCTCTACTAACGAAACCTCCTTAAATATTCGATTTTTAACTTTCGACGTTTCGTAGCGTTTCTGGGTGTTTCTTTTCCATGAAGCATAAGAAAAAGCATCAGTAGAAAAACGTTGAAGCTTCCAGGTGTGTCGAATAAATGCCACATCGAAAAATTCCAAAGTGCATTCAGGATTGTTCCTCAGATAAAAAACACATGCAATTCACACGAATCGAAGGTTATATTCTTTACAATTTGAAATTGACGTGCAGTATAAGTTCCAAATAGTTGTGTCAGCGAGTTTATAGACGTAGAGATGGAAGTGCAGGTTTGCCCTAACAACTATGTATAAAGGAAATTAGGCAGTAACTGATGAAGCATTTACGAGACTCACGCGTTTACAACACCTGGAGCAGGTATCTGGTTAAAAGATCTCACCTGAACAAGCGGTTGTATATTCATAAATCGAAATCTCGTTAACCGACGAAATAAATTCATAGGATTGGGGTAAGGCCTCAAATGGACATTGCCATCAATAATAAAATGCATATTAAATCGATTTATGGAATAAGGCAAAATGGCATGAGAAAATGGTGCATTGTATAAGATTCTGGGTAACGTAACACCTCGCCAAGAACTTACGTGGGACCGTTACCAAGAAGTGTCGAGAATCGTAGAAGTTACCTGACCACAGTTCTCCCTGCTCATATGAAAACATTCACAAACACACACGCACGAACACACGAAATGTGTGTGAACGAAGTAGCATAGAAAATGATCATCATCCTGTTGGGAATTCAATACCGAGCCAGGTCTAACGTAGCAGTCTAGTAAGATCCAGTCGCAGAGACGAAGTAGAAGAAGAAAAAAAGGATCGGAAAAAAAGGGACGGTTCGAACACACGTATAAAGGAAGAGATGTATCGAACGACTGAAAAGTTGAAAGCAGCGAGTTAGCACCCAAGTGTTAGTTGGCTACTTCATTGCTGTTGAAAGAGTTGCCGATACTCGCGCGCGTGGACGTCCCGGAGTGCGGACTCTTTAGAAAAAATAGATTTATCTGGCCGATTATATGCATAAACGTGAGCATAAACTTGTGAAATGTTTTCTTCAGTGCTGCACATTATCAAACATCAATGCAGTAAAAATCGAATTAATTTGAGAAAAAATCGTTGGAGATTCGCCATCTTCTCGTTTTTCGTATCAACCTGCAACGATTCTTTGGTCGTTGGCGCGTGGGCGGCCAGGATTTTGTCGTAAAATCTCCACTCTGTCTAGAAGCCGTAAAATTTACCGGTCTCTGCATCTTATATAGAATCCCATGTTGTTCGCGTGAAAAAATCTTTCATCGCGTTTTATTTGTCTCCGATCTTTGACAACGAGCTCTTAATCGCTAATTCACTTGGAATTTTGTAAAAACGATTCTAAATTCCGCTGGGAAAACAATTTTGGATGGCTTTTATTTCCTGAAACGACGCAGTCTCGGAGTCACGTCCGTACTGGAGCCTGAGCAAATAGTACGAAGACACGTATATGCATAGAGGAAAGAAGATGCCTCGAAAATACGTGGCATAAGCGGAGAAACTTTGAATCATCGCGAAATCCGTTGCCCCGCAAAGAGTTCAGTCAGAACAGCCGCCGCGTTAACGATGAGACGCTTTTCTCATATTTGTCAGACCCGGCGACGATATGGACCTCAAATATTTGGGCTTTCAAGATTTATTTGAAAAGGTTGAGACCCGACGTCGGGTCAGAAAAAGACAAACAGACGAGAGGAAGAGGGATAAATAAAATGTGAAGCCCAGGCTGAGAGAAAATACGAGTTCATGCCGCATGGTTTCCTATGAGGGTGTTCGCGATGGACCATCTTTACTTTCCCATACGTCTTTTTCTCTCTCATTAGCCGCTATCCGCATCCACCTCTGATCAACTTTTGCATTTACAGCACGTGTCTGTTTGCTCTTTCCCTATTGGTCCATCATTTTCCCATACATTCGTGACTTTTGACACTCACACATTCGGGAAATACGACACTTTTCCGCGGATTGTTGTTTTTTGTGCACTGAAAAGAAAATTTTGTTGAAAAAGATCGATATTTTGTTGGATACGTTCAACTAAACGTTTTTTCGAAAAATCACAAAAATTTTGTCATTTCAGCAAAAAACATTCTGGAAAATCTTTTCGGGAAGTAAATTTTTGTCATTCCAATCGTAAATTTTGCTGACAGTTCCGTTACAAATGAAAAATATTGTCGAAATAACGAAAATTTTGAAATTATCTCAAAATATTTAGTTCGCTGTATTCAACAAAATATCGACGTTTTTTGACAGAATTGAATTTTTAGTGCGTGCGTTCTTGATTTTTCCATACGTCCGAGTGCTTCAGCGTTTTTCCATTCGCTCCCTGCTGCTACACGTAGTCGTAAACGGTCAACGTGAGATAATGAGAGATGAGGCAGAAGAAAAAAAGATTTATGCAGTTATTTCGAATGCGGCGTAAATATTAATGATAAAGATTCCGAGGGACGGATGCGGGGGGGGGGGATAATTAATCCATTAATTGCGCACAAGAGTCTATAATTGATTCGCAATCATACCGCCGTTATCATTAAATCCTCCTCATCTTTTCTCCCCTGATAGGCTCCCGCTTCCTATTCGCTGTCGTTGATGTTTCGTTTTCTTGTGCAGCTTCAGCGGTTTTCGTTGTTTCTTTTTTATTATTGAAATCTCTGAGCATTTGGCCTGTTTAATTTCCTATCGATGTGCACTATCCGTGGCGAACGAGATGAAAGGATAGAATCGCGACAAAAATAGACGATCCATTAATTCTGTAAGGCGTTTACATGTAGTGGATTGGCAATCGTACCGTTATTTCTATCTGCTTAATCGTTTTCGTCTTTTCGTTTCTCGCGAGCGCGCAAACTCTCCAGCATCTTCGTCGTCCTCTCTCGCTATCTCGGTTCTGCCTCATTTCTGCGAGCTCATTTCTTCTCGCGGGTTCGCTTATACGCACGTGCATTATATAAATATAGAAAATATACCCCTTATGCCCGAGAACGTTGAGTTTATATACATATAGATTTCTTTTTGTCGTATCGTCATGTTTTTTCTCGCAAGCACGCGGTTACCGCTTCTGCTTCTCTCTCTCTCTCTCTCGGTATGGCTCTCTCTCGTTGTGGCTTCCATCATATCGAAGCATGCAGGAGAACCACGCCTTCCCCTCTGCCTTCCCTTGCCGATCCTATCGCGCTCTCGTATCTCCGTCTCTCTCTCTCTCTCTCGCTCTCGCTCTCTCTCTTTCGCCCTCTATCCCTTCGCTCATGATTCCTTTTCGCCCGATCTCTCTTTCTCTGCGTATTCTACCTACCCCTCGTTTAATTATCTTTGCGCTGATTGGTAGCGAAGAATTTCACGTCGGGTAATTTTGATCCCTTCTCGCCGCGCACTCTTGACGCGGCTCCTTCTCGATCGCGAACCGCGATTCCCTCTCGCTTGCTCTCCCGCGAAATTCCCTATTCGCGGGGCTATTATATACAGGTTCTTTGAGCTCTTATCTCTCTCACTGCAATCTCGCTAATATTATATCAACGCAAGAGCGCGCACTCTCCTTCGCTCTCGTCCGTTGGTTCGGAAAGATGGAGAAAGAGAAAAGGAGACGCGAAAGAGAGCTTGACTCTGAAAAGGTGCCCGTTTACCGCTACTATCATCCGCGGGCTGCCTCTTCCTCTCGCTTACTTACTTTTTACCCTCTATATTCGAACTTTATAGATTCGTTATATTCGCCAAAACGTATATGCACGTTTATATATACACAAGCTTATCGCTACGCATGCATGCAAATCTTTATGGCTTTTGAATCGAACGGTTGCCGTTATTAGCTCGACCATTAATTTATTCAACCATTCCTTTCTACCTCCCTAGCTGCATGACCCCCAATCCCTATGCATATATTTATCCGTACAACTAAATATATCGATGTGCACATCTCAGCTTTGCTAATATCGCTAAGAAATATTCTGTGTAGTGGGATGTCCGGGGTATATGGTCAGTTAATCGTATATATACGAAAACACGCGCAGATACTTATTATTACTATATACGATTGCGCATCATGAACATCAGCCTATCGTGGGCTCTTTCATGGATGTATACTCCACGCTATACTTATTCATACACGCTAGAACTTCACTACACTCCGAGAGTCCCTCCCACAAGCTATTCCATCGTGATTTACAAGCGGCAAAAGAGCTAGAACTCAACCGGAACCACACAGGCCTGTGATAATCCTTCGCACGCGCAACGCGCTATGCGTATGCATGGCTTTTCATCGTGTGTGCGTTGCTGTTATAAAATACGCAGGTGCAACGTAGGCTCTGCACTGGGAAACTTCTGTTGCAAGCAACTTAAAAAATGACGAATAATCGGCGTGTTAATTAGTTCAGTATAAAAGATATTGCATACATGATCGAATCCTACGCAAGCTTCTCGACGATCTTGTCTATTCACCTGATTTGTGCGTGGAATATGATTAATGCTTTTATGCACGGCCGTCCTCTTTATTGATCGTGGTTTCTGTGCATGTACGTGATGGCCAGAGACACAATTGTCTTTGAAGTACAATGAAGAGGGTAATTGCAAGTTTCGAGATGAAAATTTTTCCTGCTTCGATGCTGCGTAGAGAAAATAAATTATCAAGGATTCGACAGTTATGTCAATCGCGCAAGAAAATTGAACTGTTGGAGGGAAAAAACATTAGCTCGCGTGTTGGTCGGCCGATCTTAACACAGATATAAATAACCGGTAAGTGTAAAACGGATCGTGAATAGAGAAATGTTGTCTAGAGTTTCTGACAGCTTAGAGATCGCGCGAGTTTACACGGAACGAGTCAGCAAAGAAGAAAAAGCCCGCGAGAGAGATGAAACGACGATCCACAGCAGCAACTAGTAATTACTCGTAATAAATCATTATTCCATCATTATTGTTTAATTACAATCAGGAATCGAGTCCTGAATATTGATTAAAGTCATCCACCGCGAACCAGAGAGAAAGAGCAGACAAGATGTCACGTATGGGAATTCTTTACCAACAAGATTATCAGAGCTTTCAATTTTTCGTCGTTCGGTATTCGCGAGCCTTCTTTAAAATCCTCTCGAATCTACGACGCACTCAGTATCCCCGCGATCGTTTCATGGTGCGCTCACGCAGAGCTATTTCTTCTCATCTCGCCAATTCATTCAATTTTTTCTCGCTGCGTGTACAACATTTTTCTCCACATTCCAAATGACGAGATAATGACAAAGCTCGCGTTGATAAAAGACTGAAAGGATGAGAGGAACAAGGAAAAAACGGACCACTCGAGCTCCTAGATCAAGAGGAAAAAAACGGGAATAAAACGTTTATACGTACTTATATATAATTTTGATATGTATATATATAAGTATAGAAACCTTCCGGGGTATATAATACGCGCGTTGGAGAAAAGAGAGTAAAGGAAGCGAGAACGAGCAGCCTATAGATCCAATCAGGCATTGCCTCTCATAATTCTCTGTTGTAATTATTGCAGAGGGCTCTTAGAGGGCCTTTCGCAAAGCTACCTCGTTGCTTAACCTCGTCTTGCAGGTACGGTCGGAGCGATCCTCTTATTTTATTGATTAAATTGTTATTACGTTACCTATACGCGTGTGGAAATTGCGTGTGTTTGTAGATACGGCTGAGGTATGTCTGTGTGTGTGTGCTTTAAGAGGTCCATGTCCGATAACGGGCTCTGCTGTATACGCGATTTACGAGATTCGATACACGGATGAAGAACTTTTTATCGAAATATTTTATTTCGTTATTACGACAAAAGGCGCAATCGTGGCAAAAATCTTTTTGTAATATATCTTTTGCCCTATCGATCGGTTTCACACGCAAATTCAATGAATCACGCGTGCATACATTAAAAACGCGTTTCGGAAGAAGGAAATTATTGACGTCTATAGCGGAATTCATCAATAAATTGGAGGAAACTAAAGTTGAGAGAGAAAAAAGGTAAATCGAAAGGATTATCCGGTATATACATCGCAGTTATCCTTTTGCGCGAGTTCCCTGTTCATTCTCTGGACATCTACGAATGAGTATGCTGCTTGGGAGCAAGACTAAATGTGCGTCTCGCTTTCTTAGCCGTGAGTGCTCTGACATATTTATCCGGTTCCTCCCCCTCACAATGCTGACGGCATCCCTTCGAACTCTCGCCATAACCTACACACGCACATAATATACAGGTGCGTGCACGCATCTTTGAGTCTCGTGAGAATCGAGTCTCCTCATAAAGTTTTACGTGGCAGCGATATTAGTCGCATTAGTGAAAAACCGTTTTTATACTGTTCGTCAATAAATTTCGAGCATTGTTACATTTTATTCCTTTTTTTTTTCAACTTTGATTTGTTGATTGCTCGAGCACGAGGTAATCAAGTTTTCACGCTGCCTTTTGCACGGACGCATTGGTAATAAATCTTTTCTGCGTCAACGTCCGCTCCAGTGCGTTCTCATAGGGGGGAACTTATTTTTATCCGATTGTTAATTATTTTTATGGTGCAATAAAACTGAATTGCTATAAACAATTGAACTTGAAAAAATTACTTCTCGCTCGAATTTTCAAAAAATGGTGCAAATTTTTTGACCAAGATGAAGAAATTTGCAAGAAAAAAATGAAATCATTAATGAAACGAAACGATTAATGAAATTTTGCAAGTAGCAGAAACGATTGCGAATTCGGACTCGTCACAATGAACGATGTCAAACAATTTTCGGTACACTTAATCGTAATACGACAATTCGCCTTTCAATTGTCCGCGAGAGAGAGAGAGAGCAGGAATTAGTGCGAAAGTGAAAAGGAAAGAGAGAAAGAAAAAGAAAGAGTGAGAGAGGACATCGTATGGACGTCGTTGGTACTTTGGAGGGCGATGCAAAACACGTAATCCGATATGTCCTACCTGGGACGAGATAGAGTCACTTGGTTTGGCCTCTTCTCGGACGCAAAACCCTCCTCGCGAAGCTTTTACTCTACCCTCTCATGCGCCGGACGATTTCATGCCGAGTTATATCTGTATAGGGGATATCTATGTGGATATGTATATAAACACACACATATATACATATATATTTGTGTACGTACATATTGGCGAAGCAACGTCAACGATTTGCTCGCGAAGAGAGGTCTTTCTTTAGCACAAAGACAAATCGTCGTGGTGACAAGTTGCTCGTAAAAACGCTGAAAGCTTCCAACGTCTGAATGAACGGCACGCAGCCTCGTCGTGTTCCAGCCTCAATCTCTGCTCTCTGCTTCTCTCTCGCTTTCTATACACCAGTAGCAACTCTCTCCTTCAAGATCAAGTGTCTTGAGCACACTCCGAGGTACATTTGGCGCTGCGACACACTATGGTAAACGAAAAGGATGCTTCAGACTCGGTGTAAAAAGAAAAAGTAAAGAAATCATTTCGCCTTGTGAATTGAACGAAATGATCTCACCCAGGATTCAGACTACCGATTAAAGCCACTCCCCTCCTCCCCCAACCCCTCGCTCTTTCTCTCACCGTGTATGTCTCACCGCCTGCGTCTCTTTTTCTCTTTCGCGGATTTTCAGCATCCACATCCGTACTCGGAGATGTTAACGCGAATGCAAAAGCCGTTTGGCTTACGCACAGCCTCCGCCGAACTCACTCGACTACTAATGTGTGCAGTCTCTCTCATCGGCTATGGAAAAGAGTAGCTGCATGTATTACACACATACCCTCAAGGTCTTCTCCATCATTTTTCTCGATCGTTTTCTTATATACATTTTGTTCGTGCTCTCTTTTCTATGCCTTCTTCATTTTAGTCGTGCTAAACCGTGGGCGTGGGTATCGTTGAAATCTCGCGCATGCACGATGACTGTTCTCTCAGCTCTGCTCACTAAACTACATCATTGGCCAGGAAACCGGCCTTGCGCACGTATAATCGCGTTTAAATAAATAGAGCGGTTTCCCCTTTTTTTTCTCTCACCGACATATTAAATTCTCCTCTCAAGAGAATTTCTTTCCAATATCGATAATAAAGTCGTTGCTTCGTCCATTTATTTTTTTTGCGCACAAATAGCTCCTTGCGAGACGCAAGCACGTACGTGACTTTCCGAGGCACATCGCAGCTCCCAACATTTTTCTCGATATCATATCGAAAGACGTTATCGCGTCTCTACGTCGCGGTTACGAAACGATTGACAAAAAAAATGTGGAGCTTTTGCTCCCTCGATGAATCAAAATTTCCTCTTCATATGACGGAACTAACGAGCCTTGTGAAAAAATACTAATGACCGGGAAGAAACACGATATTAATAATTGGTCGTCGCGCGTCGGGGACTCATACGATCGCACAAATTTTCTTATCAATGACAATTAGCGACAAACTCTTTGGCTTTGGAATTTCCTATACATGGATGCGATGCACTTTTATTCTCTGTACACGAGGGAGTAAACGATCGCGAAAAAACAAGTGCAAGTGTGAGGAAAACGAGAAGTTGGCTCTGAAGAAGAGAAAAAGCAAGGGAAAGAGAGAGAGAGAGAGAGAAGTTTATACGGTGGTGGCGAGAGATGGTGGCGGCGGCGTTATTCCCGCGCGATAATGACACGGGGCGGTGCCTCGTCGTAAACTATTGCCCGAGAATTTATGAGACTAGGTGGGCCGGTTGGGTTAGGTCAGTGCTCCTTCTTCTACCACGTTCCTATCTTCCGAAGGCTGTAATAACCAAGAGCGAGGCGAATACTACCATCACTACTATTATAACTAAGAAACTACTACTACGCAACTACTACTACTTTGCTCCTACGCTTGTTGTGCGTACATAATGTTTTTTCACTATACGCACACGCGCGACTATGCTGTATTAGGCATTTTATGCCAACTTGCCATTTTTTAAGATTCACTTTCGTTTTTAATGGTTTCTGAAAAATCTCTCACAATGCCTTGTTTGTTTCGATGTTTTGTTGAATTTTGTGATTGCCTATTCTCTGTCTCGGGCCCTTAACATTTGAAAAAAAAAATTCACACTCTGCCATGCCTCTTGCCATTATTTTCATTCAACTTGTGACAATTGTGCAGCGAAACGAATGGAAAAATGAGGGTACAGCATTGTTATGCAACCGCGTAGTGTTCGAATTTCTGGATTAGCGGAAAGAGAGCATTCTAGAAACGTGATTGCGTTGAGGGTCCGAGCTGAAGATTCGATGAATAAAGTTTGGATTAGCAGGAGCCTCGTTTGATAGGACGTAATCCTAGTTACACGATTCCTTTTTCTATTTCAACTCCCTTTTATTCGTGAAGTAGGATTTTAAAAAATGGAGAAAATCCTAAATGCTCACGGGATAAGGAGACTTTATTACAGGCGTGAAATGCCCCATACGTTGCTCTTTTTTTTGTGCTACACATATTCTCCATCGTTTAAATTTAAAGCCGCTTTTATGCTTGAGCTCAGAGGGGGGCAAAAGTTTGCCTTGGACGGATTCTCTCTAAGAATGCACATTTTCATTCGGACTTTTGGGTTATTGTGACGTTTTGTTGCAACTTTTTCAATGTTCGTGGTAATAATCCTCCACGTGTGATTTTTCCCCTCCTCTCCCTTTTCTCCCCCAAACCCCGTCCATTCGGTATAACATATTTTGACAATGTCAGGTTGTTCGATAAATAACGTACTTAACCACGTCTCGATAACTTTTAGTGTCCCACGCAGAGGATTACAAACTAGCATCGCTTCGGATTCTCCTCGCCTACGATATCTGCACGTAGACTTTATAAAATAACGACGCATAAGCACTCAAAGGAAGATGCTGTGTCTGCAAAAATTTTCAACAGCAGCAAATGCAAGCCCAGCAAAATATTGTTCGAATTTCTCATCCTTCGTCACGAGGCCAAGTCCCAAATTCAAGTTCATCGCTTCGCAAATGGCTCGTTCACCCTGCTTTCCGTATCCGTGACTGCAGACGCCATTCATCTTTATCGACTCCCTGCGCTTTTCGTATCAGCATAGTTACGCAGAAAGCCATAATTCTAGAACTTTTTACTGGGCAGAAATGATTTATTCACTCGACTAACAGTTACAGTAAATTACTTTTAGGCATAATCTCAATACTGTTTCGTAAAAATATTCTTCGTAGAACTTTTAGTTTGTTGACGATCACGTAGTTATAGATAACGTTCAATTTTCGATGGACTTAATTCCGCTATAAAACCTGATCATCGATACTTATTCGCTGCTTTTACAGCTTTTACGTTATCGTTATATTTCCTACTGTGCGCCAAATAGTGAAGGGTCATGTTCAGTGTGTTGCGTAGTGTATTACATTTTGTTGTCAAGAAGCCTGCGTGCGGAATATATTAAGTACCGCGAATATGACACAAGGATCGTCCGTATCTCTGGAGCGTCCAAAACGTGCGAATCTTTTTTACTACATATCGCTTTTTATCTATACTGAGAGCTCGATGTGTAGCCTGCCCGTCAGAAAAATGCCAAGATAGGAGGAAAGAGATAGCAAGAATGCTTCGGAGCTCGTGCGCTCTCGACGATTTTATAGCATGGAATGGGATTTGGGTACACTCTTAGCGCTCGTAAAGCGGCCGAGGCGCAAAGATGTGCAGAAGCTGCGCGCCTCTCGCGTTCTCGTTTTCTCATAGTTGTCTGTGTTTGTGCGGAAAAGAGAAGTGTCGGCTCTTTTCATTCGTACCTCAATAAAGTGAGAATAAGAAAGAGAGAAAAATATCGCGGTTATGAATAGAATGGCCGCGGTAGGAATCTTCGAGCATCATTTATTTTCTTCGTAATATGCTTGCGCGACGTTAAGATAAATAGAAACTTCCTTATTCATAGAAATTAGTCTTGCATTATAGCCGAATGAAATTTTTGTCCAGCGTGATTGGCAGTTGAGGAGGCGAATATTCGGGAAAAAGGTTTTTGAGGTTCGTAAATGACGCGACGAGGCACATCGCGGTCTTTGAGAAAATGTTTCGCCAATGGAATTCAATGTAGAATGATTCGAAGACCCGTAGATATATACGTTGGGTCGTGGACCGAATGCGCGCGACACAGGCCGCAGGGCGAGTCTCTGTCCTTGCAGGTCAAAGTTGACCACGTGTTGTCTCGGTGCTGGTTCTCGCGCAGCAGCTTCTCGATATCGTTCGGTTGCCTCGCGACATATAGACACAAGCAGCAGGGGGATGCTTTGCTAAGAGATTCAAAGTTGAAGAGAATGAGCAGAGGACGATATAGAAATAAGAAGAGGACTGAGAGGAGAGCAGGGGTGGGGGAGAAGAGACGGAGGTACTCGGTGAGCCACCGCGCGAGAGAAGTCTCTTGTACCTCACACCCAATCAACTGAGATCGGGGGAGAAAGATAAGGGGTCCTCGTTGCGCGCGCGCGCGCGCGATTCTCTACCACACGACTTGACTTGTGGTATACAGCGGCGCGTCGATCGCAACGACGTTCGCTTAACCATTCACAAGCGCGCACAAGGTAGTCGCGGTGAACGCGCGCGGGGGCGTTCACGGAATACCAACTAACCGTATGTTCTCTGTTCGCTTGCACTCTTCCTATACATTTAATACTGTACCGAGAGAACAAGACAGAGAGAAATAAGAGAGAATTCTGCATGCGCTCAGCCAAGTAACGAGCTTTCATTAGCGACGCTGTAGGCTAATGAGCCGTGTTAGCCATTCTCTTTGCGAATAGTAGCTTAGCATGTGCGCTGCTCTTTATTCCTCTTATTTCACTTCTGTTTGCCCTCTTGGCTTCACCTTATCAAGCTCCTCTGATGCTGTAGCCTTACTTGCAGCTTTCGCAGTTTAACCTTTCATGTTTCCAACAACGACAAATGAAGTGTCGATGAGACTGAAGAAACTCTCAACACGTCCAAAACAATATCCAGCAACGGATTAATAAAAACTTGTGCGTATATAAATTAGTGTGGACGTATCGAATAGGTTTCTGTGTTTTCTACCAATCATGCGTTCGGGTTAGTCGATTTTTATCAATTATCTAAACATAATTTCGGTTCCTCAACAATCTCCCAATCAGGATTTCGTGTGTTTGACTTTATATAACGACGCAATCCTCGCGCTCGTTTAATTCTCCACGTATTCACGCGCGTTCACTGATGAAATGAAGGGGAGGGCGAAGATCGTGCAGCGTACACGTGATCGCGTTGCAATTCTCGTGATAGGAAAAAGCGCCCGCTCACTCTTTTCCGTCTTGGTAGAGAGCATGGTCCAGCGATATTTTTTTACTCCCGGTCTCTCCCTGCGAAGCATCCAGTCTCCTCATTCGCCCTTGGTCATCATGGGACATCGCGGTGCTTCGCGGAAATTGATTTTGTGGTCCTGCCACTCCCGGCTATCGGGTGCTACCTCCATAATACTCAGTTCGCTGAATTTTACAGCTTCTCAGCATCTTTTCGATTTTATCAAGCGAAATATTTAAGCTGAGGGTTGTACGTCTCGTAATTGTACATTTAATAATAATAACACTATCGAAATTCCATAATGACGAAAGGATTAATCAGAATGATCAACCGGTAATTGTAGTTTGAGCTGCGCGCTTGGAAAAATTATCAAGCATCGTCGGAAATTTGATGGGGAAACGAAATGAATTGATTTTTCATAAAAAATCTATATAAACGAGAAAATTTGCACGATAACGACGACGAGGCAGCAAAAAGCACGATAAAAGATGACCGCGTGCTCCATTTCTCATTTTCTCGTGTTTTTATCTGTGATAGTGAGCACGAAACATTAAAGAAAAGCACTAAAATGTTAGCCGTGGGAAACGGTAGAAAAACAGAGGGACAAAGAGTGTGGGACAAACGGGAGAAAAGCCATCCTCCTGCCGGCAGAGGGAGCACAGGTATTTATGTTAATTATCCTCAACGTTAATTAGTGCCACGTTGGACTGTGCTTCCTCCCTCTCCCGCCCTTCTTCCATCACTGCGTCTCGCTCTCTCCCTCTCTCTTGCTTCTTCTTTTTCTTATTTGTCCGGCTCCCTTCCTCTTGTACTACTGTAGGCCCTGGTACTCACGATCGTGACATTCGCCAGCTTCATTTTCCCTTGTTCAGACGTGCTCGTAACGAGCATTCCGTATTAGCCCCCTCGAAGAATATTCCACGAGCAAAAATCACACTACATTGGTATAAAATCACATTTTTTTTCCAAAACCCATTTTGTCGATGTTGGATCTTCGGTTTTTATCTCAACCGCCCTTTCGGTACTCAGCGACGAGACTCTCAACCGCGTTTCTAACACAGAAATACGATCGATTGAGTCATAAACTTAATGAAAGCAGAGCTGCGCATTTCCGAGGAAGGGCGTCATGAAAATTCTTTATCGTATGCGAAAAACATTCAGAGATTAGAGAGAAGATTTTTTTTTCCCGACCTTTCGGGCGTGCGCTCGCGCATCCTCTTCTGTGTGTATCCAATGGACACTGCGATTCAATGACACCGCAACGAAAAGTCTCCGGTTACAATACCGACAGAAAGAGGAACGCGAACGCGGAGATAACGCTCTAAGAATAAGGTAGAGAGTTGTTTCGAGGATTCTCTCGTCCACCCGCAAGAAACTTGTTCCTCCAATTTCACTTCCCGTTCTGAATACATTTTTAGGTCTTTGTATAATTTTGGAAGAAATTTATTGCGAGCGAGAGGGAAATTTTACACAGGAACGAAAAAAAATTTATTATGATTTTTCAAATTCGTTTCTCGGCCTTTCATATTTGCAAGAATAATTTATTTCCAGTTTTCCAATTTAATCCTCAAAACTGACCGACGACTTTTCTGTTTCGACAAGGGAAACGTAATTCGCGATCTTCCGCGTATAGGTCACAAAGAAACACGCACACAGATGTACACACGTGAGTAGAATCTTGCAGGAACAATGAGTGAAAAACAAACGGGCGTAAATAACCACCCACGCGCGTTCATGGCTCCCTGATGACTACAACGTTCGACACCTCCGTTACTTTGCTGGTTGGGTCACAAGTGAAGAAGCCGATCTCGCGATCGTGTTTGCGCTTCTCGTTCTCCGGCAAAGCTCTTTCGATACTTTTCGCTTTAACTCAAAACTACGTGGCATTATTTCATTAATTAGTGTCAACAGCGACGATTGCCAGGATTTCCGTTTACAAATGCGCGAGAAGAAATCTTATCGTAGAAACTGCTGGTCGCGTCGTAATTTCTTCTTCTCATGTTTTTCTCGTATTTTCCCTTTTTCTCTCCTGCTTTGATACAGATTCTCACGTGTGTGCGTGTCCACGGATGTTCCATGAACAGCATCATGCGGAAGCCTCATCAAATATCTCTCTCTCTCTCTCTCTCTTCTCTTATACTTTCCGACAACGATCAATTTTCTCTGCCAAGATTCGCCCCAGCTTCTTTTACCTATACGCGCCACTTTATTATTCACTCTTCCGCATTCCTTCTTATCAATACATATTTTCCCTGCGTCCGGAGTTTTATCGAACGAGATGGGAGGTTGCGTACAATCTCTTGTAGCATAGATGATAATAATAATCCTTAACGAGACTGCTATGTACAAACGTCAATTGCTGCGTATAGTCCGTCGCGCGACGCGCATAAATAAGTTACTCCGTAGCTTTGTCCCGAACATAATTGAACTTGGATGCGTATATAAGTAGCACGCATTAAAAATCTCGACAAATAATTATAAATAAAACTTAATCGCGATCTTTTTACTAGAGAAATTGCAGCAGATGCTCGAACAATTTTATCCCTCAGCAGGTAAACGTCCGGGGATTTTCTAAGAAAAAAAAATGAGTCCGGTTTGCGGTAAAATTCAGTTAATTTGAAATGAAATGAAATTTGATAAAAATTTGCAAAATTTCCCAACAATAATGTTTCGGGCCATTGATCTCATCACAATCTCTCGATCTTTCCATAATTTCACGTTCGCACTCTCGCGCTCTCCCTTTAGTATCTAATGTATTTTTTTTTTTCGTGCCAAATCTGGAAATAAACTGCCTACGCAAGTTTAGCTGGATCGCACGTGCTCTGATGGCGAGAACGAGTATTCGCCCAAACACCCACACATCGAGGACGCACTTGAACGTGTGCTGTGATGTGTACGACTCTCTGCAGTCGACTGCACCTGCAGTCCGCATTCCCTTTCCTTGAAAGTTGTTGGTCTCGTCGTCGAATCTCTCCAGCCTCCGGGTTAAAAGAGAAAATAAACGAACCGAGAGAGCAATACGCGTTATTCTCTTGCGCGCGCGTGCCCGTACGTCACGCGGTGCCTTTACCTATTCCAATCTCCGCGGGAGAGGCTCAAATCATATATATATATATACCGGATCCCCCGCGCTACGTAGCACACAACACACACACTTCCGAGATCGAAAGACAGCAGAGAGATGAAAAAATAGTATTGACGCTCCAGGCAGCGCCTCTCGTTACGATTCGTCGTGGCTTTTATCGTCTCTCGCTCGCAACAAGAAAGAATAATACTGCAGAGTTCTCTTAAATAAAACCCATTTACAGTCGCACCGAATCATGCTCGTTCTCCCTTTTTTCTTAGACTTCCGGAAACTTCACACCTTGAGCTTTACAAAGTGACCCCATTGTTTTTTTTTCTTTGACAAAAATTTTACAGTTGCTTGATTTTTGAGCTGAATCAATGAAAATTAAGGCGCGTTTATATCGATGACAATGTGTTTCGACATAAAGCGTAGCAATTAATTTAGTATAAGAACGTATTACTGGAATGGCTTAGCGGTTACGGATGACTGTTGGAAACGAGTCTTTCATCAAGAGCGGGAGAGAGGCACGCGTTTGTGCAAAAAAATTCTCATGGAGCCATCGCGCTTCGTATATATAATTATTTAGAGTTCCACGAAACGCGTCGAGCCCATTGTAAATTCGCCGTGGTTCGAATAGCTTCGAATCTTCGGTAGTTCGGGAGAGTCCGTCCTCCTTTATCATTTCACGTTCACTCTCGTGTGTATTGTGGGGAGGGAAACTCAAGACCAAGTAAAAACGTTCGCACTCTAAACGAGGCATGTATAAATGCATATATGAATGACTTGTCGTACGTAACGATGCAGATGTTTGTAAATACACTAGTTTTTTGTCGAGATGAAAAAAAAAAACATATTAGCGTCACATTTACACTACAAATGTCCCACCTTATGATTCTTGTCAATGGCTCAAACGTCATTCCATCATGATGCTGAAGTTTGCAACGTTGGAATGCAACGAAAAATATTCGAATTTATTAATGAGTCGTTAAATTTTCAATGTGATCCCAAATTTTCAAGCCAATATGCTTTTTGGGTGGCAAAAATCGATCATTTTATCATCGTAATTACATTCTGCGCTTGAATAATTATTTTTGCAGGATAAAAAACGGATTTCGTTGCATTCCAACGATGCAAACTTCAGAGTCATCATTCCATCGTCGAAGCTGAGAATCGAATTGATGCAAGTTGACGTTTTGTCAAACTCGAAAAAAATCTTCGATCTGGTGTAATTTGCCCTCAAGTTTCTCATCCCTAGACCCGATGGAATTTGCGTTTGTTTGGTTAATCTGTATCGATGTGTACGGTTTCCAGGATTTTGTTTGATGATTGCGCTTCGATCCACCATTTGCGACTAGTTGAATCCATATACAGGATCGAATCCACCGAAACTTGTATGTCAATTTATATATCTGTGAGTATTTTTATGCGTACGAGGAGGGCGGGCACGATCATGGCCAGCCCTCACAAACTTGCGTGCCTTGAGGCCATACACGTGCATAAACAACTAACAATAATTGGCCCCGATGAAACAATAATTGCTCGGTGTAGTCGTCGTCTTCCTTCTTCCTTCCTTTTTGTGTGTGCATGGGTGCAAGCCGATGCTCTCTCGCCCTCTCGTTGCACGGTACATCGATGGCTCGTTAAAGGTCCGAGCACTTTCGCTCCTCCGGTCATTAGAGCGAGGATGTAATAACATCCCGCGCGCGGGAGCCTCCCCCTCTGTCTCTTTTTTTCTCACTCGGATTATAGAAAAAAAAATGAAAAAGCCAAATAATTCTATTCCGCGCGATGAAATGTATAAAAAGAGTCAACTCTTGAACAAACAAAAATGATGTGACTCATCATTTTTAAAATCATTTCACATTGTTTCATTTAATCGAAAAAAAAGTCTTTCCTGACAGTCGCAGGCTGTTGCAGAATATTTTTCGTATCGCACACGACATTGTACGTATTTATTCGTGTATTTATAACTCCTGTAAATAGTAAGCCTCGCGGATGTTATTTCTTACGATACGAAGTTGCTTAAAGGTTGAACCAGCGCATAATAAACCAATCTCTCGTCTCTCTTTCTCCCTGTCTCTCGTTTCCCTCCTACGGTGTCCTCCGAAAGTCGCCGCGTGCATTTGTTTACCTCCCCATTTTCTGCTGCACTTTGCTTACATCAGGATGGAACACTCGGAGCGACCCCAGCGTGCAACTCTTACCACAATTCCACGCTTCGGCGATCTAATCCCCTAATTCCATAATTCACAGCTCTACGCTACTTACCTGTGCATACTCATACACAAGAGAATCGGACACACGTATATATTCTCAAGTGTACGTAAATGCACAATGTCAGTGATGTAGTGTCTGAGAGATGTTGAATTTCGGGTCTCTCAAGCAACGTTTCACCATACATCGGACTATATATTTGCTCCTTTGCGTGTGTCCTTTTACATCGTTTTATCTTCCGTCTCTCTTTTCGCTCGCTCTTTTCCTCCTGCTCCTCGCTCCAACGTTTCTTGGTCCATCTTCGGAACACCTTATGCGCAGGCAGCGTGGATAATCGCGGTGCGTAAGGAAGAAGAACGTTCGTAGAGGTTCTGCTCTCTCTGCCATCGCCGACTTCAAGTAAGAAAAGCATCTTACACTCGGACTTTCTTAATTTATATCACACGTGCTATGCGCTTCATTTTTAGATTCGCTCGAGCATCAAGGAATATTTAATTGACGAGCGATATACGAGATATGCATGCAAGCTTTCATTATTTTTCATCCCCGCGAGCACTGCTGCCGTTGTTCAATAAAGAAAGAATTTATATTTATACTTCGACAACTAAAGAGTCAAGAATATCGTGAGAAACGATGATGTTGAAGTTTGCATCGTTGGAATGCACCGAAATTTTGTTTTTTCTTCACCGAGGCTCATAATTATTATTCAATTTTTCCTCCGGACAAAAAAACGATCGTCTCTTGAGTCACAAAAAGTCAATCGAGACGAAAAATTGCCATGATCTTTAAAATTCAATAAATAATTAATAGAAATGAAATTTTTTGGCCCACACCGGAAATGTCGTGTGAGCAGACTTTGCAACTAATATTTTGTACATCGATTGCATCGGGACTCTTTTCTCTAGTATATTGAAAAACATCCTGCGCTAATGACGCTGAAGTTGGCAACGTTGGAATTTAACGAAAAATATTCCTTTTCATAGATGATTTGGTCAATTTTTAAAATAATCCAAGTTTTCTGAGCCGATATACTTTTTGGGTCGGAAAAATCGATCGTTTCAACTTGGTAATTACATTCTGCATTTCAATTATAAGTTTAGCCACCGAAAAAAAAAGAATTTCTTTGCCTTAATTCCAATGATGCAAACTTCAACTTAGTCTGCGCTAGGATTCAGAACAGAGTGACCCTGTGTACCTGTCGCTATTGATTTCTACACGCGAAAGGGTACGCAGGGCTTGCATTTCTCACTTTTCTTACTGCTATCCGGTGCACCTAGAAGCTTCTGGATACATGCATCGAGTTCTGTGTTCCCGCGCAGTTATTCTCATTCTTTGGCTATGGTAAAGGCTAGCCATTGGTGAAAGAGCTCTGCGGTATCGGGTATATATGCATGAAGGCATTTATTGAATCGATATCCAGACCTCTCAGCGGGTCTCTCTCAGTGCCACGTACCGCCTTGGGCCAGGCATTTTTCATCTCAGATATATCCCTTCACACCATCAACTCCCGGTCACACCGACGCCAACTTCTCCAACGGACGTTCTCTTTGCAATCGTAAACGGATGGAGAAGGGAGAACGCGGAGAAGAAAAAGAGAAAGAGAGCGAGAGAGTGACGCGGAGATCGGAGAAGCACGCGGAGTGAACGAATTTTTCGTTCTACGAATGACTTTACTCCGCCTCTATTTCTTGCCACAATGCTCCCTTTTTTCTGTTTTCTCACTCGAGCTCCGGACCGACCAAATGAGACTGCAGATCAGCTTCATTTTTTTTCTCTCCGTGAAAAGGAATCCAAGGATTATATTTGAGTTGCTTTTTCAAAGTGATTCAAAAATTTCCATCCACTTTTAATTACGAAGTAATGAGGCCTGGCCCTTCGCGTACATTATCTGAAACGGGTCAGCCTCATCCCTCGCGGTACATTTTCTGGTGCGGCGGAAATCCGCTCGAGGGCTTTTGTCGGCGTGCTCTCGCGTGAGCGATCAATTCGAATAATCCGTCGGCCTTGACCTTATTCCTACCGAAAATGTATTTTGAAGTATTTTTCGCTTATTGAAAAACTCAAATCTTCGCAGAGACTCACAGTGTGTGACGATAGGCGCGTTGTCTGCGGAGTATATAATCGCTGAAGATGTCTGTCCTATCATTCAGACGAGAGTATTCGTTATGGAATGTTGAGCCGAGTTAATCTCCTCGGAGTGCAACACGGGGAAATGCATGTAAAGGTGATTCTCGCTCGGGGCAAGTCCCGCCGGTCAGTGGACGCGAAGCTGCACGGTAACTTGTCTTACGCAGGGAGAAAGAGAATCTAAAAAAATGCAATGTCTCGATAATTGAATATGGGGGTGTTCAAAGATCGAAACGTTTCAATATACGTCCGACAGGTTTTTTATGTTTCTTCGAGAGTACACGGGGAGTAAAGTCTGATCTTGTTTAGTCCAATATGTTTGAGGAAGAGTTGACCTTGGTTTTAATTGAACGTGCGAAATCAGTCGTCTCTTCTCGCAGCCACTAGTAAGATGCACATACCGCATCCTTGATGGAAGCAAAAGAGAGAAAACTAGAAGGGAAGAAGAAGAGAGAAGGGGGCGGGAGAGGCTGGAGAAGATGAAGGTTGTGGTCTGGGGGAGCAGCAGCGAGAACGCGAAAAGCAAGACCACCGAGACTGGGAGAGGGTTCTCGTCGGTTCAGGAGATCTCTCATAAACCGATCCGTGTAATTAATTTAGACCATCTCGGCACGAGAATTCTCGTGCATGTGCAAGGACAATCGGACCGGATTTTTAGTCTTGATGCAGTTTCATTGCACATTGAGAGATTATTGAGTCTCGAGAACTCGTCCATGCTCGTAGCAGCACATGTGCAAAACTCTTTTTCCCAACTGATTCGGTTTTATATGCTCTTGCGGAACTCGTTTGAACGGGTGCTCGAGAGACCTTCGTATTTGCGATTTGCCTCTGACACTCGGTGCTGGTTTTGTAGGAGCACCAACGAACGCTTGACCAATGTCTACGGGCACGCATGACGTTCAACATATTTTCCGAGTGTACAAGTTATACGCAAATTCCAAGGCAAATTCGCAAACAACGAATGAGAAATTCCGAGACGGAATCGTATTCACGGCGTCCTGCTGCAGGAATCACTGCTGCGAGAGGTGCCATAACGGGGGTGGTGTATATTCTTGGCTCTATCCCGCAGTGAACATCTCTTATCTACCATAATAATGTACTACAGTTGATATACAAATATACCTTTATTTATATCTATATAAATGTGTATATGTTTACATGGACATACTTTGACCGTAGGACGAAACTTTGTGCTTACCTGTTTCTCCTTTTACTTTTTCTTTGGTAGTAGTGGTGACGCGTCGTCGTGCCGAAGCTACGATAACATACCACCTCGAGCGACTAATTAATGAACGTAGCTTCTCGATCGATTTACATTTACCAAGGCTCCATCTCTTTCTCTCTTATTTTATCCTTCGAGCTTCGCAAGGGCAACTTTTTCTCCTCTCCACTTTGGTGTCGTCACGTTCTATATATATCTATACGTTTATACGTACGGATGATCTTCCTCCCACAGACTTTTTATTTCCTTCATGGGCCGATCAGGCATTATTTGAGAACAACGACGCGACGACTTTCGCGCGCTCGTTGCAGTTGCCTGTTGCCTTCGTTAGTCTCCAACTCTCTATACCCGGTCAACACGTTACACGTGTGCATTCGTGTGGGTTTCTGTACATACACATATGCAAATGCATATTCATCTATACAATTGAAAGACCCTGTCACCGAGGAGGGTTGTTTTCGTCACGGATGTGCACACAGCATGCGGTATTCGGTGCACAAGCTGCGCCTTTTAATGGTAAACGAATCGGTGTCGAACTAAGCGATTGCGGCTTTTTTTCTTCATTTTCCCGCTCCTGCCTTGCTCAAATTTCTCGGTTTAGAAAACTCGCAGAACATCGCACGAATTTCCATAGTGAATTCTCGGAATTTAGGATTCGGTTCATTCAAGCGATCGCTACGGTATAATCAAATGAGCTATGGAATAAAGAAACGCGATGATGCTGCAATATTCTCAAGTTTTCAGGACATGGACTCGTGTTTATTTCGAAAAATTTTAGAGAACGCCAAGTCTCGAGCTGCTGTGTGAAACGCCAAAAATCCAGTGGGAACACTTTGACCGGTCGAGTAGTTGATGAACATTGCGAATAAAATTTCATGCGATTTCTAGTGGGCATTCCACTTGCCAAAGCTCGTTCACAACTTTCGAGAGTGCGTGCGGTTTTGGCTTAATGCCGTGTCCATTATGCGAATCCGATAATAATTATACTTTTGCCTAAAGTGGAAACAGGAATAGTCTTAAATATGGTTTCTCATCGGGCCCACATAAATATATGTGGAGAGAGCTACGAGCGCCGCAAATCGTTGGTTCTAAGTTACACGCGGTGATTGAGATCCGCCGATAAGAGACACTAGATTTAATAGCGAAAAAAGAGCATCCTCTCGTCCGCTTGGCTCGTCACGAGTTTCAATGATCACGCGAGGTCGCGCCTCTCTCTCTCCCTCTCTCTCTCTCTCTCTCCCGGAACTATTTTAACAACCATTTTTACCATTGTCGCTACTAAGACTATTTTTATTCGCTAATTAACGACAAAATTCACTTCCCTTTCGTTAGAATTAACTTGAGATTAGACGAATAGCTGCGACTTGGCTAAAACTCGTAAAAATGTACAAACAATGATGAAACGTTTACACTGAAAAGAGAATTTTGTTAAAAAAGATCGATATTTTGTTGGATATGTTCAGCTAAACGTTTTTTTTTTTCGAAAAATCACGAAAATTTTGTCACATTTCAGCAAAAAACATTCTGGAAAATCTTTTCGGAAAGTAATTTTTTGTCATTCCAATCGTAAATTTCGCTCAAAGTTCCGTTACAATGAAAAATATTGTCGAAATAACGAAAATTTTGAAATTATCCCAAAATATTTAGTTTGCTGTATTCAACAAAATATTGACGTTTTTTGACAAAATTGAACTTTCAGTGTAGACTTTTTGGCGATGTTTCGAACACCCTGTATAAAAAAGGCTGTATAGGTGTAGAAGGAATAGCACAAGACACTAAGATAGGAGAGAATGAGCGGGAGGAAGCCCATGGTGATGATTACCATGACCGAGATTGGTGCGGTGACTGTTGGCCGTATTCAGCTACCGCAAATTTCGCTCGCGCGAGGATCAACTTTGCGTCTTGGCAATACAAACGCCCAACACCATATACACGTTTACTTCGGGTTGTCATGATTCTCGAGCCAGCTGGCTATAATACACATTGTGCAATAAATTATCGAAGTATCGATAAGGAAGGAAGGACGCGGAATGTTGATGGGACCGGTCGGTTCTCGATAATGTCCTGCGGCTGAAGCCGCCGGTTCTCGCGGTCCAATGTGAGAAACAGCTAGAGACACATACACGAAATGAATTTTTTTCTCAAAGTAATAAGTAACGTGCGCGACAAGCAATATAGAATTCCCTCGCTGATATCTACTTCTCAATAAATATATAGGCATTGAAAAGAACGGCCAGTCTCCTGGATTGTCATTATCCCGGGATTTTGGTCTCTTGATTCAGCGTGGATTGCCTTGAAACAACAATTTAATTCTGTAACAAGATACTTACCGTAGCATGAACTTTGAATATCGATATTCGTCGGGAATATGTACGAAGAAGGCGATAAACGAGAGAGGGTTGAATTCGTATTAGTTGATATGATCATCAGAGAGCTAAGTCTGGAAGGCTGTTTATTGAATGTTGGGCTGTTGAGTCTCAGCAGCGCGGGTGCAGTTGGTACTTTTTCATTTTTTCTCTGGGACGCGGGAATAAGAAAAAGTGTGGATGGCGGCGCCGAGAGTCTCTCTTATTGTTCCCCCGCGAGTTAGCCTGATTTTTTTGTTTATCAGATTCTTATTGAGTCTACCACAGTTAAGTGGTATGAGACGTCTCGACATACCGACAACTCAACACCAGAAACTCGTATAACTCTCGTAAGTCACGGGGGGTTTCATAGTCACGCCAGCATAACGACCAACGACGATGACGACGTGCTCTCTTCGCTCTTTCTCTCTCGTTCCTTTTCTTACCAAAACGACCACCGTGACTCTACCCACGGTCTCCCGTTCATTTTAATTCCATTATTATTTGATTCGATCGAAAGCGTTGCGAGGGTGCTCGATGTATGCACGATCGTAACAACGTGTTTTCCTCAACGATATATTGCGGACCATTCCGTCGACGCATATTCGTTGGGTGTGCCTTATTGCATAGAAACTTAAAACAACCGCCCGGCGTCGATGTGTGCATGCCTCTGGTTTTATCATAAGTGAGCAACGTTAATACATATATACCGAGCTCGTGGGAATATGCAACAACCCCACGTGGCCCATATGTCAAGCTTCCGTTCCACATTATTTACTATCATAACAGCAGTACTATAGCGCATTAGCGATATACGTAATGTAGACAACGTACGTGACGCTCTAGAGTACCTGTTGTCCTCGCGGATACGTGTATAGCCAGAGAAAGAGATTGCATTCGTGTACCGATAGCTACATAAATGCTTGCTATGCTGTATAGACACCGCGAAGACCTGTATATGAGCCCGGGATATCTGCACCATGGCTCGAGTTATTCTGCTGGGTGTCGTTAACGGATCGTTGCACCTTGTATCACTTGCCAGTTTCCACATGCTGCTGGAGACTCGTTGGAGTCGCTTTGATTCGTTTTATTACTCTTTTTCCTATCGCGATCGCGTTATACCGGGTGATCGGAAAGTCGGGCTATGCGCGCTCGGTAGCACTGCCCCACGAATTAAAATGGCACAGACGCTAATGCGTAGCTAGTCTATTACGTTTTACTCGGAACCACAGTTGTCATTTGTCATTGTTGAGTGCGCCCAGTCCAGCCACACATAACAATCATGTCGTTCGACTCCCTTTCTCACTCCTTTTTACTTGCTTAATTTCTTTTGTTTCCTCTTTTTATACCGAGTTGATAGAACAGGTTCCACATTTCGAGTCGCACGTACTTCACATCGTTCCACTTGCCATCATTTTTTATTTCAATTTGTTCGAGTTCTTGGCACGGTGCGGCACTCGGCTAACACTTGATAATTGTGCAAAAGCATTTGACGTGATGAACTACTTTATTGTAGTTCCGCTTGTAAAGTCGTTCATTACCTCATTATGGAAATAAGAACTTGTCTAGTTTTTCTTTCTATACATCTCTGACTGTGTATGGCGTTATCTCGGAACTCATTGCAGGTCTGCTTCCCGACGTAAAATTATGTAGAAACTTTCATCTATAGTTGAAGAGTTGTTCATTTTGGTGCAACAGAATTCAAAAAACTCTCTGGCCACTCAATAATAATGAATTGAGCAATACAGAGTCGAAAATTTTGCTGTGGAAATGAGAATTATGACGTTGAAGTTTGCATCGTTGCAATGCAACGAAATTCATTCATTGTGTGGCAAAACTCTTTATAAAAATGTACAATGTTATTACAATGATAAAGCGATCGATGTTTGCGGCCCAACAAGTATATAAACTCGAAAAATTTCGATGTTTTATAAAATTCGACAAATTATCAATAAAAATAAGTATTTTTCGGTGCATTCCAACGTTGCGAACTTCAGCCTCATATGAGAATTAGTTGGTCGTGTCGATGTTCGGACGAGCTTGGTACGTATCAGGCTATTTATTATATTTGGCAAAAGTTTTCAATGAAATTTGCATTTCATTAGAATTTATTGGTACGTATAGCTATGCCTGCAAAGATCGTGGTATAAGAAGTTTATACATATAATGCGGACATATATATATTCGTATCCCATCATCTGTCCTACAGAGATAAAGCGTAGTAATGCTTGTAAGAAGGCGCGTCCTCTATACTGGGTTGTTATGGTAGAGCTCAAAATGTTCGTGCGGTTTTGATCAGACTCGCAGCTCGCAGGCGGAGTTTTTCATCTTTGTTTCTCTCTACTGTATGTTGCTTTTCTGCTTCTGCGTCTGGTGCTGCTATATACGAGAGGAACTATACGTACATGCAGGCACGTTGCTCATCTCATTCGCCTCTTTCCCTCCCTCTCGTCTATCCGGCCGTCCGTTATTAACTCTACACTATCTCGCACGACCATCTTTACGCTGCCGGATCGAGCGAGACGTGTATCCTCTCTTGGCAAAGTTTGCCAGTCCAGCCGCCCGAGCTATACGCTCTCGTGGTCTGCCACCATCATCCCTTCTCCATACACGCTGTATTACGAGAGATGAAAGCCTCGCACTCATCCGTATACTTTCCATACGCGCATCTCCTTTTTATTTCGTTAGTTTATTATATTTTCGCGCTGGATACACGCAAAAAAAAAAACATCTCCTTTTTCCCCGAAATTATATCTGGAGGAGAGAATTATTCCTTAGTCTGCGTCAATTCTTTCCTTCCTTTTTGCGATCTTGTGTGTTTTCACAAATTTCCTAAACGATCCGATTTCTTTTGCATTATCATCCTACCCCGTGCAGTGTGTATTGATTCACGAACAATTGCAACTGTCTCCACTGTGACTGAAGGCCCATGAGCTCATGATACGATGCCTGCGCGATGCACATCCCCAATCTTAAGGGGGTGAGAATGCAAATTGAAATGATGCTGAAGTTTGCAACGTTGGACTGCATCGAAAAATATTTAATTTTATTGAAGATTTGTTCAATTTTCAATGTCATCCGAATTTTTCGAGCTGATATGCTTCCCCAATGGCAAAAATGGATCATTTTATCATCGTAATTAAATCCTGTAATTGAATGATTATTTTTTTCGAAGATATAAATGAATTTCGTTGCATTCCAACGATGTAAACTTGAGAGTCATGAATTGAAACTGCTTCTTTTTTACAAATATTTTTCACTAGCAGTAATAATATTATTGCAATTTCTGGCAATTGATATTGACAAATAAAAGTCCTCGTATATCGATGGTTTCATTTCACGCGTCATATATATCGAAGTACAGAAAACTACTACGTCCGAAAAAGATACAAATGGAGAGACGAAACCGCAAAAGCTGGGCAGAGATTTCGTTCTCTCTGATATTCAGAGAGTATACGCGAAAAAATTATGATTGTTGTTGCCTCTGTTATTTCTTTCTCGCGCATTGCCGTCATATATATTTCTTCGGTGTCCAGCGAGGTGCCGAAGAGAGAACGAGCGAAGGAAAGAAAAAGGGAGCGAGAGAAAGATTGTAGTTCTGACCACGGAGGTGGACCGAGGCAGAGAACGAGAAGCTTGAAAAAAAAGAAGGAGACGAAGACGGAGACGTCGAGACGTTCGCCGCAACTGAAACCAAGGTAGAAGAAGCAGGCAAGATGAAAAAGGAGAAGAGGACGAAGAAGAGCGAATAAGGCAGAGAAGCAAAAGGAGGAAAAGACGGGCGTGGAGGAGTGGCGGCCGGACGGCCAGGTTAATGAGATCACGCGTAACCGAAAATTGTCGGCCGTCCGATTTTATTGGACGGTCCCAGCCCAGCCCGGCCTTCGCCGTATGAACCATACACGTACCGTAATCCTATCGTGAGAGAAAGAAACAACGCGAAAGAGAGAGAGAGAGAGAGATAGAGAGGGGAGGGGGGAGTGGCGGGGGATTGATTGATCCATATTTTTGTGCCTAGGAATACAAATCGTGGCGCAACTACTCGCCAATATTCAACAATAAATACATAACATTTAATTAAACCAAGACGAAGTGAGTGGGAGAGCGAGAACGCGATGAACAGGCATATATACAAATCAACTCTCGCAGAATAAAGTGCGGCTGCAGAAGAGAAGCGAGACCAGGAAAAGATCCAACAACAAAGTCCATGAGAAAAAAAAAATCAAGCCGAACACATACTTCTCTTTCTGCGAGATCGCTTCACCGCTCACGAGAACGTATTCCTTCATAACCCAACCATTATAATAATGATAATAACGATCATAGTAATAGCATTCGTCCCGGGCAATTTTCGCCGAAGCTCCTTGTCGCCAGACCATCTGCAGCATCTTTTCTCAATGCAACTGCACCAACCACTCACATCTTCGAGATCTTGCACGTATGTTTCAATGTCGATATAAATACTTTGTCAACTGTCGGTGGCACTTTTCCAACGGAGCTTTCGTTTCCCTCGACGAATGTCGGAAAAGTATGAGCGACTTTCCAAGTCAATTTGTTGGATGCTGGAAATCAAATTCTCTCAAGTCAAATGTTTCCGATTCAACAGGGTGGCTAAAAAAATTCCATATGAAGTTCACAGCATACAACTTTTTCATATTTCTCCCGACGTTTAAAATTGCTCGCCGATCGATGGCAAGGGCGCAATGAGACGAGAGCAATTGTTTTCAAACTTATTATCAAAAGTTCGTTCAGTTTTTCGTTCTTATTTTTCGATTGGTTTGCGATCCACCGCCCACCCCTTCGTCGCCTCCCACTTACTTTCGATGGATCGTTCGCTTTTCTCGTCTTCTTCGTTGCTCTCCATCATTACTGATGCTTTCATCACAACAATAAACATTTATTCCCGTGGCTATAGGCGTGAACAAATGTCAATTTTCAATTCCGTTTCATCATCTATCGCACACGGGGCACTGCGGAGCTCGTCCTCTATGATGCATTACTCCTGCTTAAGGGACGCGATGAAGGTTTCACGTCCGCATGCCCATCGCGAAGAACATAATAATGTGCGATTGGTAGGAATTTGATTCATTCACGATATACGAAAGCGACCCGCGCACGCGCAAGCGCTCTGTTTCGATGTTCGTTTCTTCGTAGACATGTAGCGAATGATGACGTGCCGAATAGGGAAAGAGAACTAGCAAGAAGCATGGGGGACTCGGTAACCCTCCTTTTGCCCGGTGCCTCTCCACCCTCTCTGGAAAGAAGAGTCCGTACCGTATCATTAAGGTGGCCAACCAGTGTGACGCTTCTCCGGGCGCACAGCCAATAGGGATCACGAGACATCATTGCCTGCAGGAATGCGTCCGTGTTCTTTCCTGCTGCCAAATCTGCTTACGCTCTTCGCACTCTCTTCAGCGTCTTTGGCTTACAGATACTTTGCCTCCTCGAGGAAAAGATTACACTTTTTTTTCCCAACATTTCCGGCCTAATAAAAACGTCAACCTGCACAATGTTTGACAGATTTTGAATAATGTTTTGATCTGTGCGAGCCATCAATGCCGCACGCTGCAGTAAAAACTCAGAAGATGTTGAAGGTTTCAACTTATTCTTTGTGTAATGACTCTGAAGTTTGCAACGTTGAGATTCAACGACAACGATTGTTTCCTATCGATTATTTATTGAATTTTGAAAATCATATGGCAATTTTTCGTCTCGATTAAGTTTTTTGGTCGCAAGAGGATCGTTTTATTGGCCGGACCAAATATTGAATAATAATTACGGGCTCTGCTCAAAAAATAACAGAATTTCGTTGCATTCTAACGATCGAAACTTATTCAGGATCATTTCTTTGTATACTTGAAATTTTAGTTGGGTATTCTGAGATTGTTGAGTTTGAGGATGCTGTACGCGGAGAGAAATGAAATCGTGAGACCAGTGAAATTTTATGTGCGTACAATGATTGCGCGTAATATAGGTATCAGCACCTCTCACCCCTCATAAGCATGTAATAACAATTTTCCATAAATTGAGGAAAGTAGGGATAAGATGAGGGGGCGAAAATGTATTTCGTTCGATATTCTCATCTGCCTGAACGAGGATGAACCCGAGTCACGGATCTCGGTTGCTGTGCGCATCCTCGCGGTATTGCGTTCACCAATCAGGCGCTTAATAACGATGCGTATAGAAAAAGGTAGGTGAGGAAGGATCGCTCTCGTCGTCTTCTCGTAGCTGAGGTACATGCGTGTAATAACAACAACGATTGAGCCCAACTCTCCGCCCCTTTGCTCTTTTCGTGTTCCTCTCTTTTTCTTTTCGTGGACAATTTACGAGGGCAAAGTGGGTCATAAATGTAATTACGGCGAAATTATGATTATAGAGCTACCCTCCAGGCCCCCCTTTTTCATTTCTCTTCTTCTTTTCACTGCTTCGATCGTCCGGACATTCTGTTTTTTTTTGTTTACATGCACTTCGATCTGCTGCATGGGCTCTTCTCAAACTTCCCACTATATTTGGAAATCACGATGAACGATAGGACCAACGAAAATCGAGACGCAACTATAATCTCTCAGCAATCTTCGCTTCCCATCACTGCGCCCGATTAGATTCACCGATTTTATATCTCCGTTGCCACCGAAATTCCAAGTGCACGTAATCACAGTGTTGCATGCAAATCAATCAAGAATCCACTCAGCATTGCTGTGTGAAATCTTAACGAACACAACACGAGATACTACAAGTTTTTATCTTTGCCATGTCAAAATTAGTTCGCGCAGCTGCTTCTTTGCCACTACTCCGACCTTCCTTCCATATTCCTTTGATTCTTTTTGTACTGCCCGTGTATTCTATCGTGTATAAGGACAACGCTACCGCGCGTGGTACCAAATCGGCGTGCGTTAGAATTCGCCATGTAGCCCGTAAAGGAAAGAAATTCTTACAGTTACAGATGATGGTCGACGATAAAAAGGTGACCCTTCGAAACAAATTGCTCGGCTGTATCTTTTTTATTATGAGAGGTTACGTTCCTAGAAGAGCGTGCTTCAACCTCATCTTTCTGACAGTCATGAAGAACCATAAATATAAAGCAGAGTCTTGTTGGAAAGATTTCGTCCGGAGGAAACTTCAATCGATTTTGAAAGTTTGGAGATGTGTCGATGAAGCAGAATTTTGTGCCCATTTCTAATGACGTTTCGTTCGCCCTGCTGTGGACCGGTCAACAGATTTCTTTCGCAAGCACACGAGGCTATTGGTTCATCGTAGATGCACCTTTGATAATCAATTGAATAATGAAAGATCGAGGGAGTCAAAACGACGATAATGATGGTTGTTTTAGATCTACAGATAATAGATTTGCGGATTGAATCACCGATTTGAGAATCAGATATCGAATAATTAGGAAAAAAAAGGTTGGAAATGATATTGCGAGTTCTAAATTTCGGACCGCTACCACAGCCAACCTCCTTTTTTACGATTATTTGACTACGTTATTGCCGTTTGACCCCGCCATTAACCGGTTAAATACCCGGCAGGGCTCGCTGCTCCTCTGGCTTCCTCGCCTCATATTTATGACACACTCGTTGTCGGGACTCTCTTTCTCAGTTTCGCGGGCAGGGGGGTGCCCAAGTATAGAGTGCAAAACAGCGTGCTCGCTGGATCGCTGCTCTGAACGCGGTCGCGAACTCTCATACGATTTCTACGTATTCCACCGCGACCACTGCGAATATCTTTCGTCTGATAAATAATCACGACGATCATTCTTTAGCTGTGCGTATGAATAACGAGCAATAAATAAAAAAGGAGAGAGACATTCTCGGGCGAATGATATAAAAAAAAAATTGCAATCGGTCCAATGTTTGCACGAAACATTATGCGATAGAGGGTTTGATAAAAAAAAAAAACAGCGTACGTTCTGTACCTAAAGGACTCAAGATCGTGGGTGCTGGATCGCAGCCTTTTTTTCTTACTTTGTGGACGTAGTCATGCTCATTCTCCTCGTTGTAAGTGAGTCCATGTTTCATTCATGAGCTATAAAGTTCCTGGCGCTTTCTATATGTACGCGGGTGCATAGAGAAAACATTGAGGGAAATAAAGGCGAGAGAACGCAAAACTCTGCACGACCAGGGGGTTCCCCATTCACTGCCTAGATATATAAATTATTTTCCCCGCAACAGCGTCTCCATCTCCTTTCTCACGAATGAGCCCGCGAGAAAACTTCCTGGATCTCCCAGTCTATTTATCATGCAGTCTACATTTTTCCAGTTGGTATCATTCAACAATTAAAATCAAGCTTTTGGATCGAGTTTTTTTCGCATAAAATCCTTCGTTTTTTTATTCACACTTGATCAGAAAACAATTGAGCTCGCAGTTTGGTAGGAAAGCGTAGCATATTGAGCCGCTGGAAGATTCTTCGTCATTGGTAGCGGAATTCGAAGTGGAAAATTCGTCTCCGTGGCATTGTAATCTTATTATTATCGGGAATCAATTACCGGACGGAAACGGCGGCGAATCATCGACGCTTTCTAGGAAGAGGCTTCTACACCAGTTGGTATTTCCAGGCCCGTTGTGTGGAGCGCTTAAACTGTTGGATATCATTGAAAATTCATTGGGGCCGTAGAGAGAATCGTACAGAAGCTAGCGGCAAGATGGAACACCGATACACGTTCGGGGGAACGCGAGGAACTCAAAGGCACGCGAAAAAAAAAGGATAAACGCGGGAGGCAGCATTGAGCAACGTTAAAGTAGGAGAAGGGTAGAGAAAACATTTCGCTAGGAATTTGACATTGTTCTCTGTGCTCTTTGCAGTCAGGATCGGAAACAAGCTCTTCAGCAGCCGGCTTTTCTCCTATTCTCGTTAGATCCTAAGGCCGTCCATGAATCGTTTATTCCGCGATCTCTTGGCTCTGTAGTAAAAATTTCTTGATACCCGGTAGTGCTTGCGGGGGTCCACGAATACTGAAGAAAAGGTGCTCACGGGAGTACACTAGGACGCTTTTGCTTCTCAAAATATATATCTGTATAGAGGAAGAGCGGAGCAGAAAGTCCAAGCGCAAAGCAGAGGATGGATCTCACAGGGCGACTTCTCTGGTGGCACCGATGCTTAACTGGTCGCGGCTTGTCTCATTTGCATTCAAGCCAGGAACTCGAGCAGCCTTTCCTCTCCTGATGCTCGTGGCGAGCTTCTTCTTTGGCTATCCGCACGATGACTCTTTGTCTTTTTCTTTTCTTTCCCTTCTCATGTGTTGTGCCGTCTTTGCTACTGATGCTGATGAGTTTCCTCTGGTAGCTCTCTGCTCAGCACTGAGAAGAAACGAACCTCTGAAATCGTCGTTGTCCTCCTCCTCCTCCTCCTCCTCATATACTCCTCCTCCACCTCATTCTCTGACGTTAGTTTTCAACCCGAACGGCGTACTCATTATTATTATTATTACTTGTTCAATTCCATTGTTCCTGCGTGTATATTTTGTTGCCCCACTCTGGCATTTACTGATTTTATTCTCGGACAATCAGTTCTCTGAAAAATCTAGAAAAACTGATGATGCTGAGTGATTGATGCGTGAATCGATTGTCATCGATGGTTTATCTATCATGCGGGCATCCTGCCTGGCGTTTACACATGATTCTTGTAATTATTTATTGAGTCGTATTCCCTGGCTTGGAGGAAAATGGACAATGCAGTATGTGAAACGATTCATCTGAATATATGTGTATCTGTGCGAGGAACAATCCCTAACACACTCCTTGTACTGGCACATTGAAACCTCAGGTATTCCTCTTCTTTCGTAGGTTTGCCCGCTCGCTCATTATCACGAATGTATTTCATTCTTCAATGCTATTACGCGTCGTTCACCGTACACAGCAAACTTTCTCTCTCGCTTTCTGTTCTTCTTTTGGGTTCTCGCTTTAACTATCTTCTACCTGAGTATATGCAGCTCCTTCCTCATTCCATCCTAGTTCGTTTTCCTCGATGCCCTCTTAGTCCTGCATCTACATCTCGTCTTCAAGATCCTCTTCACCGCATTCCGCGTCTCTTTCGTTCGGTTTCTTGCGTCTCTTTACCAAATGCCACTGCTACGACCGCACAGCGTAAAATATTTCTCTTTTCTGCTCCTCTCTGCTCTTTTATTTCGACACGAAAACCGCGAGAACGAGGGAAGCGAGAGATGTTTTCGACTCGTTACACTCGCGCGGCTGTTTTACGCAACTCGTTCATTTTTCCTGTTCGTATTCATAAAACATATTGCGATCATGGCGATCATCAGTGTTCTCTTTTGCGAAAAAGTCATCACACGATGGACGAAATTGTCTCAACAAAGTGTCGATTGGATAGCGCGCACAATAAATTTGGAGTATCACGATTAAACCGCGTTTGTATGAATACTGAAAACATGTGACTCGAGTCTCTTGGAAAAAGATGTACACTGAAAATTCAATTTTGTCAAAAAAACGTCGATATTTTGTTGAATACAGCGAACTGAATATTGTGGGATAATTTCAAAATTTTCGTTATTTCGACAATATTTTTCATTGTAACGGAACTTTCAGCAAAATTTACGATTGGAATGACAAAAATTTACTTTCCGAAAAGATTTTCCAGAATGTTTTTTGCTGAAATGACAAAATTTTCGTGATTTTTCGAAAAGACGTTTAGTTGAACGTATCCAACAAAATATCGATCTTTTTCAACAAAATTCTCTTTTCAGTGTAATGCGCATATTTCACTGAAATGTATAGGATGGGCCTCAGATAGAACAGGAGCTTATCCTTCAGACTGCCATGAGTCCCCGCCTTATTCCCATGAAGGTGTCCGATAAAGGTAGAAAGAGGGATGAGCGCGAGTGAAGAAACCAGAAAATAAGTATACTGTATGGGGTTCTCATTGCACGACAGCTCTTATACCGCTCTTTTCTCTCACGACGCTATACGAAACTCGATCCAATCTCCACGAAAGGATCTATGTAGAACGCGCAGCTCATTTGTCTACCGAGGATTTTGCAACGTAAGTACGGTAGCCCTATGGCCGTTTCTACTGCTGTTGGCTCCGGTACCCAAGTTTGCATCGGTCGTGGTGTCGTGTGCTGGCACGTTTGCATTCACGGTGCCACATAGTACGGCATATATAACTCGTTGCAACGAGGAACACTCAAAGTCATGCCCAAAGAGCCAAAGGCGAGCCGGATCCACATTGAAGTTTCTCGTAGCTTGTCAAAATTCTTTTACGAGTCAGAGAACACGCTGAAGAAAATAGATCATCGGATTTACGTGTGTATGTTCGTGTGTGTGTGTGTGTGCTGCAAATTATGCGAAAGGAAAGCAGCGATATGCGACGATCGCGAGGAGGAAAAGGAACACACGAAGATGGGGGCAAGCGAGAAACAAAAAATGAAGGAGATGGAGGTGGAGGGTAGATTGCCACAAATCGCGTCTTATGAGTTGTTCGGCGGTTGTAGAGCCCTCGGGTGCCACACAGCGCAATGACATGCTGGCAAACGTTATATACCACTCGTGCACACATTTATATATTTCTACCTGCGAGAGCCTCTTCTTCTCCAGCTCTCTCACTACGTAACTACAGCTAAAACTACTGCGAGCTCCTCCCCAACTCTCTCCTTTCTTCCGTTTCATTTTATTTTTCCACCTTGAGCATCCGCAGTGGTATTTCACTCTTCCCCCATAATTATTCCTCTCGAATTACCGCGCCGAAGGGATACCCGAAGAAACGTTAATAGCGCACACAGCAAATGAAAGATGGGCCGGTGGTCTCTTTCAGTAGAGAGTGTGGGTGCGAGCTCTATAAGGATTCAAACCCAGCTACTAGCTATTGCTAACAAGCAGCCACTTTTATTTACCAAGTGCGCGGAACGAATGTCGATTGCTTCATTTCCCTCGTGCGACAATCTCACGATTGTTCGACAAACGTGTCTACAACGGTGTCCCCGGTCTAAATATCTGTTTTGATCGCGAGCATGTGAGAACTGAGAGTCGCGGTGATGGTCGGCTGTAGACCGAGTAGAAAAAAAAGTCGTTAAATCTGCCATGTTTACTTTGATGCACGCCAATCATCATTTACAACTAACCAACGAGCACAGGAAACTCAGAACTCATCACTCTGGTCTGCTCTGAGGGAAACCTGAACTCGACAAGTTTGCGTGGCAGCAAGCCATTGTGGTTTTCTTTTTTCACACAATCAACAGCCCGGACAAGGCGTCCAAGCAATCCTCAAAATAGTGGATTCCGTCGAGGTGGATGATCCGTCCGTTAGCTTGTTAGCTCATCCACACCTAACACGCCCACAAAGTTTCGTTTACGGATAAGTACTCTCTTAGCCTGCGTGAAAATACATGCGAAATAATTTTACTGTGCCGAATGAGGCGTTTGTTTAAAACTGGAGTAAGTGTACGCGATGCGTTGCCACTTCTCGTCAAGTAATCATCATCAACATACCAAATTCTATCCAGATTCTTTATTTTGGCTCGATATTTCTGTACACTCACAAAAGATCTCGAAAGCTTGGATTTGAACAAGTCGCGATCGTACACGTTGCACGAATATTATGAACACTACAAAGTGTATTAAGCAAGGAATCTTCCGAGAGTTGGAAACACGATGTAGTTCAGAATATGGGCCAACCGCCCAACTGTTTCTGCAACAATGCGCCCTAGGCTAGTGAGCAAGACGCTAAGATTTATATAACGATGGAATACAGTGTTTGCTGTACGCAAATTCGTGCCAGAAGGTGATGCACGAACCTCCTTGGAGCTGCCGCGTAACTTCCCTTACTGGGGTCAAAGGTCCGCGCAGCTTTCAGTTTATTGACAGATGGAGCTACGAGCCCAGCTCGTGAGTCGACGATTATGCAATTTGCAATGCTACGTAAATTAGTACACCATCAAAATATTTTTTTATTCTCAGCCATCGAATGTTTCGTGTCAATTTAGCAGAGTGACTTACCATGTTTTTGTTTTACTTTTTGTTTCAGGTAAGCTGAGAATTTTGTAAGAAATGAAAGTTTCTGGGGATCCCAAGATCTGGAAAAGTATTGCAACTTCGTGCAGACACAAACTCCTTGCAGGATTTTCGATCGTGGTGGAAATACGTGAGCAAAAAAAAACTTGAAATTTAATTTAACAAATTCCTACGGAGATTACGGGGGGAGTGAAATGTTGAATTTCACGAAAACAAATTCTTTTTTAATCTCTGTCGAGATAAAATACTGGGTCGACCTTTTTTTTTTTTAATTTCTCCCGAACCCCCTAACTTTCACGATTTCGTGGCCTCTACACGAGGATCTTACGTCTCCGACCTCGAGACAGCCGCGTACGTCAAAGACATATTGTAGGATTTGGCGTCGGATTGAAAATTCATACACGAAGAATCAGCATGAAAAGGAAATAATCAGAAGTCTGTGCCGAAATTTGCATTCTTATCGTCTATCGGCCTTGAGGCGAGAAATCCCCGTTACACAAATAGCCGAATCAGAATAGTGTACGTTAAGAAATATGGATATCGACGAAACAGGCCTCGAGTGTATAGGGGCGCGTGGTCGCCGGGATTTAACGCGCTAACGGAGTTAATTTAATAAAACTTTTTCACACAATTCATGCAATTCAACTATAAAATATCTTCTGGTTAAACTATTGATCGTCATTGCGGAAATATTGATTCTGGAAAGGTGTTGAAGCAGGAAAAAAGCGATTCGAACTCTTGATCGTAAAGTAGGCTTAGATAATCGGTTTTTATGAAGACTCGATACTCAAATCGACTTCCTGCGGTCGTGCATGAGCAATATTTCTTCTGGAACTGCATCCGAACGGTCATCGTAAATCACTATTCGCCGTTATGTTTTGAATCAGTCAAGCGAGAGTTGACTGACACAGGGACAAAGTGCGTGGAGGGCAAAATCATTGATGAGTAGATCGCGAAGGCGATAAATTCGACGCGTTTTGAACTCATCAGTCAAGTTTCGTCACGAACGCTTAATTCCCTTTTATTTTGACTCAATGTTCGAGATGCACACGTGCTGCAGTAGCCAAAACCGCTTTCGCGCAATGCACGAGTGAATTTAATATTTACGTGACTTTTTCTTTTCTCGTCATTTAAATAGCCAAAGCTGTTGGCCTGTGCGACAGAGACGGCTAGATGTTGAAGGGACAAGAGCCCTCGAGGGTAGAGAAAGATACACCGTGTGTATATGTACACCGAAGTCTGTGAATGTTTTCTCTCTGCTGTGGGCACCAGTAGCTAGGTGGCCAGTTAGCGGGCGAGTGTCGTGTTTGCGTTGACTCGTCGTAAACCTGCCGAGAAGAGAGACCCGAGGATAGCCACCGTGGAGAAGAGGGCCTCTCTCGGCTTATTCTGCTCTGCCGTTTCTTTATACACGCGCATCATCGGAATCCTTCACAGTATCTCCCCCCCCTCTCCCGCTCCCCACCCTCTCTCGATCTTTCTATCTCTCTCTTTGCTCATGTGTTTCTTTCGGTTCTCTGTATAATATCCCCAGCATCGCAACATTCTCGCTAAACGTCCATTTTTCGCTTCTTCTCTCGTGTTCATTCTCCCGTATTATTGTCTGAATGCATGAAAAAATCAGGCTCATCTCTCGGAGTGTGAGAAAAGCGATATGTGTGTATGTGCGTGCGGGCATGCGTCTGAGTAGTAGTTTCTTTTTCTCGTGGTTTGCAATCTGACCTCTCCTCCTTTTTCTTTCAGTTCAACATTTTTTTTGTCTTTCTCCGAGTGTGCTCCTCCTCCTTTCTTTCGTCCGTTCTTCTTTTTCGTTTCATCTTTCCTTCGTTTTTTTCGGCTTTCTTTCTTTCTTTTCTCAAACTCCTCTGTGCCCTCATCATCTTTTAGCAGCGAAGCATCCCTTGCACTCGCTCACGCTCGCTGCTTCGAAATATATATGCTATGAAGTATACAGGGGAGGTGGAGCTCGAGCCCCGTGCTTTCAATTAACGTCGTGTCAGCGAGCGCGGATCAGCCGGCGGCGGGCGGTCGTCCCGCCGGCCACGTCGAAATATTTTCGAGCAATATTTATGTTAAACGCCCTGGCTATCCCGCTCGCTCTTTCATCCTTATTTTTTTCCACTCTTTGCCGTACACACGAGACGCGGCAAAAGACCAGCAACATATCTCGTAACGGACTGACTACGACAATGCGACTATGACCGCGCGAGAGAACGCGCGAGTGTCGAGACGGACGTGCTTCAATGATTTCAGCAAATTATTACACGTATGGCTAGCATTCTATAGCGCTCCGGAGCGTGGATTGCGGATATGTGCTTCGCCGGTTCGTAATTCAGCCAATATCACTAGTCTACGCAGCTTCGGGTGTATTACGATAGAATTCTATACATTTACACGCGCATATGTACGTCTTGATTCGCTCTAAAGAGCAAAGGGTAGCGAAAGGGAGGGCGAAATTTTGTTTCGGACCTCATTTCCGGTCACGAACAGAATCAACGTTTCGTTTTTTTTATTTTTCTCTTCCAAATTATAACAGTCCTAAATGACTGATAGTGATTTTGAATAGAATACACACGTACAGCGAAAATAGCGATCGGTATTTTCATGAAAGTCTCTTGGCGTGGGTTGCTCTCATCCTGCTGTTGCTGGCGGTGCATCGACCGAGATGCATTCTGTCTCTTTCACTGCATCTCTTTTCCATGCTCTTCTCTCGCCTCTCGTTCTGACCATCCTTCCGGAGCCTCTCGCGAGTCCAATAAGAGTTGAAAAGGGACAGAGAGCGCAGGTAACAGCAGCAACTCTGGACTCCCTTCACGGGTAGCAAGCAACAGCAGCGACTACAGCCCGCACCGCGCGTCTGCATTCCAACGTATTTACGGTCAGAGCCTGGCGTAGAGCCCGCTCGGCTCTCTTTGCCCTACCAACATTTTCTCCAGCGGTAGGAGCAGAAGCTGCGCCGTGAATCCCGTGCCGCTCGCTATACAGTATGTTGCACCAGATAGCGTATGATGCCCCGGCTCTCGCTTGCCACTCGCATTCTCTCTTTCTCCTTTCCAACCAGCACGTGGCGTTTGTACTCGAGTATAGTCCATGCTGCAAGTCCATTCACATACCTATATACCCGCGCCAACGGAACGCTTTTGCCAACACGCTTTTGTCAGCAACATTTCCTTCAGGAGCAGGTCAAAAAACAAAAGTCTCATTGTCTCGCGTTCTCCATATCAAAACCATAATATTCAATTTATTCATCAAAACAATCGCCAAAATTTGACTCTTTTCCAACATTTTTTAATTACACTACCCTAAAACATACACTGAAAATTCAATTTTGTCAAAAAACGTCAATATTTTGTTGAATACAGCGAACTAAATATTTTGGGATGATTTCAAAATTTTCTTTATTTCGACAATATTTTTCATTGTAACGCAACTGTCAGCAAAATTTACGATTGGAATGACAAAAATTTACTTTCCGTAAAGATTTTCCAGAATGTTTTCTTGCTGGAATGACAAAATTTACAATTTTCTTTTCAGTGTACGATGTTGAAGTTTGCATCGTTGGAATGCGACGAAATTCTGTTTTTTATTGAGCAGATCTCAAGATTCTTGCGCGATATTTGGTCAGGACAATAAAATGATCTTTTTTGAGGATCCAAACGCAATATCGATACGAAAATTTTCAAGGTTTGGTAAATTTAACAAATAATTCATGATAAAAGCAAACTTCAGTGTCATCTAAAACACGAAACAACAAAGACTCTCTGATAATCGAACAAAATAATAACGATCAGTCCCACGTAAAAGAATCGTTCCGAATTTCTCGAAATAATAAAAACATCTTTGGCTACTGTCGCAATTAATCAATAGACGCGAAGCAATTAACATTGCACTCACGTGACGAGATCGATGCCGTTACAAAACGCGTGCATACCAGGCTTATTATGCGTGCAGTACATTCGAACAATAGCGTGAGCTTCCTTGACTCATCGTGTAATTGTTGCGGAAAAAAAATATGAGGAGAAACGTGCTACATGCATTGAGCTATCAATAATAGTCAAAGCAAATGAGCAGACGGAGAGTGAGAAATTGTCCGCCCGCTGCATAAGCACCTTGATAATCAATTATCAGAGGTAGCTAATGATCATCACCGGATAATCTGTATTCATAAACGGAAGATCCATTAGTGGATCGGACCGCGTCTCGTCTCGTATTCTCCCATCTCTCGTCCTCTCTTATTTTTGCCTTCCAGACACACACACGAGCACACTGTATCGCTCTATGTTGAGACGCGGTTTTTGGTAGAGCTTTTGCTTTCCACCCAGAACATGGGCGTATGTCTGTTGCGCTCATACCCGGGGGTTATGCGAAAGGAGGATGATGCTCTGGCATGGATATATGTATAAACATATCTTGTGAATACAAGGCAAGCGAAACCTAGCTATTTTCTTGCCACATATTCCAGACGAAGATGAAGCCTCGGAGATTCCAACGACACACCACATCTCCGAAGCTCCTAATCAAGATATGCTCAGCCCGCACGAGAAACTCTGCGACTCTGGGTCAGGTAGAGGAAGAATAGGAGACCCGGTGCGGTGTATTTAGAAATAAAGGAAAGCGAATGCGACGTGGGCGCGAGCAAACTTAAAAACTAGCTCGATAGGAAAAAAAAATCACGTTAATGAATTAGCTCAGTTACGATTTCGCCGATTATGCTCGAAGGAGTAGATCGAGAAAAAATGTAGACGGAGAAGAAGACGAACTCTGAGTTCCTTCATGCCGCGAGGAAGGCCCGCGATCATGTTTTAACTCGCTTCGCGCTACAGGAGTTCTCGCTGATGTTGCCTGTTTCCTCATCGCAATTCGGCACCTTTCCCTCTCTCACACTTCTCTTCTTTTTGCCTTGATCCTCTTTCGCTGAGCTGCATCTGAGCGCTGCTGCTCATTTTCGTATGAAACGAAAAACAGCTTTCTCTCTCCGCTCGCTCTCTCTTCATGTAGATTCGTAGTCATCGTTGGTCCCGTAGCCTGCGTAGCGAGCTCCAGGCACCTGCAGCCTCATCGAGCGATTCATCCTTCCATAATCGCAACCGGCAGCGTTTCTCCAAATGTTCATAAACCATCGATATCGCTCCTTACGTAATACCAGCCCTGGGAATCCAAAAATATGCGAATTTTGGCGCGTCGACAAATTTTTTCATACATTCTCGCTGCCCAGGCAAGAATAAAATGGGACGGTTAAAAGACACAGGGCTCGTCTATACATACGAGCGAACGTGGACGGTGATACGACAGAATGAACTTGAAAGTGGAGTCTGCTGGTATCGCGTTCGCCTGAGGTAATAGGACACCACGCGAATCGGGTGTGGAGAGAGAGCAACAAAGAAAAAAGAGAGAGGAGTAAAATTCGTAACTTAGAGTCTCCCAACGGTCCATGTGCTAATCGAATCGACATCGGCAAAATGGTATCACGCGAACCACACAAGTCCAGCATAAACAGCAATGTGTAGACACTGTCGAATGAAAAAATCAGGCAGAAAAGAGAAACCATCGCGAGTGACTCGCGAGGTGTGTGTAAGAGCACGTGTGAAAAAGTTGCAGGCAAAGCCGGCTCCAGATTTTTACTGATGCATTCGTAAAGCCATCATCGCTCCCTTGGCTTCTGTATTATACGTCGTTCGCAGAGCAAGTGTTCATTGCATACGTCGAACGAACAAAAAAAGGGACAAAAACAGCGAGAACTGAAGTGGACTTGCAGCGCGTTGTGTCGGACGAAAAAACGTCTGGCAAAGGAGACGGCGGTAATACGCGTTATGCGCGAAGGACATGGACTGTGAGAAAAAAAGGCCGTTCTTGTGGCTTTGTCATAGAGGTAGGAAAAGGGAAAAACGTAAAACACAAAAACCAATAACGCGACAAATGAAAATAAAACGAAAACGCGAGCTCTTACGCGTGTGCACACATTATTTATTGTTTGCTATTGTGACAGGAGACACAATTTAAAACCTATTACTATTACTCACACGTCTCTTGGACAAACGGTAATGTTCAACTTATTTCTGCTCCGATATGCATTATCCCTTCTCTCTCATATCCTCCCAACTCGAAACCCATTTGCCGTTCCTTCTCACCGTGCTATATCGCGTGACCAATAAGAAATGGCGTCTTTCCAAATATTCAAAATCTATCTTGAGGATTGCGGTTGGTATTTCTAGGCGACTACGCGATTTTGACTTCCTCTCAACTGCGCAGGCATTCGGGATTGAAACCTGATGACAAAAATCTCGATGACTCTGAAGTTTGCAACGTTGAGATTTAACGAAAAACATTTTTTCTATTGATTATTTATTGAATTTTGAAAATCGTGGCAATTTGTCGAGTCGATTGAGTTTTTTGGTCGCAAAAGAGAATCGTTTTATAAGCAGCACCAAATATTCAATAATAATTATTGGCTCTGCTGAAAAAAAAAAACAGAATTTCGTTGCATTCCAACGATGGAAACTTCAGGATCATAAAATCTCGAGATCGAGACTCAATGACGTTCGAACAAGCTCTTGATTTCCTCTCGTTTTGACTATTTTTCTCCAGTGCTTTTTATCACTGTACCGGATTGTTATATTCGTAGAGAAGCCATTTTTTGTCAAGGGGAACTGAACGTGTTTGTAGGCGAAGCAAAAAGATATGGTCGTAATATCCGTGGCCAGTGGCTGCGGAAAACGTCCAGCATAATGTTTCAACTGATCAGGCTCTGTATAGACGCAGGCTGGCAGCCATGACTGTAGGAGTTAGATTAATGTGAAGAGTGAATCTGTGCGAGAAGAGAGCATCGAATTTCGAAATTCTCGTGAGATCACATACACGAGCATTTTTCAAGCGTCACCTTGTCGGGGTCGTTTCCGCGTTTTTTTAAATCCTTTTTTACTCTCTTTTTTCTCGGTTCGTACTTCGCATGGCAGCTCGACGAGAAAGTTTTTTTACGAGGACCAACAAGAACGTAAGAGAGTATGGACGATTTATAAGTTATAGAGACCATGCAGATGGTGCGTAACGTTCCCCCTCTCTCTCTCACGCACAAACGCGTCACACAGACTTCGTTTCTTCTCATCTTCTCCCATGTCGCTTTCGCAGCTCCACTCGTCTCTCTGTCTGTCGTACGAATGCCGTTCCCTACCGGCTTCTCGCTCTTTACTCTCGGATCGAATATTTTAAGGGGTTAATACGGAAAAAAAGAAATTCTGCGCAAGAGGCACAAAGTTCTCGGATTCTTTGCTCGCGCGAGATAAAGATCGGACTGCAAGGAACCGGGACTCTCTGGAATGAAAAGCAGTTCCTGCGATCTACCCCTTTTCGATCCTTTTATTTTTACCATCAACAATTAACAAATTCCCGTCCGCCTTAAATCCTTATATTGCGGAAACTGCAATTTGTTGGCAAGAAATACGATCCTGCACATTTTTTTCGAAATCGCCGGGCTTTGAAAGTTTGTTTGGAGAATTTGCAAGTCGTGGCCGCGCGTCCAGCCGTGAAAAATTGTCAGCCACGATGGCAAAGTGATGCACATTCAAAAAAAGTTCCCAATATAACTCGAGAACAAAATATTTCGTAAGAAAATTGCGATTATGAAAATATAACGTCCGCACTCCAAGTTCATTGCATCGGAGATCTAATATTGCATTACATTCCAACAAGTGGTCGCGGTGCTGTTCACCACCAAGTTACATAGGCACAACAGGTGCAGCCAAGGTTCGATGTAGTGGAGCATGGATACGGCTATACTATAATACGATATCGCCTACGGCCTCGCCATATAGTACACGACTGCAAACCGTGAATTACAAAACGTTTCGATATCGAGAAAAAACTCGGGTTGAGTCAACTTTCATCGCGCGCGCTGCATATGTATGTCTATTAAAATATATATCTGCCTCGCAGAGCCGCGCTGGTAAAAAAGAACTTGAGCTGTTTTTATTTGTGAATTCGTACGCGTACGTATCGGCATTGACTGGGTGAGATGGTGTGAGTCCCGGGAGACCCGAACGGGCGTATTCTTCGCGTAAATATTCACGGGAAACTGATACACGCAAAGTACTTTAAGATTAAGAGCAAAGCACTGAAATTCAATATTTTACAGCAGATCTTAAGATCGATGTGTAATATTAAACGAAATGCATTCGTATTTATAATGCAACCGGTTGTTCCAATCGCCGGCATCGCGTATTGAGCGTGTACTCGATGATAATCACTGATTAGATTGATGCAAGCAATTAGTCGCGAAGGTATTCAAGTTCGGAGCATCTCACACGAGCTAATCGCGTGCGTTTCCTGATAAGTCAATTCTCCAATTGACAAACGACCTAGCCAGCCGGAACTTGTGAACGTAACGAGTAACGCATGCACTCGATGAAAAATTTGCTTTGCATTTTTCGCACAGCCACTCGCGCTCACGTATCGAGAACAGGAGAAACTCTTTTGCTGGTCCTTACAATATCCTGCTAACTAGTATGTAATGAAAGGCTGCAGATTGAGGCATAGCAACGATCCATAGCAAGAGAGCAATTAAACGAACGTGTATTTAAAAATAAAATAACGAAAACAAGTTTTGGGCACATGGACAGAGATAATTTGGTAAGCAACGTGATTTTTGGCATGAAAGAGATGCACGATGTAGCTTTCCCTCGTAATTAACTTTCGATGTCACGTATAAAAGTCCAAGCTCTTGCAATCTCTGCCTCGTTCTTGTCCCCCTTGGAACACTCTCACCTTGCAGAAAATTGAGACAAAAAAATTGTCTCCCCAACCGCGATTACGCAATCTGGAGTAAAAATCGAGTAAACATTGCGCGTTTTAAAATCTGCTCGATTCAACATCTAAATATCTTGACTCGTATGAAAAAAATCAAAATTAATTATAATCGCGGAAAAAGCCCTCGGATGAAAGTGTGCGCGGCAGAATTCGCACTCCGCAGCGGGATTTGCGATTCGTAATATTTTTTTTTTTTTTTCAATACTCCAGGTCGATCGGTTACCGCAGCTCTTGACTCGTCAGGACGGTAGCCGAAAGCCCGAGGGCCCCGCAAGACTGCTTCTCTCCCTTGACTCGCTCTCAACAGTTCTTTGGCCCAAAAATCTTCTCGTGTATGCGCAATTACTTCCTCGCGCGCAGAATCTACGCGAGAGAAAAAGGAAGACTCGGGGAATATTATGCGCGTGCGTTCGTCAGACGCTCCACCTGGGCACGAATATTCACCGGAAAAAAAAGAGAAACCTGCGAGGAAATAAACGTTTTACCTCTTGCTAGTTTTCACGTTTTGTAAATAAAATATAAAGCATGCCCAAAAGCAGGTCATGATTTCAAGGATTACTTGAGCGAGTATTGAAGATTTTCTCTCGCATATCTACGAAAATGTCTCCGTGGGTGATCTAAACGTGTAGAATATTGCGCTTGAACCGTGAATTGTAGACATCCCAGAGGTGCCCGAAGTCTTGAACTTTTCTCGTAACGTAAGGTTGCGTGGCATAAAATTGAATAGATCTCCAAAGTCGTTAAGGTAAAAAAATAGTAAGCGCGCGATAATAGAATAAAATTGGTGCGCCTAGAAACGATTGCGATAAATTCGAATAAGCGATAGGTTGGATTCTAAGAAGAGGCCGGACACAGTGCGGTGGACGATATGCTTGAACGATATGTTGCTCCGATAATACATAGGCACGTAGAGCGCGCGCGCGCCACGTGCATATACGGTGCACATTATAGTTGTCTCGGTATCCACCATTCCCCTCATTATTTGCTGCCAAGTCCCGCGGACGGAACAGTATGCAGCGAGAAAGAGAGAGAGACAGACAGGGAGCAAGCAAAAAAAAAGAAAAATGTAAAGCGAGAGAGAGAGAGCGAGAGAAAAGAAGAACACCGGCACTTATGTGCCAGTAGCCGAGGCCCGCGGCTCCAAGAAGGTATTTATGCGCTCCGATCTCCCTTTTCTCGGCCTGCGATCGTCGCTTTTCTTCGCTGCTGAGAGGTGTGCACTCGGGAGTTGAGTTAACGCTCTCAAACATACACATGTACGTATAAAGATATCTATATATCATCCTGCATGTTCGTACTTACTTCGAACCCGAAAATACATCATGCAAAACCTTTTGCACGCGAATATATGCGCCGAATACAAAGTTATAATAAATGTTTAAGTTATTTCCTTGGTAGATTTGCTCCGGCGTGCTTCGCACACGTTGTCGTCAGGGCATGAATGACATTAACCTCTCAGAAGTACAGAGCCTCCGAGCATGCAGGCTTTCGGTCGAAAAGATTTTGTTGCTTAATTGAACATTCGACATATCCTTGAAAACGATGCTTCAGGCAAAAATCGAGAAATACGTCATGCAGAAAGAAACAGTAATAAATGGACAACGATAACACACGAACGTGCGCGGAGAAAACTACTCTATTGTTGTGAATAAGTAGCAACATTTGTTTTCATGACACAGCAAAACGCCAATATGCTTTTTTATCGAAACTTTATCAGCAAATTGCCGAAAAATGTTTGACGATCGATTAAGAACTGGATTTCAAACGTATGACTCTGAAGTTTGCAACGTTGAGATTCAACGAAAAACATTTTTTCTATTGATTATTTATTGAATTTTAAAAATCGTGGCAATTTTTCGAGTCGATTGAGTTTTTTTTGTCGCAAGAGAGAATCGTTTTATTGGCCGGATCAAATATTCAATAATAATTATTGGCTCTGGCGAAGAAATAACAGAATTTCGTTGCATTCCAACGATGCAAACTTCGGAATCATAACGAAATTCAGTTTTTTCTTGAGGAAAACTCATGATTTTTATGCGATATTGAATCAGGACGATAAAACGATCGCTTTTCACGATTCAAACACAAAATTGATACGGAAATTGACTTTTATTTTGAAATTCAACAAAAAAATTAGGGGAAAACGTATTTTTCGTTGGATCCCAACGTTGCGAACTTCAGTGTCATTTCAAATATTTGGAAACTCTGAAATTTTTGGCAAATGATTTTTTCGACATGACGTACAATATTCTGTGTATACTCGGTTCGTATGATGTGGATTCTTATAAAACTGAGAGAGAGAGACAGGAAGAAGCAAAAGGTGATCAGAAAGGGTCATCCGCGAGGAGTCGAGCGGAAGGGGAAATCTCTTGGAGTGTAGCGAGAGGCTCGTATGGATGGAAGTCGTGATCACTGGAGAAAAAAAGGGAGACGTTAGTTGTCCGGCTCTGGGTTTATATTGCGATCGCTGCATTACGAGCGCGTTAGAATTCTCGTCTGTAAATGAAAGTACCGTAGCCGAGTGAATAAGTTTGTGTGTACAAGGGCGTATTGAAGGGAGAGAAGGATGAAGTGGGCTCAAAACTGTATTCGAAGTTCTTGCCTGTTGATGGACTCACGCGAGAGTAATAACGTATATAATGTTTGAAGAAAAAAAACGTCACTTGTGAGTCGATGCGATGCGAATGTGTTATCCTTGGTTTGGCCTGCGCTAAGAAGCAGATACAGACTCGAAGCGGGCGAAGGAGGGAGAGATAGGAGCTTTGCAGAATAAACGAAGGACGGGGGGAAAGAAAATCGGAAGAAAAGATCGGATAAACGGAGCTTTGAGGTCTCGCGAGATCCCCTCCCCATGTCTCTTTCTTTCTCTGTGGTGGCTTTGCGGCCGCCGTTGGAGCGCGGAGGTTTTACATTTCGCGAGGATTTATCGTAGGAAAGAACTTGTACGCTTGTGTAGAAGTAGCGTCATGAAGGGGACCGTGATCTGACTACATCTCTTATGCGCGCCATATATCAGCTCGTACACCGCTCGTTCTCTCGCGAGAAAAACAGAGATGGTGGGAGAAAGTCTCTCGTCTCCTAGAACCACAGAGACTTCACCAGCAGGCATCGAGCTCTCAACTCAGCTCATTTCTATGTGTATATATACAGGGTGTCCCCGAAAAGATGTTTAATATCGGTGGAAACTTGAGTTGGCGACCAAATTTAAAATCAAAGTCAAATTTTTTTCAAATTTCCAAATTGGATCCCACGGAGTTGGGATTTTGGTCTTCTGGTGCAAACGAATTTGCAGGAATGTGCAGGATATAGTGAATAACCAAAGATGTTCAGGGAACAGTAGCCAAGGGAGAGAAAACTAAGGAATGCTGCAAAACGACGAAGCTCAATGATCGTCACCGTAATTTATCCCCGTGAAGCGATTTAATGGATGCATTATCCGGTAGTTACTCAGTCTGCTCGTGGGAGCGACTCATGTTTGGCACCTTCCTTCTCGCCCAGAGCCTTCTGGTCGCACTCATACTTCTCCGGCAGTCGTTGTGGCCACTGCAGTCACATGTGTATATGCAACTGCAGGTCCGCGATTTAGTACCAGGGTTGCCGCCGCGTAGTAGTCCTCTCGCGGTGTTTTGGTCCGCGAAACAGAGAAAGAAAGTGAGAGAGTCCCTTGCCGTAAAGTCGAGCTTAATTACCAATTAGACGTCGCACGGTGGCACGCTTTCGGCCTGGCAAATCGATTAGTGCAGGTATAGGACACACGCGCTTTACCGTGGAACTAGCCATACTTTATGTTTATAGATATATTATTATTTGCACCCACACATGTTTATGCTGTCGTATTTATGACTCGTTCACTTTCACGAGTTAGTTTAACGAAAACTCATTTATTAGTTTTCTCGTAGAGAGAAAACTGTTTTGTTGTTTTTTTTTTTTCAAGTTGATTTGTTTATAAAGTTCGTTAGTTTCGTCGGTTCAAATACACACGACCGGTCGGCCTCGCGGTCGTTTGAGATGACCATGAGAGCAAGAGCGAGGAACAAAAAAAAACCTGGCAATTATCCCGAGATCTTAATGGGATTCTCGGCGGCATTAGTTTTCCAGCGGGCTGGCCAAAAAAAAAAAAAGATCCGCTTCTCCAACCGTACGACGCGAGTACCGCCAAGAAACGCGCGCGATCGCTAAGCTCGCGCAGTGGCAGTGTCTCACACCTCGGCAGAAGCGGCACGCATATATACGAATGCGAGAGACTCTACGCGATTCGTATAGTCCGAAAACTTGAACATCTTTTAACTCGCGCAGAGGAGCTTCCATGTGACTGGGTGGAATGGGAAGTTGTTCTGGAACAGGAAGTTGAGCATTACTATTCTTATTCTTATTGACTCGGTGTCCGGGTTCCTTCGTAATTAGGTTAATCGAGATCGCCAGGATGAGCTTCGGTGTGCCAACGTTTCTATGTTCGTTGGAGAATCTTTGGGATGTAACTATAAATCATGATGACGTTCAATTACGTGAAGTTCCATATAATAACGCCTCTCCGCATACGAATTATGAAGACGATGCTGCTTCAAGAACTGAATTCTTTTAGCTGTAATACTTTTTTCCTGTTGGCTCGAAACGACGAAAAAATGAGCCGCCGCCTAACGTGAAGCGGAATTGCGATCATTGCCACACACTTCATGAGCCATCGCTGCGACGGAAATTTACTAAAATGATGAAATGAATTCGATACTTGAAAAATAAGAGATCCCGGTGCCGTGGCAAAGTTGTAACGATTCAAGGAGGGGCATTGATAAAGGGCGGGGAGCTGGAGAAACATCAGGATGATGCAGAAGCAGCAGAATGAGTGTAAAAGCGTTTGTAGGATGGCGGCGAACGGCGGGTCTTGGAACCCGTCGCGGGATGACTGGATGGGATCCATACGGGGCCAATCCCAGTTGAATTTCTCCTAATTATGCACGCTTTACCATTACAAGCATACGCCGGCATGTGAGCTAAAAGGAGGGAGAAAAGAAAAGAAGAAGACGATGAAGACCCAACGCGCGATACACATTCTTCCAATCATCGCGCCTCTCTACTCGCATGTACACTTGGGGTACCTTCTTTCCTTGGGATCTTCTAAAAAATTCTCACCCTCAATCTTCCTCGCTGCTTCCCTTTCTCTACATTTATTTTTCTTTCTTCTCTCTCCCTCTCTCTCTGTGTCTCTGTCATTCTTCCATAGCGATCTTTTTTTACTTACAAATTCAATAAGCATATATCATATTTAATGTACGCCCCGCGCCGGGAATGGTTCTACCAAGATGACAGGACTACCTGATGATCTCCTGTTCCCTTCTTCTTTCTTTTCTTCATCCACACTCTTTTCTTATTTCTATTCTCCCGTTTGCATATATCCGACGAGAGCTTATCCGCACAATTCCCAATGTAAATGCTGTAAATTTTTCGCTACTCCGTATTTTTCGACGTGTTCCTGTTTTGTCATGACAGGGCGGTTTACTTCATCCCAACCGATATATTTTATCTTTATCGTTCGGACTATATGTGGGACTTTGTACGTTCATCGTTCTCTGGGACTCGTCAATCCGTTCAGCATTGTTTTTTTTTTTAAATCCAATGCACAACCAAAAAATATTTGTCCAGAATCGATAATTTTGCCACATCTCGAAGGAAATATTGATTTTGTAAGATGGACCGGAGATTATCGAGGATTATATCATCCGAATGAAAAGTTAATCTCTCCTGTATCCTGTTCGACCATGTGCACCCAATTTTAATTCCGTTTGAATGATTTTTTTTAAGTTTTTTTCAAAGATTCCGGTTAGTCTTGAAATGGACGAATGTCAGGAGTTAAGTTCGTAAATAATATCATACGGCGCGCTATCCTGTCCCACTGGTACGAGTGTTAATATTATTTATATCGATAATTAAAGGCGACCAAGGGTGCGCTCGATCGTAGTACGGGGGCACGCGCTTTCCCGGCCGTTCCAAAGCCTCCGGCAACCATAAAATATTTCTACTGACTTTTTGATTGAGATTCGGAGAGTCCGAACCAGGGACCACTTTGAGAGTTCTCCCTCTTCGGTCTACCTCGTGCGTGTGCTGCCTCAATTCCCTCCGAATCACCGCAGCGTTCGTTTCTTCCTTCTGCTCCAATCTTCCGCATCGCCATCCCATTTCCCTCAAAGCCTACAAACGGTATATCTGTATATATATCTATATGTACAGCTGGCGTCTATTCTTAATAGGCTGGAGTGGAGAGTGTAGTGATTATTGAGTTCTTTTCCCCCTTGAAGAACCCCCGGAGAGAGACGAGGCTGAAAAAGCTGATTATTCAGTCATCGTCTCAAAAGTGCCGGGTAAGGACCTTTCATGAAAATGCAAGAGTTCTAGATGCGCGCGAGTTGATCGATTTATCGTGGATGGAAAAAAATTGTAGGCGATGCTTCGTTTTTGGTTTGGGAAAAGAAAATATCGCTTCCGAGGCGATTTTCTGCAACATCGGAAAATTTAGTCTCGCTGCGGAATCTATTCGGGATATAAATCCACACGGTATGTGAACAAACGTGCATCTTCGCGTAGGCATCGGAGGTATATTGAACTCGGGGGTAGAGCGAAGAGACGCCGAAGAGCGCGAGGCGAACGTATGTAACAGCCGCGAAGACCGAGGGATCGAGCCACCGAAATGAAGTAGAGGCTGCGAGTTAAGCGAGCAAAGGCGATGAGCAACGCTACTTTCAATAAAGGCAAGAACACGAAGCCCAGCTCGCCAAACCGCAAGTCACGTTGGTTCATTACCGCCGCCCCACGTGAGAGTCAGCCGAGACTGGAAACTAGCTTATAAGCTTCTCTCTCTCTATTTCTCTCTTTCCCTCTGTCATGTATGTGCTCCTCTGATGGGCTTTGCGAATGAACCAGGAGCTGCACCAGCATGGCCTTCTCAGAGCTTTATCGAGGTATCCAAAGCTGGTTTTGAGGTACAAGCAGTTTGCTCCTCTGCCGATCGTCAGAAAATACGTAAATGAGAATTTTTCACTCGATTTTCACTCGAAGGAAAATAAACAAACCAAATAATATCTAATTATCGCTCAGGTTGATAAACGAACTCGACACCAGCTGCCGGCTGTAAAGTCGGGAAAAAAAGGGTTCATCTGATTTTGTCAAGTTCGGATCCAACATCGAGCGATCTGATACAGAATTATTCGCAAGTAGGAAAAAATCGTGAGGAACTATACTTTGGACTTTGAACCTTGGACCGCGTAAGACTCTTTATGGTGCAGAGTAGACCTTTTGATAGAGCAATAGACGCCAAGTGCAATTCTCGCGAGCATCTTTAACCTGGAGATATATTAATAGATCGAAGCGTGTAAGTTCAAAAGGACGTTGCTGCGATAATCTCCCACATGTTTTTCTCTCAAGTTACTCTCGAAGAAAATCTTAGATCCAGCCCTTTACCGATCATCATTTCGTGTTGCTTGTACGAGATGTTTAAGCAGCCAATATATCTATAGGGATGTTCAATCAAGGCGCAGTGAGTGCACTAGGAAATTCTTTCGTGCTGTCTCGTACCGCGATCTTGGCTTCGTTCCAGCACGGAGATAGACCGAGAAAGAGGAAAACGAGAGAAAGAAAGAGAGTCTGCGCGCGCATGCGGAGAAAGAGAGAGAGAGCGAGAAGGACGAGCGATGTAAGCGGGAGGAAGGAAAGCGGTTTAAACCGAGATGGGAAACGTTTAAAGTACTTTGGATTGGTGAATGTCGGATGTAACATAGCAGCGGTGCTTATACCTCCATCGGTTCTTTCTCTATGGCTGTATCAGGCCGAAGCAACTCCAACGCGACTATCCTCTATGCACAAATGAATTAGGATCTGTGGCTGGCGCGTGGTTACATCCTCTCGTCTCATTTTTCTCTTTCTTACAGCATCAACATCAATAACAGTCTGAACGAACGTTTAATTGGAATTTAGTGATTGTCGGTAGCATTACCAAGAGTATCATTGCGGTGTTATCCAAATGGAAAGTGTATGCGAGAGACGGTAAAGAAAATCTTGTTAAATTCTCGCTATTTACGGACAAATTGCATTATTCCCTGTACGCAGTCTTTTTGTTTTCATTGTTTTGATTGTTCCATCATCTCGATTCTAAATAAATTCTACGACTAGCAAATCATCTGCTTTGAGGAAAAACGCGGGTTGACGTCTCTAGCGAACGCGAGTCCATGATGAGTTTCGTAATTTTTTTTTTCGGATCTATCATACCGAATGAATAAGCACAATCGTGAGCAGACTATTTCGTAACTCACAAGGATTTTCCCCTGCCGCTCCTTTCGCACGTAACGAATACGTACTTCTCTTCCGGTTCAATCCCAATCCAGTAAAATGAAGCACGTACCGTATAGTACGCTGAGTTAGCGTCATGCTTAAAGAATGATGGCCGTAAAAAAAATTGAAGCCGACGATTATGAGGGAAAATATGGCAATGCATATCTTTATATATTCGCCTCTCGGGACCACGCGCGAAATTGCATTCTCCGGCCTCTAAAACCCTCGTATTTCTCTCATTTTCCTTTTCCCAAGGGGGAAACCTTGTCGGGAGCCATCGAACGAGCTAATGCGTGGCGAATGCCTGCTCTTGGACGGTCCCTTCCCTGTTACTCGTTCACCAGGAGCCAGGGAATAACTCTGCACTCATCCATACACTCTATACAAAAAGAGGGATTGACAGACAAAAAGAGAATAAGGAACCGAGAGAAATACTCGTCGCAGTTATAAGAGCACACGAGAGTCAACGAAAAACTAGAGCTGACATGTTAACAGCCAACAAGAAGTCGACTTTATTGGCCGTAAACGGACCAATATCTTGTCCTAGTCTAGCCTGCTGTATTGCCTTGTCGCGTCTTCCATTATAAGTCGCGCAATTCTTCAACGACGTATAGGGAAAAGCATATTCCTTCCGTGTGTAAATCCTTTCGAAAATCCAAAAGTTTCCCCTCGTCCGAAATCGTGTTCTGGCCAATCCCAACATTCGTCGGTTAGACAAACAGAAACTACCGCGCTTCACGATCTAAATTATGGAATTTGATATATACTGCTCGTTGTGAAACTATAGATAACTAAATTCAAAGGTATAGTTGCATCGTCGTTGCAGAACGCCGAGGCTAACACGAAATGGGCTGTCCTTGTATAAGATAGTACTTTGTACATTGAATCTTTTTTTGTTGTGTTTACGTTATCAAGCTTGATTCTTGTTAAGGGATGAGAAGCCGGTTTTCGATCTCACGCAGCGAGCAAATAAGAGTAGGTACTCCATACACATCTGATATATTGGTACAGTATACCGAAAAGGTGAAAGGCCAGAGATCGGGATGATTGAGGGAAAAATTTCTCTGACATGAATTACAGACTCGATTAATAATTACTCAATATCTTAATTGGCAATAATTGTTACACGGAAGTCGATTACTTAGAGCCTAATTAAACTATATCGATTTATTTATTAATACGTATCCATAATTAGAGGTAATTAAAATACGTTAATGAATATATTAATTTATTGCGAATTTTCTCGATTGGACTTTACACCGTTGGGTAATTTGTGCGGTTCGTAAATTAAAGACATTTATTACCATACATCGCGTTGAATGAGCATTTCGTCGATTGATCCTGGCAACGGAGATGACGATTCCTTCATGTTTGTCGCACCAGTACAGCCCCGTTTGGTTTTTTGTGAACCGCATTGGTTGAGACTCTACGTTGCGAAAAATCAACACGCTTATCGCTTTATTTCTCGCTCTTTCTTTCTCTGTCTCGCTCGCCCTGGCCTGGACATTACAAATGTCGCGTGTTCCACGAAGAAAGACATGACTGATCGGTGCATTAGTGCACTGATTAGACCTTTCGAGACTGCATCTTAAGTCTGACGCAGCTTCTCTCATTCCTGCCGACATTTCGATCTCTCTCTTTGGAGTGTTTGCCCGGCGCTTATATTCAATCATTTGTATCACACACATACGAATTTCCGAACCAGATGCTTTTTCATGCAATCATAGGCGGCAGGACGGGCGTTTATTGTCGTTTTTACTCTGAAATTTTGAGATTTATATTTTTTGTACAATTTATACTTAATACTGTTGAAAAAATGATCACCATAGCAAAGTCACCGTGAAAGGCTAATGGTATTTGGACGAAATATGCTCGATATTACGATCGACAATCCTTCATGCATGTATCAAAATGCAGTGTGCATTCAAATGATGCGAAAACAGAGCAAGAGCAAGAAAGTGAGAGAACGGGAGAGAGAGGACTGCGGTGATTGATCGGTTCCAATATAATGAGGGCCGATAATGACCGACAGAGGACAAGAGGCCTCGGCAGTGTGGACGGAAAGTGATGGATATGTTCGATAAGGGCTCTGCAATGCGGCGCGACCCTTCTTCGGGATTCAAACCGCGTCATCGAGTCGTCGTCCCTCTCCTTTTCTGCTCATATGGAGAAAAGGAATCTCAAAGAACAAAAAAAACATTCAATACACATACGAAATTACTTTGCGTTGAATAAAATGTCAGGGCGCGTTGACAAGGTCGAAATCGTAGCCGAATTGCAAGATATTCTTAGTCTCCGTATATACTCCGATCGTTTCGATTCTCTTTTTCGCACTCATATATCACGAGACAAAATCATCGGAGAAGGAGAGATAAAAATTCAATAAAGAGTAAGACAAAGTACCTGTCGGGTTGTTGCTAGTGACGTTCTTTGAGGATTACGGTTGTAGCATTCGCCGCGGATGATGTTGTCGCCCCTGGTGTCAGCATTATCTCGACATAGGAGGGCACTTACCCACCGATAACCATCCCCCTTTTATCATTCCTGCTTTATCCCTCCCTCGTCCCAACCCACTGCTGCTTTCTTCTGACTTGCTCGTGTACCTGCTTACTACCGAATACCTTTTCTGAGAGAGCCACCGCGAGAAAAGAAAGAGAGAGAAAAAGGCATATCCGGGAGGAAAAAAATACACACACGCTGCAAAGAACTAGAGCCTGAGGCATCGCAGCAGCGAACCTGACCCCCTCGTTATTTATCGCGATATCAACCTATATTTCACGGACACACGCAGATACGCATAGGGCATCCATCCACCTGCCCTATTATGCACTCTCTACATGAACAATGTTTTGTCCTTCCGTAGAAATATGATATTCTGTTTTTGCAAATAATGTGTATGCACCAAGATCCTGCGCTGTTTCGCGTATGCACGATTCACCGGATTTCCGTTATGAAATTCGTTTTTTGACTTTGATAATATTCTATTGATTCAGGTTCTCGTATTAAACTGTTCTATATACATTTTCTGATTCATGTTCCTTCAGATACGGCCTGCGTTTGATTCTAGTTTCGCAAATCGCACATCCGACACCTCAACTTCAGCGATTTACTTTTTTTTATGTCACGAAGTCGTAATTTGGGATTTACGTCCTTGAAAGTAACAGATCACTCTATTCGTGCTATCATTATGGCGGATCCAGCATCAGAGATCGTTATTTTTACAGTCTATGCAACCTGAATCCGCAGTTGAATTTTCTTCGATTTTCGCCACACGTTTGTTTCTTTCTTATTAACTCTCCATTGCCCGCAGGGCGAATAGAGATGGAATCGTGCGATCAGCTGATGTGCGGAATTTTTTGTGGCAACTCCGTTCTGGAACGGTGACAAATGTCTCGATGACCATTCATGAACGCGGTTTTGCATAAGCTTTGCAATTTCAATGCTGGAAATTTCCACGACTGCTGAAGGAAACCTCGCAGTTCTCAGGCTGCTGATAAAAATCGTGAAAATGGTTTATGAACAGTGCGAAAATTTCACTTTCGAAATCTGCAACCATCTTCCGCACTGATGCGATGGCTCGACACGACCTCACGAGCCTGATGCAGCAGTCGCGAGAATCCGTTTTTCTCGCGCTCATCCGTCCGTCATTTCTCATCTCGCTTGCTTTTACCTGGACGCGCTGTTGCGTCTGACCCATGGCCTCAAGTCCATCGATTATGGGGGATCGGGCTGGAAACTGTGAAACAAGGTTTCTAGCGTCTATGCGTATTTGATGTATTCGTGATTCTTTATTTTTTCCTCTTTCAAACACCCATACACATGCATGGGGCATTTCACGTCACTTATATTTTCTCCAAACTCGAAAAATTTACGGAATTCAGTAAATTTGAGTTCAAATTGGCAACCAAATCGTATTTGTATTTTTATTCCCTTCTCATAAGATGGAAACTGCGTAAATTTACGAGCCATGGCCGCGCAACCGAGATGCGTGTACAGTGATTGAATAAATCTAATGGCCATGAAAATCGAAACATTAGATAAATCGATAGATCCCGAAATACGCGTTGGCTATGACTCTGAAGTTTGCAACGTTGAGATTCGACGAAAACCATTTTTCCTATTGATTTTTTGAGTCGATTGAGTTTTTTGGTCGCAAGAAAGAATCGTTTTATGGGCCAGACCAAATATTCAATAATAATTATTGGCTCTGCTAAAGAAATAACAGAATTTCGTTGCATTCCAACGATGCAAACTTCAGGATCATGCGTTGGCTTACTTTTTGTATAAAAAAAACGTATAAATGTTACGTGGAACGCCCCATGTATATTTGTATAGAAAATCTAATATATACTTAGTTCATGAGAGGAGTAAATATCGCTATATGTATAGTATACAGTATTCCCGACCAAACTCTTACATATTCATGTCATCTCTCGTTCTTTCTCTTCCTCAATCGTTCTCAGAGGATCCAGTCAACTTTAATACCGTTATTTATCAGGACATTAACAAACACACTCCCGCTAAAACAAAACTTTCACCAATTCGATTTTTTACCTGTATTTAATATACCACACCCAGTCGATAATAACAAGTATCCCGCATAATAGCTTGATTGACTCGCAACTTTTATAGTTTTCGGAATTAGTTAAAACTCTTTTCTGACCCAAGACGAGTAATATTATTATCGTTCTTGTCGTTAGGTTTTGTGTTCGACGAGGTTGTTCAAACAATTTCTCCAATGGTTAGTAACATAATGTCGTTTTAGTGCCATCGACTGTGAACCAACGTATCTATTTTACAGTGTTGACGATAAAATAATACAACGTGTCCTGTACAAATTCAAAGAAGATTTTTTTTTCACATTTTATTCGTTTCTTCTGTTTCTAATCGATTTTGTTGTTTTTTATTTTATTTTTTTCATTCATTAATTGATGAAAATAACGATTTTATCTGTATATTTCTTGTGGAATTATTGGCACGTTTTATTTAGGCTATCCAAGCCATTTTGATTCAAGTTACGACGAGCTTCTATTTATCGAGAGAGAATTTCGTGATATCGGAGAATTTACATGATTCTCTTCAATATAATGGACTGTGAAGACGAATTTCGAAAAAAAAAAAAAACGATTTATCAAGTGGCCAATGCGTGATACACAGTGCAAGTGGGACGATGTGCTTCGGCGACAACGACGACTCGCATTATAAGAGATTCGATTTGTAATCGATATCAAAGTTTCAGGAAATACCGGTCTTTGACGGTCTCGTATTGAGGTGTTGTGTGCGAGCGTGAGAGAAAGAGATATTGCGTCCAGTCTCGCGTGTGTATTGAGTCGCGGAACGTATCGGTATAAAATATAATTAGCAAACGAAATTTTATGGATTGCGATGCAAAATTCGATGGAGTTTGATGAAAATTCTTATTCAGGATAATTATTCCCATTTAAATGGGGAATGAAGTGATGTTGATCTTTCCAGATGGAAAAAGTAGTTGGCATACGAGAACGTAATAACGAAGTGGGAGAGAAATCCATTGTATTCTGCTTGGTAATTGCAAGCATTTGTACCTCTTTTTCTCTCTTTTGGCCTAGAGAGAAGGTCGGGTGATAGATCATTCAACGACATTCACGGTTCATTGGGAGCCCAACTGTGCACACACTTGAGAAAATACCTGGTGGCGAGCGAAATGAGGAAATATTGTACTCTTTCCGGTTAAATCAACTGTGTCTAATTCATTTCCTTTATAAATGGAAAATCTTTTCCGCTTTGGGCATTCAATTTTGTCAAAAAAACGTCGATATTTTGTTGAATACAGCGAACTGAATATTTTGGGACGATTTTCAAAATTTTCGTTATTTAGACAATATTTTTAATTGTAACGGAACTGTCAGCAAAAAATTACGATTGGAATGACAAAAATTTACTTTCCGAAAAGATTTTCCAGAATGTTTTTTGCTGGAATGACAAAATTTTCGTGATTTTTCGAAAAAACGTTTAGTTGAACGTATCCAACAAAATATCCATCTTTTTCAACAAAATTTTCTGTTCAGTGTGGAATTTTCATAGGGAAATCGTTTTTTTTGTGTTATTCATCCACAGGAGCAATGCGTTAGGAAATTCATTTAAATAAGAAGCGTAAAGGGAGAACTTTTCAGAAGCAGGCCGGCGTCCAATTCTTGACGTACCATTAAAACGAATGCAACTTTGAAATCTCGTTCATTGGGCCTTATTAACCGCTCTACGAGCCAGAGCGTATTTCAAAATAATATAGTCAAGTGAATTAACGAGGGAGAAGAAATCGCTACCGCGCAATGAGATCTAGTTAAGAAGGATGATGGACGCGCATTGATCTCACTGCGAGAACTTGAATTGACCCAGTTTATTCAACTGCTAACAGCCTGGATCATTATATCGGACTCTTTATAATTGCAGGAGTTGCGGCTCGGTTAGTTTTTCAATAAAAGACAACGTTTCTCGAAAATTGAACTGAAAGGGCCAGATTTTCCATTTGCAATAACGAATCAATACTTATTGACGTATCGCGGAGGATTTTGAAGCATCGCAAACAATATAATTAACATTTTTTGGCCTAATCCGCAAACCAGCGTATTTCCCAAGAAGCAAACAACCATTTAAATCCATTAACGAGATTCCTCATTCTCGTAAATCAGTAGAAAAAGAATGTCCGGGCGTTTTCTATCCGCAATTCAGACGCAAAAATCTTACAAATCTGTAATACGTAATCATATATATAATCGCACACTATTCAGAAAAGTCCGCAAATTGGAGAGAAAACGGTGCTAAAAAATGCGCCACACCATCGAGAGGACATGATAAATTCAACAGGTTCATACGTTTATTCAACAGCGGAGCGACTTTCACATAGAGTATAGTTTTCCTTATAGAGAAGTTTCTAAGGAAACGCGTTTTCCTCACTTTCCCGTTTCAATGCGCGTGAGATCACATTTCGCATCTGTCAAATTAGCTCGTGCTCTGGTGGCTCTCGTACGATCACATGTTGTATTATCGCAAGCCAGGGTGGCCATTGCTCCGCGTTGGCTCTCTCGCCAACCCATTGAATTATTTTAACCTCGTTCACCTTAAATGGTCTCTCGCTCGCGAGCCCAATCCGATTTTCAGTCAGGACATAACACACGCACATCACTATAAAAACGTGTTCTCATGTGTATCTCAACATAATCGACGATTTGTTTTACCAATATAACGAGTGAATACAATAGTTAATGATTCACGTGCACAGACACACGTTCTCGCAAGCATTGGTGCCTCGATAAGGTGAAAAATGTTACAATTAAGCTTTTCTATACACAATCATTATCAAAGTAAACTACATCAAGATTTACGTAATTCTCATCGTGTTCGTAAAAGTGGAATGAAATGCTTCTAATTAAAAAATTCCATTTGATCTAAAAATCAAGTGTTCAAATTGCTGTGTAAATTTCCAGTCAGTATTTACTTCACGCAGTTATTTGGGAATCTAGGGCATAGAAAATTAGATCAATCAATCCAACTCTCTTAATTTTTAATTTCTTTCATTCTCGTTATAGTGGCACATGCTTTTACGAATGTTAAAATACACATTATCGTGTAGATCGATATCGTTAAACATGTTTAGAGATACACGTGTGTGTATGTCAAGTGGATTGGAGAAATTTAGCTGCTTTTATATGTCTACGATATGCACGTGTTCATTGCACGAATACGATACGAATATAAGGAGTGTCTGCTCTGTGTACTGTGTTCACGCAGGAACTGACTTTCCTCTCATTCACCGATTTCGCGACAGACACAAATACATACGGGAATTATGTAGCAGCCCTGAGTTTATCTTGATAGATTACAACAACGAGCCCAACTCGACGTAATTTGTCGGGGCTCCATGCTCTTGATGCTGTGTGGCTGTACGCGACTTGTTTATTCATTATTCTCTCTCACTGTACCATCCTATGTACTTTCTGCTGCTAGTCAGTATCGTACCGGTAAGCACGCGTTCACTAATAATATTCTCTTAATTTGAGCGAAGAAGTTACATGTACTTTTTACTCACTCTCTCCCTCTCCCAATCTATTCCCCTTTAGAGGGAGAGAAACAGGCTCAGTGCCGCGTAAATCGCGTTGATCTTGTTGAGCAGCGCGGAAAAGTGATCAACGACGGATACAAAACCACAGACTCACTCGTTAAACCGCCAGATAAGCCGCTAATATAGTCGCAAATTGACGATATTCTCGGCACAATATATCATCGAATACATTCATCTGCAAAAGTGATAAATTAACGAGAGTCATCAGTAGAATGCAACGAAATTCCGTTTTTTCTTGACTAGATCTCGAGATTCTCATTAAATATTTGATCAGGGCAACAAAACGATATTTTTTTTAGGATCAAAAGCCAAAATCGCCACGAAAATCGTCATGGTTTTTGAAATTCAACGAAAAATTCATAGAGCAAGTATTATTCGTTGCAGCCCAACGTTGCAAACTTCAGCGTCATGAAAAATTACTATGTTTTTGCTAAAATTGCTTAGAGCGACGACTCGGTACCAGGGAACTATAATAACATAGTAAATTTTGATGTAATATTCTCTCCGTGTATCCGAATAAGTTGGGTACATTTATAAATACAAATGTATATGATTATGAATGTACGGGGCAAGATTTTGAAGAATTTGACTCGAGCTCGAGTAGAGGCGACCTCATATAACATCGAATAGACCAAATGGAATTCCAAAAGAGCTGAGGGGGTCGTAAGATCATCGATAAATTATCATCAATTATATACTGCGCCTAGACACATCGATATGTGTGAGTATCGGTGTGTCTATTTCATTTATCCGATGAATATCGAATGTATTCCTTGTGACCATGAATCAATCTTTCACCCCGGAGTTCTCCAACACTCACAAAGTTAACGAATACATACTTGGACGTGAAAGAATCTGTATACGAGGCAGTAAGACACGTACAAAACGGAACCTCGCGTTGAGCGTGTTAAGATATGTGAAAAGTCTTGAGATCGAAGAATCGAGCCCGATAAGAAGTTTCAAAGAGCCGGCAGACATCAATGAAGCTTCATCGTTAACGGTAATCAATTGTCCGGACCATTGTCCGTCAGAATCTCGAGTTTTATTTCATTTCGATCACAATGGATTCGTGACAAATCATTTTTTGTCCATCATTTAACGCCCATAAATTTATCGCCTCATTCTATCAAATTTACCACAAATTAATGGCGATAAAAAATTTTTTCATCCTTCATATTGAGGTTAAATAAATTATATTTTATTTTGATCCCTGACCAATTGCCTCTATGAATATAAAACTACATTTTTTAAGAAAATCCGCAGACGTACCACAATGAAAAAAAAAACCATTTTTTCCTGTCACTTTATATTCGCTTCGAAATTATTCGAATATAAATTCAAGACGTACAATGTCAATCAATCTTGTAATGAATTAACACACTAAGTCCTCGTAATAAATGCTTTTACCTGCTCGCGTGTTAAATATCAGCGAAATTTGAATACTCGACGGACCAAGTTTGGCCACTCAAGCCAAACAAATTTGTAAGAAAGAGATTAAAAACCTGATGATTAAGGAATGTTCAACGGCTTAGGATTTAAAATCGATTCGTTTTTCCGGAACTTTTGCATACTTAGAAAAAAATTTCGACTCTTTCGCGTTGTGTTAAAAGTTGCTGCTAAAATAACATCCGAATATTTTTCGGTCTATCTCGTTCAAATCTGAATTAGAAAGACACTAATCGCACGATATTGAGTGTCATCAGTTTATTATCAGGCATGAGAGCTCAGAAGGGAGAGAAAACGCTGGAAACCGGATAGTAGTTGGTCGTCAGTGCGTCACACACATCAGTGCAGGAAAAAGTTGTACAGAACTAGAGCGTTACTGCGTTTTCTCTATGATCCGACGACGCAGGGAGCCAGTTTTTCAAGACCAATCTTAAAGAGCATAAAATTTTCTATGAGAAAGCTTCTTACGGCACTTTCCTATCCTCGTATTTTAGTTCTCTGACCGGATATCGTTAGAATACAGGCTCCCCGAGAGTCGTCCATGGAGCGACGCTTTTTTGAAGGATTCTTCTCGATGCCTTGTAGGAATTTGACACCTCAAGCTGATACGCGTGCCAATTTCGAAACTGTACGGTCGAAATTTCAAAAACATTTCTTATCCGCCTTCCTGCACATCCTTTCCGAACTCCCATCGCGCGCGCAGTCTCTCTGTCACGAAGTGCGAAGTGTCCTGCGCGATAGTGCGAAAGGGGCACGCAGTTTTATTCGTCTCATTTGTCCAATCGGCCACGGACACCCTCTATGCATATATAATTGAATATACATGTAGTGTACGCGTCTGGACAAAAATAAACTGTGAATTCTCGTTCTCCTTGCTTGAACTACACACGCGTGATATTTGCTCGCACGTTTATTAATCGGTACGATCAATATAAGCGCAATGGGAGATGCCGCGAGAGAGTTGCGTGCTTTAGCTAATAAGAACGAACGGATGTACTCGTAACTCTATCTTCCTTTCTGCATCATCGGTCTCTCTTCGTTCCTTCCATAAAAATAGAGTCCTGTCCATGCGGACGGTAACAAATGTAATAATAAGGCGAGAAAAAAATGAAGCCACGGTACAAAATTCATCTCCGAAGTATAAAAAAAAGGCAACTGGTTTCAAGTTGTTTTGTTTTTTCTTAAAAATGAGTCACGTTTGATGGATACAAAGTTTGTCACTTTTCAACGCAAGACTTTGGTCGAATAAACGAATTCTGATGATCCTGAAGTTTCCATCGTTGGAATGCAACGAAATTCTGTTATTTCTTCAGCAGAGCCAGCAATTATTATTGAATATTTGGTCCGGCCAATAAAACGATTCTCTCTTGTGACGAAAAAACTCAATCGACCCAAAAAATTGTCACAACTTTCAAAATTCAATAAATAATCAATGGAAAAAATGTTTTTCGTTGAATCTCAACGTTGCAAACTTCAGAGTCATCGAATTCCGCAATTTATTTCACCTGAAAAAAAAATGCACTCTCTTGGGGGTTGTTTCGCGCTGAGCAAGACTCTCTGGCACATCGCCCATGTATACGTGTGACTGCGAGATGGTTTCCAACTTCACACACATGGGGGTAGAGTGGCGGGTCTTTCTCGTGCGAACTAATGGTACCAGCACGCAAAACCGAGTTCACACTATCAGGATGGCTGCGGTGGCACCAGCAGCATTTTACAGTGGACCTTGCGGTTACCGAGGCTTGAGCAGTTCTCCGCGAATTATTATTAACCAGAAGGAGAGAAAGGAGGGAGGAAAGGAGAGACAAGCTCGCGATATATTCCGAAGCTCCATTTAAAAGTGATGGATGATCAAGAGGACTGCCCCTTGGCCCGGGCAAAATATACATTCGGTATATATATGATGTATCCGAGAGCGAGAGATAGCGATACAGAGAGACTACGTGTAATGTGAGGGATCACCATGGATGTTGAATATGTACTTTGTGCGAGAGGAATCACACCTTCGCCTGTAGATTTACCGAGAGAAAGAAACAGAAGGAGAGAAAGAGAGAGAGAGAGAGGATCGCGTGTATTATAATGTGAAACGCACGCGGTCCAAATTGAACTGTCGATAAAAGTTTCACTTCTTCGAATTCGTTTCACACGCCGATAGCTACAGTTATATGTTTAGTACATATATATATATATCATACATTATTTGCACGAGCCAATAAATCTGTCCGGACATCTGTACTATCGATCGATTACCAATATCTCCCACTCCTTTATTCCCTCCCTTGCTCTCCCTCGATCTCGTTTTCCAGAAGAAACTGTGAGAACATGCGAGATCCTTTGCGGAGGCAAGATGATACTAAAAATAACGAAACGTATATATGAAACGATCATTAAATTTCTCGAACGTGACATCGTGTCAACCTTTCCCGATAATCTTTACGCGTTTATTACTCATTCCATGTGATGTACTTTTATATAGGGATAACGCAGCATTAACGTGTGTAATCGGTAACGATGATCGAAACCAATGATTATGTCAATACGAGTGTCATTGTATAATTTGTAGAAGCGCTCCGCGCGGTCTACTTTTAATATGATTTCAAACTAACGGAGAGAATACATTACGTTGATATTAACAGCTTCGTGAGCTTTGAATCTCGAGACGCTTAGCCCTCGAGTCTCGAAATGATTAATGAGTCTTCAGCCTTCCTCTCACTCTCTGTCTCTTTCTCTTCCTTCTTCTTGGATATAAATTCAATAGTTATTTCCATACCATACGAACACAGAACGGAAGCGAAATTTTCAAAAATCGGTGCTGAACATAATTCGACTCGAAATTTTTTATTGGTCGATTTTATTGAAATGTTGCTGTCCTCGTAGCCTTTGAGTCGCGGTCGAGTTGGAGCGTGCAATTTATTGCAACTTGAGCAATTGGTAGAGATTTCGGTGCAACAGGATTTCGGGACGAAAATTCTATGGTTCTGAAGGGCAAAGACGCGATAACAACGACCCAGCCGCAGATCGATCTGCACGTGGGCGGTTGCCGAATAATAATAAACCTAAGGGAAGTGAAAAAGGTACACGAAAGCAAGAGACGATCAGGGAAGATTGGAGGGAGGAGGGCCGAACATACACGTGTAGCGTGCGCGCGTGCACGAGAGCACGTCAGAGAGTCCGGGGGTCGGAGGACCGTGCCACATAGAGGTTGCGCTCTCGTCGGTTTTCGCTTTTTTTCTTCATATTATTTTTTACTCGGCGCAAACACAAGAGAGATCTTCAAGTAAACCCAGAGTCCTGAAAGGCCCGTGGAATCTCGAGTTTCCTTGTGTACATTAAAAAACAAAAGAAAAAAGGTACACACGAGGTTGCCTTGCGATGTCAATTGAAAGCGCTTCAGAGACGTTTATTTCCCGGCGCTCTCCCAACCTCGGTATCTTGAACACTCTATGGGAATACGTATGGGGAATTTCACCTCATATAATATTTACACTCCAAAAACCTGACCCTTTTTTATCCGCCTGGAATTTATTTTCATTCCGAAAAATAAGTCGAAAAACGTGTCGGAATTTTTCTTATCTGCCCATTTTTTTATAGCTCTTTCGACTTGTGCACTTTTATTTTCATTTTCCATTGAAAAAATTCATTAAATCGAGAACGAAAAAGCGTGAGGGTTTCCGAATTTGAAAATTAAGTGTTAAACGGACCATATAAAGACGTGAATTTTTAGCGTAGGCAAATATTCGTTTCCCGAAGCGCGGTGACAACGAGACAAACCGCCGGTACCGAGTGAATTCGTGAGAATAATCGGGAGAGGAAAGGCAGAGAAAAAACACGACTGCACCCTCTCTTGAATCGCCGACACAGTCGTGTGAAACGTGTGTGCAAAATTTATAGAAGGGAGGGCGGCAGTTAAAGAGGAAAAGTTTGAAAGTCCAAAGCGACAGAAAAAAAAAATGGGGAGAAGAATCTCGAGGAAAAAGAGAGACAGAGAAGGATCGCCAAAACGAATGGCAATACATATGTCGTGGCGATAGCTTGACAAATATATATTAAACTATTTTAATGAGAAGTCGCTGCCATATCTCAACGCAATTACGGAGGAAAGAAAGAGCAAGGAAAGGAGCCTGCAGCGAGAGACCGACCGAATGCTCAGCCTGACCGTCCTCGATGCGCTATGTACATTTACATATATATTATCCTGTATATACGTATACACATAATACGCACCATATGTACGTACTCGTGTTGTTATTTCTTGTCACCTTTCCGCAATTTGATATGACGCTACTCACTACCTGAAGCTCGTATCATGGCTGCCGTATTCACGCGATCTTCGAAACGTTTTATTTTCATTTGTTTTCACCCCAATCAGTCGCGCTACCGTTTTCGTACATGTTACAATTGCTTACGTTCTCATTAGCCCACCAAAGGCTCGTTTCCGCACTTACTTGGCACTCGAAAACTGAGATTAACCCTTCGTGGTCACACTTTTGCCACCGATCTCGGTGGTCACACTGGGTTCATTCTACCCAGTCCATTTTCGAACCTGCTGTATTGTGACCAATCTATCGGCCCGAAAATTCTCAAAAAATTACTGAACAACTCTTGGACATTCCGGTTTTGATACGAAAAACTTTCCTGAAAAAAATTCAAGGCTAACATATTTTTTTAACTGCAAAATGAAGAAAAAAGAACGGGAAAAAAAGTTTTTTTACTAAAATATTCGTGACTTCGTGGATTTTCAATATTTTTGCCTAAAATTTGGACCTGATATTCATCAGATCTGGTTCTTTCGTGGAAAAATAGTAGCCAAAGATATTAGTGTGTGAAGAAATACTTATCGCCGCGCCAACAGGCAATGAACACTACAAACTGTCGTTAAATGATAATTACTGGCCCATTCGTTACCGGCAACTGGGAGATATTTACGTCACAAGTTGGTCACTGGGTGGATTCTACCCACAGTGACCACGAAAGGTTAATTCATGGTCAAAACTTAATAATGGTTCGGAAAGGCCAAGATTTGTTAGAATAAATATTAATCGGCACGTTTAGCGAAAAAATATGCTCGTGTGCGAAAAGAGGGAATGGAGGAAGAGGCAAAAAAGTGAGTGAAGAATAGCTGATCTCCCGAGGATCGAAAGGGCGAGTCAGTATCTCGAAGAACTCCATGAAAGTCTCTGAGTGACGTCTCTATGGACTAGTGCATTGTAGACAGAGTAAGAGAGAAGAAACATCGAGACAGGAAAAAATATTCTTCCTCTTCCTCTTCTACTCGCTTCCTACTAAGGAAAGAGTGCTGTATACACCATAGACACGAGTATGGTCAAGGCCATAAACTGTGCATAAACTATCTCCCTTTATACTCAATCTCTCGTGTACTAAGCTCTCGGATCGAGCAAAACTTTACAGAGAGTGAGAGAAAGAGAACGAAGAAGAAAGAGAGTACAGAGTTTCAATGCAGGCAAAGAACGCATACACCATAACATTAGTGACAAGTATTTTTCGAGAGACTATGAACTCTCTCGTAGATCTAGCCGTGACGCCCATAATATTCGTTTGTTCAAAACCGTTTGCACAATAAACCTGTTGTCGGATATCTATTCATGTACCGAGATAATTTGTATTATTATTCTGTAATACGTATATGTTTATCTACAGTTATATTTTTTCAATGTGCATAACTGTACATGCGATTTATTGAGTCTATACATGAATATCTCGAGTCATAAAAGCTCCAAAGCCCAGTTCACGATCATCAATCTCATTAAATCAATTCATCCGAATGGACTTGAAGAAAAAATGAATAGTCCCGGTATTCTCGAAGCTCCAGCAGGTCTCGATTTTAGCCTCTAACGCCCAATGTGTGCGGATGCAATTTCGCCAATTTGAATTGTCGAAAAAGTTTGCTACCAAATCTTTTTCCATTAGCCATTTGGACTCGTGGATTAAAAAGTCGATGAAGAAAAAATTGAGGAAAAAATATATTTATACATCATGCAAAATAATGATTACATCTGTATGTATTATTCTCGTTGTACCTCATCGATCTTGGGATTATTATAGTGCTCGGGAGACGATGATGTACAAGGGATTCGCATATATGCATGCTCATTGCTCGATATCGGCCAACTATCACACACGCGTACGCGCGAGCGTAAAGCGTACAATAGTCGAGCTGATCATTTCATGCACACGACTTCACCAGCCTCGGATAATCTTTTTGCGAGTAAACACACGTTATGTACAGATCCGAAGGAGGGAATGAGAGAGTCGGATAAATTGAGATAAACGATAGCTGGTTACTTGGCGAACAAGTACTTAATGGTTTGTGCATCGGATTTCATATGTGTACACACTGTATATATAATAGAATCCAAAAGTCAAAATGTTGTTTGCCGCATTGGTTACATTTTAGATGACGATGGTTACGCCCTTTTCACGTTGAGTAGTTGCGATCGTTTTAATTCAAGAGAGACCTCTTGTGTAAATAATGAAGCATACAAGTGCAACGATCGTTTTACTCAAAACATGTATATATGCCCTCACAAATACGAGGAACATAATATACAGGGCTCGTTGTTTCCACGTGTATCGATGAGGAATGTTGACTGTGCCCATATTACGACGTCGAGAGGTCTCGCGCTCATTTTTTTCGTTCCGGAGACTCAGCTCTCTTCTCTCTCTTTCTCTCTCGTTGCGTCAAACACCCACGTGAACACGAAGTATGTGTATTCTCAGTACAAACTTATTCGCAAGCGTCCATGCGATGTATTACGATCATCAGTTTTATTTCCATCGACAACGTCGTTACAAATGAATATAAAGAATTTTACACATCGATGACGAGTTAACGACTTAACTTCCGGTTTCTTTCATGCCGTTTGCATAACGCGAGGGAGTCGAGCATCTTTCATTCGTCTCGATCGCCGTTTATATTTCTTTATATATTTAGCCAACAACTTTTTTCTTCCGTACACGCTCAGATCCGGAGGGCTTTGAATTCTCTTTCAGAGACCGCGCAACGATTGCGAAGCTGCATATTGCGTATTGAATGACAGAGCCGAGAGAATCGCGTTTCGACACGCGAAAAATCGTCTCGAGAATCATGAGATACAAGTTTCGGGACAAGGAGGAAAGGCGCGAGATACATACAGGGAAAAAGAAATAAGAGAAGAAAAAAGAGCTGCTTGCGCGTCCGAGCGTGTGGACAAACGTCAGTCGATCTCGCGGAGGCTGCGACAGAGCTAGAGATTCGAGCAGAGAGCTAAGAATTAACTGTATTAGTGCACACGCAGAGGAAACAGAATACCGGAGACGGCTTCTCGGCTTACTCTCCCCTCGCAACACCGATCCTGCGAAAGAATCCTCTCGTTCTGCTCCTCCTTGTCTTCTCTCTCGTTTGGCCAACAGCTCTATCTGTCCGCGCTCGTTAAATAAAGTTCTTCCGCGTGCAGCACCGTACCTAAAGTACATACAATGCACCAAACGCGGGGGTGCGGCGCGATGCTGACAACGAGAGAGAAAAGCAACTTTGGACGATACGATGTCCACGTATAATTCACAATATATATAGATATATTTTGAATCAACACTCGACGGAGGCAGAAAGAAGCGTATAAGGGTAGGAAATGTAAGCACGACGGGTGGTTTCTTACCGTATGGATCCTGTCTCGACTCCTGGTTATAGTCTAGCCATTCCCGACGGATCAAAACCCGATCGGGTTCACACAGAAGTTCCGAATACAATTAAGTTCAGCTCATTAAAAGCAGAGAGTCAATTGCGAGCCTCATCAAACCCACAAGTTCTGGTGTCTCGGACAAATTTTCGCATCGGATCACGCTCGAGACTTTTCTATTCGATATCGATAAGAATTTGCAGTTATCGATTGATACGCGAGCCATGAATTTGGATTGGAGGGAAAGAATTTTCTGTTTATCGTAACAACTCCGATCCAGATGCTCCGAGTTTGATCGAATGGGTTTGTTCGGAAAAAAGTGGTAAATGCGGTGCGCAGGGAATAACGTATACCATGTAAATCGGAAGTTGTACGGATTCTAGCTATATCCGGTAACTCGGCTCACCGCGGGGGGCTACAAGACTCTGTGTGGCTGTAGAAGAATCCAAAACTATTCGCGTGATAAGTATACTCGATGGCAGTAATCTCCGGGGACTTTGAAAAGGTTCTGCGTTCTTCCCGACGTGCATCTAAGAGTCTTGAGAAAAAATTGAGAAAGAGATAGAGAAGGTGCGAGAGAGAGAGAGACAGAGAGTAGTGGAAGGGAGTACAAGTTCCCCCATGAGAAGGCAACCCGTGGTACGACGTAGCAGATGCGCAAGGGCTGCGAGTGCGGTCGTCGAGTCATCCGCGATTTACTGCGATAAACTTTTGCGCCTGGGACAATTTGTACCTGTTGAATCTTTCTCTCTCGCTCTCTCGATGCGATTTTTTTCTCATCTACGATCAAGGCGACAAGATCCAAATGACGACCAAGTGTAGAGGAGGATAAAAAATAAGAAGGATTGAAAAAAATAAAAAGAGCTAAATATTCACGTTCACTGTGTAGTTTTCTTCGCATGGCAGCGAGAAAGCAGTAAAGGCCCAAGTTTCAGGAGAATTCCCTACAATACATACCAACATTTCTTATACACATAGGCTTATGTACTTTATGCATGTACATGTGTATATATAAACTATATAGCCAATTCTCTGGTTCATGTCGTGGTACAAACGTGGAGATGGTCTCGTATTTTATAACCAGTGTAGACAGCCACCGCGAGCACTCTCATGCGTACCCAAATGTCTACGTGCATATATGTGTATTTACCACCTTGTCCATAAAATTTTACATGTACAGGATATTCCAGTTTGAGTGGGCCAATTTTGGGCCAAGGCTTTTTTTCAAAAGTTTCAACTAAAACTCCGCGTGCATAACTGCACTCTGCTCTCTCGCAAAAACTCTTTCGGTAAAAATCTTTCAAACACGGAGCAGCTCGTTAAATGGAGAATTTGAAAAACTATAGAGCTCTGGAATTGCAAATCTCTCAAGTCGGTTTTCCTGTGTATGTTCTTTTAACGTGAGTTCTCGAGTAATTACCTTGATGCGTTTCTCATAAATATGGAAGGCGCGGGGTGAAGATCGTGAATTCCGCGGGGTTGGGAATTCTCTATGTCCATCGCAATGGTCAGTCTTTTCTGGCTTCGTGTGTAAATAAATAAAATACGTAAATATTCATGTTTATCAACTTATCGTTTATGTGAAACGAATTGACTCGAATTTTCGCACAGTAATAGAATTTCCACTCGAAATTGATAAAACATTGTATTCTCAGATTTGTTTATAAATTCGCTCATTTCGAGTCTTGATTTTGGATATTCGTCAGAACCTGCTACCGTTTTTCTTTTTGTTTGATTCTGGTGTTTCTCGTACACATTTTAACACGTGCCTGTTGGATGCTCATTCGTCCACCTCTTTTTCATCTCCCTCTGCATATAATTTTTCTCCTGGCTCTTGTGAAGTCCTGCTTCTCCTCTTAAAGGTGGCAACAGTGTTGGCGGGAAAGTTGTTCGACCGACCGCCACTAAATCATTCTTCGCCGACTGTTGCTTTATTATCTCATGTCTTTCTTTCTCTACCTTCATTTTTTCTTCTCCTCTCCCCTTCTATTTACTGTTCTCCTCTTCCCTGGATACCACACACATATCACGGTCAGGTGTCTCTGACACGACTCAACCCTCACACCTTGCTTGACGTTTTGTTTTCGTAGCTAATTGTTAATTGCGCGCACTATCATTTTTTGCATCTTTATTTTCATAGTTTCAAAAACGTTCGGTTGTCATGGAATTTCTTGCAATTAAATTCTAGTAATTGAATATGACTCTAAAGTTTGCAACGTTGAGATTCAACGAAAAACATTTTTCCTATTCATTATTTATTGAATTTTGAAAATCGTGCCAATTTTTAGAGTCGATTGAGTTTTTTGGTCGCAAGAGAGAATCGTTTTATTGGCCAGACCAAATATTGAATAATAATTATTGGCTCTGCTCATGAAATAACAGAATTTCGTTGCATTCCAACGATGCAAACTTCAGAATCATTAATTAAATATTTTAATATCGAAATATTTTAAAAAATCGTAATAAGTACTCGATAATTATTCGGCATCGAAAATGGAACATCTTGGAAGATAATTCTCGTTAACCCGTGATTAATTATCGTTTCGTCAAAGATAATGTTGAGTCTCGGTAATGTTTTTATTTTTATTTGTATATTTGGCCAATACGGCGAACAAGAGAATAAAAATGGAAGTGCCAATGGGGCGCATAAATAATGAGCGTGACGCTCTCGAGAGGGTCTCGGAGATTTTCCGCGTCCATCACCGCCCTCAACCTCTCCGGTGAAACGAGAAACTTCAAGAGTGCGAATAAAACTGGCGTGTTAAAATAAAAATAAAATAAATAACTAAAAATTAGTCACCTCGGCTCGCATTACGAATGTGAAACTGACGTATAGCAGACAGCAGTTTTCGCATTGCACTCTTTAAGCTTTTTATTCCCGAGCAATACATGAATATAAAATGCACACACGCATGCAGTTTTTTAAACTTATTTTTATTTTAAATTGTTCATTTTTTTCCAGGTCCAAGCTACCGATCCGGATTGCGGAGTCAATGCGATGGTCAACTACACTGTGGCGGCTGGAAAGATCGCGAGCGAGCAACTATTCGTGCGCAGTGATACTGGCGAGATATGCGTTAAATCGCCCCTGGATCGAGAAATCGCTGCGTATCTGGAATTACCGGTCATCGCGACAGACAGAGGTCAGTATATATCATGTCCATCGTAATCCCTGGATTAGTTACAAAATTTATGTTCGAATCGGCCATTATTCATTTTTTTGAATTTCGCCATTGAAAAAAAAATTTCTTTGCAATCTTACGTTAATAATTCTATCGCATTTTCATGAATCGATGGAATATTTTCAAATTCAACTATTTTTCATGCAAGAAATCTGTAAAAAAGACTCAATTTTTTATATATTTTCGATAAAACAGTAAAAGTTTGGAATTTTCTTGTCTCGACATCGGCGGCCCCGTATGAAAAAATAAATCTTTTTGAAATCGACTTGGAGTTCTCGATCTCCGGTCTCGTCTGCGTGTACGATTCCGATCGGACCCCCGTGCGCGCGCGAGAAAAGTATCGGGCGTCAGTAAAAATTCGTTAACAACCCCCAACACGTTTACACGTGCGAACAATGCGTTAGACGCGAACACACGCGGCGTAAAATCAGAGAATCGTCTAGGTGTTGGCTCGTGCGAGAAGCTTGTCCATTTTTTGAAATAAGAAATAAAGGAGAACAACAGGAGAAACAACAACGCAGCAGTACGCGCGCGGGAGAAGAGTGCAGTGCGCGAAAGAGAATGCATACGCCTATCGCGATCCCGAGATCTAGCAGGCTCTGTAATGGGCTGTATGATTTATGTTTCAAGTATATATATTATTATACGCACTCGTATATACGATCAAATATATATAGATAAATATATCCTGTGCTCATTTCAAACGGGTGCGAAACTTGAGAACTGCCCTTATAAGAAGCACAATGACTCACAACGATTCTCATGCCATCGAAATCGAAGACGTTAACGATGATTATCATAAACGCGCGCGCGGCGTTATATTGTTTTCTCTGCTGCACAATACTCATCGATACACTCGAAAGATTTGTGTGTGAGAGCCACGATACCGGTCAATCATGGACGGTTTGCCACTTATTCTAAAATATTCCTTTTTACTGGGTCGTCGACCAATTACCGTTCGCGCAGTTTAAACTTCCCTGGCCCGAGAGGGTCGTTCACTCTTGATGGCGACTCCACCCGTTCTTCGCTCCTCTGACTCGAGCACCGGGGACGTATCTGGCAAGATATTGATTTGGAAAAACACACAATGTCAACGATACTGAAGTTTGCATCGTTGGAATGCAACGAAATTCAGTTTTTTCTTTAGCAGAGCTAAAGAGAGCGAGAAATTGGAAGGAAATTCTGTGTCCTTGGGCACAGACTTTGCTATTTATTGTTACAATCATGATCGCCATAAAGAATTAACGTTTTTATTCAATTTTGTATGAATATAATGATTCTGAAGTTCGCATCGTTAGAATGCAACGAAATTCTTTTTTATATTTGGTAAAAATAATTATTTCAATGGAGATTTTAATTACGATAATAATATGATCAATTTTTGCCACCCGAAAACGTATGGGCTCGAAAAATTTGGATGACATTGAAGATTGAACGAATCAACAATAAAATTAAATATTTTTCGTTGCATTCCAACGTTGCAAACTTCAGCATCATACAATGTCACGTTTTTTTAAATCGTCCTTGTCACTTTCGTATTATATCGGAATTAAGGCACTTCTAGAGGAGATTTCGAGAACTCTCTCTCCCTTGCGTTGTGTTTCAACAATCCAAAGGCTCCATTCTCATTGGACGTTTGTGAGAATTTCCATTGTCGTTCGTTCTGTATCGCATAATGCCAACAAAGATTCTGCGATGCAAAAGGACATATCGATCTGTGGGACTGCCATTCCTTTTGTTTATTCTTAATGCGCTACATAGTTTCTCTTTTATCCTGTCATTATACGTCGCCATTATTTGGACGTGTTATTCCTTATAAGTATGTACGGGCGTGGATGTTCCTTTCGTTGCTCAAGAACATGTCTGGAATCTTGCGTCAGTCGTCGCGCGGTTACCATCTGATTTATTTTCTATCACGCATTTTTCAAAATTCCTATATTAGTCCCTGCTCGGGACTCTCTCTCTCTGCCTCGTTCTGGCACATTTTCTCAGTCTATTAGACTCTCCTTCCTTTTCTCAAATGTGTTTCCTAGTCTTTCGACTCGATCTTGTAATGGAGCGTGATCATAACGGTAGGAAATCGATTGAGTTACGAAAACATGTGCAAGAGAGCGTAAACGTGCGTGGTTTTGCGGGTTCGGACAACGCGAATAACGGAATATAATATGAAGTTAGTGGGAACGAAGAAGAAACCGGAGGAAAAAAAAGAGTTAATATTAGACGGCATATGTCCGCAACGTATGCAACGAGGATTAGAGTTTCGGGGATCTTGATAAGTTTAGAACGCTTTTGATAATATACTCGAAGGTAAATGTGGAATGATGAACAATGAAATATCGTTCTCGATATTAACCTCAATTTCTCCCTTACACCGGTGCTGCCTCCCTGCTTTTGTCTCTTTTCTCTCGGTCCGGCTCGGGGAACCTGAAAGAGGACATATAGTACGAGAAACAATTTTATTTTTTGCTCTCACGACACGCGCCATCGAGAACTATAAATCAAACGTCTTTGCCAGCAGGAATTCATGTGATTTATGGAAAATTAATGAACCCTCGTGAATACACCAATCTTCCGTGCTGTTGCACGGGGGATATGAACGTTTCTATATAGATATACGATTGGCTTTTAAAAATTATACAAATCGGCATGTATACAATAAGTTAGGCGATGGTGTTGGGAGAAAAGGAGAGATGGAGAGAAAAGAGAAAAGGAACGGCGACATTTCGAGGTGCATTCTACTGGGTGGAGTGCAAGAGAGTACCTCTCACGAGAGTTCCTCGATGCACGGCTTCCAATGACACACATATACCTATAAATCTCCTCGCTTGAGAGTTTCTTCGCTCGCTGAGAGACAGTCAAAGAGAGAGAATGCAGACTCCATACCGAGTTGCATCCGCGGGATTCTCTCATGCAGCCACTTTACCGGCGAATCTCTCAAGAGCGAGAGAGAGAGAGAGAGAGAAACCGAGTCCATTTGTTACTATGAGTTAAGGGCGTAAATCGTTTAAACATCGGATTACCCATTTTACATTGGCTCTGCGCTTACCCCTGCATTTACCACGGGAACCCTCGAGAGACCGGGCTCCAGCTAAGCCTCCGCACTCTCCGAGCATCGAATTCGAGACCCACTCGTCCCGCGTTCATGACTTTGAACCGCACCAAGTTTTAGGCATTCCATTCAATTGCAAACATTTTTTTTTTTTTTTCATTATTTATCGCGTCGGACTCATTTCTCGTGCGTAAGAAAAAAAACTCGACATAACGTCAAATATTATCAACGAATGTGACGGAATTTGCAGAAATAGTTGATTTTCGAAAATATCCACGAGCCATTCGCGAGACTTCATCATTTAATCGGCTTTACTCGAACGATATTCATGAGGCAGCATTAAAGAATAAATGAACGATATTTCAATAGAGTGTGTTACGTAAAAAATGGTTTTTTTACGGCGGACAAAATTTATGATGCATATGCAAGTTTCGTCCAGGATAGCCATTCATATTGATTTTTCGGCACGTAATGAAAATTTATGATTATTTATTATGAGACTTTTGAGCACTGGGAAGCGGATCGATTTGATTTATCGTTTGTGTTTTTTTTTTTTTCAGGGGGCTTGAGCGCGATCGCCATAGTGAGGATAAAGATAACGGACGTGAATGACAATAGTCCGATTTTCGAGCCTTTATATTACAATGTAACGCTAAGAAGCGACTCTCTGGTTAATGAAGCAATCGTGAGGCTGAGAGCGAGCGATCTCGACGACGGTTTGTTCGGACAGGTCGCTTACCGGATATCCAGTGGCAACGAAGCCGGGATATTCCGAATAGACAAGAGCACCGGCGAGATTCACGTTGCACGGCCGAGTCTTCTGTCGAGATCGTCCCTCTATCAGTTAAACGTGACGGGGACTGATGCCGCGGGCCTCAAGAGCACCCACGACGCTCTCCTGAGGATTAACACGATAACAAGTACGAATCAACGCAGGCTACCGAGCTGTGAGAGATCCAGATACGTTTTAACTGTCAAAGAAAATTCTATTGTCAACGGAGTGATCGGTACGATCAAAGAATTTTCTGGATCAACAAACCCTGGTAAGTTTTTACATTTTTCTTTCCATTTCCAAGCCTTTCATGGCAATATTTGTCTCTATACACTGAAAATTAAATTTTGTCAAAAAAAGTCGATATTTTGTTGAATACAGCCAACTAAATATTTTGGGATATTTTCAAAATTTTCGTTATTTCGACAATATTTTTCATTTGTAACGAAACTGTCAGCAAAATTTATGATTGGAATGACAAAAATTTACTTTCCGCAAAGATTTTCCAGAATGTTTTTTGCTGAAATGACAAAATTTTCGTCATTTTTCAACAAAATTTTCTTTTCAGTGTAGCTCCAGGGAAAAAAAGCTCGCAGTAGGATACGATTTTCTTTTAACTCTGAAAGATTTTTGAAAACGAATATTATTCCATGGGATGGAAAACGTATTCCACGCGCGCGCTATCACGTTAGCATAGTCGCGTCACGACACCACGAAAGACGCGAAGAGTTGCAAAGAGAGAATATTATACATGTATATAAAGACTGCACAAATACTATGTCGACTGTCCGTATGAAATGATGGTAGCTAACGGAAACGAGGACGACGAAGAGAGGCTTTACACTGAGACTTCTCGACGTGCATACATCGAATCGACACAGCACACCGTACAAAACACTCCAACATTTTATCCCCCATACATGTATAATATATAGGGAATGTGTGTACATATATATATAGAGACTCGATAAAAGGCGCTGACGCCATGTAAATCACGCAGGAATCGCGTATCTACCATTGAAAGTTTGTTCAGCGGGCATAGAATTACGCCGTGAGTATTCGCCAGTCCGCGATCCTCGCTGATAGATGTTTAAAAGAATAAAAGCAGCAATGAATAAAAGAAAAGATAAGAAAAATCTCACCACGAGAAAACTTGACGTTCGTTTTGCAAAAAGATCCATGTTTTTTCAGGCGAGAATGAAAACGTGAAAAATAGTTGCGGTTCGTGTGATTCGAAAAATAGGAAACACATATATTTTGTGGCAATTCTGCTGGTGGTGAAAGGATGTTCTTAAAGGGATTTCATAATGCCTTTTGAGAATGCATCAAGGGGCATGCAACCAACGAAAGAGTGAAATGAGGAAATGAGAGAAAGAGAGGGAGATTTTACGGAGAGACGTATATACCGCAACGTATATCCGTGTTTCCACACTGGCGGTACATCCGATGTAAGATACGGCGCGTCACGACCTCAGAACCGCGCTATATGTGTTTTACCTTCTACCTTCTATATAACCGCGAGAGTGCGATCGGCCGTACTGTGTGCAAAGTGCACTCGAACGTGTACCCATACACCGATTCTTTCTTTTCGTTATATATTTATATGTGTACACACACGTTTATACGTTTATATCTTTGGATACTTCCCTGTGTCCGTGTGTTCGAGGAGCAAGACGCTTCTATACCTACAATATAATATCGAGACGAATAAAGAGGGGAAGAATACTGTGCACGAACGGTAGTTTACACGCTGGCCGCGAGATGCCTGATCCCTATGCGCTTTCACCCCTTCGCCCACCGCGCGCGATCTTATATGCACTTCATCTCCTATTGTATCGAACGCTTATACTTTACACATGCGTATATACATATATTTATATAAATATTAGGGCCAGCGTTCCGATACGATTAAACTCACCCTTGGAAAGCAAAAGTCTGTACCGGCTTCAGGAGGGTAGAAAAATTACTACACTGAAAATTCAATTTTGTCAAAAAACGTCGATATTTTGTTGAATACAGCCAACTAAATATTTTCGGATGATTTCAAAATTTTTGTTATTTCGACAATATTTTTCATTGTAACAGAACTGTCAGCAAAATTTACGATTGGAATTACAAAAATTTACTTTCCGAAAAGATTTTCCAGAATGTTTTTTCCTCGAATGACAAAATTTTCGTGATTTTTCGAAAAAACGTTTAGTTTGACGTATCCAACAAAATATCGATCTTTTTCAACAAAATTTTATTTTCTGTGTATGTTATTATAGTTCTCGGGTACCAAGTCGTCCCTCTGAGGAATTTTATCAAAAACATAGTCAATTTTTATCTGAAAAAGGGCGAAAAATGTCATAATTTGCGCGATTTCGATAGAAAAAGAATGAAAAATTACTATGTTTTTGGTCAAATTTCTCAGACGAAGGATTTTCTGCACAGAAAATCAACTGCGGGGAGGCTTTGTTCCACGACATTGAAGTTTGCATCGTTGGATTGCAACGAAAGTCTGTTTTTCCAGGATCGGAACACAAAATCGGTTGTCAAGATTTTTTTTGGAAAAATCGTTGGACCCCAACGTTGCGAAATTCTGTGTCATTTTTTTTTTATTCCAGCAAAACGCATCGTTTCTAATAACTTTTCGGTAATTTCATCTATTTTTCTGGTACATCGAGGTTTTAAACGATTTCTCTGAACGTGGCAATTTTGGACCTTTAGGCAAGAGATTTTTTGTTGCGAAATCGGAGCCTCGTATTCGCGATCAACGAATAATAAAGCGTTTCAAGTGGGCATGACTGTATAGCAACGCGATAGAGTAAAATCGCATTGTTTCGCCCGTATTGCCACCCGCATATTGAGCACACCTTGAATATCAATGCACGGTCTGTCTCTTCAATTGTTTTTACGCACGACTCCTTTGTTCTTGTTGTTTGTTTATTTTTTATTGCGTTGGTTCCGTTGGTTCGAGCGCGATTAATAACAAAAATCACAAAGTCTCGTTTTTTTTTATTCATTCCGTGACACTGGGAAGAATTTTGAATATTTAATTCAAATGGACAAAGTCTAATTACGTTTCGGGAGCTTCAAATGATTCGTGAACGTCGCCTCCATAAAATTTCGTTTATGGGTATCAACGAAAGAGTCCGAGGGAGGCGGAGTTTTTAAAATAAGTTGCTCTGAAATGACATAGCTTTGTACACGCAGGTAAAAGCACACGTCGACGAGGTTCTTAAATACTCTCGATCTTTATAAATGTCTCACGAAACAGTTGCAGCGGAGAGAATATTTATTTTGCGATGCAAGGTCGACGTACAAAGAGGCAGCGAAAATGTTCGGACATAACGAAATGAAGAGAGAAGGAGGAAGATGAGAAAACGCAGTGCAAAATATACGTCTCGCACGAGAGGCGAACGATATCGCGAAAGTCAAAAGGAGAATTTGGCACCCGCGCTCGTAATATTTGACGCACATGGACCTCCGATCTCAGCTTATCAGATTAAAGTCTCGATTGCGGCTCGAGAGAACGCGCGCACGCATATTAACAGTCTTGAGGCTTTCCCTCACACTCTCGCGCCCTCTCTCGTTTTGTCTCGTGTCCTATATACATATTTTTATATCGTTTTATATCATATACAGACATACAACTTAAATACCATAAGCAGCTCCTACCGTTCGGTGCATTTCGATCGATGAAATCTCGCGATAAAAATCATAATAACCAAATGGGATTCCATTAAGTATTATATTATTTTTTTAACAGGTTATTACGCCTCTCGCCATAGAGGCTACCGGAAAAATTGATATTTTGTTAACGTTCCGCCAAACTTTTCGCATCTCCTCCATTCCTGGAGTAAAATTCATTTTTTTTTTTTCAACACTACACGGAGAGAATTTTACATCAAAATTTACTATGATATTGTAGTTCCCGGGTGCCGAGTCGTCTCTCTGAGGAATTTTACCAAAAACATAGTAAATTTTCATCTGAAAAAGGGCGAAAAAGAATGGAAAATTATTATGTTTTTGGTTAAATTTCTCAGAAAGACGATTTGGTACCCGCACTGGAAATTAAATTTTGTCAAAAAACGTCGATATTTTGTTGAATACAGCGAACTAAATATTTTGGGATAATTTCAAAATTTTCGTTATTTCGACAATATTTTTCATTTTCAACGGAACTGTCAGCAAAATTAACGATTGGAAGGACAAAAATTCACTTTTCGAAAAGATTTTCTAGAATGTTTTTTGCTGAAATGACAAAGTTTTCGTGATTTTCGGGAAAAAAACGTTTATAGTTGAACGTATCCAACGCAATATCGATCTTGTTCAACAAAATTTTCTTTTCAGTGTAGTAAATTTTGGTGTAATATTCTCTCCGTGTATAGATTTCTTGATGGCTCCGACTAATGAACAATTTTCAATTAATTACGACGCGTAATTATTCAAGCGAGAGGTCGAAAAGAAAGATTGTTCGCTTTCACGTTTGAGTTTTGTAATAAACCCTCAGAAATGTTGGACTTTCAGTTCTCAGGATACATTCTCCGGTTTATTTACGATCAAATCACTATCGATACCAGGATCGATCGTTTCTCCCGTTCACCTTGCATTTGCATGGTTGTTGTCGTGTGGTCATCGCCGTCTCGTATGTCGTAGTGATAAAGACTTAGCAGTTTATTATTACTTGGTTTTATAACCGCGGTGTATTTATACAAGCGCGCGGTGAAAGTAGTAGTAAAATAATCGAGCGTGTGCAGTGAGTGTGGGACAAATGGTTGGAGGATATTGGCGCGATTGAGGGATACGAAAAGTTAAAGGCGAAAGAGCTGCGAGGAAAGTTTCGTTGCTCTCTAGCGAAAGACGTAACTCTTTAAACGACAAAAATGCGTTAATGGTGCGTGGGTGTAAAATATATGAGATCCACACGTTTCGCTGTCTCCTCTTCCCATAAAAATAGCGGCGTTTCCGCGTTTCGATTTTTCTCTCGGTTCGGCTTGTATTTGCGAACATCTGCCCAATCGGCCCCTTCATCTTCATTTCTTCGTACATTTCTTCCGAAGAATGTCCGCTTCCTTTTTGCCTTCCTTTTTCTTTTAAAAGAGAAATTGTCAAACGTATGCGGTTGTCTGGGCGTGCATCGGGACCGGAGCCAAACTTTCTTGGAGAGAGATTCATATCGTAACGAAGAACCCAAAAGAGAGGCAAATAAAGGAGGGACCGAGAATCTGGACGTTTCGCAGTCGCGCGGAGCGTTTTTCGTTAGGGGATTTCTCGCGCTTGTATGCCAGGTGAGCAGCAACGAATAGTTGCCAAGTTCCGAGGGAAAAGTTTGCGAGTACCGAGAGAAAAACAAAATTATTTAACGTGAAGCTAAAGTTTTTATTTTCCAAGTGCACTTCGGGCTACTGGGAACCAGCTCGCGCAAAAGTCTCTCCCATTTAATGCGTCAACCTGTGTGTTAGGACTATGAACTTCATCCCACTTCCAGAGCAGTCAATATATATGCGCGTATGTGTATGTAAGTGTCTCGAAGTTGGACTGTGAGATGGTGAAGGAGAGGATGAGAGACCGCGAGGGTCTCCTCGCACGAGGTCGCATAAATCGTGGCGAGTCGGATTCCGGGCATCCAAACGTAAGCGGCCATTGTCCGGCTCTTTTTACCTCCGGCTCTTTCTCTTTAGCTTTTCCATATGGACTCTTTCTCTCCTTCTGTGAGTCTCTCCTCGATTTTTCCAATTTCTGATATACACGTACATAATACTTTTGTGCAAAAGCCAGTTTTGCATCCCCTTTAAATATTACCGCACGCCGGATCACCCGTGAAGAGGAATACAAAAGAATCGCGCTAGTGGAAAAAGCATGCTCGCGCGGACAACTTCGTAGAGAATCCGATTCGTATACGCTCCGCGCTCGAAATATTTGTGAATTTTCCACGCAAACAAGGATTTTTATTCTACAAATCGTAATGAGGCAGATTTATTGCTGTTTATTAGTTTTTTTGAATTATTCCAAATAAATTTTTATACATATTTGCTTTAGAGAGATCTGAGATTGTTCAGAGGAAGAGTGCAGGGAGGAGAGAGAGAGAGACATAGGGAGATCGCGACAAATACCTTAGCTCTTGGTACATTCTGCATGCTCTTGCTGTACCGGAGCACATTCTCCCTCTTCTCTTTCTTCTTCTCTCTTTTTTATACCCGCGCGGTCTCTCGCTTTTGCATCCTCAACAACCGGCGAACCTCTAATTGGCCACGGATTCAGCAGTGAACGATTCTTTGGCTCTCAGATTCCACTCTGAGAATTCGCCCGAGCACTGAAGATCTGTATTCTCTAAAGCATCGAGTTTGCCTCTCATTATTGATTAACATCGTTTTATTTACCAAGATCGACTAAATTTGTAGCTCTATGCAAAGTCAACCCTGCAGTCGATCGCATCGTATTTTCTTCATTTCCCAATGATAATTAGTCTCAATTCTTATTCATTCAAAAAATCGAAAAAATCTTCAATTAAGAAATTCAATTAGTTGCATTTTCTATATTCCGCCTCAAAAACGCATGCACTTTGTCCTTTCTATGGTGAAATGTATTCCCAATGAAGAGAAAGCTCAACGTTAATGTCTTCGTTGCAAGTTTGGCGTAGATTCTGCATGTGATTGAATGAATTTATCTCTTTCATGGGAATCAATGAGTCGAGACATGATTCTAAATGTTAACAACCTCGTAATAGTCCGCAGGATTATTTCGTGCTCATAACTCTGTTTATTTTCCAAGCAAAAGTTTTTATTCACCCGCACCCCCTCGCCCGCCCCTGCGTTCGTGTATGAATCAATCGAATCCCTATAAAAAGCAATGAAATAGTATTTTCTTCTATTAAAACTAATAACAATGATGATAATAATAAGTTGGAAAAAAAAATTGCGATGCACATCTCATTTGTTTGAATAGGGGAATAAATTTCCGTTTTCAAACAAAGGGATCATCAATTTATGCTCGTCGCTGTCGCAAGTATTTCTCTCAGCTATATATATACGAAACGTGCGTCACGCTTTGTTCCAACTGACTTATAAAGATGCGAAAATTTCGTGGTTCTCTCAAGGTAACAGAGATCACGACGTGCACGCCGGTGCTGAAAGAGTCGAGCAGGCAAATGTTGCAAAGTCGCAGGCTCAGCCTTCCGGGGTGCCCGCGAGACCACGCGACGAATAAGAAGAATAAGAAGAACAAGATGAAGACGAAAAAAATAAAGAGAAGTAGGAGGAGATGGAGATCCGCGAGAAGATAGGAGAAAGAGTCGCGCGGTCGTCCGCGACCCACAGTAGACTCTCCCTCTTGCTATATAGCTCGGTTTTACTAACTCACGTACTACTAGAAGAGGTCCTTGCCTCCTTCACGTATTCTCTTCGTCCTTCTCTACATATCTCTACTTTATAATCTTTTAACTTTCGTTCTTAGTCTCGGAATCAGCCAAGAGATAAAAAAAAAAAAAACAAATAAAAAAAAACAACGAGTTAGAAAACGAGTAAAAGAGAAAAAGACGAAGAGAAAAAGTGGGCGGAGTGAGAGGGATATAGCATATGCATGGCACCGCTCGCGCGTGCGAGAAGGCTCTTGAGATAAGTGAGCTTTCTCATACTCCGAGATGTATAACTATTCAAGAGGAGATGAGCTCAGTCACCCAGTTCACCTCACGAAACAGGCATTTGAACAAGAAGAAAAAACACACGCAGCATCTCGTAAAGCCAAGTTCATGAGATGAATATAAAAATTCAGCCAGCAGCATCTCAAAAAATGTCCGAATCTTTGAATTTATTTTGAGAATGCATTTCGAAGAATCTCCAAAGGGAATATGAGTCTCCTAGAACCGAGAGAATCCCCAACCCTGATAATTAAATTGTTTGCCATTCCATGAGAAATTTGTAACGATGCTCTGCACTCTCTGCGCAACAAGCCCCTATCCCAGCCTCTGAAAGCTGCACAGGGACGCAAAAACGTAGCGTGTGCAGTGATGCGATGTCTCTCCCGTCGCAGGAACGCAAACATAGAGGTCCTGGTACAAAAACATTGTTAAACATTTACAAACAAAGGTACTGAAAAGTCCAAACTTGACAGAAAATGGAAATCGCAAATTTGAGAAATTTTACACGTTACAAAAACGAACTGACAGAGAATTCGAAAAAAATTTGAATATACGCGCTCGTACAGCGAAAATTTACCGTTTTCGTTGAAATTAGAACGAGTACGATGCACCGAGCGCAGCATATGAAATAATCGATCGAGATCGGAGGGAAAAAACTGCAAAACGTGTTATCGCTTTTGCTTCGTGTTCCCCGGGGCGTATGATAATCTCAGCTGTGAGAGTTGTTCTCACACGTATTTACCATATACGTGGATGACGTGCATAAAAGCATGAGTGTGTGCATAAACGATACAGCGGTGATGGCTGCTGCCGTTGGTACGAGAATAGTCGCGAAGAGAGGCAAGCCACAGGTTCAGGGGCGCGCGGGGTTTTTACCATCGATATATCCCTCTTTATATCATTTTCGACGGCGGCTGTTTATTGCCGGATGCAAATCGGTATTCGCGTCCTCGTGCCAACAGTATGTATGCATCCTCCGATTCACTCGCCGATACACCGGTCCAACTGCACATTTATACATACGTGCATATCGATATGAATAAATGTATATAAAGAAGAAACGGACAAAGTAGGACAAGCGGGCCTAGTACGAAATCGCGCTGGAAAAAATTGCAAGTTGCTCGATCGATCGTATACGAATTATTATTTGTTTGCTGCTGCGTATACGCAATTATAAAAAAATCTAGAAAATCACGAGGGAACGGAGGCGCAATGAAAGATTTTTTTTTCTATCTGAACATAAATATAATTACATAATCGACGTTCTAGGCTCTTAATCCCTTTCTACGCGATCCTGGATAGTTTTTCATCCGAGAGCTTGAATAAATGTACGAACCAGTTTAAGTATTCTCTATTCCGGGTACTTATAATTGCCGGCGCCCTGCAAGGGTCGTTGCAGTTAATGGAGACATTGCAAAAAAGTCAAGTGTGCAGGCAAGATTGACATACCTTTGTATACAAAATTATAACATTCGCATTTTACGATGGAATAATTGCAATAATATTATTCTGGAAAAAATGAATAATTTGTCGGAAAGTAAAACATATATTTGCTCTGCCCTTACGAGAGTCTGTCCGACCTGATTCCTGCTCAAGAAATGGCAGCAAGTTCTAATGGCATCGGAGGAATTTTATCTCGTAAATAATAACCAAGATAAAAATACATAATTAAAATTATTCACTTTTTTCGAGAGATCGTGTAGAGCTTTGCAAATTTGGATACGAACGACCGAGAGACATTCGTCGAGAAGTATTGAAAGCGAGAGTGAAATCGGGGAGTATAGAGACGAGGGTTAACATGGTTGGAATTCGTAGATGAACGCGAGATAGATACAGCAGCAACGCAGCGATGTAGCGCGCCCTATGTGGCTGACCTTACTCCAAGAATACGAAATCAGTTGATTCCCTCGATTTTAATGTTGTGTAATGGCTTTGAACTTTGCGAAGTATCAACAAAGTTTAGCGTTGTCCTTTCTTCAGCTTTTCGGTTAATTGAATCATCAGCTCTACGCTCGCATGCTGGACCCAGGAATATCGGTTTCTTCTCCTTTTAATTTGCCTCGTCATTCTATGGACACCTTGTATATCAAAGATGAAGGATACGAGATATCGTTTTATTGACTGTATAGAGCCGCGTATCTTTGGTCCAGCTCAGCTTGTTCTTATACGATCCTCGCTTTGATGTGTTCGGTGATCTATCGGCATACGGATCACGTTGTGGAGTCTCTAAGGTGTGCATCTCGAATACTTGGCACAGCTTTTTACTAGCGATCAGACATTCGCATAGTACAACATTTCGCCCTCCATGAGAAAGCTGCAGACAGAGTCAACGATTGATCAGGCATTTCAAACGAGGCTAATTACGAAATTCAGATGGAAAAGTAGCGATTTCGCGGTGACTAATTGAAGGAGAACAAAAACAAGAAATATCCCTTCTTTCGCGGTTCTTGATCCGTGGAGCGTGCAATTTTGCTCGCGCCTTCTAGAATATAGTAATCTTGTGTACGCGAGGAACCAACTTCAAGTGAAGCTAGTACTACGTGTACTATAGTTTGCCCGATCTTCACATCCTCCGCTCCTGCCGTTGCCGCTGATGCTGCAGGTTCGCAGTTCCCACCCAAACAGGTTTATACGCTGGTCAAAAAGAAAAGTTTCTTTTATAGCATATATATCTATATATTTATCTTGAGTCGAAAGATCTATGAACACACGTATTCTCAGCGAATGCGCACGAGCTTACGTACGTATGATATTCCTCGTACATACAGGGTGTCCAACTGCCTTTGTTGATCCTTATAAACTTATCAGTTAAGAAGCATTTTCATCAGGGATTTCCAGCGTCCGAATTGACGGAAATTTCACTAAAAAACTTGATGCTGAACCTCCTGCCGTTGATGAAGACTTTTCTACTTTTAATGGGCCCGTCTTCTGAAGCTTTGGATGTCACATGAATCTGAAAGACTAAGTCAAACTTTTTAATTATTGCTGATGAGCGCAGTGGCCGGATATGACTCATGAGAGCGATTAAGCGGTGGGTGTGCTTCGTCAATTACGATTGAAGGCAACTCCAGATCACTGCGGCATGACTATCGATGCTGGGACACCCTATAGACATACACGTACACTAGGTGGATATATATATATGAATACAAATGGGGTATATTGCATGCAGACGTCCGGACTAAGAACTGAAATCCTTTCGAATTATTAGATTGCCCCTGGAGCAGTTCTTTGCTAATCTCATTGTATGTGAGCGTATTTATCTGTAATGATGATTATGATTTTTAAATATTGTTATTACGATTATATTTCGCATTCAACTCGCGCCCGAGAACAGTTCCATCAGAGGTCATTTCCGACGTGGATTATTCATAGAAGTAAAGATGGCAAAAAAACGAATATAATACTCGTTGAATCTCGAATAAGGAGTTCGAAGACCCACCGATCGGTTTGCATTTTGCCGTATTACATCGTCGCAGAGTCATTCGATACCGTTCTCTTTCCCTCTCTCTCAATCCCGCATTTATTTTTTTTCATCCTTTTGTTTTTTCTTCAAGCAAAGCCGATTTTTTTTCGAATCGTCGCGAAATTTGCAAGCAATTTGTCTTCGTTACACCCACGTGGTCACCCCTGCGGGGACAGATCGCGCGTTCTCTCTGTACTGGCACGCGCGTTTCTCTCTCGTATTCTCTCTTGGCTGACCTTTCCTTCTCTTTCCCTGAGCTCCCCGCGGTACGGGTATTCGCGTATATGCATGTGGCTATATATATATAACTTTTTTTTTCCTCAATTTTCTTCTTGTTTTTACGGCATCTCTCTCTTTCTGCGGTTTCACTCGGAGAACCAGCTCGAGATCGGTATTATAACATGCTGCATATACATATACGTTTTAATATTGAACTGTATTAGTGTGTGAGTGTGTACGTCAGTACTCTTCGTTTCCGAGATGCTGCTTCTGCTGCCCGCGCCGCAATTGCAATTTATTCGGTCGATAAATACTCTCGGCACCATCGCCAAGAGACTCCCTCCCTCTCCGCCTTTTTGTCTTTCTCTCCGCATCTTTCCCTCTCTCTCTCCCTCTCTATCTCGATCTCAAACAGGCTTCATAATCTCATGAGTAAATGAGTTAGTGCGCAATGTGAGAGTAAGCGAGAGGAATAAAGAGAAATTACATACAGAGTACATTGCGGACGAGTAGCAGCCATATTAATACATGGGAGGAGCGAAAGCTTCGCGCCCGATCGTTCCACCTTTCGTCTCGATATTATACCCATATCAGTAGGGTGTTACACATACGAAACTCCTCTATCTCTTTCTCCATCGCTCCTTCTTCCCACAAAGTACTTGAATTTCCTCAACGTTGTAATTAGCAACAACAAACTCGAGTTAATTAACCAAAAAATCGTCATTCATTATAAACCGCACTGAAAAGAAAATTTTGTTGAAAAAGATCGATATTTTGTTGGATACATTCAACTAAACGTTTTTTCGAAAAATCATGAAAATTTTATCATTTCAGCAAAAAACATTCTGGAAAATCTTTTCGGAAAGTAAATTTTTGTCATTCCAATCATAAATTTTACTGACAGTTGCGTTACAAATGAAAAATATTGTCGAAATAACGAAAATTTTGAAATTATCCCGAAATATTTAGTTCGCTGTATTCAACAAAATATTGACGTTTTTTTGACAAAATAGAATTTTCAGTGCGTCAATGAAATTTCGTTCAATTTTCAACAAATTCCGAACGTGAAGGCCGAAATCAACAACTGAAATATTGACAAACTTCTTAAATGAAAATCGCTCGAAATTACAAGCCAGATTTTTTTAATCCGTCGCTGCGATCACAGCTCGAACATAAGTTAATGACTAGAGAACGAAGATAAATAAAGTAAGTACAGTAGAATACTACGTGTTCTTAGAACTCGCAATTCAAGTGGCTTTATACACACATGTATTTATATAAATGTATATAAAAAAAAAGGAAACGAGTAGACGTACACATATTAAGTAGAAGCGGTTGTAACTAAGAAGGTAGAAAGGAAGGATGTTAGCGGAGCCAGTGCAGCGGGGGGTGTGATGAGGGTAAAAATTTCTCTCGTTTCCACTCTCTATAGTATTGGGGCGACGACGGAGAGAGTCCTCTCGACGTGATCCTCCTTGCGTACTCATCCTCATCGTCGTCGTAGTTGTTTCTCTGACATCGGGTGACATTGGCTGTTCGGCCAGTCCCTTAAAGATGGTACTCGGTCGAGTACGTGGACGGCATAATTTATAGACGGCTATTTATATACTCCTCTCCTTCGTTCTCATACTTCTATCTCTTTCTTCATCATTCCTCCTTATTCGCGCGTCTATTCTACGGAATACGAGCTGATCGCCAATACAAATGATAAAATCATTACGTATAAGGAATTCCACGTTAATTTTCTTTTTTCAACACCCCAAAATTCTCAATTACGTTGTCAAGTAAATTTTTCATTGCGAGGCAGAAACTCGATCATTTGGGAAACGTTGTCGCGCTATCTCGTTCTCGTAAAAAAATGTCTCGGTTGACACGATCGTATGCTCGTCCAATCGAATGGCAAACAATCGACATGAATGCCGTGTTGAAATATCAATATCAGGGAGAGCAGGAAGGAGAGAGAAAAAGAGAGAAATACTTTGTTCACGGTGATCCGATGTGCCCAGACGACCAAGAAAAACAAGAATCTCGTGACGATTTGCCTCCATCCTCAAGAAGAAATAGACTCGGTGATATAACGTAAATCCTACGTATAAGTACGAGCTTTTCGCGACGTACGACCGTTGGAAAAAGACTTGATTCTCGTTCCAGAGTCGAATCACACATAGAACTCCATCGACAGGATTGTCCATGAGAATCCCATTGGATCAATGTCTTGCAAAAGACACATAAACACTTCAACTAACACAACCCTCGATGGTCATAGAATATTTATAGGAAGACATATCGAGAGACGCGGCAGGGCTTCGACGCCAAGTATTCAAAAGAATATAGTCAGCCAAGTCTTGACTCAATACTCGTCGCGTGTCTGTATCCGAAAAACGCTTTTTTTTTTTGTTACTTCTAAATAAACAGCAGAATTTTTCAGTCTAATTCTCATTAACAAGAAATCGAATTTAATTTTGGGCATCGGCAGCTAATTATTCCCAGTTTCTATGCATCAGGCATCACTTTTCGGACACTCTGTATGTCTGGAACATTGACACCTAGATACCAATCGCAATAAGACACTGTCAATCGTGGAAATATTGAAAGATAAATAATAGCTGAATTATACCGATTGTGAAAGTTTCCCCCCTCGACCATCTTTTTTACAACTCCACGAAGCTTTTGTACTTTATTTGTTGCGTCGTGCTGAAGAAAAAAAAAGAATTAATGATCGATGACGTTATAAATGCGGAGGAGCATCGATCTAACACCGACATTTCGATCAGGAATATCGATTACTTTTCTTGACCACTCGTGAACTCAATCCATCCCCCATTCCTATTTAAAAACATGACTCGTATCATACTGAAAATATCACATTGAAACAATATCAACTAAAATGTTGTTTATTATTTTTCCACGTTGCAGATAAACTACCGAGCCGATTTTACTTGGTATCCCAACAGTTGGATTTTATCATAGATCCGATTACTGGAATCCTACGGACACGAATATCTCTCGACAGAGAACTTCGTGATAGCTACATCCTCAGCGTTGCTGTACGCAATGGAATCTCCCTTGGTTACTGTCAGGTACGTGTCTCGACCATCCATCGAAAATTAATCATGCCAATAATGACTATACATTCTTTCTTCACGTGCGTCGAGCTCCCTTTCATCCAACTCAACTTCCAAATCTATTCGTCTTGAAATAGTATTTGAAAAATTATTATTCCAACCTGATTTTTCATTTAAACGTCATTCGATACTATTACGATTCTTGGAAATACTTTTTAATTGCTTGCAAATTTTATCAAGAATTTACGTATGGAATTAATTTTTTGATTCTTCGAACCGTGACGAAATTTTCTTTGCTCATCATTTTGAACAGGAAAATTTCGTTAACTCTACTTCCAAATCTATTCATCTTGAAATAGTATTTCAAAAATTAATATTCCAATGTGATTTTTTTTTAAACGTCATTCGATACTTTGACGATTCTTGGAAATATTTTTTAATTGATTGCGAATTATATCACGAATTTACGTATTGAATTAATTTCTTGATTTTTCGAACCGTGACGAAATTTTCTTTGCTCATCATTCTGATCAGGAAAATTTCCTCACTTTGCTCATCATTTTTTAAATTAATCAAGTTAGCAATAAATAAAACTTCTGTTTTATGAATTCCGACGGTGCAAACTTCGATTCCATAGTGTCGGACTATGTCGATTGATCGATTCTGTAACAATCGGTGAATTTGATTTTTTTTGTGTGTGTGTGTGTGTTCAGGTGGAAATCAAGGTCGAAGACGTAAATGACAATTCACCGTCATTTCCGAACAGCAGTGTTCGGATATCGGTGGCAGAGTCGCATCCGCTGCATGTGCCACTGTACGTTGCACACGCGAGTGATCCGGACTTGAGCCCTGGTACGGCATTGCGTTACGTGCTGGTCCAAAATAGCGGAGAAATATTTGGTATAGATTCACGTTTGGGCGAGGTTTATCTATCACGTCGTTTGGATTACGAGACTCAGCAGAGGCACAGTTTGATGATAAGTGCCATAGACGGTGGGGGACTAAACGCAAATCTTAGTATTCGAGTGGAGGTACAAGACGTGAATGACAACCCCCCGGTGTTTGAGAGAAACGAGTATCACGTGGATATTACCGAAGGCACCAAGCTCGATTCTCAAGTAAGAAAAACAATCATAATAACCATATCAAAATAAAATATAAAACTTTTCATTACACGCCTGTCATCCTGACCATTTGTTCATCGACCTTTCTCTATTCCTCTATATATTTCTCCGTACTCATCTTTAATACGAGCGTGATTTACACCCACTGCGTTACATTCATATTTGCTTCACCAACTTCAACGCTTTAGATTCGCTCGACCATATTTTTTCTTACGCGTATGAAGCTTTCGCGGATGATTGGATTTTGATCGCGCGATCAGTATTTTATTTATTTAGTCTTGATGAGAATATTTGCACGAGATAAACTTTTCCATTTTTGAAAAAATCTAAATTTTCTTCTCAAACGTATTCTAGTGAGTAAAAAATTGATTTTTTCTCAAAGTTTCAAAGTGATCATGAAAATTGAATAAAATTCGTCATGAAAATCCGGTCGGCACCGGGAACGGCTCGCGAGGGTGTTACTTTGTATGGGGAAAGGATGGAGAATGAGAGGAAGGAAGAAGTAAAAAAATGTATGTTAAAGGAACGGTGTCGTATGGGATATCTCGTCGTGGTCCCAAGAGTTAACGACCACAAGCTCTTTACCTCATTCTACGTCTCTTCCTCGTCGACCTTCACTCCCGATGCCTATTCCCATCTGTCTTTGTCACGATGATCTTCTCGGATGCGTAATTTCATCCGGGACAACCAGGAAGAGAAAGAAAGAGCTTCTCGAGAGCATTGCGGCTTGCTTGTGAATCCCTCTGGATGTTGCGGTGAATCCTCGACACTACGAGGCATTCGCGCCCAATCCTTTATCTCTTTCTCCCTCTTACTTGTCCGCCAATATGCCTGTATCTATATTCGTACCTTCCTTGTTGCATTTGCGCGCCTTCTTCTCCGGCGGCCGGTTGAAAGAATAAAAAACACACCAAGGGAAATACGACGAATGTATACGCGTACGAGATCCGATCGCGCACCTTACTTCGATTCCGTTACCCATGAACCACCAAGGGGCCTCGCCACTTGCAATAATACCGTTTATTCCAACACGAGCTTATACAAACGTAATATCCCTAGTTTCTTGCCCTTGCACCTACTCGCTCCTTTTGTTCCTGCATGGATAAGTGGCAGATTTTCTCTATCCCTCCGATCTTTGTGGCTAGTTTTGGTATTATACGATTGTGAATCACGCGTTGATGATTCGAGCACAACAAAATTTCTGTGCATTTTTCCCTCCATCCGGAGGTCAAACGCCCTGGGTCTCGTGGTTCATTTCCGGTCAGAAAATAATGAGCAAATATTCCATTTTTATGCGAGTATTCAAAGTACAATCCTGCTCGTTTTTCCCTCGAAAGTCTTTGGGCTCTGCGACGATTAATCGTCCGGAAATGTACGGCTAGGCGACAGTCGAATGGCGCGGAAATTCTCCAAGGGAAAAAGCACCTCAAGCCGTGACAGGAACAAGAAATTTTGTTTGTTTCCGATTAAAAAGACATGAAACTCGCATTTTTTATGGGTATTTGATCCGCAGTCTGTGTTGTTTTCAAATAACTTTGGAGCTGCTGATATCGGAGAAGGAAAGTGATGGTTACGATTTAATTTGCAGGTATTACAAGTGACAGCTTTGGACTTGGACACTGGAAATAATGCCCGACTGAGTTATCGTCTTCAGGGTTCGAAGGCGTTTCGCGTAAGTCCAAACACGGGCTGGATATATTTGGCAGAGTCGTTGGATCGAGAGATGGTTGATCGTTACGCGCTGACAGTCCTCGCGACTGACAACGGTTCACCGGCAGCGACAGCGAGTGCATCGGTATTGGTGAAGATATTGGACGAGAACGACAACACGCCACGTTTCGAGAAAGAATTTTACGGATTCGAATTGTTGGAGAATTTGCCATCGGGTACGGTGATTGGTAGCGTGAGCGCGAATGATCCTGACATTGGAAAAAACTCGTTGCTTCGTTACTCGATTGTGCAGGCCAACAGTAGCTTCGCCGTTGATCCCGATACAGGTGAGAGGCTGAGCAAATTGCAGCAAAAATAATTATATTACCGGCGAAATTTACAACAGCCGAGAAGAGACTCACTCATTTTCTTTCTACAACATGATATTTATAATTATCATAATGAAAAAGAAATAGCGAAATGGCGAGAAGGAAGAAAATATATGCATAAATTTATAAATTGTGAGGAAAAACAAAAAGAGGGTAAAAAAGGTTCGCATGTGTCACGCGAGCAAAGGGAGCGACGGAGAGAGAAAGAGAGAGTGTGTGTTTCTTGAGATAATCGAAGGGAGTACAAGTACAAGAACGTTTATGATGCGCGAGATGTATATAGAGGAGAAAGAGAGAAAGAAAAGAGCGCGCGCGGAAGTAATCTTGGAACGATTCGTCGCACGCGGATGAGCCCGGGCAATAATCCGATAGCCATTATATTCCGTTGAGTGGCTCACACTCTTTTTCTTCCCCTTCTTCTTCTTCTTCTTCTTCTTCTTCTGCTTCGTACCCCCTCGTCATCCTTTCCTCCTCTCTTTTTCTATTCCTCCTCATTCCTCCCTCCTTTCACTCTTTTTATCCCTTTCTATCTCTTCCCCGGCGTCCTTTCCTTCTTTTTTCACTCCGCATCTCTTTCCATTCTCATATCCACTACAGGGGAAAAGGAGGCGGAGTTTAACGACGCGACCGGAATTCGTTTTGAGGCTTTCATACACGAATCTGCCTCACGCACGCATGATATACATCTTCTGCACGTCACATTCATATTATATATATATATATACTCTCACTCTCTATATATACATATTCAGTCACAAAAAGAAATGTGTAGTGTACAAGTTACGGGGTGTTACAAAAGCGATCCGCGATCATGTTTCGGGAACGATCAAAGACAAATCTGCCCGCGTTGTTACACTTGAACAAAGTCCAAATCAGATAGAAGAGTTTGCGTGTTGAAACAAACAATTTAGCAGCTTTCCCAAAGCAAAATTCAAAGATCAATCGACGTGTCGAGCCGAGGGCCATTTCCTTAAAATAAATCCTAATTTTCGAGAATATTTTCTCGAGTATCAATCGGAATATATTCTCGAAATGAAAACATCCCATTTTTTCGCAACTTTTTAGTAGTAAAAACGATCCACGATCATGTTTCGGGAACGATCAAAGACAAATCTGCCCGCGTTGTTACACTTGAACAAAGTCCAGATCAGATAGAATAGCGTGTTGAAACAAACAATTTAGAAGCTTTCACAGAGCAAAATTCAAAGATCAATCGACGTGTCGAGCTGAGGGCGATTTCCTTCAAATAAATCCTAATTATTGAGAATATTTTCTCGAGTATCAATTGGAAAATATTGTCGAAATGAAAATTTCTCATTTCTTCGCAACTTTTTCAATGTCCCATTGATTCTTTAGTATCGCGTGAATTCCACTCGATGCTTTACTTGAATTGTGAGGCTATCGGTCGCCAGTTAGCGTGCGTACGCATCGGTGGAATAATAGTGCAGGGACGCCACCGTGACGCGGCGTTAGGCTCGATTGGCACACGTCAAAGATATGCTCGTTACATCCGAAGCATCGCAGGATATGGGCGAGACCTCCAAGGCTTTTCTACGAGTGTCAGTGTCGATCACACACACCGAATACGAGCGATCTTGACCCAGGATTTCGTAGAGAGAGATTCTCTCTTCATCCCGTTTGGTCTGAAGCTTGCACGAGTCATGGGAATTTTGTGTACGTGTGTGTGTGGCTGCAGCAGAGAGAGAGAGAAAGAACGATTATTCGCGACCCAGAGACCACAAGTGGACCATCCTGACTGAAAAACAATATGAATACAAAAAAAAAACAATTATTTGCTCTGTATACGCCCGCATCCTGTCGTGACCAGCTGTTATTGTTGTACGTACGTAGAAAACTTGAGAAGAAGACGACGGAGGAGAAACAGAGATAAAAATAAAGACAGAAAAGTTGTGCATTCCATGGCGTCGCTTCCGATGTTAGGTGTACGATCTCTGCCACGTACAATGATGTGCATTTGTAACCACGTACACCTTGTATGTATGTACACGAAGTACTCCACGCTAATAAACGCGGTAGTGCAACCGATTATTTCAGAGACAAAAAAAATAATGATTCTCCATAAAAATTGAGAAAATATTGAGACTGGTAGCAACTTTGATTAACATTTTAACTCGAGAACTCGATTTCATTCGCTCAAGAGTTATTTTTTTCTTAAGCAGACCAAAATTGATGATTCTGAAGTTTGCAACGTTGAGATTCAACGAAAAACATTTTTCCTATCAATTATTTATTGAATTTTGAAAATCGTGGCAATTATTAGAGTCGATTGAGTTTTTGGTCGCAAGAGAGAATCGTTTTATTGGCCGGACCAAATATTGAATAATAATTATTGGCTCTGCTCATGAAATAACAGAATTTCGTTGCATTCCAACGATGGTAACTTCAGCATCATCAAAATTAACAGAAATAAAGCCCGGGTCACGGCCACCCGAGCAATAGCTTGGAATGCTTCGTGTGCATGTATTTACGTATTACATTTATATGCATGTATAGTAAGAACTCGATGAAGAATCGCGAAGGCGCCTTCTCAACGCGGGACGAGCCGTGCCTGGAATCCCTCCTTCACTCTACTACTATATTCACTTCGCTATCAGCATCAACAGTGTACTACAGCACGCGTCGGATTATAACATACGTTTCAATCGTACCAAGAGAAAACCAATCTCTATTCCTTGCGCGTTATCGTTATATACTGCAGAGGCTGCGATATGGATTATGCATTTATGATTAACTATTTCGGGGGAGGCAAGATTTTTTATTTCAAAATACCAATCAACTAATTTATCGATCATTGTTTCGTTCGTCGCAGCCGATGGCCTCTGGAATCCGGATCAACGTTCCACGCATTATTCGCGAAGCAGATCGTCAGTTTTTACTTTTTCTTGCATAATTCATACACGGGCAGAATATTACATCAATATTCACTATTTTATTATAGTTTCCTGGTACCAAATCGTTCCTCTGAGAAATTTCAGCAAAAACATAGTAATTTTTCATTCTTTTTCTATCGAAATCCCGCAAATTATGACATTTTTCGCCCTTTTTCAGATTAAAATTTACTATGTTTTTGCCCAAATTTCTTAGAGGCACGACAACGTCCCAGGGAATTATAATAACACAGCAATTTTTAATGTAATATTGTTGAAGTTTCCATCGTTGGAATGCAACGAAATTATTATTTTTTCTCGAACAGAGCTCATGATTCTTATTCAATATTTCGTCCGTACAATAAAAGGATTTTTTTTTTTAGAATAGAAACACAGAATTGATAGAAAAATTGTCATGGTTTTTGAATTTGAACGATAAATTCACAGAAAAAGTATTTTTCGTTGGAACGCAACGTTGCGAACATCAATGTCGTCTGTTCGCCACGATAGATCGTGGGATCACGCCATGAACTTTTACTCCGTACACCATGGCGTACACCATGAACCGTCAAACGACGCCATAACATAAAAATGCACAAAAATTTGAATTTCTGGTTTTCGTAAAATTTAGAGGCTGAGGATCGCGTGAAATCGTGATGTGAATTTGAAATACCAGGATCAAAGCTGACGAATATGAAGAACAGAACGGGCTCTGTGTGTTTTATGACGAGTACATTAGATTACGAAACGAGGAATCTCCATTATGCTCAATGTTAGCTCAGCGATAAGTTTTTATCCCGAAAAGACTGTTTGCTCTCTTTATTTTTCTTGGTTGGTGAAAAATAGAGAAGTAGTTGAAAAAAAAAAAAAAACGGTGGACTTTGAAGACGGGAATATTAAGTCTTGGAAATGAGTGTGTTTTTTCTCTTTTCGCTAAACGATGCCGGTACCACGATGAATGTTGTTTTTTGTTTCATCACGAGCCGAAAGCCGATATGTTGTTGGGTCGTGCGGGGCACCCCGCCCAAATATTGGTAGACGAAGGAAGAATAAGAAAAAGAGTGGGAAAGGTTGCGCGAGCTCCTCTTGTAAACTGTCTATAGATATAACTCCCAATGGCTACACGAGAAATGCATTAGCACGCGCTCTACTATACTTTTTATTGTCCTTTTCGTGGTAGTTTGCCCAGAACTGACTCTTCAGAACTCTCGGCTCTCTCTCTTTCTTCGTTTACGAGGATCCGCACGATTCATAGAAACTCGCTTTCGATCGAAATGTCGTATTTTCCAGTATTTTGCATATACAGTGTACTTTCCTTTTTTTTTCAATTTATTTCACTCAATTTTTCATTTTTTTTTCGTTTTATTCTTAACAGGCGAAATCACAACGCGCGAACCACTGGATCGTGAAACGAGAGGATTGCACGAGCTGGTTGTAGAAGCACGCGATCAAGGTACACCTTCCAGAGCCGCCAGAGTCCCTCTCAAAGTCATCGTACTCGATGTCAATGACAATTCCCCGGAAATCGTCGATCCTCAGGGCGACGTTGTAAGTGTCAGGGAGGAACAACCATCCGGTACCGAAGTTGCTAGAGTTCGAGCACTCGACACCGATCTTGGAGAAAATGCCTCGGTCACGTACACCATTTTGAAAGGTAACCAGCTTTTTCCTTTTTATTTATGAAATTTTCCGTAAAAACGATTCAAAGTATGATTCTGAAGTTTGCATCGTTGAAATGCAACGAAATTCTTTTTTATAATTGGCGAAAATAATGATTTAAATGGAGAATTGAATGACGATGATAAAATGATCGATTTTAAGCCCCAAAAAGCATATCGGCTGGATAAATCTGGATGATAATGAAACCTGAAGAAATTATCAATAAAATTGGATATTTTTCGTTGTATTCCAACGTTGCAAACTTCAGCATCATTTCAAAATTTGTGTGACGTCATAAAATGCTTATTTTCCTGTATATAAGAGTCTGGCGGCTCGCACGCTACGCTTTTCTTTTAAACTTGGCATCGAGCCGCTGCCGCGTCTCTTGATATTCAAATTCGACCCGAGCTGAATTTGAATTCTGCAGTCAAAATTAACTTTTTTTTCGCTACCACCAATTGAAAGGAAAGAAGTTTCATTGAAATGTGTGTTTGACTTGTATTTCGTGCATTTCAGATCGTGACTCGGACGGTTTCAATGTATTCTTGATAGACCCGGTGACGGGTATGATAAGAACAAGATCAGTGCTCGATCACGAAGAGCGCAACGTCTACAGACTGTCGATTCAGGCGAGCGATGCCGGACGGCCACCGCGTCTGAGTGTTCGGACGCTGCGGGTTGAAGTTCTAGCTCTGGCTGATAATCGGCCTACATTTTCCAGCAGCAGTCTGACCTTCAATGTGAGACAGAAACGAGAAATAATTTCGACGAGAGAGAAAGTAGTAACGAAAGAAAATATTGAGCAATTTGTTTGGGTTGTTTTTTGCAGGTTCGGGAAGATGCAGGGATCGGGGACCCGGTGGGATCGGTTTCGGGTGCAGGGCCTGCAGGCCGGGTGGCATTCACGCTGAATTCTTTGACGCCCCTCGCCGAATTTGCTTCGTTCGATGTAGATCGTGGTTCGGGTCAATTGGTCGTTGCTCATTCGCTCGATCGGGAGAACGTGAGCGAATACCATCTCGATATTCGAGCATTGGACACCACGTCGATAGGGAATCCGCAGAGTATCGCAGTATCGGTGAAAATCGTGATCGAAGATGCAAACGACAATGCACCGGAATGGCCACAAGATCCAATGACGATCAGAGTGAGCGAGGGCTCGATTATTGGCTCAACGATTTACAATCTAACGGCTAGTGATCGGGACAGCGGACCAAATGGTGATCTGACGTATGATCTCGTCTCGGAATTTCCGGCAACCGGAAGTTTCGCCGTTGATTCACTCACCGGCGCCCTAACGCTTGCCAAATCTCTCGATCGCGAGGAACGGTCCGATTATACACTCGTAATGAGAGCATCCGATTGTGCACCGATTGCCGAGAGGCTCGCCGCAACTGTCACTGCAAGGATCATCGTCCTTGATCAAAATGATAACAATCCGGTTTTCGTTGCACCGGAAATCCTAACGATTCCCGCCAGTGCGGATCTTACTCCAGGTGAGGATTCGAGCGTACAAAAAATTATTGATTTTAGCGTAATTAAACAAAAATTCTAGCGTAATTAAACGAAAAATTACTGATTTTGCCGTAATTGAACAAAAAATTACTGATTTTAGCGTAATTGAACAAAAAATTACTGATTTTAGGCGTAATTGAACAAAAAATTACTGATTTTGGTGTAATTCAACAAAAACTTACTCATTTTAGTGTAATTGAACAAAAAATTACTGATTTTAGTGTAATTGAACAAAAACTTACTGATTTTAGCGTAATTGAACAAAAACTTACTGAATTTAGCGTAATTGAACAAAAACTTACTGAATTTAGCGTAATTGAACAAAAAATTACTGATTTTAGCGTAATTAAACAAAAAAATTACTGATTTTGGCGAAATTAAACAAAAACTTACTGAATTTAGCGTAATTGAACAAAAAATTACTGATTTTGGCGTAATTCAACAAAAACTTACTGATTTTAGCGTAATTGAACAAAAAATTACTGATTTTAGCGTAATTGAACAAAAAATTACTGATTTTGGCGAAATTGAATTAAAAATTACTGAATTTAGCGTAATTGAACAAAAAATTACTGATTTTGGCGTAATTCAACAAAAACTTACTGATTTTAGCGTAATTGAACAGAAACAAGCAATTTTGTTGAAAACAAGTTGAAAACAAGCAAGTTATGATGTGTTTCAGGATACACGTTAACGAGAGTAGTTGCGATCGACAAAGACGCCGACGACAACGGTCGCGTTTCGTACGTGATAACGGCCGGAAACGAAGAGGCAAAATTCGCGGTAGGTTACGATTCGGGAATAGTAACATTGATGAAGCCAATAACGAGAGACACGGAGATCGAGATAACGGCAAACGACCACGGGACTCCGGCTCGTCGTGCGACACTAAATCTAACAGTCGTAATGGCTCTCGGACAGACCAGTGGACCGCCGCATCTTTTGATTCCTTCCCCGGTTGCTAAAATATCAGAGGATCTCGCGGTCGGAAGTACCGTACTTGATGTCGCCGATCGCGCAATGAACGCGGACCAAGGTTCGTTCAAATGAACTCTCTATGAACAATTAATCGTGAATAACAGACTAACGAGACATTCTAAACGATTATAAGACGCATTCGATCGGTTGTTGGTGAAAACCCCATGAAACTGACTCTCAGTATCGTCACTACAGGATGTCCTTAAAGTTGCATCCCAACTTTTCACCATAAATCAGTCACTTCTGCGTTCACTCGTTCTATTTGTCTTCCCCACATGCACCGTTGGCCAGATTTAAATAATTCACGTACAATTGATTAATATCTCGAAAACGCCGCGGCTTGGGGTAAAGTCAATGAGGAATATTTTCTCTTAAGAATCCATGACTCTGAAGTTTGCATCGTTGTAATGCAACGAAATTCTTTTGTATCTTTAGCAAAAGTAATAATTCAAGTGCAGAATGTAATTACGATAATAAAATGATTGATTTTCGCGCCCCAAAAAGCATATCGGCTGGAAAAATTTGGATGATGTTGAAACCTGAACAAATCATCAATAAAATCAGATATTTTTCGTTGCATCATGAGAATCCAATAGGCCAGAATGACTTTGAAGTTTGCAACGTTCAGATTCAACGAAAAACATTTTTTCTATTGATTATTTATTGAATTTTGGAAATCATGGCAATTTTTCGTGTTGATTGAGTTTTTTGGTCGCAAGAGAGAATCGTTTTATTGGCCGGAGCAAATATTCAATAATAATGATGAGCTCTGCTGAAGAAAAAACAGAATTTCGTTGCATTTTAACGATCGAAACTTCAGGATCATCAAGCCAGAGCCGTTGTATAAATATTGAAAACGATTTAAAAGACACTGGGTATATATATTTATGCTCGTATAATAATATCGCGAAAGACGCCTTTTGCAAAGGAGTATCCGGGAGGCTACCTGGTGAAAAGCAGGTAGAGGTGTATTACCACTGATGCTATGAAAAATAAGAAGAAGAAGAATAAAAGGAGAAGAAGAGCGCGGAGTAAAACGAATAGAGGCGGATTGCGAACAATGGTCGCGTATATCATCGTGCCGGCAGCAGTCTTTGGAGCACTACGCATAGGCAAATCACCGGCTTTCTTGCTCCAAGTCCGGTGTATGCGTGTCAACCAGGAGCTGTAGCAAGAGAGGCCGGGACTGTTGGATGCGCGTATAGGTTTCTACGCTCTAAAGAAAGTCCCCTTCTCCTCGTCTCTCTCTTGATTTTAGCCGCTTTGTCCTAAGCCCGCTTTAAAAATTCCCCCACAGTCTAACAGACGTCCCTTTGGAATTTAAGAATCGGATGCATAAAAATTCAACAACGAGAATACCCTGCGCAATCACCAATGCAAACTGTACAACTTCCCGGAGCTTTCAGACTCAAGAATTTCGCTTTAAAGTTTTAACCTTTTGGAATCCTTCATGTGTCTTTTTTTTCGCTTCCATCAAGACCTGGCAATTAAACGAGCAATTCCACAACATACTTTATTACTTATTTTGCAAAATAGGACACCGAGAATCTTTCCAAAGATACTCTGCGTAATAGCAATCGAGCAATGACATAAAAATAGCCATCAAAATGCCGGCAATTGGATTATAGAAATTATTCTCATGGGATTACACCATGGCTTTTATGTGGCACTCAAATGAATCGAGAATAGCAATTATAAATAATATTCAATTGATGCCAAGTTTATGAATCTTTTTTTTATTACAAGTCCTTGAGCTTGATTTATTTAAAGGATTTTATTTGATTTCAGCTAACGTCACTTTTCACATTCCCGCTGGTTCGGCTTCCGACAAATTCGGGATATTTAACAACGGAGTTATTTATCTCAAAGATTCAATCGATCGCGAAAATACTGCTCGGTACCAAGTTCCGGTATTAGCGAAATCCAACAAACTCCTTGATCTGACGACCGTCGAAATAATCGTCGTCGACGAAAATGACAATAGTCCTGAATTCAGACCTGGATCTTGTTACACTCTTGCAATACCGGAGAACGAAGAAGCCTCGGTTATTCATACGATTGCCGCGGTTGACGTCGACGAGGGAGAGAACGGCGAAATAAATTACAGCATCGTTGGTAAGTAATTCGATGAAATATCAACGAAATCCATGGGAAAAACTCGAAATATTCAACTTTCTGATCAATTTTCTTGGATTTCATTCCAGGTGGGAATACAGGAGGGAATTTCAAGTTGGATCCGACGACGGGCGTCTTGTCAGCGTCGAGCCTCGATCGGGAAACGATATCAAAATACGTTTTAACAATTTCAGCAAAAGACAAAGGACATCCGAGTCTTGAAGCTCGTTGCAACATAACTGTAATCGTCCTTGACGTTAATGACAATTCACCGTCGTTTACGATTGCACAGTATCCCAATTCCCGTCACCACACGACCGAGAGCGAACCAAATGACTATCAAACTTTTGGCCATCGAACTTTTGGCCCTCAGTACGGTTCTTCGATGTATCCGAACAATTTTCCTGGAAAATATATGGCAAGTGTCTTCGAGGATGTACCAACCGATTCCTCAATAATTACTGTGCGAGCCACCGATCCGGATCAAGGAGCCAACGGAAAAATAACTTATTCGGTCGCTGAAGAAACGACTTGGCTCTTCAGGGTGGACAATTTGACGGGCGTCATTACGACTGCTGGGTAAGAAAGAAAACAGAATTTCTTGTAATTTCTAGAAATCCAAGGCAATTTAATTATCGCCTGATAAAACTTGAATATTTCGAGAACATAATTAACATTCGGAATAAGCTGTTGCAACTGATCACACGAATATTTTCTGACGTACTTTATTTGTCCACATTTTACTTTATAAATAGGGATCGTTGTTTTATCTTTTTACTCGTGTGCTCATAACGTCACGTACGTGCTACATATAGCACGACTACTCAGAGCCGTTGCCTCTTCCGCTAAGAGAGCCTGAGACGTCGGCTAATTTCATCCGGGCGTTAATTGCCCCGCGACCTTTATTACTCGTACGATTAGAATCAGCGAGTAATATTATTGTGGAAGCCGGTATAGCGGGTGGAGGGGCAGAGGAAGGATACGATGCTGTAAAATAAAGACGAGGATGAACGTACTGCGCTCGAGCTCGGGTGCAGGCAAAAAGAAAGAGAAGGAAAGCCAGTCATAAAATTATAAACTTGTCCCTCTCTCTCTCTTTCTCGGTCTCCCTTTTTCTCTCTTTCTCTCGACTCTCTATCTACGTGAGTTTCCTGCCAGGATACTCTTCTCGCTCGATTAGACGATCTCGTATGCATTACACATTGCTGCTCTGCAGCCCAGTCCCACAGAGGTATTTTCATTCTCGTGATTCCTCACGCAATAAACTTGTAGAATTCCGCAAGAGAAAGAGAGCGCGACAAAAATAAAGGGAGAGCCGAATAAGATGAAAAAAAAACGACAAGGATCAAGCAAAAAAGGAACAAGAGAAGAAAAAAAACGAGGATCGGAGGAAAGGAAGATGAAAAAGAAGAGAAACGAGAAAGAATGAAAGTACTAGTTGCGCGTGTAAGATCCGAATGAATGCATGATCAAGGGAGACCGAGACTCAGGGAGAGAGAGAGAGAGACAGAGTCGTTGACCGAAAAAAACCGACGTACCATTCTCCGGCTTCTGGCCAAGGTCGAGCTAAACATTGTTGCGTATTATCAGCGAAATCATAATTAATTAGACGAAAAATCTCAGTGTGCGGTTTCCGATGGTGGATGAAAATGATCATTAGCTAATGTCAATCTCGGAGGAATAACATAAATCAAGAGATTTAGATTCTGATAACGAGAGTTTCAACCCAGCCGGAGAAATTGTGCGAAAAATATGCGAATGTTCTTACGAGCCCGTGAAACGAGGTTGCAGCTTTAATGACTTTCAGAAATTATTATATTTTCCTTATCGGTTATATTTTCATTCCTTTCGATAAGCCAAAGATGACAACGTTTTGTTTTTTCCCTACAATCTTTATTGGAGTGCATCGGCACCCTAGCCAGCCTCAATTTCTTTGCCTATTTCCCCAGAAAATTTCGCAAGCATGCCCGCGCTCAAAGGAATGCCTCATAATTAATTCCAGCACGGCCAACATTCGGAGATAACAGAAATTGTTAGTTCGAAATCTAAACGAGGCGAGAAGAGCCGTACGATAAATTCTATTTCGGAGAAAAAAAAAATATCTCGAGGAGGAAAAAAAACGAACAGAGTGAAACGCGGAGGGAAAAATAATGCAAATTTATTCAGGATAATTAATTTACGTGTGTGACGAGAAACGGAAGAGTAAAAAAAATGTTTATACCCAATCTAAAGGAGACAAGGAAAGTTGCTCCATAAATAAATCCAGTGAAAAAGCCACTTTGTTTCGGCTAAATGGAACGAGAAAAATGATGTTATTTTGAGGAGCGACGATCGATTCATTTGTCCCGAAATTTTCAACACTCAAAAATTGTTATTTCAAAGATTAAACGAGGCCGAAACACATTTTTTTACTTTACGATATTGGCGATAGAGGGTGTGCGGGAGAACGCGTGCCATCTGACAGAGAGAGAAGAGCGTGAGAGAGAGAAAGAGAAAAAGAGACCGAAAGAGGGGACAATATTTTGCGGTGCGGACCGGACAGCCGTGTGTCATTTCACCGGGACAACACGTGCTGGCATTTCAATGCATTATTCCAGCCGGCAAAAAGCCTGATATGCAAAACTGCGTGCGTATAGAGAATAAGTTGGAGGATGAGGTGGGGGTCCAAATGGTGGGTAAGCGAGAACGTTTCTCGAACACGCATCGGCCTCTGTGTTCGCTGAACTGCAGGCCACCGCGAGAGTGCAACAAGATTTTCTCTCCCTCTCTTTTTTCCTCTTTCTTCTTGTTTGTTCTCTCTTGCCTCCGCATACCATCTAATGCGGCTCGCGTCGCTAAGTATTAACTGGATCTCTCGGTCCATCCTGAAAGACACGCCGCCTTTACTTTATATTTATACACTAAGCAAACCAACTGAAAATTCCCACCGAACCGAGCCAAGCTCCTTTTTTTCCACCATAAATACTTTTTCCCTCAAAATTGTAAAAAAAAAAAGCCAGAAAACTTGCGTCGAAACGTTTCTTTATCAAAATTTACAAAAATTTCAAGAGGCAATTAAATATTTTTCCTTAAATTATATTCACGTTTTAAAAAATTGACAGAAAATCTAACGAAAATTTTTTTTGTCCGAAATTTTTTCAAAATTTACAAAAATTTTGAGAGGCTATTAAAAAATTTTTCTCAAATTATATTCACGATTTCAAAAATTGACAGGAAATTTAACTAATTTTTTTTTTCGACATCATTTTCGTTAGATCCGATCAAGATTTCCGTTTTGATGAAGACGAATTTCTAATATTCAGTTTTATGGAATCTCGTTACAGACCATTGGATCGCGAGCGGCAAAGCGCGTACAAGTTTTTGGTACTAGCGGCTGATGGAAGCAGTTACGATGCCAAAAGGACTTTTATTCCTGTGGAAATAAGCGTCGGTGATGTGAACGACAATGCCCCAATATTTGAAGAATATCCGTTCAAGTCAGTCGTCCCGATCGATATCCAACCGGGCCAGAATATCATTCAAGTTAAAGCAACGGATGCCGACACTGGTTTGAATGGCGAAATCATTTACACGTTTGTGCGAGAGGAAGAAAAGCCTAAATTCCGAATTCATCCGAGCACGGGAGTGGTGACAGCGACTTCATCGTTGGCACAAGATTACGGCAAGATTTATCGCTTGGATGTGATGGCACGGGACAAGGGAAATCCGCCGAAAGTCTGCAAAGGATTGGTAGAAGTTCAAATCGGCGATATCGATGAATCGACGACAGTTTTGAAATTTCAAAATGAAACTTACCGCGTGATCGTTCAAGAAAATTCTGCCATCGGCACCGAAATCGTTCGAGTCACTGCGCTACGATCGGATGGACGTCGCGATCGCATTTCTTATTCCATTGGATCTGGTAACGATGATTCTACGTTTTCCATCGACGAGGACACCGGCCTTGTTCGTATCAACGACCCAGAAAAACTTGACGCCGAATTATTGACCAATTTACACGGTAACGATGAAGTCGTTGCGGATATTGGCCCAAACGTCAATTCCTGGGAAATTTCGCTCGATGGCCAACAATCGAGGGAAGAACCACGAGAAAATTCTCGACACGTTTTGACTCTCGTTGCTAGAACTTCCGGGCCCGAACGTCTCGAAGCTTATGCCAAACTCGTCGTTCGGGTTTCCGACGTCAACGATAATCCACCGATCTTTACACAGAACCAATATTCCGCTACCGTTCTAGAAGGCAACGCCAAGGGCAATTTCGTCGTCCAGGCAAGTTCCTCAACACGTTTTCATTCTCATTTTCATCCCGTCGGGATTTTCACGAATGCCAGAAAATACACTTGGCACTCGAATCGTTTATAGAGAATAATTAATTCGTCGCTTTCCCCGACACAGCTGTCAGCGAGCGACTCCGATCAGGGCCTGAACAGCAGACTGCTCTATCACATCGTCGATGGGAACCCGGACAACGCGTTCACGATCAGCCCGCCATACAGCGGAATCGTCAGAACAAATATCGTTCTCGATCGTGAGATCCGTGAGAAATATCGCCTCACAATCATCGCCACTGATCAAGGCAATCCTCAGTTAACTGGGACTGCAGCATTGAGCGTTCGTGTTATCGATGTCAATGACAATCAGCCTACTTTTCCGGAACATCGAATAATCTCCATTTCAGAAGGTAATTCCAACAATTAAGACGAAAAATCCGCAACTCGGGGAAAATTGAACGTCGGGTATGGGAGAAATCGATAATTATTATCCTTGTCTTATAGGCTCACAGATTAAGATTAAATACTCGTAGAAATTAAAAAGAAGTGACGGAATCTTGGGCCACAGAATCGCATCAGGAGCCGAGTGAGACTTCGTGACTTGCTCTCGAAAATATAACGTTAAGTGGTGAAGGATTTACGCCGGCATTAAAGTCCAACCGTTCGAAACAATCTGCATAACTTATACTATGCCATACCGCGGGCTGCCGAGACGTGTGAGGCTCGTCCTTTCTTCGCTTCCTTCTCAATCTTTCTCTCTTTTTCTCCTTTGTTCCGAATCACTATTTTTCATTGCCGGAGTGTTTAGTTCGACCGCGGTAGCATTTTTTTTTTAATTCCACAAAATGTTGCACTATTTTCTCGTAATTTTTGTCCACTATCTCATTGACGTCGATTTTTTAGCGCGATCGATTAAAAATTAAGAGAAAAATCAAATACTCGTTCGGATTTCTTGAAATGATTCAAAATATTTTTAGCCATTCGTTCTGACGATAACGGATGTGACGGTTTTTTTTTCAATCTCATTCGTCCCGACGTATCGTCATTCGTTCGATACATCCGGGCAGTAACGAGATTTGCAGTTATTACGGTGCCGTAATTCTCGGTTTACAGTAAAAAAAAAAAAAAGTAAAGTTAACAGAAAATTCCACTTTACATCGCTATTCGTGAGCTCCGTAACGATTATGTACGATTTCGTTTTACAGCTTTTCGAGATGTAAAATTATTCGATTGGCTTCTATCGCTATATACATACTCGTGTAATTAATCGCTCGCGGTATATCCGCGCAAATTATAAATCGAAAAAGCCCACTCGATCTCATTCCTGCGTGGATCAAAGATCATCGGAATCGCCGCCAATGGATATGAACGTGAAGAATCATTCGAGATATCGTCCATCGCCTTCCTTTTATATGTTTCTCGTTCGATACCTCGAGCCTTGGCTTGACTACTAGAAAATTTATTACTCTTTCATATCGACATGTTTTTCTCCTTGCACCAGAGCTACTGGTTTTTCACTCTCGAGCACATTTTCCTTCGGGCTTTGCAAAATAAATAAATAATTCTGAAAAATCAAGAGCTATCAAAGACGTCCCATGCGTTTGCACTTGTTTCTTTATGTCTGTTTATGGTTCCAGTCAATATCTACACGGAAAGTATAATCGAGTGAATCTTGATCTGGTTTTCAACGAAACGTCAAACGGAGTGTTGAATTTCTATTAATCGCGCTCGCGCCCGAGTGTCCGCGAACTTGCGAAGGAAATATTTCATCAACGATGAAAATTAACTTATCAGTTGGTGAATTTTTTGATAATGATCGAAGCTCGAGATTGAAAAATGTGTAAAAAGTGTAGATTTTCAAATATATTCGTTTCTCGTGATATTTTATCTTTTTCGTAAGAGAGAATCTCGAAGGATATTCGCTAATAATTGATTTTAATTAGCGCGAACCGGAATCGAAGATTTTAATTATCCTCAGCGGGGAATGAGAGCAAAATTCCGGCCAACCACGATCTCGTATTTGTTAGCCGTTCGAGTTAGCTCGTTTCTTACCAACTTTTTCGCGGCTCCTTCTCTTTTCTCGTACTCGTTACGACTGGCAAATTTAATCGTTCTTGGTCGCCCTCCACGAATCCTCATACCGATCCCCATTTGTGTACAGCGCGCGCTTCTTCATACGCGCTTTGCACCGTCTCCAATCATTCTCGTTTTTCATCCTTTTATTTTATAGGCTCGCGTTCCACACACACACACTCTCTCTTTGCTCTTTACTTCTTCCATTTCCTCCCTGTTTCTGTCTTTCTCTGTTCGATTGCTCACCGATATCCCGTCGTGAAGGAACGACAAGATATACGAGTAATCGTAATTCACCCGAATCATACGTTCATTTATATATATCTATGATTAATCGCACCTTAAATGAGCAATCGATTCGGTTAGTTTATTTTTCATAAGGCAACAAAAATTCGCCGCATTTCAGACCTTTTGATTTATATTTTTTTCTTCCACACTCTCGAATGAAAAGAATTACTAACTTCCCTTTACGTATCGCCCCATTTGGTCATCGAATCGAAAAAATATTATCTTCGTATTTCCGGGCATCATTCCGTTCGCCAAGTCCCGGTAGACCACGCTGGAGAAAGTAAAAATCAGCTGATCGCGATTCACTTAATTATCAAAAGCTCAGGTGTGCCGTACAGAAACAAAGTAACGGATATCGAATGGTGGAGAAGCGACAGAGTGCAAAAGAATCAAGGTACAAAGAGAATAGGCTCAGTGACCGTTTTCAAAAACGTTTTACACGACTTTAACGGTTGCAACGAAATTTACGAGCGACGTAAAGCCGCGTGCCAACTAGTCGTTTGCCACACCACGCAAATGTGGGTGTATGAGGTTGCTCGTATGCATCCATACGAACGGAATCGTCGTTCGTGCTCGATCTTAAAAAAAAAACAACAAAAAATACCGTGAATTTTGGAATTAGAATAATTTTAATTTTTCGGAAATTTAATCAAGAATAAAGAAACGAAAAATACTCCGTTCGTGTACGAAAATGCAGCGTTGATCTGCGATTGATTTTTCGAGTCCTAAAACTTGAATTTTTCGGCTTTTGGGAGGAGGGGCCGAATGAGGAGAGGGCAGGGCTGGGTATACCGAGGTAAAAGAAATCTGAATGCTATCCCGAACAGTTTTGCTCAACGCGTTTCTGGCCGGGTCGAGGGTGCGGACAAACCGCTCGGTTCGCAGATGAAACGGCTCGATAGGCAGTATCCAATGCATTTTAAGTACAGTATATATGGTCTCTTCGCGTGTGCATCAACGGAGGTATACTCTATATAGTAAAAACAGGCATATATACGCTCACGTACAAAACAAGTGGAACGAGATGATTTTTTTTTATCTGCTTCGAAAAATCAACCGATCAGCCATTTTTAATGCAACCAGCACCATCGAAAGTTGAAAAAAACGTTCATAAACGTTTGTTCTATGAGTACGGTCGAATTTTTCGGAGCAGGGATTTTTCGAGCAGTCTATAAGGACGTATTTCTTTCTTTCTCATTGTATGTGCGATGGAGACGAATCCCCATGCTGTATCTCCGTAATTTCTTGATTATTCGTGTTGAAAATTATCAGCCTTCGAAAATTCGTTTTTCCTCATGAGAAAAAAATTCATTTTGATTTTTTTTTTTTATCTTCCCAGGGACAGCAGTGGGCACAGTGTTGACAACGGTAACGGCGAACGACGTGGACAGTTCGCCAGCGTTGACGTATCGTTTCGACAATGCAACGCAACCAGGACCATTCAGTATCGATCGTTACGGAGGGAAAATCATTCTACGCGAAAAACTCGATGCCGAAAATCGATACGAATATACTTTGCGAATAATTGCGAGCGATGGTATTCACGAGGCGAACACGCAATTGACTGTACGGGTGACGGATCTGAATGACAACAAACCAAAGTTTCAACAAGCCGCTTACGTGGCCAGCTTAGGAGGTAAATTTCGCAAAATACAACCAACTAAGAGTGTAAAAATGAATAATACGTTATTTCGGAGAATTTATCGTTAGAGTAGGGAAAAAAACCAGTAACACAAGAATTGAGAGGAAAAAAAAGGTTTTTAAAGCCCCAGTTTTGAGTTTATTTGGATTGTAGAGGAGTTTGGCATTCGGAGGAGGGGAAGAGTGGAAAGAGAGAATAGCGAAAGGAGCAAAGAGGCAGAGTCGCGGTTAGAAAGGTATGAGCGAGAGAGATGAAAAATTGTAAAAGATGCAAAGAAGAAAAGAAAGAGGGAAGGAAAGAAAAAGGAGATAGGCGGAGAGAGGTCCGCCTGAGAATCGAATGCGAGCACGTAGGGAAGGAGAGAGAGAGTTTTGCGCTCGCCACCATCGTGAACATAAATAAACGCGGAGTCGGTTCCTTCGTGGTACGCGTGCGGCTGAGAGAAGCAACGAAAACTCCGGCCGAAAGTTAATTAAAATACATAGCCCGGGTGTAATGGCTCGGTGTGGTCAAACCGAAATTCTCATGGGATTCGCCCAAACTTTGCAGACTTTAAGTTTTGAATTTACGCCATTTAACGCAACTCAATATAAATGTTTATTTTTATTATTTTCGTATCTTCTTTTCTTTTCCCGCTTTTTAAATGCCAATTCAATTTCGTTAATGATCCATTCATTCATTAGCGACTCTTTTTATTCATGACCCATTACGTTCCATTAAAATTCTATCAAATCGTCGCTCCTCGTTTTAATTCAGTATTTCCTCGTACACTAAATAAATGTCGCTTTAATGGCGACACCCTCGTTCAACGAGTAAATTCCGCAGCATGATCAAATCTCCTAGAAATAAACTCTCTGGGTAAAAACTTAGCAACTCCAAACAGTCACGGAACATGCAAAATATTTGCAAAACGCAATGTCTACCAAAAAAAAAAAAAATTCTGCCTCCAATTTTTTTATCAATCGGGCTCAAAATTGTTCAAGGAATAAATCAATCGCCAATTACGTTGTTTCCGTATAATTAGGATTCAAAAAATAAGTTAGTGGGAAGTGAACGAAATCGTCATCGATTTAGTTCGTCGTACAAAAGTGTAAATATTTGAAATGTTTGTTTTTTTTTTCAGACGATCGAGGCGAAATCCGAGAATTACTGGCCGTGAACGCTACTGACGACGATTTGACCGAAACGAATAACGTCGTAACGTATCAACTGCTTCGACCAACCAAAGGGTTCATGGTGAATTCTATAACTGGCACGGTTACGGTGAATCGTACCGCGCTCGTAAAACCATTGCCCAAAGAGATCGAGCTAATCGTTGTCGCTAAAGATTCGGGCCTTCCATCTCTGACGTCCACCTGTTCGGTCATAGTGCGGCTCAGTCATCTCAAGAATGCCGCACCCGGACGAGAGTTCAAGATAAGCATTAACGAGAATACACGTCGAGGAAATACTTTGACTAAATTGTCAGATTTGGGGCTTCTCGATGCTGGCATTATCGCTGAAGATGAAATCGGCGTTTTCGAAGTTTCCAGAGGACGTCTCATTCTCACCAAGAAACTCGACAGAGAAACGAGAGACAGGTAAATTTATTCATTTTTTTCCATTTTGCAGCAATCGTCTTTTTGCAAAAATTCCTTATAAAAAAAAAAAACAATTCAAGAAAAATTGTCGCGTGCAAATGACATCAACGCGGAAAAAATGCACAAGCCAGTAAATTGTTTTTTTTTTTTTTCGTTTACGTCGCTAAGGAATCAGAATTTGAGAATTCATTGCAATTGATTTTGTACTAATTTGTATAAAAATTTGTCCACAGCTACGTGTTACGCTTGGGCTCGAAAGACGAAAATTCGACATCGGAAAGTTTGTTGGGCGAGGATTCGGTGACGGTGATAATAACGATAGAAGATACGAACGACAATTATCCGGTGTTTACGAAGGAGCTGCAGGAGGTGTCGATAAGGGAAGATGCGTCACGCGGTACGATATTGGGGATAATTGGAGCAACGGATGCAGATTTGGAAGGGAGTCCAGCATCGGATTTGCATTATGACATAACGTCGGGAAACGATGCTCATCTGTTTCAAATTGATAGAAAAAGTGGTACTGTTACGGTGAGCAACACGCTGGACTGTGATTTGGCCCCGGAGATATATAACTTGGTAGTGATGGCTTGTGACAGCGACACGACGCCGTTATGTTCGCTGGCTCGTCTCCGAGTAACGTTGGAAGACGTAAACGACAACTCTCCGAAATTTCCGGTATCGGAGTACCTCGAATTCGTAGCTGAGAACGAGGCGATCGGTACGAGCGTATTTTCGGCTCGGGCAAGTGATCTCGACCGTGGAATATTCGGTAAACTCAATTATTCGATTGTATCAGCAGCGGCGAATGGATTTTCCGATATCGACGACAGTTGGAAATTATTTGCTGTCGATTCAACAACCGGTTCGGTTAGAACGAGCGCCGTTTTCGATTACGAGCAGAGAAATCGTTACGCGTTCACATTGCGTGCAACCGACACCGGAGGCAGAACAGCAGCAGTTCGAGTCCGAGTGGAAATCGATTCGAGAGATGAATTCCACCCACAATTTACGGAGAGAATGTACAGATTTGGGTTGCGCAATGGCATCAGAGTGTTGCCGGGAACGGTGATCGGTCACGTGACAGCTACCGACCGCGACAAGGGACCAGACGGCAGGGTAGTTTATCAATTGACCTCGCAGCATCCTTACTTCAAGCTCAATCGAACAACCGGTGCTCTAATCGTGAAAAACAAGTTGACCAATTTGGATCTTGGTTTCGAAGAATCAGCGAGATTGGTCGTGAGCGCGAGTTCCGGTAGACAAGGATCATTGTCGAATATGACTGTGGTGGAAATCAGTCTTATCGACAATGAGATCAATAACGAGGATGGGAGAAACGGAGCTTTTGCTGTGCCCTCGAACATCGGTTCCAATATGGCAGTCGCTGCTGCGAATGGATTAGCCGATTGGGCGCTCGGTCTTCTCATAGCGCTTGTCTTACTGGTCATTGCATTCGGTGGAATATTTCTTTTTCTACACCTGAGAACCCGACGCCACAAGAAACCGGGGACGAAGCCTGGATTGAACGGAGAGTGCAACGCGACATCGTCAAACAGTTACGTTGATCCAAGTGCTTTTGACACTATTCCGATAAGGAGCGTGGCTGGAGTGGCGAATAACGGGAACGGACCGGGCGGAGTATCCGGTGGCAATAATACCAATTCGTGCCAATTCGCACCGCCGAAATACGACGAAATTCCACCTTACGGAACCAGCGGACAATCCGGTCAACAAGCTACCTCAGAAATATCGGGAAGTGACCGATCTGGCTCGTCCGGTCGTGGCTCCGCCGAGGACGATGGCGATGACGAAGAAATCCGCATGATCAACGAAGGACAACAAAACGGCGACTCCGCGAGTGATCTCTCGGTTCATAATACTCAGGAATATCTTGCGAGACTGGGTATCGTTGACCCACCTGCTGGCACACCCAGAAGGCCACCGGAAGCTTTGCCTCTCGATAGCTTACATCTTTTCGAGGATGAAGCCGTCACCGAGGCCGAAATAGCTACTTTAATTTATGGTAAAATCGGTGAAACTGGGAGACCCACCTCCGACCTCGAAGTCCCGGGCGGTCCTTCGATGAACGGTTCACTCAGTTCCATTGTTCATAGCGAGGAAGAACTAACCGGTTCTTACAATTGGGATTATCTCCTCGATTGGGGTCCACAGTATCAACCTCTTGCTCATGTATTTAGCGAAATAGCAAGATTGAAGGACGACGCGGCTAGTGTCCAAAGCGGAAATTCAGCTGGTAGTCACAAGGTCAAACCGGTTCACAAACCGCCACCACCACCTCTACTAACCTCTGTTGCACCGAGATCCCTCGCTGCACCTGCTCTCGCGAGAGGCATTTTGCCAAGGTCACCCATCAGTCACGATGCCTCGACCTTTCCTTCCGCGGCATTGAGTCCTAGCTTTTCGCCTTCTCTTTCACCCTTGGCAACAAGAAGCCCTAGCATAAGTCCTCTCGTGCCACCATCCACTCAAAGATCACAATGCCCACCTAGAGGCATACTCACCGATCACGAATTAAGAATCTAGCCTTATGAACAACAACAAAACTATAGAATCTAGACATTTTTATAGCAACTTACTCCACTGGACGTGACGAGATTTTCATTCTTGTCGTCCCAGAATGCACATTTTTCAAATTCTCCATTCATCGTTTCATTACAAAGACGTGCGTCAATTTCAATGCATCGTGATAAGAGAAAATACTCGTCAACGTATCCAATGGAGTAAACGCAACTAGGTGGAACAAAAAAACTGATGAATGTTGTTGATGCGGAAAGATTGTGAAGTAAATGAACAGAGACTTTTCAATAATTAGTAACAAGGTGATATATTACAAAATATATTTGCTGTTAAGACTTTTAATCAAGATTCGTTAAATTATAATCGTTGAGACCACGAAAATTTGTAAAAAATGTTTATATCGATTGTTCGAGTAGCGACAAGAACCGAAAATGAAAATGTTTTCATGTAGGAATTTGCATAATCGGAATGCATTTGATTTTTTCTAGTATTACTAAAAACACACACACCCACATTTTGTAGACAAAAGCTACGAAACGCCGTGAAACCTTTTTTGAATAATTTATTCATATTGAAACCTGAACTTTAAACGTGAAAATCTCGTTTGCATTCGGAAGATGTTGAATTCAATGAACATGCGATCTGAAAGAATGGACAATTGTAAAGTTAGATGTTGACTCGCGTGAGTTTTATTCCTGTACATTAAGATATTGTTTTTGTAAATAATAGGTCTTAATTAATCACCCGCGTCGGGTACGTTCATGGCGTTTTTAGTCATAAGTAGCTCTGTACATAAACTATGAAGACTCGTTTCCATTTTTAAAAAATAGTATCTTTTTATTTTCGTTCTCAATTTTTATATTATTTTTCTTTTCAATTAATCAAAACGTACTGAAATTACGTGTGAAAGAAGATGAAGAAAATACGACAGATCGTTTTCCTCCGAACCTACTCCAGGCCATCATGAGGATGAATGATAAACAATGTGACTGCCATGTATTATAAATAATATTCGTATTTGTATGTTTGCACGAGCGACGTCGATAGGAGGAATATATATTTTCTATGAATCTCGAAGTAGGTGGAATCATCTGTCGTTGGTATCGAAAGAATCACGAGCGAACTGAAACTTGAAAATCGTGGTTTTACCGAATATATTCGTTCTCTCATTCAGTCTTCCCTTTTTGCTCAATATTGGCAGAAACAACAGAACCATCGAGGAATAGAGAATCTATTGCAAATATAGCTATAAAACTGAACGTGTTTTGTGGATAAAAAGAAATTGAATGAAAACGAAAATAATCGTTCTCTGTATATAAGCCCCTCAAAATGGTACCATCTTTCGATGGTCCTTTTAGTAAATGAATTTTTCTAGCAAAAAGCTCGTTGTCGTTGAATTATTTCAATCCCATCATTCCTCTGCGCCTTCTCACATTTTTTCAAACTTTTCAGTGAAAAAGCGAGATCAAAGGACGAAGCTGGACTGGACGAAAATTCGTCTGATAGTAACATGGTCAGATAACCGGTTCACACACATACGAGATTGTGTTAGTGGATCGCAATTACTCGGCCACAGTGATACATGTCCCAGAGGGAACATTCAGCAATGATGCTCAGGTTGACGAAAGAGTACCGCGGCGTAATATATCGACCGTTGCAGTACTAAAGCACACAATGATCATGCGGCGACATTGCATCGATTTATTGTGCGCAAGTGTACGTGGGTTATGACCGACGTGATTGACAGTAAAACGATTGTTGTCAGGTTGTTGGAAAGTCCATTACCATTTGGCTTGATCGAATGAGTATTTTGTAGCTTGAGTGAAATTTCTCTGTACACATACATCAAAAAAATTTTGACTGTGTCGTCTGCCCGCGTATACAGACACACCGAATTTTTCATTGTGTTGCGGCGTCTTTTTTTCCATTTAATGAACAATATTCAATGAAATTCAAATTAAATTATACGTCGGTCAAGTAAAATATATAACTCATTCAGAACATAATACATTTTTGCAACTTCCATAACAACATGCCACGAATCTGCTTAATTGGCTTCCGAATCTGACAAATATTGAATAATGATATATTGATGAAATAACAAGATTATTTTTTTTTTCATTCATCCATACACCTGTGCATATAAAAAACGACGCAGGGAACGCAATATATATAACGAATTTAGAGCAGGGTGAACGCAAACCGGAGGTCTCGATAATATCATGCAGAAACTCGTGTTTTCCAATTCAATCAATGCTCAGTAAACTGTGATAGCAATTACTCATCTTTTTTATTTGGTGGTACTAACGTCATAGCGTGTTTTTGTTCTGACTCCGTCATGCATATAATATCGATCAATGAATTTCCTTACCTTACCTTATTCCTGGAAATTTGTTTATAGTCTCTCGATCGTTTTGTAATGAAATCGCCGCCTGAACTTTCCATTTAAAATTCAAAAATCTCTAAGCAAAGATTGATAAAATGTGTAATCGCGCCGATTATCTTTACGTTTTCTTGGAAACACTGAATACTTCGAGCTCGGCAATGGTAGTGAGTTGATTGAGTAAGCGATCGATTGACAGATCTCAGCGTATCATTGAACCGCCTTTTATGGTTCGTACGTCTGAGGAGGAAGTGCTGGGATATGCGAAAACAAATTCGAATAAAAAAAAGTGAATGCAAATACAATCGATATACGAGGAAAATATTTTCGAGATAAGAGTAATGCTTCTTTATTGTCAACGATTTTGCGGAATACGATACTTGCCAACGGACTGCGCTGCTTGTTAAAACACAAAAACAATCAATATTTTAGTTCTTCAACAAAAATATCTGTCCAATAAGAACATTGATGCATTAATGCAATACGGGACTAATGACAAGAGTAATTAATTGAATGCGCCGCACGCGCGTAAGATAAGACAAAGATAATAATGAAACATCTCATATAAAAGAAAATTGCAAATTAAATGGAGTATGAGTGCGCCGTTAACACGGAGCATCGATCTTAGTAATTGCCTTAACCTTATGCTGCGATGAAAGGTACGAGAATTCTAGATTTTATCTTAGTTTTAATCCGAAAAAGATTCTTATGAAGCCGCATCGTCACGAGTGTCGGAACTAACGGAATATTAATTTCTTTCCAGTATTGCTGTGCTACTCTTTCATATTAGCGGTTGCCTGCGTGCAAGCTACATTACATGATTCGAAAAATGGCATGCACGTAAGTGCTCGCTCTTACAAAAAAAATGTGATCATTGACGCTAACGGTAAACATGAGACTTCTTCTGGCAACTGGGAAAGCAAATGGAAAGATTCCTCGGATGGCGGAAATGATGGCTGGCATAAACGTGGTGGCAAGTGGCACGAAAAAGATGGTGAAATTCAGTCCGAAACAATCGCGGATGACAATTTAGATTCATCGGAGGCTGGTAGTGCGCACTCTGAGACAGATAACTCGGACTGGAATTCCAGCAGCGAAGAATCTGCAAGCGAAAGTTCTGAAGAATCCTGTGAGTCGGAAGAATCTTCAGACGAAGATGACGAGGAGGATTCTGATGAAGATTCAGATTCTTTCGAATCTTCAGATGAAGAGGAGGAAGAAGATTCTGATGAAGATACAGATTCTTTTGAATCAGGTGGCAGTAAGAAAAAAAGAAATTCCAAATTTAGGAGGTCGTTAGGATCAAAATCGTTCAACAGTGGAAGCAAAAAATATCGAAGTTCTGCACTATCTGCTGATTCCGAAGATGCAGATGACGACTCAGATCAGGACGATGAGAACTCACAGTGGGAGGAGGATGATGATACTGACTCCATGACAGATAGATCACAATCTCTGAAATCTCTGAAACACCACAAAAAGACCAAAGAATCCTATGGAAAAAGTGGTTCATATGGGTATTCAAGAAAACAAATGGATCAACGAAAGAAAGGTTCGGAAAGTTCTAAAACATCAATGATCGATCACAAGAAGATGCTTTCCAAGTGGAAAAAATCTACTGAAAACAGCCTTGCACGATTATGCAGTGAAATAGATACGATCGCTCTAAAGGGCCAGTACGCAAACAGGAAGAGTACCCACTGGTTCCGAAATGGTTATCAAAAACGTCAGTCGGTTATGAACCAAGCAAACGGCAATTTGAACAGACATGTGTCAGAGATCCAGAAAAACTGGAAAATAGCCCTGCCTAAATGTCAATCCGATTTGAATGGAATATCGCAGTACCTGCATAAAAATATAATGCAGTTACAAGGGTCTATGTCACCGGGCGGAAACAGACGATCTGCACCGTTCCATTACCTAATTAAATCACTGCATCGTAAAGTTGACGCAGTTACTCATGCACTTGAAAAAGAATTGTATAAAATTGTTCGTATTATCAGGGTCAACAGTGAAAAATACACGAAATCGAAAACACGCCAAACCTCAAATTCAGATTCCGAAGGAGATGATGATGAGGAGTGTGAAGACGAAGATGATTCGGAGAGTGAAACGAGATCTGCCTCTGAATCAAGCTCTGCGTCCAGTGCGAGAAGTAAGTCGGGCAGTTCGTCCAAAGCCGTATCAGCAGCAAAATCCTCATCGTCGAGCGAGTCGGGTTATATCGATGAATCGGACACTTCTCGAGGTACGGGATCGAAAGCATCATCCTCTGCGACATCCGCAGCCGGTTCTAGTGCTGATGCAGGAGACCAATCTGGCTCGAAAAGTGCGGCAAGCTCCTCTGCTGAATCGAGCTCTTCGTCCAGTGGAAAAAGTCAATCCAGCAGTTTGTCAAAGTCCAAATCAAAAGCAAAATCCATGTCAACAACCGAAACAGGCTATGATAAAAATCCTGGTTTACATGATCATGATCCCGAATTGAATGACCCCGATGACGACTGCGAAGGCGATGATACCGGATCGCAATCATCATCATCTTCGGCATCAAAAGCAGCTTCAAGCGCTGATTCAGGAGACCAAACTGGCGCAAAAAGTAAGGCGAGCTCCTCCGCCAAATCGTTCTCCTCATCTGGTGGGAAAAGTCATTCCAGCAGTTCATCCGAGGCCAAATCGAAAGCAAAATCGTGGGCGACAACTGGATCAGCCTATCACAAGGGTTCGATGCCGTCTAAGTCAAGTTTGCTAAACAAATATTCTCATGGTAGTAAATCGCATGGCGTTGATACCGGATCGCAATCATCGTCATCTTCGGCATCGAAAGCAACTTCTACCGCTGATTCAGAAAGTCAAACTGGGTCGGAAAGTGGGGCAAGTTCCTCCGCTGAATCGAGCTCCTCATCTGGTGCGAAAAGTCATTCCGGCAGTTTTTCCAAGTCTGAATCAAAGGCAAAATCCATCTCAACATCGAAATCAGGCTATGGCAAAGGTTTGGACAAGTCGCCCTCTGCTTCAGGGATGTCCAAATCAATTTCGCTAACCAAGCATAGTCATGATACCGGTTCACATGATAACGACCCCGATGAGGACTGCGAAGGCGATGATACCGGATCGCGATCATCATCATCTTCAGCATCAAAAGCATCTTCAAGCGCTGATTCAGAAAACGAAACTGGCGCAAAAAGTAGAGCAAGCTCCTCCGCTAAATCGTTCTCCGCATCTGGTTCGAAAAGTCATTCCGGCAGTTTTTCCAAGTCTGAATCGAAGGCAAAATCCATCTCCACATCCAAATCGGGCTATGACAAGGGTTTGGACAAGTCGCCCTCTGCTCCAGGGATGACCAAATCAATTTCGCTAACCAAGCATAGTCATGATACTGGTTCACATGATAACGACCCTGATGAGGACTGCGAAGGCGATGATACCGGATCGCGATCATCATCATCTTCAGCATCAAAAGCATCTTCAAGCGCTGATTCAGAAAACGAAACTGGCGCAAAAAGTAGAGCAAGCTCCTCCGCTAAATCGTTCTCCGCATCTGGTTCGAAAAGTCATTCCGGCAGTTTTTCCAAGTCTGAATCAAAAGCAAAATCCATGTCGACATCCGGATTAGACCATGAAAAATATTTGGACAAGTCGTCCACTGGTTCGGGGCTGTCCAAATCAATTTCGCTAACCAAGCATAGTCATGATACCGGTTCACATGATAACGACCCCGATGAGGACTGCGAAGGCGATGATACCGGAATTCAATCATCATCATCTTCGGCATCAAAAGCATCTTCAAGCGCTGATTCAGAAACCGAAACTGGCGCAAAAAGTAGGGCAAGCTCCTCCGCTAAATCGTTCTCCGCATCTGGTGCGAAAAGTCATTCCGGCAGTTTTTCCAAGTCTGAATCGAAGGCAAAATCCATCTCCACATCCAAATCGGGCTATGACAAGGGTTTGGACAAGTCGCCCTCTGCTCCAGGGATGACGAAATCAATTTCGCTAACCAAGCATAGTCATGATACTGGTTCACATGATAACGACCCTGATGAGGACTGCGAAGGCGATGATACCGGATCGCAATCATCGTCATCTTCGGCATCGAAATCAGCTTCAATGGCAGATTCGGAAGACCAGACTGGCTCAAAAAGTAAGGGAAGCTCCTCCGCTAAATCGTTCTCCGCATCTGGTTCGAAAAGTCATTCCGGCAGTTTTTCCAAGTCTGAATCAAAAGCAAAATCCATGTCGACATCCGGATTAGACCATGAAAAATATTTGGACAAGTCGTCCACTGGTTCGGGGCTGTCCAAATCAATTTCGCTAACCAAGCATAGTCATGATACTGGTTCACATGATAACGACCCCGATGAGGACTGCGAAGGCGATGATACCGGATCGCGATCATCATCATCTTCAGCATCAAAAGCAGCTTCAAGCGCTGATTCAGAAGACCAAACTGGCGCAAAAAGTAGAGCAAGCTCCTCCGCTAAATCTTTCTCCGCATCTGGTTCGAAAAGTCATTCCGGCAGTTTTTCCAAGTCTGAATCGAAGGCAAAATCCATCTCGACATCGAAATCAGGCTATGGCAAAGGTTTGGACAAGTTGTCCTCTGCTTCAGGGATGTCCAAATCAATTTCGCTGACCAAGCATAGTCATGATACTGGTTCACATGATAACGACTCCGATGAGGACTGCGAAGGCGATGATACCGGATCGCAATCATCATCATCTTCGGCATCGAAATCAGCTTCAATGGCAGATTCGGAAGACCAGACTGGCTCAAAAAGTAAGGGAAGCTCCTCCGCTAAATCGTTCTCCTCATCTGGTGCGAAAAGTCATTCCGGCAGTTTTTCCAAGTCTGAATCGAAGGCAAAATCCATCTCGACATCGAAATCAGGCTATGGCAAAGGTTTGGACAAGTCGTCCTCTGCTTCAGGGATGTCCAAATCAATTTCGCTGACCAAGCATAGTCATGATACTGGTTCACATGATAACGACCCCGATGAGGACTGCGAAGGCGATGATACCGGATCTCAATCATCATCATCTTCGGCATCGAAAGCAGCTTCTAGCGCTGATTCGGAAGACCGAACTGGCGCAAAAAGTGGGGCCAGCTCCGCCGCCAAATCGTTCTCCTCATCCGGTGCGAAAAGTCATTCTGGCAGTTTTTCCAAGTCTGAATCGAAGGCAAAATCCATCTCAACATCGAAATCAGGCTATGGCAAAGGTTTGGACAAGTCGTCCTCTGCTTCAGGAATGTCCAAATCAATTTCGCTGACCAAGCATAGTCATGATACTGGTTCACATGATAACGACTCCGATGAGGACTGCGAAGGCGATGATACCGGATCGCAATCATCATCATCTGCGGCATCGAAATCAGCTTCAATGGCAGATTCAGAAGACCAGACTGGCTCAAAAAGTAAGGGAAGCTCCTCCGCTAAATCGTTCTCCTCATCTGGTGCGAAAAGTCATTCCGGCAGTTTTTCCAAGTCTGAATCGAAGGCAAAATCCATCTCGACATCGAAATCAGGCTATGGCAAAGGTTTGGACAAGTCGTCCTCTGCTTCAGGAATGTCCAAATCAATTTCGCTAACCAAGCATAGTCATGATAGTGGTTCACATGATCACGACCCCGATGAGGACTGCGAAGGCGATGATACCGGATCGCAATCATCATCATCTTCGGCATCAAAAGCAGCTTCAAGCGCTGATTCAGAAGACCAAACTGGCGCAAAAAGTAAAGCAAGCTCCTCCGCTAAATCGTTCTCCTCATCTGGTGCGAAAAGTCGTTCCGGCAGTTTTTCCACGTCTGAATCAAAAGCAAAATCCATGTCGATATCCGGATTAGACCATGAAAAATATTTGGACAAGTCGTCCACTGGTTCGGGGCTGTCCAAATCAATTTCGCTAACCAAGCATAGTCATGATAGTGGTTCACATGATCACGACCCCGATGAGGACTGCGAAGGCGATGATACCGGATCGCAATCATCATCATCTTCGGCATCAAAAGCAGCTTCAAGCGCTGATTCAGAAGACCAAACTGGCGCAAAAAGTAAGGCAAGCTCCTCCGCTAAATCGTTCTCCTCATCTGGTGCGAAAAGTCATTCCGGCAGTTTTTCCAAGTCTGAATCAAAAGCAAAATCCATGTCGACATCCGGATTAGACCATGAAAAATATTTGGACAAGTCGTCCACTGGTTCGGGGCTGTCCAAATCAATGTCGCTAACCAAGCATAGTCATGATACTGGTTCATATGATCACGACCCCGATGAGGACTGCGAAGGCGATGATACCGGATCGCGATCATCATCATCTTCAGCATCAAAAGCAGCTTCAAGTGCTGGTTCACAAGACCAAACTGGTGCGAAAAGTGAGGCAAGCTCCTCCGCTAAATCGTTCGCCTCATCTGGTGCAAAAAGTCATTCCAGCACTGTTTCCCAGTCTGAATCAAAAGCAAAATCCATGTCGACATCCGGATCAGGCCATGAAAAATATTTCGACAAGTCGTCCGCGGGTTCAGGGCTGTCTAAATCAAATTTGCTAGCTGAGCATGACCATAATATTGGTTCACATGGCCACGAAACTGGTTTACACAGCCATGATTCTGATTTGCACAATCATGACCCTGGCATGAACAGTTACGATAAGGGCTCTGATAACCATGATACCGGATCGCAAGCATGGTCATCTTCGGCATCGCAAGCAACTTCCAGCGCTAATTCACAAGATCGTAGTCGCTCGGGAAGTGAGGCAGGTTCCTTTGCCAAATCAAGCGCTTTATCCAGTGGAAAAAGTCATTCCAGCAGTTCATCCCAGGCCAGATCACAAGGAAATTCCATGTCGACATCCGGGTCCGACCATGACAAATATTTGGACAAGTCGTCGAAATCAAGTTTGCTAGCTGAGCATGGTCATAATGTGGGTTTACATGGCCACGGAACTTATTCACACATCCTTGATTCACACAGCCATGATTCTGGTTCACACAATCATGACCCAGGCATGAACGATAACGATACTGGCTCTCATAACCATGATACCGGATCGCAAGCATGGTCATCTTCGGCATCAAAAGCAGCTTCTAGCGCTGATTCAGAAAACCAAACTCGCTCAAAAAGTAAGGGAAGCTCCTTAGCTAAATCGTTCTCCTCATCTGGTGCAAAAAGTCATTCCAGCACTGTTTCCCAGTCTGAATCAAAAGCAAAATCCATGTCGACATCCGGATCAGACCATGAAAAATATCTTGACAAGTGGTCCGCTGGTTCAGGGCTGTCTAAATCAAATTTGTTAGCTGAGCATGGCCATAATATTGGTTCACATGGCCATGAAACTGGTTTACACAGCCATGATTCTGATTCGCACAATCATGACCCTGGCATGAACAGTTACGATAAGGGCTCTCATAACCATGATACCGGATCGCAAGCATGGTCATCTTCGGCATCGCAAGCAGCTTCCAGCGCTAATTCACAAGATCGTAGTCGCTCGGGAAGTGAAGCAGGTTCCTTTGCCAAATCAAGCGCTTTATCCAGTGCAAAAAGTCATTCCAGCAGTTCATCCCAGGCCAGATCGCAAGGAAATTCCATGTCGACATCCGGGTCAGACCATGACAAATATTTGGACAAGCTGTCGAAATCAAGTTTGCTAGCTGAGCATGGTCATAATATGGGTTTACATGGCCACGGAACTGATTCAGACATCCATGATTCTGGTTCACACAATCATGACCCAGGCATGAACGATAACGATACTGGCTCTCATAACCATGTTACCGGATCGCAAGCATGGTCATCTTCAGCATCGCAAGCAGCTTCCAGCGCTGATTCACAAGATCGTAGTCGCTCGGGAAGTGAGTCAAGATCCTCTGCCGAATCCAGCTCTATATCCAGTGGAAATGGTCATTCCAGCAGTTCTTCCAAGGCTGAATCAAAAGCAAAATCCATGTCGACAATCGGTTCAGGCCATGACAAATATTTGGATAAGCCGTCCACTCATTCAGAGCTGTCGAAATCAAGTTTGCTAGCTGAGCATGGTCATGATACTGGTGTACATGGTCACGGAACTGATTTACACAGGCATGATTCTGGTCCATACAATCATGGCCCTGGAATGAACGGTCACGATATTGGCTCCCATAACCATGGTACCGGATCGCAATCATCATCGTTCTCGGCATCGAAAGCAGCTTCTGGCGCTGATTCACAAGACCATAGTCGCTCGAAAAGTGAGGCAGGCTCCTTTGCCGAATCAAGCTCTTCATCCAATGGAGAAAGTCATCCCAGCGGTTCAGCAGCTCCAAAAATGCATCACAGCGTAAATCCGAAATATGCTTCAATTGTGCATGCACATTCAATGAATCATGCCGATGGTTCTGGTTAGTTATACGGTAACCGGCCCACGGATATTTCCAAGCGCGGAAAAACTAAAGTGGGTCACTTGGTATTTTCCAAAATGTCTGGGCACACTTTTTTGGTTCCATTCGCAGAGGAATTGCTGAGTGATTTTGAACATATAATGTCACGTAATTAATTATTTTGCATTATTCTTGTTCGTGTAAATTTAAAAAAGATGAAAATTTAAAAATTCTTTATTCACATCGCCGCGTGATCTTTTCGGTTGTTAAAAGAATATGTACACATAAAAAATAAAAATGAATATTGATAAAATGTCGTCTTCGCAGTTATCTGTCAATTTTTACGCTACTTCAAGACATTACAATAGGAAATAGTTTTTTAAAGCACTAAGTGAAAAAATCAATTAAATTGCTTGCCTTAATTGTCTAGACAGCAGGTTTAAATATTGATAGACTCATCGAACGACGCGATGTTCGCTGAAAATGACAATTTCGTTATAAAATAAATGGCATCGAATTCCATTCAAGTCAATGCTAAATGCTTTTAAACTATAAAGCCGATGAAAAACCTGTAGATATTTTTCAACATCGTTCTTCATTCGCGATGATTTAATTTTAGATATAAGCCTAAGATTCCCGAGCGAGCACATTATTTCTAGCGAGCAATTATTTCTATGTAAAGTGTATGTATTTCCCAATGAATTAATATGTAGGTTGAAGACATTTTTCTTAATGGACTTGTCTCGAAAAAAGAATCGCTGCGTTGTCGATCAACGGAATATAATTTGATAGACCAAAATATGTCACCGAGACGTTAGATAATGCATTTCTAATTGTAAGTAGATGGACGTGTCGAGTCTCCTACGACGTAAATGTCCGACATTTATCTTTGAACTTTTTTCCAGTGCAATCTGACAAAAACGATAACACTGTGCTATCGAGGATGAAAGCTTTTTACAGCAGCATTCTACTCAACTTCGAGCATGATTCTATAGGCTCAATTCAGTGAGTCCAAGTCGCTTGGACAACGTACGCAGAGGGAACGGTTGTGACCTAATGTTCTCCATTGCTTCATTCTATAGTACAAGACTCAAGTGAAGCAGACATGTGGAAGTATTGCATTTTGTTTTTAGCTATTGCATCCTCGGCATTAGAAACCGTCTCTTCCCCAGATAATGACGTAAGTCCATGAAGATTCATTGACGTAAATTATAATATAAATATTGCAACTTTTGTATTCAAGAATTGAATGAATTGTGTTCCAGTTGAGCAATGATACGAGAAATACTAAACACCTATGACTCGTTATTATCTGTAGAGCCAAAAAATTAATTTAATAAAAGCTCCCAACTTCAAGAACTTTACTTGTACTTTTGCAAAAAAAAAACAGAAGAATTTTTTTTCAATTACCAAGAAAAATGAACCAGAAACTACAAAAACTTAGTGTGCATGGTTGAGAAAACCAGCTCAACTAGTTTTTACTTACAAAACTGTGTCAATTTTATCTTTGCATTATATAACGCATGACCTTACGTCAAGATTATCTCTTTCCAAACTCATTCGCTTAACCAGGCACACCAAGTTTTCGTAGTTACACTTTATTTTTCTTGGAAAATGAAGAAAAACAAAATGATGTCAATTTTTTTGTGAAATTGTATATAAAATGCCATTTTTAATACTTCTATGGCGTCCTTATTAAACTTCTCAGAAGTTTTTCTCCGAAATATGCCTGTGCTTTTTTGTTTTTTTGTAAAGATTTTTTTTTCACGCAATTGACGATTTGAGAGTTGAAGATTCTCCTTTGCTGCCGTGATTTTTTATATTATTATTTAATATTTCTTTGTTGAATAAAAAAAAAAAAAAAATAGTAATCGCACGGCGCGGGAGAGGTAGCAAGAGAGATACTGGGCGAGCCACGAAGATGGCAGAGGAAGGGAGAGGGGGAAACGCACGATATAAATATATAATGCCCGCGGATATATAGCCAAGCAAATTTGTCTTCCAACATAAATATATACATGTATACATCAATTCATCTAGAGTCACTATTGAGTCTTGGGACAATTTGACAGCTCGGTCGTCTGCTGGCCCCGAGACTGACCAGAGTGACCTCAGAATAATCAATTAGGGTATAGTGAAGCGAATCATTTTCTTCAATCATGGAGGAGAAATTTCATGATCTGAAAATTGAAATGGAGACTTATTACGCGGTGATCCCTCGATTTTAAGCCGTCAGCACGATTGGTGCCATAATTGCTGAGAAAAAACTTTGCGCAGGCTCAGCATGCGATGCCCGGTTCTGCCTGCATCAAACGATGCGCGCAAACGACACATTCAAAAGCCTTTTGATGGAAACTTTTAAAAAATATTTGAGAATCGAGGTTCTTGCTGTGAAAGTTTCTCGAAACACTGCAAGTTCAGGCGACATTCATAAGCTTCGTATAAAAGACTTCAGGATAGGAAATTCAGTCCGCCTCGTTGACAGTTTTAAGCTGAAAGATGTCGGTGCTTAGAAGCGATTCAGGTGGATTCGGCGTGTTATCAATATTTTCACTGCACTTGTCTATTTTTCCATTCTACAAATGCGAAATGAGATGCAATACTCGTCAATGTAATAGGAGGAGGTAAAACCACATGTAGTGCAAAATGACGCAATTTATTAGCGGCGAGTCATTTCGATTTGCAATTGCAGGATAGTCGGGCGGTGGGCAAATATGGATTTGAGGTTGATCATCAAAACAATCGGTTTTTACTTGACGGTAAACCGTTCAGATATGTTTCTGGAAGCTTTCACTATTTCCGCACCCCACGACAATACTGGCGGGATAGACTGAGGAAAATGAGAGCAGCAGGGCTGAATGCAGTATCGACGTGAGTCTTGTTTTTCATTTCGATCGAGCCACGATATATAAAACTTATTCATCATCATCTGAATCTTTAAGTTACGTAGAGTGGAGTCTTCATCAACCTAACGCGACAACTTGGGAATGGTCTGGGGAGGCAGATGTCGTCGAGTTCATCAGAATCGCACAAGAGGAGGATCTACTGGTTCTTTTACGGCCTGGGCCTTACATATGTGCCGAAAGAAATCTGGTAAAATATTTTAGTATCCAAACAATGTTCGATAGCTTCACGATTCTTCGGTTTATAATTCATGCATTCCACAAGTTCATAGACTGGATTTTTTGTCAAAGCTCCTTGTGATACCAAAAGTTAACGATTTTGACCATTGAAATTAATTATACTTCAAGGGTGGCCTGCCACCTTGGCTGATGACTCTGATACCGGATATAAAAATGCGAACGAACGACCTCCGTGAGTATTTCATCGTTTTTTTCAACTTGACGTCGATAATTCTTCTGGTAATACTGGAACGATGATAAAACTTTTTGTAATGTTTCATACCAGGCTATATGCAATATGTCGAAGTATATTTACGGGAACTACTGATAAGAATGGAACCGCTGCTGAGAGGCAATGGAGGACCGATAATAATGGTCCAGGTGAATAAAATTATTCATAATATCTAGTTGAGAGAAATTAAATCGTGCAACACAGCTCGATTGACAATGTTACAAACAAAACAAATATTTCTTCTTTAGATCGAAAACGAATACGGAAGTTTCCACGCTTGTGACGCTTCTTACAAAGCAAGTCTTTTCAACATTGTAAAAAGATATGTCGGAACTAAAGCACAATTGTATACAACCGATGGATCATCTTTATCGATGTTACGATGTGGCAATGTTCCTGGGGCATATGCGACTGTTGACTTTGGGACTAGTGGGAATGTCACTCGGAACTTTGCAATAATGCGGCAAATTCAGCCAACGGTAAAACTGATAACAACTTTTTCTTTCATTAATAAATATTCCAGCTGATCCACTTTGAGCACTATCTGGTCCGATAGTGAGTCTTTTTAAACAACGACTGATTTCTTCTGTCTCAACGTCGTTAATTGATATCCAAAGAAATCAATGAAATGCTTGTCTTTTCAATGATAAAGAATTTTTAGTGATAAACCATTCGCTTTTTTCCCAAGCCATTGATTTATACTTGATAATTGTTTGTTCACTCAGCCATTGATTTTGAATCAATGTCTAGTCAAATTTCAGCTTTCATTTGACTGATTCTCCGCATCTATTTAACTTTCATGCGAAAAACTGCTCACGTTGCAGGGACCTTTAGTCAACTCAGAATTTTATCCAGGATGGTTGACTCACTGGGAGGAACCGTTCCAGAGAGTTAGTACAGCGAATGTGGTCCGAGTGCTCGACGAAATGCTTGCTTTAGGTGCTTCGGTAAACATTTACATGTTTTACGGCGGTACTAATTTCGGATTTACATCAGGTAATCGGACGAAGCTTTTCTATCAGTAATCGCAATATTCATAAACCCACACGGAGAGAATATTACATCAAAATTTACTTTGTTATTATAATTCCCTGGTACCAAGTCGTCCCTAGCGAAATCGAAAGGGACGACATGGTGCCAGGAAACTATAATTTTTAATTTTTTTAGTAATTTAATTTAAATTTATTAATAAATTGTTTTTATATTTGTATATAATTAACAAATAATTAATTAATTAATAATTATTAATGATTATTAATTAGTTAGTAATTGATAGCAACAATTTTATAACAATTTTAGTTAATAAATAAATCATTTATATAATATTTATAAAATATTATAAATAGATATAAAATAAAAATAATTAATAAATATATTAAATTAAAGTAAATTAATTTTAATAGTAATTTTTCATGTAATATTCTCTCCGTGCACAAAACCTCCTTTGTTTTCCGTATGAATACGAGTTTTCTTTCAATGAGTATTCAAAATCACTGATGTGGAAATGATGCAAAAATTGGTCGCATGTTCACTCTGTTACCTGTATCAAGGTGCGAATGGGCCTCAAAACTACAGTCCCCAGTTGACGTCCTACGACTACGATGCACCGCTGACCGAAGCGGGTGACCCAACGGATAAATACTTTGCGATTCGTGAAGTAATAGGCAAGGTAGATTTAGACTGTTCCAAAATTTGACTCCCCATCGATTTGAGTAATCGGATAAGATTTTTTTATGCAGGAATTTTTCGTAGTGGCCGTAATTTTGTATTTCTGCTTACAGTATCTCCCTCTAACGAATCTTTCCCTGCCAAATGTCGCACCAAAGGGGAATTACGGTCCAGTGATTTTGCAACCGATCGTAAAACTGTTCGATCCGCTTGCAAGACAAACGATGGCTTCGGTCAGCGGAAATTACAAAGAAGCACCGACATTTGAACAGCTCGGAATCGCTCACCATCTAGTCCTTTACGAAACTTTTTTACCAAACTCTTCAAAAGATTCCGCAGTTCTTAACGCATTAACGATGGATCGAGGTCTCGTTTATCTAGACTCGAATCTCGTAGGAATGACGTCTCGGATTCGCGAGGTCTACAGCGTTGTACTTGAAAAACCTTCCGGTAAACGTCTCCAGATTCTCGTTGAGAATCAAGGTCATTTGAATTTTGGCAATATCACCGAAGATTGGAAGGTAAAAATACATTTCTCCATTATTTTATCTCCAAATCTTACGTTCGTCTTTGTGACATGAATTTCGTTTGTTTATCAGGGCTTGCTGAACGCAAATCTCGACAGAATTCCACTGTCTTCATGGAATGTTACGGGTTTCGAGCTAAAAGACATCGAACCACTTAAAAATTTAAATAATGCTGTCACAGTTGATTCCGGAATTCTTAAAACGAGTCCAATTTTTCTATTGGGCAATTTCAACGTCACTGGCAAGCCTCTCGATACTTATCTCGATACGACTGGCTGGGGAAAAGGCGTTGCGTTCGTAAACGGCTACAATCTGGGCAGATATTGGCCTCGAGCTGGTCCACAAATGACCCTTTACGTACCATCTGCATACTTACAAAATGGTAACAACGAGCTCATCGTTCTCGAACTCGAGTTTTTGCCATCAACAAAGAGAATGAAGTTGCAAGATACGCCAAATATTGGATAATTTCTCCAGTTTCAACTTGCACACTTTGGGGGCCTTAAAACGTATCATGGGCCTTCCATACGAAAAAATTTCAACTCTGAATTACTTATGAATGGAAATGGTGTTTGGTTCGAGTATCAACACGTGACGACACTTCGATATCAAATGTATTTGTCTTGGATTGGTCGAGCTCAATAAATGCATGAAAAATGCCTGAATCCTTGTATGACTCTGAAGTTTGCATCGTTGGAATGCAACGAAATTCTTTGTTATCTTCAGCAAAAATAATTATTCAAGTGCAGAATGTAATTACGATGGTAAAACGATCGATTTTTCCCACCCGAAAAGCATATTGGCTTGAAAATTTTGGACGACATTGAAAATTGAACGAATTATCAATAAATTCAAATATTTTTCGTTGCATTTTATCGTCTTCAGCATCATGATCCTTGTTCAGTTACCCTTGTCATGACTAAATCCTGGCGAGATAAGTTTTAGAGCTAATTTGAAACCCAAACTCTCGCTGGAAACGAAAATTCAAGGTTGGCGATCTCTACATTAAGAATCTACTTTAGAAATCTCAATGAATTTTCAAGCGTGCGTAAATGTTTACGAGTTCGATGTTGCAGAACTTTTGCAATTTCAAAATGCAATTTGCAAAGTAAGCATTATTTTGTTATTGAATTAACTCATAATCCGCAACAAGATTAACGCTCGGGAGAATTTGAATCATATCGGACGTTGTCTACAAAAATATCTCTGCAAATATTCGAATTTTGGAAAAATGTTGATTAGAACGAAATTATAATTTGAATCGACGTCAAAATTTTTCGGATCTCTGTTTGTAATTGAAATATTAAGACTTTTTCTTAAATTGCGTGTCCTGCAACGATGCATGAAGAATATTTAACGTATCTTAACAAATTGACGAGTTATTTATATTTTTTTCCAATCGATCGATCCCTGAAAATACTCGTTGAATTGAAGCCCCTGAATTATCATTTAAACAATCATTTATTTTTCTAGTCTCGATCCAACGAATCGAGCCAGTTTATTGTTCTTCAATAACTGCGCCCAAACAGAGTATAAAATTGTGGTTTTCTCGTGCAACGAGGATGAATACATTTTGAGGAACCAAGTTGTGTTTTCGGTTGTTCGAAAGGTATGCAAAGACTCTTGGCTCCCATCAATGGCGCTCCTGCATCGTCGCCCGCGTCGTCGCTGGAATTCAAAAGAATAAAGTGTCAAATTTTGAGCAACACATTTAAGAAAAAAAAATGATTTTCGGGAAATATTTACCCGGCACTGTCCGCTTTAATGTTATCCTCGCAACTGGTGTCTCCGCAGAAAGGTGCGAGAATGATATTTTTTTTCTCGAGTTCAGAACAGAATGTCGTCCACTCGTTGGTTTGCTTGATATGATCGTTCAAATCGTTCGTGGCCTTGTTCAGCATCGATTTTTGTATATCCTCGAGAAGTTTTTCGATGGATTGACAAACGCTCGATCTTTCAGCAGTCAGACGTTCAGCGTTGTCTCGTCTAACAAGAGTCACTTGTTTTTTCTCCAAATCTTTGAAACCGAGCTCAGCTCTGACGGGAACGCCCTTGAGTTCCCAATGATTGAATTTCCAGCCTGGGCTGTAATTGTCCCTGTAGTCGCCCTTGACCTTCAAATCACCATTTTTCTTCAATTCCGCCTCGAGCTTTTGACACTCTTCCATAAGACGTTGCCGCTGTTCGAGACTCGTGGAAGCTGTTATTCCGCACGGAACGATTACGACCTGCACAGCAGCGACTCTCGGGGGCAAAACGAGTCCTTTGTCGTCGCCGTGCACCTGCGATGTTTTCATAATTATTTGACCACAAATCTCGGACGAAAATGAAACAATAGAACGAAAATTAACGTCAAAAGTTTTTTTTTTTTGTTCAACAAACCATTATCATCACTCCGATCGTTCTCGTAGTCAAACCCCATGAGTTTTGATAGACATAAGTCTTCTCACTTCCTTCCTCGGCACCCTCAACTTGGATGTCAAACATCTTGGCGAAATTTTGGCCCAAGTGATGACTCGTAGCACCTTGAATTCCTCTGCCACTCGCCGAGACGAAAGCTTCGATCGTAGTCGTGTAATCACCCCCCGCGAATTTTTCTTTCTCCGTTTTGCGGCCTCGGACAACCGGCACTGCCAGTAAATCTTCGTACACTTTTGCATAGATGTCGAGAATTTGTAATACTTCTTCGTCGGCTTCGGCTTTTGTTCCAAATGCCGAATGTCCTTCTTGCCAAAGAAATTCACGCGTTCGCAAAAATGGCTGGGGATGCTTGAACTCCCATCGCTGAAATTACACGAAACGCTCATTCTATGACGTCATCGATTTTCGAAAAATATTCAAATGCCAGCAAAAAACGATTATTATTGAGATTTATGAAATATATTAAGATTCTGATGTGAAAATGTTTGGTTCGGGAAAATTTTACGTTCGAGAAATACTCACGACGACGTTGTTCCACTGATTCAGTTTAAGAGGCAAATCCCGATGAGATTTCAACCATTTGGCGTATGCGGGATACATGACAGTTTCCGAAGTGGGACGAATGGCAATTGGCTCGGCCAGGTCGGACTCACCGCTTCTGGTAACCCATGCAACTTCCGGTGCAAAATCAGCGACATGATCTTTCTCGCGTTCGAGAACGGCTTTAGTAACGAATATTGGGAAGTAACAATTCTGGACGCCCATTTTCTTGATCTCGCGGTCGATGTAATCCTTGATTATGTCCCAAATGGAAAAGCTCCAAGGACGTAAAACGTAACAACCGGAAACGTCATAGTACTCGATCATTTCGCCTTTGGTAATAACTTGCGAGTACCAATCAGATAAATTGTCCGATTTTTTCGCTTCAAGACCCAAACGAGTGCCAGTTTTGTTGGTTTCGGTTTCTTTGCTCGGGGCTTGTTGCTCTTTGGCTTTTCCTTTTTTCGCTCCTTTCTCTGCTGGCTTGGAAGACTCTTTAGCATTTCGGGCTCCAGGCTTTTCTCCACCTGGCGGTTTCCAATCTTGTCCTGTCGCTGCTTTGTAACTGCTCTTCAAATCAAGCAATATTTTCACTGCTTCGTCTATCGCGTTTTTTTCTGCCTTTTCGCTCTTCAATCGTCTCACATTGTCGCCAGCTTTGGTAATTTCGTTCGACAATTCGTTATCTTTTGCCGGTGGATTCGTCGATGGCGTCGCAGTGACGCTCGTTGCATTCGGTTTCCATTCCTTGCCCGTAAGACTTTTGTAATCATTTTTCAATTTCAATAAAATCTTCACTTCCTCGTCGATCTTTGATTTTTCAGCTTTCGCCGTTTTTAACTGACGAACTTTGTCGCCTTGTTCGGCTATTTTAGTGGAAATGGAATCTGCCGATTCGGTGCTCATTTTTGAAGGCGCAACGCTCGTTTCTTTGGGTTTCCAATCTTCGCCAACCGCCTTTTTGTATTCGGCCTTCAAAGCTAATAGCAATTTGACTTCCTGCTCCACGAGCTTTTTCTCTGCTTTGGCAGTTTTGAGTTCGCGCACTTTATCGCCTTGCTGTTGGATTTTATTCGACAATTGTTCGTTCGAAGCCTCTGGAGCTTGCACGACGCTTGCAGGAACTGCTGTCGCAGCTTCCGGTTTCCAATCTTTGCCAGTTGCGTTTTTGTACTCGGTTTTAAGGGCCAAAAGATTCTTCACCTCAGCATCAATCGTCTTTTTATCCGCTTTTTCCGCCTTAAGTTGTCGCACTTTGTCACCTTGTTTAGCAACTTTTAACGACAACGCTGCTCCATCCGTCTCGCATGATTTTGAGCTCTGACCAACGATTTCCGTTGGTGCCCAATCTTTTCCCGTCACCTTTTTGTACTCGGCTTTCAAATTCAAAAGTTCTTTGACTTCTTGATCGATTACCTTTTTCTCCGCTTTTTCAGCTTTCAATTTTCTCACTTTTTCACCCTGCTCCTGCACTTTTTTCCAAAGCGTCGCGTCCGCGGACTTGCCAGAATCGCCCGCTGGAGTTTTCACTGCCGCTTCCGGTTTCCAATCCTTTCCAGCGGCCGCTTTGTACTCAGCCTTTAAGGCTAGCAAAATTTTCACTTCACCGTCGACGATTGATTTTTCGGCTTTCGCGGCTTTGACGTCACGCACTTTGTTACCCTGGACCGTTATTTTCTCGTGCAACGACGATAAATCCTAAAAATACAAATGAAAAATTTCTCATTTTCCTTGCAAATTCACAAACTATTTAAATTGAAAGAAAAACAAATCAGCCATTTTTAGCTTCTCGCGGAAGAAAAATTTTACGCGAAATTGTTAAATCGAATTGATGAGTGAAACTTTTTTTTTTTTTACAATCCATATGGAAAGAATGGAGCGTCGTGACAATAACAGGGACTTTCTCGACGGTCCACGTTGTCGAGGATCCCAACGCGTACCCGAGACTGCCGTACACGTGTCGAATCAGTCGCTGCGAGGTGAAAGGGAAGCAACGGTTTCGAAACCCGATTGGAAGAAACGAATGGAGAGGGAGCGCAGTGAGCGTCCCGTTAAATTACAGCGAAACTCCCAATCCACTGATTTTTTATCGGCAAACACTCGAATATTGCGATCACAATGCATTTAGGAGACTCGCTTGATACATATCGCATTTTCGGGCCAGTAGAATTTTAGATTTTCGATAAATTTCGATAAAATCCCGGGAGAGTTTCCTCAAATTTAAAATGTTTAATTTTTCTTCTAGGACTTTCACATTTTGGATTTTGAATTTTCTGAATCTTGATAGTAAAACTTTGGATTTTGTTGCGATTTATAATTTATAATTATTTTGAATATAATTTCACGATCTCCATGATGGACGCCTGATGGTTTTCTGATAATTTTTTATCACTACTGACTATTTAACCGATTTCCCCGCATGGATCGTGAGATTTTAGTTATCCTTTGAAAACAAATGGATGAAATTCCAAAAAATTACCTTTTCGCCGTTGTTTTTCGGATTATTTGTCGCCGCGGTTGGGGCATTCGTGGGTGCGGCGGAAGTTGCTTGAGCGGTGGAGTGTCCATCAGGAACGTGGAAGAGAATGAGCGGTTGTTCACGCGAGGAACAAGGGCTGATGGGCGCGTATGGAACATCGCAACGATAAAATCCTTTTCTTTGCAGTTGGATGATTTCGCCTTCTTTCACGCGCTTCAGTTCGCTTTCGCCCAATAATTTGACTTCTCTCTGAAATTTTTGATTGTCTCGTTATGGAGAAGAAAAGAAAGGGATGGAAAAATGGAAGGGTTCGAGGGAGAATATTTAAAAACTTACCCTCGTGTCCTTGGCGACGAAATCTTTGAAATCGTCGTCCTTGCCGAGAACAGCTTTGCTAATAATATGCTCGAAATAAACCGCGTAGCAAGGGACCATGTCGTGATTGGACGAGCTCTGATCCGCGAGCCACGTAAGTTTAACCGTATTTTTATAATCTTTATTATCAAGATTCAAACTCGCCGTAAGCCCCGTGATAATTCCATCCTTTTTCTGGATTTTTTTAATGAGCAAATTTCCCCAGTTAATGAAAGTTGCATTTTGGCCCTCTACGAGAGTTTCGGCGTCGCATCTTTCGATTAGAATACACGGTCCCACTTTTACTTGCTTCGTACCCTTCGACGGATCTTTCGGATGATTTTGTACAGTCAGAAAATCTTCCTTTGCGTTCTCCACCGCAACAGGAACGGTCTCGCCTTCATTCAAGGCCGTGTATCTGCGCGAAAAATCGATCGAAATTCCCCAATGAATTTTTACATTTCTACTTAAATCTTTATATGCAGAAATATGTGTAGAAAATAAATAATTTCTACTAGCGAATTATGAAATTAACGTTTGCATGATTAGAACGCAATCAGAGACTTTCATTGAGTTATTATTTGGTTTAAATTCTCGCTCGCTCTCGCATTTTTCGTAGTTAGAATAAAATTTTATGTTTTTTTGTTTTTTAAGTTAAGAATTATCGAAAAAATTGATAATTTTACTGGGTAAAATGATATTTTCGAAATGAAAGGAGAATACCAAGTTACCTTATCGCCACGGGATCGATGACTTTCTTGTTGAAAGCCCAAATTTTGTCCCACTCCATAAAAACTACCGATCGCGAGCTACCTTGAGCAATGATAAACTGTTTGAGCCCGTCGACGGTCATTCCGCGGCGCAGTATTCCTCTGACGGTTGGAAAACGAGGATCGTCCCAACCATCGACCAATCCTTCGTCCACGAACCAAGTCAATCTTCGTTTCGATAAAACCGTGTTCGTCATGTTGAGTCGAGAATACTCCCAAACGTGAGGACGTCGCAAACCGAGAGCCTCGATTAACCAGTAGAATTGAACGTCTCGATCGTGGTACTCGGTGGTGCGAAGCGTATGCGTAACACCCTCGTGAGCATCTACGATCGGACATGCAAAGTCGTACGTTGGATAAACCCTAGAAATAAAAAAAAAACTTTTAAAATCATCCAAATTCGTACGGGAATGAATTTCACACAGGAAAGTTTCAAATTTTCCGCTATTTTCATCGCGAGAACAGAAAATTCAGACGATTGGAGAAACGAATGAATCACCACGAGTCTTCGTAATTTAATTTTCATGTTTTATGGGAATAGAATGAAATAAAAGTCTGGAAATACTAATTCGTACTTGTATTTCGATCCTGTACGAGGATGAGGTCCCGCTTTGCACCTGTAGATTGTCGGATCCCTCATGCATCCGTTGGTCGATTGATAATCGATTTTAGCCCGTACGCAACACTCCTGGCCCTTGACAGTTGCGTTTTTCATTTCTTCCCAAAGTTGCAGGTTTTTCTCGACGCCTAAGCACAAAATATCGATGAGGATTTATGAAAAAAAGACTATGCGGGGCTAACGTTGGAGTTTAGATCAGCGAATTCGATAAATTCGTAATTTAAACGAAAAAAACGCGTAATAAGAAATGGATATAAAGTTGAAATATTTTGGTCAGTAACGAGATTCGCTCACTATTGTCTCGATTCGCCGATGGCAATCTTTGCTCCCGTTGTTCCTTCATCGTCAAAGCAGGCGTATCATCGACAAATGCCTTTCCCTCTCTGATCAGCTTGTCGCAATAAGACAACATGAGCTCGAAGTAGTCGGAAGAATGAGTGAAACGATCGGGTTTTATCTGCAACATCTCCAGATCTTGGAGTATCGCTTGTTCAAACTCAACGTTTTCTTTAGCCGGATTCGTGTCGTCGAATCTCATTATCAATTGGCCTTTGAACGCATCCGCGTAATATTGATTAAGCAGAGCAGCTTTCGCGTGACCAATATGAAGAAAACCACTAGCTTCTGGAGGAAAACGTACGACCACCTTGAAAAGCAATCAATCATAATGAGAAACAGTTTAAAATTGATTTTTTCTCAGCTTTATAGATTGCGAATACGATTCGAGGGTTGTCGACTATTTTTTATGCCTTCGAGTCCACACTGGGTCGTTTTGACCCCAACAATATTCTGTTACCGATTGTTTGGCAACGAAATTTTCGGCAAATTCTTTCTTTTCGTCAAACAATGAATCAATGGATCATTTACTACAAAAAAAAATTAAAATGCATATTCCACCAAGTAAAACCAGTTGAAAAACGTCTCGGGTCAGATTGACCCAATATGCTCTTATAGGACGTGTGCACTCGAAGAGTTTTCATCATATTTATTTAAAATTTTCTATACTCGTTCCTTTTGGGGATTCATAATTGATTGAAACGTTTTTTCTTTCAAAATGGACCATAATTTAGGCGGAGTGCAGTGAATTATTTTTCTAATTGTCCATGATGATTAAGGACACATAAATAAAGGAAACGCCATGAAAATTGTGATGAATAATCGATTATGAGCCAGAGAATTCTGACGAAATGCACTGAACAAAAAGAGAATGAGAGATTGAAACGAAGGAAAGTTTAAAGTGAGCAAACCTTGCCCATTTCAGCTCCCGGAAGTTCAACAAACGTTCCTTCCTGTTTTCTGTTTCCCGTGCTGCACGGTCTCTTGGCATCTTTGCCCTCTTGTCGTCCCGAAGATTTGGTAGCTTTTGCAGAGCCGGCGACTCTGTTTTTGGGGACAACGGCAAGAGCTTTTTGGACGGCAGGCATGGCCAACATTTGCTTGTACCATCGGCTTATATTGCAGTATTTTCCGTCGCTTTCGAGAGGCCGATGATCCACCAGAGCGGAAAAAACATAAATATCTGCCAAGGTCAGACGCTTGGACACGAGCCACGTTTTTGGCTTGAGAATATTGTCGAGATAAAGGAGCGAGTCGCTCATGGCCTTTTGGCTTTTGAGAGGCCCGATGGAAAACGAAAGCCAATGATCCACTTCCGTTCTTTCGTAAACATCGGAGCCGCCTTATAAGCAAAGAAAAAATCGTTATTTTCTGGCTTTGTAATTTTTTGTTACAGAATTTGTCTCGGGGAAAATTAAAAATATTCGAGGACGAAGATTCACGAATTTACCGTATAATTCCGGATAAACTGTTCTACCGAAGTATCGTCCAACCTCATTGCAGCTTTCGCAAATGACATTTCCATCGGCAGCGATTAACTGAACATCGCCGGAAGAATTGAAATTATTGGATGAGATTTCTACCTTGGCTTTGTTCTCTTCGTTTATCAGCTCAGCCGTTATCAAAGCGCCTATAAAATCAACACGTCTCTTTCAGTTGTCTCGGAAAACGAACAGCTGCCTTAAAAATATCGGACATAACCTAAAATTTTACCTATCGCGGGATTGTTTGGCTTCACGATCAACTGGAGACTCATTGTGAGGGAGTCAACTCAACTTTATGCAAAAATTGTTTTATTTGTGACAGCTGTTTCTTTAAAGTGTGACAGAATATGATTATGTTGTGAAAAATAGCAGGTCGGTGCTATCGAGCTTTATTTAGCCGGAACACATGTGCCCCAATTTGCTCTAAACTTCTGTTACCGGCCCACGGCCATAAAGTTATAATTCCTGCAACTTTAGATCTTCGACTTGCTTATAATTCACGTCACTCTTCAGCCACGTATCGGAGCTATTTTCTGAATCAACTTGTAATTCATTCGGATTATTGCAATCTAGCAAAAAGCTTTTTATTCAGACGCTGTGTTTGTCGCCGGAATGGAGGTAGCGAGCAACTTCTCGCATTTTTCTAACTGTTTGCGAGGAATTTAAATGGACAAGACTAGAAAGTGAGGAAGGAAGGAAAAAAAAACATTTAACAAACAAAGCGACAATAAATAATGTATTTCGCAGTCCGCAGAGCAAGATCATCACTTCAATCTTCATTTTCTTTCGGGCCCAAGGAGCTTCAACTCCTTACCAATCGAGCTTTCGCGAGTCGAAGTATTGCTAATTCTACATTTGCCCGCTCGGAGCGTTACTGGACTGGGTATGTGGCGCCACGTCGCGCCGGAATTTTCAACGTGCCGGACGTCGATTCACAACAAAGTCGTGTTTCTCTGGGAGTTCAGTCAGTCCACGATCGACGATCGTGTGTTAACAGTGCAGGACGGGAAAGTTGCGTGCAGTTTGTTAGTGAGCTTAACCGAGAGTTGATTCGTAAACTTTCAATCGGTGCTAAGAACCAGGATATTTACCAAAAAATACAAGTTTCGTACCGATCCAGCCCGGGAATAGGGAAGAAAAAACCTGACAACTCCGTTACATGATTTTTCCTTGATAAGGTGAGTTCAAAGATCTAATAACCTTCCTTTGCCATCAAATTGACCTTTCGGGTTATGCAGTCTTGTCCTTTTTCGCACGCTAGTTCGTTCCATTGATGAATATATCAATTTGCATTGCGGCCAGGACATTGCGCACGAATTCCTTCATTAAAAAACTTTTTTTTAACCCATTTGAAAAAAGACGCCTCTGTTTGCATTTAAAATGACGAAACTATTGGCATGACATTTCCCATGAAAATAATTTTCGTAACCATCTGCGATACCCACGATGAGTTTTTTTTTAGAACAGATTCTCAAAAAAATCATTTTCACTATTTTCTCCTTGATTTTGTCCCCGTATCATAAATATCTGAAAATAAATGTACGAGTTTTTCTGTATACAAACGCTATTTTTCCTCTCCGCGTGCTACAATGACGAATTTGGACTTTGCATGGAAGATGCCAATAAATATTCCCGAAAAAATACGACGAGGTTGTGAATCGTTTACTTGAATTTAGTTTTTGTTTTCAACAAAATTGAATTGCAGAATTGTGAATCGTTATTTCGAACGTTGCTCATTTTTTTAGAATCGAGTGAGTAACTTTGGAAATAACGATGCAATTTTCACTCGTTATCCTTGAAAGAAAATATTTCGATGTAGTGACGGAAACTCGTATGACCATATAGATATTTACGTATACGAGAAAAACGTCATTCCGATCGGCGATTTCGTTCCTTGAGCACAGAATTCACAAAAACTCATGCATATTTGTATGTCGTTGTAAACAAAGTGCATAAAAGTATGAAATAAATAAAACTGATTACTGGAGTATTTGCTATAGGTGCGTCGTTACTGATACGAGCCTGAGTATAGTTTCGAGAACGTAGTTATTTGTCTTGACCATGTATGCGATAATAAAAATGCCAATAGCTCCGGGAGAACGGTTTTTACTTTCTATCTACGAGTTTGGGGTTATTGCAACGGAAAGATTGGGTCCTTGGCTGTGGCAAACGTAATAAATTCTTAACTTTCAAATACGCTCGGAATTTTCGATCTAAAATGCTCGTGACATTGACGATCGGAAAAATATGTTAATAGAAAATTTTCATCGCCGAAACGACTGACAAAATCGATTGCTCCGAAAAAATTCAAAAAGATCGATTGAAACATCGATTTTTAAATTTTCAAAACGTTTTTTTCTTTTTCAACGAGCTTTCTCGTCACGGTCACTGAAAAACTCGTCTCGTCTCATGCAAAGCAGACGCTTCGTATACTGATTCATAATAATTCATGATTATTGATTCAATTGAAATCAATCATGCGTTAGCCCAGTCAAGGTACAGCGAGAAATCAAGATCGAAAAATCGCGAGGAATCATCGCCCTCTATCGTGTTCTCGATATTCTGATTCAAAATATTTCTCAGTTTCGGCCCGTCCTTTTTCGCAAATACTCGGAGCTGTGATTGAAAATCATTACGTTCGGTTTTTCGCACGCGAACACACGAGACCGCGAGATAAGACCAAATTATCGTGTGATCGCGTTCACAAAAATACGACGATAAAGACACACTTGCAACCACAGCGCGCGGGCGTCCAGTAGGTGGAAACATATTTGTAAACAAAGAAGATGAAACATATTTTCGTAATGAAATTGTCTCTCGTCCGGTCTTTCAGATTTATTCGTTCCTGATTAATAATTTATCTCTAAATTAATTATGCAGTTTTTATGTCTAATTGACAAATTGACTAATTGAATTTGTTTCACTCAAAATATGACTCTGAAGTTTGCATCGTTCGAATACAACGAAATGCTTTTTTATCTTTGGCGAAATTATATGATGCTGAAGTTTGCAACGTTGGAATGCATCGAAAAATATTTAATTTTATTGAACATTCGTTTAATTTTCAATGTCATCCAAATTTTTCGAGCCGATATGCTTTTCGAATGGCAAAAATGGATCATTTCATCATCGTAATTACATTTTATAATTGAATAACTATTTTTTTCAAAGATAAAAATGAATTTCGTTGCATTCCAACGATGCAGACTTCAGAGTCATGAAATTATTCGGTCACAGAATGTAATTACGATGAAAATGATCGATTTTTGTCACCCGAGAAAGCATATCGGCTCGAAAAATTTGAAGGACATTGAAAATCGAACGAATCATGAATAAAATCAACTATTTTTCGGTGCATTCCAACGTTGCAAACTTCAGCATCATAATTAAATATGACTCTGAAGTTTGCAACGTTGAGATTTAACGAAAAACATTTTTTAAATTATTTATTGAATTTTGAAGGCAATTTTTCGTGTCGATTGAGTCTTTTGGTCGCAAGAGAGAATCGTTCTATTGGCCGGAGCAAATATTGAATGATAATGATGAGCTTTACTCAAGAAAAAACAGAATTTCGTTGCATTTCAACGATCGAAACTTCAGGGTCATCAATTAAATCTCTTGTACTCGATATTGAAATGAATTGAAATACGAATTCAATTATTCCAAGTAACTTTCGGAATATTTGCTAATCGTTTTTCTGGGACACCCTCTAGATACTCCTGATATCAAACATCAAAGATTCTCCCTCGTGCACTTCGAGGAATTTCAATAAATGGAATTCCCTGCTAGGAGGAAAATTCTCGAGGCCGTTCAGACAATAGTGTTCAAAACATTCACCGCGTTTTTTTTATTTTTTTTTTTTTATCATATCTACGTTTGGGATGGAGTTACATACGTCATTGTCCGTTGAACGAATTTCCACGAGTTGGTTCAATAATACCGGATAATTGTTCCCTCTTACGCCGATTTATTTCGTTTGTGAACTCGAATGGCGTTAAAGCTCTCAAAAGAAACGCTTGTTTACTACGAAAGCCACTGTAATATAAAATACTCGAACCAATCCGATTATTCACTTCGAGGAAATGAAACTTTCTTTCGTTGGAAATATCAGTTTTATTTGGAGCATGCATTTTTCTGCACGTGCGAGGAGTTGTGCGCAAAGCCCACTCGAATTTCTTTTACTACCGTTTTGTTCCTGGTTTTAAATTACTTCACAGTGTTGTTAATTTATTCCCGACGATCAGCTCGCCTTATTAAGTTTCAAAAAATTCTTCTCTTTATTTTATGCTTACACTTTGTTCTCTGGAGTTTTTATATAAAACTTGAGCAAAATGTTACGAACTTTCAATCCATTCGACCAAATAATCCGAATTTAAATCAACCCAACTATAAAAATAATGACGATCGATTTTTAGAGCTTCACATTTTTTATTTTTTTATTATCTACTTCCGATGTGATTTATGTTGGAACGAAGGATTTATGAGGTGCAAGACACGCCAAAGAGAATGAAACGAGTTTTGAAATAACGACTTGTATCGAAAGTGTATCGATCGTCGATGTATCATAATGCACAATGGCCTCGTCGAACAAATCATGAAAGAAATCACACTCACAAAGTTTTGAAACCTCCTCGTTTATACTGCAATGTAAAAAAACGTGTTTATATACTTTCTTATTAATATTTCTGTAACATTCGGAAGAAATATGACAAATCTGGACGATACTGAAGTTTGCATCGTTGGAAAACAACGAAAAATATATTTTTTATTCATTATTTTGATAATTAATGCGATCGTTTCAACTTTTATCCAGTTTTCCAGTCTTCCAGTGGCAAAGAAGACTGTCCCATAATCGTTGCCAAATACAGCGAGAATTTTTTTTACTCTGCTATAAAAAATGATTAATTTTCGTTGCATTCCAACGATGAGAACTACAACATCGTCAAATCTGGTGCATTTTTCATGATTTTATTATGTTTCTTCCCGAACTCATCGAGTGCAAATTGTTATAGCGACTCTTTTATAATCCGGGTATGTCGTAAAGTCATTAAAAGACTCGAATTTAAACAGGGATGCAGAGATTTTTACTGCGAATATGAAAATTCTGATACAATATAAAAATGAAGGAAAAACGTTGTTTTTTTTGTGTTGAAGATTTTTAGAACGGAGTAAATAATGTTTTGGCTTCATTGTCATTTATAATCTTATCGCATTCTGTGGTTTACGAGTTCTCGATGCAAACAGGACGTCGAGTGTCCATTTTTATCATTTGACCGCACTTCCTCCCTCGACCTATTTTTCTACCGCAATTTCAGTTCTTTCCTTCAAGACGAAATTACTAATTACGTGTAAATTCAACTAATCTTATACCTCGTTCGGGTGCGACAGTGGGCAACGGTTGAGAATGAAATTACGAGTTGGGAAGCCGGCGTGTTCTAATTAGAAAGTTTGCTGGCTGCTCTTTTCCAGCTCGTACATTGTTCGTCTCTTTCGTCCATGCTGCATGCGCTCTACTATATTTTTCTTTCTTTTTATCCACAACAGTTACTTATTCTCAACGCTCATTTTTTGGCTGCCCCAGGCATTTAAAAACGCCTCGAAGGCTAACTGTACTCTTTCTTGCCGCAGCAGTTCGATACACTGACTTTTATTTTGTTCTCTTGTACCACTTGAACCACAATTTCAATGTGAAGTATTTTTTTTCTCCATTTTCTTGCAAATAGTGGAAAATATTTTTTCCGAAATGAAATTATTTGGAAAAAAATGATTCGATTATCGATTGCAATTTTCTTGATTTGATTATTTTGAGTTCGAAGCCGCCTCCTTTAGGAATTTGCGTCAATTATTATTTAATTATTGATTTTAATGCGTAATTATTGAAATCCTAAAGGAAAATTGAGTAAAAATTGACGAAAATTTCGTTGCAACGAGATTTCAATAAAAAATTAGTCAATATGCATTTTTTGTGGCCACAGAACTTTATAGTTTGAAAATAAAACTATTTTAGAAAATTTAGCGATCTTCTCGCCGGCGAAACAAACAAATGAAATGGCATTTGTATCGGTTCGATAATTGAAGGGCGAGTCTATAAATCCTGGATTAATATAATCCTCGGTTTTTCAAATAGTCGAAAAGATTTTTTCCGAAATGAAATTATTTGGAAAAAAATGATTCGATTATCGATTGCAATTTTCCTGGCTTGATTATTTTAAATTCGAAGGCGCGCCTCCTTTAGGAATTTGCCTCAATTATTATTTAATTATTGATTTTAATGCGTAATTATTGAAATCCTAAAGGAAAATTGAGTAAAAATTGAAGGAAATTTCGTTGCAACGAAATTTCAATAAAAAATTAGTCAACATGCATTTTTTGTGGCCACAGAACTTTATAGTTTGAAAATAAAACTATTTTAGAAAATTGGGCGATATTCTCGCCGGCAGAAGAAACAAACGAAATGGCATTGTATCGGTTCGATAATTGAAGGGCGAGTCTATAAATCCTGGATTTATATAATCCTCGGTTTTCAATTCTGAAACTGCAATTTACGATTTTTATCTATACCAGAAAGGAACGAGCAGCTCATTAATCTCATCTAACGAAGGCAATACGTAATACGAGAAGCTCCCACCTCCATCTCTCTCACTGACTTTTGTTTCGAGGAAGGGAGACTCGAGTCACATGGCCTTACCAGAAAAATGGCACGTACTGTACAGAATCTCAGGACACTCAATACCTACTCATAATTGTATATACTTTTATAGTTATATGTATTATAAGGAGAAATTTTGTAGCGAGATACTTCAGTTTACGAAGTGATTTCAACCGGAGCTGAGAGGTCCAAGTGATCGAAAGTAAAATCACTTTTCTCTTCAGCCGACGTTTCTCCATCCTCGAGGTAAAATAATTGCTTCACATCAATCGAGCGAGTGTTTAATTTTGACAATAGTTCGAATCAAAGTGAAAGGCAATAATTAAACAATCTGGAAAATTTCAAAAGACGTTTTGCGGAATCATCAACGCGAATAAAATGAAAATTTCACGATGGCGTATGTTCCCATTTATTTAAATATCGTGATGAATTTTGGATGCAAGTATTTTTCAAATTTAACATTTAATTGACCAGTGTGGAGGCGGTTCTTTGCGTTAAGTAAATAAATACACACGTACGACTCGGTACTCGCAGCGATTTCTATAGTTTTTACTTTCACCACTTGCAACCGAAACTTTCATTTCCATGAGAGCTCCACAAGGATTGAATCGTGATTTTAAAAAGACACGGAATTCTCGAACAAGCTAATCGTGAGATTAATTTTCATTAGCAGTGAATTGAATTGATTGGTTATTCGATTATGAAAAATTGAGTGAACCGTTCGGGATTTTATTTCTCCAAGGCATTTAGATAATCATTCGTTTTCGCAAATGCGGACTGAAATTTCGTTTTATATTTTCTTGCTCCGATTGTCATAACATGAAGAAGAGCTTTAAATTATTTTTCATTATTCAGTGGTTACCGAAATATTCAAGCATTCCGAATAATTTTGTTACGTAAATGCCAACATTTCATGACGTATTTGAGTGCAACAACTAATGCGTCAGTCGCGTAACGAAAATGATGGATTTTCCAGCGTGCAATGTGCTTTTTTCAGGCAACAGTGCGGTAATCAATTCGCTTGGAATCTTGACAATTAAATTCGCTCATCCGTTATTATTATCGACGAGTCTTGAGAAAGAATCTCAAGCTTTCATGCGCATTCCAAAACCGTCGGGCAGTCAAAATTCCAGAGATCTGGTACCGAGCAGGATTAACGCGATATATTTTGTGTTTCGATCTATGACTCTGAAGTTTGCATCGTTGGAATGCAACGAAATTCTTCTTTTCATTTTGCAAAACTAATTATTTAAGTGGAGAATGTAATTACGATGATAAAATGATCGATTTTTGCCACCCGAAAACATATCGGCTCGAAAAATTTGGATGACATTGAGAATTGAACGAATTATGAATAAAATAAAATATTTTTCGTTGCATTCCAACGTTGCAAACTTCAGCATCATTTCGATCAGCTTCTGCGAGAATTCCTTAAAAAAATTGATTCCCAGTGCGTCAGAAAATGGCTGCAGAAAATATCGCGAGAATTTCGTCAATTTGTTACTCAAAACTTTTTGGAGTGAGATAGAAACTTCGATTTCACGATGAAAACAAAAAAACGTACTGTCGAATTGTTTGAATGTTTTGCATTGGTTTTTATTTCGTTTACGGACGTTCAGCCTCCCTGGACCATTATGCCCGGGCCCTATGCGAGGCGAACATATTAGGAAAGGTCGAGTAGCGGGCTGGCCTCTCTTGCGAATCGCATAGATCAGAGCCAACCTCCTTTCTCCCCAGCTCGAAACCTCCGAGATGCCTGGCCCGGAAAACTCTATTTCTCAAGTCCAGAGCTTCGCAATGCAATATTAGATGCAGCATCCTCTGCCCTGTGGCCTGGTTGGGTCTTTCGCATCCTGCTAGTCAAATAATTGGGATGATTAACGCCGATCGCGATGCATCCATAATTTCCGATGCGGAATTTCTGAGAAACCCTCGTCTCGGCTTTTGGGATTAATTGACTTTGTGTATAATGATTCGTTACAGAAATGGATCACGATCATATGGGAATGATGAATATGTCGGACGGTCATGGTCCACATCACGATCATACGACGCACCAAGGCATGGACCATGCGAGTATGAACCATCACATGGATCGTGATAGCATGAGTGCTGTCCATGCCGGTATGGACCACAGCGCTCATGGAGCTGCAGCAGCCGGTGATCCGTGCGGCGGTGGTCACGCGATGCATGGAATGTCGGTAGGGCTTTTTTTATTTGCTATTTTTCCCCCAAGGGGAATTTGATTTATTGGTAGTTGCTCGTAACGAGAGTCTAAACGTTCAGATAGGAAGACAAAATGACACTCGAGTTACTACAGTCAGTGACCCTTGTCAACGTGCACACAGTTTTTTATCGACAGGGAAAAATGTACTTGAAAGGAGAATTAAAAAAAAAAAAACGTGGACAGAATCAGATTTAGAAAACTATAAATAATTTTATTTATTTCGCATTTGGCTCCGACGAATAAAAATTCAATTAAATCGAAACGTAATTCATCGTCTCACTGATCGAACAAATTTGAGCAACTATGGCGTTGATTGAAAATTAATGTCCATGGAATTTTCAAACTTGAGTGAAAATACAAATTTTTGGGGATTGAGGTTGAAGGAATTTGAATTATTCTTGCAGATGTTTTTCCACGGCGGTTACTGCGAGACTGTGCTGTTCGAGTCGTGGAAAATATCGTCGATTGGAGGTCTCATTGGGTCCATTATTGGCATAATGATAATGGCCGCGCTGTACGAGGGACTGAAATATTACCGAGAATATCTCTTCTGGAAAACGTACAACGCACTTCAGTACCGAAGTGTTTCGATGCCTGCAGAAAAAAATGTCGTTGCTGACGACACTCGAGTGGTCCAGTGAGTATTTTCCAAATTTTTTTGCTCCATAAGTGAAAAAATACATTTTCATAAATTTGTCGATACAATACGAAAATTTCACGCCGTGGAATGAAAGTTTGAATCGTTGGGAAATGAACGAGAAATCCTTGTTTCGAAATCGATCGTCTGCATGGTTTTTTTTTTTGATAATTGAAACTCTAGTCAGTCACGCATGCCCAAAATTGCAACTGGATCTCGAAAATGTTGTCGCGTCCGAACGACCCGGGTTTGAAAACCATTTTCGCTTAGTCCGGATTCCAAAGACCATGAAAATTTAGCAAAAACTCAATTGTCACATTTAAATATTGATTGGAATATATTTTAGAATAGAAAAGGAATGAGCCTCGAAATTATCCTGCAGAGATTCGATAGATTAATAGCCCAATATCGTTTTGTACCTTTTAGTATGGTTGGCGAAGTAATCCACAAGCAACCGTAAGTAAAATCGCGAAATTTATTATCTGTTGTGTCCTCGTTTTACAGTCGGGCCTGTATCTCTCGTCTATCGGGCAACAAATTCACAGCATGATATCTCAACAGTGGCTTTTTTACATATTAGTAAATAAACGAATTCGCATTCGTTTGTTCAAGGCTGTGGAATGGAGGGATCTTTTTTTTATTTGCAGCATGCATTGGCATTTTTGTTTCGATTAGTTCAGCAGTTTAGACTCGTGGATACGATTGGCTATGAACCGCGAATTATTTTTCATTCATTCGGGAGTATCGTAGAAAGTAAAACTGTGTATATTTGGAATGATTACAAAAAATGATGCTGAAGTTTGCAACGTTGGAATGCATCGAAAAATATTCAATTTTATTAGAAATTCGTTCAATTTTTAATGTCATCCAAATTTTTCGAGCCAATATGCTTTTCGAATGGCAAAAATTGATCATTTTAGCATCGTAATTACATTCTGTATTTGAATTATTATTTTTGTCAAAGATAAAAATGAATTTCGTTGCATTCCAACGATGCAAACTTCAGAGTCATTTACAAAAATGGGCTCCTACTTATTATTAATTTCATTTTTCCATTGGAAATCGTATGGAAAAATTTGTTTTACGTTGGGAGAAAAAAAAACTGATGGGAATGAAATTATTTTACAGGCCAACGATGTTGTCTTGGATGCACACGTTCCAGACGTTTCTTCACATAATCCAGATCGTGTTGTCATACTTTTTGATGCTGATATTCATGACGTACAACGTGTGGCTCTGCCTGGCAGTCGTGGTCGGCGCAGCGATTGGTTATTTTTTGTTCGGTTGGAAAAAGTCGGTGATCGTTGACGTCACGGAACATTGTCACTAGCGAAAGGGGCGTATCGCCGAGTAATGTGATTGAAATAGGGTAAAAATCGAAAAGACAGAAAGTTGTGACTTTCAGGAAACGAGAGAGGGAAAAAATGTAACGTGGTATTAAAGTTTGAGTAGTTTTGGTGCATTGGAAATCCTTCCGCAAACTTCCGAACGTGTATTGAAATTGTAAGCAATTTCTGAAATTAAAGGAATTTCCGTGCAGCCTAACAACGCAAACTTCCACATAATATAAAACAAATATAATTATTTTATACTCGAAAAAACTGCAGGCAGGGAACTTAAGTGACTTCCAACGATTGAATTTAATTTAGAAATAAAAGTTGGTCCATTGGGAGTGAAGTTTGAAATCTCAGCGTAACGAAAGGACAGTTTCGAGTCGATTTTTCCCATTAGATTCTATCGCAATCCTGAATTTACACATTTTTGCAAACATTGCATTTTATTTCAGTATGAACAAAAAATCAGAGTATATTTTTCCATTTCATTAGAGACGCGTCATCGCCTGTCATTGTCTTTCGATAATGCATCAACGTAGATTCAGGACGGTGATCGGATCTCGAGGGAAAACCGTTGACTCAAATCTTTGAACAATTTGTTATCGAAACGCTAGATTAATCACATTTATTTATCAATTGCAAAGGAATTTGATTTTCGATCAAACAGATTTTCGAAACGTCTTGCCAATTCGCGCGACTCAAAAACAAAGAAAAAAAGCACAGTGCTCTGCAAGACAAATCTCCTAAACGTCTTGCAGAATAATTCTAAACGAAAAAGTAGAAAAAGCGACTCTACGTAAGATTTATATTCGCAAAAATATAAAAATTTCGCTCGGTTATAAATCTTGTTGAAAAACAAAACATTGTACCAACTGAAAACTATGGAATTTGTAAATACTGTTGACTATTCGCTCGAGTAGATAAGTAACAAACGCAGGTCTATGATGAGAGATTTACAAAATTATATTTTTTTCTTTCCACAAACGTTTAAATTGAAAAAATTCTAGAATAAAATAAAATCAAGTTTTGTAAATGCAGTTGTCGAAATACGTGAAAATATAATTTTGCAAATTTCATCAATTCATTCATTCAAATTAGTTACCGATACTTTAGATTGAACATTGATTCAAAATATTTAATCAGCCTTGAATCATTTTTTATACCCCAAAAATCGCTTCGTTTTTCTTGTAAGCGAAAATTCAGGGGGTGCTCTTTGTGCAAAGCAAACGAATGAAAATAATATCTGAACCCAAAACTGAAGCTCTTAAGAATCGAGATGTAAAAATTGTAGGAAAAACTAAACTTGTAGATTTTACGAACTACCAGATAAGATAAATAAATTATTACTGTTAATAATATTGCGCGCCCATCGAGACAGGATCGCTCGAGTATTCGTTTTTTTTTTGTTTTCTAAACCGCATCTATGGAAATTGTAAAAATTCTGTCACCAAGTGTTGACACATTGTAATACAATTGTTTTCGCTTCGAAACAAAAAGCAAAGGGTTGATATTTTATTTATTTACTTGTGAAAACCTCGACGTGAGATCATTACAAAAATTCTTAAGGCATAGACACATCATTTACGACTCACATTCCTGCTTCGTATTGACCCGCAATCATTTTGGCTGGAGCAATCGACGGAGATTCAATTATTCACTTACTTTTTTTTTTGCTTTACAGCATTTTTATTATTTCCTTTCAGTGTGATTCAATTACAAAAATGTTTCCGATCCTAAAACATCGATATTTCGTAACCTGAGACACCCACACCTCAATATCGTGGAATATCGTCGAATCTGAGCAATGTATTCAATTTTCTCCCACGATTCTCTCAAACTGTCCAAAATATTTGATCCATTACACTCGTTTTACTATTTCGTGATCGATGAGGAAAACGAATGAGTTTTCTTAACTCTGTTACCATTTTTATTCGTTCGTTTCTCTTCGTATTGTGATGATATGGATGTTTTTGTTTTTTCATGGAAAAGTTTTGCAGCATCTAAATTATTTTTTACCTGCGACGAGTCGTACAAAAAAGCACCATTCAAATCATATAATTCGCTAGTTGAATTCGATATCGATTAAATTACTAATTAACCCATTTTCCATATTGTGCAAGAACTTAATGCGGTAAAACAAACTTTGAAACAGAGAAACGTTCATTTTCCATGATTTTGGAACGCCGATTCGAGCATGTTGATTCAGACAAAAATCTATCCGCCTTGGAATTTTATTCGAGTGAATGAAAATCGTGAATTATTCAGCACCGCGAAACACATCGAAAGTCGATAAAATTGGATAAAATCGTAAGCCTTAGATCAACACGAAATAAAAATTGGTCGATTAATTAAAAATGAACGTTATGCCATGGAAATACCCGACTCTGAGACAAAGAAGTTTGCTTCGATGTGGATATTCTGATTCGTGGGGAACGCTTTATGCTAAAATTAACACTGCATACATTTTTTTGAACGTATTTTTCTGTTTTTTTGCTGAGAGCAGTGTCGAGACGCGACAGAATTTCAAGTTCTTCGCGATGTAAGATGGTTGCGTAGAATTAATCGGACGGAAGCCAATTATTTTATGAAAGAGTCGCAAGCAATAAAAAAAAGGAAATTTTATACTGCTCCCAGCCTCACACAACTCGTGGTGTGAGGGTAAGGCATTTTTTCACGTGACAAAGCTATGTATTTATTTATATAATATATATATATATATATATTTATATTTATTTCCAAAACGTAGGTCATTCGCGTCTATGAATCTTAATTAAGCGAGTCACAATGAGAACTTATTTTATCACAAGCCAATGGTGTTACCAGTTACAAATTAATATTTATATATATTTTTCAATACTGCGAACACCCCAGCAGCTGCACAAAGCATGGTACACGTTTTTTTTCAATACTTTCCTGCTAATTTTGACTTGAAATGATATTTTTTGTCTGAATTGCGGTGACAATTTGTTTCGAATTATTTGTAATTATTTCGAATGCAGTGTACCTCGATTTAATTCTCGCTGAGATCCGTCAATGTACAATTAGCGAAAAAATCACTTATCTGTTATTTCTCTCATTTTCTACATGAAATCTTTAAGTATTACGATTGCTATACAATTATTATAAAATAGTTCAATATGGCGCGATTTCTCTTTTCTTTCGTTTAACGGGATTGAATGATTTTTGAGGATTCTGGGGAATATGGTCGATTTGTGAATTATCGAATCGTTGCGTAGTTCGAAGGGATTTTGTTTTGTTTTAGTTTTCTTTTCGTTTCCATCAAATTACTTTGTTAGACCTAGAAAACACACAAAATTGAGGCTGCATATGAGATTTTATAGATCGAGGATTCAATTCTTGATGAAAAAAAATTAAACGGACCGTGCTAGAGAATAAATCATTGTGTAAGCACATCGATCAGTCATTCTCATAAATTCTTTGCAATTATAAACAAAATAATACGTCCTTACCCGACAAATTGACGAGATCGTGAAAAGCCCTTTGATTAATTTAATTTTAAAAAACCATCAGTTTCGATCGGGAATGAACACGTTGAACGATTAAAAATCTGTTTTATAATTTTTCTGCAACATACGTTGACGACGGTCCCAAACTCGCATTAAAAACAGAAAAAAACGTCTCGAACGAAAGGTTCGAATATTAAAAACGACGAGACGACTCCAACAATTTTCAAAATAATATACAAAAAACATCGAATCTCAATTTTTACAAATAATTCAACGAGTCCATTTCCGGTTCTCTTCCATCTACAATCTCCATTCTCTCATATTTTCCTTCCGCTCGAGACAAGAAATAGATGATCAAAATAAGTTTCGATCGCGATGTACGCACAAAAATCATCAATTTCTTGGCAGTCTCGATCGAAATTTTTCACACAAGCTTCCAACACGTGCGATCGAAGATAAAATACTTTTTTTCGGCTCATGCATGCAAGCTTTGAATTTTTTCGGCGGTCAAAATTGGTATATTCAATCGTGAATATTATCAAATAGAAATATACACGTACATATATTTATATTTTATATATATATGTCTTCATATATGTATACCATATAAATATACAATCTGGCAAGGAAAAACCTACTCGGCCCCCGAAATTGGCATGCAACAGCTCGAACGATGAGGCGATTGTTGTTTCGATAAATCCACCGTATCCTCCACCAGAGGACGTTCCAATTTTGCTTCCAAACGAGCCCAAGCAGCTACCGCAGCTCCAAACGCAGCCTCAACGTTCGTCGCATTCTTTGCCGATGTTTCCACCAACGGAGGATCGCCGTTTTCCGCGCACCAGGCTCTGGCTTCTTCCGTGGATATTTGTTTATCCGATTCCGCTACGTCCACCTGGGAATAAATGAAAATTCTATTCCTGTTTTCGTGCTTCTCGATGAAAATTATTCAAATATTATTTTGGAGCAACTATTTTAACTCTTCGTGGTCAAACTTCCGCCACCGATCTCGGTGGTCACACTGGGTTGTTTCTACCCAGTCCATTTTCAAACTCGTATTGTGCCTAATCTATCGGCCCGAAAATTCTCAAAAAATTACTGAACAACCCTTGGACATTCCAGTTTGGATACGAAAAACTTTCCTGAAAGGAATCCAAGGCCAAGATATTTTTTTAAATGCAAAATGAAGAAAAAAAACAGGAAAAAAAGTTTTTTTACTAAAACAATCGTCACTTCGTGGATTTTCAATATTTTTGCCTAAAATTTGGACCTGGTATTCATCAGATCTGGTTCTTTGGTGAAAAAAATAGTAGGATAGCGCGCGTTTGAAAAAACATATTAATTCCGTTATTGGAAGTGGGTCGATTTCAGATTGGATGTTAGAGATTTAGCGTGAGCGGCGGTAATACTTATCGCCGCCAACGAGCAATGGACACTAGAAACTGTCGTTAAATGATGATTACAGCCCCATTCGTTACCGAGACCTAGGAGATATTTCCGTCACAAGTTGGTCACTGGGTGGATTCTACCCACAGTGACCACGAAGGGTTGAATGAGTTCTTAGTCTTTTGCTGAATTCAACTCACTTTGTTGCCGACAACGATGAACGGAAAAGTGGAGCCTTCCTGAACATCCGCGTAATAAAGAAATTCTGTTCTCCAAAGTGCCAAATTTCTGAAACTCGTTCTGTCGTCGACGGAATAGGTCAAGAGGCAAATATCGGAGCCACGATAAAACGGCGTCCTGAGCGTTTTGAATCTTTCTTGGCCGGCCGTGTCCCAAATTTGGAGAGTATAAGCCTCTCCGTTGATTTCTATATCCTTGTTCAGAAACTCTACGCCTATGGTGTGCAAACTATACTCTTCAAAGTGATTAGAAACGAATCTGTTCATAAGGCAGGATTTGCCAACTCCGCCGTCGCCCAATATCACGACTTTCAAAAGAGTCGATCTTTGTGAATTCCTGTTTGCCGAACTCCCCGTTCTGGGAGTTCCCGTCATTGTTGTATTATTGCCGGACATTCTGATGAATTATCTGGATTTATATTTGAATTCGGAATCACAGGTTTTCCGATTACGAATGATTTTTGCACTGCACGATTTTTTGGAAAATTCAGTCTGCAACTTTCGTTACTTGTTGTACGATTGTGTCAATTTGAATTTATTTTCGGCTAGCATTCGATTTATTGCTAATTATTTATGATATTACCGCGTTCTCGATTCGTGAGGATCGACGTTTCAATTCCTTCGTAATTGTCAACGAGGTTTTTGAGAATTCTGATTCAAAAATTCTTCCTCCAGCAAAATGTCGTTTTTATTGTTATACGAAAGTCGTCGAACTGTCATTAATGCACGTAGTATTTTTCGATTTTTTCAAACTCGCTATTCGTTGTTTCGTCACTTTTCACATATTTCCAGAATGTTTTCATGATTAATCACACACTAAAAAGCACTGCGATGTTTTATCACGGAGAGACAAAGGATTAATTATGAAGTCGCGCTTGAAAAAGAAACGAATGTCTTTTTGACGTTCCGTGTGTCTTTCTTAACCTAACTTGGCAGGTCAGAGAATTTCGAGAAGTGTCGCGTTTCTGGTCGATGTTAAAAAGTCGTGTGATTTAGGGCTTCGATCTTTTGAGCATTTATTTTTTTCTTGTAGAACGAGAAACCGAAGAAACCTTTTAAAAGAGAGGATTAAAAAAACCCTGCGGTTAGAAACGACGCTTTTGTCCTCGGCCGGAAATTTGACTAGTTTATTCGTGTTTTATGGAGAAAAAAAATGTCGACCGCTTTTTTGGGCCGCTGCTCAAATAGAAAAATTTCTTCGGAATTATTTTCCGCCCTCATGAAACGTCGTCACTACAGCAGCTCAACTGACATTTTTTGCACTCCAACTCTGCAACATTGACTGCGACTTGACTGAGCCATTTGACACATTGCAGACGACACAAAAGGAACGCCCATGGTCCCGCGCCACTCTATTTCAATATGGCTGCTCTTTCTCATCTCGATCCTTCATCAACTAAAATTTATAAATAGTTTCAAAAGGCTTTCTCTCCTCGCGGTATAGAATCTGTCTTTGCGCGGTTATTTCTCTCTTTTGTTGCTAAATATATTCGCTGTCATCTGCACGTGATTGTCTCCTTGGCAATCCACACATATTGCGATTCTTCCGAAGTTGAAATTTCAAAATGCGCGCGCATATTCAAATGACTAATTATTTCATCAACTTGCCGATATTCTTATGACAATTGAACACCTGAATTATGATTTCAGTTTTCCCAATAAAAATGCATACATTTTTTTGTCGTATTCCCATATGATTAAAAAATAGGCTCATTATCGAAACATTCTTTTTTAAATTAAATCCACTACCATGGCCTTGATCAGATGTTTCGTAAAAGATAATGAGTTCCACTTGCCGCCGCGAGGCAAAAAGGCTGCTTTCAATTGGAGCACGAAAGTCGCCAGGATTGTATGGCCGAATTGGCCATAACTCTTGCACGGATTTTTGTTTTTGATTTTCCCAATAAACAAATATCCGATAAATCACGATTAGATCCAACAATATCCGACAGACGCCCGTCAAACGAATTCATAAACAAATCTTAAAAAACCAGAAACAGCACGGCCAATTTCACAGAGGTTGAAAGAATCAAAATTTCCCGCGCGTGAAACGTTCAGAGCGCAGTCTGGTGGAGTTTTCAGGACACAGACCGCGGACCGTGCATGCGACACCTCCGTGTAATTATAAAAAATGCACGTCAGTAAACGCTAATTTTACAATAAAATTGTTGAAACTCTCATTTCTGATTGATACTGCAAAAAACCTCGTCCTCGAATCATCCGATAACGAAAACCAGGGAAAAAATGCTAATCATTAAAAATCGATTTCGATTTTTTCACCATTCCCATATATTTGACATTTCTCGGTTTCACGGATCACTCCCCTGGCGGCGCTCGCATCCCAAGCCCCTGGATTGAGGGAAGCGATATCCACCACACAAATTTATTCCCATGCACGAAGAAATTTTTTCCGCTATTTTACGACGCGAGATTTTTGCTCAATTCTACGCACCGCGACATAATACTCAAAAAGTCTCGAAGATAATAATTGACGTTGGTAATAACCAAAAATTGCATAGCTTGACAAGACTGATTGGTGGATCTCTCGTTGGTAGAATCGCCAAGGAATCCATCCTCGATTATAAATTTGCTCCATTTTCTTTGGGATCGCTATGGCGTGATATTGATTTGAAAAAAGGAAACCTGTGCGCCATCACCGTGCGACAGTGTGTGTGAGTGCGTGTTCAGAGAGTGTTTTTTTTCGTCCTCGATCAAGTTGAGTAAAATAAGTGTAATAAATAATTTTTTACGAAACATTTGTTGTACGTTTTGATAAACAATAATGTCGGTGACGTTCGCTCAACGGGCCCGGCCGCCGAATCCAGCTCAAATACAGAAGGTAAAACCGCTTTGCTGTGCCCATCGTTCCCCGTTCTGGAGTCACGTAAATTTTTTTTTCGAGTTTCACTTTTTTTCAGCCAATTTTACTCCGATTCATTATTTCCCCAATAATTCAGTGAAATCTCAAACGCTCGATACAATTTTGTCAATATTTATCGGAAAACTCGTGAATAAAGATGAAAAATATGATTTTTTTATCATTCAGATGCTGGATGAGAACAGTCACCTCATTCAGAGCATTCAGGAGTGCCAGAACAAAGGAAAATCTCAAGAGTGCATACAGTAAGTTTTATACAACGAAAAACGACGATTTTTACTCCAAAAAATTCCGGCAACTGATTTTTCATCGTTTTAACTTTTTTTTTTACAGGTACCAGCAAATGTTACATCGCAATTTGGTGTATTTAGCGTCAATCGCCGATGCTAATCAGAATATTCAAGCTTTGCTCCCGGTAAGAAATCAGAGACAAAAAATGAAATTTAAATCTCAAAAAATATTGTTTTGCGATAAAAAACTGAATTTTAAACTTTTATTCATTGTTGGAGTGTCGAGAATTAATTTTTTCCATCGTCATTTCGAATTTTTCGAGTTTACTTAAATTATTTGGCTTCGCAGCCACCACAGGGGATGCAAGCAATGGCTAACGGTCCTCAGCACAATATGATGGGGCCTCAGGGACCGCAGGGCCCTCCGAGTAGCGCGGCAGTTGCTGCCGGACCAGGTGGCGATATGCCTCCTAATTCTCAACAACCTTTGCCTATGTCCGGCTTCCCTCAAGGGCAGCCGATGGGTCAGGGAGGATACAGGGGACCTGTGATGCCGAGTCAAGGGCCAGCGATAAATCGTACGTGTCTGTGACGATTTTTCGAGACGCAAGAATTTTCATTGCGATTATTGATTTTGGAAATATTGAAAAATTCAAAGATTTATAGTTGATGAGAATCGCCAGGTGATAATGTGTGACATTTAATTAGCTGGATGAATTTTGTTGTTGAATCAGGGCCGACGGCAGGCCCAGGACCTCAGCAATACAGAGGTGGACCCCAAGTGTATCCGCAACAACCGAATCAACCTGGTTATCCGTCGGCATACAGCAACCAGAGTCCAGGAGCGAATTATCAAGGGCCACAGGGTTCGGCGTACACGCCGGGTCAGCCGAATCAGTACGGTCCACCGAATGCATCGCAGCAGCAAGGTTACCCAGCGGGAAATCAGCCGACGGGATACGGGCCGCCGACAACGGTCAACAGCTACGGTCCGCAACCAGGAGGATATCCACCACCAGGTGGATCTCAGCCTCCAGCTGGTTACGGTCCTCCGCCGCCGAATCAGCAAGGTTATCCGCCGCCAAGCGCGTCGCAACAGTCGTTCCCACCGAACAGTCAGCAACAAGCACCGGGTCAGCAAGTTTACGGTAGCCCGAGTCCGCAGCCGAATTATCAGCCGCCGACACAGGGCGGACCGCCTCAGAACGCGTACAGCGCTAACCAGTCAGGCTCGTATCCACCTCCATCTTCTCAAGGCTATCCCAACAACGTCCCGGCCCAAAATTATCCTCCACCGCCGACCTCGAACGCCACGCAATCGGGAGCTCCACCTCCTCAGCAATCAAGCGGGCCACAACCGAATTACGTGAACCAACCGAGTCCTGGACCCGTCCCATCGCAATACGGAGGAACTTCCACCTCGCCGCCGTTCAGCACTACCTCCGTGAGCGGCGGTAATACTTACGCACAAAGTAGTCAACCGACCAGTACCCCCTCGGCCTCGACTCAAACTTATCCTTCGAGTAGCGGCGGCCCACCGCCATCTTCTCAAGGCGCCACAAACTACGCACCACCTGGACCTTCCCCAGCCGGCTATCCCGCTCACCAACCTTCCCATCCACCGCCCCATCAATCTTGCCATCAACCTCCGCATCCCCCCCACCAAGGAGGTCCCCATCAACCTTCTCATCAAGCCTCTCATCAGCCTCCTCCCCACCAATCGCCTCATCAATCCGCTCAACAATCCCAACAACAGTCCCAACAATCCCCCTCTCAGTCTCAGCAACAACCGCAACAGCAACAATCCCCGAGTCCCGCGCCCAGCGGCTTCCAACCCCCTTCGGGACCTCCGCAAGGACCTTCGGGACCTCCCCCCGGTCCACCTCAACCTCAATCCGGCTATGGACCTCCGCAATCTCATCCCGCTACCACTCAAACTTACGTCCCACCCTCACCAGGCGGACAACCCCAGGTTTACTCTCCTCATCCTCCTCAGGGTGGTCAACACTACGGACATCCTCAATATCCTCCACAAAACTATCCTCCACCACCCGCTGGACAAGGATATCCCCAATATCCTCCCCGTCCTCCAGGAGGTCACATGCCACCTCCTCCTGGTCCTCAAGGTCCACCTCCTCCTAACCAATACGGTGGATACGGCGGTTACCAACCTCCGCCTCAGTGAGACAACGCATTTTCTTCTCTCAGCCAATCAGCTTCCTACTCGAAAAAACCTCGTTACTGATAATCATCGATCAATCATAGAAAAACCCCGAATGAGCTGAAAATTAACAACAAACGAAAAATAATACACAATATGGTACTAAAATTATATTAGCCTTGGTTATAATTAACGATAAGAAAACATCGGAAGTCCAACTGCTTCATACTTTTTTTTTTCTTCACTTCTGTTCCTTGACCGAGACTCGCAAGTTCTTTTGTTTCTCGAACGTAAAATTATCCTACGTTTTTTCCTGTATAGGATAAAATTAACACCATTAAAATACTGTTACTCCGATCATCATATAATTTCATTATCAACGAATTGAAAGGTCGACCGATTCGATCTTCTCGAATCAACGAGACTATACTTGCTAGTTTTTAATACTATCGTCCGTAATGTTAAGAGTTTTAACGTTGTGTAAGGTAATAACTATAGGCAATTAATTAGGCACACTTTTTTTCGCGAGTTTCAAGTAAAGTATTCGTCAAGATTGTCTGTGGAATTCAAATTTGTTAAAAGTCAAGGAAGATGATCTCGATAAATTTGTTTTTGCAGCTGTTAATTGTCAGTCCTGTTTTTTTTTAGAGCCTACATTCCCATCCGATCTTCGCGTCATTACTTTATGCTACACTTATTGTAAATTATTATATTGTGCTTTATGACCGAATATTCTCTTCGGCTATCAATAGTTTTTGTATTTTTCTAACTAAGCTTTGTTTTTAATACTTGGCGTCGAGCCGCTGCCGCGTCTCGAAAAAAAAATAACAATCGACGTAAATACGTAAACCAACTTAAACGACTGCTCAAACAATTAATTTCCGTGCCCTCCGCGATATAATTCCTTACGAATTTCTTCGTTTTTGCGTTTGCATTTTTGTTTATGGATACAATTACGAGGATCTTGGGGATGCAGAACTGAATCGCTGACGTTTTATTTAATGTCAGTGAATCTTTATGGTTAACTTACGTATGTGTGATTGAAAAGAAAAATGCAAATATACGTATGTATACATTTACTTTGGAAGTTTGAATATTCATTTATTCTCGCTGGACGATTTTTCCTTCGTAACTATTATAACTCTTCTTTGGATTTTCTCGATTCAGTCTTCACAATTCGGTTGCATTTGCAGGAATAATCAGGCTGTGGTACTTCCTCCATGCCCTCATGAACTTGCACTTCGGAGCTGAGACGTTTGCTCCATTCCTAAAGACAAATTTCGTCCCAATAAAGTCTTTATAAATTTAAATTCGCCCCCCTAATAATCGGTGGCTTTTCTTACTTGCAACAAAGCGACGTGGTAGCAAAACACGTCGCGAGGCAGTGCTAAATCTCTCATTGCATTTCGACCAGCTTTCCCTATTTTTTGTGCCTCCTCGTCGTTCTCTTTGGCCCATAGAATTTTATCAACTAAATCCGACAGATCGCGTTTCACTGGAATGTAATGTTCTCCGGGCACGAGCTGATTGTAGAAATACTCGTAATAATTCGAGTCTTGTTTCATCACCAGAGAATCGCCGGCCAACAAATATGGGAATCGGTAGGCTGCGACGGTGCCGTCGATGTTTAATTGATATTTATACTGCAAGTTTAATTTTTTTTTTGTTTTTATCGTGAATTTGACGATTTTTGATCATTTGAGTATTTTTTTTTTTTTATTGCTTCGCGAGGACGTTCTGATTTAATCCGAAAAATTCTTACCTGGAAAAACTTGAAGAATGAAACGTGGGGCACTCCGGGCCCATACTTTTCTATTTCATCTTTAAAGAAGAAAAAATTCGTAATCGACGTGTTAAAAAGATCAGGGTGTTTTTTCGATAGATCGATGAGATCGAGTCTCTCCCTCCGCGAATCACGTCCTCGCCAGAATAATTTATCGATCTTTCGTTTCCATGGAATCTTGGTGTTTCCTTGGACCGAGAGCATATCCAGCATCACCCTGTGGCAAGTTATTGTTGTTAAGATTCACGGGAACTTGGCTTTTGTATTCGGTTGGAAAAAATGGTAATTTCTCGGATTCTCACCTTCCCATATTCTCTATCGACGATTCGGTCAGATCGTACGTCGGTAAAACAATGTCACGCGTTTCCTCCGACCCGCACCACGAAAAAATTGGATACAATTTTTTATTATTTGGCACCAGCGGCCAATCCCCCAAGTTCATAAAAAATTCGACATCCGGCAGCGCCACTTTTCGAGCCAGAGACAAGAGCGTCGAATCCATAAAAATCTTGAAGCCAACGTGTTGACCGTAACATTTCCTGTAGATCTAACGTCTTGAGTAAATTAAATTACATCGTTTTAGTTTTTTCAGACTATTTGAAAAAACTCTTTTTGCCCAATTCACCTTGTTATTTTTGACGACGTAGTGACAAATACTGACGCTGTTCGGCTTGTCATACTCCTTAATAATTTCGTTTCTAATTCGATGAAAATCAACTTGGGAAAAGAGTTTCAAGTCGTTTTCAATTTGTGGGTAATTTTTGGAGCATTCAAAGTTTCTCAGCCACGTTTCTAAAGAAGGATTTGGACAATAGCATTCCTCTTCGAAAACCGGACCTGGAAGGAAATTGTTGACCGAAATCTTCAATTATTAAAATCGAAAAATCCCACTAGTGGAAAAGAAACAAATCATTTTCCCAAAAATACGATACTGTCGCAAATTTTACCAAAAAAAAACTGATTTTCACATTTATTCTGCCGGTACCTTTGAAAAGAGAAGTCGGAAGAGTTATATCTTGATTTTTGACCTTCACGTTTATACGAAGGTCGTAGCAAGTATTGTGAATTTTGTAACGGACGATGAAGCTGCCGTCGTTGCAATCCAAAACTTGAGTCCAAATGTGGCAGGCGTGATTGTGTTCCGTTTGTCCTTTGATCTGTACTGAAACGACATTGTCGCCGGGAGATGTTGTTAAACTGGAAAAATATCGTTCGTGTGCAAATTATTACGCTCGCTGAATTGTTTTCTGTCAAACTTGATTAGAGAAAAGCAAAAATATTCACTTTTTTCCTGTAGCATCGTAAAGTTGCAGGAAAAAGTATCGCGCCCTCATCGTAACCTTTTCAGCGTTCAACCCCGGTCCCCATAATAACGTTCGCGTCGGATCAATTGTCACGGCGTTTTCTCCAGTTGCATAAATTTTACAACAATAAATCAGAACCAGTAGCACCAGCGATAACGTCGACATGTTTTTGTTTTTCTTATTCTCGCGGCAACGGATCTAATGCAAATTATTCGAATACACCGACTTGGCCCGAACGCTCCGAATTCACTAAAATTACGATACCGATGCACTGATTGATTCAAGCAGCACAAGAATGTTTTTTCTTGCAAGTGGGATTCATTTTAAAAGCAATTGCTCGAATGCGACAAAACTTTGCAGTGCTTTTTCGAACAGGACGCCATTCGTACCATAACCTCAAATAATCTTATTCAAATAACTGTCAAAGTGACAACCCGGCGATGCAAATATATGTGTCAAACAGGCTGTAGCATTTGAGGTGTGTTAGTTTTTCTTCGAAAAGTGCAACATTATTCCGAATGGAAAGATATAAAGCTCTTGGCGAAGTAAAAAATGTGTTCGTCAAACTGAGGAATAATGGGATTGAAAATTCGCATTCAAATAGTGGCGCGCGGACGGATTACCAAAAAGTTTTGTGGGGGTACGGGTTTTGTGGGTGCGGGAATATTTCGGTAACAGAAGTTCTTCGTCGGCACATTTTGCGTTCTAGTCTTGTAAACATTTTTAGATTCGCCGTCTGTTTATTGTCTTTTTATCTTTTGTATTTTAATCATTTGACAGCCGTGCCGTTGTTTTTCGTGCTAGAGACAATCGTTTGAGTTCGAGCTGAGTGTTCGGGTCCTTAGCAGGTATAATGACCATTCTCTGCAATATGTCGGATCAATGTTTACATCGAACGCACGTGTCCTGCCGACACACTTGAACATTCAGGAACTTGTATTCGCCAAAACTAGATCCAATTACTAATTTATTTCCGTATAATACGAATCAGCTCATATTTGAAAAAATAAATTGTCATGGAAAGTGCATCTGAGAAGAAAATGATTGCACGAATTGACGATGAATCGCATGAAAATACATCGGAAACGAAGAGAATCGACGAGAAATGTAATTCGAATGAAAAAAATGACAAAAAATCTATCGAACGCGAAAGTTTAAGCAAAAGACAATTGAAGAAGATTCAGAAAAAGGAAAAGTGGCTCGAACGAAAACCCGAAAAAAGGTTAACCAATGAAACTTCTGATTTTCCACAGCTCCGCTGTGAACTTTCGTTTATTCTAAATTTTAATTTCTCTGATTTCGTCGTTGTCACAGATTACGTGAAAGAACGAAAGCAAAGGAAAAACGTGCACACGCTCGTGCCAACAATATCGATCTTGGGCCGTCGCGAAAAGCTCTAAAAAAGTGCACCATGGCGGAGAGCAATTGCAAAGTTACCATCACCATCGATATGTCCTTTGACGATCTCATGCAGGACAAAGACATCGCTAAATTGACCAAGCAAATATTAAGGTGTTACACTCTCAACAGGAGAGCCGTCTCTCCCGTACAATTTTCCTTGACCGGTTTCAGCGGCAAATCCAAACAAGAGATGCAAAAACACAATGGATACGAACACTGGGATGCAAGTTTATCAACTTTTTTTCTCTCTTATTGCTTGAGGATTTTTTAATGCCAAATCTCAATCAAACTTGACGATTATTTAAACTATAAATCATTTAATTGTCGAAAAACGAGTGTCAGAAAATTTGTGGCAAAGTAATGCACAAATTTTATCCTAACATTTTTTTTCGCAGGTGAAATTCTATGCAGATTCGTATTTAAAAATGTACAATGAAAAAAAAATTGTGTATCTGACGAGCGAGTCTGAAAATGTGATTGACACGTTGGAATCGGATTGTGTGTACATAATCGGTGGCCTGGTGGATCACAACAGTCACAAAGTAACTCGTCGTCACGTTTTTTTTTCAAGAAAAACCTTGCCAAACTAATTTTACGAATCAAAATTTGTTTTTATTGATTTTCGTTTTTTTTTTACGAATTTTTCAGGGACATTGTCACAAGCTCGCGATCCAGGAAAAAGTGGGACACGCTCGCTTACCTCTGGACAAATTTTTGAAGATGAAAGCACGAAAAGTTTTGACCGTCGATCACGGTAAGAAAAAACTTGCAATTCCCATAACGTCAAGGATTTTATTGTGAATCTACGATCAATGAATTTTGCGTTCCAGTTTTCGAAATATTGTTGAGAGTAACGGAGGGAAAAACGTGGCAAGAAGCATTTTTGCAAGTTTTGCCAGAAAGAAAAAATGCTCAGCCTGTTACAGCAGCGAAGTCTCATTCGCTGGAAGATTCGATCGATCGTAAAAGTTCGCTAAATCACGATGACGTCCCAGTAGCCGCGGAAACAATGAACGACGTAGAGATGGAGGAAGATAAAGGAGCGTGATGCAATAAACATTTATCAGATGACAACGCGACATTTTTGAGGCGCGTGTAAAAAAAATGGAAACTCTGATTGGAAAACGTAAATTTTCTATCAATTGCCGCGGAAAAATGATCGACAAACATGTTTTTTAAAAGACTAGAAGCTGGAAAATCAAGTTTGAATGAAAATGAAGGAAAGCGTTGGGAAATCCTGAGGATAACTGGTGTACAAATTTGTTTCAAGGTCGAACACGTATCAAGGCATTTCTGCTAGCTCAATTATTATTTGTTTTTTGTTTTCGAATACGCTTGTATACGCATATACACATTTCTATACATAGGAAAAAATATATGTATCAATAAATAAATTGTTCTCAGGATATATCGTTGACCCTGGACGCAAGAATGCTCGATCGGGTGCGTCCACGGAGAAGCCAAATATCTCGGAGCTTCAATGTACATTTTTCGTAATAATTTTTTATTTATTTATTTTTTATGTAAAAATACCATTGTGAGAGACTGTAAATTTGATCGATTGTACAGATTGCCGTATTTCGTTGAAAAATGATGTAAATATTGATAATTCGCCAATTTGTCAGTTTAAACATTTTTTTTTTCAATTGAGAAATTAAATACACACTGTGTAAAGACTAGACGCGGAATAAACACATTTTTCGTTGGTTTGTTTTAAAGGAATTGGCCTATCGCGTTATTTTTTTATGAAATTAAAAGAAAAATATGCTCGGCAACGGTCCACTATCTTTTAGCTCGTCGTTTTTTCGTCTCTTTGTTTGTTGTTACAAAACAGCGGGCCACGATCAATCGACGAGGAGATATGAAGCGATAAAAAATGTTTTTTCCCTCGGAAATGGAATTTCCGGCTCTCTTATTCCGCAAATAAAATAATACGAAATATAGATATATATGTATATGAATATTTCTCTTGCTCGCTCTCGCAACAACTCGTAACGATTGGGTTCATTAAAAATCCATGATTAACAAGCGTTACCTAACGATTTAAATGACACAGCTACCAAAAAACGCAATTGAAATAATATCTGGAAGAAGTTGCTTTTCTTTTGCGATCGTTGATTGATTTTTAGCGATTCCTATCGTCACCGAAATAAATCCATAAATATAAAAACAAAAAAATAAACTTTCTTTTTACACTATGCGAATAATTCTCATCGTCTTTGTTAAATGTCTGATCAACAAGAACAAAAAACAGAGTCAATTGTAGAAAATTAATCTCTCGAATTGTCGATATACAGTGGGGAATAAAATCAATCGATTTTCACAAAAATATCCACGTCATTATTCACGAGTTGTAAAATCATTCGTAGCAGCCCGTGCACTTTCGAAACAATAAATGATAGAAAAATTAAAAATACATGATCGAAAGCGTCGACTTAAAAGATCGCGAAGCAAACCCGTTACTGGAAAAAAACAAATCGGGGCCTGGCACTGAATTTGCAAACGTTTCTTCTTTTTCGTTTGATTGTATTATTTACATGGCCTATGGATCGTAAGGGTTCTCACGTTTCAACAGCGTTACTCGTATCGTGTTCCCCGTAAGTGTGTGATTGAGTCAACATTTTGAGGTATTCCTTTCGAGGAGCGTCCGTTTTTTTTTTTTTTTGGACGCATAAACGCGACGCTCCACGAATGATTGTGAATTCGGCTGGATCTGTGCGAAAAGAATGTCATTAACGATGATTTTGTTTCGATAGAGAAAAAAGTTAAAAAATTCGGATTAAATGGATGACGAGAATTAAAAAAAAAGCGAAACTCCGCTGCAAATTGTTACCAAAGTTCAGAGCAACTTTGGTAAAACGCAAGGCAGCAAAGACAATGTCGAAGAAAACGATTTTGTAATGTCAATGTTACGAAAAATTCACTGTGTCACATTTCTCTTAACTTTATCGTAAACATCTTTTTGAAGACTCGTTCGGAGACTCTTTAGTTTTACTCCATTGTGCAGAAATATCTGTTAATTGTAAAATATTCGAGTTGGTGAAAGGAATACCTTAAAATATTGAAATATCACGTTTTGTTCTCTAGTCTCAAAGGAAAACTGATACGATGCTATATTTTTATATAAACATAGAAGGCGTTTCAGTTAAATGGTCAATAATTCAAAGTTGAGGGTTTTCATGGGTCTAGGAGAGGGAAAAAGTGAATTTCGATCGTGATGAATGAAAAGTTATTCCAATTGAATTATTTTACCGGCACGAAAGTATCGTTGAGTTGAACTAATTTTCGGAATCTCGAGATTCATCCAAGCTGCGAAGTGCAAACGTGAATTTTCAGTCGTAAAGGCTGGTTCAGGACTCAAAATTTCGTCCTGACGTTGAGTTTAAATTATCGGCCATTTAACTGGAGATTTTGCATCATGTAAATATCGCGAGTGTCGCGATCGTCACCGGGTTTCTGATTCTTCGATATTCTCGTGTGTCTCTTCGCATAATTATTTCTGTGTAACACTATACATTAAAAAATAAAACTTTGTGGGAGTCCAGCGTGGCACAAAGTGAACTAAAAATTGAGGAAGAAATTAATATATACAGGCGTCTTTTCAGACGTCATCCAAATTAGCGATTTCCCGACTGTCGATTATTTCGAATTCGCTGTCGCTCTCGTCGTCACTGTGACTCGGCAATTTTCTCGATTCCGGCTCAAGATCCGCGTCCTCGTCGGACGATGAGCCCGGCTCGAAATGCTCGCTCTGTATTTTAATCGAATCGACGTCATTCTCTCCGGTGCTCAATTCGAGCTCCGACACATCTAGACCGTCTGTACTGCCGTCCTCGTGAGATGGCATTTTGAGTCCAACGAGCTCGTCCTCGTTCAAAGGATCTGCAAAATAACGGTATTCCATGTTCGTATAACCAAGAATCAGAATCTCGTCCAGATTTTTCTCACGCCAAACAAATCGCATCGAATTTCCAATAAAAAATCAGCAAAATATCTTTTTTTGTTGACAGAAATGAATTTTTTGATAAAAACAGAACGTTTTTGTGTGAATTAATTCCGTCGGCTTTGGAAATATAATTTACCAATTTGTTTCTCCGTTACTGCACCATGAGGAGTGGGAGAATGTTCTCCCGATTCACCCGCCCGTTGCAATACCTCGAGGTTGTCCTCCGTGGCAGCTGGCAAAAATTCTTCTATTTCGTTGTCCCATTCGACCGTATATTCGTGGCACAACTCTGAATGTTTCAAATTCAATTAATAAAGCCTCAAAAAAACATTTGCGCGACGTTTCATTCAGAAATGAGAAAAAAAATGAGAATTTACCTTTCGGAGAAAAAATCTTGCACGGTACTCTCAAAATGAGAGCTGGTCCAATCAGAACTGTCATAAAAATGATGTATGTGAGCAAGACACCGTTGATTGCACTTCCTATAAGCCACAGGACTATGGAAAAGGTGCAGACTGCGGCGCAAAACTGTAATAGAAAAAAAAAATATCAACTTTTCTGAATTTCATTGAGACTTGAATTTTTCGACAATTAAAAAAATACTGCAGGGTCAAAAATTGAAAAATTCGTTTCAAGGATGTTTTTTTTTCCAATGCGAATAACTGAGTGGAGAAAAGTCTTACCAGTCCCGGTTGATTCGTTCGTAACAGCTTCAAAGTCCCAAGACCACATTTGGCTCTACGTACGATCTTCCCGATCCGTTCATCTTTTGGCTGCGGTCTAAAAACATTTTTTAACATGTTAGGAAGGAAATTTTGGATTAAGAAAATGAGGGATAAATTTTTTTATCACTCGGTCTTTGTGCAGCAAACTTCTGCTTAAGAATTTCACTCACACTGTGCTATCTGGGGGTTTGGTGTCTCTCTGAATTTGAGCTTCGAGAGTGCTGTAACCGAGAACCGCGAAAAGCGCAGCACTGCTGGCCGCCGCAAAGCCACGGACCTCCAATACAACAATACCCCTGGAATTTCAAAAACAACTGTTTATTATTCAGAATTTTGTTGTCATTAATCAGATCTTTTCAAATATGCTTTAGACTTCGTATCAATGAAGCTGAAGTTCGCAACGTTGGAATCCAACAAAAAATATTTCTTCTCATCGATGCTTTGTTCAATTTTAAAAATTATCCAAATTTTTCGGGCCGATTAACTTTTTCAGTCGGAAAAATCGATCGTTTTGATGTCGCAATTACATTCTGCATTTAAATAATGAGCTTCGCCATAGAAAAAAAAAGAATTTCGTTGCATTCCAACGATGCAAACTTCAACGTCATTTCGTATCAAATTTTCTGAGACTCCATTTTTTTCACTCATTTCCGGAAGAGAAAAAAATCCTGACGGTCATCAACTCGCGACGAAGGTCAATCCAGGAATACTAATTAATGCTCGAAATTAATGGACATTCAAGTTTATAACTTTTTACTAATTAGACACTGATTTAAATACGATAAATTGTTGTCCAATGACGAGAAAAAGGAATTCGTATTTCTTTCATCGTGGATAATATTGCGCATTCTTGCAACATAGGAAATAGCAAAATGGCACGTTGGACATATTTACGTAGCTGTTCCGAGAGAAACGTGTGAGACATAACATTGCGATGACTGAAGTGTTCGCATCATTTTTAACTCGATTCCAACCGGTGTGATAAGATTTATCGTAAATATATTTTCATTCCACGGAATAAAATCGACCGATGGCTGAATTTCGGGAAAAATTCTGCAGAATCAGGATTATCAAAAATTTATTTCTGTTTTACGAAAACTCACAATCTGTAGAGTGAAAATAGCCAGAAAATTTTCCAAGTTTTTCAATATTGATGAAATTTCAGAGAAAATTATTTAGTTTTTATTTTTTTAATACGGCAAGTTTTCCAACATTTTTGTTGTTGTCGTAACGAATGTGTAAATTCATCGATGAATAACTTGTTCGTTGGGAAGACAAAGCAGCAAAAAAGACGGAAAGTCGACTCAGAATTATTTTATTATTGACTTGCATTCTTCACCGCAGCAACTGGTCGTGAGACTGTGTTTGTTTTCGTGTCTCCGTTTTCTGCGACGTACGATGCGATAAAAACGTAGACATTTCGATAGACTGACGAAAATCTATTCCAAAGTGGCGTCATTGTTGATTTCTTTATGGAAGAAAACTTGAGGTGATTTTCACACTCAGCAAACGAAATTTTCACATTAGTTTCACATCGATCAACTAATAAATCGAATTGAATATGCAATTGCGTGCTCGTGTCATGGAAAAATATTAATAACCATCGATTCACGAAAACATCGACAGAAAAATGAAAATTTTAACAAAGTCACATTTCCTTTGGGTTTATTTTGAAAATTGACAATTTTTTTCAACAGATTTCTATGCAACAGGTCTCGAGCGATTCTCGACGAATTTACGGGCTGCATTATTGCTACCGAATCGATCTGTTCACTCTGCGGCAGCTAATTGCTCGATTATTAGGGAAAACGAAATTTCACGAAAGAATTTCCTCTGCATCGTGTTTATTTTGAAGGTATCGAGTGCAAATTCGTCCGGTCTACGGCGCTTTCGTTGAGGGTGCGATAAAAAGGGTGACAAAAAGAGGACAAAGCTCCGGAATGATGAGTCATTGTAAAATGAATTTTTTGGCAAGCTTTTTAGCGCCTTGGCCCGTCCACGCTCACGATTGTCGCGACTGTTTTGTTTGTATTTTTTTGCTGAAACACCGAAGTGAAGGATTGGTGGATCGAGGTCTATGCGTATATAAGCGAAACAGCCTGTGTGACAAGTTATCACAATAGAGTTGTCACGTTGACGCAAATCGATGTCAATGCACATGCGACCAGGAGGGAAAGAAAAAGAATATTTATCGCGACTGCTAATGTGTAGCAAAGCGATTTATATCGAGAGACGTATAAATGATTGTTGAGCGTAAATAAAACGTCCGTGGACGATTTAGCCTCGATATACATTCTTCTTCGGTATTCGTCGAGGGTTAGGGGCGCGAAAAAATCGACAAGGACTAACAATTCGGGTTCTCCCCACTGCCAATTCGTTTTTTTGCCTGGTAAACACGTTGAGGCAGCGCTTGGTCCGAATCGCGGACGAGCGTGATTCAAAAAATCTTTTTTCGATCTTTTGTCCCAATTTTGATCCCAAACTCAAAAACTTTCTCGAATCACGAATTCGCGTCAGATATTCGGCGAGTTTTTTTCGACATAAATCGTCTCTAATTTGTCGCATTTTCATAATTATCAAATCAATCATCTCGTCACTCTTAATTTTTTCGTAAATTCTTTTTTTACGCACTTCATACGAATTTTAGTCTCTGGTGACGGAAAAGAGGGGATTTCGTTGCATCGCAACGATGCAACCTGCAACGTCATGGATTTCTTGAATCGCTGACGAAATTTCGCCCTTGGAGAGCAGAAATTTAGGGCTATATCTATATCAGCTAATCGAGAAAATTTCAGTGGGTCATTTGACCTTGAAACTCGCGTGAATTCGAAAAATCATCAGCCTCGGACTGGAAGGAGCTATACTTAGTTCGAAATATATGAATAGTTAGTTTTTCACTCGGCAGCAGGCAAAGTTTTCGAACGCGCGGTCGTATATGAAACAAATAATTTCAAGTTTTTATTTAACGGGAAACGCTAAAAATATGTCGAAAAAAATGAAGCGTTGAATTGGAACGTGAAAATAAGAAGAAAATGTTTAATTAATTGAAGATGAATCAAAAAATTCTCATTCACATTGCCAACAATTTTTTAAGATCGTGCCAAAGGTTGTTTTTTTTTTTTTTCGAATTCAAATTTAGCACTAGTTCGACTTTCAGTAACCCCGTGAGGAGTCACGTGACAGTTAATCAAAATAACCTCGTTGAGAACGAGTTTCGAAAATTCAATGGACCGATAAAATATTGACGAAACTGTTGAATTAATGAATGGGAGACAATGCGATACGCCTCGCGCGAGAGACTCGCTAACAAAGTCTCGTATTTACCAAACTGACGAGCCTATACGAATGACCTTGAGAAGGTACACGTGCCGATTTAAATGAAATTTTCAACCTGCTGTTATATCCGAGGCGAAACTTTCACGATGGAATCGTTGGGTTTCGATCGAAGAAACACTGCGGAATGAATCATCGCGAGAACGCGACGTTTTATCGGTTTGACTAAATCTTTTTTAAAGATCGAGTGCTTTTAAGGTCAGTTGCGATTTGAACTTGAAAAAAATGGTGGAGTGTATGGAAGGCGGGTAAACACGCTCGTAAAGTCAATATATTTGTGTGTGCGTGTAGCAAAATCGTATTCGGGCTTCAGGTGTGTATTTTATGTGTGTGTGTGTGTGTGTCTATATATTTTCATGTGGAGTGACGATATAGATCGATGTATCTGAGCGAAAGAGGAAAAGGGGGTTACGCAGTTGGCGAAGCGTAGGAAAAAAACATAGTACGTTTGGTAAAATAGATGAGTCGTCGACTTACCAGAAAATGATATGAAAAACAATGAGAACGGAAATACTGTTGACAGTATTATCCCAAAGTAGTAGACTCTCGAGTACACTAAAAATTCTGGTTGAAGCTTGAAAATCACATTCGGAAACAAGAGGACGAGATGTTGTTCCCTTAGCGGGAGTGTTTGCTACGTCGTCGTGTTCATCGTCGTCGTCGTCGTACGATGACGAAGGTTTAACCGATATTCGCCGTTGGAGCTCGTCCTCGTTGTAACGACGTAAATAATGCACGAGTTTCGATAGTTTATCCATCGTTACGGAAAGGAAGGGAAAAAAAAACAACAAAAAAAACGTGAAATTCGCCGGTTTTTTTTATTAAGACGTGCTAAAATTCCTCGTCACTTTGCATTATAACGAAGCTCGATGACTTACGACCAATGTTTTTTTCTTGTCGCGCTATATAACGACACTCGCGCGCGCGGTGATATGCACGATACGAGAAGTTTAAGAGAACAAGGAAAAATAATAATGTGCGCGATCTCTTCCTGCGGGAGTCTCGCTCCAACACACAAACACACACGCTCTCGGCGCACAACGCGAAATAATACACGCACACCGACTCACTAACACCCCCTTTTTATTTCTTTGTGTTTTTTGTCTCTAGCGCTCTTCTCGAGTTTCCTCACAAACGTGTTTAATTTCGTCCGCGCATGTACACACACAGACACTTGGACACATAGACGAATTTCCTCTCGTCGAGAACTAACACTTTTCCTTTTAACGTCTTTGCTCCGTTTTCGTTGTATATATTTTCGTAAACTCTCCCTTGCCTGCCGCTTTTCTCCTGTCTTTTCGCTCTTTTGTTTTCGTCTATATGCCCCGAGGGTTTTTTTCGCCTGATTTTTCCGTATCACTGACGTAGTCTCATGCGATTCCACGTGACAATAATCGACGACAACGAAGCTTGCTGTCGACGGAGAGCGACTCTTCCGTAAACTGCGTAAATCGTATATTATTCACTCCAATGGCTCAGGAAAATTGCGATGTTTTTCACTGCGCCGCAGCGGTATTGGGAACCATGTGGTTCACTCAAACCCCCACCACTGTCAAAAAATACACAGCGGTCTCGAATATCCCTGCCATCCCTTCTCTCTCTCCCTCTTTCTCTTCCTTTCGCGCTTCTCTCTTTCTCTCTCACTTCCCCGTCCCTCTCTTGCCATTTGCCCTCCCACTATCCCTCTAGCGGCGACTCCGAACTCGTCGACAACCAGCTGGCCGCTCGCTGTACGTGTTTTTCTCCCTCCGTGTCATTCTTTCTCTTTCACTTACAAAGATTGTCCTGAATACAGTAAAAAATCCGTTAATACGAACTCAATTATTGTCCGTTTTTTTTAACCCGCGCCACACACTACTTGTCCATATTCCCGATAGATTGCGGCGTCACTTGCCCCCACTTTTCTCCAATATAGGTTAATGTCTTTCTCGTTTTACATTGAACTCGCGTGCAGAAACTTGCATATGTATATTTTGTTGGTCGCCAAATCCTTTATGTTGAAAATAACTTGGACGGATTTACCAGCATGTGATTCGACATTTTTCGATCCAAATATTCGCACCGGTGCTAAAAAAACTATTCCGCCATGTTTTTTTCTTCTCGCTCGAGTGTCAGATCGCCTCTTTTCTCAAGGTCATGGGAAAATTCGATTGGGACGCCAAAATAAAATCCAAAAAATATCGTAATTCGTTCTAATGAATTTCGCAATTACTCCAGTAAATGTTTCGGCGTTTCGTCATTTCAATGAGGGAGTTTTGACTGTATGCAAATGGCTCGAACGTCGCACAACTATCGTTCATTCAGCCAAGCGTTCGATACGCGTCTGTTATGTCGTCGATAAGGAATTTTCAGTGACGATAAAAGTTCATTGTCAATGAAAGCTACAGATATATTATCAAAGCTTTCGTTTCATACACGAATAAAATGCGATGCTCGAGCCAAATACATTTTTTTCCATCTCTTTCTTATTCTCGAATAGGGTTTTCGATCGGGCGAGTTCTAGGAACTCCCAATACTGAAATAGAGTGGCAGAGTTTATGTGAAACGATCATTCGCTCTCGTGAGATGTTTTCCTTTCCATTCGTTGCGACCAACGTTCGCGTTTGACCTTTTTTGCAACCCGGAGTGTTTCGTGAGTTTGCGAAATCGCCCGTCGTAGAAAAATGTTGGCAATTATATTTCATGAAATTTGACTGAAAATAAAAACGTCCGCAAGAAAAGTTTTTTCTCCCAAAAGTTCGGAAAAAATTTTCATGCTCGATAACTTTGCTTCGATAGGAACGAAATTAAAACTATGAGCATTAAAATGAGGCACAAACAGCTGATGATGATTCCTGAAACTGGTCGTGCCCATAAATGGTTCTCAGCGTCTTTCAATTCGATAAAAGTCGTTATAGACGGGATCGGCTCATTACAAAATATGGTGTGTCCTTTCACTTTACATTGACCTCGTTTGGCGCCTCGAGCGAAAAAAGAGAGAGACGAAGACTGAGAGCAGGCACAAAGCAGTTTGAGTTAAGCAGCAGCTCGTTGCCTGTATCGAGATCGAGCTGCTGATAAGAGTTCGGCTCGGTAGGAAGATGAAGAACGAGTAAATTTTCCAACTGTTACAATATCTTTACTTTTACATCATCTTACATGAATAAAGTTGTATTTTTAAATATATTTTTAACAATATAAATGAGTTCATTCAGTCATGTCCGTAAAATCACTCGCACCCATCGTAAAAATCAGAAATTTATAAGAAAAAAAGCAACTCGAAATAAAAATATGTAAAAATTCGTTTTTGGAGGACGATTGATAAAAAAAATCGATTTATCGATCATTTGAAAAGTCTTGTGTAAAGCAGATAAAAAAATTTGGCTGTGCTTGTCGCAAAATGCAGCCGGTCATTAACGAAAAATAATGATGCTTTCGATATTATTGTAAATTGTTTCAAAACTTTCTATTTATACAGCAATTCGATCAATAAATAATATGTATTGTTGTATTTATATATTTATATAATATATATGTTGGCCGATCATTAATGACATTTTTTCACCACGTGCTCGACGATTCACACATACACGTATATTCGTTTCGCACGCTATTGTGTGCGCATGTATTTGTATGTATTTTTAGGATCACTGAAACTTTGTTGACCCAATATTTCGATCGAAACATTCCTCGCGAGATTTCAACGCTTCTCGATACATGCGATACCAATGTCTAGGTCAAGGTTGTCGCAGAGATACATCAGACTGCCAATTCGCACGTGATAAATGCTACAATCTTGTGCCCTTTGCTTCTTATCCAACGGACATTTTAATTAAATCATTTTCTCTTGGTCACACTTACAAGTTCGCTCTGTCACATTCTCTCGTTTACTTTCTTTCTACTTGAGATTAATTGATTTTAAAAAAAAACGATGTCGTCATACTCGATCAAATTCGATCATAGAAAGATCGATGAATCGGAATTCGTCATGATTCTTTTTCGTGGAACGATTTTTCTAAAAGCTCGACAATCGCGCCGTCATTTTTCTCCAATATTGGAACAATTTCCAACTTCCGGTTAGTCGTTTTTCTACCAGTTCGTTTTATTCTCATTCCCATTGCCTGGAAGCTCGAAATACTTTGAGATCAAATCGTCCCAACTCTTTAAAAATCAATCAATGTTTTTCCGAAGAAATACTCAAAAATGGAAGATTTCAATTCAAATTGCACAGATACCTTAATTATGATGCATGACGAGATACTGTATTCGAGAACGAAAGAATAAATACATTCACGAAATGTATTGCGGTATGGATAAGAAAAAAAATGCGGAGTGACGTTGCTTTCCTCAATCGCGCACTCTCGAAATCTAATGACTCTGAAGTTTGCAACTTTGAGATTCAACGAAAACAATTAATGATTTATTGAATGTTTTTTGGCTATTTCCCGTCTCGATTGAGTTTTCGGGGCTCAAGAGACGACCGTTTTCTTGTCCGAACGAAATATCGAATTATAATTATGAGCGTCGCTGAAGAAAACACCGAATTTCGTTGCATTCCAACGATGCAAACTTCAACAACATGAAATCTTGAAATAAACGTGAAAATCATGGTTTTTATATTTTTTGCAAAAAGAAAAAAGTTCTCGAGTCACGTTCACATCCAAGGAGACGTGAAAAAGGCACTTTAGCAAAAAATCACTTGAAAACTCGAATCGAATAGGCACTAATACGTTTTTTTTTCCTTTCTTTTTCATATGATTAATTAAGTTACTAATTAAGTGAATAACGATGAATTAAATGGTATATAATAGTAGCAAAACGATATCTGACAGAGATATCCTCGTTCAATCTCGTTCGTCTCGTCCTTATACAAGTTTGCGTTGTCACTGAGACGTTCGACTAAAATTTCTAAGTATTATGGCAGTATTACCTTGTGGTAAACTTAACGGTTTAATTATATTAGTTGTTATTCGCTCCGCTGATTTTTCGTACCTCTTTCTTCTGTTTAAATAGCCTATAGAATTTATTTTCCCCTCCGTTTTCTCTTCGATGAAACGACGAGCGTTTCTGCTGCTGCACGAATGACATTAACTCGGTACTTTGTCGGAGTACGCTCCGGCCAACTTGTTCGTTTGTTTTTTCGCAAAGCGACTTATTCCTTTTATGGATTTCCTGAGGCGGAAACTTTTTTTGTTCAGCTTATTCGTTTACTTTCCGGCGTACGTTGGATTTTTGAACGTCGACGTCGCCTGCTTGTAAATTGGATTCTCGCCCTGCAATCGAACGAACGAAAAACTCAACAATCTGCAAATTATCTTGAAAAAAACTGCGAAAAGTCACTGAAAAATTGGAAAATTCATCTTTACCGTGTCCCATTTTGCCATCATTCGCTCCCTCTCGAATCGGGCGAATTCCCTTCTATCGTGAATCGTCATGGCAGCTTTCCACATGAGAAGCAAGATAAGCCCGACGATAACGACTGCAGCGATGACTCCGAGCACAATTCCAAGGAAAAATACTTCGTGTGGACAATCTCGCTGAGTCTGGGCTCGTACTTGGAGACAATTCGTTTCGTCGTAATAATATACGTATTGATAAGTACAATCGTCGTCGTCGGTCCACATGCAAGGAACCTCGTCCTTATCGACATCGACTGTCACCACGGGAACAGCTTCCGGCACAAATTCTTTGCAGTTTTTCGCGCACTCTTCCTCAGTGTAATTACCAACTTTGTACATTTGACACTGAACGCAGGGTCGCAATTCTTCGCATCTGCTCGGACAGGACGGACATTTGTTGCAATATCGTCCCGAATAACGAATGTCGTTCGTCTCGTGGCATTTACATTCGCCACATTCGCAATCTCCCTGTTAAAACACACAGACTCGAAGGTCAGCTCCATTTTTCTTAATATTTAATATAAAAATTATCAAATTATTGAATTAATGCGAATATTTCGGGATAATTTAGGTCTGAATCGTTTTTCAATATTTATCGCTATCCTGAATATTGTCAAGTGAATTTTGTTCAGGAAAAATGAATTTTGAATAATTTCTGAAGCCAGGATAATCGTAAAAATTCGTTGATTTCATGTTTTTAAGGTTTTCTTATTGATTTTTGTTCGGAAACTTACGTGACCGGAGCACAAGACGCCGTTAGTCGTTCCTGGTGCTATACAAGTGTCCGTAGAAGTTGGACAATGACAATCAGACTCTTTCCAGCCGGCGTTACAAACGCAACGTCCGCATTCGCAAGTGCCGTGATTTGCGCACATCAGGCCTTGGTATCGCTCGCACGAAAAGTTGTCGCATTCGCAAAACTGTCCCGATATCGTCTGGAAATTCGAACGAGGGTTTAAAATTTTAGTGGACTCGAAAAATTGCAGAGTAATCGTTCTCGTTAAAGTTTACAAGGGGGAGAAAAATGCTGGAGACTTTTCGTAGATTCTGAAAATTTGTGCAACTCGATGGAAAAGATTTTTTTTTCTTTACAAGAAGAAAATTAAAAAATAGAGGAATTTATGAAATCGTTCTCACTTCCTCGGGGTTTTCTCGCTCGGTACACTCGCACTGACCGCAAGTGCACGTGCCGCGTCCAGAACAATCGACGAGAGATTCGTTGGTGGGTTTGCAAGAAGTGTCAAAATAGTTTTTATCGATGCCCGAAGCGTCAGGATGCGAGCTGCATTCGCATCTTTTGCCGAAGGCACGTTCGTTGCAGTCGCAAACTCCACATTTGAGAGTGCCGGCGCCGCTGCATTCGGGAGAATTTTCTTCGTACATCGGCCCACTGTGCTCGCATTCGCAATCGCAGAGCATCTCGAGATTGACCTTCAGAGTTTCGCTCACTCCGACCTGGAAATGGTAACAAGTAGAGAAACGGAGGAAAAAAACCCAAAAACGAAAAACTAAATGGTTTTTTTTTTAAATTTTGTCAACAATTGCGAAAAGCTTGACTTACCGGATAAATTTCGAAAGTTTGTTTCCATTCGGATCGATTTTTTGGACAGCTCGTGACCTCAATTTCCGCGATGAATTCGACTTTGGTACCGACTTTGAGTCCGTCGCATTTGGAAGTTTCGACCGGTGGTCCGCCGCCGAGACAGCTCGAGAGATAACGAACTTTGATGGAGCTGCTCGCAGTGTCTTTCATCTCGACCGAGCTCGATATTTTGTCGTACTGTTCGCGAATAAGTTCGACAACGTTGCTCGAATCGTTGGCGAGAATGCCAGCGAAAGAGCCTTCGACGTGTTTGGACAATCGTTTGTAAATGCTGATTTGTTCGTCGGTCACGGCCCAGATAATGTTGATGGCGTTCTTTTTGACGGCCAAATTGATCTGCGAAATGCTCGGGTAATCCTGAAGAGACGAGTGCGTGTAAAGGCCGGTATTATCGAGATGGCAAAGTCCATCGTTCGGTCGAATAATTCCCCCGAGTTTTCCGTCGCCGGCGTAATGGAAACCCGCGTCGGTCGAGAAGACCAAAAGTCTCCGAGCTTTTTCGCGCCACCCGATATTGTTCCGGCACACTATCGCTTGCATGATGGCGTCGAAACCTCCTTCGGGAGCGTCCAGGTTGCCTGATACCGGGGCGGCTCTTACGAGACTCTGCGTCATAAAAAAATCAATATAAATTCCAACTTTTCAGGCTGCCACTTTATCATCGAGAAATCTTTGACTCACCGCGAACTGGCTCGTGTCCGTGGACAGTTTCATTACGTGCTTGTATCCATAAGGTGGTGCGCAACCCGTGCAAGGCTCGAGGAGACTACGAGAAACGAAAGAAACCAACTTTCATTCCATTTCTCCACATATATTCATATTTTTTATGCCTTCCACTCAATTCTCTCGAAAACGAGACACTGGAGTACTCTATTGTACGTGGAAAACGTAGACAATTATTGAGAGGATGCAGCAGTCGCTTCTCGCTATGTGAGTGCGAGAGCGATAGTTGCAATTTTCGAAATTGCATATTTTCGATACGGTTTGACCAATTAAAAAAAGCCCCTGTCAGCGCCTTTTTCTGATTAGTCAAACGAGAGCGGAGAATTTTCATTTCGGAAATTCGAGGTGACTGCTGCATCCTCTTAGGAGATGAAACTAAAAATTACATTGAAAATTGGGAAAAAGAAACTTTAGATAACGGGGACATAAGGGAAAAACTGATAAAAACACTAAAAGGAGAAGTTGAAAGTAAACTATGCGAATTCTATAGAGAAATAGAGGAAATATGCAGGGAAGGAAAAGTAGTTGCAATGGCAAATTCAATGAAGAATGTAAATGCGTAAAAAAAATGTATGTAATCAATGTAAAAATCTTTTTATAAAGAACTAAAAAAGTTATACAAATAAAAACTCTTACGACAACTACACGTAATTCTCTTTCTCTCTCTCTCTCATTCTCCAGACACTCGATTAAAATGTGGCGAAATGTACTCACGCTTGTGGCATCGTATTGACGTAGGGCATGACGACTTTGTCAACGAAACTGCCGAAACCTAAGCGGAAATTGCTCGTTATTTTGCTCATGCTCTCAACGAGAAGTTGCCCGAGATCGGAAAGTTTTTGCTTGTCTTCCAACATGGATTTACTCAGGTCCATAAGGTAATAAAGATCCACGGGATAATCTTCGGCTTGGGAATAAGCGAACGACATGCGATACGCCTCGTCTGGGTAAAAGATGCAAAAAAACATTACAACAATGGAAACAAGAATTTTAGACTCGGAACAAAAAGTTACTGAATTATCGTGACTCACTTATTCGCAGTTTCAAATCGACTTCCTGCGGCCACATTTGAACCGCTTCCTGACCACTGGAGTAACCTCCGCTGCTGCTGGAGCTGCTGGAGCTGCTAGAGCTGCTGGAGCTGCTCGAGCTGCTAGAATTCGTGGAAGACCACCAATCCCCCGTGGCTTCCGAGATGCCGCCTCCCGACATGAAGTAGCCGCCGCCTTTCGTCAAATTACGATGTCGCACCATGCTGAATCGATTGTCCGGATCCCACGTGTATTTTTCGGGACACGTAGCATAAATTTTCGTATTTACGTTGGGAAGGAAGCACCGTTTCTCAGGGAATTTCTATGGACATGGAAAACCCCCTGTTAATCAGTGAAAATTCCTAACGAAGCGTAAAAAAGTGTGTGAATCATGGAAACTTACGGGAGCCGCGCACCAAGCGCAGTGCGGCGTTTGAATGCAGTCGTGGCAGGTTTGCTTGCTGATGCAGGGATTCATTCCCGTCAATCTTTCGGGAGGAGGATAATTTGACTTGACGCCAATGGTGCACGCCACGATCACTAGGATCGCGGCCCATCTTAAGCTGCCCAACATTTCTGTTCAAAAGAAAAAAACGTTTCGTTTTTGTCTGCCAAATTGCTAAATTTATTTTTGTGGTTTTCTACCGGAATTTCAACGTTTTTTATTATCTGTCAGCGCCAAAATGGAATTTTGACACGAGGATTGAGATTTTCGCGAAATTGTGGATGAAAATTCGATTCCTTGTTTGGTCGACGGATTGAATAAGTATATGGGTTTTGAGTCGGAAAGTATAAAGATGTTCAAGGACGTTAGTCATTTGGACCATATTCGCTTGATGCATCGAGTTATTCTTGAGCCGATGAGTCAGTTTTCTTAGCAAACTCGATTTCTTGCATGCTCCGTACCTTTTTTCCCATTCGGGGGAATTATCATTGCAGGACAACTATCAGGGACTTTGAGTAAACAGTACGCGTTTGTATGACAACAAAGGACAGAGAAGATGAGATAAAAAGTGAATTTGCAACTAGAACACGCGAGAAAAAATACTTGGCGCGCTCTACTTGCGTATGTATATAGATGTATGTGCGTGTATAAATATATAGCTCTTGAGATACGAAAATAGCGATGAGACTGTTGCGGGAGCGGAAAAGAATATTTCCTCAGGATATTATATTGTGTGTTGCGTGAAAAGCGAAGTTTAGGTGCGGTCGAAACCAGATCTCCCACGCTTCGTTCCCAATAAAATACGCGGCGTTGCTCAATTTTCCATTCAACTGGTCAATGACGCTTTTCCGAAGTATTCAACGTTTGGACGAAAAGAAAATGTCATGCCATCGTATTTCGCGCTTTAGTTTCATTTTAAATAATCGGGAGAAAGTTATGGAAGTTTTTTTTTAATAACGTACTATTAAAAAAATTTTAGACCGCGTCCGGACGTCCGAAACGAGATGTCGTCACTCTTATATTTACAACGGTATCATCACCAGTCGCACTCGTACCCGAAACTCCGTCTATATTTAAAGCCGCAATAAACACCGCAGACCCTCACACGCGTCAATTCGATTTACCAAAAAATAAAAACAAATTTGTTTTTCTTACTTCGATTATTATATCTTGATTGTTTTTGTCACGTTCACTTCTCAACACTCCCGTTGCATTACAATCTTCCGTTGAATGTTTTTTCGTCAGCTCCCTGGATCACCATAAAAGGCAACCCCACAATTCAGTCGGAGGAACTCACTTCCTAATAAACTACCAGCACGGCGCTCTCCAAACTCCAAACGACACTCGGAGCCAGATTGTACCCGTTCTTTTGTCACTGCGATTTTGCCCCCCCGCGGATAATCGGCGAACTGACGTTTTCTCACCAATTCCCTAGTTCTTGCATGGGGAAAAGTTGGCGATGTTTTATCCCGAGCTTAGAGGGCGTGCAAACCCGCGGCAAGTTTAAAACGAACCTTTCAAATGAGTGTATTCGTTGAACGAATCCAGGATGTTGACCGGTCGGCGAAAATAATTTTGTAACTTGAAAATCATAAAGACTCGAAGTTTTGGCGGAATGTTTGATAAATTTGCAGTTACGAGCTTACATTTTTACTGGTCGTGCTACCATAGGATCATGTGAGAAAAATTATCTTTCCCACTCAACACCCTAACTATAAATATGAGGCCGTCGTTACGTCACAAAAATTATACCGTCGTCCAGGAGGGCGCCACTGACTGAACTGCGCCACATCCGAATCACACACTGATTAACACACGCAAGCATACAAGCAACGAAAGCACGCTGGGAAATAAACGATAAAAAAAAACTCGCGTGTGTACAAAGCTGGGAAGACACACACACGTAAATTAGCACGTAACTGGTGTGGTATCAGTGTTTCTTGTTTTTTCAACTTGGTTCTTCTCCATTGCGTCGCAGCGTCGCTGTTCAATCTGTGACGATCTGCCGACCAAGACATACGCATCCGTTAATCCATATTGTTGGAAAGCTCAAAAGTTCGATTCAAAGAACAATTATAGACTCGAAACGCCATTGTTTTCAACTTAATAAGTAACAATGTCGAGTCCCGATGAGTGTAAACTTAAAGGAGGCCACCCACCGGCGGGTAAGTGTCATTTTCGCATCCTCGCTAATGATTCAAAGTTTCGAAACGTGTCCAGCAGTTAAATGTGCGACGTAGCACGCATTTAATCGCACACGAAGCAAAAACGATAATTACAGATCGTTCCATATACATATTTCCAAATATTTCGAGCACATAATCGAACGTTTTCTCGACGAATAAATTTTGAATTTCCAAAAGAACAATCAGGAGTTTTTTTTTCAATTTTATCAGAATCTCTGTCTCCTGTGACGATGTTTTTTTTTTTCTATACCTCGCACGCCTCGATTTTCGAGAGTGTTTCGATCTTCGCTCAAATTCCTTCATTTTGCACGATAATCCAAAGATTTTTCGACTATGAAACGTCGAAATGGAATTACACAAAATTTTCAATTCTGCTTTGTCCCCTGCACCAGTATTTTGCTAATAATGTTGCAAAATTTTTCCAGTCAAAGCTGGTGGCATGAGGATTACCCAGCACAAAAGTCCCAAGGAGGAAAAGGAAGTCAAGGTCGACAAAGATGCCGAGGAGAGCAAACCCGTTGTCAAGTAATAAAAACAAAATTTGAACCAAGTCAATTTTTTTATCCATTAGCTGTTTGTACTTTTTTCTCTGATTTATTTTCAAACTTTTAATTATTGCAACAAGATTTTCTTATGCCAGAGTCTGATCATTGGACACGTTTCTGTTTTTCATTCAAAAAAATATGACAACGATTTGGCTATGTCATTGCTGAGAATTTTGGGATCTATGAACTTTATTCATGACCTTGAAAAATGCAAATTATCCGTTTCTTTGTGTCACTTTGAAAAATCCAAAAAATCGAAAACAGAAATATTACAAATTTGAATTTTCAGGTTTTTAATTGAAATTTTCTCCCATTCAACAATCCTCAGAAGGATTGAGTGGAGAATTAAAAACGAATTTTCGTATTACACAAAGTTTTGCTAAAAATTGCAATTTTACAGAGTTTTCGAATGATTTTTATGAGTATGATGGAAAATTGTTTACAGCCCGCCAAAAACAATGTTGATCAGCGGTGCAATTGCGAAAGGAAACGCTGATTTCCCACCGGAGGCTGTGCAGCATTTCCACGAGAAGCCGGCGCCGACTCACGACGCGCGTCCAGCTCATTGTTCTCGTCCGATCGTAATCCAACAGCCAAGAAAGTAAACTGAGACAAATCCGATTACGGGCGACGAAGGGAGGCTGGAGAAGTGCGGGAGGGGAAGGAGAATCGAGCGCGGGTCGTCGACGAGAAGAGGGTGTGGAGAAGAAATTTCTAATGTAAATAAGAAATTATCGATTTACGAGAGTAATTTCCAATTCCTATGGGAAGGAAAATGAAAGTTTATAAAAAAAAAAGGAAATGTGTAAAAATAGATTCCGAATAGCATTTCAAAGATGAGATTCGAGATAAAACGAGCATGTTTTTTCGGTAGAAAAACGTCTTTCGGGATCGTCCCGAAATAAGCATTTATTCTTAATAATTTCCACATTTTGTTACGGTGTTAAAACTGTGCAATTTTTTCCATATATGCTTAAGAAACATTCGAATATTATTGTCTTGATTTTTAAAATCGAGATACACTTGATCAAATAAATACAAAGAAATATTTCGTTTTGAATCTGGTTGCGGGTGAAAGTTGAATTTGTCCATGGTCGAGCTGCGTGTAACTAGAGTTTGTAACTCTCACACGCGTGCAAAACTACCTTATCCATTTGTATGGTAGAGCGGAACACGAAATAAACAAATTTTGGGATAATTCGTTTGATTTTACCCTCGACGTGTATAAAGTTGAAAATTTTTATCTTTTTCGTAACTATAAGACCAGAATTTCCAAGTCGTTGCTGGTTAATCGTGATTTTATTCGTTCTGATCGATTTATCGTTGAATTAACTGTCCGGCAGGTAAAAAAGTGTAAAAATCGTATCGCGCGACCAAGGAAAAAGAACGGCGGCTGGCGTGGGTGGTGGTGGTGAACGAGGGACGACACTCGTGGCTCGGTAACCTTGGAGACCGGGAATGTATACTTTATAAACACAACCGCATCGATGTGTCAAAAACGTTTTTTTTTTAGTCCAACTTGTTTCATTCTTTCTACTCGTGTTCGTGGACCGGAAGTGTGGCGCCTTGGCCGGTTGATCACGAGTTTTATAAACAAAGCGTGTAAAAAGGATGAATTGAGTGACTGAATGTTGTTTGGTATCTCGTCGGAAGCGACGATGTGTTTAGAGGAATGTGAACGTGTTTGACAAGAAGAAAAAGGAGATTGAGCCGTCAAGCCGAGAGAGCGAGCGTGACACGAGCGCGTAATAATCGCTCGATTGAGATAAATTTTTCGTAGACACGTTGCACAAATAAAAAAAAACACAAACGCTCAAATACAACGAATAAAAAAGGGTAATTCGGTGAGCCTGAGTCGTCGGACTCCCGCGGACGAAATTTGCCGGCTGCGTGTATATTGAGAATCTGACGGAAAAAGAGGGACCCATAGGCGCGCGGGCAAAATGTCTGGAAAAAGTGGCAAAGAAAAAGTGGCAGAGATTGACAATCATGTCACCGAGAAATACAATATCGTCCGACGACTTGGCAAAGGGGTAAATAATCGAATTTTTTTCATTTTCATACTTTTGCATACGAGACTTTGTTATTTTTTCATTTATAATATTATTCAACGCGAGCTAATAACTTCGAGTTCAATGCCCTCGGAGAAACACACGTGTCGGTATCAGCTCATTTGCATATACCTGTATATACTCAGCAGATTGCTCATGGTTACAAAAAACGAGAATCAATTTTTTGTTGCCTTGAAATGTTAAACTTGCAGGTAACGCATTTACGCACGTTTTCATACACATGTGCATTCGTGTGCTGTGTCTACTTAGTGATATAGATAAAACAACCTCGTACCACTGACTCACTGCTTTTTATGGATCGTCTGCAATTTCTATGAATTGTACACTTGTACATTATCAAAACGACGTAGCACGTCGTGATAAGATATTTTTATTTTCCATCCAAACTTATAAATTCCGAAATTATTTCGTCGTTCCTGCAACATTTTTTCTCATTTATCGATATTATAGTCTCGCGATATTTACATTGTTAAAGTTTTCCGAGTAACGACGCTCTGATGTAAAGTTTAGATTGTCATAAATTTATGAGCCTGAAGTTTCGATCGTTGAAATGCAACGAAATTCTGTTTTTTCTTGAGCAGAGCTCATCATTATTATTCAATATTTGCTCCGGCCAATGAAACGATTCTCTCTTGCGACCAAAAAACTCAATCGACACGAAAAATTGCCGTCAAAATTCAATAAATAATAGAAAAAATGTTTCTCGTTAAATCTCAACGTTGCAAACTTCAGAGTCATATGAATTTGTGGCTGCAATGACGAAATTAAATCGATCAGCAACGAGGGCTTTTATTATTTTTATTGTATTCTGGTCTCTAGCACTGAAACTTGATCGAATTTATAATTCATGATCAAGAGACGCGGCAGCGGCTCGACGCCAAGTTTAAAAGAAAAGCGCGAGCCGGCCGGACTCTTGTATACTCGAAAATATTGAAATATGACTTGCACTTTGGTTGAACAGGCTTATGGCATAGTATGGAAGGCCGTTGACAGAAGATCGAAGGAAACGGTTGCAGTGAAAAAGATCTTCGATGCTTTTAGGAATCAGACGGATGCTCAACGTACATTTCGCGAAATAATGTTCCTACTTTCGTTTGCGAATCACGAAAATATAATACAGCTCATAGGTTTGCACAAGGCGAACAACAATCAAGATATTTATCTTGTTTTTGAATACATGGGTGAGGAAAATAAAAATTAACGATTTTAATGGTTGATTATACGTAAAAGGATATTATTGACTTTGACATTTTTGCAGATACGGATTTGCACAATGTAATTAAAAGGGGAAATATCCTTAAGGACATTCACAAAGTGTTCATCATGTATCAATTGTTCAAGGCAACAAAGTACATACATTCGGGAAATGTCATACACAGAGACCTCAAGGTTCGTTTCTAGCTTTCGTAACTTATTAGGGTTGGATTCAGATTCCTGATCCGTGCCCTTGATCAAATAAATATGTAAATACTCGCCGACAATCCTTCGCAACTTCTGACTCTGCGGACTTTTTTTATCCATGCCTTTCAGCCCTCGAATATACTGTTGAATACACAGTGCCATTGCAAAATTGCTGATTTTGGGCTAGCGCGATCGGTCACGCAAATCGGCGAAGGAGACGCCGATTCCGGCAGCGATCCAACTTTGACCGATTATGTTGCGACTCGCTGGTATCGAGCTCCAGAAATATTGATAGCTTCCAAGAGGTAGATTCCCTTTACATTTTTCTTTCATCCTACAATTTTCTCTTCCTTCGGATAATAAAACCTGCTCGTGACGAACGCTCGAAAAATATTGTCGTGACACGCGAACGCATGCTTCACTCGTGCAGTTCCAACTGCTTTACTGTTTCGTTGTCATTTTTTTTTTTTTTTTACTTCAGGTACACTAAAGGAATCGATATGTGGTCCCTCGGTTGCATTCTCGGTGAAATGCTTCTCGAAAAACCACTTTTCCCTGGCTCGTCCACCATCAATCAGGTCGAAAGAATTATGGCGACCTTGCCGACCCCGACACCCGAAGGTGATGCTCGGAAATTTCAACTTTTTGTTCACAACTCTGAATTTATTTGTATTTTCGTTAAATTTACTACAATTTTCCAATTTCATCGATTTTTTTTCATCCGGTCATCGAAATTGAATTAGAATTGTTTTTTTCTACAATCTAGAGGAAAAGATTGTTGCAATTTAAACAATTTCCTGATATTATTCGTTTTATATGGAATGGAAATATTCAAATATTTTGTGTAACTTTTTTCCATCAGATATTGCATCGATCGGCGCTGGATACGGTCTGAATTTATTGGAGAAAAGACCGTCAGTACCTCGGCGAACTCTCAGAGAACTTTTACCCCCAAATATACCGCACTGTGCAATAAATTTGATAAATACTCTGATAGTCTTCAATCCGAATCACAGACTCACAGCAGTTCAAGCTTTAGAGCATCCTTACGTTGCTGAGTAAGCATGAAAATTCGTTTAATTTCAATATTTCAGTTGGAAACATGAATTTATTTTCTAGCTTGTGCGAAAGTTGTCGGAATGAAAAAATCAATGCTCATAGGAACGTTTCGACTGTTGTTTCAGTTTTCACAGTCGAGCAAACGAGCCGGAGCGAGGTGCGAGTGTCGTGCCACCGCTAAGGGACGATGTGCAATTATCGATCGAGGAATACAGGAACAAATTGTACGCGATGATGGACGAGAAGCACCGGAAACACAAAAATATGTGAGAAATAGTTGGAAAAATTTGTTCAACTGCACGAAACACTTTCGAGCGAATTATTTGAATCCACAAAATATCCAAGACAAATATCTTGTGGCGTTTTATACCAAGATATTTTGTCTGGATACTTTGTCTCTGAAAACATTGTCGTGTCATATTTTTTAAGTTGCGACAAAAACGATTGTTGATAGGTCTAAATCGAGAATACGAAGATTATCGGAACACATACGAAAAGAAACGTGTCAGAGTGCTGGCCAGGGTGACATTGCTGTGAAGAAGAATTTTTATACATCTTCCGACGACGTGAGACGAGAAACTTCGAAGGAGGATCAAGCGACGACGAAGCATCAAGGATCGCTGATTCCACCTGCTCATCATCATTACAATCAGAGTCTAATAAATGGCTCGTTTAGGAATATCCCACCAGGCCAGGCCAAAAGTTGTCTCTACCTTAGCCAACAGCAACAACATTTGTCCAAATCTCAACGTTCGATCCAATCGGATCAAGTGAACACGGTGAGTTATTTGTATTTCGCATGGAAACTCAATTTTTCAAGTTTACACCCGTGGCTCGTTCGCTTGATGAACGAAAAAAAAAAACTTAAAAATTGTATCTCGTTGCAGGCTATGACAAGTCATATGGGATATATTTAGGTACTGTAAATTCATATGTGACACTGAGACTAGATGTTGGGCGGGCGAGCATGCTTTTGAATTTATTTCGTTTATATTCGATTATCTTTTTTAAACGTCGTCGAATTTTTTTCGCATTATTTTCGTCTGATTTGCTGCGAAAATGGTGAAATTTGCTTGGGGAAGAAATGATCGACAATATGACGAGCGATTAGTCTCGGATTTTCCATGTGGATGGGTGAAAAAATGCTGCTTGATGGCGATAGAATTTCGGGAATTTCATGTGAAATAGAACGTGAAAATAGTTAGTAGCGAATAAGAGTGTTGATGGAGGCAATTGATGGAATAATTATTTTGCAGTGCGGCGGGCCACTCGGTAGATCTCACATACCGTTGTCTCAGCCGAAATTAAGGAGAGGTGTAAAGTCGCAGCCTCTGAACAGATACTCATCGACGAAAGCAGCGTCGATAGCTCCTGTCGATACTGGGAGCGCGATAAACAATAATAATTCATTATCAAAGTTGAGCTTGCCAAAACGTTCGAGTCCCGAGAGTCCGGGTATCCAAGCCAAGTACATAACGAGAATGCCAAATAACAACGTGACGAAGCATTTCGTCACGACGACAGGGACCGAGGATCAACAACAGCGTCGATCGTGCTGCAATATGAATCGTCAAAATTCACTAAATCGTACGATTGGCTCGCAAAGTCAAGTCATCCAGAATTACTTGAACCAGACATTGCCAGCCGCGGGTTTACAGACTCGCAAACGAACTAAATCCCGCTTGAACGATCGTACGATTGTCGAGACAATAGGAAAATTCGATTATTCCCAAGGGAATAAACAACCGAACAATATTACGGATAATCATCGAGCCAAAAGTTCTGTCATACGAAATCAAACGCTGAAAACTCATCTTCGTAACAACAGCATATTAAAACCAACTGCTACTGTCAGAGGAGTTCGATCGCTCAACACTTACAGCCAAAATCACGGCGTTATAACGGCATCGGCTTACAAAGAACTCCGAAATAGTACCATGAAGTGGTAGAAACAAAATAAAAAGGTTTTTTATCCCATAAACTCCATTTCGTGTAACGGGTTGCTGTGAGATTTTCTAGTCACGTTTCTTATTATGCGATCAACACTAAATTCTTTTCCATGTTACATATCGTCGTTTCTACATTGTAGATATCGCCTACGCCCACTTGTTCGACTTTTATTTTATCCCCAAAACCTCAAACTTGGAGACACTCACACCCCGAGAGTGCAACGTTCATTTTCTTTTTTATAAACTCCATTTTTCGATGAATTATTCTACACTAACTTTTAATATATTTATATATACATCCAATCTCGATATATCCACTCGTTGGATAACTTTCGCGTCGTCGAGGCTCCATTTGTACTGTCATCCAATCATTCTGACACTGTTAAATATACTAATCTTCGTATCTTGCGATTCATATACCTGTACCGGTGAAGAAATGAAATGATTTTAATAAATTACATGAAAAATTCAATTTTCGTCTCGACAACTCATTTTTCGTGCCTCACTATCATTTTTTTTTCCACAAATAAAAGAAATCAGTCCTCCAATTCGCTTTTTATTCGTCGAGCCACGACTCGTCGATATTCGTTAAAATAGGGAGAAGAAACTCGATCCCCGGAGAAGCCCTAATTTAGTTCGTATATTTTACGCAAGCGAGAACAACGCGATGCCAAGTCCGATAGCGTGATGTTTGATCAATATGAGGTTGACATTGCATGTCTGAAATTTTCTGAATGTCACAATCGCCGCACAGAGTGGAAGAAATTCGAATATGGTTCTACTTACTGCATCCTACGTTGAGAAAGAATGCTCGAGGACACAATCTGTGAAATCTCTGACAAAGGGGCTGGAGAAAAATCATCTAAAAAAGATATCGCATCTCTGTATGAATGACAAATTTATCAGTGCGATCGTGAGTAACTTGGAATTCTTAATCGACTCGATCGAATTTTTGGGAAGTTGCTAACTTTTTTTTCATCCCCAGGGCGACTTGTCAAACTGCAAAAATTTGAGAGTCATTTATCTCCAAAATAATGCATTAACGAGAATAGAGAATTTGGATTTTGCTGAAAATTTGACGCATCTCTATATGCAGCATAACAATTTAACGAAAATTGATAATTTGGGGAGTCTCCGAAATCTCACGAAATTGTGTTTAGGACATAATTGCATAAGTGTCGTTGAGGGCTTGGAAAATTTAGAAAAATTGTCCGAACTCCACATCGAAAAACAACGACTGCTCAAGGGAGAGTTCTTGATTTTTGAACCACGAACGTTGGAGGCTTTATCGGTGACTATACCAGAAAATTATAAATTGGGAATTCCTAGGCCAGTATTGAAAAATACTGCAAAGCTATTCTTGAATATTTACAAACTCGTGTAATCTTCAACTTCAGTTTCGACTGCGAGTACTGAACGTAACAGGAAATCGATTGCTGTCATTAAAGCCCATAAGTCGTATGGCGAGACTGGAAATATTAGAAGCAAAAGAAAATTTGTTGAAAGACATGGAAGATGTGACGGAAAGTGTGAGCAGCATGAGAATGCTCCGAGAACTATTTCTGCAAGGCAATCCGGTCACTCAAAATTACAGATACAGAGAAAACTTGATCGCGAATAGTGATTCGCTGGGTGAGTATTTCGACTGGAAAATATTAGAAAGAAATCAAGAGACGAATATTGTCTGAAAAATCATTGAATAGTGAATCTGGATGGAAAACGAATTACGGAAGTTTGTCGTCAATTCATGAAGAACTTCAAGGAGGAGAAGGCACTCCGTCAAAATCGAAGACGTTCGAAGATGACTTTGAGCGATGACATAACGAGTGAGTTCTCGCCAAAGGATAAGAAAGTCGAGGGCACAAAAATGAGCAAAATCTTTTCTTTCAGGTTCTTTGAAACTTCCACCAGCTTTCGAGAGATCTGTATCACGTGCGATAATCCAACAACATCCAGGTCCAAAATTTATTTTCAATGTGACTTCCGGTTCGGCTGGATCGCAGCCGCAAGTATTCCCAGCGTGGAAATCTAGTGAGTACCGAAAAAACTTTGATTCGTCGTCCGAGTAGACGTTGTCGAAACAAATTGTGATATTTTTCTTCAGCTCCTTCGATCGCTGGCACAAAGTCCAACAGTCGAATAACGCCGAGGCCTTTTTGGAAAGGAGCAGCAAAGACGAATGAAAATGGTTCGAGAGCAGCGATCGCTACGAATAAACCGAGTATTTTTCCAACGCGTTTCGGATTTTGATCGGAGAGATCTGTTGAAAAGCTGAGACGTTTTTTTTTTATTATGAATAACGAAATAAATCTTGATCGAAAAAAATAAAACGCATACGCTGTTTATTTCGCCATTACTTTTGAGTAATAGGCAATATTATTAAATACGTTTTTTGTCGAGACGTGTGTTCTCAACGATACAAACTTAAAAACTATATTTGTACGCTGCCTCGTTAAATTCATAAGATTAATTATTTAAAAAAGAAAAAGATAAATTCTGAAGCTGAAATCGGCGCGGTCAAAAAGTTATTATAATAATGTTCAACGACGACATCGAGTAGGGTGCATGGATGAAAAAATTTCTCATTTCGTATAATAATAAAATATTTAATCAGATCGGAGAGTCGACGATTGTTCGCAGTTTCTTCGACGTTTCAAGCACGTACTTTCGTGTACGACGATCGACTATTAATTGTATCATTTCTTCAAACCCTCTTTCTCTCGTTTTTTCATTTCTCCATCATCATTCTCGGTCAAATCCGGCGAAGAAAAGTGCCAATTAATAATTTCATCAAACACTCGGTTGAAACAAATTGCAACGATGAACCAAAATGTCCCAATGAAGAATGTCCATTGACCTGTTTGTGTCTTAAATCTTTTTTCTTCTCCTTTTTCAATCGCAAGCGTGGAATGTTAGAAACATTTAGTACAAAGGTGCATTTTCTCGGTTAATACTTGTAGAAGTGCTTTTCACATCAACAATGGGATGGGACGAATACGAAAAACGGTGAGTTGAAAAACATAAATTACAGTTTTTCAAGTTTTACCGCTACCGACGCAATTCTCGAAAAATCGTTGCAAGTTTTCGCTTCGGCAAACAAGAATTAAGGTCAGTACAAAAAGCGAAAGGAACGTTGCGATTTGGACGAAAAATTTGAGTTCAGAATTGTCTTTTCAAACGCGATCGACAAATCGTTTTGGAAACAGATTTTTCAAGACAAATATTGATTCTTCGAGGATACGTCGACGCCGTTGACGACGATGCAAAAAAAAGTACAACTGAACCATGGCCAAAGCTGGGGCAAAGTTCTGGACGAACGAACCGAAAAAACGGAATAAAATGCTATTTAGTCTTAGTGAGTGGTCGCAGTGTTTGTTAGTTTGTTGTTGTTGTTGTTATCTCGCAAAACACCAAAAAGCGAGTAGTCGGTGAATGACGATAAAGTTCGAATGGTTCTCGACTTGAGTTTCGTGTGAATCTGCTTGAGAGACGAAGAAACCGTTCGAGTGAAATTTGAAAAATATATTCCGTACGAAACTAATGGCTAATAGAGAAAAATATTGGCTTTACGATAAAAAAATAATCATTCGAAATGATTTTCAACAATAGGGAAGAATAGCTTTTCCGGCGTCTACCGATAAGCCGGACAAAGAATTTAGAGATAGCAAATTTAGTGAATTGTTGCTCTCATTCGAAAAATGCTCACCCCCGATGGAGTCGGTACAACCTAATATTTTCCGAGGCGGAAAAATCTACTTAAAGAAAACAAATCAAACAAACGAGATAATTACAAAATAAAATACAATATAAACCAAGTTTCTCATTCGCACGCATACTTCTAATAACTACGCAAGCTACAGCTAGATTTAGACATATACGCTGACCAATGCATCGGCTGCCCTTGGTAAATAATCTATCAATATAATATAATTATTAAAATTGCCATATGAAGCTCGAAAAGTCAAAATCTTGACCGAGTCCAAGCTCGACCGATCAAAACCGATTGTATCAGCGAGAACACCTAAACCGTGTGTCTTCTCGAATAATTAAATCATGGTGCTCTTGGAATTGATGAGGATTTCGACGATTCGAGCGTTGCATTACAGATACGCATATATTTATATATATATATATATAATATATTAATATATTTTATATCCAGACAGCTCTGACTCTCACTTTCTCGCATCGATGAATTTTTTTTTGTCAATTTTTTCACATTTTTCTCTCGTCACGAAATAAAAACAGTTAAAATAAAAAAGTGATACTATACATCCGCGGTATCGCATCGAAGCACACATTGCGGCAGCGAAAAAAATTCTGCTCGTGAGCTTCTCCCGATTTTTACTTGATAAAATAATAAAAATAAAAACAAACAAAACGTCGTAGTAAAATGGGCGATCGTTATTTGGTAACATCATCTGCGAATGCGTTATTATTTGACTTTTGTCTTTGAATATTTAGCATCTTGACGATCGACATTCATTGAGTATGCTCGGGTCGAATCGTGACGCGTGAACCTTCGCACTGATTGCATTGAATTTTATTCGGTGCACCAACGAAGTCCTTTTTCAATGAATTTTTCGCCTCACGAAATTTTCGTGTTCGCAGTGCTGTCGGTGTATTTTTTGCCATTACTGTTTGACAGTACAATCGCCAGGGTACCCTGTCAACATCTTCGCTCAATTTCGTAACTTTTTCCGCGTCTCTTATTACATAAATATCCGCATTAAAATTATTTCGTTCGAGGAACGAAAGAAAATTTGAAATTTCGTAGGAATTACGTACGTATAACGTACGTATGTGTAATAAACGTATAAACACATGTTTATCCGTATTTTCTTAAGGTGTGTGTGTGTGTGTGTATTTATATATAGTATTTATAATATTTATATACGATAAAAAATGTCGAATGTAACCAGAACCGCAGGTTCGCGATCGAAAATGAAAAAATTCGTTTGCAATAAGGCCGGACTACAGGTTGTTTTTTTTTTCCAGTTGATCGTAATTTAGAAGCAACAGCTCGTCAAGCAGGCATTTGGAAATTCATTGGCTGCTTTGCTTTTTCAGAAATTTGGCCGTTCGGATAAAATACTTTGTTTCGTCAAGTTATTTCGCGTTGTTTTTCTCGTCTGTGTTGAATATCAATAAAAATTCAGGCCACGAATTCGCGGTCAGGGTACCCTTAATGCTCGGAAAGCATCGGGGGAATTAACTGAAAAGGTTACTGCGCCGTTTGCTGCTGGATCTCGATCTTCTCTACCGTCATGTCAGGATTCATTGCCGTTGCTTCCTGAATCGCTTCGGCTAACGCACGGTCATGGTCGATCGGATCACCGTCCGATTGTATCGTTATTTTTTGCTCTACTCTCGTTTCTACTACGCCATCTCGCTCCGTCTTGTACTGCAAAGACAAACCAGCATGGAAAATCGTTTTTTTCACATTTTTTCCTTGGCCAAATTCTCCATTTTGGACAAAGAGGAAAAATTAAATGAGAGAACTTACCGTTATAGTTTCGACGGTTCTAGTCTTGCTGGAAATTGTTTGCGAACTGACTATTTCACCGCTCGCACTGTAACTGCCATCCTCATTTTCCAACTCGACTTTTCGCGTCTCGGTCGCGACCAGAGGCACGGTCGTTGTGGCCGTTACGTTGCTAGCCGGTTCCCCGCTGTAAACGTGCTTTTCCGTTGCGACTATTCCAGCCGGTTCACCCTGAAAATAATAGCAACAAAAAAATGAATAATAAAAAAACGCGATAGGCGAAGAAGTCGAAAATTCTTCAAAACCTATGAAGTATGTGAAAAATTTCAGCATCTAAAATAAATAATGAAAGTTTCTTAGCACCCGGTTATTTGATAATCGCATAAACATCACATGAATTCCAAAATATTATAAGAAACAAAAGACACATAACATGCAATAAAAATCCAATAATTTGATCGTTTTAACATTATCTTACGTTTTCCCGATGTCCCATTGATAATTATTTTAAAATGAGCCTTTTCGAATGCGTTTACCTGATAATACTGATTGTAGAAAGCTTGTTGGTCTTCGTCGAGGTCAATCGGCGTGCCGGAGTCACCGCTGCTCGAACTGGATGTGCTCTGACGTCGCGAGTACAGCTACGCCATGCAAATTGTTAGCCAAAAGCAGCCGTCGACATTCATGAATGAATGATCGAGAGAAAAAAAGATAAAAAAATCATGGAATGAATTGATTTGGTATTAAAAAATGGGCCACTCGTGTGATTATCGAGGACGAAAATGATTTCTCCAGTTTACGTGTCGCACGAAAGCGAATTATTGTTCTCAACTCTGCGATGTCAGCGTGAATTAGTAAATTGTTTTACAAATTTCAACAAACGTGTGTGCGAACGATGCAGCACGTAATTATTATCGAGTCATATGGTTTTTACCAGTTTCTGATTATCGATGCGACTTTGTGCCCAATGAACAATTGAAATTATGTTTATAGCCACACTAACGTAAAGAATAAAAATAACGACAACAAGAATACCGATAATATAAAAACAGGCAACCAAAAAGAGGATTTTGTTTTTTCATACCTGTTCCCCTGATAATACGTGGCTCGTGGTCCTGACTTCTTGGGTAACGACGCGTTGCTCTTGCCTCGTAGCACTAGTCGCCGTTGTATGAGCAACAGTTTTTTCTTCGACCTGAATAATCGACGAACGAAAGAAAAAACAAAACAAACTTGAAATGAAAATGAATGGACGAGAAAACAAAAATAAAAACATCGTCTTCCAGGCTCCGAAAATGCACGTTGCAGAAAACGGAGAAATAAAGAAAATAAAATAGAAAAACAGATGGAAAATGAGGACAAACCTGACTTGTCTTCTGATTCTTTTCAAGATCCTCGTGCATCGTCGCCGTGCGAGTCGTCACGGCAGTCGCCGTCATGTAAGGAGCTCTACCGTCTTCCGGTGCTTCGGCCTACGTACATACGACAAACTACCATTGTCACTAATACGCAAATCATTTACCATACATTTATTTATTGTTTTTTTCGAAATCAATAAATCGAGTGCACTCGCTTTTCTATCGACATAAAAAATTCCAAGCATGCCAAGGAGGACGGAAAGGATCTTGGTGGTTTTTCAGTTTGTTAGTCGGATGACTTTACCTGCGAGTGGTGTTAGTGCTCGTTGTAAATCGATCGCAAGTGATTCACGGTTTGTGCGAAGACTGATAGAAAAATTGGTGAGAACAATTGAAAGTCTTTTTTTTCAAGATAATTTGACTGAATTCTTCATTGTTAATTTTTTTTTTGTATTCCGATTGAATATCAGCGGTGAATAGACGAAATAAATTGATTCCTTGCCTTATTGACTTGCGTCGAAACGACAATTTGTCCAGTGCCACCGGGCGTGAGATCCTCAACTTTTTCTTCAATGTTTTGTACAAGTCCTTCTTGATCCTTGACGACGGATTGTTTGGTGGTGGTTTTGACGATGGTCGGTGTGGTGGCCATGACGGCACTTTTTTTCGTTTTGCCAGCGGCGTTTTTAGGTGTGGCGAGACATTGTTCGGTGAGTTCGTCGAGGTCGACGGGTTGTCCGGTTTTGGCATAAATGACGCCCTCTTTGATGAAACTGTCGTCGTCGCCGAAGATTTCTTGATTCGAGAGTTTGCCATTTTTCTCGTAGATCTTGCCGTTCTTAACGAAACTTCCATCCGTGCCGAAGGGTGCTTGAGATATGGGCTTGCCAGATTTGTCGCAAATGAGGCCTCGTCTGACGCAAGTTATCGTTATGATCGTGTAATATTTGTCGAGCGGTCGGCCGTTTCCAGCGCAAACGACGCCCTCCTTGACGATATTTCCTTCGTTATCAAAAGCAGCTTTTTTCAAGGGGCTTCCATTTTTATCGACGACGACGCCATCGACTACCTTTAGTCCTTCGGGCCCAAAAGCTTCCTGAGTGAGCAATTTCCCATGGGGATTATAAACTCTGCCTCCTTTGACGTAACAAGTCTCCGGGCTGAGATTTCCAAGACTCAAGGGTTTCGCGTTTGTGCCATGGACCAGACCCTCCTTGACGGTGTAATTGTCACCGAACGAGTGAAGGTCCAACGGTTTGCCGGACGAGTCGTAGATTCTTCCATTTTTAATGACGCTTCCGACGCTGTCGAAAGTTCCGGACTCGACTGGTTTTCCATTCTCGTCGCATATCAAACCGTAACGTACGAAAGAAATTGTGATGGTTGAGCGTTGTTTGTTGTTGAGAGGTTTACCGTCCGGTGCAAAGATCGAGCCTCCTTCGATGTAACTTCCATCATGCCCGAAAGTTCCTCGAGCAAGTGGTTTCATGTCTTTCCCATAGATCCAACCATTCTGTATGGAATGACCGTCCGTTCCAAAGGAACTGTGATTCAAGGGTTTCTCGTCCTTGCCATACAATCGTCCTTCCTCGACGTAAGAGTCTTTCGGCAGTTCCGAGCCAGCGTTGAAGAGTTGTCCACCCCATCCGTAAATCAAACCGTCTCTTATGTAAGTACCGTCCGCTCTGAACGCGCCTTGTTTCAAAGGTCGTTCGTCCTTGTTGTAAACAATTCCGTTCTGGATGTAACAGCCATCGGGTAAGAGAGAAGCTTGATTTTTTGGAATTGCCTTTTCATCGACGATTTTTCCTTCGTGGATGGCTAAATTGTCAGGACCTTTGTTGTCCTGGGTCAAGAGTTTGCCGTCCCTTCCGACGATCAAGCCATCCTTGATTTTGTTGCCCTCAGGACCGAAGACTCCCTCGGCGATGACGTTTCCGTCCTTGTCGTGCAAGACTCCGGCAGCGACGTAAGAACCGTCCGAGCCAAAAATATCTTTGTTGAGCGGTTTACCGGCTCGATCGAAAATCACGCCGTTCATGATGAAACTATCGTCGGGAAGTGGGCAACTGAGATTCAAGAGTTTTCCATCTTTGCCATACACTTGTCCGTCCTTGACGAAACTACCGTCGGGCTTGAAAAAAGAGGCTTTCATGGGCTTTCCATCTTTGTTGTAAACTCTGCCATCCTTGATCGCTGCACCTTCGGGCACGAGGGAATCTTGGTTCAAGGCTTTTCCGTTTTTGGCGTAAACGACGCCTTTCCTAATGTAATTTCCGTTCGAACCGAACGATTCCTGCTTCGCTGGTTTACCGTCTTTCCCGAGAACAACGCCGTCCTTGATCGTCAAGGAATCGTGGCCGAGATAACCATGAGCGAGCGGATGACCTTCGGCATTGCAAATGAGACCTTCGCGAATAACAATGCCATCGGGTTTGAAAAGACTTTGATTCAAAGGGCGACCGTTTCTGTCGTAAATCGAACCTTCCTTGACGAAACTTCCTTCAGCTAGAAGCGGAATTTGGCTCGAAGGATTACCGTCTTTACGATGAATTATGCCTTCTCGAACGAAACTACCGTCGGGCTTGTAAAAAGCGTGTTTTACGGCTTTGCCGTCTTTACCAACGATTTTACCATCCTTGAGGTGTGAGCCGCTGGGAAGAAGAGAACCTTGACTCAGGAGCTTTCCATCTTTGCCGTAGACCAAGCCATCCTTGATGACAGACCCATCGGAACTGAAGTTTTCATGTTTCACGAGTTTTCCGTCTTTTCCATAAACTTTTCCTTCGCGTATGTGATTTCCTTCGCTTCCAAGGTCACCGCTGGAAAGAGGTTTTCCATCACGGCCGTGAATCAAACCGTCGGCGATGTAAGTTGTGTCAGGCAGTACGGCTATTTGGTTCAGGGGTTTGCCAGCATTGTTGCAAACAATACCGCCGACAATGTGGTTTCCGTCTGTGCCGTAAGATCCTTGAGTCAAGGGTTTGCCATCGTGAGCAAAGATCAATCCATCCTTCGTGTAAGTTCCGTCGATCGCTAATTTCTCGAAAGCCAATGGTTTTCCGTTCTTCGCGACGATTTTTCCGTCGCGGACAATCGCGTGGTCCGGGCCCAGGCCCCGTTGATCGAGAGTCTCCCCATTCGGACCGTAGATGAGCCCGTTTTTTATGCAATTTCCGTCAGTCCCGAGGACAGACTGATTGAGACTTTTGCCATCTTTGCCAGTCACGATTCCTTGTACGATGTGAACGCCATGCGGCCCGAAATCAGCTTTTTTCAAAGGCTTTTTATCTTTGCCACAGACTTTGCCATCGATCACGAGGCTTCCTTCTGGTCCGAGGGAATTTTGATCCAACGGTTTTCCCTCTTTTGTGTAAATCACTCCACCGATTACTCTCGCGCCTTCCGGCAAGGGTAGAACTCGATAAGAAGGTTTTGCGCCCGCAGTCCCTGGAATCACGACGCCTGGTCTCGTCGCTGCGCCGTCTCCGTGTTGCTCACCAGCGATCAAGGCTGCCGAAGCATTTTTATCGTCAGGCTCACTCGGTGTAATTCCCTTTTGAGCTTCCTTCAGTCCGGCAGACTCGACGTAATTCAGACCCGGCGTTCGCAAACCCGTAGGCGTTTTATTCCCCGCGAGATCTTTCGTTTTACGTTTCTCTGCCGATTCAGCCACTTTTTTCTCCTCCCCTGGAGCATAATTGAAGGCTAAACCCGTCGCTTTTCTACTCGCTGACGTTGGGGACTGTTGATCGTGAACTCCGGGCGACGCGGGCCTGTCCTCGTAAGAAAAACCGTGCGGAGTGAAAGGCTTTCGCGTTGGCGACGATTCCGTCTCCTCGTAATCGTAAGGCTTCGTGTACCCTGGCAATTTTTCCGAGTCTGGCGAGCCACTCGATTTTTTTGACGCTTCCTTCGCCAATTGCTCTTTTTGCGGCGATTTTTCACTCGTCGAAAGATTTGACTCTAAATCACTCTTGTCCGTTGATTCGTCCAATTCCTTGTTCTTCTTGTCCTTACTCTGCTTCGATTGATCCTTGTCGCGCTTCCGGAAGAGCGGAAAACCACCGACAGGACTCTTTGTTTTCAGAGGGAAATAGTAAATAAATCAAGACAAAAATAAAATAAAGGCATGCGATAACTCGTACGTGCTATGGGCATCGCTACAAAAAGGCAATTTTGCGTTTTACACACTCTCGAGCTTAATTTACCGAGAACTGTCTCATGCAGAGATTTGCAAAATGCAAATTTTACGTTGCACGTAAAAATTCTTTCAAATTATGTTCAAAAGGATTTTCAAGCTGAATTATTGTCAGATTTTTCTGCCTATGGTCTCAAATGCTACGAGTCAACTACCAAGAAAATCCAAACTAAATATGAATCAGAAATTCGTCAAGTTGGAGGTTTTCATTAGCCAACTTGGCGATTTGAGAACGTCGCAAAAAAATATCGTCTCTCGTCTTACCTTGACTTTTTCCTTTTTCTCTTTATCCTTTTTCTCCGGAGATTCTTCGATCTTGGGAGTCTTTTTGTTGGTAGAATTTTCGTCGATGTTGCCAAGGACCGAGCTCTCATTGATGACGTCGGAATTGTTAAGATCGTTGTGATTCTCTTTCTCGTTCTCGTTGTTCTTGTCCTTCTTCTTTTTGGAAAGGCCACCGGTTGGAAGAACGGCGATGCCTCCGACAGGTTTCTAAAATGAGATTGATCGATTGAACACAAAAAAATAAAGAGTTGAAATTCAACGAACCCAACCTGGTTGGCGTGAGATTTACAACACGAAAACATGAAGCTTGAAATGAAAACTTACACCAACAAATACAGGCTTTTTTCTGTTTGTTTTTGTGTTTTTTTTTTGGGTACATGCAGGGCGCGTATATTTGGAAAATGTTGAGAATTTCCTGTCGACACAGCTCATGCAATTATTTCGAGATCGTAGGCGTTTTATAAATAACTGCAGTTTTTACACCAATTTGGTACGAGACGCAAGGAGAACGAATAAACGTTTGAAAAGTTCTACAGAGTGCGAGATAGCAGTGAATATGAAACAGAGATGAGCATGACACGATTTTTTTTTTGGTTCTTGTGATTTTCGGGTCTTTTTCTTTTTTTCGTCTTTGTATCTATACCTTTTGGACACGATCCGCGTCATACTCTCCTTCCAGGCTACTCGTACTGCTAGCCGATGTCGTTCCAGCGCTTGTTTTTCGAGTCAGCTATCGGTGTTAGTTACGTGACGGTTAGTTATAATTGTGAAATGAGAGTCGAGAGTTACGGATGATTTTGTGATGTTTTCTTTGTGACGTGTCTTTGGTTGCGGTATTTTTTTTTTTCTCAAACATCAAACTGTTCATCGTGACACATTATACACGAATGGAATGTTGCGAGAAGTAAAAACAAGGAGAGCAATAACGATTCTCGTCAAATAAGTTGTCTCGATTTGTTCCATGCAATTTCTAGTCTTGCGGGATCACGTTGCCAACGTATATCGTTCGTATTTCTTGCCTACGTGTGTAATTATTTTCCGATTGATCGACACAAAAATTCGATGTATTTGCATCAAGTGGCAAAGTCGAAAAATTCAATTTTTCAATTCTCACGCGTAAAACTCAAATTTTTGAGTGATTGATCGGGCCGAAATGGCGAAAAAACTTTCGGGTTCATCAACGCAACGACATTTCTTGAGTTCAATTAAAAAAATTACGATTGAGCGCTCCCGGAGCAATCAGTGATGAAAATACATTCATGTGATTGAACAAATAATTCGAGAGTTTGTTGCACATTCATAAAATGTCTATCAAGTCGGGCATACCTATGAGTGACATGCCAAACTACGGATAAGAGCTTGTCCCTTTAAAAGTTCTAACCCTTTGAGGTCTGATCATTGGCTCAAATTTTAAGGAGGTTCCGCTATGGCGTAACGGAATAACGAATGGAGTGAGGCACAATTCCCGAAAAAAATGACGATCTGCTTTTCGTTTAGCAAGCGATCCGTTGTTAAACTCCTAAAAAATGCGATGTCCCGAGCATTCCGTCGATTTCAACTAGAAATATCTCCTCCAAACATTCCCTGACCTCACTATTTTTTTATTCATTCGAAACCCTTGGAGTTTTTTTTTCTAAATTGATATTTCAATACGCGTTTTATCTAATCGGGAAGTATTTTAAATATTTTTCTCATTTCATAAGGGTAATCAATTTCCGTAAAGTCAATATTAAATCAAGTGACTTTCGAATCGAGAAATTTGTAGTAAAACTTCGTTGACCTTGGATGATTTTGAAAAAGATTAAAGTTTGCTGCTTAAATAACAACGTTTTCAGATTTTAATCTAATTATCGCTCTATTTACGGAACCTCCTTGGCGGTAAAGGATTTTTCCTTTTCCAAACTCGTTACTTTTTTTTTTTTTTAAATAATAAACCTCAAAAAGTTGAGAGTTGAGAGCTGAAAGTGCACAGTGATTTTGATCGTGTGTGTCTGTTCTTTGTGTTGAATGAATTGTAGAAATTTCCCTTCATTCATATCGAGGATTGTACCAATTGGTGTTTCCACATCGTAACTTTGCAATGAGGCCCAAAAAATCACGATATTTTGTTTTTCAATGACATGGAGAAAAAAAAACTCCCAGCGGAACTTGCCCGACGTGTAAATTCGCCCGCGAAATACGTTTTTTTTTTCACGATCCAGAATTCTTGGATTTTAGTTATTTTATCGAATTCGGAACGGAAAAATTTGTTGACGGTTTTTTAGGCCGCTGAAATTACCTGATGCTCGATGTATTTTAAAATCTTATAGGGAAAAAAATCGCAATCGAATGCAGCTCACCTTTTCTTTTTGCTTTTTAATCGGACTGGGCTTGTTGTCGATGTGCTCCATGTCCGGGATCATTGCGGGCTCGTAACTCATGGTGTGTCTCTTGCTCGGCTCGGATCCATAAGTTTCCACCGGTCTGGGTCCACCTAAAGCTACATGGTCAGACCACGTGTTCGAGAATAAATCGGGGAATAACAGGAGAAACTAAACTTTTTCACTACGAAGGATTTTCGATGCAAAAAATAACCAAAAAGTTAGATTTCGGAGTTAACATCGTTCCGAACTGAATTTATTCTGAATCAGTCCAAATTTAGTGAGTTTTGTATTGTAAAAATTCATTTGAGAACGATGCAGAACTCGACAGCATGAAAAAACGTGATTTCTGTTTTTTGTTTTTTTACTCACCGTCCATACTTCGCGACGTGAGTCGACGTCCGCTCAAGGACCTCTCGAACTGTGGCGGTTGCCTCTCGATGGGTGTTTTTTTGGTCTCGTAATGAGTTCTCCCGGAATATCGAAAGCGAGAGCCCAAATGAGGCAAAATTCCAACTTTTTTCACGGGTTCGGGACTCATGAGTCGGAAGAAAGTGTGATGTTCGACGCAGACTTTCCACAATTTTTTGGCTGCTCTGTGATTCGCTAGCTTGAAGCCAATGGTCGATTCGAACTGTTCGAACTCGCCGGGTCGTATTTTAATGTAAAAGTTGTGCCTCTTGTACGAAATCTTGAGAATCTTGGGCCATGCGAATCGATTGATTCGCAAACGATCGCGATGCACGAGCAAGCCGGATGAACAAACGCCGAGCAATATGTCGACGCCTTCGGAATCTTTTGCGGGATGAAGATCGACCCCGTACATTGCTAATTTCTTTGCATTTTCGAGATAATTGAGCTCGGCCTCGGATGGTGTTTGTCCCCTGAAAAACGTGCAAACTTTCGTTCAATTTGCCTGATTTTTTGTCTCTGGTCGACGTTAAATAATGCGAAAAGAATCGAGGCCGGTTCATTCGCGTCTTGCATCAAATAAAATTCCGTGACAATGATTAATTCCTTTTTTTACTCACTTGTGGGTTTTGTGAAGGTCCATAACCTTATCGACCAGCTCGGCTGATTGATTGGGAGCGAATTTAAAATCCTTGAGATAAGTTCTACCGTGTTCTTCGGCGTCGTAATCACCGACCTCGGATTGTACGAGATAGGAGCCCAAAAGGGCATGGGTCACGAAAGAACATGGCAATCGACCGGTTATTATGTCGTTTCGTATTTGCAAACATAGCTGATAACGGGTTATGTCCTCCTGCAATTGAGCTGGGTCTGGAGGATAAAATTTCACTTCGAAGTTGAATTTCCAAGGCTCGGCTAAAGAGAGGAAAAGAAAATCGACAATGAGAACAAGAAAAACGATGAGTCTGAAGTTTACATCGTTGGAGTGCAACGAAATTCATTTTTTATCTTTGACAAAAATTATTATTCGAATGCAGAAAGTAATTACGGTGATAAAATTATCGATTTTTTCCACCCGAAATGCATATCGGCTCGAAAAATTTGGATGAAATTGAAAATTGAACGAATCATCAATAAAATCAAATATTTTTCGTTGCATTCCAACGTTGCAAACTTCAACATCATGAAAAACGACCGTAATTTGTAATCGTCGATAAATGAATGAACAAAACTTTGAAAACCAAATGAATTTTGTGACAGAAAGCAAAAAAAATGATGATGAAGGTGGACGCGGTCGTATGGAAAATATTCAGACGATAAAATGAATATTTACTTTTCATGAATTTGTTAATTCGTCTGTCGAGATCGAGCCAATTCCTCGGATCGTGTTTATCCTCGTAAATAAGGCCGAAGTAATCTTTTTCGAGTAGGTTCATGCTCTGGCATATTTTGTCAAGAAGTTCCTGGCCCTTTGCCTTTCTCTGAAAGGAAAAAACAACGAATTCATACTCGCAATGAAAATATTGACAAGATTTTTTCAAAAATTCTTGACAATCCATTATTTTGCGGATCTTACCTCGATGGGGAAATCTTTGACAGTCCCATCGAGCAGAGTGACCTTGGCGACGGTATTTTTTCCCTTGTTGATGGGACTCTTGTTGGGGGAACTAGTGCCATTTTCTGCCATTGCGTCACCGGCTGGGCCTCCAGATTTTTGCTCTTCGGGCATCCTCCAGTTTTACTACAAAAAAAAAAAAAAACATATAAAAACCTTTTGAATAACTTGATACATTGTAACGCGAAATTCCAAGCTCTAGACGTTTTTTCTCGTCAGCCATAAAACTGCCAGTTTCGCGAGGGAGTTTTAACGATTTTAGTACAAAAATATACGTGAAAAATATGTTTGGTTGGGAAAGGAGCAAAAAATATCGCGTGAGACACCTGTTAACATTCCATTTACAAACGTACAGTACAGTCGCCGAGGGTGGACGGTGTACTGAAATAATCAATATTTTCTGTGAGGGTTCCCACTTGGAAAGTCTTTCTGTGTGTGTATCCAGTCATATGAGAAGTAGACGACAGGCCAAGCTCGAAAAAGGGCTCTACAACGTCGGAACCATCGTGGTCGTCGGTTGGTTGGTTCCTCGCTATCGAGAATTTTTCGTGTCAGCCAGCAGCGAGTTTCGTAACATTCGGAGAGTTGCTCGACATTGTCGAAACTCTTGTTGCTATCGCGATCGAAATATCAATAGCCAGAATATTGCTTTCGATAACTTATCTCACGCTCCGTTTGCACGGAAATGATATTTGGGGCTCTTGGAACAAACTTACATTTCCGGTAACTGGGAAAACGTGGAAATTCAATTTTCTCGAAGGAATGAAAAAAACTGTCTGAATGAATTTGAATTCATTTTTAAACTTTCAGTGATTCGAACAAAAGTTTCGATCGTTAAAAAAATCACAGTGTGATTGACGAATTTTAATTTCATTTTCATTAATCGTACTCTCGATTCCTGCGTGTTAAAGGGGGCAGCGAAACAAAACGAGAAAAAGTGAGGAATGCTGGGCATTGTTGAATTGTTTTTTTGCACTGGTATGATACGGTGTCTCACATCGAGGATGCCCTAATAACGGAGTCACTCAATGATGAGTTGTCTGTCTCTCTCGCGAGCTCTTCCTCTCGTCATCCTCCTTCATTATCGAGTTCACTGTGTCTCGAGTTATAATGACTCAATTATGCTCTACAGTAATACCGAGGACGATAGTGCACGGAATATACGAAGTAGAATACAACGATATACAACGTGAAAGAATTCAACCAAGTCCCGTTTCGCAAGCTTGATTCTTTCTCATGCGTTGAATTTCTCAGTAAACATTTACGTTTCACGACTTTCCCTACAAACTTTTGTCTCCAGAAAAGTCAAAACCCGCCCATTTTTTCTCACCGTTATCTTTAAAGTGTGAACCGACGTGGCTCATAACGCAGCTGTAAAAAAAAACCTCCAAGAGCATTACGTGTCGTCTGAGAAAAAATGCGTAACGTTTTTTTACTACTAAATAATTTTTTGTTTGAAATCGTTCAAATCTTTCGCAATTACACTGAAAATTCAATTTTGTCAAAAAACGTCGATATTTTGTTGAATACAGCGAACTAAATATTTTGGGATAATTCCAAAATTTTCGTTATTTCGACAATATTTTTCATTTGTAACGGAACTGTCAGCAAAATTTACGATTGGAAGGACAAAAATTCACTTTTCGAAAAGATTTTCTAGAATGTTTTTTGCTGAAATGACAAAGTTTTCGTGATTTTTCGAAAAAACGTTTAGTTGAACGTATCCAACAAAAAAATGTTGATCTTTTTCAACAAAATTTTCTTTTCAGTGTATTCAAAATTCATTCGTACGTCGCGACAGAGTTCAGGCTTCTTCAGATTTTTTGCACACAGCACGTTGAGATCGTTCTTGTGAAAGAGTTTCGTATTTAAGGCGATGTTTGTAGAAATTCGTCAACATAAACGCTTAACGTAAATCGTAGTTTACCTCTCGACTGTCTCGCCAAGTACGGAACGAATTAAGTACTTGTACGGCAAATATATAAATATGTGTGTGTTAGAGCAGCAGTCGAAAGTATGTTGAGTGTGTTCTCGTACTTGCAGGCAATTGCACGTATGTCTGGTTCAATGAACTTCAACAGTGGCTGCTGAGAGAGTCTCTCGAAAGCACCTGTACGGAATACAGACTCTGACTATTTTATTTCTGTACATATCTTCTCTCGTTACGTCTGGTTACGCGAAACTCGATATCGAGGCTAAGAATAAATCTTCGGCAATAGAAAAAACCAGCGTCGTGAATAAATCTGTATTAAATTCGAAAATCCTCGGTAATTTGCGAGTAGTATTTTATTGTGCAAAAAAATTTCAGAATTGCGAGGAAATCTCGTTCGGAGATTTTTTCTCGTTGTATTTTGAATGATTCGGTGTAAAAATTGGAGATTATTTTTTGTCCTGTAGCCACTTCGGCATGAAAGAAATTCTCATTGATCCAATTAACGAAAAACGTGCGACTTGTACATTGTAGTACGTTACGAGGCCTCGGGAATCAGCCAATTTAAATTGTCGTCAATTGCCAGCTGGCTCGGTACGTACGAGAGATCGTACCCATGGACCGCCCGAGAGGAAGACAACGAAATAAAAAGCAGGGAGCGAGTGAGAGCGAGATAAAATCGAGATTCCACGATCCACAAAGTCGAGATTTCGTCGCACGTAAAATCTGGCAAGTCTGAATGACACGATGTTTCATATCAAATGTAAATATAAATGAAAGATTCGATTAACCACCGACAATGCTGTAATGCGATGAGGTCGCAGTGACGAATCGCAGTACTGGCTGAGTCAGATCTCATTTTACATCAGTACGGATACGATATATACATAGCCGCCCATTATATCACTTGCAACTTGCCACATACAGCACAGATAGACATCGATACGCGTTGGACCTTCGGCTGCAAGGCTCGCATTATTGTTACAAAATTTTCATTATTTCGACAATATTTTTCATTGTAACGGAACTTTCAGCAAAATTTACGATTGGGATGACAAAAATTTACTTTCCGAAAAGATTTTCCAGAATGTTTTTTGCTGAAATGACAAAATTTTCGTGATCTTTCGAAAAAACGTTTAGTTGAACGTATCCAACAAAATATCGATCTTTTTCAACAAAATTCTCTTTTCAGTGTTCCAATAATGGAATTCAAGATTTCGGAAGTTGGATCCGGAAAATTTGGATCGTTTTCTTACGACATTGGAGGGAAACGAACTTTTCTGTTTCCATAACGGAAAATGAATCCCACGAGCATGGCAATATAATTTCTAGTAACGTGTGTAACCTCGACCGAATTCGCGCGCACCTTGAAAAACGATGAAAACTCGCTAATTTAGTGTTTTTGTGAAATTTTTTTTCGTTCCTTGAGTCACTGGAGAATATAAATAACGTAATGCCTACTGGGAAAGCCATGAAAATAATCTAGAGGAATGTGAGGAATTTGCTCGATGACTGACGTTTAAATGCGTTTGCAAATCTCTGCTGAACATCTTTGCTTCGGATTTTTCACTATTTGACGGCAAATATATAGCTATAGATATTAATATTAATTAAGGTGCAATTAGTGGACGTTGTCGCTTATTAAAATCGCGTTGCCCATTAGCATACCGAAGTGCAACAGACCAGAGCGACGAATCCCCCTCGACAGCAATTTTGTCATTGTTTCTATGAATCTTTTGTGCATACACGTTCGGATTTTTCTCTCTACGTGACACAGACAACGGAAACAAAATTCAAACACGCGAATATGACAAAAAAAATTTGATCATTCGATTTTTAATCGAAAAAAAAAAATTCATTCATAAAAATAGAACAAATTAGTCTCCATTTTGCCATAAATAATTTTGGACATTTTTTCGTTGTTTTTTTGGATCCTGTTTTTTGGTAATTAAAAAAAAAAACGTTAAAGATCGCTCAAGTTGGATTCCGAAGCAACCGATCGTGGAATTTTCGAGCTCGAATTTTAGAGAGCGAAAAAATGGCGTGAATTCGGTTATTCGAATCTGGTGAGATAACCCACGGAATTGAATGTGTTTTCGCGATCAATTTTAATCGCGGGAAGTGCCGTCAGCGTTCAGACCGGGCGTCCTTTAAGTTTCGTACTGACGAAGCCACGATGAGGTAATGCCCTGGGCAAAGAGGGAACGCGCTTCACGAGTGTGTGAATGAAGCGATGACGCGATCCTCATAGTTTTGTATATCTATTTATATATTTTGCACGTATATTCGCATGGTATTTTGCATTTGAATGTGTATATGTGAATATAAATTATATATTGCACATTTACTCCCGCATGGATTGTACAATTTAAACCGTGCCAACAAGGTCTCGTAACGTGTTTAACGAAATGGGTTAACCGTTTGGAGTGAATTGAATGACAATTTTGCAGCAGCATCCGATTGCAACAATTTTCATGGCGTAAACTCGTTGATAAATAGATCGCTTCATGGCACAAGGGTAACGGATTTTAAAGTGAAAAAAGTCGAAATTTTCTATTTTTTTTCCGAAGAATCGATCAATGATTTTCATCTAATTTTATCGCGATGATAATTGACCAATCAATTTTTCGACCCATTGAAGAGTTTTGCTTCCAGGAAAGCGACTTTTGTGCAGCGGCAGTTGAATCGCGTTGGCGACGTCGCCGGCATCGAGGATCTGTATGCACGATCAAGAAATTACTCCCCCGCATACGTCTGGATCAACGGGAGAAGGGATCCAGAGAAGAGGATGAAAAAAAAAAAAAAACGACGAAACCGGGCAAGCGCGTGTCGTAGCGGCGCGGAAGGGATCGTAAACGTACTCCCGGCACGAGAGATTCATTGTACGAGCACGTGTATAAGGCTTTCGATGTAAAATTCAAGATTTGACGAAAAAAAAAAAAAAAACATTTTCGAATCGATGAAAAACTGTGCGAATCTCCAAAAAGTGAATTCTAAAAACTCAAATTTCGCACAAACCGAGAAATTATTGGCATTTCGAAACAAAAGGCTGCCGATTTGCATGGACTCGAGTACTTTTTAAGCGATCGATAAACACGAACCGCCGAAGAGTTGAGAAAAAAAATGAAAATGATTGTTTCGTGAAATGAAAACCTGCTCGGAACGCCAAGGTATAGGGGGAAAAACGTCGAAGGGTGAATTGAAGCGTGATATCCCCCATACACATGGTCGTCTCAGTGGCCACGAGAACGCCATACACCGCGCGTACGTTCTTTCGTCTTTTTCCTCCACACCCATAAACACTCCTCTATATCTTTATATCCGTGTCCGTGTGTGTGTTTCATTTAGTCGCGTGTCAAAGGGTCGTCTGGGTGGAATAGGGTCACGTTGACATTTCGTACCACATGCCCACGCGCGTACGCATTTGTCTTGCACAAAACAAAAAAAAACGACGTCTGTGCAACCGCACTTGACGAGACTTGAATTTTTTACCAACGAGTAAAAAGAAAGAGGATTGTGCAGGGAGTTGAAAAAAGTGAAATTTACACGATTCAACGACCGACACGATATGAACAAAACAAAATCGATAATCCCTCATTTTTTTTCTTTTCAACAATGTTGGCCGGAAGATTTAACAATTTTTTCATTTATTTTAATTGTTGAAGACAAGAAATTGAAAATCATGGAAATCAAATGAAAATTTGGCTCTCGTGAAATTCGTGTTGCGAGAGACTTTGTCGACGAATTGTTGGACAAAGTTGGACGGTTTAGTTCGGTGATTCTGAGCGTATGGTAATGAAAATCGAAAGGAATTACAGTCCGTTGATTCGGAGAGGAAACCTTGACTTTTATATACATGACGAACTTTCTATACTGTAACTCATCTTATGCACATATAGCGTACAGTAGCGTACAAGCATGAGTTTTAAAAATATATAAAAGAATGAGAAAGAGTTCGGAGGGGAGATGGACGTAAATGGATCTTTCCATTTCGCATGGAAAGATTGGAGCTGTGCCTTTCTGTGTGCTTCGGCGTTGTATTTAGCGAGTTACAGTACGAAGAGTACGTTTCTCAAGCGTGAGGATGAGAGCCGTTAGGCGTTAAACCCATCAAGTTCATTGTTACTTCGGTCACGGAGTTGGTAACGTGGCTTACCGCGTCACTTCCCACACCACAAACGCCCCCGCGACTTATTTCTCTACTTCACCTTTTCTTTTCCCTGCACTCCATCGCCCTTTCGTCTTTCTTTTCCCCATAATCTCTCGATGGATTAGTTCTATCGGAACGAACTTATTTTTTGTCTGTCGTATTTGCGGTGAATTTTGACTCTGATGGTTTCAATTTTTTATGTTGTCCCAAAAACCGTGAAAATTCTCGCGTTATTTTTGCAGAAAAAAATTTGACGATTTACCGCGCGATAATTATCGTCTTGCTCGGGACGTTTCGAACGTTTATTCATGGAAACCAGATTTTTCGCTTTCTTTTCACGATCGCGGATCACTGCTGATTGAACTCGTGTTCTTTTTATAGATCGTGCATCACCGCGCGAGTTTATCGAGTCTCGAGTTCGTTAAGGGGCTTGTTAACAATGGAGAAAACATTATTTGCGATTGTTGTGAATCCGAATGAAAGATAAAGTTTATTTTCATCGAATGAAACTAATTTCTCCCTTTTTTTTCGTTTCGTTTCTGATTAAGAGAGAATAAAAAATTTATTTCGCGTGACAGATGGATGGAAACGAGTTTGGAGCGATAATTTATTCCTTTGTGTATCAGGACAGGCAGGAAGATTGCATAACGGTATAAAGAGTGGTGCGAGCTCTGTGGGAAAATAGTGGTAAAGTCAAGACTCGCCCATGCGAGTGATCGATTAATTGATAAATCGACAAATTGTTCGCCCTGCTTTTATACGAGCCAAACGCGAGAGCGTTGTATCATCGTTCTGGGTGGGTGTGTCCGCAAACATAAATTATCGTCGTTAAGGGATCACATACGTGCTTCAATGTGTTTTTTTCTCTTTTTTTTCTTTGCTTATTCGAGTTCACCATAAATCCCGAACAAGTGATCTTAATTAAGGTCAGAGTGAACAATTATTCGTCCGCGTGACGGTGTGTGTCGAACGATATAACGGACAGGGTCACGGCGACGAAATTACATAATTTATTAATCAATCGCATTACGAAGACTCCGTGACAGAAAAATTCGATTTACAAAAACTCAAAGATGCGTCGGAGAAATTGGAGGAAACATGAGAACAAAATACACGACACTGAAGTTTGTAAAGTTGAGATTCAACGAAAAATCCAAATATTGTTTCCATTAATTATTTATTGAATTTCGAAAACCATATTTTTCGTCTCGATTGAGTTTTTGGGACTCGAGAGACGATCGTTTTATTGTCCGGGCCAAATATTGAATAATAATTATGAGCTCTGCACTGAAAAGAAAATTTTGTTGAAAAAGATCGATATTTTGTTGGATACGTTCAACTAAACGTTTTTTCGAAAAATCACGAAAACTTTGTCATTTCAGCAAAAAACATTCCAGAAAATCGTTTCGAAAAGTGAATTTTTGTCCTTCAAATCGTAAATTTTGCAGACAGTTCCGGTACAAATGAAAAATATTGTCGAAATAACGAAAATTTTGAAATTATCCAAAAATATTTAGTTCGCTGTATTCAAATATCGACGTTTTTTGACAAAATTGAATTTTCAGTGTGCTGAATAAAAAACACAGATTCGTTGCATTCCAACGATGCAAACTTCGACATCATAAATTGTTTTTATTTTCGAGCATATTTCGCGAAATTCAAATTATCCCGCGGATGTTAGTTTTCAGTTTTTTCTACGCAGCAAAATATAGAGAGATTACCGTGTTTACCAAGTCTCTAAGTACAACCGATCCAACGATATACGAAGGTCAGAGCGATCAACTGCATAGTCGCAATTGCAATAAGGACATATAGCAACGAAGCACTCCAATGCACGCATTAAATGTGTATATATAGAAAAAAAACGACCGTATTCGTGGTGTGGATCGGTGCAAGGCATGCATCCACATATTTTTAACGCAGGCAGTCGATTCAATTTCTCGCAACATTCTCTAGCGTAATTCCGTACTCCTACGTGTGCATGAGAATAATATTCTCGTGTCGTGCAACGATTGACCCAATTTTCCGAATCTCGGAATATTATTATTTCGGTACCATCGGAATAATGCTTTAAACAGCGAGACGGAGTTTCGTGAATACTTGATTCGAATATCTCGAGCAACGAGAGGCTAAATTTATTTCGAATATCGGGTAAAAAAAAGTCGCGATTTTTCGGTTATTTTTGTTAAAAATTGAAAAAAAAAAGAAAAATTTCTTTTGTAAATATTTTTCGGTTGAAAATTTTCATCTGAAAATGATTTCGTTGTTTTTTTTTACGTTTTTCGATTCAATTTTTACGCGAATTTCCGCTGGTTTTTATCGAGTGCAAGAATTTCCCGGTTCGATGAACGATTTTGGTTTTTTGTACGAATCTGCAGAAGATGCTGATGAAAGAAAAAAAATGCATTGTTGTTGTGATTATGAGGCTGAATGGAGCTTCTCGAGGCACCCTTCGTTCGTACAGCAATTGCAAGTGATTGCGGTCAAAGTGCCAGAGCGAGATGGAGGCACGAAGCGAACGGAGAAGAGAGAGCGAGAGAGGAAGAAGCTGCACCGCTCAGCAAAAGATTCATTGTGTCGTATAGCTTGAGTAGCGAGAAGCATATGGGGAGGGGGGGAAGATGCGGCGCGTGACTCGCTCAATATATCCTGCAATAAAGCTGTCCCAACTTTTCACACGTTTTCGTGCATTATTTATGGGAAACGGACGAGCAATACATCCGAAAAGTCAATAACGCGTCACGAATAACGATTTTTCCCAGAGCAATCACGACCGAAGACAAAGGACCAATTTTTCGTCTTTTTTTAAATTTCGCTCTTCCAAATTATAAAACGAAAAATTCAAGTAAACAGCGAAAAACTTTTGGACAATAAATATCCACTCAACTTGTTCATAATTTTGATAATAAATTTTTATTCCCAGTAAAATGGTGAGGCTGAAGTTTGCAACGTTGGAATGCAACGAAAAATATGAATTTTTATTGATAATTTGTTTAATTTTATAAAACATCGAAATCTTTCGAGTTTATATACTTGCTGGGCCGCAAAAATCGATCGTTTTATCATTGTAATAACATTGTACATTTTTGTAAAGAGTTTTGGCACAAAATGAATGAATTTCGTTGCATTCCAACGATGCAAACTTCAACGTCATGTAAAATGCACAAAAAAAGTTCGAAAAGACGATGGTCGAAAAATGTTGCACGATGTTGAAGGGACATTGTTGGAATGCAACGAAATCCGGTTTTTTCTTAAGGAAAACTCATGATTTCAATTCGACATTGAATCAGGACGATAAAACGATCGTTTTTTCAGGATTCAAACACAAAATTGATACGAAAATTGGCTTTTCTTTTGAAATTTAACAAAAAATTAAGGGAAAAAGTATTTTTCGTTGCATCCCAACGTCGCGAACTTCAGTGTCATGAAAACTCGTTTTGGAATCTTAAAAGTGCCAGATGTTGCAGGGAAATGTTGCGACTATATTTTCACTCCATTATGCTTCGGAGCGTTTGAAAGATTTTCTTCCGCTCGAATGGAAACCGGGACACAAAGAACTAAAACGACGAGCGTGAAGTGTATGAATTTATTTGCTCGTCACGTGATTCGGATTTATTGCTAATTTTGTGGATTTTACTTCGAGTATTGCGGCTCGTACAGCGACTTTGCACTAGAAAAGTAACGAGCCAGCTGTCACAGTGGAAAGCTGTAATTAGAGTGAAAAAATAACGAGACACTCCCAATTTCCCCACGACGAGCATGACTCGCGTTGATGATTCATCGATTTTCCGAGAATTTTCGTTGCTTTATAACAAACATAATGTGGATTAGCAACGATCGCACGAAAAAGTACCTGCGAATTTGACGACGAGCTCGCTATTTCAATTGGAACTGAACGATTTTCATGATTTGTGATTTTTCGCGATCTTTTTTCCTGCTGGATATTTATTTATGCAAAGATTAATAATATTGTCGTGGCAGTAACATGGATTCGAGTTTATCGAGAGTTATCACTGACACTGACAATTCTCAAGCGTTTGTGTATAAATACGCGATTCTGGGCACGAATAAATGCGATAAAAATACATGAAGCGAGTTTGTATACTCCTCGACTTATTAATGTGTACACATGTGGATCAATTGTTTGGGAAGGTAAACAGAATGTAGAATAATACACTAATGCACGTGTGCAACAGGCAAATGTAGATAGAGAACCGAATGAAAACACGAGAAGTACGTACGATCGTTGAAAATGAATGCATCGTCAACGTTATCAAGCTCAAGCGAGGTTTGACAGTCTCGAGAAGCACGCGTGTATATCTATCGAGTATCGAACTGATAACGGGACTCGATTCATGTTTCACAGAGGAGATTCCGTCGGATCGTGAGTGGGAATAAAAAAAAAATGAATCGAATTTCAATCGTTCGTACGCGACGTCGTGAAAACTGGTTTCCGGTTGTAGGCTGAATGAAAACTCGAGTTTTTCTATCGTGCCAGCCGCGATCTCTACGGCTTCGAAATACTCGGCATTGTACGTGAGAAACGTCACTTTTAGAACAGCGCGATGGATAACCTGCTAAAATGTACATTTACGAAACGTTTTTGTCTTGGCGTCAAGAGAAATCGTGCATTTTTCGGGGATTCATGGCGAAATCTTGACGACACGCCTTACGGGATTTTTAGTTGTTCTCTCTCTCTCTCTTATCGTGATCGTTTGCGTATTTATACGACAGAGGAGCAGCTTGTTAATTGGGTAAAAACGTATTTTCACACGGACAGCGTTCACTTAAAAATTTTCACATTGTCTCACGCGAGATTTCACATTTTTCTGAGGTTTCGTCGTTGAAAAATAAAAGCTTTCCGTTAAACCGCGACGTTACTGTGATCGGAGTACTACATACGAACGCGCGAGGTATACGCACGTGAAAAAAGATAAAATGTAAGCTGAGAAATAGTGTTGGTTGAAGGCACTCACCTTTAAGATTCCGTGGCGATGCAGCCTTTAAAATGTGTTCCTTCACTCGATGGCAAGACAGTTTCTTATTAAATAAAAAAAAGCTTGAGAATGTCGCAAAGAGTATCCGGATTGCACGAAAGTTTGATTACAGGAAAAAGAAGCACAACGGCATGCCGTAACACTGAGCTTTACCGTTTATTATTAATATTTAAAAAATAATTTATCGCTTCGAGCGGGGCAGGGCACTTTGCACTAAAGGCATAAACACCACTCGCGCGTTCCAATTCTACCGGAGAGCGCTACGAACACACAAAACAGGTTCGCTCGCCGGAGAATCGCGGCACGACGCTTACAAACACGAATACACTGACGCGAAACACGCACACGCGCGCCCGCGCGGGCGCAATACACTGTAATCAACAACGTACCGACGCCATATAAAAATAGTTCCATCTCACGTTCATAAGATTATCAAGTTGTTTAAAAATCATTTCCTATTCGTTTCCGTCACTAAAACAATCACTAATTAAATCAACAAACACAACACATTGTTAATATTTGTTGGGAATTTGGTAAATAAAGCTATGAGTTTCGAACGCCGTGGCAATGGCGGTTCTACTTTTGGTGTTACTACGCGAGTGTCAAAATGGTGGTGGCGCGCACAACTCTCCTGTGGAAAATTGAGGTTTCTCTTATGACGCAATCGAGAGTGAGAACGCCCCGCTGGGGAAATGAATTTTTTAATATAGATGGCTCCACGTTACAGTTCGAGGACAGTTCTAAAAAGTACGAGTGACATTGCTGCGATTGTCATAATTTTGCATTTTTCATTTTAATACAGATTTTTTTTATTGTTTACGACAAGTTCGGACTCGACGAGAAGAAACTCGAACGATGGATTTTTATCAATAAACTTTTTGCATCAGTCGATAAAATAACGATCGAGCTTTTTACCATCAGCTGGTACTTGACATTGTGCATTTCAAAAAGGACATGCCATGCTTTATTGTTGTTGTGTTTCCCATTAAATTGATCACCAAAACTTCATCGGAAACTATGATTTTGAAAAGAAAAGCAATTATTTGATCTAGTATCTTGGCAAGAATCGATTTTTCTTTCTAATACTTACACATTCGCACTCGATTTGATTGCAAATGGCGTTCCCGGGTCGCAGCAATGACATTGACTCAGAAATGACCGAATTCTGAAAAGTTTTGATTTCTCATCGGTGATTGCGATTTTTAAAAAAATTGCATTGTGCCTACCAAGTGCGCGTGCACTTTCAGTGTAAACAACAACAACGCCCGAGTCTCGAGTTCATCACAATGCCACATAGAATCGTCCGAATTGTTGGTTATCTCAAGTGTCGTGTTATCATTGGTGAAGTTCATGACTCGAAAGCTTTGAGAATACTGCAGGAAATCACGTGGGCTTAATTCGCAGTGACTCATTAAATATTTTTTTACGTGTGCTTCGTGGAACTGTGGCCGGGGACGCGTAAACTGTCAACGTTGCATAATGACGTCTACCGATCGGAAGAAACGACGTTATCGCTGGCTCCTGATAACGTCAGTGTTCTCCGGATCTCTAACAGACAAGGTTAGGTGAATTTTCGCACAACTCAATTTTTTTTCCCCTCCAATCATCGAAAGATATTTTCGTCAAAAAAATAAAAATTTGCGGGGAATCGTGTCGCTCAGTTTTAATTTGATCTCGATATAATGATAATCGAATTGTTTTCCAAATAAATTCGAAATTTCCTGCATGGGTTTCAAGTTTTTTTGTTCTATTTTCTCTCCAATTTAATGTCATTTCGCACAATTCTCTTTACACAATTAATCACGCTCAATCATAATTCATTAATCACTCCCAAAACTATTTGTTGTACTTTTTTTTTCTCTGCTTCACACTTTATCGTACATTTCCCTCTCTCAAATTCCCTCCCCCCTCCACTGCTTTTTTCGAAAATAAGTTCTAAATAATGACTTTTTAACGAGCTCTAATTCTTCTCTGTAGAAATTGGGTACCTGGGTAAATCCTTAAAATTGAACAGGGAAAGATAACCAAACGCGTGTCTAAAGTATACAACGCACAAAAAAAATCTATACACGCACAAATATTGCTAAGAGATGGCAAATAATCCATGGAATGTACTGGTGACGGGTGGTGCTGGTTACATTGGCTCTCACACCGCGTTGGAACTTATCGGAGAAGGCTTTCAGGTAGTGGTGATCGATAACCTTGGCAATGCTTATAAAGGTGAGCTCAACTTTTTCAAAGCCAAATTCTGCCCAAAACAATCATTGCATCAATAGTCCACGTTCCTTATCGCATTTTACAGCATGAAAAACGAATTCCAAGGTCACGCTCAATGATTTTTGAATTTTCTGTCAATTACGATCGATCGTGTCCATAAAAAATGGAATTTCCATTACTCTACAAGAAAACAGAACGTTGCGACGACAATGACAATAAATTGAATTTTTTATCCATAGGAGCCGAGAGCGATAAACCAGAATCATTGAAGAGAGTCGAAAAGCTCACCAACAAAAGTGTAGCGTTCGAAGAATGTGATATAACGGACAAAAGTTCGATCGCTAAAGTATTTCAAAAGGTAACGTCATTTCGTTGAATTCCAAAGCCTCGCGAAAGCCTTGCTATAAAGTTTTTTTGCTTTGGAGCCGAAATATGCGAATGGGATGAATAAAAAAAACTGGGAAAAACTATTGTGTTGCAGTACAAATTCCAATGTGTCATCCACTTCGCTGCACTCAAGGCTGTAGGCGAATCGTGCCAGAAGCCGCTCGAGTATTACAAAACAAATGTCTGTGGTACGCTGAATCTTTTAGAGGTAATGAGGGACAACAATGTAAAGAATTTTATATATTCGAGCAGCGCAACTGTTTACGGCGATCCCCAAAAATTGCCCATCACTGAAGACATGCCGACAGGGAATTGCACCAATCCCTATGGAAAAACTAAATACATGGTGGAGGAAATACTCAAGGATCTTTGTAGCTCGGATAAGGTACGAAATGCATCGATTTTTCCAACTTGACCCAAAGTTGGAAACGTCTTTTTGTAAGAATATTCAAAGCAGAGGAAAAAACATTTTTCCTATTGATTATTTATTGAATTTTGAAAATCGTGGCAATTTTTAGAGTCGATTGAGTTTTTTGGTCGCAAGAGACAATCGTTTTATGGGCCGTACCAAATATTGAATAATAATTATTGGCACTGCTCATGAAATAAACAGAATTTTGTTGCATTCCAACGATGGGAAATTCAGGACCATGTTGGCTGGCAAATTGAATTGTTTCCGATTTTCAGACCTGGTCCGTGATTTCTTTGAGATACTTCAATCCAGTGGGAGCTCATTCTTCAGGCGAATTGGGCGAAGATCCAAGTGGCATTCCTAACAATTTGATGCCTTTTATTGCTCAGGTTGCTGTTGGGAAGAGAGAGCTTTTGCAAGTTTACGGAAACGATTACGATACTCCCGATGGAACGGGTAATTTTCTCGCTTTTCATTGATTTTTTTTGGATATTCTTCATTTTATAGTTAAAATTTTGAGAAATCGATAAAATTCCGAAAAGATGGATGAAAAAAATTTGTTTGACGTTGTTTTTCTGGAACAGGTGTTCGAGATTACATTCACATAACAGATTTGGCTCTGGGGCACGTAAAAGCCATAGTGTATCAAAAATCCCAAGGAGCGATTGGCTTCAATCCGATTAACTTGGGAACAGGAAAAGGCAACTCGGTGCTCGAAGTGATACACGCGTTCGAGAAAGCTTCTGGAAAAGTTATTTCTTTCAAAATAGTGGCTCGTCGTCCAGGAGACATCGCTGCCAGTTACGCGGACGCTGGGCTTGCGAAAAAAGTGCTTGACTGGACGGCCACGAAAAGCATGGACGACATGTGTAAGCATTGTGTATTTTATTTTTTTTTCCTCCTTTACGAGCCTGCCAATACAATATTTTCTTCTTCCGATCGACAGGCGCGGACACTTGGAACTGGCAACAGAAAAATCCTAACGGCTTCAAACCCAAAGTCAATTAAAACGAAACAAATTCGAGTCGTTCTCGCTACCAAAGGATAGACCAAAGTAACGGAGTATTTAATATTGCCATACTTGTTTGATACAAGCAAAAATTACTCATTAAAATGGGAAAATAATGATTTTACTATTTGTTGTCAAAGTAATTAATAAGCAAAATATCCAACCAAAAGTATCGGGTGGGCATCGGAATTGAACTAAAACTTTGTCACCCCGATAAACTTTGGGATCAAATAAAAATTGTAAAATTCACTCCCTGCCGAAAATTCTTTTTCCATGTCCTTTGATCAAACGCTCGATTTTTTTAAAGATTTTTTGTTTATCCGACATTTTCAAATATTCCAATTTCTCAAATTCTTTTCAAACATCCAAGTTTTTCATGCCATGTACGAATTGGATGCGACAATAAAATGATGGGTCTTATGGGTCAACAAGCTTTCGTTTTTTTTTTCCATGGATTCTTATTTTTTTGTTATTTCCCAAGATAAATTGGTCGTTTCCCAAGTTTTGCTGGTCAGAATAAAATGAAAAATTGGCGTGTAGAATTATTTTCTCACGTAGAAACGGAATGTTGAAATTTCATGTTTGCTTTATAAATAGAATTGCGATTTTTATTGTTAATAAAAAAAAGGAATAAGTAAAATTGATAGTAACAAAATTAATTGAATTACAGTTTCAACGAGACTGGTATTTTTTCATTCAAAGTTGAGACTCGTCGCGAAGATTCATGTTATCGTAAATAAAAAAAAAAAGGAAGAAAAAACAAGTAATACGAAGATTAATTATGTCGTATACATGTGAGTAACATTTATATAAAGTCTCTTTGATAAATAAGGAGTTTTGTTGTGCGATAAAAGTATCACGAAGAGCCAAACTCGCTCATCCACTTTTCATACTTTTCCAAATCTTCTTGGGAGACGCTTTTGTTGCATCGTTCAATGGCTTCGAGAAAATCGTCAGCAGAGACGGGAAGATCCAATTCCTCTTTGGGCAATTGTCGTATTTGATCGGGTTTCAATCCAGCGATTTTTCTTCGCATCGACATCATGGATGCGTCTCTACAGACGTTGGTAATGTCGGCGCCTGAGTAGCCTTGCAATTTTTTCGCGATGTCAGCAAGATCGACCTGCGAATCGACTTGTACTTCGCGAAGGTTTATTTTTAAAAGAGCTTCCCGACCCTCTCGATTGGGGAGAGGGATGTAGATTCGTTTCTCCAATCGCCGTCGCAGAGCCTCGTCAATGTCCCATGGGAAATTTGTGGCTGCGAGCACCATGACGACTTTGCTCGGATCGTCGCTGTTGGTGCTTATGCCGTCCATCTGAACGAGCAGTTCGGACTTGACTCGTCGCGAAGCTTCGTGCTCGGATTCGGAACCACGACGAGAGCACAAAGAATCGATTTCGTCGATGAAAATCGTGCTGGGAGCGTAAAATCTTGCCATTTCGAACAAAAGACGAACCAGCTTTTCTGATTCACCGCGATATTTCGAAGTTAGCGTGGATGACGAGACGTTGAAGAAAGTCGTTCCGCACTCGGTTGCCACGGCTTTGGCGAGCATCGTTTTTCCGGTTCCTGGTGGGCCTACCATCAAAACACCTTTCCAAGGTCGCCGGATGCCCTTGAAAAAGTCAGGCATCCACATCGGCAGTACAACTGCCTCTTCCAACAAACGTTTAGCTTCGTGCAGGTCCGCTATATCGTCCCAACGAATATTTGGATTTTTCTGCACGATATCCCTCTCCAGTAAATCCGCAAGATCACGATCGTTCCCTGAAGGCTCGAATCTTCGATCTTCAACCTCCACATCCGACTTTTCTGTTTCGCCCTTTTCCTTCGACGTATCTTCCCTCTTGACCGGCTTTTTCGCGTCTTTCTTCGACGCCGTATTCGTCTCGGGCTTTTTGTTCAACGAAGGCTTTCGTACTCCCGATCGATTCTGATTCTTGTTGGATAATTTTGGCTGCCGCACCGTCTTCTGTTCCATCGGACTCAAGGGAGGCCAAACGTCCGGGTCACGCGGCGCAGGCGGAGTCCACGCCGCTCCTGGATTCACGCAAGACCACAAGGTCGGATCGCGCGTCGGCTCCTCGAACGACAAACACGACGGACCGACGAATCTGTCGTTGTGCGAGTCGGATTTAAAGAGCTGAAGGGTCGTAGACGTCGCTTTGACCTTTTCAAACTCTTCCACAATCTGATGCTGGACCAATTGCCATTTTGCTTTTCTCGTCGCGTCCGCTATACTCGCCAACAAACGATGAATCTGCTGAACTACTCCTTGATAGTAAACTCCGGATGTGTCGTAATTTCCCGTCAATGCCATTTCTCTGGCTAATTTCGTGTTTTCACAAATTTCACTTATAGGGACAGCCATTTTTCGTCCGGCACGTTTTATCGATCGATCGATTGATCAGCAGGCTCACCTTGACATTGAGAATATCCGGGGGTTCCTGAAATATGTCACAAAGTTCGAAAACACTTTTTTTTTGTTCGATTTCTGAAACTATGATGCTGACGTTTGCAACGTTGGAATGCAACGGAAAATATTCCATTTCATTGACAATTCGTTCAATTTGCAACGATATCCAAATTTTTCGAGTCGATATGCTTTTCGAGTTCGAAAAATCGATCGTTCAATCATCGTAATTACATTCTGCACTCGAATAACTATTTTGGCCAGAAATAAAAAACATTTTCGTTGCATTCCAACGATGCAAACTTCAGAGTCACTCCGAAACTTTTTTTAAACTTACGTGATCATTATTTTTCTCGTGTGGAGTTTCCGAGAATTGACGTCACACCGCAGCACGGAATAAATTTTATTTGAAAATCCTGTTTTTGTTGTTTCGAAGGGATTTCAAGGACGTGGATTGATTTTTGAAGATTTATGGAAAATAGAGTTTTCAGTGGAATGGATTTGACACAATTGTAGACACAGGATCGAAAGATTCAAGCAAATTCACCTTGTGTCATAGCGAAGGACGTAACAGTGCACAGGATGAATTAATGTTTCATACTGGCTTCCTCCTTTTTTTGCTCTCACACCCGTCCGACGTTTCAGTCGTTTCAATTGCAAAATCGTCCTTGAGATCGGTGAATTAATTCAATATTCGAAACTTTGGTTACGTATGAAAACATCCATAATTTTCATGCATAACCATGAAAAAAAAAACTCTTTACTTTGTTTGGAGGTGGTCAACACGAATGGGCATAGAAATCAGACAGATGACACAAATCTCCAACAAGATATTTGGAAATTTCTTCTGATTTGGCGCTTTTTACAGGCGGAGACTTTAAGAACACGTCAAAATTTTTAACGTTACTCGACCGATAATGCAGGGTCGTAGAATCTCTGACGTAAATTCTCTGTGTAGTGTCGTCATCGGCCGCTGGGAGCGCTGGGAGCAGCTCCGACAAATTTCATCGAAAATTTATAACAAAAAACATGATTGCACGCGCATGCGCCGGGGCATTGTTTTGTTTTGAGTATTCCACGAGTTTGCGGGAATTCTCGGAAATTCTCAGAATAGTCAGAATTATCAGTCGCGTCCTGCGGACGAATTGTGATTCTGTATATTGTTATCTCGACAAGACAATTTTGACAAGATTTCGCGATGCCGTTGATGCCATTGTGGCCGAATCTGCAGCCCCGGGCGACCGATCCGATATGGTTTAGCGCTGACAAGCCTTGCGATGACGAATCTGAAGTTTCGGCCCTCGAAGCCGAGCACGAGACTTGGGTGAGTGTTTGTCTTGCCATTTTCCAGTGATGATGAAAAATCCGTGAAAAACGATGGTTTTTCGTGGTCGATTTGGGTGGAGAATCCTGACTTTCTCAATCCAATCAGTTTTCGGGGCCCAGACACAAAAACCAGTAAACAAATGGAATAATTGAGTCGTTTTTCACGTCGTGTTGTTGTTCCAGAAGGAACAAATGCGCGGTGTCGGCTGCGATCAAATTCCAATAGGAAAATCAGCAAGCGACGTAAGTTAACCTCACTTTTTAGCGAAAGAAATAAAAATTCATTGCCCCGAACAGAAAATCAACATTTTTGCACGTTTTTTAATCATTCCTCGACAGTTTCGAGGCTCCGAGGAGGAAGAAGAAGAGGAAGAGGAGGAAGAGGGCGAAGGTGAGGAAGAAGAAGAATCCGACACTCACGAGGAAGAGGAAGAAGAGTTCGACGATATCGATATGGAAGTAAGCTATACGCATCAGCAGCAAAGATCCAGTCCGACGGACACAGTTACAGATCCTGTGTCCATAAGGATGGTCAGCGCTCATGCACCTCGATATTCATAAACCAAAATAAAAACAATCGAGCATTAAAAAACTTAGCAATATTCGTTCCAAATCGTTTTTCTTTATAAAAAAATGCAATTTTATTTATTTTACAATAATTTTTCAATCAGGGCATATGACCGACCGCAACGTACTCTCCGTGTCATCGTCGAGTGGGGGGAATCGTCAGTTTTAACTTATTTACAATTATTTAGATAAATTTATGAAAATACGCAAAAAAAAACATTGTTACTTTATTTTGTTAATAAAAATGAGACTAAAATTCCTTTCCCACGTTATTAGAGTAGCGGTTAAAACTTCAAATTTCATAGTTCATGAAACATATCATTGAAAGTCAATCGAAAAACTTTTAAGCTTTTCATTGAGTTTCATTGTGATGCAAACTTTTTCACTTCCTTCTGTATTAATTCAAATTCCTCTTTCTATTTTTTCCTCTGCTTCCCAAAACCAGAATCCGAAGAAGTTTGACTCGATCCTGTCCGTGTCCTGTTCCTGCGAGAAAAACGAAAAATGGAGAGATCCTGGAGGATTCCTAATTTCCTAACAAGTAACGATGAGATGCAGACAACATTTGGGGACTTTCGGGTAAGTACGATTTTCCTGTCACTAATATTTAAAAAGTTTGATGCGAAAAACTAGTTTTAACTAAAAATCGAGCAGAACAGACCAGTTCGGCCTGGATATTTGTCAGGAAAAACTAATTTTGGCCAAACGGCTTGAACAAAAAAATCCCTCACGATCATGCAAGAGGGCCGATAAAAAAATGAGGCGTTTTGATCGATTTAACGAAAGTTGAGTCGAATGAACAGAAAAATTAGCTTGATCGAACGAAATGATTGCTCAAGTTTGAATATTTTGTGATTATGTTGAGAAATTTGAGTTCAGGGTCGAAAGGATCGAATTAGAATTTGGGATACTCTGTGTACACGTAAACACGTTGATACGTAAGGCGAATAATTTTAGTTCCGATTGTGCTATAGCTTCGATCTCGAATTTTCTCTCCCTCGACAATTTCACTCGGAGAAATGCCTCGGTTACGTAAATCGTCGAGGAGCTTCGACGTGTATATACTTGCAACTGTAATCGTGTGCTAAAGTATACAATTGTGTCTCTTTACGAGCCCTTTTATCTCATTTGGACGTTACAAATGCTCTCGATTACCGAGAACTCTCCATCGAGAGCACTTCATCTCGGTCCATTTCATAGTAGAATAGCAAATTAGAATCGTTTTAATACTCCAAAGTTACGACTGCCATCCAGTCAACTTGATTCACTCCTGGGCTTGAAAAACCATTTCTCATAACGATCTCGTAACTATTAACTAAACTTTTCATAGTCGACGATGCACAGGAGCTTCAGGAATGTCCAAAAATAATTACGACACATTTTCCTGTCTGTACTGACGTTTTTAATCCAACTAACTCGATTTTTAAAGGCTCAGAATAAATTTAACCCAGCCCCGGTTCCGAATAATTTGAACAAACATTTTTCAAAATTTGGCAACTTCGAAACAAATGCGAGGAATAAAATTAAGCCAGTCTCTTTTCGCAATGACTTTTGCAACAACACTGAAAATTCAATTTTGTCAAAAAACGTCGATATTTTGTTGAATACAGCGAACTAAATATTTTGGGATAATTTCAAAATTTTCGTTATTTCGACAATATTTTTCATTTGTAACGGAACTGTCAGCAAAATTTACGGTTGGAAGGACAAAAATTCACTTTTCGAAAAGATTTTCTAGAATGTTTTTTGCTGAAATGACAAAGTTTTTGCGATTTTATCGAAAAAAACGTTTAGTTGAACGTATCCAACAAAATATCGATCTTTTTCAACAAAATTTTCTTTTCAGTGAAGGAAAATTGTTTCCGAATCCGAGAATCTTGAATAGCCAGGCTTATAGGCGAGCAGGGGAAATACTCTCTCGTGGATTATCAGGCTTCTCGCACACCGGGACACTGCGAAACACACTGCGTCCAAGTCCATGTTATGTTTATATACATATAAAGTACAGCTATGTACTGTATGGTATACCCGAGTAATATAACGTGTATAGAGAGTACCGAGCGCGTACTTACATACTAACATGAGAACTTCTTTGTCGATTAACACAAATTTTTCAATTGATCTGACAAAATCTAATGGAATTTACGGTTTTTAACTTCGCGGACGCTCAGCACGACTCTGGCCTTTCGCAAAACATCAGCAAAACTTGACAAGTTCATTTATCAAGTAGATTTATCAAGTTTTTCTTTCACATTTGTCAACATTTTGGCGTCACGACGACAGTTTCAGAGTTTTGGAGAGAAAATTGAAAAGCCTTCAGGTTCGGTGACCTTCAAGGCTGAATTTGTTTTCATTAAAACTTCACTTCGACATGTTTTTCATTTTGTTTCTCCTATTTTTCAATAAATTCAGCAAATTTCTCGTTGAATGAAAATTGACGAGTGCGCGAGTGTTTTTGCTTCGATTGACGTTCCAAATTCACAGGAAAAAAAGGAAAACAACAACAGAAAAAAAAATCGTTGAATCCCTCACTCGAGGCCGTTCCTGAGCGACGTGAATGATGTTTTTCTTCAAAAAAGTCCATGTCGCTGTGAGACGAACTTGGCACGAAAAAAATAATAAAAATTAGAAAAAAAAAAGACAAAATGTGGCAGCTCGAGAGAATGAAACGTGGGTCAAGTTCGCGTAGAATAGCCTGTGTATGTTTATATATATATAAATATAATATAAGTGGAGTGGAGCTCGAGTGCGCGAGAGCGGGCTCTCTGAGCGAGTAAGTGAAGTAAAGCCAGGTTGGTGCCCCCGGTAGGGTGAACGAACGGGTACACACGGCTCAGGCAAAAGAGAACCCGCGTGCTCGATGCAATGTTTTTTTATCTTGCTCTCTCTTTCTCTCGTGTACGAAGCGAATGAGATCCGCACTAAAGTACGAGAGGGGGAGGAGAGACAAGTTGTTTCTCTTTCTTGGTGACGTCATCGGAAAATTCTACGTCTATGAGCGAGAGAATCGAGATGGAAACCGAGGAAAGCGTATACAAAGGAGAGAAAGCGGTGAGAGCTAGCGCAGCAGAAAAAAACATTTCGCGAATAGTGTCCCCATGACCCCGGACTGGTTTCAATCTCTTTTTTTTTCAACCTCGATTTACGCCCGCGTCTTATTTTTCACATTTTTTTCTTCGTCAACTTTTTGGCATCTTTTTTTTATATGTTTTTTTTTTCTTACGAGATAACTGCGGATTCGAATTGTTTAATCAGCGAGCATGATTAATTCGACTCGACGCTCATGACAATACGTATAAATTATCATTTTCCCCGGCAATTCTTGATCGCTAAATTTTAATAACTCCCTGCTGCAGCCTCGCCAGGGAAAGGTACCCGATGAAATATTATCCATGTGATTATTCATCGAACACGCGATTTCCCTGTTATTCATCGTTGTCGGTTTACAGTGACAAATATAGATTTTCTCATTCTTTTTTTTACACGTATTCTTGCTCGTTCATATTATTTATCTCTAGTCTTATTGAATTTGACGCAATTTGTTCAACACATTTTTCCATTCAGTTCGAGTTAAATATTTTTGGTTGATTTTGAATCAGAATAAATTCGATTTTTTCGCAATTTCGTTGAATTTCCACATCTCGTTTTTTCGTGTTGGAGTGATCATTGCGATAAATTTGATTAATTGACCAAAAAATCGATTGTGCGACAATTTTGATCCAAAATTGGCAGTTAAATTTTTTTTCCATTTTTTAAATCGATCGAGAAGTTTGAAAAAAAAATTTGCAGTGCTCTTTCGACTGATTAAATCGTCGGATGAGTTTTATCAATGAAATTCGGCATTTTTTGTGGCTTTTGCTCGAAATTTGAACGAACGTCGAGCAATAAGACGTCGAGAAATAAGGAGCTCGCATCAAGACCGATCGCCTCCGGTTTAGCTCGCTTCTTTCTTTCTTTTTCTCTTCCTCCTACTCCTCCGTCTCCTCCCGCCGCGGATTTATTATCTCCTACGCCGTAACTTCTTTTGCGGAAGGTTAGGGCTACTCTTGACTCGGCATTAACCTTCCGTTGCCCAAATATGAATCTTAATAATCTCTATTTTTCGAGCCAAACGAGTTCCTAACCCAACAATCGTCATAAACTTTTTTTTTCACGTGGAAAATTATGCTCGTCGTTTATTTCAAATTGCGCTCGCGTTTTCTCTCCTTTTTCTTTTTTTTTTCAATCTTTATTTATGAAAAACTATTTTTTGGTAAATATTTTGCAAAAATTTCCATCGGTTTTGTGGAAAAGCTGCACATTCAAATATTTACCATTTTTTTTCTTTACGCGACGAGATTGAGCGTCGATCTCGTCGAAGTACATGAGAAGTGGAAAAAATATATCGAAACAATAAAACAAAAACGAGTTTGTACATTTTTTGATATCGGAGATTTGACCGCAAAGAGCTTAGAACTTTCCAATGCAAACCTCACTGTAATATGTTGTAGTGAGTTTCGCTCCGCAATAAGATCGAACCGCTGTGTATGGAGACCATAAATAATGAATAATTTACCATAACCGCGAAAGTATAGAAATCCCTTAAATTTTTCTGCCTCTCTAATTTTTTAAACGACCGCGACAATCTCTTCAGATATGGAAAGAAAATCGGCCACGTGAAGAATTTCATGCGGGGAAAATGTTGATGAAAAATTCCACAAAGAAATCGATCGAATTTTGGAAGAAAAAAAAAAGAAAGTTGAGAAATTTGCAGAAAACAAAAATTATATATTTCGAATTGCTAAGTTTGGACAAAATTTAATAAACGCTCGACGCACGTAATTAACGCGAATAAATATTTTGTCGAAGAAAATCCCGTGACAAATGGAGACGCGGATTGTTCGAGTGAGTAAAAGTAAATGGTCCAGGCCGCGAGAGGGAGAGAGCGCGTTGCTAGAACCGCGAGGGAGGGAAAGAGAGTCAGAGAGAGAGAGAGAGAGAGTTGCGCGGCGCGCGATCAGGAAGAGTTGCGCGCGGAGTAGCAAGGGCGATCTGTGAGAGTCGCGAATCTTCGGGAGTGAGTTCAGTCGAACGCGAGTTTACAAGGAACGCACGACGCGCGTGTTCCGCGAGCTCCGAAACTGTTGGCTGCGACGACCACGTGTCGGCTTTCTGTTGATCAAGCCGATAAGTTTTCTGCGTAAAAAAAATTCGCCCAACCTCTAAACTCGATGCCACAAACGTTGAACCTCCCAAGAAGCAAATCAAGTCCCCACAAAAATCGATTTTAACGTGTAAAAAAAAGTTTATCGCGCTTTGTGCATCGTATTTTTTGTTTCTATCGATGAAAAGACTGTGTACGTGTGCGATGTCGAGTAGAGACTAATTTTGGATAACGCCAATATATTGAAAAATATTCGAGGAAGCTTTGAATTTCGTTTCGGGGAAAAAATCGTCCGCACGTGATTTTTGTTTTCAATTACCAAGAAAAAAATAAACTGTGAACGAGCTCGAGGACGAAAATCCCTGAAAGTTAAAATCATGGATGAAAATATTCTTCACGAAAACTAAAATCGCACCATCAACGTGTTTTGTTAACGAAAAATAGAGAAATTCGCAAGATTACGTGATTCGAAATAGAAGAAAACGAACGTAGTGCTTGTGTCAGTGATCGACGACGGTGAGTGACTCGTGTGTACGTCGAATCAACATAGTGAATAAAAGGAAAACAAACAGCAAGAAAATAGCTACAATATTTTTGGAACAGAGTGTTTTTCGCACTGCCTCTATCAACGATCACGAGATTTATTCCTACCGCGACTGGTGGACCGTGATTTTTTTCTCGTTAACATTTCCCACGTGGACGACTTTCGGTGAGTCCAATTTGAAGCTTTTGTTTCGTTGCATTTTTCAACAACGTTTTTTTACTTCATGTTTACGAGAAGAATTGCCATCGACCATTATTTTTTTGTTTCTCACAATTTATTGAAAGCGTTGACGCGAAAGATCGAAACCGAACACCACGACGTTCGGAAAAATGTTGCGATGATATTTTCGTAAAATTCAATTTGAATCCGCCAACGAAAATTCTTGAATTTTTTCATAACGAATTCGGATATTTGCGCGTGCGAATGAATTTTTTCGAACGACGAATAAAAAACGATTTTTCCTCAAATTCCCTCGATGAAAATTTTGATACCGACGATTCCGAGGATTCCGTTCGCTTCGATTATAATTTAATTGATCGTAGAATTATTTTCTAATGCAATCCTACAATAAAATCAACAATTGTCAACGTAAATGTCCGCGGATTCGATGACCGACGTCGTTGATTATGATGTAAGATAATATTTCCGTATCTCGTGATGAAATCGATGCGACTTTAGTCACGTGCACGCGGCGCATTGAAAACCCAAAGGAATGGTGCGAATTTTACGTCGTTATGACGAGCGAGAACCGTTTTATGATGAAAAAACGATTCGGGTCAATTTTACGTCACCGTGTGGGGTTTCCGTTCGAAAGAATTGATTGTCCAGTTTCAGGGTCAACGAAAGCCAATGGCAAAGAATTTTTACCATCTTTATTTGTGTTTTTTATAAGAATTTTCATTAATATTCGATTTTCTACCTTTGAAATGATACGTCGAGATATTTCGTGAATAGTTCTTGTTGCAAAATTTGCCTCGACGGATATACTCAACGCGTGGGAAGTTGCAGCACAGTCTCCGTGAAACTGATAACAGTAAGAAAACGAGGAGACGACAGAGCGAGAGAGAGAAAAGAGTATTTATATTTATAACCGAGCACGAGGAGAAACAATTGTATCGAAGAGAGCGGAGGAGTAGGAGGAGAAATGTAAAGAGAGTGCACTACGCGACGCGTTCTCGCGAAGTGCATAGTCAAAGGGAAAGATAGGAAAAGAGAAATTACGACTCTCGCAAACACTTGGCTTGTCTGCCCAGAGAGACGGAGAAAAACATTTTCTGATTTTTTAATTCTCTCTCTCTCTCCCGCTAATCCGGAGTCTAGAATTTGTATTCTCTCTCACGCTTATTCGGTATCCGAGACGCCGACCATTTTAATTGCTTGCGTAATTAATTAGAATTTTCCAGACGTCCCTTAAAGCCACGCGCATAAACTAATAATCTCTCTCGCTCTCTCCGCACTGAAAAGAGAATTTTGTTATGAAAAAGATCGATATTTTGTTGGATACGTTCAACTAAACGTTTTTCCGAAAAATCACGAAAATTTTGTCATCTCATCAAAAAACATTATGGAAAATCTTTTCGGAAAGTAAATTTTTGTCATTCCAATCGTAAATTGTGCTGAAGGTTCCGTTACAATGAAAAATATTGTCGAAATAACGAAAATTTTGAAATTATCCCAAAATATTTAGTTCGCTGAATTCAACAAAATATCGACGTTTTTTGACAAAATTGAATTTTCAGTGCGTTTCCGTGTTTTCAACTGCGTCTTTTACCTGCGTTAGAAAAATTGGCGAAAATTCATTCAGCAGTCAATTTAATGAATTTTTTTTTGTTTTCATAAAAACGTCGAAAAATGAACGATAATTGAAATAATTTGAAGAATATACAGAAAAAATCGATAAAAATTTGATAAAAACATGACAGAACGTCAAAAAACGATTAAGTATTTGTTTCCGAATCAGAAAATGATGAAACGAATTATCGAAATATCGGGAAGCAGCCTCGAATGTCGAGAAATGGCGAATAATGGCTTTAGAGAGAGAGAGAGAGAGAAAGAGAAAAAACACATATACCGGTGGCGACCGTAGCGCGAGCGGACACAAGAAGCATTATTGAGCATTGTTGCCGGTCCAGGTTAAGATAGCAAAGAGAGTTGAGGCGAGTAAGGGAGCGAGCGAGTGGGTAACGCTGTACTCTTGTTCTTTTCTTTCTCTCTCTCTCTCTCTCTGTTTGTGCCGGCCCTGTGGGGTCTCTGACCGACCGTCCGCACCTCTCAACTCGCGAGACTCGCTTGTCCACGTTTTCTCGGTCTCTCTCACTCTCTTTCCTCTCGGCAAGTTCGTTAGCTTTTAGCGTTTGCACATTATTAAGTTAACATACATCCATTTTTTTCTTCTTCATTTTAAACCTCACGAAAAAGACACTAGAATCTTTGTACACCAAGACAATTTATTTTCTATTTATATTTAATACGTTAACGCGCTCATGCTTACGCACACACAAATATAAAAAATACAGACGAGAATTGAAATATGAATTAACCATTAACGCGTGCGTATAATCTCCTGTATATTTATTTATATGGAACAGTAGCCGGCACTCAGTTTCTCTCTTCGAGAGATTGAAATCGATATAATTTCGTGTCTCGCCGGCCGCTCGGCCCGCGTATCCCCGCATTACGTAATAACCCCGTACTACGGACGGACAAAACGAGGAATATTCAATTGAATTGCAATAACCAGTGTTAACAACTTTTATATATACGCCGTGAATAATGACGCGTTGACGAACGAACCAAAAAAACAGAATTCGATTAAGCAATAAAATTGAACAGTTAACAATAACTCTGAAGTTTGCAACGTTGAGATTCAACGTAAAACATTTTTTCTATTGATTTTTTATTGAATTTTGAAAGTCATGCACAATTTTTCGAGTTGATTGAGTTTTTCGGTTGCAAGAGAGAATCGTTTTCTTGGCCGGACCAAATATTGGATAATAATCATGAGCTCTGCTTAAGAAATATCAAAATTTCGTTGCATTCCAACGATGCAAACTCCAGGATCATAAATATCGAAACATTGTTATTCCTGGCAAAAGTTCGTGGTGCAGGATTTTTTTCAGTGAGAAAGATTTTCTTGACGATCCAAGATTTTATTTTTATCGGTATTTATCGCTTCAAATTATTCTGATCAACGTTTCGGGCAAAGGATCAGATTCCGTTGATTGAGTTTCGTATTAATTGTCGAAAAATTAAATTTTCTTTGTTCCTCGGATACACTGAAAATTCAATTTTGTCAAAAAAAACGTCGATATTTTGTTGAATACAGCGAACTAAATAGTTTGGGATAATTTCAAAATTTTCGTTATTCCGACCATATTTTTCATTGTAACGGAACTGTCGGCAAAATTTACGATTGGAATGACAAAAATTTACTTTCCGAAAAGATTTTCCAGAATGTTTTTTGCTGAAATGACAAAATTTTCGTGATTTTTCGAAAAAACGTTTAGTTGAACGTTTCCAACAAAATATCGATCTTTTTCAACAAAATTTTCTTTTCAGTGCATGAGGGAAATTTTGGGCACGAAAAATTGGGTAAAATTAAATCTGTGCGGGTTTTTCGCTCCTACGACGAGTTTCAATAATTTTTTTCTCCATGCGATAAATCGATGTGGAAAAATCGATGGAGTTAATTGTAGCGAAGCTTTGGGGAAGGTTTTCTATCGTTATTACTAATTTAACTGCCACGCGACCCCCGTCTGACCACATCCTGACCGTTTCTACTTCCTCCCAAAATGAAAACACTGCGAAATACTTTTCTGCCTATTTTTCTCTTTCCCTCTCGATGGGATGAACGAGAGTAGGGAAATTGTTGGCCAATCAAGTCGCCAGGATTCTTCACGTCATTCCGAAGTTGCGATCGGTAATTATGACGCAATCGTCGACGGATTGAGTTGGCTTAAAATTTTCTTTCCCTCACCCTGACGTTTCGATTTTACGTTTGAAGAAAATGACGAAAAAAATGCAAAACAAGTTCAAAGTCTCCAAGAATTTTTGTTGCATTGTGAAAGTGCGAGGGCGTGCAGCGTCCAAGCAACATAATAAACTGTTGGTACGTGCATACGCGATGTAGGAAAAATGAAACTTCCCTGGAAGCCTCGCTCTTGGCGCACCTCAGTGACGAGGTCTCTCGCGTCTCGGCGTGGGTGATTTTCACAGTTAATCCGATGCATCTCGTCCCTTAAGATGAAAATAACATTCCCGGTGAACTTCAAAATTATCGCATTAACAAAACACTGCGTAATAAAAAAAAAAATTGCTTCGTGTTTCCCTTTCGCGCATATGGCGAGACCGGAAGTTTAAATTTCATTGCGCTGCCGAGCATTTTCCGATCCCGGAAGTTTCGTAAAGTTAGACAATTCTAAAACACATAAATTTTCAAGGTCACGAAGTTTAGCGTCTCTCGGGAATCGTAAATATTTGTTGGTTATCAATTCTTCGTTTTATCGCATCGTCAAGCGAACTTTTGCGCGGAAAGAAACAACAAAATTGCGTTTTTTTAAAAGTCTGTTCCATTTTCACTCGATATTTATTTTTGCGAAAGTATTTGCGCACAAAAATGTCTGTATATAGGAACGAAAAATGATCGTGAAGTTTCCATCGTTGGAATGCAACGAAATTCTGTCATTTCTTCAGCAGAGCCAATAATTAATATTGAATATTTGGTCCGGCCAATAAAACGATTCTCTCTTGCGACCAAAAAACTCAATCGACTCGAAAAATAGCCGCGATTATTAAAATTCAATAAATAATCAATAGAAAAAATGTTTTTCGTTAAATCTGAACGTTGCAAACTTGAGAGTCATAACGAAATGGGAGTTTCGGAATTTTTGATATCGTAGAATTTTATTCTTGACTCTCGTCGATATTTTTCCTTTCTTTCTTCGCTTCGCCTTTCTCTTCTTCCTTTTTATCTTTTTATTACTCTCGTGGCTCGTTGTTACATCATCCAGAATTTGCTGGAGTCTCTCCCTCTCGTCTTTCGTTACACGCTTTCGTATCATTCTTCTCTCTCTCGCTCTCGCCCTGTTGGTCATTTCTTTCACGTATATATATCAAAGTAGGAGAAACGTATATAAATGCGAATATAGATATAGGCGTAAATATGTATGAGAAGAGACGAAAAGCCTCTAGCCGAACTCTGGTGGGCTCGCGAAGTAAAATGTCCGAGAATAGAACGCACCGGTTACCCAGACTTGGTGAGCGCGAGAAGACGCTCTGAAGAGAGAACCGCGTGGTCGTTTTATATATTCACGACGTATCGTAGCAGCTTTTTCTCGGTGCACTGGACGCGCACCGCGAACCCCATGACTGTGTGATGCTTCGGACGAATATATATCTGTATGTATATGATTATTTATTTATTCATATGAGTACGTATTAACCACGAACCACATGTAAATAATCTCGCCTCGGAGGACACCATAGCCCGAAGGGGTAAATCCTCCGGACGCTTTGATGCTCTAATCCCAGCAATTTCCTCCAAGATTAACGATCGAATATTCAAATTAAATCGACGCTATACCCCGTCGATTAATAAATCCATAATTGCAATATTTACGACTGCGTCGTACAATTTTCAAACTGCTGCATTAACGAGAATGAAAATTTATCGTTTCGCCTATCGCGCGACCCGGTTTCTCAATTCCATCTTTTTTCTGACCATTTTTTTCCTTTTGTTTCCATTTTGAAAATCATGCGGCAATGCTGAATCTTTGGGATTGCGGACTTTTCACTTTTTCTTGCTTGTTTTACGAACTCGCGGGCTTATGCAATTTTCAACTTCCGCGCGCTCGTAAAAGCTCGCAAACGCGGCACCGCCTCCCGAAAATGCGCCGCGCGACTTGACAATTAATGTGCTCGTTCCGCTTCGAATAATTAATTGATAATTAATAATTTAAGTATTTCTCGAATATTTCGATGTTTTCTTTATTATTTATTAACGTGCCGGGCCCTTGATGTAGGAATTGCCATAAATTTAGTTGAATTCATTTCCTCGTGGTGCGGGGAGCATCGGCAAATGTAAGGACGAGAGAAGGTTGCAAGAGCGTATGAAACAGCAAAGCCACGATAGTATAGAGCGCAAAGCGTTTGAACGTTGGGCCGTACGAGTAGTAGATGCCCTGGAAGAAACCCCGAGGTTCTGCTCTCGCGGTCTCTGTCTTTCTCTCGCGGTGCATTGACCGCGGTTGACCACACGTCATCGAATGAGTGACGTCACGGTTCGGACGCCGGAGCTCGAACGTCACGGTTCGTCGAGTAGCTTGTCCTCCCTCTTCCCTCGTCTTTCTCAACCCGCGAGAGCAGGACGTCTCGAAGTTCCTTCTCCTTTTTCTTCCTTCTTTCTCCGACGTTTCGCCACTCTTTTCGTTTTGTTTTTCGCATCGGATCGCGCAATCCCGCATTGCTCTTCTCTATTATTTATAATAATAATGTTTTTCTGAATTTTTCCAATATTTTTATAGGTTCGTATCAATTTTACCATTTGTCATGCTTTTTGTTGATTCTTTATTGTTGGATTTATCCTTTTTCGTGCTTTACTTCTCCTCGTTCCTCTCATTTTTTTAATGCTTTTTTTGCCGCCGTTTTGCCCGCATTCTCGGGCTCCCCTCGCGAAATATATGGCACGGATGTCGGATTATTTTATAATTATCTTCAATTAAAACGTCAGTTACACCGAGAACGAGAGAGAGAGCGAGAGAATGATAAAAAAAGGAAAGAGAAGCCGAAACATTTGGCTGACGACAGAGAAACGCTCCGTTGCACACTTCGTGCATCACATGTTACGTAGAAATTCACTTTGTCGAAAAATATATGTGGATCAGCGTAATTCGCGAATTTCGGCGTATCAGAAACAACGTGAATCCAGAGATTTTCTTCATCTTCCTTCTCTCTCGCTTTCTCTGACGCAGTTGTTTATCGCTATCCAGCCTCGCAGCCCTTTCCCTTCTACATAAGCGAATATACGCGCGTTCGTGTCTGTTCATACGAGTGCAAGTGTGTGTGTGTGCGCGTGGCTATCGTTTAAAATGGCCGAATGCACATTGAATCGCGCCGCGGTCTATAAAGAGCGGTGACGAGATCGCTTTACATGGAATTTATTAGGGACGAGATCGGTGTCCTCTGCAGAGATGAGCATTTTTATTTATTTTAAATCACGTCAAAGAAACATTTGTCTTTGCTGCGTCATTATGATTTTTCTTCATTGCAACATTTTTTATCTCGAGGATTTGTAATTTTTCAATATTTTCATCATTATTATTTTTTTATTGATCGTCGTTACACGACCCGACATAATTATTGGCTGTTTTTTCGAAATGTACACTGAAAAGAAAATTTTGTTGAAAAAGATCGATATTTTGTTGGATACGTTAAACTAAACGTTTTTTTCGAAAAATCACGAAAATTTTGTCATTCCAGCAAAAAAACATTCTGGAAAATCTTTTCGGAAAGTAAATTTTTGTCATTCCAATCGTAAATTTTGCTGACAGTTCCGTTACAATGAAAAATATTGTCGAAATAACGAAAATTTTGAAATCATCCCAAAATATTTAGTTCGCCGTATTCAACGAAATATCGACGTTTTTTGACAAAATTGAATTTTCAGTGTAAAAGTTGGCGATTTTTTCATCACGATAGTGAAGCCGAAAAATGTAAGTTTGGGTGAAAATGGACCGGTGTATCGGGACTCGGGATAACAATTGTTGAAGTAGTCCAAGACTCTGGCTACAATCGTTGAAAGATCTTAATGGAAAATCCTGGTAGAAGATTAGAGATGGAAGAATGTCGTGTTTGAAAATATCGTCGGGACTACGAATTGGAGTTGGACCATTTGCAAAAATGTTATATTCTCGTGGGTGCTCTAAGAGGAGAGCAGAGAATGGAAGAGAGAGAGAGAGAGAGAGCGGGACAGAGATAATGTACCGTTAGGCGTTCGTAACTGCACTGGGAAGCTTCGCCAGGCGAGTGTGGCACTTCTCTTGATGCCGGAGGTCGTAATGGCCGTAGGTCCAGAACGAGGCGTACGGAAATGTTATAGTCGCAGCGATACTATAAATGTTTGTGGCAAGTTATGGCTACACATGTATACATTACACATTTTTATAATACGCGACTGCCTCTGGGGTTTCTCGAGAAAAAAAAATTCACGACATTTCCTAAACCAAAACTTGGTCCGTCATTTTAAAAAAATGAAAATTTGACTCGTTCTTTCGGAATTTTCTCTTCGCTTTAACGTCCTTCGAAATAGCTTTTGCCACGAATTGATAATTTTTCCATTAATTTTCATTAAGTGACGTTTTAGAGTTCAAATTTATTTGCCAGAGACTTCCGGGGCAGCTTTTGACATTGGAAACAATTTTCGGAGGCTTTTCTCGTGAAAATTCCGCGATCTATCTGAACGTCGATAATCGTTAATGCGTCTTTAGAGACTCTCGCGCTATAGAGACTTGTACTGCACCGAGTTATCGTTTATTTGTGCGCGGCTGTACAAATGACGAGTGCGAAAGCAGAGAACTCTCGCGGAGATTCAACCGTGTGATCTCTAAACGAGTCTCTTCGGGGCTATCGGACGTCAGGTTCGTGGGTGTGGAATCGGCAACTATGTATAAACCAGTCGAATCAACTGTACATAAGCTCAGCCGAGGAGGTAAACCCTTTTTTATGTTTTTTGTTCCACGCCGTACAAGAACGAGTCTCTCTCTCTCTTTCGTGATTCAGAATTTATCATTTTGTCCTGTTGTTTCATTATAAAGACAATGTGACGTGACAATTTGAATTTGAAACCTGAAAATTAAAAAAATATTGACTATTCGTGGCCACACTTGGGTCAATTTGACCCCCATCAATTTTTCGTCTCGTCAACTTATTTGAGCTGTTCGCCAATTGGAAATTTGCGGCGGTTGGTCACAATTTGAATTTGAACCCTGAAAATTAAAAAAAATATTGACTATTCGTGGCCACACTTGGGTCAATTTGACCCCGATCAATTTTTCGTCTCGTCAACTTATTTGAGCTGTTCGCCGATTGGAAATTCGCGGCGGTTGGTCATTTTGAAACAGGCCAACAGGAGAATATTTCTAAACGTCGAAACATTAATTTCCATGTGAGTGTTTGTGGTCGCGTGTGTGTGTGAGACTCTTTGAGCGATTGCATCGTGGCAGTGCAACGAGTAAAGGAGAGTCAGGAGAGCAAGCATCGAGAAAGTCCCAGCAACTTTCTCCAACGCGATCGCGAGTTCTCAACGTTTTTTCTTTCCATCCTTTCTTTCTCTCTCTTTCTCTCTGCTGTGCTTAACTTGCACCACGGGTCACCAGGCACGGGCATTAAGAGCGAATGTTGGCGAGCACGCCTGGAGAGAGGGAAGCGGCGTGTTGTCTCGTAAAGTGAGACGAAACATCGTTTTCGCACGACCACACTGTACACATGTATGGGCTGATCTATTCAACCGAGAAAACAAAAAATCATGGTTTCCATAAAAATGCACATTTTGTGCAATTGCAAAAAAAAATACATTGGATTGTGATGGGAAATAATTCTTTGCGTTTCATTCCATTTTTTCGGAACATTTTCGAAGCCCCTTGTTTTTAGTGCTTGCCAAAATCATTTTCCAAAATCGTTATGAATTTTCACAAAGATTTGCTCTTCTACGTACCGTTTTCTGTGCGAGTTTGAAAAATCTCGCGGATCGAATTCTTTTTTGATTGACGTTGATCGCAAACTTGTCAATTTTACCTGAAATGCCTCATACACACGCGCGTGTACTTAATAAATGTACATTTACCCTGGAATAGATAGGAGAGTATGAAAGCGCACGCAGACGGACCGGCGGACAAGTTTTGTAGGGTATAACGGTGTGCAATTCGTGCGCGGGCTGGATTTTTAAACGCGGATGATAGAGATCTTGAAATTTTCGTTCCGAAGCGTGCAGAAAGAGAGCCGAAAAGCTGAGTAAATGAAAAACCGCGAATATGAACGACAGATTCATAAATATTCCGCTTTTTATCACAATTAGTTAATTAACTTAATAAATCTTCGTCTAATTAGTATTGCGCTTAATTAATTGAAAAAAGTTTCATTTGATAATAAAATTTTCATTCGTCAGCAACGTGGACAAACTCAAAAAATCGATCATATCGTTTTTATCTTTTTTTTTGCTAGATGCTGATTAAAAATGGATCGATTTTATTTTCGTGTTGTTTGTATTGTCCAAGCGCTCGCGAATCTCTGAACTTACGGGTGTTTCGTCTAGCCTCTGGCACATAAATTGCCCACGTAGTATTAGAGTCGCGAGAAATGTGAAATAGAAAGCAAAGAGAGGCGAGACCAAAGAACTAGGCAGCTGCGGGTGCCCCATTCGGATGACGAACGCGTTGCATGAATTATTGGCAGCTGTCTCGATCGAGCATGAGATCGATCGACCGAGATCTCGAATTTATTAAATTGCGATTGACTTATCTCAAGGAAATGCAACTTTCGAAAAGTCTTTGAAAATCTCAAAACATCTTTTTTCAAATTTCATATTTTCTCACTCTTCTCGACAACTTTTCGTCCATAAACCAAAGTTTCTTCTTTTTTTTTGCAAATATTTTAAAAGTTGTTAAAGTTCCGAATGTGAATAATTGAAAACAAAAAAATTCTCGAAACAAACTTTTCAGAATATCGAAATATTGAGCAGTTTTTTTTGAGAAAATCGTCGCACTCTAAAAAATGCAGCAGAATTTTTCCAAAATTTTCCTACTTGTTGTTTGTATAAAAAAAATTATATTTTCATTCGTCCAATTAATTCATAATCGCTATAAAAAAATTGATGGAAAAAAATTGAAAATCTTATGAAGTTAACGAAATTGACATTTTATTGGGTCGATATCGAGCTCGTATATATTTATATATAGTTGATGAGCAACACGTAACTGGTGACTTGCATAATAATACCAGAGTGTCCAAAATTCATAGTGACGCCCTTACCGGAGAGTTGATTGACGGAGTTGACATTAGGCAATCATGACCGGAGGATTTTCTCTCCTTCTCGCTCATTCTCTTTCTCTTGAAAACCGTCATTGTAACCTCGTAACATTGGCCCAAATATTGGCCAGTGGCCCCACGTTTCGACGCTCCCAACGATTCTTCTCTTAGTATAAACAGGCGTTGCCAAAAAAAGAGTATTGCACGAGCAAAATATGTCAGACGAAGAGTTTTCAAGTTTCCGATACATTTTTCATTTTTTTTTTTATTCCGGCATGAAAACAAATGACTAATTAATTATGCAATTATAATTTTTTCCCTCTCAATTACACGATAAAAATTCAAGCCTCAAAAGCCATGAATCCGAGTTTGAAAAATATAAAAAAATTATACAAATTCGGTATTTTCCAACCATTTCCTCATTCTCTACACTGAAAAGAAAATTTTGTTGTAAAAGATCGATATTTTGTTGGATACGGTCAACTAAACGTTTTTTCGAAAAATCGCGAAAATTTTATCATTCCAGCAATAAACATTCTGGAAAATCTTTTCGGAAAGTAAATTTTTGTCATCCCAATCGTAAATTTTGCTGACAGTTCCGTTACAATGAAAAATATTGTCGAAATGACGAAAATTTTGAAATCATCCCAAAATATTTAGTTCGCTGTATTCAACAAAATATCGACGTTTTTTGACAAAATTGAATTTTCAGTGTCGTAACTTTGTTGACATTTTTTCAATTTAGTGCAAGTCACTTTCCCAGTCAGTACTCACGTTTCTTGGACTCGAATCTAAAAAGATAAAACTTGGTCGCATGATTCAGCATTTTTTCCGCGTGTTCTCAATCTTCAAGACGCAGCCCTCGATTTTTCCGACGATTTTTATAAATGTACACTACCGGCGAAAAGTTTCCGGACAAAAATTTAAAAAAGTTCCGGGACGGTTTTTCGCGCTATTTCGCCGGTAGTTGTCCTAGGCCAATTTAACCAACGCCGTTTTGAAGAGGAAGGTTCCACCTTCAATTTGGTTTTTCAAAAAAATTTCTACGATTTTTTTTCAACTCAGCACTTAGTTTTGAAAACGACGATTTTTCGTCGTTTTTTATCACTTCTTAGAGTGGACCCCGTTTAGGGTAAAAATGTTTTTTAGGCATTTCTACGGATGGAATCATAAAGGTGGAAGTCCAAGCTTCAATTTCATTTTTTAGAAATTTTCCTACGATTTTTTTTTTCAAAGATTTTTCGATTTTTCAGAAAAAATCGATGATTTGGAAATCGCTCCGTAGTACGAAAACGATGAGGTTTACATTAAAACCTCAAGACGCTAAAAAGTTGTATTACATTATGTTGAGTTGACTAGAATTTTTTCAGATTTTTTTATCGAAATTTTTTTCTCATCTATTTGAGATCGCAGCTCGATTGATCGGAAGATCGGATCGCACTGATCTTGAGCTTTGGAAGTAACACGGGGTCTCCGGAAACGCTTTTTATCAATGTTGGATTTCGTGTCTCTCAAAAGCTATTCATCGCATCTTGGACCATTGATTTGGCTATTTTTAATCGCTTCGCGATGTAGCAAATTTTGAACCCTTAATTGAGAAGTGCAACGATTGATGCACGCTTTTCGACACTTGAATTAAGTCGCCGACCCATTTTCTTCGTCAAAAAAAAAAAGAAATGTTCAAGTTTTCTTCACTTGCGACGACCAAAAAATATTAAAAATTATTTCAACCCAGTATTTCTCCCGCAAGCATCGAAAATACTCCCACGGTGTGTTTAACAATTTTTGCATCAACCGTTGATTAACTGCAATTTTCGACTTCATTAGAGCTCGTTTCACTTGTTTTTTTACGAAGAAAATGGGTCGGCGACTTAATTCAAGTGTCGAAAAGCGTGCATCAATCCTTGCACTTCGCAATTAAGGGTTCAAAATTTTCTACCTCGCGAAGCGATTAAAAATAGCCAAATCAATGGTCGAAGATGCGATGAATAGCTTTTGAGCGACACGAAATCCAACATTGACCAAAAGCGTTTCCGGAGGCCCCGTGTTACTCCCAAAGCTCAAGATCAATGCGATCCGATCTTCTGATCAATCGAGCTGCGATCTCAAATAGATGAGAAAAAAATTTCGATAAAAAAATCTGAAAAAATTCTAGTCAACTCAACATAATGTAATACAAGTTTTTAGCGTCTTGAGGTTTTAATGTAAACCTCATCGTTTTCGTACTACGGAGCGATTTCCAAATCATCGATTTTTTCTGAAAAAACGAAAAATCTTTGGAAAAAAAAATCGTAGGAAAATTTCTAAAAAATAAAATTGAAGCTTGGACTTTCACCTTTATGATTTCATCCGTAGAAATGCCTAAAAAACATTTTTACTCTAAACGGGGTCCACTCTAAGAAGTGATAAAAAACGACGAAAAATTGTCGTTTTCAAAACTAAGTGCTGAGTTGAGAAAAAATGGTAGAAATTTTTTTGAAAAACCAAATTGAAGGTGGAACCTTCCTCTTCAAAACGGCGTTGGTTAAATTTGCTTAGGACAACTACCGGCGAAATAGCGCGAAAAACCGTCCCGGAACTTTTTTAAATTTTTGTCCGGAAACTTTTCGCCGGTAGTGTATATATCTTGATTGCTGCAATCCGATCAAAAAGTACCGAACCTCTCGCCCGACGCTCGTCTCGTGGATGTGGCAGTGTCGTTGACTGACACTGGCCCACTATTCGTGCGTTAACACCTGCTCTCTGTAGGTCACCACTCATTCGAGAGCGGCAACCAGAAATCGACTGCAAATACATGCGACTACATATTTGAGAAAAAACTTAATCGAAAAAATGAAACGTAAAAATTTGAAGTGAAAAGTAAAAGTGCGAAAATTCATCGCGAGCGAATTTTTTTTTCCTTAATTAAACATTAAAAACATTACGAATTCATTCTCAAATTGTTGCTCTCCATTGCCTGAATTTTCGACTGATTTCCTCGATTGAATTTTGAATCACAAAAGTCTGCGACCTTGATCGGTATCGCTGACACATTTGGCAGTGAATATAGTCAAAGTTTGGGAAGATTTGCCATTGTAGTTAATTAATTTTCGACTCGATCGTGTTCTGCAATGAATTTGAGACGATTTTTTGAAAAGAATCATAGAGATTTATTCACACACTTTCGAAAAATTATTGACGAGGAACGAACACCGTCGGGGAGGAAAAAACACGAAAGTACAGAGCTGATTAATTATTTATTACGTAATTTGATGATTTTTTTCATATCGAATAATTTGTTTAACGAGTTAAAGATCAGGTTTCGACTGAGGAATCGTTCCCGCGAATTGGAATCGTCATACAAAGTGATTAAGCTGCTCGTCAAGTGATTAAAAACTTGGCTGAGAATATCGAAGGAAAAAAGGAGTTAAAAAATGGAGAGTGAGAGAAAAAGTAACGACGATGGTTTGTCGTCGAGATATGAATGAAAGTCTCGGCTTCAGTCACGTAGGAAATAGATGAAAAGCGAGAGTAGACACAGGTGAAGGCATTAGCCAAAGCCAGACAGACAAGTAGTCACTATTTACGTTCGTGTCTTCGTGTCTCTCCGTACACGTGTGCGTGAGCTTCGTGGACGTGAAGACTGGGGGGCAAAACTTGTGCCAGGAAGCGGAGACTCTTTATTCCGCGATATAAATCCAACTCCGTGTCTCGACCGTCAAACCCATTAGAGTAAAAAGTAATTAACTGTGAAAACGGAATGAGATAACGATCCGATTAATACATCGAAATCATAAAATTGAATGAAACAATCATTCGGAAATTTGTTGAGAATCGATTAGATCGCTTGAAAAATATTAAACAATTTTTCTTCGCATTCAGGGTCACTCTCGACGATTTTTAATTCAAGGACTCCGATCAGCTGATTAATAAAATGAAGGCAATGATTCGTTGCGATAGAAAAAACGATTTGTCGATGCAAACAATTAATTGAATTATCGCTCATTCGTAAAGCAAAGCGAAAAAAAAAAACAAATTACTTGCAGCCGTGGAGATTTTGTGTGCTGGTCGAAGAATAATAAAAATCATAGCGAAGCTCGTTACGTCAGCGAGTGCGGCACGAAGGTCGGAATATTTAATTATGTGAATTGTTGCCGAAAAAAAAGAAGACGAAAAAATTCGTTTGTGTTCGTCCATTGAAACTCGAGCCTGCGTAGAGAGTAGAGCATGGCCCCTTTCGAATATTGTACGTACGATTATGTGTGTCACGGTGAGTCGTTGGCCAGGACCTTGACTGTATGCCCGGAGGGAATTTCGTTCGCTCCCCTCCCCCCGCACTCCTCCTCCTCCTCAATTGCCCTGATTTGTGAATCCGTGCGCCCCCCAAAAATCGAATATTAGGCATTTTTTCCTTATTCCAACAAACTTCAAGTCCTGAAAAAAAAAGTTACTCTCCTCTCGCAAAGATATTCGTCGAAATCTGGAGCGAAGGTCGAGCGAGCTCTCCTTTCCCGTACGTTCTGCGAGACTTTCGAATCTCTTTTTCATTCTCCGCACGCGACCTTCCGTTTTCATCTGCCATTGAACACCTTCGTCTCTGAATTTACCTCTCCACATTGTTCGTTAAGAGAATTAAAAAATAAAGCAATCAATGACGACATCGATATTCAAAGCTTCATCGCTGCTGCTAATGGCGCATTCAGCAGATCCAAATTTCATTTAAAACCGATGAAAAATCGCGACCAAACTCTTTCGAAACACGAATAATAATCTACGAAATAACTGTGCATTGTAAATTTTTCAACAGTCGACGAATCGTCCAGTAAAAATGAAATTCAAAAGGAAATCGAAAAAAATTTCACAATCTTTTTCGATCGATCCGAATGAATGGATTTTTTTTTCGCACCATTTGCCGTTTTTTTTCGCAACTCGCTTTCAAGAAAAACAGTTCTCGATGCACAACTCCAATGTGCGGAGAAAACGTAAGCACTGGTGCACGGAGCACTCGTTAAATTAGCAGTAAAACGAAATACGTACTTTTCGATCTATCGAACGAGCTCGTCGCCATTGGCAATTTATTTATATACACAAATTTCATATATATATTCATTTATACGTATCCTCCAGCAAATAGTCTGCCTCAATGCAACGCGCAGCGTATATTGCTGCTGGCTAAACGGGCTAGACTCGACGAAGGACACTCGTCTGAGTTATTCTTACATAACTCAGTGTAGAGTACAATATTGCAGATGGATAGTCGAGAAGTAAATCGTGAAATTTTCAGCCTAGTGCAGACGATTTTTTTCATTGCTTCGCATGTCCGGTTGATCATGATTTTTTTCTCTGTTTACAATCGCGATCTGCTGCGCACATCCACGTAATTCTTCGACAATAAAGCGGGGCAGGAAAAATTAGATTCAGGTAAATGGCAATTTGCGACAGCCCAGCTAGAAATACTTGGAAGAAAGTGAAACCAGAAGCTGCATTGCAGGTCGTATGGATCGTCGGAAAATTGAGGAAAGGACCGAGCGAAGGTTTCTCGTATATTTTTTCAAGGATTTTCTGTGATTAATAAAACTTTTGAAAATCTCTCGAATTGCCAAAGATTACGAATTAAATGATGATCCTGAAGTTTCCATCGTTGGAATGCAACGAAATTTTGTTATTTCTTGAGCAGAGCTCATGATTATTGTTCAATATTTGGTCCAGCCAATAAAACGATTCTCTCTTGCGACCAAAAAACTCAATCGACTCGAAAAATTTGCATGATTTTCAAAATTCAATAAATAATCAATAGAAAAAATGTTTTTCGTTGAATCTCAACGTTGCAAACTTCAGAATCATATTTAATGTCGACAGTCGCAAAAAATGTTTTCGACAACGATTAGGAGATGAAAAAAGATGGGAAAAGCTTTGAATTACAAAGAAAATGACTCAACAATCGAAAGTCAAACTTTCAACGAGTGATAATGATCGAAAAAGGAAGACGAAGGAATTGCAAAAAAAAAAAACATGGAAAATATGGTCAAGAGTGCAGTTTTTATCGAGGAGGTAGGAAAAATAAAAAAAAAGTGATAGACAGGATAGGAGAGCGGTGTTACGCGAAGAGCGGGTTTGAAAAAAATCACTTGCACTTTCGTTAGAAAGTGGAGAATCGGCGGGTGCGTCGAGACTCTCCATCCGTGGCGTAGTAGCGCGGACTCGTAGTGTGTACCGGGCTGACTGACTGACAGATGGGAATGCCCTCTTGTCTCTCGGTCTCTGTCTCGCTCTTCCATTTCTTTCGATTCCCTCTCTCTATTTTTCTTTCTCACTAACGTCGAGGTACACTCTCGCTGCTGGCAGTCTGGTCTAACCAAACGCGGAGTCTTACTACTTACTCCCGTTACCGCAATTCTTAATCGGTCGATGGGGAAAAAAAAGAAGCAGAAAAAAAGGAAAGACCGCCTGAGTTTTCCTGCAGTTGTTATTCAACGAGCACAACAAATCTTAAGAAAATTCTCGTTGCTTCATTAATTTGAAAACTTGAATAAAAATAATTGACATTCAACGATTTTGTTAAGGAAGCAGAATATATTTTCTAAAAACGCATCTAACTTGCAGTTTAATCGACTAATTATGCACTGAAAAGAGAATTTTGTTGGATACGTTCAACTAAACGTTTTTTCGAAAAATCACGAAAATTTTGTCACATTTCAGCAAAAAACATTCTGGAAATTTTTTTCGGAAAGTAAATTTTGCTGACAGTTCCGTTACAAATGAAAAATATTGTCGAAATAACGAAAATTTTGAAATTATCCCAAAATATTTAGTTCGCTGTATTCAACAAAATATCGACGTTTTTTGACAAAATTGAATTTTCAGTGTGTGTCAATGAAAACGATCGTGACTCAATTCAACATTCTTTCGTTCTTGGGAGATGGAAAATTATAATTTCATTCATAATTCTACATACGCCGCGCAGAGAAATGTCTCGATATCTGCGTTTACATTGAAGAGTGATTATTTATTGGTTAATCAATAGTTCATTCCTCGTAATTGCTTTAGATTCGATCAAATGGCAATGAAAAGAAAATAAAAAAATTGAAAACCACAGAGAGAGAGAATAACGAGCTGTTGGACGGTGAGCGCGCGCGCTTCGTCGTGTTTCAAAGACTGTTCACATATTAAATTCAATGCCGAAGTGCAACGCAACGATAACTATACGAATGATTTTACCGAGTCGATTATTTTCATTCCTTTTCGTCGCATATGTGTCATTATACGTTTAATTCGATTTGCTTTGTTTTGCCTGGCGATGAGGAGCAGCGGATAGCGAACGCCACGCGCACTATCGTCTATTTTATCGTATTTAATTCTCTGAGCGATAATTCTCCGATGCATCGACGTTTTCGCGATATTTCAATTGATTCTCCATTTTTCGATCTTTCTAGAGAGCTGCGTCGATTTTTATTGCTGCGTTTCTTTTTTTTTAAATGCATTTTTATTGCTTTATTTTCTTTTTCTGCGAATCGAAGGAATTTTTCGTTCGTTTCCTTTTTTTACTTCGTCGCAGCCACGACTTTTTTTGACCCTTCCCTGGAATATGTGCAATTTCCATAATTCCCGTTAGTTTTTTAAGCGCCCATATGTCGTTACTGGCGCTCTAATCTTGTTCACGTATCGTGCAACAGAAAATAGACGGAGATAGAATAAATATTAGCGTACAGAGGATCGTTTGTATCTGTACGTTCGTGTGTGGCTCTGGTTCTCAGTTTTCCCATGTGTTGGTGAGAATGCACAGTCAAAGAGAGCGAGAGAGAGAGAGAGAGACGCACGCGTGGATCGCACCAGCCACGACCTTCGATAATGCGCCCATAAAATTCTGTTGTATGCAGAACGAGCACTCGCGCGAGCATGATCCCTCGCATTTCTACTCGTTGCTGCACTGCGTTGCATCGCTTTTTATTTTTTTCTCTTCTTTTTCCAACAAATTTCCGTTTTAAAAACCTTCCGATTTTATCCCAAAATGAACCATTTTCAAATTCGAGCACATCTCGATTCTGGAGCCCGCTATACATCGAAATTTTTTGCTTCTCATTCCTAGTCAAAACCTGCTGCGAATTTTTACTTGTCGTAAAAGCAAAAATTCCAGAAATTCGACCATTTATCGTGGCGAAAAATCTTCAACGCATCTTGCGACAACTATTTTGAATCTCGAGTGGAAATTTCCCCAGAAATTCAATCCCACGTCGCCAAGAAGTTGAAAAATTGATAAAACGTCGAGTTTTCTTTCGCTAAATATTGACAATTTTCGACCAATCTGCGGAATCCTCTCGAAAAAGAGGAAAAACACGAAGAAAAAGAAAATCGGAAACTGAATGACTGGAAAATATTGGAGCAAAAGGATTTTACCTTCAAACTTGGTTTGATGGACGAAAAAACCATAAAAATCACTAAAATACGAAGCAAAAAAGAATCGACACAAAAAGTATGAAAAAAAGTGCACAAAGTACGTATCTGTGTATCCAATGTCACTTAGACTAGAAAATTTGCCAGAGATATATACGCATACACGTAATAACATAGTAAAATCCACGTGTGTGAATTTATGTAGTGGGTGTGTGAGGATATATGTATAGGAGAGCCTCGGGACTCGGTGGCCGTGGCTATGGCCTTACGGAATCCCCACTCGGTGGCCTTACCGAATCCACGCGGCGTGTGTATCGCCGCGTATCGTGCTCGCGACGTCCCTCTCTCTCTCTCTCTCCTGCCCTCCCCCTCTCTCCACGTTTTGCTCCCACCCGGTGGAGATATCCTCAAAGAGTTGGCAAGAGAGTGCGAGCGTGCGAGGGCGAGTGAAAAGGAGCGAGTGAGGAGGAGCGAGCTCGCGCGCGAATGAGTGGGAGATGGAGCGAATATACGACGGAACTCGCGCCACTCGCGGATTAGTCCGATATATGTATATATGTGTAACGAGAGACAGAGAGAATAAGCGGAGGAGCGAGTGAGAAGAATATACGAAGAGTATTCTAACCTAAGGTTATATAGTAAGTTGGTGTTTAGCGCGCGCTGTGCTCGCGCTACCGAAGAGAGAACTTCTAGCCTAGGCAAACTGCGAGTCCCGCGTCGAGAGCACGCTCAGTGCTAGTTCGCGCGCGCGGAGGACAACGAGACTCCGCTAAATTCAACTCGACTCTCCGCATCCTTTTTTTTTTCTATCCGAGCAAACCGCAGCTTTTTACGAAATTTCTAAAACTGCAGTTTCAATTCCTTTATTTTTTCTTCGTACGGTAAATCTTTTTGCCACCTTTTCTCGACGAGATTCGCGATTTTTTATCCGAGACTTCCGCCGGTCAACACGCGCGAAATTTCGATTCAGTGTGTGTGTTTTTTTTTGTGTTTGTGATCATTGTGAAAAAAAAAACGCAACTGAGGGGCAAGAAATACTTTTGGGGGAGGCGAATTCGTGGTTGACGTCGCACGGGGGATGTTTCACGGCGAGCAATTACCGCTTAACCAAAAGGTGCAGTGATTTTTAGCCGCCAACTTCGCGGCCGCACCGCGATTCACGTACTGGAGAAGGTCGAGAGAAAAAAAAATTGATGAATCGACAATAAAGTGCAAGCTCGGGGTCCGTATACATACGCGTCTATGTATATTCGCTGTGTGTTATGTATTTATGCCAACGTATATACATACGTACTCACACATATTTATATATCAAGTGTTTGTGTGTGTCTCGTCCATAGTGTTTGGTGCATCGTCGTGTTGGAAGTTCGCGCACGTGTGACGTAAGCATTATAATCCCAACGCGAGGCAAAACGTTTGGGGCTTTCGCAACACTTGGAGAAGAACACGATCAACGTTTCTTGACCACAAAAATAACAAAAAAAAAACATTCACCTTGTTATTTCTTTTCTTATTCTCTGTGAAATTATTATCATTTTTCGACACACTGTTTAAAGATTTTTCTTCTTTTAAACATTTTGGCGGCGCGTGACGTGGGACTTGACGTTGATTTCGAAAATCGTGTTTGCTAAATCTCACACTGCGTTAACGCTTTTTTCTTTTTGTAAATACGAGAGAAAAGTTTGCCTTTTTGTGTATGTTTCGTGAGCCAAAATCTCTTATACAATAATACACCGTGTCACTCGATTAAACTTTGCTGTTGCACAAAAATTATCATCGTTACACGAAATAAGTGCTAGTGTCGTGTCGAACGCGAACCTGCACAGGTGGAAATACTTTTAGTCTCTCTCGTCGTATCCAGCTCCGACGAAAATTTCATTCTTCTCGTTCGTATCGCCGATGCTCGATCAACCAACCAGCAGGAAACACTCTTTTCGCACTTTTTTCTCTGGTCGTTGCCAAAGTCATTTCGGTAAGCAGTTTTCTTGTTTTTTTTCTGAGCTAAATCAAAGTCGCGTCTTCACTCCTTTTTGAGGGTTCGGAAAAACACATCTCACGGTGTAGTCTGGAGGCGTTTCAATTTAATCAATCGGGCCACTCAACAGGTGCTCCACTGTACGTTGCTGTGTGTGTTTTTTTTTCAACGATTCTATGGCCCATGATAAATTCATTCTCGCGCGATAATAGACTGACGAGTATAGCGCGACAGTTTGTATGACAATGTTTAAGGTTTGACAAATAGTTTGATTCTCGTGTCTTAGGAAAAGCTAAAAAATCAATAAGCTCGTTTCGAAATTATTGAATGGGAACGAGTTTTTATTGAACGATGTTTTTCTCCACTGAGATAAATTCGCTCCCGTCCAATTCAATCGGCTAGCGAGCACGGAAAAATACACTTTTCGAAATCTATTGACATTTTTACATAATTTTCAAAAGCCCGGAATCAAGAATTGGGTTATTCCGCAATTGTTGATCAAAGTTTCGTCGAATGTAATCGGCCGAGTTTCGTCATTCCAACGAACAGTATTTCGATCGATCGAATCAACAAATTGCGTTCATTTTTTTGGTCTATGCAAAAATTTCTCCGTAAAGAAAAATTCAATTCTTTTCCTACAGTTTTGTGACTCGAATAAATTGATGGGAGGAACAAATATAGATTTATGAATGGAATATTGTATAGTAATGCACATGGTCGCTCGGTGCATCGGGCGTGTTAGTGTTAAATAGAGTCGAGTCTCTTGTGGAGAGTGCGAGAGCGCGGAAAGGCTTTTGCGAGCGAGTTAGCCGCAGCAGCGGAGCTCAACGAACAAGCCATTTACAAAGGTCGAGGCAAGGTAAGATAGAAGCTGCACACGCAGCAAAAATATATATGCACGTGCCGAACACTCGTATATCGGCGGCACTCGCGTTACTCGCACACAAACAAACCCCAACACTTTGACAATACTATTTATATAGATGTATTTTTCTATTCGTGCATAAATATCCACGCGCGCGGGTATATGTGGGTTGCGAGGAAACCGAACGAAGCGAGAAGCCTCGTGAACTTCAGGAAATATCAACCGGTGACTACGGAAGCTTCTAATTTACTTATTAATTTCAAAATACAGAAAAATCTCGTGGAATCTGAAATTTCCCGATTTTTCATGAAATTTTCCATATATATTTTCCCCAATTTGATTAATCGGTTTGGAGCTAATCACATTCAAAGTTTTGTCACGCGAAAAGTCAATGACAACAATTACTTAGCAGGCAATTAGCGATTCCAGGGCCACGTGAGGAGCCTTCGACTTTTTCGAAGAATCGATTTTTCTCGGTCATCTGCGACCATAACGTTTCATGGGGGGGAAAAAAATCAAACTCGTAAACGAGCAATCGTTGCAGAGAGTGTTCGCGACGAGAAAATGTGCCCTGAAGGGCTTGGTGGGAAATCTTTGAGAGAATGTAACGCGACTGATCGTTTTAGAGATTTTTTTTCTCATGCACTGATCTAGTAAAGCTGGGAGTGCAGGAAAAAAAGCTGACGGGGTTTCCGTTGTTAAAACTCATTTCTATCCTTTTTATACAAACTGGAAAAGTCAAAGGTTCTTCTATCTATAAATTATAGTGGCCAAGGTCACGCATCAATCGAGAAAGACAGGATGACGCGAGATGCTGATGGTTGATAATGAAAGATTGTTGTAGTCAAGTAATTCCGGTTGACATTTCATTTATTTGCTCGTTGCTTCAACGAAGGAATGTCACAAAACTGCATTCGATGCAACGAATTTTTATTGAAAATTGAAAAATGCGTGTGGAATCGTTCGAGGTTAAAAAGAAAAGAAAAAATAGAGATGCGGCGAGATAATGGAAATTCTTCGAGTCTCGAGGGGAGCTCCCGATCTTTATGAATGGAGATGAACGTCTTGCGTGTATACCTGTGTCTCCGATATCTCTTGCTTCGCTTTCGACGCGATTTTATCGTCACGGTTTTGTTCTCCCGATGTAAAGAGGCGAGAAGATCGTGTCCCGATAGCAACAAAAGAACCGTTTCGATATTATACTCTCGGCGAGCTCCTCGTGTTGTAATACGCTATCCAGTCGAGATCGATCGAGATCGATACAGAATTCGTGCACGAGATGCCTTCGTCGGCTCCGCTTCATCGACCTTAAATCTCATCTTTTGCTTTTTTTTTCTTTCTCCATTTATTCGTGTATCGACTGGGCGTTTTTTGCTTTTTTCTTGATACATACAGTTGTCGAAAATGATAAATCAAATGAAATCATAAAATAGAGATTGCCAACTCGATAAATTATCGACTTTTTTCTCGACCCTCTCTCTCTCTCTCTCTTGCTTCGTATTGACAAATTCTTCACTTTAGTTTTGAGCGAGTTTTATTTACAATAATTTTAACGCCAATTTCATTAACAAACGGAAACAAAACAGAATTCCTTGTTTTTTTCAAACTTTCGTCGTCACTTCCGTATTTTTCGAAAACGCAAACCGACGTTTGCTTCGTCTTATTGAGATTACAGTGTTTTATACGCAACGGAAAGCTTTCGTGTAGCGTTGTATAAAATTATTTTCAGCCTAGGTCAACCTTCGCTTCCCTCTCTCTCTTGCTTTCTCATCTGTAGCACAGAATGATATGCACGTACACGGATAAACATATAACGTACAGAAACATATTCGTCAGCAAATTTCGATGAACAAATATTTTCTTTATACTCGGAGAAACAATTTTTCTTTCCTCGCGGAGATACTTAAAGGGATTCCAATTGCAGTTTTCGTGCTAATACAGTTAACGGTTATGTACTTTCGTTTTATTGTTGAGATTATTTCACGCTACAGGTTTGCTTCACGACGCGGTCTGACTCGAACTCTTCCACTCTACTATTTCTTTGCCATCCCTCTTTCACTCTCTGTCTCTCTGTTTCTCTTTCTCTCGCACGCTTTTAGATACTCCCAGTCGGTTACGTGGCGGCCTTCATGCTCGCCCCAGGGCCGAGGGCCAAAACTGTCTTGTGTGTTTAGTATTGAGCCTGCACGTTCAATAAATATCGGGCTCGAGAAACGATAGCTAACAGCTAAATTACTAGCAAATATATATGTCTTGCTTGTGCGTATCATTTTCTGTGTCGACTACGTCGTGGATGTGTGCGAAGAGAGCTCTTGTAGATCTATCAGAGGTTTAAGGGCATGGCATGTCCTTCCTAATCCTCGTCTCCTCCTCCCTAACCCTCCCGCATAGTCACCCATTGCTATGACTGTTTGTATCTGCCCATGAGACTTTCAAGTACGAATCAGTGGAATTCGACGCACAACTGTTCGGTCCCATTTATGGCGTTTTCGTCATACATTAGAGAGAAGATTGTTGCATCTCATTTCTGTCTGGCACAGTCGATTTTTTCGCATTTTCTTGTTTTTTTCTTCTATATCGATCCTGGGACCGTGCACTGAAAAGAAAATTTTGTTGAAAAAGATCGATATTTTGTTGGATACCGTCAACTAAACGTTTTTTCGAAAAATCACGAAAATTTTGTCATTCCAGCAAAAAACATTCTGGAAAATCTTTTCGGAAAGTAAATTTTTGTCATTCCAATCGTAAATTTTGCTGACAGTTCCGTTATAATGAAAAATATTGTCGAAATAACGAAAATTTCGAAATCATCCCAAAATTTTTAGTTCGCCGTATTCAACAAAATATCGACGTTTTTTTGACAAAATTGAAATTTTAGTGTGAAGTTTTCGATTCTGTTCAGAATTTCAAGAGCCTTGCACCGTCGTTTTAATTTTTTTGGCAGAACTTTCAGGCAATGTTAGTTGTAAAGGGGAAAAAAATATTTATTTTTCAATTTTTCCATTCATTTAAAATGACGTTGATTTCCAACGGTTTTTTCTGGGCAAAAGCCCGAGGGCGTTATAGATAATGGGAAATAACATTTCTGTACCGCACACTGTGTCGAGAGGAGCGAGAGAGAAAAAAGTCTTCCTTGCGGATTCCCATTTAGCCTGATTCCATTCGTCCTTCCACGTCATCTCGTCTTCTTTGCTTCTCGATGCTCGCCTTGTAATACTCCGATCTCGGATATTTGTCCCTGTCTCTTTCTCTCTTCGTATCTCATTTATTCACATGCACTACTAAATTTTCTCTTTTGCGAGCCTCCCCCCCTCGGTCCTAAAGGATCAGAGATAGCTTGCGAGGCTCGGCACTTGAATTTCGGCATAAAAATCGAAATATTCCAGTATTTCTTTACGGTCATCCTGACAATGCAAATTGTCGATGAGTATAAAAAAGAATCGATGAAAAAAATTTGTTGAGGCTCTTGGAATTACGCGAATCACTTTTTTACAGGATTATGAATAAATTTAGTGATTTTTCACGAGGAAAAATATTAATTGAACTTGGTTTTTGGTGTTTAACTAAATTCATTGGCGTTTCGCAAGTTTTTAATTCTCGCGGTTGCAAGATCGAGGGCCTTGAATCCTCTCCTCGTTTCCCATGTGCATGTATATATGTATATCACTCGGTAAAAGTAAATGACCTTAAGATTCAACGAGAAACGAGAATCCTACTTTTATTTTTATTTTCCTGTCGTTTTTTCGTTGTTTTTGTTTGAATCGCATTTCGCTCCCTCTTCCAAAGTTACGTGTACGACTGCTTCATCCTCCGGTCCAGCGCAAGCTTCTGCTCTTGTGTGTGTCGGTCTTCGAACCCAAATTGGGACGGGACCTTGACTCGAACCCTCTCGTGAGCTCATTTCGCTCGACTCAACTCTCGGTACATTTTTTTCTCTCTTTCTCGAGCTCTTCATAAATCAGCCAAGAATCATGGCAAATTCGCTCGGTTTTCGCCTAATTAAGATTTATTAATTATTCCCCAGCCTTTGGACACTAAAATATTGTCTTTTTCTTGCTTTTTTCTCAACAAAAGAATTTTCCGAGTCTCGCGAATCCCTGCGAATAGTGTCCACGCGGGAAAATTGCGAAATGTGCTCAAGCTCGCAGAATCCGATCGGAGGAAGCGTGTCGAAAAAAAATTTCACTTTCAAAATTTCCATTTCCAGAGCGACTGATCGAAACGGCGTTGCGATTATTTTACAAAATTTTTATTTCTGTTCGCACATTTTTTATCGCCTTCGAAAAAATCTTCCATCGATTTACCAAGCTCTCGGAAAATCGTGATTACGAAATTATTTTCGGTTCTGGGGAGCCCGAAAAGTGTCGCAATGATTTCGGGTATTAAAAAAAAAAAAAAAACCCTCAATCTTGACTCGGAAGGTGATCGGTTACGTCATCGTCTAATTAGTAATCCGTCCTCTGACAGATCTCGCGCGGTGACTCGTTTCGGGGACAAGTATAAAATCTAATCTTCCGTGATTCGACCTTGAAAAGTTTTACTGTCCAGCGCGGGGCCCCGACGCGACGTACTTCGTTTTTTTTTCCCGTTCGAACTGCTTCAGATTGCGTTTCCCTCGCGCGTATTTTACGAGACACCGGAAAAATAAAGAAATATCATGAAAACCTGCTGTAGATAAAAAGAAAACGACGAGCTCTTCGGATTACGAGAGAGGCGCGAGCCTTGAAAAAAAAGGTACAAAAAATCGACTCGACTGAAAATTCGGTCACGGCTCACTCGTAAATCAGGCTCCGTGTTCACGCCGAGATTATAATATACCCAAACAACTTTATAACGTTAAAAAGGGCTCCGTTTCGCACTCGCTGTGTGTGTGCTCTGAACACACAATTCGTAAATACGTACACCTTTGTTTTTATTTTATTCGTTCCCTTTCTCTCGTTATCTCTGACCGAGACTCGTGGGCCTCATTCACACGCGGGATGGGATCTCGTGGGAGGGGCTGGAGGGATAAAAACAAACGTGAAATCGCGCCGTCTGTAGCGGCCGCGAAACTGACGAGTTTAAAACAAAAAAATTGACCAGTTACCACAAATAATTACAAGCAATCGCTCATTTTCATTCCGTTTCCAATAAAAAGCAGCAAAAAAACTTTTTTCCAATTTAATTTGTAACGTAACGCGCACGTCCACGTGTGTGAATTTATTTATAAATAAACTTTCTCGTCAAGCGATGTTTCGAGCTCCAGACTTTTTCCTCCTAGATACAAATTGATTTATATTCAAGTTTATATACATATATACATCGGAGCAAGGGGCACGAATGGTGCGAGAAGCTAATTACGAATAACTGACGGCGGGTCAATTAATTTTCATTCTCCTCCGTATTCCCAAATGAAATTGACCGTAAATACGGCCGTGCCATGTTTCTAGGTTAATTCTCGTCATTCTTCGCAAAAAGTACCTTTCGTTTTACTTTCCCAAATGCGAAACGTGTAAAAAAAAAAAAACGGTAATTTAGAAAAAAAATCTAAAAACCTGAATATTCTTAAATCAGCTAAAAATCCTTCCAGCCCTTCGGATCCGAATCATCGAGAAATCCCATCGAATTCCTTATGTGCAAAAAAAAAAATTCGTTGCAGTATTTTTTAATTTTTTTCACCATGATTTTTGATCTATTTTTGTTAATAATGTTCAGCATATAAAAATCCGTGCATATAGAATAAAAATATGTGAATAAGAACAAACACGTGTCTGCTCGGATGCAATACAGTGTAAAGTCTAGTCGTTGTGTTCTGGAGTGGAGGAGAGAAATTATGGCAGTCAGTCAAGGTGCAACTCGAGCGCGCTCGAAGGTTGAAGCTCTTGTTTGAGGTCGTGATCGCGATCTCTCTCCCTCTCTCTTCCTCTCTTTCTCTCTTTCTCACGTGCTCGGGTGCGCGAGAACGAATCGGGAGAGCGCGAGTATACGGCAAACGGCAGTAGTAACGATGACGATCCATGGACAGACGGACGGACAGAACAGAGCTCAATAACAAACAGATCGCTGCTAAAAAGATGCTTATCAAACGTTTAATTTTCGTGTTAGACGACACGTGTTGCATCCGAGTTTTCTTCGACTCCTTTCCTCACTTTTTCCACACACTCGGCAGTCAAATATTTCTTGCTTCCCGGACGCAAATGACAGATTTTCAATTTAAAAAATTGAATTTTACGATCAGCGGACGTTGCGAATGATTCAGAATTTGTTTTTCATTCTTTTTTTCTGGATAATCACGGCGTTCCGGTTGGTGGAATATTTATTCAAAGTAGAAGCTCTTTCTTATGGACGAATTGTATTGTATTTGTTTTCGATCGGTCTCTCGATCAAGCGAGGCCATGCGACTCTCTCTCTCTCTCTCGCTCGGCTCTCTTAACAGATACGAATAGTCCTGCTGTATCGGTTTGCCTCGAACCACCTACGCATCGTGCTCCACTTCCGGATCGCTCCTATCATTTGCGGTTCTTGATGATTTCTATTCAATTCATAAAAATGATGATGCGCGTTTCACTTTGAATTATTTGCGTGCAGCGATCGATTTGGCTGCAAAATGTTGCCGTGACATCGAACGGTATGGAAAGTTGAATAGAAAAAATGAAATTGTGCTTCAAGGATTACGAAAGTCATTGGCTGACCGAAAGTAAATGGTGAACGTTTGACTATCAAAGTGCAACGGAAATCGCGACGATGCGTCAGTCACCGCCGCGAAGAGCGCAGGATTTTTTGAATTATTTCGAATCATCGTGGAGTTGAATAGAAAAATAGAAAAAAAGAGTTTAGTGAGCAAATTTGAAACAACGAAGAGACTAGAGATGGTAAACTTTTGCCTTGCCCGGGGCAAGCTCACCAAGGCCCTTCTTCGCTGCTCTCAAAGCCTCCCGCCCCCCTCATCTCGCCTTCGCAAGTTCCTCCCTCCTCTCTATTCTTTGTGGCACACGCATGACTCAACTTTATTATTATTGTGTTCTTTTTATGTGTACACAACGTATTCACGAATGAGTGACGAAGCTCGAGCATATATTCCGAAGACTCGAGTACTGGAAAATCGTTGTTCAACGTTTTCTGACTCTACAACGTGGTCGAGAACGACCTTAATTTGATTTTATTAAAAAAACGTCATTTTACTAAACCCTTTATGGTTTTTCACGGTTTTAACCATTTAATTTTCACCGGAGATGACTTTATCGTACACCGTTCTGTTGGGCTTCAAAAAACGAAGAAAACCATGTACGAGCATGATGCTGAAGTTTGCAACGTGTTGGAATGCATCGAAAAATATTTAATTTTATTGAAGATTTGTTCAATTTCCAATGTCAGCTCAATTTTTCGAGCCGATATGCTTTTTGAAAGGCAAAAATGGATTATTTTATCATCGTAATTACATTCTGCATTTGAATAATTATTTTTGTCAAAGATAAAAATGAATTTCGTTGCATTCCAACGATGCAAACTTCAGAGTCATTGTACGATCGAACTGTATTATCGCACTTGACAAACATTTTATGCGGATGCGATGGCCGTTGGCGTGGCGTTCGAAAGTATAAATTATTGGTATCGAGCAGAATTGATGTAAAAAACAAAAATAGGCACGTATGGCAGCGTGATTTAAACAAATGAATATCGCACAACAGACGTCCCGGTCTCTTTTCCTGATGTTTCCGTTATTGCATGAAAAATAATGCAGGATTTTAATATTGCAGTGTTTTTTCACGTCTTCGTATCTAAATACGCGCGAATTCACCCAATGACGTTGCGTGATTTTTAGAAATCCGGAATTCGTTGGGTCTGCATTTTTGTTTTTCAGCTTTGCCAAACAGAGCGAGCAGGAAAAGAGTTGGCATGTTTAATTTACGAGAACGGAACATGTCGATCGTTCTTTATTTCACTTTTTATTTCTCTCTCTTGCTCTTTTATTTATTCATACAAAAGTTAAATACGTAAAAAATATAATATACTAAACATATTTATAATTATATTTACAAAAAAACAAATTATTTCTAATGTTTTATAAATTTTTCCAAGAATTCATATTCGAAAATTCATATTTTTGTATTTTTATCAAACTGCAAGTATTTTTCTTCTGCCACAAACGGATCGAGCCCAAATTTTTATTTTTATTTTTTATTTTGATGTTAATAAAAAATTTGTTTCCATTTTTTGTGCATTTCGTTGCTCGACCATGATGTCGTCGTATGATGACGAAGAAGAATATTTGACAAGAAAGCGTGATTCGATCGATTTCTTATTAAATTGCCCATGGATAAATGGAAATTATATCGAAGAAGTGCGTGTATAATGTACTGCTGCTTGTATGTCTTCTAGTGTACGACTAGGAAGTGCAAATCACGAGCTCGAACATACTATTCCCGGCAAATTCAACATTCTCACCTCGTCAGGGACGTTTACAAGTTTATTTTCAACATCGCTGCTTTTGCTGCTCTCACTCGCACGCACATACACACACGGACGTGTACAATATACTTGAATACGTATAAACAGCATCAAGTCGTAGAATTTGTCGGAACAACAAGAAGTTTCCCTCTCTCTCGTCTCTCTCCCTCTCTCTTTCGTACTTTATCTCTGTCATGTGTGACTTTTCAATTTCTTCTTCTATTTATATTTTTTTTCACACTGTTTAGTCATTTTTGACTATATTTGAGAATCAACAGGCGACATATCTTCGTAACAGATTTTCCCGACGTTGATTTTGGCCCGTTTCTCTGCAGCATCCATTTTTATCACTTGCATACCGTCGCTATGAATTCGTTTTCTCTTCGTAGCAGTTTTTATTGCACTTTTTTTCTTGATTTTTTTTTTGGCAGATGCGAATTCCATTTTTTTTTTTTCAAATGCGATGAGCGATTATTGCGAACGTAATGGACTGTGATCGTTTTGAAAATTGATTTTTCGTCGAGATTCGTTGCTGCGTAGCTGGAGAATAATCTGGCGCGAGAGAAAATTCCGAGATTCGAATGTGTGTTGGCGCAGTGATTTGCACCGGTTATCGAACGCGAAGATGCACTTAAGATTAACATACACGAGCGTTCCGAATGCGGGAAGTAAGAGTTATAATTTAATAGTAATAAATGAGCAAAAGAAACGAGAGGGAAATGAGAAAAGATGGGAAAAGTCAGTGTACTTGGTTGCGCAATCCTCGTAGTGAGAATTTTCATCCGCTATGCACAAATGCAACGAGCGTCGCGGTGTCTGTACGTCGTACTTGCACTTTTCTCCTCGCGATCTCTCTGCAGGCTAATCCGTTTCACTTTCACCTCATGCTCGGCGGTTCGTCGATCGTAGATCGGTAATCAATGTTCGACGTGTGGGGCAATTCGCCGATGATAATCAATTTTCATAAAAACATATCACTGCGTACATATATGTAAATTATTGCATTTTCGATTTAATGAGCTCTCCGCGATTCCTGCACCACACCGCATGTTTTTTTTTCAATCATTTTTACTTTTTAATTCAATTAACAAAAGTTGAGCAATTGAAATTTCCTTGAAATCGAACATCGATTAATTTTTTCACTTTTTTTTTGCGATCTTTTCGGAATTCCGGCAACATTAATTTCGATTAAACGTGAATTTAAATAACGATGATGGATAAGTGAATTAACAAGAAAGTTGAAAGCTTTTTTTTAGATTATTTTTTAACTCGACGAAATGAATAATTTTGAAAAAATATTAAGTGATCGAAGTTATTAAAAATCAAGGCTTCGTACTCGGTCTTCTCGTTGGGCAATGATTTAACGACGCTGCAAACACGATGTTCGATTATAGTTTATCGATAAAATCATTAAGATATATGTATAAAAATACATGTGGCCCTCGTTCGGTTTTTTGAGCACGTCGCAATGTTGACGAGATCTCGAGCGTGGCCGAGAGGGCTCCGGCCTCGGGACACACACGTTTTCTATAAGATCGTTCATTATTATACGCCTCCAAGGCACTCTCGGTGTGCTGTGCTCGTCGGCCCTGAATTGTGCTCCAAGCGAGTTCGAAAGAGCGCGAGAGAGACTGAATGTATCGAGAATATACGTTTCAAACGTAAAGATTTTTTCATTGTCATAATTGCTCGTTATAATTGCGATTAGAACTTGGCCAATTATCGTGCTTCATTTTATGAAGCTAATCATTATTATTATTGCTATTTGAATCTTTTTTTTCAACAAATAATTTAAAGAAAAAACACACACGATTGTTTATAGCGAGAGGAGAATTTTTTTTTCTTTAGAAGCCTCGTTGAAATGCACGAGAAATATTTCCAAAGAGAATATTTGTAACAGGAAATGGAATAAAAAGTTTCATTTCCTGGTTAACCGTTACTTTGGATTTTTTTTTGTTCGTCGTCCATCACTTATTGACGATAAGTGTCATCCCTTTGGAAAGCTTGGAGAGCTAGCAACATATTTCGCATATACACGTAGTTGTTACGAAAAGACGCCACGTAGAATGTGAAAAATGGTTGCGGGGATAGAAAAAAAAGGAGAAAAAAGTGTGGTAGGTGCATCGACCTAAGTTGCGTTGCGAGCCGTTTCTGCGGTGGTTTGCCGCGTCTCGAGAGAGTGAGACCGCCTTAGACCGAGAAAAAAGGGAAAGAGCGAAGCAACAAAACCGACTCTGGTCGCGCGTCTAAGCGCCTGGGTTAGCTAAGTCAGAACTTACCACTGCCCGAACCTCTTACTCTCACCAAACTTTGTATCGACGTTTATAGGCCAACTCAAAAATAATCACGAGCAAAATTGAAAAATAATTCTCAACAAATTCAACCTTTTGTGGTAAAATTATTCGCAGTTTTACTGGAAAAATGTCACTTCAGGGTAAAAACTTCGTGGATAGAATTGAAATCGAAAATTAACTAATACGAAATGGAAATTCAAGTTGAATCCATTCTGCAATTATGATTTTTCAATAAAATTGATCGTTCATTTCATTTTATTCATTCGTTCGAGTAAAAAAGAAAAACAAGTCAAAATGGAGTTGAATTTCGATGAACATTTTGCACGAAATAAATATATTTTTTAAAAATATTTAAATATTTTGTGTTCCAAAATATTTGAACGCTTTTGTGAATCAGCCTCTAGAAAAGTGTGTATAAAAAAGGGAAGAGAAAAAAATTTTCCAGCTTTACAAGTTTCTCTCCCTCTCTCTCTCGCTCTCGAGATGTCTCTCCGTCTCTCACTCGGTTTAGTTGGAGGCTTTGAACACCTAAGGTTATGGTTCTAAGAGTGCATTAACCCCCCGCTGATGATATTCTCTCGCTCTAACGTTTGGTTGTTAGAAGACTCGAGACCAAAAGGGAGAGAGCGAGAGAGTGGGAAGAGCGAGTGAGCCCTCCGGGGTAAATAAAAAGAAAAAAAACATCCTAAGTATAGAGTCATGGGGACGCAACGAATGTTGGCCTTTTCTCTTGGCTTCGACGTTTTCGCATTTTGCTCTCTTTCTGGGTAGAGCGTGTAATCGCATCAGCTCGTATAAGCGCGAAAGGACGCGCGCGCGAGGTTAGACCGAGTGAGAAAGACACTTATGAACGCATTACATAAAAAACTATAGATTGACGAAGACGGAGCGAGCGAGTGAAAAAGACCAAAGAATTATGAAAAAAACAAGTGAAAATAAAAAATTGCAATAGAGGAATGTGATAAAAGTTCAAAGAGACGGAGACCGGAAGAAAAATGTACGAGAAACGGAGGCAAAAACACGTGGAAGACGAAGAGAACCGGAAAAAGAAAGAAACTAAGGAAAATAGAGCGAGCGATCATAGAGATTTATCGAGAATATTGTCAAAGGGCACAGGCACGTAGAGAGAAATTAAAACAAGATAAAAAACAGTGAGCAACGATTTCGGAAAAAATGATTTGAACCGTTTTTTTCACATTTTTAACAAAGGAATTAATACGAGCACGGAAAGTGGAATGAATAAAATTAGCAAAACGAGGAGTGAGAGCGTCGAGGAGAGAGAGGGATGATAAAATTACCGCAAAGCTCGATTTCTGTGCACAAAAATAAGAGAATGAGAAAAAAACGAACAAGTTGATCGGCTCAACGCGCGGTGGCTAGACTTTCTCCGGAGAGCGAAAGTGAGAGGGACCCCCTTGAGACTTCGCATACACTCACTATTCTCGCCCTGTCTTTCCCCTCTTTCTCCTCCTCCGAGCGTAGCACCTTGCCATTTTGTACTCTCCTCTCTTCTCTTCTCCACCCCCTCGCCTCGCCCTGATCTTGCCCTCCCTCGCTGACAATTCTCATTGCATTCGCCTTGCTTTCACCGTGTGCCTTCTCTTGCCCTTCCCTCGCCTCTCCATTTCTTGCTCTGTATGCGCGGGCGAATGCGCGCTCAGAAAACACACGACGATGCACTTTCGGTGCATCGAACCTAGTCTCGGGCATAAAAAACAAGAGTTTTCCTAGAGTCGTCTAAGAGAATTCCTAGAGTTCTCTTGACCGGAAAAAAAAACAAGTCGCGCAATTAAGTGAGAAAAACTCGAAAAAATCCTTATTTACTTCGTCGAGCTAATCACGAAGCTAATTAGTTGAAAATCGAGCAAAAAAACTCGTCGAAATCAATCTAAACCTTTTTTAAATCATCTCAAACTTGAATGCACCGAAAAAAAGCATTCAAGTCCACATTTTCCATATGCAAAGCTTCACTTTCGAGTATTCGGGCTCGCATGTACGAAGCCAGACTCGTACGATGTACATGGACGATATACAATGCTCGGGCAGTAGATAAAGTCGTTGTTGGGCCGGACAAGCCTTAACTTCACTAATAAACTCACGCGTGCTTGTAAAACCAGCGGGACGTTTGCTTTTTTTTTGGTTTTCATGACACTTTAGGTACACGTGTCTCAACAAACATATAGATAAGGACATTCTGTACTTTGAGATTAAACTGCCCTGGCTGTTCGTCCGTATATGCTCAGACACACGTCACGAACATTCTTTCCACTGCCACCACGAAAAATTGTGATTTTTCTAGCGTAAAAAGTCATTTTCATTAATTTTCATAAAATTGAGAAATCGTTCTCCAATAAAATCGAATGTGCACTGAATGACGTTGATTGGTTTGGAGGCCGAATACGAAACGGCGTTCGAATTCCTAATTTTCCAACGCAAACGCATGCAGCAATATTTCCAACGGTTCTCCATTATTTTCTCTGAAATGCTCGTCGTTTCTGTTTGAATATTTGTTCAAGCGTTGACCTTGCGAATCTCGTAAGGACATTTCGAATGGTATCGCGCAGATTAGAGAAACAGACAATTTTCTCTGATGGCAAGATGGAAAAATGACCTTGTGGCCGCGTGGTTAGAGTCCAACAGTCGAGCGTACGTTCATTTTTTCATTTTTATTCGATATTTCGATTTTTTTTTTCATTTATTTTTATTTCTTCAAGGCGTTTGTTCCTGCTGAGTGTTTCTCCATTCTTCTTTCGTAATTATTGGTCTCGCACACCCATCGACTCGTGGAAATCCCTATCGAGCATTGCGGAAACTCCACATTTCGTAGCATCTCACGGCCACCAATTGATAAATCACACGTTACACAAAATCGTCCACGTATTTGTGGCTAATATTGCAACGGTTGTTAAATATTGGATAATTTGTGATTTGCCACTCTCGAGAGTACGTGCACACGTCTCCTCGCATATTACAAATGTCTTACAAGTTAAATCGTTGAAAACAACTGCTTCGTACGAACCGATTTGACGCGAAGTGTACAATTATAAACGGCTCATCGTAGCAACTCGCACTGTCCAAGGTCAGACGAGATCAGTCTGTGTACAAAACACTAATCATATGATGTTTCTTTACATACATACATACATACCGTGCGAAGAAACGTTCGAAATTTCATTACGGATTTTTTTACAATTTTAGAAAATATCGAAGTTAATGCAACATGCAATTAAAGTTTTTTTTCTCATTCTAAATCTTTCCAAAAAAGTGGATCAATGGAAATTTTGTTCGTTTTTTTACGAATTATCTTCAAGCTGAAAGATTTTTTCATTTTTAATCATCAATGAATTTGTTCAATTTTTAGTTATTTCTTCACAATTTTTTTTTCATTGAATTTTGAATGTTTTTTAAACAGCTTTCTTCTTTGTTTTTTTTTTTTACTTTTGATGCGAACTTTCCGTGCCGAGTACGTGGTTGAACATTTGGAATGAAATTTAATGACGGGAAAGATGTTTGGTGAGGAATTTTGGGAAATAATCAAACACGAGAAGGATGTTGAGCGATATAATGCGAATTATTGTTTTTCATGGTTTCGTTAAATAAATTTTCATTGTCAAACATTGTTGAAAAGACACAAAGACGCTTTCTTGGGGTTGCGCAAATATTTAGACGATTGGAATATCGCTGGACGTGGCGAGTGAAAAAACAGGCAAAATAAATGTTGGGATTGAGCTCAAATTTCTCGTACGAGAGTGGGGGGGCGAACGAGAATGTGATTTCGAAGTTTTATTCCCTTTCAATCGATCTTCACAATTATCGCAACTTGCTCTCCTCGCAGTAGCATCTGCGGCACGTGCCTTTCCAGGGTTTCTTCCTTTGCGTTGGAATGCCTTACGATGACCTTTGGAACGTCCTCATCCCTCACCTCGAATTTCACCACCTCCGGAAGACCTGCGTGACACAAATGGCATATTTTTTCGATTTTTTTTCCACTCAGCCTCGATCGCTTCTTAATGGGCGAAGCTTTTTCCTTTTTTCCGGATCAATGACCTAATAAATAAATCTCTAATAAGAAGTTTCATGCTCGAATCTGATTTATTTAAATTGCAATCAAAGTTGCGCTACTCTGAAAAAATGAGAAAGTGTTTCATCAAAATATTTGAATCACGATTTCCTCGTGGAACAAATGAAACAAAATGCCTGACTAGAAATAAATGGGAAATCTGTGAAGGGAAAAAGTTTGATTTTTCTCCGATTTTTTTTTGTTTCTATTCCATAATTTCATTATTATTCGATGAAATGTTGTTTCTCATATTTGGTGAAGGCGGTTCCGGGAAGAAACTTTCCGATCGCAGGAATTGGTAATGAGATTCAACGCGGTGTAATTAAATGAGGAAAAAAATGCGAAAAAATGATTTAGGGGTGGGAATGTTTAGCGAGGGGTGATGTTCTTGTTGATGCGGTCTCTTCGTGGCACGTGTCGAAGATTCTTGAGAGGACATTGCCTCCCGCAAGGGCTCCAGAGAAGGGACAAGGACAAACAAAACCGAGGCGAAGGAAACAGAGGGGGAGGGGGTGGAGAAGGGTGGAAGGAGAATAAGGCGGCAAAGGCAACGGATGGGACACGTGTACCCGCTACAATCGATACGTTCAAGCTCTCTGGCGCCCTTCCCTCATCCGTGCGGCTTCAAGGTCGCGTTTCACCCACTACCCTTCCCTCTTTTCTCCGACCCCGCGCGTCCTCGCTCTCCGTATCAATGACCCCTCAACCCCGGGATCTTCGAAGTACGCCAGTAGGGCAAAAGCCTCCCCCTTCCATGACTTTTCCTTCCTATTTTCTCACGACGAACAGGCGTCGCTTTTTCTCAACCTCTACACACCAACCCCATTCTCTCAATATTTCCATTCCCTTCTCCCATTTTTCCTTCCGTTTCAGTCTCTCTCTCTCTCTCTCTTTCGCCCACTCTTCTTCCATCTGATCTCCATTTCCTCTTTTTTTTCTCCGTATCCTTATCGATCGATCTGCGCCTTCATATTCCACCACTTTGAACACTCGCTTCGTCCCTTGACCCATTTTTTCTCATTTATTTTGAATTCGCACTTTTCAAAGTCGCAGCAAACACGACACGTGCACTGAAAAGTCAATTTTGTCAAAACACGTCGACATTTTGTTGAATACAACGAACTAAATATTTTGGGATAATTTCAAAATTTTCCTTATTTCGACAGTATTTTTCATTTGTAACGGAACTGTCAGCTAAATTTACGATTGGAACGACAGAAATTTACTTTCCGAAAAGATTTTTCAGAATGTTTTTTGCTGAAATGACAAAATTTTCGTGATTTTTCGAAAAAAACGTTCAGTTTAACGTATCCAACAAAATATCGATCTTTTTCAACAAAATTTTCTTTTCAGTGTGGCAAAATCAAATGAAAGCCTTCGTTGCTCTGTCTTACTCGAAATTTCCACTTGTTTTGTGCCTCTCAGACATTTTCGTGTGAAATTTGATTGAAGGAGATAAAACTTTGGCCAAATTCTATCGACGAGTGTCATTTACCTGGTCGAAAATGACAGCCACACGTTGACTGATAAATCATTTGATCAGAAATAGATTTTTGGGCGGAAGGATCTCCTCAGAGGAATTTCTGCGGTGAAAAAGAAAAAGTACGCAAAGAGACAAGGACGTTATTTCTCGTCCGATGGGAATAAACATGACAGGAGGAAAGTGAGATACGAGGACAGATCGAAAAGCTCTGACACGTCAAGATATAAGGGCTGAAACACATTTCCCCACGTCCTCCTGCTCCTTCTCTTCTCTTTCGGCTCCTTCTCACCTCTGGCAAATCTTACCGAATGGAAACGTGACCGTGGATAGAGGTCGCTCGCATAGTTTTCCATTCCGTTTCTCACGAACTTTCTCTTCCGCAGCGAAAAATAAAAAATATATATAAAGCTGAATATAACGCTCCGACAATGGAGTAACTCGAGCAAAGTGGCAATTAATTCTCCTCGTGATTAATAACGTCCAACGTGTAATGAGACAAAAAAAAAATGAATCTTTTTTACTCCGTAATTTTTCATTTCTTCAAAACTGGGTCAAAACGTCAAGAATAAAAAATTCCACTCGAATCTATGTACCCTTCGATGTGAATTCGCAAAAAAGTGAGTTCGTATTTCGATCATTTCTTCACCCTCGACGTCGAGTGATCGAATTAAAAAAAAAAAATTGTTTTCCTCAGTTTTTGTAAATTTTTATTTATCCGAGATTCTTGGGTCAACGTTTTCTCGGTTTATTTTTATCTCGTCGGCAATAGCTGCCTAAAAAACACGTGCGAGCTTCGAGAACGAAAGAAAGAGAGAGAGAGTTGTCGTCGTGATGTTTCTGTTGGGATCCTGATGCCTTGAGAGGGGGAGAAAGACGAACGTTGGAAAGGAAAAACGGAAACAGAGCGAGCGAGAGAAAAAGAAGGGAGGAGAAGAAAGAAGGAGGGAGAGAGCAGGGGGTGTGATATTACGCGAGACACCTTAAGGGCCCCCGCAACGACCAAGGGGCAAGGACCGACCTTGACTATACGTAGTTGTGCCAAGTTCGATCCGACAAGTCCACGTGCCTTCCCATACCCACATACACATTTTTCTCCATAACATAGTTATAGACATTCGTATGTAATTTTCTTCTCCGCTCTCTTTTCTTTCATCCTCTTTTTTTCTTTCGCATGCGTGCCACTTTTTCACACGCATCCTTGCCCGCGACGCCTTATTCGTTACGTCAATTCGGAAACACCATCAAATCTTATCGACAACGTTTTTAATCGTAAAAAATAATGCAACGGACTCGAAATAGTTTCGGCTCCTTTTCCACTTTTCTTTATCGTTTTTCCTGTCGAATGAATTCTCGATCATTCAATTATCGAATTGAACGTGTCATTAGAGCGAAAAAATAAAGAGAAGCTTGGGACGAGAATAAAATGACGAGCGTTAAAATAGCTTTATGATCGAAAAATAAAAACGACCATCTTGAAAATGGAATTGATTGCCCAAGCATTAGATGCACAGTTATTAACGTCGTCGATTTTTGTCCCGGTGACGAAGGTCAACAATTACCAGTAAAAACTATCGGTTATTGCGTTGCAATCACCGTTTCATTTGCATTTTGGATTCTCTTCATTACTGTCTTTTTCCTCGATTTTTATTCGAGCAAATTGCTCTATGAAGAGAATACTTTGCAAGCAAAATACAGAACGAACAATCGTAAAAATAAAATGAGGCTCTCCCTGAGGGACGAGAAAATAAAATAAGAGTCCGATCAACATCCAATTTGCGAAAATTTTGCCGGACAAAGTTTCAATCGCTCGTGAATCACGAGACAAACTTTTTACGGCTTTATTTCTTATTTCTCCCGGAGCACATGCGATAGTTTTTTATTTATGGAATATTTCAGTTTTGTTATCCGATTGTTTCGTCCGCGAATTTTTTTTTTTATAGAGAAACTGATTTTTTCAGAATTTTTTTTTTAATCGATGCTAAAAAACTTTCTGACTTTTTCACGAAGAGATCGCAGATTATGAACCATTCGGGGGATAATTATTGAATGGCATTCGTTTAGACGGATAAATTTTTAAATATACTCAACCCAGAGCCGGTGCTTTCCTCTTGACCTTACGAGTCCAAACCTCGAGGCAATCCTGCAGCGCGAGGTTCCAATGCTTGTCAAACGCAGCAACGTACGCCTCAACGTATCCTCTTATGCCTCGTGCATTTCTTGTGTAAACCTTAGACGGAAAAATAATGATTTATAGTTGTCAATTAATCGCATGAGTAATTAGCACAATTATCGTCGATTATTCGTTACGATTGCGACTCGAATTCGATAGAATCCAATTATTTTAATTCGCTGATTCAAAATTATCAAAAATACTCGATAAAAAACAGATTTTTGTTTAGCGAAAACGAGTAACGCAAGACTCTTTGTTGGGAAAGAGCTGAACAAATGGAAAATCTGGCCTTGAGTCGATTCAGTTTATTTATTTTTGTATATTACTCACGCCCTCGTTCCAAAACTCAAGAAATATTCAACAGCCAAACATGAAGTGTTGTTATTTCGATTTATTACGAAATTCTCGTCGAGGAAGTCTCCCAAACGAGATCGTTCAACGAAAGATTTTTGTGCTCGTTGACCAAACAAAAAATCATCACCAAACATCATTTTTGTTTATCAATTAATTCATTTTTGCAACATCCTAATGTCACGGTAGGGACGTGCACGTCTGCTGACTCATTCAATAATATTTCATTGCATTTATTGCACGAAACCTTGAGCATCATACACACTGTGACTTTAACATTCTTCCATCAGATTTCGAGCAAACGCACGATTTCGAGTTTCCTCCTTTCGCGAAGAAAGTCCACCGAATCTCTGAGGTCGCTTATAGGTCGCTTATAGGCAGAAAAAGTTTTTAAAAAATATAAATTAACCCATGTCATGGTAGTTTCAGAGTTAATTAGAAAAGTCAATTAAGAATATACACTGAAAATGAAATTTTGTTGAAAAAGATCTATATTTTGTTGGATACGTTAAACTAAACGTTTTTTCGAAAAATCACGAAAATTTTGTCATTTCAACAAAAAACATTCTGAAAAATCTTTTCGGAAAGTAAATTTTTGTTATTCCAATCGTAAATGTACCTGACAGTTCCGTTACAAATGAAAAATATTGTTGAAATAACGAAAATTTTGAAATTACCCCAAAATATTTAGTTGGCTGTATTCAACAAAGTATCGACGTTTTTTTGACAAAATTGAATTTTCAGGGTATCTGCTCCGGCGCCTAACAATTCTCTCTGTCCCCCTTCCATCGGTCCATAACTCGTTATTTACGTCAATGACTTTATGTTCACTGAAAATCATTGTGTGTAGCTTTCTCAGCGGTTTGAAATCTTTTATAGAGTTCGAATACGACCAGGGACAAGATAACAGAAGCGTGATACACGCGGAAGTGTAAAACGACGGGCTGTTTGAGGCAAGGCTCTCGTCAATGCCTCGGCACTGATATTATAAACACATACAGACGCACACGATGAAAGACAAAAAACACATAGATTTGTACGTAAATGTAGTGGATAATATGTATATACGTTGTTACTAAAACTTTATATAGTAGTTGTTGCCTCGACAAATAGTGCTTGGCCACGAACTAACGTGGAGGGGATGCGGCAGAAGAAAAAACGTGCGGAGGCCTTCGTTCTGCACTCGCAATCACTCTTGCAAAGAAATGAAAAAGAAGTAAAAGATCGAGGAGTGAGGAAAAAAATAGGCAGATAAAAAAAAATTCTCAAACCCGAGGTTCTCTCCTTCCAATGTAATCTGTCGCACACGAGGCTGTAAGCACATAAAAGAGCGGAATTCCACATCTCTCGCACTAACGGTCAATGACGACTACGATGACGCGAGAATGACGAGCACCAATTGTCCCGACATTCTCTTCCAGATACTGCAACTTTGAATCAGTGATTGCCTTACAGGGAAAAGTCACGAATGGCTCATTTTCATGCGATTCCGTTCACGACTATTCACTGGGGGTTGAATTTTTCGCTCTATGCTCATGACATTTTTTTTTCTTGTATTGCCAGTTTTTTTCGTGCCATTTTTAGTTGTTGATTACTTCGTTAATTAGCGGCGAAACACGCGGCACGGAAAACGAGCATAAATTATTTTGGAAGCTATAATTTTTTTTTTTTTAAATTCATTCAGAAACATTGTGCCCGAAAAATAACGAACTGCAATCGGGGTGGATTTTTCTATCTATTGATTATCGATTTTTCTTCATAACGTGATCGCTCGGGCGATAACAGTTGGACAATTTTTTTTTTAATCACCGTTTTAATTTAATGGGACACGACCTCCATCCATCGAGATCTCTCACAATTCGAGGATTTTTACGATCAGTTGAACACTTGGGTACCGAAGGTTCTCCTACGAGGTCTCGATAATTGGGTCTGCAAAAAAGCGTCAATAAACGTTGCTTGATTTTGAATATTATTTATTGGTCTATAATTAGGTCGAATAAAATTAGTCAAGAATTTTCGACTTTTCGAGTTTTTTTTTGTCTTTTTCAAATTTGAATCTCGTTAATTATCAACAAACTAAACTTTTTTTCTCAGATCATGAAAATCTTTTTCGTTTTATTCATTTTTCGATACCGGAAATCTATTTCTTCGTAATACGTTTTGATTTTCTAATGGGAATCGAGAAATAGGAAATAAAATGGGAAACAAACAAGTTGGTCCGTAACAAAGTTGAAATTTCTGGAAAAAAGATGACTCTGAATTTTGCAACGTTGAGATTCAACGAAAAACATATTTTCAATTGATTATTTATTGAATTTTTAAAATCGAGCAATTTTTCGAGTCGATTGAGTTTTTTAGTCGCGAGAGAGAATCGTTTTATTGGCCGACTATTCAATAATAATTATTGGCTCTGGTGAAGAATTAAATAACAGAATTTTGTTGCATTCCAACGATGGAAACTTCAGGATCATGGAAAAAAAGGATTGTTTTGCCAATTCTTCCGGTATTGCAGCTTCGAATATAAAATGTATGCGCATATCCTCGAGTGTTTGATAGCGGCCTTGGAACGAGGATGAAACGGTACGATCAAGGCCGTACGATGAATCAGTTTTCTCGTATCCCCGCGCTGTTTGCTATACATACGCGTGTTCAATACGCTCGCGCGTATTTCACGACGTACAGATCTGACGCGGAAACGGTAGGAAACGTTTTTCCACATAAATTCACATTGATGTATAAACAAATGAAATTTCGAGCGGATTCCGAATTTCGAGTCTAAATTCAATGTTGAATAAAAAATTTGAGACGAACGAACGACTTTGATCGTTAAATCTTGAGGAACTTTGAGATCGAATTGTCAGTGCAAACGTTTTTTGCAGCCTGGCAAATTCTCCTACCGGAGAATTGACCAGGCGAGAATAATACGAGTCTCGATGCTCGTTAATTGGCACTCGGGGGTTGTTACGATTTAATGGGTTCTCGTAACGGACCCCCGAATGACCATGGAACGGGAAAGACTCTTAGAGAAAAGAAAAGAATAATAAATTCCCGGTCTATTGTTATTATCATTTACGCGCCTAAGTAAAATACTCTGGCGAAGGTTGGACGAAAGGAGAAAAAAAAGAACAACAATTGTATAATTATCATACAAACGTGTTATGTAAATTGATCCATTAACGTCGCTAGTTTTTCGTCGATCAAAACTGCCATTTATTATAACGGTTTACGAGACTAAAGGTGCAAGCACAAAAAACAGACGAACCAAACGTTAAAGTTACGGCTTCGGCCTTCTCGACATTTTTCCTTTACTCACCAAGTAAATAAAACGATTTTTATTTTATCGTCGAAAAATAAAATCTGTCTCCGAGTTAATTTCGCTGCATCATTTATTAACAGTAACAATAGACAAAAGGATCGATCCCCTCGTGTACGGACGCGTGTATTCCTAGACGTAGCGCGAGTAGAAAGAAGCCGTAGAAATAGAACCGACGCCTGGGAAAAGCAACTCCAGAAAAATACTTCCGAGTGTTTCGTTTATTTTTGTTATCAAGTCTGTCGATTATTTCGATCGTCAATCTCATTTTTATTATTTTCTGTTTGGAAAATCATTGAAAATCAAGGTCATTCTCATATATTTAAATTTTTTATCCATCGATCAAATCTTCGGATTATTTGATACGAAATATTTTCCAGAAAGACGATATAAATTTTGTCTTTTTTTGTTTCGTTCGTATGACATTGACTTTTGATCTTTGAGCTTTCCAAAAATGAGAAGAGAGCGCTGTACGTTCTCGGGAGAACTGGAAAAAGTTGCGAGAGAGAGAAACAAGAGAAACAGAGGGAGAGAAAGAAAAGGAAAGGTGTAAAAAGAGGGAAAGAGCTAGCAAGACCTTTCTCTCTGCAGAATCTCGTTGGTCTCTGAAATCATTGAGAAAGGATCGCGGACCAGCGAGGAAGAAGAAAGTAGGTTATTTGAAGGATCTTCCAAGAGCACCAACAACATTGAGATGTGTGGAATCCAACAGAGAGTTTTCATTTCGCTCGCCACATTGTTGTTGGACGTTCGGTCTACCATGTTGGCACAAACTTATTCAAATCCCCAAGCACACACGTGTCAACGTGTTCACTCTCCACGAAATTGTTATTTTCTCCTTATAGATTTTCATTGTTGATGGAAATTTCATTTTCGACCAGTTTGGCTGGACAAAGGCAGGGAAAGTTTATTTTGACACGAGGAATTAATTTTTTTATCTTCAGGCCTAGTACGCGATGGAAAAATTCACGCCATTCTTTTTGTCGAATTCGGTCAAAGTTTCGTAACGAAAAGTCTCGAAAATGAGAAAAAAGTTGGAAAAAAAGGTAAAAAAATGCATGAAATTGAAAACTCTCACGAGACATCGAAATTGGCTGAAAAAAATGGATTTCTTTGTGTTTGTAGAGTAAATTATTGATATATACAAATTTTTATATATATGTATATGAAATATGTATATATTTATGAGGAAACGACTTAAAGGACGCGCATTTTAGGGCGAGGCGTCGTTGTCATGACGACGTGTGTTGACCCTTAACTTGGTCGTCGCCTGCTCTCTCTCTCTCCATTTAGTTTTCTCTCAGTCTCGCTATCTCTCTTTATCTTGGAATTGTGGCACGTTTTGCGAAAAGTGTGTCAGGCGCGTGTGCGTTCCTCTTTCCCTCCTTGCCGCTCGTCCACGAGGGCCAAGTTAAGGAAAGAGCTGCTCGCATGGGTGGCGCGCATCCCCTTGCCCTCGGTAGGTTAGCCCGCAAAAGGCCATAAGAATTGGGGGAAGAAGTGAGTGAGCGAGCCACGAAAAAGCCTGCACTAACAACGCACGAGCTTATCCCGGGACGTTGACGACCCTACCGTCAAGGTTACGCGATACCAACATCGCAATTTACTTTCTTTTCCCCCTTTTCTTCTTTCTAATTTCTTCGAATCTATTTTGAGCATATTTCTTTTATTTCATCTCTCCTCGAGTCTTCGGGGTTCGTTCACTCATCGAAAACGGGATGAACGTTCCAAAATTGGGGTTGAACAAGTTTTGCGTAATAAGTTTCTGCGTAGTTTTGGCTTATCCGGGCTAAATTAATTTCATAAGAATCAACGAGGCTGACGCGGGCCCGGACAGATTTATTTTCAACGTTTCTCCCTGCTAAGACTTTTTTAGTCCAATGAAGTTTCGATCATTTAGTTGTCATCCGTTACGGATTGTTCGATTGATTTACATGATTAAATAATTATCCTTCCCAGTAAATAATTACGCAATTCTGTTCCGTGGATCCAGGAAAAACTAACCTTCACTCTTGTCTTGTTCTCCATACACTCGAACATCATGCTCAATGGCCCCAGCGTCGTTTTCATCTTCGTCAGAATGTTTCTCGCTGGAGGTCTCGACCAGTTTTCTCGACTCTTTCCCTGCACGGGTTCTGTACAAAATGGAAAACCAAAATTACACATTTTCGCATCCAAGAAATCACAAAATAATTTTCCATAGTCCCACTTTGTGGATAGCCAATAAAATTTTTTTTTGAATGTATATGAAATCTGAGAAATTTCGATCAATTAAAAATATTTCGAATAATAATTTCTCCACTGAAACTTCAATTTTGTCAAAAAACGTCGATATTTTGTTGAATACAGCGAACTAAATATTTTGGGATAATTTCAAAATGTTCGTTATGTCGACAATATTTTTCATTTGTAACGGAACTGTCAGCAGAATTTACGATTGGAATGACAAAAACTTACTTTCCGAAAAGATTTTCCAGAATGTTTTTTGCTGGAATGACAAAATTTTCGTGATTTTTCGAAAAAACGTTTAGTTGAACGTATCCAACAAAATATCGATCTTTTTCAACAAAATTGTCTTTTCAGTGTCCGTTCACATTCACACATACAAATCTCAGCCGAGTCGCGCCATTACTTTCTTGCTGAAGTGCTCACGCGTAATCATGTGCATCCCGAATGTCGAATTAACGAGCAAGACTTGCGTTTGCCACAAATGACGCCAACTTTCGATACTATTTACTATTTATCATTTCTGATTACTGATTTGATGAAAAATTCATTCGATCGAAAGTTTCCACGTATTGTGTTAATGCGCGTGAGAACAAAAAAAAAAGAATCGAAGCATTCGAGCCTCGGAACAAAGTGTGGAAAAGCATATAATGGAAAAGACGAATCACAGACGTACGAGTGAAAAAAAAAAAAAAAACAGAATGCAAAAAATCACAATATTCAATCGCAGAGTTAATGAAACTTTTGCTAACACACTTTAATTTGGCGCTGCACTACGACACCGGGTCAATTTGACCCAGACCGTTTTACTATTGAAAAAATCGTAATTTCCTCAATTTCCAATATTTACGAGTGCGAAATGAAAGTAAAAAAAATAATTCGAGTAACAAAATGACATTAATCCTGAAAATTGCACATTCAATCGGGAGATTCGAGCTTTCGATGACTGCACGGAAAAACGCCATCGAGAAAAAACGAACGGCAAATATGACATAAAATTGTTAATATGTACGTGTGTGAGGATAGACACATTTGGCTAGATATGTGTCTATACAATAAATCGAGTCGTGCAGACTGTCGAGATCGAGCGTGCCAATTGGCTTTCTCCAATAACTTTCATCCTGCGCAGCACCTCAAGGCTTGGTTTAGTTGCACGTTGCATTTTCGTCTCTCTCTGAGGCTCTTTCCATGCATTTTTCGTTCGTGCAAGCTTCATCGGCCAGCAGTCATCCAGACGACTTGTTTTACACTTATTTTTGAACTTTTCTTTGTTCACGTATACACTCACACGTAGATAGAGATAAATATACATGTGGATAATTGACTCGAAGGCACTTTCACTATCGCTCGATCCAATTGAGAGGGCGAGAGTAAAAGTACGTGTACATAAACTTGGCTGTGAGTATATTAATATTATGCGCTCGTCTATGCGCATAAAAAATTATTTATTCATGGTGGTTGTACGCATCTGTACACTCATGGTTTTATATACACGTGTGCATATTATTTCTCTACGCTGTATATATAAAAGCGGTAATTGCAAATTTACAGAGATGTGTGCCAGTGCATCGCACTATACCTCGACGGCGCGCGTTACCGCGATACCGATGCATATCCGTTGCACTAGGCACGTTCAACCCGTGAGAATTCACAGAGTCCCTCATCAAGCATTCTAGCTCACTCACTTTTTCTCTGGCTTTTGTCCTCTAAACGATCATGTCGAACGCGATCTCAAGCAACGAAAATCGCTGATTTTATGCTTGCGAAATTGAACCAATGACTTTTGAGTCGCTGGAGATTCAAATTTTGCGCTGGAAGACGATTTTTCACGGAGATCGATAATTTTTTTATTACAACTGAAAATGTAAAGAAAACTTATAACATTGTGGACTCGCGATTGATCAATTCGATCGAATGATCGTCCGTCAACATACCCGGGGACTCGAGCCCTTGCGAGTAATCTCTAGTCGTTGAAATTTGTAAATTTTCATCGTCATCAGCTGGTGGGAGTGAAAAGCGCGCGGACTGCTGAGAAACGTCGAATTTTAAGTCTTGCCCGCTGACCGGGTGCTGGATCGGGTCGACGAAATATCTGCCAGTGATGCGTTGCATTGAATAAGAACGACGCATAAGTTTGCGACGTGTGGAGCGGGCTAAAACATCGGACATGGAGGGAGAAAGAGAGGAAGAGATAGCAGAAAATCAGAGTGGCTCGGCCCTGCTCTCTCGGTTGACTCGTGCGATGTGTGTTGCCCGATTGTATGTATTCCGGGGTCTCTATACCAGCGGATGATCCCCAGGTTGAGTCGCGCTGGGTTCAATGTCCTGGCGGGCAGCGCACCCGAGAGAGTGCCGAGAGAGGCAACACACCACCACCATCACAGACTCACAGAGTAAGCCTGGCCAGCCAAGCAACGAGCCAGGCCGAACGAGCGTGCAGTATACACCGCAAAACTCTCATCCATGCACATACGTGCATATACTTTATACAGGGTGTCCCAGAGCTCACTCCCCCCCATTCCCAAAAATCACGCGGTGCTCGGATCATCAAGTTTCGAAGAGAAAAGTTCTGGCTCACTCTCCGGATGTTGAGGGATTTTTATTTCACTATTTCCGATGGGCGATTCAGAGGAGAAGCCGCTGCACTGAAGAGAAAATTTAGTTGAAAAAAATCGATATTTTGGTGGATACGTTCGACTAAACGTTTTTCGAAAAATCACGAAAATTTTGTCATTTCAGCCAAAAACATTCTGGAAAATCTTTTCGGAAAGTAAATTTTTGTCATTCCAATCGTAAATTTTGCTGACAGTTCCGTTACAATGAAAAATATTGTCGAAATAACGAAAATTTTGAAATCATCCCAAAATATTTAGTTCGCCGTATTCAACAAAACATCGACGTTTTTTGACAAAATTGAATTTTCAGTGTGTAACGGAAGATCGCGCTGATTTTGTGGTTTCATATGTTGATTAATGAATTTTTTTTCCTCTCAATGTGTCGCGAAGAAAAGTAGCCGAAAACTTTTTCCTTTGTGGAATTTCGGTATGTACGAGCGTCCTGAACGTCGAGGCTTCAGCTTGGGAGACACCCTGTGTGTCTTGCCCGTATACCTGAGCTCGCGTGTGTGTCCAGTGCCGTGCAGACGGTCGGGAAGAACCAAAAGGGCGCAATTTGGCGCGTCAAAGTCCCCGGCGGCGAGCTCTCGAGTCATTTTGGTGTTAGAGAAATCTCGACACGTCGAAAAAATCTTCCTGTACTTTTAAACGAGCAAAATTATTCTTTCATAAACGCCATGAATAATTGACAGTCTGCAAGGGAAAGAAAAACGAAAATCGATCCTCCGCGTAGCTTATGCGGTTGCGAATCGAACGATCTACGCCTTTTTAACTCTCAGGAGATTGGAGGAGCTTGAGAAGACGTAGATGGTTATGGTACCTTTGGTATGTGTGTCCCATGGCTCGTGGAGAGCTTACAAGCGTTTGCTTTACGCGAACTAGCCGTAGGTACTGTTACTTTTGCGACGAGAGAGGCCCTTCGTGGTCCTCTTCCTCTTCTAACCCTTCTCTCGGTCTTTGCATATTCTTTCGCTTTTGCCTCTGCCTCTCTCGCTCGCGCTCAATCCTCCGGCTCGGGATTATTGCATTTGAGGCACATACGCGTCGCAGTTCGAGCCGCTGCTTTTATCTCATGCTCAGCTTTGTGTGAGTCTCTGCACACGTTCGCACACACGACCACGCGGAATAACCTTAGGGAATGCATGTGCACACGCACACTACGGATCTCTGCGGGAGGGCTCGAGAGATGAGAGAAAACCTACGGAGGCTTCAATCGAGCGAAATTCCTTTGGGATTTTTCTCCGCAATCCCCCATTTCTTTTTCCTTACAATCCGACACAGCTCAATGCCTTTTGATTGAGAATTCGATTTTATCGCGACGACACGTAATTATCTAGCTCGATCGAGACTAATGGCAGGAGAATTCGGAGTAACAAATCGACGAATGAATAAAATTTCGCGACAAGTGAAAACGAAAATAAATTTCCTGTCGAAATTTACGGAAGAATGAGAAAGAAAATTTGACAAAATCAGAAAACTATTGTTGATCGAAATGAGCCACAGAAATGTGGCGAAGAATGGTCGACGTTGAAGAATAATGAGAAAAAAAAGGATCGCGAACCTTACCGATCCGGTCCAAGACTCGATAGTCATCCGCCTGTGCGTCGTTGGGATAGGTCCGGATATACAACGCCCGCGTGTCTGTGTTTGTGGATACAAATATACCGTACGAGTTGAAAAGAGCGAGAGAGATGAAAAATCGAATCGTGCTGCTCCTACTCGGTGTTTTTTCAGCCTAGGGCCAGGTGAAACTCACCAAGACTTTTCCGATAGGAGTCAAACCGGATGACACGTTGTCTCAACTTCCTGCGTCACCCAGTCTCGTTCTTTTGCCTTTTTCAACCTACGAAATCGCCGAGTCTTTCTTCCTTGCTCCGCAATCTCCCTACTTTGGCAACTTCGACTTATCCTTTCCTTATTTTATTCTCTTTTCCGTGTCTCGAGGTACTGTGATCGAAAATCCTGGAGAAACACGGTCCAACAATTCCAAACCCATGATTAATGACCGTAAATGCACTTTCGCTTGATAATGATTCGAAAAAATATGGAACGATCGATGCAAATGCATTTTTTTAAATGAAATTCATATGGAACTCGGATTGGCATTTTTTTCCGGAACTCCGTACACTTCAAAACATTTTTTTACTATTTTATTCGAGTTTTTTTGCACCGGGATCTGCGTGCAAAAAATTGACAGAAAAACAAAACGAATGATTTTGAATTTCGAAATTCCGAGTTGACATTTTTTTTTGTTCAACGGTTCACAAAAGTTTAATTTTCTGAGCATTCTTGCTGTGAAGGCTGTTCGTATACAGATTGGTTCGTACGCATATATCGAAGTATTACAAAACCGGGAAGGAAGTGAGAGGAAAACAAAACGGAAGAGAACAAGACCCTTCGCCTCCCCATCCCTTCCTTAACAACTTTTATTCTTGTTCCTCTTTTTTCATTTGTTCCTTTTTTCTTCTTTTCCTTCTTGTTCTCCTTCGCTGGCGAGAGCTCGCGCCCGAGACTTCGCACAAGTTATATATATTACGCAACTCGTTCTCTCTTTCTTCATCTCTCTTTCTCTTTCTCTCTCTCTGCTGCGGCGAGCGTCTGCTTCTCGCGCCCCGGCGAATCTACCCGGGAAAACATCGTCATCCGTGTAGCGTATGATGCAGTAGCAAAACATGCGCGAATTCCGTTACCGGAATTCCAGAACTCGAGCAACTTTATCCAATAAAAAAACAAAACAAGCAAAAAACTACAGCAAAACGAATTCTCGCGAGTTTCATTGAGCGGTGAATAATTAACGAAAACAATCAACTTTCCTAAAATATTATTCGCACGCCGCATCAATTATTTGGTCACACTCATTCCTGAAAAGTCACGAGAATTCTTCTACCAAATTTACAGCTGTTTTTCATAATTCTTTTGATTTCTGTAAATAAAATTTTTAGGCGTCATTTCAACTCGATGTTTTTACAGTTTTTTTTTCTATCTATTCTTCTTTCTCAGCTGGAATTTTGCGGAATTCATTGTTATCGTTTTTTTTTAAATTACATTTGGCAGCCCTCACGAGGGCATAATAAATTTATTGCTCTCTCTCTCTCTATCTCGCCGTTTGAATTTCCTTTTGATTTCCCCTCTTGATTTTCCGTGAGTACACTGAAAATTCAATTTTGTCAAAAAACGTCGATATTTTGTTGAATACAGCGAACTAAATATTTTGGGGTGATTGTAAAATTTTCGTTATTTCGACGATATTTTGCATTGTAACGGAACTGTCAGCAAAATTTACGATTGGAATGACAAAAATTTACTTTTCTAAAAGATTTTCCAGAATGTTTTTTGCTCGAATGACAAAATTTTCTTGATTTTTCGAAAAAACGTTTAGTTGAACGTATCCAGGAAAATATCGATCTTTTTCAACAAAATTTTATTTTCAGTGTACCGCGCCGACAATCGGCAAATTCGTGAAAGAGTATGCACATTCTAGTGCGATGATGGTGGTAGTGTAGTGCACGAAGAGTAACACAGCGAGAAGAGAAAGAGAGAGAGAAAAAGTGGGAGAGAGAAATCTGCGAGGTCGACGCCCGGGCGCAACAAGTGCTGGGAGAGCACTTCGAGGCGGCACGCTCGCCGTCGTCGTCGTCGTCGTCGACGCCGACGACGACGACGACGTGCGTGCCTTCTGTTCTGCTGGAGTTGCCTCGGCGTCTCTGCCTCGACGTTCCCAGTCCGGCAAACGCAGCATCTCATCTGTGACGTGATGATAATCATACATTCATGATTTTTTGCCTTATTCGCTGCCGCTCGTTTTTTTTTTCGGCTAATAATCGACGCACGGAGAAAGCGAAACGATATTACGAAGTCAAAATGAAAATGAAACGTGTCGAACTAATAATAACTCGGCGTCTCGCGTGACCGAGAAACGCCAAATGAATAGTTTGACAGAATTTTAATGTCGAACCCCTCAAGGAATTTTGTCTCTCGGTCTCTTTCAACTTCAACCGATCCCCCGATCGGACGTGCTTCTTTTTGCAAAATATTTTCATTTTTTTTTTCACATACTAAAGTATCGGCTCAAGAGATTATTTCGGCGCATCGAATAAATTCATTTTCCCGCCAAAATGATGGACGAAAACTCGCGGAAATTTGCCACGACAGGCCCCTTTGATAATGCATTGCAGGAGCAAAAAAAAATGCCTCGATCTCGATAATAAACGCAGAATGGATAATTTTTTTTTTTTTTGGTGAAATTCTGATAAACACGCGAGAGAAAAACGTCGAAAACTGTGCAGCATCCTTTATGGTCCGGAGAATAATATAAAAATCGTTGCAGGAAAAGATTCTTTCTTCACTCGGAGTTTTGTAGCGTGACGAGTACTTGTTTCTTTTTTGTTTTCAAGTACACGAAATTTCGAACCTTTTCTTCGGCGTTATGGCCGGGCGTTATTCTCGAAGCGTGTATCTGTAACGCTGGAGTGTATGATCTCTCGTTGATGGAGAGCAAAGGAGAAAGAGGAAAGAAGTACGTACCCGGTTTTATTTCACGGAGGGATGAGAGAGCGTGAAAATTTTCGGGCCAAGTACGAGAACGTGCTTGAGAAGTTGAGGTAAAACGTCGTTGCACGTTTGTTGGAGCAAAGAGAGAGAAAGAGAGAGAGAGAGAGAGGACGCGACGAGCAGCAACGACCAGTTCTTGGGAGCCTCGGGTTGAGTCTCGAGGTCGACGCCCGGGCGCAACAAGTGCTGCACTCTCAACACCGAGAGAGCCGTACATACGCGCCCCGCTTCGCTAACACACCCTCCCTCCCTCTTTCTTGTCCCGCACCGACCCTCTGCAAGAGTAACTTGGACGGATACACGCCGTGGCCCAGCATGCACACGTACTACGGTAGTAACAGCATCAGAACTATCCTCTCCTCCTCCTCCTCCTCCTCCCTCTCTCTCTCTCTTTCTGTGTACCACGCTCAGCCATTTTCCCTCACCCTTTTTACTCAGCGAACTAGCTAGTTGGCTTAGCTAGATGTGCCAGTCGCTCTCACTCTCTCTTTCTCTCTTTCACTCCCTATTATCGTTTCTCCTCCTTTCTTTCTCGCCATAGCTCACGACGCGCAAACTCAAGCTAATTCCAGCACATTTTGCAGCGCACCTCAACACACCGAAAGGCTCTCCCTCTCCCCTGTGACATCTGCTGGCTTCTTTCCTCCATGTTTACCCCCCCGAGCAATCTTGCACTCTTTTCGACGACACAAATCCACATGGTCATACAAAAATCTCATTCCAAATCCGTACTAAAAGCGATCAAAACTGGAGACCGCGTTATCGACTAGTTCGCTGCTCCACCGCCACGCGGTCTCGATCCAACTCCTCTCTCACATGTGATCAACTACGCCCCCAAATATTTATGAAGCTTTGCACTGGGTCACGCGTTCCTAGACTTAAACAGTGCACCACCGCGTTGGCTTTTTGCCAAACTATTTTATACCATCCTACGGGACTTGCGCATTCGCACAGGGACTTTGCAACTTTCAAGGGAACAAAGTTTGTCCCGGTTGTCAACGTTTTTCCATTTGAATTATCGTTCGGCACTTTTTCTTGCCTTCGAACTCGAAAACTTTATGAAATGTTGTTGACAGCAATTATTTTATTAATCATTCCGAAAACTCAATTATCTTTTGAAATAAATTTGCTCGGAAAACGTCATTTTTCACTCGAATTCGTTTACAATTTTAATTTACGTTGAGATTCAAAAATTTTTCCAAATTTGATCATCGCAGCCTCCTCCGATTCGCTTTTTTTTGGTAGAATTTTTCAAGCACGGATAATGAGGATGAAAATTGAGAAATATATCGTTTGATTTATTTTTTAAACAAAAATCAATGGAAAAGTTGTAGCAGAAGCTCGAGTCGCCGAATTGAAATTGACAAATTACAATTTGAATTTAAAAGGATCGCGAACCAGTTGGCAGAAATGAAAATTCGCATGGCAGCGCCATCTAGCGTCGAAAAGTTTGAACTTTTGACCAAACTCGTTCCTAACCTCCAAGACCTTCGTGTTCGAATCTCGATCCGTTTTGACGAAGATCAGAACCGAGAAAATTAATAGAATTGAGAAAAACTCACCCTGATGAGGCAAAAACTTGCGTTTCGGAACATCTTCGTTGTCTGCGAGCTCTGATTTTCCTTTCGACTGAAATTGAATGAAAAACAATGTATGATCCATGATCCACGATGCGAGAATTGCGACTTGGCCACGCGATACTTACTTTTGAAGAAGATGCCGATTTTCCTTGTGTCACTGATTCGTATTTACTCAGATTGTCGTAAACCGCTGCCGATGGTACAGGTATCTGGAACTTTGGAGAGTACAGAGCCTTCCTAGGATCAAACTTGTTGCTACTCAAGTCCAAACTCTCGTCCGACGAGCTGTTTCCTCCGTCCGCCATTTTGGAATTGTAGAAAATGCTCGCTTCACCGCGAATTCGACGCGTTTTTCGCCCTTTAAATTTTACAAAATTGCCACACGAGTCTCTGCACCTTTGCCATTTCAGGGAAACAAAATTTTCAAAATTGTCGTCACTGCAAAAAAGTTTTTTCTCAGCCCTCCAACAAAAATGGCTTCAATTTTGTGATACGAATTTATTTTTTCGTGAAAATTTGTGCAGCCTTGAGATTTAATCTTAAAAAACCAGGACCAGTAATTAAAAACGAAATTAATTATAAAAAAGAAAATTATCGAGTCCATTCCGATCGTTTTCTGTTGCCACCAAAGTCCAAATCCACAACCTCATTTCCGGAAAGATTTTCTAGCCCTCTCTGCTCTTCTCTCCAATTACAAAACATTGAGCCCATTGACATTTGATGAATCTCGTGATTGCAAGAAAAGCATGTGCCCTGACGTTAGAAAGTAGACTCTGAACTGCTGCAAGGACTCGGAATGATTTTGATCGAGAGAGAAAATGCGAAAAGAAAAAAAAGTAAAGTGGCTGGTTCGTTGACTCGTCGGTGGTTTTAGAATTGGGTGGAATGTCGATTAGACTGGTTTGCAATGTTCTCTCCGCTAATAAGCGTTGTTTTAATGCTGCGATTTGATAGACACGCGTGTGGAAGGCAGCGAGAGCGAGCGAGAGAGAAAGAATCGGAGAGAGGGACGTTGATGCAAAGGATGTTAACCCTCGATTCGATAGAAACTTTCTTTCTTGGTTGGATTACGTAAAGTTAGTACAAATACCAGTATTAGACGAAGCTGTTGTGGTTTATACGTGCACGAGGTATATTGCTGAATAGAAATGCACTCGGGAGCCCGGTGGAATAGACAGTGAGACTGCGATATGGTAGCGAAACAGGCGAGGTTACGCTCACAGGAAGTGAAACAACCTACAGAAAGAAAGTTTTCGCTCAGGCTCGCGCTTCAGTTTTCACTTTCATGGAAATGCCACGTTCTCTCTCGTCCCTCGCTTCCCTCAGCTTGGCTTTTCCCTCTTTTTCTTTCTATCGACCCTGCGATCGCGCATCTCGCCTACTCTATTATATGCATTCACTCTGCTGCTGCAGTATATCTAGCCATTGGCATCGTCTGCCACTCTCGATGCCAGCCAAGAAAATCATCAACGACTGCTTCTTCCCCCTTCCTCCCTCTCTCTCTCTCTCTCCCATACGGTCCATAATTGAGTTGGACATCGAGCGTAAACGCGTATCACACACTCATCCATCTTCTTTCTGTAAACAATATGGCTGCGAAATATTGCGATTATGAGTCCAGCTGCTTTGGGTCTTTCCTGGCACGACTCCTGGTCCAGATTTTCCCCAGAATTGAAATTTCAGTGCCAAATAGACGAAAGAATTCTTTTTTTGCAGTTGCTTTTCGGTTTTTATCCGAAAATCGTTCAATTTTTTAAAAATGCTTTAACGCGTTGTTGTTTTTCTTTTTGGGTTTGCAGAAAAATTGCATCGAATTTAGCGAACAAAAAGGAAGTTGCGCCAACGAGGGAATCACTTCCGAGGCGCCCCAAGGCGAAAGGGGCGAGGGAGGGGTGCAAGACAAGACGTAGGTGATTTTGGATGTTAGCAGGCGCGGGGGTGGCTAAAAAGGCCCCACCGCAGGGTACGGGTCCCAATGCCGGTCCCCGTATCGCAAACGCTCACGCTCACCTCCACCCTAGTACCCAAGGAGGAGTCAACAATGCCCTTTATAGACGACGAGCTACTTTGGTGCCCTGACAATGACGGCAGAATGGTAGATCTGACTCAGTGCCTTCAGGTATTTACTTTTTTCATTATTTCATCAATTTTCTCAATCTTGACATCACAACACAATGATCAATAACGACGTCATTTTTTTTCACCTCGAAATCGAAAATAAAAGCAAATTGTTTATTTCACTGACAACAAAACATTTTTTTTTCTCCACTGAAAATTCAATTTTGTCAAAAAACGTCGATATTTTATTGAATACAGCGAACTGAATATTTTGGGATAATTTCAAAATTTTCGTTATTTCGACAATATTTTTCATTTGTAACGTAACTGTCAGCTGAATTTACGATTGCAATCACAAAAATTTACTTTCCGAAAAGATTTTCCAGAATGTTTTTTGCTGAAATGACAAAATTTTCGTAATTTTTCGAGAAAACGTTTAGTTGAACGTATCCAACAAAATATCGATCTTTTTCAACAAAATTTTATTTTCAGTGCCGCTTTTTTGTTCTTTGAATTGGGAAACCGTAAAAATTCGGTCAGAATTAATGAAAATTGCACAAAAATAAAAATATCGTGAGATTGCAGTGAAAACGATTTTTTTTTAACTCTGTGCTCCCTTAAGGAAAGCACCACAGGTCAATCCGTGGAGTTTTCCGCAATGGAGCTGAGCGCACTAGTCGGTGCTCCAGCTGCCTCGAACGTGCCTTCGGAGGACGGTGAGGGTGAAATGTCGGGTGTGAACGAGGAACCGTTCGACACGCTTGACACATTTTTGCGGGAATTACAAGCGGATTTGGCTGAGCCGAGTCAGCCGACATCGACGACGACGCCAACGTCGATAACGTACAGGCGGCAGAGGTACAACATTGCCGCGGCGAATCCATTACTGGCGGGTACGTATGCGAAAAGAAATAAATTTCAAAAATTGCAAATTCATTCGCGCAGTGGTTGAACGCGAAATCGTTTTTTTCCCGCTCGAACCTTGTCCCGACCGAGTCTTCTCGTTACAGAGAAGCTGGCAGCACCTGCGGCTCAAATGTCACATGCCTCCATTCCATATTCCACGAGAACGGAGATAAAGACGGAACGATTTGTTCATCCGGAGAACAGCAAAGGTAGGAATCTCTAGTAAAACGAAACAAAAATTTCAATGAGCGTATTATCGACCGAGAACTCATTACCAACTGCCAAAACTCACCCGCAGACGGTCAAAATATTTCGCTTATCGACTGTCGGTATTTTACCGACCGACGGTGCGGTTTACCGTCCGTCGGTAACTCTGGCCAAGTAAATATCTAAACTCGTCCTGCTCTGGATCTTCTCGCCGTCGATACACGAGAAAATCGCAGTTTTTCGTGTTTTTACTCACGCAACCGAGTAGCGTCCCCCCCACTCCCGAGTGCTTCGTATTTACCGAGTCGGGCTGAAACCGCCGGGTTTCGAGCTCGTTGAAAGGGAAACCGGCCAAGGCCCCCGCGAATTGCGAACAGACATCCGCGTTAGCAATAATCGCGCACGCGTTCGCCGTACTTGAAACAAAAACAAAAGAAAAAGGACGATGAAAAAAAAACAACAACAACAACGTCCGACGAAATAACGATCGCGTGAGGGCGAAGAGGGCCAAGGGGGCTCTGAATTTGTTTCGACTAACAGACACGCGGTAGGCAGATCTCGTTATACTTAAACGCACCAACACCGGGGACCACGGGGAGCGCCGAGGTGGTAACATTACGTACGTGCGTGGCCCAATTCTTACAATTTACAGCCGCACACCCGAGAGAGATAGATAGCGAGACCGAGAGAGACGTCGTTTCGTAACTCTTGCAATGTGTGTACACGATTTTTACTCTCTTATCCCCACTCGAAAAAAACCCCCTTGAAAACTAAACTCGTACGTCGTTCTCGATCGAAACACGTTTTGAGCCGTTTTTTCGTAATTACGACATCGATTCGCTATTCCCTTTTTTCGACCGAATTTTTCTCGCTTTTAAAATAACGCGACACTCGACGCAACTCCGGAATGAAGGGATTTTTCGGGGGAGAAATGAAAATAATCGAAAATTCTGATCAACTTCGATTTTTCCTAATTACGAATAAAATTCCAAGTTTTTATAGAGAATGAATTCAAAATCGATAAAAATATTTCAGATCGCAAAGATATTGAGAAATTTTTGCGGTTGCGAACACTTCCGAAATTTTTCCATCCGTTCCAATGTATTTTTTCTTGTCAAAGTTCGACGAAAGATAACAGAAAATGGATCTTCGCGGTAATAGAAAAAAATGGCAAATTCGCGAGAGTTGCTGTTGAAAACTTTCAATCGCAAGATTAGAAAAACGCGTTTTGGTACATTACGAAGTGATAGAGCGGAACATGAGAAAAAATTAAGCCCATTGCGCTCACGCAACGACGCTTAGTCATACAATGAGCGAGAGGGAGAGAGAGAGAGAGAGAGAATTCGTAAACAACATCGTGTAATTAATGAATAATTACTCTTTTCTTCGTTCGTTGTAGATGAACTTTCAGTATCACTTTCGCCGTGTTCGTGACGCGTGACAAAAATCTTCCTTTCCTCGCCCTCGCCTCGATTTCTTTAAATTTTCTTGGCTCCTAGAAAACTGCACAAATCTTCTTCACTCTCATTAACAATTGGACCGAGTAACGAATCGTTTATTCGGTTTTTTCGCAACACGAACAAAACCCAGCGGAGCCAAAATATTTTCCTATTATTTCGTCATTTTCGGTAAAAAAAAAAAAAAACCAAAAATGTTTGTCACCAAAAAGAAAAACTACAAAAGTTTAAATAACCGAGAAATGGAAATAATTCCTAAACGTGAAGTGACGAAAATTGCAGAAAAAAACAGCAAAAGCAGGCAACAGAATGACGGAAAGGACAATCGTTGTTCTCGAATTGCATCCAGCTGTCCCTCTTCGTTTCTCTCTCGTATATTCCAGATGCTCCTTTTGCTCGAACGCTGCACTTGTCACTTTCTCGTGCACGCACTCTATATAGCCCTCGACGACTTCCCTTGACCCTCCCCAAACACATAAATCCTCTCGCGCACACGTCCCGGAGGCGTTTCACACTCGGAAATAGATCAGAGTATTTAATAGCGTCTTAGAGAAGATGAACCAGTCCGAGAGGCCTGGCAAATTTTCGAACAAGATTAAAACGATTAAGGACGGAGAAATGCCTGTACAAAATTACATAACGAATCAAATAATCATTCGCCACACTGAAAAGAAATTTTGTTGAAAAAGATCGATATTTTGTTGGATACGTTCAACTAAACGTTGTTTCGAAAAATCACGAAAATTTTGTCATTCCAGCAAAAAACATTCTGGAAAATCTTTTCGGAAAGTAAATTTTTGTCATTCCAATCGTAAATTTTGCTGACAGTTCCGTTACAATGAAAAATATTGTCGAAATAACGAAAATTTTGAAATCATCCCAAAATATTTAGTTCGCCGTATTCAACAAAATATCGACGTTTTTTGACAAAATTGAATTTTCAGTGCATAATAAAAATTTTCAATATCAATCAAATCATCCAGTCAATTCATCTCAGATTTTAACTAAAAAAATTCAATGAAGAACAATATTTACTGACTGAATGAACAAACTCGTCGTTAAAATCATGAAAAGTTGATAGAAAATGGCAATTAATTTGTGATGATGTCAGATTTTTATGCTGGAAGCGAGAAAATTAACTTGATCACAATTTTATAAATAAAATCTTTCGTTTTCGACAATACAAAATGTGGGTCATGAAAATTTGGAATGTACTGTTGTCGAAATGACGAGTATCGTTAGCTAAATTGCTGAGATTTAATTGCAATCTATCGGTCATTCAGTTCAGTGGATAGTTGTCTCATTTTTTTTTTTTAATTCAATTTCTCCCTCTCTGAATGTTTCTTCCTCACAGTCTTTTGCTTCATAAAACCACTGACCCAATAATTATATAACCGGCACAATGCTTAGTGAGGTATGAAGTCGCTTTGCTGTGATCGGGACACCGAGAGAAAGAGAGAAAGAGAGAGAGAGAGAGAGAGAGAGCTGATTCGAACACATTGAGCAATTATGTCAATAGAGTGTTATAGCGAGTGCAACGGTACACTTTGAGTCTCACGTTGCTTATTATTATACCTGCTTCATCGTAAATATACATGCATAAATAAATACATGCAATACATCGAGACAAACAATGTAGATAAATGGACGATTTGCGAGATCTCTGAGCGTTACGAGATTCGTGTGTTTCTTTTTTTGGCTTGTTGAACGCGAAAATTCATTTGTATAAATGTCTTGGTATTTCCATTACCAACATGCTTCTTCCTGATTCATAACAAAGTGTCATTAATAAATGTATTATTAGTTAATTGTATCGCGTTACGTCAGTTACGATATTTCTCGTTTTTGGTCTCGGAAAACCTGCTTTTATTTACTCGAGTATTACGTGAGGGCGCATTATGAACCGGAATTTGGGGCTCGAGAAAGAGACGGAGATATCTCAGGATTGGGTAATCGGTTTCCTCGTATTGCTACACGATACTCATCATGGGGGTTCCCTTGGAGAATTTCTCCCATCCCTCTCTCACTTTCTCTCCTTTCTCTCTCTCTCTCTCTCACTCGTGCGATCCTTCGCTCCTTCGTTTACCTTTACCGCACGCAGCAATCTTCGTACAAGGCTCGAAAGTAAATTCACGATGGCCACATTTGAGCACTGATGCAATCGACACTCGTATTTTGCCAGCAATTTCGAATCTATCAGGCGTTTCGACCGAAATCGATGCAACAACAAAAATCCAGTTATTCTTGCAATAAAAAATAAAAAATAGGAACTCAATTTTGCAATTTTAAAAAACTTTCAAAGTCCCGCGATGAAGAGCATGGATTGTCTCTAAATTTCCAAAAAAAAGTTCATTTCTAACAGTTTTTATCATTATTGAGAAAGTTTCTTGTCCGGAGACGCAAACATTTTTTTGGGAATAAAAAAAAACATAAATTCTATGTACATTTCGCCATAAAAGTATGGAAAAGAATTGACATGGCGACACGTATGCCTGTGCGTGTTTGTGTATCGAGTCTCGCAAGATCGAGTCTTTTAGCTCAGCGATCGTACATCCATTATCCTCGTTCGCGATGTATTTTACACACGTACACAGTCAGGTGAGTGCGCATACAAGCACGATCCGCAAAGATCATTCCAACTGCCGGCACGTCGGGTGTACCAGAAGAGCGTGTGTTGACATTTTCTGTAATCGGGGTCAGGGCCCCCTGCTGCCAATGGTCGTAATTTTACCTTTAACCAGCCCTAGGGCGAATTCACCATTTCTTCATTCTTCAGCCATAACTACAAACCGCAAATTTCACCTTCTTTTTTGCAATCAGCATCTAATTTGATCTGCCTCATTATTTTACTCAATGCTTGACTAAAATTCCATTAATATTCAATATTTCGAAATTATAATTCGTTTTCTTGTTTTCCATCCGGAGAAAAAAAAACTCGATACTAAAAATATATTCGTATTCGTATTAATAAATTTTTTTTTTAAATAAAAGAAAAGTCCTGACATTCATTTCCAGGAAAATCAATTCGTTCGCAGTTTTGTCTCATGTGCAGTCCACAATTTGTCACATTCGTCCCTGTAAGGGTCTTGGACTCTGCCAATTACCTAAGCAAAATTTGTACAGTTATATTTTCGTATAAAACTTTGTTAGTTTCTTTTATATTTATTAATAAACATTCATGCCTGAAAAACTGACCAAGTCAAGGAGGACGTTGGAGTATTCTCTTCTGGTTTAAAATGCATGCATGTAGTTATGCACTTTTGAAATATATATTTTTACGTCAGAAGAGGACACTGCAACATCCTCCTTGACTTGGTCAGTTTTTGGCAGTAAGCCTGACGATCCACATTGAGAATAACATGAGCCAACAGTTCACCTGTTTACTGATTATTTAATATCTATAAAACGACACGAGTATACTGTACAAATTTATAATTGTTAAATATTACAATATATGGTATTTTTCGAGTTTTTTTATCTTCGAGATTAGAATTTAAAAATTATTCACGAAAATCGTTGAAAATCGATGGTTGGTGAAAAAGTAAATGGAGAATTTCACAAGATTATTAAAATCAAAGTGAACGAAGAAATGGAAGCTGTATAGAAATAATTTGAAAGGATGATGACTGTCATTTGAAGATTTCCGACTGGAAGGGCAAAAAAAAGATGAGATTTTCAAGACAATCAATGTTTTGGAATCCGAGGCCCTTACCCTTGGTCTTACTTGCCACATTGCCCCTAAATTGGTCTGCCACTGATCGAACACATGTCACCCATTTACGAGCACAATTCGGGCCTTTAATTTCTTTTTCCTGGATTGGAACGCCTCTGAGATGCAACGACAGGTGGAGCCTGCTAAGAAATTCTTGCCAAAGGGGTTTAAGGGGAGCATAAAAAATGTAGAAAAAAAACTATGAACCAGAAAAAAAACCCCGTTGCGAGGAATAACATAACCCATATACAGCATTTATTTCTTTATTTTTCCGACGCAGAACATGAAACAAAAAATGTCTGCGCGATGCACGCACACTTATTTATTCGGATGCACGATCCAGGACGAACACGTGCACTCCCTCGGGACGAGATCGTCACGATTTTTTACCACTTTTTCTTCACTCCCTCCGGGCAGAAAAGAAAAATTGTTTCGAAAGATGCAAAGCCTCGTTTATTTGTTTATTCGTTTCAGTTCCGTCCTAAAAATTTATTTACATTCCTACGATCTCGCCAATTCAACACACGATAACCCAAACAATATGAAATCACGTTCAGGATTTTTGTTGTGCACAAAACCACGATGCAAAAAATTCAACTTTTTTTTTTGTTTTTGCACCATGCAATTCCGTAGCTGGCCCCGGTAGTTTCCACAGGATTTCTCGTCCTAGTCTCTCCTTCCCGTTCGCGGTGCCAACGACCAAGTGAAAAATACACAAAAACTAATTCGAAGGTCGTCCCCGACCAGCCTCCTTGTTGCACTGTCAATAAAGTCTCAACCAAATCGTTTTTTTTTCTTTTAAATAATCCTTAACATTGTTCATTTTTGAGATTTCAATTTTGTCAAAAAACGTCGATATTTTGTTGAATACAGCGAACTAAATATTTTGGGATAATTTCAAAATTTTCGTTATTTTGACAATATTTTTCATTGTAACGGAACTTTCAGCAAAATTTACGATTGGAATGACAAAAATTGACTTTCCGAAAAGATTTTCCAGAATGCTTTTTGCTGAAATGACAAAATTTTCGTGATTTTTCGAAAAAAAACGTTTAGTTGAACGTATCCAACAAAATATCGATCTTTTTCAACAAAATTTTCTTTTCAGTGTACGAGATTTTCGAAATTTCAAATCAATTCCAACATAATTAGCCATTTTGAAGACAAAAATTCAATGAGTGCGAAATTATAGGGGAAAAAAATACAATCCAAAGCCAGTTTCATTGTGCAAAAACGATTATTTTTCAATATCTTAAGGGCGTGACGTAATAATCATTTTATCATTCGAGTTGGCATAATTTCTCGTGGAATTACGACTCGAGGCTGATATTTCTACAACTATAAACATATTCGTCTAAAAGAAACAGAGTGAGCAGAAGGGAAAGAGACATAAAGACAAAAGGAAGGGGAAGGGGGTAAAAAATGAGTCGCACCTGTTATAAGCCCCCGCACAAACACAAACACACGCCTCTCGAACTCTCGACATTCATAAAAATTCTCTCTGAGAAGTCTCGACAGCGTTCGAGCGAGCAATTCTAATGCGCGCACAATTTCCGTGAGAACCATTTTTCACAAAGTACATGGCGACTCGTGGTTCTCGTAGCCCTTCTCCACATTTCTGGCTTCATAAAATCACGGATTCTCAAAGGAGTTGCTAAACACATTCACGATCTAAAGACACAACCGACCATCGGGTGAGAGGAATATGTGCCGCGCGACAGTGGATGAAATACGAAAAAACAAGGGAGAGGTAAAAATAAAACGAATCGTAGAAATGACTCGTGGGTTTTGGTCCAATTTTTTGAAATTATTATTTGCTTAGGATGGTGGAAAAATTGATAACGACGTATGGGGAAAAGTTGAGGTTCGAACTCCGTGGAAATAAAAAAAAATTTCCATCAACGAGAAATTTTAAAAATGATTAAATATTTTGCCAGGAAAATTTGGTTTTTTAAGCTCACGTGTAAACAATTCGTGATCAATTAGCGATGCTTCGGAATTTATAATGAAATAGACTGGAAAAAGTTTCGAAGCAACGTCTTATTTATGGGAGATACGCCTTGTTGATAATCAAGTGCAATGGATTAAAATATCGTTGAGAAAATCGCGCTCACGACACGCATTGCTAGCTTATGTATCGCGGACTCGTGCTCGTTCGCCGTGCAGACCATGTAATCCTTTATCCTTGGACCTATCCTATATGCCAGCCGGTAAACAATTTCGCAATGAGAATCGCGCCTCGATCGGGAATTTCCTTATACACACTGCCATAAGTAACAACTTGGTATATTATCTCGATACCAAGCGAGGAACTTGTCCGGCTAAAGTACGAATCTAATCGAAGTACATGCTGGAACGAAAAATAAAAAAATTAGGGCAGCTTGAATAATTCACGTTAACTAGAAACACTTTTTTCCTAATTAAACAATTTTATAGCATTTTTTTCTTCACGTACTTCAAGACAACTTTTTACGTACGACACCGAGAATCGATACGAACGTTTGGAAAGATTGTGAATCAAAATTATACAAAAATTTAATCGATTCGTCATCATTAATTCGCCATTATCAGGAATTAATTATAAAAGAATAAAAATAAGCAATAAAAATATTATTTATTAATATATTTATCATCGATTGATTAATTCATGAAATGACACCGTTTCGAATGTATTTAGAAAAGAATTTTTGTCCCGTACTCCGTTCTATCGGGTCGAGTTGTCAACACACGACTGTCTAATACGCCTCAAGCATAATTAACATTCGAAATACCGGAAAAGCTCCAATCTGAATCGAATCAGGTATTGAATTAAAAATAAATATCCGTTGGAGCGCGGAGAGTCCGGAAATTCTCGAAAGATCATTCACGTTTGGTGAACTCTCAAGTATTACGAAGGAATTGGTACACGTGTGCAAGTTACCTCGTGGTGGAAAGATCATTACCTCGAAACTCAGGACTGTGAGCCTAACGCAAAGTCGATTGGAGTGCGACAAGGAAAAGACGGCAAAAAATGAATAAATGAAGAGAGAGAGAGAGAGAGAGGGAGAGAGAGAAATATAAGTGAACCGATAGTGTGAGGTAAATAACGCGAAAAGGTGGACGAGGCGGAGGGGGGAAGGAAAATATAAGGAGACGGCAACGCAACAGTTTAGAGTGAAGCTCGTTACGTCAGTGAAAGTGTTATGCCAATGTGGGCCGAGGCTAACCTGCTGCCTGCTGTGTTGCTTACGATGGTGCTCGCTGCCTTGTTCCCCTGGAGCTCTTTACACACGTTTATTCACACACTTGTTTACTACTACACGATTCCCTCTTTTCCTTCCTCTCTCCTTTCCCTGCTCCTCGGTCACTCTCCATTTTTTATTATTTTTCATTCCACGAGTCTTCCCTCTTTCTTCATCTCTCGCTCTGCACTCGTGCGCGTCCTTTTGTCTCTGCTCCTCTTTGTCGCTCTGTTTTCCCAACTGTCATTGATTCTTATTCCTCGGCTTATTCCTCTTTAAGTCTCGTTCTTTCTTTTTGCTGTCGGTTGCCTCGTCATCATCCTCCGTTTTCCTCGCACTATTTCTTTGTCTCCCTATTTGTCACGAATGCATCGACAACTTCACAAAATGGTCCAACTTAATTTGCCAATTATCGAGTCTAGTCAACGAAATTCTCAACAAATTCAACGACTTTCGACATAAATTGTTGCAGGAAGTATCGGGAGATCTTTTTGCACGGAAATCGAGATTAAAAATACCGCGGCCGGTCTCATAAACGTTGGCATTTCTCATCAGTTACCTGCTTTTCAATTCGATCCAATATAAAATCATTCGCGAAGCAATCGAAGCGTGAAAATAATGCAACTTTAATATGACGATATTTCTCCTCTTATCTCTGAGATCCTGATCGCGTTACATGTTATTTGGTCTTGATGTGTGTAGATCTCTAGATTGAGAATGCAAACACGACGAGAACAGCGCGATTCGAAGGAAACAGATAATTATTGCTATTTCTTTCGTAATTCATTTCGATCGATGTAAAACGACGAGCGATTTGTATTTTACTACGAAACGATTCCCTTGCAACATTCCAAACGATAAGATTCAAGAAAAAAAAAACAATGCAAAAGACACACTGGGTCAATCAGACCCATTATTAATAAAAACTACGTCGAATAAAAATCAGCTTTTATAAAGAAAAAAATAATAATCGGGATACGATGAATAAGTATCGAGTGCGCAGGAACTGCACACGAGTCTCTCGCAGCAATGATGATACATGCAAACGTGTCATGCACCTTTTGTCCTTTGACGACAACGACCATCTATACATTTATGGATGCACCGAGGCATGCATCTATGTATGAGTATGATAACCAACGGTGCAAATATAATGTTCCATCGGCTATATATATCACCGAGGAGTGAAGAGCTTTATGGGAAGACATTGCTATCTGCACACGTGACTTGCACGTGTGTACATATATAATGTAACTGTATATCCATTTTCTGATTTATACTCGGTAAGGATATTTGCAACACTTGAACCGTGGATTATTGTTCAGTCGATGCTATCCATCCAAATTCCGCATATCCAGCAAAGAAATTTCAACAAAAAATGTACAAAAATTGTCACATTTTGAAGATTCCTCACTTTTTATTTTTACTCTAAATTACCAGCATCATTTTTCGACATGATTTGACTAAACAATTAACTTTCTTTGGGCTTTTCGTCGTCATTTGAATAATGATGTCCTAAAGTTCTTGGTTGACATTTCCATCGTTATTTCGTTGCTGTCATTTGGGTGATGAACCGGACGTGTGGAAAAACACTCGTCCTCGTATTTTCATGGGCTGCTCTCGAATTTTCTTCGAGTGGCCACTTTGCACCGGGACGATGCGTGTCTCGCACCCTCTCAGGGCCATCTGGATCATATTCTCTACAGCTCAAAACCGACCTGTTTCTTATATATTTCTATACACACGAGGATATTCATATTTTAGTCGATTTTGAGTGCAGTGGAAAAAATCGTCGAGCGATAATCTGCTCCTTCTCATGCTTTTCCACGAGAGGATCATTATGGCTCTGATGAGAAGATCCTGCTCTTGAGATCTCTCCTTGCCGGAGAAAGCGTAGGAAATATTTATTTAGGAAGTGAGAAACCGGAAGTCTCTCCTTGAGATCCCAGCTCGCGTATAAAAGTGTCGATATATAAAGAGATATCCATACAACGAGAATGTACGAAAGTATTTACTCATTTATAGGTCGAACGTCCAAGGCACCATTATCGTAATTATCTGCATTTTCGTTATTTCAATAAATAATATTTCAAACTCTTAAGGAGACGTGGAATGAATTGAAAAACAAAAATAATACTTTGTGATACTACTTTTTTGCTTATTTCATCCAATTATTTTTCATTTTTCCATAAACATAATTTTTTATCAAATTTTATAATGGAATAATTGAAGGAAATAAAAATTTGATATAAATTTTACAAATCGATTCACGTTGATTCGAAAAATGATCGAATTTCGCGAAGAACTGGATATGAAAGGGAGAGACTGGTTTCCCATTTCAAATTGACCGAGAGTGAATTAACTGGAAATCAGAAAAAGCATTGTTCGAGATTGATTATTTTCCAAGCGATTTGAAAGCCGCTTTACGTAATATTTGTGGGATATCAGAAACGAGATATCATCAAAATCCATTCCTTCATTATTTCTCGTGCAATTAATCCTCTGAAGATTTATTCCGAAGATCGAATTTTTCAGCTAATTGAAAAAGTAGATTGACAAAGATATATTTATTATTTCCGGGTATTTATATCGCTTCGGAAAAATAAAAAAAGACAGAGATAGCGAATGACAGAGAGCGTTGAATCTAGATCGTTCGTGGCATCATCGATCACAATCGAGCCGAGATGAAAGAATGAAAATAAAAATCATTGCTCTCGTGACTGATTAAGACGAACTGGGTCGTTCCGATCATTATTTACCGCGGCGAATCGAACTCGCCAGACCAATTGTTTTTTTCCACTGACTAAAAACATCGACGCGCATCCGTACAATCAATGTTGTCCAGTTCTTGAATGAACCAACGAATAATAATAGCAATTCGAAGTCGATATCGATCGCAACGTCACATCGATTAAAAAATATATTTATACTTTAACAAATTTACGAAGATTATGAACAATCCGTGAGTCCAATCCTTCCGGGTTTCCTCTCCCCTCGTGCTCTTCGTCATACGTCCCCCATTTAATTGAAAAAAAAAAAAACTGTTGACACACACCTGCACCACGTGTGTCTCGCCACAGACTTCAGGGAATGGCAAGAATAAAAAAAAATCACAACAGCACGCAGCAGCATTGACAGAGTATAAACGACGAATTGGGTTGTCGCCAGTATCGAGAGACACGAGATTACGAAGTTTCCTTATACGATTATCTCCCTCTCTCGCGCTTGTAATTCTGTTTCCTTTTTTCCTTTTATATTGCTCGCGCACACTAAATTAGTCGTCTCGTTATTTCTGCTGTATATGCTGAGATATCGTCTTTTCGATTTGCAACGCGACTCAACTTTGCGATACTCAGGCACGTTTCGTCTTTTATATCAAGGAAATGACGTGCAGTTGAATCTTTTGTAAACATTGCAAATAATCCGTGAGCTCATTAGTCGCCAATTCTAACATTATTGCACGAACGGAAATTAAAACTGAAGAAGTTTCAATACAGAATGGACACGCGTAATTTTCACGTCATTTTTTTTAATGTCAAAAACGAATGTTGCCCCTGTGTTTATAACATTTTTAGAAAGAAAAAGTTAATCGAGTCGAATTGCGGATTAATTCGTTTCTACCTTCCCTTTCGGTATGCCGTTTTTGTACTCGTATCGCGTCTCGCACGTTAAAGTACCAGTGGCAAATAGTATTTCTATCTATCCATCATCGCGTCACGAGTATATAGAGTCTATTAGCATCGAGCGTGGTTGCGAGCCGGAGGGCCTTGACACAGTGCGTGTCAAGCATTGCATGCTCGATAGCGGAAAGCGCAATCTATTTATCGCGATTTATCGACAATTTTACGCTAACCGTTGATACGCACGACAGATATTACATATACATATATTTCCAGAGGTATAGAAACAATTTTAAACATAAGCACCAATCGATAACTGAGTCAACGATCGTTTAGTCGCTCGAGTATATTTTTATTGCCTTAATATTTCTCATTAAAAATGAAACATTCTTCAATTCTTTTTTCGTCGTCGTTCCTCGCTCATTTTCGCGTCACCTCAAGGTGATTGCGGAGGTGTCGGATCGGCTGCATGGCCAGAGAAAAAATAGTCTAGACGAATCGTAACGTGGGATTGTCTGAAGACCGAGAGATGCTTCGAGTTTAGGGGAAGAAATCCGGTGAAGGTAAAGATTTGGGGGACGTCAATTTATCAAATTCATTGATCGACATCGATGAAAAAACCAGAATCAAGACACTGATTCTGACGTTTATAAATTCTGCAAAGATTCTGAAGAATCTAATCGAAATTTGTACCCAAAAGATAATTAATTATTTCGTCAAATGTCAGAAGTTTATAAATACAAAAAGAAAAATTGAAAATTGCGATGGATGAAGAATCTGCGAGTTTTATTTCGATACCGACGACCCCAATCCTCTGCCGGATCGTAACTCCGCGCCGGCGAGAGGACGTTTTGTTGGCTGTTGGTAGAAAAAATAAACGAGTCATCGTTCGATAAGAATATTAAGGATTAAGGTGACTGTTGGTGCCTCTCGGCCTCCCTTTCCCCTGGTCCTCATCCCTGCTAAGGCCGTAGACTTGGTTAGGAAGTCTCAGAGTATGACAAAATGGAATGAAGGGGAAAGAGAGAGAGAGAGAAAGGAAGAGGGAGGTGGGAAAAAACGCGAATAACGCGGGCGTTATGACCCACATAACGCGCCAATTACTCCATTGCTTTTCCATACTCAAAACCATATAATAAACAAATGAAAATTACGAGACATTTTTTCGTGCATGTTTTTTTTTTATCCTTATCGTCTTTTCACGATAAAGAGACCTTCGGAGCCGCTTGTGCTTCGCTCCGATATTATTTAAACAAAAAAATTGAACAATTGCTGCCTCCTTTGACATTAAGAGAAACAAAAAACGGCTTGCACGAAACAACGAACGTTGTTCGTTGGATGAAAAAACTCGAAGCTCGTTCTCCCATTCTTCCCTCGTGCTGGCTAAAATGTGAAAAAATTTATTAGCATCGAGGCAACAAATAAAACAAAAAACTATCCACTCGTTTGATATAATCATTGGAAAACAACGGGGCTGTTATAAAACCCCCCCTCTCTCTTTCTCTCTCTGTTTTTTTCTAATGAGAATTACCCTCTTGTATTTTCAGTCTCGAGCAGGCAAAACTTTTAAGGGTCGTTCGCACGCTCGCTTTGAAAAAGTGTATTACACCTTTTTTCTGCCAAGCTTTTTCTTTTCCCGTCTCACCCTCTTCTCTCTCTCTCTCTCTCTCTTCCTCTTTCTCCCACGTCTCGTCGCAACGATCGGTTTTTCGCAAAACATTTCGCGCTCCCGCGAGCTTACATCGTGATCCGTTCCACGTATGACCAAGCTCGTTCGTCCATTTTCTAGTCCACTTTTATCCCTCCGATGGATCGGAACTTGTAGATAAAATTGTCCCCTCACCGCACGTTCCTTCTAGCAGCTTCATAACTTGCGGTATTTCGGATCCGAAAAAATCTTCAGAAATGGAGCACACGAATGCAAATGAAAAAAATTGATAAATTACGTACAAAACTATGTTTGAAACGCAGATTTGATCTTTTTCATCAAATCGAAATAAAAATTCGGGTAATTTTTGGATAAACTTTGCGAGTCATTTTTTTTTACTGTATGGAGTGAAATTTGGCGCGTGGCGAACGAGCTGTCTAGCAAAAAAGATATCTGCTAGTATTCATTAAGCATTTATCCGTCAAAGCCCGGAGAATCGGGTCGTTCAGACATGCTAATTCGGTTCCAGAAGAGAAACCGGCACCCCTCGTCCGTCCGTCCTCTCGTCGAAGCGGCGAGACACTGTCGACGTCAACGTCGACGATCACAATAAGTTTCGATCGCGCAAGGACGTGGTAAAAAGGCTGGACTCACTCCTCGAAGCGAGTGTGAAAAGCAAAAGAGCGTAACTATCGTAACTTGGGATAGGAAACGCTGGTCGATTGACGTCCTTTCGCGTTTCTCGATGCTCGCAATACTAAGTTGGCGTAATTTTCGTATAGTGAACTTGTCGTCGCGTTCCTCATTCCACTCGCTCGTTTCTTACTCTCTTTACTCCGGTTTTTCGCTCATTCCGGCTTCGCTTCGTCAGCCTCATGTTATTTTCATGGCGAAAAAAAACTTGCGAAATTATCGTGAACGAGCTCGATAAAGTATCGCGCGTCGTCCTCCGTCCGATTGGAACGTATATCTGTATACATTATATAAATATAAATTTATATATGCTCGCCCTATGGACAAAAGGTTGTGTAGACTGTCACGCGTTACCGCGCCCTGTGTCGCTCGGAGCATGCATAAGGAAAGCGTCGTCGCAACAATACATCGACAATGTCTGCTGCCAAACAAACCATGAGTGAATGTGAAAAAAACCGCAGAGACAGAAGTAAAAACAGCCCTTTATGGAGAAGGTATAAAATAATAATGAAAATATGGGGAAAAGGGTTTAGAAAGAAGTTTTCGAACGATGGATTCTGCTTTTTCCGTTCGTTCCTCCATTTTTATATCTTATTTTACTGAGCGTTGCGCGCAAAGGCTCGTGGCCTGTAAAAAGTCGATATGTTCCCGCGAGCTTTTTCGATGTTCGTTCCACACTTTTTTGTCTGCCATTTTTTCTCTCAGAATGCATCCTTTTTTCTCCTTGTTGCATTATATGCAGTAAAGCTCTGCACACACGCCAACGTATTTTACACACTTTGTATATTAGATAGTGAAGTATTGGCGTGCCAAGAGTTTAGCTACTGGTGCACACGTACGTTAGAGCGCATGGTGAATACATGCATGTGGTTATGGGGCTTGTCGACGGGAATTTGTTGGACCCGCGTAATGAAAGGGCTATTGCAACAGTTCCCGCGTGCAATATACATCCTCTTGTCCGTATAACTATATTTAAGCCACCGGCCTGATGTAGCAAATAAAAAGATACCGGACTATCGGTGGAAACAGTTCGTATGCATTCATATATAAAGGGAGTCCCCAAAGCCACCGCATGCTGATGAATATTGGGTCCCCAGGACCCCGAATTCCGCAGGGGAAAACCATTTGTGTTCGGAGGGCGCACCCTCGACGCCTCGGATTGGCCTGGATCGTTTAATTAATGAGCCATGCGCTTCGAATTGAGGAACACCGTTGAGTTTTCTTTCTGCAACACCATGATTTTTGTATCTCGCGAATTTCGTACTGATTCTTAAGGACACCCTGCTGCACAAAAGTTTGCGCGAAGGGATAGGAAGAGAGAGTTCCACGAGGACTACGTCATGGGGAAATGCACGCGTGAGTCACTCGTTTCCGGCGTTTATTCCCTATAATTTTCCGCAACCGTGTATGAACGAGGACGTACACGTATAAATGGAGTTTGGACTTTTACCGAGAGCGCAGGCACGAAAAGGAGAGAAGCAGGGAAGGAAGCGAAAAAAAAATCAGCGAGAACAAGCACTTGGCGCGATATCCTGCTTCGCTGCTAAAAATAACTGAAAAAAATGACGAGTGCAAAGGAGCAGGAGGGATGAGGGAGAAACGATCGAGCACCGTATCGACCAAGTATTAGCCAGATGCGTCCGAACGATTGAAGGACGAGAGGAGAAACAAATGCGACGAAAAAAAAGGGAAATAATAAAAATCAAGCAACGAAGCAGTGCGCAGCAGCCTTCACTTTTCCCTACCGCGTGTGAGTCTCTTTTTCTTTTCTTACCTAAAACGCCCTTCGTTGCTATTATAATAGCTCTGCTGAGATCTTGAGGCGTTTCTCTGTATGCACTTGAGAGTACTCTCTATATTTCATCGTCCCCAACACATCCAGAACCCTCGGAATACGAGTCAGCTTCTCCTTTATATATACATGCATATATATACGATAGATTGCCTCAAAATGCAACTCTCACGCGGCTTCTTGGCTCTGCAGAAACAGCGGACAGCGTGCAGCGAGCGTCAGTAAGAATTACTAGTACACATATACATTTATTTATCTGTATACTCATATTCAACGGGCCTACAGATGTATACATGCGTTTACGGCGCGAAGGGGTTTGCTTGCAGAAAGCGGATGTGAAGCGTTTTTTGCCGGCTCGACTCCCTCTGCACTGGCAACTTGGAGCGAGAGAGAAACGAGGGAAAAAGTGTTGGTGCGAGAGTGAGAAATGAGTGAGCCTTCAACCCGGCTATGAACCAGAGAGACGCGCGAACCTGTTCGTAACGAGCCGTTTTATTCCATCTTTCGTAGCAGACTCTTGTCCTCTCGCTCGCTCGCACTTTTGCTCGTTTCCATGTATCTACGAGTTGGGCAAGTCGGAGGGAGAAGCGGGAACGTGTAAAATAATTATTGAAGTACGAAAAGCCGACGTCTGGGATGGTCGGTCCATTTTTTGTGAAAAAAAGTTGAAGCAACTTCGCATGGCGATTTTAGTTGCGAGCGAAATGCTCGATTTTTCGAGCATCGACGTATAATTAACCGATTTACGGACAACTCGAGAGTGCAGCCAAGAGAATTTGCACTTTTCGAATGCGGCAGCAACTCGTTTGAGGGATGTTCATGCGTTGGAGATAAAAGGGAGACGAGGGTTGCAACGGAGTGAGGTAGGCCCAGGATTCGCGACAGGGAAGCGTCCTGAGAAAGCTTCTTTTTTTCATCCCCTATATCTCGCTCGCCCTCCGTTGCGTGCTGGTTTTTTGCGTCTCTTTTTATTCGAGAAATATATGAGAAAGTCGAGCTTTATCATAGCCCGGGAGTTTCGGGGTTTTGGGCTGGGTGGTGGGGCTAAAAGCCGCGGGGGTTCTTGTACCCGTCGTCCCAAGGTCGTCTGGTAGGCGGTCTTATCGATTTGGCCCTCGAGGCACCATGTTTTTACCCTCCCAAACCCGAGAGTGTACCAATACAAATACGGACTAGCACGAGTACATTTGAGGGATGAAAAACACACGGATAGGAAGAATTCTCGTGCGATACCAGACGCGTATCCTTATTTCGATACTCTGAAAATTTGTGTGTATTGGTGAGTGAAAAAAAGCCTGTCAGAGTCGCTCCGAAGAAGCGATTTATATGTTTTTTCATTTTTTTTTTTCCCGGAGCCCGCCAGACTCGCACTTTCATCGTCACAGACGCGATATCATTGTGCCAGTGTGCCCTTTGTTGGCCCATAAGCGTCCCCGGCGTATGAGTGGGTTTGTCTGTGCGTGTATTATAGCGGTAAAGATTCAAGGACGTCCTACCTTTTCCTTCAGGGTTAACACCTAAGAAATAGCGTCTTTCTTTTCGTCTTTTCCAGAAAAATAAAAAGCCGCGGATCTCACTTTTTCAAGCCTCGAGGCTTTATCCCAAAGGATTTTCTCCAGACTGGCCTCAAGGGATGGAAGCTTTGTCTTCAATTTAAATCGATAACTGCGTCAAGATTCGTTATTTGTTGTTTTTCATTAGAGGAAATTGAGAGTTTGCCCTAATTTTCGCTCGTCTCCTCGCTGGAAATCCTCGCAGACGATCGTGCCCCGGATTTAAGGGTTAAAGAGCGGTGCTTTTAATAGGTTTTGCACACACTCATGCCTAGCTCGTTAATCGACTTGTTCAGCGACGTAGAAAAATTTAGGCCCTCGTGCCTCGAGAGCAGATACGAGCGGGAGTGATTTATCCAAGTGTCAATAATTCACAGGGTTCAGGGGTCGTTTTCTTTGTATCTGTATGGGGTTGCTTGCTCTCACTCGTTTTCTAGGTTCCTGTGTCATCGAGAAATGCTTCGTTCAACTAGTTCGTACTTTGACCACTGAATGACCTCGCTTATTAGGTCGCAATCACCTCCCTTTGCAACTTATCCTTCCACTGACGGTTATGCCCTTGAGAGAAGAAGCGACGAACGCTATAAAATTTCCAGAAACCAAATGCTTTCTCCCTCTAACTCTCGCTCCCGGTACATTAATTTGCGATCGACTAATCCCCCTCGTGGAAAGGGGATGAAAAAGCCCAGCCTGTTCCCTAGGCCCAGATTCTCTCCGCAGATACTAACGAACCAACTGCGCAGAGATGGAGAAAAAACTTTACGTTCGCTGCTCCTTTTCTTCATCGACGTTACGCAGGAGATATGGCACGAAAACGATGACTGCTCGGGAATGAAGTTTGAGGGGCTGCGTTTCAAGCAGGAGTTGGTCTAGTCGGTGGCCAGACGCTCGCAATTACATTCCCTCGGCTCATCTACTACAAGAACTAGCATGACACGCGTTTCCCTTTGTTTTTCGCTCTCATTCGTATGTAATATGAGAGAGACTTCTTGTGAAATGAAATCAACTATTCAACAGGAAATTTATCTGGATGCGTATCCATTCGAGACCGAGAATAAGTAGCGAATGAAAAAAAAAAACAATTTGTCGCTGCGATTCAATGTATAGGAATGGGATTTTTCAATTCAACGAAATTGTGCAAGCACGTGGACAATTGCTCGCTCCCGAAGACCTTGTCTCGAAAGTTCAAACCTCTTTATCATCCTCGAGGTGAGCGAACTCATTGAGACTTCTGACTGGTCACGTTGCCCCGAGGCGTATGTTAAGTCGCAGCGCGCTAATTGCTCGAAGGAGGACAAAAAAAAACATTAAAGCGTACGCGGTTCTATGCTGAGGCAGCGATAAAAAAGCATATTCGGGACTGATAGTCGAAACGCGAGGGTGCGCGTAAAGAAATCCGGATACTTCGTCCTTGCCACAGGATTCCTGTGCACAAGAGCCCAGACGGCGAACGAAATTTTTTGTTTTTTCACCCCGCCTTGCGTCTCGTGCTTTTTCTTCTTACCCGCGAGCTCGCAGCTTCTCCGGGCAGCTCTCGACAATGAGCAGAAAGCAAAAAAAAAAAAAGAAACGAACGGAAATGGAGAGTGACACTGAAAATATACGAATTTAAGTTGAGAACGACGAAATTGAGGCAAATGTTGAAAGAAAAAGAAGGCAAAAGAAACGGCTCGAAGGAAGAAAGGGGAGGGAGGGGTGGGGGGTAAAATATACGAAGAAAAATAGAGAAATGACGCGGCATATATAAGCTCGATATACATAGATATATAAATTTTTTATAAACACATATATGCTGCGTCATTTCTCGCGTATAGACGCGGAGAAAAATAGGGGTTGTTGACGTGTTCGCGTGTACGTGAATCTAAGAGTGGGTGGTGCGATTCCGTCTAGACGGTTTTCTCGCTCGATTTTGGCTCGACTAGGGAAAGCGAGAAAGAGAATGAGAAAAGAAAAGGAAAGAGAAAGTTTATACAGCGGGGTTTGGAATCGTCGGGGGTTGTTGGGGGTGGCTCGTAAGAGAGGGGTGGACGTGGCATAACGGAGAAAGTTGTGATGAGGGCGTCGTCGTCGTCGTCCTTGTCGATGATGGTGGCGTTTCAGGACGCCGCCATCTATAGCGAAAGCCTCTTACACACCCCTATATATATATGCGAAAATAGAGGTTGCGGGAGGGGCTTGATGGGTGCGGGAGGCCAGGAGAACAGTGAAAGTCCTGGCGCTCGATAACCCCCAGCGTCAAGGTCACGGTCATGGCCTCCAATGCTCCTACAGACTTCTATCCTCTTCCTCCTTTCCTCCACCTCATCTTTCGCCTCTTTCTCTCTTCGTTCTTCTTCTCCTTTCCTTCTCACTCGCGCGCTCATTCTTTCCTTGCCAACTTTACCACCCTGCGTTTTTTTCTTCACCTCGTTTCTTAGCCAGGGGCGCTTTTCCTCGCCTGGATTCGACGTCGCAACGTCAAACGGTATAAACTAACCCCCTTCTCTCCTTTTTCTTTTGTTTTTTACTCCTCCCAGTATACGAGCACGAAAGAGAAACCACCCACGAAAGTATCAACGCTAGTCGCGCAACGCTGTCCTCTTACTTTCTTCCTCTCTCCCTTCCTCTGTTTCCTTCGCCTATGCCAACCCTCGCAGACGATTATCGAAACGATACGGAATTGGCGACGTCCAACTGGCTCCCTTCTCTCTTTTCTTAAATACATACGTATGGACATTCGATTCGAAACTTGCCAACGAAAAGATGTTGTTCCGTCCTTTCCTTCGTTCCTTTTCGCTATATCTACGCAATCGTCTCGTTTTTTCCCCTACGTCCTCGCCGTTTTTTTTATACTTTCCTTTCATTTTTTTTCTTTCCGCCTTCATCCCTCGTTCTTTAACAGCTCGTGCGAAATTCCACGTCTGCAAACTTTCCAGGGTTAATGGGGGAAAGAGTCTCGCACACTCACCCATCGCCAAAATAAATCATTAATTCCATCAATTTGACATACACTCGGCTATAGATTTTTCCAGAATATCAGCAAACGAAAATTTTTCGATATTTTCTTGCATTTTGAGGATGAAATTTGAACTCAAAGGATTCTGTTGGAAAATTGGAAATTGGTGTGGAGAACGTGTGAAGAAATCGCACGAGACGAATAAGTGTCGGTCAGTGGGCAAGAGTGTGGAAAAGCTGTTGACGTCTCTTTCTCTTTCTCGCTCCAGTAGAATTCTCGTTGGATAAATAAATGCCGACCTACATGCTCGTTGGAAAATGAGAGGAGAAAAAAAATGTGCAGAAAGACAGAAAAGAGAGTGCACACATCGAAGGATATAATGAATCGACCTGGCACTATACAAAACCTGCACGAACCACTGTGATACAAGCCCATTACGCATATTGGACAAGATTGCCTGAGGTTTTCACGTTCCTTAGTGTGCGAGAATTCACGATTGTGCAACGAGCTAACGAGAGACATATTAGAGTTACATGTTCAGAGAGACAGAAGGATATATCAATCGCGGTCACTACCTCTTCCCTTCACACTAACACATAGAAAAACCCACAAACACACACACGATTCAAACCAACATTCATTCGATGCCTAGCAAATGAATGGATCGCCAACATTCATACGTTTTTCTTTACAAGTATAACTTCGGATCTCCATCGCCATTAATACAACTTGTCAAATGCCTGGAATTTCCTTATCGTTGTATACAGTACGCCAAAGTTACTCGAGTCGCTTCTGAAAGTCTAGCGAACAGCTGAACGAGAAAAATTATTTTTTTTCCTGGTGTCATTGCATCCGTAGGAATCGATTTTAACCTTTTTTTTTTAACTGAGTTTTTTTTGCATATCAATAAAAACTTTTTCGTCTGGTCGGTTGTCGAAATTCTGGATGCAAAAGCTTTTCTGCATGAATTTTCTTCAGCAATCGGATTTTATGTTTCGTTGCTGAAAATTAGCAACGTTTGCTTTTTGGCAAGGTCATACGTATTACCGTTTTTGATGATCGTTGCTCGTTAAGGTTAGCGCGATCGTAAATTCCTGATTGGATGGACAAAGAGTGAACGGTTTGGCCATTAAAAAGTTGCGTGGATAGGGTAAGAAGTGGTGAGAAAAAGAAATGACAAAAGGGTGAGAAGGTGAACGTAAGAGTTAAAAGGATAAGCTCAAAGATTTGGGTGTACAGCCTTGACCCCGGCCGATCGATCGGTGTACCCGGCAGTCACCATGGCTACGAAAGAGAGGTTCTGCGAGGATCCCTGCACACACTCACTCACGCACTCTTACACCGATGAAATCCCACAAAGAAAGTGAGAGTTGGAGAAAGACGGAGACAGGAGAAATATATTGGGGGTTGATAGTGAAAAGGGCGCGAGTTTGAGGGTTCAACTCGGGGACTTGAGGGCTTTGAGTTTATTATGGTTGCGAGGGCGCTTCGTGTATACGGATACGAAACCTCTTTTCCCTCTCCACTCTTTATCCTTTTTTCATCGCTCGCTCCTTACGTTTTTTTTCCTCTTCCATTTTCTCAACTTTTTCGTTTTTTTCATCTCCGTCTCGCTCTTCGGTCCTTTCTTGTCTTGCGGATGCTGAATTTTCTATTCCTCCGGGAGGTTCCTCTCGAATCTTCGAGAGAATATCCTTTTTTCGTCTTCCACCGCGTCCTCCACGTTTCTCGGATAAAAAGTTGTGTGTTCATGCGATATCGTGAGCTGGGCCATACTCAGGACGGTCTCAAGGACAGGAAGACGAACAAGGTCCAAGAAAAAAGGTTTTCCTGAGGAAAGCAAGAGTAAAAAATTGCTGTCGCATCAGAATTTTCTTCTATTCACTTGGCGAGAGACAAGAAGGGCCTTAATTCGATCTCGCAATGAAACGTCGATTTTTATTGCATCAATCCCGATCTAGCCTTCGAAAAAGCTTTCGAAAGTATTGGTTTCAGAGAGCTATCGTTGCGCAGTGTCGACTCAACCGATTCACCCTTTCCAAGCCTTAAATTGGCGAAAAAAAATTGACCAACACTCGCAGCCAAAAGACGTAGCGTTGAAATCGAGTTCTGGCTAAATTACAATAATTATTCAGGCCCGCACGATAAGGTACAACTGGTGTGCGATAACTTTTTTTAATCAAGGGACCTTATTAAAGTGGCCTGGGATAAAGGCGTCGAGACTGCGGAAACAAGGTTGAAGGAGAAGGAAAGAAAGAGCGAGGGGGAGGGGGTGGCTTTGGCTGGCAAGTTATGGGGTGTAGGAGAAAAAAACGGAGGAGAAAAAGGAGAAAGAACACCTAGAAAGCAGAGTAGACATAAATTACTGGGTCTCACAGGTGCCCTCGAAGAAGAAAGTTTTTTTTTATTCAACCCTCATCCCTTTCGTGTCTCTTTCCACTTTTTCTCTCCGTTCGTCTCTTTTTTTAGATCGGGACTAAAGGTAAAGCTCGTAGACCGTCAGACATTGTCTATACGTGCGTCTTTCTCCGCCAAGCTCCGTTTTTTCCACTTCGATGTGTTCGTTGATATAACGACAAAAAAATGACGCGATGCTTAGCGAAGAGTCGGAGAAAAAACGAGGGAGAATGGACGTTGGAGAGCATTTAGCTCGACTCTTAACCTACCTTAACACAAGGGTGTGTACGAATTCGAGCCCAAGACAACGACTTATTCTTCTCATCGACCCTCGCTCGTGAGCTTAATTGCTCGAGGATGAAAAGGAATTATACGCATGGGAATAAGAGACAAAAAAAATAGATAGAGAAATAGAAGAATCATTCGAGACTTTTGTCTTGAATAAACTTACGCGGGGGCTGCGATCCCCTGGAAAAAGAGGCTGATTTTATCCCGTTTCAAGGTCTCGGAAAGCTTGTCTGAAAACTGCAAAAAAAAACAAAATTATTGAACGAAACAGCGCCAGAAATCAATGAGTCCGTGACGAGACACGCAGGTCGCCATGGACCGAGAGTCAAGAAAAATAAATTCAAAAATTTCAATCAATAATTAATTGACGAATTATCGAGACTTAGTCTTGGACTTAGACTCAACGAAGCTGAAGGGATGAAAAACAAATGATTGCAAATCAATTATTACAGATGAAACGAGAGAGTGAATATGTTTTTGTTTTTCCAAGACATTTTTTCCATTCAGCAAATACTTGACATTCCGTGTGTTTATGATCTCACGTCGGGGTTGGTTTTGAGAGGTCTGAGTAGGGTAGGTCGGCGAGAGAATGGTGATTGGAGGGTTACGCGTCTGATAAAGTAACGGGATGCTAAAAAAAATAAACGAAAATAGAGGGTGGTTTATGTTTCGTGCTTCGAGATGATCCTGTCGTTATACTTCGCGACTACTCCCGTGTTTACTCTCCGTACGTATACCCATAGACAATATCAATGATATAAAATACAGTCTAAAGACTGGACGTCCTCCGCGGTGTTGGGACTCGTCTCTCACAATCTAGGGCGGGGTTTTTCGTGTCTTAAACTTTTCCATAGACGTCTAACCTATTTGCACACTCGTCCTCATCTTTTATTCTCGTAAAGACGTACGCGAGTGTTTAATTTTCGATGAATTTTTCAATGATTCAAGCAGGGCCTTCGTCAAGTTTGACGAAAGCGAAAAATTCCAGTGTGAACGATTTCTCACGATTGTTTATTGCTTCGCGCTCCTTGGTCAATAAATACGAAAAAAATGTAACGTGGTGAGAAACATTGAGAGAGTTATGGGCCACGGTTGATGTCATCACATAAAAAATGTATCATTCGTGTGATTAATTTTATTTCAACACGATAATCAGGTCAGTGTCAATCGCCAGTGTCGTGCTAACAAACTAGAGTAGAAAATACGTCAAAATGGAATTTGAACAGCGAGCGCGGAGAGTACGGTCGAGGTAAAAGGATATAGGGTAAGCCCAGCGGAGGGTTGTAGAGAGTGAGATGGAGAGTGAAACCGTTTTGGGGAGGCAGGAGAGGGAGAGGCGAAGGAAAGGTCCACTTTTGCGTTCATAGGCACGACAGCTTCAAGGGCGACCACGCCCTGTCTGCTCTACCACCACCACGACCACCATCGCCGCACTAAAAACCAACCCCTGGAGGTTGCCAACCCACAAATATCCTCACAGGATAAAACAAGGCTACGAAGCTTCTGAAATAACGTGGATATTTTTTTCCTCTAACGAGCAGTAAATTCATTAAAACATGAAATTCGTGTAGCAAATTTCTATCGATAAAAAATCTCAAACGTTTAACGTTCGATTTTTGCAATCAATCGAGAAATGGAAATTTCGTCAAAAACGGAATTGGCCACGTCAGAAAAAAAATGGTGCGTCTTTGCATCTTATTGCAGATCGACACGTTGGACGAGAGAGTTTGATGAAAACGATGAAATCTCTCGAAATGCAGACCAGCGAGAGTCAGCCATTTATTAATGTTAACCGCGCGGCTTATACACGCGCGAAATTATTAGGACAGCACGTTTGGCTCTCGGTGGTGTTCATCACAATTGTTTCACGCGATATACTCTACGATCCACTTTCGAGTAGTTGCATGTATGCACAACAGACTATATATAGAAAAACTTGCAATTGCATGGCACTAAATTTATAAATAAGCGAGTATAGATATATCTCTCTCGGTTTTCTCACCAATATATCTCTATACACTTGTTTTTAACGAGAGTACGTTTACCATCCATGGCATGTCTACGTATGTATGATCTCACGACTTCAAGGCCTTGGATGGTCGTTCGCTCGGAACGAGTATAAATGAATAGTGCGGAACTTGCCTCCCCCTTTTATTTTCCCTTTTTCCAGCCATTACAACTCTCTCAGAACTATTTTCGATAATGATTTCGATTTTTTTTCGAAATTTTGTCAAATCATCGTCATTTTTAATTCAAAAATTAGAAGAATTTTGAATAAATTTTAGTCGATATTGAGGAGGAAGTTTCGTGGAAATTTTCACTTTTTTGATCGAACGAAAAATTTCCTCGGGTTACTGCGGTAATCGCCCCAATGACTGGTGGCATTGTAAATTGGGGGAAAGTCTGCAGCCCAGAGTGTCACGAATCAAGTTTGCAGTCAATTGTACGCACCCTTAGAGCATCAGAATAGGAACGAGGTCAAGAGAAAAAAAATTAGGTCCACTCGTCTCTGGAGGAGTAGTTCGAGATGAAAAAAAAGAAGAAATAATATCCCGCTGGGAAAATCCATAGAGCTTTCGATAGACGTGGCCACCATGACCTCGACAACACACCCTTCAATGTCACGAGTATCTCTCGGTTATACATGGGGATGATATTTACGGCTAAGTAGAGAAAGCGAAGAAAAACTTGTCTGCGGTGATACGAATAACGTGTTTGTTTGTCCGCGACCCTAAATTTCTATAGAAACTTGTCGTGATCGATAATTTCCAGGCGGTTCCGAAAATCGTTGTATGCGTTTGCCAAGGAGGAGCAAAAAAAGCACACGCACAGAGGTGTAGTTGAAAGTTTGATTGAGTAATGGAATGTTAGGTGAATTGCGAGGTTCCCTTTTGTTGGAAACGCGCTGGATGGATGAGAGCGTAAAGAATCGCTGGAAGAAGGAGTTGAACTTGTGGGTGGGAAATCCAGCCTTGATAAACCGTGACTCGACGAATTGTGGATGGCGATGGTTAGAAAAGAATTGGCTGATACGTGCGTGTTAGCCCAGAAGTTTGGGGGGCACCTTGGCCGTATTTTTTTCGCGTTTTTTTCATCCTCACTCGGCGTCGAGGGGTTTCTCGGGATCCCTTGGCTCAGAGGGTGGATTCTCGATGGCACAATTCTGACGAGGGTTTTCCTCTCGCGATCGCTCTCATTCTATCGGCTCTTGGCTTATGTGTTTGTGGAGCTTTTCTTGGAAGGGAGAAATGTCGAGGAAGGTTAGACCGAGGTTGGTCGGCCGATAGGGGCTGCGAAAACATACACAGGCTGGCTAATGGTTGCTTCTCGAATATGCTGCTCTTGTGGATGTGTGCGTGTTGGAGAAATTCGTCGAGAGAGGGTGGTGTTTGTCGACGGAAAGGAAGTCTGATGGTTGGGGTAGGACGAGAGCTCGGAAGGTCGTCGAAAGGACGCGACGATTTCCCTCCGCGCCCTCCTTTCTCGCTTTCTGCCTCTCTTCCCCTACAATTCGTATCTCCGAGAGCCCCTGCCGGAGCAAGCTTTTCATGATGGGGTAGGCGTAGGTCAGCAACCACCTACGCATCGCCGCAATCAATAACAGACTCTCGCGACCCCCTTCACCCCTTTCCGGGCCCTTTTAGATCACTTTTTTTCCACCAGCCGACGTTTACCCTCATTTCGACTATGCTCTCGTCTACGCTTACACATATTTATTCATTGACGTACGTCCGTAAATATCCAACATCCATGGACTGGAACCCTCGAAGCCTCAAGGTCACTCTCGACTTATTGCGCGAATCCCTAAATCGTAATCCCTTTTTATTCACCATTTTATTAATGGCATTTGTTATTATTCACGACATTATTTGGACCATTCCGGAGATGAACTTTCGGCCAGGAAATATAAATCATTCAATTCTTCCGATTTATTCTACGTTCGTGCCTTTTTAATCTCATTTTCGTAACGACGAAAGATCAAGGTCAAGTCAATTCTTAGAAAAACAAACATCCCCGTCTGTAGCGGTTTTTCAAAATTTCCCTCGACTCCCAACACAGAAATGGGAACAGCAGGATCTCGTTGAAGTGCGCAGATAAAGTCCGAGGTGACGGAGCAACAAAAATGCGCGAACGAAGTCTCAACTTCGCGCGCGGTTGAGGCTCGACATTTTTTTCTCTGCCTGATCTAATTTTCGTAATTTTTCGAGCCAAGTCGTGCAATTACGGATTTTATTAAAAATGAGAGCTGCGAATAAACACGGGATATGTGAATATATGTCTATGGGTGCGAAGATAACTTGGCCGGAAACGGGATGCATTAGCAACGGAATCGCTTTCGACAAGCTCTCCAAGATTTTTCTACTCATATACATATAATCCACAAGCTCTCTATATAGCAAAGCATACATTTGTAATCTCCGTAAGGTATGAGTGAACGCCGGTCTTAACCGCGATCGTTTTCTCGCGTGAGACTCGCGTATGCGCATATATATGCATTCGCGAGACTTCCAACTGCACGTCGGTAGAAAACGAGTGAGAGGAGTGCATCGAGGATGTACAATCGAACGCAAAAGTATTTTTTTTCCTTCCAATCAGGCTGTACTGATGATTTTGCAGAAAAAAGATTAAAATATCCTGCGAAAAAAACTGTGGAGAGGAAAAAAATGAGAAAATGTGGAAATGTAAAAATTTTGAAAAAAAATTGTCCGTTCGCGAATCATCCCCTGCGAGATCGAAGACCCCATGGAAATGTTACAAAGAGAGCGATGAGCCGCGTTACGGTGGTGGTACAAGATGAAAAATGGACTTTTGTTCGAGATCCACGTTCGCATGTTGCACCAGGGCTGCAACAGTTGAGCTGCTGCGGTCCGGCAACAAGCAAGAGTGCAATCGAGAGTGTGGCAAGAGAGACGAGGGAGGTGGGAGGGAGGAGAAGGAGAGACGAGTGAGAGAACCGCGGGACGTCGTCGACGTCGTCGTCGACGACGAGGAGGCATCGAGAGTAGTAGGAAAATTCAGGTCGCGCCTTGACACACTTGCAATCCACCACGTGCATCGCGAACCAAACGCGCATGCGCTTCGCCACGAGAGAGGAGAGTATTTGCACTATAGTAAATGCACTCTCGACTGTACATGCATTTTCGTGTGAACCCCGTATACCGGTTGCATTTTCGCTCAGCCATACACATTTTTTTCTTTTCTTTACAGTCTTTTGTGTACTCTATTCACCAAATAACGTTTCCAGGTGGAATCGCCAAACAATTAACTTTATGCAAGTTTTCACTTCCTTATTTCGTCATGAACTTTTGTTTCTTCAAATAAATACATAAATTCGTCTGTTCCCGCAATTCCTTCAAAATTATCGGACTTTTACTACATTTTTTTTCGCCTCGAGTTTTTTTTACACCGATAACTGCAGTCAATTGCTTTAGACATCGATCGATGTTCGTTTCTGTATTTTTCATGAACGTTCACCCGGATCGTGGATTTTTTTTGATAAAATTTGATAGTTGGAGAAAAAATTCTTTTAACTGATCAACCAGCCGATGAATTGACCGATCGAATGATTATAAGAATCGCATTGGAATCATTTTTAGTGGCTACGCGTGAGCGGCGATTAGTAAAAAACTAAAAAGTTGCATTTCACCGTGTGGAACTACTCTAATCACTCGAAGTTCATTCATTCGAAGGCGATTCATACTCGCGACGTGGCAACAGGAAAAGAAACGCAAACGGATGAATTATCAGTCGAGTTTTATAAATGCGAGAGTCGGAGAGAGTGAGGGAGGAATTTGACGATAACCTGAATAAAATGTAACGCTCGAGTGTCCAAGAGTCATCGGAGCAAAAATTGTCTCATTGTTGTCGCGATTCCTTTTTATTTTATTGATAAAAAGAAAAAACCAACTTCCTCGTACGGTGGACCGAGAAAAAAGAAAGACGGATGGGAAAAATGAGTGAATGATTCGTCAAAAAGAAATTGTGACACGAGAATTAATTTCTTTGTTTGTTCGTATCGTCACTTCCGGCTTCGATTTGTTGCCTCATCGCGACGAGTCACGGAAATCTTATTGTTTCTTCGAGCTTATTCATATCTTCTACGCACTCGATTTTTTCTTAACAAAGTTATTCAGAATATTTTGTTTTCATTGCTCGTTTTGATGAATTAAAAAATTCGTAGTTTGTCCGGTTTATTCAGTAATTTGCATTTTCGTTTTTTCCTTTCTTCTCGTCTCGCTCGCACAGACATTTTTTTCCACTGTTATTCACGGACTGAATATAAGCGCAGCATCTCGCAATCTCCCTCATTGAATCTCTTCTCTTCATTCGCCAACGTGACGCAAGGTTATCTTCGTCGTTGCGCTGAGACCGACCAGAATATGTCGGTAAATGAAAAAGAGTGAGAGACAAAGAGAGCGAGAGAGAGAGGGAGAGAGGGAGATAAGATTAAGAGACGGAAGACGAGTAAAGGCGAGTGAGACAGAGAGGCAACGAGAATAATCTTCGTTGATAATTTGCGCAATCGATCTTGCTCGGTGCAACGAACGAATTTTCTCTTTTGCACGCGTCATCGCGAAAAATACATTTTTCGAGATATTTCAACCATTCGATCGTCCATTCCAAATTACAAGCTGTATCCCATAAATCGTCTTGCCATTTCCCGAGAAAAATATTTCTTGCACAGTTAAATTTTTACGAATACAAATTTTGTCAATATTAAACAACAAAAAAAAAACAGAAAATCTTTTGTTTTCGATTTGCGAACTCATTTTTCTCATTGATTCAACAAAATCTCGGTGCAAACCTGGAAAATCAAATGGGCCAAATGCATTCGACTGGTCCCAGCACTAAATTGGCGATTTTTGACACCATATTGCAAAAAAAGTAAGCAGCGATTGAACGAAACAACTTTCTTCACGCTTTCGTGAAAAAAAAATCATCGAAATTTCAGAAAATCCGTTTTTCCCTGAAATCTGTATGGAAACTGCTCGCACTTGTTGCAGCGAACTTAAGATGCATGTGGTGCAGTTACAGTTGCCTATGTAGCCGTGACAGCGAGTCAGTAATAGGATAAAAAAGAGAGTGCCTGCTGCCTAGATAAAAATTCACTGACGATGACTGAGGGAAAGGTGGAATCTCCTGGGTGTTTCCACAGCGCATCGAGGCGAAGGAAAGGAGTCGAGAGTTAAAAAAAAAAAAGTAACAACGCGCTGCGATACACATAGCAGAGTGGCAATGGAGTTTAGTTTCACTGGCATTACTCTTACCTCAAGAACGTTCGTTACATTCACATGCTACCTCGCTATATAAACAGAAATATATATTTATGAGCATGTACAACGCAACACATGCAGAAAAATTAAAAAATATACATGACGATGTATACAGCCAAGTTTATAAAGTAAATATACGTGCCAGTTACATGAAGTTGCGCGAGTTTCTTGGCTCGGATTGAGCGATCGTGAATTCGCACGCGACCTCGTCGAAGCAAAGTCTCATCGCGCCCGGAATCTTGCGTCGATACGATTTCCTATTCTCTCTTTTCCTCGCAGAGAACCAAGAGCTCTCCATCCGTCTAATCACATTACGCTATTGTGAAAGATTCCGAAACGCCAGTAATTTAAAAAAAAAAATCATTTATGCTTAGTTTAGAATTATCCTCATGAATTATCTTCCTGCTTTTCCTGTCATTACGATCGAAGGATTTTATTCCTGAACTTATTAGTGCTCTTGCGCTCGGGCATTAGCGAGATGAAATTTTCGAAGGAAATATTTCGAAAAATCGAGATTGCTAATGACTGTCGCTTCGGGAATTATGATTGGTGCATGCGGATCTTGGAAATGACGTGTGAATTCAAAGGCGAACTAGTAAAATTTTGGAAAAACTTGAATCTGTACAAAATAATGCACTGAAAAGAAAATTTTGTTGAAAAAGATCGATATTTTGTTGGATACGTTCGCAGCTAAACGTTTTTTCTAAAAATGACGAAAATTGTGTCATTTCAGCAAAAAACATTCTAGAAAATCTTTTCGGAAAGTAAATTTTTGTCATTCCAATCGTAAATTTTGCTGACAGTTCCGTTACAAATGGAAAATATTGCCGTAATAACGAACATTTTGAAAATATCCCAAAATATTTAGTTCGCTGTATTCAACAAAATATCGACGTTTTTTGACAAAATTGAATTTTCAGTGTGTTTGAAAAACTGAGAAGTCCGATTCACACGATGTAGGAAAATGTGTAAACGTATATATATTTCTAAACGCATAAGCACGCGATGTAAGCGAACTCGAGTAGCCGCTCAGCATCGTCGTCGTTGACGACAACGAACGACGCGGTCTTATCTAGGCCATGGCTAGCCTGCACACGAGCGCGAACCGTTCCCGCGAGTTGTCTCTCTTTCTCGATGGAAGTGCATTCGCTTGCGCCAAGCGACTTGCACTCGCGGCGTGTTAAATCCGCGATGCAACGACGACGAGAACGAGAATCCGTGCACCGCACGAGAGCTCAATCTCGACCACGCAGCAGCAGTTGATGCTGCGTGTCTCTGAGACTCGTACCTTTTTTTTATTCTGTGCCCTCTCGTTCCTTTTTTTTCTCTTACGCAGCAAACCAAACTGTTTCGAGGCATATCCAACTCTCCCTGGATAGTAAAATCCTTACCTAGTTCGCGGTCTATCTCCTTTTTCGTGCAGAATGTTTCTCCGTTTCACGGAGTACCAAAGCGCCTTTTAATGTCCCTCCCTAGATACTTATACACCTGTTGCACGCAAACGATAGAATTTTCGTTTCGTCACACTCGTCCGTTTGAATTAACGGCGAATTTGTCCGGCTTAATGAAAGCCATTCCGACTGAGCATTGATCGATTTTCATTTCGTTTGTTTATTCGATTCTGGACCAATTTTTGCTACGAATTTCTTGAAACAAATCGATGCTGGAATGAGTGAGTGAAAGTTTCGAAAATTCAACATCAATTCAGCTGCATTACATTATCAAAATATCACGGTAGCTCACGGAGGTGTTTCCCTCTTTGTATTTTCCTGCTGCTGCTACTGTTCGTGTCGATGGGGTTCAGTCGGAGTCCCTCCTGTTTCTTGGCTTCTTTTTTTCGTGTCTTGGCAAAAGAGCTCTCCCTCGAGAAGCGAGTCTCCTGAGCGTGACGGGAAGTACCTGTAGGCAAGGTTTCCGTGTAAGTTCGTAGTTTCAAGGATGAGAAAAAGGATGTACAGAGCTGACAGCGTGCAGAAAATAAAATTAGTATCCAAAACGCGAGTGGAAAAAAAAACGCTCCGGAAAAATGTACGCAAAATTTGTTCTCCATAATTTCCACGCAGATCGCGGTTATTAATTAATAGAGCCAGGAATAACGAGAAAGTGAAGAAATTTCGAACGAACAAAGAAAAAATTTCCGCATTCTACATTTTCGTACGGTTTTCGAAACAAATTTGAAAACGAGAGAACAGACTCGTGAAAAAATGGATTCAAGTCGAGCTAAGGAATACGAAAATGCAAAAATTCATTAATACGTTAATGAAACATCGTTGTTGAGTATAGAGGAAAATATTTTTCTCTTAAAATCAAGGCCAGTCGACTGTAGAAACGTAAGGAAATCGCTGGAACGTAAAACGAGAGTCGGTAACTTTCATCGTTTAAATCGAATTGTAATGCAACCAGTATTAATTAAGTAGGTTTGGTTAATCACTTAATCGACTTGGAGAGATGAACTGTACGAGGTCTGGCACAAAAATTGCCATCAATTCATTCGCATCGGATTCAGGGAAGGGGAATTTATATTTTTTTAGGAGCTCGCTTTGACACTAATCTAATGAAATGAGACAAAAATCCACGACCTCGAATAAAATCCTACATCAATGTAGACATCCAGTTGCAATCGACCCAGAACTCGCTCGGATAATAAAGTTCACGTACATAAAACGCTCTTGCGTATCCTCAATCTCGCCAACATTTACGTCCGGCGATTAAAAAAAGAAATCTCTACTCCAAGAGTCCGCGAAAAAGAGACAAAAAAGTGGGAGAATATCGCACACACAAGAAGCTTTGCCCATCACTGAAAGTGAGAGCAGTATCTCTCGTATTTACGTTACATTGCGCGCACGAGAGTTACGTCGATTGATCGAACGACCTAAATAAATCGAAAAATGAAGAAAAAAAAAATGACGAATTGAGTTAAAAGCCGAAATAACGTGTGAAGCGAATTGCTGGAGAAGTGGAAACTAATTTTGTGCGATTGAAAAACAAGAATTATAAAATTCTGATCAATTAGAAATATTTCCAGAAGTTTTGAATCGGCTCAATCGGTGTCGCGATTGTTAACATGAAAAATGATGCGAGTTTAGTGAAATTCTAAAAGGGTTCGAATACAAAAATGTTTCAATTTTTTTTCAAGCTTTTTTTTTTTGAATTTTTCGCTTCTTCGTCTTCTCAGCATTTTTTTTCTTATTCGTGGCCGCATTCTTTCGACGTCTTTTCTCTTCCTATGCCACAATCGAGCGACGTTGTCTTGCCACACACTGTTTGTAACGACTTTTATCTTATTTCTCTAACCGCGAGGGCTCACACACGCGAAGACAAGAGCTTCGAGTTAGCACAGAGAGAAAAAGAGGGAGCGAGAGGAGCAGAGCGAAAGAGTGGAGGGAAAAAAATTGGCTGCACCGCTTGCGAGTGGATGAGAAAATAAAAATACAAAGAGAGGAGAAACAAAAAGGAAGTGAAAAGGAATTGAACGATTAAATAGAGAAAACACATTTTTCCTTCGTTTTTCTTTCGGTCAGTCGAGAGTGTCGCCGTCCTGTTCGACTTAAAAATAGAGCCAGTGGCCTGCAGTCGTTTCTATCAACGAAATGTGTGAACGGAAAGCTCTTTTATTCAATTTCCTGATTCCAATCCATACGTGATTCGCATGCACAACATTGAGAGCCCGGCCGGATATTTCCATGAATAAATACATTAGATGGCGGCTCGTAAATTTTTCATCTTCGCGTCGTGGACCAGAAATTTTTCCATCCGATTAAAAATCATAGAATCTCGGCCTTTCATCCGCCAATAACGAAATAAACTGTAAATATTGAGTCGAAGGAAACGAAAGTGTGACGCAATCGGTTATCAATCAGGCTACAAATATTTTGACAAGAAAAAACTACACAAAAGATACAAAAAAGAAAATGATGGAATCGTTAATCATGAAGTATGAAGCACGAAAATATTTTCGGACGAACAAGCGTTTGGAAACAAGACAAAAAGTTGGTTAGTCCGATCGAAAAACTCGGAGTATCGTCTCCTCGCGGTTGCATAGTTCGACGATACTTTTGCGATCTCTGTTGCGGTGCAGTTATAGCGACTGCAGGCAAGAGTGAGAAGAATAAGAAGAGTGCTAGGCAGAGAAAAAGAGAGAGAGAGAGAGAGAGAGAGAAAAGGAGAGAGGAGAGAACCGCGAACATCGCAGTGGGGATTAGGCCTTGGGAGAGTTCGCTGCACCTCCCGTCCATTCCTGCGTCTTTCCCCTGCGCCTCTTGTCCTCTCACTCTCGCTCCTTCCCTCTTTTCTCCTCTTCCTCCGTTGCACCGACGACGACGACGACGACGACGACGACAACGACGTCGAGTCGCAACTTCCCCTTTCCAAGACGATCTCTGTGCAACGACGATGCACATGCAACATAATTGACGATATGTACACCAACACAATTACATTTTCCTCACCAATACTCGTTCAACCAATAAATAATGCAAGTTGAGCTCATGCAACACATGTACGTTGACACGTTTCCCCAACCTCGGAAATATTGTATTGAATTTCAAACACACAAAAAAACGATCAACTTTTCTATATCATCGAGTAAAGCAACAATTTTCTACGATTACAGATTCATTTCTCTACACTGAAAAGAAAATTTTGTTGAAAAAGATCGATATTTTGTTGGATACGGTCAACTAAACGTTTTTTCGAAAAATCACAAAAACTTTGTCATTTCAGCAAAAAACATTCTGGAAAATCTTTTCAGAAAGTAAATTTTTGTCGTTCCAATCGTAAATTTTGCTGACAGTTCCGTTACAATGAAAAATATTGTCGAAATGACGAAAATTTTGAAATCATCCCAAAATATTTAGTTCGCTGTATTCAACAAAATATCGACGTTTTTTGACAAAATTGAATTTTCAGTGTAGAAACGGCGACTCTTTTGTGTACGAATGCATTTGCCCGAAGGTTTTCAATAACCAAATAAGTCATCATGGACCATAATCAATGAGTTTCTAAAAAAAAGCCTCCAAATTATTCACAACAATCGAGATTCAATGATTTTATCGAAATTTCATCGAGTAATTAAACAAAAACGCGTATGCGAATGGAGAGGAAAAACGTTTTTATTCGCAATTCAATTGGAACGTCAGTTTCAATCAATAAGTTTTTCCTCCTCGTAAAATCAGACTCCACTCGTCGTATCTGCAAAAATACGAATGTGTGTACAATATATAAGAAAAAGAGTGACTGATAATACTCTAACGCGATTATTAACATATGTGTACCGAGCGACATACGTGCACAAGTGCACACATACATGTTTGTATGTAAGCATGTTCGTCGTGCGTATTGGTACTGACCGCGTGTGACCGCAAGAGAACTCGATCACTCTCGAGAGCTCGCGCGATCGCACACATTGTAGACACAATAAAAGAGGAGAAGGCTGCTCGCTTTTTTTAAACAATAAACGTCCGCAAGTAGAGTTGCTCGTTTAGCCGGACGTGCGTTCGTTTATATACACATAACGATTGTACATAGTATTGTTCCTTTTCCTCTATCAGCTCTCTTTAATGACACACAAACATAAATATGCATCTATAGTTGCAGTGACACCTTGGAGTATGAAAATGTTTACGTACGAGCAAAACTTTGCTAAATTAGTACGGTGCATTTGTTAATAATAATGTCAAGGCTGGGATAAAGGATCAAAAACGACAATAAATTTGTTGATTCATGTGGTTTTTAATTTGGAGAACGTTTAAAGTTCAAAGACGATGGACAAAGTTAACAAATCCCTGCTTTGTCATTCCGCAACGGTGATGAACTTGTTGCAGCGTTACAAAGCGCACATTTGTACGAGAAAAGCCATAGAAAGGGAACGGGGGGCTGTGTTTTATAGATATCGTAGCGCACAACCGGGAACGGACCTTGGAAGCCCGTTCTTAGCGGATCGAGGGAATCTTTCCGGTTCTCGAACGCGTCGGCGGTGGGGCAACAGGGAGAACTCCTCATTCGCGTCTTTCTTCCTCTCTTGCTCACTTCCTCCCCCCGCTACGCCCCTCGACTCTTTCCACTCTGCCATAGGAGCTATTTTTCTTGGTCTTTTTCATCGGCTCTTCGTTCCTCTTTGCTGCTTGTCCTTGAAGAGCTGCATTGCTACCTTTTTTTCTATCCTGAACGTGCATGCGTATAAAAATATGATTTTTTTTGCTCAACCAACTATCCAAGTATCGACAAAGCATTTGGCAAATGTGCGTGCGATCGGGAGAATCAAATGAGAGAAAAATACTTGCCAACAAGTTCACGTACACGCTTGAAGGCCGTCGCGGTTAGTTCAACTGTTTTGTTACCCTGGGAAGAATTAAAAGCGAGCCAGTGAGCGGGCAAAGGCGGGGAGAAAAAGCTCTTCCTTCTTTTCGCGAGACGTCACTCCCCCGCTATAATGCACATAAATGCAGTTCCGTTTGCCTATATACCGATTATATAGCTTTTATGTGTATGCATTCCTTGTAACTCGAATCCGCTCATTGCTAGAGCCAGGTGAAAAATAATTGACTGAGTGCCCGGGATTCTCTGCCATTTGCTTCTTCTTCGAGGGACGCCCCTCCCCCGCGCGCGACTCGATCCAATGAGAACGCCATCTTTTTTTCTATCGACACGCAGCAGAGAAACGTTCTGAGGAAAAGTGCGCGTTAGTCTCGGCCTGAATCCTCGACTAATGTCTCTTCCTCCGCCCCGAGCCTCCTCTTCCTTTCCCACTTTGTCTGTGATTTTCTATTCCTCTCCAAGTCACCGGAGTCGCCGATTTCGATTCTTTTTTCTCGCTAATTGAGTCTCGATCGCAAAAATTAAACTCAATATACCTTGAATTTCGTCGGGCGAGAACGAGAGTACGCAATTTTTATTCTACTCCATATACGTATATAATTTTCCATTTAATAACTTCTGCCATTTTAATTATTTATTATTAGACTTTTAATAAGCGCCATCCACACGCGTCTATCAATCATATCGCAACTTCCAACGACTCTCTTTCACTTTGATAATATCATTCGCGCGATATTCCTGTTTCGAATTTATGATAAATACTCATTTTTAACAACCTCTGGAAACCCGCGTTTCCGGCATAACAGATTAATCGAAAGTCACTCGATATATGGGTTGAATTATTATCTCTATGAACTTGCCGTCGATTGTTTTCTTGCCACACATTGCACACGAGATTTAAGGAGGTTCCATTATGGCGCAGGGAATAACGAATGAAGTGAGCCACAATTCCCAATAAAAAATCTGCTTTTGTTTAGCAAGCGATCCATTGCCAAACTCCTAAAAAATGAGATGTTCCGAGCATTCTGTCGATTTTAACTAGAAATATCTCCTCCAAACATTCGTTGACCCCACTATTTTTTTATTCATTCGGAACCCTTGGAGTTTTTTTTATTAATTGAGATTCAAATACGCGTTTTATCTAATCGGCAAGTATTTTTAATATTTTTCTCATTTCATAAGGGTAAGAAATTTCCGTAAAACTAATGTTGAATCGAGTGACTTTCGACTTGAAAAATGTGCAGTAAACGTTGACCTAGGATGATTTCGCAGTGAACGTTGAATGATGATTTTAATACAATTATCGCGCTACTAACGGAACCTCCTCAACTGAGCTACGAACGTCTTTTATTTATCGAGACAACAATAAAGACGCGAAAACTTCACACTTTATTTCTCGAGCTGGTTTCCTGGCTGGAATTCTACCAAATTCCCCGTTTCAATAATTCCATTCCATAAATTTGATCCAATGTCGTTCCAGCGCTTCCGGAACATTTTGAATAGTTTAAAAAGCAGCCTGAAATTTAATTTTCAATGAAATCTAAAAAAGTGCAAAACTATGCAATGAAAAGACTAAAATAATAATTTCCAAGAATTTCTGCGTTTTATTGACTTGTAGTTCCTTTCTATAATTTGTTTTTTTTCTTCTTTTGTTACAGGTGAGTTCCAAAAGAGTGTGAAACTTTATCCAAACAGTTTCAGCCAGTAAAAGTGAGTAAAAAGCTGTGAATGAGAATTATTTGAAAAATCGTTCATTTGACAAGTGTGCGACTAAAAAATTAAATTAAAAAAAATAACTAAATAAAAGTTACACGTCAAATAAACGGTTCAAGCCATTTTTTACCGAGCTGAACTGTACTTTGATATCGAAAACTTGATAAAAACGTGAGCAAAAAAAAGAAACGTCATTCTGCTAGTGAGAAATGCTTGATGTCTGAACCATGAGAGTAGTGCTCCAATTTTTTTTCTTTCCCTTTTCTTTGCTCCAGTCCTCTTCATTCAGAGAAGATCGCGTGCCAATTTCCCCATTGTATGTTGTATCTATGTATAGATATATATATATTTTATTTTGTTTTTCCACCGTTTAGTATTTCGTACGGAATGTAGCCTCGTAACGTTTCGTCGATATAGCTTGAGAAAGAAATAGGAGCAACTCTTGTTCGCTTTTCCTCTCGAAACAAGATAACTCTTCGTCGTCTCGTTTCTCGTTTCTGAGGAAGTTCTAAATTGGTTGTTCCGGTCATTCGAGTTTAGAACAGCTCCGCCTGTTTCTTCTCGTCGCGTGCATTTCGTATTTTACATTATTTTATGTGCGTTATCAAAGTTATGAGCGATAATCATTGTCTCTGGAAATCGTACAGTCCCAGATACATCTCGAATGTGAATAAATCTGTAAACAGCAAAATTGGTTGGAATATGGACCATTTACTGAAATTCGCTTCCACTCAATTTTAGCGACAAAATATTCACAACTATCCTCGATCTAATGAAAATCTTGGCAATGTTTAACAAAGTTTGACAATTATTTTGATCATTTATATCATTTTGGCCTCGAAATTCTCTAGAGAAAAGAATCTCGGACTAGTTTCAATTATTTTATCCAAATTTTTGTCATTAACGAAATAAATTTCGGCGTCGTAGAAATAGTTGATTACAAATTTGATAATAATTGAATAATTTCTCGTACTGGTCCATATTCACGCCAATGGGGCTCGAGAATCGTTACACTGCGATGGTGGCCGCGATGCAACGGTTTACCGGTGATGGATTAGAAATCGCAGCAGTTTTCCTCGATTGGGCGTCGTCCACGCGGACGATTCTCTCGCAGATCGGCGAGAGTTTCTCTCTTTCTCTCACTCCGACGGTTTTCTCTCCGCACTTGTGCACAAGCTGGTCAGCGCTGCGTTGCGTTTTTGCGTGAAACTATAACTCTCGACTATCCGCGTGCTGGTTGAATTTCTTCTCGATCTCTTCTTCGCTTTTCCTCACTCGCCTCTCGCATCAATCGAAACTCTCGCTGAAACACGAGTTTCCTGTCATCCCATGTACCGATCTCTGTACGAGATTGATGATTGGATTCGGCGAGTCTTATAACAAATCAGACAAATCAATTGAGCTGTCAACATCACTGGCAAGACGACAGCGATTTGCGAATCTGCAGAAAACTTGAGACTATCTAACGAGAAAAACGACTGTTGCAAAAGAAAAACTCAATTTCGAAACGAAAAAAAAAAAATTTTTCCGACCAGGAAAAATCAACGAAATGATCAATTAGGAATTCATATTTCCGCTGTTACGCAACAACTTTTTACTCACTCGTGTATTCGTAAACGCGTGCGTCTTCCGTGACGCTCATTATCTCGATAATACACGATCGATATGTGTACTTTGTAACAAACGATTCCCGACGTAATTAAGGCCCGATGAAATGTTTTTTTTTCTCCGCACTTGAACAATGATGCACAATCCGGAGATTGTGTCTTCTTGGAGGCCAAAAAAAGTGCGTTCATAGAGGGTTGGTATCACCCGAGCGAGATATCCGACCGATAAGCCGGTAGAGGCCACTGATAACCCGCTCGTGTGTGCATTACGATATTTCAAAAGATTCGGCAAGCATCGCGAGAAAAAATACGACAATTGAGCCAATTTTTTTTCTCTCTACCGCTAACGCAATCATGGAAACCATTTCATTATATTTTCTCATAATTACACCGAGGCATCGAGTTTCTACAGTTGGTCGTTAAAAAAACATTTTGTCTCATCCTTACATTTGACTCGAGGCAAATTCGTACGACAATAAAAATAAACTTATTTCGTAACTAGCGTAATTTCCGGTACGTTAAAGAAAAAATCACAAATTTTTCTAATTCCCGTGTCGCAAACAATGTTCGCATTGTTTGATGAAATTTATAGCGCGAAGTCGTTTCCGTGGCATCGTCAGCGATAAGAAACTTTAACGCCATGACGAAAATCTGAAATTAACACGATTTTCGAAAGGTTTATCAATTCAATGAAAAATTAGGACGTTTTTTTCGGTCTACGATTCGAAACCCAATCATCGCTCATCCCCCTTGGATTTTCGGGTTACCTTAAGACTGCAAACGTGTCACCAAGCTCCATTGAGCCTCAATTAGTTTCTGCCAATTGGCTGAAGATTAAAATGAGCGAAAAAGACGCGATGTTTTCACACAAAGCTTTCGACTGTCCTCGAAAGGAATAAGAAACCTCTCCGGGGCTTTCTCGCTCCGGTGATCGACTCGGCCTTCGTGCGCGAAAAACACCGATCTCGTCCCGATAAAATCGCGATACGAGAGAGCCCATAGTGATGTGTACGTAAGATGGCGTTCTGCATTCAAGTCCCGGAGGACGTGTTTGTACATAAAGAGCGTGTGTGAGAGGGAAACGAAACGTCGGAAGCTCTTCCAAGCGACAAAGATCTTGCGCGCGTGTATGTACGAGCGAGTCAGTGGGAATCTTCGTTGTCTTTCCACTCTTTATTTCTACAGCTATATGAATATAAATATAAATCTTTTTTTAGTACAATTTATCCAGCGGTATTCTACACCAGACAAAAAACACGTAATCTCTCGGAACACACTTTGTATGTTCAACCTGCTATAATTCCTTCTTTCCATTATTTACGATGCATCCAAAATAAGGCAGGATTTGGTTGAAAAGTAAATTTTTCAGACGATCTTTTTTTCCCGCGCGACTTTCTTCCACTGCGGGAAAAAAATTATAAACGTCTTTTCATCCATTAATCGAAGCGAAATTTGATTGATTTGTTTGCACGATGTTTATGCGAGACCGATGAAATTTTCTTCAATTTTGTCAATCAATTTGAATGTCGACAATGATTTGAGCTGACGAAATCAAGCAAAATTTGCCCCTGGATTCTCTCCTGCAAGTCCAATATAGAAAAACTTTTCTTTTTTACGATTTAATAGTCGAGTAATGAGAAAAGTCGAAAAATAGAATAGAAATCAAGAGGAAAAAGAATAGTAATTAGCCATCGAAATGATGCGATGGCTCTGGTCAGCAACTTTCCTCAACCAATTTCTGGTTCTTTCCCATCGCTCATTTATCCATTACACGATAATTCTATACGTAACGAGGATCATTGCCATTGCCGAGATGATATGACGACGAAAAAAATAGATTAAGTATACGTAAGAACGATCGATGTGTTTTTTTTTTAGGAATACGTAGGAGATGAAATGTCTGTTCGAACTCAGTGACTTGTAGACACCGCGATAGCGATAGATTCTTTATTTATATACGAGCAATTCCACAACAAATCGATCGATCGATTATTTCGACATACTATCATTTTATTAACCTGCGATATTCGTAATAAATATTGACCAGCGTGTACGCATAAATTCAAAACGAAGCCAATCCATTATTTTTTTATTTATCGTGTAAAAAACGGTTTGCATCACCAAGTAAATAAATCTTTGTATACACCCGAAAAATATTGTTCTCCGATCAACGACTGCGATAAGCGATATTGAATAAACATATAAATTCCTCAACTAATTCGATAAGAAAAAAGAAGAAGCAGCCAATAAAAATTGATGAATGAACGTTTTTATTCGTTCGATCTATAATAAATAATGTTGAAAATAATCGAAAAACGTAACACGCTTCAGGCAAGTCAGGAGGATACATTTTTCATTCCGTCTCGAATTACCCGTATGCGTATAGATATATCTAGTCCAGGAGTATATAAATAGACACGATGCTCGAGAGTGGGGAGCGACGTTATACGATAGCACGAGTATCCACTATAATTGACTGTAACATATTTCTCTCTCGCTCTCTCGTTCTTCCCCTCGACTGCCTAGTCCTATCCCAACATTATCGCTTACGCATAGATATACGTATTTACAAGCTTCGAAATCTCGTGCACGATGAGATTCGAAAACGGAGTCTTTATATACTATTCTTTTGGCTACGAGGAGAACAGTCTTGGGAAGACAAAAGGTGGCGTTGCCTCTGCTGCTGCATGAGACTGTCTCTCTCCTCGAGTAGACTTTGAGCGAACGAGAGAGAGAACGAGCGTGTACGATTCTCTGTTGTAAATCGTGGCACGCGGATATAGCGGCTCGACGACGTTGCGGTAGGCTCTCTCGCAAACCCTCTTCGTCTCTCCTTTCTTATTCGTAAAACGAAACTCCCTGAGGCCGAGAAAAATGTTTTTACTTTTTTCACTCGACTCTCCATTGAAATTTCACTTTTTGCTAAATATTGATCGTCTGGCTACTGGAAAATGGTGAATAAGACGGCCACACTACGTCCAATCGAATTGTCTTCCACATGAAAAGTCAGTTCGAATATTTCAAACGGACCGTTTGAAATGAAATTTTGAAAAATTGCAAGATCGGTCGATAGAATTCCAATAAATCAAAAAAAAAATAAGCGTCATCGAATCTACACAAATAATCGAATTCGAAATAATCTATCGAGCATCTGACTTTGAAACCGATTGAGAAAAACGTAATACGTATTGAATTCGAAGCCGGAATCGTGTTACGTATATAAAAGCTTAAGCTATCATAAATTTTTATCAATAATCAATCGATTAAGGAAAACACATTGATACTCAAAAATTCGTGCCAAGGCCACGGAATAATCATGCTGGTGGAAAAAATCGCTCGCCACTCGATCGAAAATTCGTTTTGGCGAACGATTTCAAGTTCGAACTAAGTGCACGCTCGCGATGATTTATCTCGAAATTAATCGAACGGCGTAAAAGTGATTTTTCATTATTTTCATTCAGGAATTAATTACTAAATTGTGAATTAATGACATTTCGCTTCGTTGATTAATTTAAAAAATATTGAATCGAGTTAGAAATCGCGTTTTTTTTCCTGTGCATGTTGCTGCAGGTTTTTACGAGCCAATCCCATCGTTTCTTTTCGTGGCTCGATAAACAACATTCACGAAGAGAATGCACGAAGAATATTTGAAAAATGATGATTTTTGTAAACAAGAAATAAAAAAAATCAATAACCTGCAAAACAGGCAAATGAGCCAGACATAGTTGTTGAAATGGAAAGGAACGAAGGGTGGAAAGGGAAGGAGAAGCTGCCTAAAAGGGAAGAGAAGAGAGAGGATTAGGGCGAAGGGGGTTGAAGGGTGCAGGAGAGGGGGGGGCAGGGCAGGGCGGGGGGGAAGGATTGAGGAACGAGAGTTAGCGGATCACGAACGAGAGAGAGAAGAGCCAAGGAGTCAGTCAGTGTGCCACCGGCGCCTCCACCTCCTCCGGCGGCCATATTGCGTCTCTGTCACTCTCTCTCTCTCTCCTCTCTCTCTCTCTCTTTCTGAACGGGGTGATTTCCCCTCGTGCCGTGTCGAGGAGGGGGTTGTCGGGAGCCGGCTACCTCACGCACCGTGCTCGTTTTTTCCTTCTTCTCCGTTCGGTGGCCCCTCGCGCCGCGCTCTTCCGCGCCCCTCTCTCGTGCGCGGTTTGATCGCCGCCGTCGCCGCAGCGCCGCGCCACTGCCACGGTCCACGCTCTCCCGACGTAAACACACAGTCGAGGGTGAGCCATCGACGAGGCAACACACGCGGTCGCCTTTTCGTTCGTTTCCCCCACCCTTTTAAATTTCATTCCCGAATAAAAAAAAGCGCGAAATACGGTTTTTCCTTTTGTTACCGTTTTATTTTTCGTCAACGAAATACGATCGTTTTTTTCAACGAAAAACAAAACAAGAGTATCGAAATATTTCAGGCCATCGCGTTGCTACAAACTCGGGATATTTCACATATATATTTGTTACTAATATTGCATACAGAGGAGAAAATAAACATCAACGAAAACAAAAAAGAAAACGCGAAGAAAAGTGATTTATCGAAATTACGATTTACAGTGTCTTCGTACGCGACTATTATCGTTGTTTTGTGATCTCAGTGTGTGCGTGTCATTACGTGTGCGTGGGTGCGTGTATGTGCGGGTGCGTGCATGCTTTCGTGTGGAAAACACCGAGAGACATAGACCAAAAGTGCTTATTTGTTACCCGTCAAACAAGCGGCAAATAAATATATTCAAATCTACACTTGGTATATGTGCTTTTAAGAAGTACCGAATCTCTGGCTATTTTATCGTCCCCCGACGCTATTTCCTTCGAGATAATTGCCCGGTCTATAATACACTAAAGTTTATTTACTCACACACACACAGAGATACTCGTGAAACGATACGATTAAGTAACTTAATCGTTCTGAGCGATAATCCACATTTTATTTTTGGGCCTTCGCGTTATTTGTGTGAATTTGAAAATTACGTGTCGATTTCAAACTCGTTTTCTCATTTAAAAGTTTTCTCGAAACTTTGTCGCATTATTAACGTGCGTCCGAGGAAATTGAACGAAAATCGCGAATGCAAACACGAAACAGTGCAAATCGATCGACCAAACTGGAGAACGGATTTGTTCCCGGAACTCGGTAACGGAGGCCGCACAATCGGCAAACCATCCATCGAAATGGCGATAAATCATTGTCACATATGAAACGATGGATGATCGACAATGATGTCCACATAATTTTGGCACTCCGAAGATTTTCATCAGCTTGAGATCGGTCGTTTCTCTGCTCATCGATATCGACGATTAGCGCTGGCGATGCTGAGCGTGCTCTGGTAAAGGTCACGGTCCGCGACCGGCAACGACCAATTTCATTGATGTCTTGAAAAAAAGATAAAAATTCGTTGACGTTCCGAGGAACCGATTTTCTCGATAAATTTGCATTCATGTGGCTCTCGCGCCCGGACACTCACTCGATACCGGAAGTTTGCTAAGAAAACTTGAAAATCTTGCGATCGCGAGATTTTTTTCTGTTTTGTCGAAATAAATAAAAATATATCACGCTCCAACGATGCTGGAAGATCAGCCTCTCGATCTCAGCGTTCGCGTTGGCGATTATGCCGAATTTGCCCGTAACGACGATACCAACAATCACGATGAACGCATCGATTACGAGAACCGCGAACACGACCACGACCAAGAGACTATACGCCGGAAAAATCTCATCCAAGATTTTACCTCCAGCACCGAAGTCGCTGCCGCCAGGTTACGCGGCTTAATTACCGCCTCATCAACTACCGGCGAATATTTACAATGCGAAGATCGCAACACATGCTCCGAAGATTCGGACGACTCGTGCTCCGACAACAATCAAAAAGATGGCGGCGCTCGATCGAGATCACGACCACCCGGTACCAAACCATACAAGAAAAATCTCATGAGGAGATATCGTGAGTTATTTACAATTTTTTTCCCCCCAACAACCATCAATATTCACTTTTTCAATGCCATCAAAATTTCCATCGTTACAAAACGCACCGGAAAACTTTTTCCCGGCTGACTGAATTTTCAGGTCACAAAACACGATCGTCCGATTGTTTCAGCCAAATAATCACGAACCGAAAACAATTCTGTTGCATTAAAAAAAAAAAAACTTCGATATCATCGAAATCCATTTTTTTTCCATGATTCCGAAAATTTATTCCCAGATGAATAATTTTTCGGAATTGGACCAAAATTCGATATTTCTGTGGATCTCAAAATTCCATCGAATCTGAACGACATTTAAAAACTGAAAAAAAGAAAATACTTCCTACATTTTCGGACCGTTTTGTCGATATTTTTAACGTGAAACAGAAAAAACGCTAAAAAAAAACATTCGCAAGAAACAGAGAAATGTTCAGCAATAGTTTGTTAGTGCAGGGATGATTCTCGGTCGGGAACATTAACGTACGAAATCGTTTATCGCATGCACGCTTTTATTTATCTCGTATCGAAGCTCGAGGTTTTTTTTCTTCCACACTTTCGAATCGCTGCGAATTTAGAATTACGAGAGAGGAAGCGAAGGAGAGCGAGAGGCCTAAAAGAAAGAGGAAAAAAATTTGCAAACCAATCTTGCGAGGGCGCGACAGAGATAAACATATTTTTTCATCTCTTTTATTACAAAGTCAACTCGACGCTGAAAACACGCAAAGAACGCGGTGCGTAAATATTCGCGTGCGGAATTTTGGCAAAGAGGAAAGACTCGAAGCGTGAAACTTTGTTGTGCGTGTATGTGTGCGATAGATGTACATATTGTACGCGTGCGTATATGGCGGAGATAAAAAAAAAAAAGAAATTACGCAATCGTACCTCGCGAAGGTCGCGAAAGCTGCCATCAACTCCGCGAACTCTTTGCGAACTGATTATAAAATACTTGATTACTTTTTCGCCACGAAATCGTCTTGAATAACCCGAGCTAAATTCTCATTTCTTCTCTTTATTTTAAACACTATGCGATAATAAACTCCGCGGCCTGTAACCTGCCCCAACCCTGCAACGAAATGTGTCCTCATTTTTTGTTGCTTTTCCTACTTTTTTTTTTTTTAACTATCAAAAAGACTTTTTCTTTGCTGCTGGATTTTTGTTACATTTTCTCGACTTTTCGAGACAAACTGCTGAGAGCACTGACACGAACGAGCCGATCGATAAATTGCTTCGATTGTCTTCATCGTGACGATCAATAACGCGAGTGATTGGACACGAGTTTTTTTCTTTTTTCGTTATTTCCGAATCTGAAAAGACTTTGTTGAATATTTTCATTGGAAAACGGAGTCAACAATCGTGAGACCTTCGATTGCGGATTTCGTGACGAACAAATAATTCCAAGACGTACAGAAAAGTTCGAAATATCGACGAACCGGAAATCCGCTTCAGATTATGTCATAAAAAATCACACGACTCTTTAATGTTGAGAGATTTTTTCTTATTGAATAAAACTACAAAGCTCGGATCGCTGGAATGCATCGAAATTCCTTAAATTATCTGGACAACTTTTTCTTTCTACCATTTGAAAATCAGGTTTGTCAGAAATTTTGAGATCATTACAAAAACGAAGAAACAATGAAGCGGAATTTTTGGTGGCATCGAAAAATCTTTCATATCGTTTCTCTGATCGCCCGAATTTTCTGAATAAATTTTTAATGCTAAAAAACCACCGAATCATCGTAGAAAAGCATCCGAATCGAAACTCGATGCCAACTGGAATATATTTGAGAAAAAAATGTCGATTAGGAACGATGAAATGAATGAATATTTACAATTCGTTATATTCGAATGATAAATTCTTATCGGAATTATATTGAGAACGTTTTCGAGCTCTAATAATTTTGGCTGTGCGATAGAGTGTTTTTTTTTCATGCCACTCGATAAAATCCCAATGGAAAAAACAAAGTGGTGTGTTTTTTTTGTCGCATTCGTGACAGCCTAGTTTCGTTCCGTGTGACTTTTCGCACGGTCTGCAAGAGTCAACCCTTTGGTCGGTTCCAAGGTCGAAAAGTGGGCCCTAAATAAGAAAGGACTCGCTGTTGACCAGCATTCGAGTGAAATTGAGAAAAAAAGATGTTTGACCATGGCCATTGCCGTCGAATTTGAAACGAGGGTAGGGGGTTCGTTTCCGAGTGAAAATTCAGTTCAAACTGCGCGACTTTCTGGTCGCTGGTACTCGTAGCCGGGAGAAAGTTTCTTCAGGGTGTATATTTGGGGAAAAATTTCTCTCATTTTTCATTTTAGTCACAGTTCCCAAGTTTTCCTATAAAAGAAAAATCTCTCTCTGGATATCTCATGGCGAACGCATCCCCATGAGAAACAGAGAGAAAAAAAGGAGCAAAGAATTCGAATGCGGCAGTTCTCTCGTGAATTGTGCTTCCTCGTCTTTCTACAAAAAGCCCGTAGGGCTTTCCCGACTTGTGCTCGAGACTCTTCCAAACTTTCACCTCTGCCAAACGCGTGTGCTGCTCCGACATGTCCACGATTATGCATGCTATTTATGCCTTCCAGCTATTTGCCCCGCTCTCACGTACCCAAGGGCACCATCACACACCCCACAAATAATTGAGCAATAATTTTCTAATTGCTCGTTATTGGAAAATCGATAATTACCAAGTTTCTCTAGTAATCAACTTATTTTTTTTTTTCCGAAATGCTTTTTATCCATCAGGAACAAACGATTCTTATTCTGGTGAAAAAAAAATTCGAACTTTCTCACTTTCAATTTTATTCAACGATCGAGTGAAAAAATTAAAAGAAAAATGGCAGACGGCTGGCTGGAAATTAGGTCCACGCCAAGTCCCTTGTCGATGAGGCAATATTTTTTAAAGGAAAAGGGTTGATTTTTAAAAGGAGAAAAAAAAACTTGAATAGACGGTGTTTTGACCTGGGAAACCCCTTGGCCGCACGGTTTCGAGACGTTCCGGGTCTTCTCTCGGGGTATCCGTAATAAAATAGTGTCGTAAATATACAGATATACATTTATACACTTGGGAAGTATGAGTGGTGGGCGGTCGAAGGGCTAAACCTTGATGTAGCTACCGTTTTTGACTCATTGCCTTCTGCGGTGTGGCAGCATTCACTTCCTTCCTCATTTCCTTTCTCTTTCTCCCTCTTTGTACCGGTGAGGATTCCGGAAAAAGTTTCCATTAAGTTTCACAGCAAGTAGGCAAGAATCTTATTGACGCGGAGGTTTTTCTACCCAAACTGCGGTACCTGCCGGAGAGTCTCGCGTCAAAACCTTCTTAGAATATAAATTTATAAGTTTACGACACCTGCAGATCGTTCCGGGCTCACGTATCCGTAAACATTGCCCAAGACATCGATATTCACTCTCTTATTTTCCCGTCCTTGTCTTTTCCCGGCTCCTCATTAATCGGCCGCAATTCAAACATCGAAAATTCGTTTCCGTCTGTTTTTTGTTAATGATCGGTCGGTCGATAAGATATTTTTAAACAAGCCTCATTCGCAATTGCGTTAATGACGCTCGCATTCGTTACGTAAAGCAATTTCAGTGGATGCTTTTATTGAACCGATCGGCATAACTTTTCTCGGTATAAACAGTGATTTATATAAACGAAAGTCGTCGAAATACATGCCAAATAGAGAAAAGCCAAGTTGACATAATCCGCGCGCAATGTATAATAACCGAGCCGACTCTGATCTCGAATTATTAATACACCGAACAAGAGTATTCTTATTCAACGGACCAAAGGGAGTTACGCTGGAACCGAATCTCGTAATCGGCCTCTATTGATGCTACAAAATGTTTTCAACACAAATAGATTCTCAGCTAAACGCAATATGAAATAATAATAACAGTAATGTAAGGAGAATCTATTGCAAGGATAACAACATCGAATTTGGCAATTGTTTGTTTTTCACGTTATGCACGGTTATGCGTTGTAAGAAATTATAATTAAACGCGCTTATCAATGCCGCATGCGAAACTGGCGCCTCTTGGATCGAACGCTCGCTCTACGTGTTTTTTTTAAATGCCTAATGATTCGGGGAAATCATTATCCCTCCCCCCTCTTCCAGCCTGTGTCTTTCTCGCATCTGACATCGCTTTCGTATACTCTTGCTTCATATCAGACAACTCATTGTGATTCAGGATATTGGCCCGCCGAGAAAGGAAGGACGAACTTCCTGTTTGTGTGTCTCAACGCTGATGCACAGCGCTTAGCGTTTTACTACGTCCCCCATTAGCATTTATACATTTTTCTGAATAACTATTCGATCCAACTCGCATCGTTTTGACCGCGATGCAGCACGAAAATCAAGAAACTCGAAAATTTACAGTTTTTTCTTTGGACTCTTCAAAATATACGAAATATTTGAATTTATTTCGGAAAGAGATCGGAATTTTATTTTTTTCATCGAGATTAAAAACAAAAATATGAGAATAAAAAAATGGAAATCGTATTTCGCAACCCCCTTTTTCTCGTATCTTTCACGCTTCAACAAATTCTCGCTTCCCGTCGAGTTGCCTTCCGAGGAGATCGATTTTCCTCGGATAATACGCGCTCGGGGTATTTTCCACGCCGATCGGCCCGGAAGGATCGACCTGGTAAAAAGCGGAGGGTGTGCGAACGACGCGCGAAGGTGGAGGATCGCGAGATACCTCGTACTAACGTTTCAAACACATATATTTACGCGCACACATACACATAAAAGATAGAATCGAGACAACGCTCTAGCGATGTATAGAAGCCAGAGAGGGCGCAATAGGAAACTGGGGTAGCCTGTCCTTGTGCTCTTGGATGGTTATTGGAACGTTGGCACGGAGACGTTACCTCGGCATCGTCTCTTTCTCTCTCTTTCTCTTCTCGTCTCTAACGGGTGTACGAAGTATTGAAATGATGAAAAAAAATGACTCTAAAGTTAGCATCGTTATAATGCAACGAAATTCATTTTGATGTTTGAAAAAAATAATTATCCAAATGCAGAATGTAATTACGATGATAAAATTATCCATTTTTGCCATTCGAAAAGCATATCGACTCGAAAACTTTGGATGACATTGAAAATTGAACGAATCTTCAATAAAATTCAATATTTTTCGATGTATTCCAACGTCGCAAACTGCAGCATCATGAAAAAAACGATTTCGTCCTCGATTATTTTCGAAAAGTTGGTCGAACGTATTTTGGATTTAAAAAATCCATTAAATTGCTTGATCGGTAAAAAAATGCAAAATTAAAGATTCTCAATGAGATTTATTAAAATTCTTCTTTTTTTTTACTGTATAAAAAGAAATTGAAAAATAATCGGGACGATTGATCAAATAAAATACACAATTCGTTTCAACGATGATTTCGAGCTGATTTCTGTCATTTATTCAGAGCACCAGGTTCTGCAATTCACTCAACGTTTTAGGAAAATTACAGCGATTGCAGCGAAATTAATGTTTACGAAAAAAAAAAAAAAAACAGTAGAGAAAATCAATGAAACGAATAACGCTCGGTTGGTTAGTTCGTACTCGTCGCAGTCGTGATGGAGTTTAACGAGCGCGATACCGTTAAACAGAGCGTGCAAAAAAGGGCGTCGTTTAAATTAATATATCGTTGGGAGATGAGCTCCTACAAAGAGTAGGACGAAGGAGCTCCGAGCGCTGCACCCACGCATCTTTAAGGAGCTTGATCTCGTAACGTCCTAATGCATTTAACGCGTCGATATATATTGAGGCACTCGGACCAGCAGGAAAGTCTCTCGTTGCCCAATTTGTAACACGAATCAAAAAACACACCTTTCAATTATATAATTTTTTTTCTAAGCAGACGAAAGAATTTCGCAGTAAAATTCAGAACGAGGATTTCAATTGGAACGAAATTTTGACCGCGTTAACAAGGAATAAACAAAAAATTGAAAAAAAGCGAGTTTAATCTTCATTGAACGCGTTTTGCCGATGAGTACGAACGTGCGAGTGCGTATCGGAATGCAAAACCGCGTCAGCGAATTACAGCAACGTGGAAGAATCAGGGCATCGGCTTTGCGGGGCCGTGGAGGCAATTCTCGCGATTGCACCAGCCCATAACCAGAGGCAGGGGAAGTTTAACACATTCATATAGTAGGAGATCGATTCTATGTGCCTCGTCGAGTCACCCGACAAGCTTGAATACATAACCTATCATACGTAAACGTATGGCTCGATAATCGTATAGCGTCGTGTTAAAAAATCGAGGAAAGGAGAACGTGACATATATATACATATCGATACACCTCCGTTATGCTTATAAAGCACTTAAACATGCATAAATATTTGTCCACCTGGATATAAAAACGATATTGCACCCAAGAATTAGATTGAGAAGATTCTCAGCTCATCAATCACCTGGAACTGTCAAAACTGCATGAAAAAAATTAAATGCAATATCATTTGCGTGTTTTTTTTGCCAGATTTTCGTGAATTTCCATGAGGGATTCGGGGCGGCGGAGTGGAACGTGAAAACTTTCGAAAGGATTCAATTTCATTATTGTTATACGAGCTCGATATCGCGTTGATATATCATATTTATAAACAGCGATTATTCAAGTATTAAACTTGAAAAGCAACGTGGAAAAAGGTCAAACTTCACGGACACTTGAAAAAGTCAATACAATTGCTTGTTTATCTCGCATCACTCTTTGCGATCTACGATCGCTTCGGGACACCCGCTACATCGATTTTCCAGCCTGGAAGCTTTTGCCAGGCTTTCAACTCATTTTAACCCGCGCCTCCGTCTCTTTTTATCATTTTACATTGAAAGGGTGTACTCGATACCGAGAATGGAGATCGCGGCTCGTAACCTTTTATGTAAATATTTCATCAAATTCGACGATTTTAACTATTATTTCGAAATATCATTAATTGGATAAAAATATATGCAGAGACACTCGATAAACAAGAAAAAACGCAAGATTGTCGTGAAGCAAAAAAGTTGCGTCAATTTTTTTTACGCTACTCTCGTTATTTTTTTTTTTTGCTAATCATGATTTTTCACTCGACGCGTTTTTACGTCTAAAGCGTAAGAGCAGAATTGCTACAGGTTGCACGTATGGAAAGGTATAATGGTATTATAAGTGTGTAGTAAAATATATACGTAGCTTGCAAAACGTGGACGGGACCGGTGCAGGTAGAGGAAGAGCATCTCTAGCAATGTCTCTCGCTCTCTTATTGACTAGCGCGATCTAACGCTCTCTATTGCACTCTGCAACACGTTCTATTGCTTTATCTCGCTCTCGAACGTTGCAGCTCCTTCTCAGGCTCGGTAAAGTGCTCTCGCTCGCTCTGTAGCACGCTCCAACGCTATACCTTTCTCGCACTGGCGAGTAAAGCGAGCGAGAGAGAACCAACAAGCGTACGCCCGTCGCGCGAGAGCTCGTTGAATGCACCAGCCCTGACCTACATAGTAAAGCGCGTTGTGGGCTAGGCGCGCGCGAGCGAACGAGTGCCTACGCTGCTCTAGCCTTTTCCTCCTCCCCTCGTCTCTATTTTTCTTCCTTCTCTCTCACTCTTTATACCTATCTCGTCGTCGCTATTGCACTTTTGTGCATCATCGTTCCCACTCGCAGTTCCTCTCTCCCTATTACCTTTTCTCTCTCCCTCTCCCTCTTTTCCACTCTCTAATTGTTTGTCTCTGTCCTTTCATACCCTCTCTCTCTTCTCTCTTCTAACGCTACTCGCGATCTATTATAGCAGCGAGGTGAGTGCACATGTGCAACAAGCAAAACTAGACTTTGTGTTTTGCACACATAATTCCATTTTTTTTCTTCCCACTGCTCTTCTCCTCTTCTCCTCATTAGCGAGCCTCCATTTTCCCTTTCGGACGATGGCTTCGACAAGAAAATTGGACCATTTTGTTTTCAGGACCTTTTCCTCAGCAATCCGAATGTTTTTCATCGTTCTCGCTTCAACGTTCGACGATGCATGGGAATAACTTGACATTTTTCGTTCGTTACTGACTCGCACACAGTTATCGTAGATCGAGCCTTCGAATTTTGTGATGAAACTCCAAAATAGTGGAAATTGGATTTCACTGCAAATATACGCGTGCGTCGATGCTTTCTGCGAGTAATGCTTCAGTTCGCACGCTCTTGGAACTCGAAGAAAACGCTGGAGAGAGCTACTTTTTTTCCTGCTCATCCTTCTTCGACTCTCTCGACGAAAGCGCGAGCTAGCTCTTTCCAGTTGGCACGCATTTTCAGTCCGTGTCTGTAAATAAACAATACGGAGTTTGCTGTTTTTGCGCATATTTGCTTATGCATAATTTTTAGTCGAATGAAAAGTGTCTTTTCTTCGTTACTTTTCCTCAAGATCCAAAGTGGGACAGCCTCGAACTTTATTCCTCAAAGACTCCGGTCCGTAAAGATTCTGAAGCCTATTTAACTTTTTTTTCGTCAAGAGTGACAAACGAATTGTGCGTTTTAATCGAAATGTAAAGAAATTAATTATTGGATTAATGAGTTTGTATTTATTATCGAAATTCGTCGATGATTTATTGATCTTTCTATTAAAATATTTGTTAAATGCGAATAGATTATTCGCGTCAATTGACGATCGTCCTTGACACGTTTCGCCGCTGGATTCTTTCCTCTTCCCCCGTTGAAATGATCTCGCGCTTCGAAAGGCACGTCGAGCTCGCGGTTACAATCCGATGGGAATAATAATCCAAACATGCTTCATAAAGATGCCAAGATTTCAGGCGAAAACTTCTTCGTCACGAATCGACCTTTCTCGATGATTATCCAACCCCAGATTCCACAGAACGAGTCACGAGAGGGAGAGGGAGAAACATTTGGAGAGAACTCGTTCCTAATTTCATCAGGAAATCTTGCGTCTTTCTCGAGAGTCGTTTGAATAAAATTTCTACATTTCGTTCAAGCGACTCTCGAAATCGCAAGAATATTTATTTTTATGGGTAAACGCGAGAAATTTGTCGATCGAATGAAAAAATTCATTGCTTACAGTGCTCCGAATTTTGGTCGAAATTTTAATCCCCTCACTGCCGGAAATATGACTCGACAAAAACTTTCTTCCCGGGCTACCGCAGCAGCAGGTATATCGAGGACAAAAAACCTAAACTGGTACTTTTTATCTCGGCGGAAATTCTTTGGAAATGCATTTTTTCTGTTATGACGAGGTCACTCATTTTTTTCCTGCCATCTGCCACAACAGACATGAAAATCCCTCGATAGCACCGTTACGCGAGGCTTCGAAGAAGTCGGGAAATATTTTCTCGTTGGGATAACCCAATTTTTAACGGGACATTCAACGTGCTATTAAAACAGAAAGAGAAGAAAAAATGGACAGGACACCTCGCCAGATTGAGGGAACGATGAGAGCCCAAGCGGATGGGATGAATTTTCCGGGTTAACGAGCGAAGGGATTGTCGATCATCCCCTTTCTTTTTTCTCCTAATAATCATAATTACGACGGTAGAAAAACACCGTGATTTTGTATGCGTGAGAAAAGTGCCTTTTCGTCGTTGTTGCAATTACGAGCCACTTTATTATTATTTCTCCACCGAGTCTCGGGTGACGAGGAAAAATCTTGTTGTTTCTTTCAATTATCCCAATTCCCTCAATCTCAAATCTCGTTTCCCAGCTGTTTTTCTCTCACGTCATTGAAACACTGTCCCAACCGATGAATACTCAGATTCATTTTCTATCAGAGCTCAGTTGGTTATATGGAAAAGTGAAAAAAAAAGATTTTTTATCCTCAAAATCATAAAAAAAAAAATCATTTCTCATCAATTTACGAGTGAATTAAATTTCTCTGCGGTGTGCTTCGTCCTCTCGATCATTCCTTCTTAAATACAACTAGTGAAGCACCTGGAATTAACTCACAGACACACACGTTTGAATACCTTTTGAATTTTTTTTTCTCACTTACGTTTATTTCTCATTGTCTCGAGTTTCTTCTCGTCTTCCTTTCGCGAGACACGGGAGTCTCGAAGGAAGTGGGCGTCGTGTTTGAAGTATAAATATGTCTCTGTAGAGAGAGAGAGTGAGAGGGAGAAAGAGAGAGAGAGAGAGATGAAGAAGCGACTACAATGAAAGGGGCCCAAATTGCACAGGGGGCGAGAGGCATGACGAAAAGGACGAGAGGCATGTATTTGGATGTCTGGGCCCTGGCGAACATTCATCAGGAAATAGGTCAGGGCCGGTTCTTTCTGTCTCCAGCGTCGTGGTCGTTTCCTCTTTCTCATTCGAGAGGGAAAACGCCACTGTGCGGGGGGTTGGGTACCAAGACGTCCTCTGGAATACCGCCCCTTCCTCGCTCTGTCGCTCTCGCACTCTTTTTCTCTTTATTCCTTAGGTTCTCGAATTTTATACACGTAAATATATAGAACGAAGCATTGAAAGACGTTCCAAACGGTAGGTCGCGGCTTCCATCCGAGCTAACATCTTTCAACTTCTCCTTTTTTTTCTCCATTTTGTGTGGATGTGTGTGCTTGTATGTTCGTCTATCGAAGAACGAAAGAAAGAGAAAAGAGAGAGGACGGCGAGGATCGGGTCGAGCTCGCATTGAAAGTGATTGACCCGGATTCGTCACGGGCTTCTCCTTCCCTCCCGCCTCCTCTCTCTCTCTCTCTCTCTCTTTCTCTTTCTTTCCCTTTCTTTTCTCTTTCCTTTCGTCGGATGCCATGCTCACTTACTCACTGGCCATTATGAAATATCGCCAAGAATAATAAATTAATGGCTAAGCACAAATGTGGTTTTCGAGATAATTTCATACGACGATTTGCGAATAAAAATTATTCATTCATTTTTAATAGAAATCTTATCGAAGATTCCGAGTGACAATTTCGTGATTAATTCCACGTTGAAATTCATGGGAAAATAATGGAACTCGATGAATCATTTTCGTTCCTAACGATTCCAATTCCAATAGAATCGTTTTCTTTATAATTTTCTCCACGAAATCATTATAATTACAATAGCGTACAATTACTGTCGCACAAATGCCGGAAGCTATTCGTAACCGCGACGAAATATCTTCGTCGCTGCAGCCACGGCACGGAGTAAATTTCCTGAGAATTAAAGAGCCAACGAGCCTGAAGGAAAGGGAAGAGCTTGTTGAGGTGAGGAAACCAGTCGAGACTTACCAATACAACAATACGCAGAAACGTGGAATGGCGACCAGAGTGATGCTCTTTCCCTTTTTTTTTACTCATTTTTTAATGGGCGGAACGATCTCGAAACAATGAGCGTCGGCGTTGCGCATACGTAATAAAAATTAGAAGAAAAAACTTGGTTATTTCTCGTGCCGAGAAACTGACGAGAGTGAGACAGCGAGAGAATTTTTTTTTTTTTTTGAAATTCAACAAGATTTTCAGAAATTTTCATTCAGGTTTTCCTTCAAAACCAAAAAGTTCGCGATGATTTTCAAGACTGTAGAAAATAAAGTTTAGTGTATAGTCAACACGGAACAGACGGTAAAAAAAAACGCGAGAGCCAACAGTTCACTCTCGATTTCGTTCGTAGCTGTGAGTAAGTGGGTCGCTAGCTTTTAACCGGCACAGTTGTCTGTATTCCCTCGCATCACTTCGCCCCTTTCCCCACGCTATAAAACAGCGAAAGATCGCGCGAGAGACCTGACAGACGCACGGGAATGTACACGAACGAGAGAAAGAAAAAGAGAGAGTGAGACACGGCCTGGCGCGTCGCTTCCGGTATCGAAATTTCCGGCTGTGGAAATCGAGAGTATACGCCATCAAATAATCGCAATATCGCCATAACAATAAAACTCACAATGAATTTATTCGAATCTTATCCTCGCCTCAGATCGTAATATCTCGTTTTTTATTTTTCTCACGATTCTGTTCAGCATGAAAATTTAATTTCCATAAAAAGGGAGATTAAAACTTGAAACTCAAAATCAAAAAAATTAGGGAATTACATTTCAACGAATCTCGTGGCCACGTCATGAAAAATTTTACGAAAAATGACGACAATATTTATCAACAGAAATTCCACAAGCCACACAACGTTTTCCAATCATTAAGCCGTCATTAAAAAACCAATTGCCCAATTTCTGGTTCCGCATCGTCCCTGGAGCATTGATAAATATAGAGAATCACACGAGCAGTCATTATCGTTAATTGCTCGAATTCTCCCCACGAATGAATTCTCGAATTTCGTATATTTTGAGGAAAGAAAAAATCTCTCTCCAATCGAGATCGTAATTTTTCACCAAGCTCGACGAATTCGACAACATTTTTTTGTTACAACAGCGACAAAAACTATGAGCTTTGTAAAAATGAATTGCACTTGGTGTACTTTTGATCGAGAAGCCCTCGTGGTCATGAGAGACAAATAATATACACGTGTATTATTAGAGACGTACTTTGTTGTCGGCCTGGAAACAACGCTGCGCCTGACGTCACGATGAAGCCTTCGTAACCCTATTTAACGAGCATTCCCGTAATACTTATTTATGTACGAAATATATATCAACGAATATCCAACCTTTTGACTATAAATAACTAAACAATACGTCAATTATTTATATAACAGTGTATTCAAATATTCGTAACTGTATACGAATGCGTAACACGTTACCAGTGTCTCCCCCCGCCTCTTGCGAAGTAACGTACGCGTTTACAGGTGGCCACGCACCTGAAAAGACCGAGAAGTGAAATCATCGAGTTCTTCGAGGCAACGCGATCGCCAAAACACAACGACCTACCCATTCATTACGATATCTCGAAACGATAAGATAAAAAAAAAGCAAAACTTTCGAAAAAACGATAAATTTTGAAAATGGAAATATTTGCCGTGAATTTTTCGATGAATTACAAGTTCGCAGCTTGTAGCTCGCGCCTCGTGTGATGTCACATAGAAAGAGAGAGCAGTTATCGTTACGCAATACGATAAAAAAAAAAAAAAACAGGGAACACACGAACGCACGAGTCTCTCGATGGAGTCACGCGCCGCGCTTCTCTGTCTTCGTTCACAGGTATCTTTATGAATGTATGGACATATACGTGCACGTGAAATTGTGTGGGAGAAAATGTGTAACCCTTTCTTGAGAAAGTTGCTCGCTCCGAAGCGCTGACCTTACTTACTGGCCAGTGTTACAATCGATTATTCAATTTTCTCGCAGTCTCCTTCGTTCTCCCGCTTTTTTCGATCTTTCTTTTTTTTTTCTTACGTTTATAATTGAAGCGATATGGTAATTCTCGATCTCTCGGATCTACTCGACAACGTCTTAGATTGATGGACACTTTCACCCGCTTTCAAAATAGAAAACAACGACTCCGCATGTTTGATGATGAATTTTTGGACCCCGGAGAGATTCGGACTAATTTACGTAACGCGTGATGATAAGTTGCTTGATTGCCATTTGAAAAAATGATGATTTTGTCTTTTTTAGAAAAAAATTTGAAATTTTCGTGAGAATTTTTGTTGCACGCTTGCATATTTTTTAAATTGTCATTACTGCGCGGTTAATCGAGATACGGAGACTTTGAGGGAGGGGTTGAAAAAGCATTTTGATAGACTCAAGGCAAAATGAGCTTTTGCCAGATTTTCTTGAATGTTTCCCTCTCGAAAACACTTTGAAATGTGATGAAAAAAGTCAAAGTGGCGACGCTAGTTTAGTGCGTAATGAATAAATAATGAATGTGAAAAATATGAAAAAATGTACCTCTGAAAACTGCTCACTGGGCTAGGCATAAGTTTGGAGAGAATTGAAGGGCCAGGGAGTGAAAGTGTGAGGGGTTAATGTAGGGAGGCGCGCGCCACTGTGAGACTTTCCCGACCGGGTCGATCCGGCTAGACGTCAACCCCTCGCCCTCCTCCTTCCACCCTCGCTTTCCTCCCTTTCCTCGAGATTGCCTCTTCCTCGGAGCACCCTCGCCCTCTTTTTATCCTCGTTGATGCTATGGAATATCAAGGTCGTACAAGGTCAAACGTCGCCCGGGCTAACTCTCACTTATACGATCCACATCTTGCTCTCTCCTCTCGGCTCGCGCCCTTAATCACTGATCGTCCGACCTTCTCGAACTACTGTGAACGACCGAGACGCGCGACTGCGCTAAATTTCGAAACTTTTGTTTTCAACGTTCGTCACTCTTTTCGTCCCTCTTTCGATTCTTCGGCTATCGGGCACAAGGCTGATTTCGAAAGTCTTCCAAATGGAAGATCGATGGATCGAATTACTTTTATTATTATTTCGCATTTTTTTCTTAGAACTGAGAAAATTTGACTAGACGAAAAAACAGACATTTTTGTTCTCAGCCAAAAATTCTTCTTGAGCACGTAACAAGTTGGAGAAACGTTCATTTTGTACGGGAAATTTTCATATAAAAAAATCGAGTCCAAGGGTCGGTTCCTTCCCCTCCGAAGCTGTGTCTCGATTTCGTTGTTTTTTTTCTTTTTTTACGTTTCTCTCCATATCGTACCGCAAGCAGTACACCAGGTGTGGTACGCCCCACAAGTACAGACTTGACGAACTCTCGTAACTTATGATTACGCCCTCGCAATGGTGGAGTATTGTGCTCACTGCGTCGTACCGTCCATTTTTTTTTCCGCCAATTTACTCCCCATACGAACGTTGCAGTTTTGTCATTCTCGGTGAGACGTCGATGTCTGGCGTTTTTTTCCTCCTTACACGAATAAAACGAATAAAAGTCTTTAATTCCAGGAAAAACGTTATAAATATAAAGGGTGTCCGAATTGTAAAATAAAAATGTGGTATTCACCATGAAACTTATGGTGTTTAGAGCGAAAACACTTTTTTTCTCTCGAATCTCGTATTTTTCGAAATTGAGTAAATTTTTTTCGCTTTTTCATTTAAAAAAAATCAAATTGTTTTACAATTCGGACACCCGGTTTATAGATCGTAGAAATTTCGAAGAAACTCGATATAAAATTCACCCCTTAATAGCGACTCGTGTACGAGGACGAAAGTTTCGTACTAAACGGATTGTCGACGTTATCGTAGACGCAAACTGAAATTAAACAACCTCGCCGACATGAGAATAACAAACGCATAAGATTCTTGAAAAGGACACAATTGAGAAAAATCGATCGATCTTCCTTTTTTCCACTTTTCATTTTTTATTTTTTAGTGCGTTGCTTGCGTTCTCTTTTTGTTTTCGTTGGGAAGAGAAAAATGATGGGAAAGTAAGCAAAAAGCACGTTATTTTTGCGAACCCGCTGTTGCCAAGCGACGTTTTTTTCTTTCTTTTATCCCTTTTAGCGCGAACTCGGCAAATTTGCCGCAGCAGACTTTGCCTGAACGACGAAAAGCTCTTGGCGAGTTTTTTCTACTTGTCCATTCCCGAAAATATCGCCCCAATTCTTTCCATGCTCCAGCTCTCTATAGTTAATTAATTAGTTGCAAGTTTTTCGTTTTGTATGCGACAAACATGCACCGACAGTTTTTTAAAGAAAATCTTCAACTTGATCCTCAGCAATGGATTTTTTAAGAAAATAACAACAATTTTGATCCGACACTGTAATTTTTTTATTCCTCGAAATAATTTTACATCGATGAACGAAAAAAAAAAACACAAAAACAAGAAACTTTCTTGAAGAAATTATTTCGCCCTCGAACAATTAGTCAGCTCGACTGAGTTATCACAAATAATTACATATTTTCCAGTCCACTTTGAACTCTAATTGTTCGCATTGGGATAAGCTGGTGTCTCGATAATTTTGCTGTTCGCATTTAAAGATAAAAGTTATGGAAGTTCTGTAGGCAATTTTAGTTCGACCCTTTTTTTTTATACAGTGTGTGGCTCGTCTGACATCATACTGGCTCTTTCTACTTGCTTACAACTTTACCCTTTTGGAGCCCGTTTATTATCCACCGTCTGGGGCCAACACATATCGCAGGATAATTCTTCTTTGTGCCAAAGCTGGACGTATATATAAAGCCTCAGAGTTATATATACGTGCCTTCTTTCTTCTCCTTCTCCTTTCTCTTTCGTTCGTCGTCTCGCCACGTAATGCATTTTTAATTTATACATCGTAACGTTTCTAATAACAGATTTTGTGGCTCGAGGATTCATCTATCGAGACACTCGGCTGAGTCTCGGGACAAGTACATTTGACAGCTCTGTCGTCTGCTTTCCCGAGCGCTCGCCTATCCATCTATGCTTGCTCGTAATAAAACGATTTTCCGACCGACTTTTCGATGACATTTCAGCTGACCGTAAAGCACAGGAGTCGCCGAGTGACCTGAAAATTAACATGAAGATTAATTACGCGATGCTGTTTCGATAGAGCCCAAAATCATTGCAGTCCATTGAGTGATTGCTGAGAAAAAAATCTTTGCACGGGCCCTATCAATCAGAACTTTGCTACTTCCGAGGATTTGACGCGTGCTTGGCGACACATTCAAAAGCTTTTTGATGCTAGCCGATTCCTGGCAACGAAATTTCTGATTGGTCACGGTTGAGATCTGTCCGATGAATTCGTCGTGACCAAAGTTTGAATGGAATTACTCGAAAATTACATGAAAACAGCGGGACGGATTACAATTTTTCGGTAGATTTTTCTGTGCAATCAAATGAAAACGGGGGTCACCAAAAAATGGACTTGTCCAGGCTTTTTTCCCAATGGAGCTGGGAATCTTCCGCTAGGATCCTGTTATCTCGTTCTCAGCAACGATGCTCTATTAATATCAGCACGGGGTGATTATTCGATCGCTTATTTATATACTCGTCCTCGCTTTTGCGAGAAAATTTTCTTTCGTAACTATACAAGTATAAAACAATTCATAAACCTTTCAATCTATTTTCACTTTTTCTCTCTCTCTCTCTCCCATTATTGCCCTTCAGCACGATGGGCATAAGACCAAATCATCGTCGTCATCTCTATTTCGTCTATTCTCATTTGCAAATCGTAATAATGACGACCAAACTGACTTCAACGCCAATAACAACAACAAAAATCAGAAACAACAATTGTGGCGTATGCGACTAGCCCAAAATAGGTGAATTTTGATACTGAAAATATTTGAGGGTTGCGAATTCGTAGGATTGAAAAAAATTGATCAGGCAGCAAATTGACTGGAGGAAAAAATATTTGAATTTGACATTTTTTTTTAAACGACGTTTGATTGTACACTGAAAAGAAAATTTTGTTGAAAAAGATCGATATTTTGTTGGATACGTTCAACTAAACGTTTTTTCGAAAAATCCCGAAAATTTTGTCATTTCAGCAAAAAACATTCCGGAAAATCTTTTCGGAAAGTAAATTTTTGTCATTCCAATCGTGAATTTTGCTGACAGTTCCGTTACAAACGAAAAAAATTGTCGAAATAACGAACATTTTGAAATTATCCCAAAATATTTAGTTCGCTGTATTGAACAAAATATCGGCGTTTTTTGACGAAATTGAGTTTTCAGTGTAAATATCGAGACACAATTTTTCGTCGAATCTGGAATGTTCGATCGAATGGTAATTCGTTTATTGGCATTTCGGTGGGGGAAGAGGAGGAAAAAAAAATTCTCGCGGGAAATTATGCGAGTGAGCGCGACGAGAAATTGCTTAATGAACCTGACGCGAGTCTCGCGGGCTTCTCGCTCACACTTTTCTCGCGAGTCGGTCTCTCATGTGCGCATTACCTGAAAGGAAGGTAGAAACGTTGCAGTGGGTCAAGGAGAGAGACTATACCATTACAGTACGTGGCGTACTCGCGGCTTTCACTTCCTCTCGCGTTCGCTCGCGCTCGCCTCTTATTTATTACCACAATGTACATAAATAAGCATACATGTAGATTTTTTTCTCTTAAGAATCATCAACGCACCTTAACAATGAGAGTTGTCATTACGTGATTCAATATATTCATGAATTTTTTTAAAAACTCCTCGATCTTTAACTTTTATTTATCAATCCCAAATTTCTATTCATTCGTTTTGTTTATAAAACGAAACGCTTCTTGTTATTCGACACACCGACTCGCACACTTGTCATTTTTTTTCTTCGACCTGCCAAATCATAATTCCAACTATTTTGCCGAAGAAAATCGTCGTTTCGTCGTCGACTGACAGCGATTTTGATTTTTTCATAAAACAATGATGAAAAATAATGAAATTGCGAAGAAATCTCGTTCCCATATTGATTCGTGTCTCAATTTTCGTTCGTTCTCTTTTCTGCCGACACAGTTGACACGAGGGAAGTTCAACCGTCTCACAATGGTGACAATGGCGATAAGGAAGCCCTTGCTGGTTTGGCAACGGTCAAATCTGAGCCAGGATCGACGACCGGAACGCGACTACTGCATGGAATTCTCTCGCAGCATTCGCAGCAGCATGCTCTTGGTGTTGTACAAAATGGCTATGGCCGACAACACCTCAACAGTCATCAACAGCTTGGCCAGCCTCCCTACACGACTTCCGTAATCGCGACCACCAGTACGCCAGGTAACGAATTTCTTCCGAACGATTCGAGTCAAGAAAAATCAATAAGTCGTCTTAATAATAATGTTAATTGAGAAAAATCGATTTAACTCAAGCCAATATTTAATCGCACGTGACCCACTTTATTACGAACTTGAAATCTTATCGATTGAAACAAAAATTCAATTTCAACCATATTTTTTTGATCCGCAATATGTTTTTGTTCATTCTTTCGGATTAAAATAAGGATTGTGTCAATTTGATAAGTCTATTTTTCTCATTAATTAACTCACTATCGCACTGACATGGCCCAGTTTTCATGCAATTACATCCAACTGATTAATGAATAATTAGGTCTGCCAATTAATTCAATGCTCCCAGTAATCCCTCTTATCAGACGATATTTTTCGTTTCAATTTTGAATATTCATTCGTCACCAGGCACCAGGAAAAATGTTGCAGGGAAATTAATTTTCGTGCAGATTTCGGAATCATTCAAATTTTATCGTTTCCCTAAATAAATATTAATTGCTTGCACGGTGCGAGATCGTCCCAATTTTATTTCGTCAACAGCATCGTATTATTTGAATTAAGAATGAATTACTCTCGATGCAAAATCTCATTGACTTCGAAACCTGTGACTGGCTGGATCATCAAGAATTTGTTAATGAGATTTTATTTCTCATTATTTATGCGATCAGTCATTTCATCGATTCGCTTCTAAGGAACGTCATCGTCGTCTCTCTTGAAAGTTCGACCGATTTCTTTCCTCTTTGAGAATTGCGAACTGTTTTTGGTGGATTAAAAATCACGTGGGCGCGCATAAGAATGACATTTCGTTTGTTTACTTTTTTTTTTAAATCGAGGTTATCAATTGGGAAGTGAAAAAAATGGGTCAAGATTCTTTCCACTTGCTGAGAAATAACGCAATCGTTGATTGTTCAAAACTTGCATGATAAACTCGAATAAATTCCTCGTTTTTTTTCTTAAGCGAGCAATAAATACGAAAATTCATGAATTTCTGAAATTTATCGAGAGAATTATTATTATTTTTTTGATTTTTTGAGCATCTTCGCGATCTGGACCGGTTGGAAAATATCGGGAATTTATTGAATCGTGCAAAATTCGTTTTTTCTTGTATCCGAAATGAGAATCAAGAAGGGCTCGAGCGCATATATGAATTCAGATGTAACTATGGAGCTAAATCTTTTGGTGACTGGTCCGAGGCGGTTGGTGGCTCCTGAATACCGTGAGAAAAGCATCCGCGAGCTCAAATCGTTCTCCTTCCCCGAACACATGCATACCCAATGACCGGATGACCTTCGAGCGTTGCATAAAGATATGCTTAATTGACCGAGCACGAGAAAACACGTTTCGTTTTATTCGGGCATCTCGTTTCGTGATGAACAAGAGGATGTAAATGCATGCAGACCTGAAGCAAAAGCCAAGCAGAATTTCCACTTGTCTATATTTATATATTTCCATTTAAATATGCGTGTCAACTTCTGCTAACCCCTATTACCCCTTCCATTATATTTCGACAAAAAGGGTTGCATAGGTTCAGACATTTAAATGCCATAGTCGAGAAAATGTCTCTGCACCGTTTCTCAAGGTCGTTGCGGAGCTCATCATTTTTGCTGAATTATTTCGAACCTTTTATTATGAAAATAATTTTTAATAATTTTAAAAATAATTTTAAAATTAAAATTCATGAATTTTTAAATTTTGAATTTTAAATTCAATTTAAAATAAATTTCAAAATTGAATAAAATTTAAATTTTAAAAATTGAAAAATTAAAAAAAAATGTTTAATTCAAAATAATTTAATGAAAATCATTATTCAATTATTTGTCGTGATTGATTGGAGAAAATTGTAGAAAAAAAAAGAAATTGACACTGAATTTCTGTTTCGTTTAAACACGATGAAATGTTTTTTTTCAATCTCCCATTAACGATGCAATTTTCTTGTGTGTTCGCGCCCAAACATCTGTTCACGATACACACGGAGGAACTCTTCCATACCCTTTCTGTTACATTATCCGTTGACCATCAACCGTACGCGATATTTCCTAAACCGGAACGATAATCAGGAAGCGGATCATTGCCAGCAAGCCCCGCGGATAGTGGCGTAAGTGACGTCGAGTCGAGTACGTCTTCGGGAGGTAACGAGGACGCGAATCTCCTGCTCAAAGCGAGGCTAAATCCAAATTCGTCCATACAACCGAATTTGGCGTCTCACCACTCACACCTCAGCTCGGGTAAGTTTTCATCCACGCTACTAAACCCCGCCACGTTGGAAAGTAATGAAGAAATAAAAAAATTCACGATCATTTAAATTTTTTACGATTTTTTTTCATAATTTTGATGTTAATGCACGCTTTTTTCAATTTTGCCCACGAAAAACAACAGCTATCGGTAGCAGATCAGCCTGTCACAGTCCAGGAGTTTATCCCTCACCAGGTGGCTTCTTGCCACCGTCTTATCATCCCCATCAGCACCATCCATCGCAGTATCATCCTCACAGAGGAGGCTCGCCTCATCATTCGGGTCACGGTGGCCATAATATGCCACCAACAATGGGACCACCACACCATCATCACCATCACCAAGCTCAGAGCCTCCAACATTTGCACTATCGTCAACCACCCACGTGTAAGTACACAATTAAGATTATTAATTACCAGGAATTCGAAGAATTCGATCGAACGAATAAAACAATCGAAAAATTCATCGCGATCATCGTTCGTTATTTTTTTTCGACGACAAAGTCCAAAATTCAAGAAAAGTATTTAGTTTTTCGGATTTTGCACTCTAAATAAAAAATTTCATTTCTTGTTCGCGCTGCGAAACGGAACGTTTGATTTTGGGGAGTAAATTGAGCGAGGAAGGAATGAAAATTTAATGAAAAGTTGGGAAGGGAGTGGAGGAACGAAACTCATCGAAAATTTCAGTCGATCGTACAGCAATTCGATTTCGACACTTGTTTACTGGGCTCTATCGTGCGCGCACAGGTTAATCCAACAGAACGTAATATCCCGGAGCAAAAGCTAAATCGACGAGGGGAAAACACTTTAGCTCAAGACTCGAAGAGGTTTCGTGGTTGCGCCAACAAACACGCAGGAATTGCATATATATTATGCCTCTCTTTTCCTCTTTCCCTTTCGCTGGCTCTTCCACAAACATAAATAAATAAACGCGGAGACTATGAGATTTTGATCCGTTCGAACGGTGAACGTTTCTCGCTCGCGCTTACTTTCCATTCGGAAAATCGAGGCCCTAGAAATATATCTCCCATTTACTCCTACGAGATCAAATGGGATTTATTTATTTCACCAACGAGAGCATTTACAATCTCGAGGGAATGGAACAAAAATTTATGTGCAAACTTCGAGTGCATTAGTTTTTATTGCGTAATGATAAATTCCTTTCTTCATTGTCAGTATTTTTTCCCTATTTATTTCTCTCGATTTCTTAACTTCGCAATCTTTCAAATTTTTTTTCACTTTTGGGGCATTGATTTTCCGAAAATCCGTGCGCGATTAAAAGTCAAAAAACCTTTTTCCGCCTTCGTGCTCCCCTGACTCAAAAATAAGCCTCCGAGTGGCGAGCCGCGATTATTAAACCGAGCTCTCCTTTGCTCGTGACCTACTTTCCCCTTTCCTCTGGTTCGTCCCAAATTTTTGACACTGCGAGGGGTTCGTGTCCACCCTTTACTGCTCGACCATATTTTCTTGACCAATTAAAAGAATTCTTTGCGGAATTTGCACTTCCGGTCGTCCGCAAAGTATTTTTCGCCCCCTGAAGGCAGTTTTTCGCCTCGAACTTCCGCAACGAACGTCAAGGGCCAAAAAAAGACAAACCGGAAGTGATATTCACTTGGGAAATGGAAAATTCAACGGAGAATGGGAAAAATATGAAATGAAAAAATGAACGACGGAGAATTCGTTGAGGAATTAACAATTTCCACAATTTCGCAATTCCACAGTCTCGATATCCACAACGTTTTTCTCGCCCGCACGCCCAATGACGCGAACTCTCGTATCCGAACGAACGAGGCCGCGCGACGGAGAAACGATCGAAATAACTCGCATCCGGGGCCACAGACAGTACGAGAGACACGAGCAGGGGAAAGGGAGGGAACCAAAAAATTTCATCTTACGTGTGCATTTTGGGAAAAATCATTGAAATCCTCGCTTTTCTCTCCCAGCCGAGAAATAGTTTCGCGAAATGCCCGGAAATTAGCCGCATACAGAAAAAATTCCTTCTCGAACTCAAAACTTGAAAAAATGTTGTAGAAATTTTTCAAAATGTGTCGAGCTGTTGCAAAAAAATACAGTAACAAGAAACAAAATCTCCAACTTTTCGTGACGTTTGAAAAAATGGCGGAATATTGTTGAACGAGAAATTTCGTGAGCCGATTTTCAAGCGTAATTCTCCAGCCTGGACCTTAAGAACAAGTTTCTCGTCGAAAAATAAAACGCGAAATAATCACAGGCGAGAGTGTAATTTTTAATATTTTTTTATCCTCTTTTAATGCGTGTACGAAATGGCAATTTGAGCGACAACAACGAGCAGGGACAGCTCGACGAAGCCGGTACTTCAGTGGGCTTTATAACAGAACGTTATAGCCGTGAGGTCTCCGCGGTAGCGGGAGCCGGAGTAAAAGTGTGCCGGATTGTATAATCGAACGTGAATAAGCAAAATGTTGCGCCACGACGATTTGGTAACTCTGAGAGAGAAAGAGAGAGAGAGCAAAAGCGAGAGAGAGAAAGAGAGAGAAAAGGCCCCCTTAGCCGCCGTGTTCCCATTGCGGGCAAACGCACACGAAACCTGAGAGAAAGAAAGAAAGAGAGAGAAAGAAAAAGAGAGCAAGAGGTTGAGAAAACAGTAGAGGAAAAATGGCAGGATTGAGCGGACATGTGTACAGAGAGTTCGAGGCTCGCAACCGGCCACTTTTCATTGTTAAATCGGCTTTTTTTTTATTATCCATCAACTTTTTATTTCGAGCTCAATTTGCAGTAGTTTGTGCATTTTTTGAAGAATAACTTGCAGCGATAATTTTATTTTTTTAGCCGGAAATTCGTTGTTGTAAATTTGCAATCTCGAATTCCGCAAAATCTCTGAATATTAGTTGACATTTTTGGAAATATTAATATTGATCAATTAATTGCAATACTTAATTAATTTTCTGGCATAATTATAAATTTTATCGTCAACAGTGTTTCTCATTGTTTGGAAATCCATTAATATTTTTTGAACGTCAGTTGTTTTCGATTGAATCCGAGACTCTCGATGTTTTTGACGATTAATATTCCGAGCCAACGATTCAACGAGACTCTCACTTTTTTTCTTCACGCTCGTGGCCCCAAACTCGATATCGCGAGCGCGCACACGTCGAAGCCTCTTACGAGATATATCGAACGTAACGAAAGTGAAATCCACGTTGGATTTCGCAACGTTGACACTGAGCGCGAGAGCCTCCGAGGCTCTCGCGGATGGCTCTCGAGACTCGAGCACACGGGGGCGCGCCCCCGGCACAATTTTTTTTCTTTATTATTCATTTTCCTGCTTCTTTTCTCTCTTTCTGTCTTGGATCTTTTCTCTTTCGTGCCGTCGCACTTTTGAGTGATTTAATCGTCGAGCACGAAAGTTTTCGAACGACCGCCGGGAGCGATCTATCGAAATTCTTAATGGAACAATGGCAATGACGATAAAAACGAATGATTAGAATCGGAATGTCCAAACCGGAAGTAAAAACATTTTTAAAGTAATTTTTCAAGGAAAAATTGGTTGAAAATCAATAAAACTCGAGTCGCTGGTATTCGACGATCAATTCCTCGAATCCATTGGACAAAATATTAAAATCCGAAGCAAGCAGTTGTCGGTAGAAGAAAAAAGTGTAGTTTCAATCCCCCCCACGTCGATGATTCTAAACAGCGACATGTGCGCGGAGGAATGAAAATATTTTAGAAACGTCCCGACGCGCGGCAAGCCTCGCGTTCCGTACCAGGGAAAATACGAGATCTGAATAATCAAGGATTCACGGACAAGCTTCTATCGGACACGTTCCACAAAGTGACAGAATGTAGAAATAAAAGGGAGAGGGAGAGGAATAGACGAGAAAATGTGGAAGCTTGTTGACAAAATCTTTCGTTCCCTTTTTTCTGCTCTTTTCTTCGTCGTGTTCGATCTTTCGTTGCCTTTTCCCGTTATCGACTTTGCAATCGTTGGGCAAAAAAAGCAAATTATTCTTTCGATTAATTTCTCATTCAATCTCTGAAAAAACATTGTCCGAAGACCCTGCACAAGAATTTGTCTCGCGACTGTTATAGAAAGTGAAATTTCGTTGCACAGTATCGGTGCAAACTTCAAAATTCAATACGATTCGACGATTTTTATCGACTCGACTTTTTTCTTCGTATTTCTGGATTTTACTCTTTTACTCTAATCTCCGTATTTGCTCCTATTTTTTTATCTTGTGTGTCTCTTTCCTTGGCTGTTCAAGAGCAAATATGCTGGACATTTATCTGCAGAACGTTCGATTGTTTATCCCGGTTGGCTAGCAGAAAAAATTGTCTTTATCTGCCCAAGAATATTGTCTCAAACATTCGACCATTTCCATTTTCCATTATTTTTTCAAAAAACAACAAAAAAAAGAGAGAAAACAAACACTATCAATGAAGATATCGTGGTTGCCCTAGATCAAGCTCCGAATATCGAGAATGACGAACATTTTAAAAATAATCATCCAAGTAGAAATAATTTGGAGCTGCAGATCTCAAAGCTCTTTTGCTCGCCACAGACGTACACACGTTTCCGCGTATTCCAACCCACGAATAATTTTCACTCACTTTGATCCGGAGGGAAAAAAAATCACTGCTCTCGGAATATTCGAAGAAAAATTGTTTGATGAATTTTCGTCCATTTGTTTTGAGTTCCAACGTTTCGTGGAAAAAAAAATTGCATATTTAGCGAAATTTTTTCTCTGATTAATTGTTTTCACTTCATGGAAATATTTGGACAAGATATAATTATTTTTTAGTCATTCGGACGTGCGAAAATGTTGTTATGAGTTGATTCTAGAAAAATTTGACTCTTGTGACACATATTTTGGTACAAACGTTGCTAAAATATATTTAAATTACTCAGAGTACCGATTTATCGGTTAAATGGGTTAAACGCGTGGTACAGAATGCCTAGACCGGGTCTAGGTCTAGGTCGACGTGAGCGGAGGCGTGGTCAACTCGTCTCTCGTTTCCTCTTACTGCTACGACCAACTACCCAGGAGCGTTGGTCCGTTCAAGTCTTTACAGACTCTACTTCCTGACCGAGTTCGGTGTCTCGTGCACCAAATCGCAACTGCACGCTCGTTCGTTACAAAAATAACGACTTAAACGATTCTGAAACGTCTTTGAGGGACAATGAGGCTTGAAATTTCCGACCGATTTCCCCCGTCAAAGATTTTTTCAATTTTCTCTCGCAAACTTTTGCGAAAATCCGGTAGTTTTTGAGAAAAAAAATCGTGAATTTCAAATTTGTAATCAGGAGTAAACAAAGTTTCACGCAAATGACCTCGAATGAACTCGATATTAGCAACAATCTTCGAGTCCAATGACTCTCGGCTTTGTCGACGATCCAAAAAGAGTAAAAAAGGTTTTTCTTAATATTTATTTTCGTAATTCTATTCTTGACTCGATTAGTTTCACAGCTCGAAACACACTCGCGGAGCTTTGTTGCATTTTCCTATTTTAGTCTGATGATTTTTATTCCGTTTTGGCTACTGCATCGAATGGAAAAAGGCAAAAGTCCAAAAATGCTAAAGTTTCGATTTCCCGAGCTCGGGTGATTTTGTTTTTGAGAAAGTTTCAAATTTATGAGAATTCGACGAGTGCCAAATTTCTTTGTCAAATAAAATAAACTCTTTCCGTTTCTCGCTTCCGTTGCCGTCGTGTAAATTTTGCTTTTTGCATAAATTTACTTTCGCGTTTGTTGTTTTCGCACTGCTGAATCGAGGAAAATTTGAAAAGGCTCAATTTTAGAAGAAGAAAAAAAAACATAAGCGTCGCTAGACTAAAATGATCGGCGGAATAGTCGATTTGGTGTTTTTAATTATTTTTCCACATCGTTCGCACGCGTTAAGGCGACGCGGATGTTCGTAGTCTCTCCTATACCGGAAGTGGACTCGTCGAAACTCCCTCTGTCGGCGGAATTTGCGTTAAGCGGCATAATTCGCACTCGTAACGACGATAAATTTGATACGAAGAAAAAGGCAGAGGAAAAATTAACAAAAATAATTCCGTTGGCGTAAAAAAAAAAACCAGGAAGTAAAAACGTTTTTTGTCGCATTCATATCGACTGTTCGCCGACAAAGGAAACGCTCGAGACTGAATAAACGACAGCGGGCTGAAGGGGGGGAGCACGGCATCAAACGATAGCGAAAGTCTTTTCACTGACGTAACGAAAGACTCGATGTTCCACACCCAAGAGCATCAAAAACAAAAACACGTAATATTTCGCGAGGGCGTAAACGTCGAAAATAATGTTTTTCACATTTATTCAAAAAACTGGGAGAACCTTCGGGCTCCAACATAAATAAGCTTTTTTTTTCTCAATGTAAGACAAATATTGCGTACACGTGAGCTTGTAATATACTTTCGCGCTGCCAGACGGCCTCTTTCTTTCCTTCACGTTCTTTTCTTCCTCCCCCGATCTCTCACATTCGATGTATTCTCTTTTTTTCACGCTCGTAAAGAGGATGAGCAGTCTTTATTCTTTTTTGCTCCCTTTATCTCTGCCAACCTCTCTGTTGGCACTCACACACCTATGGGACGTTCCAGACCAAATTTACGAATCTACCATTTTCAAATGGAACTCTACGGTTTCGTTTGTACACTCTGGGTCAATTTGACCCGGTGCGCTGAAAATTCTGGTCGAGTGACCAATTTTCTCGTTCCCTCCGCACCCGCTTGCACTTTGCTCTCATAAATCGATAAAATTCCGACCAAAATTCTCGGGATTTCATTCCCAAAAAAAAAAAAAACGCATTTGCAGAAAAAGAGACAGAAATTGATTATGAAATAATTTTATTTGGATCGCAATAATGGGAAACGGAAAAAAAAATATCTTACAGCTTTGCAATTTAGTGAGAGGAAAAAACAAACAAATGTTGGTGTGCAGACAATTGTAACAGCTTGAAGTTTCGTTCTCGTCTCTCGTCTCCTATATCGCGATGCACTGCACGAAGTGTGTCCGTTGTGCAGTATAGAAAACGCGCGTATATAGAAGCGGCTGCGCTGCTTTGGTGCGGCGACAGTGGCGCGTCCTTCCTGGGTCTCTGCCCCTACGAAGAGTCGAGAACCGCGAAAGAACGAGAGAAAGAGAAAGAGCTATCCTGGTTTTATGCACTGGAATACTTGTATAGATATGTCCGGAAGAAAAAGTTCAATAAGGGCGTAAGTTGGAGCTAAAGAAACATAAATCTCGTGCCCTTTTGACCTCTGGACTTGCAAACAAATGTATATGTCTATAGGAGCATTGTATATATTTGCAGTGTACATTTTATCGGCCGACTCGCGACTTCTTTTCTTCTCTCCCTCTCTCCGATACACACCGACGTACGCACACACTTTTTCGTTTATATTTTCTACGCTCCCGTGTTTATAGTTGTATCAAAATATTCGAGCTCGTGTGCGGCTTCTCGCCGACTTTCCAGTCGCCGGCAAAAATGCATAGCCACTCTCTCTCTCTCTATCTGGCATGAGAAAAGGCGGTTCTCAACCGAGGTTCTATAGCTCGGAACACCAGATGGACATCCGGGAGTTGGACTGTGTTTTTTCTTTATTCCGAACGATATATCGAGATGGTTGCGAAAACCCTTCCCATGAAGAATTTCAAAAGCAATCGATCTGGAAAATATTTTTATTTCCTTCTCGGCAGAATCGATCAAAATTCATTTCTATCGGAGTTTCTTTATTTAGCAAATGTCACAAATTATTAAAATTTACACTTAATTAGTCCGAGAGCGAAATTCCCAAGAGCGATGTCGTAAAAGTGTCTGGTTCGAGATTTTAGAAACAGAAAACAAAGCTATGCACGGTTTTTTTTCGAGAAATCGGGTTCGCGAGGAATTTGTGTGTCGTTTTATTTTTGTTTTTTTGTTTCTTCGTTCGCATTCACCCACGTCAGACTCAATATTATTTTTTTTTCTAATATAATGGTCAGTGGGAATTCCGGTGGTTTCTCACTTTCCTCATTCTCATTTATTTGCAACATCGAGAATCTTCTTCGTTCCACAATGCGTGCGAGTGTGTGTTGTTTTTTGCATCGTATACGCGAGAAGGCTCTAGCCAAATGCGTTTTCTCGTCGGACACACGTGTGTCTGTGTAGAGTGGACGAGAAAGTGTATATAATGGCAATATGCACACTGGGAGAAGAAGATGAAGAAGAAGAAGGAAAGAAAAGGAATCGCGAACGAGAAAGGCGGTTTTAGCGAGCTATATAGACGGTGACCTTGTCGTCGGCAATTCACCCCGTCTGCCTCCCTCCCCCTCTCACCCCGACGTGCAACTGAACGCTTCCCACCCCCCCTCGCTTCTCTGCCTCTTCCTCCTGCTCTCTCCGCCCCACAACCTTTGCCGCTTCCTCTCGCGCGTAGTGCATGCTGCTGCTGTACTTTTCTCTCCTCTAATTCTCAGCTTCGCCACCGACTACAGCGCCACCTTTTCAGCTCGAGCTTTCTGCCTTCCTACCCCCACTCTTCGCCTCCTTTTGCACCACTAAAACTGTTTGTGTGTGTATATTCGCGCGCCCGCGCGCCACTGTGTGTGTGTAAACGTCTCTTTCTATTTCTTTGCTTCCTCGTTGAACGTTTCCTCCTCCTATGTTCGTGATCTCTGGCCAAGCTCATTCCCGTCCTTCTTTGTCCCTCGAAGAAAACATCGAAATCCCTTCCGCGAGCGAGCCTCTCGATACGAACTTGCGTCTCATCTCTCACGAACCACGTATTATTCGAGCTCTCTTTCTAAATTGTTCTTCGTCGTTTTTATTTTTTCGATTTTCGTTTCTTTTGTCTGTGCGTGTGTTTTTTTTATTTATTTGCTCTGCGTACTCGGCGTGTTTTTTGCGTTTTAAAACCTTGCGAAAAATCGCCATTACGACAACGCGGCTGACCGAAAATTCACCGCGAAACATTTCGATTTTCCAGTTTTTTTTCTTCACTTGGATTCGTAATAAACTTTTGTACATTTTTCTACCTCATGGTTTTATCGGCGATTTTTTTCGGAATACGAATTTCATTGCCTGACTTCCGGTTTTGAAATCATACTCCCACCCACAGACACGAAAATTTCCTGTCGGCCGTTGCGAACATGAGAATCGCTAGCGGTGACGCCAAATCGCTAAATTCTTGCTTTTCCGCATCTCCCTCTCGCTTCATAATTGCATATTACACCGCGGTATGAAATTAAAAAATAGTAGCTCGACTCGTTCGGTGCATGCTTCGTTTTCTCGTAGACGGGTGAATCACTTCCGGTTTTGAGGTTAAAACGCAAACTGCGATCTCACTCGTTAATTGACGATTATTCATTCGTCCTTATCGCTTGATGGTGCTGCACGAATTGTATGACATTCATGGGCCTCGAACTAAATCCACACGCAAAATGTAGTTCGAAGGCCTCGATTGTTGCCAGCAAATCGAGAGCTTACGATAATAAACGCGAGCAATGTCAAGAGCGTCTGTGTTGAATAAAGAATATGAAAAAAAAAGCAGCGTAAAGAAGAAGCTCGAAAAAGTTACGAGTAATAATTCTACAATTACAATTCAGAGTATTTAGATCGCGGAGTCGTGTCTATTACGAGCTCTACTGAGTCAGGGGTCGATCAACTATTTTCGTATTCTTTCGTGTGCGCACGCACACGCCGAGAGCGCACTTTTCGCACATACAGGCGAGCAAACACACGAGCGTCCTTTAACCTAGACACCCTTTCTTTCGCTACTTGCACGCTCGAGTGACCCTCGGGCGAACTCGCCAACTCGTCATACAGCGCTCATCATCCGTGCGGTTAGTCCGGCGTGATGAAAAAAAACAGAGAGAGAGAAAAAATTGTAGGAAAAAAAGGTCCTCTTGGCCTCTGCGCGACCCCTGCTTGGCCCCGGGGTCGACACGACCACGATAATCGTACGCGACACTAATCCCCGCCCCTCCCTTCGTTCCTCTTTTTTCCTCTCTCTCGCTCTCATTGGCCAGAAAATTGACAATTCTTCAAATGATTCATTTCCGGTTGTGCTCCATTCTCGCTTTCTATACTTTGGTTCGTGTGTGCGTAAATACGTTTATATATTTGTACTTGTACGTGCAGTCGCGGGGACTTTTGCAGAAGACCGGGCCCGCGTGTACGTACGAGATCGAGTGTATTTTCTCGACTTGGCGTCTCTACGTACTCGCATGCTTTCTCTTTCTCGCTCGCGCCTCCCCCCCGCCTGTCTCCCTCTCGCGGCGCTTCCCGCAATCTCGTTTCGCTGGCCGCCCTAACCTCAACCAGTCGCGACAATATGGGGCAGAAGAGTTCGCCAAGCAAATTTACACGACGTGTCCAACCGCGCACACACCTTTCACGAGCCTCGTGTGTGCACGTACAAGTTCGAATGTACCCGAGCACTGTATTTTTTTTTTTATTTCACTCCATGCTGCAGATACTAGAGTGTCGAGAGTGCGAGGGAACGAAGCGTGGAGAAGGAGAGAAAAAGATCGAGAGAGAACGACTCGTCTAAATATAATGCAGGGAGCAGGCCACTCGGTACTCGAGAACCGCCCCCCCCCCCCTTCACTCTTTTCCACCCTTGCTTTATGCCTGTATATTCGCAAACACATACACCGACACATATATTTATGCACATGTCGGTACTCTCCTTATGGCGTAGAGGGAGCTCGTATCCGCGTTTTTGCCTCGATGCGTCACGTGACACTCCGCGGCAATAGACTTTACGATGTTACTTTGTACGCCTCTCCACAGGGGATTCCAGAACTCAACGAAAATCGTTTGCAACTCTCATCCCATGAATTCCCAAAGTTTTTATTTTTATTCTCTATAAACTGCGAACGTGTCCGAATCTCGATCATTTTTCTCCGTTACAGCGAAAACGTCAACGATTTGGCGATTAGTTCGAGGCGTTGTCACGAGATGTCTCGTAAACCAGAAAAGTTCCGTCATGTTTATTGCACAGAATCCGCGTCCTCGTAATAAAAAAAAATACATCGAGAGATAAACGAGGTTTCTGAACCGTTCTGTAAACTCTCCTACGTATTTATACAGATATAATTTATATGGATAAGCGAATGTATGTGTACGCGTGTGTCAGAGCTTAAATGGAAATGATTACGTACGTTTCGAAAGTGCAAGTGAATATAGTTGGTCGCGGAGAGATATCAGCGATGCTATAATATGTTGGTCGCGAGGTTGAGCTTATACATGGACGAAAGCCTGTGCAACGTTGTATCACCTCGTAGAAGGGAATGGCGGATGGACGGGCGGGGCGACGCAGAAGCGAGTGAGGAGAAATAGATAAAGCAAAGAGCGAGAGAGAAAGTGAAAGAGAGCGAAAGACAGAAAGAGTCAGACACAACAAGCCTCGTGCTCTCCTGCACCAGTATGCAGGCCTAGACCTAGACCCACTCGGCTAGCCTAGACCTAGAGCAGCGCTCTTGTTCAGTATATATAACACGCGGAGAGCAACGGAGCCGAAGCTCGTCGTCGCGCGCGCGGGAGTTCGACTCTCGTCCTGGTGGAGGGGATACCGCGCTCAGACGAGTGCTCGAATAGGGGAGGCAACAAAATATACTGCATTACTCTCCCAGACTCTTCCTCTTTTCTTCTCTTTCCTTTCCTCCCTCTTTCTCTTTCGCTCGTCGACCAAGAACCTCGCGAAGCAACTTTGTTTTCGCCATATTTCCAACTTTTCATGATTCGACCATTTGATTTTCTCATTGGAAGGAAAAAAATATCACAACATCGATTCTGGCAGTAAATTTTTAATCAATTGCGAATATTTGACAAACAAACAAAAATCTTTCGGTTTTTTACGATCGATAGCGCGAAATATCGATTCAGGATTAATTTTTTAATGCTCAAAGTGATTCGGGCGATGTACACACGTTGCACAGAGTGCAATATAACACAGGCAGCGAAGGAATGCAACAAGAAAAGTGAAGGAGAGCCTTGATCACTGACCTCGCTCACGTCTTTACTCTTTTATCTTTCTCTCTCTCGTTCGTTTTCCCTTTCTCTCTTTTTGTGTATATTTCTACGGTGAACCACGAGAAAGAGCTCACACGAACGGAAAAGACGTCACGCCCACTCCCCTTTGGTGTCTCTCGTCGAGCATCGCGGACATTTTCGTTCTTTTCCTTCATTCCGTTCGTACGTACACATTCAAGTACACACGTACTCAATAGCGCTCTTCATATATCTATAAATTAAAAAGTCCTCTGATCGTTTTCTCGAACGTCAACGAGGCGAGTCTAAAAACTAAATGACGCGTTTATTCCTCTCCCCTCGAGCCTTATACAAACTCGAATATCTCGAAATCCGTATATGCAGCAATACATACGATCTTTTGTGAATACGTGCTCGCAATTTTGTGCAGACGCTGCAGCACCAGGTTGCGTACGAGAGCCGCTTAAGTCCCTCGCGTCACTTCCGGATTTCGCATATACTCGATATAAATCGTGATTTGACTGATTCATAGATCCGTCCAAGTTTCGTCGCCAGTAGAAAGAGTAGTCGTGTGGCCAGACGTTCCAATAATTTTCTACCACGTGTACAAAATAGTTCGTTCTTCGGAACGAAATATTTTCCATCGTCTCAGCCAAACAACGAGAATTTCTTTCGTTTCATTGCTTCCCGGCTGTTCTCTCGTCGATTCGTCCGATAGTTCGTTGGCACTGAAAAATGATGATTTGCAGTTGGCCGGTTTGTGCAGAACAAGGCAGAAACCTCGTCGTCGAATAAATAGGACTTTTTTTTCACCGAGGTTTCCGAGTGTCGGTTTCGGGGTTAAAGATAGCGAGAGCTCCAGGCAGTAGGGTAACATAAGAGGAAGATTCTTAATGCAATGATGATACCGAGAGGATTATATACACGAGGCTCGTCCATGTGTGCGTTGGGAGAGAAGGGAACTCGAGGAACGAAAGTGAGAACGTTGGACGAGAATGAAAAGACTCGTTCGTTTCTAGAGCCGGAATAAACGAGAGAATGAGAGATATAATGCAAGATAGAGAATAACGAGGAAGGAGAGACGTCGCTGCGCTCGGGTGTAGAGGGCGCTACAGGGGAACAGGAGAAGAGCAGCGCTCGGGGGAGCGCGACTGAGGAAGAAAAGAAGGAGGAAAGAGGATTGACGAGGTGCACGACTCTGTCGGAGGACGAAGGCTCCAAGAGTCCAGGCTGCGAAAGCGGGATAGCGAGAAAATAAGCCAGTCCGCGTTAAACAGAGAACCGGAGAGAAAGCGAGACGGAGAGACAGAAACGATTATCGCCGAACGGCAAGAGCGAGAAAGATAAACACTCTGAGAACCCCCGACGTTCCGAGTTAGTCGCGTTCGCTCCGTCCCGTATGGGCCATTTCACGATTAATATCAATCCACCATTCCCATTTTTATCCACCAATTGAAAAATCTTTCAATTTCGTCTTTCTCTTTCTTCCAATCCCCTCCATTCCAACTTTTATTCATCGCAAACGATTCCCCCCCAAATTTAAATGACCAGTTGAAAAATTGCAACATCGAATTTCCCGATCCATGAAATTCGACCCGAAATTTTCGAAAATTACGGGAAAAACTATAATTTAGCGAACTTTCAATTCTGCAATAAAAAAAACCGAAATTTATTTCCCCGCCATGAAAAAAATGTACGAAAGTTTTGAAAAAAATTTTCTGGATATCGAATTTCGAATCTCGAGTACGTTTCGAGTTGAATTTACGTGAAGGTTATAGAAAAAAAATGAACGCCATAAAAACGGAAAAATCATCGAATAATTGAGTAAATTGGGAATTTGGAAAAATATGAAATTTTCGAAATGCCGACAAATGTTGGCGTGAAAGTGCCCATACGATATAATTCGTGTGTATATATTTATTAATGTGTATGTGTGAGAATGGGAGTTGGTATGAGTTTGTCTGTGGGACGGTGCATCGGACTAGCCAGTTGCGAATGGCGCGGCTGTGGCGCGCATCGGTTTGGACGAGAAACGCAGTGGGGAGAGGGAGGAGAAGGATAGAGCAGTTAAGTTAGTCTGTCGGTCAGTGACTGCCTGACTTTCCCGGCGCAGCTGAAGGTCAACTCTCCCCTTCTACCGCGAGCCCCTTCATCTTCTCCTTCTTCTCTTCGTCTTCATCTTCAGTATCTTTTCGTCTTCTTCCTCGTCGTTTTCGTCGGCTATTTATCTCTCTCTCTCTTTCCTCGTTCTACCCTACTCTCTATGCACTGCAATTCGAGATGGTTCGCAGACTCCTTTTATCTCTATCTCTTACTTTCGATCTCACTGCTGAACGTTCTGGGCGCCCATTTCGCGAGCTTCGGAAGCATCCAACTGTGCATGCGATCGAGTATGGATAATTTTTCGAAACACTAATTGCGAGCAAAAATATTGCCACTTGAAAAAAAAAATGCTGAGCAACATCGACCAATTCCTGTTGGCGATGTCAAAAAATACGCGCGAAACAAAAATGGCTGCCGAGACATCGACTAGAGACACGGACGAACCAGCACACGAAAAGGCGTTATAACCTTAAAAAACGGCAACAAAACCGAGACTTGCACGAGGAATAGAGATAAATAAGATAATTGAGGGGATTCGAAGCTCGGGAGAATTTAAATCGAGCGTCGGAGGGAGCTTACGACTTCCCGAGCAATTATCTCTGGCGCATATCTGCAAATATATATTTATGTGTAAATATACGCAGCCATGATTGCCCGTATATATGTGTGTGCTGCATATATCGAAGAATGTATAGTTTTTTTATCTATATCCTCTTGCGATTTCCGTTTCGCTCCATCTGTGCGCTGTAAATGTATAACAGGGCCTCGTCTATGCCTTACTTTCCAAGCGTAATGTGCTGCTCTCTGTATTTCTTTGTGTTGTTATTATTTTTTAAATTCCAAGCTCGTTTACTTGTTTGGTCCATTGGCACGCCACCAGGGGCGCAACAGGAACAGAACGAGCCACATAACCTCCCCTTTCTTCTCGTTTACGCTGGCGCGCGAACGTCAACGATCACCGCGTGTCCCTGGCATCCCTACTCTTCCGCTCTCCCTCCCGTTTACTTCACTTGTCTCTTCCCCCTCTCCGATTTTCGTCAATTTCCCCTTCCCCATCGCGCTATACTTGTACTTCCGGCCGCGAGAGTAGCTAGAGCTAAATTCTCACAAAATAAACGAGAGAGCGGGAAAGTTTCTTGCCTCCTCGGAGCTTTGCTTTCAGCGTGCACAGCGTCCCTTGGCCACCCCGTCAAGCCGTTCCTCTCTATTTTTATCGCGAGTCCTCGTCTCCGCGACGCGGATTCAGCAACAGCTACCGCTAAGTGTACGAATAAGATTTCCCCCTCCCCCCCCCCCTCTCGCGCCATCGTCGTTATGCGAATTCTCGCCTAAACTTCCTGTCTCCTGAACGAATATACTCCGAGCGTATATAATCACGCACTTCACATCAATTTCAATCTAGATATGCCTCAGTGTCCTAAACGCCATGTCCAATTACGACCGAAAGTCTGGACAATTTCACGCACTCGGGTTTTATTACAACATTCGAAACACCTTTTTACCGCGAGGAGGCAACTATTTGTTTGATGATGAGTTGAAAAACTCTGACAAGTGCTAGTTGGCTCGCGATCGAGCGCCTGAAACCACGGAGCCAAATCGTTTCAACCTTTTTTTCCGAAATTTTCACTTTATTCGTGAATGCATTTTTTTTTGTATATTTACGCAACCTCATTGCGGTATTATCGATAAATAATTGAAAAATAATTGCACCGGCACGTTTTCTTGAATAAATAAATGAAAATACATATTTGGGGATTATTTTATTAATATTTACATAATGTACGATATGAGAGTATGCCGGGAAGCTGAAAAAACGAAAAAGCAAGTCGTTCAATGGCAGCTGTCTCGCTCCCTCGGTGTCTCACGCCACTCTACCACACGTTCCGTGGTATAGGTCAGTGAAGCTCTCGCAAAGTTTTTTCCTCGCTTCTGCCCCCTCTCTCCGCGTTGCCGAATGACGCGAAGATGTGTACAGTGTGGCGAGAGGGTTATATGGCGCGCATCACGCTTGCTAGAGAGACGGGGGCATATCAGAAACGGCATTACGAACTAGCCACTAGGCGCTCCTAGACAAACTGTGACGCGTGGGGTTAATGGGAGGGGGAAAGCTCTACGATTGACTCATCTAGCTCGTAAGCCGGCAGTCGAGTACGGCTTGTTCGCTCGTCCGCGGGCTAACGTCCTCTCTGCTCGGTCTCGATGTATATATACGAATCTAAACACGCGGTTTTTTGTCCCTTATAGCGAAACTCTTGACGCGATTACGTTACTTCCGTTTATAACCTTTTTTTCCGCGTTTCATTGCCGTTTTCGTCGAAAAACTACGCGGGAGCCTTTTGCTAACTTCGCGTAGGCCTCTTTGGGAGATACTCCAACCGGGAGACACTGGGAACGAAAGAGCAAGACGCAATAGCAGTTTATATAGCAAATGTGCGAAGAAAACGTTTATTATTAGCCACAACGCTGTGCCGAAGCGCAGCGGCTTGCAAATTCGACGGAAATTCCGGCGAAGCGTCCCCCTGCAAGAACGAGCTCACTACACATTCTCGCATCTTTATTTTTCTCTCTCTCTCTCTCTCTTCTTCCACACTGTGTATTTCTAGATGCTAAAATTTTCGTCGATAACTCTTCTCTCGGTTTTGGCAACACCCGATCATCGCGAATCGAGTTATATATACTAAGTACGTGAATTCTTATTGGCTCGGGAGCAAATGATGAGCCAATCGCGTTATTCGCGAGCGAATACACGAAAAAACGACCCTCTGTCCAGCCATCTTGAAAAATACTCGCGGAAGCAGCAAATACTTCGAAGATAAGAGTTTATTTTTTAAGCTTTTAAAAAATGGTACTCTCGGTTATTTATTGGCTCTCTGAAAACTATACATGCGCGAAACAACTCGAAAATAGGGTTATAAAAATAGACCGAGTGATCTTGCAGCTATTCTTCCCGAGAATGACTCGCTCGCTCAAAAGCGAGACTGTTTTACGTTATACACACAGATATACATCGATGAGCTCGCTGCTCTCGCGCTATTATGCACTAGAAGCTGCTGATGGCGTCACCGTGCAACCTTGGCTCGGGTCAGTCCTCTATCATACTGCAGGCAGCTCACCACCGCCTTTCCCGCCACCTCTCCCTCCCTCCGCGCCTTTTCATTCCTTTTCTTCTCGTCTTTCCCCCTCCCCAACCCCTTTTCCTCTTCTCTCGCCACTATCTCTCTCTTTTCACCTCTTTTTATTCCCTCTTAGCTTCTTCCTTCTCGATGTCGTCCGCGAGTATACGCTACGCGCTTATCCTCCTCGTCTTACGACGTGTTTTCTAACCCCACCGCACGTACGTACGGAGACTACTGAACCCTCGAGATCACCCCGCAATCCCCCTTTGCCATCTTCCATATCTTTTCTTCCAGCTTACCATATACATGTATTTTTACACATTCACAACACTCTACACGAAAGGACGTAACTCTGCACACTTTCAATGTCACTGCGTCCTTTACGTGGGTTTAGCTCGCAAAACGAATTCTCCGCGATTCCTACACCTCCCCCCCCCCCTTCGTTCGTTCCGTCCTGGAGTTTCCGTCGTTTGTAGATTTTGCAAATCCGATTCGACTATACGATTTATACGATGATATTTGTGTGTGTGTGTGTCCGTTTTCTCGACGCTATTTGCACGCGACATTTTCTCGATAGCTTCGGGATCGTTTTTCGTTTTCGATGCCTTACCTTTTTCGCGAATTCAAGAATTTTATACAAACCCGAGCTCGACCTCTACGAAAAGAAATCTCAAAACGATTTCCGGCTCTGTTAGTCAACGTATTTTTACAAATGGAATAATAAAAACAGATTTTCAAGAGCATCGATAAATTTTATTTTTCTTTCCATACACGTGTGGCATTCTGAATCCACTTTAAAACCATTTGTTGCATACCAGAGTATCCTCTCGCTCGCACTCGCGAATTGTGCCTGCTCGTATTATGATCCGTGATCCCAGAAGCGCAACGCAATATGTTAATCCCCCGGCGTTGTACAAATACGAAAACATAACCTCGTCGTCGACGATGCACCTGTTGAGAGAATTCTCGCGACCGAGATAAAGTCTTTATGCTTGTATTTTACGCGTAGGAAGCGTGTACGGATCGAACGAAAGAAAACAACATTCTTTTGTAGGCAGAACGTAATTCTTCAATTTTGAGCAACGGTTTAAAGAAACTGACAGTTTTCCACGTTAGAACACGTGTAAAAATCGAGTATCCCGCATAAATATGATCGCCAGTTTCTTATCTTTAATGTTAAAGATTAAAAAACGCTTTTTCACGTCCCTCGAGGTTGTCCCTCTCATTATCCCCCCCACTGTCGTAATACTCTCGTACCCATCACTGCTCAACACGAGAGATTCTCGCAGCCGCTCATCGTTACGTATATATACGATGTTGAAACAAGACTTTCACACTTGTTTCGTATCGCCTACTTCACAGTCAAACGTTCCGACATTCAAACGCGTTATATATAAACATATATCGATTGATAAAATGTAGTGACGTGTATCTATCGCTTAGCCGTGTGGTTGACCACCAACCGATGAGTAAGCTGATTGCTTACGTCCTAGATTCGTCTGGCAAAATGCACTACGAAATCTGACGTTTATTTAATACGTCACGTTCGTATCTCGCGATTTACCCCACTTTAGCGACGCTGCACCGCCATCTGTTGAGTCAAGTTATCATTCCGTGGCTCAAACTCGGTCGGTAAAGTCATCGCAATACGGTCGTGCAGGAATTTTCCTCAAATTATTACCGATCCACAATTACAGCACAAAATTAATTTTTAAAATTTTCAGTTTTATTCATTTGCCGCATAAACAAATAGATTTTTCTGTTAATTTCGCACAAGCGACGAAAAAAAAAATGTATCAATAAGTTTGTGAATAAATTTTGAATGGATTTCGTAAACAACTGCAGAAAAAGTTGAATTTCGGAAAAATTGAAAATGTTTGATTAACAATGGAAGAATAATACAAAAACGGTGGAATGACATGTTTTTTTTGTTTTTATCGTTGCAGTATCTGAAAGTTACAACAGTTACGTGAATTCGATGTACGGCGGTGGAGGGGGGCAGTTTGCGACAGCGTGTACACCGAGTCCACCGCGAGGGGGTCCCGGCGGAGTGCCGACGAGCGTGATACAAGCGGCAACGAGTTCGGTGTCGGACGATCTGTATCTTCTGGAGCTGGGTTTTCCACCGAGACCGAAGAAGAACAAGTTGAAGAAACCTCGGCAAGGAGAAGGGGCTGCGGTGAAGAGAAAATCGCGTGAAGGCTCGACGACGTATCTGTGGGAATTTTTGCTCAAACTGTTGCAGGATCGTGAATATTGTCCGCGATATATCAAGTGGACGAATCGTGAGAGGGGTGTGTTTAAACTGGTCGACAGCAAGGCTGTATCGAGACTTTGGGGCTTGCACAAAAACAAGCCTGACATGAATTACGAGACGATGGGACGAGCTCTCAGATATTATTATCAGCGTGGTATATTGGCCAAAGTAGATGGACAAAGATTGGTTTATCAATTTGTTGACGTGCCCAAGGACATTGTGGAGATCGATTGTACGGGGGCGTGAGATAAGGCCTGCCCTTCGTCCAGGGAGCTCGGAATACACGCTACAAAGTCAACGAGTTTTAAAAACGATAATAGTTACGATTACGATAACGATTATGATAATTACTCAAAGGGGAACAAAAACAAAACTCTCTTATATTCAATGTCGTCCTCGTCCCCGACTTTGCCCTTAAAACGAGAGAGGTCATCCAACTCTTCCTACAATCAACAACAGCAGCAACATCATTACGAACAGCAAAGATTGCCAACGTGGCACATCCCTCAAACGATTCATCGCCCTCTCTGACTCCGTTGTTCCTTGTAAAATACACAAAATAAAAACGTATGACTGGAAGAATTTTTTTTCGACCAAACGCAGGCAAAGAGAGCTCTCGATGCACTTATACGTATGAATTATTCGTCCTCGTTGTCTATAATAAAATTTACGCGAGAATCGTTCTCGTCCTTTCGACCTTCAATTTGTACATTGTCCTTGTTGTTTTCTCTAATTGTTTATTTTTTAACTAATAATAACTTTCTCATTAGCGACGAACGTTCGAAAAACGGTGACGGAAATTGTTATTTCGGGAAACGAACGAAAATATAAATCAATCTCGGAAAATCTACGGACAAATTACTTAAAATTATAACGAACGAGATAAACAAAAAGATGTTATTCTCTCTCACACACTCTCTCTATCTCTTTCTCGAAAATAAATGCTGGAGGCGAAAAGAATTGTAAATTGGAAAATCTAAATAAATTATTTATTGTACATTTGACGATGAATGTGAGATTCAAAGGAAGAGACTAAAATGTTTAAAGAAAAACAGGAAAAGACGCGAAGGAGTGGGTGCGAAAAAAAATTGTTGAAAGTTTTGGAAGCGTGAGAGTTTAGGGAAAGAAAAAGTAGCGAAGAAGGAGGAGAAGCAAAACAAGAAACAAACGAATCGAAATGTGGGCTGTGAAAACGAGTTTGGAGTAAAAAAGCGCTTAAGAAATAAAACGAAAAAAGAAACACAAAATTACGGAAATGGACAACGGAAAGTGATCTCAAAAGTTGGCTCTGATACTGGGCAAGAAGACAAAAAGCTACGCGAGAATCGGGGCTCAGAGAGGGCTCGAAATATTTTTTTAAAAAATACAAACGAGTGTCAAATAACTATTTTTCATTTCGTTTGTCTTTCGTGTCTTTAAATTCAGCTAAAAATGGGCTTTTCAACGATTTTGTAAAGGTGCTGGCTATCACACACGAGGTCCAAGAATGTTATTTAGCGAAGAGACGAAAAGATCATTCATTTAACAAACAAAATGGAAGAAAATATAAAAAATATGAAAAGGAAAAAAAAAACATTAAAAAAATTATAAATAAGATTAAAACTTAGCGTTACGATGGTTCATAGATATTATTCAGACAGACATTATCTATATATCTCTGTATATATTATATAAAATATAACTTTAGCATATGAATATATTATTATTATTATTATTATTAATATTATTATTATTATTAATATTATTGAATATTATATATATATTATATAAATATATATTGTATGTTATGTAGTAAATGGCGCGTGTTAATGTGTCTCTGTGAGATTTTGCGTCACGTCGGTGCTACTTGAGCACGAAAAAAGGATGGAAAATATTTGTCACATTCTCTGCGACTTCTTCGATGTGAAAAAAATAAAAATAAAATGAATAAATGAATAAATAATAGACATTTTTTTATACGATCGGTAGCCAAGTGAATAATCGCGATCCGTTACGATCATATTTCTATTTGTACAATCTCGTTTAACGCGATCTAACTGCTCACAAGGATTGTGTTTGATATAATGGTCCGAAAACTTTGATCGTCGTCGTTGTTGAAGAAAAAAAAAAGCATGAATAAGAAAAACAACGCGAAGAATTAAAACAGATATTTGTATGGATTTGTATATTTATATATATTTAATCACAAACGCACACTTTGATAAGCTTCCCGATACGAAATAACACGCAAGTCGAAGATGTCGCGAGGGTGGAAAAAATGAGACCATCTTCGATCGTCGAACGAGAGCCCGGGGTCGTGTAATAATAATCGATACCTTAGAATAATATTTTATTTATTTACGCCCTGGGAGGCCGACGTGAGAGTGAAAATTAATAAATACAACAAAGTAAATAAACGTAATGAAATATTAATGGTTACAATGAGACGGCGGTCGTTGGCCGAGCAAAAATGTGTCCCATAGGTTATCATTTTGTATATAGATATTCGCTTAATTAAACAGAATTACTTATGTCAGAAAAAAACCATTGGTTGCATGGAAATAAGGAGAAATGAAGAAATATACGGAAAAGAGATACAACTAAACACACTACGGATACATACATGATACCTTTTTTCGTACGTAAGCGAGTGAGAACGTTGGAAAACCATAAATACACACACACACATCCACACTGCATATAAATTAGTTACTTTATAGGAATTAAGGCTCTCTGACACACGCGGCCCTTCGAAGATGACAGCCTTTTAATCGTTTTCTTTTCGTTCTTTTTTTTTTTGGACTTTAATCGAAATACAGTAAGCCAAGAACAACAAATTTCGACGAAATAATGAAAATTAAAAAATATTCTAACAGAGTGATCCAGTGCTGCCAATGAATGCCTGAAACTGTCTTTTGCATTTGCCACACACAAAACGTACTCACACGATTACAAATGATGACAAAATATACGAAAATATTTACCGAAACAAAAAAAAACAATGCTGTTGATATTGATACGAGAAATTTAAATAAATATTAAATAGTAAACGAATGATGACGAAAAAAAATAATAATTAAACATTCATAATAATGTTGTGGGACGCCAAACATACCGATGATACAAAACAAATTGCCTTTACGTATTAAACAAACGTTGCCTTCTTAACGAGAGAAAAATACAAATAATAAAGAGAAACCAAGAAACAAAGACAAAATACAAACAAAAAAAACTGAATTTTCACGATTTTTATCGTAAAGTACTGTATCACACAAACACACATTCTCTGTCCCAGTACTTAAAGAAAAATCATTACAAATGTATAAATAAAATGGAGCAAAAATGGAATAAAAACTTCCCAAAATTCCATCGTTTCGAAGATAGATTTTTTTAAGTCGTGTTTTTTGGTACATTTAAAAACAAAATATATAAATACAAAAGAAAATCGTATTTCTATGTCGCATCTGTGAGAAAAATTATTTATAAAATATAAACGATACGAAATATTGAGAGATAAATAATGAAACATTTAATACAAAAATATAACTTGGAAACAGTACAATCGATGAAAACAAACGAGTACCTATAAAAAATGAAAAAAATATTACACTTCTACACACACCAACAGACGAAATATAGTTACGAAAATTCACACATCATTGGAAATAGATGGAAAATGTGGAAGAAATTATTATAAACGAATGATGAATGGATACTATCAACAACAACAACAACAACAACAACAACAACAACAACAACAACAAACATACCTATTTTTAGGTCATTTAAATTTACATATACATAAAATTTGATTACACGCTACGAAATATTTTAAAGCGTAAGACTTAACTGTAATAGAGTTAAAGAATAATAAAACCATTAAATGAAAAATACAATTCGTATGATGATTTTACTTGTATAAAAAATATATGAGATACGATGGATTGACGTAAGGAACTCTAATGTAACGTTCTGTGATTCGTTGTTTGTAGGTGAAATTTAATAAAAAGAATACTGTATCATAACCACGTGACTCCTTCATTTTTTACACCCATATCAGAAAAAAACATAAAAAGGTCGAATTTTTAGTTGAATTCGAAACTGTCCTAGGAAATCGTGCAGTCTGCGTCATCGATTTTGAAATTTTTTACGAAATTGATAAGCATTGTACTTTTTAATTACATTTTTATTGCTGTCGGAAGAAAAATTTATTGGGATTCTTGAGCTTAGAATATCTTTTGTGGCACGTTCGATGCGCGGCTGCAACGTGTTTTTTTTTTTTGTTCCAAACACGATGTACCGGGAGCTTGATCGACAAAGTAAATTCCGCTGTAAGAAACCTTTGCCCAAAGCAATTTGCCCAATTCCATAACGTTTGGGTGACGATAAGAGTTTTCTGGGTTTGACGTAACGACTAAATATAGAACGGATGAGAGAAGCAGGCATTTAAAGAGTGCGGTACTCTGCCTAATTGAGAACAGCGCCATCGTAATGCCGGAAAAGGGCGCGGGGAAAGGTGTGCGGGAGGATTTTACGAGGTTCTCGCGTTGCGCAGAGAAGCGCGTATAACAGTAGTGTACTGTACAGCGCCGGTGTCGAACGACATTTGTCAAATCGAACGAATACAAACGTGAGTAAAAGTCTCTCATTTGCAGTGTCAAAAAGTAGTCAAAAAAGCCAACCGTTGATTGTTACGAAGTGAAAAGAATCCTAGGAATTTATTGGATTACAGGAAAAACGTGGTGCACAGTACGACGAACCAAAAACGAATTATTGATCGACTCGAGTCCATTCTCGTTTGCCACACCCGTCGGCCATTTTGACCCACTCGAACGCGAGTTGACAACTCGGCGTTCGCAGTAATTATTATCAGTTCTATCAAATCCATTTCAAATCATGGATCAAATAACACCCAAAGAAGTTAAGATCCTCGAAAACCCTGAAGATATTCAGGAACGTCGTGAACAAGTGCTCACTCGTTATGCCAACTTTAAAGCGGAGGCTCATCACAAACGAGAGAAACTCGAGGACTCTCGTCGCTTTCAGGTATGTCGATGATATCATTCTTTTTTTTCGACAGCTCACTACAATCATGATGACGACAATGTTATCAATGCTCACAATTACAAGGTCGTTTATCATTAATTCTACTTGAGCAAACATACGAAATAATCGGAAAAATTATTCTCGAATTTTCACGATCCTCTCGTAATGTCATTCAGTTTTGTTTTCTTATAAACAAAAAACATTTTTTTCCCTAATTATTCCAATTTCCAAACCGTTTTCCCATAAATTTCGACTCTTTTTTACGCATTTCTGACCGTTTTTTTTTTCGTAAACTTAATTTTCATTTTCGGGTCGAATTCTTCGAATTTGGAAGTGGAAAAATTCTCAAATCACAAACTCGTGATTTTCTTTATGATTTTTGTCGATTATCGAAATTACGAAAAAGTCAGACAATTTTTTTATCGCAATTGTCAACTTTTTTTGATTATCGTCGTCATTTGCGCAGTATTTCAAACGCGATGCAAACGAGCTCGAAGGATGGATTTACGAGAAGCTCCAAGCAGCTTCGGACGAGAACTACAAAGACCCGACGAATCTTCAAGCCAAGATACAGAAGCATCAGGCTTTCGAGGCGGAAGTGGCGGCCCATTCCAACGCGATAGTTTTATTGGACAATACGGGACAAGAAATGATTGCGCAGTATCATTTTTCGAGCGACACCATTCGCAAGCGTCTGGAGGAGCTTCATCGGCTCTGGGAATTGTTGTTGTCGCGTTTAGCGGACAAAGGATTGAAATTGCAGCAAGCGTTGGTGTTGGTGCAATTTTTGCGCCACTGCGACGAAGTCATGTTCTGGATAAACGACAAAGAGGCTTTCGTGACGACGGACGAGTTTGGCCACGATCTCGAGCACGTGGAAGTCTTGCAGCGTAAATTTGACGAGTTCCAGAAAGACATGGCCAGCCAGGAGTATCGTGTGACGGAGGTGAACGAACTCGCGGACAAGCTTCTCCTCGACGGGCATCCTGAGCGTGATCAGATTCTCGGACGCAAAGAAGAGCTGAACGAATCTTGGCAGCGATTGAAACAATTGGCAATTTTGCGCCAAGAGAAATTGTTCGGAGCTCATGAAATTCAGAGATTCAATCGTGACGCGGACGAGACTATGGCGTGGATCGCGGAGAAGGACGTTGTTCTGTCGTCCGACGACTTTGGCCGGGATCTCGCGAGCGTACAAACTTTGCAACGGAAACACGAGGGCATTGAACGCGATCTCGCTGCTCTGGAGGACAAAGTTGCAACTCTTGGGGCGGAGGCTGATCGTCTCGCGGCGATCCATCAAGCCGATCATTCTCAACAGATACAAGCGAAACGAGCCGAAATTCTACAGTCCTGGGAGAGTCTGACTGCCAAGGCGAAGGAACGTCGCTTTAAGCTCGATGAATCTTATTATCTTCATCGTTTCCTCGCGGATTATCGCGATCTCGTCTCCTGGATGAATGACATGCGAGCGATTATCTCCGCCGACGAGTTGGCCAAGGACGTTGCCGGCGCGGAAGCTCTGGTCGAACGACATCTCGAACATCGCGGTGAAATCGACGCTCGAGCCGATAGTTTCGATTCCACCACCCTCGCGGGCAACAAACTCCTCGAGAGGAAACATTACGCTGCTGAGGAAGTTGCCAGGAAGCTGGACTCACTCGCCGAGGATAAATCCTCGCTCCTCGAGCTCTGGGAGACCCGACGAATTCTCTACGAACAATGCATGGACCTCCAATTGTTTTATCGCGACACCGAGCAAGCGGACGCGTCGATGGCGAAGCAAGAAGCTTTCCTGGCGAACGAGGACCTCGGCGACTCTCTCGACAGCGTCGAGGCTCTGATCAAGAAACACGAAGACTTTGACAAATCTCTTGCAGCTCAAGAAGACAAAATCAAGGTTTTGGACGACTTTGCAGGCAAACTGTGCGAAGGTGGACATTACGCCGGTGACGACGTGGCCGATTGTCGTCGCATGCTTCTCAAGCGCCGAGCGATTCTTCTCGAAAAGTCAGCCCAACGTCGTCGTCTTCTCGAGGACGCTTACAAACTCCAACAGTTTGAGCGCGACTGCGACGAGACGAAGGGATGGGTCAACGAGAAATTAAAGTTCGCGACCGACGACAGTTACCTCGATCCGACCAATCTCAACGGGAAAGTACAGAAACATCAGAATTTCGAGCAAGAATTAAACGCGAACAAGACTCGAATGGAGGAGATGGTATCGACGGGCCAGGAGTTGATCGAGGCTGAACATTACGCGAGCGATCGTATCCGCGCCGGCATCGACGAGATCGTTACTCTGTGGGAGAGTTTGACTCGAGCCACTGAAAAGAAAGGAGCTAAATTGCAGGAAGCCTCGCAGCAGCAACAATTCAATCGCACCGTCGAAGACATCGAACTTTGGCTTTCCGAGGTCGAGGGTCAATTGATGTCAGAAGATTATGGCAAAGATCTTACCAGCGTTCAGAATCTCCAGAAAAAACATGCACTCTTGGAAGCTGACGTTGGCTCGCACGCCGATCGTATCGAAAGCATAACTCAGGCTGCCGAACAATTCGTTAACAACGGTCATTTCGATGCCGACAACATTAGAGCCAAGCAGGAACAAATGCAATCGCGTTACTCGGCCCTTCAGCGACCGATGAGCATCCGCAAACAGCGACTTCTCGATTCTCTTCAAGTTCAACAACTCTTCCGTGACATCGAGGACGAGGAAGCTTGGATCCGGGAGAAAGAGCCCGTCGCCGCGAGTACCAATCGTGGTCGAGACCTCATCGGCGTACAAAATCTCCAGAAAAAACATCAGGCCGTTTTGGCAGAAATAAACAATCACGAGCCGAGAGTCGCTGCCGTTTGTCAAGCCGGTTCGAGAATGTTGCAAGACGAGCATTTCGCTGCGGAGGAAATAAGCCAGCGGCTTGCCGCGCTCGATGAACACTGGGGACAGTTGAAAGAAAAAGCTCGTCAGAGAAAAACCGACCTTGACGATTCGCTCCAGGCTCATCAATATTTCGCCGATGCGAACGAGGCTGAGTCGTGGATGAAGGAAAAACGTCCGATCGTGATGAACGCTGATTACGGCAAAGACGAGGACAGCTCCGAGGCACTCTTGAAAAAGCACGAAGCGTTGGTCAGCGATTTGGAAGCTTTTGCCAGCACGATCGCTGCCCTCGGAGAACAAGCGGCTGCTTGTCGTCAACAAGAAACCCCGACCATTGATATCGCCGGCAAAGAATGCGTCGTCGCTCTTTACGACTACGCGGAAAAGTCACCGCGCGAAGTTTCTATGAAAAAGGGCGACACTTTGACGCTTTTGAACTCTAACAACAAGGACTGGTGGAAGGTCGAGGTTAACGATCGCCAAGGCTTCGTGCCAGCTGCTTATGTAAAGCGTATCGAACCCGAGGCCGGATTAAGCGCTTCGCAACAGAACTTGGCCCGAGAACAAAGCTCCATTGCTGCCAGACAAGCACAGATCCAAGCCCAATACGACGATCTCATTCATTTGGCACGCGAACGCCAAAACAAACTCAACGAGACCGCGAAAGCTTACGTTCTTGTGCGCGAAGCCGCTGAATTGGCCACCTGGATCAAGGACAAAGAAAATCACGCGCAGGTTCAAGACGTCGGTGAAGATCTCGAACAGGTCGAGGTAATGCAAAAGAAATTCGACGATTTTCAGGCTGATCTCAAAGCCAACGAAGTCCGTCTTGCCGAGATGAATGAAATCGCTGTACAGCTCATGAGTCTCGGACAAACCGAGGCTGCTCTTAAGATACAAACGCAAATACAAGATTTGAACGAAAAATGGAGCAGCTTGCAAACATTGACCGCCGAAAGAGCCAGCCAATTGGGGTCTGCCCACGAAGTGCAACGTTTCCATCGCGACGTCGACGAGACCAAAGATTGGATTCGCGAGAAAGACGCCGCCCTCAACAACGATGACCTCGGCAAAGATTTGCGCAGCGTACAAGCTTTGCAAAGAAAACACGAAGGTCTCGAGCGCGATCTCGCTGCTCTCGGCGACAAAATCAAACAACTTGACGAAACCGCTAATCGCCTCATGCAATCGCATCCCGACACCGCTGAACAGACTTACGCTAAGCAAAAAGAAATCAACGAGGAATGGACACAACTCACCGCCAAAGCCAACTCAAGGAAAGAGAAACTTTTGGATTCCTATGACCTTCAACGCTTCCTCAGCGATTATCGCGATCTCATGGCCTGGATCAACTCCATGATGGGCCTCGTTGCTTCCGAAGAACTTGCATCCGATGTCACCGGAGCCGAAGCTCTCCTCGAGCGCCATCAGGTACTTTTTTACTTTTCCAACCATCATTTTTCTTTCACATTCCAGAAAAATTCTACTCACACGTTCCGATGCTTCCCAAATTTATGAAACCCTGAACGACGTTCAGCAATCGATATTAAAGGCGCGTCGATAAATTATCAAAAGATTGCCCAACGAACAAACATTTCTCACGACTAATCCATGACTCTGAAGTTTGCAACGTGGAGATTCAACGAAAAACATTTTTTTCTTGATTATTTATTGAATTTTGAAAATCGTGCCAATTTTTTGAGTCGATTGAGTTTTTTGGTCGCAAGAGAGAATCGTTTTATTGGCCGGACCAAATATTGAATAACAATTATTGTCTTTGCTGAAGAAATAAGAGAATTTCGTTGAATTCCAACGATGGAAACTTCAGCATCATCAGGATCATGACTAATTCACTAAGGACCTAATCAATTCGACCGGAATTAATTTTGCTGCCCTTAATTAAAAAGAAATTTATAAGCTAGAGTAACGCCAGCGAGCGATTTTAATTGTAGAATCACAGAGCAGAGATAGATGCGCGATATGGAATACGGCCAGAGGTATCGTCCGAGCATGCCACCGTTTCATAAATTTTCAATTTTCATTTTCTACATATTAAAAAAAAAAGCATATCAGACACTCTTTTTAAAAATACTATGCGTTGAGCAGTGTCTGATTTTTCGGAGTGTTGACCCTTTAACAGCATCACACTTTCCAGTACGTTGATATTTTTGTAAATTCCGACTGAAGTTTTATTGCAAATTTTCCGAAATTGTTAAAGCAGGAAAAAGGAAGGATTTGCTATTTTTTCAAGTTTTGTTTGTTGGTTGAATATTTTGTTTGATGTAGAAACGATAAATTTCTAACACCGTTTGCAGTGAAAACGAATGCGATTGCGATGATTCGCATCTTGCGTTTTCGTTTGGGCGGAATTTTAACCAGGAACTATGAGCACTTGGCTTGTTGTTGACAATTTTGGTTTTGTTTGTTTTTGTTTTTCGATTTTTTTGGTTTAATGAAAACTTTTGAATGGCGCAGGAGCATCGCATGGAAATAGACGCGAGGGCAGGAACTTTCCAAGCTTTCGAGCTGTTCGGTCAGCAGCTGTTGCAATCCAGTCACTACGCGAGCGTAGAGATACAGGAAAAATTAGAGTCAATGGCAGAGGCCCGTCAAGAGTTGGAAAAGGCGTGGATCCAGCGTCGAATGCAGTTGGATCAGAATTTGGAGTTGCAGTTGTTCTGTCGAGATTGCGAGCAAGCGGAGAATTGGATGAGCGCGCGAGAGGCGTTCCTGAGCAGTGCGGACGCGGTTGACAGCAGCGACAACGTCGAGGCGTTGATAAAGAAACACGAGGACTTTGACAAGGCGATAAACGCGCACGAGGAAAAAATCGCAGCGTTGCAAACGTTGGCTGATCAGTTGATCGCGGCGGAACATTACGCAGCAAAACCGATCGACGAGCGACGCTGTCAGGTGTTGGATCGTTGGCGCCACCTCAAAGACGCTCTCATCGAGAAACGATCTCGTTTGGGCGAGTCCCAAACGCTCCAGCAGTTCTCGCGCGATGCCGACGAGATGGAAAATTGGATCGCTGAAAAATTACAACTTGCCACCGAAGAGAATTACAAAGACCCGGCAAACATTCAATCGAAACACCAGAAACATCAAGCCTTCGAGGCCGAATTAGCCGCCAATGCCGATAGGATTCAGTCGGTTCTGGCTATGGGAGGAAATCTGATAGAAAAACATCAGTGCGCCGGCTCCGAGGACGCCGTTCAAAAGCGTTTGGCTTCGATCGCCGACCAGTGGGAATACTTGACGCAAAAAACAACGGAAAAATCAATGAAGCTGAAAGAAGCAAACAAGCAGCGAACTTACATCGCAGCTGTGAAAGATCTTGATTTTTGGTTGGGCGAAGTCGAGAGTCTCCTCACGTCTGAGGACGCTGGCAAGGATCTCGCTTCTGTACAAAACCTCATGAAAAAGCATCAACTCGTCGAGGCTGATATACAGGCGCACGAGGAGCGAATCAAGGACATGAATGCACAAGCTGATTCCTTGATCGGTAGCGGACAGTTCGACGCGGCTGGAATACAAGAAAAACGTCAAAGTATCAACGTGCGTTACGAGAGAATCCGGAATCTCGCGGCTCACCGACAAGCTCGTCTCAACGAGGCGAACACTCTCCATCAATTCTTCCGCGACATCGCGGACGAGGAGTCCTGGATAAAGGAGAAAAAACTGCTCGTCGGCTCGGACGATTACGGTCGCGACTTGACAGGCGTTCAGAATCTTAAGAAAAAACACAAGCGTCTCGAAGCCGAACTCGGGAGCCACGAGCCTGCGATACAAGCGGTTCAAGAAGCTGGCGAAAAATTGATGGATGTCTCGAACTTGGGCGTACCGGAGATCGAGCAACGTTTGAAACTTCTCAATCAAGCCTGGGCCGAGCTGAAACAATTGGCTGCTAATCGTGGACAAAAGCTCGACGAGTCGCTGACTTATCAACAATTTCTGGCCAAGGTCGAAGAGGAGGAGGCCTGGATCACGGAAAAACAACAACTTCTCTCCGTTGAGGATTACGGCGACACGATGGCCGCGGTGCAAGGATTACTCAAGAAACACGACGCTTTCGAGACCGATTTCGCAGCGCACGGTGAACGTTGCGTTGACATTTGCGACGCTGGCGAGAATCTCATTAAAGCGGGTAATCATCGTGCCGATGCGATAGGCCAACGTTGCACTCAGTTGCGCAACAAGCTCGAGCAGCTCGGAGCTTTAGCCGCCAGAAGGAAAACTCGTCTCAACGACAACTCGGCTTATCTTCAATTTATGTGGAAAGCCGACGTCGTCGAGTCATGGATCGCTGACAAAGAGACTCACGTTCGTTCCGAAGAGTTCGGCCGAGATTTGTCCACCGTCCAGACTCTCTTGACCAAGCAGGAAACTTTTGACGCCGGTCTCCACGCGTTTGAGCACGAGGGAATCCAAAATATCACCTCGCTCAAGGAAATGCTCGTTGATTCCGGACACGACCAAACCGCCAGCATCCAGAAACGTCACGCTGACGTCATAACCCGCTGGCAAAAGTTGCTCGCCGATTCAGATTCGAGGAAACAACGTTTGTTGCGCATGCAAGATCAGTTCCGACAAATCGAAGAATTGTATTTGACCTTCGCGAAAAAAGCTTCCGCCTTCAACTCCTGGTTCGAGAACGCCGAAGAAGATCTCACCGACCCCGTTCGTTGCAACAGCATCGAAGAAATTCGAGCACTCCGCGAAGCCCACGCACAATTCCAAGCCAGTTTGTCCTCCGCCGAAGCCGATTTCCAAGCACTCGCTGCACTCGATCGTCAAATCAAAAGCTTCAACGTTGGACCCAATCCTTACACCTGGTTTACCATGGAAGCTCTCGAAGACACGTGGCGCAACTTGCAGAAAATCATCAAAGAACGCGATGTCGAACTCGCCAAGGAGGCCCAACGACAGGAAGAAAACGATAAACTCAGAAAAGAATTCGCCAAACACGCCAATGCTTTCCACCAATGGCTCGCCGAAACGAGGTTCGTTGTAGACAAATTGCCCTCAATAATTCACAACTTGAAACTTCCAATAACGGAATTAATATGTTTTTTCAAACGCGCGCTATCTTACTATTTTTTTTCACAAAAGAACCAGATCTGATGAATATCAGATCCAAATTTTAGGCAAAAATATTGAAAATCCACGAAGTGACGATTATTTTAGTGAAAAAACTTTTTTTTCCCGTTTATTTTCTTCATTTTCCATTTAAAAAAATATGTTAGCCTTGGATTTCTTTCAGGAAAGTTTTTTGTATCTAAACTGGAATGTCCAATGGTTGTTCAGTAATTTTTTGAGAATTTTCGGGCCGATAGATCGGTCACAATATGAGTTCGAAAATGGACTGGGTAGAATCAATCCAGCGTGACCACGAAGGGTTAAAAAATAGAAATCCACTTTTTGTCCCAGACATTTTGCAATCTCGTAACTCTTGAGGCCGAAAAATGTGGACAATGCACATATTTTTTCAGTAAAAACCGACGCCAGTTCGGGTCGAAATGACCCACCGTTGTAACCGTTTGAAAAAATCCTATTTTTTGCTCGTAGAACGTCCATGATGGAAGGTTCAGGCTCCCTGGAACAACAATTGGAAGCGACGAAACGCAAGACTCAAGAAGTTCGAGCACGACGTCAGGATTTGAAAAAGATCGAAGATCTCGGAGCCATCCTCGAGGAACACTTGATCCTGGACAATCGTTATACCGAACACAGCACAGTTGGTCTCGCGCAGCAGTGGGATCAATTGGATCAACTTGGTATGCGGATGCAGCACAATTTGGAGCAACAGATACAAGCGAGAAATCAATCTGGTGTGTCCGAGGACGCTCTCAAGGAATTCTCCATGATGTTCAAGCACTTTGACAAGGACAAGAGCGGCCGTTTGAATCACCAGGAATTCAAATCTTGCCTTCGAGCTCTTGGCTACGACTTGCCGATGGTCGAGGAAGGACAACCTGACCCGGAATTCGAAAATATTCTCGGTAAGTCGACGTTAACGAAAGAATTCTCATTTAATTTTCTAGCACCAAATTTCTTCAAATTCCGTGAAAAAAAAAATCTCTTTTTTATTTTAAAATATATCGGAAAATTTCTCAATTTCTAGACATCGTCGATCGCAATCGCGATGGTTATGTTTCGCTGCAAGAGTACATGGCATTCATGATAAGCAAGGAGACCGAAAACGTGCAAAGCTCCGAGGAAATCGAAAACGCTTTCCGAGCGATTACAGCCGCCGATCGACCTTACGTAACGAAAGAGGAACTTTACGCGGTAAATACAATTTTCATTTCTCCAAATTGGAGCGAAAATCAACGAGATTTCTGACAAAATTTCACATTCTTTGTCGTTTTTTTGAATTTTCAGAACCTTACGAAGGAAATGGCCGATTATTGCACCGCTCGAATGAAACCGTACGTGGATCCAAAGACCGAGAGACCGATAACTGCCGCCTTGGATTACATAGACTTCACTCGCACTCTTTTCCAAAACTAACAGGTTACTTGTCGAGCATAAATAAATAAATATATATATTACTTTTAATTATTTATATGGTTCGTCGAAAGACAAAAATGATCAAAAAACACGAACAACTCGAATTGAAAAATCGTTGTTGAGTAAAAAACCGTAATTCCATTAATTCGAATCTCCGATTAATCAACGCCTTGCACGATTCGCATGTTTTTTTCTTTAAACTTTCTGTATTACAATTTTTACGACGACCGAGTACGAAATACACGATAGATCGAGAGTGCTCGTATATAAATATCAGAATTAATCCAAATTTCCAACGATTTTAGAGCTTCTATGGAATCGCTTACACGTTGCATATATTTGTAGCTTGTTATCTGAATATAAATATATAAAGGAACACTGGAAAAAAATGCGAATTTATTGTGGTTTCAAAAAAAAAAATTGCTCCTTTCCTCTGCAATTTTTTTTTATTCTCACTTTTGTTGAAAAATCAAGCTGCAGGTCGATCGGCTCTGTGGAAATTCATGTCTTTGCGCAACAGTTTACGAAGTCCGTGGCTCATGTAGAAAGGCTTGGTCAAGCCGTCGTGACGCTCGCAATCTTCCAGGAAACACAGGAACAGCGTATCGACTGCGACTTCGTAAACACCGAAAAATACGTTCGCCACTAAATACGCTGCAACAGCGACCAAGACGACGGGAACCCACCAGAGCTCGACTTGGTATTTCGTGGCTGTATAAATCCACCATGTCGCGCCAGCCATTGCCGCGGCGATGGCAACTTTTCCAAGGAAAAGTAACCACGAAACGATCTACAAAGTAAATTCATCAATTTTTGTGCAAAAGAATTTGGACGATCCGTGGGAAACTCACGTTATTCAAAACAAGAACGCGGACCACGTTCCTCAGTAAAAGCCCCAAAGCATCGCCAGCCGAGCTGCACAAGCCTTTCCCGTAAACAGCGCAAACGATGTACGCGTTACGATTCATAAATTTCAAAAACTTTTCCACAATCGCCATCAACGCCTGCGCACAGCAAATCCATAATCGACTGCACAAGTAATAGACGCAGCCTCCTTCCGTGCTCGCTGAATATTTTATCGCTTCCAGTGCGTATCGTATGCAACGACATATCGTGATAAGCAGAGACCCAAATGCGACAGTTCCCAAATGGTACCTTGAATAATTATCCAATTAATTAATCCATTCGATCAAACAAAAAATGCTCGAAATTCAGAAATTCAGAAAAAAGTTAAACCTTATCGTTCTCCAGGCTCCAGTGGCAAGTGCGAAAAATGGAACATCGCGTTTCTTGAACGTCCAATACCAAGTCGCAAATGTCGATGCAAGTATCATTTCACCGAGCGCCGTAACAAAACAATAGAACCAGATAAAGCCAATTATATGGACCGCGATGAACGTCCTTTCTTTCCACGTTTCCTCGAACTTAATCGTCCACAAAAACAAACCGATTACTATCACATAAACGAGCAATCCCAAATGCCACATTGCGGGGAATATTGGAAACAGAAGAGTCGATAATATTGACGAAACTGCCCTGAAAAAAGTTGAATGATTTAATTATCATTTATTTTTCGTCAAGCACTAAGAAAAAATTAATTAATCAAACTTTCCATGAAGCCAAATGAACTTATTCACGACATTCGAGTAAAAATGGACATTTCAAAAAATCGTCCATCCTTTTTGGCTCTAATTTTCTCTTTTTGGTATTCAAGAACTGAAAATTGCTTCTCATTATTGAAAAACTTGATAACTCACTTGCTGGCTTCTTTTATGAGCTGGCAAGCCAAACGGATTCTGCTCACTACACAGAGAACTATGAGCAAAATTAAGCCTGCGATAATAGCGGTTGCAATTGTCAATGTCAAATATAAAGTTCCACCGTCGGTCTCGTAGAGTTGATAAAAAAAATAAGCTAAACCCAAAGAAGCAGCACAAAGCACGGCGATGGAGACAAAAACGAACGGAAATGCCAGCCATCTCAAGAGAAATATGTAAATCATACAGACTGCTGCGCCACCGACCACAAGTCCCAAGACTAGAGCTCTGAAAAGAGACACCAAAGATTAGAGAAATAAATCGATGAATAATCGACTTCAAAATTTATTTATTTTGCTTCATTCTTTTTTATTAGAACTGAATAAAAATATGAATTCGCAGACCTTGTTTGCACCATCGTATCGATGATTTTTTCACCGTAAGCCAGAGCGTTTACGAATTTCTGAACGTTCTCTCCTCCGGAACTAGTCAAATTGAGTAACCCGATGGGTATATTATTGGGAATGCATCGTTTAACGAAAGATGTGCTGTTTAAATACCATTCCGCACACTTTTTGTTTTCTATCAATTCTACTAATTCGGCCACAGTTTTGTCCGAGACGTCGACACCGGTTTCACAAAGCATGTGTTCTCGCGTGTACTCGAGTGAATTATTATAAATAAAATAAGAAAACCAATTCGACGAAGGGCATTCGCTTCGACAAACTTGTGGCGTTTCACATTTCCGATGGATATTGACACATTGTCTCAAATCGAAGAAAACCAGGTACGGCTGGTCCGCAACTTCTTCGTCGAAACCACATTTTCTACCGTAACTATCTACCGGTGCCATAAACCGTTCTATGTCGCCATGAATCACAGCTATTAAAAAAAAGCAGGAAAAAAATTATCGTGTGAATCATTGTCAGTTGTAAATGACAGAAAAATGCGACAAAATTTACCGTAACTTCCTATGGCAAGCCAAACAGCCATAAACACTACAAATATTATGAGACAAGGCCAATCTGTACAGGAACGATTCTTCAGTGGCCCTTTAAAGTCTTCGGAATACTCGTATCGTCTTCCCACTAGTTTTCATCGTCGAAAGTAGAAAAATATTTCATATCGGTCGTTTTGTCATTTTCATTTAATACAGAAAATCGCTTGTCCACGATTTCAGAAATTTTTACCATTATTTTTCGACCACTAAGAACAGTTTTTTTTTCATAACAGGAATCATTCTTAATTTTTGATTGTTGCATTTTTAAAGGCGAGCGAAAAAAGGGTTGATCCGAATAAAACACTGGACCACTGCAGAAAAATTTGGATCGATTCTCTCAAAATGATTGCAAAAAAATATGTTTTAAAAAAATGTTAAAATTTCACTGAAATCGGGACCATCTTCGATAAAGAATGACACATTTTCACAAACACTTGTGGAATCGCAATGCAATTTATACGAACCATCGATCGCCATTTTTCCAAATTTTCACAAGATCAAGGCGATGAAATTAAGCGAGCAACACTTTGCACAAAATACGTGATAAACAAAATCACGGCATTCTGAAATTTTGCAAGGATATGTTTTCAACGACAGTGACAATTTTTAACCAACCTCCACAGGTTGGTCTGATTCGACTTATCGTAGATCGTCGAGAAACTGGAATAAAAAGTAAGTCCCTGGTCTATCTTATCTCTTGGTACGTAGATACCGATGGACAGGATCGCGTGTAAAGATTAATCGAGATTGCTAAACGAATGACGTAGAGATTGTTTATTCGGATATGGTAAGCTCCATTGGGAAAATTAATCATACACCGAATCTTTCAGCACACAGACGGTTTGATTTTATTCAACTTTTTTCGGTTGTTTGTACTGATTTGAAAAAAATTCTTCTAATTCCCTGAGCCTTGATATTCTTACTGAAATCATTGACATGATTCACGTTTCTGGGATTCTAGCTTCTGATTAACGGTTGCGATGTTGAGATTTAATAACTGAGAGTAAAAAAATTTTTTTTTCGGGATTTTTAAAGTTTCAACGTAAAATCTTGTTTTCGTCAAAAATATCATTCTGAAGAAGCATCAGGACGCCCCATGATTAATATCTCTACGGATGATTTCTCAAGAACTTTCGCAATCATTTATTATTGGAAATGATAATCGATCGAGAGATACAGAAATATATATAGTTATGAGTGAAACAATTGGCTGATGATTATCGACAACAATCATTTTTTATTTTTCGGTAAAAATCGATTAAGCACGCCGTACTTCTCGGCGTTAATTTCTTTGCGATTCCGTTCCGCAGCGGCCTGAACTTCGCGTCTTTTCTCAGCCGCTTCCTGTGAGTGATTAAAAAAAACTCGTTATCGTCGCAATCAATGACTCTTCCGTCTTTATCGTATTATTACTTGAAAAATGAGTCAATTGAAGTGCAAGTGCAGATAAAACGATATTTCAAACGTTTTTACCTTTCTACTAATTTCTTTGAGGATCTTTTTCGTTCGTATGACCTTGGCGGTGCCTCCTTTGCCCTTGGCTTTCGTCTTTCGAGGTTTGAAATCGATGGCCTTTGGCTTGATGTACTGTTGCGACAAAATGATGTAAATTTGAAATGAATACGAACATCATTTGACGTCGAGAAATGGCGATAAAAAAAATTAAGTACCAAAAGTTTCTTCTTCGCCTCGACTCTTTCTTTGAGGGTCGGCACATCGACTTCGGCAACAGCGGAAGGATCCAGAGTGATAAACTCTGGTTGTATTTTGTCGAGAAGCGCTTTTACTTCGGCTTCTCGTCTCTGAGTCTTCGTCTGGAATGGATTCGCTTCGAGGGCGTCAAAGTTCGCCTCGGCACTTCCTGGCACCAAAAGTGACGTGAAGCCTTTCGCTGTTGTTATTCCCAATACGTCCTCGTACGGACAAAATTGCATGCCCGACACCGGCCAGTTGGACTTGTAGTTCATGTAGCGTTTCATCGAATCGTTGTGTGAATCTCTAGAAAACAGAAAAAAATGGGCCAGTTGGATAAGAAAATATTGATGGGAATTGGCGCGTCGATGCGGAACATAATTGTCGAGTATTTACCGATAAACTTCCACGATATTTCCCATAGAAACGGAAAGAAGCCCCGTTTGGCTGTACGAGATATTGTGAGCCGGGGCTCTCAGAACTGCTGAACTGACGGGACCGGCCAATTGACGAACGTCCCAAATTTTTAGGCAACGACCGCAACTGGCAGTCGCCATGTATGTACCGTAAGGATGAACGGTGCAGGCTGTTACGGCCTCGTGATGACACAACATTTTCGCAAGTGGTTGGCGGCTGTTCGGGGACCACATCGAAACCACTCCTTTCGAATTTCCCACACAAAGAGTCGCGTTGCTCGGATTTTGCGTCATTACCTTGCGAAAGTAGTTCAAAAATATTTACGCGCCGTTTTCGTCAACGTTCAAAAACTTCCGAGTGATTATGCGTAAACAGCGTTTTTTTTTATAATGAAGCCCAAAATTTATGTGAAACGTTTTTTAACCCTTCGTGGTGACATTTCCGTATTGTGACCAATCTATCGGCCCGAAAATGCTCAAAAAATTACTGAACAACCATTGGACATTCCAGTTTAGATACGAAAAACTTTCCTGAAAGAAATCCAAGGCTAACATATTTTTTTGAATACAAAATGAAGAAAATAAACGGGAAAAAACGTTTTTTCACTAAAATAATCGTCACTTGGTGGATTTTCAATATTTTTGCCTAAAATTTGGATTTGATATTCATCGGATCTGGTTCTTTCGTGAAAAAAATAGTAGGATAGCGCGCGTTTGAAAAAACATATTAATTCCTTTATTGGAAGTGGGTTGATTTCAGAGTGGATGTCAGAGATTTAGCGTTAGCGGCGGTAATACTTATCGCCGCCAACGCGCAATGGACATTACAAACTGTCGTTAAATGACGATTACAGCCCCATTCATTACCAGAAACTAGGAGATATTTACGTCACAAGTTGGTCACAGGGTGGATTCTACCCACAGTGACCAGGAAGGGTTTATGACGATGGGGCTTTTTTGTTGCAGCGATGAAAGTTTCAGTGTCACAATGGTTTTTTGACTTACATTGATTCTGCCGAGCTTGGAATCGAATCTGGAGATAATTTTTCCGATGGAAACATCGAGCCAGACGAGATAGCCTTCGGTGGACGAGCTGGCAAGTAAGAAGTGATAAGGCAAAAATTCGAGTTTGGTAACGCCGTACATTCTCTTGAGGCAGTGAAGCTCGATACCGGTATTGTCGTAAATATAAGTCCAGTCTTTCTGTGCAACGGCAAACATGGTTTCGACGTGCAGCCAAGCAACGTCGTGAATGGCTTCCATGACGTTAAGTTCGCAGGCTAATTTCTTGGTGACCCAGTCAAAAGCAGCGAGATGACCGACTTTTCCGCCGACTAGCAAATGTCTGCCGTTTCTCGTGTATCTCATGCAATACGGCCCAAAATCCATTTTCAAATCGAAACGTTTAGTCGCGCTTGTGATATCAACATTCTCAGCAATTTCTCTTTGTTTAAACTGCGTCGTCGTTTCGCCCGCTTCCGTTTCCAGAAAACCCTGTTCTTCGGTAAGCAAAAGCTCCGTTCTCGCAGCCTGCTCCGTAGCTTTCTCAATGGCTCGTTCTTTTATCCGCAATCTCTGCCTTTGAATTTTCGTCTGTATTCTGCTGCTGCCAGCCCGCAAATCCAAACCTGCGCCTCTGCCATGCTTCGCTAGTCTTTCTTTACTGACAGGCGCTTTTCCCGGGTACTTAACCTTAACATCTGCAAATTGGAGCGAAAAAAACTGCAGTTTGTAAACGTTACTTAAGTTTTAATATTTTTTACGTACTTGATTTCTTCATTGTGGATTTTTCGCAGTCAATTAATTACGAAAACAACAGAAATAATAATTGTTTTATTGTTTTGGTACTGTGGCTGAATTTACACGTGCATTATGCGCGCGGCCATCTTGAAAATTGAACTGCGATAAGTTGCTCATCCCAGCTTGCAGTCGCAATGCATAGATGACGCTACGTGTATTTTCTTCCGCAGAAATTAGAACGAGACAAGTTCGCGCTTTTCCGAGCTCGACATTTGCGTGTTCGACGTGATCGAAAAAACTGTTGCGTTCAAAGTTAACAATAGTCGTAACGCAAACAATTTTCAATAATCGTGATTCAGTGACAAATGATTAAAACTTGCTAACACGAAATAATCATGCAAATTGCATCCGATCCGAAGGACGTGCAGGTACGATATCTCTGAAGGTTCATTGCCAAATTTCCGTTATAAAAAGTGCCGGTCGCAGGTTAAACATCGTTCGGTCGAAATGATATTGAAAATTGAGAACGATCAAGACACAATTAAACGACAATGTCAACGTCTCAACGAAGCGTCATTGACCCAATTGCGCTTCTGCTAACGTTTATCCCAAGAATTCTGTTTATTCTCGATATAAAAGCATAACAATCATGATTTTCGTGCAGGACCTTCAATTTAAACAATGGAGTACGCGCCAAATATTGGATGGCTTTACAACGATCCCAACCGCGTGTAATCTCACTGCAACAGATACGAAAAGAGGATTGCTCTATGTCGGTCACAATAATAAAATAACAGTTCTAAGATGCAATGCCGCAGCCGCCGGGGACTGGAAGTTCGAACACGAGCTTCCGCAAACGATATCCCGCGTAGCTCTGAGCTGCGACAACGAGTATGTCTCGATTACTTTTCAGAAAGCAAGGGCGAGGATTTACAGCGCCGCGTCACTGACGACTAACGTAAGTTGTTCTACTTTGTGCATGAGGGAAAAAAAAAACAAATCAAAACCCTAGTCGCTGTTTTTTTTCCTTAAATTTAATTTTTATGGCAAAAAAAAAAGAATTTCTCGTCAGAAATGCAAATTATTCGATTTTCTGCAACTCTTGGGCTCGTTTTTGGCGTCGGTGCGGAGTTTCCGTTCTGAAAAACAAATTAAGGGATGCTCCGATCACGAACGACGACTGGCCACATGTAAAAGAAGGATTTTGGGAATTTTCAGAATCCGGAGACCCTCCAGGAGATCCAACTGTCGCCATCGAGCGACGACGTCTTTGCGTACGACTTAAAATGGAATCCAGCGGTGCCGGGGATGTTTTGCACGGTATCGAGCGACCACACGATAGGGAGTTTTGTGGTAAAGACGGAGCAAAAAGCGACGGTGGGATTGGTAGCGATGGAGAAGATTCCGGGTCTGGAGATGCTGTGTGTGGCGTGGAGTCCGAAGGGGAAGCAAATAGTGGTGGGATGCAAGAACGGGAACATTGTGCAGTTGAAGCAAGACTTAAAGTTGGCGAGAACGATCGTAGGTCCGTCGCCGAGCGTGGGAGGCGTGATAGCAATATTGTGGATCAGTAATTACCAATTTTGCGCGACGTACCAAGATCTTAGTGACCGTTCGATAAAGGTTCTGATAGTGGATGCGCCGAAGGGATCGCCGAGCGGGAACTTTACTTGTTACGACGACATAACGTACGGGACGCCAGAGGCGGAATCAGAAGCTTCGTACTCGCGTTATTATTTGGATCATATTGCGGAATGGGGATTAATAATAGCGGCGAGTAGCAGCAGTTCGGAGGTGGCGGTTCTGGGTTGTCACGAGAATGGGAGCGTGTGGGAGCAGTGGCAATTGGTGGACAGCGGACGAGCGCAACTTCCGTTAATCCGGACCACCGAAAGTTATCCGGTGGGCATAACGATCGACAGATCCTCGGACTCCAAGTTAGCCTTGAGTCCGGAAGTTACGCTTCCGAATCCGGTGCCGGTGCTTCACATATTCGGCACTTCCGGTCAACTTATAAGTTTCCACATAGTCAATTTTAAACCCAATTGTCCTGCAATTTGTACACCACCGACCGAGATCGTTACGTCCATTCAAAATCCAACCTCACGACAAAGTCTTTTGCCTTCGGAAATATCGTTCAATTTAAAGAGCGGAGTGACTAGTACGCCGCTACCGAAACAGGGCGAATTTCCCGGAATCGAAAGACCCAAAATATTACCGTCTGCCATATTGTTCAACGAACCTCCCAAAGTAAGTTTATCCCTGCAACCACAACCGCAACAACAGCAGCAGCAGCAGCAACAACAACAACAACAACAACAACAACAACAACAGATAGAACAGCAATTGCAACAGCAACAACAACAATTGCAACAGCAACAACAACAACAACAATTGCAACAGCAACAACAAATGCAACAGCAACAACAACAGCAAATGCAACAGCAACAGCAAATGCAACAGCAACAACAACAAATGCAGCAGCAACAACAACTGAAGCAGCATCAACAGCAACAGCAACAACAATTGAAGCAGCAGCAACTTCAACAACAAGTGGAATTGAAGATTCCGAAACCACGCGCCGAAAAAGTTGAAAGTGCTCCGCCAAAGGAGACAAGACCATCGCCCATCAAGGAAACAACTCCCGAAAAAATAGCGGTCGACGAAGGCTTATGTATGCGAGCTTATCGCGATGAACAAATCGTATTCGAAAAAGAGTTGCGCGCGAAATTGGAACCGCAAAGTTGGGAATGCGGCACGGAAGAAGAACAAAAACGACTGGTTACTCAGTCGTCGATAATCGACGAGTTTCTTCGTGATTTGAGGGAAACAACCAACAGCCTCTCGAGCGATATCGCTTATCTAAAAGCTCTGCTTTTACAATCTTTCGCGTGGCTCGAAGAAACCAAGTCGAAAAACTCGGCTAATTCCACCGACAATCCCCGCGATCGTGGGGATAGACACAAAATTAAAGAGCTTCAGAGATTGTTCTTTTACGTTCAGTCCCAGTTGGTTCAAGCGACCAAAACTCTCGACTTGGAATGGGTCGAGCTCGAGAATCGGGAGAAATCTAAAATGAAAATTCCCAGCTTGGAATTCATTTATCAAAGTCTCAAAAAACACGCTGAAATAATCGCCAAGGAAAAAAATATCGTAGAGGCGCAACTGAGGAAATGGAAAGTTTTGACTCGTGGCAACAAAGCCTCAGGGCTCGACAGGTCTATGTCCCAATTGAATATCTCCTCGATGTCTTCGACAGGAAAGAACAACGACGTCGCCGCTATTGAACTGAGATGCAAAGCCATCGAGAACAACACTCGGAGTTTTAGCATAGAAAAACAAATGAAACTCCGGGAACTTCTTCTCGAGACTACGCCTCGCGTTATCAAAGCCATAAACCCTTCGCCGGTTCAAGATCGATTGGAAGCAACACTCTCTTCGTTGGCTTCGCTCACACCCGCTCCCAATGTCGTTAAATCCAAGCCTCATCGGATTTCTATGGCGGTTTCCAAGGACCAAACGATACCCAAGATTTCGGAACAGAGTCCCTTGGGCTCGCTCAACAGCATCGTTGCAAAACTCGGATCACCGAGTACCGACTTGATATTAAATAAAAACCCTCCCAAGGGATTGTCCGTGAGCAATCCTGCTCCGTTTTTCGGTTGGAACGAGTCGCAGACCGACAAAAAACAAACCCTCACTCCTGTCGTACAAGCAAAACCCAAACAGAATATAACGATCACGTTGAGTCAAATAAATTCCTCGTCTCCGTCGCCCTCGAATCCACGTTCTCAAGCACAATCAGAAGTGAAAACTATAACTTTTGGCAGCATCGAACAAAAAGCTCCGGAACAGGCCACGATTGCGTCGAGTGATGTTTTCTCAAAGGTCACGAAATCGCCAGCACAGAAGGACTTTTCAATCGCGGGATCATCGTTTTTTCAAGATTCGAAGCCGTCGCTCGTGTTTTCGGCGATAGCTCCGACGAAAACCGAAACGAACGTCGCGACCACTGCGGATTCGAGCTTCTCAGGATTGTTGCAACAACCGGCCGCCGCTCAAGAAACGATGCGCGAGTCAGTATCGAGTGCTTTCAGCTTTACTGCTGCGAATCAACCGTCGATGAGCTCCAGTGAGCCTGCGACCTCAACACCGAGTATGCAAACCTTCTCATTCGCTTCGAAACCCATCGATCCTCCGGCCTTCTCGTTTGCGTCGAAAGACTCTGTACCAACGACTCAAAGCAGTTCTCAGGCTGCGTCCGATCTTTCAGGAGGCTTTGATAATCCCATCATCGACTTCAACTCGTTGGGATTGTCAAAATATTCGGATTCGGGGCTAAATTTCTCGGAAGCAGCAGCGACAGTTCCTAGTTGCACTTCCGTTTCGTTGATTGCGTCGCAGCCACCACGCCCGCAAGAAACTTCAGCTACATCGTCAGCGGCCAACATTTTTGGCGGCACTCCAAAAAATCCACCGGCAAGTTCTGTGAGCTCAGAAAAAGTAGCAACAGGTACACCAAACGCAACGATTTTCGGTGGGTCGACAGGCAAAGCGAGTATGTTCAGTGGTTCCGGGTTGACACCTTCGGTTTTCGGTGCCTCAGCCGCAGCAGCACAACAGACTGCACCATTGTCCTCGAGCTTTGGTGTGGCTCAGAAAGCTCTAACGAGCACGAGCAGCGAAACCGCAACGTCCGGGGCCTCGACGATATTTGGTATTTCCGGAGCGACGCCCGCGGCGCCGAAAACGTCGGCGGAATCCAGCTCGACGACGACTTTCGGTAAATCGTCGATCAATTTCTCGAGTTCCGGGTTCGGTGGCATGTTGGGAAGTTCTTCGACGACATTGAACTTTGGAACGGCCGTTTCTAACACGACGAGTCCTCCGGCTTTTGAGAAACCCCCGGAAATGGCAGCTGCTGGAATTTTCAGCCAAACTCCGGTGGCTCCTGCGACCAACCCGGCCGCCCCCAAGTCTCCGGTGTCTCCAGCAACCGCTAGCATTTTCGGTGGCTCCACAGGCGCCTCTCCCAATAATTCTGTCTTTGGAAACGTCCCAGCTCCAGCCTCGTCCACAATCTTCGGCGGTGGAAATTCTAATCAAGCAACACCCTCCGTTTTTGCAACTAATGCCGCTCCCATCGCACCCTTTGGAAACGCAACTTCCGCTACAATCTTCGGCGGAGGTGCACAAAAATCACCATCTTCCATTTTTGGTGGTAACACCGCTAGTCCCATTTCCTCACCTTTCGGGGCTGCGGCTACGCCCGCTGCTACTCTGACTCCCGCCGGATCGCCTCAGAGCACCCCCGCATTCGGACAAAGTGCGACTTTCGGGGCTAAGCCCGTTTTCGGTGCTCAACCTTCAATTTTCGGGGCCGCGAAACCAGAATTTTCTAATCCATTCGGAGGCACGACTTTCGGTGCCAGCGCAACTCCTGCAGGTACATTTTCCGATAAAATCAGGTCCTCAATATCCCCATGGAATTATTCAGGAAAAACTTTTATTCATGAAATAAAATGTTCAACAGGATTCAGCGGTCCACCTGCGATGGGAGGAAGTCCGCCTCCTCTGAGCACAGCATCGATGCAAAAAGTGTTCAGTAGTCCAGGAGGTCCGAGCAGCTTCGAGGCCCTGGCAGGCCAGAACGGTGGACTAACTTTCGGCAACTTGGCGCAAAAAACACCAGAAGCCCCAGCACCGCCGTCATTCTCAGGGTAAGTAAAAAAAAAACATGCGGAAATAAATTTCCGAATTTTCACAGAAATACTTACAAAACGAACGTTTTTCAGGGGAAGTTCTTTTTCCAGTTGGCGGTAGGCAGGCTGCCAATCGTCGGTGAACTTTGAACTTGAGTCACGATCGCAAAGCCTCGATCATGTAGATTATTCACGATCGTTTCTTTTTACGGAATTTCCACATTGAAAAAACTATGTATTTAAGCAATTACATTTTATTTCATTTTTTACCAATTCCTCGATAATAATTGACAAAGAAAAACTGTACAGTGTCGTAGTCAAAAATTGGAATAAAGTTAGAAATGTTTCACACATGAATTCACTGTCAAACATTTCATTTCATCAAGTTTCTCAGTTTTTAAAACAGAAATTACGAAGATCAGGGGGAAAAATGCGTCACGTGGGAGTAAATTTTTGATAAATCCCTCGTTTGATTTGTTCGTCCACTGTCAAACATTTCATTGAGTTTCTCAGTTAAAAAAAAAAAAATTACGAAGATTGGGGGAAAAAATGTGTCACGTGGGAGTAAATTTTTTTTAAATGCCTCGTTTGATGGGTTTGGGTGCGATGGAAACTTTTGTCGGTTTGCTCAAGTCGATAACGCAAGGATCATCGGTCGGCGAATGATTGGTGGACGGTACCAAGAGTGCGATCGATATTTCAACGTTGCAAGCTTCCATCCAAACCTGATGAGACAAAAGTACGGTCGTTCTGAGTCTGTAGTCCATTGCTTCGGGATTCAATGGCCGTAGATCGGATTTCCGTGGCAACAAAAGTTGGACTTGTTGATCCGGGTGTCTAATTTTAATGCGAAGAGTTTCGGGATCACGAAGATTCAAAATTTTGGCTGTCAGTGGAATTCCGAGTAAAAGTCCGCCGGTGAATTTGAGGGCAGCGTCCGCGTCGCCTCGAGGTTCTTCGATGATCGCTCGACACAGACGCGTCGATGCGGATGGCCTCGGAAGTCTTTCTTCTCCGGCTTGTGGAATTGTCGTCAAAAGTGGCAACAACAGACGCGACAATGCTCCTGGTTTGGCTTCCCCGAGAGCGGGGATTTGAAGCAGAGCTCGCGAAAAGGGCGGCAAGTTCGATGTATCCTCAGGAAGTGCGTCCGCTTCCGCTAGGAAATGCCTCGCTAATGGCAGCGCGCTTCCGGTTGCGCTTCTCGTGATCCTGATCAATTCCACCGCCAATGCCTTCAGCCAGACATCGTTCGCTAACGCTATCTCCGGCTCGTCCAACCCGATGAACAAACGTTGCAATCTGTAAAAAGTGACAAAAAAAAACATGTAACCGCGTATTTTTTTTCTTATTAGGCGCGGGAATGAAAATTCTTCGAATAAACTTTATTTTTCAACGTTCTCTTACTTTTGAGCGTGTCTCAAGAGAACGGCGATGTTGCTGGTAGAGTTGGGTGAGAAGCTGGATATGGAGGAGCTCGCTTGGTTCTCAGACATTTCTTTGATTACGTTTTTGAGTAAAAGAAGACAGCGAATGTAAAGAGCAGTGAAATGAGCAGCTCCTTCCATGCTGCGGTCTATTTCGGCGAGGCGATCGAGATCGACAGCGGCAGCTTCCAAAAGTTGTGTATGAACGCGTCCCCCGGGTCTGGCAGTTTCGACGCCAGCGACCATTCGTTCGAGGAATTCACGACCTCGTCGATCTCGCGTTTCTTCGTCTTCGTCCTTTTCCTTTCTTGTGTCAAGGCCGTTGGCCAACACGGGTCTGAGCCGAGGCACCAAATGGGGCATCGTGTCTCTCAAATAGTGATAATGCTTGGCTGCATGTTCCGAGAAAAGTGCATGCATGCTGGGACAGTGAAGAGCGGCGTTGAAAATGAGGACGAGAACGCTCGCGTAGGAAGGCTCGTCGACGTCCGGCTCAGGCGTGTCGAAAAAGGGATGACGTCCGAGTAGCTGTGGCACGAGCGGCAACGTCAAATATGGATGCGAAGCTCCCAACGCGGCTAAACAACTTCGTATGCTGTCCTTGTCCTGTGGATAACGCGTCAAATTGTCAATCAGACGATTAACACACATGTGCAAACAATTTCTCGTGGCCAAACGACTCGCTGCTAAAGTTGCGTGCAAGCCTTCTCTGACGCTGTCGGAAAAATCCTCGAGAGCGCAGAGAATAGTCTCGAGCTGATCTTCCTGAAGAGTCACACTTGCAGACATTTTTCTCAATGATTCGATTGCACGTATGCGAACGTCCTGAATCTCATCGTTGAACATATCAACCATGAATTCCAGAGATATTCTTGCAATGCCGGGTTGCTCGAGGGACAATCTGCACAGAGCCTCAACCGCGGCGGTTCTCACTTCTAGAAATTCGTCCTCGAGACCGTGAATGAAAGCTCCACACGAACCACTTCGTTCCTCGATCTCCGAGCCTTCGTCCTCCACTCGCTTTTGCTTTTTGTCCAATGCTTGCTCGATGTATCTACGCGATACTCCCTTCATTTCCCCCAACAACGTCATCACCGAGGCCCGCACACGAGGCGAAAGATCTCCCATCAATCCGCACATCTTCGAAAATGCGCAATCTATCATTCTCACGTCTTCTCCGTCCTCCCCGACGATTATATTGTCCGGATACTCCGTACCCAATATCCATATCAAACGCAACACCGCTCTTCTCACGATCTCGTAATCATCACGCACCGCGCTACAAGCCTCGGAAAAAAAATTCGGCGGAAGTCTGCAACCTCTCTGTGTATGCAATTCCGCCATTGTCTCAAACGCACTCGCCCGCACACGAGGATCTTGCGATCGTGCGTAATTTCCTACCAATATTAATGTTTCCTCCGCCGCTGTTGATGACAAATATCGACCAATTATCGATAAACAACGCGTCTGGACACCGTGCCACGTGTCTGGCAAATGCTCTCGTGCTATTTTCAGCACGGCCGTTCTAAAAAAAAACAATTTTCAATATAAAACATTTTTTAAAATCAATAAATCACTAAAAATTCAAATTCAGCCATAAAAAACACTTTTCGGCTATTTTTTCACTGTGCTCACCTGTTGTGATTGCCCAATTTGAGCAAAGTCGCCAGACCCTGACTTTTCACTCTGTGAGATTCTTCGTTCCTTAACAATCTAGCAGTCTCGTCTACGATTCTTGTTTTCTCAAGAGGATCGTCCGATATTTCACCGAGTTCCGCCAAAACCCAGAGAATTTTAGCTCTCACCGCCGCTTCCGATTCGATGGCAAATCTCTCTACCAGTTTGGTCACCGCGACAGGAACGTCTTCCGTTGCCATACGAGCGATCGTGTCGGAAATCCTGACAAGCAGTTGGAGCGCGTCGTTGCCGCCTTTGCATTTTTCCAGACACTCGATAAACGCCAAGGCCGAACTCCCGTCGCTCCCGGCTCCATTTCTGCCGGCCCCACTTGACGGGAGTCGCAATAAACGTTGCCTTTTTATGGGAGGCTCACCCAACACCTTAAACACCCAAAAAGATAAAAATGTCGATTCGAAATTTACAAATATTTATTATTGTTTGTGCACGATTATGTTCGATCGACCTACCTGTGTTTGGCTGAATTCTGCCAAAACCCTTTTTTTAATGAGTGCCATTATTACGCGATTGTTCTTCGCTTACGACGATGTTGACGCGGTGCCTGCGGTACAGACAGATGAATATTTTGTTTCACTGTAAAATCTCATTGAACGAAAAACGTCTGATTTGCGTCGGAGAACTCAAAGTTTAGAGGTTATGCGTGGATTCAACCGCTACGTCTCGCTGCTATGCGGAGCTCAATATTCGGATTAATTTTGCTGTACTCCGAAATAATAAAAACAACGATTCAGACATGCGAAAACATTTTAATGAAAATAATTCATTCATTTGGAGTTCGCAGACGGATCAAAATATCCCTGGAGCTAAATTAATTATTGTTTTCCGCCATTACAACCGTTTGCGCCACCTTCTGGTAGGAGTTTCGGTTTTTTAGCAGCAGGTCATTTTCCGGTACTATAAACGGGTTATTTAACCATGAAAATCCTTCGAGGGAACAACATAACATGAATTATCGATATTACAATAATAATCTCCTGATTTTAATGAACAAATTAATTTTTTCGTTAAAATCTAATGATTCTCGTTATATAATCGATTGTGAATAGTTGGAAGAATTTCCATGAAATATAAATGTGAGGCGGGCGAGGAGACACGCGTAGTGAAGAAATTCGGTCTGTTTGACGCCAACGGAGACGCGACTTTCACTGTCAAAATCAGCTGACCCTTGACAAAAAATTGACAAGTTCGAAACTGAGTGGAAATGTTTTCAACAGTGTTGAAGTCGGCAAGAATCAAAGGGAAATTGCGTTTCAATATACAACGTTGAGTGAATAAGAAAAATACGCGAAAAGTTCTAATCGCTGACAAGTTACAAAATCGCGTTTACATCGAAACTTGTGTGAAATATAACGCCAATATGGCCGCTGGGATCGATAAAAGAGTGTCGGAATGTCGTTTATTACGGAGACACGAGAGTACCGTGTCGGAAATACGGCACAATGTTCGACATTATTGCGGTTCGATTGTTGCATTTCTGTAAAAAAAAAAAATATCAGATGCAATGGTGAATATTCGGTCGAACACTATAAGCAGACGAAATTTCGATGAGATTTTTTAAGGGTCGTTGTACAATTCAAATGCGACATATCCTCGCAAGGGCTGGATCGGAGAAAAAAGAAATTCAGTAATAAATTTAATCCAACTGAAAATCTCCATGAATGAAAAAAATGTGGCAGCTTTTTGATGACTTTTCGTGATACTCGCATGGGCAAAAGGTTCCTAATTTTTGTCCGTATTTTCCTTTCCATTGCTACGCGATCGAACTACTTTTACGATTCGTAAACTCGTTTTATTCCTTTTATTCCTTTTCAAGTAATTCGTATTGCTCGTATTAAGAGGCAGGAATTTTCGTAATATAAAGCAAAACGGAGGCAACGTTTCCTCCCGTCGCTGCGTCTTCTAATATGGACTTTTTTGCGACTCTCTTTCTGGCTGTGATTACCTTCGCATGTGGTATAATATGCTCTCTCGCCGTCGAATTGTACATACTGAAAAAGTATTTGGAAGCGGCACCGGAGGCCAGTCCTCCGGAAAAACCGATACCGCATGGAAAAGCCGTTTTGCCGGAAGAGTTGCTGGCCAAACTCAAAGATGAGAAATCGGGCAGTCCCATGCGACAAAACTTGGCTCAGGGCAATGAAAATTTGGCCATCAACTTGACCCTCCAGTTTCTTTTTAACGAACTCAGGAATGCCGAGAGAGTGCGATTATGGCTGTACAGGAAATTAAACAACGAGTTCAAAGAACTTTTGACTCAAACTACCACCGGCCGCTTATTCGACAGCGTGCAGGTAATCACATGAGACAATTTCAATTCGAAATCATCAATGCAAATGCATCGTTTTAGCAATTGGTTCAAAACGAACAGGAAAAAAGTTGCTTGATAAATAATCCGGTTTTTCAGCTCCGGGACTTGCATCTTGGGACTCAATTCCCAACGATAAAGGGTCTGGAAGTTGCAGATTCAAAAATCGATCCTGACACAGGATTATTGGAGAGCCTAGACTTGTCCCTGGATCTCCATTATTCTGGGAACTTTCAAATGTCCATAGACGTTAAAATGTTGTTGGGAAAAACAGCCTATTTGGCTCTCCAAGGTAAATTACAAAAAAAACTTGAAAAATACGATAAACTATAAGAAAATGCAATTAACTCAACGTTGTCTTTCTTTTGCCCAGTGAAACGAGTAACAGGGAGAGCAAGACTGCAGTTCACTCGCGTCCCGTATACTCATTGGTCCCTCAGTTTTTATTCCGAGCCGATCCTTGAACTGGAAGTACAATCGCAGTTTCAGGGAAGACAACTTCAGCCTCAAATCGTATCTTTAATAACTGGCCAAATAAGACGAGCTGTGAGAAGGAAACACACTCTACCACGTTATAAAATGCGTTACAAGCCATTCTTTCGTCGTCTCAATGACGAGGATATCGATTTATCAGAAGTAAGTTCATTGCTCTGCTCAGAAGCGTATTTTCCTTGTCATAACGATAGAAAATGTTCATGGAGACTTGACTCATGGAGACAGTCGAAAAATCATAAAACTGCAAAGCCTGTGCTTGTTCTTACGAAATTTCCTTGGCCACAAAGTTTGTGTAGATTTTTAACAAAATTTTTTGCTACTGACAATGAGAGAGTTGCAAAATTTTTGTATTTTTGGAATCACATGAAACTAATGGTGCGATTTTTTCAGGTCGCTTCGTCCCAACTGACTCCCGGATTGCTAGAAGTAATAATCGTGGAAGTGAGTCGTTTGAATCTCGGACAAAGCGGACTTCCGTTGGAGGATCTTTCGCAAATCGAGATTCATTGTACAGTGAGTGTGGACGCAACGCCATGGGTGTATTTAACGCAATACGGTGGAGTACCTTACATGGTATTGGACTTGATAATAAGTAAAACGAGTTCGCACCAATTAGGAGTTGTGTTCAAGCAAGAAATCGTGCCAGAAGTTGGTCAGAACTGCGTGCTCGTGGAGACGATAGTGAGCGGTAGTCCAGCGGCGATTGCGGAAATGCGGAAAGGCGACATATTGTCAGCGGTGGATGGGAAGAGAGTATCGAACATGAGCCAAGTTGCTAAGCTGGTGAAAAGTGCAGCACAGCGACGTTTTATCATAAGGGTTGAGAGAAAATATTCCAAGAGCGAGACGGAGAGACAAAACTCGATAAAGCCCGAGATCGAAAAATCAGTGATGGACAAATTATTCGACAGAAAAACTGGGAGAAGCGATTCGACGGTGAGTCGCGGAGACCCGGCCATTTTCGAGGACAATTCAAAATCCAAATTCGAGGGACAGATCAAATTTTCTGATTTGAGAGACTCCGAGTGCGAAACACTCGAGAAACCGGACATTGGGATGAGACTTTTCAGAAGACGCAAAAGCAGCATTCACGTTGGCGATGCCGATTATTCCCAAACCCCCGATACACCCTCCAGAAGAATTTCCATCGCGTCCAATCACTCCACCGCCTCAAGCAATGCCACTTCTTACTATACCGAGGAAAACTGCACGACTTGCATCTCCGATTTGTACACGACAACCCGCGAAAAATCCTACGCCTCTCTCGTCACTTTTGAGGAGACTAAAAATTTTCATATCGACTCTGAACTTCAATATCTCAACATCGGAGTTTGGGCGCGTATCAAAGGGGGCGAAGTACCACAAAAAATCATTGGATATATCAATGCACCAATGAAACTCGTCCTCGCTCAGTGCTCGACATCCACTACGGGTCATTATCTCAAAATGCATCCACTACTGCCTCCCGATACTGGTAAAAATCACTTTTCTCACATTCTCCATTTTTAATCCCTGAAAATCATGAGAAAAAACCAAAAAAATTCACGCATTGCTGCAAGTCTCGAATTCGTTGCAATTTATGGAAGAAAATCATTTTGCCTTCGCCAAAAAGTCCCGATAACCAAAAATCGGGCCAAAATCGAAAAAACCCACTTTTTTTTGGCGATTCCTTGAATAAGGCTAATTGCAAAAATGCAAATACCATCACCAGACGCATGAGCAGAAAATTTTTCTTCCTTATCCATTATTCCCGGATTGTACGATTGCAAAAGCAAACAAATTTACAATTTTTTTTCTCAGCTCCCCACACCGCGTCAAACTCGAAACTGCAAGGTTACTCCGGATTCGATCCGATGCTCTGTTACGGTGATATCTTGTTGTCATACGGCTGGATCTCGAATCGCCCCAGCCCACGTCATACAGGGGATTCGGGAAAGAAAGAAAACACCGAAACAACGAGAGCGCAACCGACGATCAGTACAGAAAATTCTGACAAAAAGATGCACGATTTTATCAGAACGCATTTCCACAGAGCTACGCATTGCGACTTTTGCTCAAAAAAAGTAAGTTTCGGATTTCCATTAATTTCATCGACACGGAGAGTTTATTTGAAAACTAAAAAAATTACAAAGTTGAAATATTTCGGAATAAAACGAAAAAAAATTATCAAAATACTCATTTTTTTTTTTTGATGAATTTTTGGAGCTTGTTTTACAGCCCGATTTGTTCATCTTTCGCAGATTTGGTTAAAAGATGCTGTGCAGTGTAGAGACTGCGGAATGGTGTGTCACAAAAAGTGTGAGGCGCGTTGTCAGTCCTCGGGAGGTTGCGGTGCAGAGACGTTGACAACAATGGCATACGAAGCCGACGAGATAGAAGCGAACGTAATGGCGGGTGAAACGGGTCCAGAGATATCCCTGACGGGTTGTGAAGAGAACGTTCAGGTACTGAAGACGTAGTACAAGCTTCCAAATAATTCATCCAAATAATCTAGAAAGCAAAAAAAAAAGGCAACAAAATAATCAATCGTAATTGTACTAATCGAATGAACGCAGAAAAAAAGGAAAAATAGAAAGCAAATAAAAATAAAGAGAAAAAGCTCGTGAGACTCTCGTCGAGTCCGAACCCAACGAAGCAATTTCTTGCGTGAAATTAAGAAACAAAAAAGCTTTGCAGCCGAAAGTTGCTCACAAGTTTTTGTCCGATAATTCCTGAAAGCATGCGCTTTGCCAGTGTCTTAAACATTAATGCAATAACAGTACAACGAGAGTGAGAGAAATTAGAATGACTCTGTTTGTTTTCTTTTTCGTACTCGCATATTCTTGTGAATTTCTAGTCATTCATTTACCTCGAACGAGCGAATAGAAAGTCATTTTACAAAGTAGACGATATTTATATGAATATTAAAGAAACACACACGCAAATATATCGGTGGAAAAGTGTCTCGTGATAATTTTACCATGGAAATATGATCGATATCGTTGTCAAGGGGAAACTCGAAAAAAGTAGCAAGAAATCATGGAAATAAAAGTTTGATCGACTTGTAAATAAATGAAGGAATAACACAGAGGAGAAAAATTGTTAAGCACGAATGACGATGTTGTTTAAAATAAATAAGACACGAACGTTCGCACTCGGGATGGTGAAAAGGTTTATTCGTAGGCTTGCACCTCGTATCCTTCGATCGATTGTCTCTAATCATCTAAACCAGTGTGCGTGGATTATTAACGAATGTTTGTATACGAACGTGAAACTTGGAATTGTGATGGTTAACATAAAAGAAAATATGAAACAACAATAAAAACGATAACAAAAATAATAAATCAATAGAGAAACGAAATCAACAGAAATTAATCCAATTGGAATGCGTTGATCGATCCAATTAGGGTATGATGGCCGTGAAGGCTAGTATAGCTAACACGCTCCTGGGTCTCAAGAAAGCCGGAAGTACAAGTTGCCTCGCACCCCCAAGTTCCGGTGGTGGTTTGGCCTCCAGAAGTCTACCCCCAAGTCCCTGCGCATCTCGCAAGGTACAAACGATTATCGTTATTTTTATTGCAACACGATGAACGTTTTAAAAAAACTTCACATTCCAAAATTTTACCGAAAAAACTGAACTTTTCCCAAAATATTTCGCTTTTCTTGAAGGAAAATTTCGAAATTCTCAAATTGTCTCGCAGTCCAGTGAGGTTTTCGACGGAATTCGATGAAGCAGTCAAAAAATTTGATTCTTTCTTCTTTAGCGTCCACTGTTTTGCAATATTAACGACGAAAGTCTTCGCTTTTTGTAATTTTTCTTTTATTTTCATGAAATTTATTTCTGCGGGATAAAAATGACTAATTACGCGTTTAGCATTGTTTAACGAATCACTGTTTCGTTATTCTCACCACCAGATCGATATCCGTATGCACTGTCAAATTTTTCGACTATTTTTTTCTCAGTTTTAATCTGCATCGTACAATTTTTCGGTAGGGTCGATTTACCAATCACCAATCACTCTGCACTGGTATTTTTTTTGTAGTCACGAAATTGTGTGTGAATTAAAGAGAAAAAAAATTATTACAAAAGTAACGAATACTGGGGCGACTGATCGGTGATTGCGAATGAATTTACGATCCATTGGGATATTTATTTGAAGCATCATTACCATTATGTGGCTTGAAATGTGCTTGGCTTGCGACACCCAACGAAATCGAAGAAGAAATAAAAAGATTTACGCTTGGCTAATGAACTCAAAAAATCGCCTCACTCTCACGCACCTCATCATTTTCTCGCTGAGAAAATGAACAAACGAGAACGTTTTTTTTAAATTTTTTTTCCAAGTTTATTCATTGTGCTCCCAAAAATCCCAAAAATAAATCGAGTCGTTAGTGAACGACGAGCTTAAAAAAACAAAATGAAATCGATGCTTGGTAAGTGAGGCTTTTTGTAACATTTTTTCATAGAATTTGCAATATCGTAACGAACTAATTGTTGATAAATTATCATTTTTATCGCGGCATGCGTCGAGGATTGCTGTCAGTGAAATGCTAATTGTCTGATTCATTTAATTTTGTCCGAATCGTTGTTCATTGGACAAATTTCGTCAATTTCTTATTCAAATTCTAACAAAAAACTGAAAAATTTATTTAAAAAACCAATTCACGATCGTCCACGTAGAATTCTCTGGTCGGTGGATTGGGAATAAGTCCAGAACTGCTTGAAGGGACAGAGCCTAGTGTCGCGGCTCCTTTACTCGCCGGTGACTTGGACGATGGTTTGATGTCGAGAGCAAAGGAAACTGGAAAATTTTTGTACAAACATTTGGAGCCACAGGAGCGAGTCGACAAAATAAATTCTATGGTAATTTTTGCATTTTTTAAAATTTCTCAACACAAGAGACACATTTACAGGATTTTTTTTTGTTATTCATTTTATTTAACAATAATTACGACATTTTTTTTTTTAATCCTAAGAAAATGTTATTGGAGCTTGATTAATTTTGTGCAAACGAGTTAATTGAATGATTTTTTTACAGATGACGAAACTCAAGGCATCGCTGGATGGCGAAACTACCTCAAGACTAGAATTATCGCAGGGTGGTGAACACGACAGTGTCAAGTTGATAGCCCAAAGTGATCTTCGTGTACAAGCATTGAGCGTTTTGTTGCTGCATTATTGTGCGGGTTTGCAACACGCTCAGGAAGCCTTGGAACGGCCTAAATCCACTGAAGACTCATAACTCAATATCCAGAACAAAAAGAAAGAATATTTAAGGGTAAACAAAAACACCACGATTTTTCGACGATTTTGACAGAAGAATTTTCTGCCAATTGTTCCGCATCGATTTACGCTACGATATAGTCAATATTAATGGCATTTTGGAAACTTAGATACACGCAGTATCGAAACGTACGTACGTAATTATGACTTAGAGATCGAAGAAATTATTCTCAACGATTCTGGTAACGAAAGAAACCAAAAAAAAAAGAATTCAATACGTAAAATCTCGAAATTTCAATAATTCGTCAAATAATACTCAAAACTTGTTAGAAATCGATTAATCGGAAAACACCAAATACAATTTTGATCAAATACATATTATATATCGATAGATCGTTTATTTGTAGAGAGAAGAGTTAAGCACTCGTGTGTCTAGTGGGAAAATATTGATATTGTGAAAATGAATATCGAAATAATTGAAATTGAGTGTTTTTGCTTGAAACTTTGTGTGGTACTTAATTTATAAAATTGAGACGATCGGTCTAACTTTCGCGAGATATTTTTCTCTCACGAGCAGTCTTTGACGTCTTTGCAAAAAGTTGTGAAAGAAAAATGTAGAACAGAAATCGTAGAAAAGCACACACGAACTGCAATTTTTGCACAATTGACGTACAAATCGTCGACGAAATTTTGGCACGTTCATTTCGCAATGAAAATCGTTCTGCATCCGATGGACTGACGTTTATCCATTCGGATTAATTGCCACGCGTCAAAATGACGAGAAACAAAAATGTAACGACGGTTAAATGTTTCCACGATCCAAGAATTTCAACGAATGTATCAACAATGTTTAATTGTTATGAAATTTCAAATATATATATGCGCGGCGTCTCAAGTGTTGCATTTTTCTTTCGACCCAATAATTTCCTACTTTTATATTCACGTTTGCCAAAATCTGCAATAAAATCGTTGGACGAAATTCTCCGAATGATGGGAAATTTGTTTTTCCATTAATAAGAAAATCGTCAATTTCTGGACCGGGAGTGCAAAAAATTGGGCGAAAAAATCGACAAGAAATTCGCATATTTTTTATTTCGTTTTATTGCTCGCGTTAAATCCATTTCTTTCTTCTTTTCGCCGACGCAAATCACCGTTTCCTGGAAAATATTCAAAAATACACGCCCGCTCGTTTAAGAGAATTGGAAACGCAAAAACTCGTCTCATACAAAGAAATTATCCATCTGCAGACGTTGAGTCTCTCTCTCGTACGAAGACACACACAAGGTTCTCGATGTCGTCGCACCAGCCAAGGTTTTCCGATTTCCTTGTGGAAATTCGTCACAAATACACACATTTACGTATTCAACGATTTATGTCTGTTTGTGTATGTGCTACTTTATGCCAACTCTATCTACGTCACGCTTTCGGAAATTCTGCTTCGCAATTCCTTATTATCAATTTTTCGATCGAACTATTTATTTATTTAAATTAAAGACTTCTCCGTTATTTTTTTGAGGACGCTGGAGCTCGTTGTGTTCGGAAAATTTATTGACATTCGTTAACAAAAAGGTCCGAAGATTCACGTGGAAAATAGTCTTGTTTTTCGTGACCTTGGAAACGGATTGTCGAAAAAAAAAAACGATTTTTGAAAGGCTTCTAGAGAATTGGGCGAGGTTTTGATGGAAAATTGGAAAATCAAACGATCGTCTGTGACATTTACGAGCTTGAAAAACTCACTCGGGACCGCTTGAATCGGACGATCCCATTTATCAAGACATACGTCGATCCCCAACGACTCTTTACACTTATATCGGCGACTTGCGTTTTACTTTATCGTCAGAAAGCTTCAAAAGCCAAAATGATGAAGAGGAAGAAAAAGAACAAGATGAAGAAGTCATGGGGGATTTTGGTCGTCGTTCTATTTTCGTACTGAAAATGCACGCGCAGTATTCTCTGGCCAGAGGCCAAGCGTATACTGAACTCTCTCTCTCTCTCTCTTTTCTCTGTCTGTGTATAAACATTTTGTCCCTGTTGGGAAAAAAGATGCGGATTTTCGGTCTCTCTGTTTTGCTAACTCGCCCAGAAACTTGGTTTCTCCGTTTCGCTTCCTCTGACACTCGATGGATCTTCGAGAGTGAAAAGATTTTTCAAGGTCATTGCAATTGCACACAATCAAATAATTCTCTATCGATTCGTTGACTAAATTTCACTTGATGTGCAAAAAATTCAAGAATTTGCAATTTTTCGAAAAATCGATCAATTAATTTCGATTTTTATTTGTATTTCCCTAATTTCCTTATGAAAATTGTTCGTAAGTAGCGAAAATATTGGAAACTCAAAAATTGCATGTCGCAGATTTTGTGGAATTTTGATTTTATTTTATTTTATTTTTACGTGTTTGGGTCAATGCGCGCTGCGTTGTCCAGCTGATGAGCAGAAAATTACCGAGGAGTGTTGATTTTTTCGAGAGAGTAGAGACACGAGGACGAAAGTGAGAATTTTCTTTCTGAAAAACATGGCAAAACGTTTGTGAGCTTGGGATTTGTGTGTAAATGTATATTTTCATGAGTTTCGTCTTGTGACCTTAGAGGCGCGAGCTTTCTGCGCAACTGTAACCGGGCAAACGCTCTCGACTTTGAATTTCTTTGTCAGAACGTCAAGAAACGGCGAAAAATTTCTTTGTGTCGCAGGAGGGATAAGGGAGGAGCAACTTTTTGGCAATTTTGCAAAAGTTTCCAGAGTGCAATTTCAAGCGATTTCGTCCGTGTGGGTATTCGAACCCTCATCGAGACAGAGACAGAGAATAAAGACGAATAAACGTAATTACCCAAAAAAGAAACCAACTCGACTCACGCATTGACTTCTCGGTTTTTGGCATTTGGTCTTAAGGAACTCGTCACGACTTTTCTTCATTTTATTCCCTCAGTGGAAATTTCCACCGAATACTGATGAAAACTTACGTGAAAAGACGTTTTTTTTCGAGATCATCGCTATTTTTGAGCCTCTTCACGAACGAACGTTCCTTAATGAATACCGAACGTTTTTGTCAACCAACTATTCCTAATTTTAAGTATTTAATTACGAAAATTCCGAGTTCTCAAACTTAAACGTTTTCCCAAATATTTCCATGGACGTAAAGCACAAAAATCCAAGAATTATTGTTGCAACAATGGAAACCTCAAAATTCAGCCAATTGCTACGAAGCAACGTGCGAGTTTCCACATGAAAATAGCAAAATATTTCTGGCACACCAACGAAATTTGCTTTTCGTGTTCGTAAATATATTTTTATTGTGAAAAAAATTATTGCAGACGAAAAAACATTTTTTTCTTTGATTTATCATTTTTTTTCGATGAGTAGAAATTAAAGGTCATAAAAATGTTCATTTTTCTGATTTCGATAAAAATTTAACTCTCTGTGTTGCACGAACAATGTGAAACTGTTTACGGTCGATGAAAATCGAGCGTTACGAGAGCGTGGCTCTCGGCCTGATAAAACTATGATTGTTGAGGTGCTGTAACAAGGAAAAAAAAACCATCGGAACGTTCGCGTTACAGCGAAGTGTAGCCGAAACACGGAAAAGAATTAATTGCGTTTTCGAGTGGTAAGGCGTGTAAAGAGCGATGGGAGTGAGCCACGCTTCGTCCGTGTGCATAGAAATATTTTTTACGATATTCCCTCGTACAAGTTCCGCAACACTGCAATGAGTTTTTGTGAAAATATCGAGTATTTTGAGCTGATGTAATTGTCGCGTGCCGGTCGAATATCGAGTTGATTTAGTCCGCGAAACTTCGCGTCTTCGCATCGGGCCGCGAGAGCTCATCAAATTTACGAAGGAAAAAAATGCCTGACTAAATCGCGGCTTTTTCACTGAGGCTTGCAAATTCAGTGACAAAAGATGGCTCGAGAAAACTTGCAAGCGTTCACGCAGAAACATTTAAAAAAAAAAAACGCAATTCTTAAGAAATTGACGAAAAAAAACTCGATCCTTTCATCAATAAATGATGAAACCTTCGAAAGCCGGAGATCAGGAAACGAAATGCCCAAAGTTTCTTAAAAAAAATGCATAACCTAGAACAAAATCGATTATGTCAATTCGTCGATAAAAATAAATCGCTTCATGTTATAAAAAATGTTAAACGATAACAAACTAGCCGAATAGAAAGAAAAGAATAAAAATCGTAAAAACAATGAAGCGCCGAGAATCTTGAAACGATTCTCCCGAGAAGAGCGCGAGCAAAATATCTAAAGTGTGGAAACGATCAGCTGTGCCGAAAGGAACAAAAGCACGTGGCGAGTACGAAGATACAGCGTGTATTGGCCGATCCACTTGCACATTGCACACGTCCGAGCTGCTGCACTCTGGTGATCTACGATTGTTTTCAAACAAAGAGAGACAGCGAGTGGCGCGGTTGGGGGAGGGGAGGGGGGACTGATCTCTGTGCGGAGAAACGGAAGAAACGAACGAGATGGCAAATCGCACGAACCGACGAAGAGAGGGAAGCAACAAAGTCAGCTGATCACAGAGATGAATTTTAACAAGGTTGTGTTCACGTATACCGATCGCGAATATCTATAGATCTTGGTGCACTCGATGCATCGATGTATTCATGACGTAGAGTGTGTTTATACGTGTAAATATACGTGAAAACTGCGTGTGTAGAGTGAGGATAAAATTGAGGAGAGAGAAGGCAAGTTAGAAAGAAACTTTCTGGGGGTTGAGGGCGGGGGGGGGGGGGGGCATCGAAGGCGGGTACACAGCTTCTTGGGTGAAGGCTTAAATAGCACCGTGTTGCTTTGTAACAGACCAGTGCCAGACGGCGACTCTCACCGGTGTGACAATCGCCGTCGTCTTTTCCTTCATTTTGACAAAACTCATTTGCGCGTGTTCGTACATACCAAAACAATAACAATTCCTTTGGTTATTCTGGATGAGAAAATACGAAAAAACGGGCAACGGGAATTTCCTGGTTTTCACTTTCCTTATTCGTTTTCAACAATAGCGCGTGTGCTCAAGTTTGAGGACTGCAAAAAAACTTTGTAAATATAAAGGAAAGATACTGAATTACAGAGGAATTTCGCGAGGCAGCTTGTCGTTTCTCCGATTCTCACGCGCCTCTATTCATCGACCCTCAACTTTTTCCCATAACCCTAAACGAAATTTTCTTCGAGTTTTTATTACGTTCGATTTTACGGTGCGCTTTTTGTTGTTTGTTTTTTTTTTTACGATTATCACAGTGAGACGAGTGCGAAACGTATTTTTCTACTTGTGTGTTTTGATTCTGCGATCTCGTTTACTTGTCGCTGCGCGCGCATCACACGGAATTTAAAAGAATAACGAAAAAGTTCGTTGACAAGAAAATACACATTCATTTATTTTACGAAAATGAAACCACCTGCGTACAACAATGAGGGAGAGGTTCAACAAATCTCTCAGGAACAGGGAGAGAGAAATGTCGCCAATGCTATTTGTGTACAACTCGCGGGGAGAGCGATTATCAGGGTCGTCTCGAGATGCGAGGAAGCTCAGGACAATTGTAACTTGGGTAAGATAATTCCTACTTTTTTTCCGGCTATCTCGCACCGAGCTTCATGTTTTTCAAGACAGACTCCGACCTACAAATCTTTCATTCGTCAAACGATGCTTCTTCGATTTCCTGATGCGCGGAGAAGAATTTTTTACACGTGCATCGTCAATGCACTGCAAAAGTGTGTGAATTTTGGTTTCGATTTCACGTACAAATTCAATGGATTCCCCTTGTTATTTTTGAGCTGTAAGAAATTTTTGTGAACGTCTGAAAATGCGTTTCCGCAGCATTTCGTACATTTTTGTTGTTGTTGTGGCCTCAACAAAATTCGCGAGTTTTCAAGGACAAGGGCTTGACAGAATTTTCTATAGAAAAATTGAAAAGAGATCTTTTGTCTTTGTTCGCCCGTGTTGGATTTGCGTAGAGGTCACTTAACTCGCGCGCTCCATTATTTTTATCCATTTCCGATCGAACCTCCATCTCTCTTCGGAATTGTGTTCTTTCCGAACTCTGTTATCGTTTTTTTGCCTTTCTTCTTCACGACTTTGAATAACGGTGCATCGCCCTCGTGAATGCCCTTGCGTTGTCGTCGTCGCGTGATTCAGTCGTCCGTGCCTCAAATACGACAACAATCACCGGACTCGTCGTTTTACAGCCTATTTTATGTCGTAGCAAAGCGATTTCTATTATTCGACTTTGAAAATTTCGAACGACTCGAAAGTGCTTAACGAAAATAAATAAAAAAGTAACAAATTGACGTTTTTTTCGTAATCGAACGTCGATTGCGAAATTTGGTCCTCATTTTTTAAGAAAAATCGAATAATCGCTCGATGAAAACAAAAATTTTCTCGATTTCGAAAAAGTGTCATACTCGCAACGAGGAACAAGAGACAATAATAGAATTTAAAAAAAAAACGCCGTGATCCGTTGATAAGATAAAGAGCAAGATTTCGAGATAATCGATTTAATCGATTGTTTAATACGTTATATTATATTTCGTTTTTTGAGAGGTTAAAAAAATGGCGAATCGTTTATGTAGCTTGAGATAGTGTCATTAAACAAGGCTGAAAGGTCTGATCCGATCAAGAGGGATCTCGCACACGTGCTCAACTTGACGAACGTCTGCTTGGCACGGTGAATGAGAGAAAAAGAAAGAAAAAGGATGGACGTGGTGGTGGGTAGTGTGAGAGAAAGAGAGCGGCGCGTTCTCGACGAACGAACGTTTGCCTGACTCAACATTGGCACAATCTACTTACGCCTTTAATTAGTCGTTGTTTCGTTCGAATGTCGCAACCCTTCGTATTTATAAGAGTCTGTTGGTGCACGCATTTTAATTATGATCGATTGCCGGTTTCTCAATTTTTATTACGAATCCCGCAACACGTTTTTGTTTGCATAATTCGTGGATTCGTTTGACCAGTTACTAAGCGTCATTCGTCACTTTTCAAATACCTCAATGAAAAAGAACGATCAGACAGGTCAGGTTATTGTAAAAAAATCGGGATTCCGACTTGAAAAATGGAAAACGATTCGAAAACATTCACGAAAGAAGAAAAAATCAATTTTTTACGAAACATAATTTATGGAAATCAGCTTTATTACGTAAAATGAATAACCTTCGTTATGAAAAGTCGAAATATTGACCAAGTATTTCGTAAAGATTTTAATCGGGATATTAATTTGGTTGAAGTGAATGGAAAGTTGTGCATTTGACTGCTGATACGATTTCAATGCTGTGACGTCACGTCGGTAGGAAAAGTGTCGGTTATTCAGACAAGCTCGAAACTAAACATCATCTATCGAAACTTTCCGATTGCTTCACGATTCACGAAGTGTCCAGTGACTTTTGGGTCTTTGCAGGTTAAGCACGTGCGACGCCTCTGGCACGTGAATCATGTTTTTCGACGTCACTTTTCAATGTTTACGAAAATGTTTTTAAATGCATTTGGGGGGGGGAGGGGGGGGGAGGGCAGTTCTAAAAATAATTTGGGAAATTCATTTTGCTTTCCTGAATTCGTTTTTTTTTTGTTCGCATTGACGCAGCGGACGTGCAGGACTGAAAAATTATTTTTATGTGCACGGGTCCCTCAACTCGCTGGCCGCGAGACAAAAGTAACGAACGCGGGCAAACCTCCAACAATTCAATCCGCGGAGAAAAAGTTATTAAAAAAAAACAACGAACCGACGCAACAATCTAACGAGGTCTCCGCTGCGTGTAGTTCAGGGTCAACGATCCAAGTATATACGCACTCACTCTCGCGACTACGATGACAAAGATCACATTTTTCAGGCTTTAACCTTCATTCGTTTGACGCTCGATGTCCGTTAATCGCCGCTCAACACTTATCTCGCAAATCTACTTCCTAATGCTCTCTCGCAACGCGAAATTTAAGCGAAAAATAAAATTTGGACTTCCTGCTTTTAATTCTTCAGCCCGCGACGCTCGTTTCCAAAGACCTTGCTCAATGCCGTTCTGCTATTCTCGTATATCATTGGTGCTGCTCTTTACAAACACGCACATTCGCGAACGCTTCACTGACTCACGAGAGCTCGCCAATAAAAAAAAATCACTCATGGAAAGTGAATCTTCGCGAGAAAAAAATGAGGAAATGCATCTCAGCGATTTAACAGTAAAAAATTGAGGAATTTGCGTAGTTTCTCAATTTTTTTTACATTTTCTTATGAAAAAGAAAAACGAATCGTTTTATACTTTCGAAGCCTCGCGCGTTTGTTTAGAAATTGTGAAAAATCATTCCCGTCACGAGAAAACCCTCAAGTTCAGCGTTTCTCGTTTAAAATGGCTGACTCCGAATACCCGCAGTTATCGCGACAGGCGAAAGTATTTTCCCTGCAAAAAAAAAGCCTCATAGAAAAAATAAACGAATCTGTCGAGAGCGGAGAAAAGAAACGATCGTTCGCGAGAGCGCGAACGTAGCAAACACAGTGCGTGTCCGTGAAGAGAGCATCAGCGACGGTGGCGCCACTGGTCGACGATTGAAATCGCGCACGTGTTTCCGCTCACTTGCCAAAGTGTGCGGCGTATCGGAGTAAACACGACGAAAGCGATGACACGGAAAATTGCGATTCTGGCCATTTGGGAATAAAATACGTTTCTCAGCTTCATTTGGCTCGGTCTTTTGCTAAGAGAAATACGTTTTTCAATATTTGGAAACAAAAAAACGACCCGCACTACGCAGTAAAAATGTTGCTTCATGTTTTTTTCTACTTTTTTCCTGCTAACACGAACGCGCTCGAGGAAATTCTATTCTTGTCATTACTTCATCATGAAATCCGTATCACTCGATTTAGTTTTACGCAAACGTTGTAAAATGATTACAATTGTAGATATAGCATTAATAGGAGCAGGGACTCGCTCATCAACGACGAATAAAAGTGAAATGTTCGCTGGTATCCTCACCGCACACATGTCTCTACATTCTATACATATATATTCATAGATGCTGCACTCGTTCGTAGATAATTGCCCGGATAAACATTGAGTGTTGCGCAACGCATCCGGTCTTTGTTCAACCTCTCCACATATTTACGCGTCTGCTCTTCTATCTCGCGGATTGGTATATACATATAAATATTGAGAAACAAATTTCAACCGTGAGGGACGCTAGTGTCGCAAATCATGGCCGCCAAAACTACGAAGGCGCGTCATTTTTTTTTTTCTTTCTGATCGTAATATACGAGTTGGTATTTCGGGATCGGGGGTGGCAAGTCAAGCTCCGCAGCGTATTGCATTTTCGGTGGAAACGAATTTTCTAAACTTGACTTTCTGTCGATTTTTCCGAAAATTTGAATGTTTTACCGGATTTTTTGAATTCTTTGTTGTCCACTTTGGACTATGTGGCGTTCAATGCATTTCCAAACGAGCCTTCCGTGTTTTATTTTGAATTTTCACAGTAGATTAAGGTCCTTGACAATGATATACTGATCTCAGTCTCCCGCGCGCTTGATCTGCTTTGTTGTTCGTATTGAAAGACAAAATGGAGTTGAGAATCACATGCATGTGAATGAGAGAAAACTGGTTGGCTCTTGGCACGTAATACGGAGGGTACACCGAGCTGTATATGGTCACATAACCATAAACGGCAGGTTGTTCGGTATCCTCCCAAGGCCCGAAGGATAACTCGACAATGTGTTGCAAAAAAAAGTCCCTTCCCGATGGGAATGCACGATGTGACCGCGGGGCAATTCTTCGAAAAGGGAAGCGTCGTATGTTTTTTTTGTGAACGAAAAAAATTCTACACCGAAATTGGAAAAATGCAATTTTTCTGTTATTAAAAACAAAGAACGAACCGCGCGTTAGTCTCGTATGGTGTCGCTGATTCGTCGTGCGTAATGAAGCGTCCTTGGACGCTGTGTCATGGCGAGGAAACCGTTTCCGGTTCGGCGATCGAGGTGAGAGTTTCCGGATGCGAGCGAGCATCGCGTTTCCGGCAGTCCCGAAGAATGTATTTTAGCCTCGAAGAAAAATGCCCGTGATTTATTTTTAGGTTAAAACGAAAATGAATGTGGTTAAAAAAAGATGTGGGAATGCGCGGTAAAGAAAAGAACGAGAAAGAGGGAGAAGCGAGTCTCTCGAAAACTGAGCGAAACGTGTTAGACCTTCGGGCGCTCTCGTAGTTCTACGCGTTTATAGAGTTGCTTATATATCGAACAAGAATATGAGTCAGTCTAGCCAGTATAAAGATGGCGAACGCCGTAACCAGGGTGATTTTACGTTGCGAGGAAGCCCAAGAAAACGAGAGTCTCGGTAATTATAAAAACAAGCAAAAAATCAATTTGCCATCGTTGTAAAAACCGCACTGATTTCGCCCGCTCCGCGTAAACAAACTGACGCCGAATCACCACGAAAACTAACAAATATCGAGAACCTTTCGACTCAACCGGAAGCCTGGTCCGACCTATTTCGTTGACGCGATGATGGCGCCAAAATTTGAATCCTATTTTAACTCGCATTGACAGATCGCGATCTCTCAATGATTCTATTACGAAATTTTTGAACGAGGGACGTTTCGATTATTTTTAAAACTGACCTACTGTGTCGTTGGTTGACGCAACAGCTGATCGATCTTCGTTTATGATGCACGCGATTGTGAGAGCGTTCGGTTTCGTTCTTGGACGGTGTTACGGTAGTGCAGGAATATATATCGATCGTTCACAATGAGTGCGTGACGTTCTCTCCGGATCATTGACCTTTCTTGCACGACAGAGAGGTTATGTTTCGAGCATATTGTCATACACATATTTTTACACGTAACGACATAAATACATGCATAAATAAACGCCTAAATATGTATATAACTACATAAATACCTACACATGTTAATAAATACGTATATTCACGTTGTACTTACATATAAATATATCTTACCGTGCAATTAGCTTCTAGACTAAGTCAACGTACAGTGGTAGCGTCGAGAGGGTTTCTATATCGTGCATATGCTTCTAATGTGTTGGTATTCAAAGTCGAGGCTCTTGTAATTGCATTTCCGTGGTGGAAATCGAGCGGGAGAAAGCGTGAACTGAACGCTGCTTACCTGGCGTCTGCCTAACGTTAAATTCACTTTCTTACAGATATAATACGTGATTCAACTGCTCTCTAACCAGAAAATATTAAATCGAGCATTTTTTCCATTACGTGAACTTCAAGTTTCATTTAAAAACTTCATTCCCTTCCAATTTTTCACTCAACATCGACAAATCGTTTAGAAAATGAGATTTGTCATCGCAGCTTTTTGATCGCACTGTTTTTTTCTATAGATTTAGGATACTTCAGAGGAAAAATCCAAATTTTAATGTTTTTTGAAAATTTCAGATCTGTCGGAATGTCAATTAATGCAAGTGCCAGACGCCGTTTATCATCTGATGAGACACACGGAACTCAAAAGGTGCGATCTCTCCGGGAACGTAATCACAAAAATTCCGCCAAAATTCGCGTTCAAATTCTCACTCATCACAGGTCAGTTTGATTTTTTTTTTTAAACTCCAATTTTCATCATTTTTTCGAGGTTTTTCATCATCAATTCTTCCTTATTACGAGGTCGTTTGGAATCGGCGACAAAAACTCCGATTCACTTACTTTCTACGACGGAAACGATCCCATCAGTTTTTATAAATTATAAATTTCATTTTTTCAATGTGAAAATTCATCTTTTCCAATTTTCGAAATTGATTTCGTTTTATTAGAGTTTTGAGTATTTTTATTATGATTTCGTTTGATCATTTCAAGTTCAGGACAATTTTGAAAATGCAATATTTCTCAATAATTTTCGTCACATTTGTTTATTTATCGCAGAATTGAATCTGAGCCACAATCAAGTGAGCAAGTTACCTGAAGAATTGGCGGAACTCCAAGAACTGGAGAATCTCGATATTTCTCACAACACGTTCATAGCTCTGCCGACGGTCGTATGTCGAATACCTCAGCTCAAAAGACTTCATGCGAATAACAATTCGATCATTGGTAAGCATTCGTGCACACCGTCCTTGAAAAAACGAAAAAATCGAGCAATTATCGATCATATGTTGAAAAATAATGCCACGACGAATTAACTAAAATATGATCGCGGATGAAAATCCACGATCGATAATTTGATGGCTTTTCGTCACGCGAATCTCGAGCCTGCATTTTATTCGAATAATAATGAGAATAATAATTTTATTTGCATTCGTACGCGAATGAAAAAAGAATAAATCGTTGGTTAACAATTTGTTGTAAAAGTGCTTAACGACGTTTTTGTATTTTCCTTAAAAAGCCGTGGACATTGAGCAAGTGAGACGTTCGCCAGTGCTGGAGTTCATCGACCTGCAGAAAAATCCTCTGCCAGCGCGGGTGCACGATCTTCTTGGAACCCTGACGGAGATCCGAGTGGAAATAACCCCGCGGGAGGTGGAAGATTGGGAGGATCTGACAGTTTGATAAGTTGCGAAAGTCTGGATTAATTGTTTGACGTCGACCAAAAAAAAAATGAATTTTAACGTCCGAGGAGGTCGCGATTGAGAAAATGACAAAAGAAAACTCCTCGGGACGAGAATTTTTGTCGGGATGACTCGCTCAAGGACTTTGTCGGGGCGAGCACTAAAGTTACGAAAGAAACGAATAAAAGAACGAAGCAGGATAACAGAAAATTGACAAAATTAAAGAGAAAAGAATTTATGAAAAAAAAAATAATGAAATGGAGCAGAATTCATGATAGAATAGTATTTTGTACAGTGAGAATAGACTGAAGCGCCTTTGTATAAAAAAGAAATGAAAAACAAGAAACAAATAAGTCAAAAAATGAAGAACGTGTGGCGTGGTCGACGGTGAACAACGCCAAAGTGATCCTACGTATCTCTATTAATTAATTAAGCAATTAAAAATAAAACGAATAACAATCGAATCGTCATATTATTGTAAAATGTACTTAATCGTCAAGGGCGTCCACGAAACAATTATTTTGCACTCTCTTATTTTTGCCAAGCGATACATAAAACTGTGATTTTCTTCTTTTCCAAGTCTGACGTGCGTTGAAAGCGCAAAAAACACCATTCGAAAAAATAGTTCAACGCTGTTAACAGAATTTAGTTTCTCGAATTCGAAACGAGTTTTCACGGAGTGAACCCAAAAAACGTCAAAATTTTCATTACAATGGCGCAAGTTTGAATTATGAAAAATTCGACAAATTTTTAACCGTTTTTGAGCTTTTTTAACATAATTTTTACAGAATTTTAGTCTAATTTGTTTTTTCCGAGTTTCAATAATCAGAAAATGAATATTTGGGAATAAATTCGATGGTAAAAAAAACTTGAGCAGCAAAGAAAGACAAAATTCGTACAAACTATTTCCTCGGTGAGCCGCTGATTCATAAAAAACGATCATTGTACTCGACGCCTGTTGATGTTTTCGTAAGAAACTGTAAAAAATCACGTCAGGAATTTCGTAACTACTGCCAAATCGAACGAGAAAAAAGACTTGTCTTTTTTCCTTTGTGTTTTTTGAAAAAAACTCCAATCAAGTGCAATAATCCGGAACGAGCATTTTGTATCCGCGACTGGAAGCAAAGATATGCAAAGTTTGTACATTTATTATTGATTCCCCGTTAAAGTTGGGCTCCGAAAAGCTGAAACGGTGCGTATCTCGAGGATTTCCAAGTCCAGAAATCTCCGAAGATGCTTTGTATTTAACGCTGTATTGTTCGATCTAGTCAATTGTCCTCGGGACGTTGCAATACACCTTGCGAAAATGTTTCATTTTCGTTATAGACTCTAATAAAAAAACTCTTCGAAATCGGCGAAATAATTATTTTTAAATATTGAATAAGAATCGTGCCGCACATTCAGTCAAAGAACATCGTTACGAACCACAAAAACTCTCAACCTCTAGAATTAATACTCATTTTTCTTTCAATTCAATTTGAAAAAAAATATGCAGCAGTATATTCAACTTTGAACAAACTAATATATTTTTTACTATCAAACGAATAGCTTAACGAAACGTCAAAAAAAAACGGACAGAAATTATTGACGAAACCGAATTTCGAATTTTCAAACGTAATTACATAAAAAAATGTATTTTCCTCGATCCGTCGAATGGGAAATGTGGAGGAGACAATCGATTCATTCACGATCCTCGTGTTTTGCTTGTAAATGAGTTATATTGGTTTAGTACCTGTATTTTCTCAATATTAATGATAATAATAATAATAATAATAATAATATGTATAATGAGTCGCAGAGTTAATTATCTACAATACTTGTCAATGGATATAAAATCACAAAATATACATAGAGTGGACACGTTCGATATCTGAGAGATATTATACAAGATTTCGTCTCTCTCTTTATCTCTCATAAATCCTTTTCATTCTTTTCATCATTTCCCTAAAAATCAGTCGATTCATCATCGAGTTACCATTTTTTTCCTTACGTATTGCAATGAGCTTTCTTTCCAGCACAATACGACGAAATCTCATTCAGTGAGGCAATGAGAAAATCTATGCGATGCTTTCGCATTTTCAATAAATTATTTAAAAAAAAAGAGAAATTCCAAACATTGAAAAATAATTTTTAATACAACCGTTGCTTTTTCTTGTTTAAATAAAAAATATCGTTTTCTCGAACGGTGGATCGCAAGTGTTTCGTCTATCAAGCGAGGACACCCGATCTGCGTTGCTCAGAAATTGGGGTTGCCAATGTTTTCAAATGGAATGAAATGAAATCGAACTCGTGAACGATTCGTTTGGCGAAACTAAAAATATAATTGCAAAAATAATCGAAAAAAATGGTAGAATTGATAAATAAATAGAAAATTCGTTGAAGGACGAAATTTAGTAGCGAAGCTCATTTAAATCCACGCAGGATAGTGCCCTCGAAAAACTCTGAAAATCGCTAATGGTAAAAATAAAGAAATAGTAACCAACGAAAAACGATATGAAAGACGATGGAGATTTTCGAAACATCAGCAATATTGGTTTGTTGTTTTCTTGTTTAAATTGAATTCACGGGTTTTTGCTCGACACATTTTCTTCATATTTCTCTTAGACTAAAATCGCGTTTAAACGTTTCTCAGTTTAATACGGAAAAGCTACGCTTTAACGATCGAATATTAATAATAATATGGTATATACACGTACAGAGTTCGTACAGGTTTTGTTTACTTGTTTTACACACGAGTATGTGATTTTTAGGGCCACGGGGGTGTGATAGTCGAGCCTGTCGATTCAGCAGAGAGCGTGAGGGACGGTCCAGTATATAAAGACAAAAAGGTGGACCGAGTAGAGTCCACCTTAAGATCGTCGGACTTAAAAACCCGGCGAGTACCGGACCGCCACAAAAGCACGAAAACTAAAACGAAACTAGGCTCGCTACGTTTCGTTTATTAGGAAGAAGGGAGAAGGGAGGGAATTGTACAGATGTGGGATTCCTCCCACGTGGAAAAAAAAAGAATTCGACGAGTCTCTTAAAATATGTGTGAGCGAAATACGCAAATTGTTCTCCGTTGTGATTTATATACGTTTCCGTTTTGTTTTCTTCTGTGTTGTTGTTTTTTTTTTTACGTTTTTTTTTCCATTACACACGTGGGAAGAACCTGCATCCCGCGCGTTAATTTAATTTTTTCATTCTTTGTCTCCTTCTTTTTCTAAATCTGGCACTGCCGCGCATCTTAAGTCCTAAGTAATTTATTTCACCGCGTGCTAATCTCGCGAAATCCTGTTGACTTCCACCCGACGATATTTACAACGACGAAACTCTAAAATAAAAACTAAATTCACAATATCGTTTTGCTATTTTGTTTCTTTTTCTTCATCCTCATTTATCCTTTGTGTTTTCTCTTCTCTCGTTCTTGATACGAGTCTTTTACTCACGCACGCACACACATACAGACGCAGAAATAAGCGTAAGCGCGAGAAATTCTCGAGTCGATTCAATTCCTCGCTAATCAGTCTGTCTCGCGGTTTTTTCTTGGAGCCGCGATTTCGCTCCGCAGGACCGTCGATTCGAACACGAGAATCTCCCCATCATACAATCCTTCCTCGTTCTCCAGCGACAACAAAAAAGCCGCAAACGCACGAGCTTTTACAGACACACACAGACACATACAGACATATACAAGGCGTACATACATTGAGTAATTTGTTTTTGTTTTACTTTCAGCAAATATTGCAATCCGGCTGAGAAAATTGACAAATATGCGTCGTGAATAATCGTGCGAGCCGTGAGACTGTTTTTTTTTTTTTTTCAATTACGCGCGATTCGTGAACTTGCAAAGAAAGAGAAAAAAAAAGAGGGAAAAACGCTGTACGCGAAAATTGCAAAGAGTCAAGCGATTTTTTTCGTGTATTTTTTTTTTTTTTGCAGTTTTTATCGAATATACGTATTGCTCTCTCGTATACAATTGTACGTGTGAAATAAAAATAGGATTGCACAAATTTCGATCCGCGTTTTCGACCCCAAAGGCGATTGCAAATCGAAAATCGATTATTCTCTTTACATTACGTGCGTGCATCAGTGATCGTTTTTGCGGTTCGCGGTTTGTACGAAATAAGACACGGAAAAACAAGAAAATCGTGTAAAATGGAGCACAAAAGTCTGAAGAGATTATTTGGATTTCGTACTTTCTTTTTCCACGACTTTTTGGAAGAGTATTATTTTAGTTTGCTTGTCTCCCGAATCGTTCAGATGTCTTTTTGTTGTTTGTTTAATTTAAGAATTTGAGCGCTCTACGGTTCGCACTCGCACGCGCGCTTATGAGTGTGAGACCTTTTTTTATTGGACGCAGGACCAACCGTTTTTTTCGAGCTCTAGTCAGCCGTTTTGTCTCAGCTGCTTGGCGAAAGTTGCTAAGTATTATAAAGCTGGTATTCGATGTACGATGTCGGCACGAAACCCTCGATCGGCTGCGACATTCGACGAACCCTCGTCCAACCGTCGCCCTGGTCCAACTCTATCATGTACAGCTCCTCGCCGTCGTACATTGGTATCGAGCCTTCGCTCGTAGCTGAAAAGATAGTCATGGCGTGTTTGAATCTTGCAAAAACTCAGGAAAAAGGGTCGATCGAAAATGTAACGAAAAATTGATTAAAATTGGTCGAGGTCCGGATTTTCGTGGATTTTTCACGCACCACATTTCACGAACCAAAAGTTTTCGGCTCGCATCCGAGAACTTTCAGGGATTTTTGACGTTCAGAAATCAAAAGATGGAACTTACCATCAAATGGATAAAGCGCTCGACAGGTTCCAAGAGGAGGTTGGGCGTCCAATTCGTCAACGTAATATTCCTCACCGGTGCTACCAGGTAACGAAGTACGTGACGTACCGAGGCCAGATTCCGGGCTGTTCGTGGAACTGTGCATGAGTATGGTAAAGCGAGCGCCATTTCTATTTGCCTACATCGAAATTTCTATTTCGCTGACACTAAAGCGATTTGCTAAGAGTTTAAATACGTTTTTCCTGCTTACAAGTTTCATAATAATTGACACAAATGAATTTCTTACAAATCGTAGATCTCGTGAGCATAAAAATGGAAAAGTGACGATTGAATTCCTGGCGACGTATACAAAAATGCATATCGTTGCGTTAAGTTGTTCAGATTCAAATTTGAGATATGAAAAAAAACGTGCAACTCACTCGTGAGTCGGTTGAGGCGTTCCTGGGGCACTCTTTTTATGAACCGGTTGATTCGCATTTGCATTACTGACGCTAGAATCTGACGCCGATCTCGACAGACTCTCTTCCCCCCCTGAGTGACTCGATCTCCTCGAATTTATCGATCTCGTTGTCGAACCATTGCTCGTTGGTTTTCGTGGTGTTTGGCTTGGACTGAAACGTTAAAAACAAACGATTAATTCGCATCGTTCAAATAAATAACAAGAAATTCTCTAAATCCAACCGAAACAAACTCCGAATCTTAATTGTAAGGTAAAAATATCTGAAGAACTAAAAACGCCGGTCGCATTTCTATTATCTTTAAAATCCCTCGATACCGAATAATTTTCTCGCATCGAATGGAAAGCCTGATTAATTTTTGATAAGGGAAATGCTCGTTGTAATTAAGGAAAACTTTTTACCTGGAAAGACTGACACCGGCTTTCATGGCTTCTTCGAGATATCCTTGAAATTTGAGGAGTTCGGCCCCAAGTTTGTCCAATTTATGACTCGATTGATTAAGTTGGCCTTCTATACTCATAGGATCGCCGAGTGCTGGATTTTGTTCGTAAACGCCCTTCATTTTCATGAGGCCATCTCTCGCGGCTGTTTCCTGTTGTATCTTTGCCTGAATCTCGTCGAGTCTCTGCTGCAACCTTTTTCTTCTTTGATTGGGTGGTAGATCGCTACAATCCTCCTTCGCGCCGTCACCGTATCCAGGTACATTGTTCTATGGTGTACAGATAAATCCATTGAAATACTTGCAAACGTGTGCGTCGACCCCGAACATCCCTCGTACAAATAAAAAATACATTTAAACAAAAATTACAACGTTTTCAGAAGACAATACCGCCACCGTTCCTGTTAAGTGGATCAGCTCAACGATTCGTAAAGCGTGTTACAAAGAGCACCGTGATTTCACAACCTTTTGTCAAATTACTTTGAATTATTTCGAGTTGAACTCGATTTTTTCAACTTATTTTCAACTGGTCCCAACAATCATGTTTGCAAACCATGTCTGGATTTTTTTTCCATTCAGACTCGACATTGAAGTGTTTAGAACCGAGTGCAGTGATTGAAATATACAAATTAACCCTCTTGCCATTGATTTTCCCTTGCGTGCGATTGAGTTGCAATTTGATGAAAAATAGAAACTTGCATTTCAATTTTATTTCTTAAAACCATAACCACCATAAGGAAAAAATTCTTTTAAATCCTTTTAAATGCGAAACGAGTTTATTTGTGCAGTCGACAAAGAATAACGGTTCATTGTTAATTGAAAGAAAAAAGAAGCTGTAAGCCATAAAATTAATGAAGCGATGAAACGAGAATAAAAGCGGAATGAAAAAATGTCGTGTCAGTTTGAAATTTATAAAAATTGGGAAAAAAAAGAAATGGACAACGAAAATGACAATGGAGGTTTCAGCGTTGCCAAAAATCAGACTCTTCCGATTCGAAAACGCCAATCGGATAATTTTCAATAGCGAACGAAGAAATGGGACGAGATTGAATCGCAGAAAACTGATCGTAGGGAAAAAAAACTTTGTAAAAAAGGAACAATGACGGCTGACACCGGAAAAAATCGGCGAGGTAGAGTAAAAAAACGACGAATACGGCGTACATAACAAACAATTGCAATTTATCTGGGTAGTGGATTTTTTTCTCATATGCAACGAACTAAAAAAATAAGACATAGAAAAAGAACAAGTCAAAAAATGCATAAGTAGTAAATGAGAAAAGGACAGACCTTCAAAGCTATGCACACCTCGATCAACTTCTGTTGTTTGCATGAAACAAATCACATAAGCGCGTCATTCAGCATGTATATATATTTTTTATATTCTTTCATATATATATACAAAAAAGTAGGCCAGTGAGCAGAAGCTGGTGGATAGAAAAACACAAACTCGGCAGAAAACTCGTAATTACTTGTTTTCTCTCTCCCTTTCCTTCTTTCTCTGCTTCAGTGATGTATGAAGAGGGAATTGAACGCAGTCGTGATTCAACGCGATTCAACATTAATGAGTCCCCGCAGCAAAATATAAACAAAGTACTAAACTTTAAATATTGTTTCCGCGCTGTTTTTCCTGAATGACATCATTTTTCCTTCTGTTTTGCCTCGAACAATTAGTGCGGCTGCTAATTTACGATAAAATCACGTAACAGTTGACAATTTTCCGACTGTTTTTTCGTTCGCCAAGCAGAGCAAAATGACGTTTATTTTGTTTGACATTAAAAATTGCGAAAAAAACGAGACTACCGAGTTTGTATTTCCATCGCAATCGCGTTCTTCGGACCTTGCGATCGTCGTTGGATCTTTGGAGAAGGTCTTGCCATTAGTTTTTTTTTTTTTTATTATTATTTTGCGTTATATTTTGTGGTTTTGCAGCTGGTTTAGTGGCGAACGTTTTACAAATGTACGATGTGCGCTAATTGCGAGCGATAAGAGCGAGAGCATTCGGAGCAAGCGGTCAACCGGGATACTTACTAATAAATTAAGGGGGAAAGGGCATAGTTTCCAAAATCGGAGTCCGGTTGTTTGTTGATTAAACAAGAGATCGAACCATCCACCAAATTAATAGAAAGTACAAAATCATAAGTTAGATTTATTGGTTGATAATTTAAAAAAACGAATTTCATGACGATTTCGTGACTGTGCTTGCTCGGGTGAGTGATCAACTCAATTTTTTCCATTGACAAAAATGAGTGTTTCAGTGCTGAATGACTGAGGAAATTTGTACTTGAGTAAAATTTCATTTGAAATGTAAAAAATCATGAAAAAAATGAATTGTTGAGTTTTTTTCATCTCGATCGTGACGGGCAGATGCGAAACTACGAAATCTTATTTTGTTTTACGAAATAAATGGTATATTAATTGAGGAATGAGAACGGAGGGTTCTTGGTCATGCCGAGGCTTGGTGCATCGCAAGTATTGTGCATAAAATGTTAAAGATTTGACAGAAATAAATAACGAAAATATGTGAAAATAAATTGTAAATAAAGAGAAATGAATATTTTGACGAAATTTGAAATAAAATGCTGCTAGCTTGGCCATATAAACATCGAGGGCACTAATGATATCTGATTTCGATGATACGATAAATATAGTTCAAGCTAATTTGTCAATCGATACGATACCTTGTTGCTACTGAAAATGCCAAATATGCCGACACGTTTTTTCATTTTTCCACCGGAAACGGTGCCCTTGACCGTTAAATGATTGTGAATCGGTTGCATAACCGGTTGCGACAATTGACTATTGCTGTCGTAAGATTTCGCCACGGACAAATCCTCGAAGGGAACATCACCCGGTGGCGTAAAACCACTTTTATAACGCTCGATAACCATCGCCGTGTCTTCCTTCTCGTTTATTTCGTTGGCTGCTTTTTCTATTCCATCCAAACATTGGGCTATTATTGGTGCAACGGCCCGTTCTATTTCTACAGATTTCATCATATAATTTCGCATGTTTTTTATCCTTTTTTCGTCCAATTCCTGCAAAAAATTTTTCAGATAATTATTGTTTATCTATTCGGAATATTAACCGTCGTCTTTGTCGTTTGCATCTCAAAATTTCAATAAAAAATTTCATTACTTTACATCGAAATGCGCAAAAGTTTGATTTTTTATACAGAATTTCCATTGAATGGTGGAAAAACAAACTGGTAAATATGTAAATGGAATTTTGAGACTCCATCGACAAATCAATGGTAAAATGTTGACTGAGAACTGTGACGAGAAACGTTCCATTGTTTTTCTTATCGAGGGCAAAAAAGATTGAAAGATTAAAAACAATGTACCTGTAGATGCTGAAAAACTTCCGGCATCGCTGTGTGATAATGCAACGTCTGCATTTCGTTCGTCTTTTGCAACTGATTCGCGTACTCGGTCTTGGCCTCCTCGCTCTGTTGAGTTTTCAGAGTCATGTTCATTCGTTGTTTCTCAACCTGTGTACGATGGGACGGGAGAAAAATTAGAAATGTACCATAAAAGTTGCTCCACAGTTGCAAAATCTTTTAATTTCAATAAATCGTCGTTTTTCTTGATCATGATTAAAAATCAGAAAATTAATTATACAATAAATTTTCAATTACTGCCATTGGACGGAGAGACGTGAAAAATTATTGCAATGTTTTCGTCAGAAAAAATTTACACAACTCTTTGTCGATTTATTTTTGTCTTTATTCAAATATTTGATAAATCCTTGAAGAAATGAATGTAGGTCAAGAATTTTCATTGCTATTTGCGATTCAAATGCCTCGAACTCGTTTGTCACAGACTCCAAGAATAATTCGATTTCTCGTCTCTTCTCCAATTTCAATAAGCCTGAGGTAACGTTTTGTACATTGTGTCAAACTCTCCACTAAATCACGACGGCCTATTTCTCGATATTATACGTGTGAGGGAAACGGCTATTTATTTACGAAACAGAAAAATATCGACTGGAAGAACTTTTTATAGAATTTCTCAACATTAGATTTGATTGAATTGCAAACGAAATAAAAATGCTCTTTGCGAACAGAACGATTGAACGTTAAAAATAAGGAAATTCTTTCGATCGATCATCGAGTTTTTCGTCGGAATTTCCGTGGCTTCGAAAAATTAGACAGGAAGAAGAGAAAAATATAAAAAAAAATACCTCGGCTCTCGATAAATTCAAATCGGCATCGGCTCTCTGATAATTTTCGAGCGCTTTTTCCGCTTCTCGAAACGCCTTGTCATAAGCTTTTCTCGCTCTCTCAAGATTGCCAATTTGTGATGCAAGGTTGGTCATTAATCGGGCGCCTTCCTGGAGATGTTTTTTCCGATCCTCTTTAAAATCCTTGACGAGGAGATTGAGCTCGCGTAAAACATTGGCCTGTAGGTTTTCGGCGATAACTTCACGCTGACCGGCTTGATCGTTGACCTCGTTGAGCTCGAGTTTGAAAGCTCGACATGGACTGTACCTTTGTACAAAAAGTGAATCGTTCGTTAGAGAAAAAATAAATAGATTTGTGACAAACGAAAAAAAAACAGAGAAACTTATTTTTGACCATTTTTGCACGTTCGCGATTGTGAAAAGAAGAGAAGAAAAAAAAAGAAAAGGATTTTTCACACGATTTGCTTTGGGTCGTGAGAGTGCGGGAGAAATTAATCCGCTCGAGAGGGTTTTGCCGAGGGCAATCGGGGCAAAATTCTTCCCACATGTGGAACGAGCATGGTAAATATATCTCGACATAGTTTTCTGACCCTCTTGTAGGCAAACGTTCATGAGATATAATCGATTTTACAAAAGTTCTACTGTTTAATAAATCGCTCAAGGGTTGGTTTTTTAATGACATCGTATTTGTAATTTTTTTCTCTCTTCTTGCTCTTTATCTTTCTCGTTTTCCTCTCGATCTTTCTGAGACTGTTCGTCAATTTCTAGAGTGCCTCCCACGCGTCCCGACAAGTAGAGAGCTTCTGTTTTGTGTCGAAGGAAAGTGAGAAAAAGAGAGAGAGAAAATTACGAGACGCAGTAAGTCAAGTCTTGCTGGCGAATAAGGCACTCGGGCCACTTCCTCGTCGTTTTTTTCTTGGGTTCTCGACCCGTAATTTTAGAATGAGAAAAAAACTTAAAGATTGCATTGTTCGAATGCAACGAACTGTATGAATTTTTCCGAAAATCGTTTGTGGCTTTTCGCCAACTGTGACGGTTCGAAAAAAAAGGAAACCGGGTGTAAAAAAAAATGGAATTTTCGTTATGTTTCGACGATGAGAACGTCGATGTCATAAAAAAAGAAAATTGTGCTTCTCAGTTATCCAACGGGGCACCGTGTAGAAAAATTTGACTCCCACGAGAGTCACTTTCACCGAGCACAAACGATACGTGCATTCGTTGACGAGTCCTGATTCAAGAATTACTTTTTACAGCACGATCGTATAAGAACGGAATAAAGAAATCCAATTTTTTTTTTTCAATTCCAATTGATTTACTCCAGGTCGCGGCGGGCACGCAGAAATCGAACGCGACGTGAAGTATTTTTCAATGCAGAAAAAAAGGAGAGTAACGCTGGCCAGAGAAAATTTGCGAATTTATCGAAAGAAAAAAAAGTCGAAGTCAGTTTCACACTCGTTGAATTTCATTTTCTTTTCATTTCACTCGCTCTTGCTCCAAGTCTCATGAATTATTCGCCTTTATTCTGAGACGACGACAATTCAACTTTGATTTAAAAAGTCTGCACCGTAAATAAATCGATTTAATGAATTCATGTACTTACTGATAGTCCTCTTCCTCCTTTTTCTTCGGTTGATAATTTTTCACTAGCCTCCTGGAACGTGAAAAAAAAACGAGAATTGTTATACGAATTTAAAAGTTGGCAAAAATAAATACGAGAGGATCAAGACGTTTGATCAGCCCTTGTGTATTTATGAAGTTTCTAGACACGCTGTAATACTATGCAAAATTCTCGTAATTTGTGTGGGCGTGAAAATTAGAATAAAATGACATTCCGATCGAAGTGAAATTCAAGGAAAACTCTTTCTTTCATTTTAACATCAATACGTGGGTGTCATGTTTGGGTTTACTAATTCGGTACGTCGGGCCACATTCGGAGAGACTGGATTTTTTTCTCCAAACATCAATGCCAAGACGATTGGCGATAAAATCTTTGCGGAGGAGTAAATGGTCAATGGGATCGTGAGCATTAACATGAAAATGTTGACAAAATGTGTGGCCAAATCATTATCCAAAAAAAAATGATTAATTTATTGAATAGTTGGTTGAAAAATGCTCCATTTCATTCCCGATCGATTTCTGATCGTGTTGCGTTTTTTTATTCTTTGCAATCAAACCTTAAGATCATTTTTTCGTCTTCCCCGAGTCGAAAATTATGTGAACCTTATAGAAAGTACGAGTTTTTATGTTCGTGAGAATTGTTCATGTTTAAACGAGCGTATGGTGAATTGTATTGTAGTTTACTGAGTCACCGATAGAGGGATCAAATAACGCACTAGAGAGAGAAGGAAAAAGAGGAAAAGAGAGAGAAAGTGCGCAAGTGTATAATTGGTAACAGTGCGCGGCGTTCCGTCGTCGTATTCGTCGTCGAAGGTGAAAAGAAACGTGCGCAAGAGACAGGACGATAGAAAAGGAGCCAGAGACACAATTTACTCACGTTGTAGAACGTGTACGGAATTGTGCAATTTACGATAAGCTTATAAATGTAGCAAAGATATGAGGGGACGAGAGGTTTGATTTCTTCGATCTGGTCAAACCGTTTACTGGCGTTTCAATAACGAATCGGCGACTGGTGGAAAAAACGGATTAAAGATTCCGAATCGATTGATCAATTCGGAATTCAAAAAGAAAAAATGTAACAGGTCGAGAAAGTTGAGCATTTTGTTTATTCACATTATTTACGATCGACTTCCGCCCTCAAAGCTTCCGAGAAATAATGATTGAATTAAATCCAGAACAAAGTGAAATACTGCGTGAAAAAAATATAATAATAAGTGCAAGATCAATCGAGACGAAGAGAAACTTGTGATCGTATTCGATACTCTCAAGACACCCGTTACAAAGAAAAGTACCGGGAGTTACAGTAGACGTCATTCACAAGAGACAAACAAGGGGGGCCTTTAATGCAGTATTACCGGCGAGTTTGTGTCCCTGAACTCTCTCGGTACATAATTATATACATCAACATAAATATATAAATGTATAAGTCCAGAATATACACGGTGTTTCGTTGCGACCAAACAGTCTTGGAATCACAAAGTGACAGAAGAAAAAAATGTATATTTCATGACAATTTTGTAAACTTTTACGACGTCAGAAACAAATTGACGTAAGAATGATCGGATGTTCGAACTTTGAACAGATTTTACTCAACTCGTGGAAATCACGAACAGCCCGATCAAGGACAAATGTAGAGCAGGGACGACTGAGATTATGACCATTTTTGTAGCTCGATTCATAAGCATTACAATGCCACGTGAATCATCCAAAAGAGTGCAGACGAGAGACTTCAGGAAAATACGTTTCGAAACAAATGGTATGAATTCGTAAAAATGGTTAAATTTTTGAAACCTCGCTTATTACGAGAAATTAATCATCATTTTTCGTTATTATCATTGTAAAGAAAAATTATCATATATTTTTTAAGACGATCTACAGTTGCATGGCATTTTCTCAGATAATCTCGATATTTCGAGAAAAGCTGAAGCTACGCCTCGTGTAATTTTTTATACGAAAATTCAGATGACCCTGAAGTTTGCATCGTTGGAATGCAACGAAATTCTGTTATTTCCTGAGCAGAGCCAATAATTATTATTCAATATTTGGTCCGGCCAATGAAACGATTCTCTCTTGCGAACAAAAAACTCAATCGACTCTAAAAATTGCCACGATTTCCAAAATTCAATGAATAATGAATAGGAAAAATGTTTTTCGTTGAATCTCAACGTTGCAAACTTCAGCGTCATGAAATTCAGAGGCGGAAAAAAAAGAAAACTCTCTACGAAAATCGGGACACCCAGTATATGTAAAAAGTGGTCGCTCGTTGCACTCGTGTACCATTCCGGTCTCACGTACGCGGCATAAAATGTACTCTATATATCAAATAGGCTCGCACACAGTAGTACACACATTTATTTTTATAACCCCGCTCCCAGAACGTTCCCTTCTAACTTCATTCCCCGGATAGCGATGAGAATATTACTTAAATTCTCATTAACCCAACAATGAGTATTTGTTATGGCAAATAATGCAAAAATGAATTTTTTGAAAAAGTAACATCAATCTGTGGTCCACAACAGATGGAAAAGTTATTTTATCCCAATTTTCAATTGAATTCTAATCTCGATCTTGAATAGAGAACGAGAACGAACTGCTCTGGAGCTGAAACTAATGATACTGAAGTTTGTAACGTTGAAATGCATCGAAAAATATTTAATTTTATTGAAGATTCGATCAATTTTCAATGTCATCCAAATTTTTCGAGCCGATATGCTTTTCGAATGGCAAAAATTCATCATTTTATCATCGTAATTACATTCTGCATTTGAATAATTATTTTTGTCAAAGATAAATATGCATTTCGTTGCATTCCAACGATGCAAACTTCAGAGTCATCTGAAACAATTTTTTTCTCCATCCTCACAATGTACTGAACGTCGTAAGGAATATTCACATTTTCCAATGCCATTTTTTCGCCGAATTGATTTCCCATAAATTGCCATTGGTCGCTTACAAAATGTACGAGCCTTCGTATCAACTTTTTGTTTAAATTTGAATTATTTTGTGAAAGAATATTTGAAATAATTCGATTAATATTAAAAATGTATAATTTGGTTAATTTTACCTAAGATTGCCGGCGTATTCCACTTCGATTTTACACCTGTCCCGTATAAAGTGGCCATACCTTTCGAGAAATTCTATTCCCTTTTGCGTGTGTAACGACAGATTGTCGAACTGATCCTGAAATCAAAAAATCCAATTTGGAAAGTTGAAAAAAGCGATTCGGCGATGTAGAAAAATATTTTAAGATTGTAATTCGAAATATTTATAAAAGCAATAATCTTCGCATATAAAAATAGAATGAAATATTTTGAATCAAAATTTAAAAGCGTAGAAATGGTGGACAAATTGTTGAGATAATCGTGGACGTTGAATTTATCAAAAATCCGGAATTGGGAACGAACGATGAGCAGAAACGTCGCGAGAAGAATTTTTTGAAGAATCTCCCCGATCTCTCTTCTCTCCTTAGTCCCTCTTATTATTATTCTTTCTCCTCGTCTCGGGATCGCACTACGATCGGTAAAACCGGATCGTGCCAAATATGGCTTGTCCAGCCTCGTATATCGTTTATACATGTGTATACGAGAGAAAGATATTATACATGGAGAGTTATTCGTATAGTAATCGCGCGTGGATCGTCGAGAAAGTCACGCGTTTTATTCTGCATCGCATAGCTGCGTAACAAATCGGCAAAAAACGAAAATGTGAAGTAAAAATTCCACAAAGAGACAAAACGTGGAAATAGTTACGGGAAATAATATCGAAGTTTGCATCATTGGAAAGAAACGGAAATTCCTCTTGTTAAGGGCGCCCGAAGTTCAAGAAAAATATTCAACCATGTTAGGAGGAAATTCTTGCGAACGAGGAAACCGATTTTTCGATAAAAATCCAAAGGCAATCAAAATTTCGTGGTAGTGACGAGATTTTTTTTCAGAACGATCACGGTTTATGATTTTTTCGATATTTTATCATTTTTGGGTTATTTTTGTTTGGAAATCGAGGAATATTCATTGAAAACAAACAAAAGTTTGATGAGGTTGATAAAAATCGTCATCATTGAAAAAAAGCAGAAAAATTCGTTAATTATATTGTGGAGTAGGGCCAAGGGCGTTCGTCTGGAATCAAGGGCCTCGAAAGTGTGTGACTTGGGTCAACGACACCGGAATGTGTGTGACACACATTTGCCGAGTGTGCCCTCACGACACAATAGGAAATTTCGCAAGACGCTCGCTTCAACTCTGTAACACTTCTTGAAGGCTTATGCACTGGAGATTTACTACGTAACAGTCAAAGTATAAGTGAGCTCGTGTAAAAAAAAAAAGCTCCTGCGGTTAGAGGAAAAAATAGTCGATTTAGCATGTCAGTGTGAAAAGTGAAACTGGTCGACGATGTCCAGCATAGAAACGCTCTAAAAAATTCTGGAGCAAAGACCGCAAGAGAAATTTTCTTTTGCAATAATCGTTACTTGCCACTAATCACTAATTAATTGCTCATTAGTCTTGACATTGAGTACGACGAATATAAATAATTGAGAATCTACCGAAACCTCTAATTAAAAATGTTCGACTCATAAAATCTCCCACAAATTCATGGGAAACAGTAAAAAAAAAAAAAAGCGTAGCTCGTTAATACCGAAAATTAAACTTTTCGATCGATTTCGATTCTCTCAACGATAGTCCCTGATCTCTCGTGAGTTTTTTTTTTTTGGTTACCGATCTCTTGGCACTGCTGTAACGGTATAACGAATGAGGCTACGAGTTTGCTTGCAGTTTCGAGCAAAAGCACTGGAATAAAATGCCAGAGTGTTGAAACAAGTTCGAATATGTGTGTCCTTCGTATATAACTATACACGTTTATGATCAGCCTTGCTTTATCTCTCCACGAATCAATTCCCTCGGCACTGTATCACTCCTAAAAAAAAATTCTTTCAAACGATCTTTCCATATAAAATAAATTTCTACAAAAGCGAAAACCAAACGATTTCTATTCGAATTTGCCGCTGTTTTTGAAATGACGAAACAAAAAATTGATTCTCGAAATTGTAGAAATTCATTTTTCGCACTTGAAGAGTGAGCGTATCGGAGAACCAGAATTTCACGAGCGACCAGGGAAAATATACGAGTGAAGCATTCATTGAAAAACACTGGAACGTGTTCTTTTCCTTTTTGAGATGAGCGAGGTCTCGGCCTTGGACGTTGATACGAAAAGGGGCAAGATCGTAAGTGACGCATTCAACGTTCACGTTACAGACGAATACGAGTACGTCTAAAAATCCTGCGAATCGTTTGCTCCAATTTTAAAAAGATCATGAACTTTATTTTTCAATCTGGAATGTCGACAAAATCGTCCTTTTTTTCTTAACTGATAAAAATCCAAAGCAATGATTGCGAAGGAAGCGATTAATAATCGAAAAGTGAATGAATGAAAAAAAAAAGTTCATTTTTAAGGACGTTCGATACGCGAGGGAGCCGAGAATTGAGAATCCCTTGGAAACGTTGTACAGAGGATTTAAATTGTGTATTTTTGTCCCTGTCGAAACTCTTCGATTCGACATCTACAACGTCAAATCGAATACTCGTAGCATTTGTGTTGGAGATTGGTATAGAAAAGTGTGAATCGCAATGGGGGACGGGAAGGTCGTAATATATTCCGCAAGAACGAAGAAAAAAGGGCAGAGACAATTCAACCAATCGCCATTTTTCTGTTTCCTGTCGACCTTATAGCACACTGCGTTCGCCCCCAAAGTCAATAAGAGGAAAATCCTCGTCATAGCCGCGTATGCAGGAAGAGAGAGACAGCGAGACAGAGAAAGAGAGAAAGTCGGAGACAACCCCGCGGTCACTGAGGTGAGTCACCGGAATCTCTCTTTCCCTCTCTCTCTCTCTCTCTGTAGATAAATATACAATTCTCTGTCGAGTTATATATAAATAGAGCAATCGCGTCGAAACCGATATTTTAGAGTTATTTTAAAGTCCGAATCTCTGGAATGCAACAAAATTTCATTTTTTTGTATCGGAGTCTGCAATTTACGTGCATAACGAAATGGTTGCGCGAGTGAATTAAAAAAAAACGTCGCATTCGATGTTTCTCGAGGAATTCATTGATTTAGTGATGAATTAAAAATTGTAATTATTATAATCAAAAAAATTCATTGTTGAGTGAAATGTTGGGTTAAAAATTTGATAGAAAACTGATTGATTTGAGGTAAAGTGTCGTTCGAGCTTGGATGAAAGAGTAAATGGTTGGAGTTTATCGTGTACGTAGGAAAGTAACAAGTGCGATGTATTGTCGAGCAAGTTTCGTGCTATATATGTAACAAAAGCACTTGCCCCTCTGGTCGAAGCGGGTTTTTGCCCCTGGGAGGGTACAGGAGGAAAGAGAGGTCGCGAAACGAATGCCACACAATGGAAACTCTTGGTGTGTCCACACAGAGACACTCTCCAATATCTTCTTTTCTCTTCCCCGTATCTCGATCTTTTATGAATAGAAACGAGAATTCTATAGACCAATGGAACTTGGCCTACCAGATCAAATTCACTGTGACAAAGAAAAGAGAACAAGAACGAGGGAGAAACAGGATGAGTGGAAATCGAGACTAGATACTGTGGAATGCAGGTTGGAGGAGTTTCGAGTGCATTTGTCCTTGATGCACCTGTTGTGTTAAATTTATTCCAGCAAGATGGTAAGAAAGATCGAGAGTGGAATGCTCAGAAGATAAATCTTTGACAATTGTTATCACTTTTCTTGCCTATTTTTTATTATTTCCATCGATTTGTCAGTAAATAAATCTGGGGAAGTCGAACGGAGCCGAATTCTTTATCAAAAAGACAGTCATTGCGTACTAATTTTCATTGCAAACATTAACTTTCTGCATCCAATTAATTTCTATCGAATCAGCTATCAATTTTTCGCTCCAAAAGTCAACAAGTTGAACTTTTCATAATTTTTTTTATTTCCCAGCTGAAAAGATATCCAGAGGAAAATTATTAATTCAATAAATCACGATAATTCTATGGCAATTTGATTTAAAATGATTATGAAACAATTTCTGATCACTTTATCGGAGAAACTGGATAAAGGTTGAGAAAAATTGTTTCCTGATTGGCTCGATGTATTTGAGCTGTGGTTCGACACGGAGGTATGGGAATTCCGAAGAGTTTAAGTTTCGATATCGATTGGCGAGATGCACAATCGAGGATAAGGAGTGCAGCAGACGGAAAAAGATGAGAGTACCAAAGAGGGTGCGGATGGGGCAGGGGGCGAGGTGGAGAAAATTTGGTCGATGAAAAGAAAACGTGGGGATGGGGAGGGGATATGAGGCAGAGGCGTGGGAGGCGGATTCGAGCAAGTGTGCATTATGAGTCACGTAATCGAGTTGAGGGGGCGAGTTTCACCCTCGTCCCTCTTTCTCTCTCTCTTTCTATCGATTTTCCACATTTCTCTGTGTACATGTATACACAAACATAGCAAAGGGCGTCATCCTATAGAACGTATGTTCGAAATAGTATTTCCGACGACTGCTGGTGACTACGCATTTCGTGACTGAACAGTCTGTCTGTTAAACTTTGTTTTCGTCTTTTTCCCTCTCTCTTTCAATGTCTTTGATAAACTTCAACGAACAACAACGTCAATCTGGTCTGACCGCACGAAAAACCCCAAAAAAGTTGAAAAAAAAAAGAAATTCTCGACTCGAGACAAAATTTCTCAATTTTGCGTAATTATTTCGTGGACAAAAAATTCGAATTTTCAACAATTTTCCATTGCAGCTATTTCCGGTCGAAAAAGTGAGCAATTTGGACCACAAAGTACTGAAACTGTTACGAGCAAGAAAAACGTGCATATAGTTATATGAACGGTTGTCGTTTCGAGGGCTGGTCAATGACACTCTTAAAGTGCTCGTAATGCTTAGTAAGCCCTCGTGAACTTTTTCAGAGTGACTAATCTCGCACACGAAGACTGACGTATGTGTGTGTGAGTAGAAAATCATACACATCGTAATTCAAGCCTGGAGTTCATTTTTATTTGATTTTTCTGGTACTTGGAGACTATAATAACGTTTAAACAGATCAATGTCTGTACACCTCGATTTGTATATATTCATATTGCACATGAATGACACACTCGTCGATAGAGAGTCCAAGAGATTATAGCAGAGACTTTCTGGCAGTGATTCCATCGAGTGATTGCAATTTTATCGATACCGATATTTTCCGTAGAATTGCAATTGTTAAAAAATCGATAATGCTGAATTTTTGTATAAAAATTCCCAACGCGAATCGAGCGCGTACGTCAAGCGAGTGATATTGCAAAGAGCAGATAAAAAAAACGTTTCACAGGTTGATCGAGTAGGGATCAAATGAAAACCGTGTTTTTGGGATTTACGCGAATGTTTGTTCATGCTTTATATTTGTTTGTCGTGCCTCTTATGTATGAATCGCGAACGTGCCCGTATGAATTCTTTGTTTTTCGAGCGAAAAGATTAAGTTATTTTGATTTATGATTCGTCGAGTCTGGAGAGCGTTTTACAAATCCGTATGCAAACATTAACGAGTCGGGGATTAACAGTATTGAGCAAACATCGTTCGGGAAGAGTCGGTCGAGTCGAACGATGTACATTTAATAATAAAAATATAAAAAAACAATGTAAAAGCTGGTGTGAAAAATTTTGCGATTTCGATAAAGATTTTTATGGATTATCGTCTCGAAGTCTGACGTGTTGTATTTTCATTTTTGCAAAAACAAGAAAAAACGAACGTTGCTGACGTCTGTTTGGCAGTTTCAATTGAAGACGAAGTTGAGGCACGATCAATCAATGATTACAGCGTAGTGCAAGCAATAAAAAAAATACTCAAGGAGAAACACATTTGGGGACTAAAAATAGAGTCGCGAAGAGGGGGGAGAATAAAAAATTGAAAATTTAATGTACGAAAGAGTGTGAGCCAAAAATTTCTGTGGCCCTGCCCTTGGATTCTGCCACGCCTTGTACGCGCCATATGAGAAGAGAGATCACATCTGCATTCCTCGTAAATGCGGAGGAGTACGTTGTAGCTTGAAATATACGACATTACGTTTTTCACTACGAGTATATAAATATGTGTATAAAAGTGTACGAGGTGTTTCGATTTAAAAAAACAGAAAAAAACATTCGCCAGCACGTGACTAGAATAAAATTATCCATTTTTTTATGTTGATGCAATAATTTTCTCGGGACACGAAAAGAAAAAAATCTTCTTCCTGAGAAATACCGTCACAGAAAAAAATCGAAGGATAACCTTGAATTGAAAAATCTTTGTCGTTCACGTTTTGGCAAATTTTGATTTTTGAATGATTTAATCATTCGAAAGAAGATTTTGCCCGTTGAATTTTTTGTCCACCATTCAGAATTTGTCCAACGAACATGAGGATTGAAGGAAAATTGACAAATTGGGATGATTGAGCGGACAATTATTTTATTCTATTTTGGAAATAAAAGCGTTTGAGCCCATTCATACATGCAATATGAATCTCGATTGGAGGGTTTGGTTCCCGACTGGCTGGCGCCGCGTACACAAGCGAGGCACATGCTCTCTTGGCTCGGAAATGTTTGTTCTTAAAAAAGCTCGAAAGAGTCCTTCTTTCGAGAGTGCGGAGGGCTGCGGAATCGCGCGAATCTCAGAATGTTACAAGCTGTAAGAGGGTAGCGAGAGTATCGCGGGGTCAGAGCTGTTCTACGACGTTTCTTTATCTGTATTTGGAGACGAGGACATGTTGTCTGAGGTCCGGGACAATTTGTTCTCATTTTGTAAGAGAAAAAAGAAACGTCGAGAGGTGTTTCTTTCATAGCTAATTGCTTACGTACATTTGTACACGGCGAGAGTACGTCAAGTACGTTTTCCATGTATCTGTATGCACATTTATATATCCACAAATGTGTGGGTCGTCTAGTGAGTCTCGTGACTCGAAAAAGCAGTACGAAAAGGAACGAACGAGAAAGCTAACGAAGATGGCGACAATCCACGAGATTTCAGTGTTCCTATTTTTTAATTGGTTCATCGAATCAAATTTCAAATTAGCTGAGACGAACAACATCCGAAAAAACATCAACAAAAAAATCATCGAAAGGCTGAGAAATAAAAAAAATGAAATTAAGCGCAACGAGAAACATTTTTTCGATCCGTTACGAAATGTTCTCGTTGCTCAAGACTGTGCGAGTAAATTTGACACTTGAAACAAACAAAAATGAATGAAAACTTCGAGTAAACGATAGGAACGAGTTTAGAAAACGAGGAGCAAGAAGCAGCGAAATTAAGTTCACCGGTAAATGAAAGGGGAATTAATCAAAAGCTAAAAAAAAAAAACAAAACGAAACACATGTAATTATAGTGCCGAGGAAACGTGTATTTAATGATGAAACGAGACCGAGAAAGAGTCAAAAAAAAAAAAAAAACAAATGGACTAGACGAACGAGGATGCAGAAAGACGTGGCAGGAAAGAAATTAACATGGATTGAAGAGAAAAAAGCAAGCAAGTTTTGTAAAACAGCGTAAGACGGACGAGAAATACATGAAAATAAAAACAACAAAGCTAGAGACTAGAGTGTGAAGCGTGGATGAGAAGAAGAGACGAGATTGTTCAACTCTTTCCCTTGCTTCAGACGACAATAATGAGGACAGTGACACCGTTATAAGAATCTCGTGTGCGAAGGAGCGAGTGCGACAATTATATGGCCTCAGGTTCCCAACCCCCTTTCCTCCAGGCCTGTAGAGATTCTTTTCTGTTACTCTTGCCCGGGTCTGTAGTATTTCGCTTCGTTTGCCAGAGACGCTATACATTGAGAGGATTCCCCTCGTTGAATCTCGCTCGCTGACACGTCACTGTGCTATGGCCGTAGAAAAATCACAAACGCGTGTAGTGATGAGAACGACAAAAAATAAACGAGCAATGGACATTAATAGACACGTAGGAAACACGCGGCACACACGATATTGGCTTGCGTTGAGAAACTTTTTTCCATTTATGTGGAAATCATTCGTGATAATCATGTGAAAGAATTTTCACGACGAACAATTTATTTTTTCGTTTCTGCTGTGTCATTTGTCAATTACTTTCGTACACTGATTTTCGAGCGTTCTCTTCAGTAGAGTTTAGTGAATTTTGAGATGAAAACGTCGTAGTTTTCACGATTAAGTTCTTAGGGGAGAAAATAATAGCGGCCCCTGTTTTCGGTGCTCGATCGAACGCGTAGTGATTCATCGGAGATCCTAAATTCGTTAAAGAACCGCCTACGTGAATCACGGTTCTTTGTATGTTTTTCATGTGGCCCCAGGAATTGGTATTTTTATCAATATATGTTTATGTAAGCGTTAAAGTACAATTTCAACAGGGCGTAGGGCATACGATCGGGCATGAGTGGATCAGGCCACAATTTTCAAAGGGTGAACAAGTTTTCGAGTTCAAGAATGTAACGTGTCCAAATTTCTGAATATTGCGTTGGATCTTTACAAATTCTTCAAATCACTGAAGTTTGCATCGCTGAAAAACGCAACGAAAATCAATTACTTTATTTTTTTTCTTCGTTTTATTGAATAATTCCAATTTTCTGTAATAAATTTTCGCAAAGTGTCTTTTCCCAAAAAGCAGGAAGAGAAGGGAGCAAAACTCGGCTCGGCACATAAAATTTTTGAATTTTCTGCGCCAACGACAGGTTCACAAGAAATACGTTTCCATGAGACCGAAAGCGATGTGAGGAGAGCACGACCCGATACGAAAGCAGCGAAATAACTTATCAGGAAAAAAAAGAAAAAGAATATCGAGCAAAAGTGTGACTAAGAGCACGAAAGGACGAAAAACTTGGAGAGAAAAAAAACAGCAAACTGCGTAGCGGAACTCTCGGCGACGGACGCGAACAATGACCGAGTGCGAGCAGAGGGAATTCCGATTCAGAAAGGAGCAGTCATCGTTTCAAAATTATTATAGTTTTGAGAACGTTTCATTAGACTTGCTGAAAAAATCAAGAGCAAAAAAGTCCAAAGGCTCAAGGAAAGTTTCTGTATTCCAAAAGGATCTGTTTGAAAAGTCAATGGAAAAATAAAATAAAATCAAACACCATAAAATCCACGAGCCATTTTGCAGCAGAAACGATTCGAAAAGTTCCTTGAAAAACGCGATCGCCGAATCCAATTCATGGATTCAATGAACATTTGAAAATCATTCGATTCAATTGTCAAATCAATGACGCAGTTTATTGACATCGAGCTCAGTGCACTACAAGAAAGATAAGAGAAAAAAATGGCCAATTATCATTTTTTATTTGACCTGAAGTGACTCGTACCCGAGATATGAAATATTTTCCATCCATTTATTTATTTCACTGTTAAATTTTTTCTATGAGGAAAGAAGGGGGGGGGGGAGAGATATCATTAGAGGATGCAGCCAGAGAGATATGAGACCGCAGGACAAAGATAGGAGACTGTAGGCATGTGTGGCTTTCTCTCTCATTATCGTTGTTATTATTATTTCATTCAAATTTTTCTCTTCTCCTCGATTAGCAACGAGTCGTCGTCAACGCGACTGGACGTTCTCATTTTCGTTGCATCTCTGCTGTTGAAACTTGGTCACGTATTTGTATGAGAAATTTGAGCCAATTGTTCAATAAAAACAATCTCTTTGATCGAGTGAACTATTTTTTGTGTAGCATAACGAATTGAAATTTTTTTTTCATCCTCTGATTTTAAGTTGCAGGTTTTGAATATTGGGTCGTTAAGAAAACGGTTTTTAGAGCACTCTTCTGGAATAGATTCAAAGAGTGTGTCTATAACGAAATGAGCTCGTCCGCTCGAACGAGTCCGCAACGATCCTTTACGTAAGACCACTACGAATATATAACCAGCATCTATATAACAGAATTACAACGCGAGAAAAAACGCAACGTACACGTATATCGAGGATATATGAATTTTATTCTTTTTCGTGTTGTTAAATTCAGCCAAGGTATAAAATTAGAGTTACGTGAGGGCGTGAAACTTTGCCACTTTCTTGTATGAAATTTAACGTTCAACAACAACGGCAAAGACGTGAATATTGTTACAGAATAAAAACGCGATCAGCAGTGAAAATCCTGTTGTCCTTTTTTTTATTGCAACTGCAACGCGTCTGAGATTTTTGGTGGCTGATAAAATTCGAGTTTCAGCATTTTTTATAACGTTGAAGTTTGCATCGTTGGAATGCAACGAAATTATTTTTTTTCTTCGGCGAAAATCATTATTTAAATGCGGAATGTAATTACGAGGTTAAAACGATCAAAATTTGGATAATTTTGGAAATTAAACAAATCATCGATGAAACGAAATATTTTTCGTTGGATTCCAACGTTCCGAACTTGAGCTTCATGCATTTTTTTTTTTATTTTGAAAAATGTGCATTTCGAGATATTTATAAAATGATAATGAACCCGACAAAATGTGGTCGTTAGATTTTTTTCTCTTGTTGATAGAAATTTCCATTTTTTTGGAATCGGAAATCCAGTGTCTCTCGCGATGCAGATCGAGAGTTGAATATTGCGTTTTTCTGTTATTTAATGGGATAAGAGGAAGGAAAGAGATTCGAATAGTATATGGCCGAACGACTACGAGGGCGCCTGCAATCTTATCGAAAGAAAACGAGCGATGCAATCACAATCCGTGACGACGGAAAGGAATTGCTGTACCATAGGCCACTTGGCTCAAGTTATACTCCACTGCCAAATCTCCCCCTCGGTATTTCTATATATACGAGAAAAAAAAACAAATATCAAGCAAATAAAAAAAAAAAGCAAACGAAACGAGAACGACCATTTTTTTCGGAATTCGAAAAAAAACCAGGTTAACTCGACTGTTTACGCGTTACGTGACCTGCCAACGGGTTTTCTCAGATTCTTTAAATATATCTGTGTATACAAATATTTATAGACGTGCGAACTGTCAAATCTATTTGTTTTACAATAAGGAGAGGGGAAGCTGATGAGACGAAACTGAAAATCTAATGATCCATTTTTGTTGTACAAAAAAATCATTTCTGCATATGATGCTGAAGTTTGCAACGTTGGAATGCATCGAAAAATATTGAATTTTAATGAAGATTCGTTCAATTTTCAATGTCATCCAAATTTTTCGCGTCAATATGCTTTTGGAATGGCAAAAATGGATCATTTTATCATCATAATTACATTCTGCAAAATAAAAATGAATTTCGTTGCTTTCCAACGATGCAAACTTCAGAGTCATTTTCTGCATCATTTTTTGAATCTCTCGAATCCAAACGTCAATCTAGAAATTTGTTTAGTTGGAGAAAGGATTGGAATTGATTAAAATTAAATTTTTCCGGTGAACTTTAAGTGGAAGAATGAAAATTATTAAATCTCCTGGAATTCGGTTGAATCGGGAATCAAAAAAGTTTGATCCATTTTCGCCGGTCCGGATTCTCACGTTGGAATCTTCGATTTATTGGCGAGATATTTTTTTCCGGTTAAAAATAGAAGCGTCGAAAAGGCGTGAGTCAATATCCGTTGTCAAGACGCACGCAAAACGCGCCAGAGTTTCGGGAAACCGGATGAATGATTTTTCGGTGAATTTCAACGACAGCCAATTCGCAATTTGCGAAAAAAAAAGCGAGAGAAAGATCGCGGATGGATTGTGAATAATCTTGAGGTCGTTTGGGACGAGTGTGCGTCACTCGTGGTCGAGAAAATGAGTCGTTAAGCTTTTCAAATAATTGGTCACGACATCGTGACTGCGTTGATTGTTTGGACAATCGATAAATGTTCGGAGAAACGAGAAAAAAGGAGGAGCAAAGAGCAAGTGTCACATTTGATGCGCGAAAAACTTGAGCTTCCGATAACGTCGATAAGGATCGCTTCAACTTTTTCCATTGAGAAATCTCAGTCTTTCTCTCTCTCGACCTATTTTTAGGAAGCGCGTGACCTAAATTATTTTTTTATCGCGTTTTTATTACATTTTTCAATTACTCACGAGTTCTATAAATATTTTAGGAGCGAAATGTCAATTCTGTTCGTAAAACGAGACTCTATTGAGATTTTGAGAGAAAAAAAAAGAGAAAACTGATGAGAGAAATTTTTTTAAAATTCAAAACTACGAAATCAAATTCGATCGAATCGTGACCTTGAAATAGACTGAAGAAAATCGTGATAAATTGTGCGGAACAATTAAAGCCTAAACTGCGCTAATTAATTATCCATCGTCATGGAGGCTCGTTGAATGTGTAAACGAAAGAAAATTATTAGATATCGCACGTGAATATGATGACGAGTTTGATAAAAACGCGTCATCGTGAGAGTTATCGTTTGGCGTGAGCGTAGAAAGAGTCTGTGATCGCGAAACATGGAACAAGACGTGCTCGTCCGTCTTCGCGTACGTTTTAAAACGACGACGTAGTACGAGAGTGAAAAAAAGGAAAAGAGATTGTTCAGCATGGCAAATACTCATCCACGATGACTCTTACGGCGTTACTTATAAATGAAACACGCAATTAAAGTTTCTTTCATCATCGAGTTCCTTTCAAGATTGAAATCTCTCGTGACTATGAGCAGCGAACATTAATTCTTTACAAAGATAATCGAGAAGTAACTAGTGTTGGAATCCAAAGAGGAAAAAAAAACGAGACGCAACAAAATTTCAATAATTCGCGTTGAATAATAATTTTTTGCATTATTTTTGATTCAATTAACCGAAAATTCTGGTTGCTCTAAATCACAATGAAAAATTTAATTTCTAATCGGATGCTTTTCGCTGCGGGTTCGTTTCTGATTGATATTCTCACGATCGTTCTAATTTTTTTTCCTCTACTGTCTGCTCTGACTGCAGTGGCTTTCCACGGTCTCCCTCGTTCTCGTACCCAGTGAATTTTAATGCGTTTTCTCTGGCGTAGAAAAAGTTTTTTCCGTCTTTCCTTTTTCTTGGACTTCTGGATATTTTTTCTTTCCTCCAGACTTTATGGACATTTCTCTCCCTTTCATTTACTTGCTCAAATGTTGCCAGACACGCAGTCCAGGGGCTCGGTGAATAGAAAAGCTTCGCCGAGGAGCTCGCGGGTGCACCCGTTGCCAAGTATTTATAGAGATTTGGCGCGCGTGAAAGACAGGGCCTTGTTGTACGTGATGGGTCTTGGGTTTCGCACGTGACACGAGTAAACTCCTATTTTCATTTTGTCCGTTACGCACATGCACGTCCAATGAAACGAAATAAGAAATAGACTCAAATCTCTCGGAATCGAGACGATATTCATTCCTTTTTTTAAAGTAGAAATGAAAAAAAAATCGTGACTCTATATTGTCTGGAGGACGTTCGTGAATATCCGAAGAAAACATTAATTGCTTGTTAATTAAAGTTGCGGAGCTGCTTTCATTCGTTACTGTCGTCAGTTGCGTTTGCGCGATACAACGGATTCGACTATGTAAGTTATCAGTTAAATATCATGACTCAGATTATCGATCAACGTGACAAAAACGTGATAACACGTTCATTTTGCGTTGCCTTGTCGAACACAGATGGCAATATTGACCTGGGTCTTGCACCTCGAAGGGAAATCTTCCCACTACATGATCCTGAAGTTTCCATCGTTGGAACGCAACGAAATTTTGTTATTTCTTCAGCAGAGCTCATGATAATTCTTCAATATTTGGTCCGGCCAGGAAAACGATTCTCTCTTGCGACCGAAAAACTCAATCGACTCGAAAAATTGGAATGATTTTCAAAATTCAATAAATAATCAATAGAAAAAATGTTTTTCGTTGAATCTCAACGTTGCAAACTTCAGAGTCATTCCCACTATTCGATCGTGGCATTAGACAAATAAATCAAGTTTTTTCGTTCACCGAGTCTCGTTTATGGAACAAAGTGTAAAGAACAGCCATTGAAGAAAAAATTGAATTCTCTCAAACTTTGAAAATATTGAGAAAATGGAAACGATCGATGAATTCTTTTCAAAATATAAATAATAATCGAATAGTGATTGAAAAAAAAAAATAGTCTCGAAAACATTGATAAAATTATTTGAACGTTGATACTTGAGAGAAAACGGATACAGGTGAACCGATTAGTGAGCCGATAAGATACGTAAGTAAAAAAAAATGTGACTCAGCCTATCGATATAATGGAGAAAATAAGTCGTAGAAAAAAATGTTGTTGCAGGCGATTCTCAGATATCTTGAAATCCAAAAAAGCAACTAAAAAATCTACGAGTTCAAAAATCGATAACACAGATTCTACAATCTTGCCACTAAAGTTTGTATCGTCGAGATGCAACGAAAAGCACAATTTTCCGAATAATCCTCATTTTTTTATCAGATTTTGATTTAAAAGTGGCAAAAACAACCGTGACATCGTAGAAAAACGTTGCAGGTACGAAAAAAAAACTTTGTTGAACGACAATCATGAAAACTTGATCGTAATTAATAGTCTGATGAAAATGACACACATTTCGAGAGAAATGTAGTGGAACGAAAATGAAAAGTTTTTTTTTATGTTGATCCCACAAGAATCTCTTTCATTCGTGGTGGTTGTGGTCATCGGAGAAGGAATATTAAGGAGTCATGCTGATGGAATGTAGGATGGTTTACCGAATGAAATCACTGCGATCCATAACACCGAACGTTGAACAAGTAGAGTCATTTCTGAGTGACTGATTATTGGCAGTCCGTTCACGAGCATGCATTTCGCGAGGAAAACAAAGACGAAAGGATGCCAATGACTGTACGATTTTCGAGGTGGTGCGAGCCAACGAGTGCACAATTTTATTTCATTGTATGAAATGAAGCTCGAATTAATTTCCGCCTCTGTAAGGCTTGCGAAGTTAGCGAGTGACGATGACGGGGACGAGACAAGATTTATAATTCGAGAGGTTTAACAGGACGATGACAGGAAAGTGTCGAAAGTGATTTCGTGTCCGTGGCCTGAATATTTCCTTCTCTATTCTCCACAAAACCTTTATCCCCATAAATTGATCCAACTCCATCGGGATTTATTATTAAAAGTTGCGTTTATACTTGAATGACCTTCCGGACGTGCGCGAGGCTTTCTTTATTTTTCTTATCCGCAAGCCTCGGACTTTTTACTCTCTCGGTGTTTGTCTCCGGACTTCCGGCACGCCTCCAATATCTTAACCGCACACTCAGCACGCAGAGCCGCATATACATGTAAATATATACAGCTAAACACACAGCAACGACTTCGTCGGGTCGCGGTGTGTTTATTTAAAAAACGAAAATAAATGAAACCAACTGAAAATAACGTGCACACATGAATGCAGCACATGCTTTTCTTATCTGTATACAAATGAAACTTTCTCCAGGCATAGTTTCGTGACGAGTGCACGTTTAATCGGGCAATATAATCGATAGAAAATTATTTATACGCATACGGTCGATGATAAACAATAAAAAACACATTTGCCACGTAAACTTGATCACTATTATTGTTATTATTTGGATAATCGCTCGTTGAGCCGATTAATCGAAATTTCGGCGAAATTAAAGTCTGGAAATCTGAGAAATTTTTTTTGCTTCGAGTAAAAATTCCTCGGGTATGTCAGGGAGAAGTAAAAGATGAATGACGATGTGTGCGGGGGGAAAAAATGGTCCGAAGAATCCGTAGCGTGTAAAATATATAGTATGGAATGGATGAAGGGAAAAAATGCGAGTTGGCCCGACGAGAACTGTGTCACGACTCGAATAAAACGACGATCTTGAATTACACAGTTCTCGGTCGAATGTGTTTATATTTGTAGAGGTGTGTGTGTGTGTGTGTGTACGTGTGAATCGGAGTTTTTGCAACGGGAGAGCAACCGTTCTATTTCATTGACCGCAACGGGAATACTCGGAGCGATAACAAAGTGAAGGGGAGGGAAAGAGACGGCGAGAGGAGGAAGAAGAAAAAGGAAGGCTTGTTGGTAGTAATTTTGCGTTGGACATAGTAAAACGGGAAGAATGCTTTGGGACACGGTGCTAGCCACGAGTTCAGTGATGCAGGATGATTGTGGCTGCGAAGGAACGAGAAGAACCGGCCTCGCGAATTTACCGGAAGGATCAACGTCGGAATGTACATTAGCAACTTGTTTCCTTCTTTTATTTTTTTTTCTTCTCCTCAAGGAAGGTGCACGTGAATGCTGCATAAAAGTGTGAATATAATAAATAGCAATTGGACACGCGTACTTAATTCTACATACCGGTGAACCGCACGGGAAATATCCAGTCGATAGGAAAATCCTAATGCAAGGAATTCTCTCGCGAACGAGTTTCCTCCTCGATCATATTTTCATTGAAATTAAAAGAGCGATCAAAATGCCATGTAATTATTCCTCAAATTAAGTGACTACATTCCACTACTTGACGTTTTTTTTTCATTCATTACATTCAGCGGAATTCATCAAAGCATGAAAATTATTGTCGTTTAACAAATTCTTGATACGATCAATGATTTTTATTTTTTTTACAATCATTACGTTCGAATTATTACAATTATTCCTTCGAGTTTTTAGTGACAACGGAAAAGCAAGAATTAAGGTAAAATGCTTGACCCACATTCGTCAAATTACCCGGATATTAAAAGCATTTTTTTTTATCGATAATTCTCGTGGAAAAACTGGATTTTTGGGAATTTGATTTTCTTTCAAACTTGCAATTTGCTTCCTCTTTGTTATTAAATGTAAAAAAAACGTGTTTAATTATCCCAGACAAGCACTGAACGTGAATGGCGGCTGTGCCATGAAAAATAACGGAATTCCGTTGCATTCCAACGATTAAAACTTGGTCATCGTTCGATGTAATGGAACTATCAAGTTGAATAATCGAGAGATAAAAAATGCGCGCGGAATAATTTTGTTTTTGTTGCCTTAAAGTACAAAGTTTTCAAACAAAGCAGAGGCGGAAATATCACACACGTGTGACGCAAGAAAAGTGACAAATTTTCAAAGTAATTTCGTGCATTAGGTCGTTCGAGACCCTCCGACGATGATCCATGTCAATTCCGACTGTACGATTTCTCTCAGCTGCGTCTGACACGTCCGGGTTTATAAAACGTGAGAGGGCTTTGGGATGAGCGATGAAAGGCACAAGTACAGTTTAAATTGTACGTGAGCAAGTGCGCATATCGATACATAACACGATACTTTGTTGGGTCCCCTACATTTCGTCATGCAGTGAATATATTTCATTAAAAAAAAAAACGCCTTTATGTACACACTGGGTCATTTTGACCCGAACTGATCACTCAGCGTTACTCAAGCAATTGATCTTCCTTTTTTGCAACGACGACAAATCAACGGCTTTGGGTCAAATTGACCCCGTGACTTCGTGCACGATGTTAATGCATCGTTGGAATGCAACGAAATTCGGTTTTTTTTTTTTTAGGAAAACTCATGATTTCAATTCGATATTGAATCGGGACGATAAATCGATCGTTTTTCAGTATTCAAACACTAAATTGATACGAAAATTGGCTTTTCTTTTGAAATTAAACAAAAAATTAAGGGAAAAGACGATTCTGAAATTTGCATCGTTGGAATGCAACGAAATTATTTAATTATTTAAATGTAGAATTTAATTACGATGATAAAAACATCGATTTTTGCCACTCGAAAACATATCGGCTCGAAAAATTTGGATGACATTGAAAATTGAACGAAACAACAATAAAATCAAATATTTTTCGTTGCATTTCAACGTTGCAAACTTCAGCATCTTCGTGCAGTAAGAAAATTGACGAAAAAAAAGTTTACGTCGATTTTCATAATTTTGAGAAAATAATCAGTCGGCGCTGTGGCATTTGAGAACTACGCGTATGAAAATATCCTCGAAATAGATGGCAGCGAAAATGGAGTTGTCTGAAGCAGACGAAATGACAAAACACCGTTTAAACATAAATGCGTCCTGTATGACGATTCATGAGAACGTATTACGATGATATATATAACATGGACGAGTGTCAATGAATCGTAATGTGAACTGTCGGTCGGTAATTAAATGCAAGGACGTGGGCCATAATAATACCGCGAGGAGAGGGAAGGAGGGGAAAAAAGAGGCGAGACGAGACAGCAAAGAGCTCACGTGAATCTTCCGTGGGGCCGGTGGTCGTCGAGGCCGAAATTTACGGTATATTTCGATTCCATTTCAACGCGTGCAATACCGTTAATTACAGGGTAACAGTTATTTACCGAAAAAAACATTTCAAAGTAATACTTTTGGATTAATAATCTTACTAATTAAAATTAACTCGTCGTTTTGGCTGTTATTAAGGTCATCGGATGATGTTGAAGTTTGCAACGTTGGAATGCATCGAAAAATATTTAATTTTATTGAAGATTCGTTCGATTTTCAATGTCATCCGAATTTTTCGAGCCGATATGCTTTTCGAATGCCAAAAATGGATCATTTTATCATCGTAATTACATTCTGCATTTGAATAATTATTTTTGTCAAAGATAAAAATGAATTTCGTTGCATTCCAAAGATGCAAACTTCAGAATTATGGTCATCGGTGTTTGCCATCGTTAAAAAATATGTGCATTCGAGCCATGTCCACTGTAATAAAAAGAATCGATGTTTGCAATCGAAGGGATCGATAAAAATTGATTTTTAGGTATAAAAATTGATTTCTATCGATACGAAACAAGAATTTCTCGACTGTTATGAATTATTGCGTTTAAAACTTGGATTATTCTTGTGTAAAATATTCTTGTGGAAATAATTGAGACCGAGATGGTATTTCGGGTGAAAATGACCGAGTGTGTCAGCGAAAAGTTGCAGTGTGAATATTTATAGTGTTTGTTGACTCGTGGAGAGTGTCAAGAGTCATTGAACAAGTTATGACCCTGTGGGGCTCAATGGGGACGCGGCGAAAACATGCGCATGCGGTCAAAAATGAGAAGCACGAAGCACAAGACAAAATAAAGCGTTGACCGTGTGATACGAGAACGCAAATGTGTGACGGAGGCTGCTTCGTCCAATAATTACCGTGGACGGTTAATGAGCCAGACTCTCCGGGTGGATACGTGTCCATATAAATATAAAATAATACAAACGTAAATCTATATATATATATTAACAAATACGAGGACTGGCATAAGCATGTGCGAATGAATTATTTATAAGCGGAGAAGACACAACCACAATCCGCGTGTGGCAAGAGTCAAGAGAACAAGAGAGTGAAAGAGAGAGAGAGAGAGGGGGGGGGGGGGTGAGTGTCGCTAATTGCGGTAGCGCTGTACCGAGGCAAAATACCGAGTGGCAGAAACGAGCAAGCATACGTAATTATACACGTGGAGTCAATTGTCCTGTGAGAATAACTTGAGGATTGAGGTAACCAAGAAAAACTATTCTCAAACGTTACAAAAATGTGTGACGAGTTAAAAAATAATTCAATTAAATAATAATCAGCGGGGTTGATAATCGGAAGAAATAAGGGAGAGCGCTGAACCTTAATTGTAATTACAAGACACGAGTGACGGAACGAGCACAATTAGAGGTTGCATTGTGTTTGCATGTCGCTAATTGAGCCCTTAATAGTACTAAAGAAAATATTCCCAAATAATGTGAATGTCGTTCATCCAGAAATCACGTCAGATTGGAATCCAAAAAAAAGCCTAATTAGCCCGAGCAAACGGTGCACGTGACTGTCAAAATTTATCATAAAAAGTGAAGCAATTTCGTTGCTTTCCAATCCCGAGCAAACACACTGAAAATTCAATTTTGTCAAAAAACGTCGATATTTTGTTGAATACAGCGAACTAAATATTTTCGGATAATTTCAAAATTTTCGTTATTTTGACAATATTTTTCATTTGTAACGGAACTGTCAGCAAAATTTACGATTGGAACGACAAAAATTCACTTTCTAAAAATATTTTCCAGAATGTTTTTTGCTGAAATGACAAAATTTTCGTGATTTTTCGAAAAAACGTTTAGTTTAACGTATCCAACAAAATATCGATCTTTTTCAACAAAATTTTCTTTTCGGTGCGTTAACGCATCACAATTTCTCGATCCTGATTCTTTGAAAGAAAAAAAACGTTAACGGTCTCGTTTATTATAACAATTTAATCGACGTTTTCGGTTCCACAAATCTTGGCTCAGCTAACGACCAAAATCTGCCTGTAGATTAACCATTCGAACAGTATATTATTGAAGGAAAGAAAAAAGTTACACAAACACACACACACGAGTGCGGTTAGTAAGACGATAAGGAAAGACGACAAGCAACGGTGGTCCGTCTCGTCGTTCCACAGGCATCGGAGAGGCGACACGTAGGAATTCGACCCGGCGCTCTCAACCTTGAGTGCGGAGGGTGTCTCTCGTCTTTTCGCTTCCATATATACAGGCATATCCATTGGATGTATATCTATGTACATATTTGGAATTTTATGTGCATATATATCGAAGCCTAAGAGCTTATATATGTGCATCTCTGATAAGCATATATTCTCACGTGTATTATATATAGGAATATAATAAAAATACACATACATATGTAATACGCGTGAGAAGGAACCGCTGATCGAGTAGCGAGTGTCGAACGAACTCGTCGTCTTGATTTTTCTCTCTCTTTTACACCCTCAAGCTTACGTACCTGCATTCTTTTCAATGTGTAACGCATAACGGAGAAGAGCGCGAGATTGATGATGCGCGAAATTTTGCCAATGAATTATTCACAAAAGCGAGGGAGAAAGAAAGGAAGAGATGACACTGAAGTTCGATGAGGCTGAAGTTTGCAACGTTGGAATGCAACGAAAAATATGAATTTTTATTGATAATTTGTTTGATTTCATAAAACATCGAAATCTTTCGAATTTTTCTACTTGCTGGGCCGCAAAAATCGATCGTTTCATCATTGTAACATCATTGTACATTTTTGTAAAGAGTTTTGTCACAAAATGAATGAATTTCGTTGGATTCCAACGATGCAAACTTCAACGTCATGAAGTTCGCAACGTTGGGATCCAACGAAAAATACTTTTTCCCTCAATTTTTTGTTTAATTTCAAAAACAAAGTCAATTTTCGTATCAATTTTGTGTTTAAATCCTGAAAAACGATCGTTCTATCGTCCTGATTCAATATCGAAATAAAATCATGAGTTTTCCTCAAAAAAAAACCCAATTTTGTTGCATTCCAGCGCGAGATTGATGATGCGCGAAATTTTGCCAATGAATTATTCACAAAAACGAGTGAGAAAGAAAGAAAAACATGAGACTGACGTTCGCAACGTTGGGATCCAACGAAAAATACTTTTTCCCTGAATTTTTTGTTTAATCTCAAAAACAAAGTCAATTTTCGTATCAATTTTGTGTTTAAATCCTGAAAAACGATCATTTTATCGTCCTGATTCAATATCGAATTAAAATCATGAGTTTTCCTCAAGAAAAAATCGAATTTCGTTGCATTCCAACGATGCATATTTCAACATCGTAGAAAAGGGGATTGAGGGAAATCGTTGAAGATTCTTTTCCGAGATTCAATCGAAAAGTCAAAAATTAACAGGAGACAAAACGAGGAAATGAATTTCAGTGAAATTTCGACTTTATTGTGGAACTGGAAACGAAAAAATTTTTGGCGTCAATTCTTTACGTGAATTATTGTCAAATTTATATTTTTATTTCTTTGCTTTCGTATTTTTATTCGAGAAACTGGAAACTCTGCTTATTGCGGGCATAACAGATGAAGAGAAAAAAAAATAGCGCGCCATCGCGGAAGGCCGAGAGAAAGTCGTGAATTTTCGTGTATTTTTTTTCTCTCGACAAGAATCTTGGTAATTACACTTGAAAAACGACTGGGTCATTGACCCCGAAGAATTTCGTGGATCTTCCGAGTTTAAGGAATTTCGAAAAGTCTCTAGATTTCTAATCACCATTTTTCGATCAATATTCATCGGCGACTCGAAAAAATATTCACTTTTGAATTCATTTATGACCGAGAATAAAAAGTGACAGGAACTAAAACTAAAAATACATAAAATAAGTTTTGGCAAGACTTTTTGCACTTGGTTCGCATAAAGATCGTTCGCGGAGTCGCATAATTCTCAGGTTTTTTTTCTACAGCGCAGTGACCGGGAAAATGCGGTTCGAAGGTCAATTATGCGTGACGAATGTACACGCCTTAAAAAAGAAAAAGTGAAGAAAAAAACAACCTCACACAACAAACGTCAAGCGCAGATCAAAGTGAGAGGCGAACGACTATATTTGTATCGGAGAAAAAAAGCATTTTCACACGTTCTCTACCGCCGACAAAATCGAAAGCGACTACACTCGAAAACTATCTCGAAAGAAAAAAAAACAAATTCCAACAAGTAATTCTTACAATGTAATAAAATACAACGCGGCCCGAAAACTAATTCTATAAAATTGTATGGAAAAAGAAAAAAATGAAAATTGAAACGGAATCGTCGACTCGAATCGCACAAAACTGTCAACCGACTACGACTAGCGCTGTGCCAGTAAAATCGCATGAAAAACATAACCTCAAAAAGTACGAAGAAATTTTAATCGAAACGTCAAATCGCAGGAATTTTGTCTCGAGTGTATGGGCGGGAAAGAATCGTGGCGGAATGTGAAATTAATAATACGATGAAAGATTGAAAAATATTTGAAAAGATGAAAATTCTTTGGTCAAGACGGGACAGCGACGCGAGTAGTTTTTTTTTATTATGTATTTCGCGAAACTAGGGGATAACGTTGAAAGCATGTTGAGAGAGAATGGTCGAGGTAGTTTTGTGTTGGTCGTCGCGTCACGCAGCAATGCCATACGGCCGCAGGGCGGCTCGTTCTCTCACGTACCCGGTATTACACACTATAGTCGGATACTCGAGAATATGAGAGTGGAATACGTATATACAATGACGCATATATATATGTCTACATAAATATATGTCGGTGGTATGATGTACGAAGAAAACGCAGGGTCTGATAGTACATATACATGGTGCGATGAGAGAGTAAGGCCGATAGGGTGAGACGTGGGCAGAGGAACGAGAAAGATAGAAAAAGCGAGAGAAAGCGAGTGGGGGAAGGTGCAAAGAGGGCGCAGACGACGACGAGAGCGACAATACGAAACGCACACTTGATATTTTAACATAGGAATACAAGTGACGGCAAAAAAGTGAGCTCAAAGAAAATGTCTCGTTGTAAACGATGTCAAAGATGAATGAAAGGCTGAGCGAATGACACGAGATTTGATGAGTCGATGATAAAATTGTAAAGCTGCTTGACTTTGAACCTAAAATTGGATGTGATTGATGGTTCTGACGTGTTCTACCTGTCTCGATGTAACGACGTCAATTGTCGATTATCGGACGGAATGTTTGGCTGAATTTTCATTAGCTCAAAGCGACAGAATGGATTGGAGGAATAGAAAACACGAGGAAACGTGGCTACGGAGTGAGATCGAGAGAAATCTCGAGAGAGGGAAAGAAAGAGCGAGAGAAAAGATGAGGGAGAGGCGAAGACGGTGGCTGCCCCGCGGCTAGCAACCGAAAAGGCAAAACTCTTGATCCCAGGAGAGGAAAGAACGGTCACCAGGAGACTCTCCTCTTTTCTCTCTGTCTCTCGCTCTCTTACTTCTCTCGGAGGTATCGCGAACTGGTTTTTTTCGGGAGGTCCTTCTTTCGGCTCACTCGCCTGTTACCTCTTTTGGCTCTTTCCATCTCTCTCTATCTCTCTTGTTTCTCTTTTTCCCTCACTCACTAGCGCGCGCGCGCACACACACACACACACGTATTCGCACGCTTGATGAAAATTCGGAGGTGCGATTCAGGGATCGTTAAATGATTTTTTAACGTTGTTTCTCGCGATTTTCTGGAATTCATGGTTAATGTCCAATATTTTTTCGTCACTTACCCACAGTTCGGTGCCCCAGCTCATCTTTGCAGCCGGGCTAAACCAGGCACCCAGATATTTGTGTTGTTTTACGTTTCCGTTTTTATTTTTTTCCGAACGTTTCCTCACTTCACTTTCCACATGTACGCCGCCGTTGCGACGCTCCACGCGCACTTATCAACAAACTGGAGTTAAAAAAAAAACGCGACAAATCCTTGTCTCACGAGCTCTTATTTTTTGTTTGTTTGTGACGCACACGAGACACGCTTAGAAGTTAAAACTAAACTATTTTATTATATACACACGATCACACTGCTCTGAACACGTACTCGATCATGAGTATACAAACTCTCGCCGCCCGCCGCACCATCAAACGAGCGAGGGATTTCAGACGAACAAAAAAAATTACACCTACAACATGTCCACCCGTAACCACTGACTGGCCGGACCCGACTGCGCTCGAAATCTACGTTACTATAAACGCCCCGGAATGCTTGGGTGGCGCCCTGCGCAAACGCGCGGAACGCGACGATACTCCCCGAACAGCCAACACAGTCGAGCGCTGGCTCCGCGAGTCGGCAGACCGCTCAACTAACAACGTGCGCGCGCAACATTTATAAATTCATCGAGTCTTGCAATATATCGAGTTCCCAACTAAATTTCGAGTTATTTTTCTAATATGAATTATTCATCCTCATAACTGGACAACAAATCGAACTGTTATTCTTCTTCAACAAATCCCTAATACGTATCGACGAATTACTAATAAATTCCTTCATGTTTTCCCGCCAAAATCTCTCCGCCAATTCGAACTCGGATTGATGACGTATCGAGAGGCTCATGTTTTTTTTTCTTTTCGTCCCATCCGTCACACACCCTCGCCGGTAACAATTCTACGAAGAGCTTTCCGCGTACGACGTTGAAATAAAAACTTGGAAAAGAATATTCTGTTTGCCAAAATAACAAGCAGCAGAATTATGCCGCCCGTTGATAATTCTTCGGCCAATAATATGGCAGGTTTCGAGCTTGTTTGCTCCATTAAATCCAACGATACGATACCTGTCCATAAGTACAAATCGACAAATACCGGTATTAATGTGTACATCGCCGAAGTTGAAGGCCCCGTCGTCGGTGGATATTTTTGCCTCGGTACGTTGAGTTTTCGTATTTATGTCAAAAAAATTAGATCCAGCATGTCGAGGCGTCACTTTGTGACGAATTAGTAATCGGAACTTTGATTTTTCACTCCGATTAGCAACGGAAGCCTACGACGACGACGGATTGCCACACACGCTCGAGCACCTCGTGTTCCTGGGTAGCGAGAAATACCCGTACAAGGGAGTCTTGGATCTCCTGAGTAATCGATGCCTCGCTTCCGGCACAAATGCATGGACGGACAAAGATCATACCGTCTATACTATGAAGACCGTCGGCAGCGAAGGATTTCTTTGTCTCATGCCGATTTATTTGGAGCACATTCTCTATCCCACTTTGACGGTACTGAAAACTTTTGACGCTTAAAAATCTATGCGTCAATCCCTCGATACGTTTGTTCGAATCGGCGGAATAAGGAAAATTTTGAATTGTCGTAGGACACTGCGTATTTGACGGAGGTGCATCACATTACGGGGGAAGGTGACGACGCCGGAGTGGTTTATTGCGAAATGCAGAACAAGGAAAACAACGGCGATTATCTGGCGCACAATGAAATGATCACGGCCCTTTATCCTGGAAAATGTGGCTACAAGTCTAACACGGGCGGTAATTAAGTTATTAATAAAATCGTTGGCCAAAATGACTTTTTATTGTGAAAAGATTGAGAAGCTCAAAACTGATTTGACGTTTAGGAGCCTTGAAAAATCTTCGCGAGAGCACCAGCAACGAAAAAGTGAGAAATTATCACAAGGAATTTTATAGGCCAGAAAATCTCACGATAATCATCACAGGGCAAGTGAAACACGCTGACGTTTTCAAAGCCCTGCGTCCCTTGGAGGAGCACATCGTTTCCAAGGTGAGTCTCGATACCCAACGATTTGAGGACGGCACTCTGAAGTTTGCAACGTTGAGATTCAACGAAAAACATTTTTTCCATTGAATTTTCAAAGTCGTGGCAATTTTTCGAGTCGATTGAGTTTTTTGGTCGCAAGAGAGAATCCTTTTATTGGCCGGACCAAATATTCAACAATAGTTATTGGCTCTGCTAAAGAAATAACAGAATTTCATTGCATTCCAACCATGGAAACTTCAGGATCATTGAAAATTGTGATTTTTATCAATAAATATCTCGACTTGTACATGCTGAAACCTCTTAAAATTGCGCGAGCAATTGGACATGACGATTCTCTTCGTATGTTGCAAATTTGAAGGAATTCTATCGATAGAAAATTTCGCATCCAACGTCCTCAATCAATAAATTCGATAATTTTCGAGTACACACTGAGAAAATCGTTCGACACTGTTTTTCAGGGAGATCGTGGCCCGTTCACGCGTCCTTGGCAAAGTCCAGTGCCCCCTCTGACGGAAAGCGTCGTCAAGGACGTTCATTATCCTTGCGACGACGAGGACAATGGTTTGGTGAATGTGGGATGGCGAGGACCATCGGCAGTCACCGAATTGTACGATTTGTCGGGATGTTCGTTGTTGCTTAAATATCTAACGGACAATTCCGTCAGTCCGTTGCAAAAGGAATTCGTCGAGATCGATGATCCTTACGCGAGCAACATCGCTTATTCCTTGTGCGAAAATTCCGTCTCCATTATTTATCTCATGTTCGGCGGAATACCGATGGACAAAATTCCTCTCATCAAAGATCATTTGGTCAAGATTCTCAAGGACATTCAGTCCAAAGGAATTGACATGAAGAGAATGAAAACTGTAATCAAGCGCCACCTTCTCGAGACTCTCGGAAATCTCGAAAATATGCCCCAACATGCTATCGCATTCATGCTCATCGGGGACATTCTTTATGGAAACACGAAAGAGGACGTCAGTATTTTTTTTTTCTATCGAAAAAACAAAAAAATCCCAATCATTGACAATAAATTTGATTAATTTCGCCTCAAACAGCTGGACCAGCGGCTCAATCAAATCCAAGATTTCAAGAAACTCGCCGAAGAGCCAGAATCTTATTGGCTGAATTTACTGAAACGTTATCTCATCGAAGCTCCCATGGTCGTCATAAACGGAATACCGAGCTGCGAGAAGCAAAAAGAACTCGCGGACATTGAGAAAAAACGCGTGGCCAAACAAATCGAGAGTTTGGGAAAAGAGGGTCTGGAGAAAAAAGCTCAAGATTTGCAAAACGCGATGATGCGGAACGAGGTAAAATTTCTAAATGAAAAGAAAAGACAAAAAATCCGGGATATTTTTTTCTTTCTTGCAATTCAGAACTATGTTTGTTCGAAAATATTCACAGAATTATAAATTGCAATGAAAAATTATGATCCAAATAATTTTGGAAACGTTTGCAATGCTTAGGCTCCGATTCCCGATGAAATGTTGAGCTCGGTCCCGATCCCTGGAACCGACAGCATCAATTATCACCACATCAAGAGCTACACGAGCGAAAAATCCGAGCAACATCCTCGTTTCGACATCAGGAAATTGCCTCTCTACACTTATCTCGATCACGTCAATACTAATTTCATTTACGTACGTAAACGCATTTCCAAGCTGTGAAAAAAGAGCCCGAAGGACATGCTGAAAAAATTATTGTCAAGGAGCTCCAAAACGATTTTTTTTAGATGTTCGTCTTGATGGACACGTCCGCGATAACTCGGGAAGCACGACCGTATCTTCCTCTGCTCCTTGAAGCCATAACGGAGTCGCCGATCGTCAGGAATGGCAAAACCATTCCGTACGAGGAGGTCGTTGCTGAACTGGAGGAAGACACGATCGCCGAAAGTACAGGACTCGGTTTATTCAACTCGAGTCGATTTTCTTGCGGCGATTACAGCCACAGCGCAAATTTGATGCTCCAGGTACAAAGCCAAATATTTTAAATAAACGATTTCGTCGTCTGGACACATAAAAAACGAAAAATTCGTTCGGTGAAGAATTTTAATTAAAATACAAAAACAAACGAATTATTTTCTCATTTTGCTCCCTCCGTATAAGAAAATTTCTGCTGTTTTTCTATGAATTCGGTTCCATCATACTCTGAACGTTTTTACACGTAGCTCGAACTGTCGAAATACGCGAAGGGCGTGCAATGGATCAAGGAACTTTTGTACGACACAAAATTCACCGTCGATCGATTGAAAATCATCGGATCAAAAATGATAAACGATGTGGCACAGTTCAAGAAAAAAGGGAACAAGGTCACGGGTTATTTGATGAAGGGATTGTTGTACAACAAAGGTAACGATTTTTCCTCATTTTTCGTATGAAATCATTTCAGGCCAATAATAATGATGAAGGAAAAATGATCAATCAAGTTTAATGCAAGATTTCGTTGCAATTATTTTGTGAATCTTCAGCTTATGAGATTTTCACTTGACAGACAGCAATCATTACAATTCGAGCTTGTTGCGACAACATAAATTCCTTACGAAGATGGTGGAACGATTAAACACCGAAAACGGACAGAAAGAAGTACTTGCGGAAATAGAATCGGTCAGAAAAATCTTGACAGCCCCGAAAAGTATGACTCTCGCGATCGCCGTCAACGTCGACAAACTAACGACGCAAGTGCCTGACGTCTACGAACCCTGGAGGCTCCTTAAAGACTTTGACAACGAGAAAAAGCAAAAGTGAGTCATTTTTTCATGTTCGAATCATTAAAAAGGGGAAATTGATCAGTAAATTTTAATTTTGAGGACTGTAATTTATATTGTGTTGTTCGATTTTCTCGATCATTACGAAATTACGAATTGGCCGATTTTTATGGTGAAAAATCGATGTTTATGGTGGTTTTTGTTTCTGCAGGCTCCATGTAACCAGAGCATCCGAGTTGATGAACAAACCCGAGGAAGTTCCAGTCCAAGGATGTGTTTTGGGTCTCGGTGGAATTGAATCCGCGTATTTCGCTCAATGCACCAAGGCGATCGACGATTACGATCATCCGGACCTCGCGCCTCTGAACGTTTGCTTGCAATATCTCGCACAATTGGAAGTAAGTCTCACAAAAACGAAATAATCAGAGCTTCGACCTTGTCAGAAAATTCTAATGAAATTTATGGATTTTAGGGTCCAATGTGGAAACAAATTCGTGGACAGGGTTTGTCGTACAGTTACGACGTTTCTTGTAAAATTGACGAAGGTCTCATGTATTTGACTTTCTTCGGGGCTACGAACATCGTCGGCTCTTACAAGGAAGCTAAAGCCATTGTCGTGAGTTTTAATCCTTCGCGTAGGCAGTAAAAAAGAATTTTCAAACGACACCACAAAAATTATTCTTTTTTACGCATTTTTTGAAAATTTCTTTCCGATAATTTTGTTTTTTTTCTTCGTGTTTAACGTTCCGTGAAATTTTTTAGGATAATCATTTGAAAGACAACAAATGGGACCAACTTTTGTACGAGTCTGCGAAATCGTCGTTAATCTTCAGGATAATCGAGGACGAGACGAGCGTGGGCGACCTCGTGTCCCAATCGCTCGCTTCTTATTTCAAGAACGTTTCCCACGACTATAATAAGCAAATGGTGCAACGAGTTTACGCCGTTACGATCGACGATATGAGTCGCGTGGCCGCCAAATATCTCAAGGATCTCTTCGACCCTAAAAAATCTTACACTACGCTCGTGTGTCATCCGATGAAAGCTCCCGAAGTTGCACAAGCGCTAAAAACGTTAGTGACTCCAAAAAGTCACTCGATAAATAAAAATCATCGTTTTTTTCGTTTTTTTTTGTGACATTGATTATTTTTTCCTCGATTACAGATTCAATCACGATTTGAAGGTTTTCACTGGTTTGGAATCAACGTACTTGAGCGATTGGTGATCCCGAGACTTCAGAGATGTTGCCGAGCTCCGCGGAGAAAAAGAAACCGATTGTCTGGCGACGTTTTAAACCGATAAACAACTTCGAACTTTTCCATGTTTTCAAATGATATTTTATATGAATAATTGCCTATTACATCGACTTTCAAGCGCACACTTTCCGTACAATCGTTCACTTTTTTTCTAATTCCTACTTTATTACCTCCAGTCGTTATGAACGATTTAACTTTGAAATTAAAATTAAATTAGAACGAGCTCCACGACGGGAGATCCGACTGAAGTTTGCGGAAAAATTGCTCGCTTGCTGAGCATCGATTTATAGAAAAAATGAAATGCAATCGAGATGACAGTTGCCTGCCATTTAAAAATGTCTCGGACTTGACAGACAGTTTCGAATATTTCGTTGACTCTTTTTCCTTTGATTTCATTGAATAGTTGCGTTTTTCTAAAATTTAATAGTCACGAGTTGGCTGGGAAAATTAATGGCCAAACATTTCGGCGATGCGATGCAAAACTACAATTCGGAACTGGTTAAATGTCAGTTATGCGTTTATTGTCGTCTAAATTATTTAAAAACCTTTGTGTGAAAATTTTACATTCCGAAACGATCATTTTTGGGATTTCTCCATTATTTTTCTTCTCAACGAATGAACGGAACGTAATTTTCAAAATTGCCAATTTTCCAATCGGAAAAACATTTTTTTCCAACTTTTAAAATTGAAAATTTTCCAACTTTTACGAATTAAAAATTTTCTTTGGGTTTTGCGATTTTTGGCTCGATTATTTTTCACGATCATTTTAACTCAACTCAAGGCATAGAAGAACTGAAGGTGACCAGGGCAAGAATACAGGATGAGATCGAGTCCGAGGAGATCGAGAGAAACACGCTGCAAAAAGAGATCGAAAGAATGTCGTACAAGATCAATCACCTCAGTGAGGGATTGGCGAAAAAAGCTGCAGTGAGAAACGACTACGATCGTACGATCCAAGAGGCCGAGTCGGCTTGCACAAAGGTCAGGGAACAAAACTTGTATTTTTTTCTATAAAACAAAACGAAAATTGAATTTTCTGGACCAGCCCAAAAAAAAGACTTGAAAAAAAAACCCAAAAAATGGTTTTTCGTTGTTTCGTTTAAATTCCACGTACGTTTTTCCTCTGCACGGCTCAAGATTCTCGAGAGTTCGCAACTGTTGCTCAACATGGTAAAAAGAGAAGCGGCAGATCTCGTCGAGACGCTGCAAAGCACCGAGAGGACCGAGACCGCTTAGCCATCATGATAACAGCAATTTCAAAAAATCACCGGAACGTGCAAACAACCGTCGACGACAATTGTTGAGAAAAGTCCCCGGAGAGAAAGTTCAAAAATAATTATCCCGCCAAATTACATGTTCATTATAACAGACGGTAATGAGCAATCTCGTAAATTGTCCCACTAAAAAATCATTCGTTTTCATCAATACAAATCCCCATGAAATTGGTCCTTGTTTATTTTCAAACTCATGCAAAAATTTGCAGACGCTGGAAGAGTTTTTCAACGTAAAATCAAAAAAAAAAAATTCTTCATACTCCAGAAGTTTTTCTTTGCAAATAAATGGAAATAGTGTTGAGCACCGTCAAACTAATTGCACAAAATATCGACAAGTATTCAGCGATGGAAACACGACGAGTTTTTTTTTAAATTGAAAATCTGGTCATTCGTAACTTTTCGCAATGTCGAATCGATCGGAGTTTGAGATCAGAAAGAGAGAGAGAGAAATGTGTGTGCGATATATATTCCTTTTACGTCGAATCCTACATACTCGCGTTTCGCGATCTCCGAGAAGAGCAAGACAGAAAGAAAAAGAGAGAATGGGGCATTCGATCACCGGAGTTGGTGGCCCTGATGTTTCTCTAGCGTGGAAACCACCTCGCGTATACTTGTTGGCCTGTTACGCTGAAAAAACCATCTAATTTATATTTTCAAACACATGTTTATATACAGGGTGTCCGACAAGTGCAACGATCGATTTTCTGGATTTAAATCGTGGACTGAATTCTGCGTCAAAAAGTTTTTCGTTCCCATCAAATTTCCCTCCAAATGAATAGAATTTATTGACAAGTCGGCGCAGTACGTCAGTCACATCTTCTCAATTTCGACCACCCTGTATGTCCGAGTGCAATGCCATTTCACGGTATTTGCCCCCACCCCTTGCCTGATGCGCTCGACAAGAATTGCGCATACATCCATTCTACAATTTCAAAGGTATGCAGACACCAAACAGCAGAAACATATCCAACGGTTTTCTATCAAAACCCTCGAACTGCAAGCGAGAGAGAGAGAGGAGCGACAAAAAGTGGGAATCTTTCAGACTCTTGCTTCGCTCGGCACGTACCGGGGCTAATAAACTTCGAGATGTTAAAGAAAAACCTCGATTTTTAACGATCTCGCTGTCATTGAATTCTTCTAGTTCTCAGAATGTTTTTTTTCTCACTGGATACGAGCAACAGTGGAAAATGAAATGCTTAGAGACTCTCAAAGGTGTTTGTCTTCATTTCTATGCACACAAACACATTATCTACAAGTATATTTGTGTTCACACGTATAACGATGACTTTGACGCTCGCAACACGTGCGACGTCTCTCGCGCGACAGCATCGTCGGAATGAAAAATCAATTACAGTCTTTTTACGTAATAATCGTGACGTTTATACTTTCCTACTCGAACGAAATATTTCGCAACGAACCGTTGAACCTCAGCCCAACGTTTTCCAATCGCTCCTGAATGTCCAGCCAAAGGTTTGGCTGTTTTTTTTTTTTTTGACATCGATGATTCGGGTTGAGGTTATAAAAATATTTTTTCTATCGATGCGAGGCCGTTTTTGGTTCCGAAACTCTCATCGGTCTAATTTTATTCAAACATTAAAGGAAAACAGGTAAACAACAATTTTCACACACATTTATGCTGCTCTCAAAATTCCAAGGTCAAATATTCCGTTCGTGACTCATTCCACACGATCGATTCCGAAAAAAATCGTCTCGCGATCCTTCGACTGCATATACAACCAAATCTGCCGCACACCTTATTTTTAGCTTTTTCTTTTACTTCTGAGTACTCGGTTCTCCTGTTCGAGATTGTTGCGTTGACGAATCTACCAAAAAAGACAGTTTTTTGTCTTGTCATGACTGCATGTGGCAAATTGATTACGACTTTTTCAAAGTTCCATTCTTTCCTGTTCGAAAAAGGTTATTTCTCGCAGTCGCAATTCTCGATTTTTATTCAAAGTCCAATTTTCTTCACGGATTTGGTTTTACAAAAATTAATTTCCAACATTTTTTTGAACACCTTTCAAAAACACTCGAAAATCTACTGTTGATCGAAACTTTTTTTTTCAAGGTTATTTGGATTGAATCTTTCATTATTTTCCTGTTCCTCTTTCAAGGCTCAGAGACTATTATAAAAACAAATCAACGGGCATTCATATTTTGGAGGTTTATAAATCGGAAAGTGATAATTTGGTTAAATGTGAGTTCTTTTTTTCATCGTATATAAATAATTCGGCGAATGGTGTGGCGTGTACTCACCTTGACGCGTCTAAAACGAACGCGATTAACGACTGTATTTTAATACCTCAAACGATCGTCGTACCGTTCGATGGCACTCGAGTCGATCGCCAATCCACGCTGTTTTTCGGCGAGATCGTATTTCGCGAATTGTTTATTTTTCATGTTCATATTTTCAGTTTTCAATCCTTTGAGTCCTTGCTCGCGTGCGGAAAATGCGAAATTTGGTGCTCGAAGGTTATTTCAAGGTCGCTATATGTTAATTTACGAATCTGGAAAACTTGGAATTTGCAAACTTTTCCTTATTTTGTTAAAACGGGTCACGAGGGGAAATGAGAACGAACAAAAAATTGCGAAAATGAATAAAAATGTTGATGATCAATGAAAATATTTATCGGCAATAATCGCGAAGCCTGAGTGTATGGGAAAATGTGATATTTCGCCATGGACTGTTGGCGCTGTCGTCGCGCCCGGTTCCAGAGAAGCTCGCAAGTTTTTTTATGCATCTCATGAATTAAATACAATTTCATAAATACGAAATACGATTGACCCCGATTACATTATTGTTCAAGACGCAAGTGCTATTGGATGACCAAACGCATTTTATCCTCGTTTGAATGTGTTGAGTCGTCGCCGTTTTTTTCTTCGTTACAATTTGTGACGTTATTTGGGGGCAAAGATTGTAGAAATCTAATCAGCCCGCACCATCGATGATCATTTTTTTCAATGCAGTTTTCTAGCCGAACGTTTATTTGATCGAAACTGTTTGGCGATTCGTTGAAAACGTACTAAGAATTGTTCGCAATATAAAAATTTGCCGAACGCTTTTGTGGCCTTGAAAATATTTAAAAATTACGAGAAAAGTCGCGCGTTTATACTTTTTTGCATAAATCGAAAAAACTTTTCGTTGGGAAATCTCGGAAATACAACATGGAAATATTGTAATTCGTCTGGTACAATAAAAATTCTTGCGATCCTAATGACCGACTCCTTTGTGTATAAATAGATAAATAAATATATACGTACATGTGTTTATATTTATATATATATAATGTCGACTGTCTTAATCCCGTTACCGCACTTAACAGTACGTAACGAGGTTGGCAACGAGTCCCGGAGAAAATTGCATCCTAGAAAACGCCACAATTTCTCATTTCTGGTGCTCGTCCATGAGAAGAACGGATATACGTTTTCTAATTTCGTTTCCTCGCTGCGTCTCGTCGTAGACGTTCGTCCACTCTGTACACGCCATTTATTTTTCCTATGGAACTTAAAACTTGGACTTTTTTTTTTCTCCACCCAGCGTCTTTCACTAACGCTGATAAACTTTTCGCGAATTTCGAAAATTTCTATGCAAAGGCTCGGCGAATTTATCGATTTTCATATTTTTCAGAGTCAATTAAAAATTCTGTTTTCAAAAAAACCCACGCCTCATTTCATTTTCGTACTAAACTTTGTGTATTCTTTATGTAAACACGATTTGATGTGAAAATTCTACGAATTTAGTGAAATTCACTAGAAAAATATTTGGAAGATTCTACGAAACGAATGGCTCGCGTCGTCCCAAACGTCCAACCAAAAACGACTTGCCAAAAACAAGTTGCTCAACAACGATTACCGATCGCCAAAAAATGTTTTAATTATCAAGGGAATTCCAAAGACACGAAAATTCTCATGTGGAAATTAAAAAACTAAAACGACTGATATGAATTTTGTCCACGACGAGAATTTAGAAAGTATGAAATTGCGTTCGACGATTCGTTCAGTGCAAAAAGTAAAAAAACACACTCGTTGATGATTTTTATAAATGTTTTTATTTTACAAATACATCGATGCATCGATATTTTGAGTTTTTTTCAGGAATTCTTTGGTATGAAATATTGTTACATTGCATAGAGTGGAAAAAAGGAGGGAGCGATGATGTTAAAGTCGCGAAGTGGCTAAAGTGAGTGGTGCTCTGGCTGGTGGCTGTTAAAAGTGTTTTAGTCTCGATCGAGACCCTTTCCCGGCAGTACACACGCCGTTGTGGTTGCTCGGACAGCAGCGCGCGTGTTTTTCCAACTTGTAAAAAATCGAGTTTGCAAAAAAATTGTTAAAACCGGTAAACAAAGTTTAAAAGTGCAGCAGTGAGTGGGACAAAAAATAATAACAAGAGATTTGTGTGTTTTTTTTTTGTAGTCATGAATTTTCGTGAATCGTGATCGTGAAATTTGAAATTTCGTTTTTCGATTAAATAAATCGATTTCGATTAAAAAGTTTCATCACGTTTTAAATTCTCGAGAATTAATTGAGCTTTAACCTCAAAAAGAAGCAAATTTGGCATTGCTCATTAATATCAAAGTTCAAAAATTCGATCTTTTTCAAAATTTATCGGAAATTTGGTACATTTTTTTATAAGGATTTTTGGATCTTTCATGACTCGACACAAAAACGATTAAAACAGCTTTTTTCATTCCATTGTCTTCGTTTGATTATAATCAACGTCTCACGATCTTTCAATATCTAAAAGACGAATATCTTGTTCAAGTTTCCGATCTTGATTCTTCGTACGGCGCGTGCATCTCGATGTAAACAAAAGAGTGAAATGTACTGAGCGATTTTTACGTAGGGATTGTTTGGATAAACGTTTTATCAATAAAAACAAAGACGACGCAGGAAAAACACTGAAAGCTAATCAAGTGCTACGTGCGTATACGATTATAATGTCAGACGCTATAGCTAAAGGAGGCTCAAACAATATCACGAATGGAAATGGCGTTTCGGATAAAGTAGTCAACAAGGATCGAGTAAGTAAAATGTGCCAGCGAAATCTGTACGAAGGAAAACGAACGAATTATTGGTCGATAAATTTCGATCCGTCATTCTCGTGACCATGAAAAATGGCGCCTGTTTGACGAAAAAAAAAAAAATATATAACATCAAAGTCCGAATTCAATGTGTTCCGTGAGCTAATAAAATTACGAAACCGTGAATAATAAAATTTGCGTTGTCAACGCTCGATCGACTCATTATCAATTCTCACGGAAATCTATGCTCAAGGTTTTGGCTAATACCTTGTGAAAAATTTCGTAAGGCGTTCGATATGGATTTTTTCGATCGAAAACAAAATCGAATGTAAATCGGGAAAACGTCAAAGATTTTTCGAATTTTCAACAATGTTTCGATCGATTTCGGTGCCGGATTCACGTTTGCAAAAATTTATAACTAGAACTCTCAGGGTAATTGCAACTTTCACGCGGAGTCTAAATGAATCGCGCTCGTACAGGAAGGGTTAGCCTCAAATTCATTATTCGAAAGTACAGACTGCAGAATTATGACGTCGAACGCAAAGTTTTAATCTCACGAGCCTGTCAGTTTTAGCGCATAGGCCACTGGGTGAAAGCTCTCTCTGCAAAGATTGAGAGAGAGGGAGAGAAGGATCTTATCTCAAAAAATGGTTGAGGTGCACTTTACCGCGACGTGTTGTCCGCTCTTGGCGCGCTGTTTTCCCGTCCCCTGCCTCCTCGACATGCGCCTCCGCGAGTGTACCATAGAACACGCAAAGTGCGCCAATTTAGTTGGTCACTGGGTCGATCATTCCGCTTTCGCATTATTTTTTTTATTCTTTCTTTTTTCACTCATCCTATCTATTAATTCTATGAGGATGCACTCGTTACCCTCGCTCTTTTCATAACCGGCGTTCGCGTGCGTTCGTCCCAGCCTATCGCGTGGGAACGTTTAGCTTTATTTTCGCGAGACTTCCGGTTTCGAAAGACGCGACATGTACGCGAGGATGCGCTCGGGTCGAAATTCCCGCGAGGAAATTGGAACGATAGATAATTGAACGTGAATATGCATATTAATTGAAGGAAATCGTGCCGTGCGCCGACGTTTTTTATTTCGTCACATATTTTCGTTCGATTTTACTTGATTCTTATGATTTCCCAACGGTAGATAAAAGTGGGTGAAAAACGAGATTACGCGGGAGGGTGCGGGAGCTTCCAAAAGCGTCCGCCAGTTGGCGTTCCGGAAACTTTAAATATCGATTGTTCATCTTCCCCCTCATATTTTACAAAGAATCCCGACGATCCCGACAGAAAATTGTACTAGTACGAGAGTGCGAGGGAGGATCGCACGCGCGTCTTTGGCAATCGAGCGTGTCGCGCGTAGCAATAAACGGGAAAAAAAGCTCGGAAAAACACAAATACCAATTATTTCAAATGTTCGAGCGTAAAATAGTGTGTGTGTTTGCGTCAACAGACCGTCGATGATTGTTTTGAAACGTAATTGAACTGCAGCTTTCGAGATGTGCAAAATCCACGATGACATGTTGATTCCCCCTTCCCCTGAAAAGGGGTCGCCACTTGTTTTCTCCTCTCGGACGAGCTCCTCCACTATAATTTTTGATTCTTAATCATTCATCGGCTTTTTTATGAGACCCGATGCGGGCTCGACGCCTTAATCACGGGGCTTAAACGCATTTTCCGGAAATGCATTCTCGTTACTCTCGAGTCTGCGAGTCACGTGACCAAGCTTGTTGTAAGTACCGTTTTGTTATTGTAAACTTCTGAGCCCACGTGGCGCCAATAAGTATCAAAAATCGCGAATCGAGAGTGCAGGCTGTTGACTTTTTGTTTTTTTTTTCTTCCTGGAGTTCCGTCAATTCAGATACACATGAAATTTTGAAGAAAATTCTTTCTCCAGTTGCTCGACCTTGCTTTCGATCTATTTTTCCTCTCTCGTGCTCTGCTTCGGAAAATATACGAAATAATTCACCAACTAATTACGTGTACGCAGCGACAATGAGAACCCAACGAAATTAATGTCCTTGTCCGATCTCACGATGCATGCTCGCGACAAATTGAAACCAACCATAATCGGTAACGACCTTTGTTCATTTCGTGCCACTAAAAACCGAAACGAGGATGAATTAATTGGGCGAACAACACGCGAGATACCACTTAATCGTTGATCTTCAATCGCTCGCACGTAATCGATCGGAAATGCAGCAACGAGCACGTAAAACGTCATTTTTTTCGTTAAATAAACCGAAAAAATGCCTGCGCATTGGCATTTTCCACAGCGACGAGCTGGAAATCCCAAAAAATGAAGAGCGAAAAATTCGTTTCCAAAAATAGCATTTTATCGAATAAAAAAAAAAAACGTTCCCGGCTGAAAAGTGAAGACGCGATTTTACGAACGAGACACGAAACGACGATGCACGAACGCGTAACCAAATTTTTGCAATAAATATCTCGCGTATGCATGAGAAGACTCGAGGTCAAATGAAATAGATGGAGAAAAAAAAATAGGAATTTTATTGAGCGTAATTGACAGATGATGATTGGAATATTCAAGAGGCGCGCACAGATATATTTGATGTTAATGCACCGATGTATGGAACGAGTGTGTACAAATCGCGTCAAAGTGCTGAGGTGAAAAAACTAGTCAAGCAAGAGTCGAAGAGTGTGCGGTTGCGTTTATGTTTTTTAATTATTTCCTTTTTTCTCTATAGTCTCTTTTCTTGATTTTTATTTGTATCGTTTTTTTGCGTGTATGACGTTGACGAATGACGGAGCTACGCGAGAACGACGCTCGCAATTTAATGCCGTGTGTGTGAGTTTCGTGTGTGTGTGTGCTGGCTTGCAGGACGTCGAAAGGGGGGAGGAGAAGAAGAGTAGCCGGGAAAGAAATAATCGTCGTGCATCGACGGTAACAACCGAGACGGTTTCGTCGGTGCTCGAAAACGAACTGGAAGGGGCAGTCGCCAACTCCAACAGCACAGTATCACCTGGGCCAGTACCACGTGGACGTGAACGCCTTCGAACAGTCGCTCGTTTGCTTCGCAACTCGCTCATTGCTATGTTACTCCTTGCTCTCGTCGCTGCCCTTCTCGCTCTGGTATGGATATTTATGGGACCCATGTTTGTCCTTCAACTCGGTCTTGTTGCCCTCGTGGCTTACTTCGTCGCCGGTGGACGTTTCAGATGGATTTACGTTGCCTTGCGAACTGCACCTCGTGATATACGGTGAGTCGCTTTTTCCATCATTCTATTTTTTCACTATTTCATCGCTCCCGCGTTTTTCACTCAGGCTTTTCATTTTTTATGCACGAGTCACATTTTTCTACAAACCGGATTCACTATTCCTTGATTTCCTCAATATTTCCATTCGTTTTTTCGATCGAAATGCAACAGGCCACGAAATTATATCGAACATGAAAAATTTGTTGAAAGAAATGTCAAAAAATATGTTGGCGCTTTTTTTGGTGTTTTTCTAACGCGTCGATCTCGCTGAGCCTCGTTTTTTTCGTTGTCAATTCAGAAGATTTTCATTAGCTCGATCCAATGATCGAAAAATTGATTCGTCGAGCATTGGATCGAGATTTTGATAAATTTCAACAGTTTTTCCAATCCGTACAAACGATACGAGGGAAAATCAGGTGTTTGCCGACTAATGAAATCGCGTTTCGAGTCTTAGAAGGAACTTGAACGAGGCTTCGAGTTCGCAAGGTGAAAGTTGAAGGTTTTCTGATAAGACAGAACTCGAGGTTACGACATAATCAGAATTTCAATCAACGAACTTGTAATCCTTGATTAATCAACCAGGAAAACTCGTAATTTATTTTTATTTAATTGGAAGAAACGTTTTGAGCACGCTGGAAATTCGACCTTAACGCATAATCACGTCGAGTCATGAATCGAACGAATTTCAACTTTTATCATTGTTTTTTTAATGTTTTTTAAACATTTTTCTTCCATTCACGTCCGTTGAGCCGCACTCGTAGGGAAAAATGATCGTGCGTAAATACCGTTCGGCTCCCAACGCGGTTGGAAGTAACGGGAATCGTGTCATAAATGAAAGACTCACAAGGTTCACGTGCACACAGCACCATGGAACGTTTTATCATTTGGGCAACGAATCAGGACCGAAAACACGAAGAAATCCACGTAAATTTGTCAAAATGAAAACTCTTTGTTTTTCTTCCGTCTTTTCGCCTCATTCTTCGCCTCCACGATGACACGAATCTCTCGGGAATATTACTAATGTCGTACTTAAAGTATACGTCGGTGAAAGTCGAGGAATGAAAGTTTCCTCGAGCCTAAACTCGATTCTCTTGTTTCTGTCGATCAGGAAGCGGTTGCAGAGAGTTCTGATATCCAGTTTCTATGTCGCGCAACTTTTTTCAAACTTTTACCGCGCATATGCACTTTTATTTATCTCCGCGACTTATCGAATTACGAAATGTCACCGCGCGACTTTAAACAAAATAATTTTATTCGGATTGCATGAATTTTGTTTCACGATTTTTTTGTTTTCGTTCCAATCAAAATTTTTCTGATTTTTCCTGAATTTCCTGAAGGATCTGTGCTTGAAATAGCGGAAGAAATTTCTTCAGCTAAGAGAGCCAACACCGCATTGAGATTCTGGACTTTGCGCCAGAGAGTAAAGAAATTTAGTTGCTTTGCAACGATGCAAACTCGTGACGAAATAAAATTTGATTTTATTTTCACGAATTCTCTGTCGTGCGAGAATGAGGATATTTTTTGTTTATATTCCGAATCACTCTTCCGGAAATAACTGCAAGAATTAAAAAACGTTAACGAACGACATTGAAACGCCGGAAATGAATTTCAATAAATTCTCAAAAACGAATATCGATTTTTTTCTAAGTGCTAATTATAAAAAGTCAATTTTTCGAAAAATCTCATAATTTCATTCATTTTTTGAACGTTCGAAAAGGTTTTAACGTTTCTATGAAGATTTGCGCGCGCGTTAATCGCAGGAAGTAAATAACAGCTGTGGTACGATGATTTGGCGCAATGCTCACGTGTCAGTTGGAAACTCGGGCTGTCCCTGTGTGTCACACTTAATTCAACTCAATTCAATTACTTGGTGAGCCCCCCTTCCACATCGACTGTATTTCCTTTCATATTAATTTTCCTCCCCATCCTCGACACATTTCCTTCCCTCGACTCGATTCTCATCTCTTTAAAAAATTAAAAAAAAACACTGGTCATCTTCATCAGTTTGTGTAACTCGAGCAAATTGATTGAAAGTCATCAATGAGTTACGTCAGAATCATCACCTGATAACGTTGACGTACGTCACACGTACGGCGTCCAAATGGACTTGTCAGATTGTTCCCTTCGCTTCAACTGAACACGAAAAAGTGTGCTCGATCGAAATTTCTCCATTCAACCCTTTGGGATTCTGAAAAACATGCAAAATTCGAGAAATTACGATTTATTCAGCGGGAAACTCAAATTTACACAGTTAGAAATTTCCGAATAATTTTTGCCGAATATATTTCATTTTTTTCCACTTTCCGCCAGTGGATGAAACTCGTCCCGGGTCAAATTGACCCCGTGTGTCAACGCAGTAGCATATTTGAATTTATTTGTTATTTAAAATGTGTCGAATGTAAATAGCAGTGACTTTTCATTCTGGAGTTTATTCAAGTTTTCATAAAATCTCATGGGCGATCGATATTTTATTTTTCTTCATCAATTCCCGTCAATTTTTAGTTGAATCAATGAATTTTCGTGGTTTTTATTTTCAGAGCTCTGTCGCGTTACTTCAGGCTCGTTTTAACAATAAAAGGTCATGAGAAGAAAAATCGTAGCGTTGCCGACGTTTTTCAACAGTATGTCGCTCGTCATCCAACCAAAGCGTGTTTCATCTTCGAGGACAAGGAGTGGACGTTCCAAGAGGTATTTCCTTCGATATTACTCGTCGCGTAACCACAAAAACAAAAAAATCATAAATTAATTGAAACATTTCGATTTTTTAAACTTTTGGCACATTCTTTTTTATGATTTTTCAACGGTAATGAGTTTTGTATCGAGAGCACACTCCGAGTCGGACTAAATTAATGGCCATCATTACGTGCCACAGGCTTTTAATGAGCAGAATTTAAAAATTCACAATTCCGAAGATTTTTCGAATTGATTACAAGGCGAAACTCGAATTTTACGAATCTTCGCATTCGCCGTTGACCTGTTTTCAGAATTTTTAAAATTCAAAAGCAACAACGAGTTTCCAATTTTCGGATACTTTTTTCTTGCACAAATTTACGAGGTCAAACGATCTCGATGACATTTTGCAAGCTCGCACAATTCCATTCCGCGGCCTCGAGAGATTCACGCAGGCAAATATCGAGACGATCGAATTTTCGAAATTTCAATTCTGTACTTTGTTACTCAACGACCAGTTTGGTTTTTTTTTTCAGTCTGCCCAACGCGCTCGTTCGCAATGAAATCACAAAAATTTCCCAGTCAAAAAAGTTTATTTTACTTGAAAATACACGATAAGAGATTTTTTCGTAACGATTGCCGGAGTAAAAAGTTGTCACGTGATTGCATAACTTTTAAAAGCCGCTTCAAGTGATTCGTTTGCTCACAAACGCCGCGATATTCGCCGCCGACACTGAATGTCGTAAGTGCAAAACACAACTGAAAAAAAGAAACAATCAACGCGAGGAACTCGAAACGTGAGAAACCATCGCAGGCCTCTCTGGCAATAAGGAAAAATGACAATATATGCCTGATGCAAATATTGAATTAAAATTGTCATCTAAGAAACTGGCTCTTTGGCTCTGCAAATTATTCAAAAATAACGTGGACATTGAAATGCGTCTCGAGAGGAAGAATGAAAAAATTGTATCCACTAGACACAGAAAACAGAAGGATAAAAATACTTTGTGTTCAAGTTCAGGCGAAAAAAATTTAGTTGTATTTCCAGTTTTTTTTTTTAGTCGATTTGAAGGAAAAAAAATGCCACGACAGACTCGACTTTTCTACAAAAAATCGAGTCTGTTGTGGGGAAAAAATCTCTGCGATTAATTCGTTCTGTTGTTTCGCAAGGTCGAGGACTTCAGCAACAAAATTGCAACCGTTTTCAAGAGTCATGGATACCGGAAAGGCGACACGGTTGGTTTGCTCATGGAAAACAAACCGGAATACGTAGCGACGTGGCTCGGCCTCAGCAAATTGGGAATCATCGTTCCTCTCATAAACACTAATTTACGAAAATCTACGCTTCTCCACAGCCTCAACGTTGCTAATTGTCAGGCTCTCATTTTTGGCAGTGAATTATCCGAAGGTAAAAACTCGAGAAATATCGATAATTAAATAATCAGAATTTTTGGAAAAAAGTTTTTTATTTTTTACGAAAATTTCGGCCTCGTCGTCTAGCCTCAAAAATAACAAATCAAAAGTGCAACGTGTTTACAAGATTTTTCTTAAAATGTCCTCTTTATTGCTCTTTGTACTTTGTATCGCTTGAACGGGAGAAAATGATTCGACGAACGAACCAAAAAAGAAACTCATCCAATTCTCTTGGCTGTCGTGTCCATTATTGTCACGCAACGACGATCAGAATCAATTTCAAACGATTTTTTCATGTTCTTGTAGTTTTAAGATTATTGGAGACAATTCTTATCGCCAGTTACTTTGAATTCTGTTCATATTGCACGTTCGCTCGAATTCGTAACGCTCAGAAAAAAATGATTTTGTGACAAAACTTTGTATCGATACGAATTAAAAAAAAAAAGAAAATATTTGCACAGCTATCAAAGATGTGGCGGCCTCGCTAAATGCAAAAATGGCATTGTACCGATACGGGAACGAGCTGGAGGCGAATTCGTCGGGTCTGAAAGAGAAGGATTTGACGTCAATGTTGGCCGAGGCGCCTGCAGTTCCGCCAGTTATTCAGGAGAAGGGAAATTATTGCGACAAATTAATTTACATCTACACGAGCGGGACAACGGGTTTGCCTAAGGCTGCGGTCATCACGAATTCGAGGTGATAATGAAAATCCCCTTCTATGAGAAGTCAAATAATAGAAAACGTAAATATCCCTCGGACGAATTCGCTTTGACCTTGGGCTCCAAACGAGCTCTTCGCGTACAACGATCATTATCCCATTAACCATCTCTTTTACTCAATTGTCATTTTTTTCTCTTCCACTTTTTTTTCGGTCTTCAAGGTCGCTCGTTCAAACTATTATTATAATACAGCTCCGCGCGAAATGTTCGGTTTGCGATCTCTCGCAACGTGGATCAAAGTCTCACGAGTAATTGTCGCAAAAAAATTATTATAGCGTGTGAACAACTTTCCATCAGGATCGACGCGATCACTAAAACAAACTTGGCGCTCTCGATCTGCTCGGAACTTCATTCCTCAACCAATATTAATGAATTTCTCAATTAAATCAATTCACGTCGATTTCTTCTCAATCATTTATTCATTTTTTTTTCAGATTTATGTTCATTGCAAGTGCAATTCATTTTCTGGCGGCTTTCCGAAATAACGACAGATTCTATACGCCTCTGCCTTTGTACCACACGGCTGGAGGAATTATGTCTGTCGGCCAAGCGTTACTTCACGGTTCGACGGTTGTGATAAAGAAAAAGTTTTCGGCCAGTTCGTACTTTTCCGATTGTGCCAAGTACAAGTGCACGGTACGAAAAATCAGTTGAAAAGAAAAAAAAAACAATTAAGGAGGTTCCGTTAGTAGAGCGATGATTATATTAAAATCTGAAAACGAAATATGTTGTTATTTAGGGAGCAAACTTTAATCTCTTTGAGAATAATCCCAGGTCAACAAAGTTTTACTACATTTTTTCGAAGTCGAAAGTCACTTGATTCAACATTGGCTTCACGGAAATTTTTCACCCTTACGAAATCGGAAAAATCTTTAAAATACTTCCCGATTAGATAAAACGCGTATTAAAATCTTAATTTACAAAAAAAACTCCAAGGGCTCCGAATCAATCAGAAAATAGTGGGGTCAACGAATGTTCGGAGGAAATATTTCTAGTTAAAATCGACAGAATGCTCGGAACATCTCATTTTTTAGAAGTTTGGCAACGGATCGCTTGCTAAACGAAAAGCAGATCGTCATTTTTTTGGCAATTGCGCTCACTTCATTCGTTATTTCCTTGCGCCGTAGCGGAACCTCCTTAAAAGCAATTGAATGGAAAATTTGTCATTTCGTTGACAAATTCTGCATTAAAATGAGACGAATAATGATTTCTTGATTTTGTTGATTCCTCTAGATCGCGCAGTACATCGGGGAAATGTGTCGTTACATTTTGGCTTGTCCGGCCAAGTCGGAACCGGTGCAGCACAACGTGAGGCTTATTTTTGGAAATGGCCTGAGACCTCAAATTTGGCGGGAATTTGTTGAACGCTTCAAAATTCCACAAGTCGCTGAATTTTACGGGGCAACCGAAGGAAACGCCAATATCGGTAGGAAATTTTGATTCAGCCACGTCGACGTCACGGAAATTTGGAAAAATTTTGATTAAATTAATAAATAAATTAATTATTAATAAATTAAATTAAATTATTTAATAGATTTTCATTAATTAATAAATTTAATTAATTATTTTTTTTGCAGTCAACGTCGACAACACCGTCGGAGCAATTGGCTTCATATCGCGAATAATTCCCGCGGTTTATCCCATCTCGATTATCAGAGTCGACGCCGAGGGCGAGCCGATCAGGAACTCCAAAGGACTGTGTCAACTTTGCAAACCAGGTTCGTTTTTGAAAATCGTCATTATATTTTTGTGATTCAAAGTTTTATGGAAATTCTGGAGTGAACAATGAATTCTGTTGTTTCTAGACGAGCCTGGTGTATTCATTGGAAAAATAATTCTCAATAATCCGGCTCGAGCTTTCCTCGGATACGTCGATGAAAAAGCCTCCAAATCCAAAGTCGTTCATGACGTTTTTGTGCACGGAGACTCCGCATTTTTGTCAGGTACGTTCACACTTTTTCTCCCCATTCCACGGTTCCCTCGAAAGAGTTTCCCACAGCCAATTCATTCCACGACCCGTTTTTTCTAATGCAAATCGAAAAAAAAATCATGGAAAAACCTTGAAATAACGCTAAAACGGAATTTTTTCCAGGGGATATTCTCGTTGCTGACGAACTCGGTTATCTCTACTTCAAAGACAGAACCGGCGACACTTTCAGGTGGAAAGGGGAAAATGTTTCGACTTCTGAGATCGAGGGCGTAGTCAGTAATCTCGTGAATTATCGCGACTGCATTGTGTACGGAGTCGAGGTAATTTTCCCGAATTTTCATCGGTCCAGCGACCACGATTTTTGGGAATTATTTATTCCGGAGATATAATTGTCAATTCACGTGAATTTTCTTTTCGCAGATCCGAGGAGCGGAGGGTCGTGCAGGAATGGCAGCGATTTTCGACGAGGACAGCAGCGTCGACATGAATCGTTTGAGCTCGATGATACGGGAACAACTTCCGGCTTACGCGAGACCGTTGTTTATCAGAACTCTAACGAAAATCGATATGACCGGTACGTTCAAACTCAAGAAGAAAGATTTGCAAGAAGAAGGCTACGACCCTCGCAAGGTCAACGACAAATTATATTATTTCGATCTCAAGTCAGGCTATCAGCCGTTAACGCCAGAGATTTACGACCAGATTCAAGCAGGAAAAATACGCTTTTGAGAGTATTTTATCATCAAAAGAACATTTCGCACAATTGGTACAGGAAAGTTTACCCAAATTTTAGTCTCGTCCAGTACGAGATTCCGAAATAAATTGTACAGCTTCAGGCAATAATCATTAACACGCCGAATAACTTTTCACTCGAAGATTTCCAAGTGGATGGAGTCTCGAAATCCTTCAGCGCGTGTTTTTTAATTTTCGATTTTCGTCGAATCAAAAATCGTCGCATGTAAAACTCGCGAGAATCGGTGGTTCCTTTTTATTAATTCAATTTTTCGTCCTTTCTGTTTGGAAATCACGAAAATCATTTCGGAATCTCAGAAACGCTACCAACTGGAAAATTCTCAGCTATTTTACGATCGAATTTTGTTAAGTTTTGATTTTCTCTAAGAATTTGAAGATATTCTTAGCGATAATAATTATTGTCTCGTGCGCTGTACATAAGGTGTTGAAGTTCGAAGAGCCAATTATGTGGACGTAGATTGTGGACGTAGTTTCGAGCTGAAAAGATTTGCATCATTTTTTCGTCCGATCCCATTCTAATGAGTGAAAATTGCAAAAATTTATGGACACCTACACTTTCATCGATCATTCTGCTGTAAATGTTGGATGTAGAGCAAAAATGAATAAGACTGTTTTTGTAGGGCATGAAATTTCCTACGAAATTGTTTGTTACGATTTTTTTCCATCTGCGATAGTTTAGTCGGGACAGCGGTTTGAAAGTGACTTTGTTTCCATAGCGATGTATTTCGAAAATTCTCCTTCAAGCGGCTGTCACGACTAAAGTACCGATGCTAGAAAAATAGTGTCCCATGGTTTTTTGTAGGAAATTTAATGCTCTACGATATTGGTCCTATGCATTTTTGCTCTATCTCTCATATTTCTGGCAAAAAGTACAATATAGTGTGAGGTTTTGTGAATTTCGTTAATTCGAACTCGTCGAGCCTCTTATGCGACTTTTCTTATGTGAATTCACCCGGGGACAGCCTGTATATATTTATAAATCAAAGCACGAAAGAAAGTGATGAAGTAATCCGCGTCCGTTCCTCATTTGACGAGAGGAAGAGGGTCAAAACAAAGGTTTCGAAAGCCAAACGAAAAAAAAAGTTGTTCGAGCTTGTTCAGAATGAAAGCTGCCTATATTTTTCTATCGCACAAAACATTGTAACCAAAAGGGCTTCAGTTTTGCATTTGCCTCGTTATTTGTAAATAAGTTACTCGACATATCCCCAAAACTTGGATAGCTCAAAAGATCTGTTTCGCAGTGAACCCAACTTTTTTGTAGGAATTCATTGAGCTCATTGTTGTCGCTTCAATGAAATTTTTCGAGTGTCTATCGTGAGAACATTCGTTTTTTGGATCTGCGGTAAAAATTCTGATTGGGTCATTTTTTTGCGACAGAAAGCGCGCTGGCGTTCACGTTTTGTTATCGTCAAAAAAAATACACAAAAATATGACATTCCTGTAAAAAAAAATTGACACGTTCGATTGTCGGTGTTTTGAATTTATCGAGACGAAATGCTCGAATTACCTTCTTTTTTTTTTAAATTGGGACAAGAGATTTGAGAAAATCCAAGTATTTTACTCAAAAATTGAGGGTGTCCGAGAAAAAACAATTTTTCCTTATTGTTTCGAGTGTGTTTTGAATCCCTCGGAAATCGGATGTGATCCTCGAAAAAAAGTTTCTGCATGCGAGCCTTGAAACTTCTTCTTACTTGCCCTCAACGACCTTTACAATTGTTATTTGTTGATGTGTGTTTTTTTTTTTTTTAGAATAAAACATTTTGCTATTTTCTAAACGTTTTTGCGTTTGATTTCCCTCAACTCGCTCGAGATTAATTCGATCTTCTGATTCTCATGAATTTGCGATTTATTTTTTTACGGAATTCAGCGGCCTTCGGTGCTCGTGAGAACTTCGAGGTTGGTAAGCGTGAAAGTTATGCCAACAATGTGTTGAACGTCAAAACGGTAAAACAAAGCCATGACCTTTAGTACAGTGGGAATTCTCTTATTTTGTTGTGATTTTTGAGCAAGGCGAAAAATCGCTTCGGTCATAATCAACATCATGAGATTTTTTGATGAATATTTACTATAGGAAGAAAAATTCAGACTGAAATTTGTGTTGAAAAAGTGTTACTGGAAAATGGCGATTTTTCGCATCGTTGCAAGCGAATTCCAGTCCGCCATATTTTTTTCTTTAATTATTAAAAGAAACACAAAAAAGCGGGACAGCAGTTCTGTGTTTAAATAAGCGGGAATTTGTGGGGCAATCTTTTCTTCTTTTATTATCGTGATATTTCCAACATGGAGGAAAAAATATTCGTGTGGATTTGGACCGGACGGTATAGACTCTCGACGAAAATGGCCGATTGTTGGTAAAAGGTGAGAGAGTTTCGTTATACGAGTTGATACTGTACGAGGAGTACGTGAATATCCAGCTGCGTTTCCTACTTCCTACATGCACCGTTTGGATACAAATGGCGGACACCGACAACCTCGCCATAACTTTTCTATTTATAACCTCCTCGCAGTCTCGTCGTCCAGAGAGTCGCAAAGATTCCGAATCAACGGTATTTTCTCATAGTGAAGAAAAAGCCGCAAATTTCACGCCAACCGCAACGAATTACCGAGTAAGAATGATTTCTTTATATTTATTTTCTTTCGTCGTTTCCGGTTTGTAATGCTTCGTACGTGTTTTTATTAGTTTTATTATTATTGCCTCGGACACGCGCAACGACAACCAAAAGACGATGCAAAAATTACAAAATTCTTCCGATCTCGTGAAACTCGAACATAAAAGTCCCACACGTGCATGGGTCACGCGTTCGCGGACGACCCAATAAACATCAACACGTTTTCTTTCGCGAATCTAAATTTTTTGTGACGCCGCGAACCATCACGTGTTTTGTGCGAAGAAAAAAAAATTTTGGCATAAAAAAGTAGGGTTAAGAACGTCGAAAAATGTATAACCTGCAATCGCACAACCTTCAAAATTTCGACAACATAATTTTTACCAAAAAAAATATAATCGAGGCGAGAACGACTCTTCACAGCGGAGGGATTATTCAAAATTATGTAATTTCCCGAATTATTAACTTTTGAAAACAACAAATTTCGTGATAATTTTCAATGATTTTTCGAAACTTTTGACGTGTCACGAGTTTTTTATTTATTTTTTCACTGATAACTACATGCGAAACTGTATCTCGGATCAATGATTATTTATATTCGATACATAAATAATTGACAATCGTGTGTATGTAAAATAAATTCTTACTTAGTAGTACTTTCTGCAACAAATAATGAGTGCATAAATGAAAAGCCAAAAGGTCGCGTACACTCGCGCGATAAACGCCGGCGATAAGACTCAAAACAAACAGTATATAGTGCCGAATGAAACAGGCTCACTGCACTTTGTAGTTGAAAGCCAATGTGTCACGTGACCATTTGAAATCGCGGTACATCCCAAGTTGCGCGGCGTTATCGCAGTTTTTTATTCGTCACTCTCGCGAACACTTGCCAGTAAATATGTAACCATTCAATTTTTCCGTTTCCCCGCCTCTTTGCCCCTGAAACCATGCCACTTTCGTCAAATGTTTGATTTGTTGATTCGGTGCACTTTGTTTTTCACATTACGAAACGATATACTCCATTTTTATGAAATTGCGGTCGCTATATGTACAGAAATATTACGGAGTTTTCGGAAGTTTAACGTGCCGGAATCGAGTGTGAAAATGTTACTTTTCAGAGCTCGGGTTTATCTATGTGTGTTTTTTTGTTAACGCTGGCCTGGACCTTGGATCCACGTTATGAATTTATTCTTATCATCACTCGTTCGTACGTCCTGATGCAGATTTTATGTTTCATGATTTATTTATAGAAAACTGAAAACACTCGAAAGCATTGAAAAGAATATACGGAGAAGTGGTAGAATAAATTATCGAAGTATTTTCCGTGGCATTTCCCAGTCCCTTTGGCGATACTGAACATTTTCGACGATTCAAAACCGAGTGGCTTTGAAAAAAAAAAAACTCAACTTTGACAGTCGTACGTCGAAATAAGAGACATCACGATTTTTCCGCGACTGGAAACGCCACGAGGGTTCGCTGTGAATCCGCCAGGGGTACCGCAAGGTGGAACTACGCGAAAGGGGGTTGAGGGAGAGACACATCATATGCGCTAACGCCGCCTGTACGCGACCCGTAGTGTTAAGTCGTTCGTCGCCGCGGCGTAACGTGTTTTTATGCTCCCGGCAGCATCGCACCAAAAATCTCGTATCTACGTTTTATACGTATATAAAAAAACAGCTTCACGGTCGTGAGAATTATTTGTTGATCCACCGCGTACGAGTAAGTTTCAAACAGATCAATAATTCCTTCATTTCTTTGATTACCAACGCTAGCCGGAAACCTATCAAGAGGCAACACGAAATGCTCGACGATCGTAAAATACGATACGAAAGGTTATTCGGACGGAACCGCGCGCGTTGAATATTAAAATTTCTGCTTCGTATTTCCGCACGAAGTATCGAACTTCTGAAGTTTTTCACAACCTCCTTCCAACCTATGAATTGTCAGCTAAACACACGCACATACTATTTTACGTGATAGAAAATTGCTTAGTACGAATAAATTCGTTATGCACCGATAGGCGACATCCTTCTGGTGAATCGAGACAGTGTGAGCATTCGCGACGTGAATTTTTCCTCGCTCTATGAAATTCTCGTGATTTTATTCTTTTCAATTCTTGATCAACATATTTAGGAGATTCTGAGGAACCCGAAAAAGGCGAAACTTTTCGAAAAATCAAGCACATTCGATCGTGAAAGTTCGTACGATTAAATTTATGGTTAAAAAAAACTTCGCTCACAGGATGAAAAATTCGTAGTTTGTGTTCGTTGGTAATAAAAATTCTAATAAAAAAAAGTTGATTTACAAAATGTGGTGAGCTCGTCGTTTGACCACGTAATTCATCGAATAATGCCAAGTCGACGAAATTGGTGAAACAAATGTTCGGCTCGGGGTTTTTTTCTGTATGCATCCACGAAATTTACGAACCGTGGGTGACGGTGCTGCAAGCGTGAGCTCCGATCGATATGAGGTCCTCGGGGCAATGCGTAACAGTTTTATATCGGGTAGAAAAAAAGCCTATCGAATCCGAGGACGTAGGAGCAGGAGCGTGAAGAAAAAAGTTCCAAAAACGTGAAAAATCGCGGGAGATCATATTTTTTTCGCCATTTTATAACATCGAGCGAAACGAAGCGTGTTACTCGCGAGTGCGTTCAACGAATTTCGCAAGGTTTCTCAGTTCATTCGCAATAGGCTGGAATATTCGACGCAAAAACTCGCTATTCATTGTTCGCCGAAAATTGCTTCTCATTCCGGCCACCTGAAAAGCCAAATATTCATCGTTCGCTCTCGGCTCTGTGACATTTTCATTATTTCGTTTGATTGTATCATTATTATTATTTATTCAATATATTTGAGCGTAATCCAACGACAGGTGGCGGGCCATTCGTTTGAAAACGCGATCGTTCATGATTCCCGAATGATTTTTATTCCAAAGATTATCATTTATTTGATTTCCATTTTAAAAGCATATTTTTCGTGAGAAATTAATCGCTCGGGAACAGATGACGTTTGCCGGCGTCCGATCCCCCAAGCAGACGAATTTCGTGATTCACCGCAAACGTTTACGAAAAAAATTGCCGCAAGAGAGCGCGCTTCCCCCTCACCTTGCTGCGCGCGCAACCCTCCGCCTAAAAATCCTAACGAATCCTCGCGACAAACTCGCTTCGGCTTGCCTCATCGTTTTCGTTTACCAAAACGAAGTATTTTTCTATTTGAAATGCTAATGGGAATTGTTTCTCGAAAAATCGATGTTTCATCGCACCAGTGTTCGCTCGAACATCGCAAATTTCCATGTCGGATATTTCCATGTTAGGCCTAAGGCTTCCGTGGCATTTTATTCGTCCTATAGAGTGTGCCAAGGAATCCTTTTCAGTCTCATTTCTCCACGCAATGACCCCGAAAAAACTTCATTTTTTGCACGCAATGAAATACTTTGTCAACGCCGGATTTCGCCTTGAAAAATATCTTTCTCACCGCTTTTTTCTCCCCTTATAAAAACGAGGGCCATTCGTTATTTATCACTTGACAATGCGCATGCGCCGATCGTTAGGTTGTCAAGCGTTTTCGTATCATCTACTTGTTCGCGCACGACTTCAACACGTTTTTGTGCACATCTATTCGTAAATACATTAACTATGTATCGATATAATCGGAAGAAACGTTTTCAATGATTTGGTCATTGAGATTCTCCTTTATAAACGGTTTTTGTTGTAAATATGAGTTTCCGAAAGTCCGTCAAACATTTTGCGATTGAGATTCCTTTGGGAATAACTCACGACCTTGAGGGACATCTGTCGTTCACAAAAAAAAGCTGCAACACACACAAACGTTAATGTAAAATCGAACTAAATCTTAGAATCTCAGCAATATTTTTCTTTACTGAATTAATTATAGTAATTCAAGACATTTGACCTTGAAAATCGTAGTTTTTCCCTTGCAGTGGCGGAAACGAATATCCGTCATGAAAAAAAACGTTTTTTCCTGATAACTCGAATGAACATTTTGTCGAATTTCGATGGAAAGTCGGCAAAATAATCGATTTTATCTCCGCGTGCAATTTTTGCCAACTTCGCATGAGTTCCCGAGGAAAAAAAAATTCGTTCGCGATGTTTCGTTTTTTTTGCGGAGTTTTTACAAAAAATTTGAAAAAAAATTCAATGATGGTTCGGAAGCGAGGATGGAAATTTCAAAGTCGTTGATTTTCTTCGATTTATCAAAGTTGGACTTGGCTACAGGTTTTTTTCACTGGATAAACACATTTCAAGCGTGAATATATAGGCCATGTATATCGCCACCTTTGTGGAGAGGGTAATTTCGTCCGTGTAGGACGATCGGAAAGACTAAGCGAATATACGTGAACAACAAACACGAAACCATGATACTAACTTGAAAGGGCCGTGGGTTTGTGAGACTGAGGAAAATATAAAGAGCAGCAAAGTCATGACCTCGAAAGAGTCAACCTTTCAGCATACACGTCAAAAATCTATATATAAATACAAAAACGCATGTATTGGCACAGGAAAAAAAAAGTTAACAGTAAACGTAGCCAAATTGAATTTACTCAATAATTATTTCCAGGACGACTAATGTCTTTTTTTTTTTTTTACATTCTCGATCGATATCGTACCCACGGAATAGGTTCTCTGCGAGGCTCGTGTGTCAACGTGTATAGGAAAAGTTCCATGAATCCCACACAACGTTGAAATGAAGAAAACTGTAAATTTCGATGAAAATCCGAAAAAAAAAACAAAGATTTTTAAATGTTTCTTCGTTGTTGAGATTTTATCGTGCGATTGAGAATTATTAATTCATTTATTAATTTGGACGTGTTCGAAGGCACATTTCAATAAATTTTCATCAAAAAGCTCATTTTTGAATGGGGTTGAAGTTTGCATCGTTGGAATGCAACGAAATTATCTTTTTCTACGGTGAAACTCATTATTTAAATGCGGAATTTAATTACGAGGTCAAAACGATCGATTTTTGCGACCCAAAAAGTATATGGGCTCGAAAATTTTGGACAATTTTGAAAATTAAACAAATCATCGATGAAACGAAATATTTTTCGTTGGATTCCAAGTTTGCGGACTTTAGCTTGATATTTTTGAAAAAAACAATGAGGCTGAAGTTTGCAACGTTGGAATGCAACGAAAAATATGAATTTTTATTGATAATTTGTTTAATTTTATAAAACATAGAAATCTTTCGAGTCGACATTGTACGTTTTTGTAAAGAGTTTTGTAACGAAATGAATGAATTTTGTTGCATTCCAACGATGCAAACTTCAACGTCATAAAAAAAAACAAGATTTTATTGCCATAATTTTAAACGTGACTGCGTTGTGGAACAATTTTCGAAGGTGCTAACGCTCTCGAGGCAATTGTTTTTGCAAGTTGACAACCCCCTACCCTCAAAATCCATCCCTACACATCGTTCGGGAAACTAGAAAAGTAATGGGTTGTGGGATGTGTTGTTTCAGACGTGGTGGGCGAGCCGGTAAGGAATGGACGTCAGATTGGTCTACATCGTACTTGGAATAGTCGTTCTCATGGCAGTCGGCGTCGGTAGCCGAATCGGTTCCTTCATGAGAATCGCTCAGATCACCGTAGCTGCACTCCTTGTACCTTTGATATGTCGTTATCACCGGAGCATCTACGTCATCCTGAGAACACTACCGCGAGACATCAAGTGAGTAGCGCAAAAAAAAAATTATGATCCTCAATTTTCGATCGTTGGAATGCAACGAAATTCTGTTATTTCTTCGGCAGAGTTTGCAATTATTATTCAATATTCGCTCTGGCCAATAAATTTACGAAAAATTGCCATGATTTTCGAAATTCAATATGAAATCAATAGAAAAAATGTTTTTCGATGAATTTCAACATCGCAAACTTCGGAGTCATAAAAAAATGGTTAATTTTTTCTGGATTTTCGTTCGTTTTTTTTTTTTTTTGGAACGACAATTTTCTTTACGAATTCGTTGGGTGTTGAAATTTTGTTGAATTGGCTTTTTCGTATTGAAATTCGGAGTAAAATTTGTTTTTTGGCAAAATTTTGTTTACTTTACTTTTGGAAAAGTTGTTTTTTCTTTACACTCGATCGCCGGTGTTGTGTCTGACTCGGCGGGCTGTTCGAGCTTGTAAAATAAGCCTTTGATCGCGTGTAATTGACGTTTAAGCTCCTCACGAGGAACCAACTCTCGTCACTAATGCATTTACCCCAACTAGCACCAATTCCCCTCGCCTACGACACACACCAATCGATCGAAACACACCCAACTCTTCGTTTCCATATTTCTCTGTCTCTCTTCTATGCGTTTCTCGCTTTTGTACGTTTGTTCAACAGCTACCTCTATAATATACATTACGGCCAAGTACGAAGCGTCCTGGATATTTCCGACAAGTACAAATGGCGACCGAAACGTTCGTCTTGCCTTTAGACAAATAAAAAGAAAAACACATCGCTCTAGTTTTTCATAGATTCACCATTTCTCACGATAAATTCTGTCCAAGTCTGACAAAATGTTGGAAATTTCATTTCTACTGCAAGAAACGTTGCAACTTTATCCAACAGTCCATTACTTTTTAACAAAACCGAAAAAAAAGAAAAATTTAGTTAAAATGATTATTTAATGGCACTAATGAATTTTTTATCACAGCTGAAACTTCGTGAGGAAAAAAGCGGAATTTTTATCCATGGAAAATCCCCCTGAGGGCAAAAATCAATTTACGTGACAAATTAGAAACTCCACAAGTTTCAAAATGCATGAGAAACAATAAGAATCGATTTTATCAGTCATTGATAATTTTTTTTTATCGATCTGGAATAATTAAACAAAATATGAAAATATTTTCCTCGCGCAACTCGCATATAAAAATGCTCGAAGCTCGATACAAAATTTCCAACATTGTTGCAATTATTATCGTTACGTAACACTTTGATTTCATTCGGCATCGAGTGCCGATTTGTTTGATATTAATTCCGGCTTATCGCCACCGGAGCAAAAAAAAACATGGCAGATGCTGGACTTTGATTCATCGTTTGATAATTTCAACGCACAACGTGAAATTTCCTATTTGCAAGGTCACGCAGACGCGTTTGCTCGTGTGAAAAAATATTTTGTCGTTTTTAAACGAGTTCGTTTAAGATTTTTTTAATTTGTTAAATAAGCACAACTTTTGGAACGATCCGAGAATGAAATATAGACAAATTTCGAATCTTTCGGATAAATAAAAAATTGAGACTCTGAGTTTCTGCGAAAAACGACCAGCTGAAGGTCTTTGAATTCGCGAAAAGAGTTTTCGAATTCCTGGATAAAAGAGAATTGAAAAATCGTGAAAAACCATTTTTCACATTCCTCTTGACATCCCAGCAGCAAAAAATCCCAATGAAGTTGAATGTTCGTCGCCATATCTGCAGAACAAAAAATCAAACACTTGCCCATGCGGAAAAAAAAGTGTCAGATAAAATATCTCGTTGGTAAAAATATTTTTAAGACAATGATCTTTTCAATCAAGTTGACAATCTCTCCGCAAATGATCCGTGAATTGATAACGAAGCGAGAGCAAAAACGATTTGATCGAGGATAAAAAAAACCGTTATCAAAATGTTTTTTATCTCCTGATTTTGCGAGAACGGTCCTCGACCTCTGGGACGATGGAACCGATGGACACGATATCCCAAAGTTGCTGGTCAAAAGTCACTTTTTCTTAATCCTTCATTCCTCGTGCGTGGAACTTCGAGTTCATTAGACAGTCTCGCATTCACACTATTCATGCACAGACAACACAATCGTCGCATAAATGGAATACAATTATTTGATGTTGGTCGTTGCGACCGTGGTACGTGGACTCTACGAAAAAAAAGTTGCCTATCAATTCTTTATACGAGTTCGACAGTCACACATGTATACAATGTACATATTACGAAGCTGATTGTCCTTGAGAGTTAATAATTTAAAATCACCTGGCGAGTTCTCAATGAACAAAGCGATTCTACGAGCGGCTCCTAATTTCTCAGCTCAACGCAATTCTTCGCTTGTAATTCCCAGACGAAAGGGGAAACGTCGATTACAATCGAATTTATATTCATGACAATTCGTTCTCATTACGGGGAATTTGTTAAGATGCTAAAATGCATCAATAATTAGAGAAACACTCTTGATTTCTATTGAAATGAAAAGACGATAATTCGAATTAAAAAATAAAATGCGGGACGAAATTTTACGTGAAAAATTCATTTTCTTAGTCAGTTTTCATTATTTTCAAATTAGTCTGACGTTCGTTTGCTTGGAGTATTTTAAGTACTGATTAGATTTGATAAAACACTCATTTGCTCACATTTCTGCTTCTCCTCTAATTAACGTAATAATACTAAAGGTCCTGGTGAAAGTTGAATGAGCGCGTTGAAGAGAAAGACTATGCAAATGAGCTGAGATCGATTAAAGGTCGAGTGAGATGATATTCTACTTTGTTACGAACTTTGCCCATGCTCTCGACAAGAATAAACTCAATTTTCTCGTATTTTTTACTCTTTTCTTCTTCCTCTCACTCTCTCTCTCTGCCTCTTCATTTCTCTTTGGCTTTATTCGATGCGAAAAGAACGAGCTACAGTGTCGTCCTCACTAGCACGAAACTATCGCTGCTCGTTCTTGCAAGAAAATCAATGAATCGTAGTAATAATGCATGCCCCGTATCTTAATGAGTTTAGGGCTTTATTGGCTGCCCGTACGGAAATTCGCTAATCGATCTCACCGAGTTTTTTTCTCACCCGTTTTTTTTTGCAGGTTTCTTTATCGGTATGTCAATGCCGATCGCGAAACAAAACGGTACGTCAAGAGCAACGCCACCGTCATGAAAATCTTTCGCGAAAGAGCGAAACTTTATCCCAACAAGCCGTGCTTCATTTTCGAGGGAAGAATTTGGACGAACGCCGATGTGAGTTGAAACGTTTATTTTTCCTTGCCAGAGACCGCTGATAATTCTTGTTAATCGAAGTTTTTAATGAGGCAAAATGCTTTTGCGATTCCCATATTGAAAAAAAAATGTCAATCATGGTTCAAGGTTTTTCATGACACTTGGAAGTCTGAAAATTAGTGAAAAATATTCCACGACGTTGGAAACTTTCTACTAAAAGTATTCGAGAATCGAACGGAACGAGCTCTTATCGCAAAACTCGTACGACCGACACGCATTATCTTATTTTCAAGTTTGCTACATTTATGCATTTTGTATTTTTCTTGCGTGCCCCTAATCATTTCTGCAATTATGCAATTTTATTGCATTTATAATCAAATGAGCATATTATTAGTGTCGAAACAATTTCGTCATCTTTAGGAATCGCTTATCGGCAATAACTCTTAAAATTTTTCAAAAATATGCACAGATATTATTTTGAATGAATTTCGAGAATAATTCAATCGATTATTCTTGCCGGACATTTTTACATTTGTATGAAAAACGAAATTATCTTAAGGGTACGAAAAGTTGCCGTGAAATTTCGATTTTTCAAGGGAAAACAAAAACTTGGACGAAATTAAAATACAATTTTTGGACAAAATCGAGTGCGTCGATTTTACGACATTTTTTGATCCGATAGAAAAGATTTTGTCACGTTTTGACTTTTGGTTTTAGGAAAAAAATGAAAAATTCGACGTTTCTCGAAATTTGTTTAAATTTTTGGGTTTTTTTTCCTTTGCAGATTGACAAATACAGCAATCGAATTGCTTCGGTGTTTCAAAAAGCGGGTTACGTCAAGGGCGATGCTGTTGCACTCATGATGCCGAACAAACCCGAATTCATAGCGACATGGCTCGGTCTTGGAAAACTTGGTGTCGTTACCGCATTAGTAAACACGAATTTACGACTGCAATTGCTTACGCACTGTCTCACGATCGCCAAAGTCAAGGGCGTCATCTATTCAGCCGAGTTTTCGTCAGGTATGGCAATAATTTTGATTATAATTACAAATACAACGGCCAAGTACGATGCCAATTCGGTTTTTCAATTTTTATACCTCTCATTAACTTTTCGATTGAATAAACATTTTAAAAAAACTCCCAGTGATGGGAGCGAATGATAATTTATTTATTGACGTGCTCAAATCCGTTGTTTGCATTTTGCAGCTATGGACGAAATTCGTGAGTCAATGCAGGGCATCGAGTGGTACAAACACGGTGCGGGGTTGAGCGACTCGTGCAACAATTCAAAGAATCTGGATAAATTGATGTCCGAGAGCGAGGATGAGCAGCCCGTTGTGGAACAAGAGCCTGGCTACCGGGACAATTTGTTGTACATTTTTACGAGCGGTACGACGGGTTTGCCAAAAGCGGTCCAGATGCCGAATTCAAAGTGCGTAGTCTCTTAAATTTTAATAACTGAAAAACTAATTTTTCTCATAATTTGAGGCTCCGATCAAGAAAATCTCGCATATTATCGGCTTGAAATTCTTTTAAAAAAATTCTCACGTCTCGCTGCACCAGACGATGGAATTCGATCAAAATATATTCGAAAAAATGTGGAACGGTGCAAGCAAAACATTTACTTTTCCAACGCACTCATTTGTTTATGCGAAAAACAAACGATTCTCATATTTGGCGATGGCCATCGATAGCCGCGTTTGTTATGAATGATTTAACACGCGACCTGCGTACGCGCGCAGCCTCCCTCAAGCAGCCAAGAATTACGCAACAGTGTCGAGACTGATGAAAGAGTATGCGCAATAGTATTTCTCCTCCGATACTCAATATAACGAACGATGCATAATCCTCTCAGAGAAAGCCCACAATTTCAGCGAACGAGAATGGGATTATAGTCGGCAGGCCTGTACTTGACTACTGGGAGCCTGGCCCTTCAAAATTCATCGGATTCTTTTTTATTCAAATGCATCAGCAGCTGCACGTGCGAATTTTGACGAAAAAAAAGACTCAAAAACTTGCACGAACACGAATGAAAATCGATTTTAAAAATGCACTGGAAAGATGAAGTTTTTTTTTACAGATTTATCTTTTTTATTTAAAAGCATCAGCAGCTGCACGTGCGAATTTTGACGAAAAAAAAGACTCAAAAACTTGCACAAACACGAATGAAAATCGATTTCAAAAATGCACTGGAAAAATGAAGTTTTTTTTTTACAGATTTACGATAGTTTTCTCGCGCGAACTCAATACTCGATTTATCGAGTCAAGTCTCACGACACGAATGTTTATGTTGCAGATATTTGTTAGTAACAACTGCTACTTATCACATGCTGGGACTACGTGCGGATAGCGATATTATGTACAATCCAATTCCGCTGTATCACATGGCCGGTGGATTGGTAGGAACGGGTTGTGCTCTAGTCAAGGGAATTCCAAGCGCTCTGAGAACCAAGTTCTCCGTCACGGCGTATTGGACAGATTGTATAAAATATAATTGCACGGTAAGTAATTGCAACGAATTCGCTCTCATTTTCCCCTGTATAGATTTGAAAAACGTTTTTTTTTTTCATTTTTTTTCCATAGCTGGCTCAGTACATCGGTGAAATGTGTCGTTATCTTTTAACGGCGCCACCGCGGCCCGAAGATTCAGCGCATTCGGTTAGGCTAATGGTAGGAAATGGAATGAGGCCACAGATATGGCAAGCGTTTGTCGATCGCTTTAGGATCGAACAAATCACCGAAGTCTATGGTTCTAGTGAGGGAAATGCCAATATCGGTAAATATGATTGAAAACAAAATCTCATTATTAACAATATATAAAAAAAAACAAAGATTCATATGATTATTGTTTTCGTGCAATTCCAGTTAACGTTGACAATCAAGTTGGTGCTGTGGGTTTCGTGCCCTCGATTTTGCCCCAGTCGTTGCATCCCGTTGCCATTATTCGAGTTGATCCTGAGACCGGCGAGCCCATTAGAGGACCCGATGGATTTTGCATTCGTTGTGCAATAAGTAAGCGAATTTTATTTTCCAATTATTACATTTTTGTTCATTATTTCATCCAAAAGTGTTGTCGCCATCTTCAAGTCTAGACGGTTAGAATTTTTGTTAATCGATTGAACTTTCTTTGCAGACGAACCTGGAATGTTTATAGGATTGATTAAACAAGGCAATGCCTCGAGAGAATTTAACGGTTATTTGGACAGGGAAGCCTCAAGAAAAAAGACGATCGAGAACGTGTTCGTCAAAGGAGACAGAGCTTTCCTTTCGGGTACGAATTTGCTTCCGATTTTTTCCCTATCCCGTTCTCATGGTTGGCTGTCTATTATTTTCTTACAATTTCTGCTTACGAATGGTCTAAATATGAGAGAAAATAAAATGTACGATTGCCAGGAGATTTGAAGAATTCAAATATTCTTTAAAGATGGAATATTTAAAGAATTTGAATATTCTTCATTTTTAATTTTTATAGAATTTAAATTTTCTTTAAAGATCGAATATTTAACGAATTAAAATATCACAAAAATATTAATTATAATTATAATTATAGAATATTTCAAGAATTCAAATATTTGTTAATTTAAATTTAAATAGTTTAAATATTTAAAGAATTCGAATATCCTTTAATTTGAATATTTAAAGAATTTAAATATTCTTTAATTTAAGAGTTTGAAAAATTTGAATATTCTTTTCTTACCGCGTGACAAATTCTTCTTGATTCGCATTCACCGAGATTGCGTATCGATAATTTAGCGTCCTTGTTTGCCATTTTCGTCAAATAATTGTATTTGTATGGCAACGTTCCAGGTGACATATTGGTGCAAGACGAGCTGGGCTACTATTATTTCAAGGACAGAACGGGTGACACGTTTAGGTGGAAAGGTGAGAACGTAGCGACAGCCGAGGTCGAGGGAATTGTCAGTAACGTAGCTGGACATAGAGAATCTACAGTTTACGGCGTTCAGGTGAGGCTTCCGAACTCAATTGGAACAATAAAGGGAAAAAAAAACGCGGAAATGACGGTTTTTGATGTATTGAATTTTCGTCGGTTTCGCAGGTGCCGGGGATGGAGGGAAGAGCTGGAATGGCAGCGATCGTCGACCCCGAATGTCTCCTGGACTTCAAGGCACTCGCGGAAGGTCTAGACCGGGCTCTCCCGTCTTACGCGAGGCCGATATTCCTCAGGATCGTTAAAGAACTCGAGATGACGAGCACGTTTAAGCTCAAAAAAATACACTTACAAAACGAGGGTTTCGATCCAAACAAAATCCAAGACAAAGTGTACTTCAGATCGGGAAGCAATGAATACGTCGAAGTTACGCCAGAACTTTACGAGGAGATAATATCAGGCTCGGCGAAATTATAAACAGGCTCAAAACCCATAAACGTCGCCTGAGCAAGAGTGTGTCAACGCCATGAGACGATACCTGCTGCGGAAGAGTTGACAAGTTGAGAGAAAAAATCAAGGAAAATAATACGAGAAAATGACGACGAAGTAAAACAAAAAAAAAAACAAATTCGATGCGCGAATAATTGCAGGTTTCTGAATAATTCCGCCGTTCCGATACATTTCGATCGCGCATTGAGATTCGTCGTTTGATTCGCGGGAAGAAGAACCGGAGAGCGAGCGCCCAAGCCTTGGACTCTGATGCGAAAACGTGTGGCTTTTAAATTTATGTCACCGAACAAATTTAGGAAAAAAAACGAAAAAAACATGACGCGATGCTAATTGCCGCATGTTATTTAATTAGAGCAATGGAGAGACAACAAAACTATTTAGTTAGTTCGTTACCTCACACGCTGCTGGATCAACGACGCTAGAGCGAGAGAAAACGCATAACCATGCACAATTGTCGCGATGCTGACTCGAAAATGCGTTTAAAAAGAAAAAAACATTCGCTCTCCGTACCTCTCCGTCGATTGAAATGGCCGAATCGCCGAGATTTCGGCCGACGACCAATTTTCGGTAGCGATTCTTTCTTCACTATTAGAGTTCGTCACGAATTTTCTTGCGATGCTTTCGAAAACCAAAGCAAAATTATACAACAAAACAGCAATAAATATTACGAGGTGCGACGTTGATTTTGGGGCTGAAATCGAAGTAGAAAAACGAAATGTTAAGGCCAACGGAAGCCACGAAAAACTTCTTACCGCATTTGACAGAGCGACCTTCTGACCAGAATAACGACGTGCGTTTGCCATGCTGTACACGTCCGACAGTAAACAACATCAGCAACTAAACAATGATCCAAGCAGTAACGATATGTGTCGAAACAAACAACCAAAAAGCGAAAAAAAAAACAAACAATTAGAAAACCAATGATATACTCATTTAATCCAATTAAAAATATGATTTATCGGATCCCCAACTATCCCCAATTGAGTAATTTTCGGGGGCCACAACTACAATGATTTAGTCGTGTGACGTTTTTTTTTCATTTGCCGTATTTTCCAAATGTATATAGATGTATCTGTGTATATGAATTTATGTTTGTTTTCTGACTAAATGGGGAATGGATGAAAAACTCGAACCAAATTTTAGGCGAAGAATTGAACAAAAAGAAAGAAAAAACACTAGAAACTGGATGAAATGCGTGTTCAAGAATAATAATTCATGTAACGATTGAACTTTTCGAGTTTCGAACGTGTTTTCGATTAAAAGCCAAAAAGAGCATCGTTACTTTCTAAACACGTGGCTAATCGACTCGATCTTTATTTTCCTTCGAGTCCTCGGACGATCTCTTTGTACGTTAAAGTAAAAAGGGGGAAAAATTGAAGAAAGAACAAAAAAAAAACGTAAAATGAATTAAAAAAAACTCGAAAACGAAGAAAAATCACCACCACATTTTCACTAATACGGTGATGCACCTTAATATCGTAGACTGAAAGAATTTTAGGAGAGCTTTTTAAAATAAATACTGTAAGATTTAAAGAAAACTAAGAGAAGAAAAATCCTTGATGGCGGCGTGAAAACGAACGTGAAACAATGGATCGAGACCGCGTGCTGTGAGAGGGGGAAAGGGGATCAAATGGGAAAAGTTTTGAGTTGAATTTTCTAATCGTAAGAAGGAGAATGTCGAATGAATTATTAAAAATAACGAAATTCGTATTGGCAGTGTTTCAGTTTCTCCTTCGATGTGATTATCGTTCGTATTTATTCATTTGCTCACAACTGTCGAATCGTTTTTCATTCGATAAATTATACTGCGCGCTCCTTGCGAACTAAAACTTGGCATAATGTTTTCATCGTCACTTTTCGTTGAGCTGAACGACCGGATTTATATTTATTACTAAGCGAAATGCCTCGTACGATGAGTTGCTGCTACCAAAGAGTTGCAAAACCAAAAAGGACCCTCGACGAGAGCGTCAAAAGTAATGGGGAATTTAGAGCAGGCCTCGTTCGACAAAACCCATCACGCTATTCGAATGTAATCATCAAATTTCAACTAGTACGAAATTATTATGCAAATTAGCCAAAAAAATACACTATTTTGTTTTGACGAGCGAATAAAAAATGAAATTCATTATTTTCGATGAAAAAATTATTCAAAGCTGTCTTCATATTGCCGCAAGAATTGGTAGCGAAGTGGAATGAAATTTGTCACGATCTCTTTAACTTGGAGAGACCAAAGCTCGGGTGCGCGTCTATCTTTGTGCGATTGAACGCGTGAATGCGAGGATCTAGTGTGTTGACTAGATTCTATCAAAAAATGTGAGTGATTTGTTCAAGATTTCGTTGGATGTAAATAAACACAGTTTCAACACATTTTTTTCAACGCGTTATTCCAATTATTATTATTATTGTTATTGTTATTATCATTATTATCATTAGCATCGTTATTAGTTCGATTAAATTCAATTAAAACGTCATTGCGGCAATTCGTTCTTCACAAATTAGTGAGCAATCGGAAATTCGCTCCCCTCATACCTCCAAATAATTCACATACTCCGAATGTATCAAGCGTGCTGTCAAACCTCACACTTTTTATCAAACGTCTCTCTATTCAATTAAAACAAACAAAAACATTGCACTCAAACGCTTTTTTTCGATTTACGACTCGAGCAATTTCACGATACGTTATGGCGTTGATATTTCAAAGATCTTGCTCCCCCATTCGTCGCATTCACCCTCGAGATTCCGAGTCCGTACACACGATCGACTTTTCGTACTACAAATCGTGATTTTTCTCTCCTCGTCAGCTTCTTCCGTCTCTCTTTTTTGTAGCCACGAATTTTAAATGTTCTCGCGGACTATCAGCTCGGCGGAATCGCTTTTGCCGTCTGACCGTTTCCCAAATTTGGTCGCGATCCGAACCACGACATTTTCCATTCCAGCGTCTCCTGCAGCAATCTTTCCTCTTCCGGGGAAAAATGCAGCAACGTTGCCACGGCACGAGTCAAATGCAGAGCCTGCCAAAAGGACAATTTTTTTTTTTTTTAGTTTAATTGTTTTTTTTTGTTTGTGGCGCTTTATTAATGCGTTTATTTTGGAGAATAAAAAAGAAAGAATTTGTACGAACCTCGTATTCTCTGCTGGTCAGGAACTTGATCAGAACGTGCTTGAGATATTTAAAATTGACGTCGTCTTCCCGCGAATTCGTATTCTTGGCAGTTACTGTTTGCGATGAACTTGGATTCAGTATCGCCGCTGTAGGCTCCGCGTCACTGTCCAACGACGATGATGGTACACGCAATTCTCGTTGCAGCGTTTTTTTCATGTCCCCTAATCTTTGTTGCAGTACCTTTATTGTCTGTAACAAGGGGAATGAGGATTTTGATGAGAAGCTGTTTGAATTATCATGGAAAATGCATTTTCCTTTTTCCTGTTTCATGCGGATTTTGAAGAAAATGGAAAAAAAGTTACTTTGGTTTTGTCGTTCAGCTGCTCTTCCATCTCGAGCAGACTGTCCCGCAGGGCGGTTTCGACTTGTTCGCTGGATTTTTGTTGTCGTTCGATTATTTCCAACTGTTCGATCCTCGCCATGGCCTCTTCGATACTCTTCGAGGATTTTTCCAGCTCGAGATCGCGCGTGTGCAACGAGACGGTCAGATTTTCAATTTTGTTCTGCAATTCGACGCTTTCGGCTTGCTGTCGAATATTTTCTTGTTTGGCAAGTTCGTAGTCCTGGGAGACTTGAGCATTTCGCAGAAGGGCAGAATCTTTTTCCGATTTCTCGTGCTCCAAAGAAGTTCGCAGGACAGCTGAATTTTCTTTTTCACTGTCGAGGCTCTGCCGGAGTTGTTCGACCTCGAGATTCAACGAGGCGTTGGTCGTTTTTTCAGCATCAAAAGTCGACTGGAGTTGGGCCAATTCGTTGGTGGCTTCGGTCAACTTGGAGGCCGATTCCTCGAGCTGGTTCCGCAGATCTTGGATTTCCTTTGACGAAGATTCCTGGAGCAAGCATTCGGGAAAAAAAAGAAAAACCCAAAATTATTGATTATTTCAACAAACTGCAAAGATCGACGGTCGGATCAGAGGAAAAGATAAAAAATTGTAACATTTTGCGACACTTTCGAGAGGCCTCAAAGCTCTACAAAAAAAAGACGTAGTGCCAAGTCCTCTTCGTCGCGTTGTGTCACAATCTCGAAATTACAAGAACGTCGTAAAAACGTAAATAACGTAGCACGAACCTATGAATGCAAAAACATAAGGAAATGATCCTGTGTGAGGAAATCGGAACAAACGCAGTCTCTTCTAAATACACTATCATTGTACTAGAATAATAATTACGCGTGATTATATGTACGTGTGTGTCTGTGTGTTTGTGTAGAAAAAAAAGCTGCAAAGTAGGAAAGGAAGTAAAGAGATGAAAGGTATTTGTTTTTTTTTTTATTGAAAGAAAAAACAAGCGAAAAATGACTGCAAGATATAGTTTTTTTCTCTCGCGCTCTTTTTCTTTATTGCCGTAAAACAAAAGTTACATACGATTAGTTTTGTTCTCACTCCCTCTCTCACTCGCTCTCGCTCTTTGTAGTATACATAGATAAAAACATTATGACTACTGGCATTTACTTACTTACCATGTTGTCTATGGAAGAAAAGAACTGCACAAGTGACGTGTGTCTCGATTTCTACTGTCGCGTTTAACGAGCTGTGGATCTTTCGTACGAATATTACATTTAAAGAACAACATTCGAATTTCACTTTTTTCAACTTACAAAGAGTGATGTTCCATTTATGGCCATGCTCGAGACGAAAAATAAAAGAAATGCTAAGAAAAACATACCGGTTACAGTGGAGAAAAGATTATCGTGGAATATGTTCCTTACGAGAGCAACGTTTTATGAGGAATCGTGCGCCAAGCAAAAATAATAATCGTTAATTAACAAGCATCGTTTTCCACTCATGCTCTCGTGGATTTAGCCATCAAATGGAGGAGAATAGTGACGAGTGAGCCGGAATAACGTTAATTGTTCGGAAATATAAAATCGCTACGTTGGAAGAAAAAAAAAATGGAAAATAGAGACTTGCTAAGACGAGGACGAGCTGGATTTTTTGTCGGGCTACCCTCGTGAGGCTTTCGTGAAATGGAAACAGGCCCGATCGTGTTGACGCAAAACAACATGCTTTGTTGAGCGCTGATTAAGGGTGGAGCATGAGCATATTTTAGTTCCATATTAATTTTGGTTCCTTCTTAGAAAGAGTCTTAAGCTGTTTTGTATAGATTTAAAAAACGTATTGTTTTGAATTTACGTTTTGTTCAGTAATCGCGGTAACTCACAATTTGTCGTTTAAATTCTTCAACCTCGTCATCGACGCTGGCACGGAGCTCTTTAAGTTCCGTCGCCATCTCGTCAATGTCCTCGGCCATGCGCAAAAGTTTAGCGTCTTTTGTTGCCATAACAACATTGTTCACCTCTATTTCAGCCTCCAATTTTTTAATTCTTTTGTCCAATTCGTTTTTTTCTTGCTCGACTCGTCGCCTCTCGAGACCCTCCTCGCCGGCTTGTCTACTCAACCTTCCAACTTGCGTCTCCAGACTCGAGATTTTTCCTGACCAACTTGTCTTTATGTCTGACAAATGAAGATGCGCTTCTTCCAATTTACGCTCCAATAATGTTCTCTCCCTCATCAAATCCGCTATTCTCTCGTCCACGCTCGATTGGTCGTTCGACTCGAGGGAAACTCTCTGCTCCAGCACGAATACCTTCACCATTAAATGACGCACTTGCTCCTTCGTTTGTGCTAGCTCACCCGACAATTGAGCTCTTTCTCGCTGTGTCGCGTGACGCAAGGTCTCCATCTCGTCCTGAAATCATTTTCACTTTTCCGTATACACGAATCTTTCCTCTCAGTTATCGATTTTTCTTTTTCAAATTCATCCCACGTTTCTCTCCAATTTTTTTACTTTCTTTTCCAAAGCCTATGCACATTTCTGTCTTTTTCTTTATCCATTTTTTTTCTATGTTATTTCGAGATGTTATGACAAAGTTCCCAAAGCCCTCGCTCGGCCCATCACCCCTCCAACGTTTTACTCTTTCCTTTTAATTCGTGCTTCCCAGCATTTGCTCCTTATCAACGATCTTTGAGCCTCAAACAATTCCGAGCAGCCCAGCCACCACGATGCTTTTCAAAAAGTACAAATTCCGTCAGGAAGAAGATTTTTCACCGAGACCCAAACTTTTTCTCATTTCAACTTGCAATCAAGCATTTTTTTCTTCAAATCTTCCTGACGTTCGTCGTACTTTCTCAAAATTCACCAGACTATAAAAAGATGAACCAGGTGTCCTCACAGCGTGAAAAAAGAAGCGATAAAACGAACGAGACAAACAAACAACAAAGAATAAAGTGGTGATGCTCTGATGCGAGAGAGTGACAAAATTGAAAGAAAAATAGAAAAAAACGACGATAATGAGGATGAAAATGCCGAAACCGGAAATGTGAAAACGTGAACGTATCTAGCGGATATCTCAAGCATTAGTAATTTTAATTAAAAGGAGCCCCCGGGGAAAAAAAAGGGAGGAAGATGAAAGATCGAACGAACGAGTACGAGAACAGTGCTTAATTTCCATTTGATTACTCTGATTTTGCCAAAGTTAAGACTGATCGATCGTGTGACGACCGTGTGGCTAGTAAACAAAAATAGATTTCAAACCAATGAAAAAAAATGGAAGAAACGGAGCTAACAAAATAGCAGCCAAGCTCTTTTTCTCTTTGTATTTTTTCGTGTTTTTTTTTTCGTTTTCAAATGTAACGTACCTCCAGCCGCAGCAGCGTAGGATCGACACGATTAAACGGCGATAAAACCGTCTAATTAGTCGCTCGTGATGTCTCGTGTGGCGTTTTTTTTTCTCAATCTTCATGCGTTTTCGTATTTGTTCCTCAACTTGGTGTGTGTGTGAGAGCGTGTACGCGTTTTTCTCATTTTTCTCATTCACCTTTAACTTTTCTCTTTGTTTTCTATATTTCACTAGATTTTTCGCAAAATAATAATTGTGCCCCACGAAAAGAGCGGAAAAACGATCGCCCTTTTTTTTTTCATAGACCGAACGAGCCAAGACTTTTTCCACACACACACACACACACTCAGCGATCGAAAAGCGCGAGGAAAAAGCTCGGAAAAACTCGTTTGATTTTTCGCATCTTCGTTGCTGCTTCTTTCACTCGCCTCCTAATCGCAGAACCCTCGTTCGAAAAGAAATCTGAATTTGGGCTCGTTTCAATCGTCGGCCAAACGCCGCGAAGCTTCAATATTTCAATTACAATAATAATAAAAATAATGACAATTAAAATAGTACCAATACGAACCGAGGCTCGTAAACACCCAGAAAATATGCAGCTCCGCATTGGCTCTTCCAAAACAAAAGGCTCTGGTGCGAACGAGATATCGCTCATAAAACAATATTTGCAAGAACGTAAGACAAAAGCAAAACGACGAAGGAATCACCAAATAAACTTTTTTTTTTAAATAAAACGTCACACAGCAAAATAGCCCATCGGAGGATGTAACCCTTAAGGGAGTTCGGTCGCCAAGAAAGAGAAAAAAGATTCTTGCAAGTTTATTTTCGCGCATTTGCTGAAAAATAGAAACAAACTAGATTTTTCCGTTCAATTCAAATTGAAGGAATGATTTGAATTTTTTTTCAGTGTTTCATAGTTCGGGGAGGAGAATTCTTCATCGAACCCTTTGATTACTACCAGAAATTTATGGTTTAGAAATTATTGACCAAATCCCCTTAAGGTCGAGCATAGGACAAAGCGTGATCGAGGAAAACAATCGGATTTGGAGGAGTTTGTCGCTGGGAACGGGGTGATAAGCGGATTGAGAACTCTATTTGCTTTTTTTTAAATCAATTCAACTGCTACGTATCTTTAGCCGTTTTTTTGTGAAGAAAAAAAGTCCCAATGACACTCACACTATGTGTAATCCTAGTTTAACGCTATTTTTTTGTACATAGCGTAAAAATCGGAAAAATCTGTGTACGAAATCAAACACGATGGCGATAATACGCAAATAAAGGCGATACATTTGCGAGGAAATAAGAGAGATAATGAAATCGATAAATAAAACGTGAATATGACGGATTGAAATATTTCCAAAATCGACGATGTGTTTTTTTCGCTCTGGAGAATTTCTCTTTCTTTTTATCTTTACTCACTTGAACGCTGTTCAATTCGTCCTCGTAACGTCTCAGCCGCGACACTTCCGTTTTCAGGCTGTCAACCTCCGATAATGCGGTTTTCAAATGATGAGATTTTTCCTCAACTTCTTGCTCCTTCGCCAACAACTGTAAGAATTTTCCTTCGTCAATATTGTTTCTTGTTAAAAAAAAAAAAAAAAACCAATGGAATTAAGAGAAATTAGCGTTCGTGCAGCTTTTCGGATTGAAACAAATTTTCATTGACAGAGATTTTCAAAGAATGCATAAACTACGAGTTCGGAGAATCGGACTTGCATTGGTTTTTTTTTTACAACCATTTTTCACACGCGAAACGACTTACGAGATGTTTGATCTTTGCCATCTCCTGTGTCTGAAATCCTTCCAGCTGTTCAGCATCTTCTTGAAAGGTGTAAAGCTTCTTTTTGTACTCTGGAATCCAAACGATAGAGGATTATCAATAGGAACAGATGTGCGAACATATGGCTTCGAAATTATCTCTGTGCTTTTTTTTTTCTGTATGATGTAATGAGTGCTTGCAAGACACACGAATTTGTAATCAAGTTTGTCGAGCGAATGCTTCATTTTAAAGTTAAATTTGTGCCAAGTTCAATGCACTAATTAATTATATTTTCAGCAGATTCGAAATCCACGTTGTTTTACGAATACAGAAAAATATAAACAACGATAAATTTGCTAAATTTTCGATGCTCAATTACTCGCTCAAGGTCGAAAAAAGTTTCTCAAATTTGTATGTGGATGAGAACGAACCTTCGGCGTTTCTCAACGCAAGTTCCAAGCTGCGATTAGCATCTTCTGCTTTTTCCCACTCCTCCTCGAGCTTTGCTTTCTCTTTCTCTTGTTTCTCCATCAATTTTTTCCACTCTTTCTCCTTTTCAGCCATCCGAACTTTCCATTCCTCATCCTTTTTTTCGCATTTCTTGAGAAGCTCCGCTTCCTTTTTAGCCAGACGTTTCCGCCACTCGTCTTCACGGTTCTCGAGCCTCTTGAGATCTTTGCCCGACAATTGTGTTCCGTCGCTGAGTTTGAGCTCAAAACTGTTTTCTCGTTTCAGGGGTATCGGCGACGTCGGTGACGCTGCATTTTCCTCCCTCGAGTCGTCCAACGACAATTGCGATCCGCCGATACTGCTCGTCGAGCCTAACTGTATTGCACATTGTTATTGTAATTATTTGGTCCAAATTCCAATCAAAATTCGCTCGAATCGCCTTGTAATTTTCCGAGGAAACTGCGTGGTAAGCAGGACGGCAAGGAAAAAGATATTTTCTGACTTTTACTACGGGCCGACGGAGAATACGCGGTAGCGACGTAACCAAGAGCTTTGTGACTTTGTAGAATTTATTATTAATGAGATCCCGTCTCGTCACCATTATTATTCGTTATATTTGGATGCGCGATTCACTGTTATTGTTTGATTCTTATAAATTAAGTAGAGAGTGGATTGAAATATCGAGAACGAACGCGCAGTCTTACCTGGAATGGATTTTTGGAGTTAATGCCACGAACAGTGCCGGCATTTCGGACGACGGTTGACACGTCGCTGCCAATTTCCTCGCGGATTTTATTCTTTAAACTGGCGAACATGATGATGTAGAAAATTTGATAGCCTTTTTCTCGCGTAGTTGATTTTCGTAAGAAATGACAGTTCTCGGCACGCTCTATCTCTGTCCCTCTCCTCTCCCACCTGTCACGTCGACGTTGAACGTTGAAAAAAATGCTCGATATGACTCACGAAATAGAGTGAAAAGAAAACACGCAAACACACCGATAAATAAGGATATTTATCAAAAAAACACTCCTCGAAATGTCGTAACGAGAACGCACGTCATTTTGACACTTTTACACTTATATTTTCCTTCGGATTGTCACGGGCTTGGTGAAAAAGGAAAAACTATGCGAGTGTGTGTGGGATTTTTGGGTTGAAGTAAATAATAAGGCGTACGAAATAGTAGACGAAGAAACTCTGTACCAACTGTTCTCAACTAACCACATGCCCTATCTTTCCTTCCTCGGTCGAATTGAGCACTCCATCGCGTTATCGTAAGCCCCTCTCCCTGCCCCACTCTCTCGCCCCACTACTTTTTTGCCCCTTCTCCTTCCAGGGATTTAACGTAGGACTAAAAGCTTGACTAAATAAAAAAAACAGATACCGTAAGTGTGTTGCACTCCGGTAACGTGACACATGACCTCCTTTTCGTTTTCGTTCATTATTTATCGCGTATTTTCATTTACACAACAACACGTGCCCATTCTATCTTGAAGAAAGCGGAGAATGGCGGGAGGAGAGATTTGGGAATGATACAAAAGTTAAATCGTCATCATGCTGATGACGAAATTCGCACATGCTATTATCATCAGCGCCCAAATAATTATGTACGTCGAATGAAATGTCAACATGCTCGTCAGACTCAAAAGAGCTAAAACGAGTATTATTTTCGCCGATATCTCCACCGACTGGAGGGTTATTTTTCTCAATGGTACTTGACAGCACGACATCGCGAAGTATACGCAAGAATATTTTGTTGAATTTAATTAATCAAAAGTATAAATAACGTTGATTCGAGGATTTTTTACTTCCGGACACACACTTTTTTATGAATTTTGAATGGTTTTTGCCAATAATCAATATACTGGAATAATTTGGCGTTTGAAAAGCCCGCCAACCTCCGCTTTTTATCGCTCAACGTTGGTAGACCTTGGAAATATCGCGCGAAGCGCTCGACGCGACTCTAGCGGTAGCATCGCGAAGCAATTGTTCAAAAGTTTTGACGGTTGCTCGCGTGCGGTCCGGTGTCACATTTTCATCCACGTTATTGTTGTCGTCCGTCGATTTCTCGATCGAATTAAAGCTTTTTAATGAATTGATGAGTTTTAGTGACTTTGTGAAAATATTTATTGTGCATCCACAATGAACAGATACATGGAGTGTCCGGACGATACGGCTGTATCGATAAACTACTTTGATGCGTAAGTCTCAAAATATATTCACGCAGACTTTATTTACTGCATCGCCTTTTTTTTACTCATAAACTATTGCATGCTGCATGACAGTCAACTTTTCTTTGTACTTCGTGTATCTATATGTCTTTGACAAACACGGGATCATTGACTGTTAATAACTTATGCTGTGAGTCAAATTTACAAATGGAAATAGACCACGCAAAAAATTACTGTCGCGCACACACTGACAATTGGGCCGCGAGTAGTAAACAAATACAGAAACCTTAGTGCTTTGATTACGAATATAAACACTCGACGATCGATCTATGAATGGCCGGAAATCCGATGGTTTGTCAATTCCGGTTGCATTCGATTTTCTGAAAAATTGTTCATTATTTTGAGGTTATCAAAACGCGAGATTTTCCTACGAAATATTTCCGAGAGCAATTGATTCATACAAGTGTCCAAACACATGCAAACTTCGATGTTTATACGAAATTCGATGATGAGAAAATTGCAGAATTGAATGAAACTTTCGAGAAATTGTATTTTCCGAAAATGATCGCAAAAAAAATTGACAATGCGTGCCGCGCGCTTCGCCTGACGATGTTTTCTCGAGTTCAAATGTGTCAGAATTGGTGCTAAGCAGTGCTTATAGTCACGATTGCGTACATCGCGTTATTAGCGAGTGATTAAATGCATAACGGAAGAGCTCTCGAGAGTGTTCGAGTATCGACGTGCATATTTTTCCCCGATCGGAGCTTACATTGAATAAGACGAATGTTTCGAGCGACCGACGCATATCTTATGAACAAGGGTGAGCCAGGTCACTCGGATTGTCAGGGGTCTTCGATATATTGCGGATCTCCGTTCGCCGTATTGTTTTGCTCGACAATCCAACGACATTTCTCCCACTATATACTCTTTTTTTTTAAGTACCTCGACCCTTCCTCCCTTGAACGAAAATTTTATTCGCGTCGAGACAAAGTCGACTAGCTCTTGGTGTACGAAATAAATCTCTAATAATCGGATTAAGTAAAATTACGTTTTATCGGATTTTCATGATTTTTTGATAAAATGCACTGAAATTTTGACGTCATTATATGAATCTCGATTCTTTCAAGGGGATCATTTCTGCCTCGCAATTTTCAACAGACGTCCTTCGGGAAAACCCCCGTGCAATAAAACTTGAAAGTTCGAGAATTTTATCGGGCGGTATTCGAGGTTTTGGGCAAGAAAGCTGGCACAGTTTAATCACGTGCAGTTTAAAAAATGACGATCGGCAAAGCTCGAATTGTTGAATATTCGACGAAAAATCCTGAGTTGAGGAAAAGCGATAATTCTTGAATGAACATTGTTGAGTGTTCCGTTGAAAATGTGTGAGACGCAGTTCGGTAATCAGACTGAAGAAAAGCTGTGACTAATTGGGTAAACGTTTGAGAATCCCTGTTGTTGTTTTTTCTCTCGTAAGGTCGATATGCACAGCGATTTTTATTTCGCAACGTAGTTGCCCCCTCGTGGTTGTTTCGTCCGGTGAAAAAAAGCGAAATAAAGTAAAAAAAGCACCAAGAGTGGAAGCTGCGTTGGAGAATCGTTTCGCCTGTCTCGCTAGTCGGGCTTTTTGTGTGTTTTCATGCAGCGCCACTTTTGTCCCCTTGCAAACGCAGTTGAGAACGTTCTCGTGTGTACGTTTCATCTACATGCATCCTCTCGATCTCCCCTCGCTCTTTCCTCCTTACTGGAGCTCCGGGAGCATCGAGATGAGCCGCATTATCTACATATACCCTCAGACCCCTCACGAGGAGGAAAACAGAGCGAGCGTGCGAGCAAGAGAGCGAGAGAGGGGGGCAGAGCTTCGGATCTTCCATCTCGTTCGAGCCCATCGTACGTTCTCACGTCGTCTTTGGTCTTTCGTGTCTCAGTCGAGTTCAGCACTTCCCTCTAGTTTCATCGTCGCGAGCTTTTACGTCGCAACTTTAAACAGAACTAAAAAATTAACAACATTAACGAAGAAAAAACAATCGACTAAACAAACATTTCGTTAAATCATCCAAAAACCCAGTGCGACCGATAATTTCGTTCAACAAAAAGAAAAAAATACTAACGATGGGAAAAACAAGACCATCGGTGAAAAAACGTTTGTTCTTTGAGAAATCAATGTTTCACGAGAAAGACAGAAAATTGGGCAAAGAGTGAATCGTTTTATTTGAAACTGCGAAATTTGTTACGTCGTTTCGACGCTTTTCCACGCCCGTTGTGCAATTCCCGAAAAAAACTGTTCTTTAAGAATTCAAAGTGTTACAGACTTTTTTGTGTACGTGTTTTTTCATTTTTTTCACGATATTGGAAAAACAAAAACATTGACGAACTGAGGAATATTTTTTTAAAAACTGTGTCACGTGTCACGTCGTGTCTGAAATATGAAATTTGTGCCCGAAGGACAATGAACTTGATGCTTTGCCTTTGAAAAAAGTCCACAAACCGATGCCGGAACGAAACTTCATGTCGAGGAAAATTTCCACGAACCCGAGACTGCCAATAGTTTAACAATAATTTAATAACAATAAACAAACTAACAAGTCTGTGCCAAACATTGTGCCAAAGACATTGAGTACAACTTAATCCAGTATTAAAAAAATACAGCGATCATTATAATAATCCAGAGATATAGAAAATATATAATATATTTATGCTGATTAATCGTCTGTTATCGTTAATATACAGTTGTTGAATTTTTCTATCCAAAGCACCAAAATAACTTTGAATACAAAACCATCGCTCGAAAACCGAGATCTTAGGATTTTTAAAAACGAGCCCAACCACTAAAAGCATCGAGTGAATAAAAACTTGAAGAAAAAACCAGCCACAATAGAAATAAAAACACTGAAGAAAACGTTGGCTCAAAATGAAAATGTTGTTCGGTGGCTACGGATCTTCGTATCACACTCCAAATGGTCCAACATCCCCGACGAGGACGAGTGTTTGGGGGAGCGCGTACAGTCCCTTCCGAAAGTAAGTTTCCAAAGCGTAAAAATAAAGCGATAAAAAACGTTTTTTTTGTTGTCGTTGGGCCTGCAAAGTCGTAAATCACGTCGGCTCGATTTTCCCCACCGCCCCTAAACTTCCTGCTGTCGCATCTGCTCCGTATGAACCACCAGCCTCTGCGGACATCGGGAGAAAGAAAATATTAATACAACTTCTCTCTCTCTCTGCGAGAATTGAGCCAATTGCAAACGCGCGTATTGTCGCTCCTGTGTTGATCGCTTGATTAACGTTAACGAGCTGAAAGCGTCAATTGTCGAGGCTTTGCACGTTGGAATCATCGCTTTTGACCTGTGCAATTTTTATATTGCATTATTTCGTGTTCTTTACGATGTTTTCTAATGCAGTTACAATTTTTATTCTTTTTTTTACAATAATAAACAACGTTGACTGCATTTTTTGCCAAACAACAGAAACTGTAACAATCTTGACCTTTTTTTCAATAACAAACGCTGACAATAATTGAGATAATGAAAATAATTATAAAAATTCTTTCAAATTGTGGATAAATGTTGGAATTTAATTTTTTGACACATTTTTCAACGATTTAAAGGAACCGACGAGCCTGCTTGAACGGAGTGCCAATGGAGGCGATCAATTTTATGTTGAAATTTACTTAAGAAATAGAAAAATTGGTCCATTCGGATGAGGGCGCCCTTTATCGAGTGAGACACGCGCGGCGGCGACCCTCGCGGACGGTATTGATCACAGACTCGTATTTTCTCCGTATCCGCATTACGAGAGTATCATGTAGTTCTCGATTAATTTCTTATCTGCGAAAATACAAACTCGTCGCTTTTTCGTGCTTCAGGCTCGACATGGAAAGACGGAGGAAGAATCAATAAAAAAAAGTTAACGAAATTTATCAAAGTTGGTCGATTATTTCGACCAAAAAAACATTTTTTTCCTATTTCCACAAAAAATTTGTTTTTTTCTTTCATTGCGCAATTTGAATTGAATTTCTGGAATGGGGAATAGCCGCCGACAGTTTTTCTCGGTGCTCACAAAAGCGAAGGAAATTCGTTAGTTTAGTTTTTCAAATTCGTTGAACAAACAGTTGACTAGTCGGTTGATTAGCGGAGATAACGAGGAACAAAGCGATGAGTCGAGTTCCATGAACCCGCGCTCTCCGGTGGCCAGACGAACTATCTCCGCCTACATAAATTAACTTTAACTTGTTGTAACTCAGGCTCAAGCAAAAAATATCTTAACGAATCCGAGTGGAGAATACAGAGGGCGTTTTCTCTCTGGATTTCGTCGAATCTCTAGCTCAAAGATTTTTATTGTAATCTACGATCATTTTGGCAAGACTTCTGTTAGTGTTTTCGATTCTATTTCGGTTGACCGATCGCGTACCAAAGTCTACACAAACTTTGCGTATACACTCGTATATTCATGCGGATGCGATGTCTCGAAAGTGGCGCAGACGAGAGTTCGATAGATTGAGAAATTCTGCAAGGAACGATTTCCAGGTTTTATAAAAATATTTTCCATCATAATTTCGCGTTTTTTTCGGGTTTCAAACGTCGGAGCAACTTTGGCGACACTCTTTAGATGTCCAAAGAAAATAACAGCTTGAGAAATCGAACTTTGAGTGACGAACACGTGTGCCAAATCGCTTGATTTTTATTATTCGTCTTAACGACGCACACTCACCTTCGGACGAGACGTTTCGAATAGACTTGGCGCGAAAATTCTTAGAAGAGCATAAGGAATTGTTTCAATGACGACTCGTTTTTTATCATTTTGTTTTCCTTGTAACGATGGCAACAAGAAAAAACAAAGTCAGACTTTCAAAGCTTCGATTTGGCTTTGTGAATCTCCACTTTGCACTGCCATTAAAGATTACCGAAATTAGACCCCTCCTCCCTTTTTTTGGTGACCTGCACCATCGGACCACACAAAATCCTCTCCGCTCTTTGCTATTTTCGTATTCTCCTGCCCCTAAAAAGAATAATCGTTTCGCGAATCTCCATTTTTTTTGCTTCTCTCTCGGCTCCTTCGCGTCCACTTCTATGGAGTCTTTTTTGTCCCATTTTTTTTCGGTGCTTGGAGGTTCGAGCTTTATTTTATGCGTTCGACTCCGAAGCCTCCGTACGGAGCAGGAGGAGGGACTTGGACGAATGAATTTAATCGGTGGTATCGATTGTTTATCGTTTTCAATGACTCTGAAGTTTGCAACGTTGAGATTCAACGAAAAACCTTTTTTCTATTGATTATTTATCAAATTTTGAAAATCGTGGCAATTTTTTTGAGTCGATTGAGTTTTTTGGTCGCAAGAGAGAATCGTTCTATTGGCCAGACCAAATATTCAATAATAATTATTGGCTCTGCTGAAGAAATAACAGAATTTCGTTGCATTCCAACGATGGAAACTTCAGGATCACTCGTTTGGCTTTTGAGCTCGAAGAAAATTGTTTAATTATGAAAATTGTGCAATTTAGTGCACTCGAAAGGTTGCTCGTCAGGGAAAAGGATTTTCGAAGCTTTTCAACGATGCCAAAACGCCAACACGATCATTTTGATCGCGAGAATAATTGTTGTATAATTTTTCTTTATTTTACTGTTGCACAAACGACTGGCCGCGCTCAATAATGATGATGAGTCGGTCCACTGTTATGCACATGGGCATGAAAACCATCCTCGTCGCTGTGATACTTCACGGTTCTCACATTTCCACCAGGCTCGTGAATCGTGTACTCTCCACTTACGTATTTTCCTGATAATTTTTCTTGAATCAATGTTTGCTCGGAAATATATTTGTTGGTGATAAGAAAGTCATGAATTGCTCCGATATTTTCTATATACATTTCGAAATTGTTCATCTCTCCCATATTTAGTGCGTTCTTTGATTTTCGAATTTACTGCATTCCATTTAAGAATAAACGTGAAACTTATTTATCGAAAAATCGAAAATTTTGATGGAATTTTAAAAATTTCTCAAATTGATCTAGAAATATTCGCACTCACCTTGTCGATGTTCCTTGTGCTCGTGCATATCTTTCGTATGGTGATCGTGAACACCGTAAGAAAATTTGTAACTCGGTTCTGCAACGTAATCCCAATGATGGTGACCGTGCTTGTCGACCCACGTGACTTTTTGATGGTGTCCCGTCACTGGTCCATGAAAATGTTGGTAAGAATGGGCTTTGTGGTCGGCCGAACTCGCTGCGACGATCATCAGCACGAGAAGGAGAATCCAAGAAAGTTTCGATCGCTGAAAAATTATCAATTTTTTCCGACAATTATAATCCAGCAAATTGATCGAATCTCGTTGAATAAAAAGTGGAGCAAGTTCCGGTTTTCTCGAATGATTTCTCGTGTGAAATCAAATCAATAAAATTTTGATTTTTTTTTTCATAATTGGGCGAAAAAAATTCTTTTTTTTCACCTCAACCGCCATATCGTGAAATCGACTCGAATTTTTGACAAGCGAATTATTATCCTTCCTCGAAACTCTGGGAGACTGACGAATATCGAAAAATCGCAACGATTTTATAAGTCCTCGAAATCGCGTTAAGCAACTGCCATTTCCGATGCCATTTCCGATATTTCAAAGTGCCTCCTTTATAGTTGGCTCATTCGTACGGTAGATTTAACATAATAGAAAAAAGGCTCATTCGGACCTGGCAAAAATGCGATGTGATCACTCGATCGATCAAGCAGAACGTTGCATATCGAAATCGATCGCTAATCACATCGTTACAAAAAAAGGATATAGTTCAATTTTTTCCAAGTTTTGAAAGCAACGAATTTTCTAATCATTTAGTGTTGAAACGTTTTTAAGAATCCTGACAAAATGGAATAAATGTAATGTAAATTCTCACGAAAATAGAATTCCGAACGTATGCAGAAGAAAATTATTTCATTTTCACGAAAATTTAGCATTTGATGGATAAAAAATGGCGGGAATTCAAGGTCATCGTTTGATCGTATTTCGCAACGATAATTTATCGATTTTTCATCACTTGGCGTATCTTGTAAATTCATCAATCGTTCCACTAGTTTTTTCATGATTTGTACTTTATATGAAAGCATAAAAATACACCTGAGTGATGCGAAGTGAAAAGGAATACGAAATGACTTGAGAGACCGCGTCGTAAACTCATTTGTCAAGTCCTTACGACGGATTTAGACGTTGGTTACTTGGGTGACCGTTCTGCACTCTGACATACCTTGCACGTGGCCGGTTATACTTGTGGATTATTCATTTTGCTCGTATGACCCACGGAGTTCATGGAAATTTGCTCACTGCGACATTCGAGCTTGATGTTCTATATTAAAGCTTACTGGAAGTCTCTCGTTTCCTCGTTCGCTCTTCTCCTTTATCTCTCTTCTGTTTGTTTTGCTCGCCGACTTTTTGTGTTGCATTCGTATATCTCGGTCCCGTGATTTCATGCGTGCCATGATTTAACGATTTCACTTAGTCCCATCAATTGAGAGCGACGAGTGAGAGCCACACACAAGTTCTTGGCTTATTGAAATATATTTTTTCTTTCCTTTTCTGTTACAGCACAAACATGCCGTTACAGGACATGACGATGGACCAAACTTTTCCTGTTCCGAACGGTAAGTACACACTTTGTTCCCTACACTGAGAAGAAAATTTTGTTGAAAAAGATCGATATTTTGTTGGATACGTTCAACTAAACGTTTTTTCGAAAAATTACGAAAATTTTGTCATTTCAGCAAAAAACATTCTGGAAAATCTTTTCGGAAAGTAAATTTTTGTCATTTCAATCATAAATTTTGCTGACAGTTCCGTTACAAATGAAAAATATTGTCGAAATAACGAAAATTTTGAAAATATCCCAAAATATTTGGTTCGCTGTATTCAACAAAATATCGACGTTTTTTGACAAAATTAAATTTTCAGTGTATTCTCATTGCCCGTTTTTATTTTCCGCAATTTTAATGGATTTTGATTTTCTTATTTTTCGGAAAATTCAATGAGAAAAAATAAAAATGAAATGGAGAGAAGAAATTTAGTAAAATTCAACTTTGCCGCGTTCCAACGACGCAAAGACGAGCATGATTTACTTTCAAGGAGACGATCGCAAATCTATTCCATCCGGAGGACCGTGAACCTTGATTTTTTCATGCGAATGTAGATCAAGCTCCGATATGTTAGGCCAATATGAACAATGAACACTTCCATGTGTATATGAAACAGATCATGCATCAAGGATAGTTAGTTCACCTCGTACGATTATCGTACCTCGCCGGATGTTCCGAGTGTCACGCTCCATGAGTTCTCATGCCAGACGACGAAGCATCAGGACCATAAATGATATTAATAACCCGAGATAAGTGCCCGAGGGATGGATATTTTTGTGCATAGCGAAGCAGGACTAGCCTCTTTTTCACGAAGACTATTCTGATCATTTTTTATCGTACGCTCTATCGTGGCGTTCGAAAAGAAAAGATTTTTCGAATTATTATCGTATATTTTGTTGACAAACGTAGATAAATTGATCAAAGGTCGTTTGGGGGCATTCGGTACACGAAAGAACGTGACGAGTGTCCTTTACGTTCGACCATGGAAAATTTTTGTTTTCATTTTTACGTTTTCAACTTTTACCTCCAATTCTCATTTCTGAGGTATGGATGAAAAATAATTTTTTTACGTATTTTTTTGGCCGCGCCTCAAGTTTTTTTTAGTAAATTTTGTTTCCGAGTCGAAAAAACATTGTCTAGAGATCTTCGCTCAGGAAAAAATGAATTTCGATCAATTTAGAGCTTGCGGCCACTTCCACTTGTTCATAAATTATTATGGTTTCGAATTTGGACCCGGGCCAAGGGAAACTGTAGGAAACCCGGCTAACCGTGGTCGCTGTGTTTTGACTGAGTTTCTGGTGGTCGGTATCGTCAGGATATCAAAAAAACTGCCTCGACCGCGTGTATTAATCCCTGCTGGTTTTTATTAGTCGAAAAAAATGATGCGTTTCATTAATATCGTAAATAATATTATTTTATATAAGTATTCATGTGTCTATCGATTCTTGTTGCAAAAAGGCGATCGAAAAAATCGATGTAGCGTATCTAATGACTGACGGAAGACTGACCCTTCATTATGAGCATTTTTCTTACGATCCATCAAACTCACGAGTTTATATCGGTAATCGACACACCCTTAACGCTCCATTGCTCATATCCGATTTACACGGGCTTTTTATCGCCAGCACGCGTGCAAATATATGTGTAACGCTCCATGCTGAATCACGTACGATCTTATAAAAATATATCGACGTCGAGAAAGAATTAATTCAAAAAACCCGATTAAAACTATTTAAATATTCTTTTTTTTTCTTCGGGTCATTTATTTGTTATGATGCTGAAGTTTGCAACGTTGAAATGCAACGAAAAATATTTGAATTTATTGATAATCGTTCAATTTTCAATGTCATCAAAAATTTTCAAGTCAATATGTTTTTCGGGTGGCAAAAATCGATCATTTTATCGTCGTAATTACATCCTGCGCTTGAATAATTATTTTTGCTAAAGATAAAAAGGAATTGCGTTGCATTACAACGATGCAAACTCCAGAGTCATTATTTGATTCCCGTGAGTAATTTTTCCGTTTTGATCGAATGGAAAAACAGTTCGAAAGCAACGAACAGCAAGATCTTTTTTTCTGCTGCTTGGATTTTCAAAATTAATTGATCAACCTTTCTTTTTAATTGCCGAAAATTCATGGAGAAGGGAAAATGGATTATTTTTTGATTGGCGAATTATGAGTTTTGGAATTTAATTAATTCGGTCACATTTTGTTGAGTGTGCAGATTTGGTTTTTCTGTGTTTAGTGAGACGACGCGAGTTTTTCAATCGTCGAAGCTGAACTTGAAATGAGAGTTGCAACTGAGCGTTAAGGACCCTGTTGGATTCGACGTAAATATATGTTTATGGTACTCGCGAGTATCAGCTCTGAGCTCTTTATCGAGCTATTGAGTTTCATAAGTGCACGGAGCAGAGCCAGAGGCAAGCAAATGCACAATTTGGAGACGTGCAGTCGCCAAGAACCCTCGGCGACTGCATCCGAGACCATTTTCAACGATCTCGCTTTTCTCCCTCGCGTTAGATTCTCAGAAATCGTGTGTTCATTTCTGTCGTCTCGAGCGAGCCCCTCTGTCTCTTCTTCCTCACTCTCATCTCTCACTTCGGACTCAAAAGACAAAACTACTTGAAACCGCTCTCCTTAAAATTTCTACGCTCCAATACTTCGTCCATTGCACTATTCGCGGATCGTCCACTTAATAATACAGATCTCTTTCTTGAGCATTGTTGTGCACTAATTATTTGGAGCCTTTCTCGCTTCTTGTATCCCCCAAAACAGTCATTTCGAACGGAATTTATCAAAAATGTTTGTCTCCTAAAACGGCAATGAGAATAATTACATTGGCTTCCTATTTCGAGAAATTTTCGAGAATTTTTCCACAAATTTGATTCAAATCAGCTCGTTGACTTGTTTTTCAAATAATGACAATGAAATTAGTCAAATTTCGTAAAACAAATGATACAAAAACCGAAATTGTTACCGAAAAGGAACAAAAAACTTTTGATTATTAACATTTCAAAATTTTCGACGTCACAATCGAAATGTGAAGTTTTGTTCCAAAAATTTATTTTTCATTATCGAGAATTTTTCCACAAATTTGATTCAAATTAGCTCGATCAAATAACGGAAATAAAAATAGTGAAATTTCGAAAAACGAATCATACAAAAACCGAAATTGTTATCGAAAAGGAAAAAAAACTTTTTAATATTAACATTTCAAAATTTTCGACGTCATAGTCGAAATGTGAAGTTTTGTTTCTAAAATTTATTTTTCATTATCTCGAGCGAAAATTGAAAGGAGGGAAAAATGTCCTGAACAAACATGCGGCCTGTGAGTAGTGAAATCATTGGAAGGAAGCGTGAAAGCACGACTGAGCCAGGGGAGTAAAAATATTAAGTCTTCGGGGAGTTTTCTGAAATTCGTTAGCCCGAAATATCCGCGACGTAGCGAGAAAATGGAAGTATAATAGGAGAAAGCGATGAGGAAGTGCAAGTTCAGCGGTGAAACAAATACACTTCCTGTTTGTCGAGCGTAGGAGATTTTTCGTCTCCCACTCAGTCTCGCGGGTAAAATATTGATACACGAGGAAAAAGTCAAGTTAGACGGCAGGGGAAAGGGATAAAAGTAGATTTTCGGGAGAGAGGGGGAGGGAGGGACGAGGCAGAGAGTGGAAAACGTAGGGCCGTTGGTTATATAGAAGAAGGAGAGGAGAAGGGGCATACCGAAATAAAGACAGTTCGAACGAATGGTTCCGGCCTAAATGTGTCATCTATAAATACTTGGGAGCTCTGTCGACTGAGCGAGACACACAGGGAGTAAAGCTGAAGCTTACCGGCATTTTATGCTACGCCTCGTGACGTACCTCAGTACCAAAGCATTTCACTTTGGCCCAAGTTTCAAAGAAAGCCAAAAAAAAGGGATTCTCAATTTTATCCTATTGGATTTGCTGATCGATGAGTCTTAGTCATCAGGGTCGAAGAATACACTTGAGAGTCTTGAGAAAATGCTCCACCCCTCTCTCTCTTTTCCTCTCAAGACACTCATCGCCTCAAGGCCACTTCGAGACCAATTCTCGTGATTAAATCATGCCATTCAACGAAATCCTTACTGCACGTCTCATCGTGCGAGGATGTTGCACGAATGCACTCTGTCTGGCCATGAATTTCGTCGGAATTAAAAAACATAATATTTTTTTCATTCCAAACCGAATTCCCAATGAAACGCGTTAACAAATTCATGTAAAAAATATGCGAAACAGACTTCGTGACGAATTAATGTCCAAATCTTGCTGTATGAAAACAAAATTATATCCAGACGAGAAAAATTGATTTTTACAACGCATTCGAGGGCAATAACGAGCTGACGAGAAATTCGTGATTTTCTCAAATGACTGAACGTCGTTCGTGTAATTAAAAATTGATGATTGACGTAAAGCGAAACGCGGGACGAGACGCATCACCGATCGAAAATTTCAAAGGCTGGCGCCTGTCTTGCGAAAGCATTTTGCTAGAGATGATATAGGCAATCGACGTAATTTTAACTACAAGAGCTATACGTGGCATTTACCGAGTCTCTTTGCTCGGTGCACGACGAATTTTGGCTCAGTAGTCTAGTGGTAGCCTCACCCGTCGCGATTCTGAGTTCACATACACAAAAGAAAAAAAAATAGAGAGCACACAGATAAACGAAAAAATTCGATTAAAATTGCCCCTTAATGAAAAGTGTGGGGGGATGAGGAGCCGATTATTATGAGTGTGCGGGCTGTGATTTTATTCGGAAACCAAAGCCTCGCTTTTGGAGGTTCTTATGGGCTATGGGATGTGGTAGGTCAAGGCTATCGGACGCTGAGACCGCGGAGATCGAATCCTCGCGAGCCAATCAAATCGAAGACAGCGAAGATCCCGTCAAAAGCGAAGTGATGTTTGGTACGAATTTTTCACTCATTCCCTTCAATCCCCAACCCGAAGCTCGAGCTTCGGGATATTTTTGACATGAAAATTGAAAAAGATAAAAAAATAGCAAAAAGACATATCGAGACGAAACGATAATAGGTCGTCGTTGCAGCTAGATGTGTGGCGGCTGGTACAGTGAACTGGTTCTTTGCCAAAGGGGTCTTGGCAATTGTAGCGTCGCGAAATATTTTTTTGTCTTTATTATCTCCCAATGTTCTCTCTACGACTGCGAAGTTGGCACGTGTCACTGCAGTCATTTTGTTTTTTTTTTCTTTTCGTGTTGTAAAAGTTTTAAAAAATATTCGCCATTGGTCGTTGCTCGATTTCCTCTTTCGATTTTTACTCTCTGAAGACAGTTTATGATTGGCAAAAAAAAAGAACGATACGATCATCAAAGGTCTGGCAATCTCAGGGATGAAATTCGCTAGTTTTCGTGCTAAATATAAATCCACGTGTGTCGCGTCGGTGAGAATTTATGCGGATTCAAGTCCAATACGAAAAATTACAAGATTTCTATCACGTTGTTATAATGACCTTTCAATTTGACTGAAAATATCACGTTGGACCTTCAAAAATAAATTCTCAAATACTGCAGCATGAAACGTAAGCTCTTACCGTTTTTTTTTTCTTACATTAAGGTTAACTTTTTCAGCAAACATTTTTTGCATCTACTTTTGTGTCCTAAAAAGTTATTCTATGGGATTTTGTGTTTCTCTTGGCAGGAACCTCTGGCAGTGCGCCTGGAATCGGAACAGGCGGCAGAACCATGAAGGAATACGAAGATCAACTCGAAGCTCTCAAAAAAGAAAATTTCAATCTCAAATTACGTATTTATTTTCTGGAAGACCGTATGGGAGTCACTACGGCCGATGAGGACCCTGTGAAGAAAAATATTGAGTTGAAGGTTCGAAAAACAAAACTTTCTTAACAAAAATAGAAAAAAAAACTAATTTTCAACAGTTCTTGACGTTTTATTTCATGCAATTTGTGTCCCATGATTCGGAAATGTCTTAATTTTCATAATTTCATTTTATTTTATGATCTAAAAGGATTTGCTGATTTTTCAGGTCGAAATCGAGTCTCTGAGGAAGGAGCAAATCGAGAAGCAGGAACTTCTTAGTCAGGCTGCCAAAGGCTTTGAATTGATGGAGGAACAGAAGAACGTTTTGTTGAGTAATCAAGCCAAGTACGAAGAATCATTGGAGAAGGAACGGCAAAGGATAGAGGAACTCGAAGCGGGTGAATAAATATTGCCTTAAGGTGATCCATCGGTTGAGCGCTCGATAAAAATCTTGCTGCATGTTTCTTGCGGTGAGACTCGATATTTCGGGGAAAATATCAGTTACGCGTTGTTCTCTTATCATCAGGGAGGAAAGTATAACTTTTGTTTTCCCAGGAAATATCACGGACGCCCGAGAAAATTGTGTAGCTATTTTTTTTATCGTTTTTCGCACTCGCGCACCTGATGGATCGCTCCAGTATTATCTGGTGATTTTTTCAGCGGATAATGCAACAAACTAATTCGTTTCTTTTCAGAACTGGAAACGTGTAAAGTAAAATTGAGCGATACGGCCCTTTACTATCAAGAGACTTTTGGTATCACGCCTGAAAAAGCTCTCGAACACCAGGAAAAATTGCTCCAAATGGAAGAAGTCGTTGCCTCACTTGAGGCTGAGGTAAACTTTGGTTTTCACAATTTTTATCACAACACTAGTGGCAATTCGTGAATGACGAAATGTTTTTCCACTGCGATACATTTTCAAAGCCGTTTTTGCACTCCATTAAAATTTCTGAGGCAAAGAATCGATAATTTTGTGCTGAAATTTTATAAATTCTGCGAAATTACTTGAAATTCAATTCTTCGTTATAAAATTAACGAAAGTCTCTGCCTATTTCGGGAAGAAAAATGATACACAATCAAAGTTTATTTACGAGGATAGCAAAATTCTTAAATACGCCAGTTCGGATTTGTCGAGCGCTGTTTGTTCGCTAAATCGGTTCCTCAGAGTCGCATAAGCATAATCTCCGTCTTGACAGACGTGCCACGTCACGAAATTCCCAGGAACGTTTATGTAAGATAAGAGAGTTCAAGGCTGATAAATAAAGATCATTGAGCGTTTTTCACGGCTGGAATAAATTTGAAGAGACTTTGGCGTGGGCAAAAAAATGGAAAAATTCTGTTCCAATTTCATAAACATTTCTGAACTTTTCTCTGGATATTGAAACGCAAAATTCGGTGGATTTCTTTCGTTTTTAAACATTCCTCAAAGGTGCAGAGAATTTTGGAAATCACAAAACAATTGAAAAATGTAAATTTTGGTGTCAGTTGCAAATCATGCGAATTTTGATAATAATTTTTCAATTGTGGCCTCGATAAAGGTGAAACAGATAACAGCGAGTCTGGAAGAAGAGCGAAGCTGGGCGCATGAATTGGAGATCGAGAGAGATCAGTTTCGCGATCGATTGGACGCGGAAACGCGACTACGAGAGAAGCTGTCGTCAGAGCATGGGAACGATATCGATGGATTGCGGGAGCGAATAAAAGAGCTCGAGGAAGATTTGTCAAAGAGGGAGAGCCTGACGCAGCAGCAGAAAAATGAGATTGCCGAGAAAGATCGTCTGGTGAAAGAAAAATTGTTGTTGCTCGAAGAAACTTGCCGAAAATACGAGGAAATTAACGCAGTCGCAGAGAAAAGGAAAAAACAAATTGCACAGCTAAGACTCTCCATTAAATCGAGGGACGATGCTCTTACGGATCTCAACAACAAACATCGAGCTCTTCTGAATCAGGTTCTTACGCATTCTCATCTCCCGTACATACAAAACATGTCTTTGTTTTCGATTTTCCAAGTTTCACCAAATTGCTCTCTAAATATTTAATATTACAAAACTTGGCAAAAAAAAAATGCAATTAGTCACAAGGATTCGTCAGGTCTTCCCAATCTGCTATTTTGTTCATCAATAATAAACGCAATTTTTTAATTGCAACGTCAGCTCTTGCAAGCATCGAATAAATATTTTTTGAGAAACATATAAATGCACAGTTCGAGTCACAAGAAACGTGAGAACCGTTAAAAAATGTGAGTACGTTCTTAACCCTTCGTGGTCACACTGGGTCGATTCTACCCAGTCCATTTTCAAAGCAGTATTGTGACCAATCTACCGGCCCGGAAATTCTCAAAAAATTGCTGAACAACCCTTGGACATTCCAGTTTAGATACGAAAAACTTTCCTGAAAGAAATCCAAGGCTAACATATTTTTTTGAATGCAAAATGAAGAAAAAAAACGAGAAAAAAAGTTTTTTCACTAAAATAATCGTCACTTGGTGGATTTTCAATATTTTTGCCTAAAATTTGGACCTGATATTCATCAAATCTGGTTCTTTTGTAAAAAAATAGTAGGATAGCGCGCGTTTGAATAAAACATATCAATTCCGTTATAGGAAGTGGGTCGATTTCAGAGTGGATGTTAGAGATTTAGCGTTAGCGGCGATAATATTTATCGCCGCCAACGCGCAATGGACACTACAAACTGTCGTTAAATGACGATTACAGCCCCATTAATTACCGGGAACTAGGAGATATTTACGTCACAAGTTGGTCACTGGGTGGATTCTACCCAGAGTCACCACGAAGGGTTGAACTGTCTTCGAAGACCATAATTATTGACTAATGAGAATTGAACGTTTGTCAGTTTGAGCAGAGCCATTCGAAGCGTTCTTCAGCGCCCAGTAGTCCGGCACTTTCGACACCATTTTCAGGATCTTGTTCTCCGAGTGCTGGCTTGAAAAGTCCAAACAAATATATTCCGAGTCCATTTACGTGGGAACTGCACAAATCTTCGAGTTTCGATTGTCCGAGCCAGGATGCGGTTTCACCGGACGATCCTGAGATCGCTGCTTTGAGGAAGGTAAGGATCGTTGATTATTGAGACTTTTTAATTCGAAAGTTGCATAAAAGCGATTTATGGAAATGGCGAATGATTTGGGGATCTGGAAAGTAATGAATTTTTAATGTTCCCGGTGCAGAAAACTGAGGAACAGGAAAACGAGATGAGAGTTCAGGAGGAGGCGAAGAAACAGCTGATTTTGAAATTGTGTAACGTGAAAAAATCGGCAAAGGTGACGGAAGAGAAGTTGAAAACGCTCGAGATCGAGTATAAGAAAGCATTGCAATCGATTCAGGGCTTGATGGAGCTGCAAGCGAGTGACGCGACCATGTTAAAACGAAAGGAACGTCAAATTAAGGAACTAGAACAGGAGCTGCAAAAAGTCTACAAAAATATGGAAGGCACGAGGACGAATCATGCGGAGCGCGATCAAACGGATCAGGTTGGTTTCAGAGATCCATATTCGCATTCTCGATAGTTTTCTTGAGCTTAGCGATATTTGCCATTGTTTTAAATGATTCGCTTTGTTTTCTCATGGCTTTCGTTGTAGAAACACGCACAAACTGTCTTGCTCATGCTTTCGCTCGTATAATTTGCTTGCCTGCTCGTTTATTCGCCTATTTTTGCTTTTAATATTTTTTTAAATACACACACGACAAAAGAGTGCTGGTTCATTCGTTATTTCACCTTCTGCTCGATCCTGTCATGAAATTTCTTTTGCCATTGATGCTCGAACGAGAAAAAACGCGATGCACATTCGTAAATTGCGGTAAGAATAGTTGAAACTTGGATTTTTGATGATCCTGACATTCGTATAATTGGAACGCACCGAAATTTCGTTTTTATCAGATTTGCCCTAAAATTTCAAGCGATGGCCCAATGTTTTTTGCTTGGCTTCGAGAAAACTTGGAATTTGGTTAAATTAAGATCATTAAAAATTGCTCCATAAAATTTTTCGCTCCGTTCCAATGTGCGAACTTTACTACCACTATTTCGGGGCTTTTCGCGATGCCAAGCGAAACTTTCAAAGTACGCCAACGCTCGTTAATCTCGTGGTAATGTTTTGAGTTACGGGATAGAGAAATCTCCAGAAAAGAGAGGGGAAAATAAATTTTGAGAGTTTGGAGGGAGAGGGAGCGGGGTCGTTTGGATTCGTGCAAACATTGCCATGGATCGCACAACGAACTCGCCGCGTCGTCCAACGGAATCCCCGGTGATCTAGACGAGAAAAGACCGCGTTTCCTTGCGGCTAATAATAGCAAACGAAGCCTCCGGCGCCTTGGATCGGACTAGCAAAGCATCCCTCGGGTTGTGGGCTCGCGAAAGCGAATTCATTTCGACGGGTTAGTTTCGACCGCGTGCTTCTTACCATCTCTATATCGAAAAAATAAAACGAATAGACATAAAATCAACGAGTTTTCGGTATAAACAGTCGAACGAAGTAAATAATCGAACTTGAATTTCAACCCGCAGACTCTCGAGTCCATACGTAACGACGCGATTCCACGACATTAATGAGATACCGCGAAACAATCAATTGAAAAAAAAAACACAAAAATACGATCAGTTCTCAAAAAACTGAAAGAACGAGAATTAAAAAAAAAAATTTAATACTGAGTAGCGAGTCAATTAAATAATCGATAAATAAAAAAAATAACCAAACGAAAACTAACACGAAAATTTGGAAAAAAACAAACGTCGGAACAATCAAAAACTTTCCCAATAAACCTCCGCGAAGTAGAAGCAAATTTTGACCAAGATTTACGACCAATAAAAACTCTTTTAATCGAACGAAAATCAACACGAAACTCATCAAATATTCTTAATTGCCGATAATCAAAACGTCTGAAAAATAAACATCACGAGATTTACAACACGATAAACAATCGTAAAAATATTATGGGAAAACTCTAATCTACGAAATAATTCAGTAACGAACGCATTATTTATATGAATGAGAAAAACGATAGGCACGACAGGATAGAACGAAAAGGGCAAATATCCGAACGAACAATATTACAATAAATATTCGGCAGTGCTATTTTTGTGATAGTACTCGTATCGAGTATTCAAGTGTCACGAACGTCAAGGAGGAAACACGATGTTGTCCTGTCTGTGCAGCTCGATGAGAATGGAGGTAGGTATGAGTGCATGTCGTAAAATCCTGCTCCTCGGACCCGGACCAAGTACTCGTGACTTTGATTTCGTTCTCTCGCTATTTTTCCAATCCTTAAGCTATTTTTCTGAAACCCCTCTGCTCTCTCTCTCTCTCGCTTGATTGATCGATAATGGCAAATTTGCGTGAGTTCATTGCTCTCGTGGAACCGGGAATTTAAGTGGTTGGAACGTTACGTTTTGTTTTTTAGGGACCTGCTCTCGTGACACTCGTAACCCCGAGGTGTTGGCCCAAGAAAACGAAAAATTAACGTCCCCAATCGGTCGTCATCCCTTTTTCCTCTCCCCGAATGCCGCATGTTTACCTCCACGATCATAAGCATGAATTTCTCATTTGTATATAGGAATGTAACGCTCGAAGCGCGCCTCAATGAAAAATAAATGTTTTTCAAGCGTTAAGACTTTGATTCACGCGAAAATTCGTATTATTTTTTTTTCTGTGTGCAGCAACGATTTGAGGAAATGGAGAGTAAGATAGACGAGCTCCGTGTACAGATCGAGAGCGTCAAAACTGAGAAATATCTTCTGGAGAAACAGTCACGAGCCGATTCCGAGGTGGGTTTTTCATCGCATTGTTTTTTCAACAATTTTTTCCTTTTCCTATTTATTGGCTGCGACAATAAAATTTGGTAATGGCGTTAAATAAATGAGTAAACTTTAAGCAGCTATTTGCATCTTATTCTCTTTGGAAGCCTTTTCCTTGTGTTCGGGGAGTTTGCTTTATAAATAGATTGACATAAAAGCATCGGGAAGTCTATGCGTACGAGTGTTGGCGTATATTTGAAACGAGGCTGGTTCTGTCGTTCTGCGAGCAATATGCTCACGATGAGCTTCACGCGTGGGCCACCCCACGGCTTTTTCGCTTAATTAAAACTTCTCGTATCGCTCTTTAATGGCTGCACACTGTGATTGTGAAATTTTTGCTCGATCGTTTTGAAAAAACGTTATTAATACACAACTTTCAAGGACACCGAGTCAATAACACATGCTGGAGGCCAAAATGATTTTCTCGTTGGATTTATTCGTCACCAAACCTTGGCGAGGAATTTCCATGAAACCGACTGTTGAAATTTAGGAATTTGCTCATCTATTTTTACTTTTTTGACTGTTTTATTGAATTTTCTATGGAATTACGGTTGCAGGTACTCGAGGAGCAACTTCACGAGAAGGAGGTGAAGATCGAAACGCTGGAAGCGGAGAAAAACGCGATACGACAAGAGTTGTGGGAGAAAATACAGCAACTGGATAAATTGAAGGAAGCGTACGAGGAAGCGAACGACAGAATTGACAAGCTGGAGTTCGAGGATGCGTCGGGAGCGCAGCAGAGAGTCCGAGAAGAATTGATCCTCCGAAACATCGAGATCGAGGAGAAAAATCGCAGAATCGAACAATTATCGAAAGATCTTCAAGTGAAAACGCAAAATCTTCAAAAATTGGTAAACACTGAGTTGTGGAGTAAAAATAAAGAGATCGCCAAGTTGCACAATCAGACAATGTCGGCGAATCAATCGCAGGACGCGAGTCGCGGTAACAAATCGGAGCAGGAAGAGCAACGAGTTAATTATCAACTGACTTCACTTTTGAGAGAACTCAACAATATTGGCGTCAGAGCGACGTTCACGAGCGACGTTGTGCAGCTCAATTACGTGAATGGTTGCGAGGCCATTGACGTTAAAAGCATGACGGAGTACGTGCAAAAGCTCGTTAACCAAAAACGCGAATTAGAGCGTGAAGTTGATTATTTGAGGTGGTTGAAATTCGTCGCACAACCAGATTTCGCTTCTAACACGGACGTCGAAAATTGCTCGTTCACGGAAAACGAGAGAGCGAAAAAATATTGCGAAATGTTGCGCACCCACGTGAAGGATCTTTTCAAATTTATGAAAGAAATGTTGAAGAAAACTCACAATCCGTCCAACTTGAGCGACGATCATCGCAAAATCGTACTCGACGTGCTCCTCAGTTCGAAAACTCTCTACGACGATTTTGTAAAAAGCCAAAAATCCGATGTACTCCCTTGGGAGGAAATCGCTGATTTTGGAAATTTTGCCCGTCGCAGTCAATCGACCGAGTTTTTGGCTATCAACGAGCCTAGAAAATCTAACGCTTCCGAAGCACAATCAGACTCCGAAGCTTTTTCGGAGCCAGATCGCAAAGTTTCGCTGGCCCGAATCGGCCTGCAAGAGACTCAAAAAACCCACAAATCTTCCAACAGACCAAGAGCCTCCAAGTACTTGAAAAACTTCAGCGACTCCGAAGACTCGATCGATTTTGTACCGCACCACAAAAACTCTCATCAGTCCGAATCATCCGTAGAAATTGACGCGTCGCAACAAATACAACAGATCGTCGAAACGAATAAACTTTTGAGTATGGAACTGCGAATTTTGCGAGAAGAAATCTTGCCGAAATTGGAGGATCCTGAGCTGAGTCAAAAAATCTCATCGTTGATCGGAACTCTGGAAAAATCCAAGATTTCCAACGAACGTTTGCGATCCTCCCTCGAAAAGAGGCTCGAAGAATGGAACGAAATGAAAAACGATGGCAAAAACAACAGTCTACGAAAAGCTCAGCTCGAAATGAAAATCACCGACGTCGAGATCATGGCGATTGAGATTGCTAAACAAAAGAGCGAATTGCTCAATTACAAAGAAGACACTGACAAAAAAGCTTCGGACATGATGCTCACTCTCAACAGAGAAAACGAGGCGTTAAGAACGCGAATAAAATTGCTCGAGGAAGAAAATGAACTCACGCGAACCAACGTTTCCACGCTTTCCAAAGATCTCGATCAACTCACGCTCTCGCACAGTCAAGTTCTCGTAGAAAATACAAAACTTACCAACGACAAATTGAGACTGGAACAAGAACTTCGAAAAAGCGAGAACAAATACGACACAACTGTGCGGTGTCTTCAGGACAAATTCAATAAAGAGGTAAGAAAGAGAAACTTTTCCTTGGCGCACATTTGTAAAAGTTGCTTTTTTCTCCATCTTTCGTGACAATTAAAACTCATTTGCAGGTGACTGATCTTAATCAAATGAACGATTCCCATCGGGCCAGGCTCGAGGAACTCGAAGTTACGAACAAGGAACTCCGAAGGCACGTGGTCGTTTGCGAAGCCAGTGATTCGGCGCCAAGTTCGAGCGGAGTTTCCTCCATCCCCACCGATAATAGTCACAAACAAACTTGTGATGATTTGTTGCAAGAATATCATACGTACAACGTGAGTTTCTTCCGAGAAATCAATTTTCCTCCTTGAAGCTTGAAAATCATTTCATGCGTCGCAATCCTGCCAAATGCTGGTTTTTTAAGGAAGTTCCGTTAGTGGAGCGATAATTAGATTAAAATCTGAAAACGAAAAATGTTGCAAACTTTAATCTCTTTGAAAATCATCCCTAGGTCAACGAAGTTTTACTACCTATTTTCAAAGTCGAAAGTCACTTGATTCAACATTGGCTTTACGGAAATTTCTTACCCTTATGAAATCGGAAAAATATTAAAAATACTTCCCGATTAGATAAAACGCGTATTAAAATCTCAATTTATAAAAAAGACTCCAAGCGTTCCGAATCAATAAAAAAATAGTGGGGTCAACGAATGTTTGGAGGAGATATTTATAGTTAAAATCGACAGAATGCTCGGGACATCTCATTTTTTAGAATTTTGGCGACGGATCGCTTGCTAAACGAAAAGCAGATCGTCATTTTTTCTTGGGAATTGCCTCAGTTCATTCGTTATTTTCTGCGCCATAACGGAACGTCCTTAAATATGTTTATTCAAACAAACGCATCGAGAATCGACCATTAACGGGCTTTATTTATTTCAGGGCTCTCAATATTGGTTGCCGATAAATTATCCAACATCAACAGGACGAAGTAAATCGTCCTGTTCCCCAGATTTGGGGATCGAGTCCGACGCAGCAGTGTCAACGACGCGGCCATTGCAAGACACACTTAAGATCACAGAATCGATGACGAATTTGTTGAGCGACGAGGATTACAATTCGAACACACATCGTGGAATGCGTGACATGGATCGCGACAGTCCGCTTCATTTAGAAGGTAAAATTTCCGCTCCAATGAAAAAATTACAAAAAGCCTGAAAACTGCTGCATTTTTTACCGGCAATTAACGCTTTCTGGCTTTTTCAGGTCTGGACGAGGTCGAAGCTCTGAAGCAAGAGAACGAGGCGTTGAAGAGAAGATTGATGAAGACGAGGCGAGCCCTCGAAGACACTTTCCAGCACCTGTCGGCATCCAACAAAAACAAGAAAAACGTTGAAAAGGCGATAACGAAGCAGCTGATGATGACGAAAAGTATACTTAAAAAAACGCGAACCTACGAGGAACCGTTCGATTGAAGTCAAGTCAGTGCGACGTCAAAACATTCAAGAACACGAACGATTATCCCTTGAGTGACAATAAAAGGGAAACAAAAAGTGGTAGCGTATAATTTGGTGATTTAAAATCAATAATCGCCGGTAAAAAGATTTTTCTTTGTCGACACGTCTCTCGCGACGTTTAAATATTTCGTCCAAACGATGTTCAATCGTTTTATTTATACTCTTCAAAAAATTTCGACGCCTAAACCTTTTTCTTGAGTTTTGAGTCTCCCTCGCATTCAGAGATCGATCGACTTGAAGATTCGCTGTGGCTAATTTACCGGCGATCGGTAAGGAAAGGGAGAGAATATTTTTCCATCACTGAACAAAGCTTTTCAAAAGGCAATAAGGACAAAGGGAGAGAGCACCGATGACACAGATTTTGTGTATCTATTGTACATTGAAACAAAACTTGTATATAAAAAAATCTACGTATGTATATTTACATAAAAACGATGAAAAGATTTCGAATTTTTATCGATTCACAACTTTTCGTTTCTTCGATTCGTCCTCGCAATTTACAAATGGAAAACGTCATTTTCGAAGAGAAAATCACTCTCGCGCACAACGATTTAATTCACACGAGTCTGTAGTTCAATATGCAAAACTCTAGGGATTTCGTATCATCGCATAAACTGAGTGATAAACCATCTGTAAATAGATCCAGGAGGAATAAAGTGCCATTGAAATTTGAAACTCAATCTTCTCACGCTTTTTCTTCACGACCTGAAATCTCGGCCGCCAAATAACACAAAACCATGGGGAATATCGGTTATGATAAATTTTTATTATCACTTGATGACTAGATAATAATATAAAGATTCGTAATAATAACTGATTTTTTTTTCGAGTTGCGAACACGCTACGTCGCGTACGAGCCTCTTTTTTTCTCTCATTCGTAAGTACGTTAATTTTGGCGACAAAGTATAAATCGTTCCGAGCGATCGACGACGTTTTTTTAGTCTCCAGTTTCCTGTTCGGTTCACCATTTTTTTCCGCTCCAATTCTCGCAATGGCTGGAGCAAAATATTCGCAAATGAGTAAAAAACAAATTTTTGCTTTCGGTAAAAAGAAAAAACGGTCTGAGCGCGAGCTCAATTTTGGGCGCGATCTTCGGAACGATTTTTTTTTATCAATTTCTTCAACGAGTACGCTGTTTTTTGTTCCGATGAATTATTCTCGTTTTTGTGTTAATATTTCTCGTTTTTCTCGATTCACACGGACGTGCTATTCGCAAATATAATATACAGCAGATACAATAAAATCTTATTATCGACTATTTACAATATGTCACTTCATATATCTAGCCTGACACAATTGTCGTTTACGACGACAATGATATCGCGATGTGCACGAGGATCGACTCCACCGGGCATTGTTTATGTTCACGTGTTTCTTATTCTTTAAATTCTTAATTTTTTCCTCATTTCGACTATTTATACGAATTACGAATTAATCGGCGAACACGACAATAGGGTACGAAGGGCTTGACGGAAAAACAGAGAGACGCGGAAAAACGAAAATTAAGATCCTGTGCACGACGCGACGCGACAACACTATCATCTAACGAATCCCATTGGTTCAAGTCTATGATAACGGAAAACGAGGAACTTGTACATAAATATATATATATATTTATATATATCTATATTTAAACCGTAATATCGATGCGTTATGGACTATGCTCGGTACGAATCGTCACTTCCCTTATGCTTGTGCATTATTTCACTCGTCATCGTATCCGCGAGCGCGAAATTCGAAAACCCGTACTTCTGATCACGTCGAACAAAAAAACAATCTCTTCTGATTTGTTTCTCGCGTAAATGAAATAAACCGAAGTAATTTCATTGCTCATGAAATCCGGCAAAGAACTTTTACGCATTCGGCATTCGCGAGGGAATACAAGTTTTAAAAAATGCTGTGAATTCATTTTAAAGGTAAATTGACGATAAATAATTGGTGAAATGAATCAACTTTGATCGACGTGAGAGAAACACACGGTTTGGAAATTTAGTCGACTTGCTCACGATGATCTGTTGCTTTTATTGGCATTTTAGTGGCGAATTTATTTTCCGGAGGGTGCGGGATGGAGGTTTTTTAATTGTTATTTGTTTTTTCTTGTATCAGGAGGGACGGTACACTCGAGTACAGTCTTAGAACAATAACTCTGTTGTGTCACACGCGATATCCGAGTGAAGTGGATTCCCGCGCGACCGACAGTTATTTTTCTATTCGGTATTCGTACGAGGAGTATTTTTTCTGATTTTTGTGGTTTATCTCTCTTGTTGTTTAATTTTTCGTGGCGGGTTATGTGGCGTAATGAGGATGGTGGTGAGGATGCTGGGCAGGCTCGCCCAACCAGGAATCCGGTGATGGAGGGAAATCCGGATAACCACTAACTGGACCACCACCTCCTGGACCGCTTCCTCCTCCACTTCCGCCACTTACTCCTCCCGGTCCTCCACCTCCGCTCGATTCGTTACTCAAATCCGAAGCTGGTCCAGCTCCCATGCCACCCGAACCACCTGTAAAAAATCGGTAAATCAAAGTTGTTCCAAGTTCACTGAAAATCTGTCATTCGAAACCTCCGATTTTATTTTTAATAGAAAATCATTTTATTTTCATTGACATGTTGATGATTTTTTTTTTTAATTCCGAACAAAATGGAAAAGCGATCGAAGGCCTCATTTTCCGGCTTAACGAATAAGCCCAAATACCGAGTCTTTCGGAAATTTGAAAATTACGGTTTCTTACCTAATGTCGTGTAGACGGAAAGCCCGGTGTCCGGTGGGTAAGGAAATTGAGGGGGTAACGAGGGCGAACGTGATGTAGAGAGATAGGGTGGCGTGCCAGCGCCAAGGTAACCGCGACCTGGTCCACCCGGAGGGCCCGATAAACCGGGACCGTTTCCTCCGGCTCCAGGACTCGTGCCCTCACCATCCAGACCCATATTTACTACCGTGCCATAACTATCGTTGCTCAGATCTGCAATAAAAATCAAAAGACAATTTAAAAAAGAATTCTCCTGGAATCGAATCTTTCTTATTCGTATTTTTCCATCTGGGAAAATTCATCAAAGTTGCCCTGAAGTTAATTTTGCCTTGCGGACCACACTGTCAAAAAACTCAGCGCATAATGAATTTTGTAGAATTTTCTTCTCAATATTTCGGTCGCTAGTTTTGGTTCAAAAACATTTTTTTAAACATACGATTGCAGACGATTTATCAGTGTGAAGAAGAATAAAATATTGGAGACCGATAAAGCGTCCAGAGTTTTTGGGTACGGAGTTTTGTGCGGACGGGAATCTTTGTGAAATCTCGGGGGCTCGTACGAGGCCTGGCAGTTAGCCGAGAGCAATCTCCTGAATATTTGAAGATGGTGTACGCGAAAGTGAGATGCCTTTTCCACGTTAAACACAGTGAGCTAGACCTACGAGGGTGGAAGATCGAGGAGACGAGGGTGAATCGTGGCTCAACCCTCCCTCCGCCGCCTCTTCATCCCATTGTTCGAAAGCTTGCACTTCTAACGTCCGCCTCTCGCTGCCCACGCCCAGATAACAAATTTCAAGGCTCTTTACTGTCTACATGGAGACCCTCGTAAAAAAATTACCTATCAAATGAAAATCCAACGATTCTCCTGAATTTTTTACAAGTTCAACCCGAACGAATGACTCATTAATTAAAATATGTCACTTTTAATTTCTCCCTGAAGTTAGAAGAGATTTAATTCATTTATTAAAATAATTTTCGATAGAAAAATAAAATTGATTCGAACTTTTTTCTTTATCAATTTCTTCCAACGAGTTTTTCGAATTTCCAGTTTCCCAATTTGATTTTTTACTCACTGATTTTTCTCTTATAAACCTCGAATTGAATGTTTCATCGATTTTGTAAGAAAAAATATTTAAAAAGTGTTTACCGTGATGACCAAAGGACGAGTCAAGATCGATCTTGAGTTCGTCCTTATCGAGGAGCTTGTCGTGTCTCGGGGAATGTCCACCAGAACTGCCTCCCTTTATGTTACGGAAGTACTGAGACCATCGCGTTCTTCCGGCATCTTTTTTCAGCCTCTTTTCTTTCGCCCTCCTGAATCACATACGAAATAATTTGATTAATTAACCATGAGCTTTACGAATCTTCCCGAAACTCAACATCCCAGAGTTTCGATCTTTTTAGATTGTTAAAAAAAGATTCGTACCTATTTTGGAACCAAACTTGTACGACGCGCATATCGAGGCCTGTATCTTGCGACAATTGTTCCCTCACGTGTCTCGCTGGTTTTGGACTATTGTTATAGGCGAGCTTCAGGGTTTCTAACTGTTTCGCCGTAATTGTTGTTCTTGGCCTTTTGTTTGGTGGCTCGCCGTCTATGCTCCCACCGTCAGCCAACTCTGCAAGTCAAAATGCAAGTAAATGAATAATTCAATCGACTTTCCAAACTGCGCTTCCCATTTTCTTTTTTTTCTTCACGACAGAAAGGAAATTTTATTCAAATTTTTAAGAAATACTAAAAATAAACTTTCCGATCTTTTCAAAATTTTAGAAATGAAAAATTTATCATTTTTTACAACGACAAACTTGAGTAATCGTCCCAGCCTCCAATAATTATTTTCAAAACTATTTAATCGATCGTCCCTTCACCCCAAACGCAACCGAAAAAACTTTGTTTCGCAATTTTCTGATTTGTTTTGTGGCATCGATTTTTTAGATAACAAATGCACGAAATTTCTGATGAAAATCGAAGAGATTGTGTTGGGAAAAGTATTATTTGCTCCAGGGTTCAGTGAATATGCACTGAAAATTCAATTTTGTCAAAAAACGTCGATGTTGAATGCAGCGAATTAAATATTTTGGGATGATTTCAAAATTTTCGTTATGTCGACAATATTTTTCATTGTAACGGAACTGTCGGCAAAATTTACGATTGGAATGACAAAAATTTACTTTCCGAAAAGATTTTCCAGAATGTTTCTTGCTAGAATGACAAAATTATCGTGATTTTTCGAAAAAAACGTTTTATTGAACGTATCCAACAAAATATCGATCTTTTTCAACAAAATTTTATTTTCGGTGTGCAATGAAATTCGTACCTTTCGCTTTGGCCTCGTAATCTGGTTTACAAACGAGCTTACGGTCCTCCATTAGATAATACTGATCACCGGTATCGAGTTGTCGTGAGCAAAGAGCGCAGGAGAAACACGTTAGATGATAAACGAGTTCTTGTGCTCTTCTCACAACCTCGGATGGCGCCAATCCTTGGCCGCAGCCCGCACATTTTGTCCCGAAACGCCTGCCACACCAACAACACACAACATTTGACATTACATTCACAAATAAAACAATCGTTATATCGATCATGTAATACACGAATCAACGATTTCGAATATTTATTAATCTAATAAACGAAGTATTGGAAAAATCGAACGAAAAATCGTGAAGCTTTGTTTTCGACATCAAAATTACTGCATGCGATTGAAAAAAAAACTCATGATGGTGAAAAAAAATGACAGTTGCTTGTGTTCGAAGGGCTGGGGAAGAAAAAGTATGGCGTCTCGTCGTCGCTGAAGGAACAATAAGGGCGGGGGGATGAGTCTCGTCTCCCACGATACGAGAAAAAAAAACGACGAGATACGAATAGCAGGGAATCTTTCCAGTGACAATCAATACTGCGTTGCTGGAAAGGCGTGAAGGCTCTTTCTTGAAGAAACTTTTCTGCGCGCTCCTTTCTCTGCTTTCTCTCTTTCGACGAATCTACCGACCCCCTTAATGCAACCCCTTTTTTATACGCCCATCTTTAGCGTTCGGTACGATCCTTCGAAGGGATAAATGACTGCGGACAATGATTTATGGATATTTTTCGGAAGGGACAAAAAATATGGTCAACGCCTCAACGAGGACAAGCAAAAATATTCAAAAACGATAAAAATCAGCGAATTCGTGTTTTTTCATGAGTCCAGAAACATAGAAAATGATAAAGACACAATATTAATGTTTAAATTTGATGCTTACTTGTAAAAGTCGTCTTTGCAAAAAACGTGACCATTTTTCGCGAAACACTTGTTGGTTAATCTGGCTCCGCAGTCTCGGCAGGTGAGACAACGCGCGTGCCAGCATCTCTCGAGTACCCTCAAGACGTACCTGTCCAGGATGGCTTCTTGACATCCGCCACATTTTGGTATCGTCGCTGTTGGTGTTGTTGTTGTTTTTAATCAGCCAGCAGCAACACCGAGGAAAAAAACAGAGAAAGAAAAACATTTTTTAATATTTTATTCTCACCCACGAGAAGTTTTCATATAAATTTTCGTGGAATTCATAATTTGAAAAATATTTTTTTTTACACATTGTTCTCGGTGCGCGATCGCGTGGAGCTTTTAGACTATTGCAAAAACTTTCATAATCCCTGCCTTCGTTGCAATATCATGAATTTTTGAAATAATTTCGTCTCCACATTTTTTGGAGTAGATTTTGATTTTTTTTTGCATTCTGCTCAGCCTTTTTTCTTCGAATATTAAAATTGGAGGATAGCAATGAATTATAAAACATACAATGAAAGTATTAACAATTAATTTTCCAGCTGACTTTGCTCCGATTTCTCGTAAATTGTTTGACCTTGTTTTGATTCAATATTGATGGAAATTCAGGTGGGAAAACTTACAGAGCAATACTTCGGGAATATTTCTGGGCAGAGTGATTTCGGCGAGTGGATGATCAGCGAACGGATGAAAACTTCGAGACGAGATATTGAGATTGCTGTTGTGATGTGACTCGGGGCTACTTTGTGGTGGAGTCAAAACTTCGCTTCGAGTGCGATAAGATCTGTCGAGTGGTAAGCCGACGTTACAGCCCAACATCTCGATACCGATCATTTTAAAAAGTGATGACTGAATCTCTCTCGGAGCAAAAACACGAAAAGAGAGAATCCGAAAATTTGTCAGTCACAGAATGTTCTCATTCTCATAAAGTTCGGTCACGCAGAGTTTCGAAAGTGAAAATCCAACCGATCGTTCGATTTCTGAATATCAACGAGTATCGATCGGCGATTAATCGCTTCGATAATCGATTACTCTTATCACTATTATCACAAAATGTCACGCACTGCTGCACATTTTCAACTCCAAGCTTGTAAACCAAGAAAAAATAACGAATCCATTTTTTCTCGTCATCTATGGTTGATTAAAAAAAAAACGATAATTAACTAATTAAGATTCGGGGCGTAATTCATAAACTCATAGAATTGACGTTTGTCGAAACGCGCGTGTTTATGAAAAAGAACAAAAAATAAGAAACAAAATACGTTATCGTGAAGTTGACAGGACGAGAGCACGCGCGAGACTGTTGGCTCTCCACAGTTGTGCTCGTGCGCACGTGATCCCTTTCGAGGGTGAGCATCAGATCGCGTGCGGGGGTTGCCGGAATCGTGATGAGAATGAGAGAGAGAGGGAGGAATGAAGATCATGCTTGAGGGGTGACTGGGTGTGGTCGCAACCCTCTGCCAACCATGTGAGTCTGGCGATTGGTCGGTGGATCGACCGCCCCCAGTATGGCGCGAGTTTTTCTACCCCTTTGGATATCCAACACGTATACACTTGTTTAGCAACCCTTTTGCGAGCGAACGACTTGACGCGCTATGAGGCGACGAATTGGCAGGAAAAAAACACGAAGAATCGCTAAGAAAACATGGAAATACTGATCATCGCCCTTTTCTTGGGTGGATGAATGTCTAGAAAATAAATAAATAAAAAATCGTCTGAAAATGGCGAACGCTCATTGAAATATCACGATTTTTATCGAAATCATTAATAAAACCTGTGAAATTATCTGAAAAAATAATTCTTTAAAAATTGAAACGATTTTTCAAACTTTTACAAATTTATTTATTTATTTTTAGACGAGAATTTAAAAAAAATAGACGATTTGTTGAAATCTTTTGTTATTACGTTCGGAAAACATCGAAGAATGGAGTTTTCATGCTCATGAAAAATTTTCAAACGTCACGGTCCTCCGGAAAAGTTGCCGATTCTGTTTCTTTGTGATTCCATTTGTATGACTAAATTTTTGTTTTTAAATATCTCACGAGGAATTCAAAAACATTTTGACATTGATTATTTTTTCATAAAAAACTGACGTGACGATTGGATTTGAACTTTTTTTTTACTCGTCGTTTCTGTATTTTGAAATTCATGACGGTATTTGCGATATTTACTCGATATTATAGTTGGAGCGTAAAGAAATGCGGGATGAAAAGACATTCCCAGGATATTCCGATACAGGAGTCGGGGGCGCGATGGCGAATATAAAGAGGGATGTGTGTGGGGTTGCCTTGGCAGCGTTTGTGAAGAAAATTGCGACGGCGCGATGGCGGCTTGAGAAAAAAGTAAGAAGGAAAGAAAAAAAATGTATCGTGGAATTAAGGAAACGGGAAATTCAACCGACAGAGTCGAGGGAACGCCATTTTCTAATCTTGCATCTTTAGAGTTTTCCATATTCCGTGAACAGTGTATATATATAAATATATCGTCTCCCTATTTACCAGTTTCTTTGGTACGATAAATAGACTTTATGCTCGAGCAGTAGGGTAAAAAAAAAAAATTCAATGCTTCCGAGACATTTTCATTCCTTCCTTATTTCTTTATTCTTCTCGTTCCTTTCATCCCCCGAATATTATCGTTATTACAGTTCTTATTGTTGGTACCGCAATAAACAACAATAATTTTCATTAAATTTGCATTTTTCACGCCGTCCCGACCAAAATCCCGTGTAATTACAGCTCAAGCAGAAAATTTATCAATAAAGAAAATAAATCATGATATTTTATCACAGGCAAAGAATTTTAGCTTCCCAGGGATCTGTACAAACGAAAAATTTGGTTTTATTGTTGGTACCGCAATAAACAACAATAATTTTCGTTAAATTTGCAATTTTCACGACGTCCCGACCAAAATCTCGTGTAATTACAGCTCAAGCAGAAAATTTATCAATAAAGAAAATAAATCATGATATTTAATCAAAGGCAAAGAATTTTCGCTTTTCAGGGATCTGTCAAAGCGAAAAATTTGCGTTTTTTGCTGTAAAAATTGACGTGCAATTGATATTGATGTGTGGAATTAATTACAAGTGTGATTGAAGGTTGATTATAATATTTATGGGGACGATTATGACGGAGAGGTTTACGAGGATAAAAAGGATCCTTCGCGTGGCACTCGTTAATAGATGTCACCTATATATGCAAAGTTACGAACCATCTGTCGTGACTCGGTCCATATATATATATTGCCTGTATGTAGAGGAGAAATGCGGAAAGCCAGACGACACGAGGGAGGGTGTCGAATATACGCGACAGCAGTAAAGTAGCTGGCACGAGCGCGTGATCGTCAGGTGGAAAATCGTGGCTTCTTCACGGTGCGTTAACTGATCCCTCCGTACAATACGCGTACGAGTAAAAATGTCTGTATAGATATAATATTTCATAGATATTCGTGGATGCAGCATTTTACTACACGAGGAGGGGAGCGAAAAACGCAGCGATCTTGAATCCCATTTGTCTATAGAAAAAGCCTCGAAAAATCATGCAGATGCCCAATTTTCTCCATCGATATAAACGTCAAGTTTATGAGCCACGCGAGAGACAGAGACTGCCGCACCAAAAATACCCATTGTATTTGAATAATCATCCAGATTGCTAGGCAAATTTTAGCCCAAGATTCCAAATGCCTCATAGACAAGGGGATTGTTCCAGACCACCCCGATTTCTCCCCGATATATCATTTATCTATGGACTACGAACCATAAAAAAAAACATAAAAGATAACGAGTGGGCGTCCCTAAAATTTATTCAACCAGAATCCAAGGATCGGTGTAAATAAATTTTCATATTCACTGAGCCGAAATCGACGAAAGAAAGGTCAGAAGATTGATCGAATTGATCGAATGCAGATACAATTTTGAAAAATTTGAAAGACCCGAAAATTCACACTGAAAATTCAATTTGGTCAAAAAACGTCGATATTTTGTTGAATACAGCGAACTAAATATTTTGGGATAATTTCAAAATTTTCTTTATTTCGACAATATTTTTCATTTTTAACGGAACTTTCAGCAAAATTTACGATTGTAATAACAAAAGTTTACTTTCCGAAAAGATTTTCCAGAATGTTTTTTGCTGAAATGACAAAATTTTCGTGATTTTTCGAGAAAACGTTTGGTTGAACGTATCCAACAAAATATCGATCTTTTTCAACAAAATTCTCTTTTCAGTGCAGCAATCTGTAGAATTGATAAAAAAAAAAAAAAACTGAAATCTCCATCCGCAAAAAACTGTCAAAATTTTGGAAATTCTCGTGCAATAATTAATCGACGATTCACAATAAACGGATCGCGTCAGGGCAAAAGTAAAACGCGATCGAACAGAAAAGAAGAAAAAATATATGGAATTTTATGGGCGGGTAATAAATCATGGTATAGTTGCCAAAATACATTTAAATGAATTTAAAGGTTGCGCGAATTACGGGCAGCATATATGCATATGGTGTAGAACGGTGGTCCCGTTAGGCGCCACGAAAGAGGGCCCTTGATGTGATCCAGGCAGCGGCGGTAGAAAAGGGGCTATAATAGCGCGTATCGAAAAATCCACCCCTTGGTCTATATCCATATGTAATATTGCCCATAATATTCTCTCGCAACGTGTACGAAAAGCAGATCCGGTTAATGTGCCTTTGACAGTTGGCCTTAAGGCCACAGAAGCATCCAAAAGCGAGAAAAAAGGTCTCGATATTTTGGACTTTGTGTGGCCAAGTCATGAATGTCAAACATGTCGCTTGTGGCACTTAATAATCTATGCACAATTGTATCGATACTTCCATTTCTTTATCCTGATAAATGTGATTCTCGCAAATATATCGGCTGTACAGATGTTCCACAGAATCTCATGGTCCACCATTCCAATATGAGTTTTAATCTATTTTTCGAAATAAGTTCAAAGGGTGGAAATGATATTTATATCCCTTGATGGGGTTCATACAAATATTGAAAAAAGTCTCTCGATTCAAAACGAAATCTCTTGAGAATTGTCATTTCTTCGAAAGCGAATTTTTTATATTTTTAATGAGTTCGGCGAGAAATTCGGAAAAAATGTTCTTTTTGAAAGAAACAGAGTGAAACATTCAGTGACTGTGAACGATCGCAAGGTGTTGGACTAAAAATGTGTTGATTCGTGTCGGAAGATTTGAACGATGCTGAGAGTGGGTGCGATAGCGGGTTATTAACGATTCGCAGATTGTTCATAATCTTTGAGGATTGCGGAATGTTTGACATTTGAGAAGAGGAAAAAATGTGTAGAAAAATATTATGTGTGGGAGTAGAGCGTGATGACGAGTCACGCTACGATAAATCCAGTGAAAAAAGTTGCAAGAGCCGAGGAGCAGACGCGGTTTGTCATTTGTTTTTAATAGTGAGAGGTAAAAGCAGGAGAGAGCGCGAGGACGAAAGAGACAAGCGGAGAAACATAGAAAAAGGAAGAAAAATGTGGAGGGCGAGGAATATAGAGAGGAAAAAATAAAGAGATGGAGAAAAAGAAATTGCAATGAATACAAAAAGACTCGGCACGGGTGCTGGTGAAAAATATATATGTGCAGCCCTTTATCGCGTCGAAACTCTATACGCTCCACATCACACACAACCCCTAAATCCGCGTCAACACCCCAACATCAGTCCCAGAACCCAAAGAGCTTACAATACGAAAACTCGTAGACTACGGAGAACGACGACAGGTCTCACTGATTGTCGTGCCCTTCTCGCTCTCTCGGTCAACCCTCAGCGATCCGCGCGTTTACTCAAAACTACCGACAAATAAAAATTTGTCTCTTTTTCTCTCTGCATAATTTTTTCCTAGTTTTATGATAATGTCGATTGCCAAATTCGCGAAAAGTGAGCAAGTGTTCCAAAGTTATAAATAATTGATTAATTGAATCGAATTCCGTTCCTCCTGCGTTGTCGAGTTATCGTTACGTTCAGAAACGCAGATTTTTTTCGAGTCATAAATATGCAGTGTATGGAGCTCGGGCCCCATGGCCAATAACATTAATAAAATCTAATATTTTCCATTCAATAAAACGCCAACGAGGCGATATGGAGGTTTATGGCTTCGGTTAGCGAGTGGCTTCTTTTTTGTCCAAGAGGGTTACGAAGAAACATTTGGCTCGGCGTTTTGCTTGCACAGTACGGTATACATTACTGTGTTTTCTCGTATGCGATTCATCCGTATACAGGGTTACGAAAAATCAAGTGGAAATTGTGCAAATAAGTATGAAATCCGGACAATGTGCCCGCGGAACTGACTAATACGAGAACGGCTGGTCGGTGTTTTTAGGGGCGAGCACGAGAACTCTATATTCATACATATATACAAACTCTACGCATATACGAACGTACATAAAAACGAGGGATCATCACCGACCCCCACCCTTCTGTCTGCTCTCCGAATTTATCCCCTTCGCAATCTCGCACACCAAAAGCTTTCACTCCTTTTTCTATATGAGATGATGATTCTTTGTTCCCTCTGTACACTCACACACTCGGATTGTCTACGCGCGAATGGCACTTCAGACACAGATACACAAAATCCGCGTCAAGTGCGGAATAGCGAAGAGTCAAATAACTATTTTTTCTACGACAATTTCCCATACAAAGTACCTCGAGAGCCTCTAAAAATATCCATCAATGATAATTAACAAAAAAACAATTTTCAGAGTTAAAATTTTTTTTCGCGTGTCGAAATATTTGCAGTTGTGATTCGATTTTTTTTTTTGGGATTTTTTCCTCGAGGTCGCGGGTGAATTTGAGGGTGGGCGAGCAAGATTTCGTATAAATTTATTGCCGAAGAAAGAGGATACGAATAATGGGACATACAGGAGCCGAGGGGTGCGTTGGATTATGCAACAGAGCCGCCTAAAACGTGTTTGCTTGCAAGTGTCGATTGGAAATGACCGAGTGGTTGTACGCGCGAGAGAGGACGAGCGTGAAAGTCGAAGACAGGAAAATATATGTCGGGACCCCGACGAGTTTTATCGTATACATCAATCGCTTAGCCAACCCATTAGCCAGACGTTTACGCGTAACAGACGGTGGATTATCATTGACACATCGATGAACGAAAAAACTATTGAATCCTAGAGCTCGATCTTGCCAAAACCTGCTGCGAATTTGTCCAGACCTCGACTATTGAATTGACCGATCGATGAACAGACCAGAAAATCCATAAATCGATGAATATAAATAATTGAGAAGCTTTTTTCAGGATAAATTTATTCATTAGTGTCTCAACACTTGAACGAATGAATAAATAAGTGTCCACGAACTTCTAATTCGCCCGTTGCGTGTGACCGACGAGAGGCTTCGATTTTTTTTTCAATATAAAAAAACGCCTCGGCCTCTCACGTGTAAAAAAGTGGATTTGCGGTAATAAATAAATTTTATATGCAAAAGAATACTTTATCGTGAACATTACGATAATAATAGTCGAACCGCTGTCCCGATTCGAATTGACACATACAAATGCACACTTCTCGGTCCAATGTATAAATATATCGATGTATAAACACAGCGAGTGAGGGCATTTAGACAGTACATTAAGGAAATTGCGTGGACTCGTTTAAATCGCCACCCTGGTTGGATCCATCACTCGAGGGGTTGTTTTTCTCTCGTTCCAACCAACACACACATGTGTCTCTTTTCACCAAGGATTCAACGTCCCATAATCGTTTATATATACTCGTGAGTGTCCTACAAGTGTGTCTCTGTATAGATTAGCTCTACGAATGTGCGAGACTTTTTTTTTCAAAGCACGAAATACCTGCCGCGATGTACAAGGGTGAAAAGAGCCAAGAGAAGAATAAAAGCCAGTACGTTTTTTGTGTACGAATAGATGATGCGGCGATAAGATCAGGCGGGAAGATTAGCCAAGTAGAAAAAGCTTTCGTTGCATGATCTAATGCCGAATAAACTTTTGGCGAATGATATTTTTGCTTTTATGGTGCGTTACATGCAGCAAGACATCGTGAACTGGCGAACAGGATTTTCCTTCGAATACAGTCGTGAAACTGGCTCAACTTGTCTGGATGGAAATTCACCCTTCCTCGTGTATACAGTGCCTTTTATATGGGGGAATTAATAAATAAAATGAAAAATACGTTTATGTACGATTTCATTCGAGGAGAACTCTCGGACTAATGGGAAATAAACATGGCGAGAATGAGGTTTTTGTTTTCATGGAAATGCTATGGGAAATGCGATGATTTTTAAGAGAGATAAATGTTTACAATACTTCGGGCAAAAATAGTGGTGCTAGGAAGTATACGATGCATAAAAGTTGTCGGATTATACCTCCGAATAATTGTGTGCAACGAACTTCGTACCGGGCAACACGGAGATGTTTGCATGGAGATGTTTAGCAAATTTAACTGTGTACGTGTAAATAAATGAGAATTCACCGTAAAGCAGAGGTGGCATGTAGTGCGAGACAAGTAGGGTCAACTCAACTAAAGCGAAGCACTCGAAATGGGGGTGTTAAGGGGACAATATATGCTCCGCACGCTTAGGGTGGAGGATGCCTTTAATCTATTACCGCTCTGTTCGCCAAGTGGCTTCTTGTTATACCCTCGTTTCGGGGATAAAGCACTTGCGATGCATACTCCATCTTAATATCGCTTTTACTATATTCACATTTAAACAGCATTTGTGAAACGGTTTGTGCAAGTATTTTCATGATCCTGAAGTTTCCATCGTTGGAATGCAACGATATTTTGTTATTTCTTGAGCAGAGCTCATGATTATTATCCAATATTTGGTCCGGCCAAGAAAACAATTCTCTCTTGCCACCGAAAAACTCAATCGACTCGAAAAATTACCACGACTTTCAAAATTCAATGGAAAAAATGTTTTTCGTTGAATCTCAACGTTGCGAACTTCACAGTCATAGTATTTTCAAATGTCTTGGTTCCATCTCGAGCTTTGCGAACTCAAACGATCGAATCTTCACTTCGCAAACCGTAAGAATTAATAATTTGACGTATTTTACGACGAAATTAATTGTTTAGTTGAAATTGTTGCTAAAAATTTGTACAACTCATTACGAATCAATTTGATGAGTTGTTGGATGAAATTTGTATTTATCGGAAAATGTTTTTGTGCGTAAAAATTGGAACAAACTTTTCGCAAGAATAAATTCAGCCGAGGGCTTCGCGTATGTTTGGAAAGAAACATTTCATGATTTTTTCGATTTCGTGAGGTCGCCCATTATAAAATCAACGTACGCAAAGTTTTTCTGAGCCAAGTGACCCGAAAAGGTACGGAATTCAGAGTGAAATTACTTCCGGCAGATTCGTACGCTTATGAGCGATTCGACCAACCGGAAGTCAATGACTCGGACGTCGTAGAGAACCAGAAAATTTGGTGCTATTGACACAATTATATTTTTCTTTCTTACACTCGAGTAAGCACCAGCTGGTTTGTTGGTTTCTGTGATTGACGTCGAACCAGCAGTGCATACAGTGCATCGACATGAAATTTATGATTTTTCAATAAAACGTTTCGAAAAATTGCAAAAATTCATGAATTAAATGTGAATCTACAATTAGAAGTGAATTACAAAAAAAAATGAACATTTGCGATAATTTTTCAAAATTACGCGTCATTACGATTTAGCGTGGGTGGATTTCCAGTTTGTTACTATTTTATTGATGTTTGGATCCGACCTTTTTCGCCAGGGATGTTAAATTCTTATGAGATTCTCACTTTACCCACGCGCTACACGAGCCTGGGTCGATTTCAGAGGATGATGCGCTCAAAGCGGGAAGGACGCGAGCAGCTGGTGGAAACCTTGCTTGTACAGGATCCTGTAAAGGGATCTCGGTTGGGGTACATCGATGAAGGCTGTCCATGCGCTCGTCAGCCGGACAGACACCCCGAAACCGTACTCGTTTCTTTTCATAGCCTTTTTGCTCGCACATGTAACTTTTCCAAAATACACAACGCCAGACATTTGAATCGAGTCTCAAAGCGAAGGAGACTCTGGTCAAGATTTGTTATTGAATGGGGTTTCGTTAATTTCAATCAATTTCGACTCCCCTCGGGTTTCCCATCAGCTTGTCATCGTAAAATTTCAAGAAAAAATCAATTTTTCAACCAGTCGCCAAAATAATTCACTTTAACAAAGTTTACAGTCGGAAAAACTCGAAATTTTCATGCATAAGGCACTGGAACGTCGAAAAATGTAGAAAAAATTATAAACAGCTGGAAAAACTGCATTTAAGAATTTCCTGAGGCGCGCAGCAGAGCTCAATTAAAAATAATTCTTGACAAGGAACTTGATATGCTTTTTCTCAAAATTATAACAACGAAAAATAAATTAATGGAATTTTTTGAACAGGCTGTAAAAGACACGAAAGCTTTCGTGAGCGTGGGTTTTGTTGGAAGATCTAGTTGACATTGGGCAAACCGAGTTCTCACATTATATCAGTGGACTAATTCCTCTGGGACGAGACGAGGGAGGAGGAAAGAACATGCATGTAGCAACACTCACACAAATATAAATATAGGTAACATATATTCGCGAGGGATTTATGGGAACGTTGCGGAGTCTCGTGTGGCAAAAGTGTATACAGTTTATTGCCAGGAGTATCGAATGTACGTCGTAGCATATTGTGTCGAACGACCCATGGGGTTTTACCGTGTGAGAAGTCGTCCATGCAGCCCTTATACATGGGGTCCTTACACCCACCTACCAACCACGCATCGGTTACATCACACAAGCATTCGCCCTGTGTTTTTGTTTTACCTTTTCGCCCACTTTTGTCTTTTACAATATATACAGGCTGGCGCAAAATTTGATGCCACTCGACGAAATAAACACGATTCGCGATAATGAGATTTTGAAATCGGTTTTTCCTGCTTCTGGATTCGTTTTCCATGATTAATTGAGCTTTTTTCTACTTTTTACTATGACCATTTTGTGGGTTAGCAGGAAAGCGAGTTTTTCGGTAGACTTTTGGGACGGCCTGTACTTTTTGTTGCAGGACTCCCCGTCGAAGAGACAAGGCACTTGCAAGTGTTTCACGGACCATTGTGTCACGATCCGAGAGCTTCGGACGTTTACGCTCGTCCCGGAACGCGACGCGGGAACCTGCAGCAGGGAGAAGAGTATCAGCAAAGCTGCAGAATATTAAGAGCGACTGCACACTCGCTCTTTGGCTCTCGATGGGACCCTTGGGTCAGCTTTGCCCAAGTGGACTAAATTCTCCCGAATTTATTCTCATGCTATCCGGGTTGGTCTTTGCATCGCGGAATTTCAATGTGACTGCAGATACTTGACAATTATTCATTAATTTATCAAAGAGGGTGGAACGAGTCAATAAAAATCTTGGGTTCAAAGTTTGGGAAGTGTTTTTTTCGCATTTTCCCATAAGCCACATTATTCTCGAGGATCTCATGGCTGTCAGTGAAATAAATTGATGAGCTGGAAAACTCTACAAACAAACGAATTGCTTGATCTGCGCAACGCAATCCGAGCGACCAAAGTTCAAACGACTTTTGAATTATTGAGCTTAATTGCAGACGTTCCTAAAAAATAGTGATTATTCGTGAATTATGCAAGTTAATAGACAGCCTTAAGAAAAAATGGGATTCTAAGGGAGTTGCGAATACAAATGGTCTTTGTTTGGAGAAATGAGTAAAAAAGTAGGCATTAGACAGCAGCACGTGGATTGCGGGAGTGGTGGAAGGCCGGGAGAGTACTTATACATAGTAAACCAGCGATTTTGAGGCGTTCTTGCTCGAGTACTGGCTTTGCCACGAGCCGCAGACGCCGAGGAAATCTCAAGGGAAATCAGGGAGGAACAGCCAGTAGTGTAGCCTTTGCAGTGTGCGTGATCGCACGCTTGTACGACTTGTACGACCTGCACGTGTACCAAAGTTACACACATGTCTACACACTTACCCGCCGCACGGCACACCATATTATATATATTTTTTGAACGTTAGTTCGTAACCAACCGCACACTTCAAAGCGGGCTTTCCCTTACTTTCTCCAATTTTCACGTTTCTAGCCGCGGTTATCCGCATAAAGAAGACTCGAACAAACAAAAAATAACATTTTTACTGACGAAAATTTATTTCACTGCAAAGCTAAGCTTCCCAACAAATTTTCAGGCTATTTTGTGGCTTTTCTTCAGTTTACCAACGTCAAAAACTTTAAGTTTGTAAACGCCCAGTGTTATTTATACTTTTATCGAATTATTTATTTATTTAAAGCACAACTAAAAATTGGAATGATTTTTATCAATAAAATCGACATAACTGGTCGATTTCGTTGATTTTTGCGGAACTTCATTAAAAAATTTAATCACCTATTGATTGTAGAAAGTTTGAAAAAACAAGGAGATGCTGAGAAATGGAAAATTCAAGAGATTTTCGTCTCCTAAAGAATTATCCAGTTCTGAAGGGGTTTTTGTGCGTTTCCCAAGTTTGACAGGCTCCAGTGCAATTATCGGGGCATGCTTGTTGCAATAAAAGGGTCACTTTTGTTCAACACGTGTCATCGGATCGATCGTTATCATCTGGTCGTTGGTATTACTTTGCAGCAGAGTAAATCCCGAAACTTAAGTCAGAGACACGTTAGACTTTTACGTACACAGACATTCGTTCGTATATTTTTGCTTGATGAGCACTCGGAGAGAGTTTGACATGCGTTTCGCGAAGGGTCATTTATTTGCTGCACGTTCTTGGGAGGTGGATTTTTAGAGACGAAGAAATATACCGAGCAAATATAAACGCAGGACGAATTTTTGTGTGGGAATCAATATAAATATATCGAGGCACGACAAGTCGGAGGTAATTAAGGGAGAAACCACCAGCGTGCATGTTTTTCCCTAGGGATACGTATCCCTATGCACACAGATATATATATAAATACGCAGCAAAGTTGAATAAAATCCGGATCGTTCCCTCGCACAGCATCCCTCGAGAGAATCGCCAGACCCTCGATTCACCGAGAGAGAAAAGAGAGAAAAAAGGATGCAGTAGACTGCACCGATGACGAAGAAGAGAAACTCGCAAATCTCCGACCCTTTTTCTCTCGATAAATATCCAAAGCTCGCGTCAATGATTGCGGTGATCAGAGATAAGGAAAAATTAGCAGAGAGATATTCAATCGCCCGGCAAGATCTCTGTCAGCGCGATACCCGTGGAAATTGAAATAACGTTAAGAGATTAGTCGCCGATTCGTGAGAAATTAGTCCAGCACGAAATCCGACAAGATTTTCATTCTATCCCTATTTTTTTTCTGGTAACGAATAAATGAAATGAAAAAAACAATTATTTGCATTTCTGTTTTAAGATTTTTCGACCCTCCTACGATTAACTATTTTTTAATTTCAATCACGAAACATTTCAAAGGTTTTTGAGTGGCCCACTTTTTTTTTATATGAAAATCGTCCCAAGGATTCGGATTTGTGACATTTTTCCCATAACAATAAAATCTAACGTTGGCGAGATTCCCGTCGACAAATGACAAAAAATTCGTTAAAATTTGTTTTTATTCGAGTTACGTGATGTCGAGTTTTACGTAAAGTTCAGGAACATCGATAGACGCGTCCATAGTATGAAGGCGAAATAGTAGGACGGAAGAGGTAGGAGAATTGGCGCTCGAGTTGGGTAATCAAGCGTAATGCCTTCGTGAGCTGTGCAAGCTGGCCCATTATAAATGTGTAGGTGTGTGTCTTTCCTAACGCAGGCTTTGGTATTGGTGACGTTAATGATGTCCCGAGAGAATATATAGTCCTCTACGTACGTAATCCAGTCAGTAAAGCTCTCGAGTACATCGAGTGTGTCTGCACGTGCGAAAACAACGTTTCTCGTTTGTTCGTAGAACCAAGATTAAGTCATGACAACAACAACAACAAAAAATCAACGAAATATTAATTGGCGTCATTGGGATTATTATTATTATCAGGATTATCAGATTTATTGGTTAGACTGCAATTATTTCACGAGTTTTAAAGTATTTGTTGGATAATTCGATAGAGATCGGTTTTTTAATTCAATCATTAATTTTCCTCGTAATCGATTTTTTCAATAAATTATCGAGTCCTTTAATTTATCGCTACAACTAATCTTACCGATTATTTATTCAATTAATGAAGAGAAATGGATCATCGGATCGAAGGCTTTTCTAATTTGCAGGTTTTCTTCGATTTTTCAAGGACGCAAAACTTTTTCCGAGCAATAAATAATCGTATGGTAATTAGTGAAACAGCGCGGAAAGGACTGTAATAAATCTGCTCTGAAAAGTCATTGGAATTATGTCCATAATCATAGTTATTTGGTAATGAAAGAAATAATTATGACGTCAATTAATTAGTAGATTCGTATCGTCAATAAAATAGCGACATGAAAATTTCTGTGGGATCGTAAAGCAAGTGTTTATTCATGACAGCAGTGCGACCGGTTGTACGCACTTATGAAAATTCCACGATCTCGTCATAATTTGTCTCGAGGATGACTGATACGTCGCACGTGACTGAAAAAAAGCGTGACCGCGAGCGTTCGGTGACTCGAACGCGTGCATTATATTCTCTTATCGTACTCTCCGGCACGAAAGCTTTTATGCCATTATACGTGATCCTCACCCATACGCAGACACCTCAACATTTGGTCACGTATATGAATGTACACGAGGAAAAACGGAGTAGCAATAAATCATAAATTACTGCTCATTATTATAATTACACGTGAGTGGTCCTCTCGGTGACAAAAAAGAACATTTTTATCTATATGAATGTACACAGAAATGAGGAGCCTCTCGTGTGTTATCGGATGAAAACGAATCGATTCGGTATGCCATGCGACGGAGGAGCAGGCCCGCACCTTTTATCGCATAAATGAATCAGACACGCAACCGAACATAGTCGCATATGTTCCTCCCTGCTTTTGTTTTCATTTTTCTTCTTCATTTTTTATTTCCAGAATAATGCGCAAACTCTACCCTGCACAAAGCCAATGCATTACCACGTCCTTTTATGGCACGTAACAAAGACTTCAAACTACCATAAAAAATAAACAGGAGCTTTTTATTTAAAGTTTAAAAATTACGACTTTTTTAAATTCTCCTTTAAAAATTATTCTTTTTATTTTCAAGATTATTTTCATCTGCGATTTATAAAGAAAGTCACATTTTTAGCGACCAGGCCACTTTTTTACTCGAAAAGTTTGAATGAGTAATTAGAAATAGTGGAATTAATCAATAAATAATTAAGGGACCTGAGCGAATGAAAATCATTTGGGCTAAAACTGCGACAACTGGTCCGGTCTCGATGTATGGATTCAATGACAGTTCGAATTTTATCAAGGTTCATGGTCCGTGGACAAAGTGCATGGTCCCGTGAATCTGGGCGTTCGTTTCTTTTCTTCCTTCGCGTTTGGAGGCTCTCAACCCTAGTTCGCTCGTTCAGGCAGTTTCCAATCAGCAAATGCGTGTACCTATTAAGACTGCTTTTGGCCATTGTGCGTGGGTGTTCACTGTATTCGAGGCTTTTGCTTTTGCTGCCATTCCGGGGTTCACTTCCTCGACATATGTAGTCCCGTTGTATATACGGATATCTGTGACGAGACTCGAATCTACCCGGAGGCATTATAACGTGCCTGCACTGTGACACGCTTCTGGATATTCAAGAGGGCAAAATCGAGCCTCTATTTTGCCACGTCACTTGTCACGATCTTTCATCCTTTCATTATTCTACCGTGCAAGGAAAAAAAACATCCAGAGCAAGACGTTTTAATGTCATCACAGACGACAAGGAAACTATTGTTTACAAAAAAAGTATCGACTTTTCAATCCAGTGGAAATGTTGTCATTCAAGTGATGCCGATTAATGTAATTGAATGGAAAAGGATCGTCACTTTTTTTTCTTTCAACCCTTTTTAATATGAAAGCGTAATTCTAAACATTTCAATGTCCAATCATTTTCTTCGTTTGTCAATACAATGAGGAAAAAATTTGGCAATCTGTAATTGAAATTTTTTTTGTTGCATTTCAATGAAACAGAATTTGGGAAGGTTAAGACTAAAGAATTTTCGTGATCGGCCACTCGAGGTGCACAAAGTTTTCGAGTCTTTTGTTTGTTGGAATTCTAAGTTAGAGGGCTCGCGATTACAGCCTCGACACCCGGTATAGAAAAGGAACAATAGAACGGCGTTGAGTTGAGTTGATTTTCTAGAACAGCGTAGAAAGTTAAATGCCGAGTATGGCTATCTTCTTGATCGCGCATCTGCCGGGTATTTTGGTGAATCACTCGGCAATGTTGCGGCGTCCTTAGAGCGCGATTCACTCCCTCAGTTGTTAAGCCCAACAACCCTATTCCAGCACACGATATGGCTTCCGTTAGTATCCGCGTAAGCGAGCGGCTGTTTCATCCTCGAGATATTATACTACCGCGTGATTCCGTTAGCGGATGAAGCCCTTAACTCACCTTTGCCTTGGCACGACGCCTGCAGGAGGTTTGGACCTAATATTCCGAGAAGTTTATACGCCGAGAATGGCGAATGCGATAAATCATCAGACAATCTGCTCACATACGTCCTTCTTATCAAGATTAACGGTTGACCTAATTATCGCAGACGGTCTCGACAATTCCAGAGCTTTGGGCTCCGAATTTATCAATGAGCTCGAATTATCTAATCGTCACGTTTATTTTGGGTGAAAACATCAAAACAGTGAACAACTAGAAATGTTTCGCTGCTTCCATCGCGAATTGAGCTTCGTAGTGAAAATGTCTCATTGATAGAAAAAAAAGTTTCGAGCTCCAGCTAATTTTTAAAAAGCTGAATGATCGTTCGATTCTCTGATGAATTTATTCCTTTGCATCGGGTCACGATAATTCTGATGGCAATGTGGGAATGTTGGTTCAATTTTAAGAGGGCCAAGAGACAAGCGAGGAGCGAGCAAGACCCGGGGGAAAGGGACTGCACCGAGCACCGGATCGCATAATCGTAAATGTGTACGGACACATCGTCATAATTCCCTACTGTGGCCTGATCGAATACTCGACAGCGATGAAGATTCGTTGTTTGTCCTGCTTTCATCGAGCCTGTTTGATCTTACTATTTGAATCTCTGAAATTTGAACACTCTCGTTCCCATGCAGTTCTCCGGGCGATTGATATTATTTGTGGTGTGTTCTGTTTCGGAAATTATAGGCAAGGGTGGCGCGTTCTGCATATGAAATATTTAAATTTCATAGCTCAAAGGCATCAGTTTCAAAAATCGAATCGAAATCGAATCGAAGGTCATGGAGTGTCGAAAAAGATGCCCGTCTTAATAATTCCAGCTTGATGGCTGACTTTTGGACTCTATCCACATTTTAGCGATTGAAGCAACCGCGCACTGTTATAAAGTATCAAGAGGATGATCCAACTCGAAGGAGATTCGTAGAGAAATGGCTAATGTTTAGATAGTCGCGTTGATTTGTCATTTGCCCGGACGAAATCTGTTGGTAACGTGGAGCGATCACGTTCGAGTGGCTGCTGCTCGCAGGGGGAGAAGAGAGCGTTTGCGGGGAAGGAATGGTGCGGAGCTGTTAATTCGAGTAACGGGAGGTAAGCCCGGAAAATAAACTGATTCGTTAAGGAGGTTAGGCTCGGTTGGTGCGTATACATCCGAGTATGAGCCTAAGCAAACATTGACATGGTCGATGATGGTAGGTGGATATGGAGAGCGGGGAAAGACGTGATCCGGTGTGGCACCAGTAGAGGAGTTTGTGTATATGAATGGCTGTCAATGAAAATGGCATGGAACCGAGAGCCTTGAGATGGAATTTGTAGGGCAGTTAGGACTTTCTGGTTGTCGAGAAATGGGGTAGACATGTATACGGTGGTTGATGGGGTGCCAGTGAGGGTTTCAAACGGGACGAATATTCTACGAGTCCCGTTGGCCATCTGGCCTGGCAAAGTCAACTGCGATCAGAAAAAGAAAGAGAAGGAAAGATGGCGCTGCATATTCCGTAGGGGTTCACCGATCACCGCTCACGTTGGCTCACCCTTACCACCAACCAAGGGGTCCAAATTGAAATGAAAACAGGGGTGACTCCACTCTTGGCTTCTTTTTCTCTCTCTCGCTCACTCTCTTTTAGCCAGAGGACACGCTACATACATAAATACACGAAGGCACATGTATATCCTGTACAAAGTCCAATGCTAAGACTGCCAATGAGGCCTATTAGGGGACGATATGTTTTTCCATTATAGAGATTTCCTGGCACGCTAACCATATACATACACGAGACTCTTCGAGCACCTATTTCCCCGCTACTCATCCCTCCACTACTCTTTTGTCCATTGCGTGATCCTTTTTCTCCAAGTCAGATTATCGCGTATAACCTTCTCCATGGCCGGGGTCCTAGCGACTCGCAACTATGCTTTTATGTACGGTAGATCATGCGCGATATGATCGGAAGCCCTAAGAATTACTTTGTTGATTAAGCTTCAAAATTACTCCCTTGACCACGCTGTTTTGGATATTCCCGAGTGTCTGAAAACCTGCCACAAAATTCGTGGATGAAACACTCTTCCTGGCCGATCGTTCGACTGTTTCAATAACTCCGGATCGTGAATCGAACATCATGGAAAGCTCAACCAGAACATGAACAATCGAGTGTGGGTGGAACTTTATTGAGAGAATCTCGAATGGATCCCAACGTAGGAACTCAAAGGAACAAAAGTTCGTCCATCACCATAACAAAACCTAAGTAAGGGTTATTGTGGGTGTGACGTCGTTCAAACACACTCGAAACGGGGATTTGTTTAGGTCACGTGCCTGCACGATTCCTAAGTGTAGACAAAAATCGAACGATCTTGTTCACTCAAATGCATCATAGAATTAATTCACTCAATGGGTAACTGCACTTTTTTTTAAATCTTCGACAAAGTAACACACAAAATAACAGCTCGACCTTAGAGACTTTTTGATATTAAATATAGATGGACATGCGAGGAAAGGTCATTCGACGGTTGATGGAAAATTCATGCCTCGCTCCTTAATTAAATTATTTAGGATTTTTGATAACAATGACGTTCGAATAGAAATCGAATTATTTAACAATTAAATGTTCGATTGATAACACGTGGAAGAAACTTGGATCGTATATTGAGAGAAAAATTGAAAGCTTTATTCTCTGGAATGAATCGAAGTGAAAAGATGGCACGAAAAGGAAAGCCGAATTTGATAAATGACCGAACGTTTCATACGCAGTTGATATATAGACATAGTTTAAGCAGAGACAATTGCGAGGGAAATAGATGAGCCAAGAAGTTATAATCTCAATGGCGAATCTGCGAAGAACCACAAACCAAAAGTTATCGTCCCAAACTCGTACGCAGTTAGCTCAGAAATGAATGATATAATAAAAGTGGAACGAAAGGCGCGGCTGAGCAATCTCACCACGAACTGACCATCTCTGTTCGCGATTCGTATCGATAATTCTTACAGATTACGCGATATTGGGAAACTTTGATTTCACGTGGACTCGAGAAGGAAAAATCAGAATTTCAATTCTTGCTCCAAACCTCGGGTCCAGCGTTTTGGAAGGTGCAGGCGAATTAAATCTTCGTCGTTCGAAATTTTAAAGCTGAATGTTTTTTTGTTTAATAGAAAAATTCCCCTGATTTTTTTCAAATTCGAATTTTTAACCAAGAATTAAAAAATAGTTTTCAATTATTTTTAAATACACAGACTTTTTCCCATTCGATACCGAAATCGAGATTTGTGACGTCATAGTGACGACGATTTTTTAAAAATAGAACTCGAGACGCGGATGTATCAAGTGAAAGATGAAAAATTGTGGACCAGGCGAGCCCGAAAATGGTGCACTCTCTGATGCTCCAGTCGCCAGAGGTGCCTTTGGCCGAAACAGTGGAATGAACAATCCACTCATCAGTGGTCGCGTGTCCTGGCACGTGTCGGCGTGTGCGTCGGACACAACTGGTGCCGCTCGAAAAATGGTCCGACCTCTCTTTCGTCCAAGCACCATGTGTGTAGAGAAAAATTTTACGCGAACGACCGCACGACTCGTGCTCCAACACACCGCCCAGCAGGTCGCGTGTTATCCCCAGCTCAATCCCAACATTTTTCATTCATCCTGTACGTACTCAACGTTTATGTATAAAACATTACTTTCCGATTGAGTTCGTAACAGAAGGTCAACCAAAATGTTTCGACCTCTCATTGATGACCTCAGAGCATGGGCTTTTTTTTTAATTTACAGTCGTTGATTCTTCAGTACAAAAGTCATAATAGTGAATAATTTGTATGCAACCAAAACCGAAAAATTCACTATACAAAATGTCAAAGATTTCGCTTTACACAATTTTTATTTGTGGAATACGAACCGAAAACTTTCCCTTCGAAATTTCCGTCAATCTTCAGTTTTTTTTCGATTACAAATCGAGTAAAAAAAAATCGAACGTATTTTCAAATTTGACCAGAACTCGCTTCTTGGAAAACTTCGAATGAATCCAAAAATCTTCAAAGCAAAAAGTTACTGTCTCGCTTTTTCATTGCGCGTGATTGTGAATCAGTTTCGACCACTCTGTCATCGTATCATTTGCAATCTCGCGAAAGAAAGTACTACACTTTGTCATTGAAGAGAAAAACAATCTTCAGATAAGTCTATGAAAAGATAAGCCTCCCAGTGCCCGCATCGTGGCCACTTGAAACGTCAAGTATCCTCGAACGACGGTTACATAAAAGTTTAAAAGACATTTCGGCAGTATTGGTGTACTTGAAGGGGAAGCTTTGGACTAGTTTCGAGAATGTACTCGCGAATGAAAGAAAAATGAATATTATATACGAACCCGCATCGGTCCATGATTTTTAACATTTGTCCTGACTCATTATGGTTTCGTTCGTAAAAATTGTAATTTTCCATTGAATGACATGAAAAATGGCCGGAATAATAAGAAGAAAGAAAATCTTGCCATTGAATAAAAAAAAAGGTTTTTTTTTTACGATTCGCATGAGAGTTCGCGTTTAATTTTTGACGAGCTTGATCTGAACTGAAAAGAACTTTGCTGTCGAGTACGAGGATGAGATTTGGGGTGAATTGTTTGGTGGGTGGTTCGAGGATATTTTGGTGGAGTATTGTGGCTGCAAACACAGTGTTACATATAATATATTGTTTGACCGTTGATTATGCGAAGATTATGCAATCCAAACCCGAAGCACACCGGCGGTGGGCGTGGATATTGAGTCACGTGGCTGCGAGTACAGTTTTCGTATTCTGAGCCGCAGAAACAACGCCCTCTCGACCCAGCACACAATCGAAATCGGATGGACCTCGAAAAATATATACCGAAAGAAAAAAATAGCCTTCAGCTTGTAATCCACCAACATACACGATGTAACATGGCTCGTTCCCACGCAGCATCGTTCAACACGCTTGGAAAAAAACTCGCACGCTTATTTCTTCGTTGATGTTTCCGATTACTCCAAATACGTAGGTACAGCATGTCCGAAATGCTATTTTCCATATCCAATGAATCGCATTCAGAAAAAATGCAAAAAATAACGAAAATTGCGACAAACGAAATTAATAAATTTGCAAACGTTGTTTTTCTTCATTTTTCTACATTTTTTCGTCAATTTCGGTCTTTCCTTGACAAAAATAACGAAAAATAGTGTTCGAATTGGCAGGAGGCAACAGACGATTTGGGATGCTTATCGACTCGGCTTCATGCACGATCCACTGGCTTATCGACCTAGTGACTCGTTTTTTTTTAACAAACCGTTAACGATACCGTTTGCATAGGTGTTACTTCTTACTCATACGGCAAAAGTTCGCCATGGAAAAGTGATGAATACCTCTCGATATGTCAGTAAGTGGTGAAGGGTATAAAAGGCTGGATATCGACAAAACGTGTGACCAGGAAACTCTGCGAGCGTATTTACGAAAAAACGTCAATAATCCCATTGCTCAAACTAAAATGTTGGCATAAATTCATATTTCCATATTTTTTCCATATTTCTATCAAGATTATGCGCCAAAGTTAAATATTTGCCGATTAGAATGGCTTCAGGTTGAAAAGTTGTGAGCATGTGCCGGATATAAATGAATGTCTAAATTTCTTCGAGTCGCAAAGTTTTCCGGAACGTGTTCGGAGCGGCGTTGAAAAGAGTGGAAAAAAAATGAATCGACGAATGTGGAATCGTGGGTTAATGCTGTCGATCGCGTTGGCAATCGTAATTAGCACTCAAGGCGTGAATAGCCAAAGGCCGCGATTGGGTAGTGCAATAAACATTTTAGAGCGTTATGGACATCTTGCCCAAGGCATGAGAGTCATGGCGTTGGACGTGAATGGCTCGTGGATCTCCCGTGAACCGAGCATTCAGATTTTCCGAGCACGACCAGAATCCGGAAGTCATTTTGCTCGTCGAGAGCTCCGCGGGACTCGGGCAAAAATTCAAGTCCATTATTGCTCGAGCCCTCAAAAACTAGTGCAAAAGTATTTCCGTCCTTTTATCATCGCGGGTCTCAAAGAATCTGCATACGCTTTCGAACGCAGTTGGTGTCACTCCACAATCGCCAGACATTTCGGTATGAACGTGTCTTACATCGGAAGCGACCACAAGTACGTTCTCCTGAAGGTCATGCGACCTCGCAGGAAGAGTATAATGATAAGCCCACCCAGTAAATTCAATGTCCAGGAAGCTGTTGCCAGGGATACCAGAAGTCTCACCGTCAATGACACTTTTAGTGCTGACAGATTCATTAACAAATTCGGGACGCACTATATTTCGTCTTACGTGACCGGCGACGTGGTCTATCAGGTGAGAAAAACTTCTGTTCATGATTTTCGACTGACAGTTTCGGAAAATTCGGATTTTCAAATCTTTTGCTCCTCAAAACCCTTTTTCCAGGTTTTTGCCTACAGACCCGATTACTATCAGTGGCTCAAACGGCACATAGGGAGAAAAACTATGACTGGATTGTCAGTGCATGACAGAAGCATTTTCTTTTCACCCTGGGAGGCTTCGCACATAGGAAAAATACGATCGGCCAGTGGAAGTCGTTCGGTCGAGACTTGGGCAGAAAAAAATCTTGCTGGTCCTTACATACAGGTTTTGGGCGAGGAGTACTCGAGTCTCTCACAGATTCTTGCTAATGCTACGTTGGGCGACCAGCTCGTTCAACTTCTCGAAGACAAGACTCTCATTCGAATGAAACTCCAAGATTTGTCACCAGTCTTCAAGGTTTATCGTGTTCGCCAATGGTTCAAGGAATACGTTCATTCACGCGTCAACGATATCAGCGTCAGAATACAAAACGACTAGTAGAAAAAAACATTCTCAATAAAACTGTGTTTCTTTTTACAAATTTTGATTGCCATGAATTTTCCAAAATTATGGGAATAAACCAAAAAATTACGAAATTCTGGAGCCAGAAGTAATCCCACAATTTTTCGTTAACATTTATACAAATACAGAACGAGTATAGTAGAAAAAGAAATTCTGAATAAAACTGTGTTTCTCTTTACAAGCTTCAATTGTCATGAATTTTCGAAAATTATGGGAATAACCGTAAGAATTACAAAATCTCGGGGCCGGAAGTAATCCCACACTTTTTTGTCAATATTTATACGAATATGAAACGACTGTAGTAGAAAAAGAAATTCTGAATAAAACTGTTTCTCTTTACAAGATTCAATTGTCATGAATTTTCCAAAATTATGGAAATAAACGTAAAAATTACGAAATCTCGGAGTCGGAAGTAATCCCACACTTTTTTGTTAATATTTTTGCTACGGGCACTAGCAAAGCTCGATATAGAATCGTGGAAATCAATTAAGTATGTGATGAACGGATTTTATTTATAGTTGCGATGTTATGAGAGTTTACTCTCGTTATTAAAGCTCTTGGACGTTCGTTGGACTTTCTTCGAGGCCATTCGTAGCAAAGATTCTAGACGTAGATTTGAGTCCAGGCGACAATGTTCCGTTTTTTATTTGCTGTTGTTTGGGATTCTACGACGGTGGATCTTTGATCATTGGAGTCATGGTCGCAACGGAATGGAACAAAACTTGGCAACGGTTTTATTTATTTAATAGTGGAAGAGACATTTATACACACGTCAATTTTGAATCGCGGATTGCGTGAAGCGCGAGCTCCGGTTGCTCGACGTTTTATCGCGATGGCTTTCGAGTGACCTCCTTGACCCTGAACTTTTGCATCCTCGATACTCTTCGGGCGTCGTTGATAATTTTTAACATAATTTGTTTTATTGCTCTTGGAATTGTCTCGATGAGTCACAACAAAAATTTGCCACTTGGACAGCGACCGATATAGTCGATGCCTCGATTAGCCCACTTTCGGATAATCTTTTGACAGAATTTTTAATCTTATCAAAAAATTGTCAATCTCACTCGGTCTACAATTTTTTTTTGTCTCATCTCGAATCTCGAAATTTTACAGGATGTTTTTTTTCTTTTATAAACTTGAGTCCGCGTTCTTTGACTTTCGCACGAATATTCCTGCATGTTTATATAGATATTGGAGAAAAAAATTGTTAAAAAAGCGAGATCTCATCGATCACATCGATCGTGATGGGTGTCCGAAGCGTTCCGAATGAATTCGGTTTCCTCCGACCTTGCGAAGGTAAAGACGAGGCACGGACCAAAAAAAAGTGTAACGATAATACGATAATGGTCGGAGGCACGTGGTGCGTGCACGTTAAAGTCTTCATGTTCGTCACCCGATACCCAACAGCCTGAAAAAAGGCGCTGGGAATACTCGTCGGTCGCGTGCCCCTGCACACAATGTCCCCTTCGTCTCTGTTTCAAACACACTTCGGAAACCACATATTTGTGTGCCCAACAGGTATTGTTAAATGAACTGGATACCACGAGATCAATGGAGAATTAATGGATCGGGAATTGACAAGGAGAAAACAATTTTTTCAAACGACTCGAACGAAGGTGTCGATTCTATTTGTTTTTCGACTTATTCCACACTTTAAGGGCTGAATGTTCCGAACTCGTTCGTGTTTTACGGTCGCAGAAATAGCAAAGACGAAGGAAACAAAAATTATCATCAGTCTGATTCAATTCTCGTTCAAATTTTTTTTAAAGTCAATTTCACTCGTTGTTTGCAACTTTTCTTCCGATTTTCCCTCTGGGAACTTCACCCCGGAATCTCGTTCCTTCGTCCATTGCAACGTGGAACAAGTTTTAGTAAAAAAAATAGGATAAAAAGTCACTATGGCGAGTGAAGAGGAAAAAAAATGGAAAAAAAACCGATTTTCTTTCAATTTTGACGAAGCAAACTTCGATAGTGTAGACGCGACGGGCAGTATGACGTTTTACGTTAGTGTTGACGAGGTTTCGATGTTTAGGAGGATTGAACGCATCCGTTATACCGCACCCACCGTTCGGTGTTTCCTAAGCGAGACAGCAGAGCGATATATATCGTATCGATCGCGAGAGAGAGAGAGAGGGTTTTGGAGTTAAAACGCGAGAACGTGAGGCCCGAATGAGCCACGAGGCCGGGCCCCTGAACACATTACATGATTAAACCAGGCCAACGAGCACTTGTGAGACATACACGATCGAAAGAGTGAGAGAGAAAGAGAGACAGAGAGCGTACACAAGTCGTTCTTACAGCACTTACCTTATTAAAATATCCGACGGGGTTTGACAAGTCCGAGGCAGAAAACACCCCCGCGCGGACGTTTTGCTATCCCCGACGCAAATTCTACAAGACTATCCCCCAACTTTTTCTCTACGCTTCTGTAATTTCTCTCACGATCCCCCTAACTCAACTTTTTATTCGACGAGTGCGTCCTCCAAGAAATAAACGATGCCTCGTCAACGGTCTCATTTCTTGCGTGCAAATGTAAATTCATAAAAAAGTTAACAGAGAATTTCTCCGTTTTACGTCAATTTTTCGCGATGACTCGCATTTTCGAAATAAAATCGTTTTCCCACAAAATTTCGATGCCTCGTCAATTATTGATTTTTGTTTTTATTTTCTGCCGAAGTCAGCAATAAAAAGTCGAGATTCGAATAAATGTTTAAACAAATTAATAATGAAATCGAGTACGTAAATTTCACACTGAGCGTACGATGCATTTGTAAAAAGTAGCACGAAGCAGGCATCAAAAAGATCAAAGCAGCGAGAGTGGAAAAAAGTTTGCAAGAAACGTGTGTCTCGTAAGAGAAAAAAAACAGTAATGGCGATATAAAAGTTCAGGTACGTGTGGTCATTCACGTGTGTGTCAAGTTTCTCGACACTCTCAGAACAAGTACTTTGTGACTGCACTTGATGTGTAGAAAAAAAAGACAATAACACATGAAAAATAAAAGAGAAACAGGGATTACGAGAATTCCAACGAAAACGGTCCACAAGAGCCAAGTCACGCTTATGTGTACGTCTCAAAGAACATCCCGGGATTCACTTATTCATCGTTTCAATCTCGGTGAGTGGAGCAAGGTCGAAAGGGTCCTTAATTATGCACACGAGTCAAGAGACGCGAGTACGAGGCGTCTCCTAACCGAATTAATAACATCCCGGAGTCACGAATTATCGGATGAATATTCAAGCAAGCAAGGACATAAAATCCTGAATAAGACTCGTAGTAGTAACACCCTAGCCTGGAATCTCTATCGGAATTTCTCTGCTCGACCCACTCTCATCATTTATCGCGATCACATCCACCTCTTCACACTTTCCCATTCCGATAACGTGATTCTTCCAATTCTTATCATTCACCAGACCATTTCTAACATTTTCCCGCCATTTTCCATTGCATTTTTGCCATTTCCACCAAGTATTTCGTCCTTGCACACACGTGCACAGGATCACAAAAACGTAATTCCTCATTCTTGCATCAAAAGCCCGTGGCGAATAAATGACAATCCCGATTTATGCGAAATTTGGAGTTTCATTCAGACATGAAAATAAACAATTTTGCAGGATGATTTTTCAATCTTTTTTAAAGGGATTTCGACATTCAAAACTTTGGAAAATTGTTCAGCCAAATAAATTGGAAAAACAAACGGTCCAGAGAAATTTTGATGTAACGTTGAATAATTGCAAAAAGATGATGTTTATTTTGGATCATTGACGATAAAAAAATGATCCTGAAGTTTGCATCGTTGGAATGCAACGAAATTCTGTTATTTTTTCGGCAGAGCCAATAATAATTATTGAATATTTAGTCTGGCCAATAAAACGATTCTTTCTTGCGACCAAAAAAATCAATCGACTCAAAAAATTGCCACGATTTTCAAAATTCAATAAATAATCAATAGGAAAAATGTTTTTCGTTGAATCTCAAGGTTGCAAACTTCAGAGTCATATAAAAAAAAAGATTTTTTACCTTCGAGATTTTTGTTCCTGGCGAGCAAAGCCAGAAGAACGTCCGGATTTGGTGGACCGTCGCCAATGTCGTTGGAGTCATGATGATGGTGATGATGATGATGAGACGATGTTAAATTTTCGGCGGCGTTGAGATTGCCAAGGTTCGGTGGAAGGCTCCGAGAGGTAACGTGCAAAGGATTGACATCGGGAGCGGAAGTGACGTTTCCACTGGCTGCTGCAGCGGCTGCAGCGGCGGCGGCTGCAGCGAGGTGCAAAGAATTCAAACCCGACGGGGCGTTCGACGGCACCGAGGAATGTACAGCGGCTGACATCGATAAATCGACACCACCGAGTAAAACCGGCCTGCAGCCACCGCCTGGACCGGAAGTCACCGCCGGGAGGATGCCACCGCCTCCCGGCAGTGGAGCGTACGGCAAATACAGCTCCAGTATAACGATCCAACGATTTTTATCAAAATCTGTCCACCTTGACGATTTTTTTCAATTTTTCTATAATTTTACACACTCACAGCGAGTCCGGTAATTTCCACAGTAACCGAAACGAAGCTCAATTGCGTCTCCGAAGCAATTAAAACAAAATGCACAAGTTTCAGCGTTTACCGATCGAACTAACGTTCATAAAAAATAATCGATTGAATTTTTCTTCACGATTATTTTACACATGAAAAATTAACTGATTCATTTAATTTTAACGAAGATTCGACACGAGTATTCCATAGTAATGTTCACTTTACACAGAAACCTATTTTTGTTAATGTCTTGGCGGGTAATTCGAAGAGATCGTGGCCGCGAAAAGCAAACGAGAGAATTTGTTTTAATTCATATCGGTATTTACATTTATATACACGTTTTTCCGGTGCTCGTTGTTTTCCATTGAAGTTGAATGAAGTTTGATGGAAAAAACGATCCTATCGTTCTCCAGTTTCGATCGCAACTTTCCTCATTGTTTTCTACGCCGAATTCTGGACATTGCTATGAGTTTCGGAAATTGATCTCGGTCTCAGGTACAAGAGAACACGAGAATATTCGCGTTGCCGGGTATGCGAAAGTGGGAGAAAACAACGTTCGTTCCTCTCGACGATGTCGTGGCTATTGTTGACGATTTTTTCAATTTCGCAGCGCGCGATCCGTGGTGATATTTGAAAAATGGCCAGTATACGAGAGCTCGATTTTTTCGTGATACTGAGCTCTCCCCGGCTTCGTTTATCACGTACGACCGCATAACTCAACTTTCGGACGAGCACTTGTCATTTTTTCCTATCAACCTTGACGCACATATCGAGGCCATTTTTTATTTTAACGATTTATCAAATTTCGCGATTCTTTCACTAGATTTTTCGATCTTTTTTCTTCCTCTTTTTCTTGGCGTGTACGAGAGCGCGATTTTCTTTTTCGACACAGTTCGATTGCGATTTCTTGTTCGCTTTACTTCTCAACACTCTCTGTCACTCCCGCCTTGACCAGTGTCCATATATGACCGAGAAATCCTACTTCTCGACGTATATATGTCGATATTGTACAGCCAGTTTGCAAACGTTTTGGTGCTTATCAAAGAGCTCGCCGTTGGGGCTTTATCTCGACCATAACCTTGGTTATAATGTGTGATCGACGGGAGAATACAAGAGAAACGAGATCGGTTGGTCAAGCGGGCAAGATCATCCGCGGCGGCCGGCGTGAAACTTTGTCATTCGATTACTCGACGAGTGTGTTGTTTTTTTTGCCCCTTCAGAGTCACTATCGCAAAATGAGAGTTTTTTTTTTAAGCCGCGTAATTGTCTTTTTCGCTGACGAACAATTTCACTTGTATTTTTATTCGCAATCAACGTTCGGATCGCCAAAATTATCGTTATCGTTGGCTGTTTTGAGAGAATCTTCCGTAGAGTCAAGGTTGATTTTTGGCTTTTGCTCAGCGTCTAGCTTCTCCGTTGCTCGAGTGAAATTTCAAGTGTTTTCACAATGATGCCTTATCGAAAGTCTCTCCTCGATAAATTTCGGTTTACCGATCGCGATTTCACCAAATTCTTGAGCATTTTTTACGCTCGCGGTATTTTCGCACACGTCTGACTTTTCTCGGGTCTCGAGGACCCGATTTCTCGTTTTTTTTCGATTTTTCGTCACTCGGAGTTCCGGAGGAATGTTTTTATGGTTTTTTTTGCACGAAAATCGAACGGGATGCAGTTTTTTTGTTTATATCACACGCGGACTTTCCGGATGCTCGATATTTCGCTGGACGTCTTGAGACCAACTGGAGATGTTCGTGGCGTTGTCAGAGCCTTCGAAAATCGGGCACAATGTCTGGTCGGTTATGTATGTATGCGTTTCGTCTATATATCGAAGATTTTGAAGTGGACCAACATCGAATTCGCGATCGATGAGTTTTTACACGCGTGACAATGTAAATTATCCTTCGGCGAAGTGAACGTTGAGATGCTCCTCGAGCAAAGGAGGCAGAGGAGAATGATAGATATATATATTTAGTGTTCGCGCGCAAGGAAAAAGTCTTATGGTCTCGGGGAGTTTGGCGAGAGCGTGCCTCAACTTTTCGTACGGGGGGATTTTAGTTCTCGTTCGCCGGCGCTCCTTTTGAGGATCGTCCTTTTTCAATTCGACGATCGTTTCTCCTCTCCTTTCGTCCGAGGATATTGCCAGAATGCGTTTCGGCCGTCTTCCTCGCCCTCGAGTAACAACCAAAGAAACTCACACCAGGATTCCTCACCGTGAAGCTTCAACGATCAAACGAAACGAGAGAGACTCTCGTTTCTTTCTAAAACACTTGCCCATTCGCTGTCTATTCTTTTCCCCTGATATTTCGCATATATTGGAAGATGCTCGTCAAATTCTTGCGCTCTGATCCCTCAATTTTATGCATAAATTAAAAATCGATTCATTAAAATCGTTTAGATTTTTCCACGAACGTCCATCGCTCGCGATGTTCTCGTAATTTTCTCACAAACCGTTCGTAAGCCGCACAATTTGCTAATTCCGGCGAATGAACACGAGAGAAATCTCCGACGAGTCACCAAAATTTTATATTAAAAATACATTTGTAATTGCGAATTATAATCCAATGGGAACGCAAAAATAATTTATTTTCCACGCACAGTTGGTTCACCTCGGCATCGCGCGTAAATCGTAAAGCCAGCACGAGAATAAAGTAACAAAAGGTAAAATTGCAAAGAAAAAGCGTTACTTTGTTGCACTTGAGGGAGTTGGGGTTGGCGAAAAAGTGGATTTTGCAAGCGGTGGGGTGCGAAGGGAAAGTAAAAACACGAGAGATTCGAAGAAAAACGCGGATGTTCGCGGTTTCATTAAACGCCGCAATGGATCTGTACCGTGTGATATCCGGTGCGGTGTGTGTTGGTAGAGTTTCTCGCGGTTCTATCGGATACGGAAGCGCGGGAGTAGCGATCAGAGACAAGTTCGTATGCGCGACTATGCCAGAACGAGACAGACACGAGAAAAGAGAGAGAAAGAGATGGAAACTCGTGTATAAATATATATGGAGGCAGAGGGAGAGGGAGAGCAACGCGAGGTGCGTTTAGATGGCGTGGGTGGTGGAGGCGCGATATATAGGATCATCGAGGGAGAAATATATATGTTATACAGTGCAGAGCGTACAGCCACGAGAGGGATCGCGACTCAGGGGTAAGAGGACGAGCAGGGAGGGGGAGAGACCGAGAGAAATGAGGGAGAGTCAGGGTGTGCCCCTACTCGGTGTTTCTTCGGTTGTCTGCACCAACCGAACACTATCCACTCCCATATACGTGTATATACTCTTTATATACATGTCCTTATGTACGTACACACTTGTGTGTCGTTATATGCGTAGAAATAACGAGACTTTGCGTCCGTGCGAAGAGCTCACCAGATAAAAGACGTAAGTTGCAGTTTTTCGTTGCAAATTCAAGTGTCGAGTGTCCTTTACGAACTCACCAGCTTTGCGACCATGTTTTATATATATATATCTCGATATTTTATGTATGTGGGCGTTTATGTACCGAAATACCATGTACAGGGGTTGTCGATGGGGTGCGGGTGGGGTTGCTTCAAGGAGAATCTTAAACACGCCTGCGCACCCCATCATCCTCCGGGCAATATTCAGCTCTTGTACTCCCATGCGCTTCACCAACATCATCCACATGTCCCCGTTGCACGAGCTTTTTCGGCAATAAACCCATCTCTATACCTCCTTTTCTTTCCTTTTTTTGTCGCGAGTATTGATGGACTTTGGGGTCGAAGTTCGCGTTTTTGGAACGACCAGACAAAAAATACCGAGCTAACGTCCTCGGCGTGCTCTCGCCAACTCTCGCGTCGCGCTTTCGCTTTGAACTTTCAAGACTTTCTATGCGACACTTTTTCGATTTGCAACTTCGAAGCTTTTGTGCCACTTTTTAGAACTTGTTCGCTCGTTTCGATTCTGCCTGTCGGCTCGGACGGATTTTTCAACCGCTTTCGGATGCTCCGCATTTCTTGGGCTTGAAAAAATCGTTTTGGGCGACTTTCGGGGCTCCAAATCCCTCGAGCCCCGCTGCGGAGGGAAACTTGCGAACTTTCTAGCGAATTTTTAGACGCGCACAAAAAACTTTGCAGCTTCGTTGATCACGCCTGCTATTTTTCGATTGAAAACCAAGGCAAACATTGAAATCCTTATAATTAAATCACTGAGACAATAAGAAGCGAGAACATTTTTTGTATAAAACATTCATTTTAATTACGCGCGGCGTAATTCCGTTCGGCGATGTTTGAACAAAATTCGCTCGTCCCTCGTCGAACGAGCTTTTATTAATTAATACTTCGATATTTTAATCAACGGAGTGTAAATACTTTTTCTGATAATCAACAGTAGTCTAATACCTTTCCACATTTCGACTCGATATATTTGATCCCCTGGTTTGCGATGAAGATCGCGAAATAAATGCAATCAGCCATTTGTATTATTTGAAAAAGTCCACGATTGAAAACCATTTGGAAAAATGATTTTTCCCAATTCGAAAATAGATGAAGAGGATGGTAAGAACTTTCCATATGTTTCGGTGAGTTTATTTATTATCATAGACGATCATGACCAGGATGACGATCGAGCTGGCATTTCTAGATAATGGCGGCTCTGTAGGGTGGGTGGTCGACGCCCCCAATCGCTCTTTTCAACCCTCGTGGCTCGCCTCTTTGGTCACCGTGCGGTTATCACTATCGTATCTATTCGGCTCGTCCTATCAACCAACTTAAATATTTCCAGCGAGACAAAAAAAAATCCACTAAACAAATTGTTAAAAATTGGATTAAAAAACTCGATTAAATTTTTCCCAGTCGACACTTCTATGTCAAAAAATGGCCGGCTCTACCTTTTTTATTAACAATTTATGAGAATTATACTTTTGTTAATTTTTCCGACAACAAAATATAAAAACTAGAACTCCTGGTCCTGATTTGAACCCTTAAGAATCTGCCAAACTTTTAATAATCGTTTTCAATTTTTCAAATGTTGATTGACACGATTTTCTTTAAAGTTATTCTAAACTTTATAAGACTGACGGAAAGGAGCGTAAAAAAAAGTGTATAGAGGATGAAAAATCGTCACGTCGGAGTTGGCAGTGGTTATGAGCGATTCTGGCAAAATCATGGGGCATCCGACCCTCGTACGAAGTAGTAACGGCGCGTACAGAACCGTCGATGAAATGCGCGTTGCGCTCTCCGAGCGCGCTGCACTCAACGAAATTAAAGCGAGGGTTGTGAGGTCTGCAACGTGTGGGAAGGTCGTTTTGTCATGATTGCTGTCTCTCTTTTGCCTTTCTGTTTATATAAAATACATTTATTCTCGTGCACGTCAATCGGTATGTAAATAAATAAATAAATCGACTATACTATTCAGAAAAGCAATCAATCACTATTTATAAATAAAAAAAATTAAATAAATAGTTAAATAAACATTTTCTGTCGAAAAAAATCAAAGTATTTGAAAAGACAAGAAGAGAAAAATGGATATGAAGATGGAAAAAGAAACGGAAAGGAATCGAGAGAGCAAGAGAAAGAAAATTAAACAGAGATGGAAATTAAATGAAAAGGAAAGGGCGTAAAAGGGAGAAAGAAAAAGAGACCAAAGAGGAAAGCTGAGACGGAGGGAGAGAGTCGGAAAAAAAAGAAAGAACGAGGCTTAAGACTTGACTGAGAAAAAAATGAGAGACGGACAGAGAGCCAGAGAGTGAGATAAGGAAAAATGACGCAGGACGAAGGAAAAGAGAGAGAAAGGGGAGAAGAAATAAAAAGAGAAGAAAAAAACGAAATCGCGAAAAGAAAAGCCGAAAGAGAGAAACGGACGATGTAAAGGATTGAAAGATGAAGAAGGGACCGGCGAGAGAAAGCGAGAGAGGGAGGGAGAGAGAAGTTGAGGACATAGAGGGTAAAGAGGGTATATAGGTCTGGTTTTGCTCGATATCGAACGAAGGGGGACCACATAGGAACGGCGAGAGGCGGAGTCAGTCCCGCAGTTGCTATGGGAACATGACACTCTCTTTACCCCGACTATGTGGCGGTGCTTTACGGAGCTTTCAAGCGCACGAGGCGCCTGACCGAGCTTTCTCACCGTACCTTTTTACCCTTCCTCTTATCTCCTTTTTCCACCTCCTCCTCCTCCACCTTTTTCTCGCTCTCTTCTCTTATACACCCAACGTTTATACTCTGCAGATTCGTGAAAAAGTAACTGCGCCGCGTTTCTTACTTTCTTCTGCCAGCTACAACTTTTTTTTATCCCGTACGCTTCGTCATGTTTCCGTTTCATTTTTTTTCTCTCTCTCTCTCTCTTTTTACAAACGCCCAAAAACTTTTTTTTTTCCTCCACATCGCGGAAAAAGCTCCGGGTCAAAATGACCCACGCAGGCTTGACGAAAGGCTGACCATTATTATGATCAGAACTTGAGAAGAGAATGAAAAAAAAAATTGATGCTCAGTCGCCAGCATTTTTCTGAATATTCGCTCCGCACGACCGTTGATTAGTTTTTTCTACATCGCACACACGTTTTTGAACGATCAAAAAAATGGAATCTTGGATGAAAAGAAAAAAAACTGTAGCACGAAGGAAAAATGGTTGGCTGCATAGATGAAAAGCATGCGAAATTCAATATCGTATATAGAAATTAAAAATGCAATGTGTGCGTACGTGGCGAACTGATTTTTCACGTTATTCTCGAAATTTTATTCCCCGACTATGTTTTTTGCTCGTTTTCTTACTCATTTTTTCGTCTTGGTCTCTGTCCGTGCTGGGGAGTTATAGCAGACGAGTTTTCATCTATTGTATACACACACATGTATATATATTTAAGAACACACGTTTTGGTAGACTCAGTGTGCGAAAGAGAGAATGCGGCAGAAGAGACGAAATGACATATGCAGAATGTAGCCACCTCCGTATTTCACAGCGAGTTATATTCGCGAGAATTTACGACCTACGCTCTCTTCCTCACTTTTCCTCCCTTTCGCCGAGAGCTGCGCTTTTCATTCTTCTTTTTTTCCACTCTGTTTTTTTTACTACCCCCTGCTTTATCTTTTTTCCTCGCCTGGTTATTGTGCACGAGGCGGTCTCCAGTCCAGCAGCATTGACGTATACAAGGTGTATATGCTTTTTTTCCTCTAATGGTCAGCAACATCATGCCCTTTTAATCTCCATTTTTTTTATCTTTCTTTCATCCTCTCGTAAACTTTTTGTCACAGAGTGCCCTTGCAATTGAGCTGTACGGCTCGACCTTTCACGGTTTAGTGATTTGATAAATTTTCATTTTCATGGAATCTCGTTTAAGCGAAACGTCGCCATGAATTGACGACTGCGGACACCCTTTTACTTTTCCCTCATTCTTAGGATTCATCAGCTTCGTAATATTCACACAAATTATGTCATTCGTCATGATAATCGCAATTGAGAAGCAAAATCAAAAGAAAAAGAAACATCGTCGTGTTTTGAAAAAAAACGAGCAAATTGTTCGCGAATAATGGAGAAAATATTTCGCGAAATATATACGAAAGTTCCAATAAAATAATAATTAGGTTTCGTTCGGGCAATAAAATGTGATTGTTGAGAATTGCATACCTCGATTATGTTCCACTATGTCGATCGTATTCGGGCAACAAAAATAAGAACGCCATAAAAAAAGGGCTGCCAAAATGAAAAGCGCGCTAGTGGATCTTTAATGAAAAGTGCGGTAAAGTACTTGTTTAACGAGATATTAGAGAGCAAAATTGGCACTGGCGGCGAGGATGCTGACTACGATGAAAAACTTCGAGAAACCTTTTATTCACCCTTATTCCTTGCTCGTTTCATTTCGGGTATACTCTCCTGCCCTCCCTGGAAACTTTTAAAGCCTACTCGTGGTTCAGAATTTTTAACCTCGAGCCTCATAAAAGTTGCCGAAGGAAATAACTCGAAAAATTCCTCATTGTCTTGTCATCCAGTGGAAAAAAAACATTTTTGGATGTTAAACATTTCTGAATTATCGAATTAAAGAAAATAAAATTGTTTTCGCTATATCTTGTAACGAAATAATGATCATTATGAATTTATTATATTTCCTAATTATTTTTACCGTAATTTTCGGAAAATGTTGGAAGTCCGCAGACAGAAATCCAATTATCGAGTGTTTTTAATTATTAACGAGAAATCAGAGCAATTTTGAAATTGCTGCTCGTGTGATTGTAACAAAATGATTTCAGGTGTTTTAACCGTGATGGAATATAATAAATGGCGCTGTAACGAATCTCTGGAAACATCGATTTTACCTTTATTGATAAATGTACTAATTGATGAAAAAAATCATCGATTCGTAAAGTGCGTCATTACCGAAATTAGCAGTCCCCGAAAATGACTCTTTAATTCGATCAGAGGGTTCGAAACTCGAGTGATTAACATCGAAACTATGACCTGGAAAATCTTGGCTACAAATATTATTTCTCTGCGAATTATCATACATTTTCTGCAGCCCCGAGATTGTTCGGTATACGCGAAAAAAAATGAGAACTCGATATTTTGCCGGACACGAAAACGAAGAAAAATTCGATTGCGAGCTCATTGAAAATACGAAAATCGCAATATTTCTGGAGCGTTCTGATCGTTTTGTGATTTCTAGTGAAAATAATTCAAAATGTGAGATCCGAGCCAGGACTCATACCTAAAAAAATATAAAACACAAAGAAGACGATTGAAAAAAAAGGTGAGACGACGAAAAAAGTCCCAGGCATGAAAATCGTCGCACGGGAAAATGGAAGAAGTTGCGGGTGTGAAAAGAGAGATATTTAAAAACTGATAGGGTTTGTGCAGCACGAACGAAAGCAATTAGTTGGTTAAGCGGGCAAACCCCCATGAAATTCAATTGTCGTCGCCCCATGCGTTCGACTTCTGGGCTAACCACCCTGCTGGCATTTCTCCTCGATCCCTCGCCCCTCTCTCTCCACCCCCTCCCATGCTTCCCCTCTTCAGGAAGAGAGTTTTTGTGCAGTATACATATACACTTCTAGAACAGGGAGCCTCGAAGGTCTCGCGTCGCTATTAGGGTGTCAATTAAATTAGATCGCTGTCCCTATAGTTTCCCCCTGCTGGGCCTGCTCTCTGCCAAGACACTGGAAAAATGCCATTCTGCCCTCATAGCGCGTCAGTTCGCCACACGATAAATATATTCTCTTTAGCGTTCGAGAGAACCGAAAATAAGTCTATTACTCCCTGAAGAACATTTTCCCAAGTATACGAAAAAGAAAAACGAAAGACCAAAAAAAAAAAATTTACGATTTTTTAAAGATTGTTCAGTAAAAATAACGGAGTTACCAAATTAATCGAACAACCTTGATGCCAAATTTGTAGGGCGAACCGAATGTGGCGAACTAAGTAAAATTTATCGATTAAACAATAAAAATTGAGTGAATTAAACGATGAACGACTGCAAATTTTTTTTATTTTTTTTTCTAAATATCGATATGCCCAAAAAATAGTTTTATTTATACACGAAACGAATGAATTATTTGACTTTATTTTTAGTGCAATTGTAATAAAACTTTGTACCGAAAAAAACCAATTTTCTATGGAAAAAAAAATATTTTCCCGGCTCGAAGAATTGTCGGTCGAAGGAACTTGAAAGGATAATAAAACGAATATGAACGAGGAAGAAATGAATGAACAATAATAAAACGTATTCAAAAAAATCCAAATCGATATTTCCCGGTGTATACACGGGGAGGAGAATTTATCGTGTACGGATTTCTTTGGAGTGAATAGAAAATAATAATGCGTGGGTGGGACGGGGTGGGTGTAGGTTGGATGCGAGGGGGTAAAAGCGGTTCAACGTGTAATCCATGGATGCATTGTCGTGCTTCTTTCATCATCCGGAGAGCTGTTCACCAGGGTCCTAATATCAATGGATATCGGAGGCTGAGAAAAAAAAACGAAAGAGAGAGAAAGAGACAAAGAAAGAGTGAACGAGAAGCGACAAAAGAAAAAGAGCGAGAGAGAGGAATGGAACGAGACAGAAAAAGAGACAAGACAAAGGGTGAAAGGTAGCGAGAGAGCGTTTGACGAGATCAGCAGGAGACACACGCCACACCGATTAGAACAAAAGACATGTTGCGCGACAACGCGCCAGGCTTCCAAAAACTTTTGACGTTCGTGTATCCTCACATGTACAAACCAACATTTGGATGTTATGATGAGTAAATACATATTTACGTGCACCTGAGGTTTTATTGGTTGAGCTCGTACCAATGAGTCGCATTTTTCATGCTTCCTCATAAATTGCTGTATGCACCCGGACGGTATGCCGATTTATTTGCATCCATATATGTATTTCGATAGAATCGCTACGAGTTATCAAAAAACGATGTTTTCTCATTTTTTTTTTTACTTCTTTCAAAAAATCAAAATGTGTGGCTTTGAGTGAAGCTCGCACAATTTTTAGGTTCATTAAAAATACTTGCTTTTTTGCGGTGTGAAAGAAGGGAATTTTCTTTGAATACATTTTGAGGATTCGATTAAAATATCAGAGTTGGGCGGAAATCGTGGATTTGAGGTGCGACATACTTTTTGGATACACTTAGAGATCGTAGGCCTTGCGAACCATGTGCTTTTGCCCCGCAAGTCCCCTTGACTTTGTCTGGACGGTGTATAACTCTGAAAAAGCCCCATGAATCGAAATGATCGTTCTCTGTCTCCCGGTCACTGGCTCTCTGCAGTTAAGTCCACGAGGTTGATCCGGTGATCATTTTGCTAACGGTAATGGCGGATTACCCGGAATCATCCGCCATCTGGCGTTCTAACTTGCCTCACTTTCTCAATTGAAAGAGATCGAGTTTATCGTTAAATCGTGCCTCGTAATTCTATTTCCCTGGACCTGTTTGCACTTTTGCTCATTTTATCCAAAAAGCCAAGAATCTATGGATTATCCTGGTGATCGATACGTTCACTTTCTTCGTGGAAACGAGACAGAGCGTGACATTTTTATTTTCTTTATGGCTTACGAAATAATAAGATAATCAATGGATCAATTTTTTTCCCTTTCTTCCAATAAACAAAAAGCATTTCCAATCCAACACTTTAGTATTTGAAAAATCAGTGAAATTCGACGCGCTGTTGGTCCTTGAAAGTAGAAAGATTTCGATCGCTAGTCTCGTGGAGAATTCATTTCGAATTAAAAACGTGAACGATTCCAGAGAAAAGGAAAATTTAGCCTTTCGATGAAAATCTTTTTTTTCAGCGATTACTAATCCTGATTTTTCAATTAAAAAAAGAAAATAGTGTTTAAATATTGAAGTGCACAAACGTTTGCGAAAAAGTGTGATCAACAAACGTATGTACGTGTCCGAGCTCCTTCGCGGTGGAGGGGATTTGCCATGATTTATGTACCCCGATAAAATATGCTGTTCAGAAAGAGAAAGAAAGAAAGGAACAAAGAAAGAGAACGGGAGTCCTATATGTGGTAAGGATTATATGGCACCCTAATACATGACGAGTTTCCACACACAGGGTGCAATGAAAAGGACTTATCGTTGTGGATATACATTCCATTTGGCGAGCTGCCAATTGGCACTATCGACTTCCATATTTCGTCCTCAATGTGTACGCACACACATGGAAACATATAAATATATGGGCGGTAAGTATTTCACGGATTTAGCAAATATTTAGTGGGGCTTATGTGGCCTTAACGTTTGGTAGAGGTGGCATGCACTCTGGGATTTCCAGAGTCGCAGGTGCTCATCCCTTGACAACCAAGTGATTTATCCTCGTTTTCCTGGTTCACCATATTCACCCTGACTTCTATCCGGCCTCATGTGCGGTTCACCACCGAAACTCATTCCTTACCAAACACTAACTTCACCTTGGCTCCTTAAGGGCGATCACTTTTATCGCTATTTTTATCCTACTTCACGAAAATAAAACAAAAATTCTCTGGTCACTGGCATCGTTTGAAATTTTTCAAAATTCATTTGGTTACAAGGAAGCACAACAAAAAACGCCATAAATTTCATTTTTTTACATACAAATTTGTGCAATTTGCCAAATGCTTTAGGTCGCGATGTGTGAAAGTATTTTCGAGTCTTTCAAATAAAGGAATAAAAAAAAGATTTTTTATTTTAAAGAATTTTAATGCAGCGATTCCACAGCTTCGAATGATTTTGGAGCAAAAGTTTTCGTTTTAACGTTCTGTGAAAGAATGTGGAATAATTTGCGTTTTTTTTTTTTGGCGAAACAAAAAGCGTGATTATTTTTTTAGGTTATTGTCCTCGTGTTGTTTCATCGATTACTCGTTCGTACGTATAAACTGTACGAGACTCGTCTCTGCATCGGTCTCTTTTCTCTCTTCCTCTCTTCCAGTTTCTCTTCCAGGATTTTTTTTTTGTTTCATGTGTTTACACAGTCTCGCGAAACCTTAACGATTGCATAATTAACGTCATGCTGAGTCTCGAGTTTTGTTTCGAATACGAATGTATGGGTAAAAAAATTCACACGTTCCGGACGAGTGGATCGCCGTCCTTATCTACTGTGACGATTACTCATCGTTCATAATACTCGAAACAAAACGTAATATAAATCCCCAATTCGTAGCGTTTTATAAATGAAATGAAAAAATTACATAAATATTGAAAAAAAAAACAGATTTTCACTAATAAAACTCCGTGACCATCGAAAATTACATCGTAATACCAAAAACCCCAAAACCATCTGTGAATATAGACCACGAAATGCCAAAACAATTTGAGTAACTCAATTAATTGATCATGTTTTCTGTAAAAATTGTTCATCAGTAAATAAAAAATCATCAAAATGTTGATTAAATACAAAACAAATTTATTGATGTGGAAAAAAAATATATACCGAGGGGGCACCCGGGTTTGAACCGGGGACCTCTCGATCTGCAGTCGAATGCTCTACCACTGAGCTATACCCCCAGTTGAGATACGGTAAAAACTCTTCTGTATTTCCATCTAAACTCCCTCAGCAATGAATCTTACGAAAAAAATTGCACTAAAAAAAAAGAAAATAGAAAAATTGTTCTCAAGATTTTCCAAAAGTTTTCCCACATTTTCAAAAAAACGTATGTGGGCCAAAACGGATTGAAATTTGTGCTTGAAAAATTGAACATTTTTTACAACAGCGAATTAAATTTCTGAGAATTAGAAATTTGCACGTGCGACTGAAATAATCGATAATCATAGGAAGTTTCGTTCCATATGACAAAAAAAAGATCGATCGAAACACTCCAATTTGTTTTTGTGTAGGTGGCGATGATCGTCCAGGATGAGGGAAAAAATAGAATGAAAAAAAAGGTTGTAAGACTGTAGGCTGTTTTGTCATGTATGGATGGGCGCCGATGGATCATAGGGCAAAGAATGGGGCGGCAAAGCCGACGACAGGTAGGGTTATATACTGCGGACCACCTAGTGACTTCATGACTCTGCCATATGCCAGAATAAGCGTGACTAAGGCCCACATGGCCAAGCTTTTCGATCCACGTAAGAGACATTTTTATTTCTGCTGTACTTTACGAACCTTTTGTGTTTTCCAGGCATTTAAACCACAGGGAAAAATTGACTCTCTCTCTCATTTCTGTTCCTCCTTAAACAAATAGAATTTAAACAATAAATTGTCATCGAGCCCGGCACTCAAAAGCAGCGGGTTTTTCCAGTTTTCATCTGACTGAGAAAAAGTAGAATTGGGACAACGGAATGAAACTTTTGAAACATTTTCAAAAATAATGGGTCGACAATAATAAAAATTCCTTACGAACTCAAAAGTTCCAATAATTCCAAAGCAAAAATGAACGTTTCAATATAAAAAGCAGAAAATATTCCTAATTGTTGTTTTTCTCATCGCGTAAAAGTCGAAAAAACAATAAAAATTAAATTTATTCATCTGCATGATTTTGAAAAGGGGGGCAGTTTGGAAAAAAGTCGAGGAGCAAATTGATTGAGATATACACGATATAAATAATAACGATTGATTCGTCGGGGGTTGGCCTGATGAAAAAATAAAAATAAAAATTGTAGGGCATCATCCCTGAGGGGTATCTCGTGCTCTCCCTGCAAAGAATCACCGTAAAGATCGTGCAATTAATCAATGTAAACAGAACAGTCTGACAATGCACATCGGCGATGATGGCGAAAAAGCGAGATGGCAGGAGTGTACAGGGGGGGGGTTAAAAATGGAGGAGGGGGACCTCGTACAGTTTTTATTGCGCCAAACATACTCGAGTCACTGGCACCCGCCTTCTGTCAATAAATAAATCTTATTCCGCAGGGAGGAAGTGGCGCAGCCCCCAGCTATACCGACTACATTCATGTATGTCCATAGTTTTGAAAATTGACGGGAGGCTGTCTTGGATATTAAGGGTCAAGGATCCGGAACAAATGGGTTATGTTTGGCAAATTTATAGCTTTCCGGAATAAACAGATTTCTTTACAGGAACTTCTCTAGCGGGAAACACGAACAATTTTCATAAAAAGTCGATACTTTTTTGGAATTTGATATAAACTTGCAACATTTTCTGTTTTTTCTTCTATAACTTCGCTATAATTATGGTCCTTCGAGAAATACTTTTGTGTCACTAGTTACAATCGCTTTTCTTCGAGTTGTCACGAAATTGATTTGAATCGGTCTGAGCGATATCACAACGCGGCATTAAGGACCGGTAGCTGCATAATGAAATTCCGATGCAAACCCCATTTACGTATCCTTTGCGTGTGCAGTCCACGCGAAAAGTTGCAACGGATCTGAATTTTCTAAATTTCAATAAAATTTTGCGACGTAAAGTCTGAACATTTCTTATAATTTAATAGAAACTGGAAATACAGAATCAATCAATCGAATCGACAATCAATCCGGTGATTGAACTCGAAATTTGAAAAATTCATATAATCATAAATAATTGACGACTTTTGAATACTCGTCGTTACTTTGCGGAAATCTAATATCTATCATTTTACTCAATTAAAAAAAAAACGCGGATTTTCGATGCGACTATACTTGCTGATAATTCTAGAATCTCAAGATTTCTCGGGCGATGAAAATAACGTGTGAAACGTTGTGTTAATTTGACGAGAATTCGTGTCAACGTACCGATGAATCGCATAACTTATTAACGCGTTTGATCAAATAATAGATCGTAGAATTTTCACGCGCTCCGCCGAAAACCAGGAAAATTGAAATTGGAGAGAAAATTTTCGGTAAATTTTCGGACAACGCGCAACAATTTTCACAACAACAAGACAATGAGGTAAAAAATACAGAGAAGTCCCGGGCGCCGAACGTGGGAAACGTTTTTCTTGAAGAAAAAAAAAGCAATTTCTGCACCCCCATTTCCTTTGGAGCAGAAAGAAGAAAACGAGTTTTTCCCGGAGAATTTTTTAGACGGAATATTTTGGAAGAGCCGAGGCGCCGAAATGAAATGGGAGATGACGATTTTTCGGAGTGTTTCCAGCGTGAAATAGCCCATACATGGATCGTGTAAACTGGATGGAAAGTGCGTATGGCGAAGGAGAGAAAAAGCGAGAAAAAGAGCGAGTCGGATTGGGGGCCGTTGCGAAGACGAGGGAGCGCGGGGGAGGGAAGAAAAAAGGTGAGATAATATGTTGCACGTTGTTTTGTGGATAGTAGAGGAAACATTCGGTCTGGTGGATTCACGTGTGGGTGTGGATGTCCGTATTTATGGGAGAGGGACGAAGACGCGACGATGTAGAGAAAGACAAAAGTAAATAGAGATCGGGAGAACGGGAGAGAAAGAGAGAGAGGGAGAGATTGAGAAGAGCAGGTTGGTGAGGATCAATATAAGCGATGACATAGCGAGAGCTCATCTTTAAGCCACGCCCTGGTCTCGAATCCATCCAATCCAGGCCGCAGATTCGGCTCATGCTACCCAATGAACGTCCAGCATCGATTTTTCTGCCGCCAGCTTTTTTGTAACTTTTCTATCTCCGTCTCTGTTCGCGAAAGTAAATTTCTTGGGGTGGTTTGCCATCCAGTGGAAACGGAAAGGGACGGTGTTATATCGTTGCTCAACAATAAAAAGGGCACGATTGCTAAGAGCTAAAGGTCCAAGCACCATCGCTTCAAGACCTTTCGTGAATCAGGACAGTTGCGACATATATCGTGGCCGCAAGGACGAGAGGGTGCTTTGGGTGCGATTGCCGAGTCCCTGTGGTGGATGAGCCTGGCATGGGGGTGGCCAACGCTCTCGGGGACCATGGACACACATATTTACACACAGAGAATCGATGCTATAGGGAAGAAGGGATGAATCGATGAGGAAGGGCGGGAAGGAAACTCTTCCCTGGTGTAAACGAACCCCCTCTAAGCCTCTCGCCTTCTCATCAACCCTCGCGATACGTATCACTGTGTGTTCAACTCCAAGTCGCCTATACATTGCTCTATATCGGTCTATATAAACGAATGTATGTATCCAACGATGCACATGCCTCGCATATACGATCTTACGAGTACATACATTCCCTTATATATGTGTGGGCATATATACATATAATGGACGTGTACATACGAAGCCAGGCCTGTATACGAACTGTCCTTTTTTCAATCGCAAAATCTCTCTCCACTTTTTCCACTGCTCCTCTTCATTTCTGCCCCTCATCCTCTCCCAAGCCCTCAATCGCAACCCAGCTTTTTCTCTTCCTCGTCGCTCATTTATCTCAGAACTTTTTCGGCTCCATGGACCCTCGCACTCCTATCCAAAGGCTCGTCCTTTAACCAAACTATGGCCTGTAAAACAACCTGCATCGTTTTTCTTTTTTTTTTCTCTCTTTCTTTTTCACTGAATTCTCTTTGTCGAGTTTCCAGTTATGACTCTTGTTTCGCAAGTTTAAGGTTATGGAAGAGGCAAACCGTGACGAGAGGTCGTTGACACCTTTCTGCGGTTTTGCCCACCAATTTCTGTACTTCTTGTTCGTTGCCGGATCTCATCGATCTACAAAAAGTTTGCTTAAGATAAATAGAACACGTTTCGGTAGATTTCCAGTAAAAAATCACAAATTTTGAAAGTCATTATTTGATGTTACGAGCAGACCGAGGAAAAACAATTAGAGCTCTGCGATTAAAATCATAGTGAATTCGAGGTCGACCGGATTAATGAAAAATCAATGTGATCAATAACCAATTTACCATGAACCGAAAAAAGTGGTGAAAATGTGGAGACACGCTTTTCGAAAATCTAAAGAACAAGAATAGTCGTTGTATTTGCAGTAATTATCGCGTGATCGAGATTGCAGAATATCCGTTACATGGGCGATTATTATATTTAGTAGTCGGACTAAATGAATTATCAAAGCAAATCTTGGCATCAAAGGGAAAAGTTAATTGATGAGAGCTCGAAATTCTCCGGGCTAGTTGTACAGGCAGAATTAGCCGTTTTCATGGAGGATTCCTCGTGCATATACGCCGGATGAATCAGAAATGAGGAAAATGGTCGTCGCTGTTTCCATATTCATACAGAGAATTCGCGATTAATGACGCTTGAATAATTTTTCGATTTTCCGAGTACACGAACTCGGCTACTCACTTATTCATCATAGTTATCGTTCCCTTTCGTAATAAAGTAGTAAATAAATTATTGCAATTCTTTCGTTTAAACATTCAACAATGTTGTATCTCAATCAAAATGTCAATGCTCATCGAATGATTTGTAGATCGGAATAGATCGGGTTTCTATAATCGTGTTAAGAACAAACATCCAATTCCAGATGTTTATTTTACTTTTTTATGGTTAATTATGCCGGATTATATGATTGACACGTGCAGGCGCTCGTCACTGCATTAGAAATGAATTCAAACGCGTGGCCTTCGATGAATAAGCGAGAACTTCCTATCCTTTCACCTGACGAGCCTCCCGACGATATATCTGGTCGTGTTCAAATCAGGGTTACGAGATTTTTCCATGCAAAACAATTTTTTTCTAATTTTTTATCATTTTCAATCATATCTCAGATTCGAAGAAAGTTTTTGTGGAGACTGAAAAATCTTTCCAAGTGTGATAACGAACAGACCGAAAGGGAGTCTGGTTGTTCTTAATTAATGACTGCAGCCCGAGGTGATAAAAGTATCCTTGAACATTTCCAATTTTCTTTAGTGTCCCGCTTGCCGAAGTCTCGTAGCGTTCGAGTTGCCGATTTATTTTCCGCTGAATCTGCAGACACGGCCAATGTCGACAAAATGCCGATAATAAGAACTTTCCCACTTTGATACATTGTCAAATTAACTTGAACTAAATTCAGCAAACATTGAAATTGCATTACTTGCAAAAAATCAAATGGACACGAAAGTTGCGTGCGAATTGAGAAATCAAGTATTTCACAAATCTACTTTCATCATACTGGTTTATTAATCAATCGATGAAAAAAATAGTAACGATCAGCTTCGGGACTCGAAGCTTTTGGTCGATTCGAAGATCATGTTGTACCCCGAGAGCACCCAAATTCCATAAACTACAAAAGCATCGTAACAACAATCAAGACGAAAGGAAAGAAGCCATGATATGAATGAGGGGAATACTTCGGGGTCCAAAAATTGAAGAAAACAAACTAAATGCTTTTATTATTTCTTTAACACAAAATTGACAAAAAGTAATATCGTTAACCCTTGTAAGCGAACGATAGGCCCCGGAGGGATTCGAACCCTCGATCTCCTGTTTACTAGACAGGCGCTTTAACCAACTAAGCCACGGCGCCGGTGTTCACCACGATTTCAAAAGGCGATATTTTTAACACACGAAACATTGCATAACTCTGCGATCAAATAAAACAACTAAAATCCTATGTCTAGCCGAAAACTTTCAATCGTGCAGGTTCGGTGTCAATAATCAACCATCTAGAGTCGCGGTAGCGACTCGAGACAAGTACATTTGTCTCTTGTCACTACGACACTCTTTACAGCAAGGAGAGTGGTTTCGAACACTTTTCGAAAATGATTCCACCGATATTTTATCATCCATTCATTTGTCTCCGCAGCATTTCGGCTTTTCAAATCCGCAGTTCGATAGTCCTTTGAGTTATCAATGTTTTTACGATGAAAAGATGAATTTAAATGCGAATAGATGCGACATCATTAACGTGAAAATTTGGAGGGATTCTTATTCCCTTGGAATGGGAATGAATATTTAGTGATAATTGATGAGGAATGGGAGGAAATTGAGTTAATGATTTAACCTTACTATTCGGAGACAAAAAAGTTTTGGAGGCGCCGGGTATCGATCCCGGTACCTCTCGCATGCTAAGCGAGCGCTCTACCATCTGAGCTACGCCCCCTGTTATCAATTGTCTCCGAAATAAGTCTTGATCTGATGTATAAAAAAAAATCTAATGATGTCTGCTCTACGAGCCTCTAAAAAAATGATCGTAACCTAAAAAAAACGGCCATTTTTCTATTGAACAAAATAAATTTTCATCTCTATCTCTCCTATCTATATATATAGAACTGTTGCGTGACTGACTAACTGACAGACAACGCACAGCCGAAAGCACTGAAGTTAGGATCGTGAAATTTGTCATGATTACTCCTCTCCCATCGTAGACGCTCACTAAGAACGGATTTTGTTCGTTCTCTATCCAAAACTGATGTATCGATAAAAAACATGACTTTTTTTTAAGCAAAATTACGAGATCTCCTGTACTATTCGAGCGATTGACTCGAAATTGGTTACGGTTACTCCTCGACCCTCGTAGACGCTCATTAAGAATGGATTTTGTTCGTTCTCTACCGAAAACGATAATTACCTCATAGGTGATGTGGAAATCTGTGTGTAATATTATTGTGTGCCCAGCGAAGCGGGCGTACCCAGGCTAGTATATTCATATATCAATCATGGCATATTCCCTTAACAGGGAAAAAGTACATTCCTCTTACAAATCTTTTGACTAAATTAGAACATAAATATTGGAATTCTACATACCGAGTCGCAAAACAAAAAAAAAAGTGGATAACCGAAAGTTGATCGGGGTAACTTCACGGCGGTAATAGAAAGTCGTCGCTTCTGTTATCAAAGATCGACTAACAGTGAAATCGGTCTTAATGGGCATCAAAAGCCCTTCGATTGTTTCGTCTACGCGCATACACATGTACGCACACGTACTTTTTGCATAACTAGGAAATACCAGCGCGCGTACAGGGGTTCATTTGCGCGGCTGCGCCAATTTTTGTTTAAAAATGTTAGACCTTGAGATGCTGAGGTTCTATGACGATTTCTCGTAGATGTTGCTTTTCTGAGTGCTGGAGAGAATCCCTCTGCGTGAACTCGTGAAGAGTTCTAGTCTTCGACGTTCCCGGAAAAATTTTGAACCACCTTTAAAAAAAAAAAAAAAATCAACCAATCACGGCACGCATAAAACGACAACAATGCCCCCCCTTGGTCGCCAACTTCGGGCGTTACTCACCAACTTTTTAGAAAGGGATTTGACATGTGCAAAGTTTTTTTTCTTAACGATTACAGCATCACGTGGTTATTATAAGTAACCATTCACAATAAATTCGGCTTACATCTTACGATCATCTTACGTCATACTATAATGGAGTTCAGCATGATAGTTTGGATTATAAGTTATTTTAATCACAAAGAAACTGCTATTTTTTCCAAACTCATTTCCAAAAGCAAAAATGCTTTCATGTTGTCAAGAGGCATTGATACAACGTCTATACTTTTAGGTGTGTGCACGTGCGCGTGCGTGGATGTGCGGTATGTGATAAACTAATCCTGAAAGTCTGATTACTTGTTACATTGGATTTTTGAATTGCAGAATATGGCCCGGTCTGGAAAGTTTTTCAAGCATGCGCAGAAGTTGATGGATCGTCACGAGGGGCCATTCACTACCAAAATTGTGACACAGTGATTGTTGATTTCACATGATTTCAAGACAATTTTTGATAATTCCTTGAAATCATTAATTTCAAGTGATTTCATGAGAATATTCTAGTGATTTCACGATTTCATATATGACTCCGTGATTTCAACGTGATTTCAAGAGCCATTTCAATATCATCGCGCGCTCCCCAATATTAAATTGAAAATTTTCCGGTTTTTTGTGATAAAGACCGTAACAAAGCTACAAATCTTCGTTCTGATCCAATATTTCCTTCCAAACATCTCTCGTGTAAGTTTCCTCTTCATTATTAATAGTTTTTGGTGTTTTCCACTCAAAAGCGACTGGATGATCCCTTTTGCCATCCATTTGCTTATGTTGTGATTGCATGTGAATTTACTGATTGCATATGACTTCACATGATTCCGAAAGAAATCATGTGAAATCAACGAAATCACATTTATTTGATTTCACTCGAATTCCGCCGATTTCAAATGATTTCCAGCATGATTTCATCCACCAGTGACACAGTGACTTCAAAAATGAGCAGCCCCTCGGATCGTCACTTGTGAGGTGGAGCCCGCAGACACGGCTAGTTACGGAATAAAGAACAACTCATGACCGAGTACTGGAAACACCTGATTCCCATTACACAATAAATGACGAGGCCATAATTATCAATTATGTAAAGGACACGTCACGGAAATCTGATTCTCGTCGATCAGTGATGCTCGACTAAAAAATGAGACAAAAGTTGAATGAAATAGGTGCGATAGCGGCAGAGTGAAGTATCGAATAACAATGATGGACGTGGAAGGAATGTTATTGGTTCTGCACGTTTGACCATGAAAATTTTTACCTTCACCGCTACCGTTTTTATTATCATTTCATAATTATGCAGCGTGTAACGCGCATGGGCTCGTGCCATTAATAGGAATAATAACCGATCAAAAAAAACTCATACCGATACAAAATTTCAATATTGTAACAATGTCGCAGTCGCCAAGATGAATGTGTCAGCGATGGAAATTCAAATGAACAAAAGTGGAAAAATAGACATAACGAAAAAAAAAATCGGGCTCGTCCGGGATTTGAACCCGGGACCTCTCGCACCCTAAGCGAGAATCATACCCCTAGACCAACGAGCCTTGACACTATAGTTAAGTTAGTGAAAATTGAGCCAGCTGGGTATAATCCAATAACAAACTGGTGAAGTTTGCCTTTCAAATTCTTTTCCATATTAACAAGAAGCTCAATAATGAGATGCCGTCGCACTGGCACTAGGGAATGAGAGATTCAAACGACACTGAAATAGTCACAACGAACTAAGACAAAGCAGTTCGCGGTAAGCCCCAAAACGGAGGAGATTAGACGACAACGAAAAAGACACGTTTGCGAAGTTAAACTGTTACACGAAACGTTTCCACACAACTCATAGAATGTCTAGTTAAGCAAAATCAAAATGCTCCATCCCAAAACAACAAAACCGAACGTAAAGCGCGACGACGCAGTACGTTCTCGAGCGATCCGGACAAAGGAGAGATTCAATAACATCGGCAACGGATCAGTCGTAGGGCGACCCCTAGACACGTGCAGAGACAATGGCAAAATTCAAATTGCCCAGAAGCCCGGTCAAACAGGAGAAAAAGATCGGTACTGCAGAAACCGCGGTTTCCAACCGTTTCGAGAGCTTCTTCGACATCATGAGTCTGCGGAAGGAAGAAACAGACGTCGGGGATCGGGTGACCGCCACCAATGGAGCGACAGCTGGCGGGCATCCTACGAAAGTAACTCTAAAAAACCAAAATTCAAATCTCCGCTTCTCGGTGCCCAAAGACTCGCAGATGAGGAAATGCCAAACATATTTCCACATCTTCGATCAGAACACCATGAAATTATACGAGTTACATACAAAACAACCTAATTGACATTTTAAAAAACAAATTATCAAAATTGGGGGTTTTTTGTATTCAAAAAGTTGAGGAGGAAGTTCAAGGTGCCAAGAACGACCGGGGAAATGAATAACGTGAACCTCCAAGACGTGAAGCTCACAGAAGTATACAAAATAATCATCAACGGCAAACCTTCGCAGTATCGGTTCATAGTAACGGGATCGGCTGGAAGCAAAAGTATAGACTAGGAAAAACCGAGGCCGGAGCACATGGCTCATTTTTAGCACAGTTTGCGCGTTTTCGGACAGCTCGGTTGTTTTTTTGTGCATTCGTTTGGTGGGTGGTTTTATGCACATTTGACGCAGCGATATTGCAATTTACATGTGAGCTGGCGTGCCTCGGATGTTGGCAATTCCGGCACTGTATCGTACTTCACTAGCGGAACTTCTCCCGTCTTACCGGTTGTTAGGCAAGACATTTAATTTTGAAGAGCGTGCTTACGTCGTCGACATTGGTGATCTGTAGTAGGTGGTGGTATTACTCGGTGTACCTGATCCAATACTAAAATTCTTTTAGTTTGATCATTATGGTTTTTGGGCAGATAGATGGGCAGTTTTCTTTTTATTCGGTTCAGTCCATTCTTGTTCTTCTGATGATGATGATCGACCTGGTTGTGTGTGTTGGGAAGAGTCGGTGTCCTCGTTTATCCTGCAGTGCGTTGTGGATCCTGTCGATTTCATCGTCTGCCTTACTAGGCATTACGATCAAGTCATCTGCGAAGGGGATGTGCGCATGGCAGTTCTGTTCGGTGTTCAGTCCAAATCCGGTGATTCCATCTCAGGTGTGGAAATTCTTCCCTTCAATCATGTCAAGTGTTGGCAAGAGCTCCATTGAGACTTTATATGTTGTTTCAGTTTGTGTATTAGTCCCTCTTTCCATACGGAGTCGAAGTTTTTTCTAAGTGGCCGAGTACCGCTCCCACCATATGTTGTTGTTGTTGTTGTTGTTGTTGTTGTTCTGGAGGTCGATGTTGCTGTTTTATGCGAATTTATTTTTAACGTGTGTGGTGAGGTATTTTGCCAATCGGCTCGTTGGTCTAGGGGTATGATTCTCGCTTCGGGTGCGAGAGGTCCCGGGTTCAAATCCCGGACGAGCCCGCTTGGAAAATTAATTTTGCTTCCATCAAGGATATGATGTCCCCATACCTTAAAAATTTCTTTATAACAGCGAACATACACAGTTCCATCAAAACGTCACGTCCGACACGCGAATAGTAGAAGGCAATCAGACCTTGACAGTGAACGTAACTTCAACTTTCTGAATAATTCGAAGCGATAGAAACACACACCCAGATGTCGTTAAACTTGTAAAAAGTAACCTCGTTCCATTCATCCGCGAAACCAAAATCAGAACTGTCTTAGATTCAAAACTTTTAAGACTCCTCCCGATTAATTAACAAATTTCTGCGTTTCGTCGCTTTTCGACTGGGTCCTCCAATGGGGTTGACGAATCACGACTATAATTATATCATGTCCATGCTGAGACTACACTTCCTTGAGGTCCGTAGGCGTTTTGCGGATCTCATATTCCTCCATCGATTTTGAATGTAATTTCGATCCAAAATTTCAATAAATGAAATCAGTTCATCATTAGTTTCACGTCAAATCAACGAACGGTAATTATTTCTTTCTGTTTTCTCGTCGGAGTTGAACAAAAATATTAATAAATCGAAGCAAAAGATTGCGTTCATTGCGGAATGTTTTTTTCCATCAAACAGATACATTGTTTATAATGACCGGCTGTTTTTTTCCGTACTTCACGGTCATGGGAGTTTATATCCATCGACTTGAAAATTTAGCAAACAGCAAGGCCATTCTTATTAGTCGAACTATCGAACACACATTTTTCTCAATCATCAACCAATAGTTATGTAACAAAAAAAACCAACAACGATCAGAGAATCGCTTCAAAAGTCTAACGAATGAGCTAATGAATATAAAAATGTATCTGGAAGTTCGATCCAATTTGCATGGATTAAAAAAGAGAATGCGTGACCATCGTCCTCAAAAGTTTCACGATATCGTTAAAGAATACTAAAATATTCAAATGTCTGAGATTCCAGAGATGAGAAATTCAGGAGACGGGTTTCGAGACTTTTTTGTTCTTTGGGCTTAAAGTCACTTTTCTGGCCTAGCCATCGTACAGTTCTTGGACAATCCTTCATCGTACATGGTTGGCTTTAAACTTAATGGGTTTTGGCGGCACTTGGACCACATAAACCAACAAGCCCCGAAAAGTTTTTATTAAAATGACTCTACATGATTGTCGAAAAAAGTTGAAGGAACATCGAAACTTAAAGCGTAGAAAATCGATTGGTACATTGCTCGAATAAAATAGCAAAAAAAGCCTCGACGTACAATATCAAGGACAAAGTTAGTTCGCGATCTCAGCCGTCTTGTATCGGCCGAACGAAAATCAATTGTGTTCGCAACACTCGGAGTCTGACACGAGGATATATAAAGGAAAGGGTTACTCCGAAGTCACAGTGTACGTTGGATTCTTAAGTCAATCAAAAGGCCTCTTAAAAAATATTCAAATTACGTTTTCGACGAGGAACAAAATCGTCCTCATCCACAGAACTTGAAGGTATGTGAAAGTCTGTGGAGTCTCATTAACCCAAACACAAGAATTTCCACCCGAATAAATACTTTGGCTTTCGAATGTTTGTCACAGCGACATGGTTTTTCTTTAAACATGAAAAAATCGTCATCGTTGATTAGCAGTCAAATTAAAAATGAAATTTTTATAAAAACGCAGAGTTCATCGAACGGAATTGAATTCAAAGATTTTCATCGACGTAAACAATTCTGAGAATATTGAATAAGAAAAATGGAAACGATTAAATATTAAGTCGATTACTTTGATTTATGCCAAATGAATAAAAAATCCTAACGTATGAATTGTCCTCAGGATATGAAAGTTTCAAGCGAAAAAAAATGAAAAAACTCGCGTTGAGTTTTTCAGAACTTTGCGATGCCCAATCCACTGGTTCCTCACAGAATTTAGATCTAATTACATCGATCCTGTGCAGTGATAACGAATCCAAACGCAAAAAGTTACAATTTCATAAGAATTACATTTTTAAAGACAAAAATCATAACAATAAAAACCAAGGTCAATGAATTCTCGTGAAGATTTTGAATGATCAGCAAAAATTAGATCAACGAATTGCTTTGGTTAGAAATCGGTACAGTGCCTTATATTTTATCAATGAAAAACCACGGAATGAAATGGGAAGATGAGCCGGAAAGAGAAGAGATGGATGTTGCGTGTCGGATAGATAATGAACGCGAACACGCGATGCCCTAGCTTGATTTTTTAATAAATCCGGAGAAAGCGAACAGTGAAAGTTCTTGGTCGGTTCAGAAGGTCTTAAATGTTGGTGGATTCCGGAGGCTCCTCTTAGTAGCACGAGTGTCGAGCGACGAGAAGAGTAAAGATTTCACGGCTCTTCCGTAAATTGGTTAGGGGAAAAAAAAGCAGACCATTATTCCGGAAATAAACGTTCGCCAACTAGAATCGTAGTATATATTTTTTCCCACGATTACTCGATCGATTGATTGTTAAAACGTATCGAAATTTAGTGATTATGTGGCAACGTTTCGAGTGTCCTTCGGTGTTCAGTTCGTGACCAGTAATTACGCGTTTTTTCAATCAAAAAGGCTAAAACTACGAAAACCAACTTTAAGGATGGACAGCAAGGGGTTTACGGATTTTGGCAAAGCCGCAATTGATTACATCGTCGAATTGAACGAAGGACTTCGCGATCGAGATGTTTTGCCCAGCGTCGAACCGGGATATCTCAGCAAACTGGTGCCTAAAGAGGCACCGGAGAAAGGGGAAACTTGGCAAGAAGTCCTTCAGGACGTTGAGAGAGTTATAATGCCGGGAGTAAGTCACAAGCCATTTTTAAAAAATGAAAAAATCATTACTCATTCTCTACTTTCCAGAAAACCTTACTTCCGACTTTTCATCCAGTTTCTAATTGACCGATCGATCGAGATTCATGTAAAATTCGTAATCATCATAGCACTTCATGCCCTTGACCCTAAAAATGGCGATTTTCTAATTGTCGCCATATTTCGAGAAAATTTGGTTTCGGGAATTGTTTTTTTGTCAATTTGGAGGAACAAAAATTTTCATTTTCGGAGTCAAGCGTACGGTAAAAATCGTGGCATCTTCAAAATGGGACTTTCCAGCTTATGACTTTTTTTTTCATCTGCATAATTCTGAATTGTTTGTTCATTTTCATGGGAAATGCCGCAGGATTAATTAATTTTTTCTGCCGTTCATACACTTTCAGATATTACTAAAGCTCACTCGTTTTGTATTCTATTATAATAATTAATTATGAAATTTCAATTAAGTTAATGATTGATGAATGTTCGTGATAATAATTAAGAAAATATATTTTTCCATTCGATCAGGTAACGCATTGGAATTCCCCGCATTTCCATGCATATTATCCAAGTGCAAATTCGTATCCAGCAATAGTGGGTGAAATGTTGAGTTCGGCAATAGGATGTGTAGGTTTTTCGTGGATAGCATCTCCAGCTTGTACCGAGCTTGAGGTGATAACTATGAATTGGATCGGTAAAATGATTGGATTGCCAAAGGAATTCTTGAGCAGCGACGAAGGTCCGGGTGGCGGAGTAATTCAGGTACGGCAGTAAAATTCGCATAATGATAATAAAAAAAATGCCACAACAGGTTTTGAGCAGAGGAATTCAAAGATATTTAAATTTATTCATGTGAGAATTTGATGGAATGTGTCGAGTGGAAGAAAAAAAGGTTGGACCGTAAATTCGAAGCAGTAACTTTTCAAATGGAGGACGATGTGCAAATAATAGGGATTCCTGTTTCCCTTTAGGGATCCGCAAGTGAATCGACCTTCATTGGACTTCTAGCCGCCAAGGAACGAACCACACGTCGCATGAAAAAATTGCATCCGGAAATGGACGAAAATGTCATTAAAACGAAACTCGTCGCTTACACTTCTGGTAAATTCAATTTTCGGCCGGAAAATGATTCTATTTTCTTGATTTTTCCGAATCCACAGCATAAATAAAAATTTTACTTTTTCCGTATTTTTCAGACGCTTATTCGAGTTAATTGGATGTGATTAATTTGTTTTATTTAATAATTCATTGAAATATCAAGACGAATTAATGAATTGATTGATTAATTAAGAAATTGATAATTTCTGTATAGATCAATCGAATTCATCGGTCGAGAAAGCCGGGCTATTGGGTTCTGTACTTATGAGATTATTGCCAACTGAAAATTGTAGTCTACGTGGTTCCACGTTGTTGGAAGCGATTGAGAACGACAAGAAAAACGGGCTTATCCCATTTTACGTGGTAGCGACTCTCGGAACAACGGGAACCTGTGCTTTCGATAATCTAACGGAACTTGGACCCATTTGCAACGACCATCATTTGTGGCTTCACATCGACGCTGCATACGCAGGTAAATTCCTCTCACGGAGTCAATAATCATAATGAAAAAACGAGAAAGAGAGAGGAAACGAATAAAGACTTTATTGGACGTATGTGACGTGTTATTAAGTTGCAATTAACAATATTTTTCTTCCGGAACGTTAGGCGCAGCCTTCGTATGTCCTGAATATCGATATCTCATGACTGGAGTTAATTATGCTGATTCTTTTAACTTTAACCTTCACAAATGGCTTCTCGTCAATTTCGATTGTTCAGCAATGTGGTACGTAACATTTTTCAACAATAATTGTTAATCGATAATTATCCAGCCACGGAGAATATTCAAATTAAAAAATAATCGTTGCAGAAAAGATCGAGAGACGAGTCTCGAGTTTTTATTCTCTGAATCCCTTAAAAATTTGAAATTTCGACCAAACAAAATAAACAAAACGTGTCCCTCGTGAGTCTAGAGATTTTTTGATCAAATAATTTCCATGGCCTTGGAGTTTTTGCAATCGACCGACACGATTTTTTTACTTCCTCAATTTTTCCTGTATTCGAATTTTTATTCGAATCCAAAAATATCTCATTATTGGAACGACGTAAAATTTTCGACAGTAAAAACTGGAAATTCCGCAAAATAACGTTGTTTATTGGTGCAGGGTGAAAGATGCGAGTTGGCTAATCGACGCTTTCAACGTTGATCGAATTTACTTGGCTCACGACAGTCAAGGGCTCGCACCAGATTACAGGGTAAAAAGAAGAGAAAGCAAATTTCTCGATCTCCGAAATTCTAACCTCGAAAAACTCGACTGATTTGTTCAATTTGGTATTTTATAGCATTGGCAAATAGCCCTGGGTCGTCGTTTCCGTGCATTGAAACTCTGGTTCGTAATGCGTCTTTACGGAATCGAAGGAATGCAAAAACACATAAGAGACTCGATTGAGCTCGCAAGAAAATTCGCGGAATTCGTTCGAGCGGACGACAGATTCGAGATTATGGCCGAACCTTCAATGGCTCTTGTTTGCTTCAGAATCAAGGTCATTGCCGCTGAAATATTCATTTTTTTCATCATTTTCATCGACCTGTAACTTTCTTCTCGTTATTTTCCATGCAGGGCGATAACAGCTTGACGAAACAACTGGTCGAACGTCTGATGGCTCGAAAACATATATACGTCATAGTTGCGACGTTGGGGGACAAATTAATTATTCGTTTCGTCATATGCAGTCGATATTGTCAACAAAAAGACATTGAGTACGCGTGGGCCGAAATAACGAGTCAGGCTGCCGAGATTCTCGAATCTACGAAACGCTTGTCGGCATCGACGACCGAAGATGTGCTTGAAAAAACTGCAGGCGCCATCGCCACGAAATTACAACAAGTTCTGAAGATCGAGGAGACCAAAATCGAATCCCAAAAAATCTCATAAATACCTGATCATTTTCCACATGCCTCTTGTTATGTATTTAGCTATATATTTATGAAGACACACCGCGTAGCTGCGGGATGGTGGACACTTGATTTTTCGTCTCGTCAAAATAGAATGTTACTTGTGCATATTATTCACTGGCATTTTATACGATCGCTACACACGAATTACATTTTAATATTTATGAATAAAGTAAACAATAATAAGAAAATTTGTCACGTACGTAAATTTCAATAACACCGAATGGTCAAGTTATTCACGTCCTTCACGAACGATGGAATGTTTTGAAAAACGAACCGAACCATATCAGGCGCTGCTAACAAAGAAAACACGCACGTGCGGCGCCCGCCATTGTTGAGGCGACTCTGCGCAACGAGCTCACACAGACACGCAGCGCCATCTCATGATCCGACGTCGTAATAAAACTTCGCGCGGTGATTGATGCAAAAAAAAGAAAAATAATCGACGCAAGTCTAATAGAACGATATACAATTAGCAAATTTTAATTTTATGCGCTTGCAGTTGCGTATTCGTTTATTTACATTTTTATAAAAGCGCTGCAGTGCAAAGGCCAATCGGATGTCTGTGCTCGATAAAACAATTTCCTACCTGCTCGATCGAAGCGATCAGCTGTTTTTGCCCGTGTCTCGCAGCGTCACTGCATCAGAAAAGAAAACACAGTGTAGTGGACAGGAAAATTCGTCCGTAAATCGCGAATTGTTGTTAATTAATTGTTCGTAATTGAAATATCGCAAATGAATACTGCGCCTCATCAGCGTTTAGTCATGGTGGGCGATCGTGATGGGTGAGTTTTGCCATACGCACAACGAACAAACAGAAAGTTATTACTAAATTTACCATTTTCATTTTTTTTTATTTTCACATCAGGTTAAAAGAATTACTGCGTCGGAGACTGATCGAGTGTGGATGGCGCGATCAAGTCAAGATAACTTGCAAAGAATTGATCAAGGAGCACGGCCTGGACATTCCGTACGACACGTTGCTCTCAATGGTTATAAGCAGAGCCAGAAGCCTTGTGCCGGACTCTGTGAAAAAAGAACTATTGCAGAAAATCAAAAGCCAATTACTCGCCCAAGAAGAGAAATTGAAAATGGGATGAAATCCTTGGATCCCCGCATTGTTATGCAACATCTCACCGCTCAATCCACAGATTCAACGCATTTCATTTATTTCAGTAGCAACTAAGAATTCCCATGTATTAGCGACCAGTCATTATTTTATTTCATGCAGATACAATAAATTTATAACATTTGTAAATCCCAGTCTTTTCTCACTATAATCTACGTGAAAAAAATTGTTACTCGGTTCAGCATTCAGTGCAACATTTTTTACAGCAATTGGAGGGAAAAACGAACAAGAATTTTGCCTCGAACATTTTCTGTCTCGAGGCACAAGTCTATCATTTATTTTGCAATGAAAATTATTCGAAAATCAGTATTTTCACGTTTTTTTTTATTTTTATTTGGGACAATTGGCAAATTTGAAAAATGAGACTGTTCCATTGAATTGGAGGCCCTTTGACGATTTTATCGATCGATCCCCGTTATCGTTCATGTCGTCACATATTTTCAAGTGATAAAATGATTCAGTCGTGAATTAAAATGTTTGTTTTTTCTTCTGCCAAACTTTGAAAATCTATCGAGATTGCATGTGAAAATTTGAATGCCGGAAGTCATATGGGGGGGCTCGAAATACCGGTGGAACTTAGTTCCGTTGCTGAGCAGATGGCTCTAGTGAGGAAGCTCAAGCTGACGAAAATTTCTATAAGGGATGTGTAATTCGCGGAAATAGAGACAACTTAGGAATCGTGTGCGTCCGAAATTCGACAGTTCGTCGTCGGTGTGCAATTAGTCTAAACATTAACCAAAAATTGTACAAAAATGTTGATCAAAGTGAAGGTAACGAATTTTGACAGTAACGAGTCTGTAAACAAGATGGTTTTTAAATGAAGAAAATAATTCAATTAATTTGTTGGTTTTTCTTGATTTTCAGACGCTGACGGGTAAAGAGGCAAGTATCGTCATGATCTCAAACTACCTTAATAAGCCGGCATTTTTCGTGCGTGTATATATGTGAAAATTAAATTTGCTATATCATTGGATTTCTCATGTTCTTCGTAGATTGAGATTGACATTGAGCCCACAGACAAAGTAGAAAGGATTAAAGAAAGAGTTGAAGAAAAGGAGGGAATTCCGCCGCAACAACAGAGATTAATTTTCTCCGGTAAACAAATGTAAGTTAATTCGTTCCAAATAAGTCAATCATACATTAACCCTCGAACCTCATAACAGCAAATTTTAACCGCTCCACCATCGAATTTACTAGCCCGAGAAATAAAAGTATCGTAAGACATAACCTCAAAATTATTGCAAAACTTCGACAGGGCGAAAAAAAAAATCTTTTTCGTTAAATTAAAAGAAAAAAAACGATTGAACCTCCAATTGTCGATCATAAACGAAATATCCTGAACATTTCGACTTTATTTCGACCTAAAAATTCGAGATTTTTGCCTCGCACGTTCCATTTACATTTTATCTCGAAATTTCTATTTTATGTCAATTGTTTATTCCTGAAACCAGACGTGCAGGAGAGAAAACTGCAATTTATGTTCCCGCACGGTTTTGTCTTCTACAAAAAGCCTCCGGCAGCGAATTTTTGGCGTCGTCCTGCGATTTTGCCGTTTTGTGATTAACGACATTGATAAATTGCAATTTTTTCTCCTTTCATCCGTTTGGAGTGAATTTTATTGACGACGATTGTGCCCGCACGGTTTTGTCTTCTACAAAAAGCCTCTGTCGGCGAATTTTTGGTGTCGTCCTGTAATTTTGCCGTTTTGTGATTAACGACATTGATAAATTGCAATTTTTTCTCATTTAATCCATTGCGAGTGAATTTTAATGACAATGATCTTTACCTTTTGGTTGTAAATTCAGGAACGACGAGAAAACGGCTCAAGATTACAAAGTTCAAGGAGGCTCGGTACTTCACTTGGTGCTAGCGCTCCGAGGTGGACTGTAGTGAAACATTCCTCGCCGACTTAAGGATATTATGAAATTTGGATGAGCGACAACACGAGAAGATGGAAGGATGGAATGAAATGTCCTGTCGCTTCAGGATTGTTGAAGTTCTGGGTGAACCCATTAAATGGTCAAAGAGCTCGTATCCAACGCGAGTAAATTTGTATTTCACTGAACATTATAATAAAATAATTCAATTGTAGAATACAAGGTTTCACGACAAAGCTTAATAAATCTTAAACGGTTTTATTTTTTATTTTTGAATTGATAATCATTTATCGCCAGTCACATAAATAATGTTGAAGGTCATGAATTATAATACGCTTATTCGAACGAAGGTAAATTAACGCAATAAAAACAAATTCAATCAACAAAGACGAAAAACTTGTTTATTATTAACTTACCAAAATTTGTCAACGTTCGTCACGAAGTTTTTCATCGTTTTCCGAATTATCGCGAAAAAAGTTGTTGGTCGTGTAAAAAAATGCTTAAAAATAATCAGAGCAAATTGAGAAATGAATTTTCTAGAGACGTGGACGACAGACAACAAATTCAATGATTTGCTAACGATAAGTGCCATTAAAAATGGACATTCGATACGAAAGAACGTCGAGATGCCTGAAAAATCTTGGACTTTTGAGTTATTAGACAAAGTTTTTTTTTGTTCATATTTTACTGAATGCATCATCTTTGTACTGTTTTTTCTTAGTCAAACATTACTTGTTTTTTGATGAATCGTGGATTATTTAAAAAAAAAAACCACTACAACGTGATTTTAAGAGAAAAATTTGGGAACTTGGTCGACAAAATCGCACGAAAATCGATTGGAAAGGACAACGAAGGATTTACCTAAAGTTTGACGAATAAATTTCATTCACGATCTATGATATCGACTGTTGTGCGTGGCCAAGCTCCACTTGGTTTTGAAAGATCGTAAGCAAATTTCACAATAAGCAGCATCGTGCGGCGTTGCCTCGTGTTTGGAGGCAATGTGTCGTAAGAGAGCATGTTGGGTGGTGAACGTAACGCCACATCGTACGCAGGACAAGCTTGGAGGACGATATCCACCTGGAAGCTGGTGTACCGAGTCCGGATGTTCATTGTCAAGGCGTTCCACTGTCGGAAGCTCAAAGTTTGGATGCAGCTTCGCAGAGTCTACAAATTTACGTCTCAAGATGTACCGGGGAGTGTGTATTTGCATAATTTTAAACATTTTTTTCTTCTCACTTTGTTTACATAGTTACAGATGATTTTTTCGTAGATATCGGAGACTTAAACCGTAAACCGAATGCCATTGCTGCGACCATACATTTTATCATCAAGCTAGATATTAAAAATTCAAGAGTTTATTGAAAATGATAGCTCGTCGAAAAAGAAGAAAACGATGTTTTTACCACATTGACATTATTTTATTGACACTGCTGAAACAAAGCGAAGCACGGCTCTTTCTTTCTCCTTTTTCTTCTATGTGTTGTACTTAATTTTCTCATCTCGCATATATATATACATATACATACTGATGTATATATATACATTTTCTGGTACATACAATGTCTATAATGTTCTAAAATACATTTTTGCCTTAAACAACTTGAACTTGCGTTCCTCTTGCCGAAGAAAAGCATTTTTCGTAAATCAATTACGTTTTATAAAATCGTAACATTTTGCTTGTTTTTAAATTGTTGATTTTTGGTCTGTAAATAGGAATTTGTACTCGGATTCGAGACTGTGCGTGACGTGAAGGTAGAGCCTTTTGTGACCGTTGGAGAAACTACCTTTCTGCACGAAACGAATGACGATTTGTATTTAAAGTAAATATCTTGACCAGCGCTATACACTTGCAACTATGTTTTCGTCGTCGCGACTAATCAATCGGTCCGGAAAGTATTTTTCACTGCTCAGAATCGTACGACATTTTTTCGTCTTTTTTTCTCTTGATTTTCAAATTTCTAAGAGGGATCTACGCTTGGTTTGAAACTCGTGAACTCAGCAGTCGCGAAACTTGACTCTTTCGCGTCATCGTTATGAGAACTAGGATCTCGTGTACGTTTATAATCGTTAAGGGCCTCCTATCGCTTCAATTATACAAATATATGGCAAATGCTTTGACAAATCTTCGGCTGGGCTCGAATACACTTTGGAGAAAAAAAACAACGTGTTCTCCACGTTAGAACGAAAGAAATGAACCTGCTCACGTGGGAAAAACCATCACAAGCCTGAATGTGATTTCGGGATGGAAAAACGAAGCAATTTTCGTGCAATTAAAAACGCAATGGAAAGTGGAGAGTGAGAAAAAATATGGCGAACATTATCGCGATACAAACGAGTGATAATTCATATCAAAAAGTTAGAAAAAACAGGGCGGTTGGCTGAATTTTTGAGAAAAGTTAAAACCGTGAGGAGATTTTTCCACCAGCGTCAATGATCGCGGAATAACTTGAAATTACAAAGACAAATGTCATTCCTGTTTTAAGGGTCTATTTTATTTTTTGCACTGCATGGACGGACTAACAGATTCTGCGATTAATTCCTGCTGTTATTTGTTTCATTTTCTTTCGTGTATATACAGTCGCATATTCATCATACATGTATGTATACAAGAATCGTCATTCTTACATGATTATATTTTGTATTTCGCAATGATAACGGTAACGAAGTGATTATCATGGAAAATTCGCAAGTGTCAAAATATTGCAAAATACTGTAGGACCCATGACTAGAATATGTGCAGCTACTTTTCCTTTAGATTTTCATTCCTCTCACTCTTTTCTCCGGGAGGTTTCTCAACGTTTATTTACGTATCGCCATTTCGCATACATACTCGTGTATTTCGCTTGATCTAACTATACAGTTTACATCGATAACTAGGCATGAAAATCAATAGTGACGTTAGAATGAAAGAAAAAAAATAAACAACAAAGATGAAAACAAAATATATTTATATATGAACAACAATTTTTACGGTGATCTTTTAACGTTACGAGCGTATATTTATATCTATATGTTATCTCATAAAAATATGCTGAAGCTCACTATTAATTTTAAGGGTTTTGACCCACGGCTCAACAACTTTTGTCTGCTGGTTTTTTTTTTTCGATCCAATGAATTTATTCCTCGTTGAAAATGATCGTGTTTTCTAAAATTGTGGTTCGGGTGAGCGCGTGCGAAATTAAGTACCTTCTGCTGTGTGTCCGTGTGTTTTTTTCGTATTCGGTCATGTTGTCATTATTTATTTTTTTCTGCATGTGTAATTGTGTGAAAAACGTTAATTTGGGGAATCGCGAAGATTCGCTTTGTCTTTGCGAGCCTCGTTTTTCGTTTTTCTTTCGGGATTACACTTGGGTGAGATTTTTAATTTTATCGGTTCTGTTTTTTCTCCTTTTTCTCACATTTTCCGCGCGTATGGTGACGGAGCTTTCTCGGCAGGTGTCTCGATTTAAGAATTCAATTCTTTTTTGGGATTTCGGTGCCTCTGGATCGTCTTTTGCCATTGCATATTATGTTTTAATCGCATATGACGACGCAGGTCGGTTCTACGACTGAGCGTGGTGTGACATAGGATGCAGGTTGTCTGGTTGCGATGCACTTCGAGGTGCTGGGTCAGCGAAGCTAGGTGCTTGTAAACACTTCCGCAGATACTGCACGAAAAACGCCCTGGACCCTGCATCACCACCTGACCAGTTGTATCGCCAACATGCTTCCGTTTTCGTCCCACCCCCCCTGCAACACATCAACAGCCTCGTGTGACCCCGATTCCTCATTACAAAAAAACAAACAAACAAGAACCAAGTGATGAAACGAAAAGTAAATTAATGGAAGAAAAATTTCAATTTAATTAATTCGTGACTGGCTAAATATTTTCTATAATGATGTTCAAATGCCAAATGGGATTTAAGCGAATTTCTTGGCTCTGTCAACGAGACTTTTTTCCTCGTGTCCATTTATCTGGTTCATACTTTGGCACATTTCGATATACACATACACATTTTTTCAATATTTCGTGCAATTTTTTTCCTATCAATTTATCGAAGATTCAACTTTTTTTTTATTATTCAGCATTATGCTCGCATTTTAAATCGTTCAAAAAATCTCTCTGGCTTCGTGTCATTTTTATATTTTCGTACTCATGATTTTATCACTTTGGAGCATTCAGCGGTTGGTGCTTTTGGTTCTTGGGGCATTACGATATCCCTCGTGGCCTGAGCTTCGCTCAATCTCGATTTCCAATCATTTCAAATAAACCGATTTACAATCTTTATTTTACAAAATTGAGTTTTCCTCAGAAAATCGCTTCGTCCATTGAATTTTTTTCTTTTTCAACATCCTAATTATCTTTGTACAGAATTTAACTTGATTTACCGAGTAAATAAGGGACCCGAGGATATCGTAATTTTGTGTGTTTTCTTTGTAATCGTGCAGAGCGATGTGCCGATGAACAATGCTCACGAAATCATGCGATTCGACATCAAATATGACAGAATATACATATATATGAATATTTATATACATATATATATAAATACACATGAGAATTCTCGATAATATATTTTTGTCAATATTCAAAGTTAGAAAGTTATTCCGAGGTATGAGTTTCTTAAAATCTACCATCACCTTAGCCTAAGAAAATTTCTATGCAGTGTATTGAACGTTTTTAATGTTGCAACGATCAAAAACATGGAACGGTGTTCGCGCAATAGCTGTAACTTGAAAGCCGAAGAGAGACAGAGAAAAAAACGTTTTAAATCGACGCGACGATTTCGTTCGCTGTCAATATATAGAGGAGAGGATTAAAGTTCGTTTCGTTTTTTTTTCGAGTTGTTGATTAATTTGAATTTTTAAAACTTTATTCACACAGATGTTGACTTACATTATTTGCCTGCTATATAAGCCGAACATAGGGTTACGTAATACCATATATTATATAGATGTATCATCTCGTTGATTTCCTTTCTTTCCATAAATAATTAACTAAAGAAATATGTTGTTTTTTGATGGTATCGATATTAAACTAATAATTGGCAATCTTGTACTTATTTTGTATCGTGTTTCGTTTTTTTTTCTTTTTTTTCGAGGAATGTGCACATCCGTTTGGTTTTTTTTCGACATTGTTTTTCTGAGTTTTTGCTTTTTATATCGAATTGACATCACGTGCTCGATCAGCCCAGGCTTTGGTACGTTTTCAACTCGTAGGAAACGACGAATCGGTAGGGAACTTCGTAAAAAATAATAAATCTTTTGCTTCGATAATTATGTCTAGGAAAAATCTTTCGCTCTATAAAAAATGCAAATATTTGTTTATATTTTATGGTGGAGCGATTAGAACGCTGTGAATTGCATTTTCCGTAGTTCTCCTTTGGCTACGTTCGTTATTATCGAATTTTTCTTCGCTTTCCATCAAACTCATTGCTAGTCAAATGGAATTAACACCAAACGCGCCTATCTTAGTTTAGAATTACAAACTAGGCTTTGGTGACTTTTTGCTTTTCACACACATCGAGTGACTCGTAAGGGCCGCATGCTACGATCAAGACAGAGCAGAAAAAAACGTCTCTCAATTGCCACGTTGTGTCTTAAATCAAAATTGCACGTAATATTAAAATCAGAGCAACGCTCTCGACCCGACGACGCTCTCTCCTCGTCTTTAATCATGAAAACAATGAACAAACAAAAAAAAACTAATCAAATCCAATGGCAACAAACAAATGGCGATAACGTGAAGGAAAAAGAAAACAAATTCACGGCATCTGAATAATAAAAAAGACTCGAGCAAGACCTACTTTTTTTTTATCATCGATCGAAAAAAAAGAAAACAAAAACTATAGTATATTTTTGGCAAGTTTGTGAGCTCGTAAGAATTACACAATAAAATATAAATTGAGTATACGTAAGAATATCATAGTCGTGTTCCTCGAGACTTTATAGACGAAAAAGTCTTTTTTTGCTTCTCGCTGTGTGTTTAGTTGACTAAAAATTTGGCAAGACCGATCGAGAGTTTCCTCGACGATAAAAGATAAGATTTATATTTAAGGCTACAAACACAAATGGCTCTGGGAGCCATCTCTGGGAATGGCTCTGGGATCGATAAAAAAAACATTCAAATCGATGTGCACAGACATCGAAATTTCTAGAATCAATATTTAAAATAAAAAACCATCGAAAAAAAAACCAAAAATTGCGATTGGGCTTTTCCAAGCGATTGAACGAGAGTCACAATCGAGATTGGCAGTTTCCAGGACTAGTCGGAACTCCTGTATCGAAACGAACATTCCAAATCGATAATCTATGCGTCGATTATCGATATTTCTATAAGAAACGAAGAAATAAACTATTTCTTCTTCTTTTTTTGTCGGAAAAATGCACATTCCTCCTTAAACTACATTAAGTACCGAGAAATAAAGTGACTAGATACCCGAAATCGTTCTGTATACCGATCGCGTGGTCTTTGGTTGACGTCGAAAGGGCAAAACAAATAAAAACAATAATAAATCATAACAAAACCCATAAGAAGTCTGTTGTATGCGAAGTGTGGCAAACTTTCGTCGTGTGTGGCATATTTTTTATCTCTTTGTGTAACGGTACACATTCCCTATTTAATATATACACACACTCTCGCACACGCGCACACACACACTCACACACGTCCATATAGGATTATATATAGTCATAATTTTGGTACTTATATACATATGCGTACGAATGACTAGTGCGACAAGTTGTTTTGCTTTTTTTCCACGTTTTTTTCTGTAAATAATTGTTTTTTAGTTGTTTTTTTTTTGTCTTTCCTTCTGTATTCAGTTTTTGACTGTGAGACAAAAAGTCAGGCAAGATATCATACGGCGTATATCTTTGTAAATGATTAGTTTGTTGTTGACTTTTAGTTAATGACGAAAATGGTTTTTTTTTCGTTTTTCTTTGGCTGTTAATTCACACTAAGGAATAGGACTAGAGGTGATTCTCTCGACGCTGCTTTCTCTTATTCGTATTGTTGTAAATGTTGGCGCACTCGGATCGACGCCCGATGACGTCGTATTGTTTGCGTTCGACTGCTGTTGCGCTATCGTTGTCGTTGAACCGCTGCTCGTTGTTGTCGTTGGCGTTGTCCCTGTCACATTGGCCAATAATTGGCTCGGATTGCGAAGATTTTCTGTCGTTAAACTTCCGAATCCCAACCAGCCGTGACGGTTCTTTAAATGACGCTTCATGTGCGTCGTACGGCTCAGTACTTTGTGACATACGGGACACTGTGTCGTTCCCTTATGCATGTTCATGTGTTTATACATTGAGTCCCGATTCCAAAATGATTTACCGCAGAGTTTGCACGAATGCGACGGTTGTTCGATGACCAATGTACGTGAATCTAAATCAAATAAACAATCATGCAGATTTTTCATTGTTTTCTCATTTCGGCTTGCCTCTCACTCTGTGTACGATTCTTTTTTTTTCTCCTTCATTCCAATGTTAGAACGAGAGAGCGGGGGCGAGAGAGAGAGAGAGAGAGGAAGAGACTTTCAGAGGAAAATCTCAGGGGGTCACTCTCCCCCTGTCTTTCGATCTCCCCACCCCCTTGACTCAACCCTTAAATGATCTGCTCACTCGTGAATTTTATTAACGCCCTCTCTGCTAACACAAGTTGCAGCCTAGAAATTCGTAATTCTCCAACTTTCAAAGAGACACATAAACAAAAATGTATACGAATTTAAATAAATGTGTTTATATTTTGGAAAAATGTTCACTCACTCCGCGTCACTCGTACGTCACACTCAGCTTTTTTTTGCATCAATTTTTCTTTTTTTTCTGGTGGAAAGAAAATCATTTGTAGAAACAGTGTCACAATGAATTCAAACAACATCGAGAATCTCTAGCAGATTTTCATAGAGACAAGAGGGAATAGAATATAAAAATGATAAAATGAGGAAAAATACGACGACACACACGCTCACTCAGTTTTATCTTTTGTTTTTTGTTTTCTTTCTTGCCAATTTATATTATTACACTTTGGCGATCATGCTACACAAACTTTCGGGCGGGTTCTTGGCTGGCGTTTTATTCGAAAATATGCATAATATCGTGTACGAAATATATAAAACACAACGAGATAGACAAACATTTGTGTGTTGCCCAACGATTTTGTTGATCCATGCAAAAAAAAACGATGAAAAAAAAGACATTAAAGAAAATTGAAACGATTTTTTACTCGGATCGACGAAAAGTCTGTTGGAAAATGCTGAAATGTTCGTTTTCTCTCTGTACACGCAAACGATGTTATAATTAGTGTTCATGCAAACTGCAAACTCGTAATCGATTACGTACTTTCTTTATCGTCTTTTTTTTCAACGCATAAAAAAAATAACGGTAAATAACAAGAAAAACGTAAATAACGATGAAATAATAATTAAAATAAAAATTAATTAAAATAAACAAGGAACAAAAACACAAGCGTTAAAAATTACGAAATCTCGCGCTTACTTCGTCACTAAAATAACGTACTTGGCACTCGTCACGTGTTTTTAATAATCATTTCAAAATCAACGTGTCTTTAACGGTGAACCGACAATCATGTAAGTTCGCTTTTAAATACTATAAAGGTGTGAGCTGCAAAAACACTACGTAAAAATGGTCCTGTCGTAATTTCAGTGGGTGGTTTTGGATCGGGGGTCATCGATTTGCGATTTTTAAATCGATATACTTTTGGTCGTCTCGTTCGTGATAATTGTTACGCCAGGTTGATCGCGTTCATCGTTATTCAGGGACGACGATTCTCGTCGAAATAATTCAATATCCACGAAATATTTTCTACAAGCATTTTTTGTTCGTTTATTCACAATTACAATAATATTACGTCGTATGTTACAATACGAGGCGCATTCGTCATTGAGCCCGACAGGCTCTTTCTGAGGTTAGCAAAATCGGCCGCGACAACTCGTCGCTCGAATCTCGTCCTCGTGACCAACTTTCCCGACCGATTAATACCCTTAATGATTAATCTATATATACATATGTATACGAATACACATGCATATAATCTACCGAACTTTGGTGACACGATTTCGAGGGAAATAATGGAGAGTTCGATCGTGTCACGCTTGTGGACGCTGATACCGCGAGTTTTAAAATTAATTCGGCGCCCTCTGTGTCTAAAAATCCTTTCTCGTATACGAAGTATTTTTTTCAATACGCATATTTATAAATAGTTTGCAACTTTCTGTAAAAGTTTAATAAAAAAAAACAATGGCTCGATGCCCACAAAATACATCGAGAAAAAGAGGGAGAGTGGCAAAAAGAACAAAATGAAATAAATATCTATGAGTTTCGAGTACGAATAAGAATTGATAGAAAATTTCACGATCAACCAACTCCCTGTTCAAATAAAAAGTCATGACCGTTTCTCACGCAGACTCTCACGCACGTACTCACGCTTTCACACACAGAACCGTGTAAAGACATATAAAAAAAAATAATAATAAAGTTCGATGTACGTTTATAACAACGATAAATGATCCTTTGAGTTAAAAGTAAATGAATATGTCTGGGAACATTGAGTGGAGTGACTCGATAAGCCTTCGAGACAATACTGACGTTTACAGGAAAAAAAAACGAATTAAAATGATCGTAATAACAAGATTAATAATAAAACGTATAGCTCGTTTTTCTTCTCTCAAAAAGTACAAAAGTGGCAGCAACGTAAGCCCGTCCAAGCGAATCATTTCGTAAGTACTAATCAATTCTTTAACCGGATTTCGTTCGTGAGATCGAGAACGAAACAAAACTTGCATAAAAATCGAATAATTACAAAATCCTCTGGTTGAAAACTTTTCCAACAGATTAAAAATCAAGAAAATTACGTCGCGGAGCAAGAGCCAGGAACGAGCTCGAATTCTGTACAATTTCAACTGCGAACTTGAATTTTCGTGAAAATAAAACAATCCTTCTGGTCCCCAAACGGAATTTGATTTCATTTTGAAAAAATTACGTCCGGGACCGTAAAAATTGACCAAAATAAAAGTCGATCCCCTGCCGTAATTCCGGAACGATAATTTTTCGATTTTCATTCTCTCCCTGTAAATGTACATTATTTGCGCGATTACGTTTGAGCTCCTAGGTCGAGTCTATTGTACAATATTTGATATATATTTATATAAATAAATTTTTGTACCGTTTAGTCATCAGTACGAATTGGATCGTTCGACTAAATTCTTGTCTTGACTTTGTATTTTTATCAGTAGGTTGTTTTTGTTGTTTTAAGGAATTATTATTTTGTTTTCGTGCACACCTATCGGATGGTACTTCGAAGGAGCTCGTGCGTCCTTGAAGAATTCTATAAAGCAGCCCGTTTCGTTGATCTAGAACATCTGCCGCGTATATAATGATTTTTGTTTGTAATTATTACTTTTTCGTGTGATAGCAATATATATATGTGTGTTACATATATATATGCAAATGTATATATGTATATACATACGTATTTATATCGATCAATTCCATGGCAATGTACTAAGTTGGGGCTTTGTCTGTTTCGTTTGTTTGTTATTAATAAGATTTTTGAAAATATTGTTTTTGGGCAAGAAGGTCTCGCAGCTCTTGTTTTACTTGACTCCATGCACATTTACCATGTGACATCGCATCGTGTACTTGCGAGTGAAGACCGCTTGACATATCGGGCAGATCGTGTCGCCTCTGTGTATACTGCGATGATGAGCAAGGGAGTCGCCGCGATTGTAGGTTTTTCCACAAACATCACATACCCAACGACCGCTCTCATCGTGAATCGTCCGCGACCTTCGCCTGGCCTCAACTTTGGTTGTAATCAGTAGTGGATCCCCGACAGTCGTTTCGTAATTTGGTTCTGCGCACACAATCCAAAGTGTTTTCCCATTCACACACAAGAGCTCATTATTCTTCTTCATTTTTTTTTCTCTAATTTTAGATAAATATGCGTTTTTTTTTATCACTATGTGTTTTTTTAATTCATTTTATATCTCTGTTCGTGTTCCTGTCGTATTGATATTTACACGTGTCATTTGACGTTTCCATTTACATGCCCACCAAGGACTTCTTTACGAAAAGTCGACGAACAGAGAAAACCTTTTTCTTTTTTTTTATTTCATAAATTCGTGTCTTTGTTTTTCGTACAGCTTTATTTCTAGGTTAAATTTTTATCAACTATCGTTTGTGAGTAGTCCCAAAAACCATCCCCAACTAAGCCTTCAACCACAGAACAGTAGAGTCTTCTTCGTCTTTCGCACCAATATTCGAAATGCAGCCAAATTATTGTTTTTTTTTTTCGATTCTTTTGCTCTAGATTTTTTCGCAACTCGTACGGATAAATCAAGGGAAAATTTTCAACTATTTTCTTCACTGTTTCCTCGCATCACGTCCCGAAGAATTTGGCTCTTTTTTTTTCTTCGGTCAACGTCCGCCTTTCTCGGCTACGAATACATTCGTTGTTCAAATCCTTTCGAAGATTAATTAAATTGCGACCAAGAATCACGTTCGAATTGGAATTCGCATAAAAACGAGGATTTCGAAGGATCTTAATTGAGTCTTGGGAATTCTTGCGTTGTCTAGCGACGAAAAAATGGCGTTTTATTGGAAAAAATAAAGAAGCACACGCACACACATTCGTCTCTGAATATGGCCTGAAGAAATAGGGAAAAACTAGAGCGTTCGGCACGAAGACTCGAGAGAAAATATACAAAATAATGAAAAATCGTACAATTTGGAAATTTAGCTTTGTTCTTTATGTTTGGATGGCCCGTGATGATGAAATGACTCATTGGGAACTGTGTATACGAAGTACGTGAAATCTCATGTCGTAACTTCGACTGAAAACTCGTTGACAAATGGGGCATCTTGTTCGTCCCTTGTGCATACTGCGATGATGAGCAAGGGAGTCGCGGCGACTGTAAGTTTTTCCACAAACATCGCATACCCATTGACTCCGGAGATTTTGAATCTTGACCGGTCTTCGCCTCGTCTGATCTTGGCTCGTAAACAGAAGTTGACTCCGCAGATACGCATCGTTATTTGGTTCTGCGCACACAATCCAAAGTGTTTTCCCATTCACACACAGAGGCTCATCATGATCCTTATCGATTTTGTTCATTCTCTTGCAAATATCGTAAGCCATTCCCAGTCGTGAACCAACACACTCACATTTATATACAAATCGATCAGCAGATAGAAATAACAATGGGGACTATTCCCGAGATTAACGACTACGTTAAGTTTATACTATTTTGTAAGTAATCCCAAAAACCAGCCCCAGGAAAGCCTTAAACCATAGAGAAAGGAGCTCGTCGTTTCGACGCACAAAACCAACAGACTTTCGCTGTATTTTACAGCTTTTTTCTTTCTTTTATTTTTCCATTCATTTCCAAAGGGTCAGGGAGCTCGAGAGAGTCCCTCACAGAGTCGAAAAATCACATTTCATGCATTTTATGACGTAAGTAGAAAATTATTATTTTCTTGTCGTACGAGTGAAATTTTTGCCCGAATTTGGAAACCCGTAAAAAATTATTGTTCCTCAAACAAATTGGCATTATTGTTTTGTTTCTAGATTTTGATGGACATCGATGTCAAAGGAATTTTTGAATAACGAGAAATAAATTTGGAGTCTCGGGCGTTGAATTTTTTCGTAAAAATTGATGAAAAAAATGATTTGAATAAGAAATTAATGTTTACGCAATAAATGTCTTCGCATGTCGTGCATTCGACTGAAAATTTGGTTGCATATTGGACAGGTCGTGACGCCTCTGTGTATACTGCGATGATGAACAAGCGAGTCGCTACGACTGTAGGTTTTTCCGCAATCGTCGCAGACGAAACGACCTTGCTCATCGTGAAGCGTCCGTAACCTTCGTTTGGCACGAACACTGGAAGCAATCAGTAGCGGATCCCCGACAGTCGTATCGCTATTCGGTTCTGCGCACACAATCCAAACATTTTTCTCATTCAAACACAAAAGCTCATTGACCTGCTTGTTATTTCAATATTTTTCTTTTCTCTCTCTGTATAAAATTGGTCGCCCGCATTCTCACGTGACAAATTCTTCACCCCACAAGCGAAGCCCCCGAATTATTAAACCTTATTCAGAAAATCCTGGCATGATCTGCAGAGACTCGTCGCTGGAGACAAACCGATATCAAAAACGTCCGATTCAAGAAAATAAATTCGCCACATTTTCACTTTGATCTTCTCGACTCAACTTTTCCATGCGTTTTTATTCAGAACACTTGATTTATTTATAATAAAAGAACAGAGAGCGAGGTAGAAAGGAATTTAGTGTACAAAAAATCAGCTGATAGCAACAAAAATAAAATCACAATGATCGTTTACAATCGCCGAGTGAGTGAGCAATTAAAAATTTAATTTTCATTAACAACGAATTAAGTACGAACTTGTTAGACTTAAAGCCTATCCTAAAATTTCTTATTCGAGCTTTGCTCGAGGGCATTTTAAATAAAAAATCGCGAGTAAAAAACTTAAATTTTTACTCCGCCCATGCGGATAATTAGAAAAATAATAATAAAACCGACTATTCGTTCAACTAATTACCGAATATTTAAAAAATCGTGTATCACAAAAATCGACCTTGCGGTTACGAGAGTGTCTTGAAAAGGTCGAAAAACAAAAATGTCAAATTGTTGTTGTTTTTTTCTCTATCAATGGCACAAATCGAGCAACTCGAAAAGCACCAAGTTCCTATCGATTATTTGTCAAACTTGAATTTATTGGCGGCGGTAAGGGAACACTTGTGGATACGCAACAAATGAATTTTCATGTCGTAAATGCGACTGAAAACTCGTTGGCAAATGGGGCATCTCGTTTGGCCCGAATGTAAATCCTTATGAAGGATCAAGGAGGTCGGATGCTTGAAAGCCTTCCAACAAATAGTACAACGAAACGTTAACTCTGTATCGGCCGAGTTTTGATCGGAGTCATCGTTTAACGAGGGACTGAAATCTTCGATGTGACCGGTTAAAGTAACGCCTCCGGTATCCTCTCCACACTCTACAAATAAACACAAAATACCAACTCTGTGTATAAATTGTTTGCTAAATTAGCGCTAAACAACAAAATTCTAATAATCCTTCCTCATCCTTTCATTTTTCTCGACAAGTCTCAATGAGCTGTATGTACAATTTTAATTCTCAATTACTATTAACTAAATAGGATAGAGAAGCTCGATACAACGGAAAACAACAACAAACGTCATTAACAATATCCTCATGTACCAAAGTTAAGCACTAAGACCCAAATACCCTGGAAAAAGTTACCAAAACTCCCTGAACCTTTGCAAGAGCAACAACAGCATCAGTTTTTCATTTTTCAAATTTAATTCACGGGGTAATTAGTATTCAAAATTCATCGAATCCATTCGAGCGACGAGAACAGTTTAGATTTCATTGTTTTGTTTTTGAAATCGCGTAGGTTTGTCAACTGAAGTAAAAAAATTGGCTTAAATACTCTCCTGGATCGGCTACACATTTATCTTTTGATAATTTGCCAAAAAGGGACTTTGAATCAGTTTCCACGCGTTTTTCGTTCTAGTCCACCGGTGCTAATGACTCGTTCATTTTTATCGCAAAATTGTAGATACCAAATTGGCCTCGATCAAAAGTTCGAGAAAAATACAAAAACGGCATAAAATTTTTGAAAAATCGCTAATTCCAAATCGCCTCGGGGAAAGATTCACAATTTCAATGATTTCTGAAAAATGTCTGGAATGTGTGTGTTTCGAAATAAAAATTTCCATGCGAATTAAACTTTCCCAGCCCTTCATATTTGGGTCTCGATAATTTTGTTCGTTGTCGACACGATTTTTTTTGACAAATTTGAAAACTCTTCGCACTTTTGAGCTTTCGGTAAAAAAAAAACTATTTGTTCGGTTAGTCTTTTTCAGTTCTCAAATAAATTTGCTCGCTCGAGCCGCGTAAGAGCATTTAGTTCGGTTCTCAGTCTGTGCTTAATGAGAAAAGAAAGAGCGATTAGGATAGGAATACGTTGAGTTATTTCGCGAGTCATATACGTTGCGAATTTTCGCATCGCGACTCCGTCGGAGTATTTTCGCTTATATATTTGTACTTGTTAAAAAAAAAATCAACTAATTACGAGGGAAAAATTATGTCACACTTGAGTATTTCGATAACTTTGAGTTTTTCAAGTCTTACTATCGATCTAATATTGCAACAGGGTTTTATTATCGTTATTGTGCACGCAATAACGCGAGTGTGTGCTTTGACACACTTTTTAAGATGGTTTTTCGTCGGTTTGCACTTTATAGGAACGTCTGCGAACAGGCTATACAAATTCCAACGCATATTTCTTGCTGGAATGATGTCCGAATCGAAAACTTACCGGCGCTCGTTTCACCGGCGAGTAAATAATCGAAAAGACTCTGATTTCTCGATAAAGTGAATTTTTTCTAGCCACACGATCCGTTAACCTCATAAAATAAAATTTCAATTGAATCATCGACTTTAATTTAAAGAATAATAAATTTTCCGGCCTGTAAAATAGTTTCAATGAAAAATTCCAACCAATTTTCTTGACTGAATGGCGAAAAGTCTGACTTGCCAAAAGAAACAATTGTGTACTAACGAAATTTCGTACGTTTAGAATAAATTGATCACGGGGGAGGAAAAAATTCACAAAAAACGATCAAAGTCCTTGCGGTAAAATTTGCTATAAACCACGTGAAACGATTGCCTGCTAAATTGCATCCTCGAATAACGATAAATGTATTATAGAATGCATGAGTATTATTGAGCAATAACGAGAAGTACTTGACAGTACGAAAATAAAAGTTTCATTTCTTCACTAATCTGCACAGCAGATTAATTTGGAAAAGTTGAAAATTGGTGAATTTTCAAACATGGGATTTCGCCACCTAAACAATTAAATCGTCGGTGAGTTGCCATACGCGTAAATCATTCGTTTGTGGGCATCAGTTTAGTTTTTTTTTGTTTTTCGTTCGTTTCGTTTTTCTGGTTGTTCTCTTTGAAAAAAAAATCGATACGGCATGGGTCCATGAGGTTGGTGCTATGGAGGTGGAATATGAGGTATTGCTCGAAGTTCGTGAAATTCAGCGAAACAAGGCCAGCGACACAAACAGGTATTGCAGGCCCAACATTTGAAGCGTGTCTGTCTGAGCTTGCCACGTGACGTGAGTATTCCTCGTCTCTTGCAGTGTACACATACTTTTCCATGACCATTTGCTTTGCTGAGACTATGGGGCTGCCCAGAAACGTACGTTATTCCTCCTGAAGAAAATTGTCCACAATCTTCGGTTAGTCAAATGTTACAATTTTCTTATGTGCACATGCAATTCGAGGCAACCATTAGTAACGTTTTTTGTGTATTGTACTTTTCTTTATTTTTCTAATACTTTTTTTTTTATATTTTCTATTTTTTAGTTCTTGTTGTTGTTGTTGTTGTTTTTTTTCATAGAAATTTCGTCTGTGTGTGACCAATTCCCAGCACCAACCCCGTAGCCGTAAGCCAGTCTAAATAAAGTTTCGAAATAATCAAAAATACGTTTTTAAAAAGAGAATAAGAATTAAAACGAGCGACCAATACCCACAATATAGCATTGCCAGGTGCTAGTTCAATGTGATCGCCTATCAAATTTCACAATTTTAACTTCTCGTATGAAAATTTCCTATTTTCTCTTCTCAAATCCTGAAAAATTTTCCTTCGCTCCGACTGTGGGTCGTCGTAGCACAAAAAACTTGCTTTTCTTTCCCGCGACGATCGTTTCTCGCGGGGAATTCTCCTTGCCTCCCGGAATCTTTTTTCTTTTTTCCTCGTACGAAGAATCTTGGATCTCGCGTTTTGTCCACAATTCGTAATTTCCAATCGATTTTCTGTTCGATTCTTCGATCGCTTCACTTTCCATCGTGGCGTCGTCGAAACTTGTCATTTTTTCTTCTTTCTCTACAGTTCGCAGCTCTGAGATTTTACCCATTTTCCGACTCCGTACGCGTCGATGGCGAGACTCGTCGATCAGTATTTTTCTTTGTGCATTGTTTTCATTACTTGCCCCTCGTTGACGCGATCTTTCAGTTTTTTGGTGCGTCGTTCGTTTTCACATTAAGAAAAAACGAGAGAGAAAAATATAATTTGTACGTAATATAGAAATTTTTATGTGCGCATTTAATGGCTGTTAGAAAAACCCTCAATATATGGTTCGCAGTGCAATTTCCGAATGTGGATTCGGTTTACAGTTTCAGTTCCATCGGTTATTTCCGCTAAATCGAAGCCTCGTTCTAACTGTTTTGTTCGTATCTAAAAATTGTCTGTATATCTTTGATTTTCTCGTAATTGTCAAAGAACCACAAAGTTCATGCTTTTTCGTTCAATTCACTGAGACTTTCCGGTTTCGTTTTGTTCGTTTGTTTTTTTTTCTCATTACTTACCTACGGATTATCAAATATTCTGCTTTGAAGATTGTTCGCAAGTGACTAACAATAATAAAAGAAACGACAGTACGATGGAGAGTTATCGTTTGGCTGGAAAGTGTGACAGATCGTTTTTTACCATGCCGGAAAATAATTCAATCAAATAAAAATAAAAATTTGTCTAAATATAAAGAAAAAACGTAAAAGAATCTCGATGCTACAGTAAAACCAGGGCCGCCACCGCACAATCACCCGCCACCAGCCCTAAATCCTGCACACACGCGAGGACTCGTCGTAAAACTTTTATGATTCGCATTATCGATCGTAGCCAATTTGCAGCTACAAAACATTCGAAAAATTTCAAAATTTCTCTTTCATTTTCGCATTCAGCTTCGAGTCCAAACTCAAATGTTAGCTTTTCGATATAAATATTCCAGATATTTATACACATCGTTTATACGTTCGTATATTTCGTAATAAAGAAAAATATAAATTATTAAGAAAAAAAAAAAACAAACAAAAAAACAGAAGGTTTCAATGAAAATAATCAACTCTGTCGTGACTCTAGAAATGTAAAAGGAACATAGATGATTGTCGGCACACATACAGCACTTGGCAATGCTTACTAATCGCTACAGCTCAACCTACACCCGAGTGCCTCTGTATACCGTAAAACGTTGACATCGAAAATTTAGAAGAAAAAAAAAAACCATGCACGCTTTACACTAAAAAAATGCATCTTCAACAATCAGTGGATAGAGAAGAGATTTTTATCTGATTTTCGTTGACTTTGTACAAAAGAAAGAATCACCTTGATGTATCCAGAGCACATTCTCACATTCATGAATTCGTTTACGAGGATTTTGAAAGCTGCGATGCAGGGAAAGACCAAAAAAAAATGGAGAGATTTGTCATGCGATAAAATTGGATTTTTTTTTATGCTTCTCGGAACGATTGAATCGTTTTTAAATATTTTTTCTCTCTGCTTTATCGAGCTCGCAAAATCCTCGAGTCGAGTATCATCCTCGAGGGGAAACCTTCGAATTTCGTATTTTTGTGCATGACAGTTTGAATAGAATTGTTAATGATAATTATTTGCCACCTTTCACCCAATTTCTCGCAGATAGAGTTATTATTCGTATGCGGTGTATGAATAATGCAAAAGCTGCGCAGGCTACTGCGCTGTTATAAGATTTAATTTGAGAATGAAAACAAAAATAAATTACTTTCTAAATTGAAGAGTTTTCTGCTCATTTTTTTAGTGAACAAAAAAAACAACGTGAAAAAAAATATATTTCCCGCGAAATTTCGGCTTGACAAGATCACGAAGCCTGCGAGAGCCTTGAAGGTCGGAGGAGAATCGCTTCTCCTTCATTTTTCTCTAACTTTACTTTTTCACGGAGAAATCATCTTTTTCCTTTCTGTACCCAACGTGCACCAACTCTTCTCAAGCGTACAGCCAAAAAACAGTGTAGCAGAGCGAAAAAGAGCAACAGCGTGAAAAATAAAATCCTTTTTTTTGTCTTCCAGAGTACCAGGAAAATTCTACACCTTCCTACTTTCACGTACGATCGCGTTTGTGCAATTATTGGGTACAAAATTATTTTGCCAGCTGCAAATCTCGCTCGTTGAATCAAAGTTGCAAAATTTTCTCTCCAAATAATCAAACTGAGCAAATGGTTGGTTTTTTTTCTTTTGTCTCTGAGAGCTCGTCGATCTGCAACTGGCAACTGTTGCTTTTTAGAAAAATTCATTCGGCACTCACCCTGTGCTGCTTCCTGCCCTAGCCTCTCCCCTGATGTGCCTGGCTTCGATAAAAGATGACCTGAAAAATGGAAAAACACAATTTAGATTCGTTATTCACCTTTGAAAATTTATCGATGAAAAAAAATTCTTTTTCCATCAAATTCCTGCAAACATGTCAATTTTTTCAAAAGCGGACTGACGAATTTTACAGAATTTTATCTGACGTTTTCGTACGATGGTTTTTATGTCGGCAGATGAAAAAATAACAAAAAAAAAAAGGTCGATGACCCCAAAAATTCCCTGGGGAACTAATTTAACGTAAATTGCACGTGAGGAACTTTGTATAAAGACTCGAGGGTTGATTCTGATGAAAAAAAAATGTATTTTTGAAAAAATAAAAATGTGCAGGGGAAAATTCTCACCGAGATCCGTCGACGCGCGTTTTCCTTCGGGCACGTCCGTCTGATTAACCGAATAGAAAGTCTGGCTGATGTCTGGTTTCTGTTCGTGTTCAATAGTATTGGAGGTGGTGTCATCAGCGACCAATTTGTTGATAGAATTATCGGCGGTGTTTTGTTCCTCGTAACTACAACTACTGCCGTCCTGTTCCATGTACTCGGGCATTTCGAGTTTGAAATTTGGCATAAGTGGTATGATTTCAACGGGATCAGAGCCTGAAGCGTTGGCCTGATTTTCCGTTGATTTTTCGCTCTCCTTTGTCGTATTTCCGTTATTTTCGCGTTGTGCTTTTTCCGCATTGTGTCCACGATTCTCTCGACATTTTCGTCGCTTCGTGGGCGGCGTTGCTTCGGCCTGTACATCAACCGATTGGAAGGGCAAGGGGGAGGAAGGGGATTTGCTGCCTTTGCTGTTTGTCATTGGCTTGCCGGCCGCGTTTTGTAGTTGTACTTCTGGTTCGTTGGGAATTTCTATGTCGTCCTGATTAAAAAAAAAGGAAAAACCAATCGTAAGGCAAAATCCAAAGAAAATAATTTCTTGCATTCCGTTTCTTGTTTTTCAGTTTTTTATCATTCTCCAGCAGCGTTTTGGGATCGAAATTTTCTGCTCACCTCGACTATACTATCGCTGTCCTTCCCTGTGCCGTCGGTCAGTCCTTGTACCGCCAAAAGCTCCGCAGTCGTCAAAAAACTCGCCAACTGCTCCTGGACCACGTTGACTTCTCCCTGGTACATGAAGTCAACCAGCGCCGCGAGATCGTCAAATTTTACATTACGGAATATGATAACGGGATGTTGACAAGGATTTTCCTGGAAAAAGTAACGGAATTGATTGAAAATCGTGTTTTTTTACCATTTTTTTTCTATCTAATTCGAATCTCTGTTCGTTTTTGTATTTCGCACGAAAATTATCGTTGACGCTCACGTGTTGTGCTTACCTTGAACAAATCTCGAAAATATGTGCTACACGCGGAAAGCAACATTTTGTGGGCCCTGATGCGTTTGCCCTCACAGCTGAGCGTGACGTCGACGAGATCTTCGTCGGTGCGCAAAGTGTCGAAGGCGCAAGTAATGTGTTTGAGGTAATTGTTCCATCTGAGGGAGAATTGTTGACTGGAACCCATGCTGGTTTTCTAAGAATTCGAGAAAAAACAAACCAACGTTTGAATTGGAATTGAATTTTTATTGTCCGATTAATAAACGAAAAGATGGATCGATGTTGAAATTTTTTGAAATGTGAAGAAAAAAAATGGATGTTTGTTTGGTTTGCTTACGTTGTGGGGGCTCGAGAGACGAAAAGTTGAATGTGCGTGCGTCTTGGTCGGTCGATTGAACGATCTCCCCCGTATCCACTCGAAGAAATTGTCAAACACGGCGTTTATTCGGCAAGCTCGATGTCAAGCGTCCTAACAATAAAATCCCCGTACCAACGATACTTATTTTTGTTTAGTTCCTTTATTTGTAACGTGAGAATAAAACTTGTCATTCGTTGTTTTCGATTGATAAACTACTGTAAACAGTATTTTTCACTCGATAAAAGTTTTCATGGCACCAACCAGAATTCACTTTGCGCTTTGCCCACTCCCCCTCCTCCCTCGCACTCTCCCTAAGCTCAAACACCCTGTCGCGTCTTTTAACAACGCTCACTAATCACAATCTCGTATTATGTAATTCCACGCGCATTACTTCCTTTCTCCTTTGTTTATCTCTAACGAACAACCGATTGGTGGGGATTTATTGCTTAGGATTTGCCTTTTATGAATTATACTTTTACGACCGAGTGACAGATGGGAGCCATTTTCCTTTGGGAAAACGCGTAAGATGCGCGAGAAAGGACCGACTCTTGATACAAGCCACGCACGATGCGTGGGACCTCTTTTCTCTCACTCACTCCTTCATCCTCTTTCTCTTTCTTTCCTTCTCCTTTTTCGAGCTACCTTAAGCTTGATACACACCGCACGACGATCCCTCTCCCACTCGTTATCGACCAAACAGTCGGTAAACTAAAATAGTGCAATTTCAAAAAATTGTGCAGTTTTTTACCGACGATAAAAATCGATTTAGCCTCAAAATATCAACAAATTTTCGTAAATCCATACTTTTTTTATTTATCTCTTTCTTTTTCGAATGTGTTGACAAAAAAATCGAATTTTATCGTATTTTTCCTAAAAAAATGCAGAAAACTTAAAAACATGAAATTTCGAATGGAAAAACAGTCGAAATACAAAAGCTCCGGAGGCTTTAGAGAAAGGGCCTACCAAATGTTCCCCCACGTCGATGAAAACGATATTCTTTGTGGGGTGCCGAATTTCGGAGCCTCCCTGTTGTTTTTCCGTGCCGTGACAATCGAAAAGTTCGCGGGGTGACGAGGCGGAACGTTCTCATTATGACGTAATTTCGAAATTTTTACGTGGGATCGTTATGGGGAAAAATAAAAAATTCAGAATTTCTTGGTGCAATCGAAAATCTTCTCGATTCGAGAAATTGGAAAAGAGGGAATAAATTTATTTTTGCTTTTCACAAGCACTCAGGGAAATATGTACATGTTTGAATGTCAAAATCTAAAGTTCTGTTGGCTTAAACAATAAATGTATAATTGTACAGATGCTTCAGTGATAATTCGAAAAACTAGAAATTCAATAGTTAGTCCTTGGGTTTCAGGAATTTACGTTTCCCTTGCATCGCACCATTTGCGGTGATTTTTTCCTTATGGAAATCTTGCCTTCGCTGCCGTTTGGTTTTAAATTTGTTTGCCATTGTCGTTACTTCCGAAGGTTTCCAGCGTTTAGCCATTTGTTCGTCGGAAACGTCTGTCTCTCGTTTCGGCTGAGTTTTGGCCAGCCTCGCGTTTTCCTCCAATTCCATCAGTTTTTCTATCTCCGGATTCATACCCTGATAACTCACGCGACCGTCTCGTAATTGTTCACAGAACGCGAAACTAGGTTCGATTATGAATCTGCCACTAAAATATCGAATTACAAGATTAAGACATTATTCTATGGCAACGAGAATCTTTTGTACTCGATTTGCGAGAATTTTTTGAATTTACGTTTTGTAAAACATCGATCCGACTTACGATTCATTTTTCATTCGCGTGGTCAGAGCACTCCCGAAATATTCTTCACCTTCTTCCTGATATAGCTGTTTTTCCACTTTTTCCTTGGTCCTTTTCATGAACTGAAAGTAGTCACCGTATAAACAAAATTGTTCATAAAATCCTGTGGATTTTCGAGATGCACTTTGTCAACATGACAACCTAACCTCTCGCGATTACCTTCATTTCCAAAATGCTCTTCGACAGCTTCAATTTGTTCATTTCTCTACTGGCCATTTTTGTGATGAGCGAATTTCGCACCGGTTCAGAAATAATAATTCCTGTTTTTTAAGTCTTATTAACGAAATGTACTAATTATTTGTCGCCCGCAGGTTATGTCAACGTGCACGATGTGTACGAGTCTTTTCGATATTCAAACACGACACGTGCTGCTGCTGCCACTCCGTTACGTTCGGTTTTGAGGGCAAAGTTGAAAAAGATACGAAAGACTAATTAAAACTTGGAAATCTGATTATCACCTTTTTTTAAAATAAATTCAGTATGAATCGTGAATAGTAATTGGAAAAACCATCGAAATGGGTAAAAAATCACACGTAGGAATGCAGTTTAATAAAATTTGATGTCAAGGATTGTGTTCAAATTTTTTTATCGCGCAAGAATAACAGAGATTCGTGCTATACCACGAACAGATCGAAAAATTGGCGATACGACGTTGGCTTTTAATTTTTTTAAATTGCATTGATTAGATTTGAAAATAACAACTTCGGGGGGCCAATTTCACGGAGGTCGCGAAACGTCTCGAGCCCAAAGCTTCGCCAAACTTCCGCTACGCGGCTACGTCGCTGAATTCGCGTGCACGGTGCACGGTGAAGCAGGCTCGCATTGCGCGTACATTCAAATTACGTAAAGTAATCGCGGCGTATGCATCTGCTCCGAAATGCTGTGATCTCTGTAGGTGGAAAAAAGAATTCTTTTCGCGCAAGAAAAAAGGCGAAAATGAGCTCTAGTTTTTTTTTTTAATGCAGCAACTAGCGCAATGTTAAAAAAGTGTCGACATCGAAATTTACAAAGTATCTCAAACGCGTCTCGTTGCAAAATAGTGTGGGAAAAAAAAACACAAAACAACGGTTGACGCGTTTTCATCGTGTTTTTCCGTTCCAGAAACCTGTTGGATACAAAACCCAGAACGACGTGTCGTTAACATAATTTCATTCAAGACCCGACGTCCCTGTATTACGGATCTTGAAATTAATTAGCGTCGATATAAGAGCATACTGAAGTAGAAAGACAAAAATCAAAGTTTTCGAGTTAAAAAAAAAACTACGATCTAAGAGCCGTGATTCCCAGCGAATGTCCACTCAAGTTGTTTCCAAGTCATATTCTTCTAAAATTATTACATCACACATACATCAATATATATCCCAACTTTCTAAACAGTTTTGAAGCTTTTTACATAAACATTACCAAGTCGAGTACGAAAACTTGGTTTCGTTCCATGAATCGGTATTCGGCATTATACAAAAATGTGTGTTTTCCTTCTCCGAAAATCGGAACTTGGTGCACGAGGCCAATACAAAATCCTGAATAAAATTCAGGCATCGTTTATCCGTTTTCAACGTTGGGACTTTCGAAATTCGAGGCTCCCTGCGTAGCTATCGTACGAGGTTTTTTTTTGCACTCCGAAGCAACAAATGGATTCGAAATTCTCTCAGTTTTCAAAATTACCCTACAATAGTTTAATTCCATTTGTTGAACGATCGTCCATCGAGGTGAACGTCATTGGAATTTTCGCTTGCATTCTAGATCCAGTGCTCAATTATTTATTTGTATAAAATGAAAAAAAAAACAAAGAAAAAAAAATACCCACGACCCAATAAATAAGCGAAAAGCTCGTGAACTTTGACGATGTAAAATATCGTTTGAAACTGTTGATTAACGTACGGGAATATTATAATATGGTGCTCGTTAGAAAAATATAGTATTCACGTTTATCTTCAATTTCAACATCAGATTTCGAAAGTTTTCTGAATAATAACTTTTCTCTTTTGATATAAATTAAGTGGTTTTGCGAATAGCGAGAAGAGAAAAAAAACATTGAACCGAGTTGGCGGATTTGAAAAAAGGGATTAAAGTTTTTCCTCTGCGGAATTTTGTACTAGAAGAAAATATTTTTCTATTTATCAACTATGATTTCCGAAAGAATATTTCTCGCGGAATAATTTGGCCTGCAAACGTATCGAACGTGAAAAAATTCTGCACTTTTTGTTGAGTGTTATACGAGGCTGAAAATGTTTTTAGGAAAAAGAATGGAATCGCGCGTTGTCGAAAGGAAACGAGACCCGGGGTCGCGACTAAACGTCGCTTTTTGAAGGTGACGAGAAAATATTACAAAAAGGGAAGCATCAGAGACAATCTTTAGCGGCTTCATCGTCGGTGTGTAATCCCGGGAACGTAAGATTTTGCGGATCGTTTATTGCGCTCGAATTGTCAAGTGCGTGGCCAAAGCTGTTGGCGCAACTGCTGAAATTTTTCGCTAGATCGCCCATCTCCATGTCCTGCTGAGTGTCCAAATGACATGGCAGTTTTTCCACTGGTTTTGGAAAAAGACTGTCACCTCCGACGCTATTTTTCGAAAGCGATGCCAACGACGTTGCGGTCGAAGTCGTCATTAGATTGCGCGATTTCTCCATATCCAAATAATAGTCCTGAGGAAGAAAATATTCATTTGAAAATACAACTCGAACTTGCGAATGGAAAGAGTCTCGAGGAAATTTCGTTTTTTTAACATACTTTTTCCGCCGTAATCGGACCTGGCATCGCTGCCTGAGGCGGTCCACACGTTTGGTTGCTGTGGGCCAATGCGATCAAAGTCTTTTGGCTTTCTCTAGCGTCGACCAGGAATATACTTTCTTTTACTTCCTTCGCGTTGTATTCATCGATCCTGTAATCATTTTTGCATCGTCAACAAAAGTAATAAATAAACTTGATTGATTAATTTATTAACTCAATTAATAAACTAAAAAATGAATGAATTGATTAATTAATAATTAATAAATTTATCAACCAATTAAAAATTGAAAATTATTAATCAATTGAATTTATTAATCAATTAATAAATCATTACTAATCAATAAATAAATTTATGAACCAATAATTAGTAATTTATTTATAATGATTATAATTCATTAATCAATGAATCAATTTATTAACGCAATTAATAAATTAAATTAAAGTGAAAATTGACAAAAGTTGAGTGAGAGAAAAGTTGTTCGTACAAGAAAACAACTTACTTGTCATAAATAACGGCGTGTAGACCCAATTTTTTGAGATGCTGAATGGTCGCCTTGTCGTTATTATCATCGCCCCAACAGAATATAATGAGACCTGCGTCTCTAACGATTTTAACCTGAGAAGGATCCCTGAGTATGTCCTCAGTATGGACATTAATACCTAATATATCAGCGGCTATTGCGTGTTTCATAGCCATTGGTATCGTTTGACACCGTGGATCGTGATAAGTTGGATATTTCGCAGTAACTCCTTGGGTTAGAAATACAACCGGATATTTGTTTTGCTTCAGACGGATCATTAAACAAATGTCCGGATTGAATGACGAAAAAACGATTTTCCTATCCCCACCGTATTCCAGAGTTACTTTGAGGATTATATCGAGATACGTGTTGAGATCGAAGGGATGATTTAGTTCGAAAGTTCCGTCCTGTTGAAAAACGAGGAAAAACCAGGGCACATTATTCGTTAGTTCGTTTTCAGTATTTTTCCAACGATTTCCATGACACAGAGAAAAATGCTGAAGCGAATGGTCATCGACTGCGATAAATCTTGAGAACGTTGAAATGCAACGAAAAATATTTTATTTCATTTTTCATTCGTTCAATTTTCAATTTCATCCAAATTTTCCGAGCCGATATGATTTCGGGTGGCAAAAACCAATTATTTTATCATCGTGATTGAATTCTGCATTTTAATAATTATTTTTGCCAAATAAAATAAAGAATTTCGTTTAATTCCAACGATGCAAACTTCAGAATCATTAAAATGTTCTTACTTTTAGTTGCATGTTCCATTTTATTTCGATGTTGCAGCCAACGTGAGTTTCAAGCTCTTGTAGGACCGTTTGGAGGGTAGGAAAAGGCTGATGATCCTCCAAGTCTTCGTCGAAGAACCTCGGATTCTTTTCTTTGGCCTCAGCCAAGTGATAAACCTGAAAATTATGTGTATCTCCCTTTAATATTCCGGGAAAATTGAAAGATTCGTCGATTGCATCGACTGTCGATTTATTTGAATGAGAAAAAATTCGCTGACGCAGAGAATGCATAATTATAAATCGTGGGGGAGAGAAGGGCAGCTTGAGTACTTTTTATCGTTGTTGGTACATGCCTTTGCTAACTTGAGTGCATGTCGTGGATGTTGGTGATTTTTAACAAGTGATTACGCCATTTTGATGATTTTTTTCAAATTAATTACAAAGTTTATTCGATGCTCGATGTCATTTTGTCTAGATTTTTATTTTTCACGAGTGAATATCCCGCAAAACTTGAAACATGATCGATGCAATGACCTTTGGCTGGAAAAATTTGCATGTAAAAAGCGAAGCTCAATGAGATGTTTCCTTTGCTTTTTCTTGTCATTTCCTCGCGACAGAAATTCGAGAAACAGAGCATGCAAAAGTACGTTCGGCAATGACTTATGCATTTTCACGAGACGAGGCATGTTAGTCTGCACAAGCGATACGAAAGCTCACCGATTGTTTACACCTTTGCTCATCTTTATCAATGTAATACAGCACTTTACCCATTGAGTCCTCGGGGTAACAAAAATCCTGTCAAATTTAAACAGAAAACCGGAAATTCCATCTCAACATCAACAAAAAAGATTGAAGAAAAAAACGGACGCATTTCTCGAAACGTGAATCCAATTCGGCCCGAATTTCCGGTCTGTTCGGTTAGTGTTTGCGGATTTAAAAAATACGAAAAAAATATGCACGATTATCGGAGATTTGAGGGAGCATTACGGACGAAGCAACATCGAAACAAACGATCGGGGAAAAAAATACTGAAAGAAATATTCACGATAATTAAGTATCATAATAATTTTTCTCTCTTCACTGAGCAAACGTGGCTAAAAATTGCGAGTCCCATGTGAAAATGCTCTGGCCGTGTTGTCTCTATAATTTTGTATCATACCCTAAAATCGTTTCGTTCGAAATATTCTTTGCAATGAATTTCTAAGACTTTTTCTCGGTCGATTATTCGTGTAAATGATTGTACTCACTTTGAGCAAATGTAATTGTTCCAAGGTGAGATCCTTAACCGGTATTTCAAGCATATCCATAGCGTCTATTTGCTTTTTTCTTTTGAGGGAAATCGAGACGTGGAAGTCGTGGTAAATAACTGGGATCATGTCTTTTGAGAGTTGTACATCAAATTCGACCATGTCTGCGCCGTGATGAGAAGCTGTTTTTAACGAAGCTATCGTGTTTTCTCGAACATTGGCACAACTGCAATTCAAGACATTTTAATGTCGAATATTTCGGTCATTTCAACCGCGTTTCGGTAGTTTTTCTTACTTTTTCTTATCAAAGTCTACAAACGTTGAAATAATTTCACAATTTTTCTTAAATTTTAATTATTTAATTGAAAAAAGTAGATTTGAATTTAAATTTAAACTTAAATGGCGAATTTCTTACTTTTTCATTTCAAACTTGAACGAAGTACCGAGTCCACGATGACCAACGTCCAGGCCCGACCATCTCTGTTCCCAATGTTTTGCGTAAGAAATGCTCATGTCCCATGGGTAATCCGGTATGGGTTTTATAGTAATATATTCGACAGTGAGTTGGCCTTCAAAGCAATTGATAAAATATTAGAAAGTCCTTGAAATTCGTTTTTGACCGTGGTCAAGAGACGCGGCAGCGACTCGACGCCAAGTAGTTGAAAAAAAAAACGTAGCGCGAGCCCGCTGCACTCTTATACACAGTAAAATAATGACTCTGAAGTTTGCATCGTTGGAATGCAACGAAATTCGTTTTTATCTTTGACAAAAATCATTATGCAAATGCAGAATGTAATTACGAATATGAAATGATCCATTTTTGCCGTTCAAAAAGCATATCGGCTCGAAAAATTTGGATGACATTGAACATTGAACGAATCTTCAATAAAATTCAATATTTTTCGATGCATTCCAACGTTGCAAACTTCAGCATCATGTAAAATAGGCGTTTTATCACGTCACAGAAACTTTAAATGGTTTTTACATGGGAAAACGGGGCGACAACAAAATTTCATATGAGATTTGAATCTTCTACGATTTTTTATCTTTCGAATGGTCCTCGGTGGAACAAAATCCGTTCAGCCAATCAAAAGAAATCTAACATTGAAGATTTCGGTTGCGCGTTTAAATTTATTGAAAAAAAAAAGATTTAAACGTTCGGAAAGAACTTACCAATGGGTCTGTGTTTCGTGCTGGTTATTGGCACTGTGAGCATTCCAACACTGCCCTGAAGTGTGCTTGGCAAGATGTAGCTGAATCCAATGTGGCTCGGAGGCGATTCACCGGGGAAGCTTCTCGAGCTGTACACGTAAAAGTCCACGAGATAAGCCTGAAAGTAAAGCAATTTTCAAAAACTCGAAACAATCACTGTTTCGTCACAACAGCAATATTTCCAAGAGTGCATTCTCATTTTGTCGACAGTCCCTTAAAAATTCGTGTTAACTCGAGATTATTACCAAGCCGCAAAGATTCTGTTAAATGAATCGTCATTTTTGCAAAAATCGTCCCGACCGAGCTGCAAATAATTTTGTTCATTTGCGAATGTTCGTGTGAAAGAGCCAATCGGTACAAATATTTTTCCACATACTCCACGATTATTCTATACGAAAAAAATGAGCAACAAGTCAGAAAAATTGATTATGTGTAAAATTATCGCTGCTGGAAAAGGCCAAGTTTGCAGCACCTGCTGATTATCCAATAAAAAGAGGGAGCTCGAGGCTTGAATCCATTGATTCAAAATAAAATGTGAAACTGAGAAGAAAAAAAAACAAAATAAACTACAAGAAATACTGAAACTTTCCGGATAAACGTTTTTTAAAGAATTTCCATTAAATGCATTTCCAAAGAGAATCAAGATAATTTGACGAAGACGAAAATCATGAGGCAAATAAAAGGAAAATTGCATATGCCGCACTCAATCTCCTTCTTGGAATAAAATTTCGATAAATAATCGCCACACGTGCGAGATGCACAGGAAAAATTGAAGGGGATCATTCCGACGAGCTTTTGGCCACGTGGTAGTCTCACTCGATGCTAGAAAGTAATTTTTGTGCGTGTACATGTGTGTGTGTGTGCTTCATTAATTTTCTTTCGACAATACACTCTATGAAGGATATTTTAGGATTGATGAGAACCTCACCATTTTCGATGCACACAGAGATGTATAAGAGACGTGACATTGTTGATAACGTAATTTTTTGCGTTTCCTTTGGTTTTTTGCATCATAGGAGAATTACGGGATAGCTGGGTGAGGACTCGAATGATTCGTACGTAATGACGTTAGCGTTACAGAGTCCACGGAAGTCGATCAGATTCAAAATTTCTATGGAATGATCGACGATGTGTATGAAATACGAAAATCGATTTTTTTTTCCGATTGCCAGAGCAAAATATTAAAATGGCATTTGCGATGGCAACATTTCAAATTCATGCCGAAAGATTTTTAGTAAAGTGAAGAAAATTCGAGAAGATTCATCAATTTTGAAGGAAAATCTTTGCGGAGGTTGACTTTTGATTGATTTTTGTCTTGATTTCAATAACGTTAAAAAAAAAAGAATCAATCTAGAGGAAACGAGGGGATTTGGTTGCAGGGACATTTACGATCACCGAACCCAGCGAATCTCTGTGCATTTGTCTGTGTGACAGGGGATGTTAAGTGGAATGTCAGCTGCTGTTTAAAAGCATCGACTTAGTTTTTAGCGAGATGAGTTTGTTTTTTTTTTTTTAACATTCTGCATCGTCGATTTTTCGAGTGATTTTTTTCTAATTCGTCGAAGTGACATCTTCGTTGTGTTTGGCATGCTCCAGTCATCGACGCCGAAGGGCTCGCGTCAAAGGGTCTTCGTTACACCATCGGCTATCTCCACCTTGGTCATTTAGCTGCTGGACAAGTTTATTCATACTTTATCAACTGTTGAATAAAAACCTTTGGATTTTTAGTTTATTTACATCAGGCTGGCCAGCTTCGTCTACTGAAAGCTCATTGCAAGGTTAATTCATTTTTCTCGCCGTCTCTCCACACCTTTTTACAATTTTCCTTCTCATTTTCATTCTTTTCGAATGTTCGATTCTCATACTCACGATCGTGTCTGGATACCGTACGGCAACGTTGAAGACGACAAACTCATCTTCTTGATAGGCACGGCCAAATTGTTCTTGATACTTGAAAGAAGTCTCATCGTCGGTCATCGCCTGTGAATTGATCAAGTTTCTAAAGCGTCCATTCGTCGATCCAATACAAGGTAAATTTAAGCCTCCGAGTGCTCTAGAAGTGCGGATTGCGTCAATCTGACCCAAGACGTTTTTCAAATCGTTACGGCGTTGAAGTTTGCATCGTTGGAATGCAACGAAATTCTTTTATCTTCTGAGGCGAAGCTCATTATTTAAATACGGAATGTAATTACGATGTTGAAACGATCGATTTTTTCGCCCAAAAAATTATATCGGCTCGAAAAATTTGGATTATTCAAAAAATTAAACAAATCATCAATGGAAAGAAATATTTTTCGTTGGATTCCAACGTTGCAAACTTCAGTTTTATAAATCGTTGTATTCCGGTGACTATGCATTTTTTTTTCAATTTGTTTATTTTTTAATGAAAAAGTGAATTAATGGCCATTGAAAGCTAAAAAAAATGGGTGACGAAACGTTTTTGGGGTCAAAACGACCCAGAATGCACTCGAAGGGTTAAATATTTCAAAAATTATCGTCGTTTCATTTCATTTTTCCAATTTTCCCTTAAGGAGAACTTAAGGGTCAATATTATGATTCTGAAGTTTGCATCGTTGGATTGCAACGAAATTCTTTTTTATATTTGGCAAAAATAATTATTTACATGCAGAATGTAATTACGATGATAAAATAATCAGTTTTTGCCACCCGAAAACATATCGGCTCGGAAAATTTGGATGAAATTGAAAATTTCAACGTTGCAAACTTCAGCATCGGTCAATGTTGAGGTTCAATGTACGATTAACTTACAGCAATTTCGGTGACATTAAACGGCGGCTGCTCAACGACATCTTGAGTATCCATCGAAAGGCTATCATCGACGCATTCACCCCCAAATTGTGGCATTTCCATAGAATTATGCCTGACTAGATTCACGGGAGTCATCTGTAACGAGTAGAAATTGAAAATTCCAAGTTGGTCGGAAACTAAAGCGTTTTTAACCCGATAAAAAAAAAAATCATCCGCCTCGCCTGACCAGGGACAATTTTTCAAATTCCTTTGGGAAAACGTGTCGAAAGTTTTAACGGATTTCATGAAAAACGAGAACGAGACTGAGACTTTTCCGGGTCAACTCGGAAACGTTGGCTTTGTTGGAATATTGTTGGAGGGGAGAATTCACATACCTTTATGAAGAGATCCCGATTCTGTAATCGATTCTTCCAAATCTTGATGGGACTGTTGAACAGTTTGAATTGTATAACGGTCTCATCCGTTAACCAGCCTCTTTCGACTTTGCAGTAGCCGTTATGGTATCCAAATCGATCAGGATCAGGAATCGATTCCGAAAAATTGCTCGGAGCTAAAAAATCATGAAGAAATTTTTTGAAGAATAATTAAGTCGCGAAATGGTGACAATTTCATTTGGGAATGCGTGGAAATTATTCTTAAAACTCACTGTTTTTTTTAATTAGCCGAGGTGTCATGTGAGTCTCCCATTTCCGAATGATTAGAGTTTTGGCTGAATTTTTAGTGCCGTTTGACTCGCAAACAACGGCAATGAAGTATCGAAATGTGACGTCCACATCGATTGGCAATGAAATTGTTCGTGAGAAAATTCGTCCTCCTCTGAAACGTTTACACTTCAGCATGTAGTGGATTTCGGGATTGCTAATTTGGGGAAAAGGAAATTAAACTTTTTTTTAGTCACAGGATTTTGGAGTCTTCGTCCGTTTGGACTTAATCTTTGGATGCAGGAATGGGAGATTTTTTTTGGGTCCCGAATAGGATGCAGTTTCCTGTTAAAGTGTTTTTGTCAATCGTTAAAATCGCTAAATACTCGAACAAAAACCTTTTTTTTTGGCTGTGGCTATTCGTCCGGATATTTTAAACACTAAAAAGCATGTTCCAACAAATAAACAACCCTTGATCGTAATGAAACTGAAGTTTGCAACGTTGGAATCCAACGAAAAATATTTCTTCCCATTGATGATTTGTTTAATTTTGTAAATAATCCAAATTTTTCAAGCCGATATACTTTTTGGGTCGAAAAAATCGATCGTTTCAACATCGTAATTACATTCCGTATTTAAATAATGAGCTTCGCCTCAGAAGATAAAAGAATTTCGTTGCATTCCAACGATGCAAACTTCAAGGTCGTTAATCGTGCGGATAAAGCAGAAATCATTGGATAAAGTGTGTTCGGACGAATATTATTCGTCCGGCTATCCGGAGGACTAGCCACCGCGTTTTTATGACTTTGAAGTTTGCAACGTTGAGATTCAACGAAAAACATTTTTTCTATCGATTATTTATTGAATTTGGAAAATCGTGGCAATTTTTTGAGTCGATTGAGTTTTTTGGTCGCAAGGGAGAATCGTTTTATTGGGCGGACCAAATATTGAACAATAATTATTGGCTCTGCTAAAGAAATAACAGAATTTCGTTGCATTCCAACGATAGAAACTTCAGGATCATTCGTTTTTTTTTGCCGATCTCCTATTCTAACTGTGCGGTGAATCGCCGACGCGAAACAAGCTCGAAACTTACTCGGTCTCTTCGTCGAGAAGCCCATCGGGAGCTGCGTCTTGTCCGTCGTCGTTGAAAAGCGCGTCGCCGCAATTGTTTCCGTCGAACAACATTGAGGTAGGATTTTGGCGTTCCTGAGGTAACTGAATCGCCTGGTTATGATTCCAGGCGCCCAGTTCTGGCAGATTGCCGACAACATAGACGCAGTCATTTTTTTCTAAGCCGGGAACCTTGAGAATGTGCGCAAAATATGAAACGAGAAACGGAGAATGAATCGTCGAGAAAAAAATCAAATTTCAACTTATTTGCGGAAGGAAATAAAGAAAATTTTGTTTACCTGGACCCTGAATAGCCATTCCCTCTTGGTACCCTTCATCGTGTAGTTCTGGTCGTAAGCCACGCCGCTTGAAATATTGTTGATCGGCTTCTCAAATACTGTTGTAAACCGCTCGATTTTAGACTCTAAAACCCCAATTTGTCGCGTTTTATTACGAATCCTTCGTTACTCCGGCTTTGAATCAATAATTTGTGAAAAAATCAGTTGACGTTTGAATTTTTCACGATTTTTCGATGTGACGTTTACAGGAAAATGAGGTTAGAATGCACAATGACACAATAGCGATAGACTTTATGGATTTTGAGTCGGTTACATCATTTCATAACAGCCAGAAAGTGGCAACAGCAGACCTGAATGAATTGTGTCAAAGTGAGAAAAAAAGGAACGATATTTATCGTAAAAAATCGCTGACATATGGCAAAAAAGGCGATTTTTAATGATAAATTGAAAATTCGTTATTTAATTGACGAATTGATAGAAAAATTGTGGCGAAATATCGTCTGTATTGCGAAGGGGCATGGGCTTTGGGATGAGAAGAAAGAAAAAGTAGTCATGCGTGATCGCGAAGTCATTGACACGAAGAAAAAAGTCGAAGAGAAAAGAGCCAAATTGACCTTGCGAGCGTTTCTGCATGTTTCTATTTGTCTTGTCACAAAATATTGTTAGTTTCTGTCTCAGGCTCGAGTGCAGTACGCACAAAAAGCTACGACGCCAAACACAAGCTGTTTATTCGAGGCTTGGAACGTTCGTAAAATAAGAGAAAAAAATAGTCGGATGACAGATTAGTGCGGTTTGCGAACTCACTGGTTTACGTGCGAGAATAAAATGTTTGAGCACTCTCCGCGTCGTTTTGTTTCGCGATATTCACAAGAAAATTCCTCTTTCGTGATAACAACGAAATAATTGATATTAACTTTTAGGTTTCTCGTCAAATCGCGCAACGACGCTTCAAGCTGTTATTTCATAAGGGTGTGCTGCGTGGGATCGAGACCCTTCTTTGAATTTGACACGATTTTAATCAATGACATATTCGGACACTCAAATTTAACACTTTTTCAACGAGACCCGAACGAAACAAAATGTGCGCAATGCTGTCGCGAACTGTTTAGTTGCTCTGGCTCTCTTTCACACACTCGCGCGGTCTCGTGTGCACTCGTGCTCCCCCACTCTTGTTTTTCAATACCCCCAACTCCCCCCTCCTGCGGTGACAGTTCACAAGAGCCCGAGCATTCGGCAACGCAGGATTCCAAGCGCGACTTACTTCACAGCGGACGCGACGTATTTTCCGAATGCCTCGAACTGGGACTTTAAACATAAAATTAATCGCTGAATTTTTGAGCGTAATAATTTTCGCGTAAATGCTTTATCATTTTTTTAATTCGCGGTTAAATTGCGCCGGGTCAAAGTTTGGTAATTTGTTGCGAATAAACGTGCGAGTGGGGTCCGCACTGGGAACGAGAGTATCAGAAACGTAATACCGGAAGTGGGGAATTGGTCAACGTGGCTTGAAAATGAATTAAACGTTGTCAAAAGTACAGTTCACTTCCGAATATCCCGTTTACGAATGTTGGCTGGGCATATTCCCCGTAAATACAATCTCAAAACGCATCGTCGAATAAATTGAACCCACGATTTCCTGCATTAAGTCAAACGAGTGCTTGTAAAGGAAAGAAAAAGCGACGTTTTCATCGATTTGACAGTTGCTTATGACGTTGAAGTTTGCATCGTTGGAATGTAACGAAATTATTTTTTTTTCTGCGGCGAAACTCATTATTTAAAATGCGGAATGTAATTACGAGGTTAAAACGATCGATTTTTGCGACCCAAAAAGTATATGGGCTCGGAAAATTTTGATAATTTTGAAAATTGAACAAATCATCGATGAAACGAAATATTTTTCGTTGGATTTCAACGTTGCGAACTTCAGCTTCTGTGTATCTTTAATTCATTCGACGGATTCTGACTCCGACAAATGTTTTTAATTATACAATGAATCTGTCGGGGAAAATTACGTATGAAAAATGAATAAAAAAGCGGGCGAAAATTGTAGCGAGTATTTATTTACTCCTTGATCGAATAATTGATTAGTATTCGTCGTAAATATTTGATGAGTCTTCTGTTCGATGATTCTGAAGTTTGCATCGTTGGAATGAAACGAAATTCTTTTTTATATTTGGCAAAAATAATTATTTAAATGCAGAATGTAATTACGATGATAAAATAATCAGTTTTTGCCACCCGAAAACATATCGGCTCGGAAAATTTGGATGAAATTGAAAATTGAACGAATAAAAAATAAAATAAAATATTTTTCGTTGCATTCCAACGTTGCAAACTTCAGCATCATTCTGTTCGTTTGTATGACAAAGCCTGAAGCATAATGGGAATAGAATCGACATAAAAGATCTTTCAGGCGACGAGGATTTCGCAAGAAAAACTCGAGTAAATGTTCGACGAGCGATCGGTGAAAGGGAAGGTTGCAAAAATTATACGACAATAAAGTTTTCGTTCGTTCCAATGCACAACGCGCATAAAATTGTTTCGAATCGAATCGCCTTTAGCCAGAGTTTTGCTTTCACTATTTGTTATTATTTTTTTCGTTTGTCCTGTAGCGTTCGAAAGATACGTCACGTTTTTGTAAGTCACGCGATGGACTTTGATCCGTTTCTTCAGCAGAGTTTGCTGATACGGCATCAAATGATTTTTTTAGGAAACCCAGTCGCATCTTTAACTGGATTATAAACATTCGATAATCGTATTCGATCGCGAGTTAATTATGTTTAGTTGCAAGTTATTCTGAACGCATAATGACGTGTCTATTCGTAAAAATAATTATTCATTATCTCTGAAAACTTTCGAGTGCCTGCCACGTGGGACAAAAAGTATCACGCGATGACGCAATTTCATTCTATGCAGGAAAAACTAGATCTACACGAAAAACATCGAGGAAACTTCCTCGAACGCTCAAAATTCGATTTCATGAGAGAAAAATTGTTTTTTTTTTTTGTCGTATGGGAAGTCACTCGCTCCAGATGCTAAACGAATTATTAAAATTAACGGAAGTTAAAACTGAATTTCGAAAAAAACATGAAATTTTCAGCGCGTGACTGATGTTTCCCAAATTTCATGCCGACTTTATTGAAATTTTCAAAATATCTACGCATAACAGGTGATAAAAAAAAAAGAACGTCTTCGCTCTTGCCGCAGTGTCGAAACGAGTTTCCGACACCGCGCTATGAAACGTCATACAGACATTTGTGCGCCCTCTGGCGCCTAAATTCAGTGTCAAATCTATTTACTAAATACGATGATTGACCTAGCCATCCTGTCAAAGTCACACACTATCAACGAGATCTTTCTCAATTGTTTCTAAACGCCGCCCAACGATGAGGGGAATTTCGTCAAATGTCAGTGCTGGACAGTTAATTAAAACATAAAAACAAAAATAATCCACGAAATGTGTGCATGATTCTATAAAACTTTGCGAAAAACTATGATTCTGTAGTTTGCATCGTTGGAATGAAACGAAATTCTTTTTTATATTTGGCAAAAATAATTATTTAAATGCAAAATGTAATTACGATGATAAAATGATCGGTTTTTACCACCCGAAAACATATCAGCTCGGAAAATTTGGATTAAATTGAAAATTTAACGTTGCAAATTTCAGCATCATGAAAAATTCTGAAACTTCAAAATCATTTTAAAAAAATGTGTGAGAACTTTGCTGCGTTTTGGCTTCGTCGTAATCGCAGTCGTTATTCCGATAAATAATTTGCCATCAAGAATGAAAACGTTATAATTCCTGAGAATTATAATTTGGCAAATGTTTCATTCGAGTTGATAATTTTGTCGCCACTCGAAAAAGATACGCGAAAAATGTGACAAAAAGGAGGGAAGTTGGTATAAACTCGTTGTTGGCCGAAGTTCAACGACTAGTGCAATCAGCTGATTTCCCACGAGCTGGCAAGACTGCCAAGTTTTGCCTCGAACGTCACACACGTTCGCAGAACACGTTATAGATGTTATCGGTCTGTGTCCCCGCACAGCTGTTAAGTCAGAATAAATCAACATCGACAATAAAGGCAGAATAAATAAATGGAAAGCAACATTTCTTTTTATTCGTTTCATGCGTCACGTTTTCCTGGCGACTTTTGTTTATTGGACAAATAGTTGCTGCTGCACTCGTCGTTATCGCGTATTTTCACGTTTCATTACGATTCTCATTATTGTTGACGCCATTACTACGAAACAATACAATTTTCGATCAATTTGAATATCAATTACAAAAAAAAACAACTATGGACTGAATCTGTGGTTCGCAACGTTGCAATCCATCCAAAAATGTTTCTTTTTATTGATGATTTGTTGAATTTTCAAAATTATCCTAATTTTTCGAGCCGATATACTTTTTGGGTCGGAAAAATCGATCGTTCCAGCCTCGTAATTACATTCTGCATTTTAATAATGAGCTTTGTCACAGGAAAAAAAGAATTTTGTTGCATTTCAACGATGCAAACTTCAACCCATACTATGGATGACCTTCAATGTTACCCAATTTTTTCTTAAAATGAGTTGTTCAACGTGATTTTTAATCTCTGGATAAGATTATATTCCGAAACTATTCGAAAAAGTATTTGATAAACTTTTCGTGACCTCGAATAATTTTGACGCACTCGAATTTTGGATCCTATAACCGAACTTTTTTTTTCCCCGGAGTACGTGACACGTGAGTGTCGCTATTTTCATGTTTTTCGATATCTTTTGTTGCCATTAACACGTGAAGAAACTATATGGGTCTCGAGAATCAAATTTCGATCTAAATTTCATGAAATTTTGAAAATTCTCAGCCTGGATTGTCATTTCTCGTTACTGGAATGACGGAAAGTGGAAAAAGTTTCTTTGGAGATGATTCTGAAGTTTGCATCGTTGGAATGCAACGAAATTCTTTTTTATATCTGGCGAAAATAATTATTTAAATGGAGAATTGAATTACGATGATAAAATGATCGATTTTTGCCACCCGAAAACATATCGGCTCGAAAAATTTGGATGAAATTGAAAATTGAACGAATCAACAATAAAATAAATTATTTTTCGTTGCATTCCAACGTTGCAAACTTCAGCATCATCTTTGGAGGCTTGAGAAACGTTTGAAAAATTCTGTATTTTTTATCCGGAGAGCCTTCGCTGGTAGGAACGACCTTAATTGTCTCGTGTGCACGCCAGCAATGAATTATGAAAAATCTATAGCAATTATAACACTAAGGTTATGTGAAAATACGATTACATTGAGGGTTTGCGTTTATAAATGCTTTATCGTGACTGAATTGCGGCGACGTAGTGAACGTAACATTGAAACGCGACTTCCGTGAGATATAAACAGTCGAGAAACGAGTAGTGTGACCTTCAGCGATTGTTGACAATCCGTAGAGCGCGCAGCAACGCCGAACGATGCGTCAAAAAGATCGAATGTGTATAAAAGTACAATATGAATTTTAAAGCAAATCAGCCTTTTGGTTCTCCGATAAAATCGACTCCTGCGACACTTTTTCTTTATCCATAGTTTGTGAGGTCGTTATTGTTTTCGATGTGAACTCGACCACGTGATTCCGCTCGATATTGCAGGGAAGGTTGGGTCGCATTCCGTTGCTCATTTTAAAGCCGCGACGTTCGAAGAAAAATTCAAATCCGCGTTTGTAAGTGCATCGGGTCAATCTGACCCAAGGCGTTTTTCAAATCGTTGTATTCCGGTGAATACGCAATTTTTTTTTGTAGAGACGGATTTCGCGATTCATTATTTATGGCGATAAGTTTATTTTTTTGACGAAAATTCAATGCCAAAACCATTCGTCGCCATCGAATGCAAAACAATCGGTGACGGAAAATTTTTCGGGTCAAAACGACCCAGTATGCGACCGAAGGGATAAATAAATAGCGTGACTATATTTTCGAAATGAATGACGTGATCGTTGTCATATTTTCTACTGGCACGTATCCCGGAGTGTCAAAACTTTTCTAGAAATGACGATACGCGCTCGACGATTGCTTTGGCGTGTTTTTCAGAATCTGACCTTTGGAATTCAGTATTTTTAAACGTCAATGATACTACAAATTTTCGGGCCTCCAGGACGTGTGCGCGATGGACTGTAGTGCCAAAAAGATGACAATCGCAATTTGCGACATGATTTTTCGTCGGCACATCGATGAAGATAAAGGGCGAAATGTTTTGCAAGAAAATAAAATAAACTTTCATTCTAATTTGTAGAGAAAAAATGAAAAAGGCTACTCACCCTTTTGCCGAGTCTTTCGAGACCCGAGGAGTCACGTGACCCAAAAATAAATCGAAGCGTGGGGACGAATGAACAAAGAAATACGTTATCCGCATGCAAGCGTTTGCGAACTGGTTGAAAAATAATGAAAAATCATTTGTAACACTCGGCACACTTCGAGGAGCAAAAAATGCCTGGCAACTTTCCACTTTTTTCACGATTACGATGCGGTAGAAAAATCCACATCAACCGAGCACTTGTCGCTGATAGCGAACGATACTAAACAACTAAACATCGAGGCGAAAAACAACTTGAAATCGCGCGCACGTTGGAAACCGAACGGACGAACGTTCACGAATCGTAAACTTGTTGTTTTTGTCGCTCGGGGAAACTTTGAATGCCAATTCGAGAGAAAAACGCGAACTAGACACTGCGCGTGTTATCGCGCCAAGTGATATTTTTTTCGTTGACGTCTGCTCTCCACGGCCAAGAACATACTGACTGCCGCCTCGCTCGTTAGGTCGCGCCACGTGTGTGCCCTCGTATGTGTGTGTTTTTGTAACCCCCACTCCGTCTCTTCGTCCGTTCGAAAAAAATGGCGAATGCAGAAAGTGGATGTTTTTTTTTTTCGACCGTCCTTTCCTTAAATTTGTAGTTCGATTATGAAATTTAGTCGAGACGATCGAATACTGATTTTTTGTATGCCGTGTCACCCGCTAAATGATGCGATGCTCAGGAAAAAACCAGCGTCTGACCTCCTCGAGCGATATTTCCCGGTTTTTTGGGCTGAATTGTTGTTGCCCCTAAAATCAAATGTATTAACGCGGAATGGATATAGCCGATCGAGGGTAAGTCGCCACTCGACGCCAAGAAGATCGCGTGTGCAGGCATCGAGTGCTTTGGCCATTTCTGCCCCGCCCACGCGACCGACCCCTTGCCTCAAGGACACGAACGCACATTTGAACAACTTTTACTGCTCTTTAGATCTTATTAATTGAAAAAAAGAAAACAGAATTTCGGATCGTCGATGCATAAAATTATTTAAGAGTTGAACAAATTTACAATGGCGAGGCCATGGAAAATTTATTTTTATTTTTATTCTCTGTATATCTTTTGGAATCGTATTTTTCTTCGTTCTTCCGAGAGCATCGAGAACATTAACGCGATAAGCGTAAACAAAGAAAATCGCGTTTAATTGCGGAGATAACGTTATCGCAATCGAGTTGTATGCAAAACTGAAACGATCAGATAGTTGCGGCGTCGAGAGAAAATCGAAGCTCGAAAAATTTTCCATTAAAGCAATTGATGACCTTGGATGACCTTGAAAATAACCTTTCGACGAAAATGGTCTGCGAAATCGTAATTTTCATGAAAATTTCTGCGTTAACGGTGAAATGAAAAACCCTCGGATTACAAAATTCGTCAATTTATTTAAACATAATTTATACAAATGCGATGAGCGTGAAGCAAACGATCGCTACGAAATTATTCCAACGAGTTTTCAAGTTCGTTCGGACGTGCTCACTCGAATATATATTCAATATATTTGTTGCGGTTCTTTATACAAATTATTGTCAAAACTTTGGTTGCTGCTGTGGCTTCCAAATTTATCAGGTACAGTTTGAACGAAGATTTCAGAGGCAACGTTCGTCACGCTTTGCCACAGTCTTGATGCATTTCTATACATAATTATATGAAATATATTTATAATTATTAATAAGTAATTATTAAGTAATAAGTAATTTATAAGTAATTATTAATAATTATAAATGTATAATTATTAATAATCATATATTTATAATTATATTTCATATAAAATACATGAAACGATTCCATTAAACGGAATTTCTTGAATTTCTCTTCATGTCAGATTTTTTCTGATATTATGGGCGGAACATTGAATCCGTGCAATGTTCAGGTGGGTCGTCAGCGATGGAGACAACAACATCGTTACCGAGTAAAATTAAACCATTATCCGAATGGATCGGATAATTAATAAACAAAATAAAACAAACGAAAATCTCACCATTTTGAATGATTCAATTCATGAGATTTCATGCGATGGCATGCATTTTCGTGCGGTGGCCATTTTTTTGATAGTTTTCAAAAAGTATTTACAAATTTTTATTTTTGACAAAAGCAAAAATATAAATACGAAATATTTGCATTCGAGATTTTGAGAAAAATGGTTTTTTTTTTTCATGGGGGAAAGGATAAATGACCTTGGAGCGGTGTATGACCTTGAAAAAATGCATCACAACTCCGTCGTGGCGACTCCCCAGTATTGCTGCATTCTCGACGCATCCTGTTCCAAGGAATCGAGTCCCGCTCTTTCCTGAATAACCGCAAAATCGTATTCGAGATTGTAGGGCATGAGTCTTTGCAAGCTTCCGAAATACGCAGCGTTTGGTCCACCGTTTAGAAATCTTCGTCCACTGCCGAAACGCATCATGGGGGCTCTCGGCAAAACGGGATTGAACGATCTCGCGCTGCCAAATCGTTTGGACAAGAATGGCAAATTCGCTGCCAATTGGGGCGTCGATCTCGACTGGCCTCGTCGCAATGGAACCCGCGCGAGTGTGTCGAGCTCTTTGTCGAACAATAATTGCGTGTTCTGTTCGAGCATGTATTCCCAACATCGAAACTGTTCCTCGCTCAAAGGGCCTCCGGAACGTTCGGAAATCGCGTCCTCCGGCGACCCGAGACCGTTGACAAATTTTCTCCCACCCGTTTCTTGGATCATGACGCCTTGACGATTCTTTGTCGCTGCTCTCGAAGCCGCGCTGCCCGACCATCCTCGTCCCGATGGATGACGAATCTTGAACGTACTGTCGCTCGTCTGGTCCGATTGGCCACTCGGCGAACTTCGGTCGTCGTTGTACGGCGGACTCGTGTTTTCTGTGTGCTGCCCATTTTTAAAAAATCGTCCTGAACCGTGACGACTATTTCCGCCTCTGCAACAATTACAATACAAAAAATTGCGTTTCTTTCGTGTACTCTCAATAAAAAAATGGAAATTGCAGTTGCATTCTTCGAAATATGATTTCCAAATCTAAAAACCCAGCCTGAGGATCAGGCCAGGTAAGTCAAAAATTGTTAGCGCAGAGCAAAAGTTCTGTGCACGGAAAGTCAAAGGATCAAGGCTCGAGGGTCGACCGCCAACCTTCGGACCTTGACCTTGATCGATCCCCAAACACAGTTGTCGGTGTTTGTGGTACCGAGATTTCCGGATAGATCGATTTTATAATTATCGAAAAGTCGGGTCGATTACAAGTTTCCGATAGACCGAGGACACCTGGCGGATTTCCAGGGAATCGATCGAACGACGTCGCATCGTTCACGTTGTGTGCAAACATTATAATATTATGGAATTTCTTGGACACTAAACGAAGCCATGTTTAGGAAAAAGTGTTTCGTAACCACGAGCCGCGAAGTTTCAACTCGACGATTGTACGTTCCGGCCATCTCGATAATTTGAATATTATATTTTGATAATAAATATGAAGCCTAGCAACGAGACTAGACTTTGCAAAAATTTCGCCCCAAAGTTTAGAGACCTAGGGCTTGGGAGAGTGAGGCAATAAAACGTGGTCCATCGTCACTCTCGATAGGTCTGTGGTTATTAGTTGGCTGTGCCGAGTCGAATCATTGAGTTGAATAAATAAACGCTCGGGCTACTGTTCGAATACGAGTTTGTAAAGACCGTGCGCCGTCTGGCGGCTGTTTCGAGAACTAACGAGACAAAAGCGCGTGGGACTACCGCGCATTGCATTGTGGGCATTGGCTGTGGGTGGGGACGGATTTTTTAAATTCTTTTGTAACTTTTCAACCCGTGCATCGATCGAGACTTGATTGTAGTGAAATCGAAACGTGCGATTGCAAGGAATGTGGAAAAAAATAGTTTGTTCGCGAGTTGTGACGTTATTGGGAGAAAATTGTGACGAGAACGAAACTCGTGTGGTTTTAGTTTTGAAAAAGTGATTCTAACCTGTTGACGATGTTCTTGAGGACTCCGTTGAGGTAATAACCTTCGTTGACGTGACAGCAGCACGGAGCAGGAGGTTTGTGAGGATTTGGTTGTAAGCAGCAAGGACACGAGCAGCTGCCTTCGCCCTGGCCGCGATTTTTAGTGACGGCGTGACGGAGTTCGCGCATGAGCTGATCAAGGTCGCCGGTTCCGGGTCCGGTAAGTCTAAGAACAATAACGCTGATGTTGTCCTCGGCTCCGTAGGCTTGAGCCAAGTCCTGGAGTCTTTTTGCAGCGAGAACCGGACTCGCTTCGGCTCTTGCTTCTCTGACGGCTTCCTGGATGCTCAAAACTTCCCACAATCGACGATTCGCGATAATAATGAATTCGTCGTCGTCCTCGAGATTGACTTCCTCGACGGTTGGGTCGGGCACGACCAGGGGAAACATGGCGGCGTTGCCCAGTTGATTTTTTATTAAAACGTTTTTTCTCGTCGGCGCGAGCACCAACGGACCTGCCGCTCGACACAAAACCGCTTTCGCTTCCCCCGAAGCTGCCACTTTTAAACTGTATTTTCTCGATGCCCTTGGATAACCTTGGATCGATGGTATTCTCGTCAAGTGCACGAGCGTCGCGTCTATTCCGTATTTTTGACCGTTTTCCTTCAGCTCTCTATGCGCCGACAACAACGTGTACTTTAAATAATCTTTCGATGTTTCTCGTATCGTACGTTCCTCCAACAGCAAACGCGGTATCATTTCTTGCAACGCCCCTGGCGCTTCTTGATTCGTTCCACCGTCGAATATCCCGAAAAGACCCTCCACGTTGCAAAACGTCGGCATCCGCAATTGAGACACGTACAAACTGCCAAAAACCACAATTCTCATGATGTTGAAGTTTGCATCGTTGGAATGCAACGAAATTCTGTTTTTTTCCTTACCCAAGCTCGAAATTAATATTCAAAATTTGGCCCGGACAATAAAGCGATCGTCTCGGAGTCTCAAAACCGCAATCGAGACAAAAAAACAATATTTTTCGATGAATCTCAACGTTGCAAACTTTAGAGTCATGAATTCTCAATCATTTTTCAATTTTTATCTTCACGATATTTTTTCCATTCGATAATTTAAACGATGCAACATCGCATGACATTTTGCGAGCCCGTATTTTCGTGCGATCGCCATTTTTTGGTAGTTTTCAAAAAGTATTTACAAATTTTGATCTGTGACATAAGCAAAAATATAAGTGCGAAATATTCGCATTCGAAATTTTAAGAAAAATGGTTTTTTTTTTTTCATGGGAGAAAGGATAAATGACCTTGGAGCGGTGTGATGAAGCCACGTTCGTACTGTGCGCACGCGTCGATATTTTCAGCAAATTTAATCGTTTCACTTGCGTCGAGCTTTCCAATTCGGTTTCTCATCAAAATTGACGGCCTAATTTTTCGAAAATTCTATCGATAAAGAACGTGATGAGAATTTCTGGTTGTTTATTATTTTTTTTTGTCATAAAACAGAAGCTCCGAGAAAATTTCATCGGCGGAACAAATTGATTTATCGTTCGAATCGACATCGACGTAGTTTTTGGCGCCAAAAAACTCGATACTATTGAAAATTCCCCAAAATATCTTTAACTCAAAATCTGTCGGCTAAAATCGTAGAAAAATTCAAGTTTTTCCCCGAAATCTCCGTTTTTGCATCTTTACGAAGATTTCTTTCATTTTTAGAGAATTTTTTTCGTGTTTTCGGAGTTTAACGAGTGGATAATCGAAAGACTCGGTTTTGCATGAATTTTGGAAACTTGTAGCGATGTGTCTTTCGAAAATGAAGGAACGACTTTGAATTTTGATGAAAAACATTGATTTTTCGATTTTATCCGCATCCCCGAAGATGCGTAGAGATAAATTGATGATTATTTACGTTTCTCTGCTGCCAGCAGTTTCGGAGAAACCCAATCTCCACGGCTGATCCGGTCCTTTTTCAGATCTGACAATTTCTTGCTGATGCGGATGCGAAGGCAGACTCGCTCTGTTTTGACCAGAAACATCGACCAGCGATACGGGTCGTTGCGATCGATACACTTGGAATTGTCTCGGATCTACGTGCAGTCGAGTGTTGCATGAAATGTCGAGAAACTGTAGCTGAGGAGGCACCAAGCTTGCCAGATTTATGCGGTCCAGTTGATTGTGTGCGAGATCCAAAACCTTTCGGAAATGAACCATTTTCTTTTTAATTTTCCATCCAATTAATCAATTTGTCAAATAATACAAATTTTTCGCAGGGAAAGACTGAAAAAATTCGATTTCTCTACGAAATTTATGACTCTGAAGTTCGCAACGTTGGCATCCAACGAAAAATAAGTTTTCTATTTATTTTCTGTTGAATTTTAAAAATTATCACAATTTTCGTACCGATTTTGTGTCTCGATCCTTTAAAACGATCGATTTATTGTCCTGGCCCAATATTCAATCGGAATCTCAATTGAAAGAAAGTAAGAAAAGTGAATTTCGTTGCATTCCAACGATGAGAACTACGAAATTTCCAAGGTCGTTGATTATAGTCGTTTATTGCGTTTAGAATTTATTTATGAAGCCCAGCTGGTGAGCTGGACTTTGCAAAAATTGGCCCAAATTTATAGACTCTGGGCATGGGAATTTGGGGCGATGAAGCGTGGTCCACCGCCCCAGATCCTGGGAGTCTGTGGTCGTTATTTAGGTTGCCAAGAATTTCGATTGAGTTGAATATATGAATGCTCGAGAAACTCTGCGAATACGAGTTTATAAAGATCGTGCGGCGTCTGGCGAGTTTTTCGAGAACTGACGAGACGAAAGCCCGTGGGACTACGGCGCATTGCATTGTGGGCACTGGCCGTGAGCGGAGACGGATTTTATTGATTCTTTTGTAACTTTTCAACACGTGCATCGATCGAGACTTGATTGTAGTGAAATCGAAACGTGCGATTGCAAGGAACGTGGAAAAAAATAGTTTGTTCGCGAGTTGTGACGTTTTTGGGATAAAATTACGACGAGAACGAAACTCGTGTCGTTTTAATTTCGAAAAAACAACAACCTGTTGACGATGTTCTTGAGGACGCAGTTTTATCGCAGGAAAACAATGAAAAAATTCGATTTCTGTATGAAAATTTGAAGGTCATTGGCACTCACCATTAATGACTTGGATTTATTGAAGGTCGGACAAGTCAGCAGTCGATTCGAATGAACTCTGAGGACTCGCAGATGTTGCAAATTTGCAACATTGTCGGGAAGATACTGCAGACGATTTCCCGACATGACTAATTCCTCGAGATCCGACCACGAGGCGATGCAACTGAAGCAAAAATCGCGAGTCAATAAAATCGGCAGGGTCGCGGAATTTCGCAAAAATAAAAGAAAAAAAAAAACTTTAGGGATGAAAAGTTTTTTTTTCATGGATTCTCGTTGCAAAATGTAAATTCGATTATTTTGTCGTCAACGAAGGAATTGCAGTGCTTTTTACCTTTCTGGCAACGTGTCCAAAACGTTGTAGGCCAAATGCAATACCCTGAGAGCCGGTAGTTTGGCGAGAGCATCGAGAGCCGTGTCGGTCAAACAATTTCCGGTTAAATAAAGTTTTTCGAGGGAATGACAACTCGAACGATTTTTGCAAGCCTCGTCATTGTAGGGAAGCTCCGATAATCGATTGTTCGAAAGATTCAAAACTTTCAATCTAAAAATAATAAAACATGATGAATTTTTTTGCATTATTCGCAAGCAATTGTTGTAGTTTTTTTAAAGAGTCGAGAAAATCGCTCTCACCGTTCTGTATTCGCGAAAAAGCTCGTCGGCAATGCAGTGAGTGCGTTACCCTGGAGAGTGAGATGAACGATGTTGAGGGGATTTCGCGGGGGTGGAAGCGCCTGTAATCTGTTGTGGGGAAGGTGAAGGACCTCCAGCCTCGACGGTTGAGAAAGCAGTCGGTCCGGAAGTGCGGTAAGGGCATTGTGCGAGGCAAAAAGGGCTCGCAGTACCGGCAAATCCGGTGTCCATTCTGGCAGAGTTTCCAAACAATTGCTGCAGCAATTAATTCCATAAATATATCAACTGACACGGGCAATTAACGAAAGTTTCTAAAATATTTGACATCCGGTTCTCTGAGATTTTATTCATTACGATTTATTAAGATTCACTCACTAGGAAACGTCGAGATGCTCGAGATTCATCGGGACTGGTTCGATGATCAATTTTTTCAGCTCTGCAATTAATCATTTTTCTCATTAACTCCTCGTCATCAACTCATAATAAAATAATTGTCAATTTTTGTCGTATTTCTCGATGAAACTTTAAAAATTCATCGAAACTCGTTGGTCCCTAAAATTTTTGTTAAATCGGTTCGTTTTTCCAAAGTCTCGAGGGTTTATATTTCCAAAAAAAAGTGACAGTTCGCTCGAGTTTCTCAGTTGTTTTTGATGAATGAAAATTTGTCCATTTTTGTCGAATTTCTCGATGAAATTTAAAAAATTCATCGAAAATCGTTTGTCCCTAAAACTTTTGTAGAATCGGTTCGTTTTTCGAAAGTTTCGAAGGTTTATATTTCCAAAAAAAAGTGACAGTTCGCTCGAATTTCTCATTTGTTTTTGATGAATGAAAATTTGTCCATTTTTGTCGTATTTCTCGATGAAACTTTAAAAATTCATCGAAAATCGTTGGTCCCTTAAATTTTGGTTGAATCGGTTCGTTTCTCCAAAGTTTCGAGGGTTTATATTCCCAAAAAAAGTGACAGTTCACTCGAATTTTCAATTATGTTTTTTATGAACGAAAATTTGTCAATTTTTAATTACAATTCAGAAAATTCAAATGAATTTTCGAATCGATCTCACACGTGACGATGAATTTCTTCGAACGAGGATCGTTGATCGATTTTTTTTCTGAAGGATTAAAAAAATGTTCATTGGATGTGTCACTCACTGTTATTGCCGGCTATAAGCGAAACGAGATTTCGACCGCATAAAGTCAACTCCGTTAGCGCGTTCCGAGCACATCGCGCACTCTGCAATCCCTGCAGTGCACTGACGTCCAATTTCTCAATACTGTTTTCGCTCACGTCAAGGTGAGTGAGATTCTGCTCGAAACAAAACAAACAATAAATCCGGTGTCAAACATTAAAAAACAAGGCGAACCCAAAAAAAAAAGAAAAAAATCTGTAATCATTTTTGTTTTTAACGATTCCAAATATTTTTCCCAAACTTTTATCTTTAGAAACTTACACCATAATTGCCGAGTATTATGCTCCCTTTCAGCTGATTATTTCGCAGGTTTACTTTGTGCAAATTGTTCTGCGTGTTCTTGTCTTCTTTGCAGTTTTTTCCATGATCGATTTTCGAGAGAACGTCCTGGAATTCAAAGAAAATGTTTATTCGTTTACTTGTCAAATAAAACTATCGATTTAACGATCAATCAATTACGAGAATAATTAGCGAGCATTCAGACTCGTGCGATCGTGAATACTTATCGATCGTCGCAGCAATTGAGAAGCAAATCATCGTAATTTTTTATCGTATCGTCTGGAAAAACGACATGCACGTAGAAAAGGGAAACGTTAATTGCAAAATATTTTAATTGCTCGTTTTACAAATTCGAATGTCGAGTTTAGTTTTCAACGAAAATCTTTCGATCCTTATAAAACTGATTAATTTGACTTTTAATTCAAATTTGTGGATTAATTTGAATAAATCATTAGGATTAGGATTAAATTAATTAATAATTGACTCACCGTCAAAGCGAGCGCTCGCATATTGAGAAACCACGGAAGTGTCGTTATCAGATTATCCGAAAGCGAGAGAATTTTCAAATTTTGCAAGCGTCCCACTGCTTCTGAAACTCTCTCGATGACATTACGATCCAATATTAATTCTGCGAGGCTGTAAAAAGATAGAAAAACGTCGTTTCATTGATTTTTCTTCTGCCACGTTTTTTCGCGAGCTCCTATAAATTTAATCAACTATAATTTCTGAAAAACGTGCGAAACTTCATGACCAAATGCAATTTCGAGACATGAATGACGAAAAAAATGAGCATCGGGTTCGCGCCAACGAAATTGACTTCGTTACGTGTTCGACATGGCGATTGCGATGTTACACACTCCCTCATTTATTTTCCCTCCGAGCTGAGAACTCGTATGTACGAAATACGAAACCAGTCAAGCTCGTCGGAGGTTTGGAAAGGCTCGAGACTCACCCACCGGATGTACCAGTGCCGTGAAAGCTTTGAATTAAAGTGAAAATCACTATTCCGCAGTTGCCTTCATTGTTTATTATACATTTTTTATATAAATTGTGTAAAATCGTCGAGATATCGAAAATCGAGCTAAATTTTAGAGTGATCAAATTTTCCTTTAGTGACGAAACAAAATGTGTCAATAATTCCCACAATATTTACGCGAATCGTAAATTTTTATGAGATTTTTGAATTTTCAAGAACTTGTCCACGTTCACGAACGAAAAACACTGTCAAAATTTTCCGAGATTGAGTTTTCATGGGGAATTTTCAAAAAATCTTCAAGTTTCGTCGTTTTTTTCGAGCTCAGACACTTTTTTGTAACCAGAAATCGCCGATTTTTGAATATTTGAAAAAGAGATTTCGCACGAGAATTGAAATCGAGGATTTTATTGGTTTGAGTGGAAAATATCACAAGCCGGACCTTTATCGTTTTGCTTCGAGGTCCGAAGCAGAGTCTCGGACGGAAACCGTCGAAGGAAATCGCGGGAGCGTGGCAATGACTCGAGCAGTCCGGTGCACTCGTCGAGATTCGCGCCCAACAACTGAGTCTCGTGCCCGAAGACTCGAGCTAGTCTCCGAATATTACGAGACTCGGTCACTATGGAACAAGCGGAAGAAATGAGTTTCTCGTATATTCCACGTCCTATCCCTTCCTTCATATTAAACTCAACCGCCTATACCGAACGGCTGACCACTCTGACGTAACACAAAAGAAATTACCGTCTGTTTGACCACCAGAAGTTCGGAAACCACACGAACCACGTAACAATTTCAATATGCCAATAATATTCATCGCATTTATTTTCGCAACGATGTTCCGCGAGCATAAAAAAAAAGTTTCAATCGAGATCGAAAAAAATTGATTGAAATTTTTTTTTGTTTCAAATTAATAATTCCCGAATTCCCAGTGATCGAGACATTTTATAATTTTTTTCAAATACAACACGAAATTCGTGTTTTTTGGAAATATCGCTGCTCGATTTTTCCTGATCTAATGTGTAGATAATTGTACAAATTACGAGTACGCGGAATCAGGGAATAAATAAATATTTACAGGTTTTTTTCGAAGGGACTGAAACAAGAAAATCCTGTGACGCGTTGTTGAAAAAAAAAGTTGTGCATCAATTTTTTGCGAGGTTCTATGCACCATGGAGCTTGTCATGAATTATTGAGGAAAAACCGAACAAATAAGTATTGATGAAATGTTCGCTATTGTTTGGAAACATGCGCGACACTTTTAAAAAGTATATGTGACTTGAATTCAGCATGGCGAGAACGCAAGTGTCTCGCGAAATGAATTTGGCAGGTCCATTCGACATAAAATACATTATTCCTCTCCCTGGAATCCAGCGAATGGTTCGCGGTGAATGATTAATTTCGTTCGTTTCAATGGCAACTCAAATCTGTCGAAATTCTCGCAGTGAATGCAGAATCTTAAATATTCATTCGACGCGTGTTCAATTTCGATAAAAAATTACAATTAAATATTCAACTAAAAGAAAATTTCGAATGAGAACTTACACAATGAAATGAATTTCGTACACACGTTTCTCATCGTTACGTTTTGGATTGTTCATAATTTTCCCCGTCCCCATGGCCCGTTAAACTCGGCCCAATTAGGAAGGTAATTCGATAGGACGGAAAATTGTGACGTGACAGAGTGCATGAGGAATTTTCTTTTCAAGTTTTTTCAGCAGTGGAAATATCATTCGAGCCTTCGTACTCGTGGAAAGGTTTCCTCGTAGGTTCAAGTCCGCTGATCCCGAACTCTGTTCTCTACGCTCCGGTAAACGTGTGCGGTCGAGAGGTGAGATGCGATACTCTCTTTCACCGCGCGCCAACGAGACTTTTCTTTGACGAAGAAATTTCCAACGCGTCCGCGTTCCCTGGACTGCGAGTCTTTATGTTTCTTGCTAAATTTATTGCAAACGAGTCAATGTTGACGAGAAATGGATACGACGATGCTTTTCGTTCCGCAATCACTTCGATGTGAACGGAAACGTTCGTGCGTATAGAAAAAAAATTCTTCCAGACAGTCTCAGCGAAAAATTACCGCCCGACAGAATTCATTTCGTTTTTTTTTTTTATTCCCGCGATATCGTGGATTCAATAAAAGATTTTCACCGATATAAAAAAAAATTGACACCGAATTTCGCGCGTCGAACGAGAGAAATGACGAAAATCTGTTTTTACTCTATGACGTGGAAGTTTGCATCATTGGAATGCAACGAAATTCTTTTTTTTCTGTGGCGAAATCCATTATTTGAATACAGAATGTAATTATGACGTTAAAACGATCGATTTTTCCAACCCAAAAGTTAATCGGCTTGAAAAATTTGAATAATTTTGAAAATTAAACAAATCATCGATGGAAATAAATATTTTTCGTTGGTTTCCAACGTTGCGAACTTCAGCTTTATTTTTACTCTTTTTTGTCGTCCTTTTTTTCTCAGATCGCAATTAATGTATTTATTTGTTATTTTCACTCGGTTGATTCTTATGGTTATCGATATTTTTCCATCGTTTCATTTCTTTGGTGAAAACTATTGTATTTACGAGGGATAATGATTGTTGGCTATTGTCTGTCTCTGCAAAGCATATAGTACGGTTCATAAACTTCGTTTCCGTTCTAAAATGATAGAAAAGTCATATACGAGAGTGAAACCGATCATAACAGTGTGACAGGGAAAGGAGAACATTAATATTATTTGCGCCAACAAAAAACAAGACGATGCCACAGTTTTATGTGGTAGTTTGAAGGAAAAAGCAAGTTGAAATAAAACTGCGAAATATTTTTCGCGATTTAATTGAAAATATTTTCACGAAACGTAAAGATTTCGGTCGGTCGCTGGCGCATATTTTGCTTTCATGTATACGCGATACACGATATTTCTCAACTGCGTTTTACCTGTTTCCATGGATTTATGGATATGGTATGAAATTACTTGCGAAAATCGCGATGCTCGAGCACGAGCTTCGATCCTCGAAACACTGAAGAAAAATACAAGCGTTTGCGCGTTTGGATTTTATACTAAAGTTACCGAATAGAAAGCCTCGACTTTGGATAACTCAACCAACAAGTTTCTTGCCTTTACGCCCTTTTTTCTTTCATCCAGTCGATGCATATTAAACGTATGGGTGTTCGCTCAACCCACGATAATGTGCACTAGTCCGTGGATTCCGGTGGCCTTTATATATGTCTGTGGCATATCTTTTCTACGTGTTACTCGTTCTCCTACTTTAACGTGAATTCATTCCGTTTATTTAAGTCTCATCATCTTCGTATTAATATTAATATTTTTATAATCACGATATTCCAACGATTTTCATTCGAATAACGAACAAAATCTTCTTCCTCGTCTATTTTCTTACTGGATACTCTCGAAAATTGCCCAGAACATGATTAACTGGAACTCTGTCCACCGAGATTATAAAAAAACCCGAAATTCTCTCAAGAAATATTTTTTTTCGAATTTTTATCATCGAATATCAACCGAGAATCACATCGCCATCGGCATTCTCTTCGCTTTGAAAAAAAAACGATAGAGAACAGCGAATTTGAAAATTTCGATGATGCTGAAGTTTGCAACGTTGGAATGCATCGAAAAATATTTGATTTTATTAATAATTCGTTCAATTTTCAATGTCATCCAAATTTTTTGAGCTAATTTTGTTTTTCGGCCGGCAAAAATCGATTATTTTATCATAGTAATTACATTCTGCATTTGAATAATTATTTTTGTCAAATATAAAAAAGATTTTCGTTGCATTCCGACGATGCAAACTTCAGATGCATATTTTATCATCGTAATTACATTCTGCATCCGGATAATTATTTTTGTAGAAAATAAAAATGAATTTCGTTGCATTCGAACGATGCAAACTTGAGAGTCATAAATTTCGACCGGGCTGATAATCAAAAGGCTCAATTTTTCTATGAATTTTGAACACCTGCACGTCTTTGTTCTCGAGCCACGCTTGACCTGTAACCGCGTTCGATGTCATGTGGATTTAGGTTATTTTTTAAAAAGCCATGATGGGTATGGAGGTCAAATGCGGGTAAGAATAAGTAACGCGGAATGTCTGGTTTACAAAGTAGCATGGTGAAGTGGACACGGTGTACAAGAAGCTTCGGTTCTTCATTGGTCGGTTGCTCGAGACTCGCACTCTCGGTGTTCAGACCGTAGTTCCTCCTTAAAGTCACGTATACATATGCGTATAAATCGCGCAGAGTCTTTCGAGTGGTATCGAAGGAAGATGATTCTCCACATATATATGCCGAAGGCGAGCCGCGCGCATTGAGTTTTGGCGAAAGTTTTGGAAACTTAGTTTTTGAAGGTAATCCCTGCTGCTTTGCGGCGTTTTCGTAATTAAGACGAGGACCCTTCAGGAATGAAGAGACTTTTAGCGACAAGGGTTTCACGACGATGAATCACGAACAACGATTCCATATAATGTGAATCCAACGAGAAAACTTTTAGCAACTTTTTAAACTTTTTTACTTCGTTAAAGTTTAAGGGCTGTGAAAAAAAATGATCAAGTTATTGCATCGATTACACGGGCTTTGAGAGTTTCGTTTTTCAAGAAAAACCGTGATTGATGATTATAATCGCATCGCTGCGATTGAGAATGGGAATTCAGGCTTGCGAGCATTTTTATTTCATTCGACCGTCTGTGCCAAAAATCGATGACGCTGAAAGTTTGCAACGTTGGAATGCATCGAAAAATATTGAATTTTATTAAAAATTCGTTCAATTTTCAATGTCATCTAAATTTTCGAGCCGACATGCTTTTCGAATGGCAAAAATCGATCATTTCATCATCGTAATTAAATTTTGCATTTGAATTATTATTTCTGTCGGAAATAAAAATGAATTTCATTGCATTTCAACGATGCAACCTTCCGGGTCATCAAAAATCGTCCAGATTCGAACGCTTAGGGCGATGGCCCCCCTTAAGGTCGAGGCCAACAGGTCTCATTCATCTTTGCCTGTCCTCGTTCGACTTTTACTTTCATGGTGTTGAGTTTCGGATGGCCCATGTAATTGAGTTGTAATCTTTGTTTCGGTAGCAAGTTTCGAACTTAACATGTGTGTACTTTTGCGACGATAAATGTAAAGTTTGAAAATAAATTTGCATACGACTGCGGAGCGGAGCACACAATCTCCAAGTTTGCGGGCAAAAGTATCGGAAGAGAAGCGTCAGAGGACAATATAATATCGCAATCTTGAAATTTCAGCGTGTATATAAAAGAAAACGTCGTCACGTTCATAGAACCGGAACGAAATGGTTGTAAGGTCTGGATATGAGAAAAGTTTCTTCATATTACTTCTCTTTCATTGCAAGAAGCAGAAATCAAGTTATCAAACATTTTCCAGAACTATAAATACGATACAGCAGCAAGAATGAGAAATGTGCAGGTTGGTCCTCGGCCTCCTGTCACATGCACCGCCAAATGCATTGACACAGAAACTCACAATACTCTGATTATTGTCAGAAATCAAACTATAAGGAAACTTTTTCCGGGACGCATGTCCGCAAAATATTGACGCGAGTCGGTGAGAGGGAACGGACTCAAATTTTCAAAATTATTAACAAACTTGGCTAGAAATTCAAAAAAGATCGGAATTTCGGTTAAAGGAAAGTCTTTGGTCTATTAATTAAAGAATAACGACGATGCTGAAGTTTGCAACATGTTGGAATGCATCGAAAAATATTTAATTTTATTGAAGATTTGTTCAATTTTCAATGTTATGCAATTTTTCGAGCCGATATGCTTTTCGAATGGCAAAAATTGATCATTTTATCATCCTTATTACATTCTGCATTTGAATAATTATTTTTGTCAAAGACAAAAATGAATTTCGTTGCATTTCAACGATGGGCGAGGCCTGATGGTAAAATTACAATGATTTTGAAGTTTGCATCGTTGGAATAAACGAAATTCTTTTTTATATTCGGCAAAAATAATGATTTAAATGCAGAATGTAATTACGATAATAAAATAATGAGTTTTTGCCACCCGCAAACGCATCGGATCGGAACATTTGGATGAAATTGAAAATTGAACGAATGAAAAATAAAATAAAATATTTTTCGTTGCATTCCAACGTTGCAAACTTCACCATCATAAATTACAAACCATTGCGGGTGTCGTGTCGATCCTGCACCTGAAGTGAAGTGATTGATCGGGGGCGGTATGGATCAGAAATGAAACTCAATGTCACAGTTTTTATCTCAAAACTACGCGAATTATTCGTGAATGGAAGGAAAAGAATGACGCTGAAGTTCGCAACGTTGGGATCCAACGAAAAAAAACGTTTCTACTCATTTTTTATTAAATTTCAAAAACCATGACAATTTTCGTGCCCATTTCGTGTTTCGATCCTAAAAAAATATCGATTTATTGTCCTGACCGAATATTGAATTAAGATTTCAATAAAAAAAAAGTAAAAAAAAAACAGAATTTCGTTGCATTCCAACGATGCAAACTTCAACATCGTAGGAAAAGAAGAGTTTTAATTGCATGAATAATTTGAATTGAATGTTCGAGAATAGATTGTGATTTTGTAGATTCAGAATTAATGTGTTCAGTCGTCTTGTGCTAATGGATATTGAAAGGGCAAGTTTTCATTATTACACGAGTCTTCTCGGTTACCAGCAGCTTTGATTTATCGACGGAGTTATCCCGAGAAGATATATTTCACTGGCTGATAATAGATATAGATAAATAGACGAGCACACGAGGCGCAGATAACGTGGAGAACACAGACATATTCATAAAGCTGAATTTACACATACGAAGGATAGTAGCGCGATTTTATCCTCTGTGTATTATTACGGCAATGCGGATGAGCGAATGCTATCGCTGCAATAATTCATCGCCTATACCTTATTCCTGCTAATCACGCCTGCTCCAAATTAACGCGCCCAGTTGTTTGACGTCGCGACTCACTAACCAATTGGGTCAATTTTAATTATTATCATTACTCGTTTTTTTGCCCTTTAAATTATTCGTCGAATATTATTCCCGATAAACATTTTTCCGATGTATTTTTGCCGTGTGACTTTCTTGGCAAGCGTCTCCGTCGTGTCTCGTTGAATTATCAGCAAACTCGCTGCTGGACGACCCAACGGTCACCCAACCGAATACTAACCTCGTCGAAGCCTTCTTGTGAACTTGGAATATCGCCAAAGCCACGCATCGACCTCACGCTCCCCTTTGAGCCATTCAATTCGTTAATTAATTCGTACAATCTTTATCGCGCGTTATCGATCTACGGACTCTGACGAAGCGCGTAATGCATCTCATGAAAATTTCATTGTACGTCCCATCTCTCGTTTGGATTATACAATTACTATTAATTAATTCGCAGCTACGAAAAGGTCTGCGGGATACTCCGCCGCGGCGTTTCGAATAATACGCATACTCGATTTTCCGCTACGAATCATTGCCGCAAATTCGCTATCATTCTGTTGGGCATTCTGGCGTGAATTTGTTGATGACAATTGGATGAAAAAGGTTGCAAAAGATGTTTTTCGGGATGACGCTGAAGTTTGCAACGTTGGAATGCGTCGAAAAAAATGTAATTTTATTGAAAATTCGTTCAATTTTCAATGTCATCGAAATTTTCGAGCCGACGATATGCTTTTCGAATGGCAAAAATGGATCATTTTATCATCGTAATTACATTTTGCATTTAAATAATTATTTTTGTCGAAAATAAAAATGAATTTCGTTGCATTCCAACGATGCAAACCTCAGAGTCATTTTTTCGGGTCATTTGTCGATTAATAATCAATCAACATTCCGTTTTGTCATCGTTTTGATGAAATTTCTCTCAAAATTTGACTGTGTCAGGATCGTGACTCGATTTTCAAATATTGGAAACGCGATGCTGAACTTGAATGTTTAGGAATGAATTTTAATTTTTTCCCAGTCGTTCGAGTACAATTTTGATTGGAGCCTCGCGTGCGAGTACAAGATTGTTGAAAGCTCGTACCTCTCGGGAAAACTATCTACGTATTTTTAGTTCGAATCGGAATCTTTACTTTTGCCAAGTTTTCGGTAAATCTACTAGAGGAAAGAAATCTTCTGTGAAAACTTTTAATGGGAGCGGGTCCTGGCGAAAAGAAACTTTGCTCTGGGCACTGGCGTACGAACATTTAAAAAAAACCTACACACACTAACCGGAACTATCGACTATAAACTCACTTGACTAGTCGATGAATTTCGTCAGGCACTTCCGCGATTTTATTGTCCGATAAGTCCAGTGTGGTCAGTAATCCAACTTGGAAAATTTCTCTCGGTACAGACTTCAAACCGTTGCCTCCCAAGCGCACTCTTCGAAGCCGTGGAAATCTATTCGACGTAAAAACCGTCCAAATTATTCTCAAAGTCGAGCGAACGTGTCGACGATGTTCATTTTTTTTTCTTTCGCCGATTCACTGTCATTTAATGGCAACGAATCCTTTGGCATTCGAAATTCGTTAAAAAAACAAAATTAATCGAGTATTTTCATTCGGATTCGAGCGAAAAACGTGAATTCTAAACAATTTTTTGATAAATTCGTCACGTTCGGAATCGACAAGCTTTAGGAATCCGAGCAATCGAGAAAAATTCGGATTTCCTGCTTGGAAATGAACTTTTTCAATTTTTTTGTTTGTTTTTGATAGGAAAGGATCTTGATAATTTATATAGCGACCTTTCTAAAGTGGCCAAGTTAGTATCGTCGTTGTTGAGCTGATTTCCGGCGAGTGAAATTTCCTCGATCGCTGGAAACGCCAGTATGCTGTCAGGGATTTTCATCAATCCAGTTTTGCTGAGATCGAGCTGTTTGGGAGAGTCTGACGTTTGAGTAGCCTGGAAAAACAAAAAAAAACCACAAATTATTAATCTTAAGCAAGGCTTTTAGATCTTGAGCGAATTCTGGGCAAATAATTAGAATTTCAGTGTGTGAATTATTGCGTTCACCTCGACATTTTCCAACGAATCAGTGTCCATCGTATCTTTGCTGACGATAAATTTCCTCATGACTAACTTTTCCAAGTTCTACAATTTTCCACTAAATTCACACTGCTCCGATGTATGGTTTTTGTGGAAACAAATAATTGTTCGTAAATGCGCCACAAATTTTCGTCATTCTCACTCGATGATTAAGTTCGATTAATCAATTGTTTTATATCGCGTGTAATTAACTCAAATATCATGCGATAGGTTGTCGTCTGTGTATGAGAAAAACTACGTCACTTTCTCGCTTAATCGATCGAGGGAATTCGTCAAGAAAACGTCAGCCACACACACACACACACACACTCACTAGGAAGGAAACTACGTACGAACAATTTTTCTCGTAATCCTGTATATTTTTCTTGCGCCCCTTGAGCCGGCCGAAGGAGCAACGTATTTCCGACTTGGAGCTTATCGCTGTGTTATATACACGAGCTTAATGGCGATAAAGTGTTCACTAAGAACGACGAGCGAGAGCGGGCGAAAGACTTATTGTTGCTCCTTTGCCAGGGAGCTTAACTTTTGTGCGATATTGTTCCGAGTTTATTTTAGGCTGAATTTTCTATCCTTATATACTTTTTGGTTTACTTGGTCGCGATAATAATGAGTTTGATTGTATCGCTTTACGATCCCGGTGGGAGAGAAAGGAATTTTTGGCTCGACGCGAGGATTGGAACGTGAAATTTTTCGTCACGCACTTTTGACATTATTGCAGAAGTCACGATTGCAAATATTTCCAAATAAATCGTGAAGGTGACAAAATATTTGGTGAATCGAGCACGAGCTCGATACCGAGCCTCGTTTTATATTAATTAAATGCTTTTCCCGTGGTTTCTGTTGCAGGGATTAATGATTGGCGAGATTACCAAGGTGGAGTCTCGAAATTATGCTGATATTTAGTATCGAAGGCAGCGACGAATAATAAACTGTTAATTGCATGAATATTGGTCAATTATCGTCTAGTATATTTTGCCTGAATTCATTTCGTCAACGGTGTCGATTTGTTGCACGTGTAGATGCAACGTTTTTCAGTGACGTCATTGCTTCGTGTTTTGTCCGTAGATCTCGATTAAAACATTTGCAAAAGTGCGAAATTGCTGTTTAAATTCATACGTTCGTCCGTTAGCTCGTTATGAAATCGTTGTGCGATGAATCGCACCAAACTGTTTCCAACATTCTTATCGAATATGCATCTGAAGTTTGCATCGTTGCGATGCAACGAAATGCTTTTTTATCTTTGGCAAAAATAATTATTCAAATACAGAATGTAAATGATAAAATAATCGATTTTTGGCACCCGAAAAACAAAATTAGCTCAAAAAATTTGGATGACATTGAAAATTGAAGGAATTATCAATAAAATCAAATATTTTTCGTTGCCTTCCAACGTTGCCGCAACTTCAGTATCATTTGTCAAATATAAATTTGTTATATGGCGTGATTTGCACACTTTTATGAAGCGCGAGACTGTATTAAGGGATGGGATCATAAAGGGAGGGAAAGATCGAAGCGGGATGGACGGGCGGTGGAGATTTCATGGGTACGAGGCTGGAGTAGTTTTCAGTGATAGCACGTGACGTAGTATCGGGCGGGAAAAAGAAGATAGCTCGGAAAGTTAGTAACGTAACGCTCCGGAACGAGGTCTACTACCTTATCCTAGATACACACGTACATACGCACGTACGTGAGCTAGAAAACTCAGTGAGCGTGGCTAGTGTGCAAAGGGACTTCACGGCGCAGATATACGAGCAACAATAAATTGTATCACCGTCTCAAAGTTTTCAGGAGGCCAAGAGGGAACGTTCGCATCCTTACAGCTTCGTTTTTTCTCTCTTCTTCTCTCTTGGTATTAGTATTCGCGTGAGATACGTGAGACCCGATACTGTAATAAAAGCGAGATACAGATCGAGATGTATTTATATATTTTTCGATTCATCGAATCCTCTGTTCGAGGTTCAGTCTCGTTGGTTCATTATTTTTATGAGACGAACGCTTCAACGTTGTATTTTGTCAGTTTTTAATTCGAAATTGCGTCCACGTGTTTCGAGCTTGAATGAATCTCCCAAATAAATCCGAGATGAATTTCTGGGCACGTGATTCGCTCGAGATCATCGATTAATCATTCGCAGAAATGCATCAAATAAGGCAACTCCGTTACGAGTAACTTTTTTTTTTATTTGAAAGACTCGTCAATCAAGATTCTGAAGTTTGCATCGTTGGAATGAAACGAAATTCTTTTTTATATTTGGCACAAATAATTCTTTAAATGCAGAATTAATTTACGCATTTTTTGTTTCAATTTCTTCATTTTTTTATGGAAACGTAAATTAATGGCCATGGAAAGCTAAAACAATGGGTGACGGAACGTTTTTGGGGTCAAAACGACCCAGGATGCACTCGAAGGGTTAAAAATTTCAATAATTATCGTAGTTTCATTTCATTTTTTCAATTTTGCCTTAAGGAGAACTTCAGGCTCAATATTATGATTCTGAAGTTTGCATCGTTGGAATAAAACGAAATTCTTTTTTATATTTGGCAAAAATAATTATTTACATGCAGAATGTAATTACGACGATAAAATAATCGGTTTTCGCCACCCGAAAACACATCGGCTTGGAAAATTTGGATGAAATTGAAAATTCAACGAATGAAAAATAAAATAAAATATTTTTCGTTGCATTCCAAAGTTGCAAACTTCAGCATCATTGTCAATCGACGTTTCCGTTAAAGGGAAACGAAGAATATTGCGAAACGAATGAGTTTCTATGTAACAGAATGATTCGTATCTCTTTATCTGCTGGTTCGTTTAAAACAGGAAGGGAAAATAGTAAGTCTTGGGTCGTCTCGCTTTAACCATCTGTCACACGCTTCGCTAACGAAATTTCAATCCAATCTATAGATATATTCACGTGAATATTTTTGTTATATATCCGCGATACCGATAAGGACGCAAAATATATTCGAGACCGAGAGAGAGAGAGAGAGAGAGAGAAATTGAGATGCTGAATTCGATTTTAATGGGGACAATCTAACGATCTTTCCAGGACGTTGGTGGATCGGATTGTCCAGGAAACAAATGAGTTTTCTATTTAAAGTGAGATCAAGGAAGTGTACAGTGAAAGCATTCAGATTCCCCTGAAAGATGTGCTTGATCGTCTCGCCGCGATATCGACAAAGAAACGAATGTCTTGATTGCTTTATCGTACCGCAACCAATTAGCAATACGTGAACTTGAATATCGTGAAAAATGATGACTCTCAAGTTCGCAACGTTGAGATTTAACGAAAAATATTGTTTTCTGTTGATTATTTATTGAATTTTGAAAATTCAATAAATAATTTAAGCTCTGCTGAAGGAATAATTCAATTTCGTTTGATTCCAACGTTGGAAACTTCAGGATCATTGAAAAATGTTCATTTCCACGGAGAAGCTTGCCGATAGATTCTTTTTTCTTGCAAAATGGTTTAAAAATGTGTGAAATAAATAGTTTTTCCAGTTTCGGGACATTGAATTTGAAGCTGGAATCCATTATTTTTATCGTCGAAGCGGATATCGTGGAAGAATTGTTGCTTTTTAAGGATTTATTGTTTTCAGGGAGTTTTCGAGTGCGGAGAATTAATGCGCGACAGGCTCAGTTACAAAAGTTTTTCCATAGTCGACTTTTCTTTCATCCTCGACTTATTTCCCGGCTTTATATTCTTCGGATATTTTGAGGCCAATGTCCGTCCAGTCTCTTTTCTTTAACTTTTTCGACACTTTGCGGGCCTGCTTCCTTCCCGCGAACCAAGTTTCGACTCTATTGCGAGGATTTAGACGGCATGAAATTTATTTTAGTTGCTTTTGATAACGTTCTCTGAGCCATTGAGACTTTTTCTCATCGGTGCGAAGGAAAGGGACCATCGCCGCCACAAACTGATGACAACATTGAATCATTCTCCTATAATCCAGCCATTCGAGTACGACCTCGTGCAAAAAATTGAGATTTTATTGGGTTTCTTTTCCCATACGTCACTCATTCATTCACATGTAAAAACAAATATTTGTGTCTCACATTCACGTCGTCAATTACGACGCAAATTAATTCAGCTCATACGTTTGCTTAACTTCATTTTTTATTTATATAATCGAGATCAAAGTCACTGAATTCTCAGGACCATTTTGGACACTGGTCCGAATTATTTCGTCTCTTGGATCGTATCATCGAGATAAAATCTCGAACGGTCCTTGGCACTGAATATATCGAAATTACTTTGCGAAAATGTATCTTTTTGTGAATTTTTTTTTTTTTCCACGAGAAACTGCGATTCACCACTAAACCGATGCACAACGTCAAGATTTAATTAACACTAAAAAAAATAACGTTCTAATTGGTACAGATGAGTAAATTTCGAAAAACTTGATAGCTTTTTTTTTAGAGATTGCTCGAGTTTTATAGAAAATATGGCAACGAGTACTGGTCGCCGGTTACTGAGCATTGTATAAGATGACTGCGTGCTCTTCTCCACATCAACCGTAAGACTTACGGAGAATATGAGCATCGGAGTTGAGAGAGGGAAGATGGAGTTTGTCGCGTGCCTGAGTCGTGGAACGCAAGCCGGAAGACACGCTTCGCTTACCATTGCGCAATTTTTCCCTTTTTTTAATCCCTCTGTCGTGTTCTGTCGCAAACGCGCACGGAGAGTGTTATTTTGAGGCCTCGCACGATTCTCAGCACGAGATTTAGTCGCATTCGACTTTCTCACTTCCTCAACAATTGCTGTCTTGACGCAGATAACAAGCGCATTTCAACAAATGTACTCTCGTTATTTGTTTTTTCTACTAATCATACGATCCTCTTTATCTTTCGGTCTCTCGTTCGCGACTTGTCGCGTAATAAAGCCAATTGGCACGGTCTTGCTTGTTTCTTCTTCTTTACTTGACGTATTTTTTTAATTGTCAATGGACGAGACGTGATTTTTCGCACGGCCAGGCGTCCAATAAAATTTGCTCAGAATTTTCGTTAATTTTGAGTAAAACTGTCGAGAACTTTTTTTTTCAATTTTCCTTTTGAGTTTTCGAGACTCGAATCACTTGAGAAAAGTCAAAAAATATTCAACCGGCTGGTTTTCTGAGTGGCACTTAAATGGAATGAAAAAAAGGAGAAAATTACGTGACATAATTATGGGAATGAAAATCTGTCCGTTTATGAAAAAGTCACGACGATAAAGACTTGATTCAAAATAATTACTGCGTTGCCGTAAGCCTTCGAATTAACGAGCTCGACGAAAATAAGAGAGCGAGAGAGAGAGAGGGCGAGCCTGTTAATATTAGCTAACGGTTTCGATACTTGAAAGCGTCAAACTCGAGCGAGTCCGTGTACAGAGATAGCAGTACTTATGGCAAAAACATACAACGCCAAGCACACTCTTTCAATTTATTGTGATGATTATGATTTTGGTTGATCCGCAAAGACGACTTTCATAATGGCCAATTTGCGAATCAATTTCGCGTGTGCTCCGTTACGCTATTTCGCGGAAGAAAGAAAACTCTGGATCTTTATGGCTCTACTGGCTTGAGCGGCTTAATTTTCATATCTAAATACGTTATCTATGTTAAAGATGTGTGCACACTAACGTCAGAGAGTTCAACAACATTGTACGATTGTCTCGGCGATCGTATATGCGAACGATTCAAACTTTTAAATATTTCATTCCGATAAATTGACAAGATTCAAGATTCCAGATGACTCTGAAGTTTGCAACGTTGAGATTCAACGAAAAATTTTGTGTCTATTAATTATTTACTGAATTTTGGATTTCATCCCTCACGAGACGATCGCGAAATTTTGGGTGACGAAAAAACAGAATTTCGTTGCATTCCAACGATGCAAACGTCAACATGATAATTCCAGTCGAAAAGTCGTCTCGTTTGCTACGTGTTACTATAAACCATTGAAATCGTATTTAAAAAAATTCTTTTGAGCTCTAGTGCGAAGAAATTCATTATCAAGCTTTTTGCTATTCGTATAAGAGAAACGCAGTGAGACATACCGTTGGGGAAAACGGCATAATCGAAACGTCGTTGAAACGAGGAAAGGGATATATATGGATAAGATCGTCTGGCTCACAGTTGGATCTTTCGGGCTGAATTTGCATCGCAAAATAGAAGCTGCATAGCAAGGGAATATAAGGGTGTAAGATGGGAGAAAAGAGCCAACTCTGCTGGTTCTCTCGATCTGTTCTTCTGCGTCCTTTCGGTTCCTCTTCTTCATGTGCCCAGAGTCACACGAAAAGCTCCGACATCCCTTAGAGAGAAGACTCTGACGCAGATGACTGCTCGTTCAATTCTCTGTTTCAATGCTCACGGGAAGGCTCGAGTTCCCGAATGAAAATCATTTACGTTTTATCATATTTTAAAGAGCAACGCGGTAATTCCGAGTCGTCGGGCGCGCGTGAACGAAAAAATTCGATAAGACTGTGGCTTCAAAATATTCTGTCATCTTGATCGATCTCTTGGAACGATCGTTAATGCATCTGAAGTTTGCATCGGTGGAATGCAACGAAATTAGTTTTTTTATCTTTGTCAAAAATAATTATTCGAATGCAGAATGTAATTACTATGATAAAATAATCGATTTTTGCCACCCGAAAAACAAAATAGCTCAAAAAATTTGGATGACATTGAAAATTGAACGAATTATTGATAAAATCAAATATTTTTCGTTGCCTTCCAACGCGTTACGAACTTGGGCATCATTGATCGTTATTTTATTACTTAATGATGAGTTCGTATGGTTCAATTTATAGGGAGAACATTTTAGTGCTGAAATCTTGGTGATCATCGCGCGCATATATATTTTTGATATAATATCCTCTCACGGAGGGTTTGTAACACGGTAGACTGTTAATGTCGATCGGAGGGATAGCCATTAAGCGATAACGAAAAACAGAGACAGGTAGGCGTGAGAATGGGAGAGAGACCGGCGTGTGTACTGTGTAGCATGGTCCAGAGTTGAATCAGCGTTTGAATTGCAGGGTGAGAGAGGATCATCCGATAAGAATCAAACACGCGGGAGGAGAAACTCCCGATCGAGCTTTATTTGAGCTTCACTGTGAATCGAGCAGGCTTAACTGCTTCTTTTTTAATCTATAGTGGAATAATCGGCCATACAAGCTCATATTACACGCGGAGAGGAGAACGATATGTTAATCTAGTGGATGGTGATTCAGATGCAATCTGTATTACGTTTTAATAGTTGTAATATCATACAAAATGCTTTTTATATTTATATTCGAAAAAATATTATCTTTTATTTCGTCGATTAATCGGGACAGATAAAAAAACATTCAAACCCCTTTTTTCTCGTCCGATATCACGTCGCGAACGAAATATTAATGGGTGAATTTTTTATTCACGTTATATTCTTGATAGTATCGTGTCATCATGGAGCCCAAAGACTTTATCGAGGTTTAGAGTTATGGCTATTGAAATTCGGATAAATTCGATTGATTTAAATCGCTGACGAAATTCTGAATACATTTTTATTCGATTCTTCGTAATAATACTATTCCCTGACGAGATTAATTCCATTTTTCGAATTCGAGAAAATTTTATATTCTTTGCTATTCTTCGAAGGCATCGCGTGAGCCTGTTAGAGTTTTCTCTGGAGAGAGAAGAAAGGATCGCGGCGCTGAAATTTTTGATATATCGGATCCAACGACGAATGTCATTTGAATAATACGACTGGGGTGACGTGGCGAGGAATAAACTGCTCTTGTTCCTCAGGGCACTTTTGTATTTTTATATTTTTTCTCCCTCTCTTTTTCTCTGTACACGTTGCGAAAAGCCTCGAGCTACGAATACATATCCAGGCACAACTGCCGTACGTGCATTGTTTCGGATTCATAATTTTTCTGACCATTATGGCAAAAGGCGAGTTTTTTTTTTAGCTCCCGGGTCGTACATTTTTTGTTCTTATTTGGATTGTGCTTCGGACTATCAAAGCTCAATGCTAATTTCATTATTTGTCGTTAAATTGCAGTAAATTTGAATGTACTCAATTTCATTTGTGTCAACGTACAGATTTTGGGTTTATAATATTCTTCAATTAGCAGAGTCCACAAACATTTCGGTTAATTAATGTAATATTTTATTTTTTAACTCTCGGGCCGACTGCACTGTGTTTCTCTATAATTGCCAGATTTCATCAAAGTCTTTACTCAATCGTTTAAAAACTGCAAAAATATTTGTTGACAAACTGGGTCAAATTGACTCGTACTGTGACCCAGAGTGTCTCGGAAGGGTCAAGCGAGTAAAAATTGCTCGTAAAACTCTCTAAACCGTTTTGGGACAGAAAATATAACTGAATAAATCGTTGATTAGGTTTTTGAGATCGTGGGCGATAAGAATGTTTCGGTAGGACGCTCACGCCGGTCTCTTTTATGCAATATTTCGAGTGCGTGGCAGATAAAATGTATTTTTGATCGGTGATCATGAGATTGTACGGCTGATTTAGTATCGTTGATCCAACGGAATTTCTGCATTGCCGTGAGGACGAAAGAGACGGAAAAAGAAATGACAAATTGTGTCGCGAATCTTCTGACTTTTATTCGACGTGAATAATAAGACTCTGGTCTCATGCATATGATATTTTACGTGCGCTATTTGAATATCCGCACAAGAAAGTTAGCAGAGATAGTGAAAAGGCAGTCGAGCCACGAACGCGTATACGTTTCGCGTAAGAAGCTTCCCATCAGTTGCGTTATAAAGTTTGCGAAACTTCAACACTTACAGAAAACTTATTTACCGACCACGTAAAACCGACCTTTCCCATACATTTTTTTATACACACTCCACGATATGAGAATAACGTTTTGTTTCTTGCTTCAGTCTATTGTTGTCAGGGGTCTCCACTTGGAGTTTCAACTATGAATCCGATCGTCTATACATATATAATTCGAAGTATCGAAAAAACTCATTTGACTCGGTCGACGATCAGATGTTGATTGCAAAACAATTGATTCTTCGCTTCAATTAATTTATTCGATGGAAAATCAATGCCAGTGAAATCGAGTGTTTTCACCAGTGGCGAGAGTAAATGAACCTGAAAAGTTCGCAACGTTGGAATCCAGCGAAAAATATTTCGTTTCATCGATGATTTGTTCAATTTTCAAAATTATCCAAATTTTCCGAGCTCATATACTTTTTGGGTCGCAAAAATCGATCGTTTTAACCTCGTAATTACATTCCGCGCATTTAAATAATGAGTTTGGCCGCAGAAAAAAAATAATTTCGTTGCATTCCAACGATGCAAACTTCAACGTCATGAGCAACTGTCAAATCGATGAAAACGTCGCTTTTTCTTTCCTTTTGATTAATTAAATAAAGATTCACTTTTCGGAATAACAACTTTTATTATGCTTTTGAAAAATCATCCTTGCTAGGAGACGATGAAACAACAACTGACGATTAAACAAAATAAATACAACATCCATACGATTCAACATAAGTAGGCGATGACGTAGTCTTCAATTTAACAAAACAAAATAACGTTCAACCCATCTATAGCGACACTCCCACTCGTTATTTACTAATGGAAAGTGAAGTTCGATTTATGACAAATTTATCACGAGACACTGCTTTTGTAAGAATATCAGCTAATTGTTCTTCAGTTCGAACGTAACTTATTTTTATAAAATTGTTTTCAACACATTCTCGAATATGATGATATTTGATATCAATGTGTTTGGTTTTCTTGTGATGTTCCGTATTACGCGTCAGGCGAATAGCACTTTGATTATCCATGTTGAGTGGCGTTGGGTTTTTCAAGTCAACCTGCAGTTCGTGAAGCAACGTTCGAAGCCACGTCACTTCTTGAGAAGCATCGGACGCTGCTACATATTCCGCTTCAGTTGTTGAGCGCGATATGCATTTTTGTCGATGCGATGACCATGTTACAGGGCCTCCAGCCATCAAAGTGATATAGCCTGTCGTTGATCGTCTTGTATCCAAATCACCCGCGAAATCAGCATCAGAATAAGCAATGAAATCTATATGACTCCCACTGTATTTAATTCCCATGTCTTTGGTTCCTTGGAGATACCTCAGGATTCGTTTCACCGCCGTCCAATGTTCTTTTCCGGGATTATTGAGGAATCGACTGACCTGACTCACCGCGTACATAATGTCCGGTCGTGATAAAATTGCAGCGAACATAAGACAACCGACAGCTTCTCTGTACGGTACATCTTGCATACTCTCTCTTTCCTTGTCATTTGAAGGGCTTTGTTCATTTGAGAGAGGAGCGTTTGGATCTGCTGGTATTGCATTTGGTTTGCAATCTTGCATATTGAATTTGTTTAAAATTCGATTAATATATCCTTTTTGGCTAATGAAAACCGTTTTCGTTTTTCTGTCTCGTTTTATTTCAAGACCAACGAAATAACTCGAGTTCCCGATAGTTATTTCGAAACGCGCATTAAGCTCTTCAACAACCATGTCAATCAAGTGTTTTGCTTTGGACATAATTAGTCCATCGTCAACATAGAGAGCGAGAAAAATCTCTTCTCCATTGATTTTCGTATAGAAAACACATTTGTCAGCATTCAGTTGTTTGAAACTTAATTTCTTCAAAAACTCCACGACTTTTTTATTCCAACAGCGTGGTGATTGCTTGAGTCCATAGAGGCTCTTATTAAGTCTGCAAACGAGAGTATTATCTGTGCTGGTAAAACCTTCAGGTTGAGTCATAAAAATTTCTTCTTCTAACTCTCCATTCAGGAATGCTGTCTTTACATCAAATTGTGCAATTTCGAAATCATTAACAGCAGCTAATGCGAGAAGAACTCGAATGGAATCATATCGAACTACTGGTGAAAAAATCTCATTGTAGTCAATTCCTTCTTTTTGTGAATATCCTTTTGCACATAATCTGGCTTTGTACCGATTTATCGTACCATCGGGATTGAGTTTTAATTTGTAGACCCATTTACAGCCTACGCGTTTGCGATTTGGTGGTAGTGACTGTAGTGTCCAAGTTTCGTTCTTCTTTAATGATGCAATCTCTTCGTTCATAGCTTGTTGCCATTCTCTTGCATTCTCACTCTCCATAGCTTCCCTGTATGTCTGTGGTTCTATTGGAGTGGTTACACATGCTAGATGCGCTACATATCTGTCAGGCCGATTCAAAGTAGTGCGATCTCGGAGTATTCGTTGTTCTTGGCGCGGCTCATCTTGGACTTCATTGTTTTCGGGTAAATCTTCTGCGGCATCAAGAAATTCGCCCGAATCGTTCGCTTCGTCGTGGTTTTCATCCTGGAAATTATTTTCATTTTCTCTCTCCATTCCATGAAGCTCTTCTATTTGCGGATCCACTATTTTTTCCATGTCGAATGATAAATAATGATCTTTATCCCGAGTGATCTCTTTTCCGAGCTCTGTAATGTCTTGTTCATTAAAATTCACATCTCGTGCGATTATTACTTTTCCAGAACTTCTGTCGAATAACCTATAGTTCGTGCTGTAGCCGTCATAACCCACGAACGTCAGTTTCTTCGATTTTCTCTCGAACTTTGAACGGAACTGTTTAGGTACGTGTGCATAGGCCGTTGCTCCAAATTTTCGCAGATGGGTAAGGGTTAGCTCCTTTCCTGTCCATTTTTCATACGGTGTCTTCGTATTATTTGGCATGCATGGACGTCGATTGAGTGTATAAACGGCCGTATTTACTGCCTCAGCCCATAACGAATGTGGTAGGTTGGTAGCATTGAGCATCGTCCTCGTGCTTTCTGTAATCGACCTGAGATCGCGTTCAGCTCTTCCGTTTTGTGGAGCTGTATACGGTGTGCTTGTTTCGTGGATAATGCCGTGTTTTTTGAAATAATCTATAAATTGCTGATTTATAAATTCTCGGCCATTATCACTACGAAAGACTTTTATTTTATTGCCTGTTTGCTTCTGCACCAATTTTTCAAACTCAAGAAATTTTGAGAATACATCACTCTTGTGTTTGATAAAATATGTAAACCGGTATGAAGTGCAGTCATCTTTGAAAAGAACAAAATAGTCTGCACCACCGACAGACGTAGTTCTCATTTTTCCGCAAACATCTGAGTGTATATACTCACCCGGTTTCTTTGCACGTTCTTGTAAATTATCTTTGTAAGGTTTCAGATGTAACTTGCCATATTGACAAGGTTCACAAAAAAGACCCTCGATACTTTTTATTTTCAACCCCGGTATTTTTCCTTCATCGGCCATTTGTTTTAAACTAGAAAAGTTCATGTGACCCATACGTTCGTGCCATAGGATTGCGGGATTTACTGTAGCGAGATTTGCTTGCTCAGTATTAACTGTTCTGAAAAGCATCTTGTAACACTGATTCTTCAGCTTTATTCCAGTAGCGACTAAACCCTTGTTTCGCACTTCGATCTTGTTTTTATCGAACGTCACCTCTAAATTCTTGTTCGTTACTGCTCCAATTGAGAATAGATTTTTCCCCAATTTTGGCACGTATAAAGTATCTTCGAGAGTACGTGGTTCCCATCGTCCCTGCACTAATGCCATAATTTGAATTGAGCCAATTCCCTCAGCATACACAATCGAGTTATCACCGATTTGCACTGGTGTTTCAGATTCCGTCGGTTTCAAATTCAAAAACCATTCTTTATGTGACGTCATATGTTTAGAGGCACCGCTATCTGCTAACCAAACATTTTCGCACCCGGTTACCGATAGATTTTTTATTTCGACAACCAAAGCTTGATTTTTGTACGCATTGCCATCTTCTTTATAGTGTGTATTTTCTTGTGATCCCAATCTCTTCTTACACTCCGACTTAAAATGGCCCCTTTTATGACAGAAATAACATTCCACATTTTTCTTGTTCCTTTTATTAATCTTAGAACTGTTTTCGTCTCGCGTTTTTCTCGGATTCTCGGACTTTTTAACGTTTAAAGCCGTAAATGCTGTTGCCATTTCGTCACCGAGACTTAAACGTTGCTCTTCTTTGAGCAATCTCGTCGTCAAATTATCGAAAGTTTGTTTCGTCTCGTCGTAGGAATCCCAAGCAGTTGCAAATGCACCATATTTGATAGGAAGACTTCCCAAAACCTTTGCAACTTTATCAATATCGCTTAATTTTTCTCCCACGTCAATTAGCGCTTGAGCCATTGATTCGACTTTGCTTATATGCTGAGCAATCGTGTCTGTTTCGGTCATCCGATAGTTGAAAAATTGTTGTTTAAGCGTTACCTTATTTATCGCAGAACGTTGTTCGTGAATTATTTTTAACCGTGTCCACATATCTGGTGCCGTGGCACAAGCCATAACTGTTTGTAAATGCTCAAATTCCATGCTCGTAGAAATTATGAGCATCGCCTTTGCATTCAACTCGTCCCATTTTTTTCTTGCATCGTTATCTGATGGCGGACGAACCACTGTTCCCTTGATTAAATCAAGTACTCCTTCAACTCGAAAGAGTATTTCCATCTGATATTTCCAGAGCTGGAAATTTTTGCCATCGAACTTTTGAATGTGAAAATTCTTGAGCTTGTCCATCTTGACCTCGCTATCCCAATTTTCAGTCACCGAAAAAAACGAATTGAATGGGTAGCGTACTGCGATGTGACGATATTTACTTTCACCATTCACACACGGATTGTTCGATCATGCCCTGAAGCCCTGGGCCCATAACCTTTTGATTAATTAAATAAAGATTCACTTTTCGGAATAACAACTTTTATTATGCTTTTGAAAAATCATCCTTGCTAGGAGACGATGAAACAACAACTGACGATTAAACAAAATAAATACAACATCCATACGATTCAACATAAGTAGGCGATGACGTAGTCTTCAATTTAACAAAACAAAATAACGTTCAACCCATCTATAGCGACATTTCCTTTACAAGCACGCGTTTGACTAAATGCAGGAAATCGTGGGTTCAATTTATTCGACGATGCATTTTGAGATTGTATTGTCATGAGGGGAACACTGTAAAAACAAGCGTGTTGGTTCAAAACGTCTAAGGCGTGTTCGGGCTGTCGCCCGTATCTACACGCTTTGCGCCGTTTTCCTCTCAAAAACAACACGTTATTATATGTGTTGTATGAACACGGTTATGTGCATTGTTTGAACGCGACTGTCTATTGTGTTGTAGAAACACGGATGTTTACTGTGTTGTATGAATGCAGCTCACCACGTTGTAACAACGCGGTTCCCCGCGTTTTTTCAACACGCTTAATGCGTTTTCGGCATTGTCGCCAATTTCTACACGTCTATAGCCGTGTTGCCACCCAAATCAACACGCGCCTCCCACTTCGTTGGTGGATGTATGCGTGCAAGCCAAAAATGTTATGAAAATAATTTTTATTCTCCATTGGACATGGTATTTTCTTTGTGGCGAATACATGTACAACTTTCTTCGTGGTTGAAAACCATTTCTTTTACAGAAAAATTCCTACCTATCATGGGGATTCGATCCCTCCTACCTACCTAAACACAGAGTTCTAACGCACGCACGCTACCCACTACACTACCACGACCTCTTACGATGTCATTGTGCGAACTCAGTCCTTATTTGTTTTTCTTCTGTCGTGAACTGTTCGCATGCCGTGCGTAAATTCGGCGGCAAAATCTGCTCGCACAAGTTTGAGAACGGTGGTTAGGCTTGAAAATAGTTCTTGCATATTTAAGGATGAGGAACGATGGAAAAATCCATTCGTTGCAAAATTGGTGAACGCCGTAAAAAAATTAAATACACTTGCGATAGTGCGGGAAGTGATATCCAAAGTGCAACGGACAAAATTTGGGAAGTGCCAAAATAAGCCAATCTATCCAGGAGGAAGAAAAGGTCGAATTGTTTTTATATTCTAAGCCTTTTTCACTCATTCGAAATGAAATTTTTTTCTGTGTCAAGTGGGACCCTAAAGTTTTTAGCCTCGAAGCATTTTTTTGTGATCGAATGCTATCGAATGGAAAAAAAAGGAAAGTTTTGAGTGGTCGAAGCATTTTTTGGACAAATGCTCTGACAGCAGTCCGACGACAGAGAAATAAATGTCACTCTGAAGTACTCATTATCGCAGAAAAGATTTATTCAGTTCAATATGTTTGGTATATAAAGGCCCCGATGGCTATAGAAAAGCCAGCAACACGCATACAAACGTGTATGTTTTAGCGAGTTGTACAAAAAATGTACGCAGTTGGCGAAGTAATCTATACAACTAAAGTGTGTTGCTCGGTTTCATCCGTATTCAACCAACACACATAATCAGTGTTGCTTAAACAACAATACGGAAGGAGCCGTGTTTTTAGACCCAATACAGTGCAACGTGTCCTTTCAACACGCTGAATCCAACAGCATGTATTGTTTCGACACGATTAGTTCGAACAACACGTAGCGCGTAGCGTGTAGCGTGTTTCTGCAACACGACTAGTTACAACAACACCCCTGCGTGGCGTGTAGCGTGTTTCTGCAACACGACTAAGTTACAACAACACTCCTAGAAGGTGTGTAGCGTGTTCCTACAACACACACGACAACACGCTTGTTTTTACAGTGAAATATTTTTAAGATCAAGACTGACATATTTCGTTTTTATGGACGAACTCGTCCGCAATACTTTCGTATTAAAAGTTATTCATGCAAGGTCTGAGAGAGTTGAGCTTTATAATTAACCTCTTGGGATAAAGGGTTTTCCTTCGGAGGCAGAGCTATATACAGACACGCCGCGAGGAGGAAAGCGAGAAAGGCTTTTGAATGAACGATGTTTCATAGCCCGGCGATGTCTGGGTACCAGGGACCTCTTACAATTATGATTACCTCTTTGGACCCACCTCAAAGTGTCCTTAAAGCCGAGAGACTAAAAAGCTCATGGTTGAAAAGCACGATCGTGATTTCCGCTCTGTGGCTCCCGCAACGTCCGAGAGACCCAATGGCGTTTTGATATCACGTCACGAATGTTAATATATGTTTGCATCAAATTATTCAAGCACGCCTCGAGCATTTCACGAAAGAATTTTCGTAGAATTAAATCGTTGAAAAAGATAATTTATTCAATCACAAAAAGACAATAGCCCGAGGAAATGCAATTCGAATGCAATTTATATAACGTACGAGTTGCTTCATCCAACATATTTGTTTTTTACTATAGGAAGCACCCTCGATTACTGGCATGTTAAAAATCCGCGTGGAATTAGCACAACGACCGTTCGATTTTGCTTCTTTTTTTTTTCTTCCGCCGCGATCCAACCTTTTCATATATATTATCTCTGTGTAGCTACAGCATTGATACATATTTGTATTGGATCGGTATACGTGACCTGCACGTATCGCGAGCATCATTGTTGGCTGGCCCGAGAATTCTAGTTGCAATATTTTTCGCGTGCATCTCTGTAACACCACGAGGAGTATAAAAATGAACAAGAGAGAGGTCTGCCCGAATATACGAGTATTTTCATGGTTGATGATACGCTCGGACAGGCGCGCCCAATCAAATTTTTTATTACGATTTTTCGACATGGTGCATCGATAAAAAAAATGTAAAAGCATCGATGTAGCTTGTTTGCTTTTTTTTTTTTACCACCAGTCCATCATTCTCCAACGACTTTTTGACTTTTTATTATCGAGTTTCGATAACTTTGTGATTCCTGCACGAAATGCTTCCGTATCGTATGCAGATTTTCATGGCTTTATGCATATCAGATATTCGATATGGATATTAAGTAATGAAATATTCCGAATACATTCGGATCGTTCGACAAAATGCAAGAAAAAAATTGATTAGTTGGGTTTATTGTTAAATTCATCATTTTTATCGAACGCAACGAACCATAAACAAAATATTTCCTGTTCGATCTTATACGAACGGATACATCGTTTGAAAATTAAAAAAAAAAAGAGAAACATGTGAATCGAATTTTTTTTTTTTCATATTTCCGTTCGGAATTAAGTCGATGAAGGTCGAACGAAAAATGCTCGATCTCCAAGATGCAGGAATTAATTATTTGCGTGTGTACCAAAATATCGAATTTCAAGAGTTTCTTGAGGTCACGATTCTTGAGATGTTCGGCGTCTTAGAGCTCTGAGAATAAAAGTGAACGAGGCTTCGTTCTGATCGATGGCTCAATTTTTTTTCTGGTCATGTTCCTAAACGAACAATAGTTTGGGAGTGACGTGAGAAAAGTTTGACGTGCTCCCGCAGGAAAGAGGAAAATAGACCAAGCGGAAAACTGAAATTGAAAGGGTTTAGGACTTGCTCTCTCTGTTATTGCGAACCCGTACAATTCGCTTGCAGTTTTAATGAGAAAATCTCCGTCCTAGTACATTATACTGGAGGGAGGGTGCAGAGCGCATGTGAACGAGATACAACAGGGCTTGTATTAACTTTTAGAACATATAATTAAATCGCAAATTCGAGGTGATTGCGCGGATAAACTTTAACATTTTCGAGGACCACCCCAGGCGATCTCTCGGCACTGCTATTCTCTTCTCCCGGTTTCTCTTCCCCCTGCCTGGTCCCACTGTACACCGATACCCCTCTATTCATCCAGGAACGAGACTCATTACAATCTCGAAATTTGGTAACGCCCAACAGTGGCTAACATCAAATTTCAGAATACGCGAGGAAATTCATTCCAAATATCAATGCCACATTTTTATTTGCCCTCGAACGATAAATCTTGAAGCAATCAACGTAATTTGCGGCTGGAAACAATTTTGACAAAACGTCCGAGACGAAATGTAAAATGGAAAATTTTTTCGCTATATTTGAACGTTTTTTTTTTTTTTCAAATCTGCTGTTCCGTTAAGTGTAACGACTTTTCGTGACATTCCCTGTACCCGATGACTTACACACGCTTTTATTACAAGTTATACAGAGATTGTGGAGAAGGAGGACGAAGGAAAGAATAAAAAAAAAATGGATTTGCGAATAATTTGGCGGGTTTTGCGATTTGTTTCGCAAATTGTGTACGATCACGATCCAGATAAGCGCACTGCTAAATATTCATCATCAGTGTGTCGAGGTAAAGGGAGAGACAGGGATCGAAAGAGACTGAAAGCGAGAGTAAGAGAAAGACAGAAAGTTGGAGCAATAGGGATGCTTTATAAATCGCATACAATCGAATATGCGTTTATTCACCCGTTGTGAATAATTCAATGGCCAAATCGATGTGAGAGTTCTCGTCACGATCCTGGAAAATTCCGGGTTTACGACTATCGCGAACTAGATGGGTGTAATTTATTTCGTCATTTACATACAAATACACACGTCACAGAAACACATACACACTTGTGCACATATTTATAAAACCTTTCACGTTGGCAGCCTGTTATTTGGCTATTGATTTCAAAAGCAGACAATATGAAAATCGACAAGAGATCGAATACCAAATAACGAACCAAAAAAACAAAAAAGCTCCGAATCTGCATCGCGGCGTTGATAATGTTTTGTCAATTTTTAATTTACCCGGATCGTCGTGGGTGAAAGTCGTGACGAAACTTTCCGTTTCCTTTTATGATTCTGAAGTTTGCATCGTTGGAATGAAACGCAATTCTTTTTTATATTTGGCAAAAATAATTATTTGAATGCAGAATGTAATTAGGACGATAAAATAATGAGTTTTTGCCACCCGAAAACATATCGGCTCGGAAAATTTGGATGAAATTGAAAATTGAACGGATGAAAAATAAAATAAAATATCTTTCGTTGCATTCCAACGTTGCAAACTTCAGCATTATTTCCTTTTCTGTATATTTCAGGAGAAATTGCGTTTATTTTGTGGCGAAGAGTCGAGAGGAATGATGCCGATCAAGTCGCGCACACGATGGTGCTTCGCTGCAGCATAGAATGATCGATAAATAAATGTGTTTGGTTGGAATGCTGCAGGCGAATTGGCCCAACTTTGATGATGATGTAAACTTGGCGTTCGCGTGTGTATATAGATATTAATAAGGGCGTGATAAACGAGTCCGAGGGAAAGGGGATGAACTAGTGCTCGTAAATCATTGCCTTGTGGATCGTTTGATAACAGCAATATAGCTATTACTTTCGAATGAAACCACAACTCGACCACCTGCGATCTCGTTTATGAAATTGGCATATCTCGCTCTCTCTCTCTCTCTCTCTCTCTCTCTCTCTCTCTCTCTCTCTCTCTCTCTCTCTATCGCTCTCTGTCCGCGGTAGTACTTTGAAAATTTCTCTCGCATGCCTGATGAACGAATCACACATCTTTGGTCAGGATTCTCCGAATGTTGGACCAAACGATTAATAGTTTCCCGACAAAATGTTCTCCAGTTATATTTCGTGGTAGAAAATGCTGCGCAGCAGGTTGAATAAAAATGTTAGCGAAGTAAATGGGCGACCAACCTCAGAATTTTTAATCCTCGGGTGTACTTTTAATCGTCTTTTTATTAGCATTTAAAAAAGAATTTTTAATCGCTTAATTCCGTGTTATGAATTCATACGACTTTTCCTGCTGGAGCATGCCACGGAAATATTCGATTTTTTTTTGCTTTTACGAAAAAACATCGTGCCGAAAGGTGAAGGGCTGCGCGAGCTTCAGAGTATTCAGAACGGTAAAAAGTCAGTACATGTACAGCAGCACCGCGTCGTCAAGTTAGAATATAAAAGTGTATCCTCTTCGGTATACCAACTGCTGGTATTTGTACAGAGTTGAAAACTCGAGTCAAAGTTGCTGTGATATTTCAAGTACTTAGGTGAGTATCCTCTTCCAAGGGGAAAGTATCTCTTTTTGAAGGGCTGCTTCTCGAGCGAGTCGGCACATCGCGAGGAGTGCGAAAAAGAAATGCAAAAGACTCTTTCAATCTGGCATATAATGTTGACAAGAATTTACATGAGAAATATATGCGCGTAATATTATCGTTGACTCTTATTTTCCTGGAATCTTAATTTTTATCGAAAAATTTATTGAGCGATCGGTGTCTGTTTTAGTCGCTTTTTGTAAATCGAGTTCAATTAAATATGACTCTGAAGTTTGTATCGATGGAATGCAACGATATCCATTTTCATCTTTGACACAAATAATTATTCAAATGCAGAATGTAATTACGATGATAAAACGATCAATTTTTGCCATTCGAAGAGCATATCGGCTCGAAAAATTTGGATGAAATTGAAAATTGAACGAATCTTCAATAAAATTCAATATTTTTCGATGCATTCCAACGTTGCAAACTTCAGCATCATAATTAAATTAAATGACGATTTATTTCGAGACAAAAAGTATGCGGAACGAAATAATTAAAGGTCGCGCGCGCGCGCGGATATTCGGGATAACGATCGAAGCATTTTCATTAAGATGGACGTGTGTGTTTTTATGCATTCGAGTGAATCATTTAATCTGCACTGGGCTAATTGTATTTTTGTTCAAATATAAACGTCAAAAAGAAATATGAGTTTGTATGTTGGCGAGATGAAAGATGAAAATAAAAATAATATCCGGGGGAACGTTTTATGCGCGAGCTAACATTGTCGAATACAAATTTGTTTTTAGAGTCTCATTAATTATGCGTAGGTAGTAGCGTAGAGAATTCGCCTCCGTTTTTCCCCTCGCTATAGTACAGAGTTTGTTTAATTTTTTTTCCAAGTGTGACGAGAATTTAAATGTCTATTGTTTTGAGTTTAACGCAAATATAGTTTTTCTGCTAACATCGAGGGCGTTATCGTGCAAGCAGCAGCCAAAGGGACCGAAGGGATGCAGCTATTCGTGACGTGCATAATGCAAGTGTTATTAATTAACCAAACGCCGTCGCTATAGCTTTTCCGTGAGACGTGCGGCAACAGCTGATGTTTAACCGGAAAGTTCCGATGTTTTGTAATGGAAAAATCGCAAAACCTAGCTCGTTCCCACGCTGTCTGTGTGTTTACGACTTCCACATGCTGTGTTTTAGCCCCTATAACATGTGCGGTGGCTGTCGCACACCGGTGGTTTCGTTGCTTGAATTCATTACTCGGATGTCGTCGATAAAAGCCTCGTAAATCATCAATCGATGCGGTCGTGCTTGTGGTTTCGTCATAAAAAATTACTCCGCGCTAACACAACGAGTTGACTCGAAAAAGACAAAATCTATTTTGTTATTAAAATTTGACGTTTTTTCGTTATTCCCCTGACACGTACGAACTTTTTGTTTTGTTTTCTCTCCCGGATCAATGACTCTGAAGTTTGCATCGTTGGAATGCAACGAAATTCCTTTTTATATTTGACAAAAATCATTATTCAAATGCAGAATGTAATTACGATGATGAAATGATCAATTTTTGCCATTCAAAAAGCATATCGGCTCGGAAAATTTGGATGACATTGAAAATTGAACGAATCTTCAATAAAATTCAATATTTTTCTATGCATTCCAACGTTGCAAACTTCAGCATCATCGCGGATCAGCTGGTCGGTCAAACAGCTTTTACTGTCAAACTTTGGTCTGCAGTTTTACCGAACGATTCATTGCTCATGAATCCGTACAATTACAATCTGCCAATAATTGCCAATATTTCGTAGGAAACTCAATTATCGTTTAGGTGTATCGTTTTAATAATACCGAAGTTAATTAAATGTCAAAATTGCATTTCTCTATGTTTACGTTCGTAGTGGATGAAAATTAATCTCGAGCTTATTCCATAGCTCTGTGCTAAAACGTATATAGGCTATGCCAAATCGAAATATTGTCAAGCTATCTGTCTCACGTGCAACGATACTATAACACTCATGTGTTTGCAACTACTCCAACACCTGTTCCCTCGTCGTTCAGCCTCGAAGCCCTTAATATAATTTAATTAATACACTGCAAAACAGTGCAGGAGTTTGCCAATGCATGTTTGTACTCATTTGCATCGAAGCCTGCAACAGTATTACAAATTTAATGTTGAGGAATCTACATCAAGCAGGGAACGTAATATCAAAAATTACTATGACGTCCCATTGCCCTGCTCGTCTCTAAAGATTTTCAGCGAAAATATGCATGTTATTTGGAATTAACTTAAAAGCCACGTTTCGTGTGCTCTGGACAAAAGTCTAAAAACCATGAATCTGAAGCTTGCATCATTGGAATGCAACGAAATTCGTTTTTTATCTTTGACAAAAATAATTATTCGAATGCAGAATACGACGTTGAAGTTCGCATCGTTGGAATGCAACGAAATTCTTTTATCTTCTGAGGTGCAGCTCATTATTTAAATACAGACCATAATTACCAAAAAGTATATCGGCTCGAAAAATTGTGATTATTTTAAATATTAAACGAATTATCAATGGAAAGAAATATTTTTCGTTGGATTCCAACGTTGCAAACTTCAGTTTCATATGCAGAATGTAATTACGATGATAAAATGATCGATTTTTGCTGTCCGAAAAGCATATCGGCTCGAAAAATTTGGATAACATTGAAAATTGAACGAATCATCAATAGAGTTAAATATTTTTCGTTGCATCCCAACGTTGCAAACTTCAGCATCATCAAACCACGGTCGCTAGAACGGATGGTCAAAGATTTCAAGGGCCAGTAAAATTTACACTTTAGAATAATTATTCCAGGTGCGGAAAGTCTCTGAGGAACAATAATATATTGTAAATACGAATATTCAAATACTGCTCAGAGACAATGGCGAATTCCTGCAGTACAGAGTAAACAAGTACAATTTGAATTCTGCACCATTCAACACACTATGTGCATAGCCTCGCCCTGCTCCTTGAGGACAAACATAGAAATCGCATTTCCTGCGTGAATGCTTTTCTGAGCATCGTCGAAGTGCCGCGATGCGAGTTTCCAGCACTCTTCAACCTTTCTCTCACGTACATTTATTTTCGCTTTCATTCTCATGCACGAAAACTGAAGAAACTCGCGCTGTCTCGAATCCTTTTCGATGCAACGCGAATTTTTCTACAAAAACTACAGATTCACGGGGACCAATTTTCACTCTTGGCCATTAATAAATTATTGCGTTCTGTTTGTCATTTTTTGCCTATTTTTATCGATGAATTCGAGAAATGTTCGGAAAAAGAGGCGGAAAACGTCAAGTGCCATGAAATGCTGGTTTTTTGGTGTATGTGAGAAATATTTGTCGTTACTGATGCAATAAATCTAAGTCATTGTTCAAGGATTTCTTGTTGGGCGTTAATTTCTCAGGCTGATCGAGCAGCACGCTCTTCGAGACAAAAGTGCTTTTTTCTTGAGCTCTCAGTGTTTTTCGTTTAATGTCTAGGAGGACGTTCTATTGGTAACCTCAATCTGTATCCCGTGACTAGCGTCTTTGGGGGATTTCATTGTTTTTATCCTCCTGACGAAAGAAACGGTCTCTAAAGCGTCTCTCAGCACGTCCTTGTGAATGACGTTGCTCGCTTAGCGCGACGTGACAGCAGCGACGAACTAGCTCTCCCTCTTTCTTCCTTTTCTTTCGGAGAAGAATAAAAAGGAATTGGGATGAAAGGAGAAAAGTGACGCAAATGTGGAGTGAGGCGACTCCGGTGATTAGAGATACCGACATAAAAGCGATCCTTTCACCAGTTTAATCGTACAATTCCGCCGATTGATCAAGAGTCAATGCTGATTTGCACGAAAGACTAAAGAATTTTATCGTCCAACTTCTCGTTTGGGGAATTATTGGAGCTTTTCAAGCCAAAGATTCAACGATTTTCAATGAAAAATTCTACTCATCAAATTCTTAATAAGATCGCCGTTATCGGTTTTTATCGTCAGTCGTTTTCTCCTTTCGTTCGTTTCTTTTAAAACGTTTTTTTTTTCTCAAAGTCCGATTTCATTCTTAGGGAAATAGCAAATGATTCAATAATTTTTTAACGATGACTCTGAAGTTTGCATCGTTGGAATGCAATAAAATTCATTTTTATATTGACCAAAATAATTTTTCAAATGCAGAATGTCATTACGATGATGAAATGATCAATTTTTGCTATTCGAAAAGCATATCGGCTCGAAAAATTTGGATGACATTGAAAATTGAACGAATCTTCAATAAAATCCAATATTTTTCGATGCGTTCCAACGTTGCAAACTTCAGCATCATTTTTAACGTAAGTAATCTCGAGTCGAAATGTACTGGTGAATTATGCTCGTGTCTATATTTATAATTACATAGGGAAATAGAAGAAAATCATCGTATGGCTAGGGGCGCAACCGACTGTACCAAAGGCGTTCAAATATTAACCGAAACGTTTTGTGTCTATACATTTTACAAATATTTGAAACAGTGGTCCTGAACCCTTTGAACCGGTTTCAGCACTGAACCTCGAGAGTAATGAAAACGTTTCTAAACTGCGCACTGCTGTTTTGTCTTTGTCTGGGTCCAGAGCTCATGGGAGTTGGCACAGTGTGCATTTGTCCCGACCCTCATATGCTTTTCGAGATCCATCCGTGTCTCTCTTTTGAATTCTCTGTTTTTCCGTCTCTTCCACCTTTGACGAATAAAAATTTGTCCAATTTTCCTCATTCGCCAGAGTCTACAGAAACTTTCCGCATTAAGAGATGGAAGAGAATTGAAAATTATGATGCTGGAGTTTGCAGCGTTGGAATGCAACGGAAAGTATTTAATTTTATTGATGATTCCATCAATTTTCAATGTTATCCAAATTTTTCGAGCCGACATGCTTTTTGGGCTGGCAAAAATCGATCATTCGATCATCGTAATTACATTCTGCATTTTATTTATTTAGCCGATTTATTTTATCTGCATTTAGCCGAAAATAAAAACGATTTCTGGGAGGGCGATTCAAAAAGCCCGATAATGAGAATCAAATAGTTTAGAAGGATGAGCAAAAAATCAAGAGATTCATTGATTTCCCGATGGCGCTTTGTCAGGGTGAAATATCGGATTCGTTGTTTGTGGATTTGTTTCTTACCTTTTTAAGCCACCCGCGCCACAAATCACGATCCCATGGGTGTTGAAAGCCGAGATAAAGGTGCCTGGTATCTTGGTGATGCTGCTCGTCCTCAAATTCTCGATCCTGCTGATGTTGCCGTTGAGCGTTGCTTACTCGTGGAAAGCCTGTTACACGTAGTACAAGCTTACCAAGACGCGATGGTGCGTAACATACAGCACCACCTACTCCACCGAGTTCGATCCATTCGGGTCGTGAATCCGGACAACCTGTGACAATGCACGACAAATTAATCAATCCTCACAAATCCATACGACAAATCTCACAAGGTTAGCCAGAACAAAAAATTCAGTCCAGCTATTCGTTGACTTGTAGTTCAACGAGAAGCCTTCGCATGGTATTTAGTCTTTGCGGAGTAAATTATTGCATTTGCCATTTCATATCAAACGTCATTTTATCACGTGGATCTTATTATCTGCTAGGCCTTGGCTCCGATCCATTGCAACACATAATTCGATTTTGGTCACGACCTCTCGACTCCACCGTATTGAGCCTTCACTAGAGATACTACCAAGAACCCTTGTAATTAAATCATGTCCGGCAGTCTGTCGGAGCACCTTAGCTTGTGAGGCTCATAAGATGTATCTCGAGAAAATTTAACATGCAAATGCATCAGCCAATTCAGCGAATTAGACGCGAAAAGCAGTGAAAAAAAAAGAAAGATGAATGCGAGCTGTTTGGGTAATCTTGGGATTAAACATGACTCTGAAGTTCGCAACGTTGAGATCCAACAAAAAATAAGTTTTCTGTTTATTTTCTGTTGAATTTTAAAAATTATGATAATTTTCGTACCGATTTTGTGTTTTAATCATATAAAAAGATCGATTTATTGTCCTGACCCAATATGCAATCAGAATCTCAATTGAAAAAAGTCAAAAATCTGAATTTCGTTGCATTCCAACGATGAAAACTTCAACATCGTGGGATTAACGTCGTTCGGGGTTTCGTGTCAACGATGAAAAAATGAATTGATGATAAAAAACCATTTTTTTACTTAATTTTTCAGAAAAATATTGTTAATCATTTTTTTTTCGAATGCAACGCCGTTCATAAATGAAGTATTTCCTGTTCGGTCTCATACGAACGGAAATATCGTTTGGAAATTTGAAAAAAACCTGATACGTATGAAGAGAATGACGTTTTTCATATTTCGGTTCGAAATAAAGTCGATGAAAGTCTCGTGCGTGCTCAATGAAGGCAATGAAATGAAAATGCTCGAGTAAATTGAAGCGAAGGGTGGATGACTGGGTTATGCGAAAGGCATATTGCAAAACATTTTTTCCTACCCTCGTCCGTACATCCTTGAGAGGCATATTTACTATCAGGGCCAAATAAGTTTTCCCATAACAATGAAGTCAAGAGGTACTTTCGCCGGATGCGTACGACTGTACTTGACATCGCGGAGGAGAGAGAATGGAGAAAGAGATCATTCGGGAAATGCTGCGTTGTGTGGCAGCTGCCTTCGAGTAGGGACCTCGAATAGTTCAATGAAGACGTACGTGGAATATCAACGAACGCTGCTATGAGAATAAATATCGACGTTTCCTCGGCTTCCTATATATTTCAACTTATTCAGAATGATAAAAGTTTAAAAAGATCAAATGAAACGTCAAAATGCCAATTCAATTAAGTCTCGAAAAATGAATTATTTCATTTATATTTATAAAGAGCCACGAAGCTTATTCATCGATTCTCAAGTGTAATTATTTGAAAAAAAAAAACGATAATCAAAGTTCTTTAGCTCGTCTGTTATTCAAAAATATGAAAAAAAAACGGATTGAACGTTTTCCATCGACGTTGAGTCAGTGAACAAGAACCCATCAAGAATTCTTTGAAAAGGGAACAAAGTTTTTGAAAGTTAGTAACTTTTTCACTTCCTTTTGCCCTTTCCTAGCTCGAGAGTGTTCACCACGAGGTTTCCTTCGGTTCCTCCAGGAGGCAGTCTTACTATTGAGTATATCAAGCCTGTATTATATATGTCTGAATATCTTGGAGCTCGAGGAAGATCGAAAAACTTGATTCTACTAAAAGAACTCGTAAATCAGTCATTTTGTGGCATTATCGGAATTTCAACGAGCATTTCTCCTGATCTGATACGAACAACTTGGTAATGAAGGAGTAGATTCTAAATTCAAAGTTTTTCATTGTGTTTTATTGCTTTTCACTATTATTATCGTTTCAAACTTTCTTATTCGCCGGTACAACATCCTCGGATGTCATTAACGAACAATAATTGGCAACTGAATGATTCCAAGATTTTTCGAGTTCATTCATTCGATGGTTTTCATTTGATCGACTATTCAAGTCGTCGATGACGATCAGGCCCGATAAATTTTGTTATAAATCTAGGTATAAAAATAAAATTCGCATGTCCTCGTGCGTCTCCTTCAGCATTTCTTCAGCCTCGATCAATTAAAGCTGAGAAAGTCAAGCGGAAGTTGGCTGAGAGAAAAAAATGGCCGTTGTGACTTTTCCGACTTGGGTTAAAGGAGCTACCGCGAAGTAACAGAACCGAGAGGGATCCAAGCATTCCACGAAGCCGAGGGCAGCGATATAGTCCTTCGAGGGATCAGTGTTCGGAGCAATTAAAACTTTTCGAACTTGTTCATTATCGGAGGGCGTCTTTCCCTTTCTTGCACCGACCGTTCACAGTTTGCCCACCTTTTATTTTTTCTATTTCCCTTGGATTCTTCCTTGGCTCGGAGTTATTGAGTCTTTTTGAAATTTTCTTAATCTTCACGAAATTAACACAAAGCTTCGACCTTCCACAGTTTTGTGTGGATTCACTTATTCCATATTTATTCAACCGTTATTGATCTTCTTCTTAATGAGCAATTTCAATCGTTATATCCAATTGATTGAATCTCGTAACTATATTGCATCAGGATTCTCATTCTCAACCATTTTCTTAATTTCTGCAGACTCAGAACTTTCGAATTCCAAGGACAAAAATAAATCTTAACAATTTTTCGTCGAATGGAATAGAAACGTCGAGACACCGATAAAAATCATTCAAAATTCGAGAAACATGTAACAATCGAATCTTTGATGGGAAAAGGCGGTTTCTTTGCTTCCGGAACTTCTCGCAAATGCATGAATGGGCGAGTCTCGATCCAGGAAAGTGCATTACTCAGAGTTTACTTCCCTTTGAAGGTATCTCTTTCCAAGCACGGGAATAATAATTGAAATCCGTGGTTATATGTTCGGAAAAATACGTAATACAAAGAGCGAGAGAGAAAAAGAGAAGTGAACGTTTGAAGAGTGTACACACGATGAATCTTTTGCTGGAAAATTTTCGCGAACAGAGAGAAAGCGAGTGAGTTTGCTTGCGGAGGAAATCGCGGAGAACCCTCTCTCGCTCACTCTATCGCTCTCTTTCTTCGTTGGTTTCGATGGAAAACGTTTGACTTGGCGGCTGTGCATAACGATCCACCTATCACGCCTCCGGCTCCATAGCGGATGAAAGCGATGAAAAACTCTCGGATGCAGCACAGCCGGGATCTTTCAATCCTGGTAATGGTTTGCGCTCCTATCCTTCATCACCCGAACCTTCGTTCATGCTCCTCACACCTATCGCAGTCTATGCTCCAAACCCTTGCCCCTCACTCCTCGGCCCTTTTTCCACCATTTTTTACTTATCCTGTCAATTCGTTACTTTGCCGAGCTGTCACAAACGAATCAATCGTAATATTGAAAACTGGTCGACTTTGTCGATCATGAAAACAAAATTGACAAACGTACGACGGTGAAAAAACAAAATTAGATAAAAAATTACTGTCCAAGGTAATCCGAATGACGTTGGAAAAGATTTCTCATGAATTTCTATGACGTTCCACGCAGAATCGAAAGAAAAATTTGTCCTGCACTTGTCGCGAATGCGGCGGAGATTTCCAAAACGTTAAAAACCCATTTTAAATATTTTTGAAGATAAAATTCAACCCCGAAGGAATAAAAAGCGTACATTTTGAATCACTCGGTTCGCACTTTTTTGCCTGGAAACCGAGTCGCATATACAAAAAAATATATATTTATGCGAGCTTTCGTGAATCATTTTTTCGTTCCAAGGATCCTGTCGTCGGAAAATCCTAAAAAAAACACATTCCCCCGAAGAGAGTTATGATTTTTTTCGTATTTTGGAAAAAGGAGGCTCAGCCAGTGTGATGTGAATAAAAATGAAAGTGGTATCGTTACGGATTTTTACAGAGACCCGTTTCTCCTTCTCCCGAGCCCGCACGTTTTTCAGAATGAAAATAAACGTACAAAAAACTTGGAGGAGAAAAAACGACGATTTCGTAATAAACGTTTTTTACACGGCTTTCGCTTTTACGACACTAAGGGGTCGAAATATTTATAAATCTGAAAATATTAAGCACGTGCGGAGGGTTGAAAAACAATTGACCATCTTGGGGGGTTTTTTTTTTACTTTCAAAATATCCGTGTCACTTGAATTCCGATAGACCGGAGTGATTTCAATCGTTTGCATCGTACCGAACCGGACCACGGTCGCGTGAATTCTTTTGAACGGTATTTATCGACGGAGCGATGCTTTGACGTGCTTGGAGTGAACAAACAGAGAATTTCACGAGTGGTCAATAATTTTACCGCGGTAAGCCTGCCCAGGGTCTGGTTTTATGGTGAAATACGAACAAACTTGAGAAACGACCTTCACGATATTGTTTCCAAGTGATCCCCCATGAATTATGTGCACGCAAAGATACCAGTTGTACTTGGTTTCCTCCATAGAGAATGACGAGAAAACTGTCGGTGGTATTTTCGAATAGCAACCCGTTGCGAGCTTGATAAAGCTGCTCCGAGAAAATCCTCTCTGTGTTCGAGGAACCTTCTCATTTTCTCCAAATTCTACATTCCATGGTGGATATATGTTTTAACAGCGAGAAAATGTTGTTCCCAGATCCCCCTATTATAGTGTGAATCAACGAGAGATGCGAAGATAAATGTCGTGGCTCAGACGGAATCCTTTCTCTTGCTCAAAAGCTCAAGCGCGTAAAAACTGAATGGATGATAAAGGAAATGTTGAAAATAACATTCTAGTTGAATTAATCCAGCAACAATCTCGAATAATGAAACTCCTTCAAAGATATCGCCATTTTAGGCCAGCAGAAAATTGTCCCAGAGTTTTTATCACGTTGAAAAATCACGAGACACTAAAGCGCTCGATTTTTGCAACCTCTATCAACGAAATTTGCCTCGGTCTGCGTGAATATCGATTGGTGCGTTTTGGCTGATGGTCCAAAGCTCCGGGTTTTGTATCTACGAGTGCGATGCAAAGTCTGTGTCGCTACCGTTACGAAAACAGAGGTCCCAATGAATTAATCTCAAAAGCTACGCGAATCATCTATCTGGCACTTTGTTGTTTAATTACTCAAGTTTTTAGTATTCATTTCCATGGAGAACTTGATAAAATATAGCCAGAATAATTCAAGAAGGAGCGGAATCGAGGTCGCGAAGGGTTGAGGGACGATAAAACAAGGGAGGAGTGGTTTTAGTATCTTGTCGGTACTGTTAACCTCGTATAATACATCGTAATGTACGGTATACATGGGCCAAGGCATGTATACGAGAAAATAAACGTTCTTTTTTTTTCTCGTCGGCGTTTTCAACGACTTTTTCTTATTTCGTTACTTACGGCTGTTGTTGTCTTTTGTTACTCGAGCAAAAGAGCTTCTCGCGGGCTGTCGTTCATTTCGCAATCCCTTCGTTTTTTTGCTTCTACTTTTTCGTTTCATCATTTACCTTCTTTTTCTTTGGCGCGGAACTCACACGCTCACATTGTCGCATCGGAGGAAAAGAAAAAAATTGGCAGACTACTTACTGGGATAGAGAAAAAGCCTCGATCCGATGACAGCTAACGAACGCCGCTTCCATTGTGGAAAAACAAGTCCCTTTAGCACGAGGGCGTTACCGCAACGACTGTATCCTGTCAGATCTGGTTGGGGCGCTGTTGGACCTAACGAAAAAAAATCAGATAAAAAATATATTGCATTTGCAATGTATTATCTCTTCGACACGAGTTCTACCGGTTTTTTTTTTTTTTACATTTCTTGCCGCTGGTCATGGTTTATCCAACGGTTCACATCCCACAGAACAATATTTGCTCGCCTTGTTTTTTCAGCATCTGTTACACTTTGAATCCATTTTGAAAAAGTGTCCTTCAGGCTGCTCGGATGTACGCAAAGAGCATCCCAAAGGTTTCACTTCTCATGACTCTGAAGTTTGCATCGTTGGAATGCAACGAAATTCATTCTTATTTTCGACAAAAATAATTATTCAAATAAAGAATGTAATTACGATGATAAAATGATCCATTTTTGCCATTCGACAAGCATATCGGCTCGAAAAATTTGTATGACATTGAAAATTGAACGAATCTTCAATAAAATTCAATATTTTTCGATGCATTCCAACGCTGCAAACTTCAGCATCTCCCCCTAACGCGCGTTGTCCATGGTGCTGAAGTTTGCAACGAAAAATATTTTATTTTATTAGTGATTCGTTCAATTTTCCATTTCATCCAAATTTTTCGAGCCGATATGTTTTCGGGTGGCAAAAATCGATCATTTTATCATCCTAATTCAATTCTCCATTTAAATAAATATTTTTGCCAAATATAAAAAGGAATTTCGTTGCATTCCAACGATTCAAACTTCAGAATCATCGTTGTCCATCGTATAAAAAATTTCGCTGGGATCGATAAATTGATCGATTATATTTTCGATACTACGAAATTCGGGACGAGTGTGTCGAATGTCAGGATGTGAGGATTGCAAAATCGTGACTCCAGAGACCGGAAGGCTTGATTATTATTATCGCACATACATTTGGGTGAATATCCATAGAGATGGGGATATTAGCCAAGTCTATCCAGACCTGAGCGAGGAACCCCAGCTTTCAGAGAGTCATTAGTCATGGTAATAATCCATTAAGCAATTAACCGTGGTCAACTTAAGGCCTCGTTTATCATGCACAACAAGACGAACGGCATTGGGGGTGTCCGCGTTTCCCTTTAGCCAATCTTACCACCCCTCGCAGCTTGCAAATACACGTGTACACGAGTGCATAGATGTATATAGATACCGCGTTTACATGCCACGAAACTTGCTCGCTCTTGATAAATGGATTCGGAGACGGACACGTTGAATTATTTCCAAAGTTCATAACAGTCTTGTAACGAGTTCTTGCGCGTGATACATCTTTCGAAAACAGTCTAATTATTTCACGTTTTCGTGACATGTTTGATTTGCTGTTCATTATCCGTACAAAACATCGAGCGAACAGATTTCCTCGTTTGTAACGTCATTCGGTCATTTAGACTCCGATTAATCACTCCGTTGCTCGATTATCTTTCGGCCCTATGCCTCATGGTTATCGAGAGTGATTTAAAATGGAAACGAAAAAAAAATCGTGAAAAATATTGCGAATTGCAAAGAGAAATTCCAACTGGACACAATTTTATTATCTTTAACGTATCGGCACGTGGTTTCAAATTGACATTCCGCGGTAACTCACTCGAGGCCGCTACCGGGTAATCGGATTGCTGCGATAAATGTCGAGAGGTGTGTGACAGGAGCGCGTATATAAACGTCCATCACTATAGACGAATGGCCTGATAGCCAACGGGGCGATTCGATCAAGTATCATCGAACACTAGTGATATGAAATATTTCTCACTATCGTTTGTCATTGATGCTCCGGGAACCAATGATGTTTCCGATTAATTGTTACACATTAGGAAATTATCGACTCGAGTGTGTGCTCGACAATCCGCGTTGTGACGATCAATTAACGCTCGTAAACTTGACAAGTGTGTTACGACGATGCGCTGCTGCATTTTCATGTGACGAATCAAATTTTTTCAAACTAGAAACTCCAGGAAATTTTTTTTCCACAAATATCGATGCTCGACGTTTCCTCGCTCTGTTTGAAATATAAAAACGATAGTAATCGTGAAATTCGTTCGTAAAACGTTGTTGTTCGATAACCAATTTGCGAAAGCGAGCAAATGTTGAATTGATTCAAAACTGCAAAACAAAGTCAAGCGAGAGGATGAAAAAAACTTTGTAAATATAGAATATTTGTATAGCGGATAAAGTTTTTGAGAAACACAGTGTGGAACGGGAGAATCGTGGCGCCGGAGGCACTCTACAGACTGAGCAAATGCTTCATCATTTTGGACCAATCAAGCGATTGCTCGGATGGAGCTCCTGTCTTTCGGTCCATCCATCGTTTGTTCACGAAAATTTGCCTAGAATTTAACTCTGCTTTTGCTTCTGCGCGTACGCACACACTCGTTTCCTCTCCGCATCTCTCTCTCTCTTTGCTGATATGTTTCTGCATTGCGAGTAATAACATTGTCTAGCGTTTCTGTACCGTGTTTATGTCAAATTGGCAAAGTTTTTGAAACAATTACATTATCCAGTCCGTTCGATAACAATTTTTAAATCAAAAGCATGCTCGTTCAACTTGAAAGCCTCAAAGCTTTTTTGTTTTTGAAAAAATGTATGGAAAGCCCATTGCAAAGAATCGTTTCGTTCGGCTAATGGATTTCCATCAAGTGTGTTGAATTTCACTTTTTTCCATTTATCAGATCCACCGGCAATTTGTCACTTTTGACTATGACCTCAAAAATATAGACAAGCGATGATTACGTTCATTTCGGTATCGCATGAAATTCATGATTCTGAAGTTTGCAACGTTGGAATGGACCGAAAAATATTTGATTTTATTCATAATTCGTTCAATTTTCAATGTCGTCCAAATTTTTCGAGCCGATATGCCTTCTCGGGTGACAGAAATCGATCGTTTTATCATCGTAATTACATTTTGTGACTGAATAATTAATTCAGCTAAAGATAAAAAAGCATTTCGTTGCATTCAAACGATGCAAACTTGAGAGTCATAAGTTTGCATCGTTGGAATGAAGCGAAATTATTTTTTCCATTTGGCGAAAATAATGATTTAAATGCAGATTGTAATTACGACGATAAAATAATCGGTTTTTGCGTCCCGAAAACATATCGGCCCGGAAAACTTGAATGAAATTGAAAATTGACGAATCAAAAATAAAATAAAATATTTTTCGTTGCATTCCAACGTTGCAAACTTCAGCATCATTGAAATTCTACGATTTCTACGTTTTCAAAGGGTTCCGCGAATTTCGCGGAATCATAACTTGCCGGTTTTATTTCGATGGGTTTCCCTAAGATTTTCCTGTTTCATTTGACTGAACGACGAAGCAGGTCTTTAATTTGGAGTAAATTCTCGATGAGCAGCATCCTTCGAGAAAAATGACACAAAATACAGGGGTTTTGATCGTGTTCTTAGGTCGCATTTCACTCTAACGTATAGAATGGAGCTGAAGTGCTTCCGGATTGGCTTCTAAGTTGGGAGACAAAACTTGCTGAATGTTTCTGACTCGGCTTGATCCAACACTGTCTCTCTCTCTCTCTCTCTCTCTCTCTCTCTCTCTCTCTCTCTCTGTTTCTCACTCTCGCTGGCATATACATGCGATACTGTGCGAGGATTCCTTTGTGGTCTTGTCATACGATCTTGCTACGGGGAGGGTTGAATTTCAATCGTAGTGCGGAGCAAGAAAGTTTTCACGAACAGACCGGAAGTACACACAAGACGAAGGCGGTTACTTCGTTTCCAAGATCGTGGTGGCTGGCACATTCTCGAAGTTGCTTGCGCGGAAGAGTGATATCCCTTTACTTTGTCATTTGTACTTAACTTGATTCCCGACGAATGCACGAAAATCCGGACAATTTGCTTTCCTGATTACATGCTGCTCCGACGAAAGTTCGTTGTTCCAATTTGTGATGAATGGTAACGAAGACTTGCGAAGACACGCTGGTTGGACGATTCGACAGCACGAACAAGATTTTTTTTGCAGGGCTCGCTTGTTCAGCTAATGTATCAATTTCAATTAGTCCATTACGTGAGTCTCAACGTCTGGCTTTAGATTGGGCAACAAATAGTCGAGTACGAAATTTCTGGTTGACTGCTGGGCGCGTAATTAAAAATGCACGACTCGAAAAGTTGTTTATCGTCGCCATCGTCGACCCTCCGGAGTAAAAGCTTGATTATTATGCGTGTAACAAGTTTTTTGTACGGACTGACCGAAATAATGAAGTTTGTATACACATAAAAAGTTTGGCGTCGATAAAACTTGGAATAGAGTGTTCGCACCGAAGAAAATGCTCGCGACGTGACTTTGCAAACTCGTGGGAGAAGCAAAATGGTGGTATGACTTATATAGCAAGTAAATAGAGAGAATGAAAGAGATGGTGCATTAAAGAAGTATAATAACGGAGAAAGAGATGGTTGTAATAATGGCGGTTATTGGCGGCAAAGTTAGTACGAGAAAATACCGAGCCGAGTCGAGTTTTCGTTGGCACGTAAGAAGTGTATGTAGTAAACGAAGGGGGTGGTCTGAAAAGCGTTAAGTATAGCGATCGCGAGCCATGACGAAGTTGCCTGGACCGGATAGCGCGTTAGTTAATTTTTTTTTTAAATCTTTTTTCTTTACGATATTGGTCCCCTCGTTCTGTGCCAGAGCTCGCACGTAGTGGTGCACGGAGCTTTATCGCGATATCAACTTACGGCTCTCTCGCTCTCGTTCTTTTTGCTCTCATATATTTTTTTCGCTGGAGCTACTACGCTCGAGCGGCCAGCGACCATATTTAACCATAATAACCGCTAACGACCGCGCCTAGAAATTTCCCCTCCGGAAGTTCCGGAACGACGAGCAGCGCCATCTTTGCCGTGCGCTTCTCCCTCCGCAGCGTCAAAAGCCCTTTTGACCTTCTCCTTATACCACACACGCTCCTCATTAGCTCTCTCTCTCTTTCTGTGGATCTCTCATCTTATGGATTCAGGTCCACCGCACCAGACCAAACGGCATAACGGCCCACTAAGCCCAAACGTTAAACGCCGATTACGACCCGCGTACTCGCTCTCTCTTCCACGCGGCCATTCCCTTCCTTCGGTTAAGTTGGCTCCAGAAGCTCTCGCCAATTTGGACCATCGAGAGACCAGACTGAACCACCAACTACCAAACTTTTATACGCTAGTTTCGATATCAGCAGCAGCCACCGCGAACCATCGAACCTACCAATTTGTGCGATATCATTCGTTTAATTCTAATTTCTTCTTCTTATTTCTCTCGAATATGGCTCTGGCTTAATAATTATCTGATTTCAAGCTTTTCCGCCCAGTTATCTTCGCTTTGTGCATGCACCGATGCTTGCCTCGCTCTTTATCGTGGCTGCGAGTGCAGTTCCCAAATTCCCCAATTGAAATCGTACCACGAAATGGATTTTCACCGCGCGTAATTGGCCTAAAAAAATCCTCTAAATTTGCACAGCATTTCGATCGATAGTTCGTGTCGAATTTTGCCGGAAATATCCTCGTCGAAACTTAATTATGACGATCCATCACGAGATCCATTTGATTCGGAGTAAGAAATGGCCGGAAATTGGAATTTTTTCGGTTTGCCTCACGAGCGAAAGAGCAAAAGTGAATTTTCTTAATGATTTCATAATAATTTGCATGAATCGAGGGGAAATATGGAAATAGATACAGATTTGAGTGGTGTTACGTGTGCGTAAAGGTATGTATGTAAATTGTACAAAAGGTAGTTTGTCTGACTGATTCTGACACGAAATCACGAGAGACAATGCACATCCTATTTCCGGTTTGTGGCCCATTCAACGAGATTGACGTGTTCCATCCTCTTTCTCCGTGGACTGCTGGTGCTTTCATTCTAAGCACGAGCTCTGTGAATCGCCTCACGAATCTCGCACAATGCGAGACAGAGAGAATGAGAGAGCAGGAGCAAAGAGGAGAGAAGAGAAGTAAATGGAGAGATGGAGAACAGGGCGTTGTTAGTGGATAGGGAAGTAATATTGGACCAGTCTACGTAGAGGCCACACACTATACCATTAATGGATCACGAGAGTATCCGCAGCAGGACGAGACTACACGCATTTCTCCTGACCGATCGATCTATATATGCAAACATTGTTAATGTACCGGAACTGGAATACGTCGATGAGAAAGCAATCCGTCCGTGAATTTACTCTTGTGTACGATCAAATCCAATTTTCATCGGATCTCGAAATACGAACGTGCGACGACACGCAGAGTGTAACGGACCAAATGATGAATATGCTCGAAAATTATCCATTCGAGCTCGAGTTTTTTTTTTCATTCCGTTCTCTCTTGCTAATTTGTTTATTCAATACGAATTATCGGTGTGTTTTTCTATTTTGTAGCAGAATTTCCAATTATCTCGACTTGTTCGAGTCTTTCGTACTCTCCCGCGATCACTTGGCTCCTTTATGTACCTTCATATCGCTTAAATTGAATCAGTGAATTGAGTTTTCTTATCGTCGACTCAAGAGCGTCCGGGCTACGATCTCTATAAGAGAAAAATCCTCAGGGGGTGATATTGCGATCGATGCACACGCATCAATATGCAAACGGTCCAAGTGTCTGGGTGTTTGTGTCCGTAGGTTTTTCCTTTCTGCGCCATCAAAATTCGCGAGCGCATAATATACTCTCGCTATTCGCAACCCCGAGCAATCCGAGGCTCGATGCAGTTGCACGCGGTTCTTCTGTGTGCGTGGGTGTTTACGTTGATAGTGCACCGGAAGAGCGGGCCCGTATCGCGCTTCATAGGGCTTTGGGGATCGCGAAAAATAAATCCAGCTAATGAAAAAACTTGTTGGCTGATATCGCGTAATGCAAACTTTTGTATCACTCGTCATTGTCTCTGCTATTTTTATCATCGATTTTTTTATCAGCCCCATGAAAACGGACATTCTCGTTAATTATAATACAACAATTTTCATGTTTTTAATTTTTTTTCGCTCTTTATTATTTTCCTATACAATTCCGAACGTGTGCGTAGTCTTTGCCATTTCATGCATCATGCATAACAACTGCATTATTAAAAGGAAACTGGATTTTTCATGGATTCGTGTAAAAGCCTCGAAACCGAGATATTCCGTTGTTCCAATATCTTTTGGCGTTTTAATCCAACAAATGGATCGCCAGCTCTCGTTCGTGCCCCGATTTTGATCGACGTTTCCCTCCATCCGACCCCTTTGTCGATAACAACATTTTAAGTGTGCGAATCACACGTTGGCCCAATTTCATTAATTCACAAAAAGAATCATGTTAAACTTTGATGTTGTTAAACAATTTTTTTCAACCTGTTAGTTACGCTTTTATTAAAAGAATCGCTTTTTGTGTTTTGTCCACGCGTTGGAAAAGTCTTATGAAGCTGAAGTTCGCGACGTTGGAATCCAACGAAAAATGTTTCGTTTCATCGATTATTTTTTCAATTTTCAAAATTATCAACATTTTCCGAGCCCTTATACTTTTTGGGTCGCAAAAATCGCTCGTTTCAACCTCGTAATTACATTCCGTATTTAAATAATGAGTTTTGCCGCAGAAAAAAAATAATTTCGTTGCATTTCAACGGTGCAAACTTGAACGTCATAAAGTCTTTAGTAAAGAGGAAAACTCATTTTCATTTCGACGCCTCCGCATGTGGTGTTAGGTTATTTGAAGGATCGGTGTAAATTGTTGAATGAGCGTGTCCAGGGGCTACGGGGGACTGTCACGTGGGCTGAAAATGATTTCAATTATTGCGATGAAGCTGTAAATATATTGAGTGTACTCAATAATATTGTTCACGCTGTCACACTACTCGCGTTTACTCGAATGAACAACACGCGATACAATGCACCGGATAATCTCCGATGCGAGCGAAATTGTTGATGTGTTCGTGTGTCCCTGTACGCCCCTTTTTGCCATCGGCTAAAATTGAAATCGTGACAAATGGTAGCCTCCGTCGAAATATTGCGACAAAACGATAAACGCGGCTGGCCTCCCATTGGCAAAGTGCATAAATTTCGCCGGAGCCTGTTGTTAGAGAAATTTCCTATTGCGATAATGGATACATCTGGATATTTGTCTGCTGGACCATTCGGGACCATTTTACTCATCCTAACTTTTCGCAAGCGAAACGCAATTCAATAAGGTTCCGGTGTTTTGTCAAATCTAACGGGCATTTCGAAGAGACTTCGCAAGCACTTTTATCCGGAAATTTTTTCCAATCATTTTGTTTCAACGAATTCCAAAGGCAATTGTGAAAATTCTATGAGTATGAAATTTTCGACACACTTACCAACGTGAAATGCAATCAGATGACGAAGTTCGGGATCGACACCGAGTCTCGTTCTTCTCGAGACTTCGTCGTATCCCAATTGCTTGAGAAATTCATCTTGATGTTCCAATGGCCGTTCATGGGGCGACAATCTTCTTCCTGGCTCGCCACCATACTGCAAATATATATAAAAAAAAGTCATGTCAATCAGCCCGGAGATTTCCACACTGAAAAGAAAAGTTTGTTGAAAAAGATCGATATTTTGTTAAATACGTTAAACTAAACGTTTTTTCGAAAAATTCCGAAAATTTTGTCATTTCAGCAAAAAACATTCTAGAAAAACTCTACGAAAAGTAAATTTTTGTCATTCCAATCGTAAATTTTGCTGACAGTTCCGTTACAAATGAAAAATATTGTCGAAATAACGAAAATTTTGAAATTATCCCAAAATATTTAGTTCGCTGTATTCAACAAAATATCGACGTTTTTTGACAAAATTGAATTTTCAGTGCATTGAGATGGTTAAAAAATTCTCTAAGCGTTGTCAGTTTTTGATTTTGCCAACCGGTTGTCACTTCGTTTTTGCCAGCAAGTGCATGAAATTTGACAATCTCGCTGGACAGCGAAAGTGCATACTTTTCTACGCTACAGAACCTTTTTTTCCATTGAGGATGGCGAAAAAAAACGCGTTCGTTATTTCACTAGGAAAAAATGGCTGAGTTATGCAGTTGAAGAATGGCCATGCGAAAAGCAACTTTGGTCCTCGTTACACATACAAGATCGATCGGATGATAAAACTGTGTCGGTTCCCTTCCTCAACGACTGGCAAAAAATGCGACGAGGATTACGAGATCTCTCGTGACGAGAGCATGGCATAAAACGTGTGCAGGAAACGTGTCAGCGATTTCAAGATTTATATTTCCGAATAATTGGTGACAAAAATACTGGGAGAGTCCACGGATCGCGACGAAATTTGCATCGTGCATCAAATTATTACGCCAACAAGAAATAAATAATTAAAAACTCACAGTCTTGCCAGTCTCGACAAAAATCGAAGGTGAAAAAGAAAATTTGCCAAGGAAACGCTATTTTTCCGTCAAATGTGATAGCAATCGCGATTTCCAAGAGTCCTGCAGTGACGTAGAACAATTGATTATGTTTTAGGAAGCGAGCGAAGACTTTTATCGAAGAAAATAATGCTCCACTCTTCTTTCGAGTTAGAGGACGAGAATAGCAACTGCTGATAGTAATCTTCTCATAAAACGAGCTTAGCTCACGAGAACCTTACGAAGTTTTGCGACCCTGTTGGATTCTCGTCAAGCCGTTATCCCCATTTTCACTGACGAATCGATCTCCTGTTCCACGATCGAACGTCCCAGATAAAAAATAGATAAGCATTCTATTCACAGGAAAAGCTCCAGCAAATCAGTGTAAATTGTCGAGAAAAAGGTCCAAGAATCTCGATAGACAACGAAAAAAAAGCTCCTGAATTTTTGTCATTTTGCTGTGACCCAAAAATCAGCCATGCCTCCTAAAAGTGTCATAAAGGATTGATGATGTGCTGCGAATGAAGCCATTTTTCATGAAAATTCGGATGCTACGTCGTTTTTCTTATGACGATTCTGTGGAGAGTTGAAAAATGAACAAAAGTTGACATTATTCTTCGGAAGAATGTCCGCCATCTCCATACGGTGTTTGCCATTAGAAATATTTATTCCATTCCCACAAAAATTCTGCATGGGATTAAATTTTTCGACATTTAGCTGATTACGACGAAATACACGATCCACGCTTTTTCCGCCTGGGGCAAAACGTGGGGAGAGAGTTGAAAACGTGGAGAAGAACTCGTGAAAAAACTCGGAATTTCTATAATTTTTGCCCGGAACGCCTGGTTTTTTTTTTTTTTTTTACTCTTCGGACTGACGTTACATTACATTTACATTTTCATTTACATTTTGAATTCTCGTCCGTCCGTACGAGAAAACGTGAAAACTTTGTCGTTCATTCAACAGCAGCTGATTTTCACGTTTTTTTTGTCCGCAATCTGTTGACAGGAATAGGAAAAAAATTACCGAGTTATTTTAAATATCGTTTCATATATTTTTTCATTTCGTGCGACCGAATTCTCTTTTTTTTCTGTACGTTTGAGTAATATTTTTCATTTTTTTTTCGCATGTGAATGCACCCAAAATTATCTTTGGAACATATTTTGGTGATGAAAATTTCAATCCTGTGGGGAGTCGGATTTACAGAATGAATTTTATTTTTTCGTCCGTTGAGTATTTTTTGGAAATGATTGTCATGACTTTGTAAACATCGTATAATGAAAAATATCGCATATCGGAAAAAAGTTGTTGATTGAACCGCGAAACGATATAGAAATTACGAGAATCGATGTACAAGTTGAGATGAGAGTCCGCTAAGAAATGTCGAAAATGTGAAAACTAGTAATCTATTGGCCGTCATGGGAAAAAGAGATTCAAGTCGAAGTGTGCTGGAGAGAATCACGAGCGGCGGAGAGCTCATCTGGATTTTCCATCGCGATTCTTGCGAGTCCTCGTTTCCGCCATCGTTCTCGTTATCTTCGACGTTACGTTGGTGTGTGTCGATCCGTATTACGGATCGACGAACCGCGTACCGAGCAGCATTCCCCTGAGCTTTTCCAACGGTTAGAACTTCCGATATTTTCGGACAGTATACTCCTGCACACGCGAGTTCTGACTTACACCTACACGTATCGATAAAACCACTCTGTATATTACGAGAAGCTTTCCCAATCGCGCTTTCGTTCATTTTTTGTCCATCGGTATTTCGATCGTGACGCATAAAAAAAGAAACTGTCCATTTGTATCGGTATTTGATGCCAAATTCTCGCATTCAATTTGTTCAATTACTCTGTAAATATTCTACGCGAGTGATGAACACAAAAAAGCTTTTTATCTGTTTGTTACTCAGCTCAGCTGTTTCATGCGTTTTTTTTAATGGTATAGAGTAATAATTGATGCAGTTCTGATCGATCGATTCAATTTTGCACGATGACCTATAAAAGGAATCTCGATCGCAATATTTAAATGTCAAAAGTCAGTTTATTTCGAGTATTCGAAAATAGTCTCACTGGAATTCTGTCTTTCGAATGCTTTGTCGTTTTTTTCGTTACGCAATCAAAGAGTTAGCGATAAAATGGTTTCGTGTCGGTTGACGAATTTTTTCGGTAAATCGAACTTTCGATACGGAATTCCAACAAATTGGCTGTCTTCTCGTCTCGTTCTAGCTCTTGCCTTTTATTCATAGGGGATTTTCCCGTATCCCATCCCCTGCTTTCATCTCCGTCCCATTTTATTCTTCTCCACGTAATTAACAAAACTCATTATAAGCTTCCATGCCAGTTTCAACGACGAGGAATACCCCGGGGAAACGAAAATCCGCGGATTACCTTCGTTCTTCGATGTTTACATCCACACATACACAATATAAACCACGTGCCATCGAGCACGCGATGTTCACGTGGACATAGATCATCCCGTTTTATGGTCCGCGCTAAACTTTCATCTCCGCTAATCATTTTTTAATTAAATCCGCGCATTAATGTCAATGAAATAATAAACTTTTACTCGTTTATTATTTTTACTTTAAATTACTCCAAAATATTAATTTAAATAATTTTTTTGCCATTAGTCAAACTTTCTGTTCATTAGCAGCAGGAAAATCAAGATTTCGACGAATTTCGAATAATAAATGCCGAGTAACGTATTTTTCAGCGCAACTGTTTGTTACTCCATGTTGAAAACTGTCACGTCGTGTACTCGGATAAGTTGACGTGTACGAGAACAGCCGGAATAGGCGTGCGAGGCAAAAACGACTGTGGAAACAAAAAGAGACCGCGTCACGACTCTTGTCGTTCCTCATCCTGACAAGTTTTCCTGTTTTCCGCATTTCGTATATTAGGAACCGGATCGTGAATAATTCCAGGCTTCCCCGACAGGGTCCATGTGTGTTTGTTTTTTTGGCGTAGTACGATTTTTGTGATCGAACGACAAAGCCACGAAATTTCACAATTGTTCGGGTAGCATCAGAGTGTCTAATCAACGATTGAGTGTTCCATTTGGAAACTGCAGATTTCATCGACTCTCGGTGAATGGTATTCGATAATTCGTAGCTTCAAAATTGGGAAAAATTCACGAATATTCATACCAAACCCATTTTGATATCGTGTCGTTAAAAAAACGACTGGCAATTCCTTTTTTTCCACTTTTTTCAACCGCATATTTTTGACTCCACTTTTATCACCCTCTCGGTTGCTCATCGAAGTGTAATCCAATTCGTTTAATCACCTGGCTCGCACGAGAGACTTGATCCAAGAGAAAAGCATTTCTCGAAGAATGGAAAATTCAAGCGTTGAAACGGAGCAAAAGTGAGAGAATTTTTTGCCTCTGGTAAAGAGCTTAAAAATATCCAATTAGGCTTAACCACACTTTTGCTACAGAACTGGAAAGAGCAGTCGCTACTCACTCGCAACTCATGCGGTGGTTCGACCTATTTTTCAGTCAACTATTCGCTCGATTCACGAGTAAGCCTTGCCGAGAGATTGAGTTTGAAGGGTTACGCTGACAAATGTGAAGCAACCAAGCACAAGAGCCAAAGAGATTTCCCCTTGAGAAAAGGAACAGAGTCGAAAGACGTGGAAACGTCGGAGAGTTAAATTGTGGCCCCAGAAACTACCAACCATAAGATTCTAATAGCAACACCAACCAAAACCACCGTTTTTTCGGTAAATCCACTTTTTTCCCCCAACCAGTTTGCCTCGCCATACGACGATTAACGACTCGTGACTCATTATTCACTCCTAAAAGTTCGCGAGTGCTAGGTACATTTTTTTTTTAATGGAACGTGACGACTTTCCTCCGCAGCCGCATAAAATTCTGTCAAGAAAAAGAAATGATTACAAAAACGTCCTAAAAATGAACGACACATTGATATTTTCCGTCAACTTCCATATTTAGACAAAAATATCGATAAAAGATTACTGAATCGTAATAATTATTGAGTTCTCATTATCCACGCGGGCATCCGGCATCATGGATGTGAGAAAATCTCTCATCGAATGACGTGTCAATCAGTCAAAATCCCATTTCAGATTCCTCATCCACTTGTCCCATTAGTATGTCATCTATTTAAAAATCGATAAAATCTCTCGTTGCCATTGAACTATTTTATAATGGATTCCCGATAATTTTATCAAACTGGAGCAATTTTTTTAACGATATTTGTGAGTTTCAATCGATGTGTTCGCCGTTTTGACGTTGAATTAGGATTCCAGATGATTTTACCGTAAACTTTGACCTGAGTCGGTTGATGAGGAACATGCGGAGGCCGTCAAAACATAATTGGTTAAGTAACGTGTCAATTTTCCGAGTTCTATGCCAGTGCTGAGGACATCCACTGTATAAATCTGTGCCAGGTGGACCGAAAATAGTTCGTGATATGACGTTGGACGGAAAGTATGGTTATCGTTATTATTGGCAGTTTGAGAGCATCAGGAAATTCAATCATGGTTGGTTGTTGTGTAAAGTGTCAGAGTGTGACGCCGGGGTCAAGAATCATGGTTGCGGTATTTTGAAACAAAAAAATGTGGAGATCGCAGGAGAAAATGAGTTCAGAGTTTCGAATGAATTTTTCTGTCTGAATTTTCGGTTTTTTTTCGTGTTTCATCCGACGAGTGTTTCACGAGAGTAAAAATTAAAAGATATTTTTTGCGAAGAAGATGGGCTCGTGTGAAATCGATCGTGCCCCTTTAATTTTGCGAAAATCCCAGTGAAAACGCACTGTCCTCCGGTGCATTTACTCAAGATGACACAACGCTATCTCCGGGAAATTTGCTCCGACGTTTACAAATAGAATAAAAGACCAGAAGAGAAGTTGGGGAGTCGGGAGAGTTTAACCCTCTGTTCAGCGACCCATTTGTTTCACAGGCAATGTCAATATCCCCGTAAGGTGCGACGTACGTACGGGGGAGTCGGTGTACGAACGTCATTGCTGCGCTTTCGTATAATCATACGAATTTTTCTGCTCTTTATTTTTTCGTCGTATTTCCCGCGCAGTCTGCACTCTGCGGCATCTGCTGAAGCCGCCGTTTCTGTGCATTGCAGTTTTGCAGCAAAGGTTGATATTTCCGGATGTGATTGTCGGTTCATAGTTTCGATGATTCTGAAGTTTGCATCGTTGGAATGCGACGAAATTCTTTTATATATTTGCCAAAAATAATTATTTAAATGGAGAATTCAATTACGATGATAAAATAATCGGTTTTCGTCACCAGAAAACATATCGGCTTGAAAAATTTGAATGACATTGAAAATTGAACGAATCAACAATAAAATAAAATATTTTTCGTTGCATTCTAACGTTGCAAACTTCAGCATCATGAGTTTCGATAATTCGAAGCACTTGTGTCCAAAATGATCCGAAATCTGTGAATCTTTCGCCGCGTATCGTGTTGTCGTTGAGTTACTCAAAATTATCGCAAGTGCTATGCAATGCATCGTCAGTGCAATGCGTTGTCTTTTGTGACGTGACAAACAGATGGAAATACGAATGAAAAATTGAAATGTCTAGATTCGTGCACTCTTCGCTTGAAGAAAAACGTCATTGTAATGAGGCAAGGCCGATCTATGTGTCGCATTTCAAACGGTTAATGTTCTCTTCAGCTATTTTCTCTTTTCCGGGGCAACTTGTGGGGCTTTAATGTTTTACGTGCAAGGCTGGAGCACGTGCTACCGTCAAAGATACGTTGTGCGTTACAGCATGCATGCGGTCAGAAAGTCTAGTGGAATTTTTCACGATGCACCTGTCACGGAACGAAAACACACGCCCGGTAAAGGCAGGTGGTTTGCTCTCGGCTATTTACCACCATATACACACTTCTGTTGCTGCTGCTGCTAGCTGTCAGTCCGACACACTCCAAAAAAGAATTTCCAATAACGGTTTTCTCGGGATCTCGAACTGACTGCATGAGCTGATTACATTACGCTTCCATATTTCATAACTTGGAAACAGTGTCGTGTACTTGTTGTTTTCAAGGATGTCTCGGAGGCTCCCAAACGGAGTAAAAATAAACGATCTATTGCGTTTTTTTTATGATGCGGAAGTTTGCAACGTTGGAATGCAACGAAAAATATTTTATTTTATTTTCCATTCATTCAATTTTCAATTTCATACAAATTTTCCAAGCCAATATGTTTTTCCCTCGTTTTTTTTAGTACTTTAAAGCAATTTGATTAATGTCGTGTTAAATAAATTGAGTTTAATGACGAATCAAAAAAATTACAGACGCAAACAAGGCTCTTAAGTTTTTAACACTTATTTTCTTCGCCGGACAATCTTTCGGCAAAATCACGTGAGTTATGGTCGGCGAAATCGAATCTACAAATGTTTTTTTCTCTCAAACCCGATCTGATTCCGTTTTTGGCGATTTTTAAAAAAATTGAAAAAAATCAAATAATTTTTCCGAGTTTTTTTTCCTTCAGTCAGTTCGCAGACTATTTTGCTGGGTGGGCCATCTCTGCAGGCACGTGAGCTAGAGTAAAACTAGCGTGAACAAGTTTTTTGATGATTTTGAAGTTTGCAACGTTGGAATGCAACGAAAAATATTTTATTTTATTTTTCATTCGTTCAATTTTCAATTTCATCCAAATTTTTCGAGCCGATATGGTTTTGGGTGGCAAAAACCGATTATTTTATCATCGTAATTACATTTTGCATTTAAAGAATTATTTTTGCCAGATATAAAAAAGAATTTCGTTTCATTCCAACGATCCAAGCTTCAGAATCCTTTTTTTTTGTGAATTTTTCAACTCTTATTAATTTTAAATTTGTTGGGTCGTCTCATTAGAAGAAATTTTCTCGTTCATTGATTTTCTTTTTTGAGTCATTCCTTATCCCGGTCGCCTTGAGCAGTTTTCACGATTTCTTTTTTTTAATTTATTTTTCTTGACGTCTCCCCTTTCTCGTCTCTTCATTTTTACCCTTCGCTGATTTTCACTGTTCAAAACCTTCGAAATATCTTCTTGAGACGTGGCTTCGATATGTAATCTCTGGGGATGCGATGATCCTCGAATCGTCCTACCACCAACTTCGGGAGAAAATGGAGTGTGAGAAAGAAAGAAGATTGACGATCGCGACGAGATCGATTGAGGAATCTGACGAGGCTTTGAATCGAGCTTTTTGAATGGCATCGCGCGTTCTTAAATCTTTCTTTTTCTTCATTCACGCGCGTCTCGTCTTATACATTTTTATCTCATTTCCTTCGAATTCTATTCTCCGGGAGCTTCGATCATTCAACGTTTTGAGTCAGGAATCGTAAAGAAATGAAAATATGAATGTCCGTTATTATTTTCATCTCCATTCTGAAAGGTTTGGCAGATTTTTTGAAAACTTTATCATCGACACCCTTTTGATTAATTACTCCCACGACGCGATTGACTTGACCTATAAAATCGCGTTGTTTCTCTTTCCCTTTTTATACTTTGTCCTTTGCCTCGTGTCTATTTCACGTAGTAAAAATTTTTCGAAACTCGATTCTGTGTTTCCACTTTGATATCCCTCGAGTACGGTATCCAAACTTTTGATCAAGGTGTTGAAAACTGTGTGCACAAATCGAGCATCGTTGCACTCATCCCTCATCCTTTCTTTATTATTTTTTTCTGACAATCATTCGGGCAACCATATTCTCTTACTTTTGAGCTACCGATATTGTATGCAAAGTATCTTCAGTGGATTTCATAAGATCGTTCAATCCTGCTCGAGTTACCATAAATTTTACTCCCGAAGGCCATTTTTTATCTCAGGATCCACAGTCGAATAATTTATTTTCAACCTCAACGCAGTCGATGAATTTTTAGCAATAATAAAATGAAAAGTTCGTCAAATCAACGCAAGAAAAAGAGTGAAGACGATTCTTGACCTTGGAGCTCTGAAAAAGACATTTCGGAAGGGTCAGTGGAAGCCACAAAAGAGAGAATGACCCTGAAGTTTGCATCGTTGGAATGCAACGAAATTAATTTTTATTTTCGACAAAAATAATAATTCAAATGCAGAATGTAATTAAGATGATAAAATGATCGATTTTTGCCATTCGAAAAGCATATCGACTTGAAAATTTGGATGACATTGAAAATTGAACGAATTTTCAATAAAATTCAATACTTTTCGATGCATTCCAACGTTGCAAACTTCAGCGTGATCGAAAGAGAAAGAAACTCGAGTTGGCAGTAAAGTAAAGATAAATTCCAAAATTGTTGACATTGCCGATTTGGTTTTTCGTTTTTTGTTCCTTTCCCTCGCAGATTTCTAAGTGGTTTTTGTCTGATTCTTTTTTTCGACCTCTGCACTTTCCTCAGACTCATCGTTTCTCTCTTTGATCTCGCACTCGATCGCATCTGTGCACACATACACTCACACACACACACGTTTATTCGAGCCCAACTTTTCCTCAGCATCCCTAAAGAGATGGTTGCGAATTTCCTTTTACGTAATCCCCTCCGAAATCTCTCTTCATTCTTCACTCCTTTATCTGTCTTGCTTTCCCTTTTATATTTTGATAATCGGGTTAAAGGTAACCGCCCCTTCGTCTCTCCCTCATTCGCTCCCGTTTCTGACTTTCATGATTCCGCAAACGTAGACTCTCACCATATGTACGGTTTGCTGCACTTGTCGTCGATCAATAAAAATAAAACGTGTCCCGCTTGTTCAAAGGTGCGCGCTTTGAAAATCATGCGTGAAAAAACTTTTTTTTTCTTGTTTTTATAGATTCCGCGTGGAATCTTCCGTCGAAAAGTATCGTCGCTGTTTCCATTCCGCTCGTTCGTTGCATCGACTCGATACTACGTAATTGCGAAGAAAAACACGCGCACTCATTTGTACGGTCGCGTGTGTGTGGAATAGCAACTTGAAGTTTTCCAAAAGTTCATTTCGATCCTCCTTGCTTCATTGGTCGGTTTTTTTGTTACTCATTGTACAAATTGTACTGATTGCTCGGAAATTATTCGATCGTGAACCCCATTCGGATGACCCAAAATTAACCCACAAGATTATATGACTCTGAAGTTCGCAACGTTGAGATCCAACGAAAAATGAGTTTTCTGTTTATTTTCAATTGAATTTTCAAAATTGTGACAATTTTCTTACCGATTTTGTCTTTCGATCATATAAAAAGATTGATTTATTGCCCTGACCCAATATTGAATCAGAATCTCAATTGAATAAAAGTCAAAAACGATGAAAACTTCAACATCGTGAAGATTATCGACGTTTTTCATTTAATCGACACGAGAAAACTTGATTTCGTGGTGTGCAAATCGATTCTTGCAAATGTTAACGTTAACAATTGAATTCATTTGCTTGAATCTCTCTTCCTAAAATCTAGTCATTTCGTTAAACATTCATCGACGCTGTCTGCGTAATCGCGAGAGTGATTGATAATTCATAAGAAATGTCTCGAGTCGAGAGCGATAAAGTAATATTTAGTGAATAATATTTTAATGCGGTGCTCATGGAAAAGTTAGTGGCCTAAAGTGATTAACATGGATTTGGGTGAACGTGATTAATTTTCAATGCAATCAAAACGGGTCAGCGCAATGCTGTTGTACAAACTGACGAGTAAAATGCATTTCATCATGCATATGATTAAATTGCACAGTTGTGACGGGACTCGCGCAAAGCTCAATTGAATGCTCGATGCACGGAGGGGCGTAATGTTTGTTAATTTTCGTTTACCTGAATAAAAATAGACAATTCGTCTCCTAGGAGCATGTCTCTGCAGACATCGCTTGCAGTGGTATCGAGCGTAAGATAGACAAGGCTGCTCTCAATTCCCGTGTGTATTCTGACCCAACCGTTACCAGTTCCAACATCGATCCCGACTCCAGAGTCCCACGAGGAATTAAATGTTTCCTGGTGACACGTGTTCTCGGCATTAACGGTCGTACCATTCTTCGTCTTGGATGGGCTCGTGCTTTGAATCGAATCCGTACTGAAGCTCTCTGTACTGTCGTCACGCGGCTCGACCTCATCCACCTCCGTCATCTTGTCATTCTCATTCTCCGTCTCATTGTCGAATCTGCCGATAGTTTCGTTCAGGTTGTCGAGAATCTCTTTCTCTAGAATTTCTTGTCTTTGAGACTCCATCAATTCTAGTTGATTAAAAAATTTAACACTTCCGAAGCTCGTAACTTTCTCTGACTTGGTATCTTCGCAGTTCTCAGACGCTGAATTACATTCAGCGTACATCGTGTCATCTTTATTCAATGAAGTATCGAGTTCTCTCATTTCTTCCACCTCAACGATCGTCCTTGCACTGCAAAAGTATTCAGGCTCGGGATACAATTTCGAATTTTCCAAACAAACGACTGTTTCGCTTTTGGGTTTTTTGTAATCCTTGACGACTCGCGTCCTCTGGGAATCATCTTTTTTAGTCCGATAGCTCCGATGATTCGAAATAATCCCTCCACTCATTTCCACGTTTGAGCTACCGGTCTCTTCGAACTTGGAGCAAAGCGCCTTAATTGGCGTTTCGCCTTGTACCCCCGAAGGAATTTTCGCTTCACCGTGAAATTCTGGCTTAACCGCGAGACTGAAGTTCTCGTTCGAGTTGCCCGGAGGCTTCTTCGTTGGCTTTGACGATCCGGAAGCTGCGCCCAAGTTTCTCAAGGCCCGGGATACACTGGACTTGGACTTATTTTGAAAGCTTTCCAGCTTTTCTTGAGTCGAACGAATCACTCGGTCGCCAAGCTGAAAATCCTTTCTGTCATCGATCTTGTCCGATTTTTCCACTTGCTTACAGGCGCCTTGTATCAATCGTTCAGCCTGATGAACATCTTGACGCGTCGATTGCGACGATTTGCTTTTTTTCTTGGACGTAATCTCTGAATAAATGTGTTCCTTGTTGTCGTAAACTCCCTTCAAATCTGACAGTACCGATCGGACTTTTCCGCCATCTTTTTTTCGTAAACTGCATTTCGGAGTATCTTTCATCTCGGACGTGATGATTTTGCCACAAGGTCTCTTGGATTTGTGCTGGAAGCGCTCGTAATTAGCGAGAATCTTCTGGTTCAGCTCGTGTATCAATTCGAGTCTTTTGGTGATCGAATCGTTATTTTTCTCGGACTTATCTTTGGACATGTCCCATCGTCTTCTCGCACTCGTGCCCGTTAGATCATTGCGATCGTTTGTCAAGCACGTCTTTGACGACTTTGTCGTTATTTCATTCGGCTGGCGAGACTTTTTTTTCCTCAACATCGTACATTCCCCTGGCACTCCGATCTCGTATTTCGAATCGCTTTTTATTACATTCCCTTTATCCTTGGAGCGTTCACAAAAAACGTCGACGTTCAAAGTTCTCGTTGTCGCGATCTTGGACTGTTTCTCACCGGCGGTGAATCCCGAAACATTCATCAATTCCAAAACTCGTTTCGAACTGTTTTCCAACTTTTCCTTCGATTTTAAATGCTTCGGATCCGTGTGAACCGGCTTTGCGGTACACTTGGAAACTTCCGATGATTTATCAGCTTTTTGACGATCGCTGAATCCGATTCCTCGCTTGGCATCCGGCCTTATTTCGATTCCGGTGCTCGACCCACTGCTCAGACTTATTCTCTCATTTAACTCCCAATTCATACTCGTTTCCGCTATTTTTTCGTTGAACGAACAGCTTGCGTCGTTTTTATTCGTTAATTCGCCCTTAGAGGGCGAATTTTCAAGTTCAGACGATCTCGCGAGTCCTCGAGTCGATGACAAGCGTCTCGATCTTCGTAGTTTCGAAGGGACGTTCGGGAACATCGGTGAGTTCATTGTGCCCGTTACCACCATCGTAGCTCATCAACGTCTTATCTCTTTGGCGAATTACGAAGTGAATCTGCAACAAAAACCAAACTTTGCCTTAACGAAAATGAAACAATTTTCTTCCATTCGTTTACACACTCGCATTGTTTTCAACTCTATATTCAGAGTGCGAAAAAACTCAGTTGTCGGGCGACGACGATCCGCGAGAAGTTTCGTATAAAGACGATCGCGATTCACGCAAGAAAAATTGTCATTCCGATAGCATACGCGGTTAATCCAAGAATCTTATCCCTCTCTCCCTCTCCACCAAACGTGGTGCACACGCTTTTTCAGTAGGTATGTATTTAGCAGTCGTGCAAACATTATAAAAGAGTGTTGAGGAATCGCGAAGGCGACACGCATGGAATCTCGTATTTCTCGCTTGACTGAACGAGAGATGGAAAATAGACAGCAGGAAAAAAGAAAATGTGCATCTTCGTAATTCGAACGTTGTCCCATTCATCAAGAAGTAATATCTTGCTAAGAATTTTGATAAACGTCATTTGTCAGTCTGAATAAAACGTTGATAGAAATAATTCAAAAAAATGTACCAAATCTCGTTCTTGTGAATTTCCGTTATTTTCGGATGCAAAATTTCTCATCGCCTCAAAAAATAAGACAATTTAATGTCGTATCACGTGCTTGCAATTTTTTAAAAAGGATTTTGCATAATATTTTGCTCCAGATGGAATTTTTAATGCTCATCTCGGGAGTGACGTTGCACGATCCTAATTCTTTAGTGAACTAATTTAATTTCATGTAATTATGTCGGATGGAGATACTAAAAAAAAAAAAAAAATTCCCGGCATATCGCTAGACTTTTATATTTCATGAAAGTTTACGACGATTTTTATTCTCCGGATTTGAGGAACGAGCTCTTTTTAAATTGTCAGTGAATTTTTGCACTCGTGGATAAAAAATAGATTGCAAGGAAAGGTCCTTGAGTCTTTTAGAAGGAATGCAAATTTGGGTGTTCGGGAGAAAGAATTTGGGGGTGTCATTCTCCTATATCTGTCGTTACACGTCCCGCCGATATAAATATCACGAATGAAGCGATAAATTTCAATGGTATCCGTGGGGGGATCTCGTTGGATGGATGGATGGCGAACGAACGCGACGTGACCCGGAAACTCGATTTTTTCGAAATTTCCCTCCTTCTTGGTCAGGGTTTCCATGCACCATATGTATCATGTACGTTTTTTTCACTCTGCCACGTTTTCACATATACCTTATATTCGAAAATCATTTTTCTCGATCGGTTGCAGTCACGTCCTGTCGTTTGTCACGATAGGAAAAATCTACATATACGAGCAACGCGTTCTATACTTCTTGAGTTTTATTTTTTTTAGTCCTATTTTCACAGAGATTCATTTTCGATCTTACGAATAAGATGCCAAACGCGAGATGCATGAGACTCGGGTCCTTTTTCAACAAAAGTTAAAAATGCTGCATAATTGAGATTTTCCAAAGAAATTTTCTGAGCGTAGGCAATTTATAGGAATTTAATAATTATTCATCGTTTTTCTGGACTATTTTCACGATCCATTAAAAAATTTTATTAACGTTCTCTTCATTAGTTGGTTCTTCATGCAAAATTTCATGAGAATTGAGCTTCTGACGACGTTAACAAATTGAAATGGTGCAATGATAATATATTCGAACTGAAAAATGCATTGCGAAGCAGCGAAAAAGTGGAATGATACTCGTGATGTATTCAAGATGTTATAAAAAGAGAATGAAAGTAAAGTCGTGAAAGGCTCAAGGCCGAGCACAACGAGAGAGCAACACAGTAACGATCGGCGAATTTATAACGATGCAGCGTTGCGGAAGTCCTTCACGACCGGAAGTGCCTTTTGGCTCTTTCTCAAAGATCTTTTATGCGTATGCGCATTTTATTTTCTTTAGATTTTCCCACTTTTCAACAAAAAATCATCTGCTGCAAATGTCGGTACGTAACGCGGCCGTTTGTTGAAAAGTAGATCGATCGTCGAGAATTGTTCCCAGAATAAAAACGATGTTGAAGTTTGCATCGTTGGAATGCAACGAAATTATGTTTTTTTTTTACTTTTTTAAATTGAAATCCTGATTCAATATTCTGTCAGGACAATAAATCGATATTTTTTTAGGATCGAAACACCAAATCGGCACGAAAATTGTCATGGTTTTTGAAATTGAATAAAAAATGAATAGAAAAGTTTTTTTTCGATGGATCCCAACGTTGCAAACTTCAGTGTCATGAATTAAAACGTCTGCATTTCGAAGAAAATCATTGAAGCCGAAAATCATTTTCCATCTTCACATTTCGTTCGCGTTTTCCTATTTGGTGCTCATTTTGTCACGTGCACACCGCGAAGGCTTTCGCGAAAGAAAAAAAGCCAGGAAAGTAACGATAAACGTTTCCAACGTCATTAAGAAACTCTTTGAAGCAGAAACCGCAAATACACGATAATTACTTTGATTGCGCAATTTTTGAACGTTTTTGGAGCACCAACACGCTACACTCTCATGCCCGACATTATGTTGAAACTTGTAAATATTTATAGCGTTTTGGTGAGCATGCATTTATATCGCTAGACCGTGTGAGGGATGAAAAGTGGTTTTAAAAAGTATGACGGTGTGTACTCGAGCTTTCATCGCGATATACTCGCTCGAACGAATCCCGGTCGTGCGTTACCAAGACGCCAAACTCTCAGTGCCTTCCAAACATAAATACATACATTCTGCCAATGACAAAAAATGTAGGTGAAAATTTCTACGTTGTGATCAAACGGTCGCAGCCTACTTAACAATTGTTTATAAAAAAAATTGCGCTCGTTTTTCACAGTTCCATGCGTGTGGGCATATTTTTTTAAATCATTACTTTCAATACTATCAACAATATGATCCTGAAGTTTCCAACGTTGGAATCCAACGAAATTTGGTTATTTCTTCAGCAGAGCTCATAATTATCATCCCATTTTTGTTCCAGCCACTAAAACGATTTTTTCTTGCGACCCAAAAACTGAATCGACACAAAAAATGGCCTTGATTTTCAAAATTCAATAAATAATCAATAGAAAACAATATTTTTCGTTGAATCTCAACGTTGCAAACTTCAGAGTCATATCAACAATTCTAATTAGTATATAAAATGCACTTGACGACACTTTCAGGTTTTATGGACCTTGATCATTGCAATAAAGTTACAAAATATTTTCGTTAACCAACCTCACGTTTTCAAAGATTCTCTGGCTCAATTATCCATTGCAAAATCCTTTTGAAATTTCGACATTCGACTGACGATAACGTAAAAAAAAAACCAACATTTGGACACAATTCACTGTGAACTGCACTCGAATGATAAATATCACAAAAAATCATCAACGAATCAGACACATTTCGACGCGAAACTCTAGTCACGATAAACAGAAGTGAAGTTTGAAGATTTTGAAGTAAAAAAAAAAGTGAATTTCGAATTTCGCTGCAACTTTTTCGGCGGCAAAAAGAAAACGAAAGTCACACCGGAACTATAAAAACTGTCACTCCGAAATTGTACGTGCGTCGTTTAAGCATCGAACTGTTTGTTAATAAATGTTTAGAGAGAACTAGCGCTGGGTGATCGAAACGAATCGAGCGATAAATTAATCGGCGAATAAAACGGAATTGTACCGAGCTCGATAGGTCGTTGAGTATTTTCGCACACGTGAGGCACACACGCGTTATCCATCACCTAGAACCGACTGGCTGTCCAAGTGCTCGCTCCCGAGCAACACTCCCGTACTAGTAAAAGTAACAAACACATGGACACCCGAGGCGGACAGTTGGTCGAGAGAATATGAGACTTGCCACCTGTGCTATTCCTTCTACCTGTTGGTTGGGCTCGTCGACAAGGGAGCGAGAGCGCGATATAAAAAAGAGGGAGAAATAAAACAGACACACATATGCGTTGAAAAGAGAGAAAAAACGTTGCGGCGCGTTTCTTTCTTTCGCTCGAGCACATTTTCTCGTGATGCACGTGGAGACCACGGCATTTGGTAAACTGTACGTTATACAAAGTGGTAATAAGTGGAGGAAAACGTGGGACCAATGAAAGAAATTAATTCTCTTGGCAGGTGATCGAATTTCCCTCAAAAAGGCTGGACCAGCCCGCAACGATCGAGTTTTCAAGCAGCTGGGAGTTGTCCACCAATCACATACCATTTTTGAAAACATTTCACCTGAGAATTTTTTACGATCGAGTATTATCAATGGCCTTGAATCGTCCGAAATTAAATCTGAAAGGAATCGTTGGCTGAACCGTTACGAAGTCCGGAAAGGAGGGAGAAAGGGTTAGTCTGTGAAGAAGACGTTCGTCTTATTTATATCTCAACGTATACAGGTGAACATGATCCACATTTGAGAACGCTGCAGACTCGAGGGAAAGGGGCTGGCGTCGAGGGGAACGGGATCCTCGAACCCTTGACTATACAGAGGAGTGGGGGAAGGATGCACTTCCGTCCCACCAAACACTTTCTGTATGGATGCACCGGTTAATGACGTGAGCATGGGGCATGGGCGACGAGCTGCATGGACTCTGCACACGAGAATGTATCGATACCATCGCGTTTTTTGACTTTGAAAAATAACCAAGTACCGTCACTAAAAATGTACAATGATCGCGACCATTAGGAGAGTCAGTTTAAATCTCCGATGGCAAAATCGAACTTGAAACATTCTCGGAACTATAAAGTTTTTCCATCTTCTCCCTCGAGATAGTTTTTGCTTAATGGGGGCGATAAGCCAAGGATTTACGAGTCAGAAAATGCAGAACGAGGCTTCGTGTATCCTCCCTCATGGTTATGAGTCTGAAAAAGATTATTGCATCAAATATGACCGACTATGTGCTGCACACGCATTTCCTATAAGTGCAATCTGACCCAAGGCGTTTCTTGCATCGTTGTTTTCCGTTAAATATGCATTTTCTTTTGTAGAAACCTTTTTTTTTGTATTCAATTTTGCATACTTTATGTTCTTGACCTAATTTTTTGACGAAAACGAAAATTATGTGGGAAAAAATCGGCGACAGAAAATTGTTGGGGCCAAAAAACGATGCAGAATACACGATTTTTTCTCTAATTCAGGAAGGTCTGAAAAGCAACAATTTGCGACTTGCGAATATAGAAAGAATCGAAAACGTTTACTCCGATAATTGACATACCGACATATCGAAAAAGAAAAGCATTGGAATAAACGAAGATTCGAGAAAAACGAATTAAAAGAGTCATTTTAACCAAAAGTACAAAACGTAGCTATGAAATATTCAATATGAATCATAAAGAGGCTTTTTGACGATAAAACGTTTCTGATAGAATCGCTTAAATTATTCGCAGAACAGAGTTCCTCTTCGTATCGACCGTAAACTTGATTCGGTTATTCTTTATTCTCCGGAATATTCACACGTTCGAAATCCTTTTATTCGTATACCGCGTTGTCGAAGCGAAAAAAAAGAGTGTTCTTTAAAACGCAGTTGCGGCATGGGCTGGATTTGTGCGCAGCTCGTTTCAATGCTATGGCCCTCACCACTTCCGGTATCTCTTGCTAGGGAATCCCTCGATGACTCCTCCCATCGTTTCGTTGTATTATATACTTTACTGAATACTTTATGTTTTGCTACATATATATATATATAGTATTTAGTACGTACATACAGTCAGTTGTAAACGTTGGTATATTCGACCTACGTCTGCACAGAATACGCGTACATTTCTGTGTGTATACATAATGTACATGAACCTACACATCGTTCGTACATTATACTCTACAGGGAGAATGAAACGGTTCTGGGTTTTAACAATTCCGCTTGCGAGCAGCGCGTAATATCTCTCTTTCTCTCTCCGCTTTGTCTATCATTTCGTTTCCCTCGTTGAACGAGACTGTTAAATTGCGATTGGTCGAGCAACCGTTTCATTCGCGAGAGGTGACTTGGTCCCACAGCAGTTTCGGACTGGAGCTTTTGAACCACCGAACCGTACACTTTTGACAGTCCGCTGTCGTTTGGAGAAATGCCGCAGATACGACCTGCTTGTATATATACGTGTGCTCAGTTCGGGAAACCTCAATTTCAGCCACACCGTGTATAAACGTCTCTCGGAGGCAGATCGATCTCGGTGCGTTTCCTTCACTTTCTTTTTATTTTTCCTCTCGAAAAAATGTATTTTTTTGAGGTTGAATTGTGGGATACGTCGTGGGCGTTCGACCACTAGATTCAAACGCTGATTGCAATTGACACGAGAGGGATCGAACTCGTGCGAATCGATTAGTCCATCGCTCGCTCAAACACCGAGACAAATTGTGTGTGTTGCGTTCGAGGGAATGGATCGTGGCAAAAAATGGGTTATTTATTAAAGTCAAAACGAAGTCACGTCTGTTTGCGTTCCATCAGGGTCTGCGATAAAACTCACGTGAAAATACATAGCTGGTGATTTTTTATTTTATTTTTCCACTGTACCAGCCGATGTGGGGAAAGCGTACATACGTGAAATCGTCAAGAAAGCCTCGAACGAGAAAGCCCCAGCAAACGAGATGTAACCAACACACCCTCGGTGTCGTATCAAGAAAATTGAGAGCCACGAAAGAGAAGTCACGTATTGAATAATTAATCGACAAACTCGCCTTCGCGTCCTCTTTATCTTTCGCGAGAGCTCCGCCGAGCTTTTTCCATCTTTAGGAAATAAGTTACACGATATAAACTTCCTGCACACTCCAGTCAATCTTTCATCTTTTTCTTGTACACCGATCGATTACAAGATTTAACGAATGAGGTAATTCCTCAGATTTTATGACGCTGAAGTTTACAACGTTGGAATGCATCGAAAAATATTTAATTCTATTGAAAATTCGTTCAATTTTCAATGTGATCCAAATTTTCGAGCCGATATGCTTTTCTAATTGGAAAAATGGATCAATTTATCATCACAATTACATTCTGCACTTGAATAATTATTTTTGTCAGAAATAAAAATGAATTTCGTTGCGTTCCAACGATGCAAACTTCAGAGTCATCAGATTTTCTCGATAACGAACGCAGATTCATATTTACGCTAATTTGTATGATGAACGAAAAGGTTTTTCTTTTAGTCCGAACCCATTTTTTTTCGGCAGAAAAGCTACCGTTTGGGCTGTAAAAAATGCATCAAAATTCTTGCCATTTCTATGGAAAAAACGTGGGTTCTGGAGCAGAGTTAATAATAATGGTCGAACGTTCGCTTTCGACATTTACTCGTCATGAAAGCTCGAACTTTAAAGCCATGGAAATTCAATTAAAATAATGAAGAAAAAGAAAGACTTTTTGTTTATATTTCTTTTCATTATTTTAGCCGACACACAAACTCATCTTTCCTCTCGGTCGCTTTCGTCAGTTCTATATATCTTTTGCTCATATAATACGAAGCACCGGACTCCTCTCTTTTGTAATTATTCAAAAACGTCGAGTTTCGGTTGGCCCTGCATGTTCTCATGCTTCCGGTCTGTGTGCGTGTACTCTCATTTTTTTCCTACCAAAGAGGGAGTACGCCCAAGCAGTGAATTCATTTTTTTACCCTCCGCGCTTGGAAGTTCCGGTCTGCTGACAACGAGAACCCGACATTCCGTTTCAAATCTTAAGAAAATCCGAATTCACAAGTGGGTCATTATAATTTGAAAGGAAACATTTCAATGCTCACAGCAGCTCGTTCTACCAAGCAAAAATTTCATTTATTTCAACCAACTAAAACGTACTTTTTGCTTATTCAATTTCATTAATCACAAAACCCAGAGATTGATGAAGTTTTTTTAAACGCAATTAACTTTATGAAAATTATCGGCACACGGCATTTTTCCGGCTTCTTCAAATTAAAGGATTTTCACCTTCTTTTTCGAGCTCGAACCAAAAGGCATTTCCGAAATTGAAAAAACCCAAATTTCGTGGATAAAACTCGCGTATATAATAGGCAGACAAACGACGAGCTTACGAGCCGATTGTGCATCAAGTCATTCACCACAAACACGCACTCATTCATGGATTGAGACAGACATCGTGGAAAGTTGTTATACAAAAGTCTATTTTTGTGTTCTCGAGTAATGTTGTGGATTTGTACATGCATGTATATAAATACATGTCAACGGGAGGTACAGCTTTTATTATGCGGACAACGTGGTGTTTCCTTCTGGGTATTACCATCGTTGTTGATGCTGCTCAAGAAGCGGACGAAAGAAGGAAAACGACGCACGTGGAATACTCAACATACGGCAATCCTGAATACATATAAACGCATGTGTGAAAGTGGCTGCAGGAGTTTTTACAAATGAGTCAAAGAATCGTTTCGCAGAAACGGTTCGAACCATTTTCCCATTTTTCTTTTGAAATTATGCCAAAAAAAAATAAAAAATATTTGTTCATTTCATTTGCTTCCGGTATAAAGAGATCGAACAGCTTCCGCCTTATCAGTATGCATGTCTTTGACATCGCGGAGAGCCTTGATCGAATAAAACTTTTATTCTCAACACCGTGAAGCTCGAAACATTCTCGCATCACGATGTTGAAGTTTTCATCGTTGTAATGCAACGAAATTCAGTTTTTTTTTACATTTTTTCAATGGATATTCTGATTGAATATTGAGTCAGGACAATAAATCGATCTTTTTATAGGTTCGAAACACAAAATCGGTACGAAAATTGTGATAATTTAAAAAATTTAACAGAAAATAAATGGAAAACTTATTTTTCGTTGGATCTCAACGTTGCGAACTTCAGAGTCATCTCGCATCCACTGATTAGTGTCTTTGTGGTTGCGTTCAATATAACGAAACGCCATATATAGCGAGAAAGCCGCTGAGCTTCTGGTTTTCCTCGTTAAGGAAAGGTGAGATAGGGAATCCTCTTGCACATGGATCGATATTTACATATGCGCTTGTGTGCGTGCTCTCGTGTGCCGTACAGAGGCACCTGCGAATTCGCGTAGAAATGGGAAGGAAAGCCAGGCCGAATGCTTTGTAATTGTTGCGAAACCCGAAACTCGGCTTACCGTCTGTTTCTCCGTAATTTTCAAGCTCACATTCCGCTATAAGCCAGAATCCTACGTGAATCGACGAGAAATTATTGCACAATTAACGCCGTTGAATAAAATATGACAATTTGTCTTCTCGACCTTTGATATGTTTCGGTATGCAAACAGATTTGTCGCGAGATCGTGATGATGTTGAAAAAACAACGAATTTGCTTGTCGCAGCCTCTGAACCACCCTGGAGAATAGTTTTTGTCTCGTGCAGCTCCCTTATTAAGGTCATCTGCGTGTAGAGGTTACAAATTACAATGGGAGAGTACGGGAGTCACCGAGCGCGGAAAATTCGAGGAAAAAAGTCCAGATTACGCGCATTCGTTAGAGCAGGAATGAGCCCAACGATATGAAACAGTTTCTAGAGGAAGTTCACGGTTCGCAGTGAATCCCTTTGCGGAAAAAGAGATAACGCATGAAACAAGAACAAGCATTTTCAATTTGCTGGCAAAAATTGCAATTTTATCAATTTCCTGTTGTTTTATTTATTCGCTTCAACGTGCAATCGTAAATTGCAATCGAGAAAAGAGAACGTTGACGGAAAAAGTGCGAGAAATTGCGTTTGTGATCCCATTGTCAAAAACGATTCGAACCAAAGTCAAAAATCAGCCCGTGACATTAAATAATGTTCGCTGCGTCTCTCTGTTCACCCCTCAGCCCGGTAGTTTCCGATGCCCACTTCCTTTAAAATCCCCCAGGAGTTTTAACCAACCATACTCGGTCCCCCGGCGTGCGTGAAGGGTGGAAAAAATCTTGGAATCACTTCCCATGTCCAAAAAAAAGCCATAAGGTAGCTTCTGACTTCTCGAGCGAAACCAACACGATAAAACTCCCACCCTTCGCATCTTGACGGACCTCGAATTGCCAGCTGATTGCTAGTTTTTCCCTCCACACGATGCTACGCAACTGACAGGTCTGTTTTAAAACGATCTTCATTATTTAACGAATCCCTTAATGGGAATTTCATGGGACACGATGTATTTCGATCCAAACTATAGACGCGAGTCCACGACTCTCCTGCGACTTGTTGGCTTGGTCACGAAGCAATGATGCTGAAGTTTGCAACGTTGGAATGCAAGGAAAAATATTTTATTTTATTTTTGATTCGTTAAATTTTCAATTTCATCCAAATTTTCCGAGCCGATATGTTTTCGGGTGGCAAAAACTGATTATTTTATCATCGTAATTTAATTCTGCATTTAAATAATTATTTTTGTCAAATATAAAAAAGAATTTCGTTTCATTCCAACGATGCAAACTTCAGAATCATCACGAACAGACTGATGATCGAATGGCATCAGTTTAGTTTCTCTAAAATAAAAGTTTCATACCGGAATCGATTCTTGGGGAGCTTTTAATTCTGGCGTTGGAAAAATTCGAATCGGGCAATCATTATTTTGCGGCGGATCATGATCGACTTTTGTTTCGATGCAGAAAAAAAGCTCCGCCAATTGCTCCCTGCAACCGAGCACAAATTTTCGGTGCATTCCTCGATCGATAAAAAAAAAAAATCGATTGTTCAAACAATGGCAATGTTTGCATTCGAGAAACTCTGACTCAATCGGAAGCTTGCGAAGGATCAACAAACAGACGTAGGAGAGTTGAAGGATTGTCGTATCTTCTGCTTTGCTGAAGAAACGATTGCAACTGGACGAAGGGAATGACCACTCGACGAGAATAAATTCGAGACGAATGTTTACTTTTGAAGCAGCAGCGCTCAGAGAGTTACGGGACACGATAGTCGATGCGAGATGCAAGTGGCTGGAGAAAGCTCTCGCTCTTGAAGGAAAGTCAATGACCGCTTAAGACGTTTTCTATCTGCTGTACATGTCTTCGTGTCCCGATAGTCTCCGAGTAAATATGAACCGCGTTTTCCAGGCATCGGAGACGCTGGGACTAAATGGGAAATCTGTTTTTCAGTCCTCGCAAAAGATCAATTTAGCAAAAAATGTTTTGGGATTATGGAGATGAGGATTTTTCGTATTTGAACTCAATCAATAAATAGCTTTTTGCGACAAACCCCGAAATCTGCAGCTTAATAGCGAATCGGAGAATGACAAAAAAAAAACAAGACAAGCCAGACTAGAGCGTAATCACGCACTCGACTCTCTGGGAATTGATCGAGCTCTGTCGTTGCGATTTGGCGAACATCAGCCACAAAACCCCCGACCGGGACTCGTCCTTGTTGAGAGTTTTACTTGGCTTTCTCGAGGACTTGAAGCTACTAACGACCGGGATTAGAAGGAGCGATGGAAAGATGGGATTTGAGAACCATTTCTCGATTTCCTCGTCACGTTTCGTTGTTACAAAACTATCGTGTGTTTGTGTTTTCTCTGGATCACAACATTCTTTATAATTTCACTTTCTATACTTTCCTTACTGACTGGAACAACAAATCCGTTCTGTTATTTTTCGATGGGGCTACATGTGCGATCCTAGCTGTTCCCGAGATACGTGCATCGAATCCAATTTTTCTCAATTTAGATCGACGGGACGATGCAGGAAAAAAATTGAATGGTGTGTTTAATTGGAGAGCAAAATTGGTATTTTTTTTTCGTGTTTTCTATTACGCGATTTCCGCTGAAAAAAATAGTGTAAATAAAAAAAAAAATGCCCAAAATCATCAAAACCTTTTCGTTAACTCGTCAAAGGACTTGAATTCAATACTTTACCCATGAAAATTCTCGTTTAACAACAATTCGCGTTCGATCAATCATCAAGTTTTTTAACCCCGAAAAAAAACCGATTCTGGGAAATACGCGTTGGCCACGAAATCGTGTTTCATTCGCTTTCGTAATCCAGCGCTCGGCGGGAGAGTAATCAAATATTTTCGATGAAAAATTCAAAGCCAAAGGCGGTACAGAGCTTTTACTATTGTAGCATCAAAATTGGGAATGAAAATTTTCCACACGCTTCGATGCCGGCGCGTGTAGAAAGCTGATGGAATGCAGAGAATTAGTAAAAAGTGAAAAAAAAAGTTTTTTTTTCCGAACAGTGAACTCTGCGCTAATCATTTTGTGTACCGGCCCGCACTGAATTGGAGTCTTGATCGAATGTTTCAAAAATAAATCAATTGCCAGGTTGTGGAAAAATGGGATGAAGAGTTCGGCGTGCCTGGTTCGTAAAAATATAGAAAACAAGCCAGTTATCAGATTATGTTTTGTTGCTCGATAATCGTTCTGACGTGGACCAAGGCTTGGGATTCCGTTTATTATTATAGTTCGTCGATGGAGCGAAAAAGCATCGAGTTTAGAGAATTGATCCTGAAGTTTGCATCGTTGGAATGCAACGAAATTCTGTTATTTCATGACTCTGAAGTTTGCATCGTTGGAATGCAACGAAATTCATTTTTATTTTTGACAAAAATAATGATCCAAATGCAGAATGAAATTACGATGATAGAATAATCCATTTTTGCCATCTGAAAAGCATATCGGCTCGGAAAATTTGGATGACATTGAAAATTGAATGAATCTTCAATAAAATTCAATATTTTTCGATGCATTTCAACGTTGCAAACTTCAGCATCACGTTATTTCTTTAGCAGAGCGAATAATTATTATTCAATATTTGGTCCGGTCGATAAAACGATTCTCTCTTGCAACCAAAAAACTCAATCGACTCAAAAAATTGCCACGATTTTCCAAATTCAATAAATAATCAATAGAAAAAATGTTTTTCGTTGAATCCCAACGTTGCAAACTTGAGAGTCATTTTAGAGAATTGATTCAAACAGATGGGTCGACGACTTCTGCCAGCCACAATAGACGCCAGAAGTTTCTCCGATTTTTTGCTTTTATACCGTAGATGAACAGACACGAGCTTGTAACTGATCGATCGGTTGGTCCATCCCTGTTTCATGGGAATGAGGTAGATACTCGAGCAAGAAAGCAAGAAAAAAACAGTCGGAATAATTGAAAACCGGACGTAAAACTCTTACGCTCCCAGCTTATTTACCAAACTCTGGATACCGCTTGCTCCAGCCTCTCGTTCATACATTTCACTCTCCTGTAAACGTACGTTCGGAAAAGCTGCCAACGAGGCAAAAAACAGCCATGGGTTTTCACTAAAAACACAAGCCAATGCTCGTGCTTTGATGGGTCGAATCTCTCATTGAAATGCGAGAACTTTTACTGGCTTGGCTCGCGATTGTCAATGTTGTTACATATTTGTGACTGACGAAAAACAGAACATCATGACTCTGAAGTGTGCAACGTGAAGATTCAAGGAAAAATATTGTTTTCTATTGATTATATTTATTAAATTTTCAAAATCAAGGCAATTTTTTGTGTCGATTCAGTTTTTGGGTCGCAAGAGAAAATCTTTTTAGTGGCTGGAACAAAAATTGGATGATAATTATGAGCTCTGCTGAAGAAATAACTAAATATCGTTGGATTCCAACGTTGGAAACTTCAGGATCATAGAACATCGCTTCTTGAGGCGTCCGAATCTACCGGAGCACGTTGATTTGACTGGAAAATGATTTTTGTCTAAAATTCTCTACTCGGGAATGAGAGAAGAGCATTCATAAAATGCGCATCAGTTTGTGCGTGTATTGAGACTGAAAATACATCGTGAAATTCACGAAAATAGAGACGGAGAAAATTGGAACTGTCCTTCAATCTGGGACGTTGTCAATTTTCGTAGCTTCAGGTCGATATTTTATACAGTCGAGATATTTGAAGACCTGCGTCAGAAAATGTTGAATTTCTACGATTATTCGTATTCTTCTCAGCACAGCCGTGACATTTCTACAAAAATGCATTTGGTCTTGATTTTCTTGGTCGGAACAAAGATCCTCGCAGCGTATAGATATATCGACGGTTCAAACTGTGTCCTATTTACAGTTCGGTGTCGAAGTAATTGCTGTGGCTTGAATAAAACGTACACTCGCAAGAATATAAAGAAAGAAACTTTCTTTTATGATGAACTGAAAGAAACTGTCTTTTCTTGCATGCTGGTCGCGTCAGCGCGAACCTTGCAGAGCGGCAGCGTTCATAAACACAAAAGAAAAGCATTGAGGGTGGAAGAGATGAGAGACTGTTTTTTTTTTTTTTCGTTATTTTTGCACGGGCTAGCAACCGACGATGGGATGTCCCAAACTGAGACACATCTGTGATATCTCTTCTCGAGAATTTTCAGATATGTCGGAGCAAACGCAACGAGACAACGAGAGCAACTCTGTCACTAAATTTTCCAAACCTGTGTATACGAGAATGTGTCGATCTTTGAATTCCAGAATGACGTACACGGTTCGCTTTTCCCCATGCACGATACGTCCTTCCGGGACGTCAACAGTTATCGACGAGAATGAAAACGTCAATACAGAATGTTACAAAATCTTGAGAGAAAATTGAGGATTGCTCGATTGGGAAATTCGGGAGAGGAAAGTCTTTCTCATTTATTTTTCCTTCGAGGAAACAAAATTGAGGAGATTTCCGCGGATACAGACTCGTATTTCCGGTTTCGGCGGATGTCAACCAATTTAATCTCTGAATATCATAGCGCGTCATATTTTTAGTGCAGCCCGTGCACAAATATGTCCATTAAAAAGGTGTGAATTCCAAATGCAATTGACAAATGCAATTAGTCGCACGTAATTCTGGAAATAGTGTTTTCGCTCCATTTGCATCGAACGAAAACGAGACGATACACTGCCAAAGTTCATTCGTCCATCGTTTGCTCCTTTTGCGCTTCGCTCGGTTACTTGGCGTCGTATCTTGATGCGATAGACTGAGATTCACACTTTTATTCCTTCCCTGTTGCTCGTCAAATTGAGCCCGTTTTTCTTTATCGTGGACGCGCTCCAGTCCTTTTTATTCTTCGAAGAACGATAAACTCAGTATTTCGCTTCCTGAGTACCTGATGCTTCCGGTTTAGGGTTTTACATAAAAATCATATCATGATTTTTATTTTTATCGATCGCTGACGGGATTTTCATCGCTCAGTTCAAAATTTTTATCCTTTTTTTCGTTTATAACTCAGAGTATATTTGATTAATTCGGCCAACATTCGCGAAATGTATTTTCCAGTGCAAATATTGAATCCTGTTTCGGCAGTAATCAATCTGCCACGAAGCGTGAGGAAAATTACTCATAACCTTCACATGCTGTGAGCAACTTTTGTTTTTGAAATGAAATTGAATTGGTCGAATGGCTGAAACGAGGCACGCGTGGAAATCGTATCATAAAGCAGCCACATGAACGATTCTGACGGCAACAATTCAGCTCTCGGTGTACGTTGCTTATACGATGATTAGAATTGGTTTTGGGTAATTTCCTAACGGTTGCTTGTGGCTTCCATAGTGATGTTACATCATGCCAAGTACAAGTTCGAAAACGCTTTGAGAACTTCGACATTAGCGTGAAAGCGAAACACACAGCAGACACAAGGCTTTTCTCTTATGCGGCAATAGCCGACTTTGAGGTTTACGCAAAACTCCTCGCAAACTCTCGTTACCTTTCTCTACACCAAGAAGACCCTTCGCTACCTCGCTACCGAGTACAGTGTTAATAATTTCACATTGTTGTCCTTACCCTCGATAATTCGCCTGTGGGATTTCACGACATTATTCCAAAACTCTTTGACATCATTTTTGCAAATTTTCTGACAAAACAAAAACGCCGTGACGCGTTTCTTCGATTGTGCGAATTTTCTCGTCAATTTTTCTGGTTTAATCGTCCGGAGTCAGTTCTAAGGTCAATAAATGCATCGACCTGGTGTACCCATCAGGAACAGGAAATCAAACTCATACTCGGTGCAGTGGAATTACTCCAGGAGAACCAAGATTGTGTGGATGGTACTTCGCGGTCCTCGAGACGTTTTAAATGAGAAAGGATCGACGAAAAAAGAGAAAAAAGATCTCATGGCTCGCCGAGAATTTTCAAGTATGTGCTGAGCTCTTGCACACTTTGAAATTTAATTGAACGCAAGCGATATTTTATTACGGTACACGCTCGGCCAATCCTGCAAAGACTTTTGCCAGGCCCAGATTTTGTGGCTTCCCGAGAAATAGAGAGAAACATTCTCGGAGATATTTGCTTATTAGTTCCACTGGAGCCTCATCTCATTAGATAAGAAATGCTGCAGGTTCAAGTTTAATCTCGAAGAATTTGAAATACTTAATTTTTTCGTTTTTTTAGGCCACATTGAGAGCCAATTTTCGTGGGTTTCTGTTGTTTGTCGCTATTTAAATAATAAATCGTGTTGACTCGAATCTTCAGTAATTCCATGGGCCGCATTAGGGGGCCATGAATTTCCTTGAATCTCGAAAGTTGATATTATTTCGGAGTTTACCAGATTGCGAAGTTGAGTGTATTTATAGTATATGTGGCGAAGGATCGTATACACAAACTCTGTGGTATTCTCGAACGTACCGTCTTGGTAAGAAGGAACCATGGGACCCTTGGGTACAGCGTCCTTGGGCCACACGTCCAAGAGATATTTGGTTGTCTAGATTGAACCGACCAACTCGGCGAAGGCAAGCAGAGCGGGCGACTCTTGGGCGCACACGGTGTGTTTGTAAGCGGCCGAGCCTGCCGAGCACTTTCTTGAATTAAAATTCCAATCTGTTTCATTCTACTTTATCGCATACCTAATTTCTCAGTGTACCCTGCGAGAAAATCTTCTTCGTGAGTTAAGTCGCGAATGAAACTGCACAAGAGCAGTAAATGGAAATGAAATTGCATTTGCCCTCGGAAAATAATGAAAACGCGAGAATGAGAAATCAAAATTGTGCAAAATCGCGAATCATTTTCTTTCTACGAACAACTCGTGGTTTTCCGAGGTGCTCCGAAAAGTTGCCTATTCTAGCAACGAAATTTAATATTATCTTGCGGTCGATTTTCCGAAATCTCTCGCGTCATTTTCCAACTGCAATCGCGGTTACACACCAAACCGCCATCAAACTCGTGTCTGACTAAAAAGCCAGCTCTTCTACTTGAACAAAAGGCGCGCTTGCTATTTCCGAGCGGCTTTTTGCTGCCACGTATTACGTCGAGCTTCGAGTTATAGTTTGAGATCGCGAACGCGAGGTGATTAAACGCTGTGAGCTTCAGCACTGTCAAGATTTATGGGGAGAAAAACTTGATAAGCTATTTTTGATGGAAACAATGTACGCTCGTTATTTTCTAATTACGGCCGCCTCAACGTCTTTCATTGTCGCGATCAATCACGCCCGAAATTTGACGAGTCTCTATTGTGATGACTTGTTGATTGCACTCGCGTCCATTCATAGTCAAAACAAAAACACCAGCATTTGCAATTTCTGCAATTTTTTGAAACGCACAAAAGCACGTTGCTCGTGTGCTGTTTATTTTTTTTTTCAAAATATCTATCACTCCAGTTGATAATTTACTGGACTAACTTGTTGGTGGAAATAGTGCGAATAGTTACACGCGATTCGAGGCTAACGTGCCGTTTCTAATCATTCCCGTACCCGTCTACACGCGGGTTCATAGATTCGCCTCTATCCTCAGCAGTCTAATTACTATTCGGATGTATAGCATATAGAAGCGAATGCATCGGGACCGTTTGGAACGTTTCCAAGACCAGAGTGCCCGAGTTAAACCGCAGAACATGTGATTGCTTATACATATATGCCAAAAACCGCACAAGACTGCGATGAGGATAAAGTAAAAAGATGGCACGAATAATCTTATTACCCGGAGTTAACAGGAACATAATTATTTTTTCTTCGTCTTTCATCTGCTTCATTCCATCTGCGGACAAGTTTCCGACGCGAACTTGTTCTCAATCTTTATTGTTTGACTTTCTCCCGACTGAAAAATACAAAAACTTTGACTTTGTGACTCTGCAAAGTTTCGTATATCGACTTGTTTGTTCAACGGGTGTATCGCGGTACGAACAATACGGAAAACCAAAGCTAGTTTCCTGTTGGGAGTCCGAAGTCAATATTTATCGTTGCGGAATGTTGGGATCGGTAGAGCTTTGAATTTGTTCCATGCTCGCGGGACATTAGATCAACCCCCCCGGCTTCTTACACCGCGCTTAATTTATCGGCTTATTTCGGTACTCCCTGCATACGAGGGACGCAAAGTCACGCGAGTTATTCCGTTGTCATTGACGTACGAACTTATTCTTCAGCCAAGGATCATTTCAAAGATGAAAAAATCGTAGAAAATTCACATCTAGTATGAAATTTTGACGTCAATCCGTTTTCTCGTTAAAACGATCCAAATTTTGTGTGACGTCAGGAAATGACTGTTTTCTTGTGTATAAAAGTCCGGCCGGCTCGCACGCTACGCTTTTCTTCCAAACTTGGTGTCAAGCCGCTGCCTCGTCTCTTGATAGCCAATGAATCAAGTCATTTTGACAGATAATCATACACGCAGGAGTAGCTTGAGACTAGAAGCTTCAAGGACGCATTGAGAAAGAAAAAAATGATCGTCGATCAATGAATTTGAAGGAATTTGTGGTTTTCTTTGATTTTGAATGTATTTGCGAATTTCAACTCATTCGCCTTCCCGCACATTATAGAAGGATTCGCTATAGCACTTGATATTTTATGCACCGATGCTTTCACCGTCAGTTTTCTCGAGAGCTCTTCCAACTAGGTTGCCAAAACATGCTCAAATCTTCGTCGAGTGCCAACTATTTCCCGTTCCCCATTATTTTGTTGTTTTTTTTTCGTTTTCCTGTTCCAATTCGCTTTCGTTTTTCTAGCCCGTATTGCATGGGTATGGATAAATCGAGACAGAGGTGAGACGCAGTCTCGGCAGGGCTTAACGCGGGATCGAAGCGTAGCCCGTGGTTACTTCGCTATCGATAAAAAAGCTTGTCCCTTCCATGGGATGTTCGTGTCACGTGGAATTATCGGAAAAACTGTGAAATATCGTGAAATCATATATATCCGTCGCAATTTCACCCAATGTGTCATTGTAAAGTGCATTTGCGTCAAAGACTGCGGCCACGTACTTTTTATTGGATAAAAAATATGATTTATGACAAAACTGATGAAATTTTATTCCGCATTTGGTCCGTGGTCGTGGGATCGACCGGATATTGAGCAATTGACAAGTTCGGATTAATTTCATTGCCTCGTTTTCCTATATAGACTCGATGTAGCTGATTTTTGAAGCATAAATCGTAACGAGTAAATTCAGGACTTGAGGAATTTGCATTATGACATTTTGATATACATTTCTTCCTTTTCTGCGAATCGCTGAACTTGTCGCCGTTTATATCTTCGGTGGGAGCAATAATAATAACAACGATACGACTCTGATGCGTGAAAACGTCTCGTCTTTCATCCTCGGCGCATCACATTTGCAAGGATTCGCTGACACGGATAGTGATTTTCTGCACTCTATCGCTTAAGATTCGCGCACGGAAGATTCTGGATCTGCATACACATTTTGTCATATAGTATTCGGGAGTACAGAGTTTATATTCGAAGGCGACTAAGAACGAAGAAACTCGAGTGTACGCGCGTCGACATATTTCCACAGGCGCATTTCATCGTTGAATAAATTCGAATAAGTTTCATCCTTCGTTGCTCTCGTTGCACTTTCGTCTTCTGTTCCTTCGCGAGCAATCTGTAGTCCGAGTCATTAGAATTTTCATTCACAAGGATGGAAAGTGCGAATGAAAGATTATTAAAAAGTTGGTGACGTTGTTTTGGCCGAACGAGACTGCTCGGACGAAAAATAAATAAATAAAAGAACAAGATGCATCGCTAGACAAAACTAATACGAGGGAATAAAATGAGAATCGTGTAAGACAGCAAGACAGAGGGTTGTTCAACTAGCTGACTCGTGAAGACTCGAATAGCATCGCGTAGAATAGCTCAGTAGTTCAGGCAGAGTGCATATAGACGGCGTGACAAATGCGGTAATCTAAGTCCGCCCATTTCTCGAAGCGAATGGCGAATGACTCCTTGACCTGGCTGGTGCAATCCCGCATCTGAGAAGAGACAAAAAGACAAATGGCATACGCTTGTGTCTTGAGTATTTCGTAGCAAAAGCTTAAATCGGTATAACTCTTTTCTTACCTCGAGTTTTATTTATCCAACTGCTAGAAAACGGATCCTCGCATAAAACAAACGCAGCGTTCACAGGCATGCTCTTTCCATTTAATAGTTTCCGTCTTCATTCCGTAAACAATAAAACTTCGCACGAACCATGACCAACGAAAAATCGAGAGAAAATAAAGAATTTAACATCGACTAAGGCAATTACGATAATTAAAATGTGTAAAATCACGAATTTTTAGTTTGATCAAGTTTTTTGATGATGCTGAAGTTTGCAACGTTGGAATGCAACGAAAAATATTTTATTTCCTTTTTCATTCGTTCAATTTTCAATTCAATTTCATTCAAATTTTCCGAGCCGATATGTTTTTCCCTCGTTTTCTTAGTACCTTAAAGCAATTTGATTAATGTCGTGTTAAATAAATTGAGTTTAATGGCGAATCAAAAAAATTACAGACGCAAACAAGGCTCTTAGGTTTTTAACACTTATTTTCTTCGCCGGACAATCTTTCGGCAAAATCACGTGAGTTATGGTCGGCGAAATCGAATCTACAAATGTTTTTTTCTCTCAAACCCGATCTGATTTCTTTTTTGGCGATTTTTTGAAAAATTGAAAAAAACTAAATAATTTTTCCGAGTTTTTTTTTCCTTCAGTCAGTTCGCAAACTATTTTGCTGGGTGGGCCATCTCTGCAGGCACGTGAGCTAGAGTAAAACTAGCGTGATCAAGTTTTTTGATGATTTTGAAGTTTGGAACGTTGGAATGCAACGAAAAATATTTTATTTTATTTTTCATTCGTTCAATTTTCAATTTCATCCAAATTTTCCGAGCCGATATGTTTTCGGGTGGCAAAAACTGATTATTTTATCATCGCAATTACATTCTGCATTTAAATAATTATTTTTGCCAAATATAAAAAAGAAATTCGTTTCGTTCCAACGATGCAAACTCCAGAATCACAGTTTTTTTTGAGATTCTGTGGATCACTGAGGGATGCAATATTCAACGGTTTGAATATACGTTTATACGTTTGGTCACGTGATTTCCCAAGGGCACATTCCACCTTTGTAAGTTATCACGCGCAGTGATGCGGTGCGTGTTATGTCCTTTAGTATCTTTTTCTCTATTCCTAAGGCCTTGACCCAGGGTTTACTTCACATTTGCCCGGAGCCCTTTAACGCGCGTTAAGAGTACTTCCGGTCAGGCGATCCAAAAGCCCCATAACTGTCGGAGGCAGGACACGTTTTTCCTAATTACATTTTCTCCATGGCCATTTTGGTCTGCCCCTCCGAGCGTTGATAATCAATGTTGAATATTTAATCGACTTTTTCTTGTTTGAAAAATAAAACTTGAAACCCACACGCTTACAGTCCGGAGGATGAGCTGGAAATTGCACGAAATGGACAAGAACCGCGTGCGAGCATTGATGACCCGAGTCTCGTAAAGCTCAACTGGTTTTATGAGCACTTGCTCTAAATGAGGAAAACACGATCGCTCGGAACTTTTTACGCAAGGTTTCAAAGTTTAAGGGGTAGTTCCAGCCTGTAGTCGGACAAATTAAAGAAAAAAAAAATACCTCCCTCGTTTTTTTAGTACTTTAAGGCAATTTAATTAACGTTATGTTAAATAAATTGAGTTTAATGATGAATCAAAAAAATTACAGACGCAAACAACGCTCTCAAGTTTTTAACATTTATTTTCTTTGCCGGACAATCTTTCGGTGAAATCACGTGAGTTATGGTCGGCGAAATCGACTCTACAAATGATTTTTTCTCTCAAACCCGATCTGATTTCGTTTTTGGCGTTTTTTTAAAAAAATTGACAAAAATCAAATAATTTTTCCGAGTTTTTTTGCCTTCAGTCAGTTCGCAGACTATTTTGCTCTGTGGGCCATCTCTGCAGGCACGTGAGCTAGAGTAAAACTAGCTTTCCAACGTCCAAAGAAAAGGAAGGAAGGTTTTCACGGCCGATTTCACTTTATGGCGGAATTTGCTCGTGCCAACTTTGACGTAATTTGTGCTGGTTGACGGAAACGCATTCAATGTGACGCTAAAATGGCGGGAGTCATAAAATTTATCGTAAACTGGAAAATTAAATGATGAAAGTTAAATCTCGGACGGTCCATCATTTTTGCGCTGCCGCGGAGAGCACGAAATTTTATTTTTCAACAAATCTTTCAAGGTCATTTCGGGACCCGAATTTTTTGAACCTTCGTTAAAAAAAAAAACGAAAACAAATCATATGAAAATGACGTGATTCGCGATAAATTGGACGGAGCGTTTATTATGAAGCGGAGGGAAATCATGGAAATATTTGAGGCTTCGTCGGAGTTTGCTCCGAGATTCCAGCCTTTCCAAAAGGGCCACCGGAAAAGCTCGTATTTGTCTAGGGATCACGAAGTGTTGTTTCTACGCGCTTTTGCACGTGGCACGCTTCCCTGTATATATTTGCACGGTAGCGCCCACTCGTCCGGAAGCATAAATATGTTGGTCCAGAAGAGACTAACGGAGGATAATTGGAAATTATTCGACTAGCTGTGGAACCATTTACTTTCGTTTGCCATGGTTAATACTGAAACATTTTGCCCTGATGTAACATCCGGACGAGCCTCACTCACGAGCTCTTTCCTTAATTTCTATACGTACATATTTTTTTAAATACGCAACGCGAAAATCTCGTTTTTTCACTATATTCGACGGACCGCAGCGAAACGTATGAGCCACCGAATTAGCTCGCGAAATATTCGTAACCGTCCCTACAATTTTTTCCGAAGAAAAAAACAAAATTTTGAATGGTTTCCTTGCTTCGTAACAAAACGCGGGACATTTAGTCGTTTCCGGAACTCGCAGATCGTTGAATTCGTGTCTTAGCCACGGGGAAACACAAGCAGACAAAAAATACTTCGAGACACAAGTTCGAAGCTTTGCGCTGGTTATGACTGGATAATCTGCGAGAATGAACGAATATTTTGAGTGCATTTTATTGGCCAAAATAACGGGAGCTTGGATCGCGTAAATTGGCCTGAGAGTTTGGGGTATTTGAGCGTCTCCCGAGGTAGTTGGATTCGTGTTAGCCGCAAGTTGTTTTCGTTGGCACGTGGAGAGGGGTATCGAGTAAATTCTTTACAAAGTAGCTCGGGGATCTCTTGCGTAAGGTCGGGCTGGGGTATGTCTTTGATCCAACATAACAGAGAATCTAGTCCATCCATATCGGCGCTCGCAGTACACTCCATAAAGCAGCAAGTGTACTGCAAGAACGTTGTTTGCCGAGCATTCTTGTTGGTACACTCAATAAACTGCTCTCGCGGTTAAACTAATACAAATACATATTTGCACGAACACTCGCGAATGTATATGTGTGTGCGACGTATTTTGATCGTCCACTATGCGAGGAATTGAAATTCTTCAATTCACCACAATTGGGTCAGTTTCGGTCACGCAAAGTTTCCCCGTTCGTACGATCTAACGATTATTTTCTTAATTATTAATCATTGAAATAATCGTGTGAAAAAACGGGTGGATTTATGTTTTGCCGCGTGAAAAACTGCGCCGGAAATTTGACGCGATACGTCGTCCGTTGAGAACGCGCGGTTTTGCGCGGGACTTCCCCGCACTCCGGCTCCGGCGTCAAGCATTATTTACTTTAGTTTCCTTACATCGTTATCTACGCGATAAAGCTTATCAGCTTCGATCATAAAGATAATGTAACACGCGCTCTAATGACGAGTGTAGAGTTTTCCGACAGACGCGCCAACGTTCTACAACATTTTTACCATCCAATTTGGCGCGTAACCGCCTGTGCTGACTAGCACGTGCAAAAATTTAGGTTATGTCTCCGAACTGTGTTATTGCAACAATGTGAAAAGCAGTGTGATAAAAATCGTATAATTAATGTTAAATATATCAAAGAATCTATACATTTTCATAAACCAAACGACGCAACATGCCGAAAAAACCAGCCGATTGGTCAATTATTCAATCGCGATACGGCGCGGACGTAGTCCGGTAATGTTTTTTCTTCTTCTTAATTAACGTGTAAAAATCGAATTCGCTATCACGGCAATACAAATCTTGACGTATTTCTGCAGATATTTCAAACATCATAATGTTCAGCCTGCAAAAACAGATTTCAATGTTTACGAGATACCTCACGTCTCCGTTCTCCAACAATGCTCAAAAATCGCCACAACTCTACGCCACAAATTGGCTAAACAACCACCAACAAAAAAAAAGAAAATTCAACACTCGCCAGACTCAACGATCGAGTCCAATTCTTACGATATTCCAGGTCAAAATTGTTTTTTTTTACATTCTCAAGCCGCGCCATTGAAAACGGCTTTTCCCTTGAAATTTTTAACTCTGCCGATGGTTCGTTATTACAGACCGAGTCAAGAGAGTCGTCGGCTCAGATGCACCGAAACGTTGTCTCAAGAAAATCGTGTCGCCGCGTCGCATTAAAAATCCACCCGTCGACGTTAATTTGCTTATTCGTCTCGACACGCGGTACAAACAACCGAACCGCACGCCGCTGTTTTCTTTTTTAGTCTCTGAAAATCTCTATTCGTCATGGGATTGCGAGAAAGTTTTTCATTCCATCATGCGAACTTACACAGGATCCCAAAAAAGCATTAACTACGACGCGTGCCTTGGAAAAATAAAAAAAGTTTTGAGGAAGTTTGAAAAAAACCACAAAAAATTCAAATACAAAATGTGTCTCGAAAGTACGATGAGAACAAAGAATTCCGTGGACAATCATGCTCCTCATGTTTCTATCGAACAGCTGCAACAATTCTTTTACATCGTCTTGGTTCGCGTCATTCCGACTGAACTTTTTGGCAACAATGCTAATCGGAAGAAACTGGGACGCGCATTGAGGAAATATTTTCTCTCCTCGTGGGGAGAAGAAGTTCCACTCAAAAGTTTTGTAATGAGCATGGACGTGAGTTTCACGTTTTTTACATTTTCATTTCCTTTACGATATTGAAATCGAATTTTTCTATCGTTTGCATCATGTTTTGCCATGACCCTGAAGTTTGCATCGTTGGAATGCAACGAAATTCATTTTTATTTTCGACAAAAATAATTATGCAAATGCAGAATGTAATTACGATGATAAAATGATCCATTTTTGCCATTCGAAAAACATATCGGCTCGAAAAATTTGGATGACATTGAAAATTGAACGAATCTTCAATAAAATTAAATATTTTTCGATGCATTCCAACGTTGCAAACTTCAGCATCATTGTTTTGCCAAGTTACGTTCGTGAGCTCGAGAATTTCGAATGTTGCAAGTTTTGCCATCAAGAAATCATTCGTTTCAAATGAATCTTACGAATTCCAGATTTCGTGCATCGCTTGGCTCAAAAGAATCCCGGACGCCGGGACAAAGTGGTTGATAATCGCAAAATTATCGAGATGGCTCTTCGAAGTTTATTTCTTTGCGATCCTGAGAAAGATTTTCACAGTCGTGAAAGATTTGTACAGTGAGAAAAAGATTTTCCTCAGTTCCATGAGATGGAAAAAGTGGAGATATTATTATGTCAAAACTCAGGAGAGCAAAGCGACGTTGGTGGAAAAAAGTTCCTTGCCGAATTTCCCAGAACGCAATGTCGCACCAGCGGGAACAACCAAGTTGTTTCCAAAGGCAGATGGTGTCCGTTGCATTTACCTGTATCGGTGAGAATTTTCCTTCCCCCTCCAAAGATCGTTCCAGCTTATGGAAAATCAAAAAAAAGTTGGTTCCCTCGACTTTTAGATTGACACCAGAGATTCGCAGTGATCTCACCATGATGAAGATTTTACTCCAACAATTGTACAGACTGAGGTACGATTCGGTAACGATTAAAAAATTGTACCCTTCGTGGTTGAGGTTCGCGAAGAAGAGACAGAAATATCCTGACTATCCATTTTACCTCGTTTCGTCGGACATCGTGGACGCTTATGGATCAGTCGTTCAAAGTAATTTTCTTTACAATCTCTATTAATAATCGTACAATTTTTCATCGCATTTTTTATGACTCTGAAGTTCGCAACGTTGAGATTCAACAAAAAATATTGTTTTCTATTGATTATTTATTGAATTTTGAAAATCAAGGCAATTTTGTGTCGATTCAGTTTGTGGGTCCCAAGAGAAAATCGTTTTATGCTCTGCTGAAGAAATAACTAAATTTCGTTGGATTCCAACGTTGGAAACTTCAGCATCATCATTTTTTTGATTCCACGATTTTATTACCGTCCGATAATATTTGAAGATTGAAGAATTTTTGGCAAAAGGTGATTTTTAACTTATTTCTGGTCTTTTTTATTTACAGCCAAATTGTACGATATTTTGCATGGAATGATTAACGAAATCGCTGGAGACAAGATTTGCTTGGAATGGTTGGCGATTCTAAAACCGAACAACACGTGGAAAAAAAACTGCGTCGAATACAGTCCATGGTTCAGCGGCTGCCAATCGTTGCCTCGAATTCCTGCTCATTCGTTGGTCGCACTGGCAAAAGACCAGAACCACAAACCAAAGTTCATAGCCAAAAGAAGTATTTGCTCGACCCTGAGAGCAATTATTTTGGAGCAAACGGTGAGTAAGAGAATTTTCAAGTTTTTTTTTTTTATCGTTGTAAAGCGAAATTGTGCGAATGGCGGAGCCGACGTCGTTGGAATGCGATGGAAAATATTTTTCGTTTAGCAATTTATTGATTTATCGGAAAATTCGGCCTAATTTTCGCAACTCAACGGTTCGAAATAAATTCGGGACTGTCTTATTCATGAAAAAAAAGGAAAAAAAAACAAAATTTCGTTGCAATCCAACGACGTAAATGTCGAGGTCGTTTCGTACGAATAAAAATCTAATAAAATGGCTTTGGAAGGTTTGGTACGGGGGTACGGAATACGTTCTCAAAAAAGGTCTCCCTCAAGGATTTCCATTGTCTTCTATATTATCGGAAATTTATTACGCCCACATGACGGAAGAAGCGTTTGGAATTTTCAAGGAATCTGGGATGCTGGCGAGATACGTTGATGATTTTTTGTACGTCACGGATAAAAAGAAAGTGGCAAAACAGTCAGTAATTTTTCAAGTCCAAAAATCTCGTCCCTTATCGCAAGAATTCTTTCGACTGTAATTTTTTGACTTTTGGGTCTTCAGGTTCATGGACCAGTTGAGAAAAGGGGTCCCCGAATATCATTGTCGTTTCAGAAGCTCAAAAACCCAAACTAATGTCAAATCATCACGTTGGGAATCGACCGAGTGCGTTGAGTATCTCGGACATCGCATCAATGCTGCGACATTGGAAGTCGCTCCAGTTTATGGAGATTTGGAATTTCGTCATTTCAAGTCGATGCAGTCCATCAAGTTCAAATACGAGAGACAGTTAGTTTACTCGATTTTTCTCCTTCCAATTCCTTTTTTTTCTTTCAAATTGTTTCTAGCGGCGTCGAAAAGTTTCAACTTTTTAATTTGCGGTCAACTTTTTCGACGATTGTTTTTTCTTCGCCTACAGAACGTTCGTCATGCGACTGAAAAATTTCGCGGCCTTAAAGTTGTCCCACATTGTATTGAACGCGAACATCAATAGCGTCGAAACGATTCTCGAGACTGCTCGATCGGCGGCTTACACGATGGCATCGCGTTGTGCGGTCCTTATAACGAAGGTCTACCCAAAATGCGAACGGTATTCATCAGAAATCTGGGAAGAAATAAGAATCGCGGTAAAGATGGTGGAGCGAATGTTCGTGACGCATTTATGCAAACCCAGTAAGTGATTCCTCGGAGCAGCGAATCGTGATGATAATTTCGAGATAATTATTCTGAGAGTCCGACATTAAATTCACAGGGAACAAGCAGCGGGCGACGGTGATCAGAAACATACGAATCGCCATTTGGAAATCGTTCCACAGAGCTTTCGCCAAGAGGCCGAACTTGCGCGGATGTTTCGGCGACTCTATTCGACGCATGATTAAAAATCAATGGGCCGTTTGAGCAGCAAAAACTTCATCCACGAGTGAGTTTTACGATCTTCACGTTTCTCCCTTTTTTTTTTATTATCCCTGCGTGTGACCTTTCAGGTTTTCACGAGAATTTCCCATCCTCAGTGTTTTAGTGCAAAAGAGATCGCGAAAAAACGGATCCCGGGAAATCCTGATTTTTTTGAGAACAAAAAAAAGTTTTCACTTTATTTTCTGACGAACGAAAATACGGAGCAGAATTCCTAGTAGAAAATCTCTTCGTGCACAGCCAGCCACATTTTTCCTGACTTTCAATGACTCTGAAGTTCGCAACGTTGAGATCCAACGAAAAATAAGTTTTCTGTTTATTTTCTGTTGAATTTTAAAAATTATCACAATTTTCGTACCCATTTTGTGTTTCGATCATATAAAAAGATCGATTTATTGTCCCGACCCAATTGAATCAGAATCTCAATTGAAAATTAAAATGAATGAGAAAAATCTTGACTTTGTTGGCCGCAAAATGAATGCCCGAGAATTTAACAATCAAACTAAAATCATCACAGTAATCGCGACGTTAAATATTCGCTCGTGCTGTTAGAATTCACGCGATCCAGTTGATGCAATTCAAGATTGGCTTTCTCTTTGAATCGCATCCAATCAACGCGATTGTTTTTCTTGTCTATTTCCTGCATAAATTCCATTCTTAGTAGCCAGTCGAGTGCACGCAGTTAAGCACATCGTTTGTATAACTTTGCCGCTAGATCAAAGACCCTAATTAAGAGGTGCGTGAATCCCCATTGGCTCGTGATCACTGATATGCGATCCATTCGCGATTCACAGTTAATGCGAGTCTCGTACGCGAGCGCGCTTTGACGTACGTTTGTGGTTCTCGTACGATTCGGAGCATCTTTGATGCACCCGAAACAATTTCTGTACATCTGCATCGTCGATATAGGCCGTTCGATGATCTTTAACGCGAAACACGTTTTTTAGCGAGTTTTCCTTGCAAAACCGTCGTCGCTAGAAGTAGAAATAGAAAAAAAACGTCGAGACACAAGCTCAATTCGTGAATATCGTGAATCGTAGGATTTGAAACGTCCCAGGGGCATGTCTCCCTCTAATTTCATAATTCAATTTTCGCATGCATGTTTTTTCAACGGTAAACGAAAAGCTGTGTTGAAAAATCCATTCCAACGAGTTTTTAATTGGATTTGTACGAAGGAAAATGAGTCTCTGGCTGAAAAGTGAAAAACTTGGTTTGCTTGCAAGCTTTAATAACAAGTTAATTGCATAACAGGTGTCACAACTTTTGTGGGGATGGTGAAAAAAAAAAATGAAGAAGGAAAAAATAGTTGTGTATTTTGATTGCCCTAAATACGCTCGCAAGTTTACTTAATATATTTATCCACACGCGTATATTTATATACGTTTTGTAACATACATGTTCTGGGGAGTTTAGCAAACTGGATAAAGAACGTTGTACGAGTGCCACAGACAAAACGACTCGCGAAATAAGAAAAAAAGGAGAAAGAAGTAATTTAATATTCCATGAAAATACGAATGAAATTATTCTACGCTTCCGTAACGAGCCATGTAATTAGCTACTTGCGCAAATTGCCCCGCACCACTTCGGACCATCTCGACCTCTGTATACCCAACCGTCGTCCACCTTCCTTCATCTTTTTTCGGCCCTTTTTTTTCTGTGTTTGTGCAAGTTCTCGTGGCTCTGACGGAATGATAACGTATCAGCGGTGACTGGACAACGGTCACGAACTATTTTTATTTTCAACTCGTTTTTTAACTGTCTGAAAGTTAAAAAAAAAACTTTGAGCCTTTTTTTTCAAACGCAATTCATCTTTTCGTTCTTTTTCGAAAATTCAGAATTTTTAACTGTGTCGTTACATGAATAAATTCGTAGAAATTTTGCTGCTATTGAAAGTATTGCTTGAACGTGAAAGTTCATTAAATTCTTACTCGCTAATGGAGCTTGCGTGTAACTCCTTTGTAAGCTGGATTAGAAGGATTAATTTTTCTTTTGCAGGTCGAGCTTTGAGCTTGCGACGGAGCAGTGTGCAGCTCTAGGCGATTCGTGCGTTAAGTACTCGCTATACGCATGTCAAACGATCGAAAAGCACATACATGTGACGTCCTTTGTGGCTTTGCCTCAACATTTTCGAGATAGGTGACACAAGCAAGTTTGGCGTCGACCGCACATTAAACATCGACTGCTTTCGGGCGTAGTTCACACGCCAGCAAAGTTTAATTTCCTTCGTGAACACGTCAGCGTATTGGACACAGGCCTACGCCGTCATCCAAAGAAATGTTAATTTTTTTTGTACACGCGATTCAAGAGCTTTTTTTTCTCGTTACGTTTACGAACTTTTTCACGAGTGCATTATCGTTTTTCATTTTTTTTTTACATCCAAAACGACTCGGCGTTCAGCATCAGACATTTTTTTCAAATGTTTCCTTTATTCTTTGGCTTACGAACTCGAGAATTGTGTCACTCCGTCTTGTGGTTTCGTAGAGAAGAAATCGGGAGAACAGCAATAAATAAATATTCTCGAAATGCTTTATCAATGCCCGAGGGAAAAGAGTTTTTGAGTTTTGGGATTAAAATGCAAAATCGTTCGGTTGTGCACTACGCACGTAGTTCCTGGTAGAGGATTTATCTGCAGTCGCTCAAGACTTGTAACAACCCGGTGAAGTTGTTCAAAGAACAAAAAGCTCCATGGGCGTTCCCTCGGGATCCATGTAGCAAGCATATACGATCGTTACTCGACATCGACACAAACCCTTTCCCCCAAAGGTCTTTTCATGCCGGAAGGCTCTGCTCCATAATTCCGTGTGCACTAAATCCAGGATTAAGCAAATAATTATTTACATTATGCATCGAGTTAGCTCTATACGTTAAGCTGTGACATTGGGTCAAGTTTACTTGACGTTTTAACTAGTCTCATGAAAAATGGAAATAAAAAGACACATTCGGGGAGGAAAAAGTTTTCGAGCTTGAAATTGGAGGTCGTAAAAATGGGGTTTTTTAACCGGTTAGTCGCAGGCTCGATAAAAATCCTATTGCAAGTTCGCAGGAGCGGAGACGTCTGAGAAAAACATAAAATTGTGATACGAGTCACTAAGTTTAGAGAATATCGAGCTAGAAAAATAGTTTATTACGAAATTCATAATAGTGCGATAACTACGATTATAAATTCGGGGCTAATAGGAGCACCAAGTTGGAAATTTGTTCCAAGAACTACTGCTAATTCCAAAGTGGCCAGAAACTTTCCAACCAAGCAGACATAAGCACAATTACGTGATTACAGTCTCTTGTGCGTTAATTCTTGGCTAACAACATCAGGAGCAGTAAATGGGACTTTCCCCACTGAACTAGAAACTTTTTTCCTTCAAAAATCATCAATTTTTTTGTGCTTTCCTGATAATCAGACGACGAAAGAAAAAAATGATTCTGAAGTTGGCATCGTTGGAATAAAACGAAATTCTTTTCTATATTCGGCAAAAATAATGATTTAAATGCACAATGTAATTACGATGATAAAATTGAAAATTCAACGAATCAAAAATGAAAAAAAATATTTTTCGTTGCATTCCAACGTTGCAACCTTCAGCATCATAGAACAAAACGATTTTAACTGACGTTTTTATTTTAAAAATTTATCGGATTACGATGCAACGCATTTTTGCAAAGTTTATTTTTATCCGCGCCGAATAATTACTGGCAAAGACGGGGATCGTGTAGATGACAAACAGTACGAGGTTGAAACGAGAGTGCAACATCGTGGACACATATTACGGAGTACGTTGGTTCCGGTGACACGGTTTTTCAAGCCGAAACTTTTAATATTCCCGGAGAGTTGAATGACGAGGGAAGCGAAAAAGAGAGTAAAAAGGGGAGAGAGAAGGGGGAAAGGAGAAATAATGGGGACGGTTAGAAAGAGGCAGAAGAAAAATATGAGTAGAAAATATGTGTATAGGAAAGTGTATGGTAATGCTACTAAATATTGAAAATTGCGAGGCTCGTTATAAGCCGGAACGCTTTCTCTCTCCAGCAGCAGCAGCAGCCCCAACCATGTGTAATAAGAAACTCCGGTTTTCATCCCTTCCTCTACAAGTTCAGTGCTAGAGCTTTTTCGGTCTCGGCTTCAACTCTTTGCTATATCTCATCTTTCTGCTTTCTCGCTCTGGCTCTCTCAGCCTCGGTGTCCTTGCTCTTTTCCTCTCGCATGGAACCGTTTATTTTCAGCTGTTTCGCATGAGCTCACCGTGCAAAAGCAAACAACCTCGTATCTTGAAGCTAGTTTAGCATTTTTATCATACTTGTTTATTCAGAGTTCCACTCGCTATATATAAACATACTACTTCCGGTCTGCCTATCTCTTCTTTCCTTTTATAATAAATACATGCGTGTATAATTATATGATGCAAACGGACGATACGCAGTTCCCATTTTTTCACCTTGCTGAACCAGAATTTTTTTCTTTCGCTCCTTCGCATATCGTCCGCACGCACGAAACTATAATGAGAGTGGAAAAACGTCACAGTACGTGAAGCCATTACGTTTCTAGAATTATTCTCGTTCAATTATTTTTTTCACAGACGAAAAGAAATTTTTTTATTGGACGTTGAAGACTTTTTTTTTTACGCGGATTCTTCGTATTTATCGTCGTCGGTTTTTAGACCACTGGGCCACAAATTAGTCGGCTTAGCCGGTCGATAAATCTAGAGCTGAATTGTCTTTTTATCCACGTTGATAATAATTATGATAAGAAAAAAGTCTACGAGTCGTAAAACGTTTTCCTTTGCTTCGCCAGCCAAAAATTCGCGACATCAAATCGCGGCATGTTTTTCTCTTGTTCTCTTCTGTATTTTTGACCCCTTTATACTCACTGAATGCCTGGAACTATACGCGAGAACGAGAACCAGAACGTCTCGTTGAATTCTCGTTGCTTCTCGCTCTAGCAGAAATTTTAACTCTTACTCCGGATATTACTACCTCATAACTTTTCGATGAAAGCGAGGACAGCTCGACGGAATATCCGATATAGACAGCCGCATCGTGTAAGCCTGTAAGCTCGAAGCCCTGAAATCGTCGAAACTTATTGTTCCAACCAACCACAGCATTTATAATCGAATTCCAATGACGCAACCAAAATGCTTGCTATTCCATTTTCTGGATGGTTTACAAATTGATCGAATCAATTTTGCCTTATTGGATGATTTTTTGAGAATCGATGCAGCTCGATTAATCGAATTTTTAATGGAAATCGTAATTAGCATCGAATCCAAGGCTCGATTGCAATGTTGAAATTCTGAGATTTAAATTTTCCAATTTCCAGAACCAAGTTTGTTGTTAATTATGAAAAACACGGAGCGGGAATGGATTTAACCCACAAATTACAAGTTTTGAGATCGCCCAAACAGCATCGCAACATTCGAAAGCATTTCCGTATGAATTCGTAATGTGATCTATATTTTAGCCGAGATATACTCACCGGAGTGGAGAGGCTAGCGTGGGAGGGAAACGTACTCCGAATCGTGCAAGTTCCAAACAGATCCTCGTCCCTCACCCTTTCCTCCTTCCAGTATACGTAGCCAGGCTGGTTACATGTGTACGTCATAATGTACTTGCGAAGTCGCAGGTAAATTCTCGGGACGGCGAGCCACCGCACCCGAGAACTACGATGATCCCCCTCGAGGACTGGGGCAACAAAGTTTCAGTAAAGATGAGCCGCATCGAACGCTCAGTTGCGTGGGGTAGAAAATGAAATAGTGAAAAATCGACTACGCCGAGTCAGTTTTCATAAAAATGGAACAAATTAAATAAACTAATTTTCCATCTTTGCTACATTTCGAAATCTTCAGAGATACCAAGTTTTTGCTCACACGGAAAATTATTAATTCTATTTGTTCAGGCAACAAGATGTGAATTTTCTCTCAGGCTGCACGTCAAAGGTCAGAGAGCGAGATTTTTCGAATTATCAGAAATTCTAGCAGGACTTCTCAGAGAGATAAGGACTTGACGCTTAATACGCTTAATCGCCACTGACACTGAACTCGATTCCGCTTCAGTCAGCAACTGCGGACGAACTAGCCACTGAGTAACTCACCTCGTCGTACAAAACACGAGCGTAGGACTCGACGGACGTAGTAAAGTCCAGAAATGGCCGGATCTTGAAAATTCCTCGCTATAAATTGCTTTGAAGAACGCACACGGAGGCGAACGAACGAAAAAAAATTGCAGCAAATAGCAAAAATAGGATCTTTGCAGCGTTTCGAAGTTGCAAGTTCTCCAGTCCTGAATTTTATCATTAATAAGAAATAAGATAAGAAAAAATATGATTTATAACGTTTTATTACATATCATTACGTTCTTACATTATTCACTCTTTTCGCGATGAATTATTTGTGCGATTAACTGAAACGAGTGAATATCGCTATATATGATACACTCCTACGTTTGTTTCATCGTCGTCACCATACACATCGCCGTCCCACGGTACAAGATTCTCTACGAATATGAATACCTCGATAATCCAAATCTACAGATTTCCACATTTTTAATTGATGAGAATTTTTCCAACTTTAACAGAAAGATGTAAAATCGGTTAAAAAATAAACATTTCGTATTTTACGATCGAACGTTCAATGACAAAATCACACAGTTTCGTGACAAGACAGTCGAGTTAGAAAAATAATTGTTTTTTATTATTATTATTATTTTTTTTCATTTTGTTATTCACGTGATTTTGGAGAGCCTGAACGAAAAAAATATGCGAAATTCACTTTTAATCAAAGTTCCATTTTCTTGAGAATTCACGAAACTATTTTAGCGAGCCTTGACAAATGCATTCAAAGGATTTGGGGCGTAACTGCGGATTTAGGGAGACGATTTATTTCTCAGAGATTCATTCGACTTATCAATCATCTACTTACGAACAAATATTAACACGAATTATGAATTAATACGCTAATACATTATCGATTGATTCTCTCGCACTTATTTCAGTGTTACAGGCTGTTTAGTTTTCAATTTTTCACTCTGACAAGTAAGCAACGAACGAGAAGAACTTTTTTCCACAAAAAAGACTCGGACATGCCTTCAGCTTTGTAGAACTCGTCGCTACGGCCAATTTACCCTTTTCTCGTAGATTTTTACAAAGCTGAAGGTTTGTTAAATGTCGTCGTAGGGAATTGCGGTCCAGAAAGTTGTCGGAAATGGAACTTTCGGTCAAGTACAACCTTTTCGACGTCTCGGAATATCTAGTTAAAGTTTTCCTGAGGAAAAAGTGACTTGAAATTCGTGGACGTCACGGTTCATGCTGTGAAGAATTTTCCTGAAATTCCCCGTGGATTTTCCACCAAAAACTTGAAATTTTTCGTACTCCAGCCGTTGCTTACTCGGTTTCCCAAACTCGTTGATTCGAAACGACGAATTTTTTGTTATTTTATCTCGCGATCATTTCTCGCTTTGGAAATGCTGAGTTTTATTTTCATGTTTCGTGGATTTGTTCATGATTGTTGGAAATTCTAAAATCCAGCAACAAATAATCGACGTTTCGAGTCAACGAACTTGGCCTCGTCATAGTCGCACACCGTTCGTAGTCCCTCAACATTTTTTTGGGTGTTTGCTTCGTCACTGACATCAACCTACACCTCGATAATCCTATGGGTTCATAATATTAAACTATTTACACAGCATGCATAAATATATAGACAGCTTATCGTTTACGAATATCAAAAAACTTCGGAGCCAGTTGAAGGGGGAAGGATTTCAGGTCGCAGACCATTTTCTTCAGCGTCCAAGACTGCGTTATAACTTTTTACGAAATTGTGTCACACGTTCTGTAGATTACTGCCAGTTGATTTTTGTGAGTGTTTTAAAAATTGAAGATCCTCGAAAGTAAAGGATGTTCATAACGGAGCTCTGAATATTTGGTTCCCAAACATCTGTGAAGGGCAATTGGGAGCTCGAGTCCGACAACGCAGCTCTGCAAGCTCGGAGCCCAAAGATTCTGAGGAGCTTTTCGTAATTTTCTCTCACACTCGCGTTCGTTCAGGACACTCTGGACATTTGAAGGCTTAATGAATTTGATTAATTTCCAAACGACATATTGTGTATTTGGACAGAATAAAAGTGATTCGTTGCAGCTTCAACGTTTTGAAGAAGGCCTGAAAAGATTTGTGATTTTTTCGAAAAGATGCCAATGGCGTTTTTGTCAATGTAAAATTGCCAATTATTTCCCTACGCTCGCTTCGTCCGTATCGTCGTTTTCCAAATTGCCTCCATGGGCCATTTCTCCAAACGTCATCTCTAATTGGAAGTTTATCACACTCACGATTTTGCCCGTTCATTCAAACACCGCTTCATCTTGCATATTCTTTTCCCTTCCCTCTCCCTTGCTCCCTTCGACCTTTTGCCTCGAGCTTCACGTCCGAACGAATGTGTTACAAAGAAGCTCAAACGATCTTGTCTCGGCATCTGCAGGTCGCCCGACAAAACTGTCGTCTCTCACGTCCCTGCTCAGTGTCGCTCTGGCAAAGCCATGATGGCCATGTGTCGTAAAGTTGGCGACAGTTGGCCCAGAGATCGGCCCACGGACAGGCGTTCTTGCAGAGTTTACCCAGACGACAATGGCCCTCGCAGCTGCTGCACGTAGGTCCTGCCACGTACGGCGTGCTCAACTTCTCGATATGATTGCCACTGCGAACAAGCAAACCAATCGAAAACCAAATCAAGATCAATAATTTGTCTAAATTTTCCGACTTTTTAATTTCCTTTTCAATATCGTTCGTGGTCGAAGAAATTCGACACGAAATTCTATCAAAAAACCCAGCACAAAACCCATTGAATCACGGAGCAAATAATTAGCTGATTCATTTGGGTAAGCAAACAGAGGGAAAGCGGAAGATTGGCGTAAACTACTGCGGAGCTAAAATCGAGTTTTGTTAAAATGAAAAGCAGCTCTGATTGAACTTGAAGTTGATAATTGGATTTAGTGGATTATTCGCCGAGTCTCGTGTTTCACAATGTGAATTCGAGGCTCGGAAAGACGATCGAGTTGTCGAGTGAGTTCATCAAGCATCAATGCAATTCAATGGAACAAAAGTACGAAACTGTAGTATTGCGCAAACAGATTGAGTTCGCAGCCTATTTTTGAATAGGTCGATGTTGGAGTCCGTTGCAGGAATCCCAAGAATCTTTATCACGGTTAATATTTGTACGTGATATCAACAACCCGAGTCCATAAAAAACGAGCCGCCTCCGAGCTTGATTCATGGAAAGCTGTTTTTTTTTTATCACGAAGTACATTACGCTCGGTATAACTGAAACTATCGCTCGAGTGTTGTACAATGGCAAACATGTTAATTGGAGAGTTCCCGATCGCTGTATGACCGCGCGGTGAAATTTTCTAGTGGCCTATCTCGATTGTATGCTCTTCATTAACGGAAGCCATTCCTCAACCGCACTCGACCATTCTCCTTTTGCCCTAAATTCATTCATCCCCCTTTTTTTTGCAATCCTCGATCGTGCCTGAAGAATCCAGTTTATTGGTGGAGGATTTGGTGGGTCGTGTCGTTTTTAGTTCAGAATTCTTGGAACGATCGTGGGCTCTTCGTGATGGGTGAGCGAGAGGGGGAATGACGAGGAGATTGCAACAGCAGTGATGATGGTCGAATGATTTTATTCTGAATAAGCCAACGCCATGATTCGTTCAGTTTTCTATGACACGATTCGTGCCCTTTTTTTACGATTCCCCAGAGGATCGATGAGTAACCTTGACCCTTCGAAATTCGTCGTGAACTCGAAGACTCGCGCGCGTCTTGGTATTGTCACGCGAGCATTTGTCAGACGCCATAAGAGAGTACGAAGGTGAACGACTTAGGGTGTGAGCCACACACGTCCTTCTCATTAATCACGCACGGAGCTGTGTACACATTACATACATCACCGTCAAGTTTGACGTGGGTCTCAAAGCGCCAACGCGGTATCTTTGTGCTTATACCCCCTGCGATCAGATCGCCAAGGTGGCAATAAGGGTTGCTGGGGATCCTGAGAGGAGCGTGTTCGTTGGGTACTAAGGGGTTGTTGATCCATACACACGACGCCCGTGCTTTCAGGGTCGTCCAAGAGATTTACGAGACCACCCGACCAGATTTTATCAACGCAACCTTCTCGTTCCAACTTGCCGCGAGATATGTGTCAAACTGAATTTTATTCCGGGGTGAAAAATTATTCTGGCCAACAAATCTTCCCAAGAAGTCATCGATCCCTTGAGCTTTTTCTTTCCGTGCACAATCAACCATGGTTTTCTTTATTAACGTTTCCAATTAAGGAGACGGATTAACATTGAGATCTTGAGAACAAAGTTAAGCAACAAAGTTGTTGCTTAAAATATTAAGGTTTCCGACCATATTCCGTATGTTAATCTACTTCGTTGCATTATTTGCAAAACTGTCAATTTATCTTGCGTTTAATCGGTTTTTATCGTTAAGGAGGTTCCGCTACGGCGCAAGGAAATAACGAATGAAGTGAGCGCAATTGCCAAAAAAATGACGATCTGCTTTTCGTTCAGCAAGCGATCCGTTGCCAAACTCTCAAAAAATTAGATGTTCCGAGCATTCTGTCGATTTCAACTAGAAATATCTCCTCCAAACATTCGTTGACCCCACTATTTTTTTATTGATTCGGAACTCTTGGAGTTTTTTTTATAAATTGAGATTTTAATACGCGTTTTATCCAATTGGGAAGTATTTTTAATATTTTTCCGAGTTCATAAGGGTAAGAAGTTTCCGTAAAGTCAATGTTAAGTCAAGTGATTTTCGTCCTTGAAAATTTGTAGTAAAACTTGGTTGACCTAGGATGATTATGAAAGAGATTAAAGTTTGCTGCCTAAATAACAACATATTTCGTTTTGAGATTTGAATCTAATTATCGCTCTGCTAACGGAACTTCGTTAAGCCAAAATCGAGATTGACTATTAATTCGTCAGTTATATACATACATTATGGGTGGATTTTTCGTGCACTATCTCCGCACCGAACACATATCTCACACAAACCGTGCGAGAGGTTTGCGTTGAGCCTCTATTCGAGAAAAGCTTTTGTCTTTCGAGAACCGATATTTTGCCCTACCTGCCATTACTTATCTTTATAGGTTTATGAATATAGATATATAAAAAGGTATGTGTACACGCTCTGCTGGTTCGGAAGGGTGACTGTGCGGTCCCCCGGCCACAGAGTTCCAACGTGTGTGGCTTTCGTTCTCTCTTTTACTCTTGTACCCCCCGATATAACCCGCGTCTCTCAAGCTCCAACTTGCAAGTGATATATCTCTGCTAGACTCGTATAGTATACGCCGAGCGCGTGTACCGTCCTCACTAGTGCTGCAGCTCTGGTAAAAAGCGTGAATTACGTCGACCCTCTGAATTTATTCGAACCGGTACGCGTTCACCATCTCTGCTTTTCCCTCTCTCTACATTTTTTCTCACTTGCTTTTTTCCGTGTGCCATTTTTTCTCTTCTTTCTCAGTGTTTCTAGGATTATGCAGAGGCTGCCAAGCGTACTAGTTTTATCTGCATCCCAACCTAACCACGTAAAATTGCCCAGCCACACTCTCATCGCGCACAAAGAAACGGATTTATTCGCCTGTACACATTCGTCTGGTATCAGCAGGAAACACGAGTGTGTGCTCGTTCGAGAGGAAGTGTCAAATTGGTAAATTATTCCTTCCAGCCTTTTCGAACTATGGCAATCTACTCAATTTTACTCCAATAACACGCACCCCAGAAATATTTTCAACTCAATTTCAACTTTATACGATTTCAAATAATATTTATCGACCGCATGAATAACCAAGGACGTCCGTTTCTCACGAAGCTTTGAAATTTCTGTCCTCTCGTACTCAATATTCTGTCAATTATTCTCACCGTGTCTAAAGCATTTCACGAAAAAATCGACGTTCGACTCTAGAAATTCGACATTTATAAACGCAGCAATTCATCTCCTTGATCCTTTTTTTCCTTTCCAATGGGTTGAAAAAACTTTCAACCGATTTAAATAGAATTCTCCAAAATGTTACTTCGCGAAACGATCCGAGGTTTTACCTCAAAGTCGATAGGAACGCCGAATTATTCAATTATCGAACGAGTCAGTTTGGTCGGAAAACCCTCGCGTAAAACCTTTCGCCCATGTCGAGGGATTCGGGCTCGTAAGACCGGAAGAGAATCATTCCGATCCCGATACAATTTGACTGAAACTCCGGAAAGATAGTCGATTTAGTGAACTTCCGTCGGCGCAGGGATAGATTTGATAATAGAACACGCCACGAATCGTTCTTCTTCAACACGGAGAAATCGGATTCGTTTTGTTCAGTAAGAAATAAAATGTTTTGGGAAAATGTCCTATACGAAGTTTAAGAAGCAAAAGAATCGTAGCACCAATTGCAAAACAGCATAGTATTTTTTAACACTTACAATTTTTCTTAGCATGAATTATAAACAGTTCTATATGAATAAGAAACAGTAATCCGCGCGATAATGAATTTCAGGTTTGTTTTCATGAACAATTTACTATGTCAGACAAGAATTTAGTTATGAGTGAGAATATCTCAAATTTTAAACGTCGACATAGTAAAATTCTATTATCCCAATATGAATATATATCGAACATGTGTGAAATTTTATCACACGTACTGTTTTGTTTACCATGGCCATTGCAATTTTCTTTAATTGCTATGCTAAATTGTAAAATCGGTTTTAATCTGATGATGAAGTTTTACTATGCTGTTTAGAACGATTTGTCGCACTGCCATTCGAAATATTGCTGTAATTTCCGAACTGTCCTCAAAATGCTATAATTTTCAACAATAAGTAACTGGATTCCTAGTATATTCCTTAATAATTTTCGACTTCGTTTTCTCCGTGAAGTTTCACCGACGTTCATTCAATCATTCTATTACGTAGTACGTTTTTTCGAACATCTACTCGTTTTCCCGAAATAGAGCCTTGGCAAGAATCACTGTGTGGTGTCCTGACGCAACGTTAAGGGTTTTTCAACAACTTTACAATGACGTATTCACTATTTATAGTTTTATAGTCGTTTTTCTTCGAATTCTCAAGTTAACTCGACTTGGTTAGCCGAGCATTGTGCAACCGCGAGGCGCGATGTATAGTATACAAAGGGGACTTTTCTCCATCAAGAGCGTAACGAGTAATTACGATTTAAATGGTCCCAAGTGGTTAAAACAGATGCTCGAATGGTTGGGCGAGAGATGGGAATCTGGCGCAATTCAGTTTAGCAAGGTGTGCCAATGGTACTTACGCGGGACAGTAGTTGCACACGTAGCTGAAATAAGGTCGACCACGTGGTCCTCTCGTACCGTTGCACTTTGCCCAACCGCAACCAACGCGATGAGTTGACGCCCAAACCATTTGCGTATAATGGCCGACCTTGCTCAGGTCGTTTTGTGCTCGTGGTCCATACTTGAAGAGCTGATTCTCCAGATACCATGCTTTTATGGCGAAGAACCTGAAACACATTTCGAATGGGAAATATTCAAGTTGAGATTATGTTTTATCGAGTTATTTTCATGGTCCAGCAATCTTTTTCATGGCTCGCTGGAAAAAACCATAACGCCGAATCAATTCTATGGGGTCTGCTTGAAATTTTTCAATATTTCGCGTACACATTCGCGTTAAATGCGGCTTCAAAGCCAGCCTGCTGAGAAATCGAACCCACCGTCTGCTTGTTTCACCCACAAAATTTAGACGGAGCCATTTTGGAAAAAGAAAAAAGTCTGAAACGTTGATTCGATACGGATAATCGGAAAACACAGTGATTGTCGATTTGATGGAGCCAACAGGTGGCTCATCTGGCGAAAGCTGGTGTGCGCGACAAAAGCTGTGGGTGAAACTGTTGCGGAGTTATATACATTGAGCACAGTTGAGCGCAGTCTATATAAAAGTGGGTCTGAGGTCGAATGATTCTTGCAGGACAGCAGAAGCGAAGGAAAGCAGGATGAAGCGAGTTGCATATTCGCCAAGATATAGAGAAATGTTGCAAAGAAGGAAAAGTTTTTGAGCGAGCTTGTGCAGACAGTTTGGTCGAAGAAAAATGCTGACGCATACGCGACGTAGATGTAGCAACGGGCAAGATTTCTTCTCGGACTCGCCTCGCAGATTTCAACCGTTTGTCCCTCCTCTTTGCCATGGCTATAAAATTAAATGAGCCTCAATAGAGCGTGTGCATTCGAAAGCGTGTTCCAAGCGATACGGGTCTGCCAAATCGCGGAACGCTCCTACGCGGTCTCCACAAGATATCCTCTGGCTGCTGCTCGGTTTTACTCGTGAGAATCTCTCAGAGATTGGATCGAGCAGAAAATTCGTAGGACACGGGTCCAGCGGGGGCGTTCCAGTGGCACGATGTTGCAATTTCCTGCAACGCTTCTATATACCAACCGAGACGACGATTCGAAAACGCTACTCGCTCGATATATACGTCATGTATACAACCAACTGGGCCACTTTCCTAAACCATCGCGTCTCCTTTTCCGGATACGTAAAATCTCCAATTCGACTCGACCGCCTGTTCCTTCGTTTTCTCTGCGTCTTTTATGATTCGACAGTTTTTCCTTAAAATGAGTTTAAAAAATCAGCTGACCGTTGCTGCATGATTTTTCGTAGAAATTTTTTTTTTTTTTCATTGAAACAAATCCCAGTCCGCAAAGTCTTTATATTTCTTCAATTTTTCGCATGCCTCGATATTCGGGATCGCGTCAGTTGTGCGATAATCGATCCTGTCATTGATAAGACGTTCAAGCACTGAATGGATAATGAACGAGTGACAACTCAGGAATTTGCAAAGTATCCGAAGTTGTTACTCAAGCTGTTTCGTAAATAATCTCGTGCACTTGAAAACATGGTTTACTTTATTTTGCCACGAAACGAAAGGAACGAACGGAAGAGGATTAAGAGAATGAGGCACGGTGAGCGCTCACGAAACGAAAAAGAAAGCGGAGACGTGGAGCTTTAGAGACGATGGGCGAGTTACGTCTTTATGCATTTTTTACAGCACACCTTGCTCGTCTACTCCGCGTGCTAAGTGCTTCACTAACTCAACGGTGGCGTGAAAATCGTAGCTTCGAGATTTATAATGGTCCACAGAAAAAAAAGCTTCGAGAAATGTCAGAATCGGGGGGAAGATTAAGACGAAAAAAGTTGCAAGTGCCTCGAAAAATTCGCCAACAACAGCAGCAGGATTAAACGCGATGAGGTGATAAGCAAACCGGAGTATTTACTGCGGAAGTGGAATAATGAATGAGGAAGTTCATTCTGTACTTTTTTCTTAAAGCTTCTGCCGTTTGCTTATTTCGCTATGAATGTACTTTAAAGCTGACAAAACTGCAAAACAAATAAAAATTCAGCTCAAATACTGGAAAAGCAGAAACAAAAATACAAAAACAGAAAAAAAATAATATTTTGCTACGGTGTTGGTTGTTGAGCTCAGATTAAGGGGCTTTGATCGCGTTGAACCGTCTACTAGGAACGCTAAATAATTTCAGGCGATTTTGATAACGAAAAAATTGCTGGACGTTGTTGATTTTTTTGGACTTTGTTCTTGTTTCCTTGGGTAATTAAAAAAAATCACAAACAGGCGACGCTTTTTTCTTGACGAATAAAGCGTGGAAAATTACGATGTTGAAGTTTGCATCGTTGGAATGCAACGAAATTATGTTTTTTTTGTCTTTTTTTTATTGAAATTCTAATTCAATATTCGGTCAGGACAATAAATCGATGTTTTTTTAGGATCGAAACACGAAATCGGCACGAAAATTGTCATGGTTTTTGAAATTTAATAAAAAATGAATAGAAAAGTTTTTTTTTTTCGTTGGATCCCAACGTTGCGAACTTCAGTGTGATGGAAATTTGGTAATACATTTTCGAAATAGAATTCGTAGACTCACCAGGGAACTTGAGCGGTTGAAATGAAAATATTTTGGCCACAACTTCCGAATGCATCGATGTGTCGTCCAGTGGCGTTGTCGTGGGTCAGAGCGTAGCAAGCGTCGGCCCATCGTTGGGCTGCCTTGGCAGCTCCGTTGTGCCACTTCTGTAACATGAAACATGACAAATCGATGGATCTCGAGTTTTAAGGCGTTTCGGGTTTAACATTCGATGCTCGAACATGCCATCGTAAAGTTTTAGATTCGAGTGTGTGTGGAGACTAATAAAACATGGTATGCGAGGGTTATAGACTTCAGGGTCGTCTCTCGATAGACCTCTTTTGTCCTACTCGTGATTTTCTTGATCTTACACCGGATAATTCCGTGCGGAAAGTGCTAATAAAATCCAGATTACTCTTTTGAAGCTCGAAGCGTGATGATAATCTCGATAGGGCTTTTCGATCTTTAATCACCTCGTCAGAATTACCGAAGTCACTTCACTAAATTAAAGTTTGCGTGAGAAGCTCGTTGCACCATTTATTGCAGTCTGCAACGTTAATGACTAAAGGAATAAACTATAAAATGATATATTTAAAAAAAGTGAGTTGCAAAATAAAAATAGTAATTTTCAAGTTTCTGCATTTCCAATAAATTGCGATTATCCTCCTCAAATTCCATAGCAATTTTCCTTATCTCTTTGCCTATTCGTGTAGAAAATATCGGCTCAATAGCTCGTAATCCACGGACCTTTCAGCCAACACTGGCTTTTTTCCAATATATTTAAAATCGATACGATGTGAAGGAATTCTTTTTGGTCGATTTAAATGACCCGAAAAGACTGACAATTAGATTTTGATATGCAGTTCGGAGATGCATATGCATGAATACATCCGAGTAATTTGATTTCGTATGAAAACTCGAGCTTCGCGCTTATATCGCTATTCAAACGTTTTTTGTCGCGTCTCATGCTCTCAAAGAGTGACAAAAACGGGTTCTACGAAATTCAAAATAAAATTCGCGCTTGACTTGTAGCAAGAGTCTCGCACTCACTGGAAAAAGAGCGATGCGAGGACCAGAAAGCAGGAAAGACGCGGTGGTATATAAACTCCGGAGTATTGGGCGCATACGATATTACGAATGAATGCTCTTTGGAACATTGGATTTCCATATTGTAAGAACTGAGAATCGAGAACAGAATGTTGGATAGGAAAATGGCGGAGAGCATTAGATGATAGCGGAGTCTGTTTATATGGGATTTCGCACCTTTTTATTCGCCGTAAGCCCGTCAATATTTTGACTATTTTCCTCGCACGAATCACCAAAAGATGAAGATTTTTCTAGACGCGGTTGAAAAGCTAGAAAATACTGAAATCTTTTTGTTACATTTCGATAAAACAACGAAAAAAGCGGCAAAGACGAGCGCGAGTTTGGTTCGTTCAGAAATTCAATTTCCCTGATATGTCCGGAAGGTCGTATGGAAATTTGAGCAAGCAATTTATATCGTAATGCGGTATTAATTCTGCTGGAAATAATTAGGCAGATTATTCGCGTGATCATGATTATCCAAGTAAATACTTCCTTCCTAAAGCCAGCGCGCACTAAGCACCATGTTATAGGAACGCGAGAAGTTGACCGATATTTTTCCGGTCGTTTATCCGCGTAAAAGTAATGGAGCTGTTAGTCAGCTCCTGGCAATAACGATGCACTATAGCTCATGTACTAACGACCCTCCAGGCTACACGAAAAGCAAGAGGAGATTCTCTGCGGGGAGCTGAGCTTGCGAAATCCGTGCAATCACTCGATCAATTCAAAGGGGTCATCGCGACGAGATAGATCAAATTTATTCGCAGTAATCGCTTCATTTATGAATATTTTTTCTCCAGTCGGGCGATTGAAAAATTTATCGCTCGCACAATTTAATTTATAAATATTATAATAAGACGGTAAAAAGTTTCATCCGAGCAAAATCTCGCGAGTAAAATGAAAAAAATGCAAGATGCGAAGATTGTTTGGATATTTCTGGCTCTGATTTTTTTTTCTGGTACATTGGGCAATAAAAGCGAGTCTGGAGAATTGAAAACATGAAGAAAAGTGCGTTCACCGGAGCTGAGAGGGCGCGTCTCGACTTTACATTCTCGTATAGAAAATCAAAGGGGCGAGAGAGAACAAAATGAAAACAAAAGGAAAACTAAAAGGATAGTGGGCGGACGCGCGCGGAGAAGCAACCGGAGAGAGATCTCGCTTGGGGAGAAATCAAGTTGGAGAGAGAGAAAACGAGATTACCGCAAGAGCTTCGACCGACAAGCGAACCCTCTTAATTGCTCATCCCGGTGAGGCTGGTCTAGCGACTGGCTGGGTTTGAACCTGCACACCGGGACGCGACTGAACCGAACAACTCTCTCGCCCTTCGTTTCTCTTAGACAGTGAACGTACGAGCGGTGAAACGATTACGTGGTCAGCCGCTGATGCTTTTCTCCAGGCCAAGTTTCGCCCTCTCGTACATTCAACCTGCTCCGCCTCCACCTTCCGTTTTTCTTACAAAGAATGCTTTGAAAACATTCTTCAAACATATTCAGTGCCGAAAAAGGGAAAACCATGATACGAAAGGCATTTTTTCTTGCGTTCAAAAAAGTGGAAGGATCTCGAGAAGAGAATGTTTCTGTTTAAAAATAAAAGACACGCCCCGAGAACGTTGCTGCGGTAAGGAATTTTTTATTCGCACACGAAAGACCTTGAAATGAAGCCTCTCATCATTTTTATCCATCGAAATACCAATTTTTAATGATCGATTCAAATATTTCTCGACGCACGTCAATTTATATAATGAAACATTTTTACAGTACGTCGTTTTTCTTACTTTTTGCATTCGTATTTCCACATTTTCCAAGGAAAACCCTCAACCCTCAACCCCGAAGCCATCTAAATGGCGAAGCCTTCTCATTTTTATCGATAAGAAAAAATCACTCGAACAAGAAAACAGCTTACCATAACGAGCATGTTGGCTGCCGTTGGAGTGACTCGAGTTCGAAAAAAGTTGTGGTAAATAACGATCTTTCTCTGAACTTTTTTGTTACTCGGCGTTAATACCCTCGTGGGAATCCTGTCGCCGTACAGGCGCGGCACTGTAAACATATAAAAATTCACATTCCAGCTTTTCTGCTTCTGTGCCACTTTCATTATTCCGTTTTTCATGCGAGTCACAGTTTTTATAGGTTTTCCAACATTTTCATTACTTTCTTTCCGATTATTATGACTCGTATTTGTTCGTGTTTTTTTCAATAACATTCCGACACGATAATCGCGTTGTCGCTATGTTCAAATTTTATTGGCAGTGAAAATTTGTCGCGGTTAAAGCCGCGCGATTGAAAGCTTGAGACGCTTCAGGGCGATCAATCGAGAGTTTGATAAATTTCGGGAAGTAATTAATTTCGGTTTTCCATTTATTTAGTAATTTTATAACATTATCCTCGAAGCCTTAGCTCGTTCGGTCGTTCGGTGATAGGATTTGCGTCAAATCCATGTTCACACATAAGTACGCGGGTGTATAACTATATACGAGCGAAATAACCAAGTCTGAGAACGAGATCCTCGAGCCGTTGAGACACGAAATTCGCGAAAAGGTATCATGCGGGTCGGATCTCTCACGTCGTCGTCTCGTTTTCGACCTCGTCACGATGCTTTTCTTCGACGAAAAGCAAGAAAACAAGTTTCGAAGCTTTTCTTCAGAGGGTTGAGCCTCGTCTACCGCGAAACTCCGAGTCGTATTCGATACTTTCACCGCGTCGCGCATTCACAGCATGCGATAAGACCGCGTCTGTACCACACGAGAGCTATCGGTGTCTCATCCTTCTCTCGTCCTTTGCGAAGCACGCTAGAAGAATCTATTTTGGACCTTTTATGTCACGGAGATTGATAACGCGCCAAATTTCGTTATTCGATCTGTTCGGCCCGAAAAAAAAAAAAAAAAAACAAATATTACGCGGTAGCGACCGTTCCGAGAGTGGAATCGAGTATTTGCATTTCCTCTGCGACTGAGCTCGACGTTTTGTCGATACCTCACATTTTATTTGATATTCATAACAAAAAAATTGTTAATTCTATGCTAAGTTGTTAATTGTGTTAGTGAAAGATACTCTACTGGGCTTACTGCGGTCCGCCTGCCATGGAACTGCTGCTGGCAGAACGGTGGCGAAGGCGATCCATATCCATAGACACCGCATCATTATAATTATTCTCTTCACGTCAACTGAAACATAATAATAAACGTAACGATAATTAAAATCCATTATCTCTCGGCTGCTCGTTCAGACTTTTGTTTGCATGAACGCGAGTCGATAAATCGAGCTGTTTTGTCGTGAACACGGAGACATTTAATATTCGAATCGAAATAATTCATCTTTGTTTACATTTTTTTTATTGGCGATTCGACGCTCTATGAACCGCGTATGCAGCGTGTAATCGCGCTGAATCCTGAGCTACAAGTGTATCCTGGATATATGGAGCTTGGACGGGAATAAATCTGTATATCGTTTCCCCGAGCATTCTTTATTCTTTCTTGCTATCTATTTCTCGTTTCAAGAAAACTTGGACGATATGCATACGTATCTCGCGGAACGTCTTCCCGAGAAGCGTCCATGCGAAACCGAGTGCGAAACTTTATATCCCTGAATTTCATGCACTCGGAGAAAGTTTAGAATAAAAAGGGACGAATTTAAAAAGAAGATAGATGGACGGAGAAAGGAGAAGGAGACAAGAATGCGAGGCAAGAAATGAAGTTCGATTGGTGAAGAATATCTCGTCCTTCGCGACTAAGCTTTTCCACTACCCCTGCAGTTTGAAAAATACTAAATTACTCCAATGCCAGAGTGACGTGCGGAGATAAGTTTGTAGGCAAACTTTATAAGAGAGGAGCAAAAAGCTCAGCTTCGTGTGTCAATGAAAACTCTTACGAATCAAGACAAAATGCAAGACATTTGAGGCACGAAAAAAATCGTCCAAAATCTTCCCAAGGACCATCAATTTTTCATGAAAAACCTTAGCACACTTTTTTCATCTCTTTATCGTTCGAACTCCGCAATTTTTCCAAATCTTCCACAACTTCCGACAGTATATCCGACAGAATTTGCTTTCGCACGAAAAAAAAAAATATTCGGAGGGTTTGTAGGGTCGAGCCTTTTCACGGGTAAAAATTTTTCGGACGTTACCCAAAAGATTTCAGGGGATACAGCAACAGCCGGTGCCGTGTCTTCCCTTCCAAAAGCACGTTTTTTTCCCGATACGACACAGCAGACTTGGACGTACCAGTTTGGAGCGAGCCGTATCCACAGAACGTTTTCCAATATACATCGGCAAGAGGGCGACAACGTCTGCCGTTGAAACCGATACGAATTGTGCGAGGATGTCTCTCGGCATATTGTAACACGTTTCTTCAACCGCAATAATGGACCCCATTATTTTCTCTATACATATATCGATATATATGTCACCGGATATGTGTGCAACGAATATACTACAATTTTTTCCGAATTTAGCTCAAGATTTACGTACATTTTCCAAGAGACGGAAGTCGAGTCTGTTCTCCGATCAAACTCGATCTAAAATAATACAATTTCCAGGTTTCCCAGAGAGGAAAAATGCAGTTTATCGAATGGGATATTCGTTAAGGAAATAATTGAGAAATTAAATCAATTGCTGGGTCACGGAGAGATTTCCGTTCGGAATTTTCTATATTTTCGGTTTTAATGGAAAGAAAAACGAGGCGGAGACAATGCATGCCCAAGTTTTTTGGACGATAAACGAAGCATGGCATTGATAAGGCAAGACCACAATTTATTCGGTCCATGTTATAGATCCGTAACGTTTGGCCAACTTTTTGCAAGTTATAAGCATTGTAGGTGGATATTGCTGGGCGAGCTATAATACCTGGAGAGTTGTGCTACCGGAAAATTATATTCGAAAGATTAATGCTCGGTGTTCCGTCGAGTAGCGAGTTTAATCTCTGTACCGAGTCAACTCGAATGGGAAATGAATATCCTCGGCTTTGCTGTGCGGGGCTATACATATGTAAACGAGAAAGTGAGACTAGGAATGGGCCAAGAGAAACAAGAAGATGAAAATAAGAGCAATTGAGAAAATAGTCCTTGGAAACTAAGATAAATTGGACAGTGGTGCTCTCTTGACTTTTTTCTTTTCGCGTGTCAATTCGTACGCGAGCGAAATTTGTCTCGAGAAGAAAATTTCAACCGTACAAAGTGGAATGAGCACCTTCGTCGTTCAATTGGAAACTCATTTAAATTACCGAGAAAGACGTCGTCGCGACTTTAATCTTTTCCAAAGTGTTCTTTGTCGGAAAGTTGAGAAAATTGTGTTAAAAAAACTCGCGTAAGTATTGTGAATCGCGGGTTTTATTCTCACGAGAAAATATTAATTAAATCAATCGACGACACACGACGAGGATTTTAGATAAGAAACATAGGCACCTCAAAATTCTCAGGAAAATGTTTCACACCCTTCGACTGCTTTTTTTAATTAATTAATTTTCATCGGAGTATTTTGTTTTTTCTCCTTTTATATGACTGCGGGGCAAACTTTGGGCCCAGCGTTTGGAGAAGTCACGAGCAAGAGCACGTAACACACGTAATCTCTTGTATAGAGTTTTTGGTGAAGGGTCAGCCTGCCCCGACGTTGTACTTTAATCCATTTAGCTCAGTTTGCACTTGGGGAATATCTCGTATACAAGCACGACGGGACGAGGACAGTGACTTGGCTATACGAGTTAAATTTTAATACGCGACCCTCTGAAGCCGCGAGAGTGGAAAGCTCTCGGAAACGACGAGCACTGGATAATACCATAGTTCTTACGTAACCGTCTAATTATCGGTAATTACTTCCTGCTAATAATCGTTAGAGGCGGCGCGATAACGATTTTTCCTCGAGCTCTCAACCTTGTGCTTTTTGTTCTTCTCTCGACTGTTTTTTTTCCCATTATCGCGACGATTTTTACCTAAGCAGGACGCGAGGCTCTAATTACGCCAAGGATATTCGCGAGTTTTCGTTATAACGATGTACAAAAAATATAAATAATCGTTAAGTCTGAATGGCCCAAAGTGTTTGCCCCTTTTTTCACTTTATGTGAAGCTAGTTAGTCCGAGCTTCGCGCTCGAAGGGTGAGGGACAAATAAAATAAAAGGAATAAGTAGTTTCGTGCTCTCAGAGAACAAATCACATCGCCATTGTTGGACTCAACGACGACCCGAATTAATTCGAGCCTTTCATATCGGTAGAAATGTAAATAGTCGGAATGATTTATCGTAAAATTGTAATCCTTGAACAGCGTCGATTGTCCTCGTGCTTACACTTTGGTTGCGAATACTTTGAACAAACACGTAACGAATGCGGGCTAAATTTTCTTGCCAAAGATTCACGCTCTCCAGCACGCGTTAATCAAAGGTGAGAGATCGGAAAGTGGCGACACATCAATGATGAATTAGACCACGTTCAGACCTCTCTCCCTGTCTCTCTCTCTCTCTCTCTTCTGTGTCCCTATTTGAATTCGATTGCACCTGGACAGCTCGTAGTGAAGCCCTCGTATTTCAATCGTACAGCATGTATCGCGAGTAAACTCAGTGCGGAGATTCGCACAACTGTGAATCCGGAGGTAGGTTTACATATTGGCGAGAATGCCACCCAAGTGAATAGTACAAATGAAGACAGATTACGTTAACGCCCAGTTCGCGATTTGCCTTTCAATTTATCGAACGAGTCTCGCTGCTGCATCGCTATTCTATTTTCGTACTACAGAGCTGTACACACATAAAAGCCTTTCAATTTGTTCAAACTAAAAGATCGATGAATTTACACACATCCCCCGCTGTCCAGAAATATATTGACATCGTAAGAAACTTTTTTGATCAAGAGAAATGTGAAAATAAACTCGCACCAAAATATATAAAAATATCCGTCGATCGCAGTGCCATTAAAGAATAATTAACTGTTCGCGTGTCACAAGCAAACACGAATAATGTCGATTATTTTTGGAACAGGCAAATTTGGCTTGACGTTTCGATATTAACTAATTGATGATTCCTTTGCCAGTCGCAGAAAAGTACAAGTTTTACGAAACTCGAATCTTGCTGATATTTTCATTCCGAGACACCAAAATCTAGACGAGAAATAATATTGAAATCCAGAGATTTTTAAACGATACTTCATTCACAGTTGTACACCATTCGCAGAATATTTCCTTCTTTATTCTTCTTATGAATTCTTTTGTCGTAAAACTTTGCATGCATTTATTTGTATTCATGGCATCGTTTTCGTACGTCCCAGTTTCTTGTCACGAATCGTGCAAACATTAACTATTCACGAATATCTACTTATATCTATGTATTTACATATAAACAGGTATATAATGTGCCAGAACGTCGCAGCAGTCAAAGGTTTACGTATCTCTGTTCTCCTAAGGGCGCGTTGAAAAAACTTTGCCAAAGTTTTTGTATATTTACATACAGTCAACTTTCAGCTTGAATGATTGCGAGTTTCTCTCCGTGGGCTTTTGTTCGTCCTTTACAGAAATGAAGATCTTTTCCCAACTAATGTCCTTGTTAATCGGAAAATTGTCTCGGCGCAATTGTTTGTTCGAAAAATTGACAATCGAAGTTAAATCTGCAAGGAAATTTTTCATGAAATCGAAAGTTGATAGAAGAAGAACATTCATGGATAACTAATAAATTTTTAATGTTTTAAAAACGAGCCAAGTACGTAGTCAATGCCGCGGTTGCTAATAAAAGCTCGAACGTGTTCGGGGACAGTAGATAAGTAACGTTATGGTCCGCCACAAGTAGAAAAAGTACGCGCTTAGTGCAACGTACCAGATATAAAAATGTTTCATAGGTTTTGCAGCTCATGTCGAAATTAGACCTCACGAGTTAAACATTAACACTAGTCACGAGTTAAACATTTTAATGCGTTAAAACACCATTTTCTCTTTTACAATCGCGCTTTTCCATGAGTTTCAAATTCTCGACGCGGTTGTTGATTTCCTGGACCACGGATTCGGCAAATTTTTGTTTTTTCACTCTTTTTCATCCAGTGATTTCATTCAATAGCAGATTCTCCTTCTCAAAATATTCGCTCGACATTTTCTCAGCAGCTCAGTTCCCTGGCTGCGTGCGTATCTTATTTTTCAGCATGACAAGCCATGCGGACATCCAATCAAATATGCACCCCTGATTTCGAGTCCGTCGTGTCGAACAACGAAGCTCAACATTCCGTGAGATCTCGAAGCATTTCCGACTCTGTCCGACCTTCGACCATATTCCGAAAATCCGGAATAACATGGAACTGAGGAGCTAGAGTTGTTGATATCGACTGGTAGCGTTGATGATGATCCTGTGGGAAATTACCATGTGGGAGTCTTTCCTTTTCTCTTTCGCAAAGGGATTTCTTCTCGATTTTATATATATTTTTGATCTGGTTACTCTCTATTCTGGGGCACAAATTGAAAACATCCATAAGAGCTAGCAACGATGGCTGCGAGGATTTGTCTCCTACCTACTTTGCTCGAGGTCTGGGGTCCGAGTGAATCCAGCCAAAAATCTTCCCTGCTCTTCTCTTAATCAACCAACCCAAACTGATGATTTCCGTGCGTTTCAGCCACGCAGTGAAAAATGAGAGGAGATTTATTTGTTTATTAACATTTTCTTCGTTCAAGTTTTTATGGGACTTTGATTTGCTCAAAAATGATTGTAATCATGGCTAGACTCCAGCTCCACCAACGCGAATCGAAAAGTAATAATGCCAATGTCACAGCAGTCGAATTATGCCGAACGATACAATGTCACATGATTTGTTATGAGAAAATAATGGCACATCGCTAATACTGAGCCACGTCGCGATGCTATAACGCTCGTTGGCGCACGCACGACGCTCTGCAGATTTTTCTGTAATTTATATTTGCAGAGTTGACCGATGGGAATTTTGCCTGAAGCGATTTCGGTCGTTCATGCTAAACACGCGTCAATATTGTCTGTACAATTGGAAACTCGATTCGACACACGATGGACTGTGTATTGATAAACGAAACTGATTTGATCGCGAGCTGGAATCCTTATATTGAACATGCAAATATTCCGTTATTTTGCCAATGAATCCACCGTGCAGGTAAATTCGACGGCTGTTTGTCGAATCATCGAAAATACGTAGGATATTGATCCCTGAACACGAGGGAACGTTCTGTACACGTATGAACGAACGTTTCACAAAAAAATCCGGAGAACCGTGTTCATCGTCCAACTTTTATAACTTGACGTGGAATATTCGCCAGCATTATCAATATTCAGGGAAATAAACTCGTCCGAACTTTATCCAGTGTATTCCATTGAATTTCATCCATTTCCCAACGTCCGTGATCGATCTAAACAGCCTCGAGGTTCGTTGTCTTACTGTCCGGTGTATACAAGGTACAGAAATGTTTGCTAACGACGCGACGAGAACTGGATGCCTTTTCAAAGCTTCTTGTAAAACAAATCCAGAGTTTCTCGAGGCGAAGTTTTCCGTTCTCGTTATTCTGACAAACTCGTACTTATACGTTCTGCGGTTATTTCAACTCTCTATAAAAAGCTCTGTGGATGATTTGACGGAGTTTTAATTGACCGAGATTCAAGTGCTTTCAAAAGTGCCAATAGATCGAAACGTCCTAAAAATTATTCTACTTCATGGAACAGGAATGGTCAATTGGAAAATTGACGCGTTGAAATGTATATAAATGTCCTCAATGACGATCTGTCAAAAGTGATCTGTCAAGTCTCTTTGCCCTGGAAATTCGAATATTGTCACTGTTTTCGTAATTAAATTTGGATCGTCTAAATCTGACCACTCAATGCACGAAAAGGACGAAAATAACGCGATAACCTAGAAATTTAGTTGAATCGACAGGAGGATCTATTTTATGCATAAGATTTTCGAAAATGAATAATGAGTACACGGTAAAAGAGACTCTGGCCATATTTTCTTCTTTGCTAGTCGGTTTTCGATAGTGGTACGAGGAAAGCATCAACTTTGCATAGCAAATTGGTCGCTGCTTTGCTTCCATCCGCATAAACTTTACAACTACGATTGTGGCTCGTAAACTTTTGACTTACCATATTCTACGCGTATGTGTATGTTTCTAAACCTAGGACTTAGAGTCGGAAAGAGCCGTGCGCCTTCCTTTCGTTCCATTTTGCGAAATTCGACTCATACTCTGTTCTATTTCTTATATTTGTATATATATATGGCTTTGGTAGGAAGAAATGCAAGCTCCTACTTCTAGACTTTATACTATCGATATCAGGATCGAAAAGCTCTCGTCCAACTATATATCCAAGTTGATACCTAATACCTACGACACCAAAACCACCCCTGGGACGCGATACGCCCGCGTCTCGATGAATATGCATGAGAGAACTGTTCTAGGCCGGGGTAACGCCTTGCGGAACTCCAACCACCGCCAAATACCGATACTCGCAAGCTACACGTGATGTTCCACCGTTGGGGCTGTTGTTACGGTCGTTCCGCATATACCTTCGAAATTTACAGCTTTGGTCGAGATCGCCTATATACGCATGTTAGGTCCGGACGTCACCCGAGAATAATTGTCGGTATTCATTGCATACTAGTGTCGTTTTCGTATTACCCGGATACATTGACCTGTTATATTGAACTTCCGACGATAAACGACCTTTTTTTATTGTCATTTCCACTACTAAATCTCGCTGAGTACAAAGAGATAAGTGACTTTGTTGCGTCAACAAAATCATGCAAATACATTCCTATTTCAATTATTGCTCGAGTTTTCTTTGGATTACTGTTGAAACAGTTTGACTAATGGGAAAATATTGAGAGCCGAGTAAACTATTCAACGACGTATCGACAATTTCAACATCTACAGGCAAACTCTGATGCAACCAACCTCTGCAGTTGGTCTAGGAGTTCAGGCAACATTTTCGTTCGACCTTTGAACAAACAACTCGCTTTATAAACCATTTTAAGGGTGAAAGTTCTCAAACGGAGCGAGTAATTTCCCCGATTTCGATATCGAAATTTGTTTATTGAGGTTAAGATCTGTTATCGAGATTCTATTGGACTGTCTGGAATGAATGAAAGCTCAGTTTTGCTGAATTATTGTCTGTGTACGAAGCTTCGCTGGTTGTTCGGCCGCAAATAATTCTCAGGTTGAAGCTGAAGAACAGTTGAATGAATAAAATGGCTAGCGAAATTGCACCTCGCGCGAATGGGGCTTGAAACCGTTTTGCGGACTTGTAACTTATGGGAACGAAAGTGCAGATGAATGAAGCTGTGGAAAAGCGCACGAAGAAAAACAACAACAAGACGAGCTAATTTCAGTAGATCCGAGATTCAAAAACCTTTGGGATTTGTATGCACTGACCGTAAAATCGGTAGCGCACGATTTCACGGTATCCATAACTTTTGCTCTTGTAGAAAAGTGGTATCAGGGAATGAGGCAAAAAAATACTGTACTCCGTTCTCCAGGTATACGGAGTTGTTGCCTCTCAACCGAGCACGCGGAACTTAACGAGTTCCTATGAATCACCATTACAGTGCAGATCGTACGAGCTCTACGTGTAAATTGCAAATTTATGAATTTCTATTTATATATTTTTTACAAGATTGAACCACGTCGCGGGAATATTTTTTTTTTATGCAGGCCAAACATATTTTTCAGCACGAGATGAATGACTTTTTCATACAAATTTTCTACTCGTAAACCTCGTCGTTGAAAAAGAGGATAAAATAGTGTGCGCAATTGAAAATAATCATTGGAATTAAAAATCAGTCGAAACCGAACGATATCTTTGTGAATCTCGCAAAAAGTGAGAATAATAGATTCAAATTGGCAGTTTTCAGTTAAATGAGAGAAAAAACAGGGAGCGAATTCGATATCGAACGATTCGGAGGATACTTTTCATGCACTCGAAAATACTCGAGAGATATGAATTTGTAAACTGAATGAAAAATTGAACAAACAGCCGTATCGATTTCCCAATATTTTTATGTACTTTACATTTGCGACGCATAATATGTTGTTTCGCGTTTAAAATGAAGTATTGCTCGCATTTGGTTCGATTTCTCGTCATTGGTATTTTCGTTATTATTATTTTTATTATTATTTTCATTATGATTTTATACCGTGTGACGAGTGCGAACAGGAAATATCGGATTTTTCGACAGACAGAACTGGAATGTGTTCAAGTATCAGTGAATATAACTCTGTGACGATATTTTTGAGCAGGGCGAAGGAAATTCAACACTTCACACTCGTTTCCCACATATTCAGCGAGTTCTTCGACCTCAAGTGCGGAATAGAATCGTGCGAGGAGCTTATACTTGTATATTTGTAAGGATACAGAAACGGAAGATGCATTCTCAATCATCCAGTAAAATCCATACTCGGGTGCCACGTTTTCATACCAATCGCCCAACAATATATTACACTATCCATATACGATGTATGCAGCATCCGTTCACGCCTTATACAACACACTCAGTGGAACAACGTACGAAATGATATATGCAGTCAGAAACAGAGTACAAAGAAAAGGAATGGCAGTTTTTCAAACTGTCATGCTCGACAACGTCTTCGATTTATATTGACAATTGCTGATTTATTCAATTCAGAGAACACGAAGCTTTAAACTGATGGACTCTTTATCGAATTCGCCATGTTCTTAATTGAGAATGTTTTAATCGATGAATTATTTGATATTCTCTGCGTATTCGTTGTGCATTTGTTCAGCACGTTATTCCGTGTTGCTCAGGCCGAAAAATAATATAGAGTGCGACATGAAAAGACTGAACGAAATGTCGATTTAGAGGAAAATAGATCGTATGGATTTTCTAGTCGTTTTAGAGACGAGTAGGTCAGATTTACTACGTTATTATTGGTCCGGGCCACTGCCTATGTATCTTCGAAACGGAGGAATTAACGTAGCTGGTGATAACAAACGTGGCAGAGCAATAATTTTACGTGCGACAGGAGGTAACATGGCCATGTAACCAGGATCGCCCTGATACGTGTATCAACGTATATTATGAAAGCATTGAATGGGTGTACAAGACCTTGCCACGACGATATTGCTTCGGACGGCTGTCGATGCTGTTACAAATCGTTCGTCCCAATACGGTAATTTCTCCGATTCGGACTGGATGCAGGGTCAATATTGATGTGAAAATGCACAGGTCGAATTTGCGATGAATGCGACGATTCGTTCGAGAGGCAGTTCCGAAATTTTCGGTTTTTCCATATGATGCTGGATGAGCTTGTCAACCAAAACCGAGAACAGCTCATAAATATTTCTCGCACATAAGGAAGAACGGAGTAGAATCTGGAGAGAGTTTCAGAGTAATTTTCTGTTTACTCTCATTAGTGCATCAATAGAGAATAATGAAAAGCGTAATAGGTGCAAAACGAAATACGAGGAGGTAAAAATAATGGCTGGAAATGCAAAACTCAATGGCATAACAAGAGCGCTGGTTAACGAGCAACGTGTTTCCACTCGCGGAGATTTCGTGTCAGGCCCAGAAAGTGATTATCGTGAACGACCGCAAAAAAGGTGCTTTCCAGCAGCGGATAATGGCAAGAAAAGAGAATAAGGAAACAAAGGAGAGATGCAGGGGTTGCCAAATAGATAAGTGGAAAAGTGGCAGGCAAAAATATGTGCCTCGCTGGTGCATGCGTTTATCACGAGCACACTTTCTATGCTTCGCCATAGAGCTGAAAAATGTTCTACCTCGAGCTTAATCTGAGATGCAATCAGTCTCCTTAGATCTGCGCTTATCTTGACTCTGCTGTTACAGTTCTACTTAGCTATCCAGGAAGCTTACAGAAACTGCAAAATAGCACAATTGCTCGATCTCTGAAGCATCAAAAAATGGTTCATTAGATCCACGATACGAGTTCCTCAGTTGGAAGCAACGAATGCAAACTCTGATGTTCAAAAATAGTTGCAGCGACGGAAACAAAAAAATCAACGACGACCAATGTCACCATCATCATTGATTTATTAAGCTGCATTTTCCAGTTCAACTACTAGGAGAAAAAGAGCTAAAAAAAATGAGAACAAAAGAACAATAGATAAAAAATTATAGCGAAATACAAAATCGTGTCACGTTCGTTGCATTCCCTCTCTAGACTGAAATTAACAATAGCAACTGGATTGCAGGTAACAAGATACTGTCTCGACTTCAATAACCCTAATTTTTCCAGTTCATCAGAACGTGCCATCGCTTGGGATCGTGCTCGAAAACAATGGGCATGGTACGAACAACGTGACAAAACAAAACAAAAAAATGAACCTGTTGACAGCAGACTAGGGCTTGTCGCATACTTGCAAACTTTTACACGTTCACGTCGACATTTGTATGTGTTAAATAAAGCCTTTGGCTTCTGCATATACAAACAAACTCGATATCCTTGGTTCTGTATCGTCTTACGGGATTCCACGCTCTGTCACATAAATGAATGCACATGCGATACACATAGAAAGATAAATGTGATGAAAATGAAGTGTCGAATTGGTCGGGATAGTCGCACCATGAATTTGTTCGGATCGAGTCGCAGGATTTGATGTTTTGGAAAATGGTGTTAACGGAAAGGTACGTGTGGGAAGCGACTGGGTTCGATATAGGAAATGGGTCGAAGGAGAACTGCTGGGAACGCCCGTTATACGATAGGGGCGAGGTGTTTGAGCGGTTTTAGAGGCACCTACATGAAGGCAACCAAGCAAACAGGACTTTCGAAGGAAACCTGACGTCCTCATCCACAGTCTAGAGGACTTCGCCCACATTGCTTGGGATAAGGGTAGCGTGTACCGAGGGCGTTATACGGTCACATAACGGCTCGGGGTTAATAGGTTTTGTATTACCACCCCCCAGTAACTCGTGTCGCTATCAAGGGCATTTCCATGCAACATACCATATACGTATATACACCACAAAGCCAGGGAAACCCATGAACTAAGCGTATCCTGTAGGATTCCATGTTTCGCAGTCCTGAAGGATATTGTCCATGGTAGGTGACCTTCTATGCCTTCAACCGCTCATGTAAATCCACCAGATCCCAAACAACATTCCACACAAACTTATTCCCCAATCGCACGGTTCACTGCTGTGGCTGCTGCTGCGATCCGTTGCGTACCGCAGTCCATTTGCTAAGACAGGTGAAAATGATATGGAAAGTTTTCGTCTCGTTCCTTTTCAAGAATTTCAATTTCATTTTTATTATTTTATTCTGCATATCACTCCTCCGTGTACGAGTTTCTACGATTCTGTCCCGACACTTTGACCCCCTGTTGTTCCCTTTTCACTGTCCCTGAGCTCATTCTTTCCCCTCCGGTGTGTTGACACCACCCGGTCTCTCTTATTAGTACTCTAAGTCATTGTATTTTCACGAGGGTCGAGAGAAAGTACAAAAGCTCGATACTCGAGGTCTGAGCTGAACAAGAAATTAGTTGCCTATCCAAACCTCATTATGAGGCTCCTTAACTTTAAAAAACACTAACGATTCACCATCCACCCAACACGATCGACTCATTTCTATGTTCGCTTTTCTTCATTGATCCATTTTTTCAGCTCAAAGTAGTTATTCTTGGAACAAAAGCTTTCGGGGTAATTGAATGAGGGATTTATTCAAGAACATTTCAAGCATTGGTGCATTCGAGAGTCTTATTTGAGGCACGATTCGTGGGAAGTCGGTTCAGAAATGGAAACTGCGTTCGATCGATTCTCGAGCTCTGAATTAGTTTGAATTTTTCTAGCACCTTCGATTATGTCATACTCTGGTCACATGCGCACGAATAATCTTCATCCTCATTGTGTTTGTTATATCGTATTATACTGAAGTCCAAACGACGTTCGTCGGTTATGACTTTGAGAACTGCGTATGCGGTGCATGAAGCACAGTTATCGCACAATACGTAAACGAGCTCGGATCCCATTGGATTTTCGATGGTTTACTCGCCTGCGGATGTTTTAGCATACGAGCTCATCGGGTGGCCCTATACAATACGAGTACGTGCAGTTTTGCTGCAGTATCTCACTGCACACTTGACCTAGCTCGCCATTATTCCGCCTCTCGCTTCTCGAAAGATACGGACCAAGAAAGATGAAAGACGAGGAAAGGGGGGAGGAAGCGAGAGACTTTCGAGAAATCGAGACGGCACAAAGGGACTGCGGTAAATCTTGAATGTAACAAAAGATCCGACAGCTCGTACAGGCTTTGCTTGAAATATTTTGCTGTGGTTATAATATTTTTGACTGAATATCCGCAAGCCTTTCATCTTATTCACGTGGAAATAAAAAGGAAACAGAAAAAAAATCCGGTGGTTCGAAGGCCAAAGATTGTTGCCGTTGTCAAGTTAGAAGCGCGAAGGTAAAATTGGACCAAGTTGAAGACAACCGGAGTCTGACTAAATCCGCTTTGCAGATGAAGGAAGAATCCTGAAAAAAAGTCCAGGTTGCAGCCGGTGAAATCCAACGGTGAATAAACTATAAGGACACTGGATGGTGTTGAAAAATGTTGGCAACACACGCACGACAGCCGCAAAACCACATTAACGGTGCCACAGTGTTAACCAGCAATGGCTTGCTGGGTATAATCGAAATACTCGATAGTCCCTGGGAGCCACGAGATAGAACGCTATACATTCCTCGTTCCCCACAAGCCCAATTTCATAGCGAACCGCTAATTAACCGCGCTCCGGATTTCAAGTGGTTGCTCGATACAATGGATCTCAGGATATTTCATTCGTCGATCTTGCAGAGACTTCTGCGTGTATCGGTATGCGATAAACCAGACAATGGAGATAGGTCGGTTATGCCAACATCATTGGTGGATCATAAGCTTATGATATGATCAATGGGATCCGTTGATCTGCAACAGGTCATCTGGTTAAACCCTAGTTACCGCTAATTAGAGATGATATTTGTGGATAAACGTAAGTGGGTCTTTCCAAGGATGGCATTGTAGTCTGTTGTATCCAGGCAAGTAGATTTTACTACAAAAAAATATGAATAACAATCATTTGGATTCGTGTTCATTTTCCACCACATCAAATTGACTAGAATCAAATGCTAGGGGCGTCGAGAACTGCTCCAACCAGGCAAACATGAAATCCGCCACAAACTATTTATCCTGTAGCCAAAGGTCGTCTTTCGTGACGAATTGCCTCACGTATCAAACCAAGCCTCACATACTAACAATGCCACCAGTCCGTTGGTTATAGTTGGATGTGTGCAGATTGCGATGCGTTAGAAAGCCAGGAAGGCCGGGACGGGCATAACACCAAGATTGTTTGAGGCGCATGGTAAACATAGTATGTTGAGAACAGACCATTCTCGTATCACGCTGTAACAGGCGAGGTGCAGAGAAAGCCAGCGAAGACCGCAGTGATGCCAGAGAGCCAAAGCTCAGTCCGATAATCTTGCATTGACATCTAGGTTATCCTGCATCAATTCAATCCCCGAACATGTACTATACGATATCTCGTAAGGATATCCTGTTCAGGAACGAGAAGGTATTATACAATTTGGGGCGATTCCTTCTTGTTCCATCCTATTCGCAGCTTTACAGGCCTTCAATCCTATTGATATTTATACCTCTTGTTTGCGCTACAACCAGCACATTTATATTCCATATAGCTCTTCGTCTGAAATCTTTGCGTGTCTTTCTGCACATCTCCGATATCTGCTCTACAGACGACACACATTCGCATTATGCAACTAACACTCGTTCTACTTGGCCCGCAAAGTAACTGCGGTGCATCTGCTGAAGGAGTAGAGCAAAAGATACCGCCTGAAGTGGCAGTTCTAAGGATCAACATCTTATGGAATTCCCGGAGCCCTGCGACTCTCGAATTCAAAGATGTTTGTTCATCCGAAATGGTGTAGCTCGAGCACGTCATCCAGAGTAATGTAAGTGAATGAAAATAGCTTCCGGGTTAAATGCAAAAATCATTCAAACTGACGTTTCACTCCTTTTGGCGAGTTTTTTGCAAGAAATAGTAGCGAAGTGAGGTCTCAAAGCAAACAACTTTTCACTACGATCACGTTTATTTCTGCTTTCTATCAAGAAAAGTGGCATCGCATAGATTAAAGAACAAACTCTTAAAAATTCCATTGTCCCTGTCCCTGTAGCATCAGACCAGACCAAGGACCAGGTAATCTCGGTTCGTAACCATGTGAATGCCGAAATGCTCCGTACATCTGGACAAGAAACTTGTAGCTTCACTGCGAACAGTTCAAAGCGACGATGAGCAAGAATCCGTAGTTGGTTTCATCCTCTGTCCATACAACCACGAACAAGCGAACCCAGCATGCCTTGCACGATAACTGGCAAAGACCAGACACAATTTCAATTCGCAGTGCCATCTGTGAGACCCAAATTGAGAACCCGTCTTCAACACAATGTTGAGGGAAACTATATAGACATATAAATGCAGTCGAAACCCGTAACATATGGTCGGGTTAACCAGAACCACAGTCAATATTGGAGAGTCAAACAAGTGGTGTTGAGATAAATGAAAAAGGAGTACACCCGGACAGAATTCTTTATAAAAACTATAATTTATTATGTTCTCCGTGCAAGCTTTTTGGCTTGCTATCAAAACCTCGAAGTTCACAGTGTTCCTGAACGAGCCTGTTTCATTTTTTCTATCAACTGCCAGTTGGAATAGAGTAGAGAGAACATTTTTCGAGCGCTGTTGAATAAACACGAGGCGTATATGAACTTCCGCTCCCTAGAAATATGAAGTCGACTATGCTGATAATGAAGAATGTACAGGATTCTTGAACCGGTACACGAGCTCCGACTGCACTAACTATTCCAGCCTTGCAGAGACAAGAGAAAAGCAGGAGGCTCAGAAGACGATTCTCGTACTAGCTTTCTCGAGTATATACACTGAGGACATCGTAGTGTGAGAAGTCAATAGTGAAGGAGAACAGGAATTAGAAGATAACAGGCGTAGAGAACAGAGTGAAAATAAACGACAAGGAACCTTGCCGGTTTCGGATACGTACCATCAGCAGTTTCGAGGAAATGCAGCAACATAATCGCTTTACAATTCGATTTCACTCAACAGTTGCACGCTGTACCAATAGCATTAGTATAAACGATTTTCTATTGAATTAGAAAGGTTCGTTTGACCTGTAACAACGGAGCAGAGAAAATAAAAGTTCGAATCAAGCTTGCTATTCGATTAAATACGTTAATGATGGGCTATACGTATAAAAGAAAAATTATCCGTGGATCGTACCTGCAATGAACGATAAAAAAATTGATTGCACAAATTAATGCTACTGTCTGTTGCTGCAAGCCTCCGAGGAACATACATTTCCAGCTTTTCAATGCTTTCCAATTACCTCGACGTATAAAGCATCATTTATGTACTTTTAAAAGAAATTTTTGACCTGAATCCTTGGCATAATAAATGGACGGAGGTCGTGGTGTATAAAAAGCTGCGGAATAGTCCAGTAGTAATTATCGTCCAAATTGAGTTGATCGTTAGAGATCGCCTGAGCTAAGCACACGGCCCTATGCAGTGAAATTGAAGTAAAAAGAGGTGAAGAAGGAAAAAAAAGCGATGACCAAGTTGGAATGAAAGGTAACGATGTCGGTTAATGAAGCTCAGACTCAAAGGAATTTCAAGCTGGAAGGGTGAACCGCATTTTCATATAACATTTCCAATCTTTTATCTTTTTTCTGTAAATCCTTATTCTCTCTCCGTTTGCCTTATCAAAATTTTTCTGCAGCTGCCTCTTTTCGTGCTTTTTAAGCCGTTCCACCTACAACGAGCAATTTCAATACGACTTATAGTCGCAAGCAAGACAAACGTGCTTTTCATTCATTCCAAACTCCGCTCTGATGTGAGCCGGAGACGAAAGATTGAAACGAAAAAAACTTTATTGGATTCCGAGTTGGCGGGCTTCTTCGCCCGGAACACAGGCAAATGCTTCTCGAGGCTCGACGCGGAATATATATTCAAAGCGCGTTTTCGTCCATCCCACGAGGCATACACAAACCGAGGCTTTATCTGTCCTCGATCCTCTGCCTTTTTCTTCCATAATATCGCTGACTTTTAATAACAAAAAACACACAAAGACCCGCAAGAAATATATAACCCAGGCTTTTGGAAGCTCCTGAGATATTATCGCAAAACTCTTCGTATGTTTCCACGGAATATCAACCTCAAGAGAAAAACAAGCGAGTCCGCTACATAAACGGAAATTGTTTACGCAATAATACTCTTTGTCAAACTTATGTGTACCGACAGTTACGGCTTCGATCCTTTTACTCAATAAATACACTCGATAAAAACTAGAATCCAACGTTCCCTCAAAGTTTTTTTTTGCTGCGAGGAACTTTATCCAATCAATTGGGCAATTGATTTAGAATTATGTGGTCGCGACGTGAGATTAAAATTTATGCAAAATGTGGCCCTCTCGAGCTTCGTATTTATGAACAGGATCATCATCACATCACATCAGCAATTCTCTGACAATCCCAAAGGCGAAAATCGTATGACTTTGAAGTTTGCATCGCTTGAATGCAACGAAATGGTTTTTTATCTTTAGCTAAATTAATTAATTAGTCACAGAATGTAATTGCGATGATGAAATGATCGATTTCTGTCACCCGAGAAAGCATTTCGGCTCGAAAAATTTGGTCGACATAGAAAATTGAACGAATCATGAATAAAATCAAATATTTTTCGGTGCATTCCAACGTTGCAAACTTCAGCATCATGAAAATTGTGGTGAAAGAAACTCAGAAATTTGTGAGACTTTGTTGCTATTCACTAAACCGAATAAAATTTCCATGAACACGCGAACGCCATCGTTGTTCGGGGCACGCACATGTGGATTCGATTACAATCGATTTCATGGCCATATAGACAATCCACGATAATTGCATTCCGAACGATTCAGCGTCCGTGGCTGGACAAAGTCATGAAAGCGGCCTGACGCCGAATATTGAAAGAAAAACCTCATCGAACTCGAATATGTCGATTTGGGCGCAATTTTTACGTAAACAGGGGTCAGGAATGTTTTGTTTTACGTTACAAAACGAAATTAATGTGCCAGGTGACATTCGTAAAAGTCTGTGGCAATAGTGTTGAGAGAATTGAAGAGAAAATGAATTGTACGATCCCTGCAGCTGGTGCGGAGCACCACCTCGCTAAAGGGAATTACAGTCGTACGAATTACGACGTACGAAACCGTTTTCGAAGTTAAAAACTCAGCAGCAAGTTCAGAGAGCAACTTTAATATTACTATGCCATGCATGTGAACATTTTAAAGAGCCAAGTATGTACTTGGCACATTCAATATTTACACGCGTGTATATACGCGTGTTACGGATGAAGGGGGCGATATGCAGCAAGCGATGCAGCAGTGCACGTCGAGGTTACGCCTTTCTGTCACTTATTCACCGACACATAGCGTTGAGAGGAAAATAGTATCAGCGAATACGAGCCAAGTAACGTAGACGTTCGCCATCTGTGTATGAACATATAGAAAAGCGAAACAAGAGGGTTCACAGACGCGGGAAGTTGGAGGAAGTTGGAAGGACGGAGGTGTGACGAAACGGAGGAAACTCGGGTGCCTCAAGCTTAATTGGAAGCATTAATATGGATAAACTGAAGCTTCTCTCTAGTCTCCTTGCTAGAGCCCTGTCGCTGCTTCCCTTACACGACGCACTTTGGCCTTGCGCTTTCTTTCTCCGTCTCTTCTGCCCTCTCTCTCTCTCTCTCTCTCTCTTTTGGTTACTGTCTCGTTCAAGCTGTATTCAGCATTCCTTACTCGTGCGACTGTCACTGCTCTCGTATAAGGATTTGCAAGTTGGCCAAGAGACGACGGTTTCCGAGACGCCTGCACATCGGATTTCCACCCGGTTGCACTTGTATCACCACCGCTAGATCCCAACAGACGACCTTCCTTCACATACCCGTAGACTGCTCTGTACACTATACGTGGTCTTGTCTTGTTCAAGATTCCCAGTCGAGAGGAAACGCTCCGTTATGAACTAAGACGAAGATTCCTTTAGGCATTTAACGCCAATACCTTGTAAATTATGTGTAACTGCTGCATTTGAATGTTCTTGCAACAGCAGGAGAAGAATTCGCTTGAAATCAGTTTCCCAAGGGTGCTGAAGCCTGGTCGAATAAGGCCCCGAGCTTTGATTCAATCAGGCATTCGCAAAATACGAATTTCATGATCTTGTAACTACGTAATCGGTTTTTTCTTCCGTGTACAATCAAAACAATTTCAATCGCCGAACCAAATTAAATGATCAATATTTCTGTCCACGAGTCCTCGAGAATCGTCGCCACGTCCTATGGCTGCTGCAATCTCGACATCGAACATTTTGGACATGCACAAATTCGTTGAAACCCCACACAGCGAGACGGCCTGGTTGCTTGGACCCTCGAATAGCTAAACCCGTCAGACAAATCCCCGTCGCACCTACTTACTCGGATTCAACGTGCCAAAACTTTTGAGCACTCTCGCTTCATCCTCGAGTCTCTCGTCCAAGCCGAATCGCTCGTCTGGAAGTTTCCGTGACACTCTTTCGAAAATAGGATAGAAGAAAATGCAAACCTTATACGTGTATACGTGGCGCTCGATTGTGGCGAATTTTTTCTACCGAATAAATAATCAATCATCGTATCGAAGCCCATAATCCTTCAAAAGTTTCGTACACACTTAAATTTTCGCTGACTTATCCAACAAACCTCTCGTTGCGAATTTCAAGTTTCTCAACCCCGTGAAAAACGCAATACACGGAGAAAACCAAGTCGAAAATTATTAAGGAATATACTAGGAATCCAGTTAGTTATTGTTGAAAATTATAGTATTTTTAGGACAGTTCGGAAATTACAGCAACATCTCGAATGGCAGTGCGACAAACCGTTCTAAACAGCATAGTAAAACGTCATCATCAGATTAAAACCGATTTCACAATTTAGCATAGCAATTAAAGAAAATCGCAATGGTCATGGTAAACAAAACAATACGAGTGATAAAATTTCAAACATGTTCGATATATATTCATATTGGGATAATAGAATTTTACTATGTCGACGTTTAAAATTTGAGATATTCTCACTCATAACTAAATTCTTATCTGACATAGTAAATTGTTCATGAAAACAAACCTGAAATTCATTATCGCGCGCATTACTGTTTCTTATTCATATAGAACTGTTTATAATTCGCGCTAAGAAAAATTGTAATTGTTAAAAAATACTATGCTGTTTTGCAATTGGTGCTACGATTCTTTTGCTTCTTAACCTTCGTATAAGACATTTTCCTAAAACATTTTATTTCTTACTAAACAAAACGAATCCGTTTTCTCCGTGTACGACAAATAGCAAATTCTTTTTCCACTCGCACCCAGATCGAATAAAATCTATTCAAGTTTCTACAATTTTGTTTCCAATTACTTTTCCAGTATCATCTCGCCTCTTATCAAACTTTGAGAGGAGAGAATCTTATTATCTGGAAATATCGTGTATATAAATATTTGACCTATCACATTATGACTTCCACTTGAATGCTCTCCGAAGCTTCCTTCCCCAGAGTTTCGGTCCAATTACCGCGTCATCCCAGGACAACTTTCATATCGAGATGCTCGTGTATATATTTATATTTTCTCCGACAAGACCCAGTTTGTACAAAGATTCGAGTATGTAAGCAAGGAATCTCTTGAAATATATCAGAGAACTGAATACATCGAATTGATCGGTTCAGTTAAATCTTCGGGACTGACAAGATAATCTGTCGAACGACACAGTCTCCACTAAAACAATGAGGTTGCATTCAAATTTTCAAGAAAGTCTTTTTGGTTTGTGCCAAATTGTGAATTCCCGGGACAAATTCTTTTGACAGAGCAACGGCGTGTTCGAGACTACGTGAGAGAAGTTTGTTTGCCTCGACGAGTCTTTGGAGATGAGAAAAAGTAGTCGAGCAAGCGGAAATAAAAATATTAAAAGAAGAAAGGAACATAAGCTTCATGCCCTGTCGAGTACAGAAGGGTCTGAACACACATACAGCCCGGTTCATGTCGACGTTCAATATTTCACCATTTCTACCCAGGAGTCAAGATCACACGGTACTTTTGTTATGCAAAGGACGTGATTGATAAAGAAAAACTGCAGGCACATTTTTCAGGCTCCGCAGCGTTACGTACGCGGAGAAAAAACAAAAGATTTCTTTTAAAACAAACTTTCTAGAAATATTCGTTTTTTTTTTTTACGATGCAGAATTAGATGTTCGCGCAGAAATAATTCGCAGGATTGGTGCTTTTAAATGTCGATAACGATTCGATTAACCCGAAGAGGCAGCGCAATTATTTTTATCCCTATATTTTTCACTTCATTTCACGAACGTCGCGCTCAGCAACTAAAAAATAATTGAAAAATACGGAAAAATTGATGGAATAAAAAATGTATTTTTATTTAGCAATAATTTTGGTGATAACAGAAAACTCAAACTTTTGGGAAACGCGATGTCATTGGAGTGGAAACGCGCGGTCGAATATACGCCTCAAATTCTATCCAGACTGGCACAATGTAATGGTGTAAGTAATTGAGATAACAGATGTTTATCTTTTGAAGCTGTAGGAAGTTCGCACTCGGCTTCGCCCCTTCGAAAACTCGTGAAATACAGACATAAACAGGGGGCTGAACCTTCATCGTGAAAAGCTTCGATAAGATCTGTAAGGTAAGCAGAAGATTCCCTTTGAGGATAACTCCGAAGAGAAATATCCAGACTTTATTCCACTGTGGTTTCCAAAGACGATTTGATAAAAGTTTTACTCGCGCTTATCACGATGGACATACCGCCAGACACTCGCACCAGCGACAGAATAAAAACGAACTTTGCAACAAATTTTTTTTATAGATTTTCAATTTAGGCTAAAATTTTCTGACCCAGGAAACAAATTGAAAGTTTTTCGTCCATCTTTTTCTCCTTAATTTCGAATCGAAACGAATTTCAATTCCAAAGAACAAAACGCTTCAAATGAAGTCTTCAAAACCAGATACGAAATGTTTTCTCTTCCCTCTTCATTTTACTCATAATCGTATTATGATAACTATAAGGATCCACCGAATTTTTATGTTATTCTGAACTCTTTTCAAGTGTCAAGGATTCTTTGGTGGGATCGAATTGTCGCCCAGCACTCAGATCGTCGACGAGAGACTCAAGATCTAGGATATTGTAAGACGAATACAGTGAGAAATTAAAAAAAAATACTGAACGACTTATCTCTTTCTTTATTCAATGCATTTAAAGTAGAATTTGTCACAGAGGAATACAGATCGAAATTAAGCCGACAAAAAGTTGAATAATAACTCTTTGTGCATCTTGCGGACTATTATAGATAAACGTATTAGCTTCAGAGGCAGTATTTCCTTAGTTGCGAAAAAACTTTTACTTTGAACGCGAGGAAACTGTAAGAGACACATATATACGTATATAATGAAGGTTAGTAAAAATGAAAGTCTCAAAAAGTTTGGAATCCCGTCGTCGTGGTGTAATAAAAAGCGTCGTTCCCTATGGAGCAGCTCCTGAATACAAATTAACATCTCGATGCAAATTCTACGACGATATTATTAAAATGAGTCGGGGAAAAGCGTGAAAGACACTCGGGAACGCTGCATTTCTTTACAGTTTTTCTTCCATCCCATCAAGCAGTTATTTTTTTTCTTCATTTAGTCTCTGCGTCTAATCATCGCGAGCGAAGGCAAGTTCGTGCTTCTTTTCTCTCCAATACGCACGGCAATTTGTAATGCCTTCCGTTACTCAGTTCGGTCGTGCTCCACTTTTAGACCAAGGGAACTAGAGTCCATGGGAAAAGCAGCAAGTTGAAAGCGCGTGAATCAATAATTGAACTGCAACGACTTGGAAAGGGCCGCTGCAATTTCCTTCACGCAATTTTTCAAAGTTCAATGATAAAAATGTCCCTTACGGAGCATCGGCGAAATGCAAAACATCGTGAGATGACGTTGTGAAAAGTAATTCAAAGGAGAGTCCATCACACGCTTTGCTTTGGTTCATGCAGGATCGAGTTTGCTCGATAATCATTCGCCGATTAAGAATACAAGATGCTCTTATCATACGCCGCTATATTCATCGGTCGCGTGGATTAGTTGTTCCGTATATTCAAACAAGCACGTTCGAGGGTGTCTGACACGTTTAATGTCACACGACGAAGCGTGCGCGGCCGGGAGACGGAAGTTGCAAGTTCCCTGGCACGTTGGAAGCTACAATTTCCGTTATGGGTGATGTTCAGGTTTATTTCAAGATTGGTACCAGAGAGAGCACTCTCTCCCTGTCCAGCTTCGTACGCGTTAAGCAATGTTTCGGTCGACTTAGCGTGAATATTGTATCTAGTGTCTCGTGACGTTTTGACGATACGACTTCCTGCGGTTTACTTTGCACACATCACTCACTCGCACAGAAGTTTTCATATTTTAACAATTTAGCAAACCCTTTAAAGGGAATTCCATAAACCATGAGCCCAACTTTTGAAGCTGCTCTCGTAATCGGAGGATAATTAATACAATGGCTTTAGTAATCTGTACTCTCAACAGTTCAAACTCTGAGGTAGCTCGTAACGATTGTTATCAAGAGTCGCGGTAGCGGCTCGACGCCAAGTATTTAAAAAAGAGCGTAACGCGAGCCCGCCGCACTCTTACAGCAAAATAGTAAAATAGTATAGTAAAACTAGCCTGGGTACGCCCGCTTCGCTGGGCACACAATAATATTACACACAGATTTCCGCATCACATATGAGGTCAGTATCGTTTTCGGTAGAAGACGAGCAAAATCCATCCTTAAAGAGCGTCTACGTCGGTCGAGGAGTGACCGCAACAAATTTCGAGTCAATCGCTCGAATAGTTTAGGAGATCTCGTGATGTTTTTTTTTAAAGTGATGTTTTTTATCGATACATCAGTTTTGGATAGACAAGGAACAAAATTCGTTCTTCGTGAGCGTCTACGCCGGAAAATTAGTAACCATGACAAATTGCACGATCCTAAATTTCCAAATGTGATCATATAGACCCCATCGAAAATGATTTTTTCATTGGGGTCTATATATGATTTTTTCATTGGGGTCTATTTATGATTTTTTCATTGGGGTCTATATATGATTTTTTCATATAGAAGATAGATAGGCGTTTGATGACGTCACAGAAACTTTAAATCGTTTTTACGGGGAAACTGGGGGTCAGCAAAATTTCATATTGGATTCGGATTTCTTACGATTTTACGAGATACTTCGGGATGAGGAAACGTTTTTAATAGATAATGGAGCATTCTCATTATCTGGGTAACATTCCGTTTTCGTATACGAAATATAAATAGAAATAGAAATAGAAAACCAAATAGACATACGAAAATGTTTTTCGTATTTCTATTTGGACGACGAAAAGGCACTGCATGATACTTGTTCGATCTGTGTAATATCCTTCATAATCGCGCATTGAACAGCAAAATACAACAAGACCTAATGCACCTGCACACTGTGGAAAACTGGAAATAAAAAATTGCTATTCAAACGGATATAAACATGGAAAGATATCCAAAGATTAATGGAAAAAGTTGGCCAACTCTCACGTCTGCCTTAATCACGAAATAATTATCAAGTCCATCGTCGCCATTTTATTTTCAACCCCCGCCTGACGAATGCTGAGGCGAGTAGAAAAAATTAATTCAAGAGGTGTTTCGAAAACCTCTTCGAAAGATTCACCAATCCTCCCGAACTCACTTTTCAACGTAATAAGTTATGAATATTAATTATTTACGATCGAGTTGTGAGTCTTGGCGTACGAAAGGACCACACCGAGTAAATATGCATGTCTACAGAGTTGCTGAAATGTTTGGAGTAGTTTTCAAGAAAATTGAATTCTGGGACGAGAATCATTTGAATTAAATAATGTCATTAATAAAATAATAAAAAGTCTGTCACGGCGGTTCTGAATATAGTGTAAAAATATTTGATTTAATCGTTAATTCGCAACCGACTCTCCAGGTAAAACATGCATAATTCGCAGCTCTGTCTATCGGTTCGATAAAAGTTTCGCCGCGTCGTGATTCCCATGGAGCATAAACCCTGGACGAAACCTATGGGGTGAAATCCATTGAGGATTTGGTAAGAAAGTCATAAGTATAGAATTCTCTGTACCGAATACAAGAGAGTGCAGAGGAACGGAGTACTTTTTCTGGACAAACAGAAACGAAAGAAGGCGCAAAGGAGGAAAAAGATGCGCGAAAAAGATTGAGTGAGCAAGAGAGAACAAAGAGGAAGGAAAAAGGGTTCGAAGAGGAGAGCGTTACAATTTCATTTTCCCATGAGGATACCCTACGGGTCGAAGGGTAGTCGATGCAGAGAAGCTGCAGCAGAGAGATGGCTTCGATCCGAGAAGAATCAGGACGCAATTCGGTCGGCTGCTCGCGAACATACGAGAGGAATGAAGGGCGCAGCAGGGGAGCGAGCGAGAGGAAGAAAAAAAAGATGGGAAATAGCACCGAGTTACTTTTGTCCATATGGGATAACGTAGTGGATAATACTATATCTGTCGAAGAAAAAGCAAAAGGTGGGCGAACGATGTTGCTCTGTTCGTGGCAATCGCTGGATCCGAAGCTTCTAGTGAGGTAGCTTATACGAAACGAAAGAGGGATGATGTACTCTGCTCGCAACGAAAGCGAGACACGTTTCTGGATAACGAACCGACGGCCCAGAATTTAATTCCAGCTGGCGAAGATCGGACGCTCAAGCAGACGAGCCTCTGAGCCATACAAGGAAGCCTTTCGCTTCTATATATGTCTTACTAGCTACACTGCAGATTGCAATATATAGCCCTGCACGAAACGAACCTAGGGATGCTTTTGCGAGAAGCTTTTCCTCAGTCTTTCTACCAAAGCTTTTGCTTTGCTACCGATGTTTCACGAGAGTTACATTTTTTTCGATCTCTCTTCGTTACATACAAACGAAGGATAGTTTTTGAACGACTGAAACAGAATCTCGAAGCATCTGTGAATGTTCTTATTACATAAGGGATCGCGCTATTAATAGGCCCGCGAGGAAATCCTACGAGCTCGAACGAGATAGAAACGGTTCTGATATTTTTATGATCATTGTGAGGATTCCGTTGGAAAATGAAAAGTTTTAAACTCGACGGAGTTTCCTTTGATAGTGGCTTCGACTGTTCACTGAATTAGCAACATCCCCTGCAAATCGAAGAGATTAAAAGCACTCAACTGTATTCTTTCTTTTTTAGGAAATTCAACTAGGAAATCATGTTTTTTTTTTATTTCGAATCCGTTATTTCTTCCTTTCGCTATTTTTATCGAACATTCCAAGCCTGCGAACTCACGTTTTTCTTTCTAAAGGTTCGCGTTGTCTAGTTCGAATTGAAAGTGACAGGCCACGTCGTGGTGGCTGGAGAAAACGTGCGTTTCGAAAAGTTCTACAGACCGCGCTCCGAGACAATGAACATTAACGTCACGACTTATACGATTCGCTAGCTCCAGCAGAAATGAGACGTTATTCATTGTTCTCCGAAAAAAAGTTGCCGGAAGTCAGCTCCACCAAAAAATTGACCCGTCAGAACTGTCCGCCACACCGTACACGAACATTATTTTATTGATATATTAATTCTTAGTGCACTGCGGAGAATTTTATTAATTCCGGAAAATTTTGGAATGGCGATTCGCGATTTTCATTTGGATTTTCGAAGCGGTCTATTTTTTGCAGCTCCGATTCTCAATGTTATGAATAAGCTGGAGGATTTTCCAAAGCCGCGTTGTTGGGTTTCGCTTTTAATGGTTAAATAAATACGATTTTCAGTTATTTTCGCGGTTCGCGAGAGCGCCGGGCCGAACGGTGGTTTATAATGCTACGAAATATCACTCGGGCGAGGGATGGGCTTCCTGGTAGAAAAGAAGTGGATCCGGGTATATAGAATTTTATATATGTGAAAAAAGACGATATGGGCAATAAAAAACGAGAAACAAAACGTTGCGGTAGGGGCGTTTGCGAGCGAGACTGGCCGACGGTTGTGGCAGGTCGAGGAATCCTCGACCGCACCGGATTTCAGGGGTTTGGCTTCGTGCCAAGATCCTTGAATTGCCGTGAAAATACTGTACATCACGTTCTAATTTTTCTATAGATATTTATACATAAAAAATCTGAGCCGATGCGCCGGTGACGGGATCACGATGGCAGTCTTTATCTTTTTTTCGTTCCAACGAGTGTATCCTCGTCGTAAAAAAATATAAGTAAACCAATTTCGCGAGCCACTTTCGTATTAACAACTCATTTGCATTCAGAATCTCCGACTCGAACCGAAAAATCTCGTGATCGTTCTGCAAAAAGAAACAAACAACCCTCAAGATTGTGGGGAAGCCAGAACAGCGAGAGATATTGAGGAATTTTTTTCATGGAGACTGGATATTTTTCTCGGTGATCCAAAAAGCGGATGATTATGCTGTCGAAATCTATACTGAATGCAGCAAAACGGAATCATGCCGATTAACAGACGAACAGACATTTTCGCAGGTTTTATCCTCGATAATCAGTTGAATATCCAGTTACGGCCGATAAATAAATAAACTGCCTGTAAAATATTCATGAAAGGAATCCCTTAACGAGCGAAATGTATTAAACAGCGAAAAGTATTAATATTATAACGTAAATATGGTGAGCTTAACTTTTTTTTTAAATTCAATCCTCGCGTTAACTCTCTGCGGAAATTTATGAGCCGATCCCCACGTGCTCAACTTCCCGATTGACTTTCTGCCACATTTTTTGTTCGTGTTCTAATAATTTGCGATCAAACGTTTCTCTTGATGGTTGAATATGTAATTACGTGGGATTTGTGCGTAAAAAGACTGAATAGGCGATGCGTCGTACCGTGTTGATAAAAACCGATGAAGCTTAATTCAAGCATACTCGACTCTTCAACCTTCTCGAGGGATGTCAAGCGAGAGCTCTTGCTAGCAATCGGACTCTGAGAGATTGTGCGATAGCCGCGTGCTCTATTCGTTCTACTTGACGAGTTATTTTCACTTGTCACACGTGATAAATTCTCATTAACAAGGTTAATGACGTTTTGACGATAATTGGAAACGTCTGATTTACTCAGTTCATTTCCTGGCGCTCCATTTTTTCTATCAGACTTGGCACGAGACGGAAAAACAAAATGATTGTACAATAAAATCCACTGCTTCGGCTTCCTTCGCGTTTATGACAAACGCGTAGTGCCATTTTCCACTTCGAAGATTCGTATAAATTGGAACAGTCGCTTCAGAGGATCAAAGTTCGTTACGTCTTGATTTTAGCCTCGCCTTCGTCATATTTCCAATTAAACTCAATGATTCGCTCTTGTCAAGGTCTGTCGCGGCAAATTGTTTCAGATCTCGAGAAGAAGACACAATTGCATTTTTTTTACGATGCCGACTGGCTCTTGCGGATTCAAGAAATCAAAGTTGCAACGCGTGTCACTGTCGGCCTATAGATTTTACAGAATCATTACGAAAATATTGAATTTTCTGTAACCAACCGATCCAAAGAATAAAAAACAGACGAAAAATGAGTTTATGGCAACATTTTCACCTGAAACTGAAACGAGTAGTTTGAATCTGAAAATTTTCATTAATATGTTTATGGAATCTCGATCCTCCTGTGCTCAAGACTTTAAAGTGGAGAAGGACAACTTGACACATGTTTAAACTCGAGATTACTAGCGTGTCCTTTCTCGATATACGTGTTTTTTGATGAAACATGATTCTCCTGGTGATATTCTCGTGTATATTCTCTTTGTTCTCATGAGCGTGAAAGTCTCGTCATCAGGGATTCGACGACGAGAAGACCTAATTAGTGGCACCACGAAAGGAGGTTCATCTTTCCTTCTTTTCATCGTTATCTCTCCTGAGGGCACTTTTCCCCAAAGGTGTCGCATGTCATTTACATTTTGCATCGTTGAACAAGAATCTCCAACCCTCGTGTCGTTTTTTTCTCCGTTTCTTCCTTCCGGACTCGTTTGCACGTTCGTTTCTACCTTTCGTTTGCTTCTCATCACTCCTCAATTACATTTTGTTTAAAAAGAATTAAAATACATATCTGTACAACTTCTTTCTCTGAATTGGAACGTTTTTCCTAGAGAAAACGCAATTAGATGGATAATTTGAACAACTTAATACACAATTTTTCAACTCGCAATTTTGTGTGACTCTTTGACAAGACATTTTAGACTGCAAAGTTTCATTACAGGCCTCGTCTCTCACGGAAAAAAAACTCTCCGATTTGTCAGAGAATCTGTGAAGCTTTTTGTTGCAATGCTACAATTTTGGCAAGTGAAATATCGCAGTCTAAATTGTGCCAGATGCGAGTCAGATATGTGCCAGATTCTCTGGTATCGTCCGAGTCGGTCCAACGCTTGCAAAATCTACTCTCGAGGTTGATATCGACGAAGCAACCGATCCACAACCGGCCAGTGAATCGTCCAAGACACAACCATGGGCAAAAATTGTGTAAAGAATAGTCTTGATCTAAACTTTTAACGTCGAGACCGTCGAAATGTCTATAGAGCGAAAATGTCTAACAAAACGTAATAATTGAAAAAAATAATTTCCCTAAAACGTTGGCAAGTTTTTGGAAAACACGAAATCATGTGATACCGTAAATTGATTAAGAATTTCAATCACTTTAGAATAGTCTGAAAAATGGATGGTTCGAAACGTCAAAAATGTAATCACGATGCTTTTGCGGACCAATTTAATAAGTTGATTGTGCGAAAAAGTTTTTTCGTCGATTTAATGGAATGGCGATGCATGCTCTTACGCTTTTGAACGAATCGAATTGGTAGCAGAGTGTCCTTAAAAAGGTATGGTTGCCATTGGAGTAGAATGCATTGAGAACGATTGGCAGCAAGGCTGTTACTACAATTAATTTGAGATTTTTATGATGCTCGCGAGGAGAGGAGCAGATCGAGTGGAACGCATGACCTCCTGGGAAGCATGATCGTCCCTTCCTTTGATTTAATGATTCAATCAAATTTAATTACATCATGTGAATCTATATAGACGTTTCTTTCGCCAACTTTTCCATTGACAATTTGCAGCATCAAAGAGAGATCCTGCTATATTGAACTCACGCTCTATATAATTTTGCGCGTTCTCGTTCTATTGCACTTTCCGCCCATATATAACAGTCTGCCGCTTTTTGCACCTGTTTCTTTCTCACTCTGTTTCCACCCTCGTTCGTGGATTCATGCGACTGTCACGAGTCAGCAAACAGATCTAAAGCTCACGTTTTTCACGTTTCGCTCTTGCTCGGTATCGCGTCGCGTTCTGAAAAGAAATATCCAAAACAGCCAGACCGAGCAAGAGACAAGCACATGCAGGATGGTTTGTTACGTTTACGGAAACGTTGCTAGTATTATGAAAAGTGACAACGAAAAAATGAGGCTCAGGGGTGCTGGCGAGCAGACTGTCTTCTCTAGTGACAAGCGGAAAGGTATTTCTATTCCCTCTTTTTCTCGTGAAAATTTCACATTCGAACATATACACTTCTATTTTGCAATCAGGTATACCATCCCAAATTATTGTTCGCCCTTTTCGTGCTGCGCGCGACGACTTTTATCCCTTCAGACGTACACATTCCATTGGACGATTGCATCGACCCAGTGGAACATTTCACGTCGTTCATCATGCATGATTCCTGAACTTTTTATCTTTTGACTACACATTTCCGCCAATTCCATCACACGTGTCTATCAAATGCACTGGAGCCGAATCAAATAAAATTAAAGGGACAGAGTTTCAAAATGAAAAATCGTCTTTGAATGGTGCCGAAACTCCGTGCACTAAAAAACAATGAAAATCGAGAAAAAGCATGTTGAGAATTGCGTTGCATTGAAAAATTGAAAAAAAAAGTCGCTAAAGTGTAGGAAAATGTCTGAAAAAACGCTGCGTATCGAACGTTTTAAAAATGAAATTCATTTTTCTAAAAAAAATGCACTTGCAGGGCGTATTTTTATAGTTTAACGACGAGGTGAACGGAATATGATTTTGTCTCACGTAACTATGCGATGCAGGGCATTCGATCGAGAAGATATAACACTTTGCGTCAGATATATCCGCAGAAGCAACGGCAAGAGAGGGAAAGGCCGAATGAGGGTGAAAAAGGGTGACGATTCTCTCGTGTTGCTGCTGGGAACTGACGAGGCTCGATAGAGAGGCGATGAAAAAGGCACGAGTTCCAACGCGGCAGGTTAAGACTCACGAGGGAGTACATAATGTGCAAGAGGGGGTGAAATGTATGAATGAAAAAAAACTGACATATAAAAAAGCGTCGGGGGAAGAAGGGTTGAGGGTGCGAAATGGCTTTAAATAAGACAAGCCTGCTTTTACAGCTCTCTGTACGAACGTCAAGAACATTGCGGGGTGACACTGTATAAATACATACGTAAAATGTGTGTGTACTACGGGTCGCGACGAGACCATAAAGTGACAAATTTACGATGCTCGAATGACTTTCTCTCCCTTCGACGTCATTCACTCGCATGCGCTTTTCCTGTCCAGAGTTTTTCGCTATTTTTTGTCTCATTTTTTCTACATATCGGACTTGAATTCTTCCTTATCTTTTCATGCACTTGTATGCATACAGGATTAAAGTGCAGCGAGTTTTATGCCCCAGCATTATCATATTCGTTTCTTATCGTTCATCTACGTTGTTAAACTTTCGTTTCTCTTCAAGCAGCAGAAGAATGCGCGCGCGGCTATCATCTAAAACATCGATGCACGGAATGAAAGCTCGAAAGACATTTACAGACATTTCTGTGCGATGTGCATACGGTGTTCCGTGATAAGAGAAGACCAAACGTTTCCTCCGTTTGTGATCTTTTGTTCACTGTTTACGATGATTGTACAAATGTTTGTTTTCCATTTCAGGCAGTTGCGGATGTGTGCAAGTTTCCTCTTAAACAGAAACGTCTCCGTTTTCCACAGCTTCTCTCCCATTCGCGAATAATGTTACATGGCTCCTCTCCGATGAAGACAAGTTAAGGTCAGTCCCCAAAGACTTATTCGATCGAATCGAGAGACGCGATTAATTGCACTCGCAATTCCACTCCCAAGGTGATTAATGATTGCGCTTCTCTTCCGTTAGGCGTTACTGCACGCCGGTCGAGCGAGCTTCCGGTCCCCAATGACTGGTTATGTGCATATATACATGCAAACACATTGAGAATCTTATCTGATCGAAATGCTAAATGAGAGAGGACTCCTCTGCTCAGCAACCCATTTCGACCGCTGTGTATACGAAACGCGCGATGGGTTATCGGACATTATGCGATAAAAGACGACTCTATTTGCAGCAATCTCTATACACGAGCGTCCAATCCACATTAGTCAAAGACAAACTAACCCTTTACGGAAGTGAACGTCTGAAGTACGGCACGAGATTTGGTTTTTATTCATAAATTTGTTGAAAATATTGGAATACAATTTAGTCTCGATAAACTTTTTGGTAAACCAAAAAATATCTCTGTGTACACAATCTCGTTGCCATCATCGTGTGTCACTTCGTTTTCATATGCACGCTGCATCCGGGCGATAACGAATATATTTGAAACTTCGGTTACGCCAGTAGCTAGTAAAAGATACGTGGAAAGAATAACAAAACGCGTCACAATATAATCCGTTTGCTTAAAGATATTTTGAGTTCATAACTCTTGCACCGTCAATCTCATTTCTGGAATGTTTTGGCAGGGACAAGTTACAGCCACGAAAGTATTTTTGAAGAATCGAAAGTTATTAAAAAATGGATTTTTTACATATTTTCTCTTCCTGTTTTTCATGAACGAGGGAGTAAATCATGAAATGCTCCGTTTAATTCACTGATGGAAAACGATTCAATATCCAGTTTGGTTTCGGCGACTGTAACATTATTCCGGTGCAGGTATTTCAGTTCAATAGAGCAGAATTGAACGCATCGGCTTGGTCGATGTAAAATTAAGAATCTCATCTAAGGTGTGCTCGGGTTTACGGAAGGTTCAAGATATGGGTCGTGACTATAAATAATTCTTCATCGTATACGACGCATTTATGCACAACTTTGATCACAGTGAACAAGGCTCAATCCGTTAAATTATTGACGCTTCAAGTGCATGATCATGCAGTCTAAGTGAATATGACCGAATGGAAAAGTCGACGAATTAAGAAATTAAGAGGTTCGAATTCGTTTCAAATTTAAATTTACTCAAACGATTGATAAGAACGAAGCATGCGGCTTAGTGCACGATAAAAATCATGAACGGAGTTCGAGATATTCGAAAGGGATGCATTTTTAAGGAGGCTGGAACGAAAATTATTACCTTTCACTGCTGTAGCATCGAAAATGCGGTGGTAACATTTGCGAAAAAGTCAAGAAAGGAAGCCACAAACTTTTACAAATATATATATATACACGTATAATAAGTTAGGCAAACGGAAAGGTGGGGAATGCCTTGGCCGCGTCTTTCGACACGAAACCGCACTTTGCAAGATCTCCGAACGTTTCACCGTTGGGAGTCTTGTTTTATTTCTTTTAAATCGCAAAGAGTACGGCATGTACAGTGAGAATGGGAGTGGAACGTTGCAGGCACTAAGATATAGCGAATTCGGATTTTGGCGCTTGCATATATCTCTACTCCAGAAAATAGCGTGAAAAATAAGCCCCGGGGAAAGATGCGGAAAGAGAAAAAGCTTGCTAAGTCTCTTTGAATCTTGAGCGTATGTTGAGAATCAAAATTTAAGTAAATCCTTACAAAAAAATTTGGCACGCACAACCACGAACCGAAAAAGAAAGGAATTTCATGAATTTATTTCATTTCAAGACTAAAATGATATTTTCAAATGAATCAACTAATACAACAGTAAAAAGAAAAAAAAGCGAAAAAAAAGCGTGCAGGATTTGCGTTGACATCATTCCAGACGCATTCTTGAAGCACAGAGTGTAAAATTGATAAGAACGAAAGGCTAGAATTGCAGCACTTTGCACGAGCTCAGCTTGAATTCAGTCAAAATGAGGGTAATCCAAGGGAAGTGAGCAATAACTCGTACCAGTGAGTCGCGCGAGACTCCGTTGGTAAGGCGTGACAACGTTTAACCCTCCAGTGTGCATATGCCTAAAAACTCCACATGGAGACACATACGAGGAGCGTGAAATTTTACGAATACTTGCTGATAAAGTAAATGGAGCAAGTACTATCGCCATTAGCAACAGGCTGTGGCGTCTAACGATAACAGAGAGAAATGTTTAACGATTGTAAAAATGTTCAGCTCGTCGTATCAGTCGGAACAGTTATTTTTATTGGTTCAATCATGCGAATAATCATCTTTTTTTTTGCACGATTCTGAAGAGCTATTTTCATTCATATAATTTTTTATGCGTACGAAAATGACTCGACCTTACATCAAAATATATAATCCGAAACTTGCCCAATAGATTTATGCAAGAAGTCCACACCAAAATACACATGCACATGATACATGCCATTAATTTTCACTTTCCATTTCGTCCGATATTATCGTTTTGAGTTTTTAACTCCATATGCATTTGGTACGTCTGTCGATCGTAAATTTCGGTGTATATATAAATATATCGATCTCACAGTGTGCAATGCCTAGTAGTTGCGTCGTTACGACGACAACGTTTATGTTTGCATTTACGGTTACGAGTCAGAAAGGCAGGCAAACAAGTTGGCCTGATGAGCGTGGGCACCGAGCCACACACCGGAGTATTTCGATGTTGCACATGCCCTGCGTAATGGGGTTGCACATTTGCCTTCTCCAGTTTACCACACCAAGACGAACATTTTACCCGATGTTTCTCTCAATTCGCAACTCTCTTTCTCCCTCGTACCGTATTAGCAACCCGCAGCTGAAAGCTCTTCCTATTTATTTTATCAAACGGATTCCTAAAATTTACTTTACCTCGACTTATTTATTTTATCAAACGGATTCGGAAATATTTCTTTTTCCTCATACATCTGGTATTTACTTTGTATCGAAGCTCAAAGGGTTTTATGCCCGATCAACATTAATATTTTCGATATGATTCCAATCTCTTTTTCCAGATAAATCCGTCGTGTAATATTTTATGTTGAATATTTTACTCCATCTCCGTACAAATCTGTAAATTGTGCTTCATGAATTCGTAATTTTTGTACTGCAAAATCAATGTCATTATTCGCATCACGGTTTGATCAATAGCTTTTATTAATCAGAGCATTTCATTCGTTTGGCACACGGTATTCAAATTGGCTCGCATTTTGTTCTCAATTGTAATTAAAAGCGAAAATTTACACGAGATTTTCAGTCCTTAAAATCACTGAATAGAAAATTAATTCGTATTTGGTGAGTGACTTGAATCGCGCACTAGTATTTTATCCTTTGATCAGCAGTCTCGTAAAGAATGAAAGATTTTCCAATAAGGCTTTTCGCCTTGACTCATATATCGATTCTTTGGCAAAAACATCGCGAAAACCACCTGGAGCAACGGCAACATCAAAATTCCACCCACGTTAGAGCTCCGATGCAGAGCTACATCCCATCGAAAGTCGTTTCAATAATCCTGTCATGTTGCTGTTTTATTTCCTGTTTCTCATCCCATATCCCATGTAGTGTAAAATCCTCTCGTATATTTCCCACCTTTGTATATAAAATCTCCAGAGAATAGAGCTCCTTGCGTGTGTGCACGCCCAGTAAAAAAAAGGCCTAACGGACGGGCTTTTACGATACACTTGGGCAACGGAAATTATGTTCCTGAATGTTGTGGTTTTTAATAATTTTCGATGTCAATAGCAGTAAAAATATAGACAAAAAAATGAAAAATGCTACGTAATTTTTTTGTACCTTGTCTATTTTGTTTCATTAATTGCCGAAAGTGATGATTAAGAAACTTTCCTCCCAGAATTAATAAACAACGTTGAATATTTTTCACAATTAGACACGAATTAGTGTCACAGGGAATTCCATCGAAAGTAAAATCGATGATTTGTTGCTTGTTTGGCTCATTTCACGGCCGAACAGATGCAGAAGCTGACAAGGAGCGAAGCACGAAAGCACAGAATGGATTGCAGTCCATATACACGTGCTAGACGCGTCTCGATGGAAAGGCTTTTACGTTTTCCAACTGGTAGTTTAAGAAAGCGCTGCCCTACACTGCAGACGTGTGAAACTTATGATCACATAACTTACACGTTCGTTAAGTTTTCTCGTTATTTATACCGCCCTATATACGACGACAACGTCTTCCCATTCGCTGTAACACACTCCAGAACGACGCGGATTCCGCAATTTCTATGTGTTATTCGTTTGCAGGTGGAAATGACGACTCCACACCGCTCGTTCTCATTAGATCGTGATAGATGTGACCAAGACCTATTCAGAGCTTGGAGACCTATGACTGTTTGCTCATTTCAAAATGTTTTTTATAACCGTATTCTGGTTTGAAATGAATTTCGAATTTTCCCATTTTTCTGCGAGACTTTTTGATACATTTTGCGATCTCTTTGGAAATCAAGCAACTGCATGAGTTTTTCTATGGATTCTGTAATTGGGAGCTGCTCGTTTGAATATAATGAATAATTACAAGGACCCAATAATCATGGTGGCTCGGATTAATTTTCCATTAATTATGGGCTTGAAAAATGGAGGCTTTAATTATGACACAACTTTGATTGTTGAAATTCGCTTGCTTCGAATCTTCCCCTCATCCGATTAATTGAAACCTGAAAGCAGGAAATCAAAAAATCCGTCTACATTTCGCGCTCAATAAATAATTAACGTATAATCGGATTTGATGTGGCATAATTTTGTTATCTCGAAGTGGAGAGAAGGAAATGCGACAAAAAGGCAAATTTTGTGGACGTGTGTCATCGGTCAAATAATCCCATCCAATTTACCCCTTTCCAATGCGATGAAATTGCGTTTGGCAGAGAAAAGTTGCCCCATCAGTATGTTGACAAAATTTATCGATTCCGAGATATTGGCAGCGATGAAATCGCGACTACAATGTGCGCAAATGATGAGCGATTGGTTCAGCTATAATAGGCCAATAAGTAACGCGATCCGTTACATGTACCAAACTCACTATAGTGAGTAATTATATTCGCGTGTGATCACACGGCTCGTATCACTTCGGATTGAATAAACCAATGAAAATGTTATCGCAGCTAATTTGCCTTGATTTGAAAATTGGATTAGAAAATTGAGTTCACAGCTCCAGAGATGAATCTCGTTTCCAAAGATTCGTATAGAATTCCAAGGCCGAATAGCCCAAACATTTCGGTGCCTTCTGAATATTGTTGGGAATACTTCGATTTGTTTTTGTCTTATTAATGCTCAGCCTCGTGCCTCGCTGTTAATTGAAAATGTAAATGATCCTTCACCTTAAATTGTCCTTAGGAAATCAAAATTCCAAGTTTAAAAAACAACACAACTGAACGTAATTATTCAATAGCCATGTGGGTTAAAAGCGACGAACCAGAGTCGCAATTTTACGGTCGTGATTTAGCTGGGACGGCTGGCCTGACTTTTACGACGTATTGAACCGATCACTGGATAAAAATATTTGCACATGTTGCCTTCGTCGAGGTAAAGGGGAAAAATGAGTGAACCGCGAGAACGGACTAATTAATTAGTGATAATGAAGTCTCGACTAATAAACGCAATAAGCAAATGACAATGTAGGGTCGTTGAGAGTAATTTCGTTTTATATGGGAATCCGCATTGTTCCAGAAAATCTCTATTTTTTCAGGCTTTTAATTAAATGTTTTTTCAATCTTTGCTCAATTTTCTGGAAGGCGATAACAAACTCCGCAAAGTTTTAAGCTAAGACAGGAATTCGGACTGTACCAGTTTGGTTCAGCAAGAAAAACATCGCTTCGTTGGAAGTTGCCAAAGAATTTTCGCAAAGTCGCGGACAATTTTCACTCGACAAACTATGCGAAATCATTGCTCTTTCAAATTCCGCGTGGAGCTTTCGTTTATCGCGAGCTATATAGAATAAATGTTTCCTATCGATTAAACGTCCGAGCGCTCTAAAAATTAGAGACTTTGAGCTAATTGCTGATTCATCAATGACCTTCAATCACCAGACAAATCGTAACAGTTTTTTTCTCATTTGGAATTGGTGCATTGCACGGTGCTCGATAAAGAAATAAATGGGAAAAATTAAAATAGGTCATGGGGAAAGTGCTTCAATAAAATCGAGGGTTTCGTTAGTTATCAAGGACTCTCTAAATAGTAGGAAGTGAAAGGTAATCCCAGAGGGTGTATCGTGCGAATTGAATTCGTCGATTATAATCAACGAACGATCGATTTTTCTTGTTGAATCTCTTCGGTAAAGATAAATTTGAACATATCGTACTTACGTAAAGACTTTTCACCGCTTCGGATAAAAGTCGGCAGTTAAAATGTTCACCATTAGTTGTAGCGTTGAAAATCATGATTTGACTGAATGAGCCAAAGCCTGAGCGCAATCATACGTTCAGATAAAATTGTTGGCTTTGATTACTCTTGAATTGCGTTGACGAAGAGCCAGATTGAGAAAAAAGGAAAGCAAGTTGTGAAAATCGGAGCAAAGTTGTTGAATTGTTCACAGAAAAACCCGATGATCATTCGTTGCGTCTTGGGGCGTTAAAAATTCAATTCGATTTTTCCCGCCGTTGGAATTGGTCGAAAAAAGCTTCGATTTTCCAAAGTTGATGATTTTTTACATTCTCGCGGCTTTTTCCGTTCACCATCCACATTCACAAGAGCACATACACCCACGCAGACACGCACAAAGCAAAGGATAAAAGTCTCTGAAACTTTCGTCCACCTCCGGGACAAACACTCCATAAAGTATATGTATAGATAAGCGCACTGCTCGTTCTTTCTTCTCGGGACTTTATCCCGGACACTATCCACTCGACCTGACTCTTTCTACTTCCTTCCTCAAACTGTCACTCGTGTATATAAGAAACGGGAACAAATTTCAACGAGGGTTTTTTTTCTTGCTGGTCGAATGTACAAGTCATTTCTCCAAGAGCTTCCGAATTTCCGAGACTTGAGTTTCCGATTGAGGCAACTTTTTAACGCTGGGATTTTTCACGTCAATTTGAGGAAGTGGCACTTGTCACAACGATTCTGCACAGGATTTAGTGATTGAAAATTATTCGATCTCCTTCAGCCGAGTAATTTCTGTTTCGATAGTCGACGGCGTTAGAAATGAATAAAATATCGATGATAAAATTATTTTTTTAATTGTCTGTCGTACCCAAATTTCCTGATCATCATCCAATATTTTAATATTTCATTAACTTTTATCATTAATGCTTGATGAAAAGCTCAATACGACCAAACACTGCGGGTGCTTTTTACGTTCTGATGACGGTAGAACGCGCGGGATGCCGGCACGTTACGGACTGTGTGTGTGTTGAACAGCAGGCCAACGGAACCGCAGCACCGCGCAACTCTAACGACGCTCCGACTTCTCCTGTGAGTGGCGCAAAAGCTCTACTCCTCCGCGTCTCGGATCCGCAAGAACGCGATGCCTCTCACTCTCTTTTTTTCTGCTTATTTTTTCTGTTTCTCCCATTCTCTCTCTCTCTCCGACTTTTTTCCCCCGTGTACAAAGCTCCTTTGCCATTAGAACTATGGATACGTGTGTACTCGCAATTGCGTCTTCGCTCGACGATCCTCTCGCTTTGCTTAACAATCCCTTAAGCTTTCAATTCGTTTTCGCTTATCTCTGCTACCCTTACTTAATGATATCGACTCGCAACGTGACTCGATACCTCGATGGTCGAATAAGAGGGGAAAAACTCCGTGCAATTACGTAATGTCAATAAAAGTCTTATATAACAATCTGCAGAGAGCGTAAATAAATTATACAAGCAATTTCCACAAAACATAATCGCAGGCATTGTTCCAATGACTTGTCGCCTTTGGAAACACGTGATCAATGAGAGAGCCGCTATTTTCACGGGGCTGGAACAGTTGTCGTGACCGCTGAAATTTTGCTAAGAGTTACGATCCACACGCACAGTGGTATAAAAAAAAAAAAAAATTCCGTCTGAGTAACCACACCTCGTCCACACGGTAGTGCCCGAAACAAACTTGGCGTGCATATCTCATCAGCCACGCGATAACGCGGTTACTTTTTTATTTGCCGTTCGGGCTCTCTGAAAACTAAGCAAACGTCTACAAAACTTGATTGTCAGATATTTTAACAGCAAAATCAATGTTCCCGCTTGTTTCATCATCATAAAGAAGTGCTGGCTTGAATTTCAATTGGAGCCAGTTCTGGGAAATTCCGTAAACATATTTCATCGTAACACAAAGCTTATGAAAATTGTGTCTGCCCCGATATGGGCAATCGCGAAGCTACTGGAATACCGAGAAAAAAATCATGGAATCCGCTTTGCTTTTTTTTATACCGAGGAGACAATCGAGGATACAGAAAATCCTGGAAGGATTCGAGAGTCCTTACAAAGAGGATGGTTGATATTTTTTTCGAATGGCAAGTTTACTGGGGTGAAAAGACCAATGCAAGGCTAAAAATGCATTTTTCTTCGTTCGAAGGAATCAGACGCACATAGGGAAATCTGAGGAAACGATGGAAGCGTTTTCCTCGAAGATATCGATGGTTGCTTCCTGGGCTCTCGGGGATAAATGTGATTTAATGAAATTATTTGAATTTTCAAGTCATTTTTGAAAGGTAAAAAATCAAGAGCTTCCGGTGGCTCTGCATCGAGCGTGATAAATTTGATTCGGCGACGCTGAAAGCAGCGATGTAGTGTGGCGGAGTGTTTTTCGAGGGAGAACAAAGGGTTCGGTGGAGATAAGGAGAGAAAGAGAATGAGAGACGCACAAAAAGCTCGAGTGGCTTATACACAAGGGACGAAGAAAATTTTTCGAGACTTTCTACACGCGATGTACATGGCCAAGTACCTCCATTAATAAGATGAAAGGAAACAACTCTACCCCTTACATTCCTTACTTTTCGTCGAGTATAATATAACGCACATATATAGACATGATCGTCGCAGTGCACCGGAGCTTTTTTCCTCAGACTTGAACACTGCATTACGACAATCTACGCGGCTGCTTTTAAATAATTCAAAAGACGTTTGTATCATTCCGCTTCGTTCGTACAATCTCGCTAATATTTTTCTCGTTACGCCATATTAATTGCCTCATTTACGAGTATAGTCGTATTCGCCGGAGCAGCCATACATTTTTATTCCGACGATATGCTGAATCGACAAAGGGACCAGCTTGAAATGGTTCATGGGCAATTAAAAGAAAACAGAATCAGTTTACTTCCATTGTTTCAACGTGCGCCCGGATTGAACTATGACAAAAACCTCATTATTGTACCAAATGGAAAATGTAATTACGAGGAAATAAAATTTTACGTGTATTTCAGTATCGCCCGTCACACGACTCCACTCGAAAAAAAAAAACGGAAACAAAGCCGTTGTAATGAAAAATTAACAAATTGTTGTGAATCAACACAAACGGATCGTTTAATCAAAAAATTCGATTCACGATGGATGAAATCTTTTAATTCCCCTTAATTTAGCCCCGAACGGCGCGTCAATAGTAAAAATTCGAATCGCTATGAATGAAGGCTGTGAAGGCGTTTGAATCAGGTCGTATTTTTAGTCTCCAGCCGAGTCCAGAATCGCAGATGTAACCGATAATTTATTTGGATTATAAATCGTGCACAAAATTCCGGTATCGAAAATTTGTCGTGCATTTTTTTCACATTTTTTTCACCAAATCGGTTCTAGCTTGGGTCGAGAGATGAATATAGAGCTCGAGTAAAATAGGAAGATGCACAACTGCATAGGTCAGCGTATAATATTTGATGCCCCGAGGTCTCCTGTGCCAATGAATCACACGATCGATTTTGCGGTATCGACAATAAACCCCCAAACTTCTCGAGTCGCCGTACAAAAAATCCCTTCATCTTTTTGTCCAAACTCACTCGGGCGAAACGCGGGTTTCCAAACCCTTTTTCCCTGCACCTTTTTTTTTTTTTTGCTGTTCCTTCCGTCCTTTGCCTTTCATACCGACCTAGCATTCAAACCTGGTCTGCTGTATACCGTAGTAATTCTTTGCAGTACCGCTACGAGTCACTCGCTTTCCGCGAAAAAGATCGATCTGGGGACGATTAAAAAAAAATCTCTGGAAATAATAAAACTCCTGATGTTTCGTCGATTGCAAGTTCCAAAAGGTCGTTAAAAAAAAAAAAAGGACTTGACATTATCCCGCAAACATTTTCATCCTGGAAAAACGCGATGGAAATGCAGGAAAATATCGAAATCCCGTTCACACCGACGTTTCGAATTCGTAAACATTGCATAACTAATTATCTAGAAGTTTAGTTTGCATATGCGTTGCAGAGATTATCACTATAACGAAAACATTGAAAATTCTCTTCAATTATTGATAAATTAATAGCCCCTTGCCCAAGGGAACTAGACGTGAGTCCGCGGGAACCATAATTTGTTGGACGAAGAGATATATTCAAATACACAGAGGCACATAATTAATAATTTATCGAGAGTAAATATTTCAATATCTTCTCAAATATGCAGGCACAAATTCGACGGTACGAAAGTAATTGCAGCTCATCTGCTTCAATAACGCCCCGCTCGATTGTTAAACCGTATAACAACTTTGCCCCGATCGCATCAATTTTCCAACCAGATCCAAAGATTTTCTCTGGGCATTGTGAATGTAGGTCACTGCATGAGTGTTCCGATGAAACGTCACGACGAATAGCTAACGATACTTCAACTGGGATAGTGAAATGTTTCTTGCAATTAGAGTTTCGAGCTCGATGTTATTTTTATTCGCCTCTTTACTACGACCGAGGTTAATTCCATTTGGCAAAAAAATTAACAAAATTTCGATGCAATCCAAATAAATGACTGAAATATCAATTGATTGAAATTCGAGACTTTTTGTCCCACATTTCTAAAACGAACTGCGATGCTCATTGATAGAAATTGACCAACTTATTTTTAAACGTGTTTCTTTCTTCAACAAACGACTTTTGTGGAAAATTTTCAATATTTCATCGATCTGCCAGTGACGTACGATGGTATAAATCCTTGTTTCGGGAATTAGCAATTTTGGTATGAAATAAAATCCACAATAAAGAATTTCGATTGATCGGAATTTCTGATGCCGAGCCCCGTTGATCCCCCATGAAATTTTGATAAAGTACCCCGAACGTGAGTGTTGAATAATTGGATGAATCCACGAGCACCTCTTATACTGCATTTTGGACCACTGTTTGGCCAAATTAGCAAACTAAATGGATCCATTGTTTTTGGAACGAATGTAATTTTAAAATAATACTGAAAAGAGGCAGAACGTGAAGTAGAGTAGAGAAAAAAGATACGTGACACAAAATCCCCATTAAGCCGGCTCACGTGATTAGGCGGAAATGAAGATAAAAAGATAAATCGACATGGCAGGGCGTAGATCCGCGAAAATTCTGCGTAAAGTAGAGTGAAGTAGTAAAAACCCTTTTGGCCTCGGCGCCACTAGTGGTGGCTACGTGGAGGATAAATATTTTACGTCGAGGGCCTCGAGAGTGTTCTCGTGAGCGAAAATACCATGAAGAAAAATAAAGCAAAAGTAGTAAAACTGTTATGCAAACCACCGCTGCTGCATCCGTGTTTTTATGCTGCACTGTAATGTATTTATACCTTGCAATATTTTCATTGCCTCCAGATGGAGTTCCGCATTAGATATTTTTGGAATGTGTCTGATAGTAGGCTCCCATTTACCATGAGATTCTGTTACAACTTTCCACTTTTCTTTGGTGCATCCAAAAGTGTAATCTATTGCGAATATCAATGCAGCATGATGCTGAAGTTTGCAACGTTGGAATGCATCGAAAAATATTGAATTTTATTGAAGATTCGTTCAATTTTCAATGTCATCCAAATTTTTCGAGTCGCTATGGCAAAAATGGATCATTTTATCATCGTAATTACATTCTGCATTTGGATAATTATTTTTGTCGAAAATAAAAGTGAATTTCGTTGCATTCCAACGATGCAAACTTCAGAGTCATCAATGCAGCTTATGCCAAATTTATTTTATTAGAATTATTTGCCCGAACACATTGTAACACACACTCGATTGAACTCTTGTCGAAGGTTTAGAAAAGCCTGCCGAATTATTCTGAATTTTTCGTATCGCATTACTTGAGTACACGATTAATTGTTCATTTTACGAGCTGAACCGTTGGAGGATTGATTAATGATGATGGATGATTGGAATTAATATGAATAAGTGAGCGTCCATTTGTAACAGGCTTGTGTAGCCACAATAAAAAGATGCACAACATTAAAAATTTATTATTAAAGGCTGGATAATATCGTGGAATATGAAACGACAGTGTATTCAGTTCGATCAATATTTTGACATTAAGCTACAATCAACGAAATAGAGATATTCCTGCTAGGGGAATGATCAGTTCATTGCAGCATGATATTTCCAGAGCAGACTTTATTAACCAGCAAAAAATTCTTACTTTACGTTGAACAGGAGGTTCCAACAAGAGTTCTCACGTTTCTCCACCACTCCGAAGCTTTTTGTTAATACACGTCAAAAAATAATAAAATATCGTGTACTTTCATGATCGTGACGTGCGTCTCGGACGACGTTACGTTCGTTACCGACGAACGAGTCTAGAATACTAGCGCTCGAGTCCCGCGCTTCTATTTTCATACAATTTTCGTCCTCACGGTCCTTCGTCCTCGAGGATATATTTTTTTTCCTTCCTTCATAATTATCGTATACCGCTTCGGGATATCTATTTTTCCTGCAATGTTTGCTTGGAATACGAACCTCAATCAAGCAACGGAGCTGGCTGCAATGTTGGTCGGTAGAGGTTTGAAAAAAAAAAAATTGTTTCTGTGACGATTGTGGTTAATAATGGATTTAATTACGTGATTTATCAAATTATTGGAAAATCTCACTTCCTCGACACGTTGTGATTCCGTGAAATTATTAGCACCTCGAAGCCACTCGAGCTATTAAAAAATATGGTGGTTTTAAAATTGATCGCTTGTTTGAATTCAGGGACTGTCTATGGCTGAATAAAACCACATTTTTTTTCCTCTTTCTTGCACGAATTCAAGATGCAAATACTGTAATCTGTAGGAACATTATTATTCAAAACTGAATATGCTAATGGCGTTGGAGCTTCGATGCTCGCCTGACTTGGAACATCGTTGGGAATCGCTCCTTTTTTCTCATATTTATTCCGCCATTGTGGCTTCGATCGTTTTATTACAAATTCTCATCGATAAGATAGTCGTTCGCGGTGCAAAAATGCAGTAAAGAACACTTTGTTTAAACCTTGAAAATGTGAAGATGGAGAAGAGAAATTACGTACGTGACACGTTCGTAACGACTCGCACAAGTACGAAATACATTCATTCATACGAGCCTCACGTACTACACACCCGCGTTGGTCTGAACAAAGTAACTCGCACTTACGAGCCTTTAATTGACATTCATACTTAACGAAATAGTGAAAATAATGCAGCATCTTCGCTGCAGTGTCACAAGCATCGTGGCAACTTGTTTTCTTTGCTTACGCAAGTAAACACAAATTTCATTTGCTCGAATTTCAAGCGGAAAATCATGATGGCAATATTTTTAGAAAGTCATTAAAAATATTGACAAAATATTCAGCGCACGTGCTAAATCTACCACGTGTAAAAATCTGGACCAAACTTGGCCACGAGGCCAGCTGATTTTTTTCCTACTCGAACGATAAATAGTTCATGCTTTCTCATGCCCTGAACAATAATTTAGAAGAGGATTAATAAAATTTCGAGACGTGTCTCGAAAAGGGTAGTAATTTGGGTGTTTTTCACTCTTTCAAGCACGCGTCGGCATTATAAGGGATAGAGAGGAAAAGGAAAAGCTCAAATGGGCGAAGAGTAGCTTAAAGCAAAGCCACTGAGGGATAACAATGGTTGTGTGACCGAATAAAAAGAGACAGAGACAATGGCTTTTGCTGCGGGCTACCGGGAGATGGTTTATCCGGACTAAGAGAAGCGAAATAAGAGTCCCGGAGTACAACAAGCCGCCTTGTAAGTCACTTTTTGCTCGTTCCTATTCGTACACTTTTCAGTATACAGGCAGCAGGGGCCAAGGGAAAAGCATCCCGAAAAAGTCGTGTACAGGTATAACCGTTGTAAAAAAGTCGTTAAAGGGCAAAAGAATTGTTCAAAAATATATAAATGGAAAAAGTATAGTGTGAACTTTATATTCCGAAGGTCCCTGCCACCTCGAGCCTCGAGTCTCTCTACTGGGACTCCCCGGAAATGCAGTCTTCTCGAATAAACATGAGGGCGGAACAATTTCTCAGCTTGAATGCAAACTCCCCGTTTCGGCCAATTCTACTCGCGCTCATTCTACATTGGGATCAGGCTTAAGGGATATAGGTTCATATTGATTTTGCATACAACCGATTTGAATAAAATCTTCGTTTTATTCTTCTGTAGTAGTCCAACTTCTGTGTCAACCGATCGAATTAATTGTATTTAAATAAATTAATTTCGGCGTTTAAGTCCAAATATCGTCATAAGTTGAACGTAATTAATATTTTTCGTGACCATGCAGCTATCAGGAGAGCGTAATCGACTGATTACGCGACCGACCATATATTTTTATCTCGTCTGATCGAGAATAAATGTTAACCCTTTAAGCCTCACATTTTTCTTCACACGCAATTGACTTGGAATTTAGTGATCAAGGATTTCTGATTACGGCTATTCGGAGTTGTAATCAGCGGCTCCTTATGGCTCGAAGGGTTAAGGGAGGAATTTACCACAAATTGAGAGAAAAGAGTGAGTCGAAAATTAGAAGTTACTCGATGGGACGTATAATTATCGATCAGAAAGAATCTCGAGCCATGGAAAAACGTCTATAATTTATTTTTTTTAAAGAAAATCTCGGCAGGCTTTTAAATTTACAAATTAACATTTTAAAATCATTCACCAGTTGATCGGTTCCTACGAAAACATGGAATAAAAAAAAAAAAAGAACCTTCAATAAGCTTTAGTTGGCTCTTTCGTGTGAACCACGCGCGATTTGCGCGCGACGTTTTCAAGAGAGTACGAAATGAAACACTCATCAAGGATTCGTAAGGTAGGTGGATACATACATGGGTCACGTGATGAATAATAGGCAACCGCGGCGAAGCCAGAGAGACAGAGAGCGAGAGAGGAAGGGAGATGATAAGGGTGAGGAGGAAAAGGTCGAACAGTATAACCAGGAGAGGTGCTTGCAGCAGGGGGAAGGGTCGCATTATTAAAAGGCGACTACAGAATCTAGCAGCGTGCACATACACACAAGTACACACTGTATGCATCTATAAACTGACTGGGCTATATATTCATGAAGGACGACAAAGGAATCCCTGCAGTAGACACAAAGGCAGTCAAGGCACGCGGCAAAATAACGAAATTAATAACTCAAAAAATAAACACGGTTTCCTCAACTTGCCCTTAGATTGTGTAATAAAATTACCCACACACTGGCAAGTACACGTATAAATCTTGATGCAACAACTAGCTCAACCTACCAGCGACTGGCACTGCCTCGTAGGATAGAAAATTTTAAGTCTTCTATGTGTCTTCCATTATTTAGCCACGCGGCTTATGTATTTTTCATGAGAATAATTCCATTTTTCGAGCTCAATTATTGCCTCATTCGATATGGTCAAATTGAATCAGTTCGAAGCATAAAAATGTTTAATTTCAAAGTTGAACCACTGCTGGCATCGGAGCATTTATTTATAAACCAATGGGCAGTTATCCAGTGTCTAACTCCACTGAACTCCCATAATTTCAATCTGCGGCAGTTGATCGTGAGTTTTTAGTCTCCAAAATTGGATGAGACTGCGACGTACTCGTACGCCTAGAAAAGTATACAGATCGTCGTAGACCGGGTTATACAAGACAATGAGAAAAAAAAGTGTTATTAGACTCTGAGCCACCAGATTCGAAGCATCTGTGACCACGATCCACCGCGACAGCATCACAGAACGCGGCCATTCGACTTAAGTTGCCGCGTCATAATTAACTTTGGGAAATTCGTGACGATACATGGAGTCGGACTTCTGTACGTAAGAGGAAGAGAAACATCGTGATGGTTCCATGAACCTACCTGAAAAAGCCACCCTCACACTCAGGCTTGGAAACAACTTTTTGCCTCAGAATTTTCTTCGCAGCCTTTGCGTTGAAGTCAAGCAACTCAAAGATCACCGGAGCTTCAAAACATAACGTAAAGCTTCGTCGGTGGTCCCTTAACAAGCTCTTCGACACATTAGCATAATTACGTTCATGCCATTCTTTCGAAAAATAACTCCAACTATTGCTTGCCGGGACAAACACGAGTTTTTTCTAATTAAATTTCATGCAAATATGAAACAAGCAATTTTTTTAAATGTGTAGCTTAAACTTTCCTGTTGTTGACATCGTGCAAAGAAAAGACTGAAGCGTTTTTCAATTAACGCTGCGTTTCTCATATCCCCTTCTAAAAAGTCCCCTTCTAAAAAGTTGGTGAGTAACGCCCGAAGTTGGCGACTAGAGGGGGGCATTGTTGTCGTTTTATTCTTTCTGTGATTGGTCGCTTAGTTATACACGGGGTTTATCGAAATTGGGAATCCCGCTGGCACTTTGACAGTTGCGTGTATACACGTGCGGTTATATGCGGTTTTATCAGAATACATTTTTTTTTTCTAATGCATGATGAAAGTAAAATAGCGAAAAACAAACCAATTCGAGGACGAATTCCTTCAACAGTGTTTAATCATATGGCCCAGAGAAGGAAAAATTGAAAAAACGTTCTCGTCAGAGTCCACTCGTAGTCTCTGTCCGTAATTAAACAAAAAATATTCAATTCAACCATTTCCAACACAATTCAATGAAAAAAAAAAAAAATATATACCCCAATGAAAAAAAAAAAAAAAATTAAAAAAAACGTTCTCGCCAGAGTCCACTCGTAGTCTCTGTCCGTAATTAAACAAAAAATATTCAATTCAACCATTTCCAACATAATTCTCAATATTGTTATCCGTGATTTATTCCACTTTTTGATGAGAACATTTTTCATGTAATTGATAATTTAATCGGGCAATTATTTTTTTGTGGCGGAGCTGGCTCTAGAGAGCTTGAGGCATGGTCTTCACCAAGAAAAAGTATTTGATCCTAGGAATAGAATCCTATTTGCCTAAACTTGTTTTTTTTTTCTTATCGAAATGCTTCAAAATACGTTGGGTTTAAGACGCTGTCATATATTTCGATACGTTTCGAAAGCAGCGCTGCAGTGCTACTAAAAAACCGCTCTCGCGCGATAGCGCGCGTGGTGCACCCTAGTTATAATAAAAACATGCATTTTCGAAAAATCTCATATTCCATGATGCGGAAGTTTGCAACGTTGCAATGCAACGAAAATTATTTTGTTTTGTTTTTGATTCATTCAATTTTCCATTTCATCAAAATTTTCCGAGCCGATATGCTTTCGGGTGGCAAAAACTGATTATTTTATTATCGTAATTACATTCTGCATTTAAATAATTATTTATGCCAAATATAAAAAAAAAATTTCGTTTCATTGCAACGATGCAAACTTCAGAATCAACATATTTCGAGTCATGTTCACATTCGTTCTTGTTGATTTTAACGAAAATTAGTATTCTCGGGTGTTCTAAACGCCAGTGACCTGGAGAGAAATCTCACAGGCTAGGAATCGCCCATAGGGAATTAGATAATTGATATATTTGTGGGATTTGCAATAGTTAATTAGGCAAACTCTGTGAACAGGAGGTTCCTAAGCGATATTTGGAAATGCTACCGGTATTAATTAATGCGGAATGATTTGATCTCGGAATCATATACTCCGTGGCTTCTGCCGAGCGCAATTATTAGAGACCACAAAGTGAAGGAATAAACTACGATCGGCTGAGTCCTCGCGGGCTCTGCACCGTTTCAACTTTCGAGGCTTTAGGCCAGCAACACTCTGTAAAGTAAAACGGCAAAGCCTCCGCGATTAAAGTACGTCTCGAGCCTCGTCGCTTCAACGCCTCCATCTCGAGGTAAAACACACCCTTCGGGCAACCCTATACTCTGTATTTCGCTCTAGCTCTTTTGTTTAAAAACTCCTTCTCGCTCTTTCTCCGTTTCTGTCTGTCATGCTCGGTTAGAAAGTCATGAAAGATTTTCATCCGTGAATGAAAGCCACCTCGGCGAAATAAACGAAAACTCCATCAGAACTGAAAATCTTTACTTTTCCGAATCATTTGATTCAATTAATCAATCTTTCCCACTTTTATTTTCATTGAAATTAATTATTTAGTAATCGATGATCGAATTATTTTTTTACGTTTCTCTGGTCTAAGAAAGACTACAGAAGACTGATGTTTAATTACTCGTTAGTAATTATAGTTACACGTGTAACTTGACATAAATGAATACCGAATTCTTTGAACCGTTTCATCAGGGAGTCGTATGTGTCTTTGTGTTTCTTAGTCCCCGCCTGCTTCTTTGTCTCTAGATCTGTAGCTCGTTCTCCTTCGACGTTGGTATTCTCTGTGTGAGCTATGACACGCCAGAGACTGTACGATATAGTATACGATATAGTAGAACGCGAAGCAAGGATAGAAATTTCACGAGGAAAGGAATGTAAGCAGCCCTGGGCACTGGGTCACGTTAAATCTCTCAGCTCCATAGGCGGCTTCCCACTTTGTGTGAAGCACACAGTGAGCGAGTGTTAGTGACACACATCGTGAAATTTTCTTCACTGTACTATCACACACGAAACCGCGTATTTTTGCACTCTGATACGTTTGGCGTCTTACTGAGCTGAGAAGGTTAAATATTGAGGACAGTTTACACCAAGTTTTCTTCGTTTTTCGCACCCTTTTTCACATTGTGTGCATGGACACGTATGTGTGTGTGGGCGTTTGTATGGGAGACTTCCTCGATCCCTTTTCTTAACCCACTACCCTTTCGCTTTCTCTTTCTGTCCTCTCTCCACATTATTTCTCAAGTGGAGAAATACTCGGACTCTAATGATCCTGGAGTGTGATAGTATGCCTTACCTAATGGACACGGGAGTCCCTGAATGGACCGAGTACGGTCGAAAACGACATTATCGTCTTTCCTTACAGTGTCCCAAAGATCCTTAGAATAGAACTTTTTTTTTCGTCTAAACATTGGCGACGAGGTTATAAATTGAGTTCACGAAAACTTGGCGAAAACCTTATAACTGGAGCCGTTCACCAATGTAAACCGAAACGTTGTCGATCGTGATGGCGTCGGTTTTTTTTTTCGCTGCGTGGGACAAAATCTTATGGGTACCGATAACAATGATGGGAAATTGATAAATTCCTCTTGGAGTAATCCTGCGATAGGAGCATCAGATATTCCCAAATATTGATCTGCAAACGATTCGATAGGAATGACTCTGGTTGCAGATATCGTTGAGTCGTTATCCACTTGAACAAGAGCCTAATTATCGATAAAATTAATGAGGCTGTTTCTGCGACCGATGACGTCTATTGGAGAGATTGTGATTCTATTTCGCGATGTGAAAATGTATCGCGTATGTTGGATAAGTTGAATCTGTTCATGGATATAGCTGCTGCGAACCTCCTTAATGGGTTCGCGTGCAATCCTACCGGGTATAAGCACCGGAGTATCATCGCTGTCGAGTTCTTAGGTCCCTAATGGCCTAGACTTGTGAGACTCCTGGAGCTTTGATTCGTCGAAAAAGAAGCTGCTGGAAAGTTGCCCCTTTCACAGAAGGGTTTCTTTTCCCCTAGAAAACGACTTTATGGCTCAAGAGCGTGCTCCAGTTTCCGAAAGAGTCCAGCAAATGTATCACGGACTTGTATACGGGAACGTGCCCCTCGGTGAAACTCTCGCGCAGAAGCCAAGTACTCTCCAGTAACTTACAATTGGACCACGTTCGTTCATCTAATTATATGACTCAGACTGCTCTACGTGCGTTGGTATATCCATAGCGTTGATCGCAGATGTCACTCGTACTTTTTTTCCGGACTAAAAATTTCCTGGACCGTGACAAATTTGTTAATCAAAAGTAAATATCAATTTAATTTTCCGCCTTTTAATACCGCGGTTAATGAAATTTTTCGCTTCTCAAAGTAAACATATTCGACTTTGGGCTGAAATATTTGACGATTAAAACGCCGGGGACTATTCAATACTTGACCCAGTTTAATTTTCACTGAATTTCTATCATTTCTGCGTCACTTTTCATTTACGAAGAAGAATGTGAATCCGTACCGTTAAAAACATTTTTTGCAATTTTATAGAAATTCTTTGCAATCAACAATTTCCGCACAGGATATTCGAATTTATGTAACACATCACAGCATTCTCTCAATTCCCCTATTACGATCGGTAATTAATGGGAATATGGCAAAGCAATTATTCAAGCAAATAATTACCAAAAGGATACCCGGGGATTTACAGCCTGTATTTGTTCTGCTGCAGAGATAACTCTGTTCTGGAAACCAAACACTTGGCAATTTAGTTGAAATAAATTATCATAATCGATGACTCATGATTAATCACCGTTTTCTCAGATATAATTTAAAAAATAGTCAAACTGAGTAAAAGATTGATCAAATTTTTCATAGGCCGAAAAATTCATCGAAATTCGTGACGAAAAAAAAATTTAATTAGAAATTACATTGATTTCCTAATTAATAGTTCAATTGTTGAATATAGAAACATAGAAATTTTGTATTGATCGAAAATCAAACGAGTTATTGAAGACGCAATGATGAATATTTGCTCTCGAGTTGTTATACGGCAATAGAAACAAGCTGTCGTGTGAGCCTCCATAGCTCAGGGGTTAGAGCACTGGTCTTGTAAACCAGGGGTCGAGAGTTCAAATCTCTCTGGGGGCAATTTTTTTTTTTCTTCAAATCATGATCAACTGTCCATCTGATGAACACACGTTGACAAATCGAAAAGAATAATTATCGAAAATAGTTTAAAACAATAAGTAAACAATTATTTTCAACGGGAATGAGTCTACGTCAAATGTGTGGGTCTATACATGAGATACGGAGATACAGCGAGCTGTGTGGGTTTGCCAACTGGTTACATAAACGGTGTAGCCACTTTGTTTGAAATGTAGGATCAATAACTGACGAAACGATGGAGATTACAAAAAAAAAAATGGCACCAACTTGATGTGTTCAGACTGACATAGAATCTGAGATGAGAAAGTCGTTTTTTTATTACAAACATTCTTGGGTTTTTAATGAAGAACGTTTTGCCGTGTTCCAAGTTTTGAGAGTTGATTACGATGAGAAAATTCATTAAGAATAATCAAAGTTAATTGAAACAATTTCTCGTTCGGTAGAAATGAATTTCTGAAAAATAAAGAAATCGTTTTAATATTGCCTGAGTTTTGGAACTAGTTCGAGAAGACTGCAGCGAGGTCCGAGGAATAAAGCACGTGACATGGAGGAGTTGTTGCTTCTCAATACGTCAATGTTCGAAACCGACGTTACTCGATTCGTATAAACATTTATTTGTATGTGATTGCAATAATTCCAGTTTCTTCGAATGCCAACGAGGAATAAATAATTCAGGCACATGCTCCGGTTGGATTCGAAGAACGGCAGTCCCTTGGCCAGGAATTCTTTTGGTACGACACTTATTGGAAAAGTTTGTATTCACGACTCAACAGTTCAAATGCGTGTACATACATTTATCTCGTTGGAACATATAGTTGAGACAAATTTATTGTTTCGTTGAATTGGTACCGGACGAAGGAAAGGGAACAAGAAAGTTTGAATTCGAGATTGAATTCAATTTTGAAAGCAGACGAAACTTTTATTTTGCTCCGTTCGATGAAAATCCAACAGGTTAAATCTTGGAGGTCCCGTGCAGCAGGTAAATTTAAACATGATGAATTTTAACTTCGTGTCCTTCACTTTCTCTACGCGTGAGACGACCTTCGTCAATCTCATTATCGAATTTCTTCGAGTCGAATTTAAAGACTACATCGATATTGCGCTCCAAGCAGTCTTGTTACGAAGCCCCAAACTTGCGCTATTAACGCGTAAAAGCCATTAAACCTAAGGTCTCTATCATTTCCGTACTTCTCCACCATAAAATATAAATCGTGACCACCCTCTCCGTTCTGTATCCATATCGCAAGAGATACATACGCTGTACGAAGGTGTAATAACATACGTTTTGCACGCTCTTCCCCGAGACGTTTCGTGCACGATTTTTCTCGCATTTCTCATATCGGCCATCTCGTATATATTCCACCGCATTTTTTTTCTCATTATTTCCGGATTTTTCTAGTTTTGTGTCACGTTTGATTGAAAAATCGTTTTAATGGAAGAGAAATGTTCTTTTCTTGATTTTTCTCTTAGATGCAAATAAGTGGCGCTGTATAGAATTGCACGTTATGTATTGAGTTAATCGAACGGAGCGTTGATTGAAAAGGAAGAAGATTGGATAAGGATCGACGCGTGTTCGTATGATGGCTGAGATATATAATCGCATCTCTGGCCAACAAGGAAATGGACATGATATCCAGGGATGACGCGACGAAGGCATAGATTCACGCAACGATACCGCTGCCGCGAATGCGGTTCTCTCGCGTTTTCCAATAATTGCCTTCCATCCAATATTTCCCCATTCTCGCATCTTCGTCATTCTCTCTCAACCGGGACAATACACCAGCAGTCTCGCTTTCCCCTTTGGAGGAAATCAAAGGTCAGCGTTATTATTCGTGATAACGATCACACGACAGCGGCTGAGATTTCCCTTTTTATTTTCCGCACACATCGAATCCGCCAGGGAAATATCATCGCGGCTACGATGTTTTTTACCGATAAGATTCAAGTGACTTTTTCATTCCGCATACCACTTGAGGATCTAGTCATTTTTCCGATCCCTATCCGAATCTTGGATTCAAAATTAATCACATGAATTCCGTCTTTCCGAATCGCTGAGTCTATCCAATAAATAAATTTTCTTACGAAGGTGCAACTTGAAAAACACGACGAATTTGACGATGATACTTTGAGAAAATTTTCGTATAGCGTTACGCCCAGTTCCGCGACTGTTTGTTGAGCAAAGTTAGTTGAACGAGGAAGTTACAAGACCCTGAGTGGTTGCTGTACACAAGGATTGTCCAGTCTCGAGAGTGCAGTCGAGTGTAGCTTTATACCGTGCTGTGTCAACTGTATACGAATATAATGAAATCTAGAACTATAGCTGCTCCTAACAACGATGTTGTACATCGTTTAACGGGCGTCTGTATGTACATTCATGTATAACGAGGAGACATCACCTCGGATCGTTTAATGGTCGAATGTTGGGTTTGAGTAACGCCAACTTAATTAGGTTTCTTAGCGAAAATCGCTTTGGCCTATCAACAGACCAATTTGCATACGATCTGCACACTAACCGCGTTCTATCATTGTGCGAGAAGCTCCCGAAGCTGAGATCAGGCGAGAGGGAGAGAGAAAGGGAGCGGGAGCTTCCGTTGTCAGGAAGCAGCGTCCTCACCTGTAACGATAAACTCACCGACCTGTAAACACGCGCTCTCTGTAGGCAACCTCTGCAGCAGCTCACCGGAATGTATTCCCGTGCTCTCGTTAAAAATTCAATTCAATCTTCCGCAGGACTTTCGTGAGCCAAAGTAATTCTTTTCCGGACGCCCGCGATCCTCACGTGACTCGCTCGCGTCGCTTCATTCCTCCAACATCCCATGAACCCGGTGCATTTATCAATATCCATGAGGATTTGTGTCTATACTTTGTAACGACAAACTTACGAGATGTTTTTCCAACTCATTATTCAACTGCCTTGCTCTCTTATCTCCTCAATTCGGGCAGGTTAAAAGCGTCCAGACTCCTATACGTTTTTCCGCGCAGATTGCCTCTCGTAACTCGCGACTACCTGCTGTTCGGTTTTATCGCAACTACGGAGTTATGAATCATGATGGAATTCCGATAAGCCAAAGAAATATATTCCCGATGGAGCACGAATTTGTGGGCGGCGAAATAACTCGGTAAAGACCACATGGAGATGATTAAAGAAACAGAGTTTAATCAAAATCTTTTGGTGTTATTAATGTTATAGGAAAGTAGAAATCTTGGGCAAGTAACTACGACGAATTAGTTTTCTGTTCTCTCTATTCTTTCTCCCCACCGCTATAATTCCAGTTTCGTTTATTTAAATGCTGAATGCATTATGAAAGATTTATATCCCTCGAGCAGAATAAAACTTGACTAGTTGAACCCATGCATGCAGGAAGCTTTTGTTAGCGTTCAGCGAAAGGTAGAGACGTCCAAGTTTTTCTGGTGGAACGCGCGGGGCACCCGGCGAGGCGGTAGTAACAGCAGGTGGAAAAGAGAGTTGCTCTGATTTGGAAAGTTTCAGGAGCTTAAGAAACGCGGTTCTCGATTGGCTTTAAAGTATAGAGGCCGATGGGGAGTTTCGACTGAAAAACACTGGATGAGCATCCATGATGCAAACATTTCGCTACCTCTGGATTAATTAAGAGTCGAGTTGACGTTAATTGCATTGGAATAGAGAAAGATTTAAACGAGAAGTGCAACTCGTGAAGTTAAGTTTGCGAAAAGTCGTTTGCAGCCCTTGCTAGAGGTATTGAGGAACGATTGTCTTAACGATTTAGGTCTGTCGAGGGACGTCGAGACTCGCACTGAAGATAATTCAAACGATCAATTCAACCTGAAGAAACGTAAGAATTATTCTTAACAAATATTCGTCGTTTCTAATGAAAAATCACTTCGGCAACATCCTACGAAACCGCACCGATGATACGACGATCGAACAAAATGCTTTACTGACAGAAAAGCTAACAAGAGTGACATCTATTGAAAGTGAATACGTGACTGCATTCGCCGGATTCAGGGAATATTCAACGATCCGTGGATCAATGTATTTTTAGTGTCAAACGAAGCACATTATTTTTTTTTATGCGGTATAACGGAAAAAGCTATGTGCGTTGTTTTCTATATCCCTTGGAGCTTTGGATCGTTAGGTCATTTGTCAAACACGACAGGAAGATTGCTTCGAATATTGTACCGTCTGGAAAGGCTGACAACACGGTGAAGACAATTTTGCATACGGTCTCGTGGGAAAAGCATCAGTATCATTTTTTACCTGACGATTTTTCAGCTGTTCCCTCTTAACAATATGTTTTTTTTCTTTTTCTCCGAATATTTTGGATATCCTGGGCTACCAGAAAACAAAGTTTTTGCATTCTCAATGCCTTGGGAAGAAAAATGGAATTTTTATTGCAAAATATGCCTCAACGAGTAAAAACATAAAATATAATTTCCGACCATAAATCTTGAATAATATAACGGAAGGTGCGACAATTTAGAAAATTGTCGACGATAATCACGGGCCTGAAAAACTGTTCCTAACGATGCATCATTTATTTCGACCTTGAATTCGATATCGTGACCCATTCGAGGCGAAAAATAATTGCAAACCACTTGGAAAATCTTTGATATATATTTTTTTTCCGAGTAAGCCGCATAAGCACTTGGTGCGTGCCACCAAACGACGAGAATTTAGCGTGTCGAGGATAATAGGTGAATGGATTTTCCATGACCTCTCGCGGTACAATCTCCGAGAACCCTTTCGGAAACTTTATCTCGAAACTTTTCAATTCTCCTGTGTTCACCGCTCACATTCTCAATTTCTATGTCGAACGATCCCCTTCAATGACATTATTTCACATCGATTTCCCTTGTAGATATAAATTTACTTCGGGCCACGAAATTCGAGTGTAGAATTATGTGGACGAATAAGAAACGTTCGGTTTATCCATCGACGATCCGATTGGTCGAATTTTAAACCGTTGGACACGTTTGCAGTTTTATCGATTGTATTGCCGCTTTCCCGGGATCTCAATTACCGACGATTTCCAAATACAGCCTGGCATTCACGCAGGAGACTTTTACAGGATTTGCAACAAAAAAAAAAGTGCCCTGATTTTTATTTCCATTTCCAGGATCAACTACGGAATGTTTTTCGTTACGATTCGATGTGCATATGAGCTGGAAATTGAAAAGCTCGATTAATACGAGCAAATCAAATGATAGCCGCGCGGCGACGTCAACAATGGAGCATCGTGGCTAGACTACTAATAAGCTTTGAGTATAGAAATTGTTTGCAAATTTGTTGAGCAGTATTTGGGAAAAACGGTGAAGAAGAGATTTTTTCATTTTTGTGGCAAAATCGGCGTGTATCGACAAAACGATAAACAAGACAGAGGCCGAGCAAGGGAAAGGTTGGGAATGAAAATGGAAAACGCAGAGATAGAGATTGCCATGGTGGCGTGGATAAAAAAATGAAGCTCGCGTCGCATCATCGTTAATCCTCGTTTCATCGGCCGAGCATGGCGACTGCGTGCGAATTTCATGCTGTACAGAGCGGGGTTCGAGATGAAAATAAAAATTTTATCCCAAATGAAAGAAAAGATAGGGAACTCACAAAAAAAAAGATGGTGTGAGTATGCATGTGCGGATGTGCGTATTTGACATGAAATAAAAATGTTCCGTGGATAACGAGAAAAGCGGAAAAAAAACTCTAGCCGATCGGATGGGAATTTTAACGAGATATGTATAGCGAAGAGTGAGGAACAAAAATGAATAGTTGGACGCTAACGACTCTATTTAAAAACATTCAATTGATTTTTTGCTGATCTAGCAATGTGTGAATCTATATGGATATAAAAAATACACGAAACACACTTTTTCTCTTTGCCTATAACCCATTTTTTCCAAATTGGAACGGTAACATTGTCGTTACTGACAAAAAAAAAAAAAGAAAAACCTCCCACCATCAACTTTTCACCATTCGCAATCGATGGAAAAGAGTTTTGAAAAAGGGGGAATTTCATAACAGCTCGAATAGATTGGATTCCAATAATCCTTTTGACTGTATGTTGGAAGGGAAATTAAACTATTATTCGTACGTTATTAAGATTCATTTGTCCTGCACAGTTTTTCACTAACCTGGAAAAAGTGGACGATGACAAATCTATTTTCTTAAAGAGTTTGCACCGTTTTTTCTGTCGGTTTGATAATTATGGCAAATCCACTTCATGGGGAAAGCGCATTTGTTTTATAAATCTTTTGGCTAAATCGTGATGGGCATCGAGAGGGCACAAGTTGCGTAATTTTGCCTGTGCAGAGTTTTTTCTCAGTAATTACATCTCAATCGTGATGATTTATGGCTCAATCGACAGGAAAGCAACGTAATTAGTCTCCAGTTAAATTTTCAGGTCATGAGATGACTCCTGGTCTCCGTAATGAAATAAAATGTTTATTTGCACCAGCGAATTTGTTGCTTTATTCGGAGATAATATAGTCGAGTGAGTCTCGGGCCAGCAAACGACAGAGCCGTCAAAAGTAATTTACACGGAACTGGCTAACGCGTCAACGATTCACCAAACAGTACATTTCTTCGCGGGGTTCATTTTTGATCCCTTGGGGCAGTTGAAATCCTTTGCAAACTCTGGCATGTTCGACAGCGAGCCCAAAACTCGGAATTCTGTGGGACTGTGTGGATCTGTAGCAATTAGACTTTGCAATGCTTCAGGTCTCGTTTTCGAGCACCAGACGTTTGCGAAACTTATCCAGAACATTTGCTGTTGTGTCTTATTGAGTCCGGGCAACAATAATTCCGGTTCGTTTTCGGCAGCCCAGTCGATGTACGCACGATAAGCTGCTTTGACTCCTCCGTTGTCAGCGATATTCTCTCCCTGTGTGTTGTTGCCTTTAACCTGCGAACAAGAAAATTATCTTAAAAAAGTCGGTTCCGCCTTTATCAAATATTTGAAATATTTGAGATATTTTAAGCAAGTTACGGAGCTACCGAGCTAGTCATAAAAACATTTGACTAAATTTGACTTTAGTACTAATCGATTTTCCAATGTCACACATTTCGTTGACTTGCCGTCAAATTTCAAATTTCGCGCACATATAACCTCGAATACGTACCGTTGCTATGTTTTAGGGAGAGCCAAAAAAAAATCCACTGCAAGTGCTTTTTATAGTTTTTATCATTTACAAGTCACCTTTGCACATTTTTAAGCGTGGTAAATAATTATGAGGATTTAATATCTCCGATGTTTAATTTTCATTTCAATCTATCCATCAATTACGAAGATATGAAGAATAATGTACAGACTATTTGGTGACTTTCCATAAGAGGCCAAGTTAAATTGGTTGTCAAGGCTTGTCAAATATTTACAAATATCTCGCGTGAAAACTCACCTCAGCTGACAAAAATTGGTACGAGTTAATTTTACATCATTATCTAAGTTCCTGTCAAGTTTGCGATTTTGCTGTCCATCGATTCTATTTTCTGCGTAACTTCCTTAATTTATTCAAAATAAAATGAACATTTATTTGAATTTTTGATTTTTTATCATTTCAAAAAGATTTTTAACGGCGTATTCGAACGAGGGAATAATGAAAACGTCTCGTACGATTTCATCAACAACATCGAGATCACTTGAGAATTGGTTTGATCGAGATTATCAGAAAATCGCTTGATTTTATAAAGGTTCGCATGCATTTGTTTGGTTGATCCAGATCGCCGAGTACTCACTTTTCGCTGAACCTCTTTGACGGTGTAATTTCCATATTGTTCTATGATGCACGATGTGCGATTCAAATAACTTTTTTTGGTCGATGCTCCCCACCAGTCGACGAGTTTGCCATCCTTGTCGAATTGACTGCCCACGTCATCGAAACCATGTGTTATTTCATGACCGATGACACTTCCCATGGCACCATAATTCATGTATCTTGGTCGGTCGTTGCTGAAGAAAACACTTTGTAGAATACCAGCAGGAAGTTCTGTATGAAAAGGAAAAAAAAAATTAACTCGGAAATCCCGGTTGCTAATTATTCTAATTGGACTAGAATTTTCCTCGTAGGAATATGAAACACTTGCGAATGTTGTTGTCAATATGAGAATAGAACGCGTTAACTGTCGCCACTTGTCGATGATTCAGCCAATTCGTTTTGTCGTAAGTTTCGCGCAATATTCCGAAGTCGAGGTTCGTGGCAAATAACGAAGCATTGAGAAAATTGTCGAAATAATTGTCTTCGGATAATTCCAAGTCCTGGTAAAACTCTTCGAGATTTTTGTCGTCCAACAGCTCGTCAGGATAGGCGATGTGAGAGTCCATCGCTGCGGCTTTCTCAAGAGCTTTATTGCGTGTTTCTTCGTCCATCCAGTCAGCCTAGAAATTGGGTTTGGGCAAGTTGGAAATCAAGGATTATCAGGCGCAGTTTTGTCCATTAATTTGGACGTACCTCTTGCAGCATTCGCTGCATTTGTTCCTGGATGCCCATCACCATATCGACCGTCGATTTCTTGGCTCCTTGGTTAAAGTATTCTCGTGCGTAAATGGCATGAATGCTCAAATCCACAAAATATGCAACTCTGCCATAACATTCTTTCCATCTTGGCGGACTCTGCGTATTTCCGTAAATCTCTTTGTGATATGCGGTCCGCCTATCGTTTACTTGGCTGCTTAAAAGCGGTGAAGAATGCACTACGGTCATCCATATGACGTAATTCGCTTGAATTCTCTTCGGAATCTGCGATATTAATTTTTCGAAAGCGGCGAAGTAACTCGGCGTTTGCACGTTTATAATCTCGTTTTTTTCCACGGTGAGAGGCGCTGGTAATATGTTGTTAAGAAATTCTTCCCATGGTACACTTGGGTAATTTTCTGTTAATCCCTTGAGTGTTATCTTGTTATCCATCGCTGAAATATTTCTCAGTTGTTCCATCGGCACCGATATCTATAAGATTGCGAAAAACGTGTTGATACAATTCAATTGTACAAAAGTTTGATCGAATTACGCACTTTGGCCAGTTCCATTTCAAATTTCAACGATTCCTCGAGTTCTGCCTCAGCGCGATCTCTCTTGGCTCCGAGCATCACAGCAATGTCTACCATGAAACTGTAGTACGCAGAAACTCTTTTACTGTCATGGCCTTCCACCAAAAAGTTGCGAGCGAGTCCGAGGGTTGGTTGAGAGAGCTGAAAATTATAAAATGATCGAATTGATGACGATTTTGTTTGATTCTCGTCATGGGTTTAGCAGTGAGAGAAAATTGCATCAAAAATAACTATGACATCATAGTTGTCCGGTATTGAATCGTCCCTCTGAGAAATTTTAGTAAAACTTGGTCATTTTTCATCTAAAATTAAAAGAAAATTGTCAGTTTCCACTATTTTTGATAGACTGTTAATGGAAAATTTGTGTGTCTTTGCTAAAATCCTTTACAGACCAGGGAACGCTTGCGCCAAAGTTTGATTTTCCATTTAGCGGCACCGATACGCACCTGGATCAGATATCTTGACTTGTTTTTCAAATCATTTCCGACGGACAGACCCAGGAATGCGTCGAAATTGTATCCAAGAGAGCGAAAATCGTAAATCGACTCAATCCAGTCGGAATCATCTTCGTTCCATGAATCACCTTCAACCACGGGCCATCCACCAAGCTTTTCCAAAATTACTCGAAGAGGTTCGAGGCCTCGGGCGTCGATAGCATCTACAAATATTTATTGACTCATCATTTTCAATCTGGAGTAAAAAAAAATGAAATTTTCTCAATGGAAACTTTGAATTCGAATAATTTACGAAACGTTCTAAATTATTAAACTCCCATTGACTATGAAGAGACTTTTGCAAGGAATTTCGTAAGACTTTTTCCCATGCACAGAAAAACTCAATGAAATATTCGGGATGGGCGTCTCCGATTATCTCGTAAATGTAACATCGTTTTGGATATTTTGAAAATGAGCACCTGTGTCCATGCAGGACTTGTACAGATTCTTAACAAGTCTGTACGGTTTCGATTCGTCTTTGCTGCTGAGAGCCTCGATGCTGATTCTCATCTTCTCCTGAAGTTCGTCATTCATGGTCGAGAAAATGTCGCTACTGGTTTCATCATCGGGTATAATTGTCGAGTCGAGAAAGCCACCGCACGCGTAGCCATAAAAATCGTCGCAGGGATCCACGTCGAGGTTCATGTTCTTCAGAACTCTGGAGGCTAAAAATTAAATCGTTGATTAAACTTGCGCGGGTCTTACGATTTTTTAATGACATCCCAGATCAAGGTCATTTTTGTCCTGCCACTGTACTTCGCGAATTTGGAGACGGAAAAATCTTTAAAAATTCTGGAATATTCTCCATTTATTCTACTTCAGTTGAACGTTTTGAAAAATGAAGTTTTCGTGAATAATTTGTCGCACGATCTACGGAAGGTTCAGGATTTTTCTCGACCTATCGCGCATTTACTTTGGTGTGATTAAAAATGGTAATTATGCAGTTAATCAAATTCTAATACACACCCGTATGTATGCATTCTGGCGTTAGACACAAATCCTCGTCGCAGCCTGAAATAGCAAAAAAAAAGCGATTAATTTTAACGAAACTCGTTGAAAAAAGCCACTCATCGAGTCTAATTTGTGGTGATCCAAGACTCGAAATTTGTTCTTGAGATAAAATTCCAGGAAATAATGAAATTGGGATTGTTTGAATTTCGAGTCCGAAAATTTGATGCAGAATGCGCGCGGGACAAATGCTGATACCAGATTTTCCATTGGGGGGTTCGACGGGGTAGAACGACTCATCGCTTTCGTCTTCTTCGGACCAGCTTTCCCCAAATGGAGAACAATCGCCCGGAACAAAGATGTTCGCCAGGATCGCCATCAGCCAACACGCGAGAGCTGCTGATCCTGACCGTTTTATAATTCTGCAACACGATCGATGCATTTCAACATATTTGTAGGTCGAGCTGCCAAAAACTTTCATCATTTTTCAAGCTCTCATTCACTGCGCTCGTTTTCCCCAAAGTAGATCTCGATCTATACTCGCGGAGAGAGAATTATATCAAAAATTACTATCACATTGTAGTTCCCTGGTGGTCGTCCCTGCGTGAGCGATTTCTACAAATACTCACCAAATTTTAATCTGAAATTGAGCGAAGAATATCAAGGTTTTCAAGCTCATGAAATAACACATGGTTTCGATGACAGAGCCAGTCAATTCGACAAGGATGGCAATCTCGTCGACTGACGGAGGGCGCATCAACCAAAAAAAGTTATTTCAAGTGCACATCGCGTGCATGATAGACCAATATGGAAATTATACGGTCAAAGAGGTTCAGCTAAACCAAAGTACTCTGCGACCTGGATCAATCAAACAAATATTTGCTGATGTTATTTAAAAAAGAGAAAACGACTTTTTTATAATCGACTTGTTCGAACTCACCATAAAAAATACATTCAAAAAAACTGAAAATCTAAATAAATATTCATTTCATTTTAAATCAATTTAAAAAAAAAATGTTTTTAAAAATAAATCTGATATTTTAAATGTTTAAAAATGTTTGGTAATGTTATTGGTAAAAGAGAAAACGACTTTTTCGTAATTAGCTTGTTCGAAAACGCCATCGAAAGTTAAAAAAAAAATAAAAAACTGAATCAATATTCATTTCATTTGAAATTTTTTATTTTTCAATAAATGTAATATTTTAATTGCTGCAATATCTTAAAGAATAAAACAATGTAGATTTGCTGAAATCCTTTAGGGAACCTACAGGCAACCAGGGAACTATAATGCCATAATAGAATTTTTGATATTGTTCTCTGTCTCGTCAAGTTCTTCATTGACTAGAAAACTTACAGCATAGTGACAGTTTTTCGTGCAGCTTCCTTTCCGATTTTTATGATTCTCAAAAAAAAAACTGGTCTAGGAACGTCGCTGAGTACGTTCTGGTTATTTATAAAAGAAGTTACGCTCCAAGTTACTCAATTGAAATTAAAACACCGAACGATTTTTTCGACTTGTGAAACTGCTCGAAAACCATTGCGGCCTAAGCTTTTAAGGAAAAATCTATCCATTGTGCATGAACTGCCTATCATGAATTTTTATCATTAAAATTTGATATATCTCAACATTCTTTGCGTTTATACAACAAAAGGCCCGAGTTGCAATATTCTTAGAAGCGTTTGAGCACAATAAATACGTGACTGATATCCTTCTGTAATTTACATATCTAATGGCGAGAGATCGAGTTGAAATTTGCAGCCTCTGCGTCCACAATATTTACATCGCGGAGCTATTTGACGTTTCTTATTTTATGTACTTCGCTAATTTTAGATTTTCCACGAAACCCAAACGCGTGAATATCATCGTCATAATTATTTCTGAGTGTGGAAAAAATTGAAAAGAAACAAAAATTGAAAATCGTGGAGCTCATGAACGTGAATAGTGGAGAAAGATAAAATTGTACGTGCGGAATGAATAATTTTTATCATTTGCAGGCTCATGAATCCCGGAAAGTCATTCGGACAATCAATTTTCATACGTCAGCGTTGACTTTGATTATTTTTTTGCTGAGAATCTAGAAAAAGGAAAAACACGCAACGCTCGCGGGGGAGGGGAGCGACGTTTCCACGTGTCAAATAGCTGAATAAGAATTTTTTTCGCTACTTTGTTTGGAACAAGGAAAGGAGTTTGGTTTCGAAACCATTCAGTTGGTTTTTGAACGCGATAGAAAAATTTGGCTAAGAGTTACAAGAAAAGTTCCAAAGTTTTGAGAAAAACAATAAATTCGATAAGGAGAGATGAACGAAAAAAAAAATGACTCGGTAGAAAAATAGAAATATGACAGTCATCGAATCGCGTTAGAAGTCCATGAACCTCTTCACACCTGCTTCGCCCTCGCAGGTACACGAGTCCGGGAAGGCAACACATTCATTAATTAGTCGTCGCCGTGTCGCGTTTAATTAAAACCAGCATGAGAGATCCGCAACAAGGTAGATTTTCTACCCTCGAAGCTTCTTATTTTGTCCTGGTTCAAAAGCGTCTATAAATTTGCAGCGCGCCATCATGGTGTGTGTTGGTGTGTTTCATGAATGCAAATGATCACGATATTAATCGAAATTTAATATCGTTTGTTTCTAGTCAAAAGCCTGGGTATGAATTGTACGCATAAACGTCAAATTTGATACACGCGACACACAATTGAAATTCCTTTTACGTGGAATTTCTCAATATCCATTAATTATCGAAAAATCAATTGCAGTCAATTAAATTGGCGACTGTGCAGACAAAGCAGTTTGGTTGCGATTTTTTGAATCATGTGACCGAAGGTGACGAAACGAAAATCGACGTTAAATCAGCCGGAGAGTGAAGAGCTGGTCGTTTTTGATGAAGTCCGTCATCAAATTTGTCATTAATTGTCAATTTCGTGTAAAATGATTTCGACCACACGCTTCATTTCAAACAAAATGCATAAACGCGCTAGTACGTCTATAAAAAGCTGCGCAGTTAGTCAGGGATCTTCCTTACCGGTTGCATATTCGTCTCAGCCTTATCGACTCACGGAATCAGAATGCGAAAACATAAAAAACGAGGTGCTTGTCTCGGAACCCCGGTCGCTGTTTTTTCTACCATTCACACGAAACAACAATCTGTCCGGCACATGCTTTTATATTTATCTCGAAAAGTTCAGCCTGAAACGGGGACTGCAACACACACACGTCGGTTTGTTATCGCGGTTTTTGGCAGTTCGTCACGTCGGTTTTGCAGAGAACAAAATAGCCAACGTTGAAAACTAAAACTGTCATTATTGTAAAGAAAATAAAAACTAGACTGGTGGGGTTTTGAAAGTTTTTATTAAAACTTTGGCTTTTTTTGCTGGCTCGTTGTTTTCTTTCGAGAAAAAAAATCAACTCAGCTGCAATTTCTTTTCGAAATATTCGCGAACGTTTCTTGCCCCGCAGCTTCCAAAAAAATCCTCACAGTGGCGCTGCCGTCGATCCTCGATCCACGTGCTTGAGAATAACAAAATCGTAACCTAAAAGCATCGTTCCCAAGAATGGCAGATAAAAAGAAGAAACCTCGTGTAATTTTAGAGGAATATGGAATTCCGAACGTGAGTGAATAAAAAAAAAAGTATTCTCAATGCATCATCGTTGAAAGTTTTTATCTGACAATCTTTTTTATGTATTTTCAAGGCTTCGGAATATTCCAGTTTGCCACTGGAGGGTGGATGGAGTATAGCGAACTTCAAAAAAGTACGAATCCGATTTAAAAATTGCGTAAAATTATCTGTCAGCCTACAATAATCAGTTCATTTATTTCAGCAATTAAAAATCAAAGTGGTGAGTCAATCGAAAGACAAACGAGAATTAGAATTCGATATTATCGGATGTTCCGCCGCACTGGCAAACGCTCTGCGCAGAATTTTGCTCAGCGAAGTGCCTTCCATGGCTATTGAGAAAGTTTACATTTTAAACAACACGAGTTTGATACAAGACGAAGTTCTCGCTCACAGGTCAGTGTCTAAATCATCGGGGAAGTAAAAAAAAAACTTGCCCGCTCGTGCATGTGCAAAATGAATTCTAATTTTCAGATCTCGAAAAAATAAATGAAAAATCCATTTTTCAGGCTGGGTCTTTTACCGTTGAGAGCCGATCCCAGATTGTTTGAGTATCCGTCACATTCCGGAGGCGAAGAGGAGGAGGTTAGCGATCAGGACACCCTGAGATACGAGATGAAAGTCACCTGCTCGTGGAATCCTCAGGCAGCTAAAGATTCTCGTCGTCCGGACGATATTTACAAAAACAATAATGGTAATTGACGATATTCTTGAAAATTCTCGTCAATGCACGTGCCAGGGCCATTTTTTCATGAGGATTTTGCCACTTTTTTTTTGGGTAGTTTATAGCAGAGACGTGAGGTGGGTGCCGATTGGTCGCCAGTCGGAAATTTATCCTCGTGGAGAAGAACAGCTCGGAGTTTTGGAGAGCGATATCCTCATATGCAAAATGCGTCCCGGCCAGGAAATCCATGCGTTCATGCACGCCGTCAAAGGAATTGGCAAAGATCACGCAAAGTTTTCACCAGTCGGTAAGTTATGAATGACTGAACAACGTTTTTTTCGTCGAGTGTTGCCGTTTAATTTTCGTTTTCGTCAAAAAATCAATTTGGGATAATAAAATGCGGATATTTTGGTACGGAAAACGTTTCTACAAAGAAAAAATGCGATTTTAACGGAATGTAACGATTTGGATCATGCTGAAGTTTGCAATGTTGGAATGCATAGAAAAATATTGAATTTTATTGAAGATTCGTTCAATTTTCAATGTCATCCAAATTTTTCGAGCCGAGATGCTTTTCGAATGGCAAAAATAAAAAATTGAAAAATTATTTTTGTCAAAGATAAAAATGAATTTGAAGGTCATACGATTTGGAAAACGCGATGGTCAATTCGACCCAATTGAAGACTCAAAAATGAGCATGTTGATATAAAATTGATTGAATTATTCGCAGCTACCGCGTCGTACAGACTTTTGCCTTCCATTACGCTAACCGAACCCATCAAAGACGAACTCGCTGATCTATTGAAAACGTGCTTCAGTCCTGGAGTGATTGAGATTGTCGAGACGAAGGATGGTTCGCGGGAAGCACGAGTGAAAAGCGCGCGGTACGATAGTTGTTCCCGAAACGTTTTTAGGCACGATAGTCTGAAGAATTCTGTCGAACTGGAAAAAGTTCCCGATCACTATATTTGTAAGCATTTTATTGTTTTTTTAATTTCTCCCTAAATTTCAGTCATTCGTTTTGAAATAATTGCAATGTATTCGTGAAATTTCAGTTACGGTGGAATCTTTGGGCGCTCTATTGCCTTCGATACTTTTTATGGAGGCTGTCAAAGTCCTGAAAGGAAAGTGTCGGACTTTTTTGGAGGAGCTCGAATCCATGAGCTGAATGTTTTGAAATGAATAAAAAGTATTTTTTAATTATTGAAAGAGAAACTTGTTGATCGTTCAAATGTTTCGATCTCCTGTCAGAAATTCGAGGCGCCGAATATGTCAGACGTTTTGGTTATCGAAATTTTTCGTGTTTGAAGAAAATCGTAAAGCTCGAAAAAAATAAATAAAATAATAAATCCAACGTTTTCTCTCGTTGATAATGTTTTTGGTGTTGTGATAAAATCAAATTTAAAAATGATGCCACGTGAATCGTGTTGTTCTCAGGCCAAGGCCGAACAACTTTACATGTTGGAATTTCTCGTCGACCGTTTGAATCTGACGGCCGAAAAGATTTCGGAAATCGGCTCGAACCCTCTGACCGTGAGACTCGAATTTCTTGATTTTCCAGTCTTCGAGATAAGCGAGCAAGAATTTTGGTCGTCGAAGAAACGGAATGAGAAGCAATTGACTTTGTCCAATGAAAGAAAAAGTGCCGCGGGCCGGTTGGACTTTACCGCTGGCAAGTCGTGTCTCTTTCCGAAAAGGCCGAACGAGTTGGTCGATGCGATGCGTACGAAACCCCTGAAAATCGCGATTCACAAATCGTCCATAAAGAAAATATGCTCTCGAGAAGAACCGGAAATTCCGCTTTGCAAAACTGAAATTTCTTTGCCTGGCTGCTTATGTGATCAAGTCTCAATGTCCATGAACGATTCAGCGCACCTCCCGAAGCCGTACACGATCCGTAACACGTGGAATCTCATTGACGAGCAGGGAAATCCATCCGGGACAATTTTGCTGTTCCTCAGACTAACTTGTCTCGGAAAATCGATCGTAACTCAATTTGCCGTGAAAAATGATAATTTTTTGTTCAAGAGCGCCGAAACTGCCAACGAATTTCAATGTATCAAAGTCCCAAAAGAGGGAAACGAGATAAACGAAGAAAATCGAGCAAAATGCTGTTCGCCAGATCGTAAATCGAATGGGCTTTCTTCGCCAAAGCCAAGCAGCGTCATTGGACTCGCGTCGATTTGTCAAGAGCTTGCAAAACGCGACGGTGGTCCACCGGAAGTCGTTCCACCATTGAAATTGTCGACTCATCGAATGATCGAAGAAAAGTATCCCTTAAGACCGCGTATTCCGTCGAAAACGAATTCCGAAGTTCCGAGCTGCGTTTGTCAACCCGTCAGTACATTCGTAAGAAAAGTAGTTTCAGAATTTACCTCCGAATACAATTTCCCGGGCAGAGTTTGTACAAATCCAAAAAATGTGAAAAACATCGAAACCATTTATAACAATGGCTTTGCGGCAAGGTCACGTTGCGTCGAAGGTCCTCGAGGAAATTCATCGAATTATCTGTACAGAGAACGGATGCGAGGTGGTGGTCCCTGGACCGCAACGACCTCCGGAAACGCCGTTAACGGCCGCACGACAAATAAAACCGAAGAAACCGACAGAGCCAAAGAAAATGCTCGATATCCTAGGCAGTCGGTGAACGATTTAGTTTCCGGGTCTTGCAAGTCGCCGATCAAGACGGGCTCTGTAAAAAATTCGGGTTGCGGTTGTTTTGGGAAACTGGGAACGGGGGCAATGGGCTCGTTGAAAACAGCAAACGGGACTAACGATTTTGGCTGTTCGAACGAACCTTGCCAGGGGATCGATTGTTTGATAAAAGCTTTCAAAGAGACGGAAGACTTTGTTGAGTCGATTGGTAAAGTGCCTGGTTTGGCTGGTTTGGGTTTGATGGATCCGCGAGAAAGTCCATATTTCGGTCGGCAAAGAACCAACGCTCCAACGACCTGTGCTCCGAAAATGCCAACCGCAGTTTTGCCACCAAAAATTGCACCGAATTTGCACCAAAATCGTGGGCAATTGACGGGCAAGTTGGAAGGCAAACCGATCGTTGTTCCAGGACTTCCGGTTGTGAATCATCATCATAATAATTATGAAACGGACCAAACGAGTTTGGTCTCCAAGATAAAGAAAAAGCTGGAAGAGAAACCTCCGGAGCCGGTGAACCAGACAACGCCGAACAACGAAGCAAGCCCCTGCGGCGAGACGAGCTGCAAATCGAAAAAGAAGAAACTTCCGATGGAACAAAATCCCGAGCAGGAACCGGAAGCGGAGAAGCCTCTGGAGACGCCTAGGAGAACTTCTCTTGCAAGGAAATCCGTGAGTGCGCGAAAGATCAAGCAGCGCGGAAAAAAAAAGTCGACGATGCTTCTTGGACCTGCGGGCGATCGGGCCAGCAGTAGTAGAAATTCGTCTGTACGAGTCAGCAAAAGAATCATGAAACTAATGGACGATTATCGCAACTCGAGGTTTTGCTGTGGCCACAAAAATTGTTTAGATGTTAGAATGAGGGTCCCGGGAAACATGGGTTGGCTCTGGAACATCGGCGAAGCACCAGGACGCTTAAAAACTCCGCTCGGTTGGAAACCGGGCGCGATATCGAAATTCATTTGGGACCGAATGCAACTGGCTAAAAAGTCGATGATAGAAAAAACGAGTTCCGTAAGCGAAGTGCGATCGGTGACTTCAATGAGCAAGGGAAAGCGCAGTCGGGCATACAGAAGCAAAAGTTATCATTCGACGGGCAGAGGTCAATGGGCCAAGCGACGAGGCCAAGAGCTTGACGAAGATGAAATTGAGTTACCACCGACTCTTCATATCCACAGGAAAAGTGGAACTTACTACGTCACTATGTATCCCGTAAAACTGACAGATGATAAAGAACTCGACGAAACTTTGAAACCACTCCAATTCAAAATCACGAAAAACAAAGAAAACGAGAGCGCCATCACGAGCTCCGATGGCTCTGACATGGAAATCGAATTCTCACCACCCGCAGCTGTCACGCGTTTCAAACATAGAGAACCTACCAAAAATCGATACACACAAGTTGCTCAACACGAAATATTCGAAGCTGTCAAAGATTTACCACCTCCTAAAAAACGACTGACCAGATCGAAGGCTAATAAACGCCATTAGGACGACATAACCTGCAATTTGTAACCATAAAACCTTGTAAAAATAATTAAAAAATGAATCTGTTCTTCACTTCAATATTTCAGACGTTTTTTCTACGATACAAGCACAACTCGATGAAATATTATTGTTGTTGTTGATTGTTATGCGAAAAGAATTGGATTCTTTCGTTTTTCAAGTCTCAGTTTACGTTTCGCCCACTAGGGTTTCTAGACCACGTGGTTCCCCTCTCCTTCGAGCCTTTCGGTGAATTGGCGCGCATTGCACAGCCGACAACCTCCGTCCCTCGATCTCGATGTCACAGTGTTGACCTGTTGCATTGTTATTTGTTATTATCCCAGAAAGTCTTTCGTACTTGCTCCTCAGAGTGCAACAAATTTCTCCGTCGAGAAAATCCATTTTCTAACTTGAAATGATTGTGTAAACGTAAAGCGCGGAGGCGTCCGTGATAAAGCGACCTAAAACCGAGCGCACAACATACCAACTAAGTATTTTTATTCTCCAACGAAATAAACAGTCTCGAAAAGCTCGAAAATGTCTGTAAACACCGGAAAATATCGGCCGGATAAATCCGAAACGTCGAAAAAACGGAATTTCGGTGGCGACTTCGTTCCCAAGTATGGCCCAAGATTTTATTACGAACCGTCTTTTGCGATTCCTTCCATATTTCGTGAATTTCACAAAAGTTTTCAATTTTTGTTTCATCCAAAGAGAAAACACTGCCGAAGGGAGACTGACCCAGGCCCTTGAGAATATTCGAATCGACAGTCTTTATGGCTTTCACACAACCACAGATGCCAAAGAACGCACAGGATATCTCATCAACATGCAGCCGGTAAGTTCCCGCATCGCCGTTTCGCAGTTTTTGCCCGTAACGAAATTCCGAACGAGACGAAACCCAATCGCGAATCAATGAGAGAGAAAATTCACGAACTTTGACGGATTTTCGAGTGGAAATGTTTTTTTCTTTAGACTGAAATCATCGGAGAGGACAAGGGTCTTTTGAGCGGAGTTGATTATTATTTTCTGGAAGAAGATTGTACGAGATTCAAAGTCTCGATGCCCTTTTACCCATATTTCTACATTTTATGTCGCAAAAAAACGGAACAAGAAGTATCAACGTTTTTGCTGAAAAAATATGCGGGAATGGTAGTAAAAGTGGAAATCGTTGCGAAAGAAGATCTGGACATGGTAATTATAATCGAGTTTTCTTGTCCGAGAGATTCGTTGTCGTTATTGGATGGAGCGTTACAACGCGGTATAATTTTCAGCCTAATCATCTGATCGGACTGAAGCAAAAATACCTCAAAGTTTCGTTTGCCAACTTGACGGATTTGGCAAAAGTCAAGAGGGACATAAACAGAGCTGTAAAAGCCAGCAAAGAGCGTGAAAAGGTCAATACTTATTACACTAATCTTTTGTCCGATATGCTGAATCCCATGAAGCGTCAGGAAGTGAAAAAACAAATGGGCCACATGGAGAATGTACTGGATATTAGGTGAGTGGCTCGCTGATGCGACGATTCATTTTCTGGCAATCGTTGGTCTCGGCTGGAATTGTAAAAATCGAAAAAACTCATTTTTATTCTTTCTTTAACGACTCTGAAGTTTGCAACGTTGAGATTCAACGAAATTTCATTTTTCCGTTGAATTCTTATTGAATCTTGACGATCATGGCGATTTTTCGTGACGATTGGCTGGATCAAATGATGAATAAAAATTACGAGCTTTGCTAAAGAAATAACGGAATTTAGTTGCATTCTAACGATGCAAACTTCAGAATCATTTTCTCCATGCTTTCGTTCACCAAATTCGTATTTTTAAACATTTTATTTGCTTGATTATGATTTTTTTAGGGAACACGATGTTCCTCATCACGTGAGAGTCGCGATAGATTGTGGAGTCTTCGTGGGTTTGTGGTACACCGTGAAAACTCGAGGAACGGAGGAACCTCCGATAATTACACGGAGAAACGATCTCATCGAACCGATCGATCCGATCGTCTTGGCGTACGACATCGAAACGACAAAGTTGCCACTGAAATTTCCGGATTCGGCAACGGACCAAGTGATGATGATCTCGTACATGATCGACGGCCAGGTAAAGCGATTTTGATTGACCGATAGATTGGGAGGAGGTTCACGAAGAAAGAGCTAGAGCGAATAATTCAACTTGGATTTTCTCAGGGATATTTGATAACGAATCGAGAAATAATATCCTCGGATATCGAGGATTTCGAGTACACGCCAAAGCCAGAATTCGAAGGTCTCTTCACGGTGTTCAACGAGAAGAATGAAAAAGCGACTTTGATGAAATTTTTCGAGCATATAAACGACTTGAAACCGCACATTTTTGTTTCTTATCACGGCGATGGATTCGATTGGCCGTTTGTTGAAGCTCGTGCAACTTTCCATAAAATTGATATGAAGGAGACGATCGGTTTCGCCAAGACTCGGGACGATTTTTATGGAAGTCGAGCCGCGATCCATTTGGACTGTTTGCAGTAAGTTTTTCACGCGAAAAAAATAATTTTTTTCGAAAAAAATCTCTTGCTGCCTGAGCTTCAACTGCCCGCGAGCAAAATTTCATAATTACATCGTATTTTGTTTTTTAAAAGCTGGGTAAAACGCGATTCTTATCTACCGGTCGGTTCGCAAGGTTTGAAGGCAGTAGCGAAAGCGAAATTGAGGTACGATCCAGTGGAATTGGATCCGGAGGACATGTGTCGATTGGCAGCGGAAGAACCGGAGACTTTGGCGAATTATTCAGTGTCCGATGCGGTGGCGACGTTTTATCTTTACCAAAAATATGTGCAGCCTTTCATATTCGCTCTGTGCACGATAATTCCGATGAATCCGGACGAGGTATTGAGAAAAGGTTCGGGAACGCTTTGCGAGTCGTTATTGATGGTCGAAGCGTTCCGAGCGAATATCGTGTTTCCTAATAAACAAACTGCGGAGTTGAATAAATTGACGGCGGACGGACACGTGCTCGATGTCGAGACGTACGTCGGGGGTCACGTCGAGGCCCTGGAATCCGGCGTTTTCCGTGCGGATATTCCGTACAGATTCAAAATCGAACCCAGCGCCGTGGACGAATTGATCGACGGTGTGGAAAAAGCGCTGAAACATTCGATCCAAGAGGAAGAAAAAGTTTCTCTTGAAATGGTGACGAATTTCGAGCAAGTTTGCCAAGAAATAAAAGAGAAATTGTTGAGTCTGAAGGCACATCCGGTCAGGCAAGAAAATCCGGTAATTTATCATCTCGACGTTGGTGCCATGTACCCGAATATAATCCTGACGAATCGTCTGCAGCCTTCGGCAATAGTCAACGAAGCTGTGTGCGCTGCCTGCGATTTCAACAGCCCCGGTGCAGTGTGCAAACGAGAAATGGAGTGGGCTTGGCGGGGAGAATATTTGCCAGCGAGTCTCGGCGAATTTCAACGAATCCAACAACAATTAGAGACCGAAACGATAAAACCAGAAGACGGTAGCGCGCCGCGACCTTTTCACGAACTTCCGATAAACGAACAAGCCGCTCTGGAGAAAAAACGACTCTCTGATTACTGTAGAAAAGCGTACGCGAAAACAAAAGTGACGAAAGTCGAAATCCGCAAGCAAACGGTTTGCCAGAAGGAAAATTCTTTTTACGTCGATACTGTGCGAGCTTTTCGGGATCGTCGTTACGAGTACAAGGGCCTGACAAAAGTAGCGAAACAACAGGTCGCAGCAGCGATCGCGAGCGGCGATGCCAGCGAAATAAAGTCCGCTAAAAGTCGAGAAATCCTTTACGACTCTTTGCAGCTCGCGCACAAATGTATTCTCAATTCTTTTTACGGATACGTAATGCGGAAAGGGGCCCGTTGGCACAGCATGGAAATGGGTGGAATCGTGTGTCACACAGGCGCCAATATAATCATGAGAGCTCGAGAAATAATCGAGAAAGTTGGTCGTCCGTTGGAGCTCGACACGGACGGGATTTGGTGCATTTTGCCACAGAGTTTTCCCGGCAACTTTATCGTCGAAACGACCCACCCGAAGAAATCAAAACTCGCAATTTCGTATCCCAACGCGGTATTGAATTTCATGGTCAAAGACCAATTCACGAACGACGTTTATCACGAACTCGTCGACCCTGTGAACATGGTTTACGAGATTAGAAACGAAAATTCAATATTTTTCGAGGTCGATGGACCGTATCGAGCGATGGTATTGCCAGCGGCTAAGGAGGAAGGAAAGAAGCTAAAAAAACGTTACGCCGTTTTTAATTTTGACGGAAGTCTCGCGGAGTTGAAAGGTTTCGAGGTGAAAAGACGAGGCGAGCTTCAGCTTATCAAAATTTTCCAATCTTCCGTCTTCGAGTCGTTTCTCAAAGGCAACACTCTCGAAGAGTGTTACAAATCAGTGGCCAAAGTGGCCGATTACTGGCTCGACGTCTTGTACAGCAAAGGCGCCGACATGCCAGACTCCGACCTCTTCGAACTCATTTCCGAGAACAAATCAATGTCAAAGAAATTGGAAGAATATGGAAGTCAAAAATCAACGTCCATTTCCACCGCGAAACGATTGGCTGAGTTTTTGGGTAGCGACATGGTCAAGGACAAAGGTCTCGCATGTAAATTCGTAATATCGATGAAGCCGCAGGGTGCACCGGTGACTGAGAGAGCGATTCCGCTCGCGATATTCCAGTCGGAAGAGAGTTTGAAGCGTCACTATTTACGAAAATGGCTCAAAGATTCGGGTCTCCAAAGTTTCGACATCCGGGAAATCCTCGACTGGGGTTATTACATCGAGAGACTGGGCAGTACGATACAAAAAATCATAACGATCCCGGCTGCTTTTCAGGGCTTGGCAAATCCTGTTCCTCGCGTCAAATATCCCGATTGGTTGCACAAAAAGTTGCTGGAGAAAAATGACGTGAAGAAACAGCGAAGAATCACCGACATGTTCGGAAAAGTGGAAACCAGAACAGCGGAAAACAATGAAGAAGATTTGGAGAGTTCGAGGGAATCTGGACCGATTGTTGACATAGAAGACAGCGCTGGTCCTTCCTCGGTGTTCAAAAGACCGATGGTAACAGTAACGAAGAGAAAAAGAAAAGCTTCGGAGGACTTGGACGAGGAAACGCTGGGAAAAAACTGGCGCGAGGTTCTTGGGCCGGCTCCGTCTTACGGCGAGACTCGTGAGGAGCATCAAGCGTGGTTACAATTCCACAAGAACAAGTGGCGTCATCAGGCTCAACAGAGACTGTTACAAAAACGTAACAAGAGAAGCAGAACCGGAAGCGACGAGCTGAACCGAGGAAATCGCGGGGTTTCTCGAACGACGAACGTCAACACGATCCACGGGTTCATAAATCGTTCGCATCGAACGTTGCTCGAAACGCCTTGGCAAATAATCCAAATCGCTGAGACGAACGAGCCTGGAATGTTCCGTTTGTGGGCGATGGTTGACAAACAATTGCATCAGATCAGGCTCAAAGTTCCTCGCATATTTTACGTCAACACGAGGGAACAAAGAGGCGAGCCTGGACCGAATGAGACGTGGAAAAAATGCGCCAAAATATTGCCCAGATCGAGACCAGTTTACAATCTTTATCAATATACCGTTCCCGAGGAGCTTTACGAAGTAAACGGTCCCTTGTTGGCCGACGAATTGAGCAAACCGGAAGTCGAAGGAATTTACGAAACTCAAGTGTCTCTGGAGTTTCGAGCGATCTTACATCTCGGTTGCGTTTGCATGGTCGATCCTTCCTCGCGTTCGCGAAATTCCGACATAGGTGACACGTTCTCATTGGAACAATTGCAATTCAAAAGTATTTCCGCGCAGCCATATTTGGAGTCGGACGTGAAATACATATTTTTGTATCATCACTGGTCGTCGAATCACCAGCGCGCCATTTGGGGACTTTTACTTGGTCCCAGCAAACGAGCTCACGTTTACGTCCAGGACAGTGTGAAAACTAATCAAATGCCAAACATGGGAACGCTTTATGTGAACGAAAGAGCTAAAGCGACGGAAGAATCAACAGGAGGGAAGATCGAAGCACCCGCGGAAATGCAATTCGAAGTCAGAATTGAAACGAGCTTTCAAGCTATTTGTCGAGCAATACAAGCTGCACTAAAAACGTACAAAAACGAGATGAAAGGTGCGACAATTTTGGCTGTTCAAACGGCAATGAACGTTGCTGAATTGACGAGCGAAATGCCATTGCTCAATGATTTCCCAGTGATAAACACGAGAGTACAAGATCCAGATCATTTATTCAATACGCTCGAGTGGCAAAAAATCGGAGCTGCAACGATGATTGGACATTATTTGAAAAGCGAGAGAGTTCTCAAGCTCATGGCCGAACAATGTCGTTATTTTCACGCACCGATCGGCAACATTCCTGCCGACGCAACTCTCTTCGGAGCTGATTTATTTTACGCGAGAAATTTGAAGAAACACAATTTTGTACTCTGGTACTCAACGACCGAGAGACCAGATTTGGGAGGCAGCGAGAACGACGATAATCGATTGTTGACCGATTTCGAGGAGAGTACAAACTCCATCGCTAATTACCCAGGCACTTATTCCAGCGTTTGCGTCGAACTGGACATCGAGAGTCTTGCTGTAAATACTCTGCTGCAATCGCATCACGTCAACGACGTCGATGGCACCAGTTCATTCGTCGCTTTTCACGCAGCTGCTCAAGTATCGCTGCAAGAAATGGTGACCGGTTCATCGACAACCGCGACGATACCGAGTTACGACGAGACTGCGCTTTGCAGCGCTTCTTTCAAAGTCCTTCGGAGCATGGTCAGCAGTTGGCTCAAGGATGTGACTCTGCATAAAAATGTTTACGCCGATTGCCAGTTGATGGACTTTTATCGGTGGCTACGATCGCCCAGCGCTTTGCTCTACGATCCCGCTCTACGACGAACTCTTCACAACTACATGAAAAAATTGTTTATACAACTTGTCGCGGAATTTATGAGACTCGGGTCGATTATTGTTTTTGCTAATTTCAATAAAATCATCATTTGCACTAAAAAACGAACCGTCGATGCTGCTCTCGGGCATATCAACTACGTGGTCGCTTCCATCAGGAATAAAGAATTGTTCCACAGCATTAATATCACTTTTGAGAACTGTTGGCTCTATCTCGTCTGGCTCGACTTGCCCAATCACGCCGGAGTTCTTGGCAAACTGCCAAAAGACATGCAGGACCTCGAAGAAGACGAAGACGAGGACGAGGACGACACTCCACAAATAATGATGAATTGGAATCTCATGGAAATCCTTCCCAACGAGGCCATGTGTCGCGAACATTTTCGCACCATTATCGCCGGTTACATCAGCGCTATTTATCGACACATCACCGACAACGAGCCCGAGTGCCAGACTCCGAAACGCAGACGACGAGACAGCACGATTAGCCAGACTCAAACGGCGCCTCTCGGACTTGGAGCTCTGCAAAATTCGGCTGAATTCGCCAAGAAACTCATCGCCGGCGAAATGTCGCAAAAACTTTTCCAAATCGTTCAAAAAATACACAAAAGAGTGCCAGAGAAAGTCATTACGCTCGAGGAAAATCCTAATCTCGATCTCGGCGGCGCTGAGAGCAAGAGGATCACTCCGGCCTTGGAAATGATCAAAGCCATTTGCAAGGTAAATCTTTTGCCAATCATCCCGATTTGTGTCCTCGATCAAAGAAATTTTATCATCAGTTTTAAATTATGTAAAAATCTTGTTTACAGATTCTGTCTCTCGATAAAGAACTCACGGACGAAGTGTACGATCTGAAGAAAAACATGCTGCGTCTAATTTCAGTCGGAAGTTTCAGTGACAAAGCTGAATGGACCGATCCTTGCATATCCTTCGTGTTGCCTGAAGTTATTTGCAAAACGTGCAACCACACGAGGGACATTGATCTCTGCAAAGACAGTTCGGTCTCAGTGATCGATGGAATGTAAGTGCGAGATTTTCCTCGAGCAATTTTCTCCATTTGTAATTGTCGAAAAATCTCCATGTGGTAGGTAAATTATGAAAAATGCTTCATTTTTGCAGATATTCGTGGAATTGTCCGATGTGCGAAACGAGCTACGAGAACACAGAAATCGAGTTTGCCTTGATAGACATACTTTATCGTAGAACGATGGGTTACGTTTTGCAAGATTTACAATGCCGCAAGTGCCTTCAGATAAAACGAGAGAATGCAAACGAGTTGTGTTCTTGTTCGGGAGAGTTCCACACGACGGTGAAACGTCAGGAGATGATTCAATGCGCCAGAATAATGAAATCCATTTCAAAGAAATGTCGTATGTTGCTTCTTGACGATGCCATCACGAATACGCGTTTAATCAGCAACTCGGCAGCTGATTCTTAGAAGCAAACTCACAACTGAGCTTGTAGAAAAATAACTTTTGTTTTTTGTACGAAATAAATTATTACGAGCAACAAATTACGTAGAATTTCTTTTATTCAGCTTAGGAGTAACAGTCGAAGGGTGTGGCTTCTTTTTCCATCGACACGAGACCAACGTTTTCTCATTTCATATTTTCTACACTATTCGTACAAGAATTTCCTCACTTTTCGCTGCCGATTACCACTTTGGGATCTGAAAAATTGCAACTTCCTCATTAATTTCTTTGCCATTGTTTTTTTTGCAAAGTTCGACTCACGAGATCAATTTTATGAATCACGAAAAATTGAATTTCGAGCGTAATTAGCAAAATATCAAATTAACGCTGTACGGAGTCGAAGCGAATTACCTTCGAATTTGAACGTAGGGAAAGCCGTCATGTCCACGCCGGATCCACCACCGTAATGAGCCGCGAGCTTGTCCAGCTCGGATTTACGTTCCTTTTCGATCTCCGGAGTGGGATCCACCATTTTTCCGCCACTGAACCGTGAAATAAAAACGAATTGAGCGCTCGATTTGATCGAATTGATATATTTTTAATGATCCATAGATTCTCGACGTTTTATTGTCAATTTTATCGGCTCGCAGTGGACGCGAGGAAAACAGAATTGCATGAACCAAGTTGTCGAGTAAATTTAATTGATTTTTCGATTATTCGAAAACGTTGGAAAATGATGAATCCAAAAATCGTACTTACACACTCTTCGACCTGTAATCGCGGATTTTGTCAAGGAACAATTGCTGAATGGGATCGACAGCTTTTTGAAGCGCTGGGGCAACAATTCCGATGTTACGTTTGACAATTTTAGGGACACCGGCGACGATACGTGGGGACAACATGATCGCCTGAAACGATATGATTCGCCATGAATAATAAATTGCGAGTGGAATTTTCAATTCACGATTTTATAGCGAAATTTACAATTATGTAACGAAATTCCAAGTTCACAGAAAGAGTTGATCGTTTTTGAGGTTATATGTACAAAAAGTGACTGAACGAAACGTCAATAAAACTTGGTTAAATGTTTTTTGCTGTTATTGGATAAAGGTTAATAAAGTCGAGCGTCTAATAATTCGGGATCGCGCGAAACCGACAAAATTTTCTCACTTTTTTCGGAAGGTGCGGATATTCCAATCAGCTGCTTGCAGACGAATATGGCGGACACACAGTGATCGATGTTACGACCTTGGTAAATGGAATTGTTACAATGTGACATTAAATATTTTTTATAAATAGTAAAAAATGATGTAAACAATAATATCGTTGTAGTTGTCAATTGACTGATAATTATTCAAGAGATCGGAGTGATATTTCTGAACATTTTCCGTAAAATTCGTCTCTGATTTGGAGTACGTAGTACTTTCGAAATTCCGAACGTGCCAGCTTGTAAATTTTTTCCAGAAATAATGAATTTTGTGTCTCGCACCTGGAGAGTTGCCACAAAATATGAATTTTCGGAATAAACAATTTTTTATTGCAGAAAATAATTAGTGTGTAAATTTTGATATTTATTTGTTGAGAAATTATTTATTCAGGCGTGCGCGACGTGCGAATAGAAAATCCCCTCTGCTCGCGAGACTCGCTAAGCTGCAGGGAACTTGGCCGCGAGTGGTGGGGGAACGATCGACCAATGAAAAAGTTTGCCGGCGTCGAGTCGAGTCGAGTGGGGCGGGTAGAGGCTCGCAAACGTGGGAGAGAGTGCTGCGTGCTCGTTCCTTAGTTTCATTCATGAACGGCCGTAGACGCAGCCAGGATATATTAATTTGTTATTCTTGTATATTGTGTCGGGTTGCGCCGCGGTAGTGTGCTCACCGATGTGCGGGTCGTTTCATAGTTTAACACGTGATAATATTTGCCTTACTTTCAATTATTTGTTTTCGCGAATTTTACTTTCCGTACAGTGTGTTTCGGTGTCTTCGTATAATAAAGTGTTGAAAAATTGAGCGTGTGACGTTGAGGTTTTGTTTGAAATAGTTTGTTTTCTTTTTTTTCTTTTTCTCATCATCGTCGGACGAAGCCTCCCCACGAGACTGCAGGTATTTATAAATAGCGATAACAAACACTTTTCTCTGTGATGACGCGAAATCGTATCGAAGAATATAATCAATTCATAACGCGCACTGAAAGCGCCGCTAAGCGCGAAACTCTTACGTTTTTTTTTTCAATTACACACGACTAAATATACTTGTGTATATAAATGTGCGAATAAAACAGAGTAACGTGTCATTCTTCACTTTGACCGCGTGACTATGCGTTCAGTAATTTATATACATATGCCATATACAAATCCATTCGAGTTATGATTCGTCGTGCACGAATAAGCGTTTTTCTTTATTTTCATGAGTAAATAGAAAAAATAGCGTCGTAGCGATCGCATTTTCTTCACGCATATTATGTTGTGAAACTTTTCAAGGTCAACGTGTCTTGCGTTCAGACGTAATCGTGCAAAGTTAGCAAATTTCCGGCAAGTCAACAACTTTTCGGCGAAAAGCGCGCCTCGCCACGACTGCGAATAAAACAATACATCGCTCCTGCGCGCTCGAGTCGTAAACTTTTGACGTTTCGACGAACAGCCCTTCTCGTGCAGCGTCAAGTTTCAAAAAATTTGATTGCCCTTCGATTTTATCTGGTTTCCGGAGATTTTTGCGGTTCTTTGCACCGGAAAATAAACGTGAAATTTTTATTTCCGAACTGCCATAGCAATTGGTTTTCTTGGAAAACGAAACTCACAGCCATATCAATTTTCGTTCTTTCTCGAAGTTTGAAGAACCGGTTTGCATCGTTTCTATTGGAAAACGGTTTGAGCACCAAATAAATAATTGCCCACCCACTCCAACGAAGGAAAAGCATAAATTATTCCGATTATAGACAAATTTCTAATGTTGAAAAACGAGTTTTTAGCGTTGTTTATCCGGACAACGGATCGCGAGCGCCAAAATGCCATCTAGCGGTGAAGTTGGCAAGTTTCTAGCGTAGCCCGCGCGTGAGACTACGATCTATCGAAATTCATGATCGAAGATCAAAAGTCAGTAAAATAGTTCGATTTTTGATCCGGTTTTCGAGCGAATCAAAACAAAATATGAAATCGACAGCTCGCACGATGGAAACCGGGCGAAAATATTTCCGATGTAGCCCTAAAATTCGTTAATTTCCAAAAACTTGGAAATCTCGCCCACACGTTTGTTGAAAAATGACGCGACACACAGGTTCGTGGATTTTTCAATATTTTTATGTCGGAATGTCGAAACAATGGAGACGCGTTCGAGATGCTTTTTTCCACGTAATTACGACAATTCTGTCAAAACTCCTGCTGGATAACAAGTCAATAAATTGAGACGTGTTTCACGCTCTGTTGATAAATACAATAACCTGGCGAGAAGGGGGAACGGGAAAGAAAAGATGAATGGTCCACGTTGGTGTCGCGAAGAAAGTTTCGTTACGTAATACGTGCGCGAAGCGTGCAACGATCAATTAGGTTAGACTTGGCGAGCATATTACTCATAGTTCTCTATGTATTAATGCCTCCCCGTAATCGATCAAGGTATCGTGTAGCCATGGACATATAAGTAAAAAAGTTGGTATGGAAAAATTAGCCAGAGAGAATTTGGAGTCGAAAAATTTGCGTGATCGCGACGAGCGAATCTGAAAAGATGCGATTTATGAGTTTTCAGATTTTTTTTCTTCAAATCTTACGCACATTTGTCGAAGACTCAATCACTGGGTTTTCGTCGAGCCAATAAAATCGTTGAACGCTCTACGTGCGTTCTTCGATCGTACTGTACAGACCATATCGAAATATATCACTCGCAAGCTTCGGATCAACGACTCATGACTATTCTCGTCTCGTTGTGTTTATTATCACTCAATGGGGGAAAAGGAGAATAAAAAGCAGCCCATAAATAAGACAGTTAATCGTTTTGGGCGATAAACTCGATGCGGAATCCTCGCGATCGACAATGACAGCATCCCAGCAATCCTACGAGAGGTTTCTTCTCGTTTTTATACAGAGAAAATACGAGATTATGGATTTCCTTGTTTTATCGTTATATTCACGTAATATTTTACGGGTTTTTAGAATTTCGTATATTCCTCATTCGAGGAATAATTCTTGACGTCGACCCAATCAGCGATCTTGACTTTTCACACAAACTTTTTTCAACTTCGTTTTAATAAAATGCACGAGTTTTTTTTAATCGAAATTATTCGATCGAATGAAAAAGGATGGAATTTTGTGGGAAAACTTGACAAACGACGATGAATCGAGATCGACGAGAAAATTCGTCATTGTTTTTGTTAATTTTTTAGGTTTGTGAGCAAAGTTTATTTGGTTGTCGTTCGTGTCCGTGTGTGTATGTTTGGAGGACGGGTGGTTTTTGTACAGTTTCTCGGGATCTTGGGTTCCCGGCGTGGCAACGCCGCGGGGCTTGCCCCGGATAGAGAGTTTGCCGTGGCAAGAACGTATAGTGTTGTGTGATGAAGAAGAAGACGCGGTTCTTCTCGGGCGTCTCGATGAACGCTGTTGGTCATGGCGCTCGAAGAAACTCAAGCGTCCGAGAGAGACGGAAGGAGGAGGAGGAGGAGGAGGTGGAGAAAAAAAAACGACGAGAGTTTCTGTGTCCGAGGGAAGAGAATTCTGACACGGTGTGGAAGGGACGAAAAGAGAGAGGGAACGAATGTGAGACGAGGAGCTCACGATCTTCTTGCTTTGTTGTGAAAGCGAACGTCGCAGGGAACGAAAAGCAAGAGAGAGAAAACGTCACAGTAATTTGAAGCTGGGACTCAAAACTTCCCCTCTTTATGTTTCTCCTTCTTCGCTTCTTCTTCCTTCGCATCTTCCGAGCTACTGTGCACCTCGTACTCATCTTTCTTGTAACAAACACACGCGCAAAACATTCGACATTTCTCGTACACCAAATTCGACATTTTTCGTCTTTCTTCTCACTTTTTTGCTCTCTCTCTCGCTCTCGCTTACGTCGTCCGTCCTTTCGCGCAGCGGGACATCGAAGCCTGCTCTCCCAATCTCGTGCTCGCATTCTTCGGACCTTGACTAGCAGACTTCTTTTTATTTTTCAACACCCTTCAGTCTGGGAATAAAAAAAGTCCACTCGCTCATCATTTCTGCTCTTCTCCGAGCAAAGTTCTTGATCCAGACTCGTCGTTGTTGTTGTTTTTGTCATTGAATCGTTTCTACGACTTCGTACATTCGGCATTTCTCGTACAAATTCGTCGAGTCGTTCTATTCGGCCCGAAAAAACTCTCGATCGCGTCAAGACACAGACAAAATCCTCAGAAATGCTCATTTCAGGTTTCACGCGTTCAGAATTGAAAATTTTCCAAAAGTTTCCTCTCTGGTCATCTCCGGACGAAAAAGCATCGAGATTGAAATCCGTGAAGTTTCGAGGAGCTCGAAGTATTTTTCATTCTGGCTGCGCATTCTGATTTTGAGAATTTTTTTAATTTTTATGGCTAAGGGTTCGTGCTTTGGGTGCAAATGATTCCGATAGGGGTTAGCGACGTCCCTGATGAGAAACTGAGCACAAAGATTCTGGGTGTAATGGAAAAGACAGAGAGCAAGAGGACGCTCCTGTCTCACGAAACCCGCATCTGGTAGACCGGGCTTTCCCCCTTAACGTTTTCTTTCGGCATATTATGTTGCTGCCTTCTCGAGGATGCTGCAGCAGCATCTCGACAGGCCTGAAACAAAAGACACTCCAGGTCACTTCCCTCCTTTCCCATCTTCGTAGATTCTTCTTCGTCGTATTCCTTTTTTGTCTTTTTCTTTTTTCTCCAACAGTTTCAATTTTCAACGCTGATGCATTGAAAACGAGACACTGTCGAAAATACTCGATGTCTCCCTGGCTCACCCCTATGGAGTTGGCGACATGTCCACAGCATATGGGCTGGCGACGATACAAAATAATCGTGGCAGTCGATCAAAAAAATGGTATCTCTCGGCTCCAGACAAATTCTTCATCAAACAAATCAAATCCGACGTTGGGTTTCGTAGCATCGAGCATTTTCATTATTCATTGTCTGAAAACGTGTCTAAACCGGGGAACGAATCTTTTTTGAGAGAAAATGAAAAATTCAGTGCATTTGACGAAAAAAAACGAATCAAGATTCGTGATTCGTAGAAGATTTCGAAAACGTTTTTCCATTTTTTTCGTCGCAGCAGAGTGCAATGATTCTGAAGTTTGCATCGTTGGAATGAAACGAAATTCTTTTTTATACTTGGCAAAAATAATGATTTAAATGCAGAATGTAATTACGATGATAAAATTTGAAAATTTGGATGAAATTGAAAATTGAACGAATGAGAAATAAAATAAAATATTTTTCGTTGCATTCCAACGTTGCAAACTTCAGCATCATCGGAATGCAGGTTTTGACTGCAAAAGCAACGGGAGTTTTTATCCTGCCCGCGGTGTCTTGAGACGCGTTGAGACTTTTGGTTTTGTTCCCGGAAAATGCACTTGACATTCGGATCGAGTGTGCTACTCGGGTATTACCGATTTTTCGTGAGATACGGAAATTATACGCTAGTCATGTATAGATATAGGGAGATTTGAGTAATAGGGGAAAGCGTGGCGGTCACCCAAGTAGCCATAAACGAAGCAGGCAAAAAATTGGTCATTTCGTCCCTTTAGCTGTTTTTTCCTCTCGAGCATATTCGGACGTTGGTATTATCCTAGCAGATCTTGTTTCACGTCAACGGTCCTTTTTATTCCATTCCTCTTGGCTCTCTTCTCGTTTTCGTCGCTCTTTGTCGCCAGTGCTCAAATTTTTCGTTGTAAACAGCAACTTGACTCGAAGGACGTAAATTTTTCTTTCTCTGCTCTCTGACGTCGGAGCTTCTGCGCTGACTCTCGTCAGCTTTCTCCCACGTGGACCTGGCGGAAATGGAGAATCCTACCTTGACGAAAAGCCAACCAAATTTCAGCCCTTGTATACATTTCTTTTCCCTCTCGCCATTGCCAGCCATTTAAACTCTGTTGGATGAACTTGACGACCCTCTCAGAAAAAAAAACTTCTCGCTTGGCGTTTACATGTTTTTGCACGCTTTTCATCGACGTAAAAACGTCTCGTGCTGGGAAATATCGTACCTGCATTTTCTCGAGCACTACCAAACTCCCTACCTATGGTTTATGATTTCTAAATAAGAATCGAGACCCGGAGATATTGACCCTCGATATATTTCACTGGTTTCATCTCCCAGTAACCATTCTCGATCCCTTCACGGTTCACGGTATCGCAAACATCTTGAAAAACTTTGCGCTCCTGAAAAAAAATTTTGATACTTTTAGAGATCTTCGAGATTCGAATATCTTGGGAATTGGGATTTTGACGTCTTTTCCATCTTTCCCATCGATCACAACGTATTTTACGTTATTTATTTCGATGAAGAAATTATCCGATACTGAAGCAACGTTGGAATGCAACGAAAAATATTTCATTTTATTGTTGATTCGTTCAATTTTCAATGTCATTCAAATTTTTCGAGCTGATATGTTTTCGGGTGGCAAAAATCGATCATTTTATCATCGTAATTTAATTCTGGATTTAAATAATTATTTTTGCCAAATATAAAAAAGAATTTCGTTACATTCCAACGATGCAAACTTCAGAATCATCTGGCAAGGTCACAGAAATAACGCCTCCGGAGAAAATTCCTTTAAAGATCTAAACGGATCAACAAAATCTGCAGTAACCAAATTTTTTTGGATATTATGAAAAATTTATTTTCTCACTGAACGTCGACGAATTTTCGGAGACGAATTTACATCGAGGGTTCACAATAATTCGATATAAAGTCTTCTGGTGATGATGCTGAAGTTCGCAATGTTGGAAGGCAACGAAAAATATTTGATTTTATTGATAATTCCTTCAATTTTCAATGTCATCCAAATTTTTTGAACTAATTTTGTTTTTCGGGTGGAAAAAATCGATTATTTTATCATAGTAATTACATTCTGCATTTGAACAATCATTTTTGCCAAAGATAAAAAAGAATTTCGTTGCATTCCAACGATGCAAACTTCAGATGCATTTCTAGTACGTTGCGACAGATTTTCTTTTGTTAGAAAACTTGGACGGTGAAGAGCAATGGACGAGATATAATTTTTCGTGTTCGAGAGAAATGAAATTTTGGTAGACAAAATAGATCGTGAACTGGATTACCTGCTCCGAGATATTCATTTGAAAGTTCTGTGTACGCACAGGTTTCGTACGTATATATATTGACAACGATGGAAAAAGGTGGCTCATGTGGGTAAAAATGGTTGAGGGTCGACGCAGGTGAAGGTTCGCACCAGACTTGGTGCTAGGGTGCCCAGTCACCGAGACCCTTTAACCCTCCCATTAATCTAAATAGTTGATGCGTTCCATCATACGTAACTGCGTTATGGTTGCTAAACATGGTCAAAATTTATCCCACGAGTTTGCATCGTGCACGTATTTTTTCATTCACCTCTTCACGGAATCGAGACGTTCGATTTTTTCATGGTTTCACGAATGCCAAATGAATAATTGATTTCGGAAACTGTTGATTCCCAAATATTTTGTTTAATCACGATTTGTTTTTGTTGGTTTTGATCAATTATTATCGTCTCGTCGTATTTCGTATTTGTGGGCGAATTGTGGGAAATCCGAAGGACGTTGTTTGTGAATGTAACTTGCAATTTTGTCGCCATTTTTTTTTAGAGGCTCTCGAGAATTTGCTGTCGCAGGAGCGAGCGTTTTGGTAGAACGAAAATAATTATTGATCGGTGTTCAAACGATCAATGCCTGGAAGGGAAATCGATAGGTTTTTGGAGTAAAAGATACTTCCTCTCGATATTGCGCTTATTTCCAGCGTCATCTCAATTTTTTAAGTGCGTTTTTTCCCCTTATTCCCTCAGGCTCAATAATAAGTGGCTGGGAGATATAAATCTCGAATAGGAATAAGCGAGGGGTTCGCGCAGGTGAAAAATCCGGCCACACAGTAGGGGTGCCTAATACCCTCGGATTTTTAGCCCCGATTTTACACACCTAGCAGGTTGACGACTCGGGGGGTCGAAATACACGAACAATCGAATTTTCTACCAACCTTTTTGGCAATTGACTTTGCCACTGTCAGAGACCTCACAATGCTCAATCTATCTAAACAGATAAATATACACTCGTACACAGAATGGAAAGCAACAAAATGTTATTCGATCTATTTATTTCGAGAGATCCGATCGATCAAGTACAGCAATCCAAACATTTCCAAGGATTTCTCTTTTTCCAAATGTCTTATTTATTCTTCTCGCACTTCCTGCCCTTTGCTCAAACATTTTTAGTCAATAAATACATTTTTCGAACCAATACGAACGAATTTGCTGTTTTCATCATCTCAAATTCCAGAAATATTCATTTCAATCTCGAACCATTATTTTGAAATATCAAAATGCATCGGTTTCCAATTTTTTTTCAGTCGAAAACTGATTTTTTCTTATGATGCTGAAGTTTTCAACGTTGGAATGCAACGAAAAATATTTTATTTTATTTTTCATTCGTTCTATTTTCAATTTCATCCGAATTTTCCGAGCCGATATGTTTTCGGGTGGAAAAAACTGATGATTTTATCATCGTAATTAAATTCTGCATTTAAATAATTATTTTTGTCAAATGTGAAAAAGAATTTCGTTTCATTGCAACGATGCAAACTTCAGAATCATTTTCGTTGAGATTTTTCTTTAAGGCTCGTGACGATCATTTTTTTTTCTGGGACTTGAGCATTTCGAATGTCATCGGATTTTAATCGAAACCTCGTCATTGATAAACACTCGTCCAGAGAATCATAAGTTCGTATCGATCCATATAAACCGACGTACACATAAGGTAATTGAGAGATTAGATTGGCCGCAGATAATTGGCGGCAGTGTCGATCGATAGTCGGTCCCCGTGACTTGAACTAGTTGCAAATAAATGTATACATAGTTTTTTTTTTTTATTATTTGCTCCTCAATTTGCTCGTATAAGGTTCGAGTTTTCTTTCTTAACGATCGATGCTTATCTATCGATTTGAAATATTGATTAACGAGATGGCAATGACGACAAAAATGTGGGGATTTTCCCAAACCTAATCGCCGAAAGTCTTGCGGCGACTGAGTAACAACGCGCAAAGACGCGAAATTTACGAGTATTCTCAGGTCGACCCCAATAACCGTATCACGGTTGAGCACACCTGATAATAATATTGCGCGGGAACTCGCGGTATTCTGGTTTCTTTATTATTTTCATTAATTTAATCGTATTTCCGAATTTTCGTCTGTAATATTTTTAATGATGCTGAAGTTTGCAACGTCGGAATGCAACGAAAAATATTTTATTTTATTTTTGATTCGTTCAATTTTCAATTTCATCCAAATTTTCCGAGTCGATATGTTTTCGGGTGGAAAAAACCGATTATTTTATCGTCGTAATTGAATTCTGCATTTAAATAATTATTTTTGCCAAATGTAAAAAAGAATTTCGTTCATTCCAACGATGCAAACTTCAGAATCATGATATTTTTAATAAAACTTCGAGCCAAGTCTGCTTTTCAGATTTCAAGAAAATTTCATTTATAAGTTATTTTTTTCATTTTTTTCGACTGGGGAACAAAACGATTTGATTTTTCGTCAAAAAACTTGAATTCATCGATGGTAAATCTTCTCCTGCTTTTCTCTCGAAAGAACCGGACATGTGTACCGTAAAGTAAATAGCGGCGCACACTGGAGAATGAAAATATACACTCAGGTGGCTGAAACAATGTGATGAAAAGTTCTTTTTAGTATTTTGTGCTCGCAGTTGGTAGTGACAAATGTAAAAGAAAAAAATAATGGAAAATCTCCAGTCGCATGTTCCAAAAATTCAAGGTTGCTGTTGCCTCTGCGTCGTCCCTTGTTTGCTCAAGTGAAGCTCCATTCTTCGTTATTTAACGATGCTCAAGAAACTTGAGGAAAATGTTTGGATTTTATAAGTTTGTAGTTTGATCGTCAGGTTGACGATGAGCAAAAACTTGCCCAGCAAACTGGGAAAAATGATTAAAATACGAAAATTAATGGTTCGAGCCATTTTCTCGATTGACGTTTCGGAATTTCGATATTGTCTCGTCGTGTGTGACGTGCGAGAAGAATTTGATGCTTCATATATAGATTTCTTGGTGGTCAAAGTTTTCCCAGGATGTTGAACGAGGTAACCAGCATCCGTGGGCTATATCGATTGCCACATCGAAGTTTCATACCTCAAACCTCTTGTGTGCGTCGCTGCAATATTCATCGAGCGTGCACGTGATCCAGACGAGGGATCCGAAGGAAAAGATGAAGAGAGCAGGAGAAAGAGTAAAAAGAGAGAGAGAGCGAGAGAGACTGAAAGATTCTGGTGTTTTTTCGAAGCCGTGTGAAGGACTCTCGCCCAAGTTGGCGGTCCCTTCTCGTCTCGCGAGAACTGCACTTTTACACCTACCATCTGTCGTTCAACTACCATCATCTCCTCCGATCGGGAGCCCTGGGTAACACGATCCTTCTCGAAGCCCGTGGGCTCCTGAAAACTCCCTTGGCTCAATCTTTCTCTTTTATTCTCCTTCTTTCTCTCTCAACGTGTATTTTACTCCTTTTTCATGCGTGAGTATCGGAGACGTGCACATTTAGATTATATACATGGGGCGTGTATAATATTGTCGATCCCCCGGACAAAGTTTCTCGTCACGAGATCGACCAACGCATCGGACAGAACGCGGCTCTTTTTTCGTCGTGGCGAAATATCGAAATATCCTTCCCTTTTTTTTTCCCCAACACTTCGGAACCGCAAATCAGGGACGAAGAAGCCTTCGAACTTTCTTCCAGATCGAACGATGCAATCATTTTTATTCGTAGTTTTAGTTTTAGTCTCACCAAATTTGCATTTTTTTTTTTCATTCCATTTCGATTACAATTTTTTATTTTCCCGAAGTTTCAATCGGAGGCAACCAGCGAAATGATTCTAAAGTTTGCATCGTTGGAATGCAACGAAATTCTTTTTTATATTTGGCAAAAATAATTATTTGAATGCAGAATTTAATTACCATGATAAAAAAATCGATTTTTGCCACCCGAAAACATATCGGTTCGGAAAATTTGGATGAAATTGAAAATTGAACGAATGATATATAAAATAAATCGATTATTTTATCATAGTAATTACATTCTGCATTTGAATAATCATTTTTGCCAAAGATGAAAAAGAATTTCGTTGCATTCCAACGATGCAAACTTCAGATGCATCATTTCTACGATTGTATAGAAAAAATTACGTATTGATATTTGATTTTTCGATATTTAACCGTGTTTTTTTCTGATCTTGTCTTTTCAGAGATATGGATATCGAATCCTTGTACGATTACGTAGACGAGGAACAAGATTTTTACGATGAAAGTCCTGGAAGCAGAAAAGGCTACCCAATCGATCACAGAGCTCTCAAGGTAAGTTTTGTTTTTTTTTTTTTCTTAAACGTTCGTCATCGTCTTTAATTTTCGTGGGTCAAGGCCGTTGATTGAAAATTTAGGAACGCTCTGTTCTGCTGCTGTTTGTTGATACGAAAACATTCGTGCAAAGACACAATCTCCATCAACCGTATGAATTTGAACAACGTATACTCTCATTTTCACGATGATTAAACGATTGAGGGGCTGTAATGGCTCGAGTTTAGATCCAGTTTAATTCATTGAAACAAAAGTGCACCGGGCTCGAAACGGGTGTCTCGACCCGAACGAATTCAATTACAAACAAACGTCAGTTAGGACGAGGCTGCTGGTAATAAAGAGTGAAAGAGTTTCACAGCCACGAAATAATTGAATGAAGCATACACGAGTATGGGGCAAAGCGTTCGTTCTTTAGCCAGGCTGGAGTTTTATTTGGGAGTTTCAAAAATTCGAATAACACATGCCATTGTTGTTGCTTTTATAAATCTGACTACTTTGATGATTCTGAAGTTTGCATCGTTGGAATAAAACGACATTCTTTTTTACATTCGGCAAAAATAATTATTACAATGACAAAATAATCAGTTTTTGCCACCCGAAAACATATCGGCTCGGAAAATTCGGATGAAATTGAAAATTGAGAGAATGAAAAATAAAATAAAATATTTTTCGTAGCATTCCAACGTTGCAAACTTTAGCATCATCTACTTTGTTAATTTCACCGAAGAGTTTGCTCATCGATCGATCTGTTTTGTGGATGAAAAATATTTTACAAAACTGTGCACCAGCCACAGCGTTCGTTAACCGATACTGGCCTTTTTGCTTGGAAAATCGTCTCTCGATTTGTCTGTGAATCAGACACCGTTGCTTTACTCTTGTCCACACATGGCTACGCATCTTTCCTTGCCATTTATGGTACATCTCGCGTTATGTACTCCAGACTGGCTACAAAACCTGCTGTCCAGACTCCGCGTTACTCCAGAACCGTTCTCGTACCTTTTCTCACTTGAGTTACGAGAACGACGTACGTCGTGGGATCTCATTCAAGACGAATTCCGTTCAACGCCAATCGAATTGATAATTCATTTGTGATGTTGCTTTTAAATTGTCGGAGGCTACGTTTTTCGTTGGAAACTGAATTTTGTAGCGTTGGAATGCAACGAAAAATATTTTATTTTATCTTTCATCCGTTCAATTTTCAATTTCATCCAAATTTTCCGAGCCGATATTGTTTCGGGTGGCAAAAATCCATTATTTTATCATCGTAATTGAATTCTGCATTTAAATAATTATTTTTGCCAAATATAATAAAGAATTTCATTGCATTCCAAAGATGCAAACTTCAGAATCATCTGGCGAGGTCACAGAAATAACGCCTCCGGAGAAAATTCCTCTAAAGATCTAAACGGATCAACAAAATCTGCAGTCACCAAATTTTTTTGGATATTATGAAAAATTTATTATCTCAGTGAACGCCGACGAATTTTCGGAGACGAATTTACATCGAGGGTTCACAATAATTCGATATAATGTCTTCTGGTGATGATGCTAAAGTTCGCGAAGTTGGAAGGCAACGAAAAATATTTTATTTTATTGATAATTCGTTCAATTTTCAATGTCTTCCAAATTTGTTGAGCTAATTTCGTTTTTCGAGTGGAAAAAATCGATTATTTTATAATCGCAAGTGAATTATGCATTAAAACAATTATTTTTGCCAAATATAATAAAGAATTTCGTTTCATTCCAACGATCCAAACTTCAGAATCATGTTTTAGAAACTTGTCACAGTCGTTACGTGACTCGAAAAACTTTCCAGTGTGTTAAATTCTTAAAGTTTGCTAAATTTTTCTTTGATTTCGAAACGGCTCTTACATTTCTCATTTTTGGGATAAAAATGTGAAAGATTATGAAATTTTTCGAAAGAACCACGAGAGCCTTTCGAACTCTGTTAAATGGTCGAGAGAGTGAGTCAAGCGAGATGGGTGTTTCCTCGGTCCCTTGAGCAGCGCTCGGTTCATGAATGAACGTAAAACCGGCACTGTTCTCTCTCTCACTCACTCGTTTGGACAATTCTCCGCTCGCTTGTTCTCCCCCCTCTCTACTTTTTGTCCCTCTCGCCCCTCCACCGCTTCTCTCGACGCCTTGTTCCTTTCATCGTTCTCTTTCAACTTTCTTCTCCATCTTTATCTGCCTCACTCAATTACTACGCAGAGTCTGTTGAGTCTCTACTCTCGCTCGCCTGCCTCCCCCTCTATTTCTCCGTCTCTTCTCCCTTTCCCTTCATTTTCGTAATTCCCCCTCCCCCTCTCTCTCTTTCTCAGTTAAAGAGAACCCATGGAATCTTTTCTCTCGTCTTCCCCACCTCGTACGTATTCACGCTCTGTGTTAACTCACAATCGGCCGTAGTACCGGCCCCATGCTTATACGAACATCCAAGAACACCCGACGGGCTCAACCATGAAGCAAAATCTTGTCTGATCCGCCGCAACTTTGAATCGTACAGTCATTGGCAACGCGACATGAAAATCATTCAACATTTTGTCCATTTTTCAATCACTTTATGGTCCATTAGCAATTTTCTTCACTCGTTCGTCCTTCTTGAGGTTTTTGCTCAATCGAATTAAGAGAAAATTCGTTCGTAGTCATTTTTTTGGCAGCTCCTCGCGCATTTTTTACCTCATTTTTAATCAGATTTCGCATTCAACTGTAACGATCGGAAATTCGAATTCGAAGCAATTCTGGAGAAATAAAGACACAAAATTCTGATGATGCTGAAGTTTGCAACGTTGGAATGCAACGAAAAATATTTTATTTTATTGGTGATTCGTTCAATTTTCAATTTCATCCACATTTTCCGAGCCGATATGGTTTCGGGTGGCAAAAACCGATTATTTTATCATCGTAATTACATTCTGCTTTCAAATAATTATTTTTGAAAAATATAAAGAAGAATTTCGTTTCATTCCAACGATGCAAACTTCAGAATCCCAAATTCTGTCTATTTTGGCTGTTTTTACGGTATTGGAATATTTTGGCAGTAAATGATCGAGAAAAGTGCCAATAACTGTGGCGATTTGGTCGATGCCTGTGTCGAAGGTTCGTCGAACGAACGCCCCGGACACCCACTCTTCCTCCTCCTTCGCTCTCTGTCTCTCCTGAAAACTCTTATAAGCTCCACTGTGTGTACTAACACACGCAAACATAAATATATGCGTGCATCTCGCCGTGTTCTCGGGTATTATGGCATATAGAGCTACCGGTCACGCATTCACGGCTCACGCACTTTCGTACGCGTCCCTGAACGTTTCCCTTCAATCGTGCTCTTTCATACCAACACATTGCCCTCTGCCTGTACATCGTAACTGGGAGTCTTCGTCCATACGCCTATAAACATATATCGTATCATTACGAAACTCTGCACGAACGATCGAAGCAAATTTATCCTCCAGCTCCGCGCGCGAGCACCAACATTTTACCAATTTCTTATTTTCTACTGCGTATTCATCTCTGAATTTCGGATCGCCACGAATTTATCGTTGGCCCTTCCGAGATTCTCGACAGAATTTTTTTTATTGACGCTTCATTAATAAATGTATTCAAATAACGTCACAACGCAATTGGTGCGAAAATTTCTACACTGAAAAGAAAATTTTGTTGAAAAAGATCGATATTTCGTTGGATACGTTCAACTAAACGTTTTTTTTTGAAAAATCACGAAAACTTTGTCATTTCAGCAAAAAACATTCTAGAAAATCTTTTCGAAAAGTGAATTTTTGTCCTCTCAATCGTAAATTTTGCCGACAGTTCCGTTACAAATGAAAAATATTGTCGAAATAACGAAAATTTTGTAATTATCTCAAAATATTTAGTTGGCTGTATTCAACAAAATATTGACGTTTTTTGACAAAATTGAATTTTCAGTGTAACGAGAAACCGATGACGTTGAAGTTTGCATCGTTTGAATGCAACGAAATTATTTTCTTTCTGTGGCGAAACTCATTATTTAAATGCGGAATGTAATTAGGAGGTTAAAACGATCGATTTTTGCGACCCAAAAAGTATATGGGCTCGGAAAATTTGGATAATTTTGAAAATTAAACAAATCATCGATGAAACGAAATATTTTTCGTTGGATTCCAACGTTGCGAACTTCAGCGTCATAGAAACCAAGTAAAAGGGCGTATTTTTGTGGGGACTTTTTCCTTGCGAAACTTTTCGGTAACAACAATTTTTATATTGAGTCGAGTATTTTTTTTTTGAGGTTTGAAGCACAAAAAGGAATTATCAGAATTTTTGGAAACTACGGAAAGTGTTGAAGCCAACTGTCGTGTAGATTTGGGGCTGCTGCGCGTTCGTTGATTCGGTTCGTGGAGCCAACACGTTCGAAAGGGTTGCTATTTTTGGATTTAGAGAGTGTTCATTGCACGTCGTTTTACTGCTGGCCTTATGTTTTCTGCTTAATATTTCTTGCGGTAAAATAGCCATCGTGTACTTTTGGAAACTCTAGCAAAACGACCACGAACCGTTTTCGCCGCACGTTTGAGCAGGACGATGAATTTTAATCTATCGGCCACGAATCTCCAGTGACAAAACTGAAAATTTTATTTCCAACGGTTCGCTGTGGAAAAAAAAGTATTTTTTTACGATTTACATAAAATTTTCCAACAGTTTGGAACGACACTAGAAAAATATCGTTCACCTTCGTGGCAAGGGGATTTACGTTAGCATGAGAGGTCACAGTAGGGCTCACCCTTTAAACGTTCACATCCCAAATGTCCCTGTTAACCGGAAGTGAAAAAGTACAAGAGCCCAAAACGCGTGTCCTGTCCGGTAGAGAATTTTTTGTTTAAGAGTCGCTTCCTATCCGTTGATGAGGATAAAAATCTAATTTACCTCGTGGGGTGTATCCGGTTCGAGGAAACTTGGAGTTTCCAGCTTGAAGAGCTCCGCGCTCCTCGTCGGTAAACGTTCGTTTGCCACTTGATTTTTTCCTTCGTCCCTTTTTTCAATGACTCTGAAAAATCTCACTCGCATAATCGATCTCTGAGACTTCTCGAGCGTTCTTATTAAGAGATTTTTAGGAACGCTCTCTCGAGGCTTAAATGTGGGAGAATCGACGCGAAATACTGCTCGTGTGGGAAAATATCCCAAGAAAAAAACGACCACACGCTGGTACTTTGCCGGGTCTGGACGGAGAATCACTCCAAGGAAGAGACGAAGGAGTGTTGCTCGCGCAGGAAGAGAAGAAAAAATCGATGAAAATACGAGAGAAAATTGTCTATGCAGAGAGGCCAAAGGGCTCGGCCTTCTCAGCGTCTAATTAAGGGCTGTCTGCTACAATTATCCGTGATCATAAAAAATGCATCCTGAGATAAATCCTCGAGGATTGATCGCGTGCAAATACCCTCGCGCGCCAATTCTTCAGGCTATTGGTTGAAACGACTATCAATGCGGCTCTCGTATTTTCATTCAAGCTTTCGTTCCTTCGATTTATTCCCTTCGATTCCTTTTTTTTCACGTTTCTTTCGAATCCCCAAAAAGTTGAAATCGAAAATTACAAATTTTCATGAGTCTGAAGTTTGCATCGTTGGAATGCAACGAAATTCTTTTTTATCATTGGCAAAAATAATTATTCAAGCTCAGAATTTAATTATGACGATAAAATGATCGATTTTTGCCACCCAAAAATCATATTGGCTTGCAAATTTTGGATGATATTTAAAATTTAACGAATTATCAATAAATTCGAATATTTTTCGTTGCATTTCAACGTTGCAAACTTCAGCATCATAAATTTTCTTTTCCCTTCGATTTGGTTTGAAAGTTTTTTTTCCAAAGCGCTGGAGTGCATCGACAAAATTGTATGCAGTTTTTCATGGACACGAAAATTAAATGTTTTTCAATGTTTTATTGACGCAAATTCGTTGACGCAATCGCACGATGACTCGGGCAATTATATTTAGGGAATATTTTCTTCATGAGCAGCTGGTCTCGTTCTCTTTGGTTTTTGAATACCAAGAGCCGGTCACTTGAGACGCTGGGAACTTGCGGAAAGAGATGAAGTTGGCCGCGTGTGCATGTGTGTTTGGGGGATACGACGGAGAAAAAGTATGGCGAGTGCTGGTGTATGGCCGAGTTGTCACATGCAGGAACTGCTCTTGTGTGCACACACTCCCGGGACTGCGGTACTACACGGTGCGGAGAGAAGTTGTGCTCCGGTGCACCGAGATCGGCCCAGAAAACTGACCGGTCGTCTGTGGCCATCCAACGACAACCGGAAGTCCTCTTTTGGGAACTCGTTAAACGAACCTTATTCCAAACACTGACGCAACGGTCTTTCTCCTCATTTTTCTATCCCCTCCTTCGTTCGCGTTCCAACTTATAGTCTCGGCTTTTCCTTTCAAGTTCAGTTACCTCTTGGAATCACTTTGCAAATCTTCACTGGATCATAACAATCGCACGTTTCATATGATGTTGAAGTTTGCAACGTTGGAATGCAACGAAAAATATTTTCATTTATTTTTCATTCGTTCAATTTTCAATTTCATCCAAATTTCCGAGCCGATATGTTTTCGGCTGGCAAAAACTGATTATTTTATCATCGTAATTACATTCTGCATTTACATCATTATTTTTGCCAAATATAAAAAATAATTGCGTTCCATTCCAACGATGCAAACTTCAGAATCATTACATCTTGAATTTTTGACCGCTTTTGCTTCATGGACCACACAATCGATGGCGAAATCTTGTTTGAAAATAATTACAACACAAATTTTACGATCGTGTCGTCCACAATTTTTTGCCAATCTCTTGCCGGAATTTTCATGGTGCAAGAATCAATAGCCAATGAAATTTTGATTGGAAAAGACCAGATTTAACGATTGCAAGTTCACGGCAATTCGTCAATTACATCGACGTTTATGTCTTCACCGAATTCCCGTTTTTGCTCACGGGCCGTACGACTTTTCATTGACAGAACCGCAATTTGCGCTCTGTTCCTAGGCCACCAAGCAAATTCGTGGAGAAGTTGAAGCTATAGAAATCGAGCTCTACGCCGAGCGGGTGAGAGGGAGACAGGAAAAGGGAATTACGGAGAGAGGGAGACGCGAATAAACGATAACGAGAGAATCACGCGTCGTCGATGTTATAATCGAACTATTTTATTCTTTATTTTTTAATTGAGTTTTCCGTCAGCGTTACTTTCGTGCGATTCGATACCTCACTGAATATTTAATGAATTATTGAAAAACTGAGAGATTCATGCACGTGGAAGCCTTATTAACTTTGTAAAGACAATTTTATGGCCAAAAATACCACGAGATCGATACCAACTGCTCGGTCATTCGCGAGAACGTGTAATAAGCCCTAAGATTTGAATTTCATTCTCTGCTATAATCTTTCAACAATTTTTATTCCTTTTTCTTACTGCATTTTCGTTTCCTCGAACATTTTGCTTTCGCGTGATATCGATCACGAAATTCACTGTGAGAAATCTAAATGCATCGATATATCGAATGATTGACATCAGAATGTCATTAAATATACGTTGATCGCGGTATTTAATGACGCTGAAGTTTGCAACGTTGGAATGCAACGGAAAATATTTAATTTTATTGTTGATTCGTTCAATTTTCAATTTCATCCAAATTTTTCGAGCCGATGTGTTTTCGGATGGCAAAAATCGATCATTTTATCATCGTAATTCAATTCTCCATTTAAATAATTATTTTTGCCAAATATAAAAAAGAATTTCGTTGCATTCCAACGATGCAAACTTCAGAATCATGGTATTTAACGTTCCCAGACGCGACAATTCGTCAAAACGTCAATTCTTATCTGGATTTTAAGTTTCATTCGTTCTTTTTCGCTTCTCCCTTCCTCTCGATCGTTCTTTACCTCGAACTATTTGCAGCGTGAAATCTCTTGGTATTACATACAGAAGGAACAAGAATAATTGGGCTGATAATAAATACGAGTGTTGGGCGTGAGTAATCGAGTGAAAAATCGTAGCAAAACGCTCGATTTTTCACTCCCGCCGCATAAACGTTTGAATTTATAGACTTAACGATCAACACTGTAGGTCAAATTTGACGAGACTTAATTCTGCAATGTTAATGATACTGTAAAATTGATTTGTCAACCCTCCGTTTTGTTGCCTCTCCGCCTTGGCCAACTAATCGATCGGTGAAACATTGCAGCACGCTTGTAAGATTGAATGCACGACGTGTACGTCTTATATATCGAGGCTTGCCGTAAAAGGCTCGACTCCGAGAGTCAGAAATATTTATCTCCTATGTGCATTGGGTGTTAGGTGTGTTCCACTCGATCGAACGCTACAGATATGTGCGTTGTCGTGATTTTCAACTATACACAGACTCTGAAGTTTGCATCGTTGTAATCCAACGAAATTCTTTTTTATCTCTTAAGCAAAATTAATAATTCGAGTGCAGAATGTAATTACGATGATAAAATGATCATGATGCCGAAGTTTGCAACGTTGAAATGCATCGAAAAATATTGAATTTTATTGAAGATTCGTTCAATTTTCAATGTCGTCCAAATTTTTCGAGCCGATACGCTTTTTCAATGGCAAAAATCGATCATTTTATCATCGTGATTCAATTCTCCATTTAAATAATTCTTCTTGTCAAACATAGAAAAGAGTTTCGTTGCATTCCAACGATGCAAACTTGACAATCATGAACTCGCATCGTGGAAATGCAACGAAATTCTGTTTTTTCGTCAGCAAGGCTCATAATTATTATTCAATATTTGGTCCGGCCAAGAAAATGATCGTCTCTCGAGGCCCAAAAACTCAATAGACATGAAATTTCATCATCGTAATTACATTTTGCATTCGAATAATGATTTTTGTCAAAGATAAAAATGAATTTCGTTGCATTCCAACGATGCAAACTTCAGAGTCATAAATGATCGATTTTTGCCCCCTAAAAAGCATATGCACTGGAAAAATTTGGATGACATTGAAACCTGAACAAATCATCGATGAAAGCAAATATTTTTCGTTGCATTCCAACGTTGCAAACTTCAGCATCATACGAATATACGGTTGGCCTTTTTTTTCCACTCGAAGAAAAAAATTGTCGACGAAGATTGAAAATTTTTAAATTTTCTTTGCATTTATAATCGTGTTGGAACTTTTAATGGAATCTGGCCGGAAATTTCATCGAGTGGATAGTTTGGTATCCTGCAAAATATTCAGTTTTCCGGTACTTTGCAATAATTCTTTGGTCCTTTTTTTACATGGCTTAATTTTATTGTCGCAAGTCGGGCGTGTTTATTACTCGATTATCGACTATTAAGTGATAGACAATTTTCGATAGCCGGATGGCTCGAGCTGTGCTCGATGCATTTGCCCGATATCGAATATTTCGATGCCTCAATTTACCACTGAAATATGCTCTTATGATATAAATATCGTTACGTGTCCAACGCTTCGCACGAAATTCCTACGTGTTTTTGGATATAACTCAATTTGACTAATCTCATGATGGAAAGTAACCATTTCCTGTGGAGTTCTTGTCGACAATATTTATTATATACTTGGAAATTGTGTTTACACTGCACGTTAATCGTGTGATGGCGAAAATCATGACGAAAGAATTGATCGGTTGCCTAATTGGATGCACTTTGAATCCGTGCATGCGGATGATAAAATTAGTGAAACTTTTTGTATATACGATGGAGGATTCCTGCCTGAGCAAGCATCAAGGATCATCTTTAGGGCTTCATATCCTTCGTCGCTCGCTCGTACCTACGATCGTCGATAAAATCAGAAGACTGTGAGGCTAAAACGAGGGGGCTATGCACAGCATGTGCATGCATGCAGTCGACACTGTGTTGCTGTCTCGTTCTCGGACACATTAGGGCATTAAGTATTCAGGAACGTTCGCGACGCCTCGTCGTTCATGTTTATAAATGTACCGGGTGTCTCACTGGCGATGCTGATGCCCGTAACATCGGCAGGGACTGGAGGGTCAAGCTTGGAATTAAAAAGTCTCTCAAACCGCTGGTCGATTTTGTTCTCTATTGAAAAACTCGCACAGGAATATTTCAAAGTTCTCTCGCGACTAAAGTATTGGAGATAGAGAATCGCAGCCGGGGACTTTTTTGCAGGAAATTTTCCGCTCTACAAAATCGATCTCTTCCATTTTTATCCTATCTCTAAGGCTTTCGCCTGTATAACGCGTCAAAGTACTTGACCGTCGTGAACGAAACCGATTTTTCAGTAAAATTCAGTAAAATCGAACAAGTTTTGCGAATATAACTTTCCACCATGGCCACCCTGTATGTTTTTGAATGAATACGAACATGCATATGTGTCTCCTGTATATAAATTACATATAAATGCATACTATTCTGCCGCATAAATCCTGCAGGACATATCGATGATCGTCTATATGGAAAAGCAAAAAAACGCCACTTTTTTCAATACATGCAGCGTTGGCTCTCTTTCCACCTTTCTCCACTAGATTAGCCATATATGGCAAGCATGCGCGACAAAATAATGATAATAAATCGTCAATAGCACAATGGGAAATATTTATTGTTGTCCCTTAGGACAACGCAGTCACGTCCAAACGATCGACCAAGAATATTCCACGTTTTTCTTTTCCCGAGGCTTAAAATATCGAAACCAAAACACAACCGTATGGCTGGCTACACGAATAAGGAATAAAACTTGTTACGTAAATATGCATAATAGAGATTAGAGATCGATGAGCTTAACGACGATGCTGATTTTCACATTTTTTTCACGCATCAACTTGCATTTCCTCAACTTTTCACTTCGTTACGATTTTTTTTTTTCAATTTTTCTTCTTGAAACCATCATTTTCACCTGTTTTCACTTTTTCGTCCATATGATGCTGAAATTTGCAACGTTGGAATGCATCGAAAAATATTTAATTTTATTGGACATTCGTTCAATTTTCGATGTCATCCAAATTTTTCATTTCATTAATCAAAAATTGATTATTTTATCATCGTAATTACATTCTGCATTTGGATAATTATTTTTGTCGAAAATAAAAATGAATTTCATTGCATTCCAACGATGCAAACTTCAGAGTCATTTCGTCCATCTCTCAAAATTGCCATCAGGAAAATTTCTGAGTGAAAATCAATAAATAAATATATTTTTTTACGTTTCTACGATCGTAGTTTCGCACACAATGACTTTTCGTGATTTCATTCGTCATTCGTGTTTTATTAATTGTAGAAACAATTATTGCCTCTCGTACTGAGAGAAAAGATTGAGTAAATGTTGACTGCACTGGCATCGTAGTTCTTACTGAGCAATGTAACGAGCATGAAGAATATGTGCACACACACATTACACATTTATGTGTAAAGCCATGTGTGTTTATTCGTATAGTAAAATAGCGTTGAACGAGACTCTCTCGTTAGGACAAAAGCTTGTAACTTGCGCTATGATATTGTTCAAGTTAATTTAGTTTCATGCCACGCGCACACTTGTACGTTTGTTTCTTCACTCTCCATTATTCTCTTGGAAGTTGACGTTGTCGCGAACCTGAGTTCAAAGACTTAATTACAAAACGTATTAAAGTCTGCTCGTATATGTCGTTAATTGCGTGTTTTACATGCGGAATGTTTCTGACTGTGCTCGATATGTTATACAACTATTTATATATGTTTATCGAACGTTATGGAACGACCCTCGTTTCCTCACTTGCTAGAAAAATCCTCGTCATTCACTTCCGTTTGAGCGAGAGATTTTATGAGCGTTCGCCGTGTCAATTGTACGTGAAATCTACTTGTCCATCACATGCTGGTCCATTGTCCAATTTTCACACTGCTTAAAGATTTTTTTTCTTCGTCATCGAATCGAATCCCCGAAAACGGTCGTGGTAGCTTGGATATTGTTAATTTTATTCCCAATCGAGTGGCATTTTGCTTTTTTTTCTCGCGTTTCGAAAATGTTTGCTCGCAATTTTTCGATCGCCGGTTCATTTTTAACCGAATCTTACCGTTCGCGAGTTTGCCTCGTACGGATTTTTGCTGGTTTTTTTGTTTCTGATATCACATCGCACGCGTGGATTTCACGAGTAATCTGATTTGGAACTTTCTCGAAAAGCCTGTTACCGCCGGCGCGTGGGCGAATAGCGTAGATGAGAGGTTCAAAAACATATATGGAGGACAGACGGGAGTGTGAAATCGGAATCTCGTCAATGTGGATTCAAATCGCAATAGGATTTGAAATATTGAACGGTAGGATTGAAAAAATCGATCCTTATGATTCTGAACTTTGCATCGTTGGAATGAAACAAAATTCTTTTTTATATTTGGCAAAAAAATGATTTAAATGCAGAATGTAATCACAATGATAAAATAATCGGTTTTTGCCACCCGAAAACATATCGGCTCGGAAAATTTGGATTAAATTGAAAATTGAACGAATGAAAAATAAAATAAAATATTTTTCGTTGCATTCCAACGTTGCAAAGTTCAGCATCATGGATCCCCTTTCGTTTAACTGGATTATTCGCTGCTTCGGTTTTTACATTATTATGGCGACGCTCGTACATCGATCGGACTATAATTATCGCGTTGGAGAGTTAATAAAAGGAACACACGAACGATTGGCCGAAAGATAGCAAAGAGGAGAGGAAAAAGAGCGAAGAGAAGAGAAAAGAGATGATGCTAGTTAGACTGAACGTCGCCCACGCATCGTTGGGAAGAGCACACGTGTTGTTGACCGATAAGATATACAGGAATGACGAATAATGAGGAGAGAGAGAGAGAGAGAGAGTCGAGATGGAAAAAATATTTCTGCATTGAAAGGATGGAAGGCCAATTGGTTACATTTATCATATTTACATTTGTACTGTATCGTATTCCAATCGTTTATATATTATTCTTAGATTGTTTTGAGATTCCTCCACGTTCCTGGTTGCTCGATCAGGGCGCACCGAGCACTTGTTCGTAACGAAATTTTCTTGTATCTTGATTCCTGCAGTCTCTCGCTCTTTCATACCATCGTTCGCGACCTAATCGCGGCTCACATTTCGCGATTTTTTCTTGGCGTGTGTCCACGTGAAAAATTCAATCCATTTTCTTGCCTTATGTGAATTATTCGGTATTAGCAAATCTGAAATTATGAAGGAAATGAAACTTCCGCTCGTGTCGCCAATCGCTGCATGGATACATGATTATGGAAGATTTTAAATTAAGCACGAATTGGACAAGCCCGACAGACATGACGAGCGGAGATTAATCCCCTAACGAGAGTAGGTCAGCGAGCCTGGAATATCAATAACGAATTTAATGAATGAAATATTAATCAATGATTGGGGAATCACCAAAAATTCAAGGAAATCGTGTCTGCTTGTTGGACAAATCTAACCTTTTCGTAATCATCGTTTCGACATTGTTTCGCCTGGCGTCCGATAGACGTTTTGACCCAATGAACTCGCAACATTGATGGAACTTTGTTGGCTACTCATTCGTTACTCACGACCAACTGTTACAATCTCTCTCGTTTTGCCTTCTGCTTCTTACTCTTATCGCATGTACGCGTGAGAAGTTGACGATTGCCTTGAAGAAAGAAGACACGGGGCGAGGTCGTATGGAAAAATGATACGTTTGGTACGCAGCTTTATCTCCTCGGAGAATCGATGCTCGCTAAACAGCAGGTTTCGTTGTCGACGTCGAGAGCAAAAGAAGAGAGAGAGAGAGAGCGCCAACTCTCGTCATTAAGAGAAATGGAACGAGAGAGATTACTCTCTTATCTCAAGCTCGTTCATTTATATATGAACGAATAATCGTTACCTCGAAACGACCAGGGGAGGAGGAAACTCTTTCATTCCCTATATCCACCTCTAGCCTCCCCCCCCCATTTCTCTCTCTCTCTTTCTCCATCTCTCTCATGGTAACAGTGAGATCGTTGTTCGAGGAAACGCTTGAGGACTCTATTTGATTAACCCCGACGTTTCAAACGATCGATCAAATTATTCGCGCTCTTACATTCCCCTCTCGATACTGTACAGTAAACATATTTATTTGCATAAAAATTCAACTTATTTTATGCGTCACGTGCAAATGTTTCCATTATGTCAACTTATATTACAATCAAGTGGACACATACATGTACAATCTCGGACGATGTGAAATTCCGAACGGTGCGTCTGGCGATAAGGCCAACTCACGAATATTTGTTTCTCAAGCCAGAACGAATTCATTTATAAATGTCGTTGCTAGTTGCTCATCGATTTTCTCGTTATGCGATTCGATTTTTTGGCAAATGTTGAAATTTTCATTTTTCGCTAATATTTTTAACGAATGACTCTGAAGTTTGCATCGTTGGAATGCAACGAAATTCATTTTTATTTTCAAAAAGCATATCGGCTCGAAAAATTTGGATGACATTGAAAATTGAACGAATCTTCAATAAAATTCAATATTTTTCGATGCATTCCAACGTTGCAAACTTCAGCATCATTTGAACTAGTGAAAAATTGAAAATATTTACGGATATGGATGAGCATCCAGAAGTTGATGAAAAAATACTCGATCCCTGTTGCAATTCTCGTGATTTACGCTGAGCTAAAATGATTTTTTTGGATGTTTTTTTATTTTTCATGGATGCGAAAACAAGGGGCTAGATATTGAATTAAGAAAATTAAAATACGTCTCTCTTTTTATTGAGGGGGCGGGGGTGGAAGTTGTTGAAACCCTATGAAAGTGACTCTCGTATCGTTTTTAATTCCCCACCGCATAATAAGCCTTGTCTCCAAGTTGCAACCACACGCGGCGCATATGTATATGCGCGCTTGCGGCGCGGTAGAGAAAAAGGGAGGGCAGTGCATCGCGTCGTCGTCTGCAACGAGAGTCGCGGGCTCTCGGGTTGCGTCACTTGGCTGCGTCGGCTCGAACGCGTTCATTCAGAGAGTTGTGCTCTCGCCGCGCATCAAGGTCAAGCGGTCGCGTCTCTTCCTCCGTCCTTTCTCGTCTTTCCCGCTCAACGTCCCATTCATTCCTTTTGCCAACTCTACTCTACACCACTACCAACAACCTTCGGCTCCACCTTCTCTCCTTCATGTCCCTTGTCCCCGCTTTTTCTCTCTCTCTCGCTCTCCCCCTCGGTCTCTTGTCCTCGACCATACTTCTTCGTGTCTCGACAACGGATCAACGTACAAGTTATGAACCGGCAGAACGACGATCGACAGTCGTTCGAGTCCTCGAACTAGTCGCCTTGAACTTGACATTGAATTCGCGAAATTCCGTAAAACAGGGATTCACAGTGATACACTAAATAAAGCAAGAAATTTCGATTCAGTTTCTTGTTCACTTGACATTTCTCTCCCAAATCATCGCGAGCAACGACCCTGTGAAAGAAATTATTTGAAAATGTTGCTGTGGTCATGGAAATCAATTTCCCATGATGCTCAAGTTTGCAACGTTGGAATGCATCGAAAAATATTTAATTTTATTGAAGATTCTTTCAATTTTCAATGTCATCCAAATTTTTCGAGCCGATATGCTTTTCGAATGGCAAAAATTGATCATTTTATCATCATAATTACATTCTGCATTTGAATAATTATTTTTGTCAAAGATGAAAATGAATTTCGTTGCATTTCAACGATGCAAACTTCAGAGTCATCAATTTCTCTTGGTCTCGTTCGATCCACAATCGTAAATACGATTCGATAAAACTGAGTGACAAAAAAGACTCAAGTTCGATGATGAATTTTTCGCGACGTTTACACCTGAGTTTGGATTTATCGGGCTTTTTGCTCTCATTTTAACGAGGAAGCTGATTTTCTTCGAAAAGTCAATTAGAAATTATCCCGGCGAGAATGCAACGAGACGAAATTCTCATTTTTCTTCAGCGAGTCTCAAAATTATTTTTCAATATTTGGTCCGGACAAAAAAAAACGATTGTCTCTCGCGTCCCAAAAATGCAATCGGGACTACAAATTGCCATGACTGTCAAAATTCAACAAATAATTAATAGAAACAATATTTTTCGTTGAATCCCAACGTTGCAAACTTCAGCGTCATCAAGTTGTTTGAAGCTCTTGAAATTTGTACACAACCTGAAAACGGAAACGTCGCCATTGCGGTAAAAAAAATGAGCGCTCACGCCGTTGCATTTTTTTTTTGTTAGCTCCGGAGGGTCTGGAACGATGTCTTCTTTGTCTACCTTCACGTTTACTCCTTTTGGAGACGTTTTTTTTTTCGACTCTGGCTCAAACCGCAGTGTCGATTTATCTCGAGTTCTCAGTAGTTGTGAAAAAAAAATTATACACCAGTCGTTTTTTTTCTTCTTTATTCTTCTTCCTCACACCATTCATTTCTGCCTCTTCGAGTCCGGCCAAATTCACTTTAAACGATCGCCAAAACACTCGAGATTTTCTGCGATATAAAATTCAACCCCCAAACTCGCTCTTTTCTCTTTTCCCCTCGTATTTCTTATACTCATTTGTACCCTGAAACTGTGTGTTAATCCTCGCAGCCTCTTCTCCCACTTTTCTCTTGTTCGCTACACACTTACTCCTTTTTTCTTTCACGTTCGTTATTGTACTTGGAATCGTCGATTGTGTCTGACACGTTTTTTCTTCTTTCTTTCTCGCCCTTTCCCACTCCCTATTCATTTCTCTTCGTTTTTTCTGCAGCAAGTTTATCGTTCATTCATGTTTTCTGCTGAGCCAAGTATGTGCATTCGATACCGATCACCAACTCGATGTTTCTTCAACGGCCTGTCCTCTCAGACAACTCGATGCCACTGATCAGTTACGAACTCACGTGTACAGACGCATTTACTAATAAAATGTGGCATTTGACGCGAAATCGGCAACAAAAACGATTATTCAGAAGTTTGCATCGTTGGAATGAAACTAAATTCTTTTTAATATTTGGCAAAAATATTGATTCAAATGCAGAATGTAATTACGATGATAAAATAATCAGTTTTTGCCATCCGAAAACATATCGGCTCGGAAAATTTGGATGACATTGAAAATTGAACAAATCAAAAATAAAATGAAATATTTTTCGTTGCATTCCAACGTTGCAAACTTCAGCATCATACAAAAATGCGGTTCACGCGGAATTTAAAAAACTGCAGATTTTGCTGATTTTCGCCGCGGAATGGCCCGGCGCAGTTATTCCGGAAATGGAGAAAGACGAGGTTTCGTCTTACGTTATGAAACGAATGACGTATCGAACGTCGTCGTACGTAGAGATTGAATGAAAAATAAAAAATATGAAAAACATTTTCTTTTTTTCTTATTGACCAATTTACGGATAAGTCGTATTATTTCATTATGTCTCGCGAGCAGAGATAAATAATATCTCGTTGAGCGTGGCTCGGCAATTGCAAGTGAATAAAAGTGGAAACAAAATTGATACAAACTCGCGGGGGAATTTCAACGATAATTGAGATAATGTGTTGAACGAAATTACTCGTTTGTTACATGCGATCGTGAACTTTGAATCGAACGACTTGCGTCTGACTTTTTGTTCTGAATCCATCGCCGATACACAGCGAAAGACAAAGTTTCGCTCTCTTTTGTTATGTTTACGAATAAGCAGAACGAATTTAAATGTAAACTTGAGATAAAGCGCGCAAAATCGATGTCGAATTAATCCAGACTAATATTTTTCGATTTGTTTTATGTTCAATCAATTTATCGTGTTTTTTTTTTTTAGCGCGATGCCAGAGGTTCTTCCAGTATTTTGGCTGGATGTGGCAGTCTCAGTGGTGGAGGCGTGATGATGATGATGGCCAAATATATGAAGCAGGAATTGGCCTCGGACGCGGAAGAGGAAGGCTTAGTGCCAACCCTTCCCGGGCGATTCACTTCCATGAGGAAAGTTCCATCCCTTTCGGACCTCTCCGATCCTGACAGCTCCCTAGGTAAGTCCCTTATTCTATAAAATTCATTTCTTTATTCACAATTATGGAAATTGCAAGGAAATTACTTTTTGCTGGAGTTTTTTTTTACTTTGGGTCACATTGACCCGAAATATTGTGTCGCTTGCGTCGGAACTGATGAAAAAGTCTTTAACTTTGAATTTTCATCGTTATTGTTCGTCTTTCATAGAAAAGTAGAAACAACTTGCATTATTTAAAATTTTTTATTGAAAATCGCGATCGGATCGAGATTCTGGCTCGATACGTTTTTCAATTTGGATCTACGCCAATGGATCGGGACTTGAGGCCATTTCACTCGACCATTTTCAAGTTTTTTTCACTACAATACGAAATATGACGCATTTTTTTGTTTTCGCGGGGTAATCAATAACGGCTGGTTGGACAAAAACACACGAATTGCGAGAGAAAAATGTTTGGCAATCGGTCTTTTTGTTAAAAACTCGAACTCGTCTCCCTCTCTCGCTCTCTCGCTAACTAAGTAAATAATACTGACAAATACGAATATAGACGAAGCTGAATTTGGCGTCTTATCATGGCAATAAAATTTTTGTTTTAGAGACAGAATTGAATTTTTTTTTCGAGCTTATTTCGTCTCGCCATCTGCGAGGGGAATGTTTCTTTTTTTCCGCTTCTATTCGTGATTGTGTTGAACTACAGTCGAGCTAAAAAAACGTCGTAATTGTATCGTTCGACTCTGTCAGCGCAAACAGACCCGATATGCTCGAAATACGAAGTCAAAGACGAAACCAATGTGCACGGTTCTGCATGCGCCTCGAGACAATACTCGTAGAGACAGTTTTCTTTCGGAACAGGCTTCACTTTTCACTTCTCGTCTCAGCAGACCATTTCTCTCGTGGGATCTTTGCGATATTTCGTGCTATTACAAACCAACGCGAGACGCTTATTGCGTATGAAGAAATTCTTCATTCACCGTGCTGCGCTTCGCTTCTGCTCGCATCTTTTTCTTTTTTTATATTGTGTCAGCACACGATGTAATTCAATGGACTCTCGCGGAGTTGTGACCTTGAGAACATCGTTTTTAAAAGATGCGGACAACGTAATTTTTGAATCTTTCTTTTTTCATGACGCACTGAAAAGAAAATTTCGTTGAAAAAGATCGATATTTTGTTGGATACGTTAAACTAAACGTTTTTTCGAAAAATCACGAAAATTTTGTCATTCCAGCAAAAAACATTCTGGAAAATCTTCTCGGAAAGTAAATTTTTGTCATTCCAATCGTAAATTTTGCTGACAGTTTCGTTACAATGAAAAATATTGTCGAAATAACGAAAATCTTGAAATGATCCCAAAATATTTAGTTCGCTGTATTCAACATTAATATCGACGTTTTTTGACAAAATTGAATTTTCAGTGCGCTATTAAAATCTTTTCAATCGACGTATTTCAATTTGGTTATTATAGAAAAGAAAAAAAAAGGAAATTCGAGATTTGCCGAGACTTGACCGGCTCGCAAAAAAGTTCCTTTTTGCCGAATGAATTTTTTTGTTTCTTTCATTTTTCATTGAATTGCCGCGTACGTTCGGTTCGTGCTCGTTACACGCGTTTGCTGTCTCTGTAGCTCTCCCCGACAAGCCTGCCGCGGCGGAGCGATAGCTTTTCATATCCAAATTTAGATCTTTCTTGAAACTCGTCCAAAATTTTGTTGAAAATCCGCGTGCTTCGGCGGTTGAAATATTCAGATTAAGGAAAGAATATGAATACGAAATTTTTATAAATTCCTCCTCAAGATTGTACCAGAAATTTCCACTCGGTCGTTTTTTATTGCTGGAATGAAAATGATCACGCAGATCGGATAAAAAAATGTTGAAATAACGTCTCGACGTTTTTCCTCAAATAACACGAAGTAGAAAAGCGAAAAATTCAACACGGAATTTCGGATGAAACAAGCAATTTTTTTCTTTCAATTGGATTTTTGTCAATCGAACAGAAAGAAATTGAATGAGTTCCGAAATGCGTGGAGAAATGTTGCAAAGAAAATTCCTCCACCTCAGATCGCACTTGGCAAAAATGCGCTCATATCAATAATCTCGCGAAAGATCCGCGAGGTGCACGCGGAGGGCTCCGGAAATTAGTCACGACAAGAAGGAACTTGACTGGCAAGATATATATGTTGTGCCTCGGCGTAACGAAATTCCGCGTGTGTGTTGATGAAAATGGTCAAGATTGGCGTAAACGCGCGAGGTTAAAAGGCGCATGTACGTATCTTTAAAGTCTCGTCCGTACACAGAGAGCCGCGGGGCTACCGAGAGCCATATAACCCGTGTAAAGTCGTGCGTCCATTCAGGCCCATTGTGTTACAGTACCACGCGTCCATTCTCTCGTAACCGTGGAAGATTGGAACGAGAGAGCGTCGAGTGTGTAACGAGTAAGTGCGGCGTGCAGTTTTTTTTTTTAACGACCGAGACGCACACGGGACAGTCACGTTACTCGCACACACATTATTCTCGCACTAATCTCGATATATTAAGCACACACATGTGACTCCTGCGTGTGTTCGCAAATACTTGGTAACAAAAGGGCAGGAACGATTGGCAAGTTTATCAAGCAACGACACCCGATTCAGACCCTTTGTTTCTCAGATATTTTCCTATATATAATAATAGCTCGACGGCGTATGTCTCCACGTATATGAACGGTCAACCAGCTCGGGCTTCCAGAGCACGATGAAAATATAGCGAGAATTTACGAATTGGATAATCAGCAGCATCCTCATTAAGGCCCCCCACTGAACGCCCCCGCCTTCCCTTCTTTCCTTTGCTTTCTGCCTATAGCTATGTATGTACTTTTGTGCATATATATATCGTGCCTAGGCTGTATGTTGATACACGTATTAGTCAGAGTCAGAGAACCAGACTCTTTCGCAGATAACTATATGTCTTCGTTTCTGCTTGATCGTGCTGTGTGGGTCGCCGATTCTACGTGACAATCTAGTTTAACTGTCAAACTCAGAAGCACTGACTGTCCAGTCACCAATCACGAATCTCGAAGCTCGTAGGGGTTCATGTATTTTTTTATTCTTTCACGATGTTCAAGTTTGCATCGTTGGAATGCAACGAAATTTTTTTTTTTTGTATTGTAATCCTAATTCAATATTCGGTCAGGACAATAAATCGATATTTTTTTAGGATCGAAACACGAAATCGGCACGAAAATTGTCATGGTTTTTGAAATTGAATAAAGAATCAATAGAATATTTTTTTTCGTTCGATCCCAACGTTGCGAACTTCAGTTTTATATTCTTTCGAAATTCACCAAAAAACGCTTTACATTTTTGACGAAATGGTTTTGTATTTTGATGGAACAAGATCCGAATCGAATTTTTGTTAATTAATTGCTCGATTGCCGTATGCGTGGAACTGAAAGATTTTTTTACCAGATTCAAAATTGTTTCTTTGCTAATTAATTGCCGGAAATATTGAAAAAGTTATCAAGACGATTTTGTTATGGCGAATACGGGAAAGGGAACGACGATGAACTCTTATGGTCGTGTTTTGTCTCTCCCTTTTTTACTCTCCCTCGAGAAACACTCCGCGAGGGCTGTCCCGCCGTCACGGAAGGGTTGAGCCTGCATCCTGTGTATCACTGTCGTGTGCGTGTTACGTATACTCGTCACGTTAACAAAACAATGAAGGACCGAGTAGAAACAACGCGAATCGCCGCTAAGAAATCTCTGTTTATCATTCGCTCGCAAATTTATTTCTCTCAGGACTTTTCTGTTGTGCCCGCACATCGGAAAATACATTAAAGCGAATGCGAAAAAAATGTTGAGTTTTTTTCGGATTCAACTGATTTTTCGACGGTCTCACTTGCCGTCGTCACTCGTCTGAATAATTTTCGATCGTTACAAGTTTTTTTTTTTTTTCTTGTTTTACTCCATTTTACGAGGCTCGGGGATATTTAGTTTTCGAAAATAAGGATCCGACTTATATTTCGCGTATGGTAATGTGTACGGTGTGCTCGATTCAAGTTGGCGCGAGCAGTGTACGTTAAGAAAAGAACCACATCCGGTCTGTGTGTCTTTTGACGAAGAGCGACGCAACTACGCGTACGCCGCAGCCTTATGGTGCGTGTTTCGCGTGTCAGTGAGAAAAAAATCTGTTGCTCGCTGCTTCTTCTTTACGGAGTACGAAAAAAATGGAGCATCAACGACAACCCCATTCTTTTCATCTCTCTTCTCGCCCCCTCCCCCCTCGCTCTTTATTTTTATTCATCCTTGCCTTTTTCTCGCAGCAACAAAACTCCCAATCAAGTAAAAACCATCGGGGGACATGAAATCCTTCGTTTCGTACATTTTTCTCCTTTTTTTATGTTTTAAATGGCTGGAATTTGCTTGCTCGGCTCGGTGACGCACGTAACATTTTCGTCAGCTTTTTATTTTTTGAGCTACACTTCTCAAGGTTGTTTCTCGTTTTTTATACATTGAAATACAATTTATTAGCCGTCGACAAAGAGATCGAGACGTTAAACTCTCGGTTTAACGCACTCGCACGATATCCCCGCACACGCGTGATCGTTTATAATCCATTTTTTATCTCACGCACGTTTCTATTCGTATATCAAAACTGCCTGAGCGATGCTGTGCTCGTAATTTTTCGAATTCTCACTTTTCCTCGCACATCGTTTGCGCGAACAAATCCAAAGAGATTTGAAAATTCACTCAAATAAATCTCGCAGCAAATGACTGTGAACGGCGAGAGTAAAAAAAAAAAAATTATCCCCTCGAATCATTTCGTTCCTTGACTAAAAGTAAAGAAGAAAAAAAAATGATGAAACATTCAAATGTATGACTCTCAAGTTTGCATCGTTCGAATGCAACGAAATGCATTTTTATCTTTGGCTAAATGAATTATTTGGTTACAGAATGTAATTACGATGATAAAATGATCGATTTTTGTCACCCGAGAAAGCATTTCGGCTCGAAAAATTTGGCCGACATAGAAATAATTGAACGAATCATGAATAAAATGGAATATTTTTCGGTGCATTCCAACGTTGCAAACTTCAGCATCATTCCAAATGTTTCAAGTCTATAATCGAGGAAAATCATTTTATATTTGGCAAAAATAATTATTCAAGTAGAGAATCGAATTACGATGATAAAATGACAGATTTTTGCCACCCGAAAACAAATCGGCTCGAAAAATTTGGATGAGATTGAAAACTGAGCGAATCAACAATAAAATAAAATATTTTTCGTTGCATTTCAACGTTGCAAACTTCAGCATCATAAAGTCATTGCAAATATTTTTCTCCTACGAAATTACGGGAAAAAAATAGTGTTATATTTTATTGTTGATTCTGCTCGTCAGGCGATTATCATTCTCTCGATCAAACGCGGATAGAAGTGAATCTCGAAAATACATTTATGTACATAAAAATGATAGCGGAGACGAGAAAGAGAGAGAAATGCAGGAAAAGGCGTTCGTACTGTATGCTGCAGTTTGCGAATCAAGTTCGTCATCTAGAACGCGACGTTTATAGTTTCCGTAAAACCGATAAATGCAGCGGCTTCGACTGCTGTTTCCAACCGAGTCTATTGAATTATTCAATTTTCCTTTAACCCGACGTACACACCAAAGTGCGTGAGCGTATAATTTCAAGAAAATTTACAATGTTTCTCACGAGCAATTTGAAGCAAAAAATTAACAAAGAATTCATCGGGAAAAATTTGATTTTGATCACCGCAAATGAAATTCTACATTTCTGTCGATTTTATCATTGGCCACGTGTTTTTTTAGACGAATTTTATTTTTCCTCGTTCTATTCTGTTTTGCAACACATTCATTTCGGCGTGGGGAAAAAAACGTGTCTTTAATATCCGCTAATTGATAAGATATCATGTAAAAACTCATGGAACGTTACGCAATATTTGTTTTCGAAACGTCCTTTCGAACGTTGCCAATAATTTTTCATTTCTTACATCATATATTTCGACCTGAATCATCCTGTATACAGATCATATAAACCGCGCGTGTGTATGCGTCTGTGTGTGTGAGAGTATGTGGACGAAGGCAATTGTTACGCGATCCCCGACGATAGGCTGTCCCCAAGCACCTCCGCGATGACAACGATACTTTAACGCGGCACACACGGTTTAACGCCAGTAGCTGAGGAATGTTTTATGTAAATTCTCCATTGTTCAAGACGAATAGTACGACATTGACGTAGGCCAAAACAAATTTGTTTCTAACACGAACGTCTAGTGTTTTTTTCTCACTCTCGTCGTCGTCTTCTTTTTATTCGACTCTTTCCTCCTTTATGCAGCGATTAATGTCTCTCGCGGTGTCCAAGAAAATCGTACGAAGTTTCTTGTCCAGATTCTCACCATTTGCTCTCTCGATCGCCATTTCGTAGCCATTTTCTTTTTTGATATTGATGAAAATCGATCGTTGCATTATTAATAATCAACGCCACAATGTTTTGCACGATTTATCGAAATATTTTATTTATTATGATTCTGAAGTTTGCATCGTTGGAATGAAACGAAATTTTCTTTTATATTTGGCAAAAATAATGATTTCAATGCAGAATGTAATTACGGCGATAAAATAATCAGTTTTTGCCAGCCGAATACATATCGACTCGGAAAATTTGGATGAAATAGAAAATTGAACGAATAAAAAATAAATTGAAATATTTTTCATTGCATTCCAACGTTGCAAACTTCAGCATCATTATTTATTTACTCATTTGGAGGAAAAACCAATTCTCGTGCTTTCGATTTCTGGATTTTTTTTTTTGATCTCCCGTCCTCGCGGTGATGGATGTTTCTCGTTTTCGAGAGAGACATCGACTCGACAATCACCACATCGGTTAACCACACCTCGACTACAGAGGATCGTCGCTAACATTTTGTTTTGTTATTCCGAGAAGCTATTTCTTTGATTCCTTTTCCTCTCTGATCGATATATATATACGAGCTATAAGAGAGAGCAAAAAAATGGGATGTGTATAAAAATATATATACAGAAGGAGTGTAGAATTTATTCCAAGCAAACGAGTACCGGATGAACGCGCACGCAGAGAATTCTCGTCTTGAGGCGACTTTACTGTCCCTCTCTCTTTTTCTCTCTCTCCTCTCTTTCTCATTTTCTCTCTGTCTTTTACGTGCCCTGAGTTTATTACGAAGGGCTACCCGTAACAGACGCTCCAAAGCATCGATGCCATGGCCTGTCAACCGAGAGAATTTTATTTCTACTTACCACTTTTTATCGATGTTCCCTCGTGAACCTTTCTATAAACCGTGAGTTTTTCTAGGCAACACCTCACACGGTCTTTCTTTAACTTCGAGAGGCACGTGTTGATGTTTACTCGGAGATTTACAGTGTCTCAAATTATCTCCCTTAACTGATTTTTCAATAGAAAATCATTTGCATAGAAAAATTCTCGACTTTGGCGACAATTGCTTCAAATTTATTGCTTTGAAATTCCATTTCGCGCTCTCTAGCTATTGCGAATTATCGATTCACAAGGGTTTTCGCGTTTGAATATTTCCAACTGCATAAACATAATCGAGTAGAAAATTTCCAACTGTCTTTTTGTTACGATAACGCAATCAGAACGAGACGACCCGATTCGCGATCTTTTTAAAAATTGTTACAATAATAATAACAATAATAAAAGCGGAAAGATTATGAAAAAGAATGAAAAATGTTGATGAAACGTGATGCTGAAGTTTGCAACGTTGGAACGCAACGAAAAATATTTTATTTCATTGTTGATTCGTTCGATTTTCAATGTCATCCAAATTTTCCGAGCCGATATGTTTTCGGGTGGCAAAAATCGATCGATTTATCACCGTCATTCAATTCTCCATTCAAATCATTATTTTTGCTAAACATAAAAAAGAATTTCGTTGCATTCCAACGATGCAAACTTGACAATCATGAACTTGCATCGTGGGAATGCAACGAAATTCTGTTTTTTCGTCAGCGAGGCTCATAATTATTATTCAATATTTGGTCCGGCCAAAAAAACGATCGTCTCTCGAGGCCCAAAAACTCGAGAGACATGAAAAATTGGCATGATTTTCAAAATTCAATAAATAACGTTGCAAACTTCCGAGTCATATAATGAAATGAAGTCTCGACAGTGTCTTGGAATCGCTACTCTCTCGCACTGTCAGGATATCGGTCGAAAAAAACGGAAAAGATGAGAGGGAGAGAGAGAAAGAGTAAGAAAAAAATGCATAGCGAGAGGGTTTCGTGTGTGTGTGTATGCAGTTAAAAGCAGAAGCAGCAAGGTGGCCGGCACATTGCGTGAAATGTGTAACCGCAGCTGTGCGTGGGGTTGTTCTCATCTTCGTGATGCATGTGTGAGAGTTTCTATGCACCGGCGGTCGGTTCTCGTGCATGCGGCGAAAGGTTAAAATCGCTCGGTTCGATATATTGTCTCTATATATGTGGATTTTTAAACGAGAGCATCGGTCCAAGTTTCGACCAACGAAATATCGGAGCCGAGTGGGAAAATATGAGTTGCTTGCATCCCAAATCTTTGAATTCTTACTGGACCTCAAATTTTGAGAGAAAACATGGAGAAATAAGAACCGACGAGAATTCTCACGATCTTTTCTACCCGAAAAATCTCTCCGCCACTTTCGCGGTTTCTCTTTCTTGGGCTTCGTGTATGCACAAACTCCCAATGCACACAGACCCCTCGTTCCCTCACACATGGCTCTATATTTTACTTTTTTATTTTTTTTTTTACACCGACACGTATATTTAGAGTGCGAGAATGACAAGAGACTGTGACTGAGCGAGAGAGAGAGAGAGACAAAAATTAAATAAAACCACAGAGTCCCAAGTCAACAATTCCAAAAAATCCAAACATCGATGAACCATCGCGACGGCTTTTAAATCATTGTTTACAGTAAATCAAAATAATGTATTTGCCTAAAAATATTCATTTTTATGTATTCTTGACCGATAGTACGGTCTGTGCATTTCGATATTTTTTCTATAGCTCGGAACGTGCAGCGTTAGAGCAAAAACCAATGTTGCAAGTTCTTCGATAATGACACAAATGCCGATAAGTTCGATCGCGAGGCAAAAATAAACCATGTTTCATATAAAACAAGTTGGAATTTCTATGGAAACGCTTCGCAGATAATTTTCTGTGACTCAATCTTTTAAATTTGAAAATTTCATCAAGACAAAATTGGGAGTTTTTTTTGGTAAAAATGAAACCAACATTTCACTTTCGTTTTTCTTCATTTTTCTCTGCTCGATTTTTGGGAATCGGTTTCAATGTTAACGATTCATCATTTTGAGTCTATGATTATAATTTTTTGGTTCCCCCTTTAGTGTTTTCGTATTTACGGTTAAAAAATTGAGTTTTGGAGCACAATTTGGATACAGAGATCGGTGCGGGTTCTGTACAAAAGTCTCTCATAAATCATACTGTTTCTAAAACACAACGCCAGATGCCCCCGCCCGTTTTCTGCCGGGACCGACGACAGACGCCCTCGGATGTGTTTTTCTTTTCGTTTCGTTTCGTTTCTTTTTTTTTCTTCCTTTCTCACGCGGAATCTCATTAAAGTGTATATATGATGGCGCGTAACATTGTGACAATCTTTTCCAAAGGCGAGGCTCCGACGATACTTGAAAAAAAAAAATTTCCAATGAACCAGCTTAGTCTGGGATTTTTCACGCACGTTAACTTGGAATTTTGAGATGAACGATCAAGTTGATCGATGTTTTGGAGTTTCCAGCAAGTTTGGGCAGCGAAAATGATTATTTCTGAAAACTTGTATCGTAACTTTGTGTCAATATCCATCCCCGATAAAAATTCTCTATCGTTTCTCACTTTTTTCTCTTATCGCGCAAATAAATTCTTTATCGTTTATTTATTTTCCGTATTATTGATACGCGGCTCTGTGCAGTTGACTCTTGTGGTATGATCGCGATCTCGCGTTCGTATTCACATTCGGCAATGATATATTTTATTCCAACGATCAGTGCCATGCTCTCAAGCTTTCTGTCTCCCTTCGTCAAGCTTATTTTGCTTCTTTCTCGGTCTCGTTGTAAAGATGCCTTTGCTGCCTCTTGTGAATCATTCATGAAGCGTCGAGCTCCGAGTTATTTGAGGAACAACGAGATAGGACCAGTAAGACCGTCGTATAGGAAAGCTGTTTTCAACTGGTAAACGAGGGGACTCGTGTCTCCCTCTCGATCTCTTTCGCTCTCTCTCTCTCTTACTCCCACAATCGTCTGACGAAAATAGAATAAATCCAGCGATCATTGATGCATAAATTCCTGAAATATCGACCGAGATGTATCGAGGGAGATGAAAAGATAAAAAATGATCGTAATAGTTTTCTTCGGTCGGTAATTTACCCGCGTGACGAATCGGCGGGCTCCCAAGTTGTGCCGATCGGCGGCGCCACCAGTTGAAAGTCTCGATCGTTACGATCTCTCTCAGCCGATTAAACAGTTTCCTCAGAATCCGCTACTTAAAGTGTAATTAAAAATGTATTTTCGATCCTGCACTCGAAACTTTAAATCACAATTGCACAATATTTGCTTTTCTTTTTCACTCGCACTCGCACACTCCGATCTGCACACTTGCCTCATTGACCTCGTTATACGTGGACGAGCTCGTGCATTATTGTGCAAAGAAGACAAAAACTTTAGAGAGTCTAAGGAACAAACACTCCGAATGAAAGATTCGACGAGATTGATGCAAAAACATAAACAAAGAAGCCGCTAAGAAACATGAAGCATCGCTTTTAATTAATGCGATTTCATTCATAAAATTGCAACAATTCAGTCCGATCAAATTGTATGTAATTCGAATCGTGTGTATGCATTTGTAACGTCAACGTGTGTGCACGTTTCATCATCTTCGTCGCGAGACTCGCCTTATGACCCGCCACAGTACATCATACATTTTTCATGCAATCCTCGACTCCCATACACACACGTTAACAACAACACACAATTTTGCGCCATTCACAAGACGTTTCGCAAAGTAAACAATTGCCCGGTGCACTTTCGCGCTAGAATTATTCGCAATGATCGTATACAGATAATTTTAAATAAAATTATGAAGAAAAAAGAAACAAACGACTTTGCCATCATGAATCATCGCGTCCAGAGAGAAAGACAGACTCTCGTTTTCTATCCGGTCTGTGTCATAGTTTGCTGAATTATATTCACTTCGTATTACCAACTAAATGCCCGTTACTTAATTAGCTTAATTCACTCGAACTCGCTCGTTGCTTTTTGCTTTTTTTTTATTCTTCCGTGTCGACATTGTTCGAGTCTTGCGGCTCAAGCGATTTTGAAACAACGTCAAAGGTCGTGGACTCTGCAAAAGAATCGATAATTAGTCGTTTCGGTAAAATCGTCATCGATTTCATTCAAAATCGTGATCGTGTGGTGATTTTTTTTTTTTCAAGTTTGAATTTTAGGAATTCCGCAGTCTTGATTATGGAAAAATTCTAGTTTTTTACGTATCTTTGGATTTTATAAAATTGCGATCGCTTTGGTTAATAAAAAATATGGAACAACCCTCGAGTCACGCGACTTGGGAGTGCGAATGTGGCGACAAGGTATCGTGTCGGAATTACGTGTTCATGAACTAGGCTCTGACCACCTATCGCGGGACAAACCATATAAACGTCATCGCAGGGGGAGCCAGGGGGTGAAAAAAAAGAGGAGATGGATCGAGAGAGAAATACATTGCGCAGAGTCGAAGGAACAGGTACAGCAACAGGTTGTGCGTGACGTCACCGTGGCGCCACGCGACTCGACCCGGCAATTCACTCGACGGTTTTATTCATGAACGAGCAACGTGCCAGGGATCGAGGCGGAGGGCGACGAGAGCAAGAAAGAAATAACGACGAAAGGGAGGTCGGAGAGAATGGACGCGGGTGGACCAGAAACCATCGTACGATTCTTTCCATTCTCTCCCACTCTTTTTTCTCTCTTTCTCTCTCTCTCTCTTTCTCCTGCACTCGGCTCCTCAAGGTTTTTTCTTTAGACATTTATTTTCTTGAAATACTCATTCACCCTGTTTTTCTGCTTTTTATTCTCACGCTCTTTTCTCGCACGGGTTGTCGATCATCGCGAAGGCACCGTTCGCTCAAATATCTCGCGACCGGTTCCCTTCTCGCGCGCAAAATTTCAGCTCTCGATTCATCGCAATCGTGCGTACAATTCTTTTCGCACCCGCGCTCATTGGGACATTATATCAAAGCTTTTTCGAATCCTCTGTCAATGACGATGCGACAACAATTTTTTTATTTATTTGAATTTTGAGATTCACTCGCACGGCTGCGTGGACTTGACTGACGTTTTGACGAATATCAATTGGCGAGGCGATCGTGTCTAATCGAGTTCGTCCGAAATTCAACGAGCCCATTATTTGGATTTTTTCACTTTGGTTCGTTGGCTCGTTCGCGCGTCCTGCAAGCAGCGTATTTCAAGCGTATGATAGCACGATCAATCAAGCTACGATGTGCGCGATTAGAAAATGTTGAAAGAAGAAGGGGAGCGTGATAAAAAAAATGCCTTACTTTCCGTGCTCATTTGCGCGCGCGGGAGCTCGCAGATTATCGGTAATCGAACAAACGAGCGTGTATTTCATAATGATGCGTAATAACAACGAGATCATAAAGTGTAATGAGAAAATTAATTCTTCAAAGAAATCAGGTCATTAAGATAAACCGAAGACCAAGTCGGCCTGATTAATTTGGCTATTAATTTAGAAATTCAAGAAGATTGCAATGTGTGCGTTCGATCGATTAAAGTTACCGCCGCATTAAAAATGCCTCGACGGCTTGGCTCGCTCCGAAAAAGAGTGAAAAAATGGCGCCGCTAATTCAGCGTGACCCCAAGATTTCGGAACCGTTGCTCCGAGAATAATAAGCGAAATGATGAACAAAAAAAAAAGCAAAGAAACAACGAAATATCGTTTTAATTCGCGGTGAAATTTTTTTTTCTCCCTCTTGCTCGTGTATACGTCGCTGGTCATCCCTCGGGGGTATAATAGACGCTCGATGTAGCGTTACCTTTCTGGCGCGCTCACCTCTCATTCTCTCTCGCTTCGTTTTTACCCCCCCCCCCCTTTCTTCCTCTTGTCCCTTCACCTCTTTCCTCCCTCTTACTTAAGATATTTCTCTCTTTCGCGATCCCCTCCACTTGCCAGATCCGCTGGCCACGCGAGTTCATTCATGAGATCGTGGGAACGAGCCTCTCGATTCGCCCTTCCATCCTCCCAACTCTCCATCTTTTTCCCACTCCTCTCTACAGTCTTTCTCGTCTTTCTCCTCATCATTTCACTCGCTCATTCTCCCTTTTCTCGCTCTCTCTCTCTCTCTCGCAACTTCTTGTGCACGAGAAACAAGTTGCTCGACCAGCTCTCCTCTCCTGTGCATACATGTATGTCTATATTTACCCGTATATACATTTACTACTCATTATATGTTTATATCGTCTTGGCGCACACCTAAACTCCCTTTGCCGCCCGCTTTACCTGCCGCCGTCTCGCAGAACTCTCTTTTACCACCTTCAACATTTTCCGATTCCCCACTCTTTGCCTTGCGAGCCACACGCTCCCGCGACTGGTACAGTAGCTGCAACAAGTTATTACGTCACATGCACCGATCCTGTCGCCCGGAAATGCTCCGTGCACCGTCAATCGTTTTGCGATTTAGAGAGAAATAAAAAAAAACATATCGCTTGATATTAAACCGCTCAATGAAATATTTGCCGTTGATTCTCTATCAACACTCCTGCTGATTTATGTTAACCGCGGTGGGCCGGAAATGGCAGCTGATTATATCATTAGACTCGAGAGCGATAAGACTCGATAAAATCGCGGCAGGTTAATCGAACCTTGGCATGTGACGCGAGATTCACCAAAGTCTGTAGTTTATTTTTGAATGATAGATAAATTCATTATAACCTGGAAAACGCGGTCAATGAGATAAAAATAAAATCAGTTTCCGGTACGTGACAAAAACAATCGTGATGATAAAAAAATCATCATGGAATCTTTGATATTTTTACTGCGATCGTACGAGTGTGGAAAATAGTTTATTTATCGCGATGTCGTTTCATGCTCGGCTAACTTTTGCCGGGAGTTATACACGACGACCTCAAAGATCGCGGCGTGGCCACAGCTTCAGCACCAGCAGCTACCACAGCGCGGTGAGCTCCGCGGAGACATAATTGCGGCTCGTAATCATGAGCCTCTGTTGCTGGACCGCGCGCGGTGTATAAGCCTCGGGGGGAGGGTTGCCCTCGAGCCTTAAGCGCGGCTAACCTCCTTCCATCTCTTTTTCTCTCCCACCTGCACCCTTGCTCTTCTCTCCCCTCCAATTGATTCCACCACAAAATGCGTGTATTTCGTGATTTCTCTGGTTCTCTCCAGCTTCTCGTTGCTGCTCCTTACGCCGCTCTCGCGAGCCTCTTTTGCCTCGAGCTTTTTATCCTCCGCATCTCGATGCTTCCACACAGATAGACGTAAATTACATTATTTTCTCTCCGACATACGTCCTTTCTTGATTAGCAAGCTTTACATGTGTATGGACGTTTGAAAGATGCATCAGACACGCGTTATTGCCCCCGGTGCAGCAGCAACGGATAGCATCGAACGTGCAGCCAAGCAACAACAAAAATCTCGTTTCAATGAGAATGTTGGGGATGAGGAAACCCTCTGTGGTGTTCTAGCTTTAATAAACTTGCGCGCACCAGCGAAAAGAGAAAGATGCCGCGAGAGAGAGAGACGAAACGATCGTTTTTACGGCTCAACGTTTATGCATCGTTTCGAGAGGGCTCTTAAAAGCGTAACCCTTCCTGCCTTCGCTTTAGACATATAATATTCCGTGTGTAGGATTATAGTCAGCTTTCCACTAATAATATTACTGTATACATTATCTCTTGGGCTTGAGTGTTGCCCTCCCGCCTCGATAACGCAGGGATTAGACGTCTATTAGCGTTGTTTATGCCGAGCACCTTGCGGACTCCACGTTATTCCTTTTTCTCCGAGAAGATCGAGAGAGAAAAAACGAGGTCTCTACTTTTATTTCCTAGCAGCAACAACTCGTGTACTATAGATATTCTTCTCTTCTATACCGGAATTAATTCTTTGAGCACCCCGCGCGAGACTCATCGCGTTATTACGTAAAATGAGAGACCGAGAGAGAGAGAGAGAGAGAGAGCGTTATATAAAGACCAACACTTTGCCAAGATATGGCAAAACCGCCGTGCCAAACCGACCTTTTCAAAGCCTCGTAGAAAAATGTTGCTCAGCCTCTGGTTTTTTACCCCCTTAGATTTTTATTACGCATCCACGCCAAGTGGTCAATAAGCAACCATTCAAAAAATCATTATTATCAATTTCAACGAAATAAACGTTCGTGAATGAGGCTATTGCTTTTATGGATAGACTTATTTCACATTTTTTAAGTTGAGATTGTTGTGAGCTTCTAGACAGTGAATGAATTTTGCATCTGAAGTTTGCATCGTTGGAATGAAACGAAATTCTTATTTATATTTGACAACAATAATTATTTGAATGCAAAATGTAATTACGATGATAAAATAATCGGTTTTTGCCACCCGAAACCATATCGGCTCGAAAGATTTGGATGAAATTGAAAATTGAACGAATCAAAAATGAAATCAAATATTTTTCGCTGCATTCCACCGTTGCAAACTTCAGCATCATTACTCATTGTCAGAAAACGTGTCTAAAACGGGGAACGAAACTTTTTTGAGAAAAAATCAAAAATTCAGTGCAAATGACGAAAAAAAACGAATCAAGATTCGTGATTCGTAAGATTTTGAAAACGTTTTTCCATTTTTTTCATCTCAGCAGAATGCAACGATTCTGAAGTTTGCATTGTTGGAATTTCAACGAAATTCTTTTTTATATTTGGCAAAAATAATTACTTTAAATGCAAAATGTAATTACGGTGATAAAATAATCGGTTTTTGCCACCCGAAACCATATCGGCTCGGAAAATTTGGATGAAATTGAAAATTGAACGAATGAAAAATAAAATAAAATATTTTTCGTTGCATTCCAACGTTGCAAACTTCAGCATCATGAAAGAAACTTCGGTTAAGGGATTTCACATAATTTCTCAAGCTCCCCATAGTCACAGACTTTAAACAACAAATTTTACCTATTTTTTCTTTATTTTACTTCATCCAAACTTATTGTTCCATCTTTCCCGAGGGCAACAGTTTTTTTCCGAGAGTTATCGAGAACAATACTCCAGGGAGGATACCATTAGATATGGAGAAACCCTCCCGGACCTTCCTGTTCTCCTGCTCGTATTCCCCGATATCTATCGTTCACGAGAGTCTTGCTCATTTGTTCCACACACACACACACACACCACCATCCCTCTCTCCTTTCCTACATTTCCTCCCTCTCTCTCTCTCTCTCGCTTGCTGGGCACTCAAAGATTACACGAAGATAATAAAGGTCCGGTAGAATTCTACATACTGCATCAGGCTCCTAACATGACTATATGCGAATGCAAGACTACATGTGTTAAGGAGAATAGTGTACAACGACTGTTCGCACAGCAGCTGTATGGAGCATTATAATACACACACGAGTTAACGTGTATACGAATGTATCGAGAGATGTTACAACTATACACTTCTCCCTCGTCTCGGTCCTCGCTCCCAACAAATTGCCGGGTTCATTCATCTTTCCAAGACGATATAGTGGAAAAACTAGCCACGCCACTTAGAACTTGCAGCATCCAGGTTGTACCACTGTATATACCTTTTGATCTTGTGTGTTGTACGCACGTATGTGAGTCGTATGAATATGTACATAGGATTTAATACCTATGTACGGAGGTATGTACTTATATATAAATATGTACGCGCGTTGAGGTATATACATGTGATTCCGCATCTATTTTCATCTCGCTCGCTCGCAGCAACGTTGCTCACACTTTTATATAGTTTTTTTTCGAGACTCTCGTTATTGCCGAGCACAGAGCGAGTAACTCTCACGAAATGTGCCGCCTGCTTATAGTAGTCACTGCCCGACTAGATTCGTTTCCTCTTTTTTTTTTCTCTCATCTTTTACCCCTCGCTGACTCCCCCTCTCATGCTCCTCGACTGCTTCAGCCGCATATATCGAGCACGTAATTTTCGTCCGACGAGATTCATCATTAACGCGCGTTCCTCTCTCTTTTGCTGGCTTCGTCCATCCTTTCTCAAATAAAAGGAAAATAAAATACTCGCTGGAAAAAATATTATTCTCTAGGGCCATTTAGGTCTGCTGCACTATTTATACCGGAGCCATTGATTTCTGCACTTAAAAAGGATCACTAATTTGCTATTAGCTTCGGTGATGCAGTTTCTTGGCTCTTTCCTTTCTCTCCCTGCTCTCGCTTCTCCATTCGCGCGCTCATCACTTGTAATTTAAATACTGAGGCAAAAATCGAGATTATTTTTTTTTTGTTTTCTAAACTATCTACAGGAAAATTTAACGGGTTGATTTTATTACTAATTACGTGCTGCCTCGTGGCTAGTTTAATCAAATTCCCAGTCTTTTTAGCTCCCCCCCTCCCGTCTTTGTCTCTGTCTCCCTTGTAACACATTGATACGGAGTTATCGCTGAGTGCAAGAGCACAACCGGTCATCCAGCATCCCTTTTCCTTCATCATCTTTCTCCTCTCCCTCCCTCCGGTTCCTATCGTTTCGTTAAAAACAACGAGACCAAAGATCTTTGTAACACACCGCGAGATCCCGTATATAGATGTACCGCATGCATCGATGTGGAGATACGTATCGATCCGTCGAGAGCATAGCGCGAGAGAGTATTTCCCAATAACGATCGCGTTTCCTGGGCTACCGTGTATTATATGGACTGTAATTACGTTTTAATTTTCGAGAACCTCCGGCCTACAATGAGCATGCTCGACAACATGGATATATGTTGAGTATTTTATGTGGAAACCTCTCGTCGACATGTACTCGCGTGCGTACGTATATGTACCAAAGGATGCTGAACGCTGTATACGAATCCACGTACTGATTGTGCCTCTTCGCTTCACCGCTATCAGATTCTCGCCGTTTTTTCTTCTCTCCTTCGTTCCGATCATTTTTTTTCGTCTCACCTTTCCTCATTCAATTTTCAAAGAGTGTGTGAATCCTCACACGAACCAGGAAATTGACTGTTGTATGACCTGTCCGGGTGCGCTCGTGTATCCTGTGTCCATTTGTTTATTTATAAAAATATTTTTGATAGTCAATTTTTTCATATTTCGCGTCTTCTTGAGGATTCACTTTTTTTTTTACTGACGCGATCGTTTCAATTTATATTACCAAGATTACAGAAAATTGAATGACGTTCAAATTTGCATTGTTGGAATGCAACGAAATTATTTTTTTTCTGCTGCGATCTCACACTGAAAATTCAATTTTGTCAAAAAACGTCGATATTTTGTTGAATACGGCGAACTAAATATTTTGGGATGATTTCAAAATTTTCGTTATTTCGACAATATTTTTCATTGTAACGAAACTGTCAGCAAAATTTACGATTGGAATGACAAAAATTTACTTTCCGAAAAGATTTTCCAGAATGTTTTTTGCTGGAATGACAAAATTTTCGTGATTTTTCGAAAAACGTTTAGTTGAACGTATCCAACAAAATATCGATCTTTTTCAACTAAATTTTCTTTTCAGTGCATTATTTAAATGCGGATTGTAATTACGAACTTAAAACGATCGATTTTTGCGACCCAAAAAGTATATGGACTCGAAAAATTTGGATAAATTTCAAAATTAAACATCGATAAAACGAAATATTTTTCGTTGGATTTCAACGTTGCGAACTTCAGCTTCATAAAATTGAAACTATTGCCTTGTCGTCAGGCATTTTTGGCTTCTCGAGAACAAAAAATTAAGTAACGGGGTTTACTCGCATGATTTTGTCATTATTTATGGTGGTGCAAATGTCTCGGTTGCGTTTGTATACTGTGTGTACGCGTTTCCTAAAGACTTTGATCGTGAAGGGTTAAGGGAATGAGAGAACTGATGGGTGTCCTGAATAAATAAGTAAGACTCGGTGAATCTCGATAAATCGAGTGGAGAAGCTTGTCGAAGACGTCGACGCCTTTTTCCACAACGTTAAACTCTCGCGGTAGCTCCGCAGAGACACGAAACATATCGATATCTTGGACAAGCCCACCGTTCCCATAATATATATGTAACGCGTGTACTCTCCGCATAAATATCTTTCTATACATTTGTATATCTTTTACTCTTGTTCGATCGCAATGAATTAATGCGCGACAGGATCGCATCGGGGCCCGTGTGCTGTGTGCTTCACGCATCTACTTCGTCGTTGTCCAAGCCAATCCTCTCTGTTAAACGACAGCAGTCAGACTCTTCCGAGATATACAAACGAAGAAATGTCAACGATTGCAAAGCGAACTCCATTCAATGGAGAAAACGAGAGCGCGAGAGAGAGGAAAAGAGAGACAGAAATTGAGTGAGATGAAATCAGAAATGAACCACCAAGTGGCCACGTATTTCAACAGCTTCATTTCTTATCCGCACTCTTCTCGCTATTTTTTCTCTTTTAATTTATTCAGTTTTGTTTTTTTTTGGTCTTTAGAAAATATCACGTAAATATCAGTATTTCTTTTATCAGTTTCTTGCTATGGAGACCGGAAGTCCTCATTATACAAAGTCAGATTTTTTATACATATATGTGACTCCAAGTACGTCACTGCGTTTGCTGCTTCATGAACCTCTCGCCAACCGGAAATTGAACGGTTTATCTCGTTGTGATTTCTCTTGTTTTCGAGATTTTTATTCTCACGCTCTCGGACCAACGAATATCTAGTTCTCGGACGCTGCTTCGTACAGTATTTTAATCTACGATTTCGTCGTTATACGGTTGCTTTGGGAATAGTTTTACTTCAAGCGTCGCGGGGCGTTGATTTTTTTCCCTTTGTTACATTTTTGGTTCGATACCGCGAATCTATTAATTATTTTGGGAATTCACTTGAATTTTTTCCTCAGGGTTCTTCCCTTATCGAAATAAATACAATTACGTCACGAATGGCGAGTTTTGTTCGGGAAAAAAAGTGAATCAGAGTGAGAAAGTCTTGGTGACTGAGACCGCACTTCCTTCCGTCGTGGTCGAGTGCAAACAGCAGTCCACATGCTTTCATTATCGTCGTTTTGTATAACGTCATGTATTCACCGCGAGAGCTCGTTATGACGTTCATTAAACAGAGAAGAAAAATAATTGAAAAATCCTTTTGCAATGTGTCGAGCGGCGACACCGAGGAACGATAAGGTTCTCGAACGTTATTCGTCCAAAGGGAAGGACACTCTTCTCGGTTTTTCTCTCTCGCTCTCGGTATCGTTGGTCCTTTGGTCGGCCCGATCGGGAAAGTTTCCATCCGGCATGTATACTCGAGCTGCTGTTGGTTTATCCCGCGAGAATTCTTGCGGTTGCGAATGGCATATTTTAATCTTTTTCTCGCATTCTCGTTCGCAGTAGCTCTGATTTTTTTCCCCTCTAGTCCGAGCAACTCTCGTAAGATTCCATCGTGATTCCTGCCTGCAGGAACTTTTCTCATCGTCACATATACTCAACAGGATTTCTCCTCGAAACCTTTTAGTTGTACTTTTCGCGAGATTGTGACGGGATATTTGCGCCTCAGTCCCATTTCAATTTTCAACTGCCCCCTTTTATCGATTATCGTCGTATTGTCGATGCAAAATATGACATGGGCATCGTCGTATTTTTTATATTTCGTACTAATCCCAAAGATTCTTTCGATATTTCTGCATTCGTGTCAATATTAATAATCCCAAGATCACGAATGTCGTGAGGTGAGGAAACTGCATCCAGGATGTCCGCACGATTTACCGTCGCAGTACTAATTATACAGCGAGTCTGTACTGCATGATATATGTAATTGATAAAGAAAAAGGACTGCGAGCCGTAGAGTTTAAAAACGCATCCACTTGACTAACGCGACAAGATTAACAGAGTTTGCCACTCGATTAATAACATTAATTAACGATACTAACGAAAAATAAGAACGTGAGTTGGCGATAGACGTAAATGCAAGTATTTCGTAAATCGTTTCATATCGCACGTAGTCACTGACAGGAACAATTACTGTAGGAGCTTAACCGCGAGTTTATGGAAAAAAGGTTAATGTCTCAAGCTCGCCGGATCAATCGAACGGACGTCGCAAACGCGTTGGTGAGTACGTGATAAAAAAATCGTTTTTCATATGAGTTTGGGTTGGAATTCAGTGGAAAAAGTTGAACAGAATTGCTTTTTATTTCGAATCTTTATCATCTTTCCGCGGCTCGTTTGTATTGAATGCAACGAAAAATATTTTATTTTATTGATGATTCGTTCAATTTTCAATGTCATCCACTTGAAAAATTACTTTTGCCAAAAATAAAAAATTATTTCGTTGCATTCCAACGATGCCAACTTCAGCTTCATTCAGTATCGCTTGATTGAGCTTTATTAGCGCGAATAAGAAGGAAGCGTGTTTTTTTATAAACATGCGAACGAGAAATACAGAAGTTGGTGTATTTATGCATCGCGGAAATCAGCTCACGGGATGCTGTACCGGATCATTCTCCTGGTTCTTTTTTTTTTCAAATTGCGTAACGTTGAGCGTTCGTGTCCTGGGGCACGAAATCTTACTCACACGATGTCGATCAGCTGAGGCGTGGGAGTGTCCGGCCGAATAAGACGCTCTTGCGGACACGGAACGATACAATTATGCACTTATCGAAATTTTTTCTCTCGATGCGGATTTATCTCACAGTTGCGAGCTCGTTTTTTCTTCCTCTTCTCAATAATATCGAATAGTTTTTATTTGTGCGTTTATAAATCAAGTCCAGGTTGAGATATATGCTGATGAGACATCAACAACTTGTTCCTCCTCTCCACACGACATAATCCTCGCGAGATCCTTTCGTGCGCGTTCCTTCTCCTTTTTTCTTCCTTTCCCATTCTCATCTTCTTCGCTCCTCGCTCAATTCGTCGTGTTATTCGTCTTTTATTCACACGCCAGCCAAGCGTGCATCGGCCCTCGTGATAATACTCCCAGGGATGAATCTCTTTGCGTTGGTTTTGTCTATTTACATATGAATATTTATAAATAATGAGGATTACGAACAACGCTTCGTATATGAACGAGTTGTCTGTTGATGATTTTTATTGATTCATTTATTTTTCTTTTATTGTCTCTCTCTGCTCTCGTCCGCTTTTCTCTAATTCACTTTTTTTTAACTCGCGTAAACCTATATCCTGTGGGGAAACGCGTTTCCGTTCCCGCCAACGAGCTCCTTGACTTTCGCGTTGCACAACATCGAACAGCGATCCATTCTGTCTTACTCTCCTCCTCCTGCCTCGTTTCCATCAAACTACCCGAATTAATGGGAAAGAGCGAGACAAAAAAATACTCTCCGTACGATATATTTAATGCCGACGTTCGGTTATAAGATCGTAACCAATTTCCCGGCCAGGGAAGCATGAAAGAACCAAAGAGATTACGTTCTAGTGAGCACTTCACGTATCGCCTTATTCTGGCTAGCTCGCGCGTTCAGCTCCCGTATTTTTACTGTATAAAGCTTGAGAAATCATGATGTGACTTTCTGAATTAATTTCACAAAACGACACGAAACTTTAGGCAACAATCGTCGTGTGATTCATTTTTTTTTTACGTCCTACGAATTGTCATTCATCCAGTTGCACGAAAAATCGTGGAACGCCGGAATATTGGAGAAAAAATAATAACAACAATAAATAAAACGTTGAAAAAGAGCGAACGATTAAAAAAACACGAGGCACTCGAACCAACAGATTTTTTAATCGCAAGAGGCAATCGCGACTGCGTTACGAAATAATGAGAGGGAGAACGAGACTCGCGAACCTTCCATAACACCGTCCAACAAGACGACGACGAAAGTTAAACAATGCGGTGTTAATTGTCGACTGTAAAACACATTATTGTTGTTATTATTAGTAGTTTTTTATGATGATGATTATTACGTGACATAATGCTCGAGTGTATTTTTTCGTGTCTCTCTGCCGAGTCGCCAAGCGAATAACGCGAATGGATTTTAACGACTCTGCTCCTTCTCACTTTTAACCAATCGTAAAAATATACGATTGTACGAATAAAAATTCATATTCCCTCGCGAGTATTGCAAAGAATTACTAAAGCCAGCGAGGGCTTGATACATTTTTATATTTCGTGTTAAAGCCTTCAATGAATTACACATTGCTGGCATTAAAACATTAAAATAATTAGCAAATAATTTCATCACCGCGCGTGTTTGATATTCACGCAAATCACTTGATCGATCTTGTTCGGTAAAATCCATGATGTTGAAGTTTGCAACGTTGGAATGCATCGAAAAATATTGAATTCTATTGAAGATTCGTTGAATTTTCATTGTCATCCAATTTTTTCGAGCCGATATGCTTTTCGAATGGCAAAAATTGATCATTTTATCATCGTAATTATATTCTGCATTTGAATAATCATTTTTGTCAGAGATAGAAATGAATTTCGTTGCATTCCAACGATGCAAACTTCAGAGTCATTAAAATATTTCCCTCGACTGTCATTTCGTCCATCGATCGTGCTCGAATTTTCAAATTCATGCAATTTTTCCAACGTCGGATTGGAAAAAATAATCGGAGGTCGGCGTTTGTTTTGTTTTGCAATCCCATTACGATCGCGCTACCCTGCTCGGTAAAATGCATTGATCATTTCATCCGTACACGCGGGAGAAGGGTGCGGGAGAGCCGCACCAATGCCGTTTTCTCGGTTTAACAAATAAAAGTAACGAAATAAATAATTGATTTGGCCGGGAGGCGTCGCGGATAAAAGCAACAGCAGCAGCAGCAGCAGCGCAGCAGCCGCGAAGCATAAGCAGCAAGGAGAAGAGATCAACGGCGCAACAGGCAGAAAAGCAGAAGCATCATTGCACCGAACGGCGTGATCCAAGAGCGAGAAGCAGTTCGAATGCACCCGCGGGTAGCCGAACAGGTTTTGCTCAAGACGTATAAGGTCATCGGCGAGCAAGCGAGATGAACGCACTTCTCTCTTCTTGTTTATACACACATGTGTATATACATACTTTTATTCTCGTTGGCTCGTTCGAGAATCCCTGTATGCTCTTTTTCATGCTGCAATTTTCTCTCTTTTTCTTTCTCTATCTCTCTTCGTCTTTCTCCTCGCATGCTGCTTCAAAAGTTACGCGTGGCGCGGAATCAGCAGAACGTTAAACTGTACGTGAGCTCGGCAAATGTACGAGATTGCTCTCCTCCCTGGTCCAAAACGAACTTGAAACTCGTTCATTCCGACCGAGACGAAAAAATGCCATGGAATATCGATTATCGCGCACTTTACATCGTCCTTTAAATTTCTCCCCCAAAATCATCATCATTTTTGCACAAGAATGAATCGATTTTCGCGAAAAATCTTGCTCCGAAGAAAATTTTGAATTGTTTTTCTATAATTACCAGAATTACGACCATTTAATCAACATTTTTTGCCCTTTTTTCTTCATATCAAACGTCCGGATGCTGCGTGGCGTCAAGACACCAGATGCAATGAAGAATCTCTCTTCCTTGCGTTTTTGAGCTCGCTCCGTTCGACCGGATCTCGTAAAGATCCATGAATTCGAAGATGCTAGTTGAGAAATATATAACATGTAACTAAGTATAGGTAAGTTAACGTGCGTCGATGATGACCGGCTTCCTTCAACGTGCATGCATCATTTCGATGTGCAACATCGCCAGAACCGTTATATCTTGGAATATACACACGTGTTGTATGTATTGGGTGTCTGTGAGGCAACAAAAGGACGCAAGCCACAACAATTCATGCTCCGAGAGGTGAAAAGTTGGGCCCTTTTGTTCACCAGCATCCGATCCATCTTTTAAAGTACAGAAGAACGGAAGGGACAAGATTGCTCCATCCTCCGGAGCTCGTTACAGCCCAAGTAATGTGCGAACAAAAAATATTTATTCCCATTCGTTGCTCACCTCTCGTCGATACTCTCGGACCGCCATTTTTTATCCTCAGCTGTGCGACGTTTGCGTTAGTGAACTATAAGACCAGCGAGGACGCGAGAAAAAGAGAGAGAGAGAGACAGAGAACGTAGTAAATTGTACAGAAACGTTATTTTTCAACGTAATACGCAATACCACAAGTCTCTCACGATCGGTATTCGATACGTTGAATGAAAACCCGAGGTGGCTTTCATTCATGCCGACGACGACAAACGAGAACGAGACAAACCGCGTTTACTATGTACACAGCGTGTGTGTGTGAAGAAACTTTGTTCATAACGTAGAAACCGAGTCCATTCAATGTAGCCGGAAGAAAAAATATTGAGAAATTTCATCAGTTTACTGTAAATATTTGGAAAACTAATCTTTTTTCGTTGCGGCTGAATTGTTGAAAATTCGAGAGTCGATGCGATTTGAAAAATCAGATTCCCGAAACATGGAAATATTTTGAGCAGATATAATGACGAAATGTTTTGACGCCACCAAATTTCATGCGGAAATACGTGGAACTGAGATGAAAGAAGAAAAAAATGGAATTAATTTATATCGCAGATTGAAACTCCGTACAAATGATAACGCGATAACGATACAAATGCGAAAAATATTGGAGAGAATACTTCGAGTGTGGTAACCGTTGGAAACGGAGAGAATCTGGCGCGGAAGGAACGAATAAAAATACGAAAAAAGAGAGGAAGAATAAAGAAAAAGGATGCAAAAAGCATTCGCGTGTGTACATATATCGAGGTGTATCGCGAGCAAAGTCTCGGGAGTCGGTGCTGCAGGTACAACATCCTGAATAGCGCGCACCTGTGCAACCGGCTTCTCTCGCGGCGAAAGAGTCAAGAGAAAGAGGAACACGAGCATCATCACTAACACAAGTAAAACACGGAGTTGTACACATAAAGATGAGAGAGAGTGAGAGACTTGGAGAGAAAAACAGGAGAAAGATAATATAAGAAGAAGGAAGATGAAGAAAAAGAGAGGAAGCGATTGCAAAAGGCATTAAGAAGAAGAGATGGAGAGAGAGAGAGAGAGAGAGAGAGAGAGAGAAGTCAGAAGCAGCATCAACAGCAGAACGTCGCGCGCCAGAGTCGTGTGGCAAAGCGCGTGGATCTTCGCAAGGAGAAGGGATCGTTCGGAGAGAGCGGCGCGCGTCCACCAGTGAAACCCCCCTTGGGGCATCTCAGAGAAAAACATTGAAAGAGTATGAGAGAGAAGACACATAAACGGTGGAAATAGTGGGGGCTGGAGCCACGCGATCGAGATTTATTTATAAGTCGAGGAAGACGGAGATAAAGGGAGAGAAATGAGAGAGAGAGAGAAATCATGCCCGAGGGCTTCCAGCGTCCGAGAGATCCCCTGGCGTGCTACTCTGCAGCATCATCGCTGCGCTCTCATCTCGCTCGTCCTTTCCTCTTTCCTCCTCTCCACTCTCCTCCTTTTTTACTTATCCCTTTTTCTTACAACTTTTCGTCTTCTTCCTATTTTCTCTATACTCGAAGGAAAATCGTCCCGAGGCGAGCATGCTTCACTTTCACAATGGAACAGACAATTTCTTACATCAACCGAATCATCATCGTCGTCACCAAGTGACAGCATTTTCCACATTTTTTTCGTCGATTCAATCGCTATTTTCATTGCTCAATTTCATCGAGAATTTTCCTCTTTTTTCTCCGATGAATTCATCCAAATTTCTTGTCATTTTTTCTTCAAGTTTTCTAAGAAATTTTCTCTATTTCGTCTACGATGCACGGTCATTCGATTTACCTCAGACCCACATGCTCCGTACAATCGCGCGATCCTATCGTATTCCAGTTCTCTCACTACCGCACGAGAGACGCAACGTTTGCCGGGGCAGCCTGGACCATTTTTCTTCAGGAAAGAGCCACCGAAGCTTGTCTCTCGCTCCCTCTTTCGCTCTCGAACGTGTATAAATGCAGATACACATGCGAACTTAATCTCTCGTTCACTACACGATGCAGCCTTCCACAAAGTCTTTCCACAATTTTCAATCTTATTCATCCTCTCTTTCAATCTTGCCCGGTACAAGAAGAGCGTAAACCCTTCGCATAGAGAAACAAGAAAGAAGCAAGAGAGCGAGAGGGCTCGAGTTTGTACTTGGCCATAAGACCAGAATAAAAGATCGATTAATCAAACGTTCACAATGATACATTCTGTGCTCGAAGTTCGTATCGACGAAAGATGTTATAAATTACGAGACCATCTTCTTACCCTTCGAGGGATTTTTGCTCGGGTGTCGTTGACCTCAAATGCGCCAACTATATAAATAAACGAAAGAATTCGCTATCGATTCTCGCGCAAAAAAAATAGCAAACGATGAATTTTCATTCGATTTTATTCGTTTTTGCAAAATTTTAAGGACTCGCGATCATTTTCGATCACGTATTCGCACGGTGCAGAAAAAAATGGATCGATTTACTAATATGAGTCATTGAATGTTTACCCGGCGTGAAATTGCACAATTTTTCATGAATAGCTAGCTTATTAAGCGCCTGACAAAATAACGATGTGAAAGTTGGATTAGCTTTTCAGATCTTTTCTGACACACACGCGGTTTTACGCTGATGACTTATTTATCGAGCTCATGAAATTCACTGCAAACTTATTTAATCGCGCGTGTATTACAAGCTGCTCGCGGTCGACAAAGACTTGTTACGGAGACTTGAACGAGAGATAGAAAATCTTTCCGAATGTTAAATTCTTTAAACAGAGCTCGTACAGTAGCGTCAAAAGATTTGCAGCAAGCCTCGCGGCTATTATTTAGAGATTGAGGGAGAGAAAAAAAAATATCGCTTCCGCACTCGTACGACGTAATAGTTCCTACACTTTGTGTACTCACAGCAACGTACTATTACGCATATACAGTCTCGATCTAATATCGACTGGTTTACGCGATCGAATCCCGGTCTCACGGATCCTTTGCCTTCGGGGATTCGCATGTTAAATGTTCGTGTTATCGTACGTTACCCGGGCGCAAAATACTTAAGCCGGAAATCGACGACGCTCACCTGTGATATACGAGCATGTGTTATAAACACATATAAGCGTATTTATGATTTATAAACATATTTATTTTTATAGAGACGTCAAATTTACTACGCATTGCCACAAGTCGGTGCTCTATTTCACGAAAGAAATAGTGAAAGCTAAACAAATGTTGAAGTTTGAAAAAAAAACGATCGAAACTCCGAAAAATCAAAGTTTTATCGAGAAAAATTTTAATTGATGCCATACGCTCTATAGTCGAGTGACGTCGATGTATAAAAACGTACGCGAATTCGTTATATCGATCGCACTCGACGCTCATTACTTTGGAGGCTTGATTTTTCCAATTAAACGGTCACTTTATATTAACCGCGCGCGGTATTTCATTTAGCTCGACTGCTTGATTCTTTATTTGTTACTTTTTTCTTTTGTTTTTCGTTCATCCGTATCACATTACGTGCGACTCGTCAAAATGACCAACAGAAGCAAGGCAAAAAGCAAAAAGTCGAAGGCTGCGCGCAGTTTCGCTGTTCTTCGAGACGCTAATTAAATCACAACGACGTCTTCGTGCGATTCTCGCGAGGGAGAGAGGCGAGAGAGAGAGAGAAAAAGCGTTTCGTTTTGTTGTTTGTTTGCGTGTCGATGAAGCTTTTGGTAGGAGCGTTTTATATTTTGATCTCTACCACTTGACTTTGTTCTTTGTTTTTTCGTTTTTTTTGTTTTTTACGAAATCCCAATTAGTTCACTGTCGGCGATTCGTGAGCATCGAACCTCTTGGTTACTCGCTTTTTGTTTCCTCAGGCTCTCTCGCGCTTGTGACGGCGAACCAAAACGAAAGAATAAGAACGAAATATTGTTACCGATTCGAATTCGTAATTAACGTTTTCGGAAGCCCTCACGCAGCCTCCGGTGCAACAAGATTTGAGAGGAACAAAAACTTGAAACTATTCACGAAATTTCGCAGCTTCTCCACTCATGCACTTTGGGCAGAAATTAATTTTTACCAGCGAAACGAAACATAAAATTGCCTCGAAATTGGGTATAAACGTCAAATTCGGCGTCAACCTACATTTTTTTTTCATTTTTATTCGGCAAATTACATGGCTGCGTGTCCACTTATTGTTCCCTACAAAAAATCAACGAGAACTCGCGTACCAAGATACAGAACGTTGTCAATAATTTGCAATGCAATGGAGTTAAAAAAAAATCAACATTTACACAAGATCGCGACGCGCGTACGATTCCATCGGCGCAGACTATTCGCAATGGTCCGAGATCATTTCATTCTTATCGCTTCAATCACTCGGCATTTTTTTTTTTATCTTCTCGATGATGCTTCTCTCTTTTACGACGATGACTTTGCTCGTTCAGGCTGCTCGCGAGTTCCCTTCTCCCTGTGCTATCGGTGTACGCAAGATTTTCTAGGGTCCTGAAAAAAAATCCTCTCCGAGATGTTTTTGTACATATATTTGCTCGGTAATGCAACCAGAAGGTACGAGCAACGGCGAGAAAAACTTTGCGCACAAGAAACGCCACGCACCATGCGAGAAAACAGGTTCGAAGGTGCCCATTCCGTCAGAGCAGGAGAACGAACTGCTGCTGAGAAGATTTAAAAAAATATATATATCTATAAAAAATAAATTGAAAAAAATATCGAGAAGGTACAATCGGATTATAACCGCGATCGCCCCGAGCCACGTCGGCTATATAACGGTATGACGAGGCCTTATTACTATCAGCAGCCTATCCCACTCTCAATCGTATGTGTAATTTTTTTACGCCTGCAGATTAGGCAGATTTGATTTTCACCATATCACGTTTCTCTGACTTTAAAATTGTGAGTCGATTTTCATTCCGCTGAACGACTTTCTCTCTCCAATTCCAGTTTTTTTATTTATTCATGTCCGTTTTCGATACCTGATCGCGGAAATCATGATAATTGGATCTCGATAATCTTTATCAAATCTTTGGCATCCTCGATAATGTGCAGGGGGTCCAATGTTTTTGATGAAATCATTATAATCAGACGAAACGTATATTTATCGATGAGAATCCGATTCTTTTGTGCCTCACACTCGGCCAAGCTTAGCTGTGATGGACAACAAAGTATACAGAATAAAATTCAATGGACAGTACCAGCAATTGGACAACAACCATGTTGATTTGTGAATCAAGAAAGGCTCGTGTTCGTCGATAAAAAAATCTTCTGCTCGGTGTCCAAGTTCATTGAATTTTCGTCCCCTGAACTCTGCACGGACAAGGTTTTATTATTACAAACTCGATTTGACCTTCGATGCGCGCACGATCCCTCGGAAATTTCTGGCATTTCTTTTACATGTCCTGCTCGGACTTTTCTTCATCCTCGTTTCACGCTCTCAACGAAAATGAATGAAACGAACGAGAGGAACAATAAATCAGCTTTGCCTATTTTTCTTATCACACAGTTTTCTGCCTTCGTTGCTGTTGTCTGGGTCTGGTCTCTTCGCTATATGTGGCAGCGAGACTGCGGGTGGAGTCTCGTTCATCCAATCCTCGCGGAGGCCCTTTTCGTCTCCTCACTCGCATGAGTCATATATTCCAATATTCTTTGACTCTTTTTTTTTGTTACCTTTGTCCTTGTTTCATCTCCAGAACGTTGGAGCAGCGACGAGCCTCCTCGTCTGTCTGCATGTAACGCGCGTTGTTCAAGTGCATTTCTTTACGCTTCACGACCTCGGCTCCCCCGCATACGCGCAGGAGCAAAGTGTGTACAATAACCTCCCCGTTCACCACGCCTGACCAATGTCATAATTTCTGTAACAACGAAAAATTTGTAAATCCACTACAGCAGACGATAAAATAATCAATTTTCCAGATTTTTCCAACGTGGCTAAATAATCGAGTTGATGAACGAACAATTTGCACATTTGCCACGATAACTTATAGTGTTTTCGTAGAACTTTCACTATTCTCGAGTCGAGACACCGCCACGCAGCTCTCACACTTAATTAACTTCTCCGTGACAGAGCAATTAAGTAGATACCGTGAATATTCTAATAAAACAAAGCGATTGAAATCAAGGGAAGACACAGTTTCGAGTAAAAACGGATTGAAGTAATGAATTGAACAAGTAAAAGGTTGGGAATTTGATAAAATTACACGAATCCGACGAAAAAACGCAGTGGGATATGAAAAAATTAACATTTCGATGGTCGAAATCCGCGTCTCGTTGTTTCCGTTCGTTTCCCTTCCTTCGTCATCCAAATTCTGAGCTCCATTAACGAGTAATTAAATCCGTGCTCGCGTTGGTAACGGGAAAGGCTCGAATTTAACTAAAAAAAAACAAAAATCTGATTACAATGTCAGATGAGGACTCGAGCGAGAAGTTTCGGCAGCGACTTCCGGGTCTTCGTGTTCTCGCTGGAATATATTACAATTTTGTGCTCATAAAGTGTACTCGGACGACGAAATAAAATTTCCAAACAATGAGAAGCGACTCCCGTACCCGTCAGACGTAATAGCTCTTGTGTGTTTCTTGTTCACAAAAAAATTTGTACCTTTTTTCATCGTGCGGAGCGGTACACGAATAACAAATTTTTGCCTCTCCTTTGACCTTTTTGCGCTTCAAATACCAAAAAATGTTGCTCATTGTTCAATTTGAGTACGAAATTTTTCGAGGAATTGCTAATCATTTGAATTTCGACGAGAATAATCGGTTCCCCTCGGTCAACTCCAGCGGCTGCGATTACTCGGAATTCAAACGTCGAGTTGGTTTTTTTTTTTTTTTTAATCAACAACGTTTGGACTCGTGAGCAAATTCTTTTTTCCCCCTTTCTCTTTTCCCCTCTCTCCCTCTCGGAGCATTCGTTTCACGAAATAGGTGCATAATCCGCGAATTATTTGTGGTGGTCAGACAAATGATTACAGGTTGAGCGGGGGTGGTAAGGACGAAGTGAAATGGCAAGCAGGGGAGCGAGGGAAGAACGTTAATGACGCGATCAGTGCCCGTCGAGGCGTGACACACTGACGTCACTGCGTTGGTACGAAGCAAAGAGTTTGCCCGACGACCTCGTTTCATGATTTCACGTATTCGTTTTTCTACTTACTCAAGCGATTGATGAAAAAAAAAAAAACGAAATATATGAATCCGCAAAATCGAGACTTTTCAGAAAATTTCTTTCTCAATCTTTAATTATCCCCATTAAATTCGTGAAATTAAATAACTATCTGAAAAACGTTTCAGTGCTGATCAACTCCCATCGTCAATGAATCGATTATCAGAGAAAAAAACTTGGTTTCGTTAAAGTGATATCAATAGCCCTTCAATTTATATAACAATATAATATAAATTTAATAAATAATAATAATATAATAATAAATAATAATAATTCATTAATTATTAATTATAAATTTATTTTTTATTATTTATTATTATATTATTATTATAAATTATAAAAATAATTATAAATAAATTAATTATAATAAATATAATGAATGAACAATAATAAATAATAATGAAAAAATAATAATAAAATGGAACAAACTCGAAATGAGCCAAATTCATCGTTTAGGGAAAACGCACGTGGGATTTCCTTTTGATCCATTATTAATCAGCCGGTTAGTAGAGTGTGGGAAATTGTTACAAAGTGAATAGCCCGAAGCATAATAGGGGTACGTTCCCTCACCCTTATGTCTGTGGATCTTCCATATCCATGGCTAAATGCCATATTGGAGCAGGGAACGAATAAAATAATATATATCCACGTGAAATGTCCTCGAAAGTGGAGTCACGTCAAGTTTACAGGTGTTGGACAATACAGTTTTCTTTTAAAGCGTACGAACACGTGGGAATATCAACATATCGCAGGTGCAGCTGCTATTAGCAACCGAATATTTAGTTTTTCTTTATTCTTACCCTCTTGTGTGTGCTATATACGTTTCTATCTTATTTATTCCCCCTCTCGTGTACGCCTGGATAATAAATTACTGTATAGCGATTATTGTTTCGTTTCGTAAACGGCTGTTATTGCGTGCCTGTACGAACCGGTTGGCTGAGTGAGCAACCGAGAAGGAAGAATAATCGAAAGACATACGAAATTAGTAATCTTGAAAAAAAAAGAAACAACTGAGCATCCATCGCTTCTTAAATCCCATGGTTCTCGTTCTCTTCGGTTCCAAGTGCTGCTGACTTTTATTTATATCCCAATTATCATGTGGCATGGTCGTCGTGTCCATCCTGTTGAAAAGAGATCGCTGACCCAACCGGGTCGGCGTAAAAAATGATGCCGTGCCTTTCGATGAAAAGTCGTTGGGTTCTCGGAGCAAATCTCGCGACGTTTTCTTTTGCAAGTCGGATCTCGACATTTAGATCCGATTGCCATTGTAACTCAAATGGCAACGCTCAATTGTTGATTCAGGCCATTTTTTCTATTCGTTTTTGATCCTCTTTTGAATCGTGGAAAACAAAACAATGTTCTCTCGTCGAATATAACTCGCGCGAGGGCTTGAACGCTTCGCTGCGTCTCTCGCTTACGAGCACACACGACCAGGAATTATAATTTTTCATTGTCGTTGGTGGAATTATTTTGTACTGGATAGGAGTCCCAAGAATTCAGTGCGGCAAAAATATGTGCCGGAGCACAGCCAGACGCGCGCGTTAACGAGATGAGAACCCTCGTGATGAATATACACACCTATATATGGCTGCGGTAGCCATTTTTTTAATCGGAGGGTGTACACGTATTCATATGTGTGTAGATACACGTATAAAAAAGGGCGCAAGAGTTGGTCCCGTTTGTCTGTGTGTTTGTGCGTGGCAGAGGGGCCGCCGCCGCCGCCGCCAGACGATATGAGACGAGAGGTGCACCATCGTCGCGTCACGGCGTGGGAGCCAAAGCACGCGAGCTCCCACGATCCCGCATTGTGCGTGCGATACTCATCTACTCGTCATTTACCCACCTACCAACCTCTACCTACTCACCTCTATACCTGTGTGCTGTACATAAATATCTTTTTGCCAAGATGTTCCATCGGACGACTATTAATATGCCTCGGATTCTTTGAGACGTCAGTCTCGCATGCAGACCGCACGAATTCAACGGATTCACAAATATTCTCACATTGGCTAAAAGGATTCATTAAACTTTTCATTAAAACGAACTGATCCATGAGCAGCCACGAGGAACCTTGAGAAATAATAATTCGCAGCTTTTGATACATCTATCAAGATTATTTTCTTCAGCTCGTCCCTGAACTTGATCAATATCGAAGGTTTTTCGTACACTCGAACACTGTCTAATTAGTTTTCGAGTCCAAATAGAAATCGCTGAATCAGACCAGTTGAATTATCCTCGCAGACGCGTTCGAGAGACAGTCGCGATGAACGATTTCAATGAATGTATCGCCAATGACACAAGGTTATCGTGCGTGTGTGTATCTGTGTCTACGTGATGCAGACAACTCTCGAATGGACTAATGATAGCCCCAGGGGTTGATTGCTCGAACTCTCGTGCTCTGTCACCTCGGTCTACGGTTCTTAATATATCTACAAAGGTATATGAATACGTATTCTCTACCAGAGACTCCAGTCTCTTCTGAAAGGGTGTTTCGCATCATTTTCCGATGCCTCCTGGCATTGATACTTCTCTGAACCTCTGAAGGCTCTATTTGCTAACATTTAATTAATCGACACTTGCCCCTGCTACGTAACAACTCAATAGAGACACAAAAGTCTAGCGACTCACTGTTTCAATCTAATCCTCTCGATTTTGCTCTAACGGAGGGATCGACCGATTGCGAATTCAGTTGGAATTTCCGTTTGACCGACGCGGGAACCTCGAAATTAACTAGATTCGAAGAAATTCTCCAGATTCACTTTTCGACGAACGCGATTTTATTATCTCTTTATTCGCCTTATCATTTCCGTCGATTTATAATTTTCGAGAAATCACGATAATTCAAAAATCTTCTTGGGGAACAAAAATTTTGTCGCTTAAGTGCACAATTCTTTAATGACCATATTTATTGAGCCACGAGGGGATTTTCGGCCCCAAATTTCTAATTTTGGTTCCAGGATTAGATTGCGTCACCGATTTACTCGTTTCGACGAGGAATCAAAAGCGATTGGAGTTGAAAAAGGGCTGCCCTTTTTTTTGTTTTAGCTCGTTTCGATCTTTCTTTTTATATTTATTTTTTCGTTTCGGCTTTTGGCGCATGTGTGTTCGTGTACAGTGGAAAGGGCGCACCCACAACGAGCATTACTTCTCGGTCTCTGTTTGGCTGGTTGCCGTTGGTGGCGCTGCTTTTGCTTCGCCTCGTCGACGGGAGCACCGAAGCGTGCTTCCACTTTTTGCTGCCCTCGAAACCATGTTCTCTCTCGCTCTCTCTCTCTTACTTTTTGGTGTGACCTCTCTTTTTTCTCTCGAGGTGCTCTGACTTTGCTTCGTTTCTTGACACGTGGGATTCTCTCCATTAACAATGGAGTCTGCGCGTTTTTCTAACGATGTTGAAGTTTTCATCGTTGGAATGCAACGAAATTCAGATTTTTGACTTTTTTTCAATTGAGATTCTAATTGCATATTGGGTCAGGACAATAAATCGATCTTTTTATATGATCGAAACACAAAATCGGTACGAAAATTGTCATAATTTTTAAAATTCAACAGAAAATAAACAGAAAACTTATTTTTCGTTGGATCTCAACGTTGCAAACTTCAGAGTCATGTTTTTCTAGAATTGAACGAAACATTTTCGACGAGGTGGATTTCGAGTTTGTCTCTCAGGACAAAGTCGCACCCTGGTCAAGAGATCGAAGCCTGCAATTGGCAAATCGAATCAATTACGTTGAGCGATGTTTTGATTCAACAAATTTTTCAATGAAGAAAAATTCTGAGGATTGGTCGGGAGATGAAAAAGTTTTGACATTTTTTAAAAAATGTCCTCGTACGTGATTTGCTAGAAATGTTAATTTTAATTTGATGAATAAAACAAAATTGCTCAAAATTTCCATTTTTCTTTTGTTTCAGGTAAGTTCTTACGTTGATTTCGTGCATTCGATGTAAATCATGTAGAGATGGAGGTCAGAATGATTTTGCTGCTTCGCGGTGAGTGAAGAACGAAGATCGATTTATATCTCTTACCATTTTTCCATAGCCACACACACACAAACCCATACATTAAGACATAAGTACTTGCATAGACGAATGTACGAGAGATCTTTGCGAGTGATTAATGGCTCCAGAGGTATAAACGAATGATTAACCCCTCAGCAATTAAAGCTCCTCGTGCGGGACGCGTATCTCGTGCATATTCTCTCTCTCAAGGCGTATAATCGATTCGGCGATAATATTACGACGTAATAAGTGATCTCGCGAGATTCGAGTCATTATCATGCCATCGAAAAATTCAATTTCAATGCACAGAGAGAAAAGTTTGAGTTTTTTGTCATTCTTCACGTCCTAATTTGTTATTTAACGTTAATTTTAATTACGTCAAGTCACACGAAAAATTATTCGTATCGACGATCTGCGAGAGCAGTTTCGAGTTGGAATTTCGAGGCCATTTTTCGTCACGGGTCAGACAAAAGTTGGTCCGAATGCGAGATTTTAAAGTCTGCGCGTCCTACGCAAAACAAAATGCAGAAAAAGAAACGATAATTATTCGCGACTGTTGGCCGCGCGGGAGAAGCGACTCGAACGTGTGATTTATCTCGATAAAATTCTAGACGTTTTTTTCTCTCCCTATACACTTTGTGACGAGAACGCAGAACGGTTGGATAAGGAGAAACGAAAAAAAGGGAGAAATTTTACAATGGCTGTGTTGCGCGCGGCGAACAGTGCGAATGAGGTGCCATCGTCTCTCTGCTATACAGCGAATGAACAAAATGTATACTGTACAGGTATCGTTACCTCAAGTGTGTGTACATTCACGAGAATATACAGGGTGTACCCTGACAGGCTCCCAGCAGCGCGAAATCAAGTCGAAATTGAAATTTCCAGACGAAAACTTCGATACCATTGACAGCTCATCAGATTGTCAAATTTACAAACGTAGTTTCGGTTTTATAATCGCAGAAAAGTTGCTCCAATGCTTTCCTTGCTCGATCACGTCTCGGCTGAGCGTTTCTGCCCGATTTTCTCAATTTCAATTGTCAACAATTTGTCAGGAAGGGTGAATCTCATTGGAACAGGCTTTTTGACTTTTCCACGCGTAGTTTCGTTCTCAACTCATGACTCTGAAGTTTGCATCGTTTTCATGCAACGAGAAGCTTTTTTATGTTTGACTAAATTAATTATTTAGTGACAGAATTTAATTAGGATGATAAAATGATCGATTTCTGGCACCCGACAAAGCATATCGGCTCGAAAAATTTGGACGACATTAAAAATTGAAAGAATCATGAATAAAATGAAATATTTTTCGGTGCATTTCAACGTTGCAAACTTCAGTATCTCAAACTCAAGTTTATGGTATTGATCATGTGTCCTAGGACACCCTGTATTTATGTACGTGTATAGGAAAAGAGAGAGAGAGAGAAACGTTCAACAGGTAGTGTAACTCGGCGTCGTTATTCGCAGTAGTGGGAGCGTAGATGTAACCAAGGTTCGGCTGGGTTAGTTTGAGGTGTGCTCATGTAGATAAGCTCCGTTAATGACCGGACGCGCGTTCACCCAGCCAGAACTCTGGCGAACTCCCCCTCGACCCTCGCCCTCTTGTTTCTTTCCCCTCCTGAGGAACCGCCCGCCCTCCTCGTCTTGCCATTACCCTCCTCGTTTCCCCGCACACCGTGTATATTTCTTTCGTCTTCTTCTTTTCCATGTAACGTCTTGTTCGTCATCTTCTTTATCTTGGACGCTCTTTGTCTTGTCCGCGGGCGAAGCCCTGATCCTCCGACGCGGCTCTTGTTTTTGACCTTCTTCGCCTTTTTTCGCCCTCCCATCAAATCTCCTTGTCCGTCACCCTGTTCTTATAAAGCTTCTGGTATTCAATGCTCGTGGTCAGCTTCGTCTCCTTCCCACATCTCATTCGCTCTTCGCTCCCGCGATGTTTTCTTGCTCGTTGCGAGTATTTATCGATTTACTTCAGCTCGATCGTCCCGAATAAATATTTCGCTTCGATTATCGTACTCTCGACGCTGGATCCGATTTATCGTGTTTCCTCCAGAAATATTCAAGCGCTTTCCACATTCAGGCATCGAACGACAAAACGCCACGAAATTTCTGACGAAAAATCGGCGGGTTTTCCTGCGTTCGCGATAATGTTCGATACTCTGGAGACCAAATTCGTCACCTGACGGAAAAAATACCGGAGAAAAAAACGTTGGATATGAAAAATAAAGTGGACACGAGAGAGAGAGAAAGAGAGAAATTATGTACATTGGAGTAAAAAGAGAAAAGAGATTGCCCCTTTTCTTCGTTGAAGCTTTATGCCTCGGTAACTTCACCGTCGTTTTCTTTGCGCTCTCTGTGGCAAAAGTCCGTTACGTAATGACTCTCGCGAGGATCGGAGGTCTCGTGTTGTCTCCGTGTAATAACCCCTTCCCGCCCTGCCCTCCTTCGCCGTTCCTTTCCCCACGTGTGTGTATATTCCGTGGCAGCAGATGCGCTTTCGTCGTACGCTACTTTTTTCATGCACTTTTTAACGAATTTAAACAAGCATTCAAATAAACACCAGCTTCCTTCGTAATTTTTCTTCGAGCCATATCTTGACGTTTATATTCTCAGACGAAGGAGCTGCGAATTTTCCAGATTTGCAACATCATGCTCTCTGATAATTCGTCCAACAAAAAGGCATTATCGTGTCCTTTGTTTTAACCGACGAGAGAAATAATTGCAGACGATGATCCGAAGCTCGATTCAATGTTACGACGATAAATAATTGTAGACGATCGTTCCAGGCTTGATTCACAGTTGAGACAAGAAATAATTGTAGGGGATGATACACCGAGTACAAAATTCACAGTTGATCGATCGTACCTGTTTATAAACAATACGATTTCTCGAGGTGAAACCGACAATGAGTTATTTTCCTCTCGTAGAATTCTGGCCAACTGCGGAAACGATTTGTTAGAGTTCAACTCGTCTTTCCCAAGCGAGAAAACAGAACAAAATAGCAAATACGAGATTACGTGGACGCGTCGTGTAGCTTTTCAGCGATGCGTTCCAGGAAGCTGGCATTGCAGACTCTTTTCTCAATGAAACAGGTGCTCTCGCGGGATTTATTGCACGTTTTGCAAAAACCAATAAAATATTTCGAGGCAGAATCGATAACTCGTCCGAACGTGCATGGTAACAAAAAAAATTGTGTCCAATTGACGGGGAATTTTGTGGAGAAAAAAAACAAAACCGTCATTTTTCGAGCATCGAGTTTGTACAATATGAGCAACGGAGCAGAGCAAAAAAACAGGAGAGACTAGCAAAACGCTATTCGTGTGCTGTGCATGCTCGCTGACAAACGTAAATATATGACAAACACGTAGAAGCGATAGCGCCGGAAACGGCCAGTTGTCTAACAATAATGTAGTCAAGTATGTACTGTGTGTATACGTACGTGTGTTTGTCCGTGTGTCTGTTTATACCAAGTGAGTCAGTGAATGGGGCAAGGTGGGGGAGAGAACGATGGTAAAACGACCATGAAGAGCAAGTAAGGAATCAGTGGTTTTAGAATACACTGAGATCGTAAGTGCGAGAAGGAAGATGCGATTGTTGCGGGGGAGACGCCTCCATACCAACTTTTCGTCTTTCTTTTCTCTCTATACCTTCTTGTTCTTAGACTGAGGATTCCCCATTGAATAATAATGAACCTTTCCATTTCCCAACCGTTTGCTGGCCACAGTCGAGCCATTCACATTTTTTCGTTTCATTTATCCCTACGGAAATGAATTATATCGAGATATGCACTGAAAAGAAAATTTTGTTGAAAAAGATGGATATTTTGTTGGATACGTTCAACCAAACGTTTTTTTCGAAAAATCACGAAAATTTTGTCATTTCAGCGGAAAACATTCTGGAAAATCTTTTCGGAAAGTAAATTTTTGTCATTCCAATCGTAAATTTTGCTGACAGTTCCGTTGCAAATGAAAATGATTGTCGAAATAACGAAAATTTTGAAATTATCCCAAAATATTTAGTTCGCTGTATTCAACAAAATATCGACGTTTTTTGACAAAATTGAATTTCCAGTGTGACGATTTGGTACGAGAATCGAGACATTTTGATCGATATTTTTTGAATCGATGTTAGCAGCATTTCGAGATAAAAAAAATTAGGCTAGAGAAAAATTTCTGCTGCTGTTATGAATATTAAAATGATTAAAGGGGAAAAAAATCACGGTATCCGGGCATTGTGTGGATTTTGTACACTCCCCGTTACACTTGGCTTGACAATGAAAAAATTCGTTAAATCATAAACGATGGAAAAGAGAGTTTCGGAACTCTCGTGTTGGCTCTGATCCATTAATGAATTTCTCGGGGAATTCCGCTTGTGATTTACGCTCCGATGGGCCATTCATGAAAGGGTGCAAATAATAGACATCAAGGGAGTAACGGAGACAGACACATGTGGACTTGTACGAAGGGGAGAAAACGGGAGGGAAATGATGAAAGAGGGTGCCACTCGAGTGGGGGAGTTTCGAGTAACCGCTCGAGTGTCACTTGTTGCATTCTCGATCGTAATATAGATATAGAAAAGATTTACTCGACGAGTTGAAAAAAAAGGGGAAAAAGGGCCTGACCCACATGACTTCCGAGCTCTAATCGTGTATGCGTGACGCCCTTTTATTCGCCAGCCATAAATATATACATATATATTTCAAGTATCAAAAATAACTCGAGTCTCGCTCTCTCGCTCTTTCCCTTGCGCGGTCTTTCCTGTCTCTTTCGCACTTGGATCGTGCGTGCTACGACAATCATCTTTCTCTCACTCACTTTCGTTGCCTCTTTCAACGAGGACACATGGACAAGACGTACGTAGACTTCTACCGTGACAATCTCGTCGTTGCCCCTCTCTCTCTCTCTCTCTCTCTCTCTTGATCTCGTTCTCGCTCGTTCTCGAGCGCTTTTCTTCGGTTAGCCCGTGTGCCTTGTGACGCGGCCGGGCTATGGTCGTTTCCGGTGGCCCTCTCTCTTGCCCTCTTCCCTCCTTGAGCGGCTTCCCCTTCAAACTTCCGGTCGCACTCTTACTACACTTACTACGTGAGCACCCGTGTTCTCACTTGTTCTTCTTCCTTTTTCTCTCCTCCGCTCTCTCGCTCGCCTTTTTTTTATTCCTTCGATTGGACCCTCCTCCCTCGTTTCGTCCTCCTCACACAGTCTCCGCTTTCGTTCCAACTTTCGAGCATTTGTTTTTCGTAACACACTTTGCAAGTACCTGAATAATCGAATCATGTACTCCGGATGTCCAGTCTTCGATTTCAACGGACCTCAAACGTGATTTTGTCATTTGCGTAACATCAAAACTTTGTTTTCTTCATGCATCCCGATTTTTGTTATTAATCGAATTCAACAGTCGATCCCAACGTTAGCGATGGCCATGACACGATCGTTAATCAGGCAACAACAAATCTAGTCTCCCTTAAAGATTCAGCAGGTAAAACTAGTTTGACCTACAATCGAATTTTAACGGTTATATTCGCAATTCAACGAGACATGTAATGGAGAAAGCCGCTTTGGTAGAGATCGATCATGTTAATTTGTAGATACGCGCTTTATTAACGGTGCCATCGTAATTAAACGCATCGCGATATTCTATATATATATATTTTTGTAGGGATTATACCAACCACTCGGAGATGACGATAATACTATGAAGATGATAAAAGAGAAAAGTCTCGCCTCATTACTGCTCCTTAATGAATCATGACATTTGTAAATCCGATCACAACACAACAGCATTTGTCAATCACGAATCCATCTATACAAATGTTTTATTCGAATTACAAAACAAAAAGCACTCGGTCGTACTAATGGTGCAAATTCGAACCACTCAGAGACTATAAAACCGACAAAGTTGGATTTTGTTGAAATTTTTTTAAATTTATTTATTTGATTTGTTATTTATTTATTTTTTATTTAACTTAATGAATAATTTTATTTAATTAGTCAAACAAATTTAAAGAAATCTGTTTGAATTTTCAAATTTTTTTAAAATTAACCTTTTTTTTTCATTTAATTTTTTAATTTTTCAATTTTTAATGCTTGAATTTTTGAAAAAGGAAAAATATCGTCGAAATCATGTAAATGCGTTGATTAAATTGGATTTTCTGGCCACCTTAACCGTTGAGAAAGAAATAAAGAAATTGAACCGGTAGATCAAATTCGTACCAACGCGAGCTCGTCGCGAATAAACAATACGAGCTTATAAACGATAAAAACTCTTAGGCTGCGATCTTTCTGACCCCGATGACCGTGGCGATCCCATGGAATGACCCTCAACGAAAAAGGAGAGAAGACAAGGGACGTGCGTGAATAAAAGAATGTAATTTCCAGTAATTATCGTATGCAAAATGGCGCTTCGTGTGTCGGTTGTGCAATTGGAATGTATTAATAGGCCGAAATGTTGGTTTTGTTTTACCTTTTGGTAACGTCCACCTGTCTTGTTCCACACAGTTAGTGTCCCAGCGTTTTTTTTTTTCATCGCATTTTATCCCCGTGTGTTCCGTGTACCAGCCAGAAGCTCACGACGCTTGCATACTCCGTATATACATATGTGTATGTGCGGCGGCGTGGGAGCAAAGCCGGGAACTGGTTTTCGAGGGTAATCTCGGTCGCGTTTCGGACCTGCTTCGCTCGCGATTATATTCTCGTGTTATACTCGTACTAAATATACATGTCCAAACGGGTATATACCCCATATATACATCGCATGTATATGTTATGTGTAATATGTATTTTATGCGTGGCAACATACATGTATAGAGAAGAAGCGAAAGAGAGCAAAGGCTGGACGATTAAATGGTTTCGCAAACCGCGCGCACAGCCGCTTCGCGCTCTCTCTTGCTCTTTGCTTTCTGCTGTGTCCTGCTCTTACGCGCACCGGTTCCTTCTCCCGCGTGTGAGTACCACGGACGGCTTCATTATGTATCGCCCCGCGATGAGGACGAGAAGGGCATATGCATGGACCTCATAGGTTTTCAGAGGGTGGAGGGCTCATTGTGCGTCCGAAAAATTCACCGGCGAACCGAGAGGCGCGCCAACTCCGAGGAGACCTCTGAGCAACTTCTGCCTCTCGCTCTTTTTGGTTTATACTCTTTCGTTCGTATCGCACTCTTGCCCGAATTCGAAACGATAACGATGACATGACGAAAGAGAGAGAGAGAGAGGAAGGGAATGAAATAAAGGCTCTTGCGGAATTCTCGTGGGAAAGAATTTCGTGCCTGAGAATCTCCCGCGAGATTCGGAGCGGAGCTTTTATTAAATGGAACAGAGACACGGGCAATAGTTTTTGAAAATTCTCCCAAAGGCTCGTCGCTGGGACGTGAAAAAATGTTTTTTCCTATTCGCAAGAAGTTTCCATGACAATTATCATGAAAAACAAGCGACAGCATTCGCCGAAGGGTTAATTAATGAGGAAACTGTCTGGCAGGGTGTTAATTAATGTTTACATCGTTAAATGTTTGCCGGACCATTAAAAGATGCCGATGCGGTAGAGAAAAATCTCAATTTTTCGATGGAGCTGCGTGATTTTTGCTACATCATTGATTAACATCGCGGATAAAGATCGGCAGATCAATCTTTCTGCTTTCTTTTTTGACTGGCGCTCTTGCCGCAGACCGGAAGTCGGCCAAACTCCGGCCAACCGTTATCTGCGCTCCTCCCTCTCGCGCCCCCTCGCGTCTCGTTCACCTCAAAATACTTTTTTTCGGTGTATTCTTGGTTCTGTCCATCTCTCTCGTTCCCTCAATCTCTCTCCCTCTCTCTCTGTCGCTCTCCTCTTTTAACTCCACCAATCACCTGACTTTCACCGGAGACAACGGAGGCAAAAAACCACAGAACACTATAGACATTCACGCGGTAACCATACGTAATATGTTATACCTGAATTAAAGCCTGTACAGGTTCAGAATTTAGAGGGTCAATTTGAAAATAAAAAAAAAACGTTATTCAATATTTGTGACGTTTGAGTTGATCGCTTTCCGGTGGGAGTCGATCTGTGTATTTGCCAAGAATTACGGTTAATTAATTGGGGAATCGAACAAGCAAATTGCACATCCGTTGTTCATTAGCTAAAATATTTTTGTGTATCGGAAAAAAATCTCGTCAGTTTATTGAATCAATTCTTTCGACACATTCGGGTGATTGAGTTTTTATTGATTAAAAACAAACCGCAGAACTCCCAGGACGCCGGAAACTATTAATTATCGTCTCGCAAACATTTTTGAACGTCATTTTTATTCTTAAAATCGACACGAATCCTTTGTAATCGATTTGGCATTTAAATTCGTCGAAAAGTCGGATCAAAGAAGAAATTGAAACAAAAAAAATGCTCGATGTTGAGATACCGGAAATGCATCGTGACACAAGGTGGTCATGGGTCACGGGGTTGCCGGAAGTCGAGAGCGAGCCCCGATTTGCCCCAGGGCTTGAGGAAATGACGCGATACTGCCTCTCTTCTTCCCCCATTCTTCTTCATCTTTCTCTTTCTCTAAAGTTACTCGACTCTCTCGATTCTAGTCAACCCGATTTCTCACATGCAAGTTGGCACAGATGAACGAGTTCTCTTTCTCTTCCGCCCGAGCTTCCCTCACTCTTTCGATACGAAGAATAATCGTGAGGCTTCAGGCGAACGGATTCACTTTTATGGAAAAACAAAGAAAGCTGCACAAACGAATATCAAAAAATTGGATTATTTTTGTCAAATTTTGGCGCTAATTGGCTCGCATCCATAATTTTTTAACTCCATAATTTGCTTGACTTGGCTTGTCTCATAAATTTTACGGAAAATTGCTATCCCCGAGGATATGAACATCGAAGTTCGATCATCGAAACGTCTTGCCTGTTTTCCTTTCATGCTGCTTGGTCTTAATTTATCGTATACTTTCATTGAGACTTACAAGTTCTCACGGACTCCAGCTGACGGCACCATCATTGTCTCTTCCTTTCCAATATTCATTTTTACTGTTTCGTGCACTGCTCGTTTGTACAATTTTCTCAAGTCGGTCATATCGATTGTCTCGCCCTCTCTCTCTCTTTTCCTCTCTTCGTTTCTGGATCTCCCTCTCTCATATTTTACGGACAAATATTCCCATATGTTGCTCGTGTTTATATGCAACACCTAACGTCAGGGCATTATCGGAAACACACCAGGAGGCGCAGCTCGAAAGAGCCAACATACGAGGCTTCCTAGTTATAATAAACGGGCAACGAAATAAACAACAAAAAAACTAGACGCATAAAGAAAAAATCGAGCAAAAACCTGCTCGGCCTGAGGCCACCTACCTGTGTGTTTCTCTTCTTCCATTTTCATCTTTCTCCTTCTTTCCCTCTCTTTCTCTTTATTGCTTTACGCATTATGCTACTACTTCCATATGGACATATATATTTTCTCTTTGCCTCTTGGTATAAAACTGCTCGTGTTGCTCCACCAACGTACTCATCGCTCCAACTATATTTACCCGTGTCTCTCCATGCCATTATCTTCGCCTTTTACGTTTTTTATACTTTAATTTTTCTTCTCCTCCTGTGCCGCACTCATTATTCCGCTTTTCCTTGACGAGGTCCCCACACGCACGCGAATGTGTTGCCGGGGCGATCGCCCTCGTTAGTCATCGAAATAGAACAAGTTGAATCCACAATTTGCGCATCTTTTTCGCTTAAATTGAATGGTTCGCCATTTTTTTTATGAATTCTTGAAAAAATTCGATGTTTCAATGGTTTTTATGACTTTGACGATTGGCAAGATCGAAGAATACGGATTCTCAGGAGAGCCTCCGACCAGCTAGACTCAAAGTCTTTGAGCTGTGGATAAATATGGAGAAGAAAGACATAACTTGTAAGAAGTCTCGGTAAAAGGAGTTTGGTTGAGGAAACACCTCGGAAACAGGCATGCCGCATGTTTTACTGATGTTGGCACCGGCAATGAAGTATATAATGGAGGAGAAGGGGCAGCAGCGTAAAGTCGCGTGAAAGAAAGAAATATGAGGTGGGGATTGACATGCCGAGTCCATGAATGGAGTCGAGTAGCTCGATCGACTGAACGGAGCAAACCGGAAGACACTTTGCTCGCTCGTAGTAACATTACTTACTGTTTGTTCTTTTCTTTTTTCTTCATTTTTTTTATTTTACTTTCGTTTCCCTTCTCTCCGGTTCCCTCCGCATTTCCGTCGCCTTGCGTTCATTCAACGACCTGTTTACGATAGACAGCAATTCTCTCACTCTTGTCAATAAATCCCATGTACCGGCCGCCATATCCGACTCTGGCCACATCGTATCCTCGTTTCTATTCATCGACACGACGATAGATCCGTTAATGTCAATCTTGTCGCACGATATCTACTTAAATAATGTACATACGCTCGTGGGACTTGAATCTCGACAATAATAAGTGGCGCCAACGACCACTTTTCTTTACTTAATTCATAGCTGCCAGAATTAATTAAATTTTTTATAAATTTCTTTATTTTTAAAATTCACTCTGAAATTACATGCTTGAGAAAAAAAATTCCAAAAATCAATCTCATCGCATGTGGATGATCCTGAAGTTTCTATCATTGGAATGCAACGAAATTTCGTTATTTCTTCAGCAGAGCCAATAATTATTATTGAATATTTCGTCTGGCCAATAAAACGATTCTCTCTTGCGACCACAAAAATCAAACGACTCAAAAAATTGCCACGATTTTCAAAATTTAAGAAATAATCAATAGGAAAAATATTTTTCGTTGAATCTCAAAGTTGCAAACTTCAGAGTCATCGACGCCACGGGAATTTTCATTTTTTTTTTTTGAGTCTGTAGAGCTTGGAATTTATTCGGATTTGATTGGGACGAGTTGTCGTTAAATAAATAAAGTTTATTGTGTGCTAATTGAATACCGTTTGTTGCTGATATTTCGGGAAATGAACGGGGGCGTATTACGTGAATTTGTGGGTAAGATTCGGAGTGAACGAGAGACGGAATGAAGGAAGATTTAATGTTTAAGAGAACAAGACAGCTGAGCAGGTGCTTGGGCGCGGGCGAAGAGCAGAGCAGCGGGAAAAGAAAAAGGCGATGCTGGCTGCGGTAAAGCGCGAGATCGCGCGATGCTGCTGCTGTGTTGCTCTTGCTGCGCATGCCTCGCTCTGAACAGCCGGGCAAGAGGGTATTCATTCATAAAACTAAGTCGAGAACGAGTGGCGGTAAATGCGAGATTTCTCAGTCGAGCTCTGGCAAGGAAGGGGGGTCCATACCAAGATTCTTTCCCTCTCTCGCTCTCGCTCTGACGTCGGGGGGAAAGCAATCTGTCGCGGAGCTCTCGGTGATCAAATTTAGAAAAAAAGGAAAAAAAAAACAAACGTAATAAATCTTGTGAAAATTCATTAATTATCTTAATCACGTTTTGACGTCGAATAACTCTTAATGAGACCTTGAAAATATTAGAATTGACATTTGTTCGTTAGTCGCAACCGCAGCTGGACGCTGAAAATGTTCGAACTGAATGAATTTGGACGAAAATTAAAAATCTGCGATACGAAATGAATTTATTTATTTGTATTGTCGAATTGTAATTTGCGTTTTATTTCTTTTCGACTCAATAGACATTTTGTTGTATATACAACACGATATATCTCTGTTCGCGCGTCTCAACCTTACCCCCCTCCTTTCCTCTTGGCTCCCCTCCGAACGACTCATCGTTTTCTCTCTTCTCCTCCATTCCGCCTCCCTCCTTATATTTTCCCTCTGGCTGCGATTCTCCTCCACCATCATCTCGCGCCTCTCTCCTTCTCTGCTCCTCTCGGCCCTGGGATATACGCACACTTTACCTCGTGTCCTCGACTTCTCTTCATATATTTCCATCTCTCTTTATATTCTTCCCCTCGCTCTTTCGTTCTCTTCATCGTTCATATTACGTTTTTCTCTCCTCCCGAAGTTTCTGCTGGTGCTGCTGCTGCTGCTGGCTCGCTCTCCGGTTTGCTCCTCCGCGGTTTTGCCCTTCGCGCGCTCCTCCACCGCGCCGCGTGCGCACTTATCCGCGGTAACGCGAGAGTTCGCGATCGCTGCTCTCCTCTCTTCTTCGGCTTAACTCTTTAGACACAACGCGTATAGGATACGCGTATGTGCACGCGAGATATATACCGTGACAGTCGACCAAGTGCTACAGTGATTCAAAAGACGATACTCGACGCGAGTAATATAACCAAATCGACGAATTCGTAACGTTATCAAAAAATATTCTTTTTACTGACTTTTGCAAGCAAAACATAAAAAATTGACAATCGATCGAAAAAATTCGTTAATTTTTCAAGTGACTGAACGTCGAGATGGACTGGAATAATGAGAAAAAGTAATTGGAATTAAAAGAACGTATTATTTGTGGCAAAAGAGAATTTTTGACTGACATTCAGTGAATATGTGGACGGTCTTGAGCGTTGAATGAAATAACTATGCCCACGTCCGAATGAGAAGTGAGAACGCAACAATACACGCCGTTTCTTGCCTCGTTCCCTCGTACTTTTCCCCTATACCCGCCGCATCCACGCTCCCTTTATCTCTCCTTTTTCTTTTCGTCTTTCCCTCCATCGCATTGTCGGCCTCTTTAACGCCCTCTCTTACACGATGCAGTAACCTCGTCGCAGCGACGATCCATTGGTCGTTTCGTTGTCCGCGTCAAATCCCTCCCTCGCGCCCCCACCACTCAATTATTTCCGAATGTTACACCTACACGCAGGATAATACACGTGCACGCAACATTGTGTTGATAAAATATTCGTCATCATTAAAATAACGTTCGCAATAACTAAAATTGCTTTTGCAAAACGGACGTTACTCTTAAATGAATCAATAATCCTGAAAACTGTCAAGTGTCAAGAAAATAAGCGATTGCTGTTCCTCCGGATAAGCGAGTAAAGTGATTCGGGCTCATCGCGAGCATTTCATTCAAAAACACAAAAAACAAACCTGTCACGATAAATCTCGGCCAAGTTTCGAACTAAACTGCGGAAAAGTGAACTACGGCTTGTTTTTAATCTTTAAAAAGTCTGCAGCTTCGCGAGATAAAACCGGCTCGTGGTGTTTAAAGTCGGAATAAGTGGGCCTGGAAGGGGATAAAAAAGGAAAAAGAAGGGATACGTTGAGGTCGAGTGTAACGCGGTTCGGGGTTGTGAATGAAGTTTGTTTTCTCGGAGTTGTTTTTTACCTTGACAAGAAAAAAGTGATTTTATTCACAACACATGTGTGTATGTAAGTTTGGAACGTACCAACTGACTCTGACGCTTCGACCTAATAAATTTACTGGTCCACGCAGTCACAGTTATATGTGCGTACACATATTTATGCGCAGGAAGCGAGAAAAGGAGGGGAATTGGTTGGAGTAAGTTGCGCAAGCGTGATGGCTCATCTTGGTCACAGGTACATACGAAAATAGATTGCGGTTGGAAGCTGCGAGGAACGAGGGAGGGTGGATTTACCGAATTGATAGCAAACACATGGTGGATAAAGGCGACAACGTGGAAAAAGCCGTATGCGTCTTGCTCGAATTGTCAAATATTTATTGTCAAACGATTGAGACAAGAAAGACAAAAGATCCGAGAGAACAATGATGATGATGAATCTTTAGTTTGCTGTATCGTGTTCACAGTGCTTTTGTTTTATTCATTATGGGATAAACGCTGACTCAGCACCCTCATGGTGCGAATCGTCCCTTCTTCCCTTTTATTTATCAATAACACCCTTCCCCATGTGAACAATCGTATATGTTTTAATATCTTTGAGAAAAACCTGAATTTACACGGACGTGACGTGGTCGGAGGTTGACGCACCGACCACGTGACGACTTGCTTCTTATTCTTTTCTCCCTCTCTCTGCTTTGCCATACACGACGAAAAACACGTGGCCCCGGCTTCGTTTACCGGCGGCTCGAAAACCCGAACTGGAAAGATCGACAGTGACAAATAAATCGTTTCCACGAACGAGCACATCCTTTTTTTCATCATCGTTCTTCTACTCGAATCTCCTGTGATCGCTTGCAAAGTGTGAATGAGCGGCTGTGTGAACGCCAGCCATTTCTTCTCGTACAAATTGACTAAGTGCGCCAACCTGAAAGGAATGTACGTCGATTACGGTGGTGATACACACACCGGAATGGGAATCAAGGCCATGAAGTCTTTCGGCAGGCCCAGAGGTAATTCCATTGATTATTAAGTACCGAATTTTTGTTGTTTCTCAAAATATTTCGATCTCTCTCGCTCGAACACGATGGAAAATTCAATTAAAATGCAAATTTAGAAATAAAAAATTGTTTTTCCTGATCCAGTTTCCAGCTCGAATAATTTTTATTCCCAAAACTTGTTCGGCTTTGACACTGAATTCTCTCTGTCGTGCGGGTTGATATATTAACGCGGTTATTGCACGCGCGTTGTCCAGCGATTCCATCGCGTTTAGAAATTGATAAAGAGCGAGAAATATAAGGCAACGTGACAGTTTGTATTACGTAGAAAAACGTAAAAGAAGCAGATTCGTGCGTGTGCAACGCACACCCGCGCACACACGTCGTGTGCATGCTCTCGAAGCGCGACAGATGTTGGCCCGTCGCGGTGATGGCCAAGTAGCCGAGACGTTAGCTAGGGAGAATATATTCACGAGGGTGTATTCATACACGTCGAGATCTCGAGTATGTACCAAGCAACCAACACACACGCTGCATACACTCGCCGCGAGGAGTGCACCGCGCCGGGCTTACTTACCGCATGCACTTCCGGTCCGCCTCGCGACACGCCACACACCAAGTGGGGAAATCCTCGAGCCTGGCGCGTGGCTCGTTCCTCTCTCAGCTTCTCTCAAACTCTTCGCTCCGATACACCAAAACATTATTATCAATATACCCGAGTAACCTACTCCACAAATTTCATCGCACACGTTCTTTAGTTTTTTCACTCTCGTTTTTTCATTCAATCAGCCGAAATTTTTTATAAAACAATTGAATCTTTTTTTTTTAAAGAATAGAATTTTAATGGGGAAAAATCAAAGTTTTTAAAGTTTCGTCCAGGGATTCCGATTTTATTGGAGATTTTTCATTAAAAACTTTTGATCAATGTTTTGACCGTTTTCTCATATTTTCATTCGTAACGATTCGTTATGACGGAATTTCCATTAAATAATACTGTGAATGAATTATTCCGGAATTGAGCTCGAAAAATAGAAATAAACTGTCGGAGGAAATATCGCGCGAGTAAATTCTCCGATCGCGTAAATTATATCGCAGTTTGCGAGGGAGCGAGATGATGAGAATATACAGAGAGAGCAAAGTTGCGAAGCGGCTCGTGTCGCATGAACGGCGCGGTGTCGTTACTTTTATTTTTACGTCAAACTGCTAGCGCTCTCGCGGCTTGTGGATAAAATTAGGGCCAAAGCTCAACCGAGCGCGCACGTGCGCCACAGCCTCATGTATACGAGTAACTATGTGAGTTAGATCGCGCGCACGTTTCACTATACGAGTACGCGGATAATATCGGCAGAAATGGCCAACGACGACGGAAGTCGTGGAAACGGCTAAGGAACAATTTCGACGACTCTAGCACGGCCTGGGGGTGTCAAATCCGAATAGAATTTCATGAGAATCGCGCCAACTGTTAAATAAAAAGTATCGTTATTATTATTGCTCCGAAAGAATCATCGAAATATATTTATTCGATCCGCGCTATTTTAGAATTCCAACAACACGCCATCATCGTTGCTCACGATTTATCAATCAGTCAAGAATTATTACAAAATTCTGTTAATCGTATATCGAAACTTTGATTGCTTTCCATCAAGGAAAGAAAAAACGAAAATCGAGAACGATAATGTGAAGCGATTCGAGCTTAAAATCAAATTCGCCTCGCACGCATTTGCTATTTTCGATTTCCCCCTTTGATTACACACAGAAGCTAGATTCTTGCCACTCCTCGATCGTCATTCATAGAATCTTGCCTCCAATATACAACGTACAGGATGATTCACAAAAAATTTCACGATCGGAAAAATATTGATCGGAACGCAATCGAAACGGTGGGAAAATTTTTCGTTAGAGAATAATTTTGTTTTCGTTCGCTGACTTTTCTTCAGACACAAACGTCTCTTCAATGAAAAGAAAATTTGGTTGAAAAATATCGATATTTTGTTGGATACTAAAACTAAACGTTTTTTTTCAAAAAATCACGAGAATTTTGTCATTTCAGCAGAAAACATTCTGGAAAATCTTTTCGGAAAGTAAATTATTGTCATTCCAATCGTAAATTTTGCTGACAGTTCCGTTACAATTGAAAAATATTGTCGAAATAACGAAAATTTTGAAATAATCCCAAAATATTTAGTTCGCTGTATTCAACAAAATATCGACGTTTTTTGACAAAATTGAATTTTCAGTGTTCACGAATCAATAACAAAAAGCCTAATTTTTAATGACAAAAATATTTCTCAACGTTATACGATCCCGTGACGATTGCCAATTGTTTTTACATCGACGATTTCGACGTCTGACATTTTTTTGAACAATTTATATCAATCGAATGCAAAGCGCGGATAAAATAAATGCTGCGATTCTTGCCCGCACCTCGCAGATACACACAAGGACTGACGTACTATTATAGCAACCTTTGTACTTGGTCAACGAACCCGCATCAGTCACTCTATAGTTCTATACATTTATACATGTATATATTTCAATGTTACTTCAGTGTGCTATTAAATAATAATTATATTTGAGAGCTCTTAAAGTAAGTGGGCTTGCCATATGCCCTGCCGGGCCTGATCTCTCCGCCGAGATGATAAAATATTTATAAAGCGCATTCTTGACCCTCTAACAAGATCGCGACGTGGGATTGTGCTCGTTTTTCTTTCGTAACGGAAAATCGCCCGAATTTCGATACGAAAGTTATAAAAATTCTTTCCCGAGATAATTACATGCGAATTTTTGCTGAAAGTTACTCCGGTTGCGATTTTTTTAACAACAAATAATTAAAATTCAATTTTTTCTCGTGAAATTGTTCATTTTTGCTAATTTGCTAATGCTAATCCTCTCCGCGTCTAGAGAAATGTTGATCCTTTGAGAATTTACTCGTGTTTTGTATTCGAGCGATTTAATGAGGACTCTGTGCCACAGGATGCGGATTCAGGCGGAGCATTTGAGAGTTTGTGATAACAGAACACGAGGCGTTGAGCGTTAAGATATTGTTATAACCACAAAAGCGATTTGCATCGTCGTCGTTGGCTGTTTTATCTGTAAAGAGGCTTGACCGCAGGAAGAAAAATATTTAAAAATGTTCCAAGAGAGATTTAGTGAACGAGAATGAAATTTTAAAAAATAATCAACCCGGAATGATTTTTCGTGACGAAAAAAAAATCGTCGGTCTTTAATGTAGACGCAGAAAAATTTGCACCGAAATTTAAATATTCAGTTTCATTGCGAGCGATGTATAAAAAGGATAAATCGTACAGAAACACGATTGTAATAGAACGTTCACACAATATGGACAACAAGAGTATTAGTATGCTTGGAAGAATCTTGCCTGGATTGCCCCCAGGAAGTTGGCGGGACGAGAGTAAGCGAGAAAGGAAAAGAGAGAGAGAGAGAGGTTGTTATTTTATCACCTCGGCACACTCGCCACAGTAGTTGATATCATGCTGGAACATACGCTTTTCTGTTCCGATAATACGCGAACGCACACGCTACTACATACAGACCCATAAACTTCCATCGAGCTTTTGCTTCGCACACAGTGCAACGAGGTCTCGTTCTCTCTTTATAATTTCCAAGTCTCGAGATCCCTCGCGAGTTTGGAATTTTTTCAAACGACATGTTCCATAAACCGGATGCTCCGTGGCTACGGAGCAAAATTATCGAAGTTTGTCTTATCGCTTGAAGGAAAAATCAAGGATTTATTTTTTATCGTCAAACCGTGTTTTTTTTTCTTTATCAAATTACTGGAACGATGCCGTCTCGTTTTTTTCATCTCAGATTCAAATCCAATCGATTTTCACTGGCCTCCCGATGAAATTTCGTCACAAGACGATCGTGCCAGGCTTGCAATGAAAATCGTTTTTCTCCTGCAGCATTCCGTCCAAGGAACATTCGAATTTCTATTTTTTTTAAATATATGGCGTTTTAAGAATGCAGCCGGCCTGCTCCTGGAACTGAAATGCCATATGACGATCACTGTTTCGTCTTTACGCCATATTTATGTCCTCGCTTCGAGGGTGCGACAGTGCCTCGTGCCTTCATTTTTTATCCCGGACTGTAAAACTTGATCAAACGACAGTTACGAGGTCGTTGAAGGAAAAAAGGCTCAGATCTCTTAAGTATCTCGAATATTTCGGATGAGCAGCAGGTGTGCCAGGGGGAGGAGTTAGTGTGTGAAGAGATAAAAAAAAAAAAGGAATGATTCAGTAAAACTTGAGAAAATAAAGAAATAATTAGGAAATTTTTATGGATAATTACACGATCTGATTCCTCGATGCCTAATTAGCGTTCGTTGAATGTTCGATCGGAGAGAAATCGAGAATTGCAATAAAAATTAAAATCCTCGATGATTTGATCTCGTAGAGGGCGACGGTAATTGCCAAAAAAGAAATGCATTAATTATAATGAAATTTATGCATCCAGAGTGCGCTTCTTGAGAAGGGATGAAAGTGGCGATCGGCAGCTTGGACCTCAACCGGTGGCAAACCATATGTCGTCCAGTCCATGATGCAACTCTCTCTCCCCTCTTGTACTTTGAACTTCTTGTCCTATGTCTTTGGATGATTTTTATTTTTCGGAAATACTAATACCGAGGCATATTATAAGCTGCCGATGGCCTCTCCGGGCAAGAGGTCAACGCCAGCTGCAACAGTTGTCGGGCTGCTGCTGCTGCTGTTCCTGCTGCTCCTTCGTCATACATAAACTAACACACACGTTCATATACGCATTTCTTAATTCGTCGCTTCGTGCCCGCGAGAGGTGAAGGAAAGACAGGAGGGGATTACAAGACCCGGCGTGTGTGGATCGTTGCCCATATATTCGAACACGTGCCCAACGTCCGTTGGAAAGTGCCACCCGATGTTAATAGAGCACGTTTGATAAATTTTATGAACGTGTCTCTCGTCCTCTCCTCGTCCAGTAGTTTCGGAGATTAGCTCCGCTCGGCTCACAGCAGGATCAAGACGGAGTCACGTTTTTTTGTTTAACACTCACACGTGTGTGTATTTTTCCCGAAGAAAAAAAAACAAGGACCGAATTCGATGAATATTGAAAGTTTCAATTCAGAAAAAAGAGGATTGGTCGGTAAAATATGTTGGAAAGCAAAGAAAATAAACTTCTGAACTGAATTTAATGTTGAACAAATTCATTTAAATAAATTAGTCTATTTCCAAGATCCGACCGCCACCAAGGACAAAGAAATTGCTTCGTTTTATCGTTCTCATACGTTTTTGTATACGAATGGATTTTTTAGGCCAATTAAGGTTATCTCCGATGCACGGAATATACATCCATTTGGGCTACGGGCTACTCCCTGTATCGGGGTTACTCCGAGTCGGTATACTAATTAGTTTCGGACGCTACATGTCTCTCGTTCACACACATATATTCTCCATATGCAAATCTTCATTTTTTCTTATTTATACACATTTATATTTGGCTGTGATGGCATTAAATAAATGTCTCGAGCTGGGGCAAGAAGTAATATGATAATTTATGTTGAACAGTCACGAGGTCGGTGGCGTACGTTGGGTCAGGGGTTAGATGCCCCGATTTCCATTATATACCTTTACGATTGCTAAATATCCAAAGTCGTTGATCGTTCGAACGATCTTTAGAACAGAATATCGATTACCACGATTCATGCACAAAGTCGCAATAAAAAATCATTCAGAATGCAAATTCGTCCGTGGCTTTCGATAGAAATCGGCCAAATTATATTTTTTTTTCACCTGAGATCGAGGCAAAGCATTTTTTTTTGGGCCGTCAGTGTCGAAGCAATTTTTCTAATTGGAAATGACAGTTTTTCTCGAGTCTCACGGGATAATTAGTCTTTCATGATTTCCTACGTTTTTTATCAGCAAAAAGTGCGAATGCCCAAGTGCATGGCGTCGATGTCTATATATAAATACACCTGCACCTGCGCTCTGCGTGCGTATGTATGCGTTTGAGCAACAGCAGCATGTCGCAGCCCCTTTACAACGAGGCTTTTTACGAGACACAGCGATTACTATCTAGTGTAGAAAAGAAGACTTTGTGTCGTTGCTTCTCGCGACCCCTCGCACACTATTCGTTTTTCTTTTCTCACACCCTTATAATACACGCGTTTGATATACTCTCCGACTTTTCTTCTCCATTGCTCGCTTTCTTGTAAACTTTGTGAGCAGCACCTTACGCGAGGGTCTCGTCTTGACACCTGACGCCTCGCTGTGTTCACCGAGCGAGCCGTACACACTCGAGAAATTCACCGGCTGTTTTGTTTGTGGGAATTTCGATCTTTTTCGGTCTTTCCCACATTCTCATTAAAGGATAAATTATCAAGAATAAATACAATTATGTTCGGGATGACGATTCATCACGATTGATTATCCCGTCGAGTTGGAGAGTGAATAAAAAAAACTTTGCATTTATATCGCGCGAGCCTCGAAAATTCACTCTCAAGCCCGAACCACAGTCATGGTAATTGGATGATTTTTTTTTAGTTGCTTATGATAATCGTGTCACTTATCGCCATCGAACTTTGAGCCAATGTTTAGAGTTTTTATATGCGTCATTTTGAATCGAACGCAATTAGCATTCGTTTAGATTGTAAGCGCGTTTTTCTTGCTTCTTAACGTTTTTCTTGTGTTAAAATACTCAAGCTCGATTCTCTTTTTTTCCCACGATGGAATTTATAGAAGCGAGTCGTTTCCACGCGATCCTGCTGTTGTTCTTGTTCCAACTTGATAAATATATATGTATATATGGACATGCACAGTTTTTTGTTCGTGCATGGTGTGGCGGAGCGAAACGAAACTGCGCGCGGGGCACATACTCACACGGGGACTAATATACACCTGTGTCGTATATTCTATTTTGTTTTCACCGTTTTTTTTTGTTTCATTCTGCAAAACTCGAATAAATTTAACGCAAGAGAAACGAGAGTGCGAGAAAAAGAGATGGGAGCGTGTGTTACAGTGAACATTGGTTCCCTCCATTCGATCAGATACTCTTTATTCACCTCAGACAGACAAAACAGACGAATAATTATTATTTTTTCCTATTCACCGCCTGATTCCAATGTTTTCATTTATTTCCGTGTGTCTTTGTAGCTAAAGCTTTTACGCTATTTCATTAACAATAGAATTTTACGCCGATGAATATGCAGCCATGGGGACCGAAGAATCTCCGCGATATCGATCTGGCCATAAATAAATTTCTTTTTCTTTCGGTCTATCAAGTTTTTAGTCGAAACAAAAACACTTTTTAACTGTACAAAACGTGAATTATTACGATGCTGAAGTTTGCATCGTTGGAATGCAACGAAATTCGGTTTTTTCTTGAGCAGAGCTCGTGATTCTTATTCAATATTTCGTTAGGACACTAAAACGGTTTTTTTTACGATCCAAAGACAATATCAGCACAGAAATTTTCATGGTTTTTGTTATTGAAACAAACAATTAATAGAAAAACGTATTTTTCGTTGCAAACTTCAGTGCCATGAATTATTGGAGTTTCATTCATTTTTGTTCTCTTGTTTCCTTTACAGATATACCGGCGCAAGTACCGCCGTTGACGCCTGGGACCAACAAGAAGATGACCGAGGCCCTCAAGGCCTCGTTCGCTTCCTGGGAGAAGGAACAACTTCGTCTGAACATAACCAAAGGTGAGTCATATTAAAACGAACCGTACAAACGCATTTTCGACGATTTTTCTCCACAAATTGTCAAAATATATTTCGATGAATTTTGACCAACAAATCTCCTCGATTTTTTCGTTCGACGCACCATCCACTCGGGACAATGTTTCGTTACATAAAAATCAGAGAAAAAAAATGAAAAAGAAAGATTTTTCCGGGCTCGTTGGCTGGACACATCGAGATGGAGCTCGCGAGATAACGTTGCGTGGCTTTCGTCGTTTGAACAAAAGAACCTATCGCTTGTACGTACACGTTATTTGTGTCTCTCTGCTCGTACTCGTGTCTGTGTGACGTGCTTAAGGTTAAAGAGAGTGAGACAATGGTGTGCCAGAGCAAAGTGTACATACAGACATGAATACAGACATATATATATATAAATAATGAGGCAAGTAGCGAATGAACGTGTAGTATGGAGCAGTCCACTCTCTCGTTACACCAAGTGGAACGACTCGCGAGGGGGAACCTAGGAGGTTCACCATGAGGTCAGACGAGGTGATCTCCGACGGTGCGACGTCAGGACGCTCAGTGTCCCGAGAAATTTATGTATATATGTACATACCGACATATTTACATGTACACGAATATACCTTGATTCATTTTCGTATGAAAACATTCGTACAAAGCGCAATCCATACATGGAGAACGGCCCTAAGAACAAGCACAAATAAATAAATCCACCGGCGCGTGTGCCCTGAGAAAAAAATCAAAAAGACGTGGCGCCCGATGCCTCTGAAGTTATGACTCTGAAGTTCGCATCCTTGGAATGCATCGAAATTCATTTTTATTTTCGACAAAAATAATTATCCAAATGCAGTATATAATTAGGATGATAAAATGATCCATTTTTGCCATTCAGAAAGCATATCGGCTCGGAAAATTTGGATGGCATTGAAAATTGAACGAATCTTTAATAAAATTCAATATTTTTCGATGCATTCCAACGTCTTCAGCATCATCTGAAGTTCGCAACGTTGAGATTCAACGCAAAATATTGTTTCTATTAATTATATACTGAAATTTGAGAATCATGGCGATTTTTCGTCTCGATTGAGTTTTTGGGACTCAAGAGACGATCGTTTTAGTGTCCGGGCCAAGTATTGAATAATAATTATGAGCTCTGCCGAAGAGAAAACAGAATTTTGTTGCATTCCAACGATGCAAACTTCAACGTCATGGGCTCCGGTTATTCTGATCAGTAGAATCGAATGGATGTGACGATCAGCATTTGCTCCTGAGGGATCGATTTGTTAACCTGCTGTTGATATACGTTAACGAACAAACATAAACATTTGTACAGAGATTTGAGCGTCTCATCTCGTTCGTGACGGGCATCGGTTTGTGTACACACGCACACGCACATGAATGTATTCACATGTATGTATGTGGATGGACAAATGAACGAATAAACGCAAAACGTCGAGGGCATGTAGACCGGAAGTAACGTCACACCCGCGTGGCTCTGAATGCGCATACCGGATGTGTGGCATCGGCTCCCCATCAGAACCCCATCACATCGCGTCGCTATATATTCATACGTGCGATTATATACCGATCCAGTGAAAGAGAAAAAGAGGGAGAGAGACAGAGAACGTCGCGAATTTCGATGCACGGTACAGATACATGACTCTCGTGACAGATCGAGGCGAACACACGTTTTTTTTTTTTTTTGTAATCGCCAGAGAAATACTTTTTTTCAGTCTCGTGTGTGCACGGAATTTTAATAACTGCGAAAGGTTTCTGAATTTTTATGCTCATTTATTGAGAATCGACGTGATTTTTTTTTCATTTTTCGTTTTTTTATTTTTATACTTATCGCGTGTCTATTTTTTTTGGCCGTCGGAGCTTTTTCGAATTTTGAGGAACAGATGGATTTTAGTAGGAAAAATTAGTGCGTGGCTCGAAAATGCCGAGTCTATATTCAACAGGTACTATTGACCGAGCTCGCCTGCACCTGTGGTACGGAGTGCGCGTACAGATATTACGTCTGTGCACACATTGTGAGCAATAGAATCGGCCTCACAGCTGCTCATCTGGCAAATTTCGAAATCTTGATGCTCGTGCTTCCGAGCTTTGATTTTTTTTCTATTTTTGTTGTATTCTTTCTTTTTCTTATACCTGCGGATTTGGTGGAGCACGAAGCTCGTGACACCTGCTGCTGTGGCCCGTCGTTGCTCGGCTTATCAGAGAAGGTTCTGTGGATTTTTTCGGACCTGCCGACGACCGTGCGAGTGCAATATCGTTATGAAAAAAAAAAAATGATAAATGGGCTCGCTCCAAACAGATAAAACGCATGCCACACAGCTGTTTCGTTATTCGCGAATCAATAGCCATTTCGGCGGCAATTTTTATTACCCGGATTTCAGGCTTTTTTTATGATTCTGTATAATTTTTCGGAATAGACAGTGATTTTTTCTTTCTTCGGCGGTAGAACGAATTTAAACGATAGGGAAATGACCAGCTGCTGTTGCCTCGAACGATAGGCCACGCAGGTGAGTCTTTGCTTCGAGTCACCACTCACGAAAATCCTTAAATTTCGAAAAATCATAACTGTTTCGTGTCTCAACATCTCGTACTCGTTACGTATCCAGACTCGAGAAAAAAGGATTTAAAAAATGGTAAAAACGACGTTTTTTTTGGCTCATCGAATTTCAGTAAATATATAAGTTGTATGGTTCTTTTCTTTTCGTCAAATAAAGAATGAGAAGTGTCACTCTCGCGCTCTCCGCGTCTTTGAGGCACCTGTGAAACGTGCTGAGATTATCTTGTGTTTTGCTGCATATATAGAGACACACACACACGGTATATTGATATATCTTGGTGTCCAGATAAGGAAAGAGAGTTTTCTCAAAAAATACAAGAAATGAAAGAAAAAAACGAAAGAAATGAAAATAAAAGAACGGTGATGAAGATACGAAATGATGATGGGCGCGTAGGGGAAAAACAGCCCATGATGCGAGACCAGTGAGAACTCCGAAGAGTCTCATAAGAGTCTGTTAACAATGCTGACAAGGAATAAGTTGATCAAACATCGGCGCGATCCTCAAACATTGGCGGTGTCCTTTGATCTCTCTCGCCACACGCACACATCGAAATACCTCTGTGTATACCGTTCAATGCATAGCTGTGTCACTCTCTCCCCTTTCCTTCATCCTCATCGAATTCGATTCACTTGGCGGATTGTTCAAATTCAGCCACATTTCATATTTTTCGTCAAAAATCATCGACGATCGTAGTTTTTTACGAAAAAATAAGAATTTCATATCAAACTTGCATCAATTTTTTTCCTCCACGCATTTTTCGTTCAGTATCGTAGAAATCCACGATTTTTATATCCGTGAATGCAATTCATTCATTTTATGATGCTGGAGTTTGCAACGTTGGAATGCATCGAAAAATATTGAATTTTATTGAAGATTCGTTCAATTTTCAATGTCATCCAAATTTTTCGAGCCGATATGTTTTCGGGTGGCAAAAACCGATTATTTCATCATCGTAATTACATTCTGCATTTGGATAATTATTTCTGTCAAAAATAAAAACGAATTTCGTTGCATTCCAACGATGCAAACTTCAGAGTCATTTTATTTTGAAAAAGAGAATTTACTATGAAAAAATGGTTTTTAGCGTACAATTAATAAGAAAATAAGTTGCCGTTAATAAGTTGTAGGTTTTTTATTGCAGTATATGTTACAGAATGCCTCAACATTCGTATATGTACGTGTGTGTATCACGCCACACGTTTTTCGTTCGCGTTTCGTACTTCGCCTAGTCGTAGAGCGCTCTCTTCCATTCATAAAAGGCCTTCATCCGAATCGCGGCGATCCCCCGAGTCCCTTTGTTCGCACGACTCCGCTCTTCACTCACAACACGCGTTACATACACTCTATACTCTGATACACCTGAACGTACGTGTATCACCGATGTGTGGAGATTTATATGTGTGTTGGGATACGTGCGTGCGTGCATGAGGTGAGACGAATGTCTGCATGTACACCGCAAAAAGCGCTCTTTTGCTTTTTGGATATACGTTCATGGACATGACTGCGATATATACATCGTTCCACCCCCTCCCACCGATATTTTGGCGGTCGGGCGTGAGTGTAACGATCGAAGAACAACGCGAATCGATATTTTGATTTTTCGTTTCTCGTTCCTTCCCCTTTTTTCGCCAAGAGCTCGAATTCACGTTCGAAAAATTTTTCCAAACTCATTCAGACGGATTTTCCGTATCACGTAGAAAAAATAACATCGGTTTTTTACGGTCCGTTTCTCTCATTGATTTATCGAGCATCGTGACCCGTAGCGTGACGATTCTCTACCGAACACACACGAGAAAAATCGTTACGTGATAATGAATGACCATCAACGTGAATAGATTGTGTAGAATGAGCGAGAGGGAGAACGAGATCGTTAATGAGTTACCGAGAGTGTGTGTACATTGCACTACATTGTGTCGCGATCGAATCTCGACTCGAGGAAAAACAATGGCTCTGTCGAAATATCGTGAGCGTGGGGGATCCCGCCGACTAATTGCGTTTCTCATTTTTTTTTCTTTTTTAATTTGCGTCGCTGGATGTGGCAATTTGATTTTTAGAAAAGCATGCTGAAGCAACATTTTGGATTAAAAATGATAATAATCGTTGCCCCCTCAAACGGAGCCGATGGAAAAATTGTCCCGAAAGATTATTTAGAAGCCACTATTAGTGTGACCTCTGGTCGATCAAAGTCCGCTCAACTGAATCATTCGAACCCATCGCCTTGATCAAAGTCAGGGACCGCATATATATGTTTGCATATGTATATATTAAATGTATTAAATTAATGGAGGATCGAGGAGCGTCCGCGCGAAGGCTCAGAGGGCATCGGCACCTCCAACAACGCAATGCGACCATCGTATAGCGCGCGCGCGACGTATAACGTTCCGAGACGCATTTATATACTCTTTGAAAAAGAATATAAAAAAAAGCCGCGAGATACCGCGAAACAATGGTCGCGCGAGTCGAGCACGAACGAGCGCAAATATGGGCGTGCACACCTCAAATGGGACATTCCAGAGTTTCTTGGTATTGTTGCCCATCGGCATCGCCAATATGGTGGAATTTCCAACGAGCTTTCGTCACACTCAGATCCTTATCGTTTCGTTGACGAATACTAACTCGAAAAACCTTTTTTTTCTCTCCACATTTACTTATTTTCAGCTGTTTGGACGGTCCGCTCCGCTTTATCGAAATCCATTGTTATTTTTTCATCTCTCGGGTATAATTATCGTCATTGATGGTACGGCAGAAATGACAACTTCGTCGATCTCCTGTTTTTTATCTCCCGGAGAAACTGTCAGAATTTCTCATTCTCTTTCTCTCTGGACCAGCCGACACATTTTCGTCCTTTCGTAATCGCATCTCGAAGTATTTAATCTCGTTGTTTTTTCAGACCCACGACAGTGGTCGGAGACCGCAGTTCACCATTGGATCCACTGGGCCACCAGGGAATTCTCACTCGAGGGTGTAGCGATGCAGCCCTGGCAACATATGACCGGCAAAGAAATCTGTGCCATGGGCAAAGACTCTTTTTTGGCACTTGCTCCAGCCTTCATGGGCGATATCCTTTGGGAACACTTGGAAATGCTTCAGAAAGGTTAGTTTCTTCGCAATGCTTTATAAACGATAATCCTGGATGATTCTGAAGTTTGCATCGTTGGAATGGAACGAAATTCTTTTTTATATTTGGCAAAAAAATAATTATTTAAATGCAGAATGCAATTACGATGATGAAATAATCGGTTTTTGCCACCCGAAAACATATCGGCTCGGAAAATTTGGATGAAATTGAAAATTGAACGAATCAATAATAAAATAAAATATTTTTTCGTTGCATTCCAACGTTGCAAACTTCGGCATCATAAATCCTGGAGGAAAAAAAAGTTTTACGAAAACGAAAAAGTTTGAGTTTGACCAAATTTCAAAAGAATTTACGTTTGGCTCAACTTACTGTAAATTTTGGTTGACCAACCGCCCAAAAGGTTTTCAAAATTGCAAAAAAATTGAGATTTCTTTGAAGAAAAAGTTTTTGCTTGGCGAAAAATTAGAATAAACGAGTAGTGCATTAATAGGATCGGTGGCAAAGGCTCTGAGCAATGTGGTGGGTGCGTTTTACTGCGCAGTACGCAATAAATCTCGTAAGCTGCTCCCGATCGAATCGTCCGATAGCAGCTGTGCTGGGTTAGACCCACAGACCGGAAACTATCAATCCAAAACATCGTCAAGTATGAATATGTGAGGCTTCTCGTACTTGTTCGCATATTTCTACGTGTTTGAATCGATACAGTAATGATTTTATAGATTCGCTATAGCCCCTCAAGAATTAGGTGCAAGTTTAAGGATTTTCGAGTCCTCGAGACTTTGGGAAATGATTTTTATGAACAGAACGTCATTTGCATAATCGAAGTTTAATCGAACAATAAAAATTGCAGAAACATTCGACGTTATCATTTTAGAGTAATTTTTTTGGCTTTTTATCATTGCGAACGAAAAATATCGCACGCGGTTTTCAAGAATTGAAGAAAAAGAGGAAAAGACAGTTCGATATGAAAAGATCGCGATGACGTGAGAGAGGAGTAAATGAAAGTGAAAAAAAATGGTATTTCGTGGATATATAGCGAGGGAACATCCTGCCTCCTCGCAGGAGGGAAGTAAAATATGGGAAGGGGGCGAAACATATCGTGTTTCCGTAAAATAGCCCATGTCGAGGGGCAGGTAGATTGAAGAATGCTGAGAATTAGATGGTGTACATCCATATATGTGCGTATAAATTCGGGCACCTTTAAAGTGGACAATAAAACGCTAGACACACGGGGCAAATGTGAATCTCGAGGAGTTGAATTCAGTCTGGAGGTTTTTATTTAGCGGAACCCCCGAGAAAGACGAGAGTAGGGTGGTTCGAGGAGGAGGAAGAACAAGTATAAAAAAAGGGAAAAAAAGAGGCCCACCATAGAAACTCCACCTCCGGATGTCCTGTGCCTTTGGGAGAGTGAATTGTGAGTGCCGAAGCATTGAGCGTTTGGCCACTTGAGCGGTTTTTCGAACACCCGCGCTTAGTCGCTTATTATTTTCATTATTATTATCATTCTTCGTTTGTATTCTGATTTGCGTGTCGATTGATTTTGCAATCACGAGATCGAGATCGCTGCGACAAATTATCAAGAAACTTTTTGTTGGGACTTTCGTGAGATTTATGTTGCCGGCGATCGCCCGCCAGCGAAACGCGCTAAGTGGGTTTTTAGAAAATTAATTACACCCCGTTGGGTAGCGAAAACAGTAGATTTCGCGATTAATGGTAAAGAGCAACAGTTGTGGAAACGCGAATGAGGAGCTTATAAAAATGACCACACATTGCAATACCGGATTTTCGCATTTGGTCACGAGAAGTTGCAATTTTTTTCGTGCGTTTTCATGCTCCCCGAAGGTGCGATAGCAAAATCATGATTCGATTTCTCGTTTGTGTTCCGCGCATGAAAACGGAAATGAGGAAAGTCCTCGAACGCAATTTATCCGGTTGCGACGTAGCGTTGAATTTGAAAATGAAATAAAAATGCATTTTTATGCAACGTGATTTCTCTATTTGTGTTTGCTTTTTTTTCTGTCTCTCTATTTCATCCAGAAGACGAAGTCGAAAAGGCATCGCTGGAAAACATGCCAGCTAATCTTTACGAGAGCGTTTGCGTACAGGATCTCGGTGATTTTCTTAGCTATCAGCAGCAACAGAATAACCCCGCGAACAATTCGGTCCCGACCCCGGAACACAAGAGTCCAGCAACACCGGCGAGCTCCACAACCTCGACAACTTCCTCGTCTGGTGCTGTTTCCAGAAATAATTCTTCTCAGGCTTCGATACAACAGGCACTCTCATCTGTACCAGCTTCATTGACTCCCAGATCGTATCACAACGATGGTGAGTAGCGATTTTATTAAACATACAATAACTTGCTCGATGATGCTGAAGTTTGCAACGATGCATCGAAAAATATTGAATTTTATTGAAGATTCGTTCAATTTTCAATGTCATCCAAATTTTTCGAGCCGATGTGCTTTTCGAATGGCAAAAATCGATCATTTTATCATCCTAATTACATTCTGCATTTGGATAATTATTTTTGTCCAAAATAAAAATGAATTCTGTTGCATTACAACGATGCAAACTTCAGAGTCATCTTGCTCGTACGTTTCAAGTTCAAATCGTTCGAATACAAAGAAAACTGCATTCTATCGTCATCGAATTTCCGTGGATTACGAGAGCGTTTCCAAAGGTATTCGGACAAGATCGCGAGCTATTTGTTTATCAATTAAACGATACGAATTTCATGATGTTGAAGTTTGCATCGTTGGAATGCAACGAAATTCTGTTTTTTCTTTACCCAAGTTCATAATTGTTATTCAAAATTCGTCTCGTGAATCCCAAAACCTCAATCGCCGGGAAATCCAAAATTCAGTAAATAATGAATAGAAACAATATCTTTCGATGAATCTCAAGGTTGCAAACTTCAGAGTCATTGAATTTCGGCCCATTGAGTTTTGAGCCTCGAAATAGTGAGCAGGATTTGCCGAAAATGATTGTTCCGCGAAATACCTGCACGCGTCACGGGCAGTTGGATATTGGCAACAATTAGGCAAGCGTGTATGCGTGCGTAATATATATAGAATTTAGATTGCGTCATACAAAGTAAGCAGCGAGGCAACCGAAGCGAAGCATCAATAGAAAGAGCTATTCATAAATAGCTACGCCAATTTCTGGTGACCGTGTTTACGGCGATGGTTGTTGGTTGTTGTCGTTGCTGTTGGTCGTGAACGAGGGAAAGCCGCACGACAAGAGACCGCGAACGCGCCATCGCAGTTCTGCCTCTAGTTCTGACTTTTTTGCACGCTCCGCCGCGGACAATGGAGATGATCCGCGCGTTCTTACTCGCGTGCGGCTGTAACGCTGTATGTTGTTACTCTCTGTGTGCAAATCGTTAACTATATAGCACATCCTATACGACTATATCCACGTATATAGAAATTTTATATGGATATTGCTCTGCGTGCTACACTCGAATCACAACACGAAGCCTGACGCCATTCTTACCTTCACTTTGATTCTTCGTGGTGGTCCTCCTGCAGCGAATTAACCAACCACGACCCCACTCCGAACGACACAGCAGTGTCGTTCCAACACGAACTTGTAATCCACGCAATTCAAAGATGCTGAAGTTTGCAACGTTGCAATGCAACGAAAAATATTTTATTTTATTTTTAATTCGTTCAATTTTCAATTTCATCCAAATTTTCCGAGCTGATATGTTTTCGGTTGGCAAAAACCGATTATTTTATCATCGTAATTACATTCTGCATTTGAATAATTATTTTTGCCAAATATTAAAAAGAATTTCGTTTCATTCCAACGATGCAAACTTCAGAATCATGTAATTCATCTCTATAAATTGCCACATATTTTACAATAAATTCATTAGGCTGCGAATTTTTATCGTCAGAGTTCGTGGAAATGGAGCAGAAAAAAAATACGAATAAATTTCGAATTTAGAGTAAAGATCCTCGAGTTCCAGCGACGAAACGTCAATGCGACGATAATTGCGATCTCCATTTTGCCTCGGGAGGGTGATTTGAACGCTCGTACAAGTTCTGTTGTTTTCAACGATGCCACAAGCACTTTCAGATGAAAAAAATGTTCCCGGGGGTTACAGAAATATGTGGAATGAGGCGAATTAGATCGAGGAATGAAAATACAACGACTTCATAGATTTTGGATCGAAGGACGATGGAAAAATGAGAGTCTCACTTCCGGCAGAATAACTCGGAGCACAATAAAAACTTGTAACGAAGCCAAGTGTACGTAGCCGTAGATTGTTGCGTTTGATTTTTACCCAATTATAAATTAGATCGCAGGAATGATTCATGTTGAGTTGTCGTCGTATATGATTCTTGGTAAATCGTCTGTTTCGACGTCGTTGCTAATGTTGGATTGTGTTATCACGCCACAAGCGTCCGGGCGTTTAACGAGCGAACGCGACGAGTGAGAGAGCGATAGTCGATGTTTGTATCGTGTTAAATGCGACGCGTAACAATAAAATGAATAATTATAAAGCTATAACGTTGTATCGTTGTCCTAGCGAGCAAACGAGATTTATGCGATGGGATTTTTAGCTCGTAACTCGCGAGGCTGCAAAAAAATGTCAATGATAACGATTGTAACAGAGCAGAGAATCGAAACTACCAAGTATTTATCTCTACCGACGATTTTTTACCCTTTTTTCACTCCTTTTTTCTCTGTGTACTCGTGGACCAGCGTAGGAGGTAGATAATCGCTCCAGTCGAGAGAAAAAGCGAGAGGAAACTTGCTTCGTATTCTCGGACTCGCAGCATTAACTTCGATGACGTTTTTCTCGCGACTTTTCATTTCCAATGTCTCTCCGTAATGGCGAAGCAACTTTTTCGCTTTTATATGCGTACGTCGAGTGTAATATCGCTCTTGCCATAAGTACTCAATCGTAATAGACTCATTATTTCTGCCTGGCTTCTTTATACCGTTACGCCGTGTGTTATGTATCCCGCGTAATGCCTCGCTAACTCGTTCGTCTCATTCTTTTCGGTTTCTCTTTCTTTCTCACTCACCAAATCACATTCGACGTCTCTCTCGGCCTTCGTTGCCTCAAGACTCTCGCTTATTAAACGCTCTTTACTGTATCAAGCTCTTTATAATTTGCAATATTGTTACAGACAATATTATCAACTCACTTTCAGGCTCTGTGCCTTGAAACTCTCGACTAGGGACGCGAAATTTTTTTCCTATCCCGTGGCAAACGTTTGTTTGAATATTTTTGTGAAAACGAACGTGCGACCTGCGGAATTTTCTGCATCCAGCAATGAATTTCGTAATGAAATCGTGCTGAAAACTCGAAACGTGAGAGAAATAATTTGAGAGATTTTTTAAAGAAAGACGGAAAAAAAATGTTCTGGATTTTTTGGGTATCGAAATATCGATTGGGCGGAATGAAATTTTTCCGTTGCCACGTTCGCCAAAGTCTCGTCGGAGAATCAAGTAGCGGAGTTAGTTTTGTAAAGACCAACTCCCCCTCGTGTCACGCATCGACATTGTAAGCTCGCATCACGTACGCGTAAAATCGCACGCACGCGACACGATGCGAAGACGTTATATTTTAATTCCTGCGTGTTGGCTCTCGCAGACGATCATTTTATAAATCTTGACGCGGCAAAAAGCTCGCCAAAAATGGGTCTGTCTTTTTTCCATTCTATCTTTATCGCGCGCTCTCTTGATTATTCTTCTTTCTCTGGATCGTGACGAGCCAACGTGCGCTCGCCATTATCGTCAAAAGGTTTGTCAATCTCTGTCGGTCAGACGGAGAGGACGAATCGCCGATATACATGATTTTTTTTCGACCGTATATATTAGTTTTTCTTTCTTTCTTTCTCCCTTAACCGCTTCTCTTTCTTATTCTCGCTTCGACGAACTACGGTGGCTCATAACCTCGAGTTATCGATGTTGCGCGTTGTGCATTCCGATCGACCTTTCTCTCTCTCTCTCTCTCTTTCCCTCCCTCGGACGCGTCTCTCTTCCTTGCGTATATGACTCCACTTAATATTTCTCGCGTATCGTGTATCGATGATAAAACGAACCTTCGGGACGAGGCATCGACGCGCAAGGGGCCTGAAATATGAATTTTATTAAAATAAAACAAAATTCAAAAAAAACGATCGACTATACAAAGAGAAACAGACAATTAATGAACGAATATTTAGAAACAAAGTTTCGAAGAATTTCGAACGAGCTTCCATTCGAAACTTTTCGATAAATTCAACTTTGTCCATATTTTTCGCGACGTTGCCCAACTTTGCCAAACGCCACGTCGATTTTTTGGTATTTCATTATTGTCTAGTCCTGGCAATCTGGTGCTTCTCGCCTCTTTGGAATCCAGCCCGCCCTCCTCGATCACATTTCTCGGTTTGATTGGTGAAATAAAATGACGGCACGTGGTTCGTAAAGAAGGAACGACCACTCGAGATTGAAGAAGGGACGTGTTTCCTCCCCAACCTCACTCCCTTTTAACGTATTTATTATATATCGTCGAGTAGCTCGGCAAGTTTGTCCCCTGTGTGTTTAACTATCTACACAAATCCAGAATATATAGATATATAATGGAGTGGAAGCAGGCTCGATGTGTGCATCTGCTCACTTCTCGTCGTTCCAACTTCCTCCCTTCTCGCTGTATCCGATCTTAGCCTGATTTTTGAGTCTCTTGGTTTTTTCAATTCTCGCTCACTCCTCCTATCTTTCTTTTCTTCGGAGGCCTCTCTTTCTCTCGTTGTCCTTTCTTCGTTTACCAAATGAGCAACAATACCTCGAGGGGGCATATTAAGGGTGCATAAAGGGAGGAGCACTCGAGTACACGTTTTATATATCGATATATACATCCAAAGCTTATCTGGCCTGCTTTTTACTCGAATATATATTGGGGTAGGTACGACCCCTCCTCCTCTCCTTCTCATTTGCCCTTTTGCCACACCCTTGTCCCCCTTCTATCTCTTCCCTTACTTCCAGCTTCCGGTTGTAACGCGAGCTGCGTTCAACAGCAGCAGCAGCAGCAGCTCTCTCGTCCTCCACCTCCTTTTTCTCTCCGTCTCATTTTTTCCTCACTCAACCTTCCTGTATACATGTATAGAGAGAAAGACCGTATACTGAGCAACCAAAAACCACTACGAACACCGGCCAAGGGTCCTCGCACACTGGTTTATGAATGAAGATGTATGGCACAAGGCTTGAGGCGTATGGAGAAGAAAAAAAAAAGACGACGCTGCATCGCATACGCAGCAAAGACGAAATGTTCGTTTTAGGTCCACGATAATACGAGAACGACGATTTTGTTGAATTTTTAAAACATTTCACCAAATTTCAATCAATCAATTATTGGATAACGTCGAGCCTGACATTTTTTTTTGTTTCAACGACAATTCTGAGCTTTTTTTCAATTTTTATGTTGATTTTTGAATTTTTATTGATTGGAAATTCGTGCTATGTACGGAGAGGAACAAAAGGCTCCAGTCTCTACGAAATAACGATAAATATACATCCATGTATAAATATATATTCGTGTAGACACATAAGCATGCGCCATTGGGACGTGTCCTGAGTGCCAAATGAAGCGATGTGTTTTGTAAAGTGTGCTCGTCCCATGAGGAGAGTGAAAAAAAAAATGACGAGAAAGGAAGAAGACTCTTAGCTCGAGCCCAGTAGCAAACACGTCTGTATATATCTGTATGTATTTACGGACGTTATGAATGAAACCAACGGATGAATACAACCTGCGCCAAAAACGGAACCAATGCGCCGCTCTCCCCCAACCTCTCTGCGTTCTTCTCTATTTTTCTACATCATAGATTCTCGCTCTTTTGCTCACACTCTACGATCCTGGCACTACATTATCCCAGACTCCTTCTCGTGCCACTTTATCCTCAATGATACACATACATATATATTTACATGGGTAGGGGGTCGTATGATATTTCTTGAGCTACCGTATGCCCAACAATGCTCCTCAGACCCATGTGTACACACGTTACGCATGCACAGTAATTCACCAATGATTTAAATCTCCGACGATCCATCAAAACATGAAAATTTGAACAATTCAATTGTCCACGATGACTGATCGAAAGGGAATTGAATATTTTCAAGAAATTTATGCCCAACGAGTTTTCTTTTTCATTTGTTTTACATTTTTCACAATTTTTGAATTTCCAACGATTTTTAGGAATAAGTTGACGTTATTATGGGCTCAGCACCTTTTCAATAAGTTTTTATGTGAAGGGAAATCCCTCGCGGAACAGAAGCGAACGGATACGATCCTGCCACCGAGATTTTTACTCCCCCGCATCTTCCGAGATGATTCAGACTCAATTGTAAAATGCGTACACGTGTATGTATTCGTGTACTTGGGTTCACGTTCCTACGCAGATGCATGTTTGTCTTGATCGTTCATTGGGAATACTTTTCGTACCTACCCATCGACCAGCCCCATCGCCATTTCTTCTCCTCCCAGTCTGTCAATTTTCTAGCTCTTGAAGACCTCGATTGTGATAAATTTTCAGAGACCCCATTCGATCACGCTGTACTATTGAATTTCTATTGTCGGGCACGTGCTCCGTCTTAGAAAAAGGAATATCTACATATATTTTTTTTTCTTTTCATTCTGAGCAACAAGACTTGGTCGTAAATTTTTCATTCACAATCGTAGACAAAAATGTTGTAATATCGAAAATAATTAACGACAAAATCGAATCTTGATCCACTTTTCATCGGACACTGAAAATTTTTCCGAAATGGGAATTGGGAAAAATTGAATAAATTTTCGTCCACTGGATTTTCATCTTTTTATTTATTTCGCTTCGTATAATTTTTACACCCGCAACGGGGCAATTCGTTCGTTGCCTGCAGGAGCTCGTCTTGTCGGGCTCAAGTGAAAAAGAGACGTGTGTAGAACAACGTAGAAAACAAGAGACAGAGAGAATAAAAAAGAGGGAGAGAGGATGAGAATCGTGAGGCACGAGGCGACGAAGGGAGGTGAGCCCTTCCGGTCCTCCGTGTGTATCACGTGCGAGAGCCACCGTACGCGGGGACTCGAGGTTCTCTTTCGTCCCTTGCTTTTTCTCGTCCTTCATTTTTTCTCTCCTTCTTTTTCTCGCGCTCTCTCCGCTTCCCCTCTCCCCCTCGGAGACTCCGCTGCATCCGGTTCCCTTAGACGAGGAACCTCGTCCTTTCTCACTCGCACTCGTGACGTGATCCTTCGGGCACGGAAAAAAATACGAGCCAGAAAAAGTAGGCTAGGCCCAACGCAACACGAGAGCGTGCGTGGGTGAACCACGGGCACGTATGTCTGTTGGATTCGCCCATGAACAATCGATGGCCGTCACGCTTTTGATTATTGAATCGGACAGGACATTTTTGTTTTATCGAACGTTCGGCCGATATTTTCGCTTCATTCAATTCACCCGAGACCCACTGAAACGTCGGGCAATGTGTCAAATTTTTGTCCAAGTCTCCAGCTCCTTGCACAAAAAACGCCACAACGTAAATTTTTTTTTTTTTGGTAACCAACAAAATATTTGAAGAAATTTTTCAAAATAACGAAAAATTCTGGTTCGTTCGAGTCTCAATTCGCACTCAATGAGAATCTCCTTCCGTCCTCGTTGCATGATCATTTTTTTCGTTTCCGCAACAACGAAAAACGATATTGCCGGTGAAGAGATTTTTTTTCCTCCCCTCGTAAAGAGGAAGGGAGCGTTACAAACGTTTGTTATGAAGCGATCGATATGGATCGATGATCAATAAAGCAAAGTTTCGATACAACCTGCCAAATCGTTTTTTCTCCTCGACAGTAAAGAGCCCAAAGTGCAATGGTCGAGGGCGAGGAAAAAAGCAGTGAAAAAAAATGTATATATGGAAAAGGAAATCTTTTCACCGGAAGATTTTTCCGGGCGATATAACATCCCAGCGGGGCAAAGCGCCGACTCGGTGTGTTCGCAACCCTCGACACTAATTCTTCCTATACATATATATATCCTTATGCGTTTGTATTGGGATGTATATACATTAGTATGGTGGAAGGTTTCTTGGCGAGTGAGATGGGGCATCAGGCCGGAAATCCCCCGAAGAAAACTTGTCTCTCGTGCTTTCTCTCTACACCCACCAATTTATATATTTATGTGTGTCTTCTTAAGGGTAGGCAAAATTGTGATGCTGCTGCTGGTGGTACGAGAATGAGACGTGGGAAAAATGCGTTTACCCATGTTCACCACAAACTTGTACGTTTCTCGCAATGAAAACACGCAATGAAGACTTCAATGCACGAACGTACATATTCCATGTATATATAGACACTATATCTACACGCACACATTGTCCCCTCGATGTATACATGTATCGACGTCCAAGGCAGCAGGTGGTTGAGCGTTCGGAGGGCCGTACTACCCTCCGTTGTCTCTTTCCCACTCGCCCATTCTCTCCATTGCCAATCCGATAACATTTTATGCCCAAACGAAATTATTTTCGTTCCCATCCTCTGCATCAACTCACACGAGAGATGCATCGAGCGCACTTTCAGAATATTTCAAAAATAAAAATTAGGCTCATTCATTTTTTATAGTTTCAATTGATTTCTCAATTTTTCACGATCTCGAACCATGAGACGGCAGAATTTTTCAAATCAATCGAGATGCATCGAGCAAACTTTCAAAATATTTCAAAACTAAAAATTAAAGCAATTCATTTTTTATAATTTTAATTTATAATTCACTCGAACGGTGAGACGGCAGAATTTTTCAAGTAAATCTACTGCAATCAAATGACTGACGCGATTTGTGCGAAGTTTTTTGAGATTCAACACAATTGAGAGTATTTTCATGACTTTGGAATCGAAAAATTTATTCGATTCACTTTTATAACGAAAATTTGTGAAGATGTGAACGATTTAATTGAAATATCAATGAGAAAATTAGGGAATTAGGCGTTAATAAAAATTGTATGTGAAGTACGAATGACCGATATCCGATAAAATGGCACAGCCTGATTGACTGTCCGATTAATATGAACAGGGACCCGTTAGTTATCATCTCAAAGATAATTAATTTAAACCCAAAAATACGAATCAGTGGAAAAATAGACAAGTAATCTGTAACAGGCCGGAAGTATTGTCGCAATATCATCGAAAGATAAGGATTGCGATTGAGATATCATAACATGAGAGCATTGTCGAGGTAGGTTTCGCTACGAGAGTGATTGACGTGATTCTTGTCGATTCGGCATAAATAAATAATGAAAACTTTAGGCCCTCGTGTGCAAAAAAAAGCGAATGAAAACTTGGAGTCTTTGGGAGTGTCACAAGCTCGAGAGATCATCAAGATTATTATCTCTGCGAGGAGTTGCACACACAAGAGCGACCCGTTTGTGCAGCCGCCCCCACTTTGATCTAAACTACGTAATCGCCATTGCACATGCAGAGGTTTAATCCTAGGCAAGAATGAATTGTACAAGAGAGAAAAAAGTTACACGTCACATCGTAACCGGTCAGCAAAGAAAAGTGTGCTCGGGGGTTTTACGTTTAGAACTCGATGGTACGGGGAAAGTGGTATAGAGCTGAAAGAAACGATAATGCGGAGTGGGAGTTGTGCAAATCAGCACATGTCGCGCAGAAGGGCACGGACGTTGCTAAACTTGGTAAAGTGAATTGTGGAGATTTACGCCCTTTACGCTCCAAGAAATTATTCTCGTATGTGTAAAATCATTCTCTGTCTCTCGTTTTCTCCTTCTCTTTTGCTCTATCTTTTTCTTGTGCGTTCGCGGGGCTGATGTTTCGTCGTGGTGGTGGTGGTGGTTAGCGATGATGATGGTGGGGGTAAGGGGGTCGACGAGACAGCGCTCAAGAGCGCATAGACATAGGCGGCTGGGAGAAGTAGCATGCAACGCCCGGTGGAACAGAAGAAGAAGTAGTAGGGAAGCAACACGCTCAGCCATTCTTTCTCTCTTTCCAACTTGCTCCCTCCCTCTCACGCAACCTTTTATCCCTCTCGTTCTAACCGTCCCTCTCTTTTTCTCATTCCTCTCTCTCTCTCTCTCTCGCTCTCGGTCCGTGTCTGGTGAGGCCCGAGAGCGGAAACGGTCCGCGGCACTGCCACAGTGACACGCGCGCGTTCACGTCAAGTGGAGACTGGTGTTGCGCCCGCCTCGGTAAATCCTCACAACTCGACATCGAATTTACCGAAATTTACGCGTTATCTTGAATTAACCGAAACGCGACACCCGCCTCGTCTTATGGCTTTTAAAAATATACACAAACATCTTATAAATCGACTTATTAAAGTTACCAACGATCGTTATCGTTGTACGAATTGAAACGATCGTGTGTTAACGAGGATGGAGCACTCTCGTTACGATTGCAATTCGATTCGTCTCGTGCTACAGGCCTTTCGTTCGTTTTGGTGATTCCTCGAAGGTGTGGAAATTAATTGTGAATACGAGCAAAGGATAACACGAGTGTTTGTGACGTTTGGAATATAATTTTTTCGTTGCGAATCATCCGAATCCAAAGGGTGGTTTTTTTTTGTTTTTTTAACGAATCTCTCAAGTGAAGTCCCCGATTTTTCCATTCGTTATCATTCGACGGTTCACTCATCGATGCAACGCGAAGAAAAAATATACCCAAGTGTCTCGTTGATTGTATGGAGCTAATTTTAAGGTGTGCGTGTGATTCTGTGGCGGAGTGTATTTATCGAAGGATTAATTACTCCGAAGGAGCACGGAGAAGCCTCTCGTGAAACGTGTGTTGTGTTTTGTCTCTTGGTCCCCCGCCGGAAGTCGCGGGAAAGAGTTACCGGCGTGTGGCGCTGCAACGCACAGCCTCGAGTATATGACGAGGACGAAATTTGACGTGATTGAGAAAGAAAAGTGTGTCCGAGCGGAAATTACGGTGAATAATAATCGGTTCGAAAATTGGGGATTGAATGTTGACTTTTGGTGAAGAAAGAGATTTGGGTTTGAAAAGGCGAGAGGAGAGCATTTGTGGAGTTTGAATAGCGACGTCACGGCGGGCGTCGCGGGCCTCGAGACATCGGGCTCTTCCCGTGTCAGCGTAAATAATCCCATCGGTATCCACGAATTACCGATCGCTAATTCGCCGCAAGAAAGCATTTTCGATTTTGCTATTGCCTCGACATCTTCGTCATTATCGTCGTATTACGATAACGACGATAATACGAAAAGTACGAAAATTGCGGCTACAACGAATACCGGAAAATCAAGTTTCACCACGGCCAAATCGAGAAACAACGAGTTTTTTGATATCACCGCAAACACTCCTGTTAGAGATCATTTGTCTACGACACAAAACCCCTCACCGTCCTCGGAGATGGTTCTCGACATGCTCAATACACTCGTCACCGCACAAGAGCCGTTTTATGCGGACTATCCCTCCTATCATGACACCGGAATTCTGACCAATTCTCATAATAATAGCCACAATAATCATAGTCAACAACATCAACCACACCATCATCAACAAACGACGCAACAACAAGCGTTAAACAGAACTATTATGCCACCCGTTTCTCTAGACGCAACCACGCATACCCCAGGTATTTTCCAAACATACTTTTTGCACAACAACAACAAAAATCTAATCACTATTCTTCTCGTACCGATCACCGAAGTTCGCAACGTTGGAATTCAACGAAAAATTCGATTTTCTATACATTTTTCGTTCAATTTCAATAACCGTGACAATTTTCATACCGATTTTGTGTCTGAATCCTAAAAAATATCTTTTCATTGTCCTGGCGAAATATTCAATCCAAAATTCTCAATAAAAAACCGAATTTCGTTGCATTCCAACGATGCAAACTTCAACACAGTGTACCGATCAAAGGACGATACGATCATCGAACAAAATCCCATTCAGCTGTGGCCAAATAAAGCTCCGTCTCCGGCAATGACTTGTGTCGATTTTATGAAACACCAAATAAAAAAATCGTTCGCCATTTCGACCAGCTGAATGAGATTTTTTGCGATGCATAATTTTTTTCCTTTTTAGTGTACAATTTAGGGAATGTTTGAATTTTCGCTACAGAAGTTAACGATCGTTGGGTTAATCGTTTATTGAATATTATCAGTGAACGTCCGATTCAATCGAGATTCGATTCATTGTTCCATAACGAATTTACGAATAAATCTAAAAAATCCTCTTCGTCTGTTTATCAAATTCATTTTCAATAAAACTGGAGCGAATTATCGTTTGGGAGAGTTCGGAACATTTGACTTTGGAGCATCAGTTACGTGTGAATAAAGTGACGTCATTGTCGAGCTTTTTGACATTGTGATAATTGCGACCTTGAAACGTGTAACGAAACTATTGAATATTTTCAATTTTTTTAGTGTGAATGACTGTTTGCGCCAATTGCTTTCAAGTCGATAGAGTTTTTGCAACGCGATGCCGATTCACTTCGCCGATTTTTGGTCCTCTGAGATTATTTCGATGGACGAAATGATTATGATAATTCCGACTAAATTGCTGATTGCGGGGGCTGATGAACCGTTCGTTTTGTAATTCATACAGTTTTTATCGAGGTTTTTTGTTTTCGCTGTATTCGAACTTCGATACGAACTTTCACGCGCAATATGTTGTTTGTTCTTGTGAAGTAATAAGGAAAAAGGAAAAAAATTTAGGCGCGCTCAAGACAAAGCATGATGGCTCGGTTCAAAGGTGATCGGCAACCGTCGAACAATGCGTTGCGACGACTTTTTCGCAACTTTATCAGCACACAAATTAGCAGTTACACGGACATTCAACCAGTGCAAACTTGGTTGGAAAAAATTATTCCAGGCCAATGTGCTTTTAAGCGTATCAACGGAAGTTGCCGTCGATCGTGACCAATAGAACGATTAAAAAACGAAAGAATTTTCATAACGATATTTTTTATCGGATCTTTCGTACTTTTGACTCGACAATTTTTCATAATAAGTTGGAAAACATGTGATGGACATTTTCAATCTATTTTCTGCTCTCGGAACGAATATAATGAAGGAAAAAAAATCTCCAATCAATCTGAACAAGATCGAGAAGAAAAATCGATCTCAAGGTTTCTCAGTGTGGAGGATTTTAACCAAGATCATCACCTGGCAGAACAAAAAAAAAAGAAATCCCTGAGAAAGCACTTAGTCATTGAGAAAAAAAACGCATGTTGACGCAGGATAGGGCAAGGAAATGCGCGAGGAAAGCTACCCCAGGAAAATTCTATTTCGATACTACCGTACGACGCCTGAGGGGATAAGGCCCTGGATCATGAGTTAATGGGGTCTCATTTTTTTGTGGCCAGTTGATTTTTTTTCTTTTCGTTAGTGTGGGGGTTGATGAATCTTTTTATTTTTCGTTGATCGATTTTGGAGAGCAGCAGCCAAACGTCTGTGCGGTGTTTTCGGTCATATAGTCTCAGGCTTTTCTCCTGGTGCGGAGGCGACAGCAGCTGTGCGAGAGCTCCGCGGACTCTATCGCGTTTCTCTCTCGCTCGTCGCGCGGTTGGCGGCCGTTTCGTTCGGTTTGGCGCGTGCCGGCCGCCGTCTCGATCGTGTGTAAGCGCGGGCGCGCTCTTCGTAACTTCGCTTTCTTGCCCAGGCACCGAGAAGAAATGAAACAACGAAAAAAAACTCGTCTGCTCCAAAGAGAAAGAGATCGAGAGACAAATGAAACAGTGAGCAAGCGAGAAAGAAAAATGAGCTCGTTGACTCTTTTCTGACCGCCTTTGGCACCTGTTCTCCAGCTGATGTCCGCTCATGCTCCCTCAATGTCTATAACACCGGCCCTCGCTACTCCCTATTTTTGCTTACCAGCTTTTGCACAAGACTCTTCAAAATTTAGACTCATATTTCCAACGTCTCGCTTACCCATTCCAGACAATCCAACAATCTCAATATTCCATCAGAGTTTTCAAGAAACCATCAGATGAGAATAAATCGTTCATTTTCCAAAACCGCACACGGTACCCAGAATTGCAATATAAATCAAAATTAACCGAATTCGGTCGTGTTGTTTCAACAAGATTACGTTATTGTCGGTATCATAATAATCACGAATGAAACTGAAGTTTGCAACGTTGGAATCCAACGAAAAATATTTCTTTCCATTGATAATTTGTTTAATTTTTTTAATAATGACAATTTTTCGAGCCGATATACTTTTTGGGTCGAAAAAATCGATCGTTTTAAAATCGTAATTACTGTCTGTATTTAAATAATAAGCTTCGCTCAGAAGGTAAAAGAATTTCATTGCATTCCAACGATGCAAACTTCAACGTCGTAATCACAACAAGCCTAATTCCGTGAACAATGTGATCGATGAAAAATAAACGTTCTCAATATTTTTATCTGAAATTCTTACTCAATGAATAATTGAAATTCATTATTTTTTTGCATAAGATTACAATGTAGTAACGAAAATAATGTCGATCGAATTTCGATGGAAAATGATTGATCGGAAATAATTGCTGTGAAAATTTACGTACGCAATCGCCAGCAATGAATTTCAATAATTAAACGTGTTTGGATACGACTCGAAACTGTTTTGTTTTTTTTGGCCCAAACTCGAGCTCAAGCATTTTGAGCGTCGTATGTGTTTTCACACATGAAAACGGACGTGCGTATTTCTAAATATATATCACATGTGCGTTCTATATATAGATTATGGGACAAAAATGTAAAGGTGTGGACGATGCGAGCTGGGTGTATAGTGTTAGGGGCGTGAGGGCCACTCGGGGCGAGCACTCCCACGCTCAACGTCCATGAAATGGGGTGCGAGGTGCAGAAGCAACGACTCTTTCTCGTCTGCACGGACACGACCAGCGGCAACAGCAGCAGTTCGAGCCTGCACTTCTCGCGCGCAGGTGTACAAGCCTGTGAATGCGAGAAGCGTTAAAACTTGCTATATATATTCTCCAACAAATGCGTGCGAGCCGTTGCACACGCACACTTGCGTCTCTTTTAAGGGGCGAAAAATAATGATATAGATATAACGATACATGCCCACGAGCGAAATTACTGCCAGAACTCGCCACCATATCATCCTTCGAGTGGCTCATCTAGTTTTTCTAATTAAATTCTCCCAAGATGATTAAAAATATGAAAATTCATTCGGATTTTTCCATCTTTTTCATTTCGACAAAATGTCCAATTTCTTGATGATGCTGAAGTTTGCAACGGTGGAATGCAACGAAAAATATTTCATTTTGTTGATGATTCATGCAATTTTCAATGTCATCCAAATTTTTCGAGCTAATTTTGTTTTTCGGGTGGCAAAAATCGATCAATCAATATTTTCGCCAAAGATAAAAAACGAATTTCGTTGCATTTCAACGATGCAAACTTCACAGTCATATTTCTTGTTAATTTTTGTCCTTGAAATTGGAATTGAATGGAAATTTTTTAATTCACGTTTACTGCTGAACGATCTTGGAGTAAATGCCACGCACAGGATCGCAGACTCGACGCAAAATTCCACGTACAACCATATTTTTCGTCACCCTCCTTTCTCATAAACGATCAGGCTGAAAGTTGGTGCATTCGGTGCAGCAAATTATCAACGGCGTATCGAGTCGTTGAGAATTATCCAGCCAACGATACTGAGAAACCGAGCAATGAGAAACGAGTTGAGCAATTTAAATGCTCCGATGAAATTTCGATCGTGCATTCGAAAAGAAAGTTTGCGACGAGTCAAAAAAAACGTTTGACCACTCGAATAATCTTTCGCTACAAAGTGACGCAAAATTTGTCACTTGATCGGTGTTTTTGCACGCGACTGTTCATCTCTTACTCGAAATCATCTACTTAATGTTAACGAATCCAACGGTCGGTCATTGAAATAGCAAATTCTTCTGGTTTAACTCGATAAATTGAATAACCAGGCAAGGAAAACAAATTCGTTGATCGAGCGTTGAACAAATGTTTTGCATAAAAGAAACCTTGAAATTTTGTATTCTGACGTAAATCGAAATTCGGAGCGTTATTTTTTCCTCTCGTCTTCATTCATTAAGTCCAAACGAAATAATGAAATAAAGTAAATATTTAAAATGAAAGCATCATGAGCAGATATTGGAATTTTAATCCATCGGTCGTTTATCAGTCGTTCGTAATCGATAAGATGAATATCGTGAGAAAATAAATTTAACACGATTTTCATGTACCGAGAACTTGTGATGGATTTTCTTAATGGAATAAATCTGGCGCGAGAAGCAACAGATGGAAAAGCGCGGGCTAAAGATCGTTCACGATATTGTGTTGAATGTACAGTTGGTACAATGGAGAGGAGCGTATCGTGAACGAGAGTTTTACCCCCAACAGTTTCACTCGCCGCATTTATATCTCTGTCTTTGTTACGCAAACCGCCAACTACAATATATATAAACGGCGGCACGCACACTCACCAAATTCATCGTCGATGAACGTGAGCGTTATAACGTGGACTATAGTGTCGTGGAACGAAGAAAGGAAGTCCGCGTTATAGGCGGAGTCGAAACCGACCAATCGCGTCGATACAAGACGCCCACGATTCAACCCGTTCTCCTACGATCTCTCTGGGTCCGATCCGCGTATTCGAATCCACGATTCGCATATTCCGTGTACACAAAAATTCACGCGATACAGCTCAAATTTGATTCGTCATTTGGAAGAATTTGCTCCATCAAAAACATCGATTTCGCAGTGAGAAAAATCATGTTGTCATTAGAAAACATCAATAATTGCGTGTGCGCATTCATTTTTAGTATCTCGTATCAAATTCGCTTCTCTCCACCGTTTCAAAGGGATAAAATGAATTTGGGATTAAAAAGATCGATCATCGAATCCAGATCAACAAAAATCACAATTGACTTCTCAACGGAAAATATTTTTGGAGTAAAAATAATAGCCATGAATTTTTTCGTCAATAATTAGTTAATGAGCCTCCGATTAATGGCAATTTAACGAATTTTATTAAGTGTGATAAGAAAAGTCGAAAGAAAATACTAATGAAAATTCGTTTGTTTGTTTTTCTAGGTGGTTACAATCATTTGCGCAGCCCCGTGTGCCAAGATGAGCAGAGCCAGAGAGACGAGACATCGCCACCTCCGCACAACAATCATAATTCCCATGCACCGAATTCTCACTCGACGACACCGAGCACCAATCACAATAACAATAACAACAACAACGCCAGCAACGCGTACATACATTTACGAAATTTGAATCAGCTCAAAGCGGAATGTAAGTACGACTGGAAATATCAGTCAAAACACACAGAAATCTTCACAGTTAATTGACTTTCGATCATTCAAATATTTCTCGCTTATTACGTCGAACGTTTGGGCAAACATTTGCATGAAAAATGAAATTGTTTTGTTCGTATCGTCTCGGTAACTGAAGAAATGAGATTTGGAAAAATCTGCTCCTCGTTTTTCAACTAATTTTTTATTGCTTTTCAAAATAAGTCTCACGGCAATATTTCTTCATCAGCAAAATGATCAATTAAAGCCGAAGCAACATTTAAAATTAATCATTTAATTTATTTTTCATTATTTGATTTTTCACGTTCGTTTCTTCTTGACGTGGAGCTCGTTTCGATAGAATTTTAAGGACCATTTGAACAATCGATAGCTACTGTTTTGCTCCTTTTAAAATATTATTTATGGACTTGAAATTTAGTGTCAATGTCGACAAGTTAATAAAAAATGTATTTTTGGTTTTTTATTTAGCGAACTATACGAGCCATCACATAACGGATCATTTGCAAAGCGGTGGCGGTGGCGGCGGCGGCGGCGGCATGACGGGTGCTGGCGATCTCGGTGGCAATGGTAGCAACGACAACGATTTGCGCGTTGGAGCTACGACGAACGATAGTTACATGACACCGGCCCATTATTCCGGTTACGACGACGCTTCCGATTATCACAGTATACCGCAAGATCACCAAACCCCGAATCCCTACAATCTCGACGGTTCGCCGGAGTTCTACAGCGCGAGTGGAATCCATCTCGAGCCAAAGTATCAACCACCGCCATTCAAGAACTATCCACGTGGTGAGTTTCGTTAAAAATTGAATAAAAATTCAAGTTCTATGATGTTTTTCGGAGCAACGGATTTTAATGGAGATTTTTCTTTGCTTTTTTCTCAAGGTCGTTATCACGAGAGTTACAACGAGACTGGTTATGGGCAATACGACACTACGAGTTTCCAAACTGTTCCGGGTAGCGGGACCGGAGCTGGAACTCCTGGCGTCGGTGCCGATCAATGGGGCGTTGGCCCACTCGGCGAACATCTTTCCCATCATCCAGCATTTCTCGCTGGTCTTGGACCCCGTGACTCTTCCAATCCCCATCATCCTTCTTCCATTGGCAATAATCCGGACCAAAAACCTCTGCTGCAAAGCGCTATGCTCGCTGGCTACACAGGTGAGCGAGTTTAACTTTTTTATTCAGAGATTCAAGCTTCGCATCCACTTTCTATTTTTCTTTCGGTCGTTTCAATAATCTTCAACCCTTGATTTGTTTTTTGATTGAAGGTGGTCCTTGTTTCACCGGATCCGGACCAATTCAGCTTTGGCAATTCTTGCTGGAGCTCCTCACCGACAAGTCGTGTCAGGGCTTCATATCGTGGACAGGCGACGGTTGGGAATTCAAGCTAACCGATCCTGACGAGGTAGCGCGTCGTTGGGGCGTTCGCAAGAACAAGCCCAAGATGAATTACGAGAAGCTCAGCCGTGGTCTTCGTTACTACTACGACAAGAACATTATTCATAAAACTGCTGGAAAACGATACGTTTATCGTTTCGTTTGCGATTTGCAGAGTCTCCTAGGGTAAGTTTTACGCATTCTTCAAGTGGTGTGCGTCATTTTTTTCTCCATTTTAATTTGCTCTCGTAATCGCTCAACTCAAGACTATCGAGATCGTTAACGGATCATCATGTTGCAACAAAAAATTACTTTACGACGCATAATGTACGGTTGTCGGCCGTTATAATCGAGCGACCAACAAGGCCTCAAATGTGCAAAATTGTTTAATCGATTTGTCCGGAAATCTTTTTCAAAAATTCTCTTGTCTGTTCAACTTTTTTTTTCATCCTCAATTTACTCCAATCGATTCTCATGCGCTTTTTTTGTGTTTCTCGCACAGATACACCCCGGAAGAACTTCACGCGATGGTCGACTTGAAGCCCGAGAAGAAGGAAGAAGACTGAGTTCTCGTTGACGACTAAAAGACGAAGCAAGCGCTAAAGAAAAACAAGAGCAAATTAACTGATAAATATCGTAACGAAAGACGACGTGATCGTGGTGTTTAGTTGATCTATTCACGGATCGCATCATCGACTGTGAGACATGGAATTTCGAGATCGTATAGCAGAAGAAAGAGGAGGAAGAGCGAAGAATAGAATGAAAAACAAAAAAAACGAAAAACTCATTGAAACGTGTATACGGGACTCCAGTTTTTTTCAGTGTCTTCGATAAGGAGTTCAATTTAAATAAGAAACAAGAAAAAGTATATAAATAAATAAATGAATAAATGCAATCGCTAAAGTTTTGTTGACGATAAACCACGAGATAATCAATCGAGATATGTTATAAAACAATATATCTACCAGTTGAACCACGGAATGACAAACGCAAGTCGAATCGGTCGTATGTACCAAAGAGACAGGGTCCGCATACCATTGGTGCCTAAAAAGTAAACGAAGAAAAACAAAAGAGAATAAATGGATAAAACATAAATGATAAATACCAATAAACAATGAAAGATGGAAAAACAAAAACATAAATAAAAATAAAAATAAAACGTAAAAATTGTGAATTTGTTTCTAAGTGATTGATTTGCCACACAAGATTTTAGAAGATATTTATAGGAATGAACTCGACAATTTATACATATTATATATATATTATACATATATATTTTTAATGTTACGTCATTTTTAAGCACTCTGGCATCGAATACACAATCTCGCTCGACGATGCATCTAAATTATTTATGTCCCATCATTTTAATGAAATATACAACAACAAAAATGATTATGGAATGAAAAGAGAAAAAAAAAGCATGTGTGTTATATCTCGTTGATAAATGACACGATATGTGATTGTTATTACTCTAATTTTACTACAATAAATCATTATAAACTACAATACAAACTTTATACACGTCATTCGTATACGTTATCATTATTTTTTGTCATTTTTTATTCTTTCACTGCCAATTTCGACTGTGCGATATTCCACTTCCGAAAAAATAGAGTTCTCGTTAAATTTTGCCGTTTAAATACTTCCACGAAATTTCAACAATATTTTAGAATATTTGGCGCCCGCTAATCGAGCCGGATGCGGTAAAAGTGGAGACTGTTTTTTCTCACGTTCTTTAATTTCAACTCCGCTGGTTCTCTGGAATAATGGATTCGCCAAGTTTCTACAAAAAAAATTGTACTGCTCTCTGTCCAGTTGACCAATGGGAATGTCGAGCATTCTGTAAGTCGTGCTTAAAAAACGAATCATTTTTTTTTACCGGCAGTCGGTAACACGTGACCATCCGTCAACAAGCTCGACGACGGTCGATGTAAAACTCGTTAGAGACTTCTATTCGAAAATTGTCATCGTGCGTGATGTCATTTACGTCGGTAGACTATAAAAAAAGTCTCTCTAATCGGAGATCTGCAGCTAGAAATAGTATTCAACAATAAATCGTGCATGAAAACTTGATTTTCCTTATTTTTGACATTTTCCTCGATGAATACTTGAATTTGTATATATTTTTCCGAGCATATATTTTGTTTCGAATGAAATATTGATTACATGTGATTTTTGAAAATATAATAACGCGAAGCCGAACTTGATTCTGCAATTTAAGAATATCGTTCTGAGACGATGGTTTTTCAAGCCCTCATCGTTTGACATGTTTGACATCGACAAAGTATACAGGTGGGATCGATATGAGTCTTTTCTCTCCCACGCCAACCCTCGCACCGTCTCTCGTTGTCGCTTATTCTTCTCTCGTATAAATATATACATGTATAGACGAGCGTTTGATTTTCGCGTTCCACACCCTACTCGACGCAAATACAAACATGAAACACCGAGCTGCACACAATTTCATTTGATGCTGTGTGTTTCAAGAGGAACGGAGACTGCGCGTTGTCCTGCTCGCGTCATCAGCTTGGATGCCTGTATCACCCCTCGCACCAAACGCGCTACACTGAAAAAAAATTGTATCCTCACTTTGTACGAACATACCAAATAACGTGATCATCACCCAGTTATACATTTGTGTTTGATCAGTTTTATTCGTCGATCGTCTCGGATGTAAACAAAGAAAACACAAGGGAAATGTATACACGTGGCAGAAATGAGTAAGCATATTTATTATCATTTTTCATTTTTATTAAGATCCTCGATACTTTTCGATGTCTCATCGGATCTCGCTACTTTTTTCTCTTTGTCCCTCTCATTTCCCAACAATTTTGTTACTCTCGAACGCAGCATCCTCTCTCAAGACTGTGACGTTCGATCAAAATATTTTGATTACCTCGAACCTTACGGTCTCTATTCTAAACAACTGCATTTTTACTTTAGCACATTTTTTATTATTTCATGTTGACAAGCTCGTCAAAATCGCATTGTGAAGGAAAACCCTACGATGCGGGTGTTTACTTGTATATGATGGGAGGGTTGACAGTGTAGCGGCACGTGACGTTCTATTTTTTTTGTTATCATCAGCGGAGTTGGCAATTTGTAGTTTTTTTTGAGTTTTCAATCATTTTTTGCTTCGTTACGATGAATTGGACATAAAAATTGCGAATCAAAAGAAATGATCGTGTGTTGTTCAGTTTTTTGCTTTGGCACAAAGAAGAGAATCGTAATGAATTAAATTCCAGATAAATAAATGGAATATCGTAGCGTGGTGCGAGTGTGAAAGAAAAAATCAAAATGACGACGAGATCAAAGGAGAAAGTGGTTGCGGCTTTTCGTAAATTGTTTCGTCCATCGGAAAAAATTGGCGAACAAGAAGTCGCAGGCAACAGTTCGACTAGCTCGCCGTCAAGACGACTACTGAGCCGTCATCATCGTCCTGATGCGGTAACTCCGTCGGAAGCCGCTTTGCCCGAAAATCCTGGCGCTAGTCATACGGTCAGTAATTTCTTCAAATCGAAGAAATCGAACGGCAATTGTTCTCAGGTATATGTTTATTACACATCTTTCCAATTCGATATTTATTTCTCATGAATTTCGTCGTTTTTTTACCATTTCGCAATCGTTATATTTATAATTTGCTTGCAATATTTCCAAACGTTATTTTTCGTCCGAGTTGTACTCACGTTTTTGGTTCTACGATGGAACACGATATTTATTTTTCCACCTGCTCATTACGCGCGCAATTTACTTATCGAGAAAACTTAAAGGTGGCGAAAAATCGGAGATTTGAGCGTTAGATGGCGCGGCAGTCTAAATCCCGTTACCGGATCGAGTCTATTGTTATAGGTCCGTCATCTATATCCTTTTCAGAAAACAAATACATTGCGAAAGCCAGTTGAGCATTTGAATAACGATTCCCGACGATCATTCAATCGCATTCAATGCTCGTTTTCAATCAGAACGTGTCATTCCAACGGGATTTATTAAAGACATTCGCGTGCTTCCGCGCCAAACTTGTCGTAATAAATCGAAAAATTTGGTGATTTGCAACCGAAATTCATTCTAATGTGTTTTGTCGTATTATATATTTGCTGAGCGAACGTAATTACGATTAAAGTTTGATCCTAAAAGATTCTCAACACTGAAAATAATTCAGCGTTCTAATAAAAAAAACTTGATTGTGCGACTATAAATCCAGGCCGCAACGACTGCCAAAACGGTCTTTCGAACAAACTTTACCGAAACGATGACAGTATTACGGACAATTAGGCGCCATTGATAACTAAAATTTGAACTAATTCTGGCCTCTAAGTTTTACGACGTGTTGACACTGATCAAACCAAAATCCTCATGGATACCTCCAAGAAGAAGGTATACAAAGTCGAAATAATGTGTTTTTGTGGAAATTTTTCAATTCCAAGGTCATTAGGAGTTTATTGTGCGATTTCGGAAAAATACCCATGGCAAAATTCTTCGAATTTTCGTTTTTGCCTCAAAATTTTGAATTCCATCGACAATAAATTTTTTTTACACATTCAAGTCCATTGTCACGTTCTCAACGACACGAAATAACGAAAAAAATTGAAAAACATTGCAGATTCGTGGAGAATAAAATTTTTGAAGAAAAAATTTTTGTTACGACTGTTTTTTAGATTGTTGGAATTCCGGAAAGAGGAGTGAGACTTCGTCGCCTGATGAAGGAGCTGAGCGAGATCCAGAGAACGCAGCATCGTCCAGAATCGACGTTCACTGCAGAACTCGTATCGGACAATTTGTACGAGTGGCACATCCGTTTGCACAAAATAGATCCGGAGAGCGAGTTGGCGGCGGACATGGCAGAATTGGAGATTCCGCACATACTGTTGCATCTCATATTCCCGGAAACTTTTCCTTTTGCACCGCCTTTTATGAGAGTCGTTTCACCCAGAATCGAAAAAGGTTTTGTGATGGAAGGCGGAGCTATCTGCATGGAATTGTTGACGCCTCGAGGATGGGCGAGCGCGTACACCATCGAGGCTGTCGTGATGCAATTTGCAGCGAGCATCGTAAAGGGCAAGGTGACTATTTTCTCGTAATCTCAAGGGAAAACCATTCTCTGTGTCTCAAAAGTAAGTTTTTCCGTTACAATATCGAATTTTGCTACAATTATTATTATCATTTGTTAATAAAGGGGAGAGTGGCGAGAAAACCGAAAAACAACAAGGATTTTGACCGGAAATCGGCGGAAGAATCATTCAGGAATCTCGTAAAAACCCACGAAAAATACGGTTGGGTAACACGACCGTTAGCGGAGGGTTGATAAGCGACGTGTTAACGAAAATAATTTCCGGATTAACCATTGTCGTTGAAATGGTCCAAAGAGAAAGAAAAAACTTGCTTACTTAACGATAACAACACCGATAATCTGTCTTCTTAATTATTTGTTGTCAAGAGACAAAATATTCTTTCGAAATTTCAAGCACACGAATACAAATGATTACGTGGGATAATGGTTTGATGAAACACGTGACGTTTGGCGAGATAATCGTGGCAGGGCCTATTGATAATTCTAGCAAATGACCCCATAAATATTACGGGGAAATTTTCGTTTACGAGCTATTAACAATCTTCAATATTATTCTCGTTACACTGGATTTAGTCCGGTTTCTATTTCTATTCTCACCGGGACAGACGCGCACTAGGAGAGTCCGAGATAATATTTTTAACATTCAGCGAACGCGATAACGCTTGATGAATCAATTTTTTCAATCGTTTTTATCGTCGACCGATTGGACGATAAGAAAGAAGTGATAAGAATTATGAAACTATGGTAATCGGTGTGTGAAAAACTTCAACGTTTTCTTTTTTTTCGTTTGTTACTTTCGAGATCGTAACGTGTGTGATAAGTCAGTGGAAAGGGACGGTGCTATATTGTATACGGCGATCGAAACTCTCGTCAAGTCCGGAGAATCGTTATTGATAGAAAAAATAAAAATAAAAGCCGCATCGTGTCTGAAGAAACTGCGAGGACAGGGCTAACCGTACAGTAATAAAAAAAAATAACAAAAATAAACGAAACAACGAGCTTGCACATGCATCAAAACCGAAATGGCACCTTGAAAATTATTCATTGAAGAGACTATCACGCATTTTTTGCTTTTGCAGCCAAGACTGTGCGTGGTTGCCAGTGGAGAATGAAAAAAAAAGGAAAACTAGAAAATCCATTACGATATCGATTCGACGAAGATATAAAACAAAATAAAAATTAGTCATCGATACAATTTTTGTCTTTCAATCAAAATAATGAAGAATTATTATGTCTTTTGCTAGTCATATAAAACTCCAACATGTAAATGGGTATTTACTATATGTGCCAAATAAATAATTATAATCGCCTCAGAGTGGACACAATAAAAAGTTTAGTCAACTGAATTGAAAAACAATCACGCCCCGAAACTTCATTCAACGTTGGGACAACAGTCTCTTCACTACGAGGGCTAAGAATGGAAGAAAAAATCATCATTGGCTGGTTAATCGACATTTCTTTATTGTACTTGATTATCAAAAGGCTAATGTACAAAGTGGAAGCTTCCGGTTACCATTTCGTCGATACAATTTGTTGCGAAATTCAACGAGCTCGGTTTCCCTATCAATTTCGTATGTTTTCGTTTAATCATGATCCTTAATTATTCGCCGAGCCCATCCATTACAGTTTCGTAAAAAATTTCCTAATTGCTTCTATTCGAATGTGTAGAAATTTTCGAATGATTATTTTAGGCACATGGAAACGAACTCGTGAGTGGCACCCGATTGACTAAAACTGATACAAATTTTTTTGTGCATTCGAGACAGAAAAATCTACCACAAATTCATTCTTTTTACTCGGAGGGTAAAAAAAAAAAACATTGAAATGTCCTGCATGATTCGGTTCGACGAAACAACGAATCGTTCATTTCGAAAGTTTGTCGCTCAGTAGAAAATTGAATTATTAATCCTAAGTTAGTACCATTTTTTCGAGCCCCGCTGAAAAATAGCATGGGTCACCGAGACCCATACAAAAATAGTTGCATACAAAAAAAAACTTGCTTTTTGCGAGCTCAGCTCTCGTGATTTTAATGCAAAAAAAATGTCTACTCGTTTCTCACGTTGCGTTGAACGGAGAATTATTTATTATGCTCAATTGTTTGGATCATTCATCCTCTAATTTTTCTATTAGCTCAGAAGCTGCTTAGATATTGCTTTCGGGATTTATATTGACAATTCAATCGTTCAAAGACGTACCGCATTCATTAATGATTCACGAGCTTCCACGAGCTCGCTCGTTGAGCGTAGACATTCCGTTGATTAGAATTTTTCCAAAATTCCCTTAATTACTATCATGATGAGCAAATTTGTAGGAATTTTTTTTCTAGAATAAGCTAATATTTATTAAGCTAATATTTATTAAGCTAATATTTTCTAGAATAAGCTAATATTTATTTGCGATGAACGAGCTCTTGTGCATCCTCACTTAATCCAACTTTTTCGGAGTGAGTTTTTTTTTCTAGAATAAGCTAATATTTATTTGCGATGAACGAGCTCTTGTGCATCCTCACTTAATCCAACTTTTTCGGAGTGAATTTTTTTTCTAGAATAAGCTAATAAATATTTGCGATGAACGAGCTCTTGTGCATCCTCACTTAATCCAACTTTTTCGGAGTGAGTTTTCAAGGCTTTCGGACAAACGACTAATAATACTAATGGCACTTGTGGTCGTTCGAGTCCCGATAACTTTGAAACAACAGAATTCTGCTTAAATGCGACGTAAAGTTATGTCTTTCCTTAATGAATTAATAATTCATTGTCCTATTTCTTAGGCTGCGCGATTTCAGTCGCTCTTCTCTTCTTGAACGCACATAAAAATCTTTGCACAGACCGTATTGAGTTTTTCTGCAAGGCAATGAAAATTTCAAATTAGATTCCCAGGCTGAATTACAATTAAGTATGGAAAAAAGTATTTTGAGAAGCATCGATCGTTTTTGAAAGGCTCGTTACTCACCAGATCCTTGGATGAGCCATTTGGGTTTATTTTGCCAATGGATAAAGATCCAATAGACTGGAATACCCGAAAGAATAATTATCATTCCAACGCCGACTTCCCAAGGCGAAACGTAGCAGGGAACCGTTACCAAAAATAGACATATCACGAGGAACACGATGGGAAAAACGAGCGAGATCTAAATAAAACAATAACAAAGTATGAAAACAACGTGTGTCTGATTTTTTTCTGTCTGTACGATGAGAATAAATTAACCAGATGACTCTGAAGTTTGCATCGTTTGAATGCAACGAAATCCATTTTTATTTTTGACAAAAATAATTATTCAAATGCAGAATGTAATTAGCATGATAAAATAATCCATTTTTACCATTCAGAAAGCATATCGGCTCGAAATATTTGGATGACATTGGAAATTGAACGAATCTTCAATAAAATTCAATATTCTTCGATGCATTTCAACGTTGCAAACTTCAGCATCATATGAACCAGTCAATGAACAAGTTAAACTTGAGCTCCGTCCGTTCGCCCCAAAAATGTTGCAACTCATTTATCGGTTACAACCAGCTCCGATAATTTTTCAACTCTATGAGAATACGATGAACTTGGAGCTCGTACAGATGGGAAAGTGCAGTGTCGTAACTTGTTCATTGACTGATGATTCAATTTAATTTTATTTGTTATGCGACAAAAATAATGGACGCAATTAATAATTTTGATTGGGATTAAATTTTTATTGTGAAAATCGTACCTTTATGGGTCGCTCGAGATCTGGCTTTTTGAACCTGAGCCAGAGAAGGCCAGATACCGATAGCGTGGTAAATAGTGCTTCAACGAAGCTCACATAATTGATCAGCGAATAGACATCCTCTATGACGAGCAGGGCAAGTGTGATAATGCACTAGAGACGGAAATTATAGTTTAGGGTCTGGATCAGAGGTTTTAGTGCACGTAAAAGTTAATCCACACTGATAAAATGATCGATTCAACAAATTCTACTTTTTAATGATAAAATAACTTTGTTGAAACCGAATGAAATTTTTGTAAACACGAATAATGGACGATTCCCAGTGGGTATTTCGTGGGCAATAACTCGACATACATTTTCGAATTTCCATTCGAAATTCTTGTAGGAAAATAGCTATGTCAAAAAATACAGTAAATTATTCTTATTCTGTGATTTCTACTATGCCTGTCCCTTCAGCTGGAGATTTCTGATCAAGATTGGATAAGAAAAGATCAGTTTACGAGATTATATATGAAGAAATTAAACGAAGTACAAAGAGCAAAGTAGCGAGGCCAAGTGTCGAAGCAACAAAATGTCATTTCACAAAGTCTCGGCGAGGCTCTGTCAAAGCTTTCAATCAATTTAATTCTCGATAAGATTATCTCGTGTGCTGTGAAACCGAATGATCATGTAACGTCGCGTACTGTCTTAATTGAGCATCCAACGGTCAACGAACTACCAATTTACATCAATTTGTTTACACACAAGTTGCCCATACTATTTTCCCAATTACGTTACTGAATCGTACTCCGAATCGGGTATAAATAAATTTCGAGTCTCGTAATATCCCTGCTCAATATTTAATGTTGTGAGGGAGCTCTCGAAGCCGATTTTAGGGGCTGCAGGATTTTCGTACAAGTTTATCGAAAACAGAGAAAATATTCCGAACTGATGACGTTTGAATGCAACGAAATCATTTTTTTTCTGCGGCGAAACTCATTATTTAAATGCGGAATATAATTAAGAGGTTAAAACGATCGATTTTTCCGACCCAAAGAGTATATGGGCTCGGAAAATTTGGATAGCTTTGAAAATTAAACAAATCATCGATGAAACGAAATATTTTTCGTCGGATTCCAACGTTGCGAACTTCAGCGTCATCCGAACAGAAAAATTCTCGAAACCTCGACAAGGAAAGAAAAATGTACCGAGAGTCTAAGAAACTTCAATGAATTATAAACTGAGCGAGAATTTAATGAGAATTTCCATAAACTGAACTTCGTATAAAATATTCAATTAATTCAAATGGATATTTATTTTTAATTAGGACTCGTGAAATTTCGCAATTTTATTTATCCAACAGAGTGTTTTTTTGAGGATCACTGGTCTCAGCTGTAATTTTATCTCCCGTTGACGTTGCTGAGTGTCAGTAAAAATGTTGCGATTATGAATAAAACTTGCTGATTCCGAGATTATTATTTCACGCAGTATTTGCTTCGCTACGGAATCGGAGACGTCAGGCAGAAGCTCGACAGAAGCAAAAAGCGCTTTACAACTATATTACTCGACGTGAAATTGATCCGCGTATTTATTAAACGTACTTAGAATCTAACGATTAGATATGTACATTGTTACACGTGTCTTGAATCATCGCACAAGGGGATACGGTAGAGAGTGTTTTCATTACGTTTGTACTTACGAGAAAGATAAGCGACGGCATTGGCGTCAGATTCTGTACGTTTATGAGAGCTATGGCATTCGGCAAATGACCGTTTCGGGCTCCAACGAAAAATAATCGCGCGGAGGCGAAGATCGCTCCGTTCAATGCACCGAACGTCGAGCAGGCGACGAAAAATGGAATTATCCAAGCCATTGGTCCCAATAACTTGTTACCAAACGTCTAAAAAATTGTTTTTCGTCAGAATTTTCATTCTCGAGATACGAAAACTTGTTTTTCTCGTATTTTTTGTTCATATCAAGTGTTTTTCATCGTATAATTTGTGGGAATGAACAAAAAATCGTCTACTCACGACAGCGACTGCATTGGACGATATTATTTCGTCCGGCGTCAAAACGACGAAATATGCAACATTCGCAAGGACGTAAATAACCGTAATGAGAGGTAAAGATATGCAGATTGCTCTGGGCAAATTCCTGTAAGAGAAAACGCAAATTTCATCGATTATTTTCAAATGAATCATTTGGGCCAACATTTCGATTAATTCTCAATAAATTTCACACATTAAAAAATCATTGAATTCTCACGAAGGTAATAATTTATGAAAAAACAAACAGGAAAGACTCGTAAAACGAAAATAAATTAAAATCGGCTCTTGAAAAAATGTGGCGAATGAATTTTCAGTTCGTTTTGCGACGTCATTTGTATCCAGAACGTTTTTCTACAAAAATATGAAGAAAAAACCAATCGAACACGGTCGAATTAAGGTCAAACGGATTCTGCGATTACGCTATCGATTTTCTGTCACTCGGAATAAGATTTCTTGGCATGATCGACGTTAATTTGTGTGTTTTTATCAATCGAGTGATTTACTTGAAAGGATCCTGCAGCTCCTCGGTCACGAAGTTGAGATAATTCCATCCGGAGTACGAAAACAATCCGGAGTAAACGGCGAGTGCGATATAGCCCGGTTCGGTGTTTGTGCCGGCCATGGGCTTAACGAAATTTTCCGTGTGGCCTAAACAGAGCCACCACATACCAGCAGCCATAATAATGACTAGGGCGAAAATTTTAGTGGCGGTAAAAATGTCTTGGACCCTTGTGGCCCATTTGACGTTGTAACAATTAATTGCAGTCAATAAACCTGGAAGCAGTAATAAAATTGTTCGTATTCGACCTGCTCGCAATACCGAGACAACTTTTTCTCCAAAATCTCGTTTTTTGAACCATTTCTAATCAAAATAAATCGAGTACAACAATCACGAGTGCATATTGGGTCGATTTGACCCACGGAGTTTTCCAAATCGTTTCATTCCCATAAATATGCATTTTTTTGTAGCCAAGTTTTTTGTATTCACATTTTATGGGCTTCAATCAATTTTTTTACGACAACTAAAATAAAATGCCAAACAATCGGGGACAGAACATTTTTCGGGGTCAAAATGACCCCACTAAAAAGAAAATTTTGCTGGAAAAGATCGATATTTTGTTCGATACGTTAAACTAAACGTTTTTTCGAAAAATCGCGAAAATTTTGTCATTTCAGCAAAAAATATTCCGGAAAATCTTTTCGGAAAGTAAATTTTTGTCATTCCAATCGTAAATTTTGCTGACAGTTCCGTTACAAATGAAAATGATTGTCGAAATGACGAAAATTTTGAAATTATCCCAAAATATTTAGTTTGCTGTATTCAACAAAATATCGACGTTTTTTTCGACGTTCCAGATTTTTTCATCCCAAATACGTGAGATATAAGTGGCACGCACGATACGGGGTCCCATAATAAATTAGACGACCCGCGGAGGGTTGAGTGTCAAGCCCTTGATGAGGGAATAGCAAACAAACAAACAAGATCGTGGCAAGCTCAAAAAAGGAATGATCGTCGAATGTTGTCAAAAGATTGATTTTCAAGATTTTTCCAAAGCGTCTTCGCGTATATAATGCGAAAGTATGAAATTAAATAATACGAACATGTAATAACGGCTGCCAGCAACCGTACGGCTTCGTAGGGTGGATTGCAATCGGGCCAAGCCGGTTGCAATATGTATTGTGCAAAAGTGAGGGCAGTTATTGCGTTACCGGTTGGCACTAAGATGAACAGAGCAACCCAGAGATAAAGAAAAGCGGGGAGTGGACCAAATGCATCACTGATGTATGCATAATCACCGCCCGATTTTGGTATCGTTGTCCCTGCAAGAAAACGCACGATTTTCAATAATTTAGCATTTTTCCAACATCGTTGTTCGAGCTGCTGTCAAAAAACGTGAATATTCCGTCGTAATTATTCGTTGTCATAGAAACGAAAAACAAAAAACGTTTGACATTAAAAACATAAAAATAAAACGTAATAAACTTTGATATAAACTTTGCAGGAGAATGAATTATGATTTTTATTCATTGGAGTCGAGTAGAGAAATGAAATTATCAAAAAAATCCATTTTTTCAAGGTCAGCATAGGAATAACAATGTAGAAATGGATAAAAATTTATCAAATTGGTATAAAAACGAAAAAAAAAAATTATTAAGCTCGGGAAATGGGGGGTAACGCGGGGTTCGTTGACTCCAACTAGCCACGAGGCGTTGTGCGGCGTGTAGACTCCCGAATAAACTGCAAAGCAGGTGGATGCGAGAGCATGACGCAATTCTCGAGCTAATGTCAGGCGCACGTTTGGCCCGACGCAGGTAAAATGCTTATTGCCATATATCTACGTAGAATATCGACTACAAACGTCCAATACATTTTTTTTATCACTCTAGTGAAAGTCGTTAAAAACAAAACAAAAAACGATTCTACGCGCGCGATAATGATTGCGCACGGTGTAACGACGTAGCCAAGATAAACGTAACAAAAATAAATAAAAACTTGGCACTTCGAGAATTTTCATGATTTTCGTGAATTCCAAACAAAATCAATATTCGATATTTGCAGGACGTTTTTTTTTATGCAAATAAACAAAGTCGTTAAAATTTACGTATTTTTCGTATATTTGATTTAAACGAATCAGAATCATTAATTATGTCAATGCTTCGATCGATTTTTGTGACGAAATATCGAGATTGCGAAATTTGTTGATTTTTCGCTGACGAGTGTACGAAAATGTCGTCGAACGCGGGGATTTGTCAATTTGAACTCGAATCACGAGTTCGAAACGTACACAAAAAGATAAAACGATTTCCCGATGATTCGTTTCGATTACAAAAAAAAAAAACACTCGGTTGTTATGATCGTGTGTCAGTTTTGTGATGAACTTATGAAAATGTTGAAGAATATAGTGACCAAGGTGAATGCTTACCCAGTTCCGCATAGCATAATGCGCCGACGAGAGACAACAATCCAGAAAAAATCCATACGATAAGTGCAAGCCCGACGCTGCCACTGTTCTTCAATACACCTCGTGGAGAGACAAAAATGCCTGAACCGACAATGACCCCAACGATAATAGAAACACCGTCTAACAATCCAAGTTCTTTTTTCAATTTAATTCCGCCGCCGCCAGTGTCAACGGAAGCGGCATTTTCGGCTTTGACAACAGACCGTTTGTCCGGCACGGGTGCAACTTTATCAGGCATTTTGTCAATTATTTTAAAATCCACGATAATAAATATAAAAAAACAGCAAAAAAGATGGAATAATCGATTGCGAGTTGGTTAAAAAACGAGATATTAATGAAAAATAATATTTTGGTAAATAAAAGAATAATTTAGGAAAAAGTGATGCAAGAATTGACATGCGCGTGTTGCGAGGAAGCCTTTACGAATGCGATTAAACCGAATGGCGAGTAAACGCTTCGGTTTTCGCTGCTTTTCGAGCCTCTGCTCACGTTCAACAGTCACTACCGGCGTCGTTACATCCCGCCTTTCGTCGCCGGGCGCTTCTTTCTCACAGCACGTTTTCTCCCCCTCCCTTTGCCTCTCTCGCCGTCCCTCCCGCCGCGTCAGTCGTACACGCGCAGACTTTGGTTTTTTGTACGATCAAACTAGCACACACTACACAATAGGCATGGGGTAAAAAAGGAGGTACAAAGAACTTGTGTACTGAGACATTGAATTGAGGAGTTTGAGGGACCGCTAGAACAGGCGGAGGCTACGAGTCGAAAAAACTAACAGACGTTTCCTCCTGCGCTCGTCTTCAATTTGCCTCGCTTCATAAAACACGTGTTCGCGATCCAACGCGCTCGACGTTGACACCGTTGCCCCGAGAGTTCCCCCATATGGACGCCAATATCATAACTGTCGACCCTTTTACCTCAATTACACCAACGAAAAACTCAATAAATAACTCATCCTATAGAATTTCATTAAAAACGATCAGACATTTTCTATCGCACACTTGTTTCAATGCACCCGCACGTGGTAGGAAAAGGTAGAGTTAAACACCGGTTTGTGTCACTTTTTAGTTCGTCCCGCCTCCGCTCGCAATGGACCGCGCTCCGTACGGTCGATACACGATTTGCATTGATTTAAAAACTTTTCTCATTTCTTTTTATCGCGGGATAATCTTGTCACGACCCCAACAAAATGGATCAGGCGTCATTTCACTCCAAACGATTCGTCAATCGTTCATCGCCCTCAGTCTCTCTATTTTGGAGCAGCAATCCTTTGATTTTTTCCTCCAATTATCTTAAAAAAACCTCGAACGAGTTTGTGATAATTTCTAGTTCGGCGCACGTCCGCTGTCGCTCCAGGGCACTCGCGAATTCAAGATGCACCAGCAATTTAGCGCACGTCAAGGCTGGCTCATCATTTTTTTACGGGTTTTTCACTTGAATTTTAATCACTCATATCAAACTTGATGCTTGAATAAGCTGCATCGTGATATTTTCGACAAATAAACCAAATAAATCGTCTATGATAATTGCCATTAAAAATGACAGAAGTTTGAATTTATCAATGATCACGTGATCGCGCCGTAATAATAATTTCTGTATTCGAATTACCGGAAGAATTCACTATTTTTAGTTCGTACTCGTATGACCTAGAAACCAGTATCCACGGGGCATTCTTGTCGCAAGTCTCTGTGATTTTCTCCGGTCATTCCTCCATCAGAGATTCATAAAGAATGTGAAACTTAATCGCGAACTCCGGAATAAGTCAATTTTGTGTGGCAGAACTTTCACTTTTTACGATACGGCCAACTGTTTTGATCACCTCACTCATTAAAAATTACGAAATGAAGAAATTATTGCACTTTCGGTATTAACCTCACTGAAACCACGTGACTCGCGACTTAGTTTAAACTTTTGCAATTTTCACGTTTACTTCTTTTTTGTACATTCTTCGTTGCGCGTTCGGGTTCTGCTTATCATTGCGCAGTGCGACAAGTGACTATGAGAATGTCGTAATTTGTGATAGCGAGTGCTCGTCGCGCACTGACCGCACTTACAACGAGTAACAGGCCGTGGAACATCGTTTCGGGCCCTCAGGAGTTATCCCTCGCACATATGACAAATATAGATATATTTCTTATGCGCTTATAACCCAAAAGCCCGCGCAAAAGCGTAGCTCTTCGGCCGACCATATTCTATTAGCGAAACCATTAGGGAACGTGCGCCATCTGGTGGCGAATTGTGCACACAACGAGAATCTCCACAAAAAACCGATTTATATTTAAAAAATTGGAGGAAACGATGAGAGCGTCTCGAGAAATTTGAAATTCGACACGCGTGTCAATGAAACTGACCTCATAATTACAAATTATAATAATTGTCGTATTTTTAATCTTTTTTCAAATTCAATCGTGAAATTGATCGACGTGTGAAGTGCGCGATTGCAGCGCCACGTTCGGCGATCTTTCGCTTCGAATGCCACTTCTGAAGTTATGGAAGCAGCAGCGTGAACCCTGCGCCAATGTTTCAAAGTATATACGTCCGATAGAGGTTTCCGGTTGTGGCTTCAAGTATATATGCATATGAATATTGCGCACGTATATGTGTGCCCGTAATTCTCTCAACTAGAGAAAGGTCCTGACTGGTATTATTCCAAACGATAGTTCGAATCGAGTTCCGCCCTTACTGATTCTGTCTCTTATATGTACGTAAAGTTTTTACATGTACATGTAAGTGGCACCAATGGCTCTCTCTGCTCCGCTTCTGCTTCAAGCTGCTTTTTTTGCTCCCCTTTTATTCTCATTCTCAATAAACCATCCAGCTTCTCTGAACTACTCAAGTACCCCACAGCGTTCGCATTCCTTTACCAACTTTTTTCAGAAACTCCCAAATCCAATTAATTTTGACAACAGAAAAATTCCATGCCGCACGCAAAATTCCCGAACCTTTCTCCGCCGATCGAACTTCATTCGACGACTTTTTCCCGGCAGTTCCGAAACATTTTCTTGCCGATGCGCCCTTTATCGAGAATTTTAAGATTTTTTTTTGGCAATCTCAATTTTACATCGTAATTAATGTTTTCTAATAATTTTGAGTTTTTCGCCAACTTTCGCCATTTTTTTCTCTTTTTCGTGACAATTTTCGGTTTTAGTGAAAATTTCCGGGCATGAACATTACGAAAATCATTTTTTTTAACTTTCGGGACTCTCGGAGTAAACAATGTTTATTATCGTTGGATAAATACTTGGTCTAAGCTTCCGCAAATCGAGCTACTGGAAACGAAGAAAAAGAGCGACTGCAAATAAAAGGATAGAAGAAAAATATATTCGAGGCATTAATAAATTTATTTTCAAGCTATTTGCTGTGTGAACCGCTTGCTCGTTCATGCAACGTGTCAACTTTGTTTAGTCACGATTAAAAATTCGGATGTGGTTGGACGATATAATCGTATTTTTACACATTTCAAATTTTTTAGACGTGGGGATTTTTAATGTAAATACTCACACCTGGTATTTCCAAAGTTCTTACCGTTACATCGTTATATAATTTTTTTTCGGTTAATTATTTGCGCGACGTGGGGCCAAAGTTGTGATGTTTGCATATCAGAGATAAGGAAAAAACTGGTGTTTAGTATATTTTTGTCGAATTTTCTGGAAAGTACAGACGATTGTTGTAAAAAATTATCGTTGACGATAAATGGTTGATAAATTAAGTTCTGACTCGTAAAAGTGAGATTTTTGAAAGCTTCTCAGCATTTTTCCTTAAAAACTTGAATGCAAAAGCCAATTTCACAATTTCAGCTTCCTCGTGTAAAAACCACACGTGTCTAAAACGTTTTCTCAAAAATATGCCACGTCATACATTGTGTCAACGCTTTGTTACAACGATTTTTGAAAATACGCCAAATGGCGCAATGTCGCAAACGCATTATGTCGAAATTCATGTGGGAAAGCTGCCATTTTTCATATTTTATTTGGCGAAGCTCTGTAAAACTGGCGCGTGCGGTAATTCAATTTTATTCATAAATCTCTTCGATTAATTTGATTACTTGGCTCCAGAAATTAAATTCACAAATGAATGAAATAATTTTTTTTCCAATTGTCGTTGAATTACCGTTTCAGCCGAAAAAATTGATCGACACTTTCCGCCAATTACCAGCCGATTTTCGTGTATAGAAAAAAGTAAAATTTCGTTCCAACCAAGAGCTGACTAGCTCGGAATAATTTAAAAAATTTCAACGGTCACGATCGCAAATTTCCGAAACCTCCACCGGCTCGTTTAATAAAATATTTTCTTCTTTTTTTCGTCGATTTTTGTCATGAATGTAAATTTTTAAGTAATAGAAAAATACCGTGAGCACTGGAAATGCGATAATCTGTGAATTTGCTTTCCAATCTCTTTGAAGCTATTTAAGACTGTTAATTAAAATATTTTAAAAGCTTTTAACGGCTGCTTGAGTACGGAAGCAAATTAAACGCTGCAGCTGAGAGCTATCGTTAGAAATTCCTCAAAATTAATACTTATCGTTCCCGTTTGGTCGGTATCTTTGTTTCTAAAAGCTTCGGTAAACTTTTGTATTTGTACGCACAAAACAATGAACTGATCGACGGTGATACTTTCGGTGTGATTGAAGTCGCTCTTTTTAATCAAATACTTGATGAATTCGGGGCTGAATCTGTAGCCCATTTGCGTCAACGCAGCGTACAATTCACTTTCCTGAATACTGCCGGACTGATCGTGATCGAATCCTCGAAAAACGCCCAACCAAGCGTTTATGTAATTATAGAGAGCCTGGAATTCCCCCAGATCGATCGTGCCTGTTTTTTCTTTGTCAAACATTCCTGTTGCGAAAGAATCGCGCCGTCATTATTTACTATCGCTAATTTTTGAAAGAATTTCCGTCTGCCATGATTTTATTGTTTTGGACGACTTACCGATCATCAATTTGCATGCGGTGTCTGAAAAAGTTCCTCCTTGACCATTGGCAAGAGCAGCTTTTAATTCGAGAGCCGTGATTTTGCCGCTGCCGTCTCTGTCGACAGACGCGAACCATTGTTGAATTTCAGGATTGATTGTTGACTGATCTCCGGATGAGCCGTACATCGCGCCCTACGAAACAGCACGATTCAAATTTTCTCGTAGCGAAACTGTCAAAAAGTTGCTTATCGCCTTTGGGGAAATTGTTTACAGCGGACATAACCTCAAATTATTTTTATAAGGATTAGAGAATGGTTTTTTATTATATAGTTGATATTACAGGGTAAGCCATAGCCGTATACTTGTCAAAGGCAGGAAATTATGTCACAAATTCCACAGTCTGCAGTTGCTTTATCACTTGTTCGGTAATTACTGCGTTTACGCGGAAAGGACACCTTTCAAATTACTTCGCCTGCTTCGCCTGAAACATCTATTGTCAAGGTCACGCTACACGCTCGTAAAACTGAACGTAAACGGGGGAAAATATGTTGGAAGGTTTCTGAGGTCAAATTGTGGTGACATCATTATAAATTTTATTAATTAGTCAGAATTACTCTGAGGATTTTTAACCAAACCGAAATTATCCAATGAACTTATTTCGTTTGAATTTTTGTTCGTTTTACTAAAATATTTACGATCGGATCAAAGCAGAATTTAGTAAATTTAATTATTTGGAAATTGATGACGAATTTGAAGGAAATTTGTGGAAAATTGAAAAAAAACATCCGATCAATCAGGGAATTCAAATTCGTAGTTTGAATTTCATGACGTTTCGTGTGGACAAAATTCATGATGAAAAATAGAACTCTGACCAACTTCAGTCGTTGATGGACGATTGGCAATGCTGAATCATCATTTTTGAGGTGGAAGATGGATGGATGAAAAAGTGTGCAGGTTGGCAAGGCATGTTTGGAAATGACGATCGACTCGTGAGAGAGTGCGCGATGGTCTCATTCGTTCGGCGACAATGGCGGCAGACCTCGATCAGTTTCAACAGCTTTTAAGGACCCTTCTTAGCACGGATAACGATGTCCGAACACAGGCAGAGGTACGTGAATGGATCGGGCTTAACCGAATCTTTCGAACGGGCTATTTGGTTGTTCGAAACATTGGGTGATTGACGATATAAAAATGAGTAATTTGGAGGCCAACACGTTGGCAACGTGTTGTCAGAGGGCTTCAAGCACGCGGCTACACCAAACTACATTTCATAATTTTTGCTCCCCCCTCCCTATCTCGTTATTACATTGGTTAAATACTTGGGAGGGTTAATAAACGCGAATTTGGAGGAAATATAAAAATGAATGAAAAATTCAAGAGGGTTATGGATCGCATGACAGGTGTTTCGGAATAGTCAAAGGAAAAATGCCAAAATGGTGTCGTCGCGTGGCTGCAGTTGCCTCCCCCCTTCCTCTTCGCTGCTTCCCAGCGTTTTTCTTTTTGTTTTATAATCCGCAACGTTTCCGAACAACCGGTCACGTTCCCAGGGATCCTTGCCGTGATTCGCATCTATTTAACGCTCATCCGCTACTTGTCCACACTCCCCTCGTCCCCGCCGGCATGAAATGTTCAACTTTCGCCGCGGCTAACATTGCCAAATGCCTTTTTTTTTTTTTTTAATATACGCCAGCACCGATGGCATGCGTCTTGGCAGAATTTTCTTTTAATTCGAGTTCCTCTCGTGATATTTCGATTTGAGCGCTGTCGCAGGGAGCGAAGCGTTCGGAGCAAAATCAACCAGTGCGCGATTTTTTTTCCTCGAAAATCCTATGACTCATCGCCGTTAATTTTGCCCGCCAAAAAGCCGCTCGCGGACACATCCGATCCACTCCGAAAGCAAATTTCCGGACGCTCTTATTCGCGCTCAATATTCTCCGTTTCGAATCAACCCAAAAACGTGCGTCAAAATTGGCGTGTTCATCGATAGGTTATGCGAGCTCGTGCTCGAAAAACAATATGGACTGCTATCTACATTTTTTTACTTTCTTCATAGGTAAAAATTCTTCCACTTGAAATTCTCGTCTCTATTTATACGCTCGTCATCAATTCCGCCGGAATGTTCAATTCACATATACGTATAATGTTTCGAAAAGCACACACGTGTCATTGTCTTCTCTCTAGATCAGCCCACAATCCCCTCGTTTTTTTCCGCGATTTTTTTCTGCTCACTAACCAACTCGACGCGAGGCACGATAAAAAGTACGATTAAAATAGACTTATGACTCATGTATCAACTTCATTTCCTTTACTGAAATTATAATTCAAGACGCTGTCTGAATATTTTATCGACCGATGCCCCGTCGTTTCCCACCAAAAAAAATCCTGTACAAAGCGCTTCAGACTAAATAGAATTTTCCTCCAAAAATATTAACTCCCAGGAAGTTTTTTTTTTTTTTTAATATTTTTTTTTCCTTAAAAATTAACATTTTTGTCGATGTTTTCGACGATGCCTAAAGACGGAGGCCTGATTTTGTCGAAATGCAGATTTTCAACGACAAAGTGTTTTTCTGTGTTTTTAAATGACGCCGAAAGCAAAAAACTCGCATTTGTACAATCGTTAAAATGACAAAAATTACGATTTACGGTTTTGTATTTTCTCCGCAATTCTAGGAAGCATACAGAAATATTCCTGTGGAAAGCAAAGTCACCTTCTTGCTTGGATCAATATGCAACTCCATCCTCGCGGAGGAGATGCGAGCCATGGCAGCGGTTTTGCTGCGACGGCTCTTCTCCTCAGAATTCATGGACTTCTATCCAAAAGTAAGTTTTTCTTGGGTGTGTCGAGATATTTTGTTGCCACAGATGGAGTCAGCGGTCGGTTGAATTCCTTCATTCCGAAAGCGTTACATTTGTGGTAGAGAAAACCGTGCGGATGAGATTCTTGTTTTGTCATCGTCCTGATGGCGAAGCTCTCCGAGTCCTCTGCACGGAAGTTTCTGAGAGTTGGTTGTGCTGCACAGAACACAATCATAGTATTGAAACAAACAATTTCAATTTTGGACACGAAAAAATGATCCTGAAGTTTCCAACGTTGGAAGGAAACGAAATTTAATTATTGCGACCCAAAAACTGAATCGACACAAAAAATTGCCTTGTTTTTCAAAATTCAATAAATAATCAATAGAAAACAATATTTTTCGTTGAATCTCAACGTTGCAAACTTCAGAGTCATGACCAAGTTCGTGAAATTGAAACCTTACAGTCACTTTGGATTGTCATTGATTTGTCGAATGAGAAAAATTGGAATAAACTTTAACGTTTACGTGGTAAATACAATGTTGGTAATCAATTCCTTGCAGATTCTCCCAGAGGCTCAAACTGAGTTGAAAAAACAAATACTTCTGGCCGTGCAAAATGAACAGAGCGACGCATTGAGACGCAAAGTATGCGAAGTTGCAGCCGAAGTTGCACGAAATCTTATAGACGATGATGGCAACAATTTATGGCCAGAATTCCTTCAGTTCCTATTCCAGTGTGCAAACGGTCCAGTGCCGGCGCTCAAGGAAAGCGCCCTTCGAATGTTTACGTAAGAAGCGAAACTTTTCTCTCAAATAAATTCAACTCGTCGAATTACTTTGACGAAATTTCACGAAAAACTTTTGCATCTGTTTTTTTTTTGAATTTCGAAAATTTTTCTTGTGAGAACGACGATCAAGTGCAACGATTCTTCCAGATCCGTCCCCGGTGTATTTGGAAACCAACAATCACATTATCTCGATTCAATCAAACAAATGCTGCAGCAATCGTTGATGGACGCCGCAAATTATGAAGTGAGTAAAACTTGCTTTTTTCAATTACAAAGCGAAAACAGTGGGAGATCGATACACGGGTTTACATGAAATAACGTTCTCTCGTCACAAAATCTCCCTAGATCAAAACCGCTTTCTGATGACTGTAACTTGTGACGTGTTAATTTACAGACAGATACGGAGTGGACATGAAAAATTAAATAACACAAAAATTTGCATCTTTTGAATGGCGAAAAATGTCTGACTGATATTTTCTTTTGAAAAATCAATTGAGAAACGTAAATTAAATGTGTTACGTGATCCAGTTTGCGAAAAAATGTCAAAATTGACGAAAAAATCAATTTTTGCAAGCAAACGATGCGAATTTTGAAATTTTCGAGGAATTGAGTAAAAAAAAATTGAACAACTCGATAATTTGCAACTTTTGAATGGCGAAAAATGTGTGACTGATATTTGCTATTGAAAAATCATCTGCGAAACGTAAATTAAATGTGTTACGTTATCCAGTTTGCGAAAAAATGTTAAAATCGACGAATTAATGAATGTTTTGCAAGCAAACGATGCGAATTTTGAAATTTTCGCGAAATTCAGGCAAGAAAATCAGAAAACTCGACAATTTGCAACTCTTAAATGGCAAAGAATGTGTGACTGATATTTTCTCTTGAAAAATCTATTGAGCAACGTAAATTCAATGTGTTACGCGATCCAGTTTGCGAAAAAATGTCAAAATTGACGGAAAAATAAATTTTTGCAAGCAAACGATGCGAATTTTGAAATTTTCGAGGAATTGAGTAAAAAAAAATAGAACAACTCGACAATTTGCAACTTTTGAATGGCAAAGAATGTGGGAGTGATATTTTCTCCTAAAAAATCAATTGAGAATCGTAAATCAAATTTGTTGCATGATCCAGTTTGCGAAAAAACGTTAAAATCGACGATGAAATGAATTTTTTGCAAGCAAAGGATGGAAATTTAAGAATTTTTGAGGAATCGAGTGAAAAAATAATAACAATGCGAAAATTGTGTTTAAAGGTGAGGTTCCAAGGGGTTCGAGCGATCGGTGCATTCATAACTCTTCACGAGAAGGAGGCGACTATACAGAAACATTTTTCGGAGCTTTTGCCAGGTGTGGTGCAAGTAACAGCCCAATCGGTTGAAAAGCAAGAAGACGAGGCACTTTTGAAAGTGTTGATAGATTTGGCAGAAACGACACCGAAATTTTTGCGGCCTCAATTAGAGGCAATAATGGAAATGTGCATGAAAATATTTTCGGACGAGCAAATGGGTGACTCGTGGCGACAATTGTCGCTCGAAGTTTTGGTCACATTGGCGGAGACAGCACCAGCAATGGTTCGTAAAGTCGGTGGCAAATATATCGTCGCGCTTATTCCACTTGTTTTGAAAATGATGACCGACCTCGAAGAGGACGAAGAATGGAGTTTCTCGGATGAAATAATCGAAGAAGACAACGAATGCAACAACGTCGTGGCCGAGAGTGCTCTGGATCGACTCGCTTGCGGTCTTGGTGGCAAAACCATGTTGCCGCATATCGTTCAAAACATTCCATCGATGTTGAGCAACAGCGATTGGAAATACAGGTAAACGAATCGCCCATTCAATTTCCCAATGAAAACAAAAAACTGTCAAAAATTGTAAAAAAAAATACATTTTTTACTTTTCGAGTGAACATTTTTGAAAATCGATATTTTTTATCGATTCTTATGCCATAGAAAGTCAGCGATCTGTTTCTTACAAAAAACTTTTTCGCGTTACATCTGTGGCAAATTAACCATCGAACGTTCGAACGTTTTATCCCCGTTTTGGCGGATTCGACACTTCGAATGTCCTTTGGACATCAATGATAATTATATAAGATCGTGTTGCTGTCAATACGATCTGTGTTTCATTGACGAACATGAAATATTTCACATAACATGATTCTGAAGTTTGCATCGTTGCAATGCAACGAAATTCTTTTTTATATTTGGCATAAATAATTATTTAAATGGAGAATGTAATTACGAGGATAAAATGATCGATTTTTGCCACCCGAAAACATATCGGCTCGAAAAATTTGGATGAAATTTAAAAAATTGAACGAATCAACAATAAAACAAAATATTTTTCGTTGCATTCCAACGTTGCAAACTTCAGCATCATTTCACATAATCGTAATCCCCGAGAAAGATACTGGAGAAAAAAATGGGCGAGATACGTGAATAACTCGAGTGACATACTTAATTGTTTTTTACAGACACGCTGCTCTCATGGCCATTTCAGCAGTCGGCGAAGGTTGTCACAAAATGATGGAAGCCATGTTGGGTCAAATAATGGAAGGAATTATTCACTATCTCCAAGATCCTGTAAGTTTGAATCTTGTTTTTGTTGCACGGAGTTTTCAGCGTCTAGCGTGAGTCGCTTCGGTCACAGATCGAGTCAGCGCTCAGTTTTTGTATTTTCATTCTGAAAGCGTTACGTCAGTGGCAAATAAAACGCTCGAGTGCAGTTGGTTTTTACTTTGCTATCGTTCTGATAACAAGGTTATCGAAACCTTCCTCGATACGCGTTCCTGAGAGTTGATCGACATTTTTTTTCAAAATGCGAGCATGGTTCTGGAACATACAGAAATTATTTAGCAGAAATTTATTATTTCGATGATTTTAATCCTTTGAGTGCGTACCGGGTCGTTCTGACCCCAAAAATTCTCCGTCATTGATTGTTTTTGCATTGAATTTTCGTTTTCGTAGACAAAAAACGTTTCCACGATAAAAAACATGCAATTTGATCGAAATGCGACGATTTGAAAAACGCTCCGGCACGCGTGCACTCGCAGGATTAAGAAAAAAAGTAAAGTCCGGTTAATGATTGTGACTTTTTTGAGAAATTACGTTTTTTTTTACACGATGAGGGTTTGAGAATCAATGGCAATGAAAATTTCAGCATCCTCGTGTCCGATACGCAGCCTGTAACGCAGTCGGACAAATGTCTACCGATTTTGCGCCAACGTTCGAAAGAAAATTCCACGACAAAGTAATACCGGGTTTGCTGATGGTGCTCGACGACAATGCAAATCCAAGAGTTCAGGCTCACGCTGGTGCGGCCCTTGTCAACTTTAGCGAAGATTGTCCCAAGAACATTCTCACGCCTTATCTCGATGCGATTATGGCCAAATTGGAATCGATTCTGACTGCCAAGTTCCAAGAACTCGTTGAAAAAGGCACGAAGCTGGTGCTCGAGCAGGTTTGTGCTTCAAGAACAATTTTTTATCTTCATCTTCAGTTTTCATTCCAGAATTTCGTTTTCAATTTTTCTTCGTTTTTCTATTTCTTAATTTTGTCGTGCGGTTTCCAAATTGATTCCTTTGGCGGGTTATCGCGAGAGAATTCACGAGTCAAAATTTCACTTGAATCAATAATGATGAATAAAATTTTATGCGCGTGCCAACAATTGCAAGATTTATTGGGATTTTGAGTTGTCTTGATGATGAATTTTGTTGCTGGGACTTTAGGTCGTGACGACAATCGCATCTGTTGCTGATACTTGCGAAGAACAATTCGTGACTTATTACGACAGGCTCATGCCGTGTCTCAAGTACATAATCCAGAACGCGAATCAGCAGGAGCACAAAATGCTGCGAGGAAAAACGATCGAGTGCGTCAGCCTGATCGGTCTGGCGGTTGGACCGGAAAAGGTAAACAAAAAACTGAATTCGTGTAATAAAACTTTTGAAAAATCGACATGATCGAACGAGCGTCTCTTGAGCGTGATTGCCAATTTTTCTTCTCGTTTACAGTTCATCACAGACGCGAGTGAGGTTATGGACATGTTGTTGAAAACTCATACGGAAGGCGATTTGCCGGACGACGACCCGCAAACGAATTATTTGATCTCGGCTTGGGCTCGTATTTGCAAAATTCTCGGTAATAAAAATGGACTCAATAGCTGGTTAAGGGAATGAATGAAATTTCCGAGAATTAGAAGGAAAATCTGTGGAAAATCGAGCCACGAATTGTAACATTTTTGATTTTTTCGAGTGTTAATTTTTTATTTTCATTTTTTTTTCTTTAGGCAAACAATTCGAGCAATATTTGCCTTTGGTGATGGGTCCGGTGCTACGTACAGCAGCTATGAAGCCTGAAGTCGCGTTGCTGGACAACGAGGACATGGAGGGTGTTGAAGGAGATCTCGATTGGCAATTCGTGTCGCTCGGCGAACAGCAAAACTTCGGTATCAAAACCGCTGGTTTGGAAGACAAAGCTTCGGCGTGTGAAATGTTGGTTTGCTACGCTCGCGAATTGAAAGAAGGTTTCGCCGACTACGCCGAAGAAGTCGTGAGGCTTATGGTGCCCATGCTCAAGTTCTATTTTCACGACGGCGTCAGAACTGCAGCTGCTGAGAGCTTGCCGTGTCTTTTGGAATGTGCCAAGATCAAAGGTAATTGTGAATACGAGAGAGAAATTCTTCGGAGGATTCCGATATTTGAAAAATTGCGATTTTTTCTCGAATTTAGAATTTTTCCGAATTTTGTTTCGAGCAAAAAACATTTTTGGCAATATTTGTTAAAAATGAATGGGAAAATTTGTCGAAAAGTGATTGCGAAAATGAGAAATTCGAAGGAGGATTCCGATATTTAAAAAATTGCGCTTTTTTCTCGAAATTAGAATTTTTCCGAATTTTTTTTCGAGCAAAAACCATTTTTGGCAATATTTGTTGAAAATGTATGGGAAAATTTGGCGAAAAGTGATTGCGAAAATGAGAAATTCGTAGGAGGATTCCGATATTTGAAAAATTCCGATTTTTTCTCGAAACTCGAATTTTTTTGATGTTTTTTTTTCGATCAAAAAACATTTTTGGCAATATTTGTTGAAAATGAATGGGGAAATTTGTCGAAAGGTGATTGCGAAAATGAGAAATTCGAAGGAGGATTCCGATATTTAAAAAATTGCGATTTTTTTCTCGAAAATCGAATTTTTCCGAATTTTTTTTCGAATAAAAAACATTTTTGGCAATATTTGTTGAAAATGAAAGGTGAAAATTTGTTTTTTTCCTCAGGGCCTCAATACCTCGAAGGCATGTGGGACTACATACGGCCCGATTTGTTGAAAGCAATCGACACAGAACCCGAAGCCGAAGTGTTGCCGGAGCTACTGTATTCGCTAGCAAAATGCATTGAGGCTCTCGGACCAGGCTGTTTGGCGGCCGGCCCGATGACCGAGCTTTTGCGCATACTGGACAAACTTTTGAACGAACATTTCGAGCGTGCGGTGGCAAGATTGGAAAAACGTAAAGACGAGGATTACGACGAGGTTGGTAGAGAAATGAAAAAAAAAGCGAGAAGAAATTGATGAAAATCATTAGTCCAGCAAAAATAATGGTTTTTCTTTGCTCAAGGTCGTTGAAGAACAAATTGCTGCTGAGGACAACGAAGACATTTACACTCTGAACAAAATCGCAGACATTTTGCACGCCCTTTTCATAACCCACAACTCCGCGTTTTACCCATATTTCGATCAAATATGCGGACATTTCGTCAAGCTTTTGGCACCGGAACGCGCCTGGTCCGATCACCAATGGGCGTTGTGCGTGTTCGATGACGTTATTGAATACGGTGGTCCGGAATGCGCCAAATACCAAGAATACTTCTTGAGGCCAATGATCCAATACGTAACTGACAAAACCCCCGAAGTTAGACAAGCGGCTGCTTACGGCTGCGGAGTACTGGGACAATTCGGTGGCGAGGCTTTCGCTCAAGCCTGCGCCGAAGCATTACCGAGACTTATGAAAGTTATAAACGACCCCGAATCAAGATTGCAAGAGAATGTTAATCCGACCGAAAACGCCATATCGGCTGTTACGAAAATCCTTAAATACAACAGTAAAGCCATAAACGTCGACGAGATACTTCCCCATTGGTAAGCCGCCGAAAAACATACGAAAAATTCCTATGACTCTGAAGTTTGCAACGTTGAGATTCAACGAAAAACATTTTTTCCATTGATTATTTATCGAATTTTAAAAATCCTGGCAATTTTTCGAGTCGATTGAGTTTTTTGGTCGCAACAGAGAATCGTTTTATTAGCCCGAATAATAATTATTGGCTCTGCTGAAGAAATAATAGAATTTCGTTGCATTCCAACGATGCAAACTTCAGGATCATAAAATTCCTCAAATTCAGCCAAAAATCATTTTAAACGGCAAACGCTAAAGTTTCACAATAACCACAACGTTTTTCCTGTTTTTTTTTCCTTCTGCAGGCTCTCTTGGCTACCCGTCGTGGTTGACGAAGACGAAGCGCCTCACGTTTACGGTTATCTTTGCGACTTGATAGAGGCCAACTATCCAGTAGTCTTAGGACCAGACAACGCGAATTTACCACGACTCATAAGCTTCTTTGCCGAGGCGTTGTTCAAGGAGGCTGTACCGGCGGATAATCCGGTGATGGGTAGAATTCTTAGTATTGTCAGACAAATTCAGGTGAGAAAAAAGCCAAAAGCACAAGAAAATTGAACTGAAATTCGAAGGAAAGAAAAAAAATTAATGTTTTTTTCGTTTTTTTTTTTTTGCAGAGCAACGAAACAATGTTCCAGGCATGTATAAGCGCTTTAACGGCAGATCAGCAGCAAGCTCTCCACGAGGCACTGAGCAATCAACCAGCAGTCGTTAATTAGCATCTCGTTTAAACACCAATTTACAATTTATTATTCACTCCGATTGCAAGACGATGGAATAAGAAGAAAAATAACTAAAGATAAAAATGAAAACATACGAAAACACACACTGAGTGAGTCGCAAAGCTAAAAAAAAAAGGAAAGAGAATTATCGTAGCCTCTCACCCCCCATTCGCAATCGCAAAAGTCTCCTACGCTTTGCCGTTATAAAAAAAAAAAAAAACAAAAAACAAAAGTCTTTTAAGGTAGCTAGATTGTGTACCTATGAAAAGGAAAAAAAAGGTGAAAGAAATTTGTTCGTCTCAGCCTAATAATCATCCGGTCTCTCGTCCCTACAGATCCAAGATTCGAAAGAAGATAAATCTATCAAGGACACGAAACCGAGACGAAAAATAACGATTGACCCAGCCCGATCGGTTTTACGTGACTGTTACTTGTTGATTCAATATTATATACATATATATATTTTCTTCTTTTTGTACCTCGCGCTAAATAAGAATTTTCCCCTTTTCTCACGAGTAACTTCGCTGTGACGCAAAAATGACAAATTCTTCGCCTACTCACGATGCTTCTCTCGTAGTGCACGAGAAAATTTGCTTAATAAACCGAAAAATCTTGACACGATGTAAAATTGATTAAGGCAAAGAAAAACACCCGAAAAACGAGCAATTTCACGAAATTATTATTTCATCATTTGAAAACGCGAAAGAAAATTACAAACGAATTATGAAAATTAAGCGGAACGTCATTTTGAGACCGAAACGATTTTACAACAGCGATTTATCGTCAATACCTCATTCTTATGCTCGATTTAATTAGCATTGCGAGTACTAGCGAGCAGTTTCATAAATGCAAGAGATTTAACGGCGGAAAAGCTTGGAAAATGAAGAAAAAAATGGATCCTCGAAATCCTGGGATCGCTTATTACAGGTTCGAGGAAAATCGACCGACTATTTTCTTCTCCGTTTCTTGTGTTGTATTCTTACGATCCTGCATGGCCAATCTAACGAAAAAAACAAACAATCACCAAGATAATCGTCCATTTTTTTACGATATTGTCGAAACGAGCGTAAATAATTTTGAGATAAAGATTTTTTGTGATTCTTTTGATAATTTATTTATAGCGAGTCAGCTCTTTCGGAGATTACCGACTCGCGATATGAATGAATATTTGAGATAAAAAAAAGGAATGTATTCCCAAAAATGTCGTTCAGTAGTTTTGTTTTCTTTTAAAACCATTTATTCTGTACTTTGGTATGCGTACGTTTCCTTATCCACGAAGCTAAAAACAGGGAGAAAAGCAATCCGGCTGGTGCACCCGCATGGCGAGCATGACATTGTGATTTAGGTATTTTACGATTTAATATTTAGAATACAAATAAATGTTATTTAATGATAAAATATCGATTAATGCAGTTTCGGAGCTCCACGAATTACCGTGAGATTCAGGGCGAGATTATCGAGTCGAATAATCCGTTGACATTTGTATTTGAAATCGTAAAAAGCGAAAAAAAACGGATTGAAATCATTGAAACTGAGAATTTAGCGACGAGTTTTCAAGCGGCAATCGATGTTTATTCCTCCGTTGAATTTCCCTCAATCCATCAGTAGAAAATCGAAAAGAAAATCTTTTATGCTGGCTGCTCCCCAAAACGCTCCGGATCGAAAGTTCAGTCGAAGATGCTGATGAATACGAAGCACTCGAATCCATTGGCCATGGTCCTGTTTTGACTATTTATTTGTAAGACAATATAGCGAATAGTTTTTTCAACTTGAGGTACTTTCGACATAAACGAGAGAATTGAGAATTGAAAGAGGCGCGAGATGAAAAAAAAATTGTTTTCTGTCTGGCTGAAAAGTCATATTTCGACGCGAGAGTCGTTAAAAAATCAAGAATCAAGTAACGTTGATGAAAATTACGAACGAAAGAGGATTCTTCATGAGAATATTTCTTTGTACATATTACGAATTATATAAGGTAGCATTGAAAAGCCACTAAATAAAGTAGAGACTAAATCTCCTCCTCGGTCCATTTATCGAGATGACAAGAAAATATGCTGATGATTCTTTTTTTCTCAGGTGCGCTCCGACGATTTTTATTTTCTTTTACTTTTTCTCCGTAGGAAAAAAAAACACGATACATACTTACGATATAAAGCACTTTAGAAAAAACAACCGAGGAAGAACGATCGCAAAGGAAAGAAAAAGGCAACAAAGACTTTGACCAAAAGTACATCGGTCCGATTTGCGAGATGTTTGCTCATCGAAAAGCAAACGAAACCGTTTCTGATTATTGGGAACGAATTACAAAATTCTTGGCGTCAAAAAAAAAGCATGAGCTGAAATGAAAACAAAAGTACTGGAAAACATGAAATAAATTATAGCTCTATCAACAATATTATTATTATTATTGTATAGAGATTATTTTGGAGTTATTATTGATTAAAATAAATGTCAGCTTTCTAAATCGAGTGTTTTATTCAATTGCTCGATTCTTCACGCATTCACAGCCGAAAACTCGTTTTCGGAATTTCAAGTCACTTATTTCGATTTCTTATCGAATTCGACGGAGAATAAAACGTCCGTCTTCACACACGCGTATATATTTTAACTGCTGACGGGGAATACCGCGCCGTTCTCGGGACACGTCTATTCTATGGAAAAATTGACAGGAGATAGCTTATCGATGAGTTGTCTCGAGAATATTCGAGCGAGTCATAATAAAATCGTATAGATATATCTCGATCAAACTGGAGTACACGTTATCAATTAGAATTTCCGTCACATCCGGTTAGAAGCGCCATAATAACAATGACAAGTCATTCAGCACTGTGCGATGTTTTCACATTCCTGTTTTTTTTATATTTTTTATATTTTTTTAGTAAAGAGTAAACACTAACGAAAAAATGCGTCCAGACATGATTCATTAACTGCATAAACACTGCCGAGCCAACTCGGGCGATCGCGAACCGAGAATAACGTAAACATAAACAAAAATGGCGTCCAAAAGATTATCAACCAGTTCCACTAACACGCGAGTGGTCAAAATTCAGTTTGGATAATATCCAGTTGATTCTTTGTCCGACTAAAAATCCGGGGGTTTCGATTTTTGAGTAAAAATATTGCTCGAGCCGTTTTTCGGTGGGGTCGGGTACAAAAAACGCTACGAAAAATCTTTTCGTCATTGGTAAACTACTCATTTTTACGACCTGCCTCTATTTCTACTGACAACGTGGCATAGTAAATATTTCGATAACCGCCTCTCTGAAAATGGGGACTTGGCTTACTGCGCTGCTTCGCCCAGCGACTACCGTTATGTTTTTTTATACCAGACACACATGAATACACGTATGCGTATATGTTTATCAAGACATATATACAGCCCGTGTAAAGGCGTGACGTGCACGATCATCCGATATTACGTCACCCTGTGCGCGCAGCATGAAGCATGCCAGTCTGCTACGTCGAGCGACCGGCGTGCGGCCGCTTCACAGAAATGTCAAACAGTTTGTGCGTCCGACAAATTCTATCGAACCGGAATTAAGAACGTGATTGTATTCGAAAGATTGGAAATAGATTTCGCGTCAATCAATATACCGTTCCGTAAGCCAACGCGAAAATTGTTGCATCTTGAAATTATATAGTGACAATAACATCGGAGAATCGAAGATTATTTGTCGTTTTTTCTGTGGCGTGACAACGGGCGAGGTGATTGTGGATTCAAGTGCGAATTTTTCTCACCCCGTAGCGCTGCGAGCGTGGCGCCAAGTATTTAAACAGGTAAATGTACGAGCTTTCATGTGTGTGCGTGGGAATTTTTGTCGTGAAAATTGTTGTTTATTGTTCGTCGTCTCGAGTGTTGTGAAACCTCGTTGATTTACAGACAACGACGCGTAGTTCGACTGAATTTATGTCAAATGCTGTTTACGTCGTTTAATGCAACATTTGCGCAGTAAATAAATATACCTGGTGTTGTTAGCCAACGCTAACAAATGCACGATAATTAAAGTTAAATGCGAGTAAGCAAAAGATCGTTCGACAGTTGAAAACTCTTTTGTTTTATCCGCGTGTCCGAAAATACGATTTTCCCAATTCCATTTTTTTCTATTTCTCCATTTTTCATGAAAATATCACCAAGTCTCCGAATAAAGTCGTCAATTTTCGAAATATCGATTAATTCCATTAATACGATCGTCGCTTTGTGTATATAACGCCATATTACGAAAACACCTGTGTAGACTTAATCAAATATCGTAATTCAGCTCGTACCGAGTTTTCTATATATACGTGTTCGTGCAAGACTTTGTAACACCTGTAAGCGTGTATATACGTATCTTTAGAAACGTTATAAATATATAAACTTTTCCTTGTTCATGCACGAACCACTTGCTCGGGAATTAGAAACGCTATAATTGGGTTTGCAAGGCATATGTGATCGCTCAATTCCAACCAGTACCGGATAGGAAATAGCGAGTTGTGCACGTATATAATAAGGAAATTGAAAATATTTTTTTAAGGCGGTGCCACGCGGCGTGTGCGCATTTAAGGCACTCACTGAATAGTTTGTTCCCGCATTCGTGAGCGTTGTTTTTTTATTTCGCTTTCTTCCTGCTTCTCAAGAGTTTTAGTGTCGTGGCGAGCGTCTGCTGGGTCACAGCTGAGGCATACCATGGCGGCATCCTAATACGTGTATGCTCATGCAGAGTAACGGTGTGTGTGTGTGACGTGTGTGCATTGAGTCGTGAAAAATTATATTCATTGTGACGAGGCCTCACAATTTCAATTGTGCGTTTCTTTTTTCTCTTCTCTTTCCTCGTTTCACTGTAAGTTCATATTGGAACGTTTTTTTTTTCTATGTTCCATACGACAATGTGTATTTACGCTGAATTCGATCCCCGTCATATCCGACGTTGAACATGAACGTTCCGGTATTTGTATTCGTTTCCATTCTCCGTATTCCGTTCGTTGTATATCGTTCTACGTAAAAGTCAAAACATCGTTGCAGTTTTTCTCTCCAGCTCTTCGTATCGTCATTTCTTCGGGATTTTGAATCGATCAATTAGCTGCCTTTCGATCTGTCTCGTGTCAGTGCACGTCGCGCGGAAGTGCTCGAAATAAACCGTTCCTTTTTTTTTCGTGGAAAGTGTGTCGCTCCGGTTTTCCTAGCCTCTATATTTCCTAAAGAAACTAACGGGGGTACCACGTGACACACGGCTGCGAAGGAGACAGTCGGGAAATTACGGACCCAAATCCACAGATGGTTCACTCAGTGCGAAATAATAGCACCGAGCCCTGACCCCATAAATTCTGCGGAACTCGATGGTGTTTAAATTTCCACGTTTTTGTTCAATCGCACAAATTGCCGTTGTCGGAAACCTTTTTTTTAGGTTAGGTCGAAATCGTTTTTTTTTTCTGTCGCCCAGACAAGTCGATTACACTTTTGGAAATTCGATCGCAACGAACATCCCACAATTTCTCATCCTCGACATCACGGACCCCGTACGAAAATGTTTTTGCCCCAAAAAACACCGAAAGATCGCTCGATTTTATTCAACTACAAAAACAAATGTTCCTTATACATTTTCACATGTTTTTACGAGATTTTGCTAAAACAATTTTTTTTCCATTGCCATGGTTACGTCAATGTTGAAAATAAAGTGACAAACGATAATTCGTCCATCTGACACAGTCGATGAGACACATGCGAGTGACTAAGTTTTTAAATAATTTCTATTGAACAAGACGTCAGTGTGGCACAAAAAACGAAATACATATCAAACACATTGCTCGCTCGCTACATTTTATTTCCGACGATTCACTATTCGGTTTAATAATTTTTTTTCCGCTCGACAAAACTTTTTACCAGGACAACATTTTTGCCTAGTTTTTTTGTATTTTAACTCGGATACGGCGTTCGGTTTGGTACGATCCAATTTTTCGTGTGAGTCTTTTATCCCATTGCCCCCAGCTCGGACCTTGACCACGCGTAAAAATCAACACTAATTACAAAAGTTGACTCACCTTTGAACTCAATAATTCCCAAAAAAAGTGAAAAAGACGAATTCCTGATTCGCCAATTTGTACCGCACGCTATTTCAAATTAACAAATTTTTTTTACAGTTTAACAAATATTACTAGAAATGGAATTTGAAACGCCGAACAAAATGGCCAACGGGGACAGTGAAACTTTGGACACAATGACTTTGACCGAGAAGAAAAATGGCAAAGAAGTTTCGTGTATTCGAGAGGACTCTCCCATACATCCGGTAAGAAAACTAAAAAAATATTTACTAGAAATAACAAACCCATGGAAAATTTGAACATTAACGAAACGCATAATGATGGATGACTCTGAAGTTTACATCGTTGGAATGCAACGAAATCCATTTTTATCATTGACAAAAATCATTATTCAAATGCAGAATGTAATTACCATCATAAAATGATCCATTTTTGCCATTCAGAAAGCATATCGGCTCGAAAAATTTGGGTGACATTGAAAATTGAACGAATCTTCAATAAAATTAAATATTTTTCGATGCATTCCAACGTTGCAAACTTCAGCATCATTAATGATCGAAATATAATTATCGAAGCTTGAACAATTTTCGGCCAACAAGTTGAGGTTTCAAAAATTGAGGGATTTTTCAATTTTTTCATGAAAATTTGATGTAACGAAGTAACTAATTAGGGTGAACATAATTTGAGGAAAAAATGACTGTCTCAACTTATCTGAGTGTTACGTAACGCTGAGGCAGCTTTGATAAATTTTATCCCATTCGTGCGAAGCAACGAGCAATGATATCCATGAATTTAGCTCGTATTTCAGTTTTTCCAAATAATGTCGAACCCGCGGACGAAAGAAATGTTCACTTTTATGTTTGAGTCACAGTTCCACAGATTTTTTATTATCCTTTTATTAATTCGACGGATATCTGGCTTAGTGTATCGCGATTGGTATGCCGACAGTAAAATCTCTCCCGAAACGTAATTCCGATAGTTCGAGAACAGCGTTTGATTAGCGACTTATCTCGAAAATATCGTCAAGTGTGATAAACCGATTAACTTGTCCGAAAGATTTCGAAGTTGCTCAAGCCCGAAATGTTAAATAAAAACAATATTTCTGGTGACATTGAGAAAGGTTTTTTTTTTTGATGACTCTGAAGTTTGCAACGTTGAGATTCAACGAAAAATATTATTTCTATTGATTATTTATCGAACTTTGAAAATCATGCCAATTTTTCGTGTCGATTGAGTTTTTCGGTCGCAAGAGAGAACCGTTTTGTTGGCTGGACCAAATATTGAATAATAATTATGAGCTCTGCTGAAGAAATAACAAAATTTCGTTGCATTCCAACGATGCAAACTTCAGGATCATTTTTTTTTGCAAGTGCTCGCGACTATCGGGTGAGGAGGAAAATTATGCATGACGATATCGTGAAGAATAATTGAAGCGGAGCGTTAAACTTGCAACGCATCGTGTTTACAAAATAGTTGGCGATGCCTTTCCAAGTAATGACGTTCAAGTTTGCATCGTTGGAATGCAACGAAATTCATTGATTTTGTGACTAAACTCTCTACAAAATTGAACAATATGTCATAACAATGATAGAACGATCGATTTTTCCGGCCCAGCAAGTCTATAAACTTGAAAGATTTCGATGTTTTATAAAATTAAACAAATTGTCAATAAAAATATATATTTTTCGTTGCATTCCAACGTTGCAAACTTTAGCCTCATTTCCAAGTAGCGGAAAGATAATGGAATTTCTTTTGTGTCTGGATAACGAGCTTGAGAGTTGAATAATTAAACGGAGACAAACGTAATATAAATGTAAATAAAAGTAATGAAAAAAAATGTTTTATTACGTTACGAAATTGTTTGACCAATGCAACTCGTCGGCTTGATGACATTGCGATATACGTATACGCGATGACGAGTGGGGCAGTGAGAAAAAAAATGAGTTTGTTTCGCCAGCACGCGAAGCTTCGCGAGCGTGTGTCGTACTTATAGAATTCTCTGGCAACTTATAAATATTCACAGGACGTTTTTCTCACCGCCAATAATTGATTGTACAAAGGAAATTGTCGAGCAGAACGAGGTCCCGCGTGTGTCTAGACCGATTCGAAAGTGCAGGCGCCTTTTTAACATAAAAATCATTTAAAAAAATGCTTTTTTGCTCTGGTTCTCAGTCGATTTGCAGAGAAGCCCCCTTCAGCGATGATCCAGAGGCGATTACGGAAGCGGCAATGTGCGACTACACCACGAAAATCACCCTTAAAATGGCTCGGAGTGGCAAAGGTTTGTTTAATTATTATTTTTTTCTCTCCACACTCTTCAAATCGTATTTGTGACCATTTGATTAATTTTCACAGTACCCAGAAAAGTGAGAGTTTACGCGGACGGCATTTACGACCTTTTTCATCAGGGACATGCGAGGCAACTCATGCAGGCGAAAAATATTTTTCCCAACGTTTATCTCATCGCTGGAGGTGAGTTTCGACGATGTTGAAGTTTCGACATCGTTGAAATACAACGAATTTTTTTATTCTTTTAATTTAACAAAAAATTAAAGGAAAAAGTATTTTTCATTGGATTCCAACGTTGCGAACTTCAGTGTCATGAGTTTCGTCGAGAAAACTCATTAAATCGAGTTTGCAATAATTTTGTCATCGATTTTCGCATTTTTTGACACTATTTCATGTTCCCTGGAAAATTTCAGTGTGCAACGACGAAATGACACACAGCAAGAAAGGCAGAACTGTGATGAACGATGGAGAAAGATACGACGCAGTGAGGCATTGTCGTTACGTTGACGAAGTTGTCAGAGACGCTCCTTGGGAACTTGATGAAGAATTCATCGAGAGACACAAGGTACTTGTTTTCAAGGAATAAATTCCACAAACAACTCCTGAAGTTTGATCCCAGAAAATCCTCGAAACACAATAGCAACGATCGCGTTTTAATTATTTACGAGGGATCGGTCGCTCTTAGAGACTTTGAGAATACAATGAGCACAAAACGTCGTTTACCTTTTTATAGATCGACTTTGTTGCTCACGACGATATTCCATACATGACCGACGAGGGCATAGACGTTTACGCACCGATTAAAGCGCGTGGCATGTTCGTAGTCACACAGAGAACGGAAGGCGTCTCGACTTCGGATATCGTTGCGAGAATAGTCAAAGATTATGACATGTATGTGAGAAGAAATTTGGCGAGAGGTTACAGCGCCAAAGAATTGAACGTTTCTTTTCTCAACGTGAGTCCAAACTCCATTTTTCGCAAGTTGACTTGCTCCTTGACGCGATTTTTCATTGCGGAGAGTGAAAAAAATCGATTTATCCAATTCGAGACCGAATAAATGCACGAAACAGGAGAATCGACTGGAATAATCGATTTTTTTCGTTAAATTTTGTTTAATATCGTCGGAATTAATTAAATAAATAATATTTTGACAGGAAAAAAAGTTTCGGCTACAAAACAAATTCGACGATCTGAAAGACAAGGGAAAGCGAGTGATGGAAAATATCGGTGAGAGACGTATGGACATGATCAGCAAGTGGGAGGAAAAATCGCGTGATTTTATAGACGCGTTTCTTTTATTATTCGGAAGAGAAGGAAGATTGGTGGGTAACATGGCGGATATAGGAATATTTTTTTTACTCGCTTCGTACGTCATGATTTTGATCGTCATGATGGTTGTCGGCTTCGTATACACGGCTGGTCTTTGCATTAGGGGAATAAAAGACATTTTGCACTGAGTCTAATGCATGGATTTGAACTAACCGAGCTGCAAGAAACATGCTGCTCTCAAGCCTGTATTTATTATTGTTATAAACCTTTTTTTTCTCCTTTTTTTTACCGTCATTGTTATTCGCTCATACTCATAAAACCATGATATTTATTCGCTAGAAGAAAATATATTGTCGATAGCGCTAAATGTAATAAATTGAATATTATTTTAACTTTGACTTTGCTTGCTTTCGAACACGTACAATCGAGTTTTTCGTTCGTTTCCTCGTCACGAGCAAGATTTCATGAATTTTTTACATTGACAAACGGTAAGTCAATCTTTTCTCCAGTCATTGTTCGGAAACGGAAGTTGTGAAAATATTTAGAGGTCGGAAGACTCGTTGAATGAGAAATAATCGTGAAATTGTTCAAAAATCGATCCAAGTTTTTGGTCAGCATCGACATTTTGCATTTTGTCAATATCTCGAATTAGAGCAGCTGCGGAAAATGACGTTTATTTTGTTTTTACCAACGAGTTTTCGTGGTTAATGAATTATTTTCATTTTTTTTTGTTTGTTCATTTTACGCTGGGATTCGCAGTCAACAATCTGGAATGAAAGCAAAGGTCGGTTGATGCAAGCGCTGTCGCCACCGGGCAGCCCTAAACGGGCTGGAAGTCCAAACGGTAGCAGCAGTAGCAGCAATAACGACGAGGATCAGACAAGGTACTATGTCACCGCATTTCCTACAATTGAGTAAAACTCGCTAGTCTTTGCGCAACTATTCGCAAATTCGTCGACGTTTCTATTCGATAAATCCACCTTTCTGCCTCTTCATCAGCTGCTAACATCCTCCTCTCTATAGTGCGTCAGTACAATTTTCTAAATAACAATAAACAACAATTTTTATAATAAAGTTAATAACGCCGTTTGCTCGCGGTCTTCATGCATCGTTGTTGATTCATTTTTCGTTGAAAAAAACCACACGAAATCGATTTGGACATTAAAAACTATATGAAAAGTGTGATTTAGCAAAAATTTCTATGAAAATCGCTCGCACTCTGCTCATTCGTTGTTAAGGACGTTTTGCACGTACGCTCGCAGTTGTCCATTTCTTCGATTTCTAGCATTTTTTCGTGCACTTCGTAAATCGGAGGAAAACTGCCAAAAATAATTTTCGCATCTGTACTGTTCAGTAACTCGCCGCTCGTCTCTATGAGATCTCCCAACGGGGATTTGAACAGGTGTGAATTCGTAAAGAAAGAAAAAGCGATTAAAAATATTCAAAATTTAAAAAAAACAGCAAATCCAGTGAAAAAAATGACTCTGAAGTTTGCATCGTTGGAATGCAACGAAATGCATTTTCATATTTGACAAAAATAATTATTCAAATGCAGAATGTAATTAGGATGATAAAAATGATCAATTTTTGCCATTCGAAAAGCATATCGGCTCGAAAAATTTGGATGACATTGAAAATTGAACGAATCTTCAATAAAATTCCAACGTTGCAAACTTCAGCATCATTGTTATGCATTAAAAATGTCGTTTTAGAATTCTGATTGTACAAGATTTGAGGGTTGGAGCGTACGGGCAAAAAAGCCATAAAAATAAAGAATTGAACGGTAAAAACTTAATATTTGCAGTCCACCGCCGAAAAAAACAGGGCGTTACGAGTTTCCGCAAACGAATCACTATCTGAGCGACGACTATAGCGACGACGACGAGGCACATCAACAATCGAAGTGATAGCGATATAATCGTAAGCACTAAGGACTTGATGAAATTCTGACCAAACTAGTGAGCCCGACAGGAGCCCAAACTACACGTCCTCGGAGAGAAAAAAGAAGAAAACAAAGGGAAATAAATAATTTGAGCTTAATGAGGAAGGCAAGGCTAAAGGGGGAAGAGAAAGAAAGCGGAACAACTTGTAACGTAAGATCCTACAGTAGACGTGATGAGGCTGTCATCGCGTTGCATATATATTATGAAACTAGCGTAAAAATAGATCTGAGAGTACTCAAGAGTCTGTTTTATTGACACGTATGCGATTGTATAATATTCTTTCTCTCTCCACGCTCTCTTACCCTTTTCTTCGTCCCGAAGCTGTGCGAGGGATTAACAAAAGCTGAATTTTAGGCTGAAAACGGTATAGAATATCGAAGAAGTCTGATAAATTAGAGAATTGCGTCACGAGCACTGGAATATCGAGCTCAAGATTATTTTGCTGATCGCGTATGTGTGCGTGTGCGTGTGTGTGTACATTGATAGAGCAATGATTGTTAAAAAGCAAAAAACAAATAATTGCCTGCAAGTGGAAAAAAACTTGTTTAGATATCTGAATTCCTTTCCTTATTATTTCTTTTTACTTCGTTTATTCTGCAATGAAATTCGAGTCGACTCAGTGTATTGCGTGCGGAGGACGGAGCGAGATTAGTTTTTAGTACGTTCAACTTAATGTGATTCCCTCGGACAAGTTATCACGTAGATGAATTTCTCTCGTTACATTCAGAATTGACCTAATAATATATTTAATATACTAGAAACTTTACCATTACATGAAAAATTGAAAAAATAAACATCAACATCGAGATGATAAAGAAATTCCTAAGATCCTACGAAACCTTCGGCCTTTCGGCCATTGACTCTTTCGTTCCGTGAAGGTTATTTATTTACAATCTGGTGCATCCAGTCGAAATAAACGAGGAAATTTTAACGCCAATGTACATGAAATCTACATGTTGTTATTTACTATGACCGATGGAAAATAATAGAAAGAAAATCGGGCGCGAGATACAATAATCTTTGCTACCACAATAACAATGTGCCGAGTTGCCTAGAGATTTTTGAGCTTTGAGACTAAGAAATAAATAACGAGAAAAATAATAGTCGTCTTTGCAACTACGAAAACTTTCAAATCATCGTGATTTTTTACACCCACTCATTCTCCATTGTCGATAAAACAATTGCTAATTATCGCCAATATATTTCAAGTTTTTATGATGCTGAAGTTTGCAACGTTGCAATGCAACGAAAAATATTTGATTTTATCGATGATTTGTTCAGGTTTCAATGTCATCCTAATTTCTCCAGTGGATATGCTTTTTGGGGGTCGAAAATCGATCATTTTATCATCATAATTACATTCTGCGCTCGAATTAGTACTTTTGCTTAAGATAAAAAATAATTCCGTTGGATTACAACGATGCAAACAGAGTCATAAGTTTTTATCATTTTGTCATTACGATTATTGACGTTTTTATAATAAAAAAAAACATGTGAACACTACGGAGCTCACTTGATTCGAATGAAAAACGTAAAAGTTGTCGTTTTTTTTTTCTTCGCGTGTTTCCTTTCTCAGAAATCGTCTTGGGCAAGTTTTTAACGAAAAATTCTGCCTTCGAATTCGATCAGTTTTCAAGATTATTTTTCTGCACAGAAATGTTACGAAGACACCAGAAAAAATTGCTTTCATCGTTCGTATTGTATTTTCACGCATTTCACCCGCAACCATCGAATAAAACGCTGGCTTAACTCTTTGTAGCTCTTCGACGTAATGTGTATTATAAGAATTATGACAAAACAAAAATACTGGGTAGAGATAAGGACAAAAAACTTTTTGTTTTACGTTTCTTTCGTTTCTATCAGGCCAAAGTCTCGATATGAAAATTCATTGTCGATTCCGGCTATAGCAAAAGTTAGCGAGAAATTATTTGAGCAGAAAATCGTCCCATGGAAAATGAAAATAAAAATATCCGAATATTCGCTCTTTCGAAATTCTGCCTGACGAATTTTTCTCGAGATTTTGAATAATTCGACGAAAATGGGGGAAAAAAACGAAAATAAAGTTCTGGATAATGAAAAAATTTGATAAGGTAATTTAAAAATGGCTGAAACTTCGTTAGCATGAATAATTTATTTTTCTTTTAATGAATTCGTTGAGTTTTGAAAAATTCAACTTAGGCAAATGAGTGGCTCTCAATGTGTTATGTAAAACATCGTTAAGTGCTTTGAAACGTTTTGGATAATTGACCAAGTGCGAAAAGCTGTAATGTACGTAAATACCGAGATTGTGAATCGTCTCTTAAAAAACGTACCAAACGCGCTTGATTTTGGATTGTTATGCAATTATTGGCGAAAACAAACAAAAAAGAATAAACGACATACACGTAATATATTTTTTTAGAGCATCCCATAAAAAAACAGAAAGGCGAAGTGATTTATTTGATAAAAAAAAAATCTCTGTGTAAAAATCTCGGAGCTCTGAATAATTTTTCGAACCGAACGATTTAATTTCCGTAATATTGTCGTAAAAATTGTCCATAAATGCTTTTCGTATCCCGCATCACGGGATATTTCCTTTCGAAAACATAATTTCGGTGCAATTATTAAGAAAGAACGGATAAATCGAGTACTACATCTGAATGGTGATGAGAATGTTGCACGTGATTGTATGGATGGAAGTGAACTTATTATAATGAGCGAATCGAAATTACGGCTAAATCGATCATTGCGATGTTTATGCGAATGAAAAAAAACCTTTAGATAAGGCGATAATAAAAATCAGTTGGTTTTGAAATTCCCAATAAAAAAGTCTCTGCATTTTTTTGTCCTATCTTGATTTATATTTTTTTGAAATAAGTTTTGCAAGGAACAAAATCGTCGTATGCTTGTGCCGGTTATTTCTGTTAGTTCGGCATTCCGACACCAGGTCCGCATTGTTCCAAAACATAACCTTGATCGGGATTGGTCTCTTTTTTTTTGCCAAGGAAGCGAGAAATGCATGAATTTAATTGTGAATTATAATTAATTTCGTAAGTTGTAGGCAACTGGATTGCGCAAAAGTAGGAACGAGGTATTCTGTGTAAGGGAGGGAAGAAAATGGGAATAAATACCATTTGGAAATTCAAACTCATCGGCGCAGCGTCGTAACCGTTTGTGATGTCACGTGATCATCGTCGTTGCTTCTCTGTCAGACGCGCACGTTGTAATGGACCACGTGATGCGGGTGGTGACGACGAATGAACGAGAGCGCGTCTCTTTCTGCGAGAAGCGGCGGGGGAAGATGAGTCGTTGTCCCTCTTTCTTTTTCAACGATTCAAGGGTTTTTGGCGTTTGGAATACGAGAAGAGTGGACTGGAGTGGACGCCGCGACTGTGGCTGTTGTGCTACGGTGCAGCCAAGAGTGGGGATGAGCCGCGAGGTGGGGGGAGAGCTGTCATAATTTAGTGCCGCTGCGGTGCGGTGAGTATGAAAAAGTAGAATCTCATTTTCCTTGGGAGTGCAAAGCTCAGGGATCGAGGGAAAGAGAAAAATGTAAAACAAGTGGCGATCAGGCTCGTTAAACGTTCGAGGGATGTATTGAACAAAAGAGTTAAAAAGTTGGTTGTCGCGTTAATGTGTACCTAAAACGGTGGACAGCGCCATAGTGACGTGCGGTGGGAAATCGAAGGAATTATCGTGACTATAGAGCGAGTGAGTGAGTGAGAAAGAGAGAAGAGAAAAGTTCTGTTTCGTGCAGTGCAAAAGCGAGTCGATAGATTGCGGAACGAGCAAACTCGAATTTTTCGCTCGTAAACCCACACAAGATATAGTCCGTGTGTGCGTATTTTTTTTTCTTCTTTTTCTAACCTCCTATAGCCCTCTTATCCTCTTCCCCTTCCCCCACGCCGCTCTCCTCGTGACTTTTCATGCTGAAAGTTGAAAATCAGTGTTTCCCGTGCGTCCGATGGGCGAACGATGGATTTTAAATGATAAATAAACGTTGGTGTAGTTGGTCGCTCTTGCGCGCCTCTCGAGTCTTCCGTAAACGGGATTTTTTTTGTTTTTTTAACGCCTAAATCCTTGCGTCGTAACGAGTCTTAACGTACGCTTTAAAAAATCGTTATAAAAGTGCGGTGGACCGATGTTGTAACCACGATAGGGGCCAAAATGGAAGAGCAAAGCGTTCACAGCAGTATCAGCGATATAAATAGTGAGGAGACGGTCAAGACAGAGCGTAAGTTTTTTTGTTCGATCTTGTCCCGAGTTTTGTGCCTTTTTTCATTTTCATTCTCCTCTCCTCTCATTCTCTCTCTCTCTCTCGCGCGCTCTCGCTCGCTCGTTGCCTCGCGCGTGTTTTTCGATCGGTGAGCAAGGGAGAAAAAAAAAGAGAACGAGTTAAAGCCGCGATTCCAAGAGGGAGAGACTATAACCAAGCCGCGTTTCATCCAAATGAATAATAAAAGTTTCATCTTTATTTATGCATCAGAAATGAAACAAAAAAATATGTATCCACCAATCATAACATTTTCGTACTTTTCGTTTTACTAACCTTACCACTACGAAATATCGCGTCGATCGTACAAACCGTCACCTCGTACTAAACTCCAACGTCGGACGCTTTCCTGTCATCCTTCAGTTTCTTCGCCTTCAATTCTAACTGTTTTCTCATCTTTTTACGTTCCATCTCTTATTCTTTCTCCCATTTACACGAAACCTCCATTCCGAGGCTCTTCGCAAGGTTTCGCGATGTTTTTTTTACATTTAAATGTTTTTTTTTTTTCGCATTTTCGGCCTTGACACATTCAGGTTTTGGGTAAAATTACGTCAGAGTTCGACGATGATCCGGCAATCGCGATCAAAATCTCCCACTTTTGTTTTTTTCCTTGAAACTGGCGAATGAAAATATATACACATTTTTAAACCTGTACCAATGCATGTTTAATGTTATTGTCAAGTCTCGACCATACCTTCTTCAAAATGTCAGCCACATTTCCACGATTTTTGTACCACACGCAATTTTGCTGACTCTGAATTTTAATTCTCCACCTTGGCGCTCCGCAGTTACGCCGAAGAATGTCAAAAGGTCTCTTTTCCTACTGAATTCTTTTGGGCACGCATTACTGTTGTTGACCTTGACAAGGCGATCATAAATTTTGATTAAATTTCAACAATATCCCTTGATTTTTGGTAAATCACATTCCGCGACAAAAAAAACGTGTCCGCGCTACGCTACGGAGCTTGGGACGCAATTCCTGGCCGGTCGACGTAGACTTTATGAATTTCAACCGATTCCAAAGCGAGTAATGCAAAACCAATCACTTTTTACCAAATTCTGTCGCTTCATTCTTGTCCGAGGATAATGAGAGAGCGAAAACGATTTTTTGTTTTTTTGCAACTTGAAAGTTGATCGATCGTACGCTTGTTTGTTGATTTTTTTCTTTCCTTTCTATCGATGCATCTGAAGTTTGCATCGTTGGAATGCAACGAAATTCTTTTTTATCTTTGGCAAAAATAATTATTCAAATGCAGAATTAAATTACTATGATAAAGTAATTGATTTTTGCCAACCAAAAAACAAAATTAGCACAAAAAATTTGGATGACATTGAAAATTAAACGAATTATCAATAAAATCAAATATTTTTCGTTGCCTTCCAACGTTGCGAACTTGAGCATCATTTCTATGGAGTTTGGTATTTTTCTCAAAGAAAAATTGCCTGGTTTTCATAAGAATAAAATGGCGCGAGGCACGATTGAATAATTATCAGGGAATTGTTGGATTTGTTATTGTTTTCAATTGAATGAGAAAGTTGGTTTGAGATTTTTGAGAATTTCTGCTCACGGTGTTGAAAAAACGTTCGTTTCGTGGATTTCCATTAGTAAATATTGGCATGTTGGAGAAATTACGTGGGAAAGATAGTCAGTAATTTGGAGAGGAAACGAAGATTGTTTACTAATTGAAAATGTCGTCCAACGATTACGATTTTATTGGGGTATCATTTCTTCGTGACAAATTCGTTCGCCTAAAGAGCCATTTTTCAGGACGATCGATTTCTACACTTAAAATATCAGATAAACAAACGATTTGCAGGTTTGGGCGTGTTTGTGACGATGAAAGAATAAATTTATCGTTTCCAAAGATAAGCCATTAGAGTGTCACTAATTTATCTCTCAGAGAGACAGAGAGAGAGAGAGAGATAAGCTCGTGCCCAACGTCTGTGTCTTTATCATAAAAAAAAAATGGCTTTTTTCACCGGTAAAACGTTTTTTTAGAACTAAATTCAAAGGATAATCCGAAGCGAAAAAGAAAGAAATGTAAATGTGACATAAATTTGTGGGTTGGATCGTTGTTGTTTTTTTTCTGCTAATGTTTAATTGGGAAAAGTCGAGACGCTTACGAAGAATATAAAATTTTCACCCTTTGTTTATTGTTTGAACACACACCCACGGAATTTTCTTATTAATTTGCCTGGAGAACGTACGGAAAAGTCGCGTTACTGGATCGTGTTTGCCGATCTCACAAACGGAACAATTGGAGTATATTTCCCATGGTTTTGTCGAGAGCCTTCGTTAATTCGATTAAACTAGCTGGGTTATGAAAATAAGCGAATTAAAACTAGTTTGGTCGAGAGAGAAAGAGATTGCTCAACAAGGTCATTTCCCCTGAGACTCGTGTATGAATAATTAACACCGGTAAAATCCTGCACAATTCTCCAATTTGAATCTTGCTCACTCGGAGTATTTTTCGAGAGTTTATTCCAATGAGTTATTAATGAAGATTTTTCGCCTTGTTTGCTAATTACTCAGTTTTCAAAAAATTTCAACTCGTCTTTTCTCTTTCAATGTCTTTTTCCTTCGTTGATTTCGTCGCTTTTCATACGGACTTTTTTGCCTCGATCGCAGCCGTCAGAATTCCACGGAAAAAACGGATCTGTCTGGTCGGTGTTACTTGCGACGATGCAGCTCTCGGTGCCGCTGCTCAACAATTCAGCGTTCCCGTTCTCAAGTCCAATTGCGGCTCCGAATACATCGAGGACACCACGTACTGCACATATTTTATACTTAATCAGTTCGAGGGACCCGAGTACGATGCGCTTCACAAAAGTGCCCACAGGTAATTATTATCGCTGCATCTTTTATCAGCAAAATTGCGCAATCAAATTTAATTATCAATTAAGGAGATCGTAGGGGAACAACCATTATGAGGAAAAACTATAAATTCCCATGATGCTGAAGTTCGCAACGTTGGAAGGCAACGAAAAATATTTGATTTTATTGATGATTCGCTCAATTTTCAATGTCATCCAAATTTTTTGAGCTAATTTTTGTTTTCGGGTAGCAAAAATCGATTATTTTATCATAGTAATTACATTCTGCATTTGAATAATTATTTTTGCCAAGGATAAAAAAGAATTTCGTTGCATTCCAACGATGCAAACTTCAGATGCACTAAATTCTCAACATATTGTCCATCGAACACGCAATTTCCGATGATGAATTGAAAAAAAAATGGTTATCGGTGCTTGAGGCGTCAAAAGGAATTTTCGAAAATTATTCGGAATTCAGCAAAATCAACGATGACTAGAGAAAACAGTCATTCTTGCTGTGGTCATTTGTCACTAATGATAATCCAATGGGAACGGCGCTCCGAGCTTCACTTTATTTGAAATTAATTTCATTTCGTAACCGCTTATCGACAATTTCCCCAACCGCTGCACGATTTTCATTCGTAAAATTTAAAGAGGAAAACTGTTTTTCTTTCGAAGTTAATATCACGATCAGTTCGTTGAGCAAACAAGATCCAAATTAATGATTCCGGAGTTTGCAGCGTTGAGATTCAACGAAAAATAATGTTTCTATAAAATATTTATTGAATCCCAAAAATCATGGCAGTGTTTCGTCTCGATTGAGTTTTCGGCACTTGAGAAACGATCTTTTATGACTCTGAAGTTTGCATCGTTGGAATGCAACGAAATTCATTTTTATTTTTGACAAAAATAATTATTCAAATGCAGAATGTAATTAGGATGATGAAATGATCAATTTTTGCCATTCGAAAAGCATATCGGCTCGAAAAATTTGGGTGGCATTGAAAACTGAACGAATTTTCAATCAAATTAAATATTTTTCGATGCATTCCAACGATGCAAACTTCAGCATCGTTCCAAATTTTGGTCTCAGTTTGGTGAGATTTTTTTCGTTTCATCCTCTCGTTCCGCATCTTTGAATCTCCACTGTTTCTTTACTCAGCTTATTCAATTATCATTCACTCGATCCACAGAATATTGGGACCAACGGCGTTGCTGCAGTTGGCGGAGAAAAAAGAGTCTTTGCCGAGCATTTCGCGTCCATTGTACACGCAAGCTATGCTCGGCACAGTAGTCGTGTTTACCGGCTTTAGGAAAAAGGATGAATTGGTAAGTTCGCTCTTACCGCGACGTCGCCTTAAAACATGATCCTATCGTTGTCCTGTTAGTCATGGAACAATTTTCTCCAAACTCTTACAAACCATCGCCATTAATTAGATTTTCGTCAAACTCAAAATTAAAATCCACAAAAAAAAACCGACACAATTCCTTGTAGCTAAAAAATCGAAAAAAAATAAAATAAAATAATCGAAAGTTTTTCGGGAAATGAAAAAATTTATAGAGAACCCGAAGTTTGGTCCGAATTTTGTCAAAGTTGCAGCTGGAAATTGAAAATATTTGAAAAATGTAAAATATTTAAACAATGGGCTGTGCGAAAATGGTTTGATTTTGTTATTATGAAATAACGTTGCGAATGTAAAGATTGGGAGTGCAAATGAGAGATCATTGCCAGAGGTTGACACCTACGCGCTTCCGGTATCTCTGAATAAACGTATTTTGTGGTTATTTGTCTAGACGAAACTCATCAATATGATCCACAGTATGGGCGGTAGTATTAGGAAGGAAATGGGTGTCAAAGTGACACATCTAATTGCGAATTGTTGCGGCGGTGAAAAATACAAGTACGCCGTGACTTTTCGGGTTCCTATTATGTCCATGAATTGGGTCACTGCCTTGTGGGACAGAAAACACGACACAAAGACTTTTGGGAACAACGAGGAACTGGTCAGTTTTCATGATTTATTGCCCTTATATTTTCCAGGTCATTAAATTCGCCGAAATTTTATTATTTCAACTTCCGTTTTCCTTTTTTCATCCCAACGCAATTTCATCCGATTTTTTGGTCGATTTTTTTGGAACCAGTTCGTTTTTTCATTTTTTTACAAACAATAATGAGCGCAAGAATTTTTTTCTCTCAATTTTTAACAAGCAAATGAGCAGAAGTCAAGAAAAGTGAGAAAAAAATGGAAATTTGCTTCGTTTCTCACTTGCTTTACGATCGTTGGAAAACGTTGAATCGATTGTGGAATAAAATTGTGTTCCCTCTCAACAGGTTGCGAATTTTAAGCTCAAACCTTTCGTCGGTGCCAAAGTCTGCTTCTTCGGTTTTCCTGAGGATGAAAAGAAACACATGTGCGAAGTTTTGCAGCAACAGGGCGGTGAACCGACCGAGATTGACGATCCGAATTGCACGCACGTGGTAAGTTGAAAGTTTGCATTAAAAAATCGTGATAATGAGGGCGAGAAGAAAAAAAATGGAAAATCGCGAGAATTTTATGAATTTTCCATCCCAGCAGTTTCGGGGGCTCTCGGTTAATCGTATTTGGAAATTTAACAATTAAAATAACAAAGACTCTTTTCGTATCACATCGCATAACGTTTTTGGGATGTTGAAAAAATTCTGCTCAGGTTACGGATATGGGAAACCGACGATGCAGGATTGCCAGCACGCAAACGAACAAGTTTTCTTATTTCAAGCGTACCTCGGGTGAATCGAGTCTGGCTACTTTTAATTTTCTTCGTAAAGAGCCATTTTCATTCACTTTTTACAATCCGTACACAAACACAATTCCCCGTTCGCTAAACACGTGGGAATCGATGAGTGGGTTTAACAGTACGATGATTGGTCGAAAACGTGGTGAGAGATCGATCTCGTTGTACGAAATGCCATCCTGGTCGGGCTTGATTAATAAACAAAAGTCGAGCGGAAATTTGATGGCGAAAAACGTCAGCGGCGATTCGGCGATCATGATAGATTGGAACAGTTCCGAAAATGCAACGTTGCCCGAAGATTATGAAGCGATGTCGGAATGTTATTCGACGAGGAACGAGAGCGAAAGCGATTCGGGAATTGATACGTCGATGTCAACCGCGATGTCTTGCGACACGTTCAATAACAGCGAAAAAATAGTGACTGCGACAATTTTGAGATCGAATAACAATTGCGAAGTCCCTGAGGACGACGATAGTCGAGAGACCGAAATGGATATCGACGTTTTCTCGCCTCAAGCAACCAGCGGCGAGCCTTACACAGCTGCAGAAACGATGGGACTGCCCAATATTCGCCAAGAGGAATCCATTTTCACGATTTTTCCGAAATGGGAAACTCTCAAATGTTCCACCGCGCCGGCAGACTTGGAATCTAAATGTTTCAAATTTCAAACCGACAATCACAATCGCAGCGCGATCTCTTCCTCCACGAATAAAAAAATCATGGCGCCTCGTCGTTACGTACGCTGGAGAAAGTCCAAATCGTGCTTTGCCATCCCGAAAGTCATGAGCCCCGAAAATTCTAAATTCTCCAAAACTCATTCTCATCCTAATTTGCAGAAAAAATATGAGTCTTTGATCTCCGATCAGATAATCAACGATTCTCCTCCTTTGTGCCGGAAAAATTCTCAAGCCTCTAGTACTTTCAAGCTCGCTACCAATTTGTTGGCTAAACTGAGCGAAATCAACTTTCCACATGGTTTTAAACAAAGCATGCAAGTCAGTCCTGCTCGCAAAAGTCTCGAGAAAATTCCACCCAAGCAAAAGTACACACCATTGCCCAGTCCCTTACTCGCTCGTGCTAAAATTCCTCGAATCGCAAATCGCGACGTTTCAAAGAATCGCTCGAATCATTTTCACGCCGAGGGAAACTTCGAGGATTTTGCACAGCCATACGTCAAGCTGAGAACTCTCTCCAGAGCGGATAACGCGAGAACGAAGCGGTTCGAGGACAAACCTCGTCTTGTGGTAGCTCAAAATTCTTTTTCACAGGGATTTTGTAATGCGGTTTTGTACTACGTCAAGTTTTTCGGTCAACGGTTTCTTTGTCAAATGCACGAACATGGGCAAACGCAAAAAAAAATATGAGGCTGAAGTTTGCAACGTTGGAATGCAACGAAAAATATGTATTTTTATTGATAATTTGTTTAATTTTATAAAATATCGAAATCTCTCGAGTTGATATACTTGCTGGGCCGCAAAAATCGATCGTTTTATCATTGTCATGACATATTGTTCATTTTTGTAAAGACTTTTGTCACTAAATCAATGAATTTCGTTGCATTCCAACGATGCAAATTTCAACGTCATAAAAAAATGTCGAATTCGCAAGGTTGAGTCGAATTTTGTTGTGTCGTCTTGTCGAGGGTCCAACAACGTGGGAAAAGTTCCAAATATTTTCCCTCCAGTATTCACAGATCCTTCTGTCGCCTGAACGCGATCGTGGATCTCACAATTCAAATACTTTACTTAATTAATAAAAGGGGTTTCGGTTGGACAATCCGTAAGGACGAATTTCCCTAGTTTTCTGTTCGCCTAACCAACTGAATCTCTCGAAAGTAATCCTCTCGTGTAAGAATTCGTTGAAACGTGCCGTCTCAGTAATTTGTCCTGTTAAAGAAAAAAAAGGTCTTGCTAGAAGATTCTTGAAAACATCTTTACCCCGAGTTCTGTATTTTCGCAGGTAGTGGACGAGTCCAACGTGAATGCGTTACCTGACTTGGCCTCGGTTCGAGCTCACATTGTCAAAGCCGAATGGTTCTGGACCTCTGTACAAAATGAAGGGGCAGCTGATGAGAAGGAATATCTTTTTGAAGATGTAAGTATGAATATTTTGCTGCACCGCATTCTCCTCACTATTTACTCAGAAAAATGATTTACCTTTCCCTTCGTTGCTTAAGGGCTCTGCACACTCAGAAAGGTCGAGAATTTCCATTTTTCTGGAAGAAAAAATTATACTGGATCGTCTGCGTTTATTTTTAGTTTGTAGGAACAAAATTATGCATTTTTAATAGTTTATTCGATGCAACAGTGTCGGAAATATTTTTCATCCAAATTTTGCCAGCAATTTTTGTTTTTTTTTTACTATTAATTGAAAACAATTTACTAGAATTCTCGTCGCTCGAATTTTGAATTTGAGTTTTTCATTCCCCCATTATCAACTTTAATTACGAGAAATTGAAAAAATGTTATCCGGAAAAAAAGTTTTCACATAAATTGATGCTTAATGAGCTTAATGAGCATAATTATGTACTTTTAATAGTTTATTCGATGCAACAGTGTCGGAAATATTTTTCATCCACATTTCGCCAGCAATTTTTGTTTTTTTTTACTATTAATTCAAAACAATTTACTAGAATTCTTGTCGCTGGAATTTTAAATTTGAGTTTTTCATTTGCTCATTATCAAGTTTAATTATCGAAATGAAAAAATGTTATCTGGAAGAAAAGTTTTCACATAAATCGATGCAAGAACTTGATGAGCTTAATTTTGTTACGTAGTATCTTGAATCGGTTTTATCGCCGACTGCATCAGCCAGACGGGATAGTCAACAAGCGGCTACGCCGACGACAGCCTCGACGAGAAGAAAGCGAAAACGTCTGGCCGAAACTTTATCTAGTCTTGTGCAGAACGGTGCGGATTCGCCAGCTGTGCACAAGAGACGCTCGAGTATTAGCGACGCCGGTCATCTGAGCGTCAGTGGTAGTTTTTTGGATTGCACAGCGAGTCCGGACAAGCAATTATTAGACGGTGAGTCTTGATCACGAGCATTCGATGTTCAATGAATAAAAAACAAGAATGATTCTATGCAATTTAACGACGAAAACTAGAAATTGATTTAAAAAAAAAAATCTACTCTATCGCTTGTATCCATGTGGATTTTTTATCGAAACGACTCTGTCGAAATTTGCAGTTCTTGATGCTTTTTAACGTTCAGAATTCCCATAAAAATCCAAGATCTTCCTTCCCCTTATGGTTCATTCGGTTCCGAGAGCCTGGGCGCCGGGGTTTTTTGCTTTACTAACATTTTCCAATAATGGCCAAAGTTTCGGGAACTAAGGCTCAGAAAAATCTTCAATATGATGAAAATCGGGATTAAATCGCTTCTCGGAGTGTCAAATAATGAATTAACATGGACCATACAAGAGGGAAGAGATTATAGTATACAATGGAATTGTGTTGGTTAACTGACAGATATTCCAGAGGTCGAAGCTGTATCAGCAGAAACTTCGAGAAAAAATTTATCGCCACGACATCAAGTATTTCTCGAATTGGTCCAAACTGAGTCGAATTACGTTGGTATACTCAGTACAATAATGACGGTACGTACAACGGAGTGAGGAGTTTATTGAAATGAAAAAAAAAACCGAAATAGAGATTTTTCCAATGATGCTGAAGTTTGCAACGTTGGAATGCATAGAAAAATATTTAATTTTATTGAAGATTCGTTCAATTTTCAATGTCATCCAAATTTTTCGAGCCGATATGCCTTTCGAATGGCAAAAATGGATCACTTTATCGTCGTAATTACATTCTGCATTTAAATAATTATTTTAGTCAAAGACAAAAATGAATTTCGTTGCATTCCAACGATGCAAACTTCAGAGTCATTTTTTTTCACTGGATTTGCTGTTTTTTTAAATTTTGAATATTTTCAATCGCTTTTTCTTTCTTTACGAATTCACAGCTGTTCAAATCCCCGTTGGAAGATCTCATAGAGACGAGTGGCGAGTTACTGAACAGTACAGAAGCGAAAATAATTTTTGGCAATTTTCCTCCGATTTACGAAGTGCACAAAAAAATGCTGGAAGAGCTGCGCTACAGCGCGGCACACTGGGCCGAGGATATTAGCATAGGAAACATTTTTCTTAGATACGCACCGGATCTTGTCAAAGCGTATCCACCTTACGTTAATTTTTTCGAAAATACGAAAGACATGTTGGATCAGTGCGATCAGAATAAACCGAGATTTCACGCTTTTCTCAAAATCTGCCAAACCAAACCCGAGTGCGGCAGGCAAAGTCTGAAGGAGTTACTGATCAAACCGGTGCAAAGACTACCCAGTATTAGTTTATTATTAAATGGTAAGTTCATCTTTTTTTTACTTCTCTATCAAAATATTTCGCTAGAAAAAAAGAAAAACCGGCCAGCCTCATAAAATCTTGTTCTTTTTCGACTCAACCGACAAATTCTTGCGGAAATCGAGCTTTTTGAACGTTTTTGTTGAAAATAAACCAAACGCAACGACTAAATACACTGACACGTCGAAGTAGAATCAACGGAGAGTGTTTCGGAATTTTTTCACATTTTTTTCTTCCTAAATGCGCGAATTATAAGTGACAGGACGAAAATCACACGATTCGCGGGTTCTGACCCAAAAATATCGTTGAACCTCGTCGTTACGGAATTTTTAACACAGATTTATTCTCACATGTCTCGAATCGATCGGAAGAATCGAGTTAACGAAGAAATGAAGTGGATCATTTGAATAAAATTTTGATTAATTTTTTGCAGATATTCTTAAGCATACGAATAAGAATAATCCAGACCATAGCGCCTTGGAACTGTCGATCAGCAGTATTAAGGAAGTTATGACATACATAAACGAGGATAAGAGAAAAACGGAGGGGCAACTTGTGATGTTCGATATTTTCAACGAGATCGACAACTGTCCGCCTCATCTAGTGTCCTCGCATCGTTCTTTTATCGGCAAATGCGACGTAATGGAACTCAGCGAGGGTTTGAGTGGACGTGGCGATCATCTCGTTTTGTTCTTATTCACCGACACACTCGAAATATGCAAAAAACGATCGAAAGCTTTTAACTCGTTGAAGAGTCCGAACACGGCGAATGGTCTTCATTCGGCGAAACTCAGTCAAGGCAAACCTTACAAACACATTAGGATGCTTTCCCTGAGTACGATTAAGAAAGTCGTCGACATTCGAGAAACTGACGGTGAGTCAGAATCTTATCCGAAACCTCAAACCAACTCATTTTACCTGAACTCTTCGTATTTAACGTTTATTTGGTCGTTTTGACCCAATTCCGTCATTTCCACGGCTAAAAAAATGATTCTTCAAAACTGGAACATGTTACACGAATTATTTAATTCAATTGTCAATTTGTGCTCCGGAAAAGTTTTCCGAATGTTAACGCTTCGTGGTCACTGTGGGTAAAATCCACCCAGTGACCAACTAGTGACGTAAATATCTCCTAGTTCCCGGTAATTAATGGGGCTGTAATCGTCATTTAACGACAGTTTGTAGTGTCCATTGCGCGTTGGCGGCGATAAGTATTACCGACGCTAACGCTAAATCTCTAACATCCACTCTCAAGTCAAGCCACTTCCAATAACGGAATTAACATGTTTTTTCAAACGCGCACTCTCCTACTATTTTTTTCACAAAAGAACCAGATCTGATGAATATCAGGTCCAAATTTTAGGCAAAAATATTGAAAATCCACGAATTGACGATTATTTTAGTGAAAAAACTTTTTTTCCCCGTTTTTTGTTTCTTCATTTTGCATTTAAAAAAATATGTTAGCCTTGGATTTCTTTCGGGAAAGTTTTTCGTATCTAAACTGGAATGTCCAAGGGTTGCTCAGTAATTTTTTGAGAATTTTCGGGCCGATAGATTGGTCACAATATGGGTTCGAAAATGGACTGCTTAGAATCAACCCAGTGTGACCACCGAGATCGGTGGCGGAAGTGTGACCACGAAGGGTTAATTATGCAACTTTGCCTTCAATATCTTTATGGGTTTCTTGCAGAATGTCAAAAAGTATTCGCCCTGATGGTCCGCAGTAATCAGGAATTGAAAGAAAAACTCTTCTCATTCACTATCACTGACGAGGAAGTGAACAAGACGAATTATCTGCGGACATTGTGCAGACAAATGGCAAATACCGTTTGTAAAGCCGACGCAGTGAGTTCTCTATTTGATAAAAAACGATTATCATTTTTCCACTAGTTTTGCTACGAATTTTCCGTAATTTTGTGTCCTTTTGATGCTTTTTTCAGGATACCTTTTTAATAAGTCTTGATTCGCATCAACTTGAGATTGATACGAGTGACGTAGCGTTAGGTACATTGAGTAAAGCATTTAAGTAAGTATCACAACTTTCAATTATTTATTTATTCTTGAAATTTGTTAAATTAGCTATTTGCATCATTGAGAATTTACACCTCGAGGCTTATTAGTGGTTACGTAGATTTCGCATACATTTTCAATCGAGACGTCGCACTCGGGACGAAGAAAAATCACACGAGAACAGTTCGTATGGTGTCGTTTACAGAAAATTACAAAAAAACATCGTTACAGTCTGAATTCTCTAGAGTTTGTGCGACCCCTCGATTATAATCACGTAGCTGTTCCAACTTTAGAGATTGGACACTGTCTAATGTAAATATTAGAGACTCTTGATTGGAAATCGATCGCCACGTGTCTATGGAATCTTTCGTATCAAAATCAACGCCAATAACTTCATTGAAAAATAAATGAACAAAAGCTAAACAGGCGATGACGTTGAAGATTGCATCGTTGGAATGTAACGAAATTTTTTTAGTCTATGGGCTGAAAAAATTTGGATAATTTTGAAAATTAAACAAATCATCGATGAAACGAAATATTTTTCGTTGGATTCCAACGTTGCGAACTTGAGCTTCATAAACAGTCGAGACTCACGATGCTCTTAAATTCAATTGATCTATATTGTTTTTCTCGATATTGCATGATGATACAAAACAAATAATGGGACGACATCACGTTTGGTTGCAGGAGCCTATTTCATAATTTTTACCTGGAGTATATGGACCCGTATGTGTTCCTACTCAATAGCATGTGTGAAACCACGTTACATGTCCCACTACCGTCAGTTTTCGCACCAGGCTGAATTACTATTTTTTTACTAGCTTTTTGTACCGAACCCTGAACCTTGCTTTTTTATTTTTCATCGTAAATATATTTTTAACACTTTGGTTGCTTCATTCGCGAAGGAACGAAAATAAAACGTGAAATTATTCGGTTTAACGAATGAACCAGTTCAAGAATTATTCGTTATTGCCTGTTTGCTTTGCAACGTCCAACCATTTTTCATTCACATTTAACCTTTCTATAGCTTCAAGCTCATTTTTGTTAAGTTCCTGCAACCTGATGATTTTCCAACTCGATTTGCGAGGTTTTTTTCTTCTCAATGTTAAGTGGTTTGATTGCATGAATTAAACTCGCCACGGTTTACTGAAATTTGAATTGCCAGTGACGTGGCTTTTGCAACTTTTTTCCAGTGCACATTCAAATGGAGTTTTGAAATTCAATCACTTTTTGTTTTCGAATTTATTTGCTATTTCGATTTTTTACTTGAACTGGTTGTTAGAGATTTCTCTAAGTTTTGGGATTTTTGAAGTTTTTGCAATACTCCTATTGTTTGTGAGAAAACTTTTCTTCCTTCGAATGTTTACGTCAATATTTACAGTTATGTTTGTCGATGGCCATTGCGGCTGAGACCATAACGCGAAAAACGCTTTTCAATATTTGTTGTCAATGCAATTGTTGCATCTGAATTTTCTTGATTTTTTTGACGAAGGAAGAAAAAGTTACAATTTGCACTTTTTTTTTTGTATTTAATGTTGATCGAATACGTCAAATATTAACGAAACGATTTGTGCGCAGATTTGCATCACGTACGAGAATGAAAGTCGGACGTGCGTTCAGTTTCAACAAAACGCCGAGTAAATTGAAGAGAGCAATGTCAACGATGATGTCGCCGTTCGGTTCGACCAACAGTCTGACGCCAGCGAGTCAGCAGTTAGCCCAGATGCGATTGGCGAGTTGCAACAATATTAACGTTCGTTGATTACCTCATTCCAATCAGCTCTTAACACGAATCCCTCATTTTTCTTTCTATGCTTTTGGTCGGCGCCTTTTTCCGAATTTTCTCGCACTATTAATTATTTCTCTGGCTCGCAAAGTATTGCGTGCGGCAAAATTCTTTGTGCCTTATCATGTGATCGGGACGAAAGACAAAAAAAAACATTTTTTTTTCTTTTATAAAATCGATAGCACTGACTTCGAGATATTTTTCCCGTGATTCAAGTCATGCCTGTTTGTAAGTTTGATGCAAGATTTTCCTTGTTTTTTTTCCTCTCCATTTCGTTTGGTTTTGCTCTGCTTTCACGTACAAAAATCTACGCTTTCTCTTACTCCGGGTGCTTCTGTTTTTTCTAGCTTGCGCATCGTTGAGTATGTCGGAAAGTTTGTTGCTTTATCGGAGAAAAATAAACCGCGACCTATTCTCTTCTCCGTTCGTCATCGAACCTGTCTGCATGTATTGTATTATTTGAAAAGGAACAGAAAATAGGATAGAATTGAGATAAAGAATCTAGAACGAAAAAAAAAAACGTGGCGCGTAGTTCCACGACGAACAACTGCAAAAATATTGCATTTCATTTTCTCTTTTCTCGTTTTTGACGATGACGATTGTTTGTGTGTTCATGCTTATCCATTGAAACTAAAAACAACACAGCAAAACAAATATGAACGAACAAAAACAAACGAAAATGTGGATCGATATTTCGCCACGTGTCACATGTAAGTAACGCAATAATAAAATATTAAGTAGACACTTTGATACTTACTTTTCGGATGAGCCTTTTACGAAGACCTGCAACTTCTGGTCCAAAAATCATCAGGCTCCTCACTCTCATTTTCACACAATGTTTTTCTTTGTTCTCGTAGACGTCGATAGACGACATAAAAACGAAACATAGCCATACGTTCTTTTCGCAAAGAAAAAAAAAACATTGACTGTTTTTTTTCAAGACTGCAATTTTATGCAGTTTTTTTTCGACTGGCTCAATATCAATTTGTGTCAATAATACGACTTAGGAATTCGAGCAACGTGGTTTATAAGTAACTGCGTGAATTTTCTTTTTTCTTCGTTCAACTAGTGCCCAGAGTCGCCGAAATATAATAATGCCACATGGTTTGAAATCATTGTTCTATTTAGAGAAAAACAATCACAATATTGATGTTCCAAGAACACAAGAATTTTTTTTTTGTATTCTCAACGAGTCTACGAATCCATTAATTCGTTTGAATTTCCATCGACTGCGATTACCAACCTCTGCCTTTTTTTGCTCGACAAAATTCAACGATTATTCTACGATTTTTGTGAGAAATAGATACAAATGTAACATTTTTTTTTCTTTTTTTTTTTATTCAGACTTCGTTTTTGTCTATTATCATCGCACTCTGGAAATACAAGTTTTTTGAGAAACAATTTTTATGCTGTGGAATTTTCAATACGTCGCATTCTTTTTTTTACTCGCACGTCTCGTCACCTTCCGTTGATCCTCTTTCGTTTTGAAATGTTTATAAGTAGAAATTTGCATGGGGATTAAACGAATTGTGAAAATTGCATGTTACTAATTGGTAATTGGTCGTTGTCATTTGTCCACGTTCAACGGACGAACTGTTGGGTGAATTTAGCCTGACAATTATCGTGCCACATTTTTGTTGAATTATTTTCACGCTAATTTTTGGAGCACAAATTCTCGTTATTTTTTTTCCTTTTTTTTTATTGGAATTTGTAGAAGGAATAAAGGGCGTAGAAAAAAATCCTTATTCCTTCTGTATTTCCAGGAGCTCGGCAACGGTGGTTCTGGTTCGCCGTCACGCGACGAGGTTCTAGTTGCTCCGATGTCGGTCCAGCCGACGAGAAAGGCAAAGTGCAGTTCCCTCAGTATGGCCTCGCTGCGAAGGTTGTAAACCGATCACAGAAACGCCCTCACAATCGAACATCATCGTAATTCGTCATCATCTTCGCTAACACTTCCGCATTGTGCTAAAAAGAAAAACTACTGAATGAAACATAAAACAGATACAAAATTGGCTCGTTCCCGCAGCAGCTTTTTCATGGCTAGTCTCATTTTTCCTCGTGTTAAATGTTTCGTCCTGATCGTTTATCTTAGTTCATTTCGTACATTTTCGTAGCACGCTCCATCAAGTCCTTAATTGTGACATCGACCCTAGCTTTTGCCCTCATTTTAAGGATTACCGTGGCGTACGATCGATCATAGAATCGTCTAATTCCCGAGACCAATCGAGTTTTGTAAGAAAGAAAAAAACTTAATTTTTTTCGTACAAAACTTCGAACCCTCGTGTTTGCTTTAGCACGAAATTTTCCTTTTGCCAAGAGGTCATTTGTCTGTTCGACCGATTAATTATCATTAGATTTTGCTGCAGCACATGTTCTCAGCTAATAATTTGTCTTTCTTCATTAAACTTTCGATCGATCACTAAAGTTGCGAAGGCACGAGAAATTCCCAAAAGCTGGCAACGGTGCTGTCAAATTTTCGAGCTGCCAAGATTCTTGACTTGTTTTTCCGTGTAAAAACAAAAAATGCAAGAACTTTGAAACACAAAAAGGCGAGAAAAGCTCTTGTTCATTGAACCGTCTGGATTTTCTCTACATTTGTTTCGTGAAACAACGATAACGCAATGAGTTGCCTTAACTGAACGCCGAATTGTGCCTCGCCGTGTTCCTGTTTACGTGGCTAATGGACGGTGACGTTTTCCGAGACGGGCGTGTCAAACTTGTAATTATAATTATCAGTCAAAATCGTTTGCGTCACCGATCCATTACGAAATTCTACGTTTGCCTTTTATTGCTAGAAAAAAAATAAACGAAAAGAGAATCTCGTTAATTTCGAAAAAAAAGCTAATTCAACGCTCTTTGCTTACATCGTAATGTTTTTTAAATTAATGCCATTAATGTATTAACGTTAAGACTGGCGGCGAATGCCGGTTCACATCGCCCAATAGTCTCAAATTTTGCATTATTATTGTAAATCCTCATACAAAGAAATTAATGTTCGTATCGCGTAGATAGAAAGAAAAAAAATTGGTTTCATATCTGTAAAATATTTCAATATTAGTTTTAAATCCTTCGTATTTAAATGATTATTAATTTTATTGTCACTATTTTATTATTATTAAAAACAAAAAGAAAGAAACATGCTTTTTGTATAAATCGCATCTGTGCATTCATTTTTTTTGTTTCCACTCATTAATCCATCACTAATTTCTCGTTGTGCAGTTTTGTCGTATGCCTTCGATTATTCAAGTGCCCGTGATTGGCGAGCGTCAGGGGAAACGAAATTCGGAAGAAAAAGCAATTTTAGTAAAGGCTCGTCACCTTTTGGCTACTTGCACACACTTTTCTAGTTGCTTTATATTTGAATATGTATTCAGCCACCTGTACGATTATACGTTATTCACACCCAAGGCCTTGTGGTCAGCCTTGCCGCAATTAAAAGGTTCAGGCTGTAAATTTAATCCCGTGACAATTTGTGGCTCTACTTGGTGTTATTTATTTATTATTCTCATTATGAGCGAATATTTTGGACTCGATTTTCAACGCCCTTTTTTCGACCTTTCGTTTACCTACACGCTTCGCTTCGACTTTTCGGAGACACGCGGAATGTTGCGTTTTATCAACAGGATTACGGGTTCTCGTTGCTTTGAGAAAAAAAAAAGTTTTTTCACATTTTTGAATGTTGGAAATTCCTACTTTTGAAGGTTTCTTTTTTTTTTTTTACTTTTGCTGATATTCTGCCTCGTTTTATGCAATATGCAGGAGAAAGTACGGAATGGCAAAGTTAATTGTGATTCGGCCTCTAAGACCCCCGAGCTTTGGTACTTGATTTATGGGGATGAGCCCTCCAGCAATAAAGAATGGCTCAACGTGAAAGTTTTGCTCGGGATTAAGGCCGTATGATTCATTTCCGTAATGTTCGGTAACGGTCGACCAGGAATTTCCGGTGAAATATGAATATTTTTATGGGTCCTGATGTTAATCCAGTTGTTTAATTAACAGCGACCGTCCAGTTGTTTTTTCTCCCAAATAATACCCGAAGAGGACGTTTTCGATAAAAATTCCGAATCTCATTCACTGAACACTCGATAAGAATATCGAGAAATGTCATTTCCTCAAAGCAGCGGGAATTTCCCGCGAGATTCATTTATTATTCACGACACAAAAGGCTGCGGCTCGCGACAGTTTCTGCCTTTTATAATTTTCATGTCTTTTTTATTTGTTAGAAACTGTTCCGAGGAGGTGGTACAGGACAAGGCGAAGCTCTGAGCCGAAGAGAATGTGCGATAAATCTTCTTCATTGTCCTCCGGTGATTTTTCTCACTTCGCTACTTCACGAGATTCGCCAAACTCCCGTCAATTTCGCTCGAATTAAATGATAAAAAAAAATTGAAGAGCATTCAGCGATATTGTGACTCGAATTTTTTAACTGATCTTGGCACTAAAAAAAAAAAACGCATGGAAAATAATTCACTGTCATATTTTTGTTGTTATTTTTGTTTGCACAAAATTTATTGAGACAAAATGTCGAGACTCCTCTTTGTAGCCAAATGTCAGATCATTTTCACAGTGTCAACGAAAGTTTTCCTGTCATCTGAAACTTTCTACAAATGTGATTTACATTATCTTGTTTTTTTCTTTTCATCTCGAACGTTGAGTCACTTTGTACACTTTGTACGCGTTAATTCATTCGTAACAACGTTCTATATCTTCGTCTTCGTATACCAGTTTATCCAAGTTTTGCCCCTCGTGAAATAGCGTTGAATTATTCAGGATAGAGTTAACGGAAACTTGGTGCCAAGTGCCATAATTGTGCCTATGTATAGATGCGGGATGAAAATTTTCGTTGTCCCATAATATACACACACACTTGTACACATCGGTGTCAAAACGATTAAATAGCTTTTACAGCTCGGCTTTAATGCACTGCGACTCGAAAGCGCAATGCATTTATGCACTTTCGCACAACTTTGCCAAGCAAAGTTAATTTTTTGTCAGACTTTATCTTCGCGATGTAAACGAGATACGGAAAACATAGTCAATTATTTTCAATGGAATTTGACTAAATTGTTGAAATCCTATTCGATGAAATTTCTTGAAAAAGCATAATTCGTTTAAAGTTTCGATCAATTTTTCAGCATTTTGTAGCAGAAAACTAAAATATCATTATTATTTATTGAGGAAATTTTTATTCGATCGAATTTCAGAGATTCTTTCGTCATTATTTTTAAACATTATTGTTGGTACTTTAGGGTTGTGAGTGAACGCGAGCAATTTATAAACTTTCTCGTAATGCACCGGAAATGGAACGCAATTCGCTTCTGTATACATTTTCCCATTGTCGGTGCATAAAAAGTTTGACGCTCGGGAGTAGCGAATAATATTTCTTAACGATAATGGGCGAAAAGGACAACGAGAAAATGTAGCGAAAATTAGTTACTGGAAAAAAACGGAGCTTGCCAAAAATAGTTCACATTTTGTATGCAAAGTTTGGTTTCTCAGCAACGAGAGAAACTTTTGGCATTTCAGAAGATTTCGGAATCCATCAAAGGTCAATTCTCGATGGTTCCTTCTTGAAAATACAGATTTTCACTTTTTCTTCTGCTTCAACTGTACTATATTTGTAAGAACCAATTTGTATGGAGAAAACATGCCAAAAAACGGAATTTTCGATGTTTCTATGTATAAATATTATCGTCACACGAAAAAAAACGAATTTTGGAAACTTTTTGCAACGGAGAAATAATCGACGATAATATTTGCCCGTTGAGTAATTCAATTTCCGTGACGGCGAATCGTCGAGGAAATCCTTTCGTAAAGTCACATATTGACGGTATTTTTTAATTAAAAATAACTTGAATTACGTGATAGATATAATGAAATATCCAATATGTAATATAGCATAGTTGGAAAATTGGCTGCACATCCTGATGTGATGGTTGACATGGCCTGCAGTAATTCGAACATATCGTTTCAATTATCAGCGAAATCGACGAAATTCAATATTCGTGATTGAGTTAATTAGACTAAAGATAAAAAACTCGATCCATCTGAAATGCAACCATTGGACATGTGGTATGGGAAAAGTTTATCGACGTACAATTATCGTCAATTCGAAACATATCGTTACCTACGTTTAATTGCCGAACTTTGTTGTTGTTTTTTTTTTGATATTTACATAAAATCCAACTTTACTCGAAGAGAAGCTGTTTAATTAATGTGGTATAAATGTTTTTTTATAGGATTAGTTTTATAAGTGATAGAACTCACGAACGAGTGCATATTCATTACGAGAAAAAGTTTGAGTCTTACGAATGTAATTAATGTAATTGAGGAGAAAGTGCTGGCGTTATTTTTTTTAGTCCACCTCGGATACAATTGGGTGAGAAATGAATAAAAAAATAAAAATCTTTTATACAATTTGAAGCCTTTCAATGTCGAAATAAAAATTGGAGGAGAAACGTGGATTTTTCACAATGACGAGTAACGTTCGAACGAAAATAAAATGTTCTCGACAACTTTCATGTGTCTTTGCCCAGAATCAACTCCGTAGGGGAGTTTCCAAATGTCTCACAAAATATTTCACAGTACAGACAAGACTAATGAGCAATTTCGCTAAACGTGGCAACCACTCGGTCTGGATAAATGATGCAATTTCTCACTTTTGTGCAGTTCATATTTTGCTGTCGATCTTGTACGAGAAGAGATTCTCAGTTGTGAACGTGGTTCGAACGAAAATAGTCTGCAATTTGAGTGCGATTGTGCAAATCTTGCGAGTCGACATTTTTTTTTATGTTTCAATGGTAGTTTAATTTTTTGAAGAGTCAAAAAACTCCCTAAATGGTGGAAATTGATCGTACGATTTCGAACCATCTCACACTTTTAGTTGGGACAAAAAAAAATGCTAGAAACGTTATTTGCGAAATCCTTGAGAACGTTGCCAAAAAAAACGTCCCTTTCACTTTTTTTCATCGTGAATCAGTCGAATAGTAAATTTTGTATTCCCCTTATGGAGATCGTGGTTGTACAACGTTTTCGTAGTCCGACGATACGTTTTTTTTCTGTTTCAATGTATTTTTAATTTAGAGATTCAAGTGTGTACATAAATAATTCCATAGGTTGTTTGGCGAATGGAGCTTTGTGCTAAAGGGCAAAAGGGACGAAAGACTGTCCACTCGAGCTATTTGGGGATTGATGTCAGTAATTTTTCGTTCGTGCGATCGTTGTATTTATTATCTGGGAATGTATGATTTTTTTCAAATTCTCATCATGCACTGTATAACAAAAAAATAACGGGAAGAGAGATTAAATCGATCATGCACACACAGCTGGTCTGTAAAACTGCTGGTACAGTTCTCGAACCGATTGTACGACGAGTGGAGATTTAAAAAACAGTAAAAAGAATAATAAAACGACAAAAAAATGGATGGAAATATCGAGCGACGAATTCGGGGGCTAACGTGCACGAACGGAATTTTACGAGAGAATCTGCATTACTGTAAATATTTTCTAGTTGTTATGGCTTCAGCTAAAAAGAGGACGAAAAATCCTCAACCCACACATTACACGAGCACGCGTATGCAGAGCCAATATGAATGTAGGTGTACACGATAGAATATTTTTTAATAAAATCGTACGAATATCTTGTAATGTTATATATATATATTTCGATAAATTCTATACAATGGTAATCCAAACTATTTATATATCGGACTATAGTGATACAGCATTGTAAAAATATTATTTGACGAACCTTTAATATGTAAAATTGAAAACGGCATTGGTGTTGGTTTATTTTTATTCAAGCCCACGAACACAACCGCAGGACAATTTAACATTTAATTGCAACTCTAATTTTGTCAGAACTTGATGCAAAATTATATTTTCACTCCCAATTAGGATGGAGCAAAAAAAAACGTGCGTTCCGGACATTTGCGAAACGGAGTAAAATCGCTTGGGTAGTTTGACCCATTTTTGTCCGGGTAAACATCGTCGAAATGACGGAATTTTTTGAATTTACGTTCGAATCAATCGTAATTCAGAGTCAGAATTTATAATTTTTTGGAATAATTACAATTTCGATGTTGTAATCCCTCGGATTGAATGATTAATTGATGGAAATGAGTAACACTGCAAATATTTTTTCTTTCGTCTCTTTGCTCGCATACCAACGTGTGTATCAAAACGCATATGCATGTGTATCTACAGGTTTCGCTGCGTTACAGACGTTGCAGGCGAGTAATTTTCATGCTACGTACCGTGAGTTATGTGAGCCTCGAATTCACTCGGTGTTCTCAATTCACGAAAATATACGCGTTATACGGAGCGTAGCTATATGTATGCATAGAATAACAAGAGAGAAAGAGAGAGAGAGAGAGAGAGAGAGAGAGAGAGAGAGAAATATCAGCTTTGATCTCCAAAAGCGAGGAGCGCTTACGCACATACTGGGCGCTTAGATTGCAGTTGTGCACACAGAACTGGCTGCATATCGAATGCACATACCGGGTGTCCGATACCAACTCGCGTCACGGGGTTCGAAATTCACCGTCACTAAAGCTTTTCGAATGAATTATTTTGCACAAATTTCCAGTTGGACTTAAAAACGACGAAAATTTGATTTTTCCCAAAAAAAAAAATAGAAATCGTTTCGTAATTATTTATCAAAATCGTAAATTTGGGAATCATTTCTCGTACCCAACGCGTAACGTCGTTATTCCGATCAAATTTATCTTCTCGCGAGGGGACGCAATCGCGAAGACTTAGAAACCAGAATTCCGAGTGGAAAGGACCTTGGGATGGTTCATAGGAACTGCGAAACCTGTTAACGATACAGTTTCAATCATGTATGTAAGCGTATCGAATAAACCAATACGATCTATTTTCAGTTTGTGATTCCTAGACGTACACAGGACTTTCTATGTCGATTTGACGGATTCAACATTTCCTGAAGTCAGAAATCTCTTTGATTGGTTTTTTCTCAACCGTACAGGCAAACTTGTTCTGACAATTCCAATGGGGATCTTTTTCACATCGACCAGAATATCATTTGCATGAAAATGACTCAATTGTTCACTATTATTTTTAAAAAATGACAAAACTGTTTTTTTTTTTACTTGAAAAGGTTCGGTGCGGCTTTTGTCTCGTTCAGAAGTTGCAACTGTTGGAATTTTTGAAATCTGCATGCATTTCTCATATCGTGAGATGTGAACACACTTGTTTCTGCTGTGCTCGTATCAACATATGCACGACGTACACATGACGCAGACGGAGAAAATGAATAACGAGAATATAACGCATTTATAAACATAGAATAACATGCTCGCAATATACGTATATTTTTTATCGTTCATCCCGTTTGCATATTGACCAACTCAAACGTACACCTTTTGAACAAAGCTTTTCGCACTTCCTTGACGTTGATCGAGGCGTCCGGCCAGACGACTTTTTTTTAACTCTAACAAAATGATTACTTTTCTTTCTCTCTCTCTCTCTCTCTCACAGTTTAACTATTTCTCTTCGATCTCATTCCAATAATAGGTCATCGTTTCCAATGTGGAAAAATATCAATGCCCCACAGAGAGACATCGTTTCGCATAAATCGATGAATTCCTCTACGAGAAAAAACACTGCATTCGCGTGAGTATGAACAGTTTCTTATAAAAATTCAGACGATTCATAAAAACGCCGAACGACGTAGATAAAAGTTTGAAAAAGCGTGCGATCGCTCTAGATGGGAGCACCAAATTTCTTGTGATACTCGCGATTATTTCTGTTGGATTTAAATCTTAGGAAAAGGCCAAATAGCGATGCGGAATTAATAGCGATGTTTAGTAATTTCTCAGTATGGAGACTGCATGTCGTGTGACGATTGATTGTGGAATGAAATATATGAAAATCAGAAGAAAAAAAATGTAAAGGGTTGAGTGAATATAATGAGGTTTCGTCAAGAGGGCAAAAACCGTATGGAACGAGTGTTGGTCCAGGAGAGAGTAGTGCCAAAAAAAAGAGTGTTTTCTTTGGTAGTGGATGATGAAGAAAGGGACGGGAGAAGAGGGGAGGGGGAGCAATGTTATCAGAATGGGTAGTAGCGACACCACGGCAGCAACGGCAGAAGCTCACATTGATTTTCACAGGGGTTGGGGGGTCTTGAAGGCCGTACCTAGAATGGATGCTGCGGCCTTCAATTTCATCCCACTCTCGCTTCCTCCTTACGCTCTTGCCACCCTTTTGATCTTTCTCTTTGTCTACCTCTCTCTCTCTCTCTCTCTTCAGAGTTTCACGTTAGCGCAGGAGAGAACCCTTTACATGTGCTGCTCTTTCCATCCCTCTCTTCCCACGACCTTCGTTCATACCGCGTGGAAATATGTTCTACTCTCTCGCTAATTCGTTCCTTCCGCTTCCGTTTTCCTTGCGTGTTTTCCTCCTTCATTTTACCTCCGGATTTCACATATTTCAGTTTAAAGTTTATTGGAGAACCGTAAGATGTATTATTGCGTCCGATTCGCAATGTTTCACGCTTTTTACTCGCTGTCTGCGCTTCATGGAGATTTTTATATTTTGCGAACGTCGCGATCCTCAGTTCGAAGTCTTCCACATCAGAATTGTGTAGAATTTTCCGATAAAACTCGCGAAAAAAAACTGGAAATCAAATTCATTTCGTTTATAAAAATTACTTTGATTTTCATTGTTTCAGGTGGATTATTTTTTGAATCCTGAATCTCGATGGAACTTGGACTCGACGAAAACGCGAAGGGGTTGAAATTATCAGCTGTTTATATATAGATGGAGGATTGAAATTATTTTTATCATGCGCAAGCTTATTTCGTACGCTATTTGGGTTAATTATGTTGCGAATATTTCTCTCTGCTTGAGGTATAGCGGCTTTTTCATGAACTCATGAGATTTATTCTTGCGCGTAAATCCAAGGAAAAAGAGTTGTCACAAAAGAGCCATGGACACTCGATTATTTATAACAAGGCTTTGCATTATGTCGTAATCCAGGGTGAATTATACATTCTCTCGAATTAAGAGAGAAAAAACCTCATTGGCGTTTTTTTTCTCTCTTTTTCTTGGGGGAAAATGAGGGCTGAAACGAAAGATTTAATGAAAGAGGAAAGAGGGAGAAAAAGACAAAAGTAGAGAGGGTGAACTGGGACTAGTGAACCCCGAGAGTGTACTGCAGAATTAAAAGTCTGCTATGCTTAACTTCTTATCACCGGTGGCAGACTTTCTACCACTTGAGAACTCACACACACCGCCCCTTCGTCTCCCTTAACCTCCGAAACTTTATTTTTCATTATTTTTCTTTTATATACGAATATAATTTCTACTCAGCCGCGGCCTTACCTGTCGCTTTCATCTCGCACTGCCCTCGAACTCTGAACCCACCCGATTAAATAATATCTCGTTTTTATCATAATTATATATCCCATTTATAGCGAAAATCGAGTTGGAACTAAAAACTTGACGACATTGAATAGCGTTAAGTGGAAAAACAACGATTTTTTAATTGCCCAACAAAATTCATTAAGGGAGAGCGAGATGAATTGGAGTTTTCCTTCATTTTTGCTTCTGTCTGCTCACGCCAATATATCTTGACTTTGGCACTCTGTTCATAAATTTCAGAAAGTCGTTCACTGCAATTGGCAATAACGTTTAATTAGCAAGCTTTTTATTAATTACTCTTTCCTGAATTCTCCCGCTGACGCCCCTCGCGTTTTCGATCATTTTTCTTTTGTTTTTCGAATGGTTTAACTCTGGGATTAAGAAAGAAAGTTGGCGCGCAAGGGATCTCCGCAGTAATTAACGACGCGAGAGATCGAACTGATTGAGTCCGCCCTGGACGTCAATATTATGTCCGCCACGCTTGCAATGTCGTTTAAGCACAGGCGGTTAGGATAAATTCAAGATTTCTTTTCAAGTTGGCGATTTCATCACGCGGCCACCTCTTCCGCTACTTATCCAGTTCCGGAGATCCAATAATCTTCTTCGGGGAAATCGGACGACCCTAATTAATGAGACACTTGCTCGTTTCTTCTTTTTTGTTCTATTCAGGGCATGACCCTAGTCGATAACCCTCTGTTTCCTTGTTTTCTCTCTTCCCATGGCTTTTCTTCGTCGCGATTACATGTGTACGTTGAAGAAAATAAAAAGTGCTATGTCGATTTTTTATCTCGTTACTTCTTTCCTCACCGCGTTCCTTAATTGCTCGTCAAGGTATATTGGGTGCGTTTGCGGTTTCTTGCCTCTTAATCCTTCGTCAGATCAATAATCCGTTACGCTTTGTTTTCCCATTGACCAATTGCAATCCAGTCCGAAGAAACGAGCGTGAAATTTTATTCTGCAAAGACTTTGGTTCGAGTGAACTTCGGATATAGTTTTGTTTTCGGAGGGACCAGGTTGTCGTTTATTTCGGCAGCGAAATCGACACATCAATTGAGCTTCATTTGCTACGTAATTTTTAATCCGAATATTGTAATTTGTGGCATGTAAACGTTTCTCGAGTTTGAAATATTTTTCTGTACCATATTCTTTTGTTGAATTCCCAACGTTCTGGAAAAATCCAATAACCCGGTGCACATTCAGCCGTCAAGAATGAACGAAACAATGCCCATCCTCGTGGTTCGAAAGATATTTCGACTTCCAGAATTACATTTCAAGGCAGTCTTTTAAAATTATATTCCGACGTAATAATAAACATGCCAAATTCTGTTATCTGCGTTTTGTGCTCCTTCTTGTTATTATTTTCACATTGTTTCGGCTCCCATTTCCGCACGACCATTTGGTTTTTTTCCTCCCTTCATTCGCCACTAGATATTTTTCTTCGGTTTACCCCGCTCTCAAAGATTCGTTCCATTGTTTCGTTTGTCCACTAGGGCGAAGGGAAAAAAACCGTCATTCCACGTTGGTTAAAATGGACACACAAGTGCACTAGCAAATGTTGAATTTTTCAAGTGTGTAGCCTCGAGCTGCATTCAATATGTTCTGAATTTTTTTACTGGCGAGCTCCGGATAATACGGAATGGAAAGCAATACCATGCTGACCCAATACTTTCCTTGAATATTGCAAAATCTACTCCAAATCCTCTTTGGAAAGAATAAACAAACATGAAAATTGAACGTTCGCCCCACGACATCCGATAATGACGTGCACAAATTAATTCAGCAGAAAAAAAATGCTCTTCGTGCTTGAACGAAAATGCTGGAGGGACATGGGCTAATTATCAAGGGTGTTTCTACACTCATGGTGTACCAATGTGACGGTGAATCTGATTCAGAGACTCTGTGTTCGTATATGAGAACGTAACGTACGAGTATATCACTGCTCTTGTCCCGGTCACACTAAATTAACCATAATAACCAGAAATTGAGGCTCTAATTTGGGAATATGCACAGAGAGATCGAATGAACGTTCACTACGTTGTATATAATTTGGAACAGTTTACCTTTCATAAACGGAGTACGTAAACAGCCTGCGTGAGCGTGAATGCATTTCGATTGAAATGTATGGCAAGGGAATCGTCGGGCGAGGGGGTGAAATTTATTTCCTGCGTCTAGAGACAATCAGATTTCGGTTTTGCTCTTTATTTATTATTTTAGAACGCGATGAAAATTGTGAAGAATTTGTGTGTTGCTTTTTCGTTCTCGTGAATTCGTGCTTATCGGCGAGGCGGAATTCTTTTAACGTACATCGTTTAGTTCACGTGGCGTATCCGCAAGAGAATGTGCCTGTTATTTTTCTATAACTATATTAATATTTATAGACATTATATACAGATCCGTGTACTACTTGCAAGAGTACATCAGCGATGCGTTGCGCCGTTCAACCATCCGCAACATCAAGGAGGCTGCACGTTGATAAAACTGTCAGAGGTCTGACTCGCGATCGATCTTTAGACTCTGTCGACGGTTACGATGAAGGACGCACACGCTTTCACACTTTTGCTATCGCCTTCGATATTTCTCTCTTATCTTCCCACCTGGAATCATTTCATGACGCAAGAAAATCAACTCGTCAGAAACTCGAATGATATTCCCTTCATTATTGGGTACCCCGAGTAACTTATTTATCTAATGATTCTGAAGTTTGCATCGTTCGAATGCAACGAAATTCATTGTTGTCTTTGACAAAAATATCTATTTCAATGCAGAATGTAATTACGAAGATAAAATGATCCATTTTTGCCATTCAAAAAGCATATCGTCTCGAAAAATTTGTATGACATTGAAAATTGAGCGAATCTTCAATAAAATTCAATATTTTTCGATGCATTCCAACGTTGCAAACTTCAGCATTATCTAATGAGCAGAAATGTTCGATTTTTAAGTTGTTTACTCGTTTTTTTTCCATTGCAACGACTGATTCGATAATCGTGTCAAATTACAAGTAAACAGGCGAAAAAATATGACTCTGAAGTTTGCATCGTTGGAATGCAACGAAATTCTTCTTTATATTCGGCGAAAATAATTATTTGAGTGATTCAGCATCATTTTATTCACAGATTCTTCTTCAGGTCAAATTTCGTTTTCTACGTCATTGGAAAAATGCTGGAAAATGCTGTTTAAAGAACTTCCGTCCACTTTACATGGAATTCCTCGCGCTTATGATAATTGTTGAAAACGAAGCCAAGTTAGCAAATCCGTGATAATCCCCCAGTTGCTGTAGGACTTTGAGGCAGAGTAAAAAATTCTTGAATTAATCGCCGCCTTATCGAAGCACCCGGCACGATTTAACAAATTCGAGGGTCGTAAGCGATAACCACACGTTTTTGTGAACATTTTTTCGGATGCGACCCAAGGGGTATCGTATTTTGCTCGTTACACCAAATTTTCGTATATATATAAACGACATTGGGAAAGAAAAGCGAAAGAAATATGTGCTTGGCGAAAGACGAGATGAGATTCATCCGAAATGCAATTATGAAAATCCCTCGAGAGCGATGGGACATGAGGAAATCTGGATGTAAATAGAAATGAGGGTTGAAGGAAGAATATCTTACGCAACGTTGTGAAGAAATTACAAGAGTAACCCTCAGGAGAGGAGACCCTGCAGATTCTTTCGTTCGTTGAATAAAATTCCCTCGTGCGGTCGAGACATTCCTAAAGATTTGCAATGTTTATATCGTCACGTACTGGACTCGGCTAAGTAATAAATTTTTACGGCTTTTATAATTGCTTTGGCAAGAATCGATCCGATTTTCGAAGGACTTTTCGGCCGAGATCGTTGTTTCTCTTTTTTTTCTATAAAAAAAAAAAAAAACTATTGTCATAACTTTATTCGCGTGGCGGATTTGGAGTGAAAAGCATTCCGTATCGTTTGATCGAATATTTCAGAAATTCTACGCGATAGATCGATTTTTTTAGGCCACACATTTGTTCTGTAAATGCTGCAAAGTTGACGCAAGCATCCAAGAGGTTTGGAGGGGTTGGGGTGAAAAAGTTTTGGTACACGTGTGATGAGGGGTGAATTGTTTTGTATCATGTTGCCGATAAATTTTCACGAGCCATGAAATCGCGCTTGAATTCCCAACTGTCGGATGCTCGAATAGCGTTTCATCTTTTTCTGTTTTATTTTTTGACCGATGCTTTTGCAAGCGCGCGCGGACGGTTTTCGGTATATCGAGAGGAATATTGAAAAATACTCGAGGGTGGCGAAAGAAAATTCACTATTGAGAGATCTCCCGTCCAACGACTGCGTCGAAAATGCCTTTGTTGTCGTCGAATGAGTTTATCGTTCGAAAACTCACGGCGTATCGCGACAGGGATGGAAGCCATGGACAAGGAAAGAGAGAGAGAGAGAGACCAGACAAGACATCGAGGATGTTTCATGAAAGTTTCAATTACCGAACATTCCACAAAGTTTGACACGTTTCCAAGGAGAATAGCTCGCTCTCGGGTAACGAGGAGAGACTTTTGATACCTCACAACCTTTCGACTTACAGTCATTGGTTTATTAGCGTGACCGAAAAAACTTAAAAACTTGATGCTTTCGAGAACAAGTCCAAATCCATAAGAAACCTGAAGCTACGAGTTTGCGGAATCAAGAAATGACTTGACAGCCAATTATAAATCATTGGGTTATAAAACCAAACGAAATTCGGGCAGCCAAGATCAAATGTGATTGAAATTTCGCTAAAATTAAAAGAATCATTAACGTCGAGACGTACGAATTCCGAAAAAAAAAACTGATGCGACTGATAACTTTGAAAAGATTCGACAAAGTGTCGCCACTTTCGTAACATGGGAAATGAATAATTGGAAAATTCATGGTTTTACAAGAAAAGCTTTCATTATTCATGGATCGAGGACAAAACGGAAAAGGATTTTCACGTCATGAGGCTATCGGCTCAAGCGTCAATGAATAATGCTTGCGAGGAGATCCCGTAGACTTTATCGCGAGAGTCTTAGTTTTCTGGTTAAACGTGAAGGGAGCCTGCGAGCAGAAAAGTATGGAAATTTACAACTAGTTCGTTCATGCAGTACAGCTGGTAAAAACGAAAAAATGCGGAGCTTCCTCATTTCTTTGTTCTCGCGGTCGTCTCTGCTCTTCCGCACTTGTTCTTTCTCTAACCCATCACGTAAATGTCTCAGGCGTCTTAGGATCGATTTATCGACTTTTCATCAGACAGGTCATCGACGCCATTAACGTCAGCGTTCTATCAATCATCCTGGCCTACTTATCACTATCGTAGTGATGCATTTCCTTTTTCGCGTGCCACGTTATCCTACGCAGCATTTTATCCTTTGTCCCGTGCCTGACATTCGATAGGGCGCACATATAGCCTATTACACGACGGTCATTTTCATTGGGAAACACTCAACAAAGTTGTCCCATCGTGCAGAAACACGAAAAGAAAAAAAAAGTCTTGTCGAGTTCCAATGAGATGACTTTGAAGTTTGCATCGTTGGAATGCAACGAAATTCATTTTTATCTTTAACAAAAAGCATTATTCAATTACAGAATAATGTAATTACGATGGTAAAATGATCCATTTTTGCCATTCAAAAAGCATATCGGCTCGAAAAATTTGGATGAAATTGAAAATTGAGCGAATCTTCAATAAAATTCAATATTTTTCGATGCATTCCAATGTTGCAAACTTCAGCATTATCCATGAGCAGAAATGTTCGATTTTTAAGTTGTTTACTCGTTTTTTTTCCATTGCAACGACTGATTCGATAATCGTGTCAAATTACAAGTAAACAGGTGAAAAAATATGACTCTGAAGTTTGCATCGTTGAAATGCAACGAAATTCTTCTTTATATTCGGCAAAAATAATTATTTGAGTGAAGAATGTAATTACGATGATAAAATGATGAATTTTTGCCACCCGAAAACATATCGGCTCGAAAAATTTGGATGACATTGAAAATTGACCGAATCATCAATAAAATATTTTTCGTTTCATTCCAGAGTTACAAACTTCAGCATCATCGAAAGAATTCTGAAGTAATAACCTAATCATCGTTACTAGCAATAACCATTTTCGAATGATAGAAACGTCGAGAATCGTGATCAAAGCAGAGAGTTCGAGTTTATCACGACCGATTGACTATGTAATATACCCAAATATGGTGATTTATGGAGAATGATTGTATCGTATAGATTTTATGGATGTGTGATTTCGCATTGTTTATTCTCGATTTCGACGGCTATATTTTAATAGAAGCCTCAGGTACATATATCGACGAGAATGACCGGTGGTGAGCAAGCTTCGGGATATTTCATTGTATCCACGCAGCATGGACTCGCATGCATGTATTTTGTTGAGTTCCGCCGATGATTACGTGGGCGCGGATAGCTGGAAACAATGTGGTGTAACGAAGAATGTGGCATGTCCGTGAAACGTAAATAACGAGCTTAAATAAAGACAAAATGCACCTTGAAGAAAAATGATAGAAAGAATGAAAAAAAAAAAACCATTTGATAATCGATATATTTTTTTTTTTTATGGTAAAAAGCAGATTGTAATTTTGCTTGAAAACCTGAATGAGAGATTCTTCTTAATTTGTAATTCCTCAATCATTCAATACGTGCTCTCAAAACTGTGAATTGCTTTTTCGCGTAGTTGCTAACCTTCTATTTTGACTGTACGACCCTTATACGCTCGTAACTCACCCTATAATGGATGAACGTGTTGTTCGAGAGTATGCCTCGAAGCTCGATAGGAAGTCTCTACTTGACTGGCCTCTCTTGAATTCCTTCCCTAATACTATACCCACTTGGAACATCAGACGATTTTCCGAGGGTGGCTCACTTCCCTTACTCTTCTCTTTTCCCTTTTCTTCTCTTTCCGGGCCCTCTCTCGTCTTGACTCTTGCCTTTGTGTATAAATACACGAATACATATACGTTCATGCATTTATGTGTGTCTATATATATATAAGTAATAGGTTTTCAGTCTCGCCTCCCCCAATCTGTTTGTGTTTATCCGTCTATATCCATTCTTCGCCCTTGTGCACCGATCCCAACCAATTATCGGCGACCTACTTATTCTCCCTCTCTAAACCCTTCATCCAAGTTCGTCTGTTGCGTATCGCGAATCCGTGCAATACAATAGCTTTGTGTATAATAGGGGAACATCTAAGATCACATTTATCCGTGTTTAACTACTCACGGTCTTGACTTTTGGCAGGCAATACCGAAGGTTGCACGAAAGAATTTACTTTCTGTGCGTGATATGACGAATAAGCAGACATAGTCATGATCTTGAAGTTTGCATCGTTGGAATGCAACGAAATTCAATTTTTTATTCACCAGAGCTCATAATTATTATTCAACATTGGCTATGGACGATAAAACGATCCTCTTTCGCGACCCAAAGATTGAATCGATACGAAAAATTGCCATGATGTTCAAAAATCAATAAATAATTGATGAAATAAATATTCTTCGTTGAATCTCGACGTTGCAACCTTCAGAGTCATGACAAAGTCATACTTTTTGGCGTTGCAATATCGTTGCAATCGTGGACAATTTTTATTTCTTTTTTTTTATTATTCAGGGTTTTTTATGTGTGCAATACTCATTGATACAAATGGAGACGATTTGGTGCAGAGAAAAATTGCAGTTCAATGTCAGCAGAGTGAAGGGAAAATGGTCAGCAGTTATTGTTGCTCGAGGCAGGCTCCGTACTCGATGATCGGTCCACGCCGCTGTAATTGCGATTGTGTATGATTAATCGATCGACCCGCTGCCGTCCGTAAATCGGAGACACACAAGTCGCTTCTCTTTCTCTCCCTGTGTCTCTGTTTAGAATTTTCTTTCTTCTTTGCTCGCGTTTCGTAGCCAACGAGAGAAGTTGCTCGCGTTAGATTGGTATCGTGCTATATTGTCGTTAATTATGGAACGAGCTGATGGATCGCCCAGAAAGAAATACTTCGTACCGGAGGGAAACGGTCGTAGCGCACAATCCCACAATTCACTGGTTTTCTCCATACGTATCGCTTCGTTATGTTCCATACTGAAAACTTTCGAAAAAATAACTGTTTCAATTCTGTACAAATGAAGCCTCTAACAGGCCGAAAAATACAATGTGTAGTCGATTCGTCCAGATTGTTGTGGGTCATTTGGAAACATGAAAAAGCCAATTGTTGTTTTTTTTTTAAATTTAAAAATGACGACGTTCTTTCAATTCGAAACTTGTAATTATTCGAGATATCGATTTGCAAATATGACTGACTCCTGCACCGTTTTGTGCTCCATTATATCACACAACAAGAATTTCAATGAACTTTCTGCAGGAAAACCGCTAAAAATGTTTTCGCAACAATTTTAATTCGTTGTGCATAATATCGAGGCGTGAAAATGGATAAATTAATGGAAATGCCTGCATGGATATTATTTTCTCATGCCTGTAGTACGCTGTCTTCTCTGTTGCTCAGTGCCTCGGGCATTTAAGTCAGCATTGCATAGCGGCAATAAGCATGAAGCTCGGGTACGGTAAATTTTCCTGCGGCTCTTGACCGCGAGAGCCAGTGGTGAGTTCCCCAAAAGCTAAACTATTTGGGAGAAGGGTCAAGCATATAGAGTTAATGTTTCCTGGGCATTCGTACTTGTATCTACATGCACACACGTGCACACATACAAGACAGTTCCTACAGCAGCGTCGTCACGCGTTTTCCACTCTCAATTAGTATCTCGTTCATGTTCGTCTCTCGCGTTTTGTCCCTTCTCAGATTGTTTCGTGTTTTCTTTCTTTATTCGCCCTGATCGCTGTAGTCAGTTGGAACGTGGAAATTTTCGAGTTGCAGGGATCTCGTATCGTATCAGTTTTACATTCAGTGTGTGTGTGTGTTTTTTTTTTTCGAAACCACTTTTTTCGTCCGTGCTTTTCTCTTGATGGCCCATTCCAGTGTGTGTGTGTGTGCGTGGATATGTGGCGTTTGGCAATAGAAATAGTAGGTAGATCAGGGGGCGTGGAAAGGGAACGACAGAAAGCGGATAAAGCGAGAGTACAGAGTGCGAGAGAGGGAAGCAGGGACGAGAGGCAGTAGCGAGAGTTCGTAGAATATTCTCTTTTGGTTGCTCTCAGTGCTAAACCGTCGCATTTCCGTTAGGCTTCACAGTTATCTCTACGAGAGCACATAATATTCTATATATTCGTATATACAGAGATCGATTTGGTAAATTGAAAAAGGCGTAACTCGAGTAATCCGATGGATTCAAGTTTTGCTGGCTAGGGCGTTTTCACTTTGAACTCAATGGTACAGCAGCCCTTTCGTGTGTTCTCGTGCAAACACATAGGGAATACTCCGTGTCCAAGCTTTCCGCTGTATCGTCAAATGGAATGTTAACGCGTTTCGACCGTTCGCTTCAAACTCACCAACAGCCTCGTGCGCGAAGTTAGTCCGCGAGTTTGGATGTAAAGTGGTGAATTTATCGCGTTTCCCAGATTTCCTCGTGCATTCGAGCACGTTTACGTTTTTTTTTCTCTAAATTAATTGTTCAGTTACGTTTATCAGATTTCCGGCAATTTTTCATGCTTGCGTAACTCGCAAAATGGGAATTTATGATGAAAGGATTTTTTTACTTTGGGAAAGCAACTTTGTCACATTGACCGTTCATTTAGTAACTCGGGAGGCCTTCAACATTTTTTCCTGTCGTACTGACACTCGACACTCGCCTGAATTTCACTGGAGAATAATTTCACGTTCCTTCGGACGCAGCAATCAGCTTTTCACAGAGTTTCCTGCACTAGTTGCATGCATGGATTTCTGTCATCTCTTCAGGGCCATCCTCCATCCTCTTTTCCGTCTCGAGCTCCCATAAGACTGTTACTTCTTCCCTATTGCTACGTACCAACCGGCAGATCACCAGAACCGCGTCACCGCGATGGTCCACAGACGAAGGGGGTGGCGAACTTCTCTCATGAATATTTTATGAGATCGAACCGGAACGCCCTCAAACATCCAACGATATATATTTCACCAGATATTTTGCGTGGTCACACTGTGTTTGCACAAAATGGTTTTCACGTCCACACGAACACTCGCTCTGCTCGTTCTCTATTTTCCGTCTGTTTATTACACTCTCCCTTTCGCTCACACGCGGACGCTCTTCGCTCTGTCTCTTTTTCTCCGCTCTTTTATCTTCCATTATGTGGCACTCTCCATTCATTTCTCCATTTTGCAATAATCCTCGTCTATCATTTGACCCATTAATTTCGTTTATCACATGTTTTCCAAACGATCGACAAATTTGCACAGTGTTGTCGTGTAAATCTTTGCACACCTCGTGATCCAGCACAAATGTTTATTCATTTTTCAAGAATTATCAATCGTTCTGGAATAATTGCAAATTTTTTATTCAACGGGCGTTGAAAGAGACTGCATTTTTATGTAAAACTCTGTTAATCAACAAATACAGTCTGTGTAACTGAAAAAACTTATCAAACTTTGTAGAAATTGGACAAAAAAAATGGCAAATTGTTGATTGCGATCCACGGTACGGAATAATTGGGAAAACTTGATTCTTCAAGCTCCAGGAGAAAACGTGGAATTCAATCAGCGACAGCAATTCATAATTTAAAAAAATTGTCTAGTGAAAATGAAGAAATTTTACTGTCGAGCTTGCTCCTGATATTGAATTCTGTTTGCACAGGATAACTGCGAAATCTGCCTGAAAAGTACACTATTGATATTTGCACTAATGCACTCGTACCCTGTGCTCAATGATGCGTGGAACGTCTACGAAGTGGTAATAATGAAAAAAAAAAAAGAAAAACCATGCCAAGCAATGCGAGAGGAAGAAAAAGGAGCAGCGCCTGCATAGACAAGGATTTGTATCGAATTGCTTTTGTACGTAAACTCGAGAAGGTCGGGTGTGCTTCACTGCACTCAAGCTTGCGATATAGTCTCTGCTATGCAGCGAGTGGATACGTTCCGCATCAAATTACCGTCAGCATGTTCCATTGTTCGATAATTTTCGCACTTTTGTACTGAAATTTCGTAATATTTCGTTAAATCATGTACATTTTGATTGGGAAATGAAAAAAAATTGTTTCTGCATGGGCCGGAATTGAGAAGATAAACCGTGTTGACTAGGAAATCGAGACGCGAACAAACTTATTCATGTGTGTAGAGTCTATGGGATAGTTTTGTTATGGAAACTCGGCGGAGCAGTTTGGCCGCAATCGCGACGACATGGGACGACAGCTTTTTAATCGATTTGCGTGGACAGCGCGAGCTGCTGCTCTCGTGCTGGCTGCCAATTTTTATTTCGAGCAGCATCGGGTCCGTGAGCATCGAAAACATTGTCGAGCAAGTGGATCATCCTTTAGGCGACAGGGTGCAAACGGGTTCTCATTGGTTTTTGATTGACGCGCTTATTACGAGCGACGGTCACGCAAACGCAAGCTTTCGCTACCGTCACTTCGTGTATGCTGCGTCTACTTCTAATTTTCGCACGTCGAGATTCAACCAGCAGCGGAATGGGTGCATGGGAAAAAAATCGATACTAAACTCCTCTTTTCCAAGTCATCCCCATATAATTATCCATTTTGACGTAACGATGTAACATTAAAAAAAAAAAAACCAAAAACAGAAAGTCCATGATCACACGATAAAAAAGATTCTTTTTTATATTTGGCAAAAATGATTATTTAAATGCAGAATGTATAATTACGATGATAAAATAATCGGTTTGTGCCTCCCGAAAAGATATCGGCTCGCAAAATTTGGATGAAATTGAAAATTGAACGAATGAAAAGTAAAATAAAATATTTATCGTTGCATTCCAACGTTGCAAACTTCAGCATCATGCCAGATTGCGATTGATGCAGCAGGAAATTGCGCTGCGGTTTGGTTGCGTGTATTAAAAAAATTGATAAAAAGGTATGGAGGATCGTGAAGTCATCAAACCCACGTCGATTATATACGAGAATGCCTGAGGTGTCGTATAACACGTCACCGTACTTGCGGTTGGACATCAAGCGATTTCTGGTTCGGTGTCAGACTCGCGAGCGACTATAATACGGCAGACGAGTGAGAAGTGGGAGAGGAGACGAATGCTGGAAGATAAAGGGTTCTGAAAGGGAGACAGAGATGGAGATCGGAAGGCTTTGTCGTCTCTGCAGTATCTATAGGATGTTCCATTGCGAGCACACGTTCAATACAGGGTAAAGCTAAATTCAGGAGCGAATTCAGAGAGCCGGCGAGTTTAATCCGTTTCATCGACTGTCAAGTTCCTCACGAGTTGTCAATAATTAATGTTGAGAGAATTAGCGGTGCGTACTGCTAAAAGCGAACATGTGTTGGCGAGCGCGAAGCAGAGAAATATTTGAGAATTGCCCCGCGCCGTTTGACAAGCATGGCATGCACTTATCCTCGGGCGACATTGATTCAGTCAACAGTTGGATTAGAAGAGTGATCGATTTTAGGAAAAAAAACCGACGGAACTTTGAGCTTGACATTCAATTGCAAAGTTGTAACGAATAATTAATTATGTTTAATGGGACACCCTGTACAGAGGGTGATGCGGCGGCGGTGAAACTGAACGAGACGACGTCGTGGCATTGAGCTCTGCCTGCTGCTGCTAGTGGTGCCCTGTCGTCGCTAGTCGCTATCCATCACGGTCCTTCGTATGCAACGCTTTAGCACGATCAACCACCTACGACACCCCCTAAGCACATACACGTATTTATTGTCGTTAAAGATCATAAGGGCGTAATCTGCATCGCTTATTAAGAAAAAAAAAACAGAGACTCGCCTTTTTCTCGTACAGTTTTGCGGACTGGTTTCGATAAATATATACGTATTCATGGATAAGCACGGCGGATTGTATAGATACATATATATCGCTCGTATTAGTGATCCACAGCCAGAAAAGCTCGAGATGACGTCGCTGTTATAGCTGCCCGCGTCAATAATTCGTGAAAGCTTTTTTTTTTATTACCAGGCTTGTTCTCACACACGTATACGATGAAAAACATCGCTCCTGTTGCTCGTTTATGACGGAAAATATTTTCAATCAACCCTCGCTACAGTTTTGCGTGTTTTATTTGTTTTTATAATATTTTTCTCAAGGATTCAGTGTGGACGATGAAACAACTGTGGCAATTAATTGAATTTGTTTTATTTTATTAGGCCCTCGATTCACAATAATGATTTTAGTTAATAATTGTTGATCCGAAGCTAATTTCGAGAATGGATCCTGCAGTCGCGAGAGAACTCGATAAATTCTTTAATGGCGTTGCGGTCAATCTCGATATTGCTTGATTAACGGCTTGAAACGGATTGCTACGATTCTAAATGGCGCGCACTAACAAAATGAGGGCAGTGTACTTTGGATTAAAGTCGTGTCGGTAAGGCAGACACTTTTCTTTGCTCCTTTCCTGGTCGTTCGTCCGTACGGTGGAGGTGGTAAAAAGGACGTCAAAAAGAAGGAGAGCCAGGAGAATAGAGTAAGAGGAGCAGAGTAGAAAAAAGGGAATAATGCCATCGAGGAAAAAAAATCGAGTGAGAAGAAAAAAATGAAAGAGGGGTAGTTTGATGCGTGACGTCGCATCGACCCCCCCGTAACAGTCTTAGGAAGGGGAATGAATAACCGGAGAGTCCAGCGAGAGGGTCGAAAATCCTAAAGAGCAGAAAAACAATGAGGACAAAGAGGAAACTGTCACTCACGAATTTTCGAGCCCAAAAACTTTCATCCTATTTTTTTCCCTGGAAAACATTTTATTTCTTACGAATTTAATTTTTTTTTCCCGCACACGGATATTTTCTACGTGAAATAACAATGAGGAAGTAGAAACAAAGATTTTTCTTGGAAAATGTTGACAAAAAGGGATTGAAGAAAAAGAAAATATCGTTCGGAATTTAGATTCGTGGGGTGAATTCGAAAAACCAAAGTATAAATTCTGGACGCCCTTTAAAATTTGTATTGTCAAGTTTTTAATGATTCCATGTTGATGCAGAACGCGAGCATAAAAATAAACAGCTATTGACACATCTGCATCTTTTTCCTTCTCAAACGATATTCACTGCGGAAAGACTGTCGTTCGCAATGACGTCGGCCAATAACTGTATCGCCCGTAGTTACGTGTTTTGAGTTGGAGAGCAAAGGGACGTAAGCCTTGAAGCTACACAGGGAAAATGAGAAGAGTAGTAACCTTTTGTTTGGCATCAGTCGATATGAGCTTTTCTCTCTCATCTGTGTTGTGATCCTGCGCGTTGGAGGGATGCTGCGTGAGCAGCACACGGCAAAGGCAACCCCACCTTAGCGTCGAACAGAACCCATCAGCGAACCAGCAGTGAGAGCCAGGCCGCCGCCATAGCCGCTCCCCGGGCAACACGAGAGGAAGATTCTCCCAATCCAATACCCCCCTTAAACCTTCCCCCCCGGTGTGCCTTTAGCAGAAACGCGCGCGCGGTGACTCGACGTTTTATAACCTCGTTTCTCATCATCACTTTTCCATGGCATCAGGACTCTCTACTTTCGCGTAATTCATCGATTTTCACTACAAGATTCTTCTCATTTTTTCATCTTTTATTTTATTCCTTTACCTTATCATTTTTTCTCTTATTCATCATCGATCTTTCATTGATTTCGTCGAGTGCTTATTTTTCTCTTCGGTGTACTCTGCCGCGCTTCACGGTGTGATAACACGATTGTTTTTTCTCAAGCTTAGCTGCTTGACGAAGAGGCAGATAAAATCGTTGAAATTATAGGACGACGAGCAGAAAGAAAACGACGAATAAACGAATAAACTTTCCATCACCGTATATTCTCGGCTCATCTGTTTTGCCACTGTGGCCTCTCCCGAGAGGCCACGAGATTTTGCTTCATTGCTTACGCCGTCCGTGTGCCAACATTCCGTGATTAATCTCTTCCAATTATTTTATACGGCTCGGGATTGGTTTCTCGCCAAAGTGTCGTTCGCTTGCTCTATTTCAATTTTTTTTTGTTATTGCTGCGAGCGGAGTTTTAATGCAATTTTAATTTTCAAAGTCGCAGACACGTCTCTGTTTTTTCATCTCTAGACAATTTTTCATATGCCTGTTGGTGAAATTGTCCCTCCGGGACTTTGAACCTTGCAAAAGAAAGCGTAACGCAATGTACATACGTCACACACATTGCTCGATCTCGGTGTGCTTAATCTACATGTATAAAAGTACGTACCGGTGTGCGTTCCGAACGCTCGCAGCAGTTCCTATTCGTTTTGTATTTGTGAGTTTCACGTCTGACTACTCCGCGACTTATCCACTGAAAATTTGAACGACACGTTTGCTTTCAGATTTTTGTTTCCATTTCCTCGCAAAGTCTTTTCGCGGATTAATGATTTCTTTTAGTTCGTCAAACTTTGATCAATTATTCGATTGTTCGATATTATTGTATACGATTCGCGATCACCATTTGTTTGGCTGTATTTTTTTTCTTTCACCTATTTCCCGAATGCAATGGAAGGAAAATCGAGCTAATTATCGAAATGAACGCACACTCATCGCATTGGTACATTTTCTCATTTTGCAGAGTGCTTGGAGTCGACACACGTTGAAAATAAGTATAAAAAAAGTTGAATATACTGAAATTCGGGAGTAAAAATAGTGGAAAAGTGATTAGCGTGAAGGGATGACTCTGTTACATCGAGAATTCTGACTAAATTTCGTTCGTGGTTTTATAGTGACTTTGTTATTGCTGTAATAATTAGAGTTGCGTTGAAAAATTGAAAAAAGTGTAATTAGAGTGACGAGTATTGTGTCGTTAAATCGTTTTTTCCGATCGAATTGGAAGAGCGAAAGGGGAGAGAAGGGAAAAGATAAAAGAGTCGCTCGGGCAACGATTTTTCGAGAATCATCGTTGGGAATTCGGGGATGAAGTACCGAGCTGGAAATTCCGCGAGGCTTGAGCCTCTTATCTTGGCAAATAGGCAAGAAAGGGAGAAGTAAAAAAGGCGATATACACAGTCGAGGAACGAAAATTGAGGGGAGGCAAGAGGAAAAAAAGGAGAAAGAAGAAATAAAGTCAAGTACGATCTTACTGGGTGATCGAGCGCGTGTTGGTTGTGTGAGTGAGAGCTTTAATGCGGTCTCGAGTGGAGGATATTTTGCGAATGGTGGTGGTGGCGGTGATGGTGGTTGGCGACGACGACGAGATTCCCCGCCAACGTGGCACCAGTCGGAGACACAAAAGGCTGGAATAGAAAGGAAGAAACCAAGAAAAATACGGAATAATACCGAAAAAAATAAAATAAAAAAAAAATACACATTTTGCTGGTATAAAAAAAAAACGAAGTAGAAAAATATTTGGCAACGAAGAAAATATTACGTGAAGGAGTATCGACTAGAAGAAACAGGAAGCTGAAGAAAAGCAAGAGGGTATGATGTTTGTTGAGCCCTGACAGTTGGGAGTTGGTCATGATCGATGAGGATAAGATTAAGTAATTGCAAAAAGTATGGACCAGAAAGAAAGAAAAGAAATGTCCATCAAAATCAATGCTTTCGAGGGGTTGTACATAGAATTTATACACAGAAAATAATAAGTTACAAACGAGCGAAACATTTCTGCATAAAGTTTGAAGAAATGTTGATTCGTGCATTGAACGACGAGGCTCTTATGATTGAAAACTCGGCGACGGTATTTCCGGACAGTTTTTTGCGACTGGAAAACAGTTGAGGAAATAAATTGCCTTTTTAATTCAACTCTCTTGCTGCCGGTGTTGCAATCGAAGGCTGGAAAAGACGTCGACAAGGAGATTAATTTCGGGAGTACACGACTCGACGAAAAGAGGCCGCGAAATAAAAAATCTTTCGTGATACGTGCTGCTGCTGTTTTCAACTTCCACGGCATACGGAATGAGCTGGGATTTCAGGGTTGCTGCACTGCATTTACCGAGTGCAGCTTGCGACTCTAGTACATCAACCCTGACGGTTCGGAGTATCGCTTAAGCGCTTCATCTCCGCTTGTTAAACCACAAAATATCATATTCTGAAAAATCTGCTTCCGCGAGGTTCACGTTATGCCGAATTCAATTATAAACATTCTTTCGTCGTCGAGCGACATTTGAGTTTTTTGGGCTTACTTGGGACGAAGCTCCGAGAGCGCTTGTAACACGTGTCAGGAATTTCTTGACCTTGTTTTGCGGATTCTCTCGGTGTAGAATATTTCGACCAAATTCGTTGGACTCAGGGATTTTTCGACGATAAGAGTTCGTCATTTCTCCCACGGGTCGAGGCACCGTTCATTTTTCCACAAAAACATTCCAGCACTCTGTTATTTAGTTCAATCTTTCGGAAAAATTCCCTCCATTCCCTTCTCGTGATCCTACGGTTTTTTTTTCCTACGAATTTATTCACTTCCGTTCGCGAGATTAAAATCCTCCGGATTCAGTGAACGATCGACGAAACGATGCCAAAGACAACACAGTGAATGGAAACGTGCTTGTTTTATTTTGATCGTAAGTGCGTGTCATAAAAGTGTTTTTATGTGTGGATATGTGTCACGGTCAAGTTTCAACATGCGTAGATTTCGTCCAATCGATGTACCAGAAATTATCATGGGATTCTTGTTGTTATGGATGAAAATCGCTCAAATTTCCATTCCCGAAGTCGTCAGGATCAGTTAGACGTTCAAGTCTGTAAGTATATCATGAGATTTTCCAACCAAAACCTCTCATGAGTGTTGAGAATGGGTACAAAAATTTTCATCAACGTTTGAATACGTTGCCAATGAGCGAAGACTGTTTAATTAACAATCGAAAGTATAATTTCGAGTGGAATGCGACGCGACTGTGAATCCAAAGGAAAAAAATAGTTTATTCAATCTATAAATTGTATTTAACCTTTTACGATACGACGTCATCCCATAAAACACTTAATATCACAGCACTTAGCTCGTGCTTCACTTCTATAATTACGTATGAGCTTTTTCTCGACCTCGACCCTTCTCTTGGAGCGGTTAAAAAAAAAATGCTGATAGAAGGAGGGATTAAAAAAACGAAGGGAAAAAGATGGAGCGGGAGAAGGAAAGGAGAGGGGGGGGGGGTGGAAGCGACATAATGACCGGCGAGAAAGGTCGTTGAGTATAAGTGCACACTTTAGTGGATGGCATGTGCGTGGGTGACTCAACGTCGGAGAATGCTTGTGATTCCCCATAAAAATCCTCATTGTTATTATAAATTGTAAAAGAATTTATTGCAAAAGTCAAGTTGGGTGCTTTGTGAGATGGTGGGAAAAGCAATATCTGTGATAATTACACACGTGCGTATATTTTTTGAGAGAAATTCTATCAGCTCTATTGAGACTCTCACACGAGCCTTTTCCTGCTGCAAACTCAGTGAGGATGCTTATTAATTCTGAATCGAAGGAGAATGACAGCAAAGTCTCGCACCTTCTCACGTTTTTTCCCTTCGCCACAACCATACGAGGTCGTCCCCTCCGGCCTTACGTCAATGCGTATTCTTCCTCTCTCACACTAAAGCATCTTTTCAATTCGTCACAGTGAGAGAGACACAGCAAGGGTGAAAGCTTCGACTACTCGATACCAGGCATCCGAGCAATTGGGTTGAAAGAGGTGTGCGTTAAACTTGAAAATTCATGGTTACTTTTTACCGCCAACTTACTGAGCCACTTCAGCCTTGGATTGTCAGTTTGTCTTTCAAATCGGTAGACTCTACGTTTACTTAGGCCCCGAGGGACTGATGGATAAACTTGTTTCTTTTTCACGGATGCAAGATCCACAAAGTTGAACCGAAATTAAAAACAAAATCTTGGGCAGAGTACGTTCAAAAAATTAATCAATTAGGAAATTTGAATAATTTTGTAAAAATAATTTCCTGCGCTGTTATAGTTTTGCGGAGTGTTTTCAAGTCCCCTAAATTTTTGATGATGCTGAAGTTTGCAACGTTGGAATGCATCGGAAAATATTCAATTTCATTGGATCTTCGTTCAATTTTCAATGTCATCCAAATTTTTCGAGCCGATATGTTTTTCGAATATGGCAAAAATGGAATGATCCTGATGTTCCCAACGTTGGAATCAAACGAAATTTAATTATTTCTTCAGCAGAGCTCATAATTATCGTCCAATTTTTGTTCCAGCCACTAAAACGATTTTCTCTTGCGATCCAAAAACTGAATCGACACAAAAAATTGCCTTGATTTTCAAAATTCAATAAATAATCAATAGAAAACAATATTTTTCGTTAAATCTCAACGTTGCGAACTTCAGAGTCATAAAATGGATCATTTAATCATCGTAATTACATTCTGCATTTGAATAATTATTTTTGTCGAAAATAAAAATAAATTTCGTTGCATTCCAACGATGCAAACTTCAGAGTCATAATTTTTGTCTGTAATTTGGATAGTTGAATGCAATAACATTCGGTTTGACCAAAGGCTGTAGAATAGTTTGTTTAGTTTACTGGAAAGCCATTGAAAAAGTTGGCAGATGCTTGCGGATCTCGTATTCCAGGGCTATAAAACCATAGAACCGCAGCTAATGACGTAATGAAGTAAAAGTTTGTTAGTGGAGCTGCTGGGTACTCAAGATGTCACGGAATTCAGAGTCTCGTGGTTTTGGGGGTTCATCCATATGTATACAGAGGCAAGAAGTACGAGATCGTTGAAGCATATAGCAATGGTAGAAGGCGAATACGAGACAAGAAACGTGCTCGGTATATTGAACCGCGAGGACGATTCTTCGCAAAGTCCAGAACAACAATGCAGCGGGGAACGTAGTGATCATTAAGCTTATTTTGGGAATCTTCTTACCTCGTTTTATTTCTTTCCATCTCGTATATCTTTCCTTTCAACCGAGAGAGCTTGAGATACATCTCCAAATCTCTCGCTTTTGTTAGTGTCGCTTGTGAGAGGAAAAAAATGATGGGACGATACGTCGAGGAATGGTGAAAAGTGATGAGGGAGAATTCATCTTAAGAAATTTCTAGGCGGAAAACTCTCTGAGAAATTTCCCTTAGGAACGACAACTTTTTCAATGTTACACTGTATATCCTCGCTTATCGTCCAATTCCTATATCGTATTATTCTACTTTTCCAATGCATTTCTACCTCGATATTCCGGACTACTTGCTCCATGTATCGGAAACATTATTCGTTTATATTCACAGATCGCTCCCCGCATATGCGCCTGTGCCCTTTCTCTTTTTATTTCTTGCATTTTCCTCTCGTCTCGACGGAGCAACGGTCCGTCATTGTCCGTCGACATGCCCAAGTATTTTCAGAAAATCCATCGTATCATGGTATTGAGCGTTCCCCAACAGCACGTTAAGCAATTTGAACGTGTATTTTCGTAGCTGCGGTGCGGTTTATTTGGGATCTTGTATGATTAAATGAAAGCAGACAACCACGGCGTTATTTTCCGTTCATATCGTGATAATATTATTCACAATATGAATTTGGAAACGCGTTATTGAAGCTCGTCTCGTTGGATCGCTGCAGAAATTCTTATTTCATTTTTCAATTGCAGACATTTTCTCCTTTGGAAATTCAATCTCTCGGTTTCTAACAAACGAGCGAAATATAGTCGAGATTGGCGTATCCATTGAGCGAGAAATGTGCAAATTGAATATTCGTTTCAAACGAATAACACACGTTGCTTTCCAACGATGTTAAATTCCAGTTGAAACAGTCCATCAATGTGCACATTCCCACTGTTGGAACGCAATACTCAGACAAATTGCAAAATAAATTCATGATAAACTTTTCCTTTTTATTGTATTAACAATCACGTTGTATTTCTGATTTATCGTAACTTACAGAATTCCCGATAAATGATAAGAAGTCTTTCAACGGGTTTTTCCATTATTCCAGCACTGCGCGTTTCAATTTTTAATCGATTACTTTTCTTCCCCATTGAACGAGTGTCAACGGGACACTATAATTTTAAATCCTCGTATTCTCGCCCCATTCGTCTTCCCCCAGCGACTCCCTATATTAACTTTTTTTTTAACGGCTCAATTCGCCATCTGTATAGAGATCGAGTGCACGCTTCGGAGAATGGAACACCCATGTAGGGTTTTACGAAGGGTCCAAGATCGGCCCAGTGACGGCAGCCGTAGTTTCAATCTTGGCGCGTTAAAGGCAGCCAAGCCTGGCGCAGTGACGGCTGAAGAACGGATGATAACTTCGGTCCGTTACTGGGTGTTGTTCTTGGCCCAAGAATGGGAATAGGTCATCGGCCGATTGGGTCATCGAGTAATTTATTTATTGTATTTTTATTACATAATCCTTATTTCTCCGTAAAATAAGATTATTTATCGTCAAAATATGGCAGAATATGGGGAAAATTAAAAAAAAAATCAGATTTATCAATTCATTGAAGATTATTTTTTTTCTGCCAGAAGGGGGATTCGAACTGCCTACCTATGTCTTTCCTACCTAACACCTATCTTACTAACCCGGGACGCTAACCATTACACTAAACGCTGTTACTTCCAAGATCAAATTCTTCATTTAAATAAGCTGCATAATACCGAGCACGAAATTGAAAAAGTTTATTACGATACAAATGTGTATCGTATTATTTCTATGTGTATGCATGATTTTAATAAATGATAAATTATTATTATTAACAATTATTATTGGTAATAATAATAAAAATAAAATTATATATTATTGTACTATTATATTATTTTATATGATAATATATACTAGTGTGTTATATTATTTTATATAAATTATAAAATAAAATAATTATTATTAACAATTATTATTGGTAATAATGATAATAGTAAATTATCAATAATAAATAATTTGTACATACAAAACTTGATTATGCAATCAAAAATTATTTTATTATTAATCAATATTATTATTTATTATTATTATTTTTATTTATTATATTATTATTCTATATACATAGAAATAATGTGATACACATTTTTATCGAAATGAACGTTTTTTTTTAAATTATTTTCGTGCTCGGTATTCTGCAACCTATATGATCGAAAGGTTGATGTTTATTAGTTGATGTTAATAAACAATTATTATTATTATTATTATTATAAAAATAGGACCGAAATACTGGCGGCTTACAGAAATCAGCCAAAAATGGTCCAAGACTGGTAAGCTTGCTTTGCCGATCACTGGCTACCATTCATGGGCCAAGTGTCGAATTTTCATCGGCAAATATTGTATTAAAATATCCATGGCATTCAGTCATCGGCCAATAAATGGCCCAAGACCGGTAAAGTTTGCTTGGCTGATCATAGACTGCCATTCATGGGCCAAGTGTCGATTTGATATTGACAGAAATATTCTGTTTTTATTAACGGCACCCGATGAACGCCCAAGGATGGGCCAGGCTTGGCAGACTACACTCGGCAAGCCATTCGTGGGCCAAGCGTTGGCCCTGTTGTCAAGCTTGGCATTTCCTACATGGGCAGTTTTTCCTGCTGCTTTTTTTTTTCTTTCCTTTTTGCATATCAGTTGCCTGAAATGTTTTAAGCCCGAGGCACTCTGAAAAATTCAAGTGGGGCCAGCGGGTTTCCATATGATTCGTGGAGCGAGAGTCGTTTTAATTTAATGGACGATATAACTTGGAGCTTTTGGGCAAGCATTGCGGCGGGGGTTGGTCGAGTTTTTGGGGATAATTCGTCGAGTCGTTGCGAGAATTTCGTCCCCCCTCAAACGCTGCTGTGTACGAAATGGACAGGGGCTAGAAGAGGAGAATTCACAGGATTAAACCGAAGGGTCCGTGCGCTTAAAGCTCTTTCTCCATTTTACGCATGGAATTGGAAAAGGGAGGATGAGGAGAAAATCGTCGACGCGTTTGAACGTAACGTTGGAATGGCAGAATTTTCTTTCCCTTATATTCTACGCCATCAGGAAAAGAAACTCGGCCAAAGCTGCACGTATTGCTTGGGTATAATTTGCGGGTTTTATCGGGGTCTTTCGCTTTTCTCATTTATCCACGAGACTTCCTCATTTGTACTCTTTTCTCTTGTTCTTCACAGCCAGCGCTTCTTTCGCTATCACCATCTTTTTTTATAGCCTGCTCCTTACGTATTTTTTCTCTGGCTATTATTCATCCGAAAATATTGAAGCTTTTCCCTTTATTTCGAGGCTGACCTAGTTTTTACGATTTTTTTTTAGACCGAGGGGAAAAATTGCCCTACTCACCTGCTTCTAAGTCGAGCGAACCAACCCGAAGCTTGAATTTATTTTTCTTCTGCTACGAAAATGAATGCTGCTTTGTGAGGGTGAGAATCGTATTGGGTGAGAATCGGACATTGGAATTTGATCGAATCCTGCGACTTTGGGAGGAAAACGTAAACTTTGTGAAATTCAATGAATTTCGTTTTCAATTTTTCTGCTCCGATTAAACTCCAACTAGTCTGCTCCAGTGAAGTTCTTTGGGTCGACAAATTCCTTTCCCTTATAGCCACCAACACGAAATTATTTCTGAACCTTTTCTGGTATTCTGGCAAGTAGAAAAAAATAAAAGTTTTAGCCAGTTGAGAGTCGCCCTCGAGTGGGCAAAAACTCGTAGCAATTTGTGGTGACCCAAAGTCGACCACGAAATGTTTTCCCTCCACACGGTCCGAGTGAAATGACTTTGCTCTTTTTTTCATATTCACCAAGTAGAGAGAAAATACTTGAGTTTTGCTAACCTCATTGGCAGGAATAAAAACACAGCGTTAAATTTTGTATCATTCGTGCGGACAAAGTCATTTCACCGTAAAAAAAAAAAAAAACAATCAATCGACGATGAAACAAAATCAACACAAAGTGCAACAAACAGCGTTACCACGGAAGAATAATTTACTTAATAAAACAAATTTGAAATTTGATCTTCCTGACGCGATAACTTAGTCCTTTGGGTCTGACAGATTCGCATCGAAAGTTCAGACGGCTACACGGTTGAAAGTAGTTTCTGTTAAGTTCAGATTACATTTTGTGTTCTGTTTCGCCGACTCACGGTTCGGGGTTCGGGCTTGGCTTATAAAAAGTCCTAATTGAATTGAAGACAATTCAATAATGAAAGGTTGTAAAAAATCTTTAACTCGGAGCTTTTTCAAACGAGTTAATTAGCATCGTTCTCCCGGAGTCGTTTTTCCTATAGCGTTCGTTTTATTTTTCGTTTCCTTAATGTCGTCATTTGTTCCGTTTGTACATGATGTTTTTCGTTTTTTTTTCTGATATTTCGTTCTGCACTCGAGAGATCTCGTGTTGTCCGCGTTCTCTTTCAACCACGAAAAGGAAAACCTTAACGAGCGCTTTCCTTGCGGCGTTCGCATACAGGCGGGCGTAATCTTTTTTTTTTCTTCATTTTTTTTGTCTCTTTACTATCGTCGAAACGACTTTATGCACGTTAAAACGAAGACGTAGTTCGCACGAATCTCGTCTGGCAAGAAAATCTCGGACAACTTTCGTACAACTCCGAAACGAAGTTTGAAACGACGCCGGCAAAAAGTCTTGGTATGCTGACTGGCCTGGAGCTAAGCAAAGAAATTCGGAACGTCGCTCGCCCGGCTCTGGGCTGACGGATTTAAATTAATCGAAGCGAAAATTCTTCTTCACGATATTCTCCTCTCCCATATTCTCAAAGACACGATTCTAATTTATTTTCTCAATCTCGTTTTATTCATTCAATTTCATAGCGCCTGAATTTTCTCTCTGCAACCATGTTCGAAGAATCGAATTTGACGACTCCGAAATAATCATATCACACAAGAAATGCAATATAAAAGATTTAAGAAAATCATTTGATGAAATTCTGATCGAGAAAAATTTCAGACCCCATTTCGCGCTCGAGATCCGTTCGTCATCAAGGAAAGAGTTTTTTTCGTACGATTTCGGAGGTAATCGCGTGAAAAAAAAGTAATACGATGTAGAATTATGGCGAATTTATCTCTAAAGTTTCCTCCGTGCGAATCCAATGCAAAAATGATGAAATATTTACATTTTTGATGATACTCGAGAAGCCTGCGGGTACGTCTCGAGCCCCTTCAGGCCGTGTTTTCAACAGGGAGAAATATAAATTTTGCGAGTCAAGTTCGAACAGACGAATTACAAGAGAAAGCCTCGCGTATATAAATGTAACTTGAAAAAGTCTCCTTATTCTTGACTTTCTCATATACCGTTACTCTCTTGTACGGGGTGGCTTGTTCCCTGACTAAAAACAGTCAAGTTTTCACTTGCCTCCTCCCGACTCTTAGGAAAAATAAAAACTTGTATCTTTCTTCGTTCTCCGTTGGCGTGTAACTTCCGTTTAGACGCCCCACGGGCAATCCAGACACGAGTTTTAATCAGCGAGAAGCTGCTGCTCGACGAAGAGACGTCACTTGAGGCGAACACACTGGATAAAGCAAGAGGGAAATTATAAGAAGAACGAGACTCGTAAAGTCACCGCGAGATGCGGCACAAGCCAAGAGAGTGAATTTAAAACATTCGAAGCTTTCCTGTTCATGCTTCTGTACAAAGATTTACACAGAAATCGTCAACGAGTCTGTGTGCAAAGTTAATAGAATCAGCTTGGTGCAAGTGCTCGCCCCCTTTGGTGCGAGTCAAAAATGTATATAATCATTTAGAGCACTTGTTCATTACGAATTACAACTAATCAACGAAGAGAATAATGCAGGGAATAAAATTGTCTACAGAAACAAAATTTTACTTAAAACAACGAACGAAAACGTTGAGTCAACTCAAATAGAAAAATCTCAACCCCTAACGCAACTTGACCTCCCGAGCGGTTACCTAACCGAGTATTTTGACCTCGTCCGAGGGTGCGTAACTCTCGTGCCCACGAGCACCGCGTCATCGGTCGCCGAAACTGTTTATTTTCTCTCGGTTTTCAACGTATATGTAAAAACTGGTCCTTCGATTATCGATAACGGCGGCAATATTTTGTTATTCATTCGAATTTCCATTCCGTTCATAATTAACCCAGTATTCTTGCGAATTAAACTCTGGTTCGTGATATTTGTTTAATTTTCGTTTGGCACTCGATGAACATTCTCATATGTGAAAATAAACTCGCTGCAATACGGTGTGGAACGAAATCGTAACTACCAATACAAATATATGTCCGCAGCTGAGCCCGAAGTTATACGGACTTTGCTCATTTTCACGCTCAACATTTATTTCAATTACTCTGAACTCGGTCCCCTTCGTTTTAATTATATTTATCATCAACTCGAATTGACGATGTTTTTCCGAGAAAAACGACCAGCGAATCAACGGGGATACAGCCGCAAAAATTATTTACAACTTTTTAATCGAATAGAGCTCAATTTTAATTCATTTTCGACGCCATAAAAACCTACTCCGAGGTGAAAATACAGACAGTTTAATTTTTATTTATCTTTTCTTCTGTGTTATCATTGTCACCACCGCAGAAATGTGATTCTTTGAAGTTCTGTAGACGGAATTGTTCAAAAGCTCTCTTTCACTCGTAACAGCATGAAAAAAAAACTCGCTGCTTAATGTTCAACGTTTCGAATGAATTATTTTTCGTCAAATGAAAACAAGCTCGTATAAATATATGTCTGCATGGAAAAATGTTCTTTTCGAGGCTCCGTCGTTTTTATTTTTTTATCCACGTTCCAGCTTTCGCTATTTCGAATAAAAATCCCCTTTATGTTTTTTATTCGGCTGGAATGGACGTTGTTATTAAATAATGAGAAAACTCTTATTTCCACGAGTGACTCATCTGTCGGAGTTATTAATAGCAAAGAGAAAGGATAAATATGGAGCTTCCCGGGTCGTTCGCAAAGAAACAGGCTTCAATTTTCATCGAGTCCAACGATAACGAATTACTCGCCAGGTATAGAATCGAAAATATAAAACTTTGAACGACATCGAAAAATTCGATTGAAACATTGGAAAATAGTTTCAGGAGTTAACATTTTTTAAAATCCGTCCATAACGCTTTGGAAAATCGATTATCTCGTCACAGCCAAATGTGCTGAGCATAAAAATGATTAACTTTCAAAATTTGTTTGAAAATCGTAAACCAGCAATATTTTTATAGATTCAAACATTCGGTTGCGATGTTGAACTCGTTAATGTTATGAATTGGATTTTATATTCATTTTGTAGTTGTCACCTAATACCACTAAGCCCATCGTCGACTAGGACGCTCGTATATATAGTGATCGTGGCGGAGAAGCGGAGACTATACAAAATCGAGAGAAACCCTCGACCTCATCATCCGGGTTGGGGATTGGTGCGGTGTAGAAGCAGTTCTCGTATCGAATAGCTGCAGGGAAAGCCGGATCGAGTCTAGCAGGGAGAATATAACGTTTGGAGCTATGCACCCTCGCCCTTAAACCTACCGCGAAGCTGATGCTCTCGACGTTATGTAAATTTTCCGATAATTCGGAGCATTTTTCATCTGAGAAAAGCAGCAGCACGCTCTCACATCGTAGACGTCTTCTCAATTTCCTTTTTTTTTTCTGCATCGGTATTTTCGCAATCCCTTTGCAGCAGCGAAGTTCCGTATCTCCATTTTCAATCGATTTTCTTTTTTCTCATTACCGTTACTCCCAATTCCAACCGCCAACTATTTCGTTCTGCGAATATGAAATTTTAGCTTTCTCAAGTTATTGTTTTTCATATTTCGTGTTCATTTATTGAAATTTACTCCGCTCTGTCGTGTTATTTTCCTCTCGAGCTCCCTCGTGGAAGCAGGAAGTAGGAAAAGAAGTCGTCGCTACGTTTTTTAGTCAACATACATCGCGGAACAATCACCGCGCCAGGGTTTCTACAAGAAACCTTTGTCGACCCTTTTCTTTCAAGAAAACTAACTTACTCCTCGAAAATACATGAATATTTACTCAGTGAGGAAAATATGGAGGCTTCCTGGCCTCGACAACGATGAGAACGACCTTTGCTTTCATTAGGGCGTTCGTTTCAGTGTTTGCAGCACAGAAATCATCCTGTCTCGTTCCTTCACTTTGTTTCCCTGTCTATCATTCCCTTCGTCTTTGCTTTTCTGCCTCTTGCAGTGAGTCCGTTCAGTTCTAGACGGCTTAATTTTTCTTTTTCATAAATCCGAAGAAATTTTCGAATACGTTAGAATTGTTACGAAATAAAAACAGAAATAGCATGGAATTGCTAAACGATCGAGTTGGCTATTTTTTGACTCGATAAAAAATTCTTATTTCGATCGAAAGGTCACGTCGAGAATTTCCCAATGCAGTCAATTCGAATAACGTGTGGATGAAAATCGTTAAAAATTGAATGAAACTTTCGGCGAATCATTTTTCTGAATCCTCATTAAAACACACACAAAAGTTCGACCTGATGCGAAACGATGCTCTGCGTCGTCGTTGATGCTGCTTCTAGGGGCGCCAGAACTTCAGACGTTTTGAGATCGGGCAAAGTCGTTCACGTTGCCATGGCAACGCTCTCCTAAGCTATTTCGCTTATACACTATACATTTCTTCTGCATATACCACGTAAGGACCCTCGAGCTTGCTCAAAAGAACTTAACACCGAAACTACCGGGTTTCTATACTTTGGAATAGGCTTTGATAATTACGTATGAAATTACCGATCCGTTACTGACGATTTTCTAAAAATTTTCCTGCATTTTTTTCTTTCGAAGATTCTGTTTGTATGATGGAATAATAATCGTAAATAATAGTAATAAATCGTGCACGAACTGTGCATTTAAGCCTGCTCATCTGGCTTATAAAGTCAATCTACTTAAAACTTTCAACAGCTAATTCTCCTAAGCCAGCTGGCCGACTTAGTAATGGCGAATTAATGCTAATTCCCATAAATACGTAACTTAGGCACATGCATCAAAAGCATAGGAGAATTTCGTAGCTCGGTGGCAATAGCGAAACGGTACGGGAAGTAATAAAAACAGAATCTTGAGGATTACTGAACTAGATTGCAGAACTTGGACTCAATTTTTCAGGATAATTCCGAGATTCATGCACCGAAAAGTACGAGTCGCTCAAGTGACGTGATTTTATTAACAATCGAGTAGTATTTCGACGAAACGTCTTCTGAGTCTTAATCTGTGTAGTTGAGAAAACATCCCCGACTGGAAATTTAACCCATGGTCCCGATCCGGTGTTCCCTATTTCTTGTCGGGTCCTAATAAGGAAAATCCAAATTACCCGACAGGGATTTCATACAGGGTGTAACGTTGTACCCATGGAAATCCTCAAGTGGGTAAACATCATGGGGTCCTGATGCGGAATTTTCGCGTTTCCTGCCGAGATCCTTAGATCCTATCAATACAAAATAATATTCATTTTCAAAATATATTTTTATATATTAACTTTATTTGAACATATATTGGAATTGATACATGTCAAAATGTATTTATATTGTAACGAGCTTCAAATATCAATCGATCAACGAGAAATAAAATAATCCATTTAAAAAAATGAAAAAACAACCATAAAATTCTGGAGAACCATTGCAAAAAATTAATGATCACAAACGTAACGCAACTTAGTCATAAATATACAGCTCAAACTGGCAGCAAATATTAAGCAGATTTTTTAAACATATAACAATATGAAATGTTTCAAGAGAAAGAAAATGGAGTCAAGCATTTATTCTTTCGTCATGGATAAAAGACCCGTAAATTAAATTCTGTAGCCCCGTCTCAGAGAATAAAAAACAAAAATCAGCAGTCTCAAAACGTAACAAATGAAAATCACCGGTCTCAAAAAACGAAAAATGAATACAACCGGAGGCTCAAAATTTTTTATTTACGCGTCCCTTCCATTTTTTTTCCTCGCGCTGCCCTGGCCATCCCAATCTTTGGCGTTATTTAGGACTCCTCGTACTGACTCGACAATCGATTGATTTTCCAAAGCTGATCCATCACGCTCCTTGAATTTTGTCGACAGGACTTCTGAAAATAATATTTAAAAAATGAGCAGAAAATTCAAGTATATTATTGCTGTCGTATAAATTTTGTTTAGAAATTTTTTTTACATTACCTTTTATGCAACGATAGAGTGTCGTGTCGACAAAAATATGCCTTCCTGGCATTTTTTTTACTGTCGTGAACGTCATAGCCAGCTCGCGAGAAAAAAATTGCCGGATTATTTTGCCAACGTTTCTGGAGATCGAACTTTTTTGACTTGAAAGTGATCTCACAAGCTCTGACTGTAACAAGAGCAACAATTATTAAAAAACTAAAAAATCAATAAATAATATAATTTTTAAAAAGTAGGAAAGCAAAAACTTACTATTCTCGAATAAAATACTCGATCGTTTGACAATTTTTCGTCGAATTGGGCAAATTCGGCGAAACTCTCGCAAGGAAGATTGAGATCTTCTGCTTCATCCAAATGTGGTTCTACGAGCCTGGGTATTTCGAGGCGTTCCAAATGGCTTTGCAATTGCTTGATTGATCCTTGCATATCAATAATGCGGCTCAGCAATTCTCCCATCTTGTAGTTAAGCGAATTATAATGTTCGTCTCCAACATCCTTAGTACACTCTGAAACTTTTTTTCACAGTAAAATTATGAGAGAATTGTTAGGAGGGAAATTCGCAATGAAAATTCATTTGAATTAATTCGTGAAATTGGGTAAAAATAAAAATAAGCAAAATGATCGATATTCAATGAAATTCACAAACAATGAAAATTTGCTTACCTTTGGAATTCTTATCGCTGACATTACTGGTTGAACTCGGTTGAAGACTTAGCCAGTGTGATGTTTTAACCTTTCTTTGTGATTTGTCGAATTCATTGCGTGTCAATTTATCACGTGAATTTGTGTTTGCCGATATTTTTGGAGCGACGTTGTCATTTTTGTTTTTTGAAGACTTGGTCCGTGTCTTGAGTGCACAACTCATCTCCGTCGCAGTGCTGCTTCCTGAAGATTTTTCCAAATCCGACGACTCCGCTGACACATCGTGTGTGCTTTTTTCGAAAGATTTTTTCTGCGCTGTTGAAAGAAAGAATTCAATTATTATCAACATCATAATAAAAATAGCAAATTATACCCAGATTTTCTATATAACTTACATCGACTCTTTCGGCCTATCGATTTTTCAGAATCTGACGACGTCGCTGATCTATTGTATATACTCTTTTGGGGAAATTGTTTCTTTGCTGTTGAAAATTGAAGAAAAAAAAAACTATTAATAACATTGTTGAAAATAGCAAATTATACCCAGATAGTCGATATAACTTACGTCTTTTCTCCCGCTCATCCTTGTTCCCATCGCTCTTCTTGGCCTCATTGTTCCAGTCGATCTTGAAACTTTTGATGTCGGAGATTGTGGGCATATTTTCTGCCTGGGGAATGGCCTTCAGTTTATAGCTTTTTTTATCATTCTCGGATTTTTTACGTGCTGATGTCTCGCTATCTGTAGAGTAAGCGTAAGCCTGACTCTCAAGAAGTGTTGCCTTTTCTTCGGCTTCTTGCAGCGTGACTAAAATTTCGTGTAAAATAAATGCATGCACGAAAATACGAATATTTACTCGTATTGTAAAAAAATTAATACTTACAGGCTCGTCCCCTCAATTCTACCCGGTAACTCAGCCAATCTTTCTCAGGTTCGTCGCAATCTTCTAACATTTTCCTCAAAAGTTTACGTTTTTCCTCGTCAAATGGTTGCTTCGGAAATTTGCACATCAATGAAGAATTTTTTTCATTATAACAAATCCACGATGCCGGCACAATATCTATGTCTTTCTTCTTTTTGTTGTTAATGAATAAAACCAAACGATACTTGTGCATTTTTGGCGATTTGGAGGTTACGCTGTAGCACGTGAGAAAAAGGCGGGATGAAGAACGCTGGAGCGTGAGCGACGCGCGACTGCGCGACCTAGTCCAGTCCGACAGGCGGTAAACACGCACAACCAATCACAGTGCAGCCGAAGCGCACCCTGTATCTCTGCGTTTGCCACCAGATTTGAAATTTTATTTTCAAAAAAATTATTTTCCATCGCTTCAAGCCGTATACTTTCTAAAACTTTCACTTTCTTTATAATATTGTTATCGATTTTTATTCATTTATGTATTTTTGAGGTGCACACACTTTAATTTTTTTTTTGTGTTTCTATTTTTAGACTCCGAGCGATATACCGTCATTGTGTCACGCTTGACGATTGGTATTATCCGCATATGTGTTAATAGTTTTAATGCAGCAACGGTATTGCGTACATTTTTTCCGTGGTTCCTTCGGTGATTTTAAAATGCGCCATTTTTTTTTTAATCAATTTGATATTGGTTAAAAAAGTATGACTACAATTTCTCTCAGAAATTTGCCACATGTCGAATTCTGCCGAACTGCAAGGATCTGTAAAAATCGGATTTTTTTTCTGCATCGATTTTCCTTGAATTCGAATGCAATTTGCCCTTAATCCAGCAGGTATATACATGTCGCTAATTTGGAAAATGCGACCATCTGTCAATAAAACCGTGTTATTTGGGTACTTGGTTGTCAAAATACTGTTATGATATTGCAACCGCTTGACAGCAATATTACCAAAGCGATCGGGATGCAATTGTCTTAAAATTTTTAGATTTCGGGGTTTTTCCGGTTTTTGCACGTGTGTCGAGGATTCATTGAGACGGCGACATAATTGTGCTAGCGGGTTTTTTCCGTGCCGCAGCATCTTTTTCATTTTTCCCAACATATTTTCAAACGGGTATGCAGTAATTTTGGACAGTGGACAATTCATGTTTTGAACGTCGTCTGCAAGATGTAACAATCCATGCATATTTCCCGTGACACACTTTTCTCCGTACAGCGTGGGCGCGAATAAAACAAATGTTTTTAATAGCGTTCTTGCATTTTCGCAATGAGACAGCGCCAGCTCATTTGAGCATAAGATTCGACACGCGATGTGAAGAAGCAAGAAATGTTTGTAAACGTCCTCTCTCAAAATTTTTTTGAGCACAACCGGGCCAGCGTACAACAGAAAGAATTGAAATTCCGTAGCCTTATATCTCTTTACATCGAGAAGCGATCGAGTTGTTCGTTGAAAATCGCTCGGAACCTGGAAGTGCAATTGCATCAGAAAATTTGAGAGGCGAGTTTTTGAGTTGTTGCTTAGTTTCACTTCTTTGGAATCCCCATCTAACCAATATTCCAAGAGTTTTTTCATCACGCCCAGATAAACGAGGTGCATTGAATCCAACACAAATTGCTGCACCAAATCAATCGGCGGTTGGATTTGAAGTAGTGGACTTACTCCATTGTGGTGATGTGGGTTAAGTTGTGCTCGAAAAGAATCATCATTTCGTAACTCCTCGATTGTAACAGAATAAATGGTTCGATTGTATTTTCGATATCCCCGAACGATGCATCGTTCACACGCATAAAACCCTCCGTGATTAATTATGCATTTTAGAAACGAGCGGGCGGGTCTGTCGCAAATAAAGGCTTTTATTCGTACTCGAAAAAATTGACCATCGATAATCAGCTGATTTTCATGGAGATCGTTGATCTCGTCGATAAATTTTGATAAAAATTTTCTAACGTCTTGCGGTTTTCCATCACCACAATAAATTGCGATGGGAAATGGAGTGTAGACATCCGGATCGCTGTAGACTTTAGCGAGAATCGGCCAAATTTGTCGAGAACTCGATTTAAATAGAGGCAGCCCATCGACGTTTATCAATAACTCAATTAAATTGTTCGAGTGGAAGATCGGATTCACAGTCTTCAGAAGATTGCCGGCTATCCCGAAATAAACGAATCCGTCGTTCTTACCTTCAGTAAACGTTTCAATCGTATATGTCGTCGAATTATTTGTGTGCAAAAAAGTTTTTGCACTTTTTGGCACATTTAAATTCGTTCCTTGTCTCAAAATGTTCAGAAGACCTTCCAGTCGAGAATGAGGAAGGGCTGGCGTTAACAATGCCCATTTTCGAATTTCTTCGGCAAGGTCAAAAGGTTCGAGTTCATCTTCTACTTGATTGTCAAGGTCAGAATGGATTTCAGAACCTGAACTTTCATTTTCACCTTGCAATCTTTGGTCAGGGTTTGAGAAATCATTTGATTCACTCGATTCACTGTTGATTTGATCAATAATGACATTGTCATTATTTTCACCGTTATCAGAAATATTTTGAACGTGACGCAATTCCTGATTCACTCCATTGTCGCTTACAGATGTTTCTGAATCGGGTTGCACACGCAAACGTTTCAGTGCACGATGTTTTTTAACCCGCAATCTTGTCAATTCTTTTCTTTTTGCTGCTCTTCCGACGTTCTCAGACATTTGGTATATTTCACTCAACAACACTTCACGTTTTAACGGTCATCAATCGACACACCCGGTAGAGTCTCGGGAGACGTATACATTGTCAGCTCTGACGTCTCGTGTCCCGAGCGCTCGCCGAGTCTATACTTTGTTGCAGTGAAACGATTCGCGGTAGTGGCAAAAAAAATTTCCAACAAAAATTAACACAAACAATTTCTTAATAAATATTATTGTGGTTTTTTCATACCATGTAAAATGTTGCTGAATTTTTTCAAAGTGTAAATTTTATTTTTATTTTTTTTCGAATAAATGGATTTATATGGCGTCGTCGTCGTCGGGAAATTAAGCCTGTGAGATATAAGGTCCTGATAAATGTTTTAACGTCATTCCTTATAAAATCCTTGTCGGGATATTACTGAATAATACCCGATACAATTTTTCCTTTCAAGGTCTTTACTCATCTTTTGTTAGGTCATCTTTATCGGGATAACCATCCGCGAACCTGAAAAAATCCCTGTAAGGTATACCCTATCTATGGATAACCTGTCTATGTCCTTACACTATTGAGGAAATCCGTACGAAAATTTCCAGTCGGGTCCTAGAGGGACAGACGCAGGACGAAACGAAGGATAACTACGACGCAATGAAATATTTAGCTTAACACTTGACTGAACAGTTGTGTTTGTTTGCCGCAGTAGGGAATAAACGATTCACATAATATCGGAATAAAATGAAATTGCAGACGTGACTGAGTTGGGGAACTCGGTGATGAAGACGGGGATTCACGATCCTTGAAATATCAGGGCGAGGCGTTGCACGGACTAATAGTTTCCGTTTCACAGCTTTCGGCATTCATCTCCAGCATTTAATGCTCGGAGCGATATAATTCCATCTTTGGATGGTATGGGCAACATCGGGATCCTGAACAAGCGCTGGAGCTTCGAAACCAGTTTGTCTAGTCGTATATGCCTGAATGGAGAGCGAAACCGATGCTTCTGGTTCTCCGTTTGTTGGTCTCTCTGTCGAGAACAGTTCAGTGCCCCGAAAACCCATTTCGCTCATCCACCGCGAGTTTCTCCCCCTCTTTCTCTCTCCCGGCTCGCTTCATCTCCCTTGCTCTTCACGTTCCGAAATTCGAATCGACCAACCGACCGAAATTGGCCTCACTGTGACGTCAACCCCTGCGGTGCCGGCTTCAGTTTCGTGACAATCGCATCAAACCTTGTTACACACAGACCCTTCACCGATATCATATCCCTGACCACCAGAATCTACTGTTCTCTTCCAAACTGTTTCAATTTTCTTTCTCCTCTTTATTATTTGTCATCAAATAAATTAACTCTCATTATTACAAATCATTGTGAAAACTGTCAGACATTTCTACCCCAATCTCGATGAAAAACTTGACCTATTTTCCGAAGGAACGAACGTTTAGAATTCAAATTTCTCATCTCCATTCCCAGTCACGATTTTCGTTCGTAGCCTAAAACTTTCAGCTTAATAAAAAAACCGTATACACGAAACTATAAACGATCAGAATAAAAAAAGCTCCGTTGCACTTATTTCCCCGTGCTGCGCAGTTCGCTCCCTCCACGCTCTGCCGATTCCGTGTTTTTATAAAATTGTTCCAGGCAGTTGATGTTGAGGCAAAGCTGTGAAAGTCGCACAGTAAAATGGATGGCATTCCGAGTGGATAGAAATTTCCTGAGCACAAAAGCCTTTCGAAACGTTCGAATCAGCATTAAAGCAGCTCTCAATATTTTTTTTTTTTTCGTCACGCGTTTATTTCACACACATTTAGTATTTTCCGGAAATTTTGAAAAGCCGTAACTTTCGGAGGACTTGACAAAAATATTCTGGAATGATTTCTCCTCGGCTGATCTCCAAAAAGATGATGCTGAAGTTTGCAACGCTAGAATGCATCTAAAAATATTTAATTTTATCGAAGATTCGTTTAATTTTCAATGTCATCCAAATTTTTCGAGCCGATATGTTTTTCGAACGGCAAAAATGGATCATTTTGTCATCGTAATTAAATTCTGCATTTGAATGATTATTTTAGTCGAAAATAAGAATGAATTTCGTTGCATTCCAACGATGCAAACTTCAGAGTCATTCAAACAAGTTGGAAGAGAGTGAAAAATGTTCAGGGTTACAATCGCCTTGAATGCCTGGTGTTTATATTTATTCGTACAAATACAATTCGTTCGGGTATCATCAAGGGGTAGATATCGTTGAACAGGATGCATTTCCTTTGATCAGTGGGCGAGAGGTTGCAAACGAGCTGTCGTGCAATTTCATCGAGTCTCGTACTCCTAGGGATTCCTAGTGGTAACGGTTAATTATGCTAGCTCGAGTACCTGAGCTACTGAAATTGGTACTCGTGACAGACGACAGGGAAATCAGTGACTCCTGCTTCATCTATATGTCTGTCGGTGTTTCATGTCAAGTGAAACATCATCGTTACATATTGAGAGAGCCCTTAAGTTATTTGCCTGTTGTGTATTTTGAACTGTGTGGTATTGACCTGGTTGCCTTACGAAACGATTAAATAACAATCAATCACTTAAATTCGGAGAATTCCATTTTGTTGAATTTTGCATCGTTGTAATCCAACGAAATTCTTTTTTATCTTTAGCAAAAGTAATAATTCAAGTGCAGAATGTAATTACGATGATAAAATGATCGATTTTTGCCCCCAAAAAGCATATCCACTGGAAAAATTTGGATGACATTGAAACCTGAACAAATCATCGATAAAATCAAATATTTTTCGTTGCATTCCAACGTTGCAAACTTCAGCATCATTAAATATATGCTCTTGACCGCGTTACGCTGAAAGCACGAATTCGCGTTGTAGGTTATCATTTGATTACGATAATGAATTTAATTACGAGACAAATAAGCATTTTGATAGGATGAATTCAGCAGCAAACGTTGTTGAGACTTGAAAATCGATATCAGCAGTTGCAGAAATTGTAGCAGTCTAGCTTTAAACTGTTGTAATCAGGAAATGGTTTGTATTGAGACGTTGCTCAGTGATGAATGGGTCCACGATATGGCTGCTGGAGAGCATGCTGCACTCTCATTTGTCATGGTATTGATACCTTAAACGATTCATTTCCTTTATAACGAGGCATTCAACAAATTGTAGCAAGTTTTTAACGTTACGATTCGCACAGCTATACAGCAAAATATCGTATTGGAATTTGATACTTTTAGAGACATTATTCTTAAGACTTCCGCCATTAAATACCATTTATAGCGTAAATCGATTGTAATTCGATTTGCATACTTTATCAAACACGATGAGTTGTTTATCATGAATGGGAGTTCGTCCGATCCGATTGCCCATTCAATCAACAGTTTTAGTAAACATCGGTGCTTAATTATTTTTCTGTAAATTGGTCGTTAATTAATTTGCCCCGGCTGGAAATCTCATTAAGAGTTCTTTAGCTCTCTCTCTCGTTCCGTCGTTTACAGATCTTTCGAGCATTCAGTCGCTCTACGAAATGTGTTTAATGACATTTATCGCCCTCACACACGTTCACCCCGCAAAAAAGTTTAGCCTTATTCTATTTTTTGTTCTGTGCGTAATGAAAAAGCAAAGAGGAAAAAAAAATTGGAAATCCGAAAAAAAAAAAACGTTCGAGAAAAGGGTCGGTTCGATTTCACTCGCTTGAACGCTCGTGGGATATAGACATAGGGGAGAATAATGGCTCGAAATAATACGTCAGATAAGCGAACCCGACAGTTCCAATATTCCTCAAGATCTTGCAAAGCTCTTCTCTTTACTTGTTCTTTCTCCTGTCTGAACTTTACTAATATCCACATATATATTTGTGGATAAATAACACGTGCCATCGAGTAAATCTTATTCTCTATCTATACTCCTGAATAATAAGCACGAATAACACGCTGTATAGCGATGTGGTTTATTGGAGAGCAGCCCAAAAACTGCTTTCCATGTGCCCATCTACCAAATCGCTCTCCCCTCCCCCCCTCGCATGCTGTCTCTCACACGTGTATACCTTCCATTTGCTCGTTGCTCTCTATCCATCAATCATACTTCCAGATGCTCTTACCCGTTTCCATCTACAAAATTGATGTACTTCGCGCTCCGAATCGATCCAACAAACTTTTTACTCTCGATTTCGAAATTCTGTATTCTGATAAATACTCGAGATGTTTGATAAATTGACTGCAACACTCATCATCTTGTTCCACTCCATCATATACTGTTCCCTATAAATGATTGCAATCCAACTATTTAAAGTTGACGTAACTACATTCGGAGAATGACTCTGAAGTTTGCATCGTTGAAATGCAACGAAATTCATTTTCATTTTCGACAAAAATAATTAATCAAATGCAGAATGTAATTACGATGGCAAAATGATTCATTTTTGCCATTCGAAAAGCATATCGGCTCGAACAATTTGGATGACATTGAAAATTGAACGAATTTTCACTAAAATTCAATATTTTTCGCTGCATTCCAACGTTGCAAACTTCAGCGTCATTTCGGAGAGGACTTTTCGAATTATTTTTATACATCGCTATTCGCAGTCATTTAATCGAGTGCCAGGAACCTTTATTCATTGTGTCTGCGTATTTTTTGCGAACCCTGTCACTCCGGGGACACGTTTTTCCTCATTTCACTGTTCCCATCCCTGCGGGACCCTCCAGAGGGTTGCTGATGGGGAAGATATATTTTTACTGGCTTTTGGTTGGTCAGTATCGTCGAAGACACTCGGAAAAATTGGATCCGGTTCGACGATCGATACGCGAGCCTGTCAATTGCTAAACCGTCACCCAACCGACTATTGCTAATGCTGAACGTTCATTAATCTACAAATTTGTTCATTAATGCTCATGTTTCGTTGCGATTGATTTTTCACAGAGATATTTGCTTTCTGTTTCAGCTTTGGTCCTTGGATCAATCGTCCGAATTAGAGGAGACAAAACATAATTCGGGATCAGTGAGTGTGAGAATAAAGGATTTCGCGTTTACAACGACGCATGGAAAATGAGCGGTCAGGTTGTGGACACTTGTTGCACGTGAGAGCGTTGAGAAGAGGAAGAATAAGGTTACGTCGTCGTGGGATAAGACGTCGAAGGATAAGAGGCCCGGATATTGGTCGTTGTGCTTGGTGTGTCAAAAACGCTCGATTTTCTACGACGTATGATCCATTATAGTACAAAATACTATAATAATATTGGAAGGGCAAAGAAGAAAAGTGCGGGAAGAGGTTAGAAAAAAAACGAGTTGAAATAATAAACGGGAGGAAAAAAGTAAAGTGGAGTAAAGCGGAAGTGGAAAGAGTACGAGAGAAGAGATCGAGGACATGAAAAGCGAAATTGAAATAAAATGAACGTAGAGTCATCGGTGATTCGGTGACATTGGTTATCTTCGAAATGTCCGATTTGACGTTAAAAACTGGATGTGAGTTACACTCCGAAGTAAATTCATTCGCAATTTTGTATAAAATCCGGCCAAACGAATCAGCGATATCCGATTATCGTAAAGTCGAGTATAGAAAGGAGGAGGAGGAGTCCGAGGAGGAGGAGGACGAGGACGGAACGAGAAAAATAAAATCCACTAAATATTTCCATCGTAAAAAAACACTTAATCGCAACTTTATCACTGACAATCGTCCCTCGAAAGGGTTAAACGCGGTTTCGGCTGACAGACGAAAAGCAAATTCTTTTATTCTTGACGTCGAATAAACTGAAACGTACGAATATTTACATGCGCGCGTACATACAGAGTAATATCCATGAATTTCGAGGTTGGCTGAATGGGGTAAACGCCGGAAGGACCACTTTACACTCTTTTTACCGAATTTTTCTCTCTCGCTTTGATTTTTCCCGTACCCGTTGAGACTCACTCATTGAACATCCGAAATAATCGAGGCCCTCGAACTGAACAACTGGACTCGCGTGTCACTAAAATTTCGCCAAACAAAAGGAGAACGTTGACGAAATCGCAGCACGACCAACCGAATAGCGAAAAAAAAATCTGGTATTTACGAGAAACGATCGAAACAAAGGTAGAAAAGAATAGGTAGGAAAAATTGGAAGATCGAAATGAAAGGTTCGATAGTGGATCGGTGACGTTGGGCGCGTCTCATTTCCAAGCCTTGATGAAATGAAACTGAAGAATGTTTTTCAACGCAAGGATTTTCGACCGAGTGGGTTTGAAAAATAAAATGAAACGGTGTGTGCGTTAAATAAAAAAATTGGAACGTAAACTCCTTGCGCGCGAGGAACGTTATTTTTTTCATAACCGGGACGAAGTTAACTTCGCGAGAATAATTGAGTGGATAAGTGGTGTTTAAAAAAATTTTTAAAGGTGTTGTTTGGCAAAGGGATCCGTAGGGACGAGGAAAGAACCGGTGGGTCGACGCGTAGCGGCGGTGCTACCGAAAGGCTGGATTACCTTCGTGGAATGTCTTCAGGCGCCAAGCGGCTGGTTCAGTCGCTTAGGGGCCGTAGCACCGGAGGTGGAAGAAGCGGGGGTGGTGGTCGTAGTGACGGTGACGGAAGTGGCGGTGGTGGCGGTGGTGCAGCAAGCACAAGCGCAACTCGTTTGTTTCATTACGACAGCGGTCACGAACTCGACGAAATATCGGTAGTGCAGGGTAGCTCGAGAGGGGGTGGTGGTAGTGAGGGTTTACCTACACCGGCTACACCCTGCAACTGTTCAGTCGTTAAATACGGAAGTGGACAGACCCTTTACAGCATCGCAGCTTCCGTCCCTCCCGCACCTGCTGCGCCTATACACAGAAACGCACCTGGTAAGTTGCATTCTCATTATTTCAAGGTCAAATCCAAACACCATTACGGATTCTGCATCCAGAGTCGAAAGTTCCAATGGTCTTGTCACGATTGTCCGCGAGACGAATTTAGTCTTGGCAATACGTCGAAACTATTTATCGTTTTTTAAAAAAATGCTCCAACTGATGGAGACGTAACGTTATTTATCGCTGGAGCCATTACTTGTGGTCCATTGACGAGGATAATCGATGACTCTGAAGTTTGCATCGTTGGAATGCAACGAAATTCATTTTTATCTTGGACCTAAATAATTATTCAAATGCAGAATATAATTACGACGATGAAATGATCAATTTTTACCATTCGAAAAGCATATCGGTTCGAACAATTTGGATGACATTGAAAATTGAACGAATCTTCCATAAAATTCAATATTTTTCGATGCATTCCAACGTTGCAAACTTCAGCATCATCGATCATCGTGACTCCAGGTCGGTAGGATATGGCGAAATCGGGCTAATTAACGCAGAGTATATTATTGTTCGGATTTTGCAACGAAAAAAATGCTTAACAGAGTTTCACATAAGTTTCGTTGAGGCGGACTATGTTTCTTTCTTTTTTGCCCAAGAAGCTCATCCGTTAAAAGCAACTTTTGTATGCCGAACAAATGAACTATGTGTGTCTACGACGCCCTTCCTCTGTGAGGGTCCTCGATCTCTTTCAGCCTCGTTCATTCGCCTTTTTCTTTGACTTTTTTCTTCAGTTTTCTTTTCTACTCGCTTACCCCAGCTCAGCTATGGCTTACTTTATTTCTCTCTTGCTTTTACTCATTGGGCCGAGCTGGCAGCGAGGTCACGTAGTCGCCATTATACGAGTTCTGATACTTTTGTCGATGGTCAGTGATTCCCTTGTATTTCGCAAACTCAAACAAACTTTTTTGTCATTACTTTTTCGCTTTGCCTTTCGTTTTGTTTATCAAATCATGTGAACCATGGAGACTGTTGACGGGACGTTCCACTGTTCGATAAATGGAAAAATATCGAATTCACTACAATAAACATGAAAAACATTTTTTTTTTTCATTTTTTTAGCTCATTGTTAACGATGATTAAAAAATAATCGACCTTGTTTTTTATTATCTTGGTTTTCGTGTCACTAACGTCGTAGGTGCTTCGAAAAAAATTGATTTTTTTTTAACGATGCAATTTAAATTATAGTCTTTGCGAAAATAATGATATCGCAGTTGCATACAAAGTTTGTTTCATCACTTCGAGTGGAACGAATCGTTCGGAGTTTCTTTCCTGAGATAATTTTTCCAAGGATAGAAGCTTGATGAAAGGATTAAAAGTAGTTCGAAGAATTCGAAATATTACAAGAGGAGGAAGCTCGTGGATAATAAGGGAACGGGAGCAGACGTTCGAACTTTCGCACGAACTCGGGGCTATAAAAAATTCTTTCTCTTTAGTTGGTTCATTTTTGATGGTTTTTCACTTGATTTTGCCTCGTAATACTTGACGCTACTTCAGGGATTAGTGATAATTACTGTTACTCAACTAGTTGCTCCGATTCGAGCGAATAGTTGAATGACTGAAATATTCTGAACACACTATAATGAAAATGTAATTAGTTCGAAGTTGCCAAGTTTCCTTCTCGAATTTTCATACAATGGAACGGAAGTGTTGCAACAAGGAAATGAAATCGACGGACAGCAGGAACAGGCGAATGCCAACTTTTTTATTGTTATTTTTTACGATCCATTTTGTCGGTAGTTGGTTCAATAGTTATTCCTGTCGTTAAATTCAGTCGGTCATACACATGAGTCGACGATAAAAATGGGAAAAAAAATGGTAATCGTTTTTCTAACGAAACAGTTAACGGAAAATATTTTGAATTCTCCTCTCTTCTCTGTTCGTCTCTCTGCAAAGACAACAGTCGCTAGAAATAAATGAAAAGTGAATAGGTGCTGAACTGCAGGTAAAAAAAACTGAGAGTTCGCCAAGTGCGAGGGGTCAAGAGTGCACATGGCTTGGCAGGAGATGGGAATGAAAATCTCTTCGTGACGGGGAGCGCAGTGTCGAGGGACCTTTTTAAAGGTGATGGATGGTCCGGGGTCGATACGTACAGAAAAACATTTTTATTCGTAATGAAAAATTACTTCAACGTGCTTGCGAATTCGATCAACTGGAAAGAGAGAGAGAGAGCAGAGTGATTTTCTTTTTTCCTCGGGGAACAGACATTTCCTGTGGGAACTTTTAACAATCCGACACAAGTTTTTCGTGTCCTTCACGAAATTTCGATATCGATTTTTCCCTCAGCCATTTTCCATTCTCGATTTTTTTCTTCCTATATATTTATACATAATAATTCATAATTCTGTTCAGCTCGCTGTACTCTGTGAGTTTCGTTCGAGGCCAAAAATCTATAGTATTCGCTATCCCAACAGTAGTAACGAAATGGTATTCCATTAAAATCTCTCTCTCATCGTGTAATGGATTTTAATTTGCAAAAAAAAAAGTCCGTTTTTGCCAAGCGAATGAGTGGAAAAATCTGTGAACGCGTATCGTTGAATATTTTCCGTCCGTAGTTAAAACGACACGTTGATGAATCTCCGCAGCGCGTACTAATTATTTCTGTTAATTGCTCTCGTATTATTTTTAATTTGTAGAATTTTTCATCTTGCTTTGCTATCTTTAGCTACGGCTTGTTGATAAATTATGTACGCCATTGACTAAAATCGATATATTTTCTCGTGCATGCGTCACTGTAATACCACTATAGTGAATATATAGTGAATATAGTGAAATAGTGCACGCTGCAACTAGGTGCTTTGTATGAGCCGCACAATACAGATTGGACTGATGCCACGACACAGCATTCGACAGTAACTGACGGATATTTCGCGTATGAAATTTCATGTTGTGATTGGCTGCCAGCCAGACCATCCCTATCCATGTCGTGCGAGTTTTCTATATAAAATATATACGATATTACTTTTTCCATACACCACATACGAGATATTCGCGATTTATATCCATTGCCTATTGTTTTCTTGTGGCCTGTCAGGGAAAACAAAAAAACTTTTTTTTGTTTTCCAACATAAAGAATCTTTTTAAACGAACTGTTCCGCAGCATCGTTTTGAGGGAGCGTAACGGACCGATCGTGTAATTTCATCCGGAAGCTGAGCGAACCAGCTTTTTTCGGAAAAAACTCCATCAGGAGTCTCGTGACTACGGGGAGTAATAAGAAACGTGTGGAAAATGAATGCTTTCAGACTCTGAGTCTGAAAAATCTTCAACATGCTCGTATTATTGTGCAGACTTTCTCTCAAGTTCGGGAAAGACCCTCAAAAAAAAAGAATGTGACTAAAAAAAATTTGCTAAATTAATTCTGAAGCACGTACAACGTAGCACTCATATGCGATCTCGCGTCTCCGTATATCACGTCTCGTTGAGAGTGTCGAGGAAAAATTTATTTCGCAACACGCTCTGCAAAATCTACGTATGCATGTGTCGTTGTCAAATGGTTTTTTGCTTTATGTGCATATTATATGTATGCAGGACGATTCAAAACATGCACAGAGATTCTTTTGGCGTCGCGTGCTCAAGACAAATGTTCGAGTACGAAATTTTCGTAATTCGCAATTTTTTTCAAACGGCTCGGTATAAAGTTGATTGGGAAATAACGATTTTTAATGCAGGACGTTTTTGTTGCGACAATAGTTGCAATAACGAAGGTAAAATTGGAGAAAACGTAATTTCGATGTCGAGGGAAAAGAAAGAAAAATAAGAAAACGACAGGAAGGGGTTGCAGGTGACATGTCGTTTGGAAGAAGCAGAGGCAGAGCTTCGAAGCATATATCCACCCTTAAGAAGTCTCAGTTGGAATTTTCGGGGTATATCTCCATCTATATAGCACGAATGTGAAAGGAATTTTAAGCTGGTCTTCCCATATGTATTATATAATACGAGAGCTGTCTGCATATACGTATATGCGATAGGTATGGACCGTAGTGAAGCATATATCAGAGCGGATGATGCTTGTGAAAGCTCGCGATATATATAAATTCCCTCGGTTATAACTCACACGGAAGGTCTTGCCGGAATGTCTCTGAATTAATATTCGAGATATAAAAATGATGAAAAGCCAGAAAAGGAACATAAAAACAATATGGGAGCGAGAGTGAAGAGTAAAAAAAAAAAAAATGTTGGAAATTTCGGGTTGTAGATCGAGTGAATTTTACGTCGTATTTCTTCAACAGGTCCGGTGCTTCGTTACTAATTTTCTTTCCCTAACTGTTCACTAACATTTAGCCAATATTTTTCCTTCCTCCTTTCTGTAATTACGTTACAAACTTATACTTCTGAGTGCAGATTCCAGCGTTCTATATTTTTCAATCTACTACAATGTGATATCGGTGATGAATCGCTCGAAACAAGCAACTGTCACGTAGACAAATATGGAGCTTTCGCAAGAAGAAAAATAAAAGAGCCTTGAAATATCCAAGAATTGGAGAAATCCAATTATACCTCGGTCTTTTCGACGTTACAAGCAAAACTACGTCAACTCCGCCTCCTCGCGTTGTTCCTTTCTTCCCTCGAGAGAGTACAAATGTAAACTTACTGCTGACCTGGACCACAGCCAGTCTTCTCGTACAACAAGATCTACGGGCTCAACCTCCCCATCTTCAAGCTTTGTGTACAATCTATATACCCAAGGTGAAGCAATATATCTATATCAAGCTCTACTCGCGCGTTACTAACCAGAAACTTTAATTGAGAGTATAAAATTTGAGCATTGTGTGCTATCGCCTCTGTAAGCAAAGGTTTGCTAAGGGAGGAAGTAAGAGAGAGAGAGAGAGAGAGAGGGAGGAAGGAATGATCGAACGATGGAATTGAAGAGACGCCAAGCTCGATTTAACTCCACTTCCAATGTGTATAGAACGTGAACTGCAGGATACACCTGTGTAGCCTACACGCTCGCATTATCCTCGCGTGCGCCAGGAACTCCATGGGAATCTCACAATTTCAATTTCCACTTTCCAAAGCCTTCAATTAATTCTGGGTAATTTGATGACGAGGAAGAAAAATAAGTAATGAATACAAATTTGAAGAATAAAAGCTTCGTACGTAAAATATTGGTCGAATCTATAGTGCTGATTACATTTCATGAATAACACGGAATTGTAAATCGAAGAAATGCAGCAGAAAATTCTTTTACCTTCCCGGGGTCAGGTTGAGATTGTTCATTAAAATTTCAAATTTATTTTGTTGTAAGAAATTCGCTATATATTTATGGGCCAAGCTTTTTTATACTTTTTTTCTCTTCTCAATCCTCCATCTCAATTTTCCTCCCTCATGTCTACGTACGTGAGTCTCATCCGGCACTCCATGCACAACGTCAAATTTTACGAGTCGAGAGTTATAAGCGAACATCTCTCTGGTTTCTTCTTCATAGGATTACCAGCACGTATCCTTGTATAAATATTAATATGTATGTATAGAATCGTTCCGGACGAAAGTACCGGCTTTGTATACGCAATATATATGTTTATATAAACTTAGTAAAGTATGTGATTAAGGACAAGCATTAATTTAACTCGAGAGCTCTTTTCGTTTATTCTCTTTTCCTTACCTTGCGAAATATCATTTCTCTTTTCACTGTAGCTGCAAAATTCAACGCTTAGCTTACTACTTAACCGTTAACTATTAGCGTCATGATAAACACAAATCCACGAGTGGAAAAGCCCGATTTTCTGATTCTCTGTGTCTGACGTACGCCTCGAACATTTAATTTTTGTATCAGTCGGTTGAGGAATTCACTAGCGTGTCATAATTGGCGTATCGTTAGTGACGTACCTCGTTAAATATGTGCACGTCAGCAAAACAACGTTCAGGATAAAAAGTTTGTTGAATATTTTCCGTATGGGAAAATGGGACGGGTTAGAGTTCGAGAATATAAAATTCTCTGTGGCCACAGCTGGCATGGGCGACTACGGTTTATTCATAATTCACACACACCGAAAAAGAGGTTTTTTTGCATGTTTTTAATTTATTCATCTACGAGTTTTCCAGCATCGATTTTTCCTTCGTCGGTTGCTCTTCCAATAGTTTTTTCTTCTTCTTCGAGATTTTCTCGTTTCTACGATTATAAGTTTCCGCATATATTCCCAATGGAAAATTAAAAATATTACGTGGACCAGTGGATCATGCTCCCGCGGAATATGGAGCGGAACTTGAATAACCATGAACAAAAAAAAACTCCCAAGTCGAAGAGTTGGATAATATGATGCTAAAGTTTGCAACGTTGGAATGCACCAAAAAATATTTGATTTTATTCACGATTCGTTCAATTTTCAAAGTCGGCCAAATTTTTCGAGCCGTTATGTTTTCTTGGGTGAGAGAAATCGATCATTTTATCATCGTAATTACATTCTGTGACTGAATAATCAATTTGGCCAAAAATAAAAAAGCATTTCGTTGCATTGAAACGATGCAAACTTCAGAGTCATGTTTCCTTAAATTTCTTCCTTTTCGGATCACGTTTGCTGCGATATGTGCGAGTGTTAATTACCTCTTAAAATGCCTTGATATGTTACATAGACCGTGAGAATGTTGGGGTGCTTGTAGATCGCTAATATATATAGAATAGCCCGTGTGTTGTCGAAGCTGCCATTGTATCGTGACAAAATATATCCTCAATATTCAGAGCAAATAGAGAGCGGAGGCTCGTACACATTTTGCTTTGCAAACTAATCTAGTTACCTGGTGAAAACCGTATAAATATATATCCACATAGACACACACGCATATGAATCCTTTGTAAACATGAAAATCGTATAGATATGTTGTTGCGTATGTGTAATCGATACTTTGGAAATATATGTTAGGGAGCCTGCTGCGAATAATCAAGTCGAAGATCTTGCAGGGAGTTCAGCTGGGTTAACGCACACTTTAGTCTCGTGGATACGTCCGCTATTATATTGCAGTACCAAGAGACCGATAAGCTCTGGGATATATGTGGTTTGAGGGATGCTAGCGAAGCTCATCTTTCGATTATATGTTTTTCGATCGATACACACAACGATCAGTTACACGAACATATTACACGAGGCATATAACAGTATGGCAAGTTACTGTTGATCTTGGCTGCGGGAAAAGCGACTCCATATCGCTTTTTCAATAATTAATAAACGGCGTGTTCGATAACAGATAAGAAAACGAAAAGGATTCGTCAATGATTGTCATTGGTGTTGTCTATTTCTTATATTCTTGAAATATTTTTTCACAATCGAAACGTGTGGAATTTATGATGCTGAGGTTCGCAACGTTGGAATGTAACGAAAAATATTTGATTTTATTGATAATTCGTTCAATTTTTAATGTCATCCAAATTTTTTGAGCTAATTTTGTTTTTCGGGTGGCAAAAATCAATTATTTTATCATAGTAATTACATTCTTGCATTTGAATAATTATTTTTGCCAAAGATAATAAAGAATTTCGTTGCATTCCAACGATGCAAACTTTAGACGCATCCAGCGATGATGCTGAAGTTCGCAACGGTGGAAGGCAACGGAAAATATTTGATTTTATTGATAATTCGTTCAATTTTTAATGTCATCCAAATTTTTTGAGCCATTTCGTTTTTCGGGTGGCAGAAATCAATTATTTTATCACAGTAATTACATTCTTGCATTCGAATAATTATTTTTGCCAAAGATAAAAAAGAATTTCGCGTTGCATTCCAACGATGCGAACTTCAGATGCATTATTGGAATTTACAGTTCCGGCAGAACTCACCGCAACAAAAATCAATGGCACTGAGTATTTTTTTCTTTATTTTAACGAACGATGAGCTCTTGACTGAAAATACAACGATTTACTCATTGGTAAAATATCGTAATTTCGTAGCCGTGGTTAAACAGGAATTTGTGGTTGATCTGTGTGTATAAAGTGCGTACATGTTGAATTTGCTTAATCCATTATCATTGTGTTCTCTTTGTATGCATATATAAATAGGATGTAGCGTGCTGGATAGCTGAACGACAAAAGGACTTGATAGAAGCAAGCTTAATACTGAACTGGTAGTATCGCTCCATTTTAGGCCGTCGATATATAGATACGTTAATATCAATATACGAAAGCAAGAGTTGGTGCCCACAGTAGTAGGAGAGTTACATCGTACAAGTAGGTATAGCCCAAGGCATATTGACCATCACAAAGGAGCGAGTAATGGCTGAGGTTAATTCCTGTTTGCACTGGCTACCACAATCGCACACCCCTCGTCACCGCAAACCCCTCACAAAAGCATTATACCGCAGCCTCTCTATATCCTTCCTTCATCCCACCGAACGGAGCAGCCAAGCAGCCCGCCGTCGTCAGTCTCAACATCTACGAGCTGTGCGAGCCTCTGGATATGACGTATTACATGCAACACCGAACGTTTTCCGTCTGACGAATGAACCATCCAAACAGTTTCACCTAATTTACGACCGCGCGACTTGCAGCGATATCGAATACTCGAGAGATTTATTGAGTCTCAGTGCATTCATTACACTTCGCATGTTTATCAAGAGACGCTGCAACGGCTCAACGCCAAGTTTAAAAGAAAAGCGTAGCGCGCGAGTCGGCCGGACTCAAGTATAGGAAAATCGGCATTTTGTGACGTCACACAATAGATTAAATAAATTGCAACATTTCGTTACATTTTTCGAGCATCTTTCGTCAATTCTGTGAAAAAAAAAAATCCTTTTCAATCGAGAATCTTATCCAGCAAAGCCCTCAATCGCGGGTATAGAGTGGAAAAATGTTACAGTTAACATCGGATCATATAGATCGACGAGCCTCGGTTTATATATCAAAGATCTTATTCGAAAATAAATAACGTACTGAAGCATTGCCCTTAAGTTTCCTCGCAGAGATGTTATCAAAAAGTTGTTCCCATGTACACACGTCGTTCGATATTTACTCACTCTGATGCGTGTATTTTATACTTGCACACATCTTTACACTATGTACACTCTATTCGGTTCTTTGCTTCAACGATACTCCGTCGTCATCGAATTTCCAGCAAGATACATAAGCTCTATAATCCAAATCCTCTTATTCGTATCGACGACAATCTACCTCCCGTTACTTATGTATCTTTCGTCAGTTTCACGAGGTTTTTCATGTATTAGTTTACGTTGCTTGGCTCAATGGCACAGGAAATTAAAGCCGAGTAAATAAACATCAGGGAAACGATTAGATCGCGGATAAATCGTCGTAGTGTCACTTTCATTGGACGTTTCGGAAAAATCACTCGTGCAAAACCGACTAGAAAGGTCTATCAGTATTCTATACTTCTAAATGGTGGATTCTTTACGGTCCCTCGCATTGTTTGTGATAGCACTACCTTGCTATATATGTGCCGGCACGTATTTACGGTCTTCTAAACAATGCTGCACACAATACTAGAGAAATAGAGAAACATTTTATGTCCCTAACAATTGAGAACGGAACGCCGTTTCATGTGGTGCACTATCTATGCTCCCTTGTTTCTTCTTTTATTCTGCTTCCCTCCTTGTCCTGCCTTCGGCGTCGTTGCACAGGACAACGTTTCCTTAACCTGGCACAAGACTTGCCTTAACCTCACGGCTCTTTCCGTTTCTATACTGTTCCACATTCCCGGAATTTCTAGACTCACGTTTCTTACACGCGGATATATACGGATGCAGTTTCGATGTAGTAAAAACGTGCATCTTCCGCAACGATATTGCAGCGCGTCGAGACTCGAACGATTGACTATGTCTGGACGGTTTCATAAAATTGTGTCGTAAGGCATGTATTTCAACTATTTTTTGAAAAATAAACTTTGCAATCGTCTCTCATGTTGTTATCAATTTCTTGACCAAAGGGAACCACCATTTTTCGTCTCATTCGTTGAAATTTTGTGAGCAAAACGTGTGTATGAAAACAGAACGATCCCAGAATGATTATTTAGAACGCAGAATGAGGTAAAAAAAAAAAACGCGACAGCACAACATCAGCGACAACGATCGCGACGTTCCTGACTTTCTCATTCAACAGATGCAGCTCCCGCTCTGTTTATGCACGAAAGTAGCACAAACGTCACACAAAATGGAAACTCTCGTGTATTCATACGTGACCGAGTTATGTTTTATTTCCAACAAGCAAAGCAGATTTTTATGCTCATACGCTTTACTACTTCAGTTTATTTCCATGGATGTACGTACCCGTGCAATAAAGAGTAATATGCTAAAAAAAAATGTAGTCAGCTCGTTATTACGCTGTCAAGCTGTCTGTTCGTCTGATTGATAAAACTCGACGAAAAAGCACAGAGACTTTGGTTTTCTCATCACTGCTCATTATTGATTATTCTTGATACCAACGAGAATTTTCGTAAAATTTCCAAATTTCATGCCAATGAGATGTGAAAAAAATAATGCACGTTAACATTTTCAATGCAAATTCGATTTTACACTAAACTGCACTAGCAACAAATAATTGTCAACTGTTCTCGCAATCTTTGTAATTAAATGACTTTGTAATAATCAAAATTCGGCTTGGGACTCGGTGCAGTCTTTGCTTGATCCAAATGCACGGCTGGTTGAAAATGTAGGTAAACATCACGAAAATGTCACACACCTTCGTGTTGGATTATTCCAACGTGTGCATTGCGTGACGCTCGGTACTTGATCAGACTTGGCGTCGTACATTTACCTACTTGAGTGTGGATCTCTGGCGAGAAATGAGCATGTACATGGAACAATTTAATCTGCCGTGGAGTAATCGCAACGACACGATTCCACTATTAACTTGAAAAGTTACAAACTTAGTAAGCAGTCACGTCCAGTTGAATTTTTTTTCGTGACCGACGCAATGATTAAATTTGGAATCGAGATCATTCCGAGCAATCCTTAAAAAAAATCACAGTTCTGAATGAATTCTCATAAAAAATTGCAGTAATTTTTTTCCCAGTTGGATCTACAAAGTTTTACGATTAAAGGACCCACCGAAATCTGGCTGGATTACAATTTTTCTATATATATACACGTTACATTAGAAGCGTTATGAAACTTTATGAATGAGGGTTTGGAGAGCATCGAGATAGGGGAGAATAAATGGTGGGGGAGAAAGAAAAAATATCCGGAGGATATAATAGCAGTAACCGTTAAGATTTAAAGTCGAAAAGTCCCAACCTCCGACATGTTTGATTTACTCTTTGCGCTCCGTTTTTCCTCGCACGCAGTGTGAATAGGTGGCTTGGAGAGCATACGAGAAAGTCTTGCGATAAGAGCACTCGCGCTGTATATACGCGCACGATGCTATATATGAAACTATTTATAAGTAAACCTCATGTTAGCTCGGATTATTCGTGGATTTCTAAGGCTACGCCAGTCCGCCAATGGCCGAGTGTTAATATTATTTGGAAATGGGGTGTCAGTTTTCATGCGAGGACTTACGAGGGCTTTAAAAGAGGGATATTGGGATAAGAAAGGAACTTTTACGATGGCGAGATCACCGAAGTTATTCAGCGATTTATCGGACGCGACATCCAGGTCGGGAAAGACGAGATTGATTTCGAGAAAGAGGAGAAAATGATTAAAAAAGGTTTTTTTTTTTGCAAATATTTTCATCTATTTTGTTTGGTTCGGGCTTACGTTATCTCGGACCAGGGGTTGGCGGGCTTCGGGAATACAAATCGTGGGAGAAGCGACTGTGTTGGGAAGGTTGCTCACTGCTGTATTGCTCACGGCACTCGACGTTTCGGCATTATTAACGCCGGAAGCTCATTGGCCAATGGCCAATTTATAAATTATCCTGGCCCTGATGGGAAGCACACGATCTCGTGGAGAGAATACTGCTGGTCTTCATTCTCACCGACTATATTTGCTCCCTTTCGTTTCCGTTTAATTCTCATTCTCCATTTGCCCACAAAACCGTGTCATGTCTGTCGTGCTGTATGTCGTAAAACATAAATGAAATAGGCTTATCTGATTAGGACGTAGCAATCACCCAAAGACCTCGAGCCACACTTTGCGTGACATTGCTTTTGCCTGGTCCTCGAAGCTTCTTCTCCCATCGTTACGTTTTCTTTTCTCCTGCTCCTTTTCGGCTTGATTCTTCGTCACATTTTATTAAGCATCACCATTTTGCGAAAGCATCTGCCTTCGTTTTTTCTTTCACACGAGCAAGGAGACGATCAAGTGTTCGAGCAAAGATGGGATGAAGATGAAATTGCTGAAGGGCCTAATTCAAGGACATAGCTTTGGCTTTTCTCATTGAGTTTCTCGTATAAGACTCTTCTATCGCTTCACTTTTATAGCTTTATTCCGTCGTCTTCTCTATCAAGACGTCCTTGATCCCCCGTTTCTATGATATTATTTTCCTCCTTGGTACGATCGTTGTATCTGCGATACTAACCCAATGAAGTTTTACTGTTCAATGCCTTACGAGCCGTAAACTTTCTCGGTGCTTGCACGTTGCTTCTTATTGATTTTCGACTTGGAATACAGTCGATAAATACAATTTAGAAAAAAAACCAAATGCACTTAACGAAAATTGCTTTTTGCCAGATTAAGGATGAGAGATGAACCGAGAAGAAATATTGAAAATTTCTGGAAAAAAAGAAATTATATTCAAATAGTGCCGCAACATGACGTCGATATGTCTGTAGCTTTTTCATAAATTTTTCTTCTCTAAAGGCTGTACACGGTATATTTGTCTCCGGGTGAGTTTTTGTGTCCTTTCGCGAAATTGGAAAGCTTCGTGGCTGGCCAAAGTATTAAAACGACAGTCTGGGGAAAGCTTTTTCTCTCCCTTCCTCCTTTTATGTCTGGCTCTTTCGGCTGGCTCTGGGGGAAAGACAGAGACGAGGAAATAAATCGAGGAACGTGAAGCTACAGTGGCACGTCTGGTACATCGTTCTTTCGCTGGAGTAAGTTGATTCAGCGTTCGACGTTCGATCTTTTTGCTTCGTGAGGGACAAAAGAGGCGTTGGTCAAAGCTTCCTTGACTACCTACGTCGATAGCCAATAAGAAGAAGAAGAAAAAAGAAAAAGCACAGGACATCCCGAAAGATTGGAAAATTCTGAAAAAATCTTTAAAACCCTCTTCGAGTCGTCTCGTCAAATCTCATCGTAAATGTAAACATTCTCGTACCAAGCCCGATCCATATCTTGAGGATCTTGTGTATAAACCCGAGATAAGGATCGAGGATTCGCGAGGGATACGGAGAAACAACGAGCAACCAGGACGCAGAGTCAGATCACCAGTAGAGAAAAATCGAGATTTTACCCTCCGGATAGCGATACATAACGTTGCAAATAAACGGGATATCAATGTGTATAAATAAGCTGTCATTTGCAGACCCCATCGAATCTTGAAAATTTAATACAATTGAGCAGTGTCACTCAAAACAACTACCGATCGTATCCGGAATGAAATAATACGTTGGCGATATTATCAGGAAACTGATGTGTCCATTATCGATTGTTTTTTCCTCTAAATAAACAAATGGCAACTTCTTAATCTTATTCCCAACGTCTGCGTGACCTGCTGCTTCGAGTGAGAAATATTTTCAACATTCTTGTCGCAAGCGGTCAACAACTCATTGGCACGTGAGTTTAGTTGGGCAATTTTAATCGCGGTATAGAGAAATTAACCATAAGTCGACTAATCGAGCGGGATAATTGGGAAACTTTATATCTGATAGAGTCCGAAAGTTGGATCAGTCCGCACCTTCGTGTGACTGGAGGTCGGAGGTTCTAACGAATTTGTAACCAGTAGATGTGGCAACTAGTGCGGGCACAGGGCGTTAAAATGGGGTTGGTACACAACGATATATTACATTCTATGTATAGTCTATGGATAATATATAGATATATAACAGGAAATGCAAAAGCTTTGAATTTTCTGCGGGAAAGGACCCCGAGCAACCCCTTTTGTTTCCGCCAAAGTTCACCCGCACCACTTTTTGGTAGGTCGCTCGGGCACACGCAAAGTTTCTCGTTGTCCGTAAAATACGGGACCGCACGTCGTTCCCAAACGGCTTCCTAGATTCGTAGACCAACAACAAGGGGCTGCAGCAAACCGGAATTCCAAAAGCTTTCCACCGGAGCTGCGTACGACACGTTCGCTTTGGCCTCTCAACACATACACATACATTTTATATCCGATCACCTCAAACTCCAACGAGATCCGTTCATGCGATTGCAGCAAAAACAACCGTAAATTCTACTCCAACAAACTCTGGCAGTTAAATTCAACTTTTATTCACTTATTTGATGAAAAGTATTACGCGATCGCGTCTTCATTTTTCAGGCATTAATCAAAAGGATTTAATTATTCTCGGATTCGTGTATTTTGTTTTACTTTATGACGGAAATGCTCGAGATAATTTTCACTTATTTCGATGACATTGGTTTCAATTACTCCAATTAACTTGAATCTATAGAGTGAAAAAGGAGGGAAGAGGAAATAAATTGAACGATCCATTAGTGGCGGAACATTATCGATGTTATAGTGCTTTTTCATTGTCGTTACGACAAGGCGCCCATACAAGCTCAAAAGTTCTTTAACCTTAATTCACTGGCGAGTCTAGGAAAGATGAACTCTGAGACATTCCATTTTCTATTCCCCTCCAAGCCTCTCACTCCCTGTAGGTCTCTTGGTATTGAACGACGCGGTGGCAGAGGGTTCGAAGCTTCGCGAACAATTTCAAGGCGCCTGACCGTTGAACAAGTTCGAGCAACTCCTTGCCGGAAGTTCGCGACCGCAAGAAGCAACCCCGAGCTCGAGAAGAGAGTGCGTTGCAGAAACCAACTTTGTGTGAGTCAGAGCGAGACCAAGGGCGTTAAGGCAACGAGATGCTGTGCGGAAAGTTTCATCTCTCACTAGCTTTTAACATAGAGAGCGATCCAAAATAGCTTTTGGCTTGAACGGTCAGCGTCACAGATAAAGTGGATTGAATTCAACTGCTCGCAGCCATGGCACGAAATTTTAATCTCTCCATCATTTACGCGCGCAGCCTCATTTCCAATTATTCTTTCCGCACACTCACTCGTACAAACGTATCATGAAACGCTCTGTATAAACTTGAGCCTCCACCAGTTCGGAGCTCTGGGTGGCGTTGAGAAGAACTGTGAGCGAGTGCTTCGGATACTTCGTCTTTATTAGCTGGACAAGCTTGTCCGGGCACTAAGACGCTTCCCGAGTAACCAAACACGAATGAAAATCTTTTTTCCTTTTTTTTTTTTGAATAAAACAAATTGAATAAAAGACCGAGAATAGTAAATACTTCAGTGGAATGCTTGAAACTTCTCAATCGCTGCTATTAAATTAGTCGCAAAAACAACTTCTTCGCCCTGTTGTCCTTTTATCAGAGTTCTGCGACTGTTCAATCTAATTAACCGATGAGAAGCGTTATTTTCATTCGTTGAGCAGTCAAAATGTAATATTAAAATGCCCAAAAAAAATGATGCTGAAGTTTGCAACGTTGGAATGCAACGAAAAATATTTTATTTTATTTTTTATTCGTTCAATTTTCAATTGCATCCAAATTTTCCGAGCCGATATGTTTTCGGGTGGCAAAAACCGATTATTTTATCATCGTAATTACATTCTGCATTTAAATAATTATTTTTGCCAACTATGAAAAAGAATTTCGTTTCATTCCAACGATGCAAACTTCAGAATCATAAAAAAAAGAAAAAAATAATGATGACCGTCGGACTACTCGATTTACTCGAGTTTCGGGGCGGATTTGCAATATTTGTATCGCCCTACAACTGTCAGACCCTACTAAATATTTATCGGAGGATTTCATTCATTGCTCATGTCCGTATAGTACGCTAAATAACCACGAAAACCCAGGGCGAGCGAAAGGTCCATATTTTTTAGTAAGAAATCCACGACCTCATATATTACACCATTGAACCGAATTCTTTGCATCTCATTGAACTCAATCCCGAGATATCCCGAGTTTCGCGAGAGGCAAAATCTCATTGTGCTAAATTGTCCCTCGGCCTCAATCGAGAATTCTCTAGCAAGGATTTTACATTTTCTATTTACGTTTCGATACATTTTTTATGGGGGAACAAGAACTCGATAGACTCAATATTTCGAGATTTTCGATTAAGCAATTTTCAGTTATCGCGCCATTGATTCACCTCAAATTAATCGTGAATAAGTGAAACTATTCGACTCAGAATTTTTCGCTAATTAAAAACCAAGTTTTTTTTCATGGCAGAGTCGAATCGATGATTAAATATCAGGATAAATATTTAACATGTGCACGTTACGATGGATTTGAATTTCCATCTTCGCAACCTCGTTTTTTTGTGCCAGGGAATAGATATTCAATAAAATAATCATGAATCGAGAAGCAGATGGGAAAGGATTTTTTTTTGTTCTACAAAGCCTTTAGCGAATATGTATGGATTTCAGTGTATGAAAAAGCTGCCGGCAAAGGTTTAAAATATTCATTTATTAGATGATAGTTGGAAAAAGGTGCAACACTTTAAAGGCAGAGTTGGAAAAAAATGAGGAACCGAGGGTAGCGATGTATATTCGTATATATGAATATGTGCATCGCAAATGTAACGTAATGAGTTTCAAATACAAATATTCCGGAGGCTCGGAAAGTATGAATTGCGTTTTTCGTGCTGTACCACTCAGCAGATCACCAACTCGTTTGTGAAACTATGGAAGGGAGTGAAACTGCAAATATAAGCAGAGCAAACACTTTCAATCGTCACTGGCGTAGGAAAGTGTTTCAAATTATTTTTTAAGTGTTTTCATTAGGGAAGCGATCACCGAACCGAGTATTGACCTCATTCGGAGGCTGCTAAACTGTCGTTTTCGACAGAGTCACGCACAAAATGTTTCAAGGTCGATTCCTGAGACTTGGTGTCATGGAACGAAAGAAAATTGCATGTGATAATCAATTACGACCATGTGTTTAGAAATTTCAATTATTTTGTCGTTACCAAAGTGTACAATGTGCACATTTCACTAAATTTCATGCGTTTTCGTATGAAAGCTGACGAAGTATTTTTCTCTTCAACTTTGCCGAGAAAAATAATGTAGAATGGAGACGTTCTTTGAATATCAAGTTACAACGCTACAGAAAAAGCCATAGTTTTATAATGTTACGTAGCACAAAAGGCGAACAGATTTTTCGTGCTCGTCATGCGAATTAAAATATCTCACCAAGCGCGAACTTGAAACTGTTCGCACGTCCTTACAAACGCGTAAGCTCGAGTTCTCTTGTATGGACGACAGTCTTTGTACGCGTTATTTTACATTTATTTTTTCGTCTGCTTCTTTCTTCATCTCTTTGTGGCCTTACTAACATTCCTCGTGAATAATTAATTCTCCCTTTCGTCACCAGCTCGTGTAACCCAAGCAAGAATTTGAGAATGATGAGACTGCAAATTTTAGATCCGCTGATGAATAACAAGAAACAAGAAAAAGGCGAGTGACAAGCCAAAAAAAGTTGAGCACGGGCGGCGTATTTTCTGAAAAAAAGACGAATTTACACCGAGGCCTGGAAAAAAATGGTCCAACGATTGAATCAAATTAAAAATGAGGTATTGGAGGTTTTATTCGATGGAAAAAAGTTTTCGATCCTATAATGAAACAGAAATTTTGCGATACGAGCTCGTAAAATCATGTTGAAACCTCGGAAGCTCTTTATGCGTCGAAGCTTTTATGACCTCTGATTAAATTCAACCACAACGAGTAAAGATTATACATTTGCACGCATATAAACCTAAAACCAGCCTCAAACAGATTTGTCTAGCAACGAGTGCGACAAACCAGAAATACATGAAAATTTGCTAGGCAAGCCCATTTATACACGAAGCATAGTGAACGCAAAAGGCAATTCATTCACACGCGAACTATATTTAGCAGGAGAATGCGGTCAATGAATACTAATCTAGAGTGTTAATTAATTAGTATTTTAATTGATAGTTCGAATTGTACGAGTATTAAGCGTTGAAAACGATAAAAATGGAATATTCAATTAAATTCGACGATTCGGCTGAATCGTGCAATTCTGTTGGACGAAATCATTGTTAAATATTCTCATTAATTTCTTATTCCTATTGCCGCAGTGCCGAGTGCTCTTTCCTTCCCAAATCTCTTTCCTCTCTTCTTCGTAATTTTAGGACGTTTTCCGTCTGTGATTCGAAATTATGAATATTTTGGGCTCGAGTCACGAGAAAAATTCAGTTTCAAGAATTTTTGGGAATTATTTATTCTCAATTTTTAAAAAAGCAAAAACCATTGGCAGAAGGGAAAACCGAACGAATATTTGAGAATAATTTCGCGGACGTTTTCGCACAACCTTAAAAATCGTCAGTTCGCAAAAAATTTAGATATGTTGGAGAAAAGTTTAGCTACGTAAGTACATGAAAATTCAGAGCGAAATTTGTTGCTCTGGTGCGTTGCATCCATTCACATAATACACTTTATCGATCCTGCATGTCTTTTTCCTCGACGTATTCTCCATGCACGATCGTGCAAACGCTGTCAATACATTTACGTTGTTTTGTCAGACACGAACAGGTTTGACGTTCGTGATCATTGAAAAATTGATATGGGACAATCAAAGTTTGAATATATGGTGGTGGGCGATACTTCGTCCATCCTTTTCTCCACATTCGAGAATATTTTTGACGTACGTGTTCGCCACAATCACGTTTCCATGATGCCACGACTGTATAAAGTGAGGCATTCAACACCAGAACATATAAAAACTTAATGCACCACGAGCTATGTGAATTTCATTACAGGCCGTGCGCAATGACGATCTGAATTGATCAATTGTCAAGTCAATTTTTTCTCATAACACTATTTTTTTTTATTTTCCGAAACGCACCATGAAACTGAAGTTTGCAACGTTGGAATCCAACGAAAAACATTTCTTTCCATTGATGATTTGTTGAATTTTTAAAATAATCATAATTTTTCAAGCCGCTGTACTTTTTGGGTCGAAAAAATCGATCGTCTTAACATCGTAATTACATTCTGTATTTAAATAACGAACTCCGCCTCAGAAGATAAAAGAATTTCGTTGCATTCCAACGATGCAAACTTCAACGTCGTAACGCACCTTGTTTCGAAATTTCTCTTCATCCTCAAGTTCTCACGAATAAAAACCGAAAATAATTCATCAACGAAAACAATTGGGCGTAGAAATTGGATTTGGGGCGTAGATTTTTGTTTCAATGCCTCAGAATCATTGAAACTCGAATTAATCGAAAATTTCGATATTTTTCAGTATTTCATTTCTGCCTGCGTCATCCGAATGAAATTTCATTCCACACTGTACTTGTACAAATTACACATTTCAGTAATAGCAATTGCGAGGGTGACAAAAACGACAATCGAAATATCGAACGAATTTCTAGTGGAAATTAAATCCTCGAAGAGCGGTGCTCAAGCGGTGCAACTGTGTCATTACAAATGAAACACGTCATTGGGTTGCTTTTGAAGCATTTACGTTTTATATCGAAAATATTTTGACTCGAATGTAAAGGTGGAGATTTTCGTATATTAAACTTGATTGACAGTGGATGCTGCAAATGCTCTCTGCGCGCACGGCAAATGAGATGACATATTCCAGTTTGTACATTGTACGTATCGTAAAGGGCTTTTGTATACATCAATGCAGTAAAGTTTTGATCTGCAACTAAAACGTGATGACATACACGGTGATTCGTGGAATTGAATCTCACAAATATATTGTCATTCGAGCAAGCACAAAATATGCAAGTGTGTTGGTGTGCGTTTAACATTACAACGTTTTGAAGGGTAATAGGGCGGATAGAATATTAAGGGAAGCATAGCAGCATCGTGTATGGAGACAAATGCTTTGTGTCAACGTCCAAAACCTCTGCTTCTCTCTGCTCCTTTAGCTTTTAGAGTTTACAAGCTTGCTCGTCAAAGTTAGCCCCTTGTAAACTTCGCAGCACAGAATATAACATCATTTCGTGCGGCCAGGTTGTAAAATACTTTGCGAAGTAACGCGAGGATTTCGTCCGAGTCTCCAAAGTGTTCGAGGTAAAAAAAAAAATACTTTTACATACTTTTCATCCACTTTTTTGCCAGTGTCATCTTTTCTGACGCATTCAATTGACAATTCATGCGACACAATCGTGTGCGGAGGCTGGAGCTCGAAGCAAAATATAAAAAAAATAAAAAGTATTTTTTTTATTGCAAAAAAAGCTTTTTAAATTCGTGAGGGCAATTTCAGCGTTTTTTACCTGCACTTTATGGGCGTTGGAGTGTGTATGGGAAACAAAATTGTATCATATTTTTTTGTTATCGTTGCCAATTCGGAGGAAATAGAATTTATGAGCTTTTTGGTCGCATGTGCAACATCATAGCTCAGCAAACAGCGATGATCTATGACTAGAATCTCGCGTATGTAATTTATGTTGCTTCAGCATGGTAAGAGAATGTTAACTCAACACGTGTGTATTCACATGGACTAGAAAAGCGGCAAACTTGATGCAACACCAGCAACAAATGTTGTTACGATGAGCGATGCGCCACTTACCTTTGACGTCTACTTTACTTTAATGTAAATAACTTGAACGTGTATACGTGGATACGTTCATGTCCGCTCGTATATCGAGGGAGCATGGCAACTGGTGGAGAAACTCAAATAGATAGCAAAGGCTTTGAATGTTGCTGAACAATTATATTTCTGTCTTACGAACCGCGCGATACAGTGAATTGCGATGATTGAATAACACGCGCGCAGGGAACTCAACGACGTATTATTTTCGAGAATTCTGGTCTCGGAGCTGATTTGGAGAATTTGTAAATCTCAATTCGCATCTCGTGGTTCCGTTGGATTCAGGGAAACTGCGTTTTTCATCATTTTCTTTGAAAAGTTGCCTGATTTATTATCGGCCCGCGAAAACGACAAAGTCCCTGAATTTATACTCCAGATTTTTCCACACTTGGCTCGTTTTACTCGAGTCTCCTCGTTTGTCCTTGGAAATCCTTGAAGCAGAAGGGTCGATAGTCAAAACGTCGAATCATCCCTCGTAAGTTATACAAAAGCGTCGATAAATTACTCGAGGGTAGTACACCGAAGAGATGAAGGGGTGGAAACGAAAAGAAAAAGCGCGCGACAACCATGGGCGCCAGGAGATTCTCCGTCTATACGTATGGATCTCCGTCTAGGTTTTATTCTTAGCGACACAGCTTGGAGCTTCCGAAGTATAGTTAACTTGTCAGGACCACATTTCTTACTGCTACTTTATTTATTTGTCGCTCTCTTCGTGATCTCGAGGTCTGCTGGATTTTTTGAATTCGTCACGCAGCGATCGAGCTGAAAACTTGTTCGAGAAATTCATTTTCCTCCTCGTCATCGTCAGCAACGCGATCACTTTGACGAAACACTCCACTTGCAGAATTGCAGAGGGTATGCGAATTCTTTTTTCTTCTTTTGAGTTTCGTACAAAAAAGGTCTCTCTGTTGATTTTTATCTTCGACACCGTATTTTGACTCTATCGCAGCAGACGACAATTTGATCGAAAGCTTTGCTGCAGAGAAATAGCGAGACCTCTTGCGCTCTGAAAATGATATCAAAGATGGGAAAACGAATCGATATGGTGAGAAAAAGAAAAAGAAGCAGAGAAAAAAGTCCCGTGGAAGTTTTGTCGGATCTGAGAATTGCTGGAAGAAAGTTGAGCGCTGCATCGCAGCAGCCGAGATCGAAAGAGTCGAAGAGTATATCGATTTCGTGATGCGGCGAACTAACGAGGGTGAAAAACCGGAGGAGCATGACAGAGAGAAAGAGAGGAGGAGGCGGAGTTGCGAGAGTGTGGCATGATGAGAAAAATGGCGAACGTAGTGGAAAACAAAGGAATAATGGGCGGTTCTGCAACCCCCGGTACAAAACGCGGCTTTCGTTATGGATGAAAATCCATTGGAAAAATTGTGTGGTTTCTGTTATCCGGTGGCTCTTTGCTACCCATTAGTTATATACCTCGTGGATACTTCGTGAGCTACGAAGCGGAGTATCGAACGAAGAATTTGAACGAAATCCGGAGAAGAAAATTGGCTAAAATTTAATAAAGGCGTAAAAATTGCTGAATTTTTCTTATCCTCGAGTTTCCTCCCGAAAATATTTCTAATAAGCTGCTAATATGGCATTTTGCTTTATGACTAATTTTCTTTTATATAATCAATTCCGAGCTGCAGGCAAAAAATATACGAAAACGTTATTAAAATACGAAACCTGAAAATTCAGTACCGAAAATTCTGTCGTTGCGTGATAAAAATTGTGTTTTATACGATCCCGTAGAAAAATACTACGAGGCCTCAGTGTTGGGTCATTCCTGTTATCGTTTCGCGCATAAAGGCGTGTGCGAGGGGAAAATGTTGCAGGACCGCTGCGGCTGCGACAGCGTTGCGGTTTGGTGCATTGCGTCCCCTTCAAATTTGTCAGGTTTGATGACGCGATAACCGAAATATAATAATAAAAATATAGCGCGGTTTTCATCAGTATTTTCCTTGCGCTCTTTACCTCCGTTCACCGCCCGTACAAAAACAGACGATCATCGATGAAGTAAAATCAGTTTTTCTTGCCAGATCGTTCGCGTCATACTTTTATAGCCAAAAACTTTTCCAAACGGTTTGAAATAAAGTATTTCTGTCACGCGCTCTCATACTTTTCAACAATACAAAAAAGTAGACTCGTGAAAATCTTGAAAGGGTGGAAAATGGGCTGATCGACTGCTTGTAGGGTTTTCTCCAAACTGCGACGTCGTTGGCTCAGGAAAACGGAGTTCTTTATACACGAATAGTCGACTCGTGACTGTGCTCGACGTACTCACAATCAGAAATAAAGAAAAAGTGGTAAGAAAAAAAACGAGGGAAAAACTGTTTGCGATAATGGTTTCGACTCTGCAGAATTTATTCTCAAAGCCCATGCCCATGAACCTTTTGGAAACGTAACTTCAGTCCGACAGACATTTTTAGTGAATAAAAACGATTGAATTGCCTTTAATTTTTTTTATTTTATTCTATCGATGATTTAATTCATGCTAAGAGGTTTGTGTCACGCTACTCGCCCTTTATTAATTATGACGAGGGCCTAAGGGCTTGCTTGATGAGATAATGCATGTCTGTATCTGTGTATGCATAAATAGAGAGCTGCGACATTTCTAGTTGTACGGTCTACAGGGAAGGATGACGTGTCTCTATCTAATCTCGTCTAAGTAGATGGAATTGTTCCCTCGAGTTGTTGCGACACGAGGAGCCACGACGTTCAACGGCTAAAGTGCGCGCGCGTGTGATTAATTTAAGTCTTCTAATCGATTCTCCAGGGTGTCGTTCATCCGGAGCGAGTTTTACTCTTTCTCGATAGCAGCTTTTCTCAGGGCCATTGGCGTTTAAATCGAGATCCGATGTCCGATCGTGTCGAACGAATGGAAAATACTTAGGAAATGTAAATCAGCTCCGCGGGGATTAATTTTTGAATTGGAATCTCGATCGCTGATGTATATAGTCAATTCGAGAAGAGTTCCTCGAAGGTGGAAAGAAAATTAATCGATTTTCGTGCGTCTAACGGCGCCAATGCCCGCTCGAAGGGTTAAGGCGAGCCTCGTTTTTCGTATCGAGTTTGCATTTTTTATTGGATGCCATGCCCATAATTAATTATAATTTTAATTGCCCATGCATGGACAATTGAACGACTAGTTGCAGCCGAAGGATGACCTGCTCAAATTAGTATCAATTATTGACAGTACCGTATATATTTTTATGTATTGCGCTCTTGGCAGGAATTGTTATCGTGGATGTGGAATATCGGCGAACAACGTCGGGCTTTCAGCTAATCACTTTGGCACACTCATTATTCACTGTAACTACTGGCCTATTGTTTCGCAGCGTTAGCGTTGTTTCCCGTTCCAGCAATATGGTGTACAAAGCTTTCGGATATTCGAGCTATCTCTCATTCGCGCTGCACATACATCGCGTATACAATATGTCGAAAAAAAACACGTAAATATGAAGAAAATGAATCAACATATACCGCGGGAAAAATGGAATACCGGAGGAAAACGCATATTTCACGAAACATTCAGGGACTTGAAGTTCCCAATTCGGATGATGGCTCGGAATTTCTGATGCCTCTGTGCAAAGAAAGCTCTGCAGTCCGCGGCTGTTTACAACGGACATACAAGACGGCACGAGGATTTCACTTCAGCCTGTTCAAATCGAACCGAATGGATAGACACGGCCGAGAATTTTGATCAACTTCGTTACACACATGTTAATTCAACTCGCCAAACTACGCGCTTGTTCGTCCAAGTGACGGAGCTCACGAAAATGTTTGATCGAGGCATGGAAAATTACGAGATTATGAAAGCACAGAAAAAAAATCAAACCACGAGTGAAATTTGAATCGATTTGTTCGCAAATCCGCGTGCTACAAATCATTGGCATTTTCACCAGGTCATGGAAGATTTATGGGGAAACTGTTAAAAGGATTTTAATAATCGGTTGATGAATGCTTTCGAATGAATTTGCAAAGGTCGAAAATTTTAGTTGATTCATGTACAAACTCATTATAATGAGAATTCTTACAAACGATGATGTATAGAGGAAACATTAATTGGCCTATACGAACATATACTTGCGATATTAATGACAATAAAATAAAGAGGAAAAGAAAGATTAACATGAAGTACTTCTATGAAAGTCGTTACTTTCATAGTAGCTCGAGTGAACCAGGTCAGCCGAAGGAACTCCGTCACGTCGGTCTCATGAGTCGTAATTGTATTTATGCGCTGGAATCTTGCCCTCTTCCACATTTATTTCTTTTTTTTTATTCTTCCTTTCCTTTTATTTCCTTTATCCTGCACCCAGTTTCGCTTTGCTCCGTCTCGACTCGTTCTTGGAGGCCGATTAGCTCGCAATTTCTCTGGCTCCTTGAATTTATGCGTAATCCGGGTAAACCTGGAGCAGGGCACGTCGAGCAACGAAGGAAACGAAGAAATGAAGAAAATGAAAATAAAAAACGCAAAGAAAAGTCGCGAGTAGCGAGCATTGCGCGGTCCAGAGTGAAAAAAAAAACGAGTACAGATAAATGTAAATTTTTTAACGTTAATAGCAAAGCAACATTTTTATTCCACGTATAAAAATAACGATGACTGAGATAAGTTTCGAATGAGATGAAATTTCACGGTGAAACAAATTCCCTCATATTTCCCATTATTCTGTAAAACATCAAAGAATTGGACAACACAAGGATTCTGGAAATTAAATCTGCTATGATGGAATATCGAAAAAATGCGATCTGCAATGTTTATCTGTATAAAAATATCGAATTGCAGGGGATTTCACAAAAAAAAACCTCATTCGTAGTGCCGGTATAGATTTTCATAAGAGAAACATTGATGAAACTCTATCAGGGTCTGTTTCGGATTGGGATTCGTCGGAATATCAATATTAATATCCGGTTTTCCTAGCAGAATGACAATTCGTTGGGATGATTGAAGCTTATGAAGAAGAATATCGATCAGAAATATCTCGTACAGTTTGATATGAAGACATATATTCAATACGTATATATGTATGCAACGGCTATAGTATATTCCGGAGAGGATGGAGATTGGGGAGGTTTGAGATACAAAATTATAATGCAACGTGCGCACACTCGGTGCATGCACGGCGAAATCTAATGGAGAGACGTGAATACTCCGGGGACATATTCCTACGGTTCCGTCTCGTCGTCAACGACGGCCGGGAAGAAATGGGGCAAGGGGGATGCCAGACATACAATAAGAGACGGTATCAAAAGCAGGACCACTACCGGAAAGAACAACTTCGCAGAGAAGGTGATACATTGATATACAACGGGAAAACGCTCGTTCAACAGCAAAATTGAAACTCTCTACAGTCACGAATCAACGTAACGAGTGAATCTACCCGAATTTCTCAACATTGTCACGACAATACGTTCCTTTATAAATCCAGTGAGCGTAGTTCACAAGATCAACAATTTCATCAGCTTAAATCCATCCTCCTGAAAGCCTCAGCGATTTCAAAGTTACTTTTCACCTTATTGTTTTTTCCCACTTTCCTGCTTCAGATCCCTTGCAACGCGAAATCCTGGCTTCGAACTTTATAAATTACGTCTCATGAGCTTTTGCGTGTTTACCAATTTGTTAAATTTTCGAGATAGTTCGACATAATAAATAACGAAGGGGAAAAATGTATGGGGATGGAAGAAAATGGAAAGCCAGGGCGGAAAGTTTTGGCTGGCTTAGAGTTGCCACTCGCACGTGAATGGAAGACAACCCTGTTCATGGCCTTGGCGAAGGGTGACCGAGGGTGAAATTCTTTGAACAAACTTCACTTATCTCATGACAGACGGAAAATTATTACCACTTGACTGTGACCTTTTCACGCCAACCTTTTGTTTCTGCTTTCTTTCAATGTTCTATCTTTTTCGTTATTTTTTTTTCGGGTTTACCCACTTCCTTTAACTCCGTTGACACATTATTTACACACGATTTTCGCATCCCTATCGCTACCCTCGTTTCTATTCTTCGTATTTCAAAGATAACTTCTTCGTGACTCGAATGTGAAAAAAAACACACACAAAACCTCGTGCTCTGTTTTGTGGAGGCTGCCTCGACATTTTTTGCAAAGGTTTTTACATAGAAGTTCATTTTTTCACGTGACAAAACAACGCCTTGGATTATTATTATTCTCTGAATATCCGCTTTGTGTAGCGGGCTTTGTTACCTCGACAAAAGAACACGGTCTCGAATTGCATAAGATCGTTAAAAACGACAGTCCATCGATCTTTTCACGTGTTTTTATTCTCGACCATTCTACCCTGCTGTTCCTGCAACCATATCAAATTTCTAGCAGTATCGCGGTTCGATGGATAATCATCGCCCATGCATCGATAACAATTAGTGGTCTTTGTCCAGCCCGGCCCGTCGGCAATTGATCATGCAATTTTCCTATTCAAGAAAAATGTGAGAATATTGTTTTTCCCGAGAGAAAAAAAAACATTCGAACTCTTTTAATAGCCGTTTGATAAATTTTGAGCATCGAGAGTAAAAAACACTCGGCCGGCGATGACGAAAAATTCAAAACAACGGTGACATTTTTATTTGATTCCCTGAATATAAAAAATAAAACGGTTGCTCGCGATGGGACGAGGAGCCGCGATTGGCGAATATTCCTCGAGTATATTCTGGAGGAAAGTTTACGCTGGTACTTTTATTTTTGTCGTGACAGTTGCGTCGGGAATGTGGAACGACGGTGATCGGTTAGAATGTACACATACGAATGGGAAAAACTGTCTAAGGGTGAGAACGTGATCGAAGATATAATCGGAAAAGAATGATAGAGACGAGGGCGTGATTCTGAGAAATGCGCGTTGTCGTAGACAAGCGTGGTATGCACTGGAGCGAAAAAGCAAATGCGGGGGTTCGAGGACATTCGTCTTGTTCTTTTTTCGTGGTTATATCCGCGGCCGAAAGGATCGTGAGGAAAATAATTCTATATTGCGTAAGAGGATAGGCACGTTTGTGAGAAAAAGAAATCCGGATGTTCACAGTGAAGCTCTCCAGACAGGCCAGAGGCTAGGAAAATTCTCTGTGAATCCTGATGTGCCGCGCGGTCCGAAATGCGGTGCGAATGGCAGAAGAAGTTCTCGAGTAATATAGAAACGGAAAAGCTCAGTAAGGGATAGCGAAAAGCTGTGAACGTGGCTAACGAGGATCGCAGCGATGGAAAAAGATGAAAGGAGACGAGTAGGGGGAAGAGAAAAACAGAGACCTGGAAAGCGCGAGAGGGAATAAGAGAAAAGACAAAAAATCGCCACCATCTAACCAACGTGAAAAATAGCTGCTTGGCAAAGGAGAAACGGGATTGCCTTGCTCTTATGGTTGAGCATCTCATCCTCGGATGATGGGGGTGCCTTTTGTGTATAAGATTGCGAGAGATTTGTGTGATCCTCCGGATCTTTTGTTTCCACGTCGATCGCTTCACGGGCATAGTCTTTGTCATCCTTTCGAAGAGTTTGCGTCTCTTCGACAACATCTAAAGCTCAAATTAGCCAAAGTCCATGTCCCCCAACGAAAATCACGAAAAAAAAAACTCGACAAGAGTCTAAACGTGGATCTTCAACGAAAACCAATGAATCTTTCGTCTTTCTTTCCTTTTTTATTATTCCGCCACGGTCCAGATTAGTCATAATAACGCTCCAAATATTTTCGACCCAACAAAACTCTCCGGGCAGTGCTTTTCGGTTTTATTCTCCCGGTGACGTTTGCGAGTTTAATTTCCAAAGTTCTCTTTTCCTCAACGTTTTGTTTACGATTACGAGGGAGACTATAATTGACCATTCCCTCTGAAATTTTACCAGTGACCGCTGTAACATTAACGATGACATTGAAACTCGACATAAACCGTTGTCATCGCTAGCTCGCGGGGAATGGTGAGCAGTAACGTTGAGAACTCGTCATTGCAAGTCCCTACAAAACGAGAGAGTAAATCCGACACTACGAGCACGAATTCGCCTGAAATAACGGAGCCACCGAACGATGCAACCACACTCGAAAAACAATTTGAAATATTCAACCAACAACCAGAGTTTATAACTACAGAACGATTTCGTGCTAAAGTTTATCTGGTATTATTGAATGTAGGCCATTTACTTACTGAACTTTCTTCGCTGTATTGAAAAACTCACAGCATTGGACAAACTACTGATTCCAAATACGTATTGCGCGAACGTTCTGCTTTCAACACATCAGTCTGTTCACATGTGTGAAATACACGGATCCTCTGACGTCACCTGATATCGTGCCGTTCAGGCAGAAGGGTCCAAAGACGTAACAGGAGACATAAAAAGGACAGATCCATATAACCGTTTTTATACTCAAATAGACCTAAAGAATGAAATTCCCGAGGGAATATACCCGTCAGGAACGAAACGACGTCGGCCAGATATCGGACAGTTGACTGATGTATATTTATTATACAACTTTTGAAACAAGCCCCATTTTGCTACTTACGTTTTATTGTTTCCACCATATTCTCCATTTTTATACATTAATCGGACGTAGGGAAAAAAAATACTGTTGCATAGACTGTGGGGATAATGGGAAATAATTCTCAGCGGAGTTCGTATTCGGGCAAGTGGAAAAAACTATTTTAGTCAGACGGATTTACAAGGGGAAAGAAACATTTTAAAGGGGATAGTTTTCTTCAGTTATTTCCTTGGTGAAGTCAACAGGCCAGCGTGTCTCGCTTAATGGCAGCAACGAATGACACTTTAAGTCAAAAGCTTGTGCTTTTATTCCACATTCTTCTTATATTCAGTCCCTCTGGCGGAGGTTAACGCGTAGGAAAAAAAAACAACGCTTGTCATCCCTTATTTTCGTGCTCGCATAATGGCATTCGCGTTTACGTAACGGGCGCATACGTTTTATCGTAAATACGTCGTTTGGGCGAGCAGAAAAAGGCTCAGGAAGATGCAAGACCACGTTGTTTGCGTCCAGACGCTAAAGATAGAGACTACGTGGCGCTCGTTTCGTTCTCGTGAATAAATCCGTTGTCAAGGGTCCGCGTCTTTGTATGCGTGTAGAAACTTTTTCTATTTTTCATTTTTTAGCGATATTTTCTGAACAATAAATCACCATCATTTTCGCAAACGAGCAGGTTATTCCTTTGCATAAAAAAGATTTTTCAACTTTTGCGTCAGATTAATGGAAGCCTCGTAAGACGATAATTCAACGCCGTCGTGAATTAACAGTTCGCAGTCGACGGAATCGTTGTTGCCGGATCACCAATGAAAACCGCAACGCCAAAATGTGCAATGTGCTGATTTCGGTTTTCCGAACCCGTGCATTAACCATCTCTCGTCCCTTTCCCTGCTCCCCTGTCGCTAATACCAATGTCAGACTCTAAAAGCCACCGCGTTAATCATTCCAGTATAGTTTCGGTCCTAGTTTACGAATATAACAGCCTGGCTATGACACAGAAATGTCATTATCAATTTGTCACTATGAAAATGAATCAACGTCAGGCCGGGCCTGCATGGAATCCAAGAGAATCGATAAATAAATTCGACCCAAACTCCGAGGGTGACTTTAAATCGAAACATCGAAGATTGTGCTTGGATTTCAGATTGCAAACGACAGGATTGAATACGATTCTCTACCAACGTATTACTGCTCAGGTTTTCGAAATAAGTTCAACTCTTACGAGGTTTTTTCGAATCGTATTTTTTTTATTTTTATTCTCCCTAGAAAAGTATCGTTCACTTGAGACTTTTTCCTAATTTTTTTCTCAGTCAACTTCACGATACCAGAGGTTCTCGAAAAGAGCGGAAGTATCTGTTTCCAAGACGGAAAGAAACTTCAGAAACACTGTATCTGGTCGTCCATGTTTTAGTGTTCGTGGAAGATTCGAGCCTTCGCGATTCGAAGTTTTCGCTGTTCCTTTTCCATCTTTCTACTTTGGCTTTCTCTCGTCAAACCTACAAATTTCTCTTCTTCGCAATTACGGCGGAGTAGAATAGGTCTGTGAATTTTTTTTTCAGTAATCAAGGCCAAAAAGTTTAGCACCGAGATAGAGACACAACGAATGTTTCAAGGAAAAGTCTAGAGAAATCGTCAGCGTGAACTCTCGTTGAATTTTGAATTTTACCGAGTTCTGCAAGAGAAATAAATAATAAACTGTAATAAAATGTGTAACTCGGAATGGACCCGGTAGCAATTCATTAAAATCCTCTCCAGATAATCCAGGCCTGCTCTCATATTGATGAAACGTCGGATTTAGTCAGGGAAAGAGAGTTGCAATAAAAGTATAGTGCCGTGTTGCCATTCCCGTAAATATTGAGTGTCTATGAGGGGCATGAGGACTGCGCTGTGTGGCTCTTTGGGGAGTAGGATGGACGTCTGGTTGAATCGCACGAAATAGTCCAGGAAATCGGAAGCATGAAAATCCTAGAAGTCTCGTAGTCCGGGAGGCACGGAAGCTGTGTCAGTCTTTGAGAAATCCCCGAGCCACTCTCGGGGGTGTTCTTTGCGTTGTACAAAAGTGGAACTTTGGTGTATAGTATATCCCTGTCGTTTCTCGCTCCCTTGATCCTCCTTCAATGTCTCGATTTTCCAAAGGAGGAGAATACTTCAGAGGGTCAGTAGAGAGCGAAATTCACGTGAGGAACTTGGCTCAATAATTACAAGGAAGGAAGAACAAAGTTATGGAACATGACTAGGTAGAGTAGAACTTGATGGTTGATGGTTAATTGGAAATATACGACGTGACCATTCTAAGAAGAAATGAAAAAAAAGACACGACTTTTCGTAAAGCTAATGGCGCACCGAACCACTCCAATTATTCATTTATTTCGAATCTCTTTTAGTTGTCATTAAAAATTTACGTGCTCAGCCCATAAGCTCGAGGGACATGGTAGTTGTTAAGCTTTTCATGCTATACTGGTGAAGCTAATTTGCTACAAGAAAGATCTCTTTGTCATTTTGCAGGCCAGCAAGGATTGTCGCTGGGTAGTGGTGTTACCAGCAGCGTTAACGATCGCTTGAGTGGCGGTTCAGCCTCGGCTCTGGGCTGCACAACTGAAAGAGTTCGTACTGTCGGTAATCTGGCAAGTACGAGACACGCTAGCGATGCGAGAACAACAAGAGACTACCGAGAGGACGACGCAAAGAGCGTGGAGAACGTGTCCAGGGAGTTGCTGCCATCAAGACAAAGCCTTCTTGATCTCGTCAGCAGCAAATTCGGCAGACAAACACCAACCCATTACCACTACCATCCCCATCAGCAACAGCAGGTACGTATCATCATTTTTCCCTCATCATGGAGTCTCTTTCTCACGCTTTTCCCATCAGCATCATCATAATCATCTATCACGAGGTGTGATCTCTCGTCAAGCAAACACTCTCGTGGCATGTTTTGCCGAAATTTTATTTTACCGAGAGGATTAAGCGCTTAATATTTAAAGGATAAAAAGAAAGTTGATAAAAGCAAGAAAATGAGATGAATTACAGGATCCGAGTGATAGATGCACCAGATGTTCCAATTCCTTCCACAATCTTTGAGCCCTGGAATCCTATTGAGCTTGCGTGAGTGCCCGCATTATCACCGCTCAGCGTTTCTTGCTTTTGCCTTTCCTTGTTGTTCATTTTCGTTCCGAGGAAAATATGTATCTATAGGTGGGCGTTATCAATCGCAAACATCTTGTTCGCTTCATCGGTCGTTGATTTATCTTGCGGCCGAATAACTTTGGGGGATTCCCAAAAAATGAATGAATCCTTGATAAATGGTGTGCTTGCGCCAATGTTGCTATGCAATCCATCATTAAAATTGGGCTCATAATAAAAATATTATTCTGCGTGGACATGCGGCACTCGCGAGGACTCGGTTATACCTCTTTTTATCCATTCGATCGAACGTTAAAAGTCCCTTCGAAATCATGAGGCATCTCTTGTTGCTCAAACTTGAATATCTTGATCGGGCCTCTCGTGCAGGTTTACTCGGTGTCGCAGCGTTACTTCAGCTCGTCACGTGACTCGCTTCACGCGGCATACGTGAATCGGGGTGCGAGTGAGCTCGATCTAAGTCGAAAAACGAGACGAAAGGATCACCTACGCGGTAGGTTCAAGCTTCCGAACGCGGTACCTCTGACCTCCTCGCGAGAACCGTCACATCTCCACGGTCCTGCATCTACAAATCACCTCAACAGCAACAGCAGCTGCAACGGGACTGAAACGTGAGTTCGGAGTCCCTGCAACGATCACTGTCCACACTATCCATTAGGGCGTATAGCTGCATCGCTATCAATCTTTCTAGAAACGAATTATTTCATCGGACTCTAGATCATTTTCATTTCTTACTTTCGGGAGTGCGGCAAAAGTGATCGGTAGCTTTTAGTGTTTACTAATTTTTAAACGAATCTTCCCGTGCCGAAAAAAACGCTTTGAACATACTTGACGCGGTGTATAATCCCGGTAGTTTGTCAACGAAAGCGCTGTCAACGAAAAATGACGTGAAAAAAAGCTTCGATCGCGTGCAAGGGCAAAGGGAAAAAATAGCAACTGCGATCTTTTGAATTGCAGGAGATATACAGCTCAACAACAACAACAGCAAAGGGGGAGCAGAGGTTTCCCAGGACAACCTGGTTCCCGTGGTTTTCGAACGGGAGCTCCAAATTGGTCATTTGTTTTCGATCCCGCGGGACGACTCTGTTACTATTGGTCGATGGTCGTGTCGCTAGCTTTCCTCTACAATTTTTGGGTCATCATCTATAGGTTCGCCTTCCAGGAGATCAACGGTCAGTCTTCGTTCCTCCGACTGCATATGAATTTCCAAACTCGACCGAATCTCTAAAGCTATTTAATTCTTACAGGCGAAACCCTCGTGGTGTGGTTTTGCCTTGATTACCTGTCGGATCTGCTGTACCTGGTGGACATAGTCTTTCACTTTCGTACGGGCTACCTCGAGGACGGCGTGTTACAGACCGACGCGACAAAGTTGCGAAATCACTACATGAACAGCACCACGTTTTACATAGACTGCCTGTGCCTGCTGCCCCTCGACTTTTTATACTTATCTCTAGGATTCAACAGTATACTTCGCAGTTTTAGACTCGTTAAAATATATCGGTAAGTTGATTGATCAACGCATCCCAAGCTCTCGTCCAATCGATCTCGTTGACGAGAATAATTTTATCAATTTTTTATGCTCTTTTCCTCATTAGGTTTTGGGCGTTTATGGACAGAACCGAACGACACACGAATTATCCGAATTTGTTTAGATCGACGTCATTGATACACTACTTGCTGGTGATTTTTCATTGGAATGGTTGCGTCTATCACATTATTTCTAAGAACAACGGTTTCGGGAGCAAGGATTGGGTATTCAGTGACCTAGAACCGGCGGACGTTGTCAAGCAGTATCTCCAGAGTTACTATTGGTGTACCCTCGCCTTAACGACCATAGGAGACTTGCCTAGGTAAGAATAGACAATCTTTCCACTTGCTAAACTATTAATGTTCCGTACAGAAGAAAAAGAAACGAACGGACGACAATCCCCATTGAAATAGAATCCCATAAATGATTCTGAAGTTTGCATCGTTGGAATGCAACGAAATTCTTTTCTATCTTTGGCAAAAATAAAAATTTGAATTTAATTTACATAATAATAATAATAATAATTTAATTCAATTCGATTTTCATAAAATAATTATTTAAATAATTATCTAAAATAATCTAATAATCTAATAATAATTATTTTAAAAAATTATAATTAATTAAATAATTATTAATAATTAATTAATTAAAGTTATTTATTTAATAAATAATTATTAAATTACGATGATAAAATGATCGATTTTTGCCACCCGAAAACGAATCGGCTCGAAAAATTTGGATGACATTGAAAATTGAACGAATCAACAATAAAATAGAATATTTTTCCTTGCATTCCAACGTTGCAAACTTCAGCATCATTGCCATAAACATCTTTACGCTAAACTTTTCTTCGTGTGTTACGCAGACCGAGGAGCAAAGGCGAGTACTTGTACGTCATAGTCCAGCTTTTATTCGGTCTCTTGCTGTTTGCAACTGTACTTGGTCACGTGGCCAATATAGTGACTTCTGTCAGTGCAGCCAGGAAGGAGTTCCAAGGTGAGTACGCGACGACTTTATTTGACCGTTTGAATTTCGACTTCTGCGTCCGATCTGATTCGACCATAAAAATGAACGAATATTGGAATGAACCAAAGTGTCGGAAAGATTGAAGAAAAAATAGTTAAGCTCCTAAAAAAGCGAAGGCGCTTCTTCCATGGAATGAAACGCAAATGCAGAAAAGTTTGCTCCCGTTCTTCGTTTCTTTTTGGTAGGATTCCGGGCAATATGCTCGAGTTTAGATTACTGATGGATAAGCATCCAAAGCCCTAAAGGGACGATAATTCAAAAGTTTTAGGATGTGAAATACGAGGGAGGTATATAAACGACAAAGTTTGTAGTACAATAGTAATAATATGGTAAAAGTGTATTCGTAAATTATTTTCTTCGGAAGTATAATGGACTTGTAAAATACTCTCGAACATACTCGAGTCTAGAGGCCACGTATTTTGTGGAGAAACGATCGATTTTGTGTCTACTCCTCAATTCCTATTTTCGTCCATGTTGGCGGCTGGAAGTCGAAGTCGTATCGTCGCGGAATAAAACGACTTTACAACTTTCCATTCAGCCCAGGAGAACGTACTTAATTGTAATTAACTTGCTCGATTCAATGGTGGAAAAGGAAAAACTAGATTCCGGAGTCGAATGGATTTCGGTATAATCCGGTTTTACGAAAATAGATTTTGGGCGGAAGACTCGTATGCTGGTCAGCCTGGCAAGCTCGATCGGAGTAGCTGAAGTGAGCAAAGGGCTTATTTGGTTCGGGGTAAATAAAGCTTAACGATACTCGACCAATGACAACCCTCCTTTCCCCCTATCCATCCTTCCACTTTCTGACTAGTTTCTGACCCTTGCGGGTTTCACTTTCGTAATTAGCACGAAAGAATTTACCGGAGCTGTTGTTAATTAAGGCTGGACAATGCAAAGCTCTCAGGGTCTCTACCGGAGATAACAAAAGACACGAAACATGCAGGGATGAAGTTGTAGTCTTGCCATGGGGAAAAGATGTGGTGAAGATCTTGAACGACCTTCCTTCAGCATCCCTGATGTAATCCCTGCAGTTTTTCTCGTAAGATTCCAAAGACTCTTTTCTCCAATTGAGAATCATTGAGTCTTCTTGATCGCGGTCGAATCACCCTTGCCCTAACCCTTTCCAACAACCCCCGAGTGGTTTTATCAACATTGATCTTTAGGGCCAAACGTAACTTCATTTCTCAAGGGTCATGAACGTATTTGGGGGTGGATCTTGATCGAGATTTCATCGAGATGCTTGCTAAGAGGAAGACTCAATTTATTTCTTGTTTCTACGATCCATTCTCAAATATATTCATATTGTTTCGCAAGGAATCTTTACGCAGGTTTGCAAAAACTGGATGAATGTGACAGATTCGAGAATATTCGAAAATAAAGTAAAATTTAACTTTGTTCATATGAAAATTCCACCGGAAATAGCTGTGGCGTCGGAGGAAAAGTTGCTTGAAAAATACAAAACCATCTTTTACGAGAAAACTGTAACTGTTTTCTTTCCAATATGGCGGTGCGAATAGCAGCGATATTTCAAGCAAAATCAAGACTGGTGTTGGTTCGATGTTAACAAAGTTGGTTGTTTCTTCATGAGGAAAAACAAACGGTTGCGATTCTTTTTTTTTACGCTCAAACAAAAGTCTGTACCATTTTAACGGCGATCTTTCGGTTCTCTTACGGTTCAACTCACGCATCACGTAAATACCGTTTACAACCGAGCCACGAGAGAATTGAACGGACGACTGAAATCGACCGAGGAGAAATGAAACCACATTTTCCGTGATTTCACTTCTGCAGTATTAGTTTCGTGAAGCCACCATATTTTGAGTTCTCCGTTACATTCATAGGACCAAATGCTCATTTTGTTGCTATCGTGGAATAGAAATCTTCGCAGCTTTCTCTCGAACAGAATGGAAAGTGATTGCTAGGACAGCAGCTGAGTCCTTTGTGTGCAACGTGAAGGAAACGAGCTTTGTCTTTTTTAATGTTAAATTGGAATTTGTTCAGACTGAAGGAATATAACTGAGCGTAACTCATTTTGTACCATTTCCATCGGTTTTTCATCATTTCTTAACCGCAACCTTCACATCACAATGAAGTGACAAAAATATTATCGGACGCCAAACTCTGCACAGTCCATAATAACAAAAAGCGAAGATGATTTGTCACATAAATTAATCCGTAATGTTGAATCCAAGTGTTGCGCAAAACTGGGTCATCCCGTCGCTGCAGGGCATGGGAATCCCACGATTCGTCGCTCTGGAAAGTTACGAGTCGAACATTGAGGCCCGAGGATAAGGAAAAAAGAAGTACAACGTTGCCCATTGAAAGCTAGAAATTGGCGTCGGACTAAGCTGCCGGTACACGCGGGATAATACGCGAACTCTATTTTCTTGCCCACAAAAAAAAGGAAACTCGTCGTTACCCAAAATCCCGTTAACCTTTTGTACTTTTACCGCTTCCATCAAGTCAAACGACAATGCGATGTGCTGTAAATGAAAAAAGTTTTATGCCGCTAGTTTTCGTTTGCGGAGGCAATTAAAATTCAAATATGAAACTTTTAATCAGCGTTCCCTATCAACGTTTTAAAAATTGCCTCTCGACTAATTGCGCCTGTTTTTGGTCCGCTGGTTTTAAAATTTTTAATCAAAATTAAGGGATGATTAAATTGGAATGAAAATTGTGTCGTGACATCGGAAATTTCATGGCCATTGAATTTTATAATCCCGAGAGCAGGGATCAATACTTTGTTAGGCTTTTACGTACTGGTCCCATGGGAACAGGAACGAAAACAGTCAAGTGAGAAAAATTCCATTAGTTTTCCGTGACGAGTGCACGCCGGAGCTGATAAAATAAAAATATTTACTCCTTCAGTTTGATTCGCTCAATCATACAACTCATTATCTGCGTATTCGCTTATCCATTTAATGGTCGCTATCGACTCCGAAGCAGGACCACGAGGTAGGTCATTCCCCGGAGATTATCCATCATTACGAACAATCAGGGTGCCGGTGGTTTACGTCGGAGGATATAATCCTGAATGTCCCCAGAGTTAGCGTGTATCTGAGGCGCTGGCTTAACAGTCGTGCCGAGGAGGGTTATTACACCTCCGAATCACTTAATTGTGTGATTGTTGACGTGCTCACGATTCGACGTTTTCAATCGCAGTGGACGAAAAAATGCTAAAAACTTTCTTAACTTTGTTAGTCACGCGCCAGTTGAACTTTTTGTTGTTTTGTTGCGATTTTCCGGCTGGGAGGTCGTTGAACTTTGCACAATGCTCAACAGATTTTGCGCGGTTGAGAATTTACAGTGCGAGCTCCGTGACAAACTGAGCAATTCTGATTCTCTCGCGTTGTCTGTTTAAATTTCTTTGAACGCGAATGAACGAGAGGTGGAGAGACAGGAAGTTTTGCGCGAAAACCTGCCGAAAAACTGACGAACTGACCAACCGAAAGGTCGACTCGGAAAGGCTCCTCGAGGGTACGGTATTACTGTAAATTACCCGACTCGGTTGCGGCGATCTATTCCCGTCTGATTCAACCCTCACTTCTCACTATACTGTACAACCCTTCCCCGCACACCGATGAGATTACTTAGGCTAATTGGATAGCGCTAGCTGCACTGACTTCCTTTCGTTCTTCGTCCCTTTCGCTCTCTTCTTCCGATGTAACCTTCAGCTGAACAACTACGAGTAACTAGATGAGCACACTTATGAAAAGTTAACTAGCCAATTTAAACGTCGTAGATTTTGGTGAATCTTCTGTTCACTGATTTCGGGCTTCAGTCTAACGAAAATTGAAGAAAAAAAAAAACAATGTCAATAAATACCTAAAGCAAATTTGTGACAATTTGTTGGATGAAATGGTGAAAAATTACATTCATGGCATGATTTTTGTTGGTGATTTCAACTTTCCATTTTTCAACTTATTCAAGACTCGCATTTGAAAGTTTAAATAAAACAGATTCTTAGACATTTGGAGAAGAAAAAAAAAAGGCAACTGTGCAAGTGTTACGGGGAGGAATCTCGGTAGAAAGTATAGGAAACGTTATGTGTAAATAGAACGCGATTCACTGGATGGTTGAAGCCAGAGATAGAAGTTGGAGCGTTGGCATTGTAGCGACCATGCTTTATGGAGCGAGAAACCGACGGGGGTGAGTGCACCTAAGCCCCCTGAATAATATATGGGAGCCGCAGTGCATTGCCGTTCTGCGACACTCACCCTGTCGCAGTGTCATTATTATACGGACATGGAGAAAACGCCAGAGCATCGTGTCTGCTTGTGTTGCCCTTTTTCTTTTGTCGTGAACACATGGCGATCCGATTTTTTTTGTCCAGCTCATGCAGCAACGGCTTGATCAAAATATTGCAAATTTCTCGTGGAAAATTCTTTACACATTTTTCCAGACTGTGCGCAGCTAAAAAATGTTTAAATAAATAACGAAAGGAAATCGTTGCTCGAAAGGCTAGTGGCCAGGGAAATTGCTCACGATAAACCGCAAAATTGACTTTTTGTCAAGTTGTTCGAATCCGAATGGCTTGTGACTTGTATTTCTATAGGCTCGATGCAATATGCAAAGCGCGCGCGTTAAGCGCAATGTACAGGCTGATTTTAATCGACGTTGAGCTCCGTGCTGCGGTGTATAAAATTAACATATACAGGTCATTCGAACCCGAATAGTCAGTAGTACGAGCTCAAGTCCGAATCCAAATATTCAGTCAGAAAATTCAGAACTGCATTTCCAGCTAGAAATTTCCTACGAAAAAGTTCCTGCCAACGCGATTAAATCGGGTGGATTTTCGAACTAAGCTCACAGCCAAAGTACCAGAGATACAAAAATTCTTCAGGGAACTTTTTTGTAGGAAATTTTGTGCTCTACAAAATTGGTTCTATGCATTTTCACGATATTCCTCACCGTTTTGCCAGTGGAGCGATAATAGTGCATGTACTCTGTGAATTTAATCGTTCGGTATCGCATTACAAGGAAATTCGATGAAAAAGTCGTAGCAGAACTTTCCACTGGTAATCCTGTTTGAAACTTAAATTCAGAGTATTTATCCGTCAAGCTGGAACATTCTGTATATAATCACCTTTGGTGAACTTACCAACGAAGATGATAATGCGGAAAGTGCAACCGAACGCGTCGACGTGCCCTCGCGTTGGTTCCAGTGAAGGCGAACGGGACTCAATTGATATTTCACTAAGCGAATTCCAATTAACCATGCTAACGATAATTTTGTCGGCCTCGACATGGGTACACGGTCAGATGCGAGGTCCGAACGTGTGTTTTAGTGCGTTAGCTTACATGTAACATCGAACGGTTAGGAAAAGCCTAATCGACTCGTGCGAACGTCCAAACGGCGTCAAAAATTATTACGTAGCTTCCGAATGCACTCGCCAGTGTAAATGCGAAGAAATCTTGCGTTTGTGTTGGCCGTCGTAAAGAATTCGCAGTAAATTTCCATCTTTAACCCACGCATTTATTATGAACTCCTGTTCACATCGATTAAATCAAAATTCGATTTTATTGGCTCATAATAAACAAGTACTGAAATATTAATGACAAAAGTTTGAGTTTCCGTGAGATCGGTACATTCGTGGGTTGGTAACGGATCGATTCATACGTTACTTTCTGGATTTATAACGCCGAGGAGTTCTTTAATGCCTGGAAAAGATTCTTTTCCAACTTTAATGTTGCAATAAAATCATCAACCATGACGGTGTTTAGAGAGATGAAATTGTTCACGATTGTTGGGCTGCCTATTATTTCTGTAGCCATAAAATAATTCCGACGTAGTTTAAATCTATTAATCGGTTTTTTAATGCCACGCTGCATTAACGAGTAATTAACTCTCGTCTCTAATGGAGCGAAGCCTCTCGTAAATTCAGTTTAACTCGAGTTTTATCCCGGTTGCCCGGAGGACTTTTGGTCCAAAGCCGATAGTCGAATAATATTGAAAATGCCGTTGGTGCGTCGTTGGATTATCATCGGCGAAGTAAATAATAATGCAACTAATAAAATAAATAAGAAAGGAGGTCAAAAATTTTTATAAAAATAATCAAGGGAATGCGTGTTTGATTAGCTGTCGAAAAAAATCTAACAAAACAGTTTTACAGTCCTTTTTTTGCAAGTACGAGTGAAGTTGGCCGTTCTCACGAAACAAAAGATTCGAGGATGCCATGTGGAAATAAAACGTGTTGATGTTCAGTCCGGTTATAAAAAAAACGTCGTTCGAGTCTCGTACTGACGAGCGAGATTCCAATTCCGTTGGAATTGCAGTTGAAATTTGCAGTGATCATTTTCAGTCTGGAGAGTCCACACGAGGGAAATGACTAATCTCAAGATTTACAACCCACTCCGATTGAAAGGATAGGAAACGTACGTACGCTCACAGCCATGCTCACAAAATTTATGAATCCACGTTTATGTATTAAATCTGAATGTAAATTTGTCCACGATATTGAGAGCGAACGACTCAACTGCCAATATATCGTCTGACGTAAGCTCCTCGTCGATTCAGCGAATCATAAATACGTCTTTAGCTCGAGAGGTTTGAAAAATACCAAAAAATACATCGTTCAGTACAAAAATGGAATTTTTCCAGCGCCCTTTTGCAAATTTCCGAAAATCGTCCATTCAAAAAAGCAGTCCAAGTTTTTGAATCAGTACGAAATAACCTGAAACTTTCGCCACAACATTTCGACGTGAATCCACCGACGACATTGTCCCCATGATTCGTGTATGTTTGCACGAAGTAAAATCCTTGTAGAAGTTGATTAAAAAAATATGAATCCGGGGTTGACGTAGATCTAATATTAAAGTTGAGGCACGGGAGGTGAAGAGCTAAACAAACTATCTTGCAAAGTAAATTTGAGATTGGCCATGGCGATATTCATACGTGCGGTGCAGAATCACACATGAGCATGTACGATGGTCGAGATTTTTGAACCAGGAACTCGTAATCCAAGAGAAACGATAGATCAGTTATGCATCGTCCTTGATATTCAATTTTATGGAGATTAAGTTATAATGGAGCGTGGCGCAGGAATTATAACAAAATAGAGTCGTAAAATTTGAATGATAATAATCATAGTGATTCGAATACATTCGACTAAAATAAAAGGTACTGTCGGTTGTAGAATTACCATTCAGAATTTAATAAAATTTGGTACAGTACTAGATTGTGGTAAGAAAAAGATCTAGTTAAATTTTCAAGAGGCTGTACAGAGGACCACAAAACAAATATTCGTATTAGTAATTTCATGAATTTAACATTGATTTTAACAATTTAACATTCGCACATTTCATTGTATTGAATAATGCAAACTCTGATTTCTCTCAATATTTGATAAAAATTCATTGTAGAATACAATGAAAAATGAGATTTATCATGAAACGCAATGTTTAACGTATAAAACTACCAATACGAATATCTTTTTTCTGGTTTTCTGTAGCTTTTTGGAAATTTGACTGGATATTTTTCTTATCATAATCTAGTACTGTACCAAATTTCATTAAATTCTGAACAGCAATTATAAAACTGCGAGTACTAACGTAATAAAAAAAAAATGTTCCTCGATCGAAATTCCGTACGTGCGGACTTTGTTGCACCATTCGCTGAGGCAATTATTAATATGATCCTGAAGTTTCCATCATTCGAATGCAACGAAATTCTGTTATTTCTTCAGCAGAGCCAATATCTATTATAGAATATTTGGTTCGGCCAATAAAACGATTCTCTCTTGCGACCGTAAAACTGAATCGACTCGAAAAATTGCCACGATTTTGAAAATTCAATAAATAATCAATAGGAAAAATGTTTTCCGTTAAATCTCAACGTTGCAAACTTCAGAGTCATATTATTAATTCATACCATGTAGCAAAAAATCGCAATGTTAAGCGTGTCAAACTACAAATACGAATATTTTTTTTCTGGTTTTTTGTAGCTTTTAGAAAATTTGACTGGATATTTTTCTTATCATGATCCAGTACTGTACCAAATTTCATTAAATTCTGAGCGGTAATTTTAAAACCGACGGTGCTGCCTTAATAATGGTTTGCAGTTCGAGTAAACGAATATACGGAGCTGAAGTAAAGAATTGAGAGAAAGGGAGAAGTGAGTTTCCCTGATCTTAACAGCCCCTCGAGGTGTGATCCTTCGGACTCACTAAAAGATTACGTCAGTTGCGGAGATGGTACTTCCGGTCACATACCAAACGTGCGCTTGCTGCTTTTATTTTCATTGCGACTTGTTGTCGTCCGCAACCTTTTCTTTTACTTTTTTATGCCTTTCTCGAAGCGCTCAGTTCGGGCTACGGTAGAGACAATGAAAAAACACGAGTGTCCCTTAAAATATGAAAATATTTGCGAGTAATTTAGGTCGTAGGACTTTTTTACGTGGTAATTCGTTGGTAATTTCGAGCTTTTTCGTATTTTCGACGAGTTTGAAACTAGTTCGTCGGATATTTAGACAGAAAATGTAAATGAAATAAAAAGTTGCCGAGAGAATTGTTGACGAGATCGGAGAAATCGATCGCTCGCGAGCTCCCTCCTCTTGTTTCTGATGAGAGTATTTGTACGAGCAAAGGAAGACTCGGTTGATCCGAGTCGGATGCCACGAGCTTCCCCTCTGGACATTACACAACTGGCGAGATGAGAAGATGAGAGGGAAATACAAAGACAGGGTTCGCTTTGTTGCCTTTGCAGTGCTTTCCTTCCGATCTTGAGACGTACCTCGCGGGCTGTTTTCCCAGGTGGGACGACGATGACCCCGTATATAAAGAAAGACAGAGAGCTGAACAAAGATATAGCAAGGAAAACGGATGCAGACAACGAGCCAACAAAGCGTGACGGCCACCAAAGTGTAAAAATTGTTTCGCGGTATTTAACTTCATTTTCGTTTCCCTGTGGTGACGTTTACGCCCGACATCAAAATTAAGTTTATTAATCCCGGAACGCGACAGTTAATAACATCATTGCGATGACCGTCATTTTTACAAGGCGAAGAATGAATTATTGCAGAACGTAATAACGTCAATAACGTACATTTAGACAAACCATAAACGCAAATTACGATTCGACAGGAATAAACATAGAAAAAGGCAGTTTTTTTGGCAATTTTCTCATTAGGAACCCAATCGATCCAACAGTGACGCGCTTCATCTCAATGAATAATAAACAAGCTCATCGTTATTAACTCTTAATTGCGCCAAACGTGTCACGTGCGTGCGGATAAAATTTTCAATGTTTATCAACCAAATATGCGGATCGACCAAAAGACTATTAGCACGCCCATTAAATCGCGTAATAAGAACAACATATAGAAAATCGATCTTCACCTCCATTCGTTTGAACAAACGCTCATTAAACTTGTCCTCGTGTTCTGCATTTCAAACAGAGCTATACTCAATTTTAATTGAATGAACGTGTAAAGGACACTCGTCATTAATAAACAGTTCAATCGCCGCGATAATTACCCGTGGATTGTTAAAATCTTACGCAATATTCAATTTTATTCAAATGAATAAATTGACGGCACACATCGGGATTCAAATGTAATGAATCCAGGCAGAAACTATTTAATGGCAATAAATATCAGTAGATGCACCGGAAGCAAATATCTCTGAAGTTTGCAACGTTGAGATTCAACGAAAAATAATGTTTCTATTAATTATTTATTGAATTCCAAAAATTATGGCAATTTTTAGTCTCCCCCGAGTTTTCGGGTCTCGAGAGACGATGCTTTTTTATCCGTAACAAATATTCAATAATAATTACGAGTCTCTGCTGAAGGAAAAACACAATTTCGTTGCATTCCAACGATGCAAACTTCAACATCATCGAAAGCAATGCGTAGGCATTGAGGAAAGCAGAATTAAGGTTACAGAATAGGAAAAAAACGCCACGAAATAGCAATCGGCTGTGCAGGTCAGTTTATGGCAACGAAGTCAAAAAAAATCTGGATTTTCGTTCCTACAAAGGATGTTGGGAAAATCATTCAGATAAATTTACAGAATCGAGTGCTCCATCGCCTTTGCCTCCAATTTCGATATTATAAACAAATAAAAATTCACTTCGTTCATAGAATCGTTCGAATTTTATTGACATTTCAGTACCCCCTTGTCACGTGAGTTTGAAATCGGAAAATTGACGAAATGGCAGCAATCGGATGTACTCCAGAGAATAATTGTCGTGATGGTGTTTATGTGAAGCCGCAACGACGGGATAAAGGTTTGACGCAAAATTGCAGTTGGGTCCGGTACTTGAGAATTTTCCATTATTTCCCCGTACGCGGTTATCACAAATTCCAGAAATGCAGCGTCATTTATTGCGTGTCTTTATATTTTCGAGACAATTCGAGTCAATTAATGAAATTTGGGTTCTGAGAGATGAATGAATTATTTTCTGAAAGCTTTGCCTTTCAGTGGCCTCGTTCGATGATGCTGAAGTTTGCAACGTTGGAATGCACCGGAAATATTTGATTTTATTAATGATTCGTTCAATTTTCAATTTCGTCCAAATTTTTCGAGCCGAAATGCTTTCTCAGGTGACAAAAATCGATCATTTCATCATCGTAATTACATTCTGTAACTGAATAGTTAATTTAGCCAAAGATGAAAAAGCATTTCGTTGCATTGAAACGATGCAAACTTCAGAGTCATCCTCGTTCGGACATTCACAACGAACCCCTATATTTTTTGAGGCCACAGAGCCGTAAATTTGCCGCACACTGTTCCAAATCTCTTCCGAACTCACTTTAATCCTGTTCTTTTTCTTTTCAGACGTACTCTCATTCTTTATCAGCCCTCATTTTCCACATCTTTTTTCTTTTGCCCCCCTTTCTCTTTCTTTTCCTGTTTCTCTTCCAGCCCCGATGATTTATCGCTTTGCTTCTCGCGCATATCGATCCTCACCAGACTCTCAACACCGCTTGACGCGCCCTTCAATGTATTTGCTTCCTGCCTTCCCTTTTCACACGAGACATTCACCCGCAATATACATGCAGTGGATTTTCCGTCCACTGTCTGCACTAGCCCCTACAATATTTCACCTCCGTGACAAATTTGACCCATTGAAAATTCAATATCAAGCGAAATGCATTCAATGCGAAAGCTTGTACGTTGTTTTAGAATTTCTCAAGCACTAGAATTCCGGATACCTCGACACAGGGCTCAGAAAACAAAGAAAATAACGAACCAGAATATTTTCTATGTAACGCGAAAAACTATTTCGCCATTTTTATATCCATTTCGCAGTATCTCATAAAAAAGCAAGTCACGTTATGACTTTGTCAGTTTTTGGTTCTCAATCAGCACACACGAAGAATTTTGAGTTTTTACTTTCTTTGAATAGAATGTGGTGAATGATTTTTGTTGATGAATCGTTAAAACCATTATCGCGCTCGTGAAACTATTCCGACCGAAACTAAACAACTTGTAATTGAACGTCTGAGAATCCGAGCGACCAAAGTCGAATGAATTGGTCGAAGAAAAGCTCGTTTGCAACGAAACATAGTCGCGGAGTTGACCGCCGTTATTTGGATCGTTGAGTTTTCAGCGTGTGATAAGAAAGGTCGTTTGAAGCGACCAGTGCTCTTGATGCGCCGGCACTTCTATCCACAGAAGTTGATCCAACAGGATCAGCACCTTCGGGAGTTGCTCGTCCATGGGGACGAACCAAAAGAACGAGTCTTTCTGCCGAATCGGCAGCAGCAACGACAAACTCTCGTTCTCCCTGGAATTCGTAGGGATGAACATCGAAAAAAAAATCGAAAAACGCTGGGATAATTGTTAACGATAAACTATTTAAAACTCGATATTTTGATCACATCCCGGTTTGAATCGCCACTTTAATCGAATTATCACCACGAGGCTGGTTCCAGGACAATGGAATGAAGAAAACAGAGATGAAACTCAAAATCGAGTATCACAATACAAACTTTGGTACAATGGAGGCGAGAAGCTTGCAATAAGAGAGTGAGGGGAGAGAGAGAGAGAGGAATGACCGAGGTCGGAGAAGGTGGAGCGTTAGAGGACTCCTTTCCCGTGGGTAATTACAGGCATTCAGTGAACCAGGCTATGCAGGAAGTAAGGTAGACGGAAAGAAGGAAGAGTTTGCGTTTCGACATCGAGAATCATCGAGGCCTCTTCTCTTTCTCTCGGGAGATCCGATTCGACAAAGTTTCGTATGAAAGCGAGTGAGAATTATGATTATTATGAGCCACGAATACGAGAGGACAAATTCAACGCCGGTTTCGACGAAACATGCACGAGATACGAAACCGTAGTAACTCAAGGAATTTAATTAGGGCTTTTGGTCGAGACTCAAACGGATTTCTCGATCGAGAGGAGAATTCCGCCCAATTCCGAACGCTTCATTTTTCCATTTTGGCAATCCAGATCACGGGAGTGCCGCAGCGAACACAATTTTCAGTTTGAAAGATTCATTCGAAAGTTAAAAAATCGAAAAAAATCGAAAAATTCGCATCGAGATCGTTGGATTGTTTAATTTTTCAATCGATTTTCCCAGTTCGGGAAATTAATCTTTTTTGTCTCTTGTACTCTCGAGGCAAGATACGTTTTTTATATTCTAATCGATCAATCTCCCACGGATTGCCTTATTTGAAAAGGCACAAAAAAAATCCATAAAAAGCTCACAATTTCTTCAACGTTTTGTTATTTATCTGGACAGTTTACTTATCACGTTTTTTTTATTGTTACCGATCAGTTTATTGAAAGGAGAAAAAAATGATACATAAAATTGCGTTTACGTGGCTCGAATTTCCATCAGGCTACATTTTATTTATCAATCATGCCTCGAGGCAGCTGTTCTCGCGATACTTTCAAACACAAAGAGAAAGCCTCTGAAATTGCCTTTTCTTTCGTTCACTTATTTATCGACGAACTTTGTTTTTATTTTACTTTTCAAAACGTCCAACCAGAAGATAAATAATCAAATTGTATTTTACTCTGGGGTTTCGAGCTCGCGGACCAATTTTATGTATCGATCATTGGATCTCTCCGAAATAACCGACGATGTGGTTTCCTATCAGTGTCACAAAGTCCAAAGAGATCCAAGATGGCACGGAATGCTCCACGGGAATCGCAAACCGCCACTCCGAACACGAGAACGAATGACTCTGGAGAATTGCTCAGCGAAAATGGAGACGGAAATAGTGTCACGGAAGAGAATGACGAACGTGAGACTCGCAGACGTTTTTCGTTTTCTCATAAAATTATGTTAAATTTGAGAGCTCGTACGACGTGAGAATATGCTCATGAAATATAGAAAAATCATTCCGAATTACGACATTCCGCTGCCGATAAGATCAAAAAATTCAACATCGACGAAAAACAAGAAAAAAAAAAATTTCTTTGTACGTCCGAACAATGTTTATCTTTATCCATTTTCGATTTTCTCCAATCAGGTTGGGACAAGGCGATGTTCACTTTGAAAGTGTTCGCCGGTACTCTCTTCATTTATGGGTGTATTATTTATTCGTTGAGCGAACCACCTTGCTCGGACCCATGCCCATTCATCGATTAATTTACAAGCGCCCAAATACGGTTTGAAAATTTCTCAGCAACGTAAAAAAAATTCTAGCAAATAATAAAATTCATGCATTCTGTAAATACTTATGCATCGATTTTTTTTTTTAGCCAGATTTGAAATTCAACGTTTGAAACGTTTTGACAGATCGGTCGCTGCTCGATTTTGAAAATAATGTACAAAGCGACGTGTGAAAAGATGTCAAGCAATTATAATGATTCGAGAAAGCCCCAAAGCTCGACTTCGACTTACGCAATGTAGTTTAACGATCTTTTATCAACTCTCAAGTGCTTTACTTTGGTTTCGCACGAGTTTTTTCATTCTCAGCTGCTTTATTAATGTGTATAATAAACGGGCCGGGAATATTATGAAAAAAAAGGCAATTGCCTTTTTAAGGCCTCGTACGACACGAAATTACATGGGCAAACTTTCAACTCCTCAGAAGGATGCCAAGCCGACGAGTCTGCCTCAGTGTATTTTTACACTTGAAATTTCATGCCATAAATTTCGAAAAAAATCCGTTCATTTCGCTGGATTCAATTTTTTACACCAGCAAAATGAATCGAAATGTTGAAAAAGGATTTTAAGGAAAATCATGAAGGTAAACCAGGATGAAAATTGAAATTTTGGCAACGTGATTTATGTCGTCGGTGTTTACAAATAATGAGAACGCTAGACACAAGTTATTGTCGAGAATTTGGCAGATAATGTGGGCAGGCCGCTGTGGATGGGAAATCCCCGTTACGCCAAGGGGTAATTTGGAGGAAATCTCTCGGGGTTGTGAGGAGATCGGGCTTTTGGGTTAGTAGAGTCGAGGGAGACGAGTTGTGGGAAGGTTCGCTGGCCTCGGAGTACGTCGTGCATGTTCTACATTATTTAAACTGGCTCGTGTGTATCTGATGCTGGCTCTTCTCTGCTTGCCTTCCTACCCTTAAAATATAAGGACGCAATGTAGCATCAATGCAATCTCACGTTTAAGAATCCTGCGGTCCAACGTTCTTTCTTCGACCTCGATGCCCGCTGGCTCGGTCATTCGCGTTGCCTCTCGTTCCTGCTCCGAGAGTTGCAATTTTTACTGCTTATCCACGCGAAAAACATCAAAGTTTTATCCAATCTTTGACGTTTTCAAAGCTGCTTTTCTTTGCAGATCTCAAAAAGAGAAAACCAAGTGTGTGTATTCGAAAAATCTTTCCTTTTGCAAAGGGTCTGTAGTTACGAAAAAAAATGCTTTGATTTACGGTCAGGAGGGTGAAATATTCCCGGGCACTAATTAGTGCGAGGTTAAGAAGAGATTAAAAGAAGATTTTCGAAAGATGAGTGAATAAAACTCTGCGCAACAATCGTTATTTTTGTTTATTCTGCTGCAATTCGTTTTTCGCTCTCGTCCCTTTTTTCTCTTTCCTCTCATTTTCCTCGTTCCACGTTTTTTTTTTATTCTGACACATGAAAAAATTTATTATTTAGCAGCTTAGTCTCGACGTGGCTAGCCAATTAAGTCTGGAGAACGGAATTAACGCGGTGTGACTAGGTCGCCTACGAATGCAGCTTTTCGTATACTGACTTCGTTAAGGGTGTGTCATGGCTTCATTTATTTATTACTATGATTATCATTTTTTCTCATCTACATAACAATAATATACGCAAAGGAATAGACTTGATATCGTATAGAGCCATGATGCTGAAGTTTGCAACGTTGGAATGCAACGACAAATATTTGAATTTATTGATGATTCGTTCAATTTTCAACGTCCTCCCAAATTTTCAAGCCAATAAGCTTTTCGGGTGGCAAAAATCGATCATTTTATCATCGCAATTACATTCTGCGCTTGAATCGTTTTTTGCTAAGGATAAAAAACGAATTTCATTGCATTCCAACGATGCGAACTTCAGAGTCATTGTCGAGCCGTGTTTCGTTCTTGTCAGAAAAAGTAGCGATAAAAATGATTAATTTTCCAATTACTTTTGATTAAAATCAGAAACAAAATTCTTATTGGTCTTGAGCCTTCCAATTTTCATGTTTCTCGAAGCGAATCAAAAGGACTCAATCTTTTTTGAATCAACGACCCAGGCAGACGATGATTCGTATTGACAGCAACGCTTCATCTATTTTTGTCGATTTGCCCTTTCAACGTGCTCGAATCTTTGAACTTTATTTCGGGATGCTCATTTTTGCTCAGCTTTTTGTGCCATCAAAACAATGAGACGTTATCGTCCCAGTTTTCCCAACTTTTCTTCCAATCTCTTTTGCTGTTCGTCCGTTATTGATGCACGGAGTTGGCTCGAAAAAAATGCTTCGCTGATCTTTGTGTTAATCTTCCAGTGCAAATGTTTCAGTTTCACGAACCAAGAGATTGCTTTGGAGAGTAAATAAAAAAAAATACTCAATCGATTAGAAATCTGACGCATAAACCGGCGGAATAAAATGTTTTTTACGAACGAATAAATAGTCCAGAGCAAACGCAACGTTTTTATACGAATGATTTAGCTTTTTTATCCGTCACGCTTGAGCGATATTCTCGAGAATCACGTTCGCATGAGTCAACGAGGAGGATAAAAGGGCGGGCAAGATTTCCAACCGGAAAGTCAAGGGGTGGCAGGAAAATGGGCTGTATCGTCTCTAGTTTCTCGTCAATGTCGCGACTTGAGGTCGACGACGAGAAACGAGACGACGTTCACGCCCGGCCCTACTGCGGTACCCAACGACGTCCGTGATTTACTTCCAGGAATTTAATTAAAATTCGTTTTGCTGCTTTTACAGTTCACGCCGCCAGTTTTCCCAGGGACGTAGAATCAGCTTAGCAAGCAAGTTTCACGTGAGCGTGCATGCCGTGTGTGCACAGAGCGCAGCTCGTGAAATATTATAGTGTTTAAGTAAACATCAAAGATGAATGAAAAAAAAAATGCCATAAACACATGCATGATCCGAACTTACGTAGAGTGTGTGGGATCAAAAAATTTACCGGATGCTGAGACTTATTTTCGAGGCTGAAGCAACGGAGCAGAAATGCAAAATTTGTAATTTAACGAGTAAGCTGGAGGTTCAGCAAAGTTTCAATATTAATAAAGTAACTTCGCAGCATCCAGTGCGAGCCTCATTGTGGTTAAATAATTCAAGCTTATCTACCAAAGTCTAGAATGATGCTGAAGTTGGCAACGTTGGAATGCAACGAAAAATATTTGATTTTATTGATAATTCGTTCAATTTTCAATGTCATCCAATTTTTTTGAGCTAATTTTGTTTTTCGGGTGGCAAAAATCAATGATCAATTATTTCTGCGAAAGATAAAAAAGAATTTCGTTGCATTCCAACGATGCAAACTTCAGATGCATAAATCTAGATCCGCCGTAACTTTGGGGGATCCGAAGAAATCGAGATATCGAAAAGATTTGCGTTGAGGAAAAAAATCATACACAGAAATAAGAATTGGTTGGATGGGAGATGCTGCGAAAAATAAAAGTTTTGCTAACGCAGCCGCAGAGGAGCAGGAAAGAAAAGTTGATAACGTATTACGATTCGAAATTACCACTCAGACGTCTCGACGGTTCACGTTAAATTTCAATCTCTGGCAAATGGCTGATTCTCCACTGGCTCTCCCCGTGCATAACACGTTTCGTACTCAAACTCGCAGTACGATGCTCGGCTATGTATACAGCAGCGTCGTTCCTGGATTATTGGGTTACCTGCTTGGAGGAGTCGAGTCGTAAAGAGGGACGCGGGCAAATGTATATATATTTTATAGGGAATAACGTAGTGAAGGAATGTCTCATCTTGTCAGTAATCGCTTCGGATATAACAGCACATTTGTGCGCAATTTCGAAAGACAGTATCGCTCTAACCGGAGCTATACGCATCGTTAATGACCGTCTAAATTTTTCGCTTTAATTCGTATCCAGCTTTCATTTTATTCTCAGCGCAAAAATCATTTCAATGCCAATGAAAACTCTATGAACCTCGAGGAGAATTGCGAGGAATATTCATAACTTTTTATTACTTGCCCAGAGAGGGAACGACAAGATTCGGATCCCCCAAATCTTGGCGTTCGGATGCTCCGCAGGAAGTTCAACGAACCCTCAGGCAAAGACAATCTGGGTCAATCTGACCCGGAGCTCATTTTATTCGCCGATCATCAGGCGACGTGAATTTTTATATAAATTGCAATATTTTTGAGTTTGGGTCAGAATGACCCAGTGTGTCTACGGAGGGGTCTAATAAATTCCTTTCTCTTTGCGAGGTTGAGAATGAAAGTCCAAAGCGTAATGGACGACTTTCACGGTCATTGAGGTGATTGGTCAGCTTAGCTAACTCTATCGCGTTATTGGCAGAGTTTTCTATTCCAAAATGATCCGTTTCAAGGCTCATACAGTTATATCGTTCCAACGGAACTTTGTCACGACCGGAAAGCTCACATAACCCTTGAGCTCTGGCGAAATGAGAGGAGGAAGAGAAACCTGAAGAGGATACGGTTGGAGCAAATATTTGCAAGTGGGCGGATTCAAAAATAGGGAAATAAAGTTTGTCAGTTGCGGAGGAAACAGAGGTGAGCTAGCGATACTCTGTGTTTGCGTATGCGTCTGTTGAAACGATCGCGAAGCTAACAGGACGGTTTTACAAACAAAAAACATTCAATTTATTTGAAGGATTTATCCTCGTCGACCAGCGTGTAGCACGAAATCGTAGCTAAAAGCGTCGAGTCTTTTACGAATGTTTAACAATCGATGGTAAAGTTTTATTTTTACTGTGCCCCATTCGCTGGACGAGAATGGAACTCGCAGAGTTTGACAATTCGAAAAAGGCGTTTCAAATGATTTTTCGAGCTTTCTTTTGTATCGAGGAAAAATTTAGAGTCCATGGCCCAAGGACAACCCACGCGGAATATATTTATTGGCCTCATCCGCTTAATAAAAATATTGAACGCATTGACGTATGAATCGATGTGAAAATATTGGAACAATGCAATCAAATGAAGCGTCTAATTTGCATGAAGGACGTCAGCGGGATCGAGGAAATTTTTGCTATGCTCCGGATCACCGTATCGCCTCGGGCCTCTGCCAATATAATTTCACCGCAAAAACACTATTTGCCAGAATGCCAAGAAACACACACGCACTTATGCATATTCCCACACCCACATCCACACACACACACGATGATATCGTTCGCATCTCATGGTTCTACTCGAATGTCCGGGCTGGGTTTGATCCAAGGTGGTCGTTCGACCGGAGCTTTTATTCCTTGCCATAGATTTTCCACTAATGGTAAGCAAATATTTGCCAGCAGTTGGAACGATCATACTTGAATTACTCCCGAGCTCGATTCCGCCAAGGGCAAATCTACCAACCATTATTTTCCGGATGATATCACATTTCTCTTTCGTATTGGAACGATGTTTTGCTACATGGTATGAATTAATAATTCCCTCAGCGAATGGTGCACAAAGTCTGCACGTGCGCAATTTCGATCGAGGAACTTTTTTTTTATTATTAAGGCAGTACTCGTGGTTTCAGAATTACCGTTCAGAATTCAATAAAATTTGGTATAGTACCGGATCATGATAAGAAAAAGATCCAGTCAAATTTCCAAAAAGCTACAGAAACCCAGAAAAAAAATATTCTTATTTGTAGTTTGACACGCTTAACATTGCGATTTTTTGCTACATGGTATGAATTAATAATATGACTCTGAAGTTTGCAACATTGGGATTTAACGAAAAACATTTTTTTTTATTGATTATTTATTGAATTTTCAAAATCGTAGCAATTTTCCGAGTCGATTCAGTTTTCCGGTCACAAAAGAGAATCGTTTTATTGGCCGGACCAAATATTCAATAATAGATATTAGCTCTGCTGAAGAAATAACAAAATTTTGTTGCATTCGAACGATGGAAAATTCAGGATCATATCAATAATTGCCGCAGCGAATGGTGCAACAAAAGTCTGCACGTACGGAATTTCGATCGAGGAACATTTTTTTTTTTATTAAGTTAGTACTCGCGGTTTAATAATTGCTGTTCAGAATTTGATAAAATTCGGCACAGTACTAGATTATGATAAGAAAAATATCCAGTCAAATGTCCAAAAAACTACAGAAAACCAGAAAAAAGAAATTCGTATCGGTAGTTTCATACGTTTAACATTGCGTTTCATGATAAATCTCATTTTTCATTGTATTCTACAATGAATTCTTATATCAAATATTAAGAGAAATCAGAATTTGCATTGTTGAATACAATGAAATGTACGAAATCAATGTGAAATTCGTGAAATTACTAATGCGAATGTCTGTTTTGTGGTTCTCTGTCGAGCCTCTTGAAACTTTGACTGGATTTTTTTCTTATCATAAACTAGTACTGTACGAAATTTCATTAAATTCTGAAATATCAGTCTCTGATTTTTAATCACCGCGGAAAATGTTGACTGCAAAAAAAAAACTCATTTCGAGGTTGTCACACGCAGAATGGATACGGAAAGAATATCCATTCGAATCCATTTGATTTGCCTACGGCCAAGTCAATCATCCGGACATTTTTTCTAAGTGCATTCAACTCCGACTCACGTAGAGAAGAATATATGACTATAGGGATGATTCAAAATACCCTGTTAGCGCACTATGACCTCAACAGAGTGGTAGATTGACTTAGAGGCTGCTATAGCTGTAGCCGCATCACCGCTGCTCAATTTAACCCGAGTAAAGCTTATCAAGGTATGACCTACATAAGAGAACGATGGTATGTAAATCAAGATTCATCCGACGAGGTCCGTTTAGCTCATCCCTCGTTAAAATTGCAAATTCTTTTTATTTCAACGCGCCGCACTTTATTAGCACGGCGTTGTCAGGCTGACGAAAAAGAGCGAGCCACTTAAAAGATTCAGTAACTTGGATGTTGTGCGGTTTGAGGCTCGGAAAAGTTGTGGAATCAGTTACGAGTTTGATGTAGAGAAAAAAGGAAAATAAAGATGAAACATTGTCGAGCCAAAAATAATCGATTAATTTGAACGAGTTGAACTTTTTTTTCGGCGAAAAACTCAAACAGGCAAATTTAATTCTGTTAGGATCAAAGTCAAAACTGGCGAGACTGGAAAAAAACTGATGAGCCAATAAAAAACAAAATTGCTACGCTTCACAAGAGCAGCGGTTGCTCTCTCCGCGTGACTTTAATTACCACTTTCACACGAGAACGAGTGGAATGCGTTTAGCGTCAAGCCTCATAAACAACTTGGTGGAAAATCTTTATGAGCGTAACGTAAGTACCTCGAGGAACTATAAAAGTCATCGGAAGACTTGGCGAATGTCTTGACACTTGAGAATGTCCCTAAATTGTTCATTCAGTCGATTCGCTGCTCGAGCTATTTCTCCAATGCCCGAGAAACTTTACAAGAGCTTTCGCAACTATAGAGGAAAAAATGGCCCAAAAAAAGAGGCAAATGGATAAAAGCACTCCGTGAAACTCGAAGGAAAGGCCCTTCAAAAAACCCTCTGCGGACCAGCTTTTACGTATATGCCTTAATTCTCTTTTCATCCCTTATTCCGCGTCCATGTAAGCTCGTGCGGAAAAGACATTAAGAGTTTCTCAAACGATGGTTCACGGATGAAGCGTTACTGAATGAGAGTGAGAGCAATACAGTCAACGAGAGAAATAAAATGCAGAGGATGAGCAAGCGAAATAGAGCGAACGAATCTTTCCAGTCAGAGGTGCCCCGAGGCATTGGGGGAAGAAAAAAAAACGATTTGCAACGTGTTAAGTAACGAGAATCGAATAACTCTTTTCCCTGATTCGGACGAAGGGTTTTCGTGTACGGAATTTTTAATGAAGGAAATTGATAGCTCGAACGGAAAATAAACATTCGCCCTTACTACAAGAACATTTCTCTAACGACGAATCGAACAAATTTCAAGAAAAAATTGAACAATCAGATGCAAAGAAAATAGAGCCAGGGAGAACAAATGAAAAACACAGTGTGGCAAAACAAGAAAAATAAATACAGCAAGGATGATGCTGAAGTTTGCAACGTTTGAATGCATGGAAAAATATTTAATTTTATTGAAGATTCGTTCAATTTTCATTGTCATCCAAATTTTTCGAGCCGATATGCTTTTCGAATGGCAAAAATGGATCATTTTATCATCGTAATAAAATTCTGCATTTGAACAATTATTTTAGTCAAAGATAAAAAGGGATTTCGTTGCATTCGATCGATGCAAACTTCAGAGTCATCAGCAAGGGACAAAATAACACGCTCATGATTCAGCCTTCTGTATCCACTTGGAAACGCTATTTTTTTGTTGTTTGTTTGGATTCATTTCCTTCATTAAAGGAAGCGCCCGTGGCGTTTTGGAACAAAGCTCTGGTAATCACTGCAATTTCCCGGGGTATTGTGAGTTTGGAAAGGGAGAGGGAAAAGCAAGAACGGAGCTATTATTGCTGTTGCGTCAGGGAACACGTTGCCATCAGTGAGAACCACTGCTGAAATCTGTTTTTTTTTTTTATCCTAGCGGAAAAAAGCTTTTACCCCGTGTATATCTTTATTAAATTTCCTATGCGGGTGAAGTAAAACCCTATGGGAAATTACACAACGTTCGTAGAACGGATCGATTGGAAAGATGAGACGAAACCTGCCATTGATAATTAACCGATCGAGTTTTTTGATATTCCTTGTCTTCCTGGTAGATCCGGAAGCATCCGGGTCCGGAAAATGGATTCATTTTCATAAAAACTGAAAGGCATTCATGCCGAGTTGTTGCTGAAGCAACGAACAAAAGATTCTACTACGTTCATTGTTACGTTTCAACAATGGAAACGTGAAAAAAAACACGAGAACGCGGGTCTTTGCATTAAAAATCGAAAATTCGTTCAGCATCAGGAACTAACTGGAAAATTGTAAAGACGTCAACGATTTTGCGACATTTTAGATTCGCTAAAACTGTACGTGGAAACGTCACAAAGTTCAGAGGTTTTATCGATCACCGAGTCGAGGTGGAGTGAAACGTTTCGAGTTTTCTAGCATATAGGAACAAAATTGAACAAAACATATATACAAAGTACGATGCATGAGTTTACTTGTAGAAAGCGGAAGCCACGAAAGATTTTATATTCCCCGGAGCTGTATCACTAACAGCGCGATACTTTCGAACTGATATGTTGCGCTATAAAACATGCACGAAACTAAAAGAAACGTCGCAGAGATTTACATCCCGACATCTTGTACGTACATATTTATAATTCACAGAGTCATGCACAGACTTTCGGAAATGAAGCACCAAAATTCAATGATGCTGAAGTTTGCAACGTTGGAATACAACGAAAAATATCTGATTTTATTGACGATTTGTTCAGGTTTCAATATCATCCAAATTAATCCAGCCGATATGCTTTTTGGGGGTTAAAATCAATCACGTTATCATCGTAATTACATTTTGCACTTGAATTATTACTTTTGCTAAAGATAAAAAAGATTTTCGTTGCATTCAGCAACGATGCAAACTTCAGAGTGATAAAATTCAATCTACCGCGTTTTTAAAAAGAGCTTCGGAAAAATATTTATCGATTTCTATGCTGCCTGGAAAGATCGAGTCGCGATGGAGCCTTCGATCGATAGTCGTCAGGCTTGCAACGTTTTGCGTCTTGACCAAGACTCACGCATAGTTCATAGACGATGGATGATCGAGAAACATTTGCTCCGTCTTCCGGTTCAAGACGTTGATTTACTGGATCGAAAATAAGAGGAAAAGGGAAGTGGGGAGCGAAAAAAGGAGGAAGCAGAAGAGACGGAGGGAGAGAGATCGCAAAGGAGGAAAAGAGCGTGTGTGGGGACGCAGAACAAACGTGTCGTCGTTGAGTCGAGCAACCCCTCAGGACGACTTGAATACCAATGTCCCTGATGGGACACAGGATTTCCTCTTCCCTCAGTCGCGTATGCTCCTTTCCCTCGATCTTAGACTTTCTCTGTTTCCTTTCCGAACTTGACGGTGTGTGGTGAAGTCGAAGAGACGGGGAAGTGAAGAAAGAGGAAAAAAAGGATGAGGATCAGTACGCGAGAAGGCTGGTCTCGACTATATTTTTATTTCCTTGGGGAAGAACTACCGAACGTAGGCTTTTTGTATATGTATAGCTCTTGAGCAAGGTGAATGGGTATTTAACGCTGGATCGTGTGCATGCAGTGCAGCGTGGGAAACATTTCCAGAGGCACTGGCCTGTCCTGTGCCACCTGGAGGATTAGAGAACAAAGAGCTAAGCTCACAGATGCTCTTGTACACTTCACTTGAAAAATAGAGGAGATTTATTTTCTTACTTCTCCACGTTTTTTCTTTCTTTTCGAAAGAACCTACAAAACGTAGACCAAAATAGCAATTTTCAAGTTTTTCTCACTCTGTTCTCTTAGCGAACAATTGCAAGATCCCACATAATTAATTATTGCAGGTGAAATACGATCCATCGGATTGTTGTCAACCGAAAAGATTCCAAGTGCGCGGAGACTTATTTATGACTATTTCGGTGCACTCGATCGTATTTGTCGTTTAATTCAATCATCTTCAAGTTCGCTATTCCCACTGAGATTAACGGAGGATAGTCAGAGAAATGAGAATAGGAAATGGATTCTAGATATCGAGTTTCCAGTCAGGATAAATCACGACGATATTGTATTTCCCTGTGGTGCTCTTCGTATTCAGGGCTTTCACATCGAAAAGGCGAATCGTTTATCCTCGTACGAGAGGGTAGCAAAAACCTTTATTAAGACACTCTTTCGATCTCACGTAACTTTAATTTCCGGTAATACTCGCACGCACCTTGAATTTCATTGGCTTACGCGCACGGTGCAACGAGAAACGGGCACCGGAAGTGTCAAGCTTGGACTTTGCTGCTGCTTTCATGGTTTACGCTGGACGGACAGAAACGAGCTTGTTAGACGTGAAAATTACTTCGATTATACGATCGAGGCCGAAAGTTTCCTGCTCAAAAGGTCGATCGTCTCCGCACGGTCGAAAACTCGCATTTCCGGTTAAAATAAATAACTTTTTTGCTCATGTTTTATCCTGCAAGAGAGTAATTATGGCGAAAGAGCTGCAATAGGGAGGAAACGGAGAAAATGGATAAAATTACGAGGATCGTTAGGTCAGCGAATGAGCCACGACCTCGTCGGGGTCGAGCAGCAAACCTCCCGCGTGACGCGTCAAAATGGAATTCTTCTGGTGCATCCGGAAAGTGGATTCTCATCCACCGAGGACTGGACTATTGACGCTGCGGTATCTCGAGATTCTAAAGCCTGAAGCACGCGATATGTTTCGCTGTGTATATAAAAAGATAAATAAATTTATAACGGGAAAATGTTCGCCCGTCCATCACGTTCCGTACTTGACGAAGTGGAGAACAAAAAAAACTGACGCAATCATGATGAAAAAAAAAGTTTCTCCCAGTCAAAACACGAAAAGCTGTTACGGAGTGTCATTATCAATGAGACGTCAATTAATAAGTGGCAGCGCCCAATATCCACGCGATATTTCATGGATTTTCTCAATAATCTATCATTTTCACCGCAGGTGAGTAATTATCAGGTGAGTTGCTGAATGAAGTCAAGAGTGGGAGAATCTCGTGCCCCTCCGTTCGCTCCACTTCTCCGTTTCGCTGCACCGCGGGATTGGCTGTCACTAATTAATCAATGTAGCAGCAACATTGTGTCGTAGGGAAAAGCGCGAAACCCTTGAAAGGTTCACTTGGACCTAGGACGGGCCAAAAACGTGCATCTGGGGTTTTCGTCGAGTAGTTGCGGGAATCGAGTTTTTCGACATCGACAAATTGTGGAGGAAATATTGATGGAAAAACTGATTGATGTGTCGCGGGGAAAAAAAACTTTAACAATTTTTAAATCCAAAGCAAAATTCGCTTAACTTTTGAAATAATTTCGAAATTCACGATTTTTTTCAATTGTCTCGTGTGTTTACGTTAAAAGACGAACGGGGCAAGGAAGTTGCTTGTCAGATTCGGTGCTTTTGGCAAAGATTCCGTCGCTCGCGAGTGCGCAACCGCAAGCTCAGACGAAGGAGCTGTCGGTAGTGTACGCGAGGGAAAAGGTTGATAATTCAATTAGCCATGAAATGGCACGTTGATCCTTTAATCCCGGACCCAAAAGAGGGTACACACACCTGCGGTGTACGTGCCAAGATGAGTTTCAACTATCACCGCGACGACTTTGCACGTATGCACCATGATTCATCGGAAATTGTCGTCAGGGTGTTGCCCGCATCGTCACGATTTCGTAATAAAAATCCGGGACATTTAATCATTTGAAATTTCAACGAAATTAAAAAATGAAATGTTGATGTGAAAAAAAAAAACGACAAGATTTATGATTTTAAAAAGGACAGCCCTAGAAATTTTTACGAATTTTTCGTATATAAAATGCAACGTCCAATCCTTCCGTTATCATTTTAATTACTTTCATTCCAGCCCAGAAGCGTTTTACATCATTCAAATTCAGTTTGTTCAAATAACACCGGAGAATCGTAAAAGGGAGCAAAGTTTTTGTTATTTCTTGATAAACATGAGAGGGCAAATATAAAGTGGAAATACGAGGTGTGCACCGAGATATTAATGAAGCTCCGTATGAGGCTCTCGAGTGAACGAGGCGATTCGTCTCGTTGATAACACGTCTCGTTCTCTTTCTTCTCGAGAGACACATCACTAATTCGTTCGTTGAACTCCTCCATTCTCACTTTTCGTATTAATAAACTGGAGCATTCGAAGCGTCTAACACAATTGCGGTACTTGATGAAACAGCGTTTATTGATTTTTCATTTATTACCAGCCCTTCGTTCACTGGCAAATGTTTGGTGCGGAGAGAAATGAGTTTCCGAACAAGCATATAATGATGAAGTATTTCTTACCTCCCAAAGTTCTCGCATCCGGTGCGGTGCCGATTGTGTGACATTATTCCGGAGTCTGCGACACTCTGTTTGGGGCAAACTAGAACAGAGAAAAAGAAATTGCAAATCGATTTTTTGGTTGAAATTTTAAGAGAGAGCGAAAGTATCAAATAATTTTTAGACGCGATCGAATTTTATCATTTCTGATCTTTTACGATGCGAATTTGAGCGGAGACGGGTCAAAATGACCCAGTGTGTTCAATGCAGTGGCGATATTCAAGCGCGTTAACGGAAGATTATGAAAAACTGATTACGATGAAATCAAAGTACTCGCGAGGAGCTTGCAATTTTGGCAAGCCATCGAACTTAAATGACGAGCTCGTTAAATTAAAATATTCATGAGCGCGTCAAGAGAGAAGGTTGCAGGGGAATGACGTAAAAGGAAGTTGCAGAATAATGTATTCATGTCTTGGTACGACGAGAGCGAGAAGTTTCGATCCATCTTAGGAATTTACGAACAAAAGTGAAATTTCCCAAAGGTACTGCAGCAACGACTGGGTTTTTATGTTGAAATAACGTCCTTCTCTTGACGCCCAATAGCTCTTTCGTCCTCAATCGCTAACCCTCGTCAATGTGTCTCAAGCTTTTTCTTCGATCACCAAGAGGATGAATGAGCAGATCGTGTCATTCTGTCTCGACAGCGTCGAGTCACACGTTGTTCGTTCTATTTTGTTGGTTATTTTTCTGAAGCTCTTGATTGGCTCATTTTCCACTTGAATTTCCATTTCTATCTCTTCCGCAACGACGAAAGCTCGTTCTCTTCGGCTAACCAAGAACGTTTAGTTTCTGAAGCTTCGCTCGGTCCCGTACGCTCAACCCTTTTCACTATCTACGTCGGTCGTCTCATTCGCGTCCCGCTTCACAACTCCGCGCCACCCCTTTGAACCCGCACCGCCGTCGCGTTCCCTCCCCTCCCGTACATCCTGGCGCGCGTGACTAAAAATAGAACGGAACCGCTGACGTCATCGATCTGTTGTCGCTGCGACGAGAAGGAGGAGTTGGGCGGCGGACAGGGACCGGACAAAACTAATTCATCCCTGGGAACGCCAGGGGAAACCCGGGAAGCGAAGCCAACGCTGGTAGCTCTTGCGCAGAGTCGGTGAGAAATTTATTGACCTGTGTAAGTGTGCAAAGATATCTCTCGCTAAATATATTTATATGCGTTTGATATATACGTGAAAAAATAGAAAGCATGCTAGTCACGAATGCTTCACTGCATTAATAACAAGTGATGCGGTGCAATACTTGCCCCGCCACTTCGTAGCAACCACGAAGCAGAGAACAACGAAACTTTTCTCAATCCAAAAAATGTAACACGTGCGCTGCATATACATTTGGAAAAAGTTTCACCAATTCGTACAACCTGCTTGCGTAAACATGGAACCGTATCTTACACAGTTATAAAACTGTGATGAGACTTTGTTTTGTATTCCAACGCACTTGCACTTGAGTTGAGCAGAAAATGGTATTGAATTTCGGTCCGTTCAGGTAAAACAAAAATCGAGAAAAACTATCGTGATCGATGGCCTGAAATATTCTTCAAGTGCATCATTTCAGTGGCTAATTGTTCAGGAAATGGGAAATGCTAATTTTTATGGGAATTTTATGAGGAAGCCACCGTGAAGATTCCTGTGACGCTTAATTATTAATTGTCGAGCCAGGGCGACTTGAGCGAAAGGAAAACGAATTGGGAGACACAGGTGAAGATGGGAAGAGAATGGATAGAAAGAGAGAGAGAGAGAGAGAGGAAGAGGAACAGACGAAGAGAATTGTGGTAAAATCAAGCGCTGAATAATTCATGGGACGGTTTGGCTGGCTCGTGCATCAACTGCGGACAGGAGTGCGTATGAGGGTCTGTGTGAAGGTAGTGAATAGTGGAACTGGTATGGGAGCAGGGTGTGCGGGAAAGCAAGCTCAAGGAATGGACTAAACGAGCGGAGAAGCGAGAAGAAAGCACAGGCTAAATAAGCGGAACAAAGAGAAAGAGATAGCGGGAGAACAAAGCGTGGTGTGGGCGCGCGAGAGATCAGAGAGTTCTCTTTCACGTTGTTCTCTATAGGCGCCCACATACGTATAGGATGGAACATACAAATAGCCGAGCATCCAACTGAAATGGATATGGAAGGTGAGGGCCGAAAAGCAGCGTGCGGAGACTCGACGAGGCGCGCGCGGTCTCCTCTCGCCCAGCAATCTACATTATGGATATAGCTGTTGGCAAAAGTGCCTATCGCTTTCCGCACTTGGCAACGCTCTCTCTATTCCACTCATCGTTTATTCTCATTCGCTGACTCTATATTAAAGGGCTTTCTCAGGAGGGATACGGGACCACGAAACGCTGCAGTTGTGCGATCGCCAAGTTTTTCCGTTCGAGCACTCTGCGAAATCTTTGGATGTATAATCGTTTCGCTAACTCAGCGTTTCAACGCCTCGGCCAACTCTCGAGGTTTATCGCATTTTCTTTATACAACGGACGTTTACATAGACCGGAATGTTTATAAATTTACGTAACGACAAGGAATGTACAGGCCACGTTGATCTTTTTTTTTTAACAAGGGATGGAAAAACATCTGATATTGTATTCATGGCAACGGGCTCGTCGCGTGGGCGAAAAAATGGACCAACCGCTTGTTTTTGTTGGGGGCTTCAGCTAATTTATTCAACGAAATGTCGTATGATGTCAACCCGAGGATGCCGGATGGATACAATATTCATTTAACCCACGAAAGCTTCGTTTGTGTCGAGTCACGTTATTTCAACGGTCCTTGCGTTGCGAGTGAAGAAGCACCAGAAGAAGAAGAAGAAGAAGGTTGAAGCACACGAGGAGAGAAACGCGTTTACGCGATGGTGTTTGGTCGAGCGAAAACATCGTACACCCTTTGCTTCGCGGTCCTTTTCCCTTTTCTCATCTCGTTTCGCATAACTTTGCCCATTTTCAGACTCGCAAATCGCGCGACCTCTCCATCTCACTACGAAACACAAGATTTCTACTCGCCGCCGCCGTTCTATGACTTTCAAACGTTTTTGCACCGCGACTTCAAAGGCTTCCCTCCGCGTCATCCAACGAGACAAGCATCCCATTTACCCCTGTCGACGTAACATCGACCTCACGAGATTCCTCCTCACAAAAGTCTTTGTAAAAAAGCCAAATCACTTCAATATGCAACTGCCTCGCACGTTCTCTTTCACTCACACGTCGATTCTCCTTTTTCTTCGTATTTTTCTAACCTAACGACCAAAGTTTCAACATCATTGACTTTTTCGTGTCTTATTCGCTTCAATAATTCCGATCCCGCCGACCAATTCAAATCTTCCTCAACGACATTACGCAGATCCATGGATTCCGAGCGTTGTTTACATAAAAACAGAGGCAAACGATGTTTCTCCTCCGCTCAAGACTTTCCTTTCACTAGCTTATAATTTCATCCTCGGAATCCTTTGCGTGGTCGTTACCATATCCTTGCGTCTCAAGATCGTAAGCCCACTGATGAAAGCAACGAATTTGAAAAAACCATTTTTTCCTATCGCCCACACTTTGTTGCCCTCTCGACCCTGTTTCTCTTTCATTGCTGTCCTTAGCCGGCCACTTAACGACCTACTTTTTTCGTTTTTTTTTTTTTTCCCCACACGTCTCGTATTTTTCGAACCGAAATACTCAGGGATTTAATCGACTGTGTGCTGAGTTTTAAAAACTCTCGAGACCCTTAAGAATCTTTTGATTTTGTATACTTTGCTTTACGAACTGAGGCTCGTGTTTATTTTTCTCCGCCTCAGACTTTTCTACAAAATGAATTGATCCGCACGTGACAGAAAGTATTTTCGTTTCCTTTCGTGTTCTAAATTCGTCGCGCAATAATCGATAGTTTTTGATGCGGAAATGGCTAATCCATCGCGGCCTTCTCAATCGACCAAAGTGTCCCAGTTTCCTTGAGTATTTTCGTCATATTGCGAGAATAATAAAAAAAAATCGACTGATGGCAACTTCCGAAAATAGAATCAGTTGAATCGTCGAATTTCACGTCTTAATGAAAATTAAAATTGACGAAAATAGTTTTTTGATGTATTTCCAAGAGTTCGACGTTTCGCGACGTATGGAAAATCTTCTAAAGGCCCGTAACTTCGTAAGGTATTTGATGATAGTAGGAATAAGGATAAGGTCGCAGTCACAAACTGATTAAAGGATCAGACTGTCGCGCGTGCAAACCCGGATTTGCAATGATGACACCGTTATAGTAGGGACTTGTTCCTAATCCTATGAGCCTCGTCGGAGCAGGGGGAGAAGAACAGTTGACAAACACACACACACACGTGGCTAATTACATATACGGCTAGACAGTTAGTCTAGGATGAGGATGTAATAGCCGTTGTGTAGATAAAGCAACTTGAACGGAAGCTGTGAAATCGGTAGGCCCGAAATCTCGTCCCATTCGAACACTGTCCAGCGTATTTGGCGCGAAGGTCTGACTATACGCGATTTCGACTACTGGCAAAACTTGGAGAAGGCTGCAAAGTTGCGTAAACTCTATTTTTCTTGGGACATTTTGAAATAAAAATCGACACGTTTTTGTTGACATTATCAACTGGATGCGATAGGACATTGCTGTGAATAATTATTCGCTCATTTATTAGTTTGTTGGATTAATGAGTGTCGAATAAATTTATTTCGCTACTTTTTATCCCATTAAGGCTGTACGCGTGTACTGTTTATCGGGTTATTATTTGGCTGGCTATTATTTCGAGGATAACAAATTGCTTCGATGATACGCGGCAGCATATTTACTTGCTTAGCTCGCTCCTCACTTGGATTTTCTATTTTTTTGTCTCGCGCACCCTCCTTTTCTGTCTCTCTCGCCACAACTCGGGTGAGGAAGTGAGCGCGGTTGTTACGGAACGACGGGAGCGTGAATAAGAGAGTCTGGCTTTGAATAACCGTGCGGGGTGCTAAATCACTTCGCGTCGAGCCAATTCGTCGAGGCTATAAATATTAACGGTGCGCGGTGTACGAGATCGCACGGGATCGAAGCTTCAGCCGGATGAGAGATGAAAGCGTGAACAAAAAAATGAATATTCTAGCGGCAGAGTCAAGAAAGTCGCCGGAACTTGGGGAAAATGTTGACTAATAATGAGTCCGTCATTACGATACTTTGTCTTGCGATGTTTAATCGTGTTTTCATTCTTTTTGAGATTCTCAACGTCGATCTAATGAGAAATTAATCATACGATGTTTTTTATGCATTTTTTAACGTCGTTGAAAATTCAAGGAACTTGTCAAAATCAATGAAAAATTTGCTTCATGTTAAACACGCTTTCGAAATTAAACGAATTTCATAAATGTTTCTCAACTCAAGGGAGTGTCGCATACTTTGCTCGTCCTCTTATCCGTAGAAGCATCGAAGCGACAGCAATATAACAGCACTCGAGTGTACAATGCGTGTAAAGCTTTTGTATAATAATATGTGATATAGGATTTTCAACGTATGGCCAATGGTGACTGCTGCTGGTGTCACAGCCAGACGTCGAAATTGCGGCAATCTCAAAGTATTCAAATGTATGCAAGTCACCCTGGCTAAAGCTTTGCACAGGAAGGCGCGCGCGGATTAAACTCGTGCGTTGTGAACAACTTTTCGTCGACACGTTTTCCGCTCTCTCGAGATTAGAGCGAGACTCCATACGACACGAGAATACAAGTTCAATGATGTCAAGTTTGTCGTAATTTTGACAAGCGCCAAACTTTACAAATTTTACATTTATTCACACGAGCAAAAACATTTTTCGGAATCAATTTGTGTCGTTGCGATAATTCAAATTTTTCTCTTTCATGAAAATTACGATGGCACAAATAAAATTTATTCCGATCTTAATCAATTTCTTCAATATCCTCGATATCTCGTACTCGAATAATCATCGGAGTGTAGGTCAACTGGATTTATAATGCTCGATGTATGAGAAAAATCGAGATTCGTCGAGTGTGCGTGCCAAAAAAGGCAGAACTCGTTTTAGAACGTGCAGACAAGTAATTCGACGTAAAATCAACTGCATTGCTACTATCGATCGAGTCGAAATACATCGTAAATGTGAATCCATGTAGGAATTCTCAAGATTTCTGAGATTTTTCATTATCGCGTCTATATCCAAAGCTGCACAATTTACCTGAGATGCAGACTTTAGCGAAATTGGACATTTCGTTGAAACGAGTACGTTGCTCGTGGGTTTACTGTAATTTTTATGACTCTGAAGTTTGCATCGTTGGAATGCAACGCGAAATTCATTTTCATTTTCGACAAAAATAATGATCAAAATGCAGAATGTAATTACGATGATAAAATGATCGATTTTCGCTATTCGAAAAGCATATCGGCTCGAAAAATTCGGATGACATTGAAAATTGAACGAATCTTCAATAAAATTAAATATTTTTCGATGCATTTCAACGTTGCAAACTTCAGCGTCATTCAGCTAATTGGAGTCGGGAGAGGAAAAAAATGATGAATGAATGGGCATTGCGAGGTAGATGTGTGAAGAAAGCCTTCACGAGTTCATTTCTCGAACAAGATACGTGAGACAGGTCGAGTGGGATCAATTGCTTGTGCAGAATTCCCGATAAAAAAACGAGTGGGAAATAAAAAGAATGCTGGCTGAGTAAATAACAGCAAAGTCCATCGGTTGAGTCGGACAAGAGGAAGATTTCAATCGAAAACTGTTGGTAGGTCGTTGGTGAAGCTGTAAGAAAAAGTTGGGAACAAGCCTCGAAGGCTCTTGCCGAGAAATGAGCAACACGGAGAGCTCACGAACGTTGCAATTTAAACTTTTCCGTTTTGCTTGGCTTACACTTTTCGTGCTAGAGCCGCCGAAGACGAACGAACAGCTTCGTTGGGCTCGTTGGCGATGGTGGCAAAAAATGAATGCTCTGGATAAAAAGTAGGCAACAGTTCGAAGAGGAATAATGATAAATTGAAAAAAAAAAGCAAGAACAAAAATAAACAGCGATTCCTTCGAGCGATACTCAACGAAATTCCGATTATTGCGCAGAATTTTCACTCAACGTGTCAGATCCTTCAGCAAATTCAATGTTCCTATTCCCGTTCCCTATAAATTCACGTCAGATCAGAACAAAAGATTAACGACTTGTACAAGGCAAATATCGCAACAATCATTAATACAAATCCGCTTTCGACCAAGTTAGTTCGAGGCACTCGATCGAAGTTTGCAGTTCGATCTTAGTCTCCTGTCAACTGGAAAGTGCAGAGCACACTTTATATGCATCGGAGAGTTTCGAGTATCGTTTATTCGGCACTGATAGTAAAACTTGTTAGGAAGTAACGATTGATAAGTCTGAAACTTGCGATATTTATGAATAAACAAGTAAAATGTTGCCAACGATATTGGCAGTGGGTGTTGCACTTGAATTATTATGAATAGCGAACGATTCCATATTTTTATTAATTCACCAACTTGATTAAAAAGTCTTAACCGTACTCGCTATCGAAATAATTTGTTCGATGCTACGTAGAGCCTGAAATTTCTCTCTCAATAGTGAACAAGTCAATGTTGTTTTTAGCTGGAAAACAGGAGCAAAAAAAACGCTTGATTAAGGAGCGTCTAGACTGGAACGAATTAATTGATTTTTATTAGCCTTGCTATTTCTCTTGGGCGATGTTTGTGAAATGGTGTACAAGGGAAAAAGCTATTAGACCGAGATCGTTGCTCAAGACCTACGACAAGTAGTTGCTGTGTACACTTTCTTCTTGATATACATCTACAAAGTCATATAAGACGCAAGAAACAACGCTATAGAGCGTCTCGACCTTTTCTTCTCTTTATTTCTGCACTTTGTCTTTATTTTATTTTTTTCACTCGTCCACCACGACACTGGGCTGTCTCCTGTGCTTTTTCACTTCCTTCTGGACAATGTCATCAATATCCGTCTCGTCGCGGCCCTTACCAATGTTCGACTAACTTCGGGAGCTTCTGAGGGGAAACCCTACACGTGGATCGGCGCCGAAATGCTAACTCTTGCCTTTTTGGAGAAAACTTAGTAGTCGACTCACGCGATACGTGGGCGGCTCCTGGGAAACAACGGTCGTTTCTTATTTTCCAACTATTCATTCGTCCCTGCGAAAAGCTTTTTTCAATTCCTGTTTTAACGTCCGAAGTAAATGATAGAAAAAACGTTTAATGTTGAATTCAACTGATTGCTCGAATGTTGGCTGCGGCGTTGAGAAGGACGAAATTGAAGGAATTCAATATTCACTGTTAAAAGGACGTGAACACCATTTGGTATTAGATTTTTTTTTCCACGCTAATGGAATCTCGTCACTCGATCTCCCTCGGAAAGGATGGTAAATATTTGGGGTGCAAAGGATCTTTTTAAAAGGATTAATAGTTGGCCTTTACAAAATCTGGCGACGGGTGATTGAAATCGAGAGTGATTAATGAAGCATTATAATGTATTTTTTCTTTTTTTTTCTGCTTTCAGCCAAGCTGGACGGAGTAAAAACGTACATGAGGATGAGGCGGGTACCAAATCATTTACAAGTGAAGGTGATCAAGTGGTTCGACTACTTATGGCTGACGCAGAAATGTTCGGACGAGGAGAAAGCCGTGAGCTGTCTTCCCGGTAAGTTTTTCCAATCGAATTTTCACTCAATTTGCACCGACTTGCAGTGCGTCAAATTTATTGGAAAACTTTTTTCTGTCTGTTGTAATAAAAATGAAAAGTAACATTCGATAAAACTTTTGAATGGAACAATTTTACCAATAAAATTGTCCAAAGTACCAAGTTTCTTGCAAAATTCAAATTGCCGAGCAGATGTTCCAAGTTTTCAGCAATTTTTTTTCCTTTTTAAAACGTAAACGACGGATGCTGATTTTATTTTTTGCTTTTGATTCAAGAGATAACAAAAAAAATCAACATTTTTCACAAAATTCCCATCAAATAAATGCCATCGTTGAGAAAACTGTTCAATAACCATAAGAATATTTACGGGCTCTCGTAATATTCGAACGAAACGACTTGTATGTTGTATGAGAGTTGCGGAGGACGTCGAATAAAGTAGCTTCGCGATCGGTTGCGAAAGACGAGAGTAACAAAATATCGCAGAGACTCGAGTAGGTCGTTAAGGGCGAAAAATGCTTAATGTAAATTTGCCTTCCTGGACGATGCTAGAAATACTGCGTTACCCAGCAGAATATTTTTCTAAAGGTTATATAAACCCCCTCGTTCTGTTCTCCACCCGCTCCTCGTCCAGCGGAGAACTCCAGCGGATATTACTCGAGATCTTTATGTCCTCGAGCAGCAGGGCATAAACGCGACCGAGGATAACGAATAAAGATGATATGCAGAAGATCACGAGACTCTCGTATCTATAGGCATCGCACACGCGACGATATCATTCGCCTTACGAGGACAGTGACCGTAAACCGACAAAAAAAACGTACTCTCAGAATACGTGAGCCGAACGGTGAAAATGTTCACTAACGTTGTAATAACTATGACGACTCCGATTTTTTTCCTCCACTCCTTACCATTTTTATATTATTCCCTCATGACACCTTCACCCTATCACCGACTACGGCCAATTGTCGAGAGACGTTTTCGAATTTACTACACAATTTATTCGCACATTCTATCCATGTTCTCACGCTTTTTTTCCACATATCTATTCAGAATACATAAACGAACTCGTAGTTTTCTCTCGACGACGATATTTCCCAAAGATTTCCTCGAGCCAAACCTCCATCCAATTTTTACACTACCAAAAAAATCTGCACTTAATAAAAATAAGAATATTCCATCGACTCTCCAGTTCGATCGAACAACAACGCGAAGTATTTGTACAACGAAAACTAATAAACTAAATTCTAGCCCACGAGATAGAAAAGTTGAGAAATGTTTCTACGAATTTCAAGGAGCAGATGGATCTAAATATTTCAAAAATTCAAATACCCAACTGAAAATCTTTGCAAAAGGGATTGAAATTTATGTAGATTCGCAAAAGTAAATAAAAAGCATACTCGCAGTTGCTTATTTCCAGGGTTCGAATGCCTGTGACGAAAAAAAGAGAAATGTTTGCATGACGAAAAGTTTGGAGCGTAGCATTGAGGTATTAAGGGCAGGGGGAGTTTCGCCTCTGTTGCGGTGAGCTCAGCAACGAAAATATTTCATCCCATCTATATGTACGAACTATAGTACACTTAAAGCTGTCCCCTTATTCTTTGTGACGAGAGTTCACGTGGTGAAGCTTACGCCTTGAGTGAAAGGACTACGCGCGAAACCTTGCAGGATATGTATAAAGTTTGCAATACAAGTTCAGCTCAGGAAGGTGTGCCACGATATAAAGTACGGCCGAAGCTCGTTATATTTTTAAACTTCTCTCGCGAGCTGTACAAATTTCCGTTCCGTCCTTTATGCCCGAAAAAAGATGACTCTGAAGTTTGCAACATTGAAATTCATCGAAAAACATTTTTTCTATTGATTATTATTGAATTTTTTAAATCGTGCCATTTTTTCGAGTCGATTGAGTTTTTTGCTCGCAAGAGAGAATCGTTTTATTGGCCGGACCGAATATTCAATAATAATTATTGGCTCTGCTGAAGAAATAACAGTATTTCATTGCATTTCACCGATGGAAACTTCAGGAGTAAAGTCGAAACACAATATTAATTTAAAAAAACGTGATTTCCATATTTTTTTACAGCACCGAAGATTGTGACGGAGTCTTTACTCACTTTTGAGTGTGAAAATCATTGGTGACGGTGTAATTTCATTGCCGAATGCAAAGTGTCTGATTATAATTGAAAAGGTGATGTTGGAAATGATAAGAGAACAGAAAGGGGGGGGGGGGAGTGAGAACGCGTTACAAGTATCGTATTCGGGTCTCGTACGGAGACAAAAGAATCGGTTTAAGTGAGGCTGAGCAAATAAAATGTGGTGTATGCATGGGAAAGATGATATACATAGGAAATAAGGTGCATCGAGGGTATTATGCAATTCTCGAGAGATGGTACATAAGAGGGTGGTATGTGCTTGAAAGGAAAATCAGATCGTACGTCTATGTATAAATATAGATGTAGATCGATGCGGGGCAAAAGTGAGAAGGGCGTAAAGAAAATATTCAATCATCGACTCGAAGCTATTCTGATATTGAGCCGTCAACGTATAAACGTGTGTACGGTCGTGGACCCACGGAAGCTTGCTCGGAAAGCCGGCAAAAAATTCACCAGGGAAAAAAGAATGAGGGAGCGGATTGAGTGCCGTATGAGAGAGACCCCTTCACAGCTACGACTACTTGTACGTACGAAGAATAAAACGTGGAACCGGCGGAATATTTCAATAAAATCTGTGCAGCATCGAAAAGGGAGGGGGGTGGAGAGAACGATAAGAGCTCGAGATCCTTCTGAGGAAAACTGTGATCGACTTTCATTCGACATTCGCTCATGGACGTTCGATATCGATCGGGGTTATGCCGAAACCTCTTTCCCTCACTCCCTGCAAAACATCACTTTTTTCTTTCTTTTCTTCCTTTCATTCTCCCACCCCTTTCCATTCCATCTTTTATTTTTCCATCTATTTTTCCCTACCACTTGATATTTTCTTATTCCCTCCCGAGATATACTTTCAAACTACATCAAGACATAACTGCAAGCTTGGCAAATATAAGACTTTTCTCCAACAATATGCCTGCATCCGCCCACTTCCATTTCCAACCACTTTCGACTGTTTTTTCACCCTTATTTACACATTCCCATTTTCCAATCAAACCACATTTTCTCCACCCCACATTCCCCTCGGTTTCTTCTTTATTTACCATTGTTCCCTCCTTCCATTATCGTTGTATTTTCGTAATGAAGAATTAATTGTCCGGTCGACTCTTTTGAGGCGACCGGCGGCATTTTGAGGCATGAAAAAATAAGATGTGAAAAAACTGATCTCTTGAAAAGCGATCGACTGTAACTTTAATTTTTGTGCGTCGTGAAACTTTAGCCTTTCGTTCTTAAAAATAATAAATGGCAACGAGAAACGTCAAAAAAATGTTTGAGAAGTTCCAGTCTTTGGGAATGTTTTCGAGAAGACCGGAAAAGGTTTCTGCTCCAGTTTAACTCTCAGTGTAGCATAAAAACGACTGAACATAAGTTCGGCTATGAAATCTCGATAAATTTTTGGAAAATGAAATATCTGGTACGTGTTCGCGCATGTATTCTGTTCGAGAGTTAACATCCGGTTGTTTACCGCTCCCGCTTGTTACTCTCGTCGCCTATTCGGCTTTGATTTATCTGCTTGTCTGCCTCCCCCTCCCGTCCTCCCTTGACAAACAATGTGTGAGTGCAGCCGGAGGCTATTTGCGTAAAAAAAAATGTTTGTTTAACAGGATAACAATTTTTTGCGAACTGCATAGCAAAAGCTTTTTGCTGAAGATTTGCAAACAGATTCCGACCAAGAGGTTTAAAACAATTACGCGTAAGGCCGGACTCAAAACTCGAGATTTTCATGCGAAATCGACGCCGATTTGTGCGTTGGCGAAAGAATTCGATGACGCTCTCGTTGTCGCAAAATCATCCGTTGAAAAATCAATGTTTAGTAAACTCAAGGACGAACCGTACACTTTCCTACGTCCACAATAAAAATGGACAGTTTTTTTATCGACTTATCGATCACTGAAAAACTATCGCTCAATTCTGACCAAGAATTACGCGTATCGATAAATCATCGCTCGCAACCCGACTTTGAAATGGCTTACAAATTGCCAACATTAATCACTAGAGAGATCGGCCACGATAATGGATAATGCTCAGACTCAATTTCCCTTGACGTTTCGTTCTTATTCGGCATCCCCTAAACCCCTACAAGATACACTTTCCATCTATCCAAGAAGAGCTTGTCACGTTACTCCAGAGCGCTGCACTTAAGCTTTCGGTATATGCGGATAGAAATAGAGAGAATTATGCGAGGCGAATGCCGAGAGACGGATTGAAAAATGGGAGCTCGTTGGTTTGAAAACGAAAGAATTTGAAGAAAAAAAAAACTTAATTGAAAAATCGATCAAAAAACCACAAGGAACTAAAAAATCAGTTGAATTCTGTCAGAGAAAATATACTTTGGGAGAACGTCTGTAGATACCTGACGAAATCGATCCCCCGAGGATTCGCGATGTATATTTAAGCAGAGACGAAAATACAACCCGAACACCGTGTTGTATGCAAAAACTTGTCGGTATCGAGAAATATTATACGAAACAAAAGCGGGGAATGCGAACAACAATAACTGACGTACAGCAACCTCAAAATCCAGGGAATCGTCATTGTTCAACAACATTGACTATTTGCTCGTGGGGGAGGTTAAAGTTTGGCAAAACTGAGACGGGTCGTCGCGCGAAACTTTCAAACAGTTTGGAAACGAAAATAACCGATATGTATACCCCAAATTAATGTCCACAGGATAAATCTGCTATCGTGGAATTGCAAATATATTGAATTTATATCCATCGATCACAAACACCAATTACACACCTTCGAATCAATTTCACTGAGTTTTATTGTCCCTCGAACCACCATAAATTTCGTCAAAATAGCAAAACGTAAAGAATCGATGAATCGACATTTTTTTTCCCTTTTCAACTTTATCAGGATCTCCCATCGATTATAGTTGTAGAATTGTGAAAAATTTGATGCGAGATAAAAAGACGTCAAGTCAATAATTGCATGATGCTGAAGTTTGCAACGTTGGAATGCAACGAAAAATATTCGATTTTATTGAAAATTCGTTCAATTTTCAATGTCATCCAAATTTTTCGAGCCGATATGCTTTTCGGGTGGCAAAAATCGATTATTTTATCATCGTTATAACATTCTGCACTTGAATAATTACTTTTGCCAAAAATTAAAAAGAATTTCGTTGCATTCCAACGACGTAAACTTCAGAGTCATAATAATTGCGAATAAAAAATGAAAATTAATCTCCACGAATTTCGATGAAATTTCAGATAAGCTGAAAGCTGAGATTGCAATAAACGTTCATCTGGACACACTGAGGAGGGTCGAGATATTTCAGAACACCGAGGCTGGTTTCCTGTGCGAGCTTGTGCTCAGACTGCGACCGGTGCTCTTCTCACCCGGCGATTACATTTGTCGGAAAGGTAAATAAGCGAGAGGGCCTTGCAAATAGAGCGACTGAGGGTTCGATGGCGAGGTTCTGAGGGCTGGGGGGTTGGCTTGAAGTTTCTTCATATTTCATGTGTCCTTTGTCTGTATACACGTGTTCGTACCCACACGCACACAAATATAACGATAAATATAGTGGGTACGTGCCATAAAAGAGTTGGACTCTGGAGGAAAAGTCCCTGCAGTCTTTGGTGCATGTAGAAAAGAGCGCACGGTGGTAGGTTCCGGTTTGGAGATAGGGACATAGGTGTGGGACTGGATTGGTGCCAAGAAAAGTCATATATACAGAGAGAATGTCCGCTTTTTCGTCGGCCAAAAAGTGATTGCTCCAACGGGACGTGAGGGAAGCCACGGGCCAAAAGACCTCATTTTTTAACATCTTCTTGTCTCTGTCTTTTTTTTGTTTTCTTTATCATACGTTCTTTATGAGAACGCCCAGCAGCATGCGACGTGGCGAATGGTCGAGCCCAGCGAAGCGTTAAATGAAAGAAATAACGTGGCCCTTAACAATCTTATCAGTCAGTCACTTTTTCGAATAACCTTTTGATTCGACTTCCTTATTCTTTTCGCCTCGATCGACCCGGAATTAAGGAGTTTTCTGCTGTGCCAGTGAAGCAGAAAAGAAAAAAAATGGTTTTGGCGTTTTGTCACTAAAGTAAAGAGTAGAAAAAAAAGGATCGGGATGCGAAATGGGAATGAAAAATTCAGACATAACGAGCAGTAGAGGAAAAAATACCGCGCCCGGTACTTTTATCTTCGAATGGGAGAGATACCAGCCGGTTTTTTTTCGTCTCGATTATCCAACGTTCTGCCGTAACACGGATCGACTACTAATTAACGAAAATGACTAAAATCATCGAGCCAGAAATGTTGAATTGATGCAGGATGGGTCGTAACGCGATAAGACCAAGGGACGGGCTCGTACGAGTCACGAATGCAAAATATCCCGCAGAATGGATTCTAATGGGAGCAAAAAATTGGTATGCTAATTTATACATGGCTTTACATTAGCAGATTGCCTTGGAATCGATTCACGAAACGATTTCGATATGATATTCCATTTGACAGACGCTAATGTGTCTGGCGTGAAAAAAATTGCAAATAAGTCGAAATGCCAGTTGAATAAAAGCTCGAAAAACATTTTCAGAAGTTCGAATTTTCGAAAACCAAAAAAAAACGCCCAGGATACGAAAAACCATACTGAAACTTTTAATTCACAATCGAAACTGAATTGGCGATCGATTCCAAAAATGAAGAAACTCGTAGGAATGAATTCCTCGTTGATTTTCGTAATGGAAACTTTAACACCATAAAAGCCATGACGTGTAGATTCGATACGAAGAGCATAAAATTGTTATAAGTGGTGAAACGTCGATAAGGCTGAAAACTGCACTGTCATGTTTCAGGCGTATTAGCAACGCGTGAAAAATGTTGGCAATGTGCCAAGAGACCTCGTTTCTCTCGGTCTTTCGTGTCACGAGAATAAATCGTCGATTATAAATCGTTTGTCGTTATAGTGTTTTATTCCTGGGTTGGTCAGTGGCTACGATAGAGACATTTCGCACACACACACACGCGCGCGCACACATGTACCCGCATGCATCGACACGTGTAGAAATTGAACGATCGTGAAAGCCATTACGAATCGGTAGTTCGTATCATCGAATCAAAGCCACGCGCCATCGCTATCATCCCCGAAATAATCGAGAACCGAACAATCGACACGGAGTCAGGATCAAGTTTTGCAATCGAATTCCACCAGGATTCACTTAATTGCCTATGTCTGCGATCGTACTGCCTGATATTTCATTGGATTAAGACCATTTCTATAATTTTATCACCCATGCACCAAAATGCTTTTGATTTGCCTTTATCTTTCCTGCAAATCTCGTTCTCATAGACACCGCGGGAGAAAGAGCGAGTGTTCGTGGGTTAGAGGGCCAGAAAGAGCACGTAATTTCTCGCATGATACGAGTCGTATGGCTCAGGTTATCTCTCAGGTTGTTACACTTTATATTCCGTAACGCGAGGGGCTGACTGCACTCCGGCATTTCTACTGCGTTCAGGCGACTCGCTCATTTTTTACTTTTTTCTTCTCCTCTCATCTCATTCGGCGGTAGATTTTTTATGTGTATTCAGATAGAAAGAAAAATCTCGGTTGATCGAAAGGGCAAATAATCTCAAGGCGTAATTTTTCAAATTTCGACAACTCATCGAAGCGCGATTATTTTGTATAAATTAGCACGTAAACGTACCCGATTCGAGAGCATTCTGGAGCGAAACAAAATGAATAGCAGAGTGGAAACTCTCAAGAAATAAAAATCCTACGAGGTAGAAAAAATGGAAAAGGGGCTGGATTTATACGGGAGTTGAATGAAGGGTCAAAATTGCAGCTCCTGAAATCTCATGTACGCATAAATTTTCACATGCCTCAACGCGAAATTTGATTTCACGGGACGTTAATTTAATGGTAATTGAATGTCCACCCTTGGTCCTCCCTTCGTCGCCCTTGCATGCCCGACGACCGAGTCTGCTTACCGCACGGTACATAATTATAAACGCGTGTATTATTGTCGGCTACGTACACTGTACACACACCGTGCCGCATATTGTATTTTACGTTCTCATCGAGATCTATTCCCTTCCACTATTTTCACCAACAATACGAAGTCTTTACAACCAACCAAAGTGCAAAAACCGTGAAATTGAACAACAAAAAATATGTATCAAGTGCACAAGTTTGTAGCAGATTGCCGGAAACTGTGTCTAGGGAAATGGTCCGTTGACTAAAGAAAATCCAGACAACAAATGCTGCTGAAGTTTGCAACGTTGGAATGCATCGAAAAATATTGAATTTTATTGAAGATTCGTTCAATTTTCGATGTCATCCAAATTTCTCGAGCCGATATGCTTTTCGAATGGCGAAAATGGATCATTTTATCATCGTAATTACATTCTGCATTTGGATAATTATTTTTGTCGTAAATAAAAATAAATTTCGTTGCATTCCAACGATGCAAACTTCAGAGTCATGACAACAATTGGTCGAGACAAACGAGACTGTTTCGTGAGGAACGAGAGAAATGGTTCCCTATCAGGTGCTTGCAGGAAACGCTCGTAGCTCTCGTCTTGTTGGCCTGCTATGGGCGATTGATAATTAACGAAGCAGAGCAATGAATAACTGTCCGAAAGCAATAAAAATGAAAAATTTATTGTAACAGAACCGCAGAGCGCCCTTTACTGATGAATAATTAATTGAATCCTTAATTATGATTCGCTCATTCATTGGAAAACAAATATAAAACAGTCATAAAGGCATTCATTCGGTTAATAAACTGCATCAAATTCCATATCGATTTGTAGGTCGAAACAAAACAATTTTCGAAACTGGAATTTCAACGAATTTTTGTACGGCTGTATAATAAAATACTCTGCATTCTAAATATCGGGATTCGAGGTTTTAGAGTACAAGTAGTAGAAGCGTAATGCGGTCAGACGGCGGAGAATTAATTCGGTGTGTACATATTGGCGAGTAGAATCGGTCGTGTCTCTCGTTCGGGGGTTAGAAAATGGTGAGAAAATAGAATTGGTTTGACCCATTAGAACAGAGAGTGGTACGGAACATTGGCGAATGTTATAGCTGCGTACTCGCTCGCTTTGCAAACTGAGCAATCGACCGGATGTGTAAATCGCACTTCCCATATTATGTGGTCCCTTCGTCGATATAACACACACACACGTACACTTGCGACTGTGAATGCATATAGCACGGAGAACATACGGTTAGTCGATAGGGATGCGTCTGATTACCATATCCGGTATAGATATGTTCTCTCTTTTCCTCTCGCCCATTCTCTTAGTTTCCTAGTAGTACGAACAGTCAGTGGTCAGACACCGAAATCATATAACGCGTGAAATTTAAATAACTCGCGTAATTCAGCTCATCAAATCGGCACAACGTTTCGTCGACATATATATCAACATTTTACGACTCTTTGCTAATCCCCCTGTGCAAATTGGTGCGGTTTATTCAACGAATAAAATGATTTTATTTAGCCGCGGGCTTGTCAGCGCATTTCGCATACGATGATGTAAATGGAAACTAAGTGTGTACGAGGAACGAGCGGTAATGATAAGTGCGCGGTTCGTCTATGTGGCTCGGGCCATCCCTGAAGTTAAACGGCCTCGGGCGGGGTTGGCACATGGTTTCGTTACCGCTTAGCCATGTATCAGCGTGCGTATCAATCGCTAAGCGGCACATAGTTTTTTCCAGTTTATAACTAAGCCACCGAACTGTTACTCGGCTCAAAATGCAGTCGCTCGTACCCGCCGAGATCTAATACGATCCAGAAACAAATTACGTGACGAATTGTGAATTAATAATTGGGGAAAAATAAATTACTCCGAAGTTTGCAACGTTCGAATGCAACGAAATTCATTTTTATTTCCGACTAAAATAATTATCCAAATGCAGAATGTAATTACGATGATAAAATGATCAATTTTTGCCATTCGAAAAGCGTATCGGCTCGAAAAATTTGGATGACATTGAAAATTGAACGAATCTTCAATAAAATTCAATATTTTTCGATGCATTCCAACGTTGCAAACTTCAGCATCATAAAAATAACTGGCGGATTGTTTAGAGTTTTTTATTCGAATCGCGGCAATGTGAAGTGGAACTAAACGATTCGTGTGCTTATAGGTGAGGTGGGAAAGGAGATGTACATAGTAAACAGGGGCCGACTCCAAGTGGTTGCTGACAATGGGAAGACCGTATTGGCGACACTGAAGGCTGGTTCATACTTCGGGGAAATCAGCATTCTCAATATGGGGACCGCAGGTAAAGAGTGCGGTAAATATTCCAAGCAGACCTGGGGGCCCGTCAGAGCTGTCTATTTCCCTCGTGTTTTTTCACGAATCACGTTTCACGTTATCACGTTCTCCTACACTGTTGTGTGTGTGAGCGCAATTCGCCGAGCCGGTATGAGCCGATCTTACCGATCTCACACTAAATAGTAACCACGTACACGTTCCTTGTTTTATCATTTATCTTGTCAATCTTTACGATTCACATCAATCTTGTAATCAAACAATTTTTATCTTTAAAAACTATGCTGTTAAATCGATACCAAGACTCTTCGAAACTTGCGCAATTATCGATCGTAAAAACGACGTTACATCGCCGCTAAAATTATTATTTCGTCATTATATAAATTTGCAAACCCCCAACATTTTTGTCGGGGTTTTACGAGAAGAATTCCAATCCCTGCGTGGATTTTATCGCTGAAGCAGTTGGGGAATTTTATCAAATGACGTCGTCCATGCATTAATGATAAAAAAAAAGAGGATGAAACAGATCATGCGATTAAAACCGAAAGAAAATCTCATTACGGGAAAATATTGATCGAAGGGAAAAGTTGAAAGTCAATATTTATTAATAATCAACGACGAGGCATTCGCGATAAAAATTTGAAAAAAGCTAACGCACTGAAAAATAAAAATTGACAGAGAACTGTAGAGGATTCGAACAAATATAATCATTCGAACTCGATATTGCTATTGGATTTACATGCCGAATGAGCGCCACTCCGTTATATTGACGTGGTCAATATACTTTGCGGGAAATATATGCGAACGTCAAACATTCGATGGACGTCGAGACATTAGCTCTTTTATCTAAAAACGCGAATAAACGCGAATATGTCAAATTCTTGATGATTAATCGAATTTTTCATTGTTTTGAATTCAATTGAAAAAGGAAATTCGAACGAAATTCGGATTCGAAAAAACGAACGAGTCTTTTTTTCCAATAATTTTGTTTGATCGTCTCAAATTTACTTTGTCATACGACAAATGGATTTTTTTATTTTTTTTTTTTCATTTCGATTCAAGGGATCGTCGTAATTGCGTGAATTTTGAAGAGTCGAGTCTAATTCGTGATTCGGTAACGTCTTTTCTTCCCTCTGGCATATTTCACTCTGACTCTCGTAACTCTTGACCAATTCTTCAAAAACACACTCGATGCTCATACGCGAAAAAGTCGATTCATCCTGCGTCTACGAAACTCCTTTTGTAAGTTGCAAATAATATTGGAGAATAGAAAAAAAAAGTGAGTGATTAATTTTGACGGGATGATTGGGCGCATTTTTGTATCGTACGTCGACAAGGATGGATCGATTTTCTCCTTCACAACTAAAACCAAAAACGACACGACATTTTTCATACTTCCGAAATTCTATTTTCCCGCTGCCGTAGCTTAGTATTTTCATAGTGACAGCGTAGAGTCTGCAAATATTTTCAATTTCATCTAGACTGATTCTCTGTCGAAAATGTTTTCATTACTTTTTTCAATCGAATCGTTTTTTCAAGAAAAAACATTTTATTCTTGCTCACTTTTGTGATGACATTTCTATAAATACTTTTCTGGCCTCTTACTGAACTTTTATACGCTGCAAAAACACGCTGGATACCTTAAAACACGTAATACGAGTTTGGAAAGCATTTGCAGGATAAACAAATAATTGATTGAGCCCAAAATGCTAATTTCGAGAAAATCATTCAGTCGGAAATGTATGGGAAAGAAAAAACAAAGCAAATGCTTGCCACGAACTGACAATACACGTTCAAATTTCGATCTCTTACATAATAAATTGCACTGCAAAGTATTTAATCTGAAAAATCTTGCGATATATTTGATTGAGTTAGAAAATTAAATTGCTACACGTTTCAACATATATATTTTTAGGAAACTGATTAATCAGCATTGATTTATTCTACAATAATATAAAACTATGAATTATTATCCTCCTTGATTGCTGTGGATGCGTGCTATATTTTTATCCATCATTCTATTATCATAATTGCCTCTGTATTATCATCAATATTCATGATCGATTTTCCATCACATCTGTATCACGCCATTCTCATTTATACGTTTTTTGTTTTCTTACTGGTACAAGAGACTTGACTGATTCGTAATAAGCTCGTTATTTCCGTAGATTCTGCTTATTCTATTTCTATTTTCCATAAATTCTCGATTGTTTCTATTCCTTTCTTTCAATAAATATTATTGCGTATTGTTCAATACGTATCTTTACGGTCATGTTAATTATAATACTATTATCTGCTCCGTAATACGTTCTCTGCAATATATATTTTCGTACATTCTATAGATTCGAGCTCGATATATTAATGCATCGTATGGTAGAATTTGAAACTAAATTATATATGAAAAATAAAAGGGATTACGGAGATTATTCAAACGGAATAATTATTTTGCTGAAACAACGTTTTTGTTCGCGATTATCTCGATCTCAAATCGATGAAATAGCCAAAACGTTATACGTGCTTCACTATTTCCGCTGTCATGCAAATACACAGGGTGTGCGACGTCGAACGTTGTTCGTATAGCAAAAAACGCAGATTCGATCATCGATGTTTCGCGTAAATTTGTAAAAAAAACTGTAACGTTACGGCTGGAATGGGGAGAAAATGTAAATTCGAATGTCTTGACGAAAAAAAACGAGTAAATTCTTAAAGTTTTTGCAATTTCGAGATAATAATCGGGTGAAAGGAAATTGATGGAGTTTTTCGTAGTCAAACACCCTCTATATTCGATCGGACACTGTTGGGATTTAGTGCGAAGCTCATTACGGCACGTACCACCTTAATACAGGCCTGGGTGTTGAATACGTCCGTGTGCAAGTCGCTTTAAACTCTCGCTGTTCGGGATATAGGCTATAATCGATAATTATCGCTATTGGAATATCGCGAGCTCGTTTCCGGAACGTGACGCGAGAAAATGAGAAAGCCTCCGCCCGCCGCGGCGCGGGTGGGTGAAGTATATTCGCCCACTCTTTCTTCGCAATCTCTCCCACGCGAATATTGACGAAAAATTAACGTAGGCTGTTATTCTCATTTTTCTGCTTTCACCGCGTGCGCGTTATTAATCATGAGCTGCCCACAATAATCGGCCGATTCGATTCATCGGATGGGTAGCGAACAATAAATTCTCGTCAAAAATAACGAAATTACGGAAACGAATACGGAGAAAAATTGTCTCGAGTACGATTAGAAAAGGGAAGAAAAAAAAAGACAAAAAAATCGAATTTGATAGAGAAATAAAAACCAAATAATTGCTAAACCGTGGCACGATTAATCATTATAATTTGCGATACATTTTGTTGGTTGATTTATCCAATTGATTTATCGATTTTGCGGTTCATTTATTCCCGGCAGAAGCGGTTTCGTATCATTAGTTTTTTATTTAACGATTTTATATCGCGAACTGTGACTGGTCATTGTCATCGACGTAACGATTGAAATACGAGACTCTGGGGGTTTGTTTAAAAACGAAATCTGACTAAAAATCATGTAATGCGTAAGGGACGGATGTAAAATTGAGCTTGATGCACTCCGATAACCAATAAATGGCTACATCGACGCAGGTAACCGGCGAACAGCGAGCGTAAGATCGGTCGGCTACTCTGACCTCTTCGTACTCAGCAAGAAGGACATGTGGGACGTGCTTAAGGAGTATCCAGCAGCCAGAGTTCGCCTCGAGGCCATTGCCGTCAAGAGACTCGAGAAATACAAGAGAGCACCACTGGAAAAAGGTGAGACCACCTTTTGTAACTCAGAAAAAAGGTCAAGTAAAAACGTACTGTACCAGACCCTCGAAAACAAAAAATCCCTTGTCCATTCTCTATTTTTCGAATCAGTTTCGCATCAAGACTCAATTAATCGCGCATCAATTTGGATCACAAATACAGATCGATACTAGAACCTTCCCACTGTCCGAGTACGATACGTTTCCGTTCCTTTTTCATTGACGTTTAAGGGCCAGATTTTGATCGTCCAATGAAAAAAAAATGAACAATCTATTGGACACGTTCCCTCCAATAATTGAAAATTCTCAAACAAACTTGAATTTTGTCTTGAAGCTCGAGAGAGTGTTCAACGAACGGTCAACCGTCCCAATGTTCCGAAATTCTTGCTCGAACTTAATGCGAAAATATGATGGTCGTGATGACGTGCTCGTAATAATTGTTAGACACGAAGTGAGAAACCTTGGACATTATTGGTGACATGATTCGAGTGGGTTCATCATGTGGGACGAGCAGGAGTAAAGTACGTAATTTCGTTTATGGTGTATGAAGAGGAGACGGGAGTTTGCGGTCATAATTCGAGGCTCTGGCCCCGGCGGGCTTGATTTAATCCGCGAGTTTGTATAGTTGTATAATATCGGAGTATAATATCGTATCGAGGTTCCCGATCGGTCGTTCAGCACCGTCAAGCCGGCCCTGCCATTAAACTCGGTCCATATTCGCGAACTAGTCAATCAGTAATTGCCATTCCCCGAGTAGTCGCGTTTTCCTCGGTCGCTCTTTCTCCCTCTCTGACACTTTGCATTTCGCGTTCGTACAGACGATCGACGTCGCGTTCGTACATATCGATCGAAATATTTACCGCCTCCCTCTCTCCAGACCGACTTGCCAATTATAACCGAATAGCTATCAAAATGATTCATACAACCAATTAATTGTAATCCTAATGACTAATTAGAAAAAAAATGAAAAAAAAAAATGTTTTTCATCAAAAATTAATAAATTCAGTTAATCGTTTCGAATTTTCTGGATTTGCGAAAACTAAGAATTCCAAGTTTTGCGGTAAAATTTTGAAGAAATTAATTTTTTATTCAACGAGCAAGAAAATCGTTTGGAAATCATTAGGTGATGGAGACTGAAAACTTTTTGATGTGTCGCTGCATCGCGGACCGAACGTCGAGAGTACTTAAAGTCCGGAATACCAAATTGGGGTGAATTGGGATCGTAACAGAATAAAAAGGAACACGCTTAGACGTACAAACGTGTGCTGTATAGATGTGCAGTGCTTAAAAAGCGCAGTAGCAGTATTATGCATCGTCTCGCGAGTTAATAGTGCAAGTCCTTCGGTTTGCCTGCTCCAGAGAGGAAGAGAACGAGAGAGAGGGCAAGCTCGGGTCAGGGTAATGGCGAACATTAACGATCCTTTGAAGCAGTTTGCATGGAGCCTGTGGTCCAGCTATTTCTGAATACTGCAGCTTATATATATGTACATTACTGAAAAGTACATATAGAATCACTTCTGCACGTATATTGCAACATAATTCTGCGACAAGGATCCCAATTTAAATTCCGAACATAAAATTTCTGACACTTGCAAATTACTACGGACCGCTTATCCACTTTTCTCCACTTTTTTCAAAGGTCGTACCAGAAAGTCATCAAAAAAATGTTGATCCTTTGAGCGCATACCGGGTCGTTTTGACCCCAACAATTTTTTGTCACCGATTGACATTTTGTCTTAGTTTTCGTGAAAAAATATGATGCTGAAGTTTGCAAGGTTGGAATGCAACGAAAAATATTTTATTTTATTGAAGATTCGTTCAATTTTCAATGTCATTCAAATTTTTCGAGCCGATATGCTTTTCGAATGGCAAAAATGGATCATTTTATCATCGTAATTACATTCTGCATTTAAATAATTATTTTTGCCAAATATAAAAAAGAATTTCGTTGCATTCCAACGATGCCAACTTCAGAATCATAAAAAAATCTGTTAGCGCCATAAAATATGGCGCGACAAAAAACGTCTTTACAAAAAAAAAATGCATATTTACCGGAATTCAACTATTAGAAAAACGCCTTGGGTCAAATTGACCCTCTAAAAGGTGCATGTGCACTCTAAGGATTGAACATACGCGTTGGGAAAGAACTGAACGGCAGTTTGAATGCGTTCGGAATCGATTCGAGTTTTAATGATAAATCTGTCGGTTTTAATTCGCGTGAAAATAATAAATTAAATGTTTGTGAGCCGCAGTGTAAATGTAATTTAGAGAGAACGTCCGTGCCCATAAAAATTCTTGTAAGCACATCTAAGTGTGTTGAAAAGTTTGGAGCAACGTTGCGCCATTGTACGCAATTATATAATAGTACTCGAGAGGTATTGTCATGAACAGAAGGATCCAGTACGTACTGATTACGCTCGACGCGGCGTATACCGCACTCGGAAAACTTTATTCAAGTCTCCCACCGCGCTTCTAACGTTACTCAGCCGAATTAATTAGTGGCATTTTCCCCGAGGAAGCTTCCGCAAGTGCGACCACCTCCATTATTGTCGAGGAAATACGACGAGAGGGGTGCCCACGTAATTCGACTTCTCGTATCGACTCTGACAAACTCCTACGCAAAGTCGATTAAATAAAATTCAAAAATTAACCGCCAAAAGAACATTGGCTACAAAAATCTTTCGACAGGACCAAAATTCATGGAGAATTTCGTAGAAAAATGCATCAAAAAATCGAGTCCTCCACTATTTACTTTTTGATGTTTGTGTAAATATTTTTTTCCCCGTATATAACGATGACTTTTGGTTTGTTCGTAATTATGCGTTAGTTCAGTGTGTGTTTTTTGAATATTTAATACATTTAGCCATTAACAATGACATTATTCCAGCCGAAATGATTCAATTGTTTAATTTGCCTGGCCGATGAACCATGATTATTGTGATATAAATTAAATGAATATTTTCACTGGCCAAATAATTGTCTGAAAGTGTTTATCGATCTCCGTCACTTGGACTACGGGGGCGATTGTTTTTTTTCTTCAATATTCATATGCCGTTGCTTTATAAATATTCCCCACAAGTTTTTGTCCCACTTGGTCCACTTTACCTTGTCCCCTCGTTCGCCATTATAATTTTTTATGCTCGAACCTTTTTTTTGCGTTCAACTTGGCCTTTGGGCTCGAGTGCATCTTGGCAAATCTACATTACTGGTGAAAAGTTTTCCAGAACTGAATAGTTAAACTTGGGAGCTTAAATTAAATTCTCGCCGCACATCCGAGCCCTGTCCCGTACTTGGGCTTCTCACACACTCTCTCCCTCGCTCCCTGCACTCTCTTTCGCTCTCTCGTGCGGCGAGGGCACGAGTTTGTGCCCGAAAAGTGCCAAATTATTGGAATAATTTGCAGGTGTATAGAATAATTAAGAATCACTTTAAACGAAACCAAAGGGCATGGTCAATTGGCTCTGTAGGTCGAGTTAGTCAACTGTAATGAATTCTTACTTAATTGACTCCAGCGATTCTTCGTTTTCACGCCAAGATCAAGTTTTCTTAAGACAATTAGCCGTAATTATGAATCTTGTTCGATACTTGGAACAAAGTATGAAAAACTTGGTGTTTAGATTCCGTTATTTTGTTTATTAAGTGACAGCTCAAACGCCTTTTCAATACGGAGCTTTACGTCGTGCTTTTGAGGCCCGTCGAGCATTTATGATTGCTAAAATGGGATCGAATCGATAAATCAAGCGTTTGAATTCACGGCAAAGTATCAGCATTAATTATTTAATCATCCGAGCGTGATAAACAGCGATAACTGTGTAATTGCAAAGCTCCAGACTGGGACATCCTGTATACGGAAACCCCAAGCCTCTCAACACTCCGCGAGGTTTTACTCTAATTGGCTTTTGCCTATCGATCGATCCATTTTCCAATGCTAAGCTCTCACCAGCTCAGGAGTTCCAACTCGTGGATTTGTGTATCGTACGAATATCCCTGATGTGAATATTCCAGTACAAATGTTTTTACAAGCACACACACACACACGCACGTGTATATAAATTGGAAATCTGCTAATGGACGTCCTCGCAAGAATATTCCCCTGAAGAAACTTCCGCGATCCATGGATGAATGAAAAAGTCCCTCGCAACTTTCCACCCTCCCGAAACGCGTGTATTTTTCTTTATTCAATTATCTTGACCTCCGACATGCCACCCCGACCATTTCTTTTGACAATTCCTTGTTCGTCGCCCCCCTCTGGAAAAAGCACAAAGGAGGAAAACTTGATCGAGATCACCGACCAGTAAACAACCACGCCATTTTCCTCCTACGAATTTTACAATTTTACCAGCCCCGGGAAAACCGTCAAAAGAAAAGATAAAATACACCAGAGACAGAATGAGAAAGCACTTTCGAAATGAGACCGTGATTCATGGAATAGGCTTTGATAAAATTCGATCGAATGACGGAAACAAACGTCCAGATATACCGAATAAGCTCCGCGAGATTGCGACGAATAAGCGAGACCGTATTTGAGCTCAATTATTACTCCGACGAAGATCGATCGAAATTTGTCATTAAATTGCAAACCCACGAAAACTGCGAGAAAAAAAAATTGAAATTTTCCATAATTTTCATTCTCTCTGCTCGCGACGAAATTCAATTTTATTTATGACTCTGAAGTTTGCGACGTTGAGATTTAACGAAAAATATTGTTTCCATTAATTATTTATTGAATTTCGAAAATCATGGCCATTTTTCGTCTCAATTGAGTTTTTGGGACTCCAGAGACGATCGTTTATCGTTTTATTGTCCGGACCAAATATTGAATAATAATTTTGGGCTCTGCTGAATAAAAAACAGAATTTCGTTGCCTTCCAACGATGCAAACTTCAACATCATTCTCATTTTCAGAAAAAAAACCCAAAAAATAGAAAAAAACGTCAAATTTTACGATTCGTACATCGTCATTCTCCGTTCATTTAATTCTGTTGGTTCGGATTTTGAAGGAGCGTAATTGTGGACGAAAAAAAATAGAAATTCGAGAATCGGGGAATAGTTTCTGGTCCATTGGCCGAAACGTTGATACAACGTTAAAGTATTGATATTGAAAGATCGATACACGATCGAATACGAGTCACGATGGTCGCTCGAGTGAGGCTGATTTCGACTCCCGGGCTTAATATCCTGAATTCAGCAGTATCGTGTGACTATGTACAGACAAGCAAATAATATTGCCACATATAGGAACAATATAACGGCACATAATATCACGAACGTTTCATCGAAACTGTATATACTGCCAACGCATGTATTATATTTCCATTCGGATCGCGGCACGCTCTTCAATAATATACATAAAACAACTATAAACTCAACATATTGATGGGCTGGCTGTGGACGCACTTAAAATACAAAACAGACGTACATACGAACCAAAATACACGCGATTACCGATGTCGCTCGTGCTATGATAAAAATATTGCGAAAAATTTGCGTCCCGGAAAATCACAAACCACACAAAATTTCCGATAGAATTTTTCATTCGCTGAAAAATTCGAAAGGAATTTTCGAGATGACTCTGAAGTTTGCATCGTTGGAATGCAACGAAATTCGTTTTTTATCTTTGACAAAAATAATTATTCGAATGCAAAATGTAATGACGATGATAAAATGATCGATTTTTGCCATTCGAAAAGCATATCGGCGCGAAAAATTTGGATGAGATTGAAAGTTGAACGAATCATCAATAAAATCGAATATTTTTCGTTGCATTCCAAAACGTTGCAAACTTCAGCGTCATTTTTCGAGGCTGTGGAATTCGGTAATTTTTTTGGAAAAAAAGGCCTTTCGATATGTTACAAAACGTTTTGTGCGGAACGTTTAGGTCGTTGTCGGCGACACACGCGTTCGTCGGTCTGGACGGTGGAGAAAAAGCATGAAATCGAAACTTTATTTCACATCCACACCCGGACACACATAACACGATAGTACTTTCGCAAGCGTGGACACAAAGAATCGTTGATTGAATTTTCCCATCGATCGTTTTTCAGCATTCGCGAACTTTTGCTTCGTTGTTCCGCTTCCAACTTTATTTTCGCGTGTTTCTTTGCTGCGGTATTTTCTTGCATCCACACCGTTAATTCAATCATGTCCTAGCGAAAGTGTGACAACGTCAAATTGGCAAGGGGTCGTGCTGGCTTTTGTGATCAAGACTTATTCAACTTTTCCCTTTTTCCAGCACGTCGGCTCTATCGTCTTTTAAAATTGAAGCAATATCATCGCTGAACTTTAAATAACCCAAAAAAAAAAAACGAAAACTCCTTCATTTTGGATTCGGTTGCAAATTGAGTTTTTATTCGCTGGCTCGAAAATTGAGAGTGACGTAAAAAAAATCGACTGTCCCACGAACATTGTCTTGGCAAAAGTGTCAAATCGAATCTTGCCACCGCGCGATCTTAGCGTCGAAAGTTAAATTATAATTTAAATCTGGACTCATAATCCGAAAGTTGATTAAAAGTTTCCCAACAGTAAAGGCGAGTACAATGCAAAAAACCTGAAAAGTGTTTGAAAAAATGTAATTGACGTTCCCCAAAAAAGATATAGAACGAAATTGCACATAAAAAAAATGATGCTGAAGTTTGCAACGTTGAAATGCAACGAAAAATATTCGAATTTATTGATAATTCGTTAAATTTTCAATGTCATCCAAAATTTTGTCAAGTCAATATGATTTTTGGGTGGCAAAAATCGATCATTTTAACGTCGTAATTAAATTCTGAGCTTGAATAATTATTTTGCTAATGATAAAAAAGAATTTCGTTGCATTCCAACGATGCAAACTTTGGAGTAATTAAAAAAATGTATTTCCCGTTGAACGGAATCCTGGCACGAACGAGAGTAATTAGCAGGGTAGTGGTGGCGGGGGTGAAATGTAGAATCCCTAAAAAAGCAAGGATTGATATGAAAGAATAAAAAGGAATCTGCGTAGAGTCGCGGAGACGAGAGTTGTTAAGGGTGTAAATAATGAGAATAAAAGGTGTGGGAAAGATTGAAGAGAAAAAGAGAGAAAATTGGAAATTGAATTCGCAGCGGCGATGGGACGATGTCAAAGTACGCCAGGTCTGGTGGAGTCGCGGGGTCGTATACCGTTGGAAGATATGTGGATATCGCCGATCGATTTACGTGGCGGAGGACATCCCTACGGAACGGGTCATTCGTTGTTCTCGCCGAGTCCAAGTCCAGTTGGATCGCGCGGTCATGCCGGTTTGATTAATCAGCAAACGGCGGGTATTAATAACGTGGGTATCAACATAAACAACAATACGGGAAGGAGCGTGGACAGTCCGATGAGCGCAACGAGCAGCGGTCAAAGCAGCGAGGACCCGACCGCGCGAGCTGCACAATCAGCAGCAACGCAACCCTCGACTGGTCGACAATCCACCCACTCTGGTAAGCTTAGACTCGTCGCCACCATAAAACCACCATAAAACCACCACCACCCCGACCACTACCCCTCCCCATTGCTCGTTTTTCATGTATGTGTGTCTTGAAATCCATGACCAATGCTCTGAGCTATCTGTTGTGTAATATTTCATCCCCCCCCCCCCCTAAAAAACAGCCTACGCAAGGACCTCGTATTGCCCTTAAAACTACAAACCCTTTCTACTCATTTCTTTGCTTAATTTATTACGCCATTTATCTCTTGTGTATTTTTTTGATCGATGTTGCTGAGCATATGAATTATTAACGGATCGAAATGATTCATCGATACGAGGCTACGTTGCATGCTTTCGTCGCCTCTGTGAATCTCGAACTTTGACACTTTATTCGAGATTTTTGTACGATCCTTTTCTTCGCCTTTATGGAGACTCGTTTGTCCTGCAGAATTTGAGTCAAGTTTCTTGGTCGATTGAATTACTTGGTGAGCTGGAAATTTTCGTTTTCTCATAAATTTCCACGTGTCCGGGAAGTGTTGCAGATTTCGATGCGATTCTCGATTGCTTTTCATGCTGGGAATAGAATTTTTCTAATGCACGAAATAGTCGTATTTATAGTCTGTCTGCGTTGTGATCGATTCTCGAACAGTCCTGAACACGATTAATTCTGAATAATTAATTAAACCCTGATGTTGAAACTGGCGACAAATGCTTAATCAGTCTTGGAATAATTTCGGTCGCTAGGCAAATTATTCAGCGGTCAGGGACGCGGTTAATTTCGGGTTTAACGGAGGAAGGCCAACGCGATGCGGAATATCGTCCACGTCCCGACCGATACGTGCTGCGGGCCCGAGTTTCGCGATAAAACCTCGAGACGGTGACAAAAAATGCCCGCTCTGCAGATAAACAAACTGTTCGTCATTTTTATCAGTTCGCCCCTCCCGCAGTGGATGAAAAACTAACGGAAAAAATGGCCCGCGCCAACGCCGAGAAAATATGCGGACGAGACACGGGAGAGAACGGAACTGCACTCGGATAATGACCCAGGCCTTCGCACACTGATCTCGTAAACCGTAATGCGATCCGACATTAAATCTCACGATAATGGGAGAAAACCGAACACGCGTTAAACCTTTTTTTCCAACATTTTCTCTTTTTTTCTCAGACACTCACGTATCCCTTCAATTTACGAGATACCGAATAAATCCGTTCATGAACCTTCGTAATAACGTTTTACTTTTCAACGTCCGCTAACAAGATTCCACTCAATTAACGACGATATAATTAGGCCAGAAAATAAAATTCCTGACGCGTGTTGAAATGCAATTTTTAAGGCAAAATAAAACGTTCGTTATTATTGAGAAACGATGATTCTGAAGTTTGCATCGTTGGAATGAAACGAAATGCTTTTTTATATTTAGCAAAAATAATTAGAATTGAATTACGTCGATAAAATAATCGGTTTTTGCCACCTGAAACCACATCGGCTCGGAAAATTTGGATGGAATTTAAAATTGAACGAATGAAAAATAAAATAAAATATTTTTCGTTGCATTCCAACGTTGCAAACTTCAGCATCATGAGAAACGTATTTCCACAAAATATCGAAGTAGAAATGAAGCTGCGATCGATATCGATAGAAAAGCGTTGAAAAAATGTGGGAAAAGCTCATTGCCGATCGAATTAATGCGGAGCAATCACAATTCCATCTCCTGAGCGCTTAATTGTTCGTGGCAAAGAGCCCTTGATGTAGAGCCACCAGGCAAACGCGAATGCGGCAAGGAAAAAAGAGGCGAGAACATGTTGAAAAGGAAAGAAGAGAGATGGCGAAGAAAAAGAATGAATTCCAACGAGTATAGAGTGAGGCAGGCTTGATTGGCAAATTAAGGGTATTGATCGGTACGAAAGAAATGAGAAAAGGAAGAAAGTGAAGAAAAAGGCGCCGGATATACGTTATCACTCGACGATTAGATCGTTCCAGGCAATTGATTAATAGGCAGACTTGACTCATCACCAACCAAACATCCGTCTCTGACACGCTGTTCCCTTTAGCAAATTAAGACGTCGCATCATCGAACATCGCGGCTAAGAAAAATGGAAAAACCTACGATTGCCTTTCGCTAAAAAACATACTAAAGTCAATTTATTTAACGACTTTCCCAAACGCAGACTATTTACAAAACAAAAGACTCTCGCATTATTCAGCAAAGAATTTTGTGAGCTCGAGACAAAAGCTGGTTTCCTCGAGTTTCTCAATTACCAATTCCATCAATGATGCTGAAGTTTGCAACGTGGGAATGCATCGAAAAATATTGAATTTTATTGAAGATTCGTTCAATTTTCAATGTCATCCAAATATTTCGAGCCGATATGCTTTTCGAATGGCGAAAATCGATCATTTTATCATCGTAATTACATTCTGCATTTGGATAATTATTTTTGTCGAAAATAAAAATGAATTTCGTTGCATTCCAACGTTATCCCATCATTATAAAAGCATAAAAATTGAAATCCATTGTCGCAGACGCAGTTGCGTGAGTCTTCGTGGAAGGTTTGCCAGAAATTCACCACGAATTTACCATTTTTTTCACAAGCTAGCAAAAAAGGGCTGGGAGGCGGATTTTGGGGAGAGGGAGAGCCCATGAAGTATTGAAAAGCGTGGGAAACATCTGCATTGGCTGCGGAAAAAGGCCACAACGCGAAAATGACAGGAAAAGTCGCTTCGCTTTCCTGCATTTTTAATTCCCATTGCGATCATTCACAATTTCGTTGAATCGCGATCGAGCGACGTTATCGTGTCTTTCGCTTTACCATATTTTTCGTTTTTCCTGCCCAACCCATCGGCCCTGTGGCGTGGTAAGATGAAAGTTTCATTATCTGACGCAGTCTCGACATTTCTCCGGAATGGAGTAACTTTTGAAAAGGAATTATTGACAGTGACGCGAGCAGAATGTAAATCTATATATCGAACGAAGGAAAATGTTTTTCTCGAGATCGATTCTCTCTTTTCATAGCTCGTCCGATAAATAATTCACGACGAAAACTGTGTTGGGCTCCGTATGATTTAACTTTTCATACTAATAAATTATTTATTATTCCCCGAAGACGAGAAAACATCCCGCGTATCACGAAGTTTTTATTTTTTTTTGTAAACACTGATCGTAAAAAAAAAAAGCGTCTGTCAACGATATTTTTAACGACCCCTGTAAAGTTACGGCGGGTTGTATCGATTCCAACGAAAGTAACGGTTATCGGGCAGCTCCTTAATCTTGCAGAAGGAAACGTATGTGCTCGAGGGCATCCTTATGAAGTATTAATGGCTCCCAAGGTGAAATTTGTGTCCTACCCAATCTCCACGACGAATCTGTACGTTTTATAGTAATTAAACGTACACCGAACCGAACGAGACGATTTAATCATATAAAATAAGAAAAAACCGAGTTTTGTTGATCGTTTCGGTATAAAATTTCAAGGAATTCAATAAAGAGTGAAAAATTGCGATTTATTTTGACGAATATTGAAAAAAATCGATTTTAACGACAAAGTTTGCGATTTTTGACAAAAAAAATGACACAAAAAGATGGAACGCAATTTTTTTGTTGCTGAAAACAAAGTGAAGAAAAATTGATCAATCGAGGGAAAAATAATTGGATGGAAAAATTTTGAAATGATAAAAAATGTTGAGGTTGAGTAGAATGTTGAAATATTGATGAATCGTGAAAAAATTTCAGGTATGACGTGCAACAGTATGACTCAACTGGTATCGGAAGGTGCAACACCGTTGTTGGGTAGTCACGAAGCGTTGCTGGCAGAGATAAAGCGTTTGCGGGAGCGTCTAGTTTGTTTGGAGACGGAGAACGCGACAATGAGTGTAAAATTGAATCAACAGCAGTGGGACGTTGAGCACAGATTGGCGGAAATAGAGATGCAGATATGCGGGGCGAGTTCGGAGTCGAGTATCGAGGACAACGAGAGAAATCGGGAGAGCATCATTTAACGAGAAATAAGGCCGCGCATTGAGCGTGGCAAAACGAAAATGGAGCGTGTCCGTAGGTATTTAAACGAGGAGGAAAGTGGTTCGCGGGTGGATGACGAGGCCGGAATATCCGGCAGGGGATCGGGCGGGACGCCGGTGGAGGAAAATCAAGCGAAACTGGACGATGAAGAGACGACAAGTTTTTTAAGTTCCGGCAGAATTGACGGCAGATCGAGCGACGCTAAATCCATCGGTAGTCTCAGTCAGCATTTCTTTGAGAGCGATGACAACGAGGACGATAAATACATTGGAACTTGTAACGGTTACAATTCACATCCAGGCAGCAAATCGAATTTGTTGTTGTGCACCGAATGCGATTTACGATCAAAAACTTGCACTTACAGGCCGCAAACGCCGAGTCAATGTGCAACATTTGTCGAGGAGCGACTCGATCCTCAGCAGGGAGAATCTAAAGGACCTGGAGGAGTGAGAACCCAGCAGGAACGTCGAGGCGTTTCGACCGTCAAAAGTCCAATCACCGAACGTTCCGACCGAAAAACCAAAACCATTTCCGCCGTCTCTCCCTCCAATCTCCCTGGCACTTCGCGCTCTCAGGATCATCATCAAGAACATACGCGAAATGTCGAACGTCGACGCGATTCAGACTCCAGGCAACACGAAACCAAAAGTCCAAACTCCGCTTCTTACAAAAACTCACAACCTGCTAACCCGCCGCGATATCATTCTGATATCGATCAACGTACTGCCACTAGACGAATCGAACACCAGGAAGCAGAGTGCGACGAGAGGAAGAGCAAAAATTCTCACGAACGTTATCGTGTTTCGAGGTAATTTACATCGATTTTTCACGGCTCATTTTGACCCGCCAGTCCAAAATCTGAATATCCGACACTCAAAGAACAAAAATCGATGAAATAATTTAAAAAAAAAAACTCAACTTTTCTCATTGTCAAAATTATCGAATACAAAAACCGTAAATTAACGAAAAATCAAGTTTTGCAAACATAATTATCAAAAAGACTCAGTCTGTTAAAAGAAAAGAACAAAAATCGATGAAATAATTTGAAAAAAAAAAACTCAACTTTTCTCATTGTCAAAATTATCGAATACAAAAACCGTAAATTAACGAAAAATCAAGTTTTTCAAACATAATTATCAAAAAGACTCAGTCTGTTAAAAGAAAAGAACAAAAATCGATGAAATGATTTAAAAAAAAAACTCAAATTTTCCCATTTTCAAAATTATCGAATACAAAAACCGTAAATTTACGAAAAATCAAGTTTTTCAAACATAATTATCAAAAAGACTCAGTCTGGCAAAAGAAAAGAACAAAAATCGATGAAATGATTTTTAAAAAAACTCAAATTTTCCCATTTTCAAAATTATCGAATACAAAAACCGTAAATTCACGAAAAATCAAGTTTTTCAAACATACTTATCAAAAAGACTCAGTTTGTCAAAAGAAAAGAACAAAAATCGATGAAATGATTTTTAAAAAAAACTCAAATTTTCCCATTGTCAAAATTATCGAATACAAAAACCGTAAATTTACGAAAAATCAAGTTTTTCAAGCATAATTATCAAAAAGACTCAGTCTGTCGAAAAGAATGAACAAAAATCAATGAAATAATTTAAAAAAAAAAACTCAAATTTACACATTCAAAAAATTTTCGAATCCCAAAACCATGAATTGACTCAAGAAAAAGGGAATCGCTCGAAAGTAATGTCACTATGACGTCCAAAATTTATTTTGGGTCAAAAAAGGCCAGAGTTTCAAGGGAAAGGTGAATAAACGTAGAAAAAAATAATTTCGATCAATTTGCAGGAGTCCCGTTGAAATATGCGACCGTTCACCGCGCCGCAAAGAGACGGATGAACGAGAATGGTGGTCGAAGCGAGCAATAGGGAATGATCGAGAGGGAAACGGATCGGAGGACCAGGATTGTATGGAGGAATCAGAAGAGAGTCCGCCATGTCCACTGTGTAACGGAGCGAATGGGAGTGGCGATGTGTCTCGTTGTGCGCATTGTAATTTTTCGAGCGACCAGGACGATCCTGACCTGATATGTTTCCAATGTCAGATGTCAGCGGAGGAGGAAACGACGAGTGTGGAGGGTTCGATATGTCCGAAGTGTGAGAGCACGTGTCATTGGAGATCGGGAACGAACGGTAGTTCGTGTCAAACGACATCGTCGTCGAGCGAAGGAGCGAAATATCCGGTGGACGCAGTAGTCAAAATTCACGTTAATAATCGTTCGATCGAGGTTGATTCGGACGACACGATTGACAGTGACCCGCCAGGGAACAATCACGAGAGCAGTGTGGCTGAAAGCGGCGCCGGTGCAGCCTCGATCGACCGTCTGGAAACTATTCCAGAGGTAAAAAATGACACTACGAGCGAAAACGGCGAAGAAAACGGTTCCAAGATCAACGGCCAACCGCGAACTAAATATCTCAATTACATGATCGTTCTTCTTTTGTAAATAACGTGAAAACTCGAAGGAACCACGCGATATATTCAGCAGCTTGAGTTCACTGGGAGTAGACACAAGTTCGATTCTCAAACCCTCAATTTTTTACTCCTCGTCGCACCCCGTAATTTCAAGCACAAAGTGCATCGAAACTTTTTCCTTATGCTAGAAATTCACCTCAAATTCTACCTGAAAACCACTCGAGTAGACAAAAAACTAATTGATATTCGACGACGAGAAAAAAACAGCAAAAACCAGACAAAATCGATATTCGACGTACAAATAGTAGCATTTATTTTCCTCCCCACGTGTATTCTCACAGTGAAATCAACGAACCGAGTATGACGAGCGGACGAAGACAAGAAAACACGAGAAAAAAGAATTTCGACTTAAAAAAACGATGGTACAGTCTTGAACGTTAGTTAATCCAATTAAAATGATCGTGCTTGTAATGTAAATATTAGTTTAGTACAATTAATTGAAAATATATATGTATATATACATATATATATAATAGAGCCTTAGGATTATATATATATGAATATATATATGTATAGAAAGTCGAAGAAACAACGGTCGAGTTTATTACTTATTAAGACCAAAAAGTTGGTGAACGATTTAATCGAAAAAGAATCTCGAATATTCCTACAACAACAAAAATCTTCAACGATCGATATTTCCAACGATTTTTATTGCCATTGTAAAAGGATCGTTGTTGAAGATGTTTCGGTCTCTCGAGAACGTGACCAACTCTGTTGTCTCGTACACTGTAAATACTGCCATAAGAAAAAAAAAGCAGGCTGCTGTGAGCGCGAGCAAAAAGTGGGGAGGGAAGCGTCGATAGAACGAAAAGTGAACAGAGAGTTTTAGAGAAAAAGACAAACCAATTCCGAATGTTTCGCACGAATATGATAGCGTAATGGTAGCGATAACGTTGTAGTTTTTAGTAGCTAGATAAAGTAAATTGAGTATAACGGAAAAGGGAAGAAAAATCAATGGGATTCAAGAATTTGCTGCGAGAAAATGAGGATCGCTCGATAAGAGGGAGAAAATATTAAATAAGAATGAAAACAAGTGATTATTGAAGATGAACAAAAAAAAGTTTTCAAACGGGTCAGCGTTTCCAATATTACGAAGGAAAATTGCACGATCATTCAGCCATTCAATTTTCTTTTATTTCGTTTCATCGTTGTTTTTAAAAAAAACTACCTTCGTTCTTTTGCCTTGAGGATATAATATGAAGTGAATATGAAGAAATAATAAAAAATCATTAAAGAAAAACAAAGCAAGACTCTCACTCATGTTCGGGACCAAGTTAAACCACCATCCGACATCACTGCTTCCGACTCTCTTCGCTTTTTACACACAAACACACACGCACACAGAACCATCAATTATTGACACGAAGCAACAAAAAAAAGCCACGACGTACACTCGGATAACGAATAAAATTGTAATAACGAATAAAAACGACGACTCTGAAGTTTGCATCGTTGGAATGCAACGAAATTCATTCTTATTTTTGACAAAAATAATTATTCAAATGCAGAATGTAATTACGATGATAAAATGATTCATTTTTAACATTCAAAAAGCATCCCGGCTCGAAATATTTGGATTACATTGAAAATTGAACGAATCTTCAACAAAATTCAATATTTTTCGATGCATTCCAACATGGCAAACTTCAGCATCATCAAAAACGACGATAAATGGAGTTTAAATATTGTAAGCCTTGGCGATCAACGAATAATCGCTTGAAAATAATTATTTAAACTTAATGACATAAGGAATCGGAGTTTCGGGAAATCACATCGACACTCTCACAGCGAAATCTGAGCAACCGCGCGCGAATCGTCATTTCTCGATCGATTCGACAACGACAAAAATCAATATGGGATCACACTCACGTTCGAATTTTCTCCATACGGTTTATTCCAAAATATCGCCACATTTTTAAACGACGAAAATAATTAAACACACACACACACACCCACACATTCTCATCAACGTGTAATTTGGAGGGGGAAAAAATCGTAATAATAATTATCGCAAGAGGGATTTACACGTAAATTAGAAATATCCGGGGGATCATATTTGCACAATCCTATAAAATCCTCTCTCTCTTTCTTTCTCTCTTTCTTCGATACACAAAAATAATTCGCGCCACATTTTATCGTATTTATAATCCTCGAATGTCCTATGAATCGCCCGATCATTGCGTTCTTAACGAAAGAATGAGAGACGACAACAGGGAGCAGAAGAAAATTAAGTATTGAAGCATCCGAGACGAGTGCTCGTAAATTTGTATCTTTACGAAACGGGGGCTCGAGACTCGTTTGCCAGAAATTATTCAATCGAAATTATATACATTTAATCCATAGAGAGCAACGTTTGTGTGTGCGTGTGTCTGTGTGTATGCAATTTTTTGTGAATATTTCGAGGATTCGTGAAACGGGACTGGCGATTCATGCATTCCTTCATTTTTACATGATATTCGTGCCAATTTGTGCAACAAGCGATAGAACCGACGAAAACAACGTTCATGCAACTTCAATCAGATTCGTCAAAACTTAAGGAGTATTTAATATAAAATCTTATCTCGCGCAACGACTTTATTTCATTTCGTCCTCATTTTTTCCGAAGAAAACATTTGTTCATTCCGGAAAAAGTGTTTTTTTCGATAATTATAAAGTTGCACAAGAATTTACTACGAAATCAAAGACCGTTGGGGAAAAATGCTTTCGTAATTTTGCTTCGGATTTGATGTATCAATAATCGCAACGATACAAACATTTTGTTACGACGTTGCATCGAGGTACGAACAACATTGCTCTACTGCCACCTTAATTTAGGAATAACCCTTTGAGTAATTCTATTCGAATAAAAGATTAATTAGAACGAGCATTACAGGAAAATGGAAACGAAAGACACGACGAAAAATCGTCCCAACAGGACGAAACGAGCAGGAAGAAAAAAGAGTGTGGATTCTTTTTGTTCTTGTTTTTTTTTTTGAGTGAGTATGTACGCGAGTGACGAGCCTTACGTAAAAATCTGCCTCGTGCAGAAATTTCATTTTTAACGAACAAAATGACGAGAATGACTCTGTAATGATAAATGTAAAATTTAATCGAACTTTCAATTAAAAACTCGAGCCATTCGACAATTTCCGAATAATTAGCCCCGAGGAAGGCGTGAATTTAGAATTTTTATCACGTTCATTATCTTCACAACGTAAACGAAATCTTCGAGTTATTTAAATTTTATTCAATTATTCGTAATTATGGATTTCGAACGAAATTCTTTGTGCTATCTTTGGATGCGAAGCTTCGACGGATAAATGTCGATTAATTCATCGAATTCCAATCAAAAAGATTTATATATACGCGATCGTTGCATTGTTTTGTACTTGATTGTGAAAATTTTATCATCAAAATGAAATTTCGTTAAAAACTTAGTGACTGTTACTGTTGGCAAAAAAAATGATAAATTTTTCGTGAAGTTTTTTTTTTCAGATACAATTGGCGAGTCGAAGTAAAAATTCTATTAAAAATTGTGGCTTTCGTGTGTGACGAGGGCATGCGAGATTCGGAATCGCGTGAGGCAAGAGAAATAAAAATGTTATGACTCTGAAGTTTGCATCGTTGGAATGCAACGAAATTCAATTTTATCTTCGACAAAAATAATTGTTCAAATGCAGAATATAATTGCGATGATAAAATGATCCATTTTTGCCCTTCGAATTGGAAATTGAATGAATTTCCAATAAAATTAAATATTTTTCGATGTATTCCGCCGTTGCAAACTTCAGCATCATGAAATGTTTCATACGCTTTGTAATGTGAGCCAAATGACATTTCCATCTGCATTAATTATTAATATTTATTACGTGATATTGATTTTATTGAAAAAAGTTTATTAATGTTGATAAAAAGAAAACCTTTTAATCCCTCGTGAAAACAACAAAATGACGAAAAAGGAAAAATCGTACACACGAGAATTTACCAAGATTTGTAAATAATTGTTGCGACGAGCAACTTTTATTAATCTACTTATTTATAATCGTCTCATTTTTGTCATTTTTGAGAGAGAATGCATGTGTCTCAATTCACGAATATTATATCAAGCCTAATTATAATTTATCATTGCCTGATCAACGATCCCAAGACGATAAATCCAAACAAACCAAAAAGCGATAATTGATGAACTTGTAAAAAAAAAAACGCAATACAAGAACTTCCCGTTCACGTAGCAGCAGCGAATTGTCATAATTTATAATTTACTTATTTCCAATTATTCACGAAGAGGATCAACATCGAAGAACTAAAGTTGCAGAAAAGAGTCGAGCAACAAGAATCGATGTGAAGCAATTTTAGCTGAGCACGATGTTGATTTTCACTAAAAGTGAAATGGAACCCATAATACATGCGAAACGCAATATTTGGATTTATGAAAGTTTTCGATATCCTGCACAATATTATTGCCCAAAGTCATGACTCGATTCTATTCCCTAACGATGATTTTCCTTTTCAATAATATGAGTGAATAAAAAAAGCGAAGAGTCACGATAAATAATCGATTTTGTAAACCCTCGGTGCCAAAAAAATAAGTTTGTCTTCCTGAACCGATCTGCAGAAAAAAAGGCCAAAGCGTTCCTGCCCAGGGAGGCATGTAGATGACTTTAAAAAAAAAAAAAGAATAAAATGAAACGAAAAAGCTTTGGAAATGTGAGCCAAGGAGAAATGGACGAAATTAATCGCGAACGTGATTAATTAACGACGGGGAGTAGACAAACGATTTGAGGAAAAACCAATAAATAAAGCACAGGGAATAACGAGACTCATGAAAGTTACGAGAAAACGAACAAAAAGAGAAACGAAATGTGAAGAGAAATGAAACGTAACATTCGTATCATCGCAGCATCGAATTATGATCGTTGGAGACATTTTATTTATCAATAACTTGTTTCTAACGAAACAAAAGAACAAAAAGGAAAGAATAAGGAGAAAAAAAGTAAATTCTACCGCGCGTTTCATATCAAGAACGTATAGATAGGCGTTTAGTCATCACTACCAAATACCTGTAACGACTTAATCATACCTATTATAGTTTTTATCAACCAATTACATTGATTGAATGAAAATTGTCAAGAAAAGCCAAAAAAAAAAAAATCATCTATAAATAAGAATCCCTGAAGAACGAAGAATTTTAACAGAGAGAAAACGCTCGTGAACGAATGATTCTCATTTATTAAAACAATTATTATGTAGCTTGTATACTTGTGAAGAAAAATTTTCATTTGAAAAAAAAACAAACGCTTATATAATTATTGTGATATTTATTTTGACAGCAAAAATGACCACGAACACAGACACGTACACGCGGACAAGTGAACAGAAAACAGATGATAGCTTTTACCCTCGTACGGCCAAACTTGCATCCGAGATTGGTGATTTAAACACGTAAGCGATTGTTCAATTAGGCTGTCAATCGAGAGAGAAGAAGTAATTACGATTAAAACCGATTTGGGAGGCGAAAATCGATAGGAATTATAAAATAATCAAATTTTTCAAGTATCAACGATTTTTAGTTTCGTCCCTAGAACTCTCGGAGCCTTGCTGAATTATTATATTTCACGGATTTCTCAATTATTATTTTTCGTCTCTTTTAAGATGGTTTAGTGTCAATTTTTTACGCTGCTACCTCAATCTGCCCCTACCCCCCCCCCCCCTCAAACCCTCTCTGGTTTGCTGCTAGAAACACGATCCCACCGCGATCGTATGCAAAACAACAAAAAGAATCCAAATAACACGAAGTAGCCACAGATTCTTCAATTCGATGCGAGAGGACAAACGAAAAAGACGTAAAAAATAAATAACACGAGAGTCTTACGATGAATGGTCACTCAGGAATAAAGTTATGATACATTAACGATTACGATATTGAAATATTAACGATTAATGAACGACCTTTTGTAAATATGAATGATAATACAAATATATAAAAGAAAAAACGATAACAATACTAATTACTGATTAATAAGCATGTCATTTATCCTAATACGATTGACCATCTCGAAATTATTCTTAACCCTTAAAAGGATTTCTTGATAAAAACAATTTTAACATGACCTTCCATTGTATAATTATGTGTGTAATGAAAATTTGTCCCGAGATCAACTTTTCACCTGCGCAAATTGTTTTCACACGTCGATTTCGTCCAGACAAACATTTTCTGTGCCGTCGAGCGAAAAGGAACCAAAGTACAGCAAAGAGACGAAAAAAATACGTGTCTGGGTCAATTTGACCCAACGGCGTATTTCAAGCCGTTGTATTCCGGTAAATTTTTGTCAAGACGTTTTTCTACTAAATTATGCAATTATTATGGCCCTGAATTCATTTTTTGATGAGAACGAAAATTAAATGCCAAACGGAATCGATGACAGCGAATTGTTGGGGTCAAATCGACCCAGTATGCACTCGAGGGGTTAATTTTATGAATTCAACTCTTGGTCAACGAATAATTTATCTCAGGATTCGATACATCGATGATAATCAGTTAAACGAGAAAGAAAATCGTTCCTGGCCCTAATTCCACGTGACGAGCAATATTTTCCCGGAACCTGGTGAGTATTTGTCGAAAAAAATTGTTCGTAGCTGCTCGTACGAAATCTGCAGACTCGGCCGAGCAGAGGAGAACGCGTAAGAATTTCGCGAGTCGACCACAGCGGAGAAGCGCCACATGGAAAGTCTCCGCGGTCTCCGCTGACGAGCGACATTGAGCATTTTGCTTCTGGACACTCGATCGAAATTGATTTTCATGACTCGTCGACAAATTGAGAAAAAAACATTTTGCCGAAAGAGTTGATCGTTAAATTTTCGATTCATCGACCCACGAAAACTGTAAAATACTCGCGTGTCGCTGCGTGATAAGAAACACCCAACGCCATCTACCGGCGAAGACGTCAACCCGAATGAAAATTCAGTCGTGCAGGTTCAAAGAAACATAATTGCGGACATTAAAAAATGGAAAATTGTTGGGTTTGAAAATTGAAGCTCCGAATTTGAACTCGTTACGTTAAGTTTTTGTTACGCTGCTTCGTTTGCATAACGATTCTTTGGGAATAATACAATGACAGTGGCTTAGGGTAACAGGATTGATCAATAATGAGGATAGTAACGAGCTTCCTGCTTATAATAGGATCGACTATATATCTGACCATCATGAAATACCCTCGTGAGCAGCGTTGCCAATTTTTCTATTTTTTGAACTTTTCAAATATTCCCTGACCACAAAATCGTCAATGTTTTTGATTTTTTTTTTCGTCATAAGCAATTTGATGAACGATCGATTTGGAATTGTGGGCTACGCGTTCGTTCCCTCGCTATACTCGTTTCCTGGGCTGTCAAATATGAAAAAACGAACAGAATCGTTGCTGCATGAAAATTCCAAGAATGCGTTGCGCCACGACACGTCAAATCGGTCGACTGTGAGTGCGAGAGAGATAATTCGAATTTTTTTGATCGAAAATCGTCCACACCGTTTTACCGATTACGAAAAGTTTCTGTCAGCGGATTTTTGCCATCGTCCTACGCCCGCTGACAGAGCCTTTTCCTACTCAGCCAAACGACATCGAAAAAATTTCATTTCGAAAACTCGAGCTTCGGTGACTCGGACTTCGTCATCTTTAAGGTGACGAAGCCCGATCGTGCATTTTTTTTTACCTCTACATCACACCACTTGCGCAATCGTTGTCAAGAGCTTCGTAGCCGGTGCCACAAATGGCAACAAGTGCTACGCCAAATCGCTGTGCATGAAAATGCATTTTCAACGTTTCCCACGTTTTTCGACATTTTTCAAACGAGCTTGAGGGACGACACGACTTTTTCGACATTATTTCGGCGAATTATTCGCTAAAATTCAATTTATTTATTTCTTGGCTATTTTTTTAAATGGAAAATTCCTTTCGATTCGTTTGTGTGGAATTCTGAATTTTTGCCTCTCCCCTTAGTCCGGTAGGAATTTTGCGTTTTTTGAAAATGATTTTCCTAAATTACGGACGATTTGACAAAGTGGCAGGAATTTTAGAATTTTTCTTCTCGTTATTTCGTTAGCAAAGATGAAGGGATTTCAAAAAGATCGTCTTCTCACATGAAAAGTGTGTTTTTCTCGTCGCTGGATTTATTTGCCTGGGCCTGAGTACATCGAGCTACGGTTGGTCAGAAAAACACACCGTGAGAAGGTGGAAAAGGGCAGAAACGTGTGCACAGAGTCCAAAGCCTCAAGAACTAATAATCTGTCAATTTTCTCTCTTTGTCACGTTCGTACTTGATTGGCTGCATTTTTTTCGTTCCTACACGTAGAGAGAAGTCGATAGAGAAGACTTTTCGTCCTACGACGAGTGGACGAACGGGGGATCCTTCAACGTCCTGCCGAAACATTGATCCCCGTGGCTGGTCAAACCTTTTTTGTTTCGAGCATGAAAAACTCCTCGATGCTCTTTATTTATGGCCAGAGAATCGGCGATTCTTTGAAATTCCATTTTTCTCTATCGATTATTTATTTCATGACTGCAACACGTTCCGACACGTATTTGCACCGACAAATTTACATGGAAATTCCGTGTACATAATTATTGGTCATTTGTGCTTTGCTACGTCATCGGGCAAGTCAAATTTTTACGCGAAAGTTGAAATTTCCGTTGCAGCAAAAAAAATGATTCGAGTTTAACGGAAAATTCCCTAACACGAAAATCAAAATTTGTTGTCTCGTGTTTTTTATATAGAAATATCATGATAAGTATAAGAAAACGAGATTGAATGAAAAAATAGATTGCAGATGAAATTTTGGAAGTAACGAATCGAGTGCATCGATCTATTTTCCACCATGATGGACGAGCGGCCATGAATCATGAGCACGCGGAGGTCCAGGATAAAAAAACGCGGTTGCACGTGAATAGAGAAAATTCCGATCTCAAAGAGAGAGTCGTAATCGGGCACAATGGTGAAAAAACAATAATCGTGGCTGAAAACTGAAATTTTCGAGGGAATTCTGACGGGAATTTCGGGCACGATGATAAAAATGCTGAGCTGTATAAAATGGGGGTTGCTGCGGAGAGTGGAAAAGAAAAAAAAATCGAATCGAAAAAAAGAGCGATAAGCGGGGTCATTTTGCAGTATTTTTTTCGTATTTGAGATTCGATAAATTCAGGGTCATACCATTGAACCCCGATGCTGATTTATTTGGTCGGTGAATCTTTCTATCTCTGTCTCCGTTGCTTCCTCGATGTTGGATGCAAAACTTATAGCTGTTTCTCCTCGGAAGAGACCGAACTATATATACGACATAGCGAGAGACGCGGATACAAGGGGAGACTGGCCCTCTGGTGAGAAATTGGGGAAAACACTGGGTTGCGTTTGTGTAGGTGCGGTCCGGTGTACGTATATGTAAAGGGGTATGATATATATGAGTAAAAGGTGTGCGGGCACGCCTCTGTGTTGCTGGCGCAAATGTAGCCTCGAAACCAGACGCACCGGCAAGAATTTTCAAGCAAATAACTTGGAGGCATCGTATTGTTGTAATAAAATAATAATTCTGAATAAAGCGAGCGTAGCAGGCAACGTCTCTCAATCATATCTTTAAGGCAAAAATAAAAGCATAATCGTTGTTTGAATATTTATAAACATAAGTAAGTGTAGATGTCGGGCCGGTTGTGCAGCCGGAATGATCGATATAGGAGGCGCGCTGGTTGCGAGGCTACGAAGCACGCGAAGCCGTATGCGCATGTCACTTCATTTGGGCGATCTCTTTCTGTCGTGGCATCTGGAGGTGAGTGGTCGTGCGTGCTTGTTCGCCAAAGATAGTCTCTTTCGTACGCGAGAAAGATAATCCAAATATTACGATCAACGAAATAACGATCGGCTGTCAGGTAATGAAAATAATTCAACGACGATAACCGGCCGAATGTGTAGTGACAATAGTTTTTCGAATATTCCGATATTTCGAGGGTGATATGGATTCAACGTAAGCGAGAACGTATCCAAGAGTAACAAAAAGTTCGGGTAGGGCGCGCGTGGCCGACGACCAGGAGACATACGTTTCTTGCCGGTTTGAGCAGCTTTTTTTCAATCGTGTGTGGTGATTTAACTACGCGAGCTTTCCATCATCCAAACTGTGAGGAATACGCATTCTTACCCGATTTTCCTTTTTTATTTCACTCTCGTTTTTCCCCACATTCGCGAAACGTGAATCTTTCGAGGAAAAAGAAAATGGATGACTAGCCAGCAGCATACTGTTTCGGCGACGTGTCGCCTCGTATTATTTCTTCCGAATGATGAATTCCCGGTCAACTCGAACCGGATGCAGTATGGCGGACTTGTCAGACTCGTGGCTCTCGTCCTTTTTTCTTATTTCTCCTTCTTTTCCATTGTCTCTACCAAGTGCACAGCACAGCAGCTTTGCACTTTGAGAAAAAAAAAACGTGTTTCCCTTGTTCCCGAGACTTTACTCAGCATCAAATCTCCGACGTGTCCGAAACGTGAAATTCCTCTGAATTTCACTTGTGCTTCAAGTGTGTGCGCGCAATAACGGTATTCCGGTTCAATAGTCGAGACAAAAAAAAACCATTTTCTCGTTCGGGTCATCGAGTCTTAATGTCCATCTCCACCCGGAAATTTGTGCTCCGTTTTTCGGCTAATAAAACTGTTACAAAAAACCAAATCCTTCGTTTTTACCGGTTTTATCGCTAAAGAAAAATTCATTGTTGAAGAAAAAAGGCTCGAGGGTGAAAACGCGAGAAGGGGGGTCGCTCGATAAACGAACACCGGGGTCCCTCCGGGCCGCTATGTACCCACCTCCCACAGAGACCGTCCTCGTCCGTATATTACAAGATTCATAGCATTGGAACAGACGAGTTTACTGATAAGAATAATTTTTCGGATCTCTAGAATTACGAAAAGTATAAAAACGCATGAATATTCCGGTTTTTCATTATTTTTCGTTTCGAAATGTGCCACGAGTCGGTTCCGTATGGTCGTCCATTGTCTCGGCTTATCTCAAGAGTCCCGACTTTCTTTTGCATTTCGCAACTTTGTGCAACAGTGTCTGACGCGATTATTTGTCATTATTTCATAAACGAGCTATATTTATCTCGAGAAATTGAATGAATTTTTCAAGGTCACTAAACCGGGTTTTTATCGTTGCAAAGCAACGATTTTACGATTTTCATGCGTGACCGACTTGCCAACACGTTCTTTCCGGCATTTTTTCAAGCCTCGCTCTTTCCGTCGCCATTGTCGAGAATATCATCGTGTTCGACCGTCCCAAAAGCATCCCGGCATAATCGCCGACAACCCGGGGGTTCGGGAGACGGCGATCGCGAGATGACTCGCGCACACGGTCATGTACAAAATGGCTGCCATTCCGCCCTCTCGGCAGAGTGGTCGCTGCTCGCTTCTCGAAAGTTCGCGGCATCGCCACGTGGACGAACGCGAACAAAGAATCCTCCTGAGCATTTTCCCAGCGAAATACGATCCCCGAAGTAAAAAAAAACTCACGTTCAAATCGTCGCGATTATTTTTACGGTCGTTGAAAAAAAATTTATTACTTTTTTCAAGGAAATCGATCAATTGCAACGTTCGCGAATTTTCTAACCTCAAATATTCATCGCCGACTTTGGATTATCGTTCTCGACGTTTTATTTCCTGTTTTCTCCCGTTTTTAGCTCAAATTTTCAACTTTTTTCTATTTTCCACAGTTTTTATTGCCAGATTGATACTAAAAACGAAACACCATGGGTAAAGAAAAGGTTCATATTAACATCGTCGTCATTGGACACGTCGACTCCGGCAAGTCCACCACCACCGGACATTTGATCTACAAATGCGGTGGAATCGACAAACGTACCATCGAGAAATTCGAGAAGGAAGCCCAGGAGGTTTGTTTTCATTTATTTCCAATTTTTTTACCAACATTTCGCATTACTCCGCAACTTTTCGCTCTCCCTCGAGAGTCGAACGCATCTCGGTTTCGATACCGAAGAAAGTGATTGGAAGATCTTGCGCCTTTGCGTGCTCGGACTTGAAAATTTTGTCGTAGCCAACTTGGCCTGCAGAATTACTCCGAAATATTTTTCTCAAGTATTTTCGTAAAAAAAAATTGATTAATTTTGTAACGATTCGGTACTTTTGCTCGAACCAACTCTTGTCGTTTGCGGGTTTTGATTAATGAGCTTGAACACGATGATGCGAACACTGTCTACTTCATTCGTGGTTTCCAACGGAGGATCGACAGATTCACTGACGGCCGAAGGTGTCTGAGTGTCAAAAAAGCAACAAAATAGTAAATTCAAAAATTGCAATCGACGCGACTGTGAAGTTTGCATCGTTGGAATGCAACGAAATTCATTTTTATTTTCGACAAAAATAATTAATCAAATGCAGAATGTAATTAGGATGATAAAATGATCCATTTTTGCCATTCAGAAAGCATATCGGCCCGAAAAATTTGGATGACATTGAAAATTGAACGAATCTTCAATAAAATTAAATATTTTTCGATGCATTCCAACGTTGCAAATTTCAGCATCATGAATTCCTTTGATTTCGGATGATGCTGAAGTTTTCAACGTTGGAATACAGCGAAAAATATCTGATTTTATTGATTATTTGTTCAGGTTTCAATATCATCCAAATTTATCCAGCCGATATGCTGTTTGGGGGTTAAAATCGATCATTTTATTATCGTAATTACATTTTGCACTTGAATTATTACTTTTGCTAAAGATAAAAAAGAATTTCGTTGCATTACAACGATGCAAACTTCAGAGTCATTGATTTCGAACTTGATAATTTTGGTGTAGACCGCACACCGCGCAGCTGCGTCGACAGAATTTTGCCAACGATCAATATTCATGATTTTCTACGCTCGGTTCTTGCTGATTAGAAAATTTTTGGAAAAATGGAATTTGACGAATTTCTGTAATATTTTCTCACGATAATTAATGATTAATAATGATGATGGTGATTTTTACAGATGGGAAAAGGTTCCTTCAAGTATGCATGGGTATTGGACAAGCTCAAGGCCGAGCGTGAACGTGGTATCACGATCGATATCGCGCTCTGGAAATTCGAGACTTCTCGATACTACGTGACGATTATTGACGCTCCTGGACACAGAGATTTCATCAAGAACATGATCACAGGAACGTCGCAAGCTGATTGCGCGGTGTTGATCGTAGCAGCTGGTACCGGAGAATTCGAAGCCGGTATCTCGAAGAACGGACAGACTCGTGAACACGCTCTTTTAGCTTTCACTCTTGGTGTCAAACAACTGATCGTTGGTGTCAACAAGATGGACTCGACCGAGCCCCCGTACTCGGAATCTCGTTTCGAGGAAATCAAGAAGGAAGTTTCTTCCTACATCAAGAAAATCGGTTACAATCCGGCCGCTGTTGCCTTCGTACCGATCTCCGGATGGCACGGCGACAACATGCTTGAGCCATCCTCCAAAATGCCATGGTTCAAGGGATGGGCCGTCGAGCGAAAGGAAGGCAAGGCTGACGGCAAGTGCCTCATCGAAGCACTCGACGCGATCCTGCCACCCTCCAGGCCGACCGACAAGGCCCTCCGTCTTCCCCTCCAGGTATTTTTCGCATTCAGCCCGCGATCGACTGTCAATTAAATTCATGATGCTCAAGTTTGCAACGAAAAATATTTTATTTTGTTGATAATTCCAAATGATTATTTTCGCCCAATATAAAGAAGAATTTCGTTGCATTCCGACGATGCAAACTTCAGAGTCATTAAAATTCCTTCAAGATAAAAAAAATTAGAAATTTCGAAATTTCATGATGATAAAACTGACTTCGTTCGCGGTTTCCACCGGAGAATCTTCGGATTCGTTGAAGGCAGAACGTGTCTGACAAATTTTGGAAAAAAAAAACGAAAATTTTGTCCCTTTTTCGACGTTTTTTTTTGTAGACATGATTGAAAATTTACTAATTGACGAAATTTAACGAATTTTTCAGGACGTCTACAAGATTGGTGGTATCGGAACGGTGCCCGTTGGCCGTGTCGAGACCGGTGTCATTAAACCCGGTACCGTCGTCACTTTCGCTCCAGCTGGTTTGACCACTGAAGTCAAGTCCGTCGAGATGCACCACGAAGCCCTCGTTGAGGCCGTTCCCGGTGACAACGTTGGTTTCAACGTCAAGAACGTCTCCGTCAAAGAATTGCGTCGTGGTTATGTCGCTGGTGACTCCAAGAACAACCCACCCAAAGGAGCTGCCGATTTCACTGCACAGGTAAAACGAATTAACATTAAAACTCGTTCAAACTCAAACACCAACAAATTTATTCAACAAAACTTTGAATTTTCATATAATTCTGAAGAATTCTCGAGAATTTTCATTTTTCTAAAGAACTTGGTAAAAATTCGGTAATTTCGTATCGTTTGAGATGCATCTGAAGTTTGCATCGTTGGAACGCAACGAAATTCTTTATTATCTTTGGCAAAAATAATTATTCAAATGCAGAATGTAATTACTATGATAAAATAATTGATTTTTGCCAAGCGAAAAACAAAATTAGCTCAAAAAATTTGGATAACATTAAAAATTGAAAGAATTATCAATAAAATCAAATATTTTTCGTTGCCTTCCAACGTTGCGAACTTCAGCATAATTCGTTTGAGGATTTTGATGAATGAGTTTTCACACAATGATGAGAACACTTTCTACTTCATTCGTGGTTTCCAACGGAGGATCGAGAGATTCACTGACGGCCGAAGGTGTCTGAGTGTCGAAAAGCAAAAAAAAAATGAAAAATATTAATAAAATGAATAATTTAACGTTAAAAATCGACTGGAAAGGGAAAAATTAATGGTTTTTTGATCGATTTTTCAAGGTCATCGTGTTGAACCACCCTGGACAGATCAGCAACGGTTATACGCCTGTGTTGGATTGTCACACGGCCCACATTGCGTGCAAATTCGCCGAAATAAAAGAGAAATGCGACCGTCGTACCGGAAAAACGACCGAGGAGAACCCGAAGGCGATAAAATCGGGAGACGCCGCTATGGTGATCCTCGTCCCGAGTAAGCCAATGTGCGTCGAGGCTTTCCACGAGTTCCCGCCATTGGGACGTTTCGCCGTGCGTGACATGCGTCAAACTGTTGCGGTCGGTGTCATCAAGGCCGTCAATTTCAAGGACGCCGGATCAGGCAAGGTTACCAAGGCTGCCGAGAAGGCACAGAAAAAGAAATAAAATCAGTTTTCGCGCAATCGACGAGCCGCGGCATTATACGTCGCCGGGTGGATGCCGGCGTATAGTAGCGAATGTAATTTGTATTCTGACTTTGCGCCATACGGACGTGAAAAAAACCATGATAAACAACAACAACAACAGCAGCAACAACAACAACAAAAACAACAACAACAAAGAAGACGAAGAAGGAAAAATATTATCTTTATCGTCGACGCACTTGCCGTTAACGGGATCACCCGTTTTCGCAAGATTACATCAGCAGCAAAAAGAACAACAACAAATAAAGCATCGTCGATCGTTCGATAGCAGTGGAAAATACGAGATCGACGAGGAAGAACGATGTATCGCTATCCCTATACGTAGAGAACTAATTGAAACATCCTTTTTCTTCGTCACTCGTTTATTGCACCTCTCAAAACGATCGTTACGACAATTTTTTCATCGCAAAGAGTTTCGTAGGAAAGAACAACAAGAATTTATTGTGACAACAAGACAGTGAGATCAACACACAAAATTAACATCTTTTCATTGGCTCAACACCAATCACACTCTCGCTTTTAATACTTTTTCTCATTCACTCGAGTGATGGCACGAAGAAAGGACCCAAAATACGCGAGCTATTTACACCTGTATCACAACAACTCAAAAGTACATCAAACAACAACATAATTTAGCTCGGCTTAATTATATTTTCTAATTATTATACGCAAATAATAAATCCTATATCTGCGATACTCGAGAAAACAAAACATCCTTATTATTTTTTATTTTCACGTCCGCTCTCGGGTTTTCTCAAGGGATTATTGGCACATTTTTATTTTTTCATTTCTTCTTTCATCATGATGAAAAAAAAATTCTATTTTCCACGTTTCTTCTTTTTGTCGATTCATCTTGCAAAACGTGATTCACGCGGACTCGTAATTCGCTTACACAACCAACAAGTCTCGCGAGTCACTCGGAACACACGCGAAAATGAACCAACAATTTTTATCGGTTTCATTCGGTTTTTTTTCGCATTTCTCAAAAATTTGCCAACATGTTGCGCTCGTCAAATATCTTTTTGGTTTTTATTCGCTCAATCCGGCGACCAAAAGCTTGCTCTTCGATACAAAGAAAACAAAAACAATGAATTTTAAGAAAAGTAAAAAAAACAAGTAAAAGAAAAAAAAATACCCTTCGTCGTTAGAAATTCCGCGAATATTAATTTTTTTTTTTTTTCATTTTTATGTTTTCGTCGAGAAATTCGGTGTCTTTGGTTTTCCTGAACTGATTAAAATACTTTAGGATTCAAGTCTGAAGGAAAACAAACTTTTCCATTTTTCTACTAATATTAATGACATTCGTTTTTTTTCGTTTCTCGTCTTTTGTGTTATTGTACACGTTTTTATTTCTCGTTCGAAACTTTTAAGGAAATATCCATCTGACGTTTCCCTCATTTTTTTTTTTTTTTAAATAATTTTTCATCATTCATGGCTTTTAAGGAATACTTGAGAATCGTTTGTCATCACCAACAATTTACTTGTACATACGAATAGTGGGTTAATAACGATTGAAGGCGAATAAAGTATCAGTGGAAATGAACATGATCCTGAAATTTGTCAATTACGAATACGACGAAATGCCGATTTCCGTTTATAACGAACAACCATAATAAAGCACGAGTTTCTTTCGATTCCAAACAAAAAGTAACAGTCGAAATATTATTCGTAAATGTTGTCAAATTGATTTGTTTTTCAAATATTTAGAAATTTCGTTCTTCACATCTTGAATTTTTATAAACGATAGAAACGAGTCGAAAAAAAGTTTTTTTCAATTAAAATCGTAGAGAAAAAAAAAAGTATCGACGTTCGATTGCGATTTTGGGCGACTGGGAAAAACCAAGAAACGGTAAGTGAAAATATTTTATTCTTTTACCAACGAGGAACGATTCGTCGCTATAAATTTCCATGTAAATTCATTTTCTTCCCACCACGGACCGTTTTTGTGTCACTTCCGGCCATTGAACTCAAGTGACATCTATCGAGAGTCAAACTTACGAAACCCAATGAGACAAGGACAGGAGACTGAATTCCATTCTTTTTTTTTTTTACTACAGTTCGTTGACACCGGCGCAGAACGGCAAAAATTGAGTTCGGGAAAGTTTCTGCTTGACAGGTGCTCATTATTGCGGATTCAAACGTCAAATCAATTAAAATTGAAACAAAAACGAATTTTCAGGAAACAAACTGACCCGAATTCCGCAAAATTTTCGTTTGTTGATTTCTGATAATCACTGCAGTAATTTTCAACGAAATCCCAGTGTATTGTGATAAGATTAAATTCCTGAGATAATAAATAAATCGCGAAAAAGTTGACCTGCTCCCTGTACTGTGGAAAAAACAATCAAACTTTACTTCATCTTTTTAAGTGCAGCGACAAGTGTCGGTAGAGAAAAACTATTTCTGTCCATTGTTCGCGTTCGATCTCGATGAGAAAAGGTCAATTCGATCATGAATCGTTATGCCAACATAATCAAGTTTTTAGCGAATAAGTCTCGGGTAAGTTTCTCCCTAAACACATGAAAGAAATTTAAAAAAAGATACAAAACGTGTAACGATCGAAACCAATTCAATTGCGTTTTGGCACATTGATTAATCGATTTTCCAATCGAATCAGGCTCTCAATACAACACGTAACAAATATTCCGCGCCAAGAGTTCATGGCTTGACTTCGATTAATCTAAATAAACAGGAATTGCCAAAACAGCCTGTACCGGATCTCAAAAACACAGCAGAACGATATTTGAGGTAAAAACTGCGTTAAAAAAAAACCAGAAACCAAAATATGAAGTTTCTTTCCGAGAAAATGTGATTTTTAGGCGTCACAATCATTTTTTGCCAATTAAATAAATTGCAGATCGATCAAACCGCTGCTCAACGATCACGAATATTGCAGGAGTGAAAAAATCATCACAGAATTCATCAAAGAAAATGGCGTTGGGACTAATTTGCAGCGACGCTTGTTAGAAAGATACAAAAATACAGATAGTTGGGTAAAATCGTCATTCTTGTTTTAACTTTCGTTTGTAATTCAGGTATAAAATTAGACTCGCAGTATTTTTGAAGTTTTTCATACTTTTGCGAAGGCAAAAGTTACGGCGTTATTTTTTTTTCTACATTGGCACGTAGTCAATTTTCTCGCAATGTAAAAAAACGCTGGTATTGTTATTTAGATGAACGAATGGTTCTTGCACGCCGCTTATTTGGGCTACAGAGATCCGGTGATCGTTGCCTCAAGCCCTGGCACCGTCGGGCCGCCACAAAATTTCCAAACTCTGGATGATTTTTATACTTTTGGAGCTCGACTGATAGAATCTCTTTGGGATTACAACGTGATGGTGAAAAGGTCTCAACGACATTTAAAAAAACGAAGCAAAGATGTTGAACCAAAAATTGTCATTAGAGAATGAATACGAAAATTTGTTTGTAATTTTTCAAAATCGTCAATTGGCAGCGGAAACTTGAGGCAGGACATGGCTCGCAAAGATCCCTTGGACATGCAACCCTACGCCATGATTCTTGGGACACACAGACAACCCGGTAGAGAAAGTGACAAATTGATTCACACCGACGAGTCGAAACATATAATTATCATGAGCAATAATCACGTGAGGAGCAGAGACAAATTTTAAATATTCACGGTCCAATGGAATTCTCTGTGTTTTCATGTAAACGTTTTTACAGTTTTTCAAACTGAACATCTGCGATGAAAACGAAAATACACTGAGCGAGGGCCAACTCAGAGCGGCTTTAAAAAATGTGGCTCAATGCTCCCAAACGGTTGGTCCACCGGTTGGAATTCTGTCTGGGAATCACAGGGATCAATGGGCACAAGATCATGATCGGCTGAAAGGTTGTGCCCAGTTGATGAAAAAATCTTTTCGGATTTCTGATAATATTTGCAATAATTATTCAAGGAACGTCAAGACCGAATAAAAACGAAAATATTTCTTGCGAATTTGCTGGCACAGAGGATTTCTTAATTTTCTACAGGAATCGGAAACAATGAGGCAATTTTGTCCGACATAGAAAGTGCCTTGTTCTTTCTTTGCCTCGATAAAAAATTGCCGGAAGAATTATTCGGTGACAAAAATAACGCTTCAGTACGAGCTGTTCAGTGCATGACTGGGTTCAGCAGCTCAACAAACTCTGGAAACCGCTGGCACGACAAAACTGTTCAGGTACACGTTCCTTGGCTTTCGTTGTTCTAAGAAAAAGGCTCAAAACTTATGCAGATTGTGAATGTCTTTGCCCGAAGTATATTATCTCTCCGGACGGTTTCGTTGGCATGGAATACGAACACAGCCCGTGCGAAGGCGTGCCCGTTGCTGTTCTCCACGATCACGTTCTAACGCGAATGTGAGTTGTTCCAAAAAGTTGATCGTAATAACAGAAAAATGTATAATTTCATTGTTTTTTTTTTGCTCGTTAAATTGCTGAATGAATTCAATAGAACTAGGAGGAAAACTGATGCAATTTTCGTTTTCTGCAGAGATAAAAAAAGTGGAAAAGTCGAGGATTCGCTCGATTTTCCAAAAGCTCAGCATTTGAAATTCGAACTTGATGGAACTTTGGAAAAAGCGATCGTGAATGCCTCGAAAGTCGTGGATAAGTGGGTAACGTTTTGATTTCATGAAATTTGGAGTAGAATTTTTTGGTTTTTCGTGAAAAAAGAAACGTTTCAACAGGATTTCAATGGATATTGACATGGAATGTTTTGTCTTTGATAAATTTGGAGCGTCAGGCATAAAACAAGCTAAACAGAGTCCGGACAGTTTTATCCAAGTGGCCATGCAAGTGGCTTTTTATGCAGTTCAAGGCGTACCTCCGGCGCATTACGAGTCCGCAGGACTGCGAAGATTCAGAAATACACGAACCGAATGCATACGATCGACGAGTATCGAAACTGTAGAATTTGCAAAAATGATGGCGAATCGAAATTCGAGTGTAAATGAAAAAAAAGACGCCATGGTTCGGGCCATCGACACTCACAAGCGAATAGCCAGTGAGGTACGAGTTTTTGCCCCTTTTTTTCGAAAAAAAAGATCAAAATCAACTTTTTAAATTCCACAACGCAGCGATTTTTCTCGCTTCCAAATTTCGTTATTCCCATCGAAACTTTTGGTTCAATCGTTTCCAGGCTGCTTTGGGACAAGGAGTCGATCGTCACTTGTTCGGCTTGAAAATGATTGCGAAATCGGAGAACATCGAGTTGCCAGAACTTTACAAAGACGTCGGATTCACGCGCAGTACAAACTTCACACTCACCTCGAGTCAGGTCAGCCATAATCGATTCTTTTACTCTCTCTAGCAGGATTTGAAACTGCATGTGACAAAAAATGATGACTCTGAAGTAAAAATAATTATTCAGATGCAGAATGTAATTACGATGATGAAATGATCAATTTTTGCTATTCAAAAAGCATATCGGCTCGAAAAATTTGGATGACATTGAAAATTGAACGAATCTTCAATAAAATAAAATATTTTTCGATGCATTCCAACGTTGCAAACTTCAGCATCATAAAAAATGTGTAAAAAACATTCCGTTGTCCTCTCAGGTGCCTTACAAGACTGCATCGTTCATGTGCTACGGGCCGGTCGTTCCAAACGGTTACGGTTGCTGTTACAATCCAAGGCCAGACGACATTTTATTCGCTTGTTCCTCTTACAAAAGTTGCGACGAAACGAACACGAAAAAATTCGCTCATGCTTTGCAAGTGGCTTTGAGTGACATGAAAAAAATTGCGGAAAGTTGAGCGGATGTTCGCGGCGAACGAAATGTATATTTGGAATTTATAGAAAATTCTGTACCGATTTTACATCGAGTTTAGTGACAATTTAATAAATTTGTATTCATTTTTTAAGAGTTTCCAGACAATTATTTTATTTTTGGGTTTAGACAGCAGGAGGAAGATAATTAATAAAAATTATTCATTATCACAAACCATTTATTAGATTCTTCCGCCCCGGAATCACTTTGAAGTTGAGTAACGAGTCGAAATTGCAATTTTCTTATAAACGTACAAAATTCAAGGGTAAAACGATATTATATTCACTCTTTGCTCGATTTACCGGTGTTGTCCAAAAAAAACAACTTTTTTGTGCATAGCGATTATTTATGAAAAACCTTTCTGGATAAATCCATAAAAACTTATATAAATAGGAAGAATTTCGTGTTTTTTTAAAGGTGCTAGCAAATAGACAATTTTTGCGGATTTTGTTGACATTTCGAGAAAAACGTGTGGATCGGTTTTTCCTCGAAATGAAACGAGTAGCAGAATTTTTACCTCCCGCACAATTGATGGATCACCTCGAATGAAATAGTTGGAAAGTGATGATCGGAAGCGTTCAAAGTTCGTCACGACTCGACGAAGAGTTCGGTCTGTCCGGAGGGAAACCCCAGAAATACGTTGGGTATCCTTTGACCTCTCGTTCTCGAGCAACGAAAGCAGAAAACGAAGATATGCAATTGCCAATGAAGAAGTTGGCACGGCCGAGAATCGCCAGATCCAAATGCGACGAGACTGGCTCCGGTTGTCGGAAAACCTGAATCTGTAGAAATAGAAATTTCGTGAGAATAATCCTTTTTGTAAAATGGTTCGCGACAATTAGTGGCTGACTCGTGATGTTGCGGTTTGGGCGTTAAATTCCCTTTCTGGCTCAGTCGGGTCAATGCACTCACCTCCATCCTTTCGAGAGCTTTCGTTAGTTCAGGAATCATGTAATTATTGTCCGAGGCAACAAAAACTGATTTAACGTCTTTGTTATTTCGTATGACACGTTTAAGATGCCGAAGTATCGTATTAAAATCTGGAAGACACATGGCGTGAGTGGCTTTGCCTCGTTCATTTCGATATCCCAAGCATTGAGGAGCGGCGAATAAATTTGGAGTGCTGGAGATGAATTCACAGGCTCGCACCTTGTAAAAAAAAGTCAAACGTTTAAATTCTTGTATACAAATTCTTTGCAATCGCGACAATTTGCTCACCCAGTCGATTCCATTGCGCAAATGAATTCCCACGAATCCTCCGCGTGGCAACGTCTCCTTGATAAACTTTTTAGCTCTCTCGAGCATGTTGTCGTTCCAGTGGAGACATTTAGCGAGAATACGATTTTCTGCCTGAACAGGAAAACTGGCTGGAGCTCCTGTAAATGCCAGAACGGGCCAGGACGACGAAGGATATTTTTTCTGCCATTGTTGGGCTATGTCTGTGTGATACACGTCGTAATGGAGGGGCCCGTAAAATTCAGATCCAACAAAATCCACTCCGTAAGTGTCCCAGAAAGGCCCGAATGGATTTCCCTCTTTGGCATTGCACGAGCCGGTGTTTCCGCGTGTCGCATAGCAAAACGCTACAAAATACGAAAATTTGTGTAACTTTGATTATTCTTACGAATTTTTTTCAGCGTACTCAAAAAACTTACATATTCTTTTAGACTCGGGCCATTCCAAAGGCGCAATTTCCTTCATGAAATTTTCCATTAGCACAACTTTGTGACAACTTTCCAGCCGCGATACGTTGAAATAAACGTCAAAAGGGACCTGCGTCTAAAAATAACAAACAGAATTTGAAGCCTTAGAAAGTTCAACGTCTTTTCATTATAAAAATGATGAATATTTATTTTTTTTTCTCTGTACCGAACGCACTGCTCCGGTCTGGTATTCGACCCATGCTGGCAAGACGAGAGTACGATTTAAAGCTCTGGAAAATCCCAGCGCACCGAGGAAATGATCCGCCTGATTTCCAAAGCGTCCTAATTACGGAATTTTGATATTTACGTTGAAAATTACGTCAAAGAAATTCGGGGAATACTCCGAAACTTAACCTAAATTTGTGTCGGAGAATTTCGACACTTTTTGCTTATTTGACGTGATAAAACTGACATTTACTGTACTTTTGTCTTTTTGATAAGTTTTTCAAAATATGTTTAGGGACGTTCGTCATTGGTTTGACGTTTGAAACTTACCCATGCACGGGCAATATACTATGTATCCATTGTTGTCAATATCAATATTATCACAGGATCCACGCTCGATTTTTACAAAGGATAAACATATGAGTAACGTTATACATATTATAGATTTCATTTTATTCATGTTATTCAGTCATTTGACAGCTCGGTAAAAAAAGTTAAAAACAATCATTCGTTGCTATGGCTACGAGAGACACTGGTGGCTCTATTGTTTCGCGTTTTTTTCGCTCGGTTATCGAGAATCAAGTTCCGTCCGGCTAGACTTCCGGTTTTCCGGGTTCGTGCTCCCAGCGCGAAATTTGAATTGTGGCTGCATTGTGAAATTAACGAATTTGAATGCAGCTGAAAAATGCTCCTCTCGGAGTTTTTCACTTAAATGGAATTGGTGCATTAAAATTGAATGACAATTCAGCAGAAAAAATTCAGATGAAGCAATAATTCGTAACCCGAAACTCGATAAATTGATTCTAGAAATAAATTAATCGGCAATTCTGCAAATCCGAACGAGTCGCATCGCTCGATTACGAAAGCGTCCGCTGCGTGAAAGCGCCAAGTGCGAAAGATTGAAGAAACATACGCTAGACGGCGAAAGTGTCGATTTCCGGTCTGTTCGAATCGATGCGCATGCGCATGAAATTTTATTAATCTTGCCTTCGTCCAGGTTTCTTGGAAAAGAGAGCTCGGCGGCCCTGGAGGTAGCGTAACCGCGGCCATCTTGTACAATTGTGTATTGCATCTCTACTTGTGCAGTGCTTGGAACGGGGACGTGTGTGTTTGTCACATAGCTCAAAGATTAACAGTTTCTCTATATCTCATCCCGATTACTAGGTACGTAGGTATTGTTGAAATTCAATCCACTTTTCGTGACGTGATATTTTCCCGAGAACAATGCGTGAAATTCGGCGAAATATTCAGCGTGGTTGTAATTGACTTTTGTGTCGTGTGGCGTGGGTTTCATCCTTTAGAATTTTTCCACATCCCCGCAATAGATTGCGCATTGATCAACGGAAAAACGTATTTTCTAAACCATTCAACTATAATCTGTTTTTTCTCGGTTTTTACGCGTCTCGCGAGGCATTTTATTTCACTGCATTTCACATTAACCCTAAAGCTATGTTTCTCTCTCGCTCTCGCGACCAAACGACTTGGCGCTTTGCCGCAAAATGGCAGCACCAAGCTCGTTACAATCAAAACCAACCGATGATTTCATTTTTCCGAATGCCTCCGACGAACATTGTGCTATTAAATTATAAGTGAATCCTCGAGTTCTCTTGATTTTTTATCAATTACTCACGCGTCTCAAGTGTGATTTAGCTGCTTTCTTGCCTATCAATCGACGCGCAATTCGTCAGGCGTTACGAAATGAAGCCGCTAGAGCAAAATTCAATCGAATCTCTTTTGGCCTTGCAGCCCTCAAAGAGCATTTCGATGCATTGGCTAGTCCAAATTGAAAATCAATGAATGATCCTCGGCCAAAGTCCACGCGTTTATATTTTTTTGCCACATACGTTTGAATCCACATTACGACATGTATATACGACGACGCCATTTTCGCTTCTAGTTACTCGCATTTGCAGGGTTTCAAACGCTCGTTCATTCATTTTCCCAATGTCACTTATTAATCAGCAATTCTCGTTATATTTTCGATTAAAGTCGAATAATCTCTTTTAACGTTGATGGCAATTTCACTCCGAATCCTGCAGGTGTCCCGGGAGCAAGATTATTGATTTTAAATTCCTCCGGACAGGAAATTTCACAATATTCGTCATTCGTCAAAAAATTCCACTAAATCGTTGTAGTCGATTTCTCAAAAGATCTGCTTTTTGCATACATTTCTGTAATTTGCTCGTATCAAAATTTCCTTCTGTTTTTCATGTCATTTGATAAATAAAATTGTCTCTCTACGCAGTTGCAAAACAAACAATGTCTCGTTACCGTGAGTGGGATCTTTCCTGCAAAGTTTGGGTCGGAAATCTCGGCAGCAGCGCGAGCAAGCACGAGATCGAAACTGCGTTCAGCAAATACGGACCCTTGAGGAATGTCTGGGTCGCCAGAAACCCACCTGGCTTCGCGTTTGTCGAATTTGAAGATCCTCGCGACGCGGAAGACGCGGTCAGAGGTTTGGACGGAACGTAAGTTGCAAATTTATGAAAAATTTGAATTTGAGATGGAAAATTGGTCGTAACTGATTTTTTGTTGGTTGAGGAGTCGAAAAGTCATGAGATTTGCGTAAATACGTGGGAAAAACTTTTCTGATAGATGATTTTTAGAATTTGCTCCGTTTGTATCTCGTCATTGTGCCAAATTTAGTCTGCGGCCGATGAAAAAATGATTTTCTTTGATTTTAAGTGAAATTGACTCAATTTCTTCGTTTTTTTTCTCCATAAAGTCGTTGCTGTGGTACCAGAGTACGTGTAGAGATGTCCTCAGGCAGAAGTCGGCGCGGTGGCGGTGGACGCAGACCTGGCCCAAGATACTCTAGGTAAGTTTCAAAGAAACCTGGGAAAATAATGATAACAGGGAAAGAGAGAAGGAAAAAGCATCGATGGGATTTAAAAAAAGTTTTGGAGTCATGTTAGATTTGCAGGGGACGATGGCAGATGAGAATTGCTCGTCAAGTAGGTATGAATGATTACGGTTTAATGAGTAAAAATAGTCCACAGGGATTTGCACTTTTATGTTTTTCCTTTTATTTACACCGCAGTAACTGAAAGCACTAGAGTTTTATTCCAGTATTAAAATATTGAATAGTATTTTTCGTATATCGTCGACATGCTTGTTTTCCGTTTTTCGCGAATGGATATGAATTTGGTTAATCAATAAAAGTCAATGAAATTGATGAATTTATTTGTCAAAAATTGAAGCGAATCTCAATTTTCCAGACTTTCCAGAATATTTGATGATTATTATTCATTAATCGCCTCGATTTCGCTGGTAAAATGGCAAACACTATTTATTTTATTATCGATTTCAAAAACAATCATGTACATCTGACGATCTTGCCGACAAACGGTGAGAGATACAGCAAAAATGAATGAGGCACATTTTGTAGAGCACAAAATTTCCTACGAAAAAGTCCCCGACACCGATTCCACATTCCCGGTAGTTTAGCCCTGACATCCGAAAATCGACGCGTCGATTATGTCGAACGAAATTTTGTGCTTTCCAATCCTCTCGTCGTATTTCTCATCGTTTTGCATCCGTGCAAAACTTTGTCATCGTCTTTAATTAGCCAATCATTGAACAGGCTGTTGCCAAAGAATTTTTGCAGACTCTAGCACTCGAAATTTAGTACAGAAACGAAATCCAAATTGCCATTTACCACATTGTTCGGTCACGCCCCTTACGAACATATTTTTTAACGACATCCCTTCATCCCAGTAGGAATTGTGAAAGCATGTTACAGAATAGGGTGTGGAGCTGTCGGTAAAGCTTTTCCATACGCAATACCTCGTTATAGTCATTTACGAGCTGCATGTGCCAGAACAAAAAAGAGACTTGAAATTGCATACACGCCAATGTCCGAAAGTGATATACGATTTTCACGAAAAGTATACTCCATTTTATCGACAACGATTTATTTTTATTTCTCGCGAAATTTCGTGAAAATTCGACAAAGAAACGTGAACATTTCAAAATAATGTATTCTTTATCTTCGCAAACGAATGTCGATAACTCTGGATAACTTCAAAGGTTATTAGCCTGTTGTATACTCTTCAATGATGCTGAAGTTTACAACGTTGGAATGCAACGAAAAATATTTGATTTTATTGATGATTCGTTCAATTTTCAATGTCATCCAAATTTTTCGAGCCGATAAGCTTTTCGGGTGGCAAAAATCGATCATTTTATCAAAGATGAATTTTTGTCAAAGATAAAAAACGAATTTCGTTGCGTTCCAACGACGCAAACTTCAGAGTCATTACTCTTCATGAATAATCGTCTTTCACTCCTTCAAGAATTTTCCACATCATCGAAAGCGATTATGGGTGCGTTGCAGATATTTTTTTTCAGACAAACAAGAGTGCATGGTGTTTTGAATATTTGTATTGAGAGTCACGCAGATTTTTCAGTATTATAGTAAATTACGTCCTGACGAGACTGCATGATAATCCAAGTAATCTGTGCCTTATGCATAGTTAATCTTTATGTAAATAGCTGGAGCGATAGTCGGTCTTACGTCTAGAAGAGTCATTTCCCCTTTCAAGATTCTTTTCGCCAGCATCATGAGCAGTTTTCTTCGTATCTGCGCAGTGAAAATGCTCCAAGTTCACTGAAACACATGTTGCTTTTTCTTGCTGATTTATCAACTAGATTTTCCAATAGTTTTGTTTGTTTTTTGCAAAATCAGTGAATAATTGAATCCTCTTGATTCAGCAACCACGAATATAGTAGATTCGACTCCAAAATTGCTCGAGGTGTCAGGGGACCTGAAATAACTTGAGACTTTCTTTATCGATTCCGGCCATTTTTGGGTATTGGGTTGGGATTTTGTGATGCTGAATCGATTTCTGTTTGCGGGGTAGCTCCAGAGGTTCCGGCGGGTCAATTTCGTGGCACGGTTTTAGAACGTCGTCAATGTGCTAAATATTTAAAAATGGAAAAGACTCGTAGAGTCTGGAAAAATTTCAATTTCATGCTATTTTCGTGGCGATCGTTGGGAACGTATTGTTGAAAAATGTGTACTCGATCAATTAAACCGTATCGCGTGAGAGAAAATGAAACAAAAGTAGGAAATGTTGTTATTTCTGACGAAATTTGTAGGTCCGGGTCTCCGAGTCCACGTAGGAATTTGGGTCGATACCCGAGGTAAGAGGCTTTTGTTTGCCAAGCCTTTTTTTCGTTTATTTTCGGTTTCGATTCAATTTTTCGGTTTTGGTAGGAAAGAATGTGAATGGCGTGAATTAAATATCGCGAAAAAATATCGGAAGATGAATGAGTGTGAGCGAGAGAGAGAGAGAGAAAGAAAATAGAAAGATTTGTCAGAATGGTGGCGTAGATGGGGCGATGATTCAGCAAGGCGTATCACCCGGATAGACATACAACAATTTTTTCTTCATTTTTTTTAGGTCCCTGTCGAAGAGCCCGAAGCGATCACCGGTTGCCCGTTATTCCAGGTAATTTAACATTTTTCTTCATTTGTTTTATTTGTTTTCGTTTCTTTCGTTTTCGTTTCCGGCACAAGCGTACGAATTTGTTACTCGATAGATTCGTAGAGTTTTTCAGAGGCTTGCGACGAGCGTGACTTTTCGTCTGATAAAACAGTACGTATTGTGATCAAATACCGCTTGTTTATTGTTGTTGATATATCAAATGAAACAAAAAAGACAAGGAATCGAAATGTATATCACGTGTGGGTATATAAATTTGTTTTTTTTGCAATGGTTGAGCACGTCAAGTACTCGACGCGTTAATAAACTTTCACGTCGTAGTTTAGTCGTATAAATCAGTACGAATATGATTTATTTATATCTATAAATATTGTGCTATTAATTTTACCAAGTCATTTAAATTGTTCGTCATTATATCGAGATGGGTTGGTCACATTAAAAATCGAATGTTTGAGTGTCGGTCGAAATAAATCGATTAAACACTCGCCATTTTTCACCGTCATCGATAAAATTGTATCGATATTGAGAGATCGACTAACGAGCACGATCTTGGGGTACGAATGTACGAAAAGGAGTTGATTCTCGCGTGGTTAGAATTCTTCTGTCGTGGATTCGATTGCAATGGCCACTCGGTATATTTTCGTGGGCAGTTGCCAGTTTTTTTTTTTTTTTTTTTCATCATCCAAATTATTCACAAGCTCATCGCTAAACGAGTCATCATTTCGCGTGTGAATTTATAATTTTTAGTTTTTTCTTCTTTTTTTCTTATTCTTTTCATTCGGTCATCGTTCTGTTTCGTCAGTTGCCAAAAGAACGTGGTTCATGTTTTTTATGGTGATGAGAAATGTAAAAATGTAGACTTTCCGGAAGCACGAATACTAAAATTCGAGTGGAATCGATGTCGTTTTGTCAGATTCTACGAAAATGTCATTTTATTTTTGAATCACTGAGTATAAAAATGAATAGATTGACTGGAAATGATTTTAGACGTTTTTTCGACTTCGATACGACTCGAATTTTGGTCGCACTTTCGGAATGCGAGGTCAAATTGTTGGTGGGTGTGAAACTCGATATCGATGACGACGGTATCACGAATATAATGGATTAGAGAGTGGGCAGTCTAGGAAGAAAAAATCTTGACTTGGAAAAGCTTGAAAAAAGCGAATACAAGTCAAGATAATGTAACGAAAAAACGTAAATCTAATGAGATCGATTGAAAGCATAAATATAGATGGAGAAGATAGAGTTTTTCATGGTATATAGCTCTCTTTTTTATGTGATAATGAAAAAAGTTGAAAGAAAAATAAAAAATAAAGAAACTTGACTAGTGGCAAGGAGTATGGTGTAAAGTTGTTGATTATATTGGTAAAACTGACGTTTGCAGATTCTACCATCGTCAGCTCATAGCTCTGCTCGTCTCCCCGCTACTACTACCACTACTGCTACTGCTACTACAGCCACCGTGAACCAAAAAAAAAGCAAAGCAAAAAACACGAGATTTAAATCAAAGTCTCAGTCAGAGTCGAAGCAATCGAAAAATGAGTCACAAAAAAATTGCCTGCCTGTCTGCCTGCCCACTAACCTCCCAACCACGTCACCTTCGGTCACCACGAGTTCGAGATCACCAACCGTTAGGGGGGAAACGGCGAGGACTCCGTCAGTCCGTGACTCCGATCGTCAAAAAGCCAAAAAAAAAATCAATGAATCAATAAGTCAATCAGTAAATCGATCAATCAGTCAATCAATCAATCAATCGGCAGTTCCGTTGCTGCCCGCAATTACAGTCCCGTTCGTAAACAAAAAAAAAAACAATCAAGTTATTGAGCCAAAATATATCTCACACCTTCCGGATCCGTCACAACGTTGTCGAGAGCCCTAGGATGCTCCGCATCGGTCGTCGTTCGAGCTACCCATTATAGCAGTGGTCGTGTGTGTGTGTGCGTTGTGTGCTGCACCAATCGTCGTCAATCAAAAATTCTTCGTCACACGAAAAAAAAACAAAATATCGCCTCGTGTCCAGACTTTTCAACGCGTTTTACGCACATACAACCACCACTACAACCTAAAACCACTTTTTACTATTACTAATACGACTACGACTGCTCCTACTGCTATCCCTACGACTGATACTGCTATTACGATTCCCTCTGCCACGGACAACACAATTAAGACCATTAATTCTACAAAGACTATTGCAACTGTTACTATTATTCCTACCACGATTCCCACAACAACTGCAACTCCAACTGCAACTGCAACTACAACTACTACTGCGCTTCGACGGGAAAAAAAAACATTGCTCAAAGCAGAAAAAGAATAAAATAGGTCAACGCGAGTCTCACGAGTCCGGTCCGGCTCTTCGTTCGTCAATCACGTCTCTCCGATCACAACCGTCAGTCCCAACGTTCTCGACAACTGCGTACTACTACTACTACCACTACTACTACTAGTACTACTACTACCACTACCAAATCGTCGATCATCACGTCTTAAAAAAACTTAGCCGAACAAAATGAACCAATAAAAAAGCGAGTCAACCTCTCGTCCAATCTTCTCTTCGATCGAGCAAAGCGCAAAATGATCACCACCTACACAACCATCCCACCACCCAAGTACCAAGTACCACCACCACCACCAACCACCACTACATGTTCACAGTTGTCTGGTATTTCACCGATTTTCCAAGATTTTTTATTATATCTTCTTTTTTATTTTATTTATTATACGAATATTACTTTTTTCTTTCATTTTTATTCATTTTCCTTATATTTTCATCGGTTTCGTAACCAATGCCTCGAGTTCCTTTGGGCAGAGGTCGCGCTTGTTCCAAATCCGAGATAAATATCGCTTTCATTTTGGTTCGAAATAATCTCGTAGTTTTCACGAGTTTTTGTCGTCGCCTCTGCTTCCAAGGAACTGACGCACATCATTTTCGGATTCAAATATGACTAATTCGATTTTTAACAACTGATTTCATGATCTTTCGATTGTTTTTTTTTTTAATTTTTTTCTATTTGATTTATTGTATTCAATGTCATTTTTCTAAGTTTTTTTTTCTTTCATCGTTAGTGGTGATAATATTCATGATGTCGTTAATAATTATCGAAGTAATTCGACATTTATTTGTGAATCTTGTCTAACTAGCTTTTTTCTCTATAATAATCATAATAACCCTATAGGATGAAAAGAACAATGATGATCTAGCTCGTGTCCTAATAATTGAATTCACATTTGGTCTCGTGATGATTTTTCAAATCTGTGTTTATTCACTACTTATAATCCAGTCTTACTTTGACGAGTTCGCTTCAACATTGTTGACAGACTCTTTTTTTCCATTTTCCATAAACTTCCAACCAATAAATCATGAAAAATATGAATTTGACTGAAAAAAAAATCGATTTATCGATCATTGTTGGAATTTGTGACAACGCGTCAAAGTAACATTGTTTTTGAAGAAAAAATATACAGGAAATATTTATTTGAACGATTAAACACAAATCTTGGTATCTGAAATTTTTAGATCGAGATCTCGCACTCCGCGCAGGAGATCGCTGACTCGTAGCCGCAGCCGCGACCGTCGTTCCCGCTCCGATTCTCGCGACAGACGGTAAGATAAATATTTTTTTTTGTTTTTTCACTTTCTTCGCGAGTTTGTGATGATAAATTTAATTTTTCATCTTTTGCAGTTAAGGTGCTAGTGACGAACAAACGAACAGAAAATAAGAGAGAAAGAAACAAAAACCAATCGACAAACTCGGAAATGCCGGGACGAAGAAACAGAAAGAAAGAAACAAAAAACAGAATCAACACGAAAAACCCGTTTTTATTTGTATATAAATCATCTACACGCGCGCAGGACAAAAACTCACACGCTTTATTGAATGAAAAGCTTCAGGAGAGCCGAGATAACAAACACAATTTTTTTTTATAATGCACGTCGCGTTTTATTGTCTCACATACGTAGTGAACGCACATTGCTTCAGATTCACCAAAAGTTTTCTCAACACGCGAAATATTCAAAGAAAAAATAATTACGAGTTACACTAAATCCCAATAAATTGTTAACGTTTTGAAAAAGTCGCGTTATTTTCGTGTGACGCTTTCGTGACGCAGAAAGCCAAAGGAACCTGCTGTTGACCGATCTTCGTGGGTCGCTCAACCACCAAAAATGACCGCATCCAAAAATTTCCGGCTTCTTCATATCGCGCTCATGTTTTTGTTCGCAATCCTTCATTTTGTCAACTCAATATGAAGAAATATGACAAACAGACTAAAAATATATTGTACGAGCAAGATAATCCCTCGATGTTTATCGAGAAGCACAGATTGAGATAATTAACACGTCCGAGCATCGGGAAAAAAGCGTTGAAACAATATTGAGAAAAAAAAAACATGAAATCTCATTTGAATTTCGTCCGCAGCGATCGATTTATCGTTAATGACGAAGTAATTATTCGAAATTTTCGAAAAACGCCAGAGTGACTAGATGAAAATGAAAACAACAACAAAAACAATGATTATGATAAACAATAGATAAAAAAAAAAAACAATGATGAAGACAAAAACACACATTTTTGTTTTACGTTGTATTAATTATTTTGTACTCTTACGAATTAAAGAATTACAATAAAATCTGTGACGTGTGAATGTCCTTGAAATTAACGTTACAAAGTTATTCAAGAACCTTGTACGAAAAGAACGGAACAAAAAATTGATATTCAATAAACGTAGCGCACGATTTCCAATACTTTCTGCCTTTTTTTTTGGAAAAAATACACGACAGTTTTTTTTTAACCCTTCGTGGTCACTATGGATAGAATCCACCCAGTGACCAAATTGTGACGTAAATATCTCCTAGTTCCCGGTAATTAATGGGGTTGGAATCGTCATTTAACGACAGTTTGTAGTGTCCATTGCCCGTTAACGGCGATAAGTATTACCGCCGCCAACGCTACAACTCTAACATTCACTCTGAAATCGACCCACTTCCAATAACGGAATTCATATGCTTTTTCAAACGCGCGCTATCCTACTATTTTTTTCACAAAAGAACCAGATCTGATGAATATCACGTCCAAATTTTAGGCAATAATATTGAAAATCCACAAAGTGACGATTATTTTAGTGAAAAATCTTTATTTTCCCGTTTTTTTTTCTTCAATTTGCATTTAAAAAAATATGTTAGCCTTGAATTCCTTTCGGGAAAGTTTTTCGTATCTGAACTGAAATGTCCCAGGGTTGTTCAGTAATTTTTTGAGAATTTTCGGGCCGATAGATTGGTCACAGTACGGGTTCGAAAATGGACCGGGTAGAATCGACCCAGTGTAACCACCGAGATCGGTGGCGGAAGTGTGACCACGAAGGATTAAATTTGTTTTCACAACTGTATTATTTCGAATTCAAATACAAATTTTTCGGGTTTGAGAAACACTTCACTATACTATGGACGAGTTACCAAGTGAGAGCATACACAGACGAACTCCCTGTTGACACAAGTGATAATCTCTTATGGGAAGAGCAAGAGTTTCGTCGAGAAGTTTCAAAATTTCCAAATAAGCTTTCAGGGCTCGATCACACTTGTCCTCCTCGAGATGTCTTGATGCAACTTTAAACAGGGCGTCAGTGTCCTGTAGAGCTTTTAGACCTTTGAAAAGGTTCGTCGACTTTCCACACTTCTTGCAGGAAATTACAAACTCGTTGGAGTCCGTGTTAACCAACAATATGTTTCCGCATACTGGCCCCGTGTCGCATTTGAACCTTGAAGAGCGAAATGGATACGAAAATTCTATAAATCTCAATGAAAATCGGGGAACGGAGAATTTGGGATAAAATTTGTAATTTTTGACCAAATTGCGCGACGAAAGCCTTTCGCGGGATTCGGAACATTTATTCCGAGAGGTTTGCAATCGATTTTACGAAAAATTAAGGGATAATCGTTGAATGTATGAAAGATCAGTTTAAAAATTCAATCGTTTCAATATTCAACCTTAAGATGCGAGGATTTATGTCCTCGAGCAGTGGCCAATGTCCTGTACAAGCCTCGCAGGCACAATCGAACCAGTAACGAATTCTAAGGGTTCTTTTTCGTTCTTTCTCTTCCACAGTCGTGAATACCGGACCGTAGTTTTCGCAAATTTCACTGCCAGCAGTGATTGTCCGAGCGGCTCGAACTATCATCGTCGTTCCAACGAAGTACCTTTGAAAAATAATTTTGGACTTGGTATTTTTGGTTGATTTTGATCCAACATTTAATCGAGTCGAATCAAGTTCTCACCTTATTATTCCGGGGTTGCAGGAATGATTGAAAAGTGACACGGTTGGGTAAATTCCACCACCGATGAATAAACTTTTCGATCCTGCAAGTGTCGTTTCGCCCCGTTTTTTTGCAAGTTCCGAAATCTTTATCAAATTTTCATCGTAACAAATTATTTAGCTGGCAAACTTTCGATATAAATGCGTTCAAATTCAAATTTTTCATCTTTGCGTCATTATTTTGTCAACAGAAATTACCACATTGTTGTAACAAACAATTTCCTAGGAACGTAAAAACTCAATTTGCATAATTTTATTACGACTATTCAATCACCTCGTGAGAATTGAAGGCCAAAAGTTGAATGTTGTGCATCAATTGATCACCGATGAATTTTTCTTCCTCCGATAAGTCTTGTCCCCCGACATCCGGGGTTTTTACATCGTTAGGAAAATATTTACTCATTTTTAAGACTCGCAGTAACCAGGCGGCTATATATGCTCTGTGAAATAAATCATTTGCTTCTCTTTCATCCTCGTGGGTGACTGAAGAAAAAAGTAAATGAAAAAAACATAAATGATCGCATAAAATTCAACGAAAAGGAAGAGAAATAGTAGAAAAACGATAAAATCACTACAAGAATTTCATGGGCTCTTGGAAAACATCGACTTGACGAAACTTTGAATGAAATTCGATTAAAGTTTTGACTGAAATAATTATTTACCCAAACCGTGGAGGGCCATATAGTCACTCGGTCTGTAAGGACGCTTTTCCGAAATTTCGTAATTTCCATTAACGATGTCTTCCTTCATTTGGTAGAGCTTTGAGAATGGGGTTTGCGTTATCGCTCTAAGGGCTATTAAACAGGTGATCGAAGCTTGCGACAACCAAAGAGGTGCCAAAATGTCACATTCGTTTTCGTGAATTTTCGCATGCGAGTCTCTGCAACGTACGCTACAGTAGACTACCAAATCACAGGTATCACATGCCGCGGGATAAGGGGCTACGACCCTTGTAAAACATTTTTGACAATGTGTTCGCCTGTATAAAAATAAATCAGTCGAATAATCGAGGCAAAGGGTTTCAATGGGAAAAAGCATGGATTCTGGGCAATTACTTGGCTCTGGCAGGGATTACGTGGGAATTATGAAATCGTAATGAAGACGATTTCACTTCGACTTACCATAAAAAAAAAAAAATGTACATAATTTCCTAATCTAAAATTTTCATTCAACACAACTTTGTGATTTTTACAACATCATTTTGAAAAATCGTGGAGTGAAAAAAAAAACAGGCCAACGCAGGGGCAATGATTCAAAAAATTTTTTATATTTTTTTTCATGTTACTTTTTAGTTGGATTTTGGTGGAAAAAAGATATTCTCGAAAATCACGAAAAGTTCAAACGTGCCAGGGTAATTAGAGCTTGACCTCCAAGTATAATGAAAAAGCATATTCAGGGAGGAACATTCTATCCTACTGGATTCAGACACGAATCATTTGTTATGGGTTTCTAGTGTTTATTCAGAAAAACTAAATAGGAAATGTGTGTGAGTAATGTATGCAATGAAAAATCAATTAAACGTGGAATTGAAAGTGAATTAGAAGGAAAATGTGCAAATCGAGAGGAAACCTTCATAATTAAGTTGTCCTGCAAGGTGCACCGAGAAAATTGGAATTTAAATCAAGTGGTCATACGATTAGTTTTCACTAACTACTGGATTGGGTAATCGAACGTAATAAATCGTTTTTTTGATGGTTTGAAACATCAGTTCATTGAATGGATGAGAACCAGATTTCTAAATCTAACTACGAATAAAAACTATCAAATCGATTGCATATTAAAAAGAGGGGAAGTAACAAAAAGGATTCTTACTTTCTGTAAATAACAATAACATTGAGATTAGACATTGATAACGGAAATATTGATAGATAATCATTTATAGAAGGTGATAAAATTTTTTTTCAACCTGTATTCGCCCAGTAGAAAAGCACTGTGAGGTTTTTCCACGGCCAATATTTCACCAGGACTTATGTCCTTGGTGGCAACTGCGTATCTTCCGACTGAACTGTCTCCCTGTCGAAATTCGACAGATTTGCTGCACGAAGGATACAAAGGATTGATTTGTTCGATCCGTGGTATTGTTTTTCGCGAGTCGTTGTTCAGTGCATTTTTCTTCATTTCCATTATACGTTGCTGTTGATTTTTCGAATTTTTCTTGCTCGCCAATTCATTTCCCTTCTCCATCAGTGTCATCATGACTCTGACATCAGACTCGATTTTCTTTTTACGTTCCAGTGTCAGTTTCGCCTCGTCCAGAGCTGACAAAGTTTTCCTGAAAGATATTATCGCCTGGGCATGATTTTCCAATGCTAAATAACATCTTGCTCGTCTCTCCTCGACTTTGAACATTAACTCCTTTGGATAACCGATCCTGATGCATTCCTCGATGTCCGAGAGAGCCAAATCATGTTGTCCTATGTGATGCAGCACTGCTGAACGGTTCGCCAAAAAAATACCCAATTCTGCAATGAGTTTCAATTCAGATAAAATCAATTTTCCCTTTTTTGATTGCTTCCTTGATTTTTCTTTTGGGAAGTCAATTTTTCTCATGAGGCACCACCCACGATTTTGGGTGAAGAGCTCACCGGCAAAAAAATGAGACGTGCATGTTGTGAATAATCCAATGAAACCAAACTGTTAATTCTAGAGAGCCTAATAAGATTTAAAAATAAATTACCTTTGCGAGGCGCAATGAGGATGGCACTTGTATAATTTTCCAAGGCACGCAAATAATCCCCAGCGCAATAATATTTGTTCCCGACTTCTTTGATCTGAAGAGCTTTTTTCAGATCCTTTTTCGGGGCGTTTTCAACTTCCAGTGGTAAAGTGTGAGCTTCCGGATAGTTTAGAACAAAATTGATTCTCTCACCGTTCGAAGAGAGTGCAGTGAACTTTTTGAAATCTGCGGGACTCACAGCGTTTCGCACTTGGAGTAAATTAGCGCGAAAGTAATCAGCAATCGCTGTATCGGAATCTTCGCCCAACATCGTGATGATTGAATTTTCACAATTGATTTTTTCAATTATAGAAACAATTTATAAAATTAATGAAATTCTGGTCGTCAAAATGAAAAACTAAGAGGATGGAACTCGGCCGAACGACTAGACCAAAATGCCGGAATTACCGGCGCTGCACCAAACTATACAGACTATTTTGGTGCATCTATTTTCATCCTCAGCGGAGGCGGGGAACTGTAAAGACATTTCTTGTATCACGTGCTCTCATCATTTCCGTATGGGATTGATTCCATTCTTTTTTATTTCTATATATAAATTGAGGCCGAATCAACGGAAAAAACCATCAAGAAAAATTACTCGGATTTGCATCGAATTCTTTATATCAAATAATTTATATTTTATCTGGATTCGAAAAAAATTTACGCGAACATTTTTTCACACATGATTTCAAGTTTTTCGGGCCGGAAAAAAATGTTCATGTGGATCGTTACGGATGCGATGAATGAAAATACGTTCGAGTCGTTTTTTAAATCAATAAATTTCTGCGATCGCTTTGAAATCGATATTTTCGTTGTAATTCAATAAAATTCTTCCCAAGAAGACGAAGAAAATTGAATCCTTCAAATCGTCAATTTAGGGTGACAAATTTCAGGTAAAAAAATGAACATTCAATAGATTTTCGATTGAATCATAATTTAATTACTATAACACGTACGACAATACAGAAGATTACGTAATTATGAAGAAAGAAGGCTGCTTGGAGGACGAGGATGACAATCGATCTCGACCCTTCAAAATTTAATCGCACGTGATCAACAGTTGACCTCGAACCGTACAAAAAACAAAATATATTCAACGTCGAACAGATTTCGACCCACACCCATGAATTCCTCGTTTGGAATCAATTAATTGAATTGGTCAGAGAATTTAAAACAAAGACCACGTCGAACTACGTTTTTGAAGTCTCTCCGAATGACCTTGAAATTCAAATACGTAATAACGTAATAATTAAGCTAGTGGGTAAGCAAACCTTCTTTCTTAATAACGATCGAAATTGAATTATTGATTCAACACTTAGAGCGGGTAATACAAAAACATTATATCCGTAACGTATAATTATACCGAGACTTGTGCATATGCCAAGAATCTATAACTAAAAAGCTTAGATTTACAAGTTTACAATATATACAATTCTTAAATTGAACTATCAGATAATTGAATGGAGAATCGAAACTGCTATTACAACAATAATGAAAAGATTTATTTGATGACAAAGTATCGAGGCGATACTGAAAATTCATGGTTTTATTTTATTCTCGTTTGTTTTTTTGGTGATTGCTAATAATTTCCGATTTGAGGATATTCATGATGGCGATTTTTTGTTTGTTGGATAAATAATCGATGATAATTTCTATTCGTTATGATCGATGCATTAAAACTATGAGACAATATCCAAGATAAACATTTCCGCCCTGCAGAAATCCAATTATCTGTTTATTTCCACTCAGGAATCGAGACTTAGAATAAAATGGTGAATGTATCGAAACTGTTCGACCTTCGTGTCTGTGTGATTATTCTTTCCGGGATCGTTAATTTCGAGTGTAATTAAGAACCGAAGAAAAATTTAGAAAATGTGAACGAAAAAACGAGAGGATCCGACTCGTTCGAGACGAAAATTCAATTTTTGTACAGTGAGGTTTTAATTGTTAAATATTGAATGAATTTTTTTTTCTCGAAGCGAAGAAATTTGACTCGTATCGATTGTACTCACTGAGCTTTCGATTGGCTTGCAGTCGAGTATTTTACCTTTAATCGTTATTTGGTTACGTGTGCGTTTTTCAACTCGTTTCGTTGGATTAATTTGAATAATTAATCGCAAAAATGATCAGATTCGTGAAAATCATGAGACACGGAGAATGAATCTCTCGTACGTATTGTGCCCACGTCCCATTCGGCAGCAGCAATAGCAAGAAGAAAGTGTTAGAAATCATAGGAAGCCTCATCTTCCTCCTTGTTTTTCGGACTGAGGCCAAGTTTGTACAATCCGCCGGCAACGACACCGCCGATTAGGGGACCTGCCCAATAAACCCAATGATTCGACCACGTTCCAAGGATAACTGCGGGCCCGAGAGTTCTCGCGGGATTCATGCTGCTGCCGGTGATGGGAACGGCGGCCATGTGAGCAACGGAAATCGTGAGTCCAATAGCCAAAGGTGCCCAGCCCTTTGTGTCGCTTCGTTTCGGATCAGTGACGGCGTGAACGACCAGAACGAGAAGAAACGTGACGATGGCTTCGATCATGAGGCCCTGGCCGCTCTCTACGTCTTCACCGAGGTTCGTCGCCCCCAGCCCGCCGATCCATCGTTGTTGCGGAATCGATGCCTGTGCAAATTCACCAAAGTTAACGCATTTCCGTCAGAAATCAAATCGATTTAAGAAAAAAATGGATTTCTCGTGGGGATGGAAGATTTTCCGACAGGGCGATTCACCGGGACATCGTCGAGTCCTGATCCAAAACGTTCATAGCGAAAAACTACGATCGCTGTTACCGATTCAAGCCTAACGGACTTTTTTCGCGGCCTGCGTTACAGCACGCAAGATGTAACGTGTAATATATCGTGAAGTGTATACGACGACCCGTTCGACCGGATTGCGGTAAGGAATGGACCGATTCCCGAGATGAGAGAACCGAGAAAACCGGCGCGGATACGGCGTGCGGTTTGTGGGACCTTGACCCTGGTTAGTGACACTTTAATTGAGCCGGCTTTGGCAAAAGACTTTGCTCGTGTGCACGCCTGGCACGTTCGTACACATCACGAAAGAAAAATCTCCCCTTTATGTATATCGCGTTGTTTTTTTTTGTTTTTCATGTAACATCACGTTTATATATAAACAAGAAAGGAGAAATAATGTTTTCGATGAGAATTCCATTCGTACGTGTAAGAAGACACGTCTTCCAAGTGTTTCGCCTCAATATTTCATGCTCCGTACTTTGTACGCGGCTATCGATACCGGTTATTTGTTGGAAAAAAGAATAATAAGAATGAAAGAAAAAAAAAAGGGAAAAGTGAGATACGAAATGAGCGATTTGGCGTTTGAAATCGTGAGCGATCTTCTCCTTTCGATTGCTCGATGGCTTGGGGGTCGTGGGACCAGGTCCCCCATATCAGAATATCCCGGCGAAATAACCTTGGCAATTCGCGCTCTTCGTTGCTGCACCTTTTTGCCACATGTGACTCACGTTCGTATTATACTTTGTGTGTGTGTGTGTGAATAACTCCGTTTTTTATCTCTTTCCTTCTTCGCTATACAAAAGCAAGTTTTATACATATTTATACACCAACACGTGGTGAAAATGGTAAAGAGGTCGACCTATCCGGTCGATCCATAGCCGGAGGCTGCCACGCGCTCTTCTCCCCAATGTAAAACGAACGGAAAGGGGAGGCGGATCATTGTGTGCATAAAAAAGATATAATACCCCGGGCAATATCGAGTATGAAAAAACAAAACAAAACGGAGCGTCGAAAGAAATGAGAACGAAATTAGTGACTAACGATGCTGGAAAAATGATAGGAAAACCGAGAAACCAAGACAATTGAAATACTTTACCTTCAGTATCGCTGCACCGGCAATTGCTCCGCAACATTGGCAAACGACGTAGCACAATGCTTTGAGTAAAGTGCAATTACCACTGGCAAGAAGACCAACGCTCACCGCTGGATTTACGTGGCATCCAGATATGGGGCCCAGAACCTTAAAGAAAATTCAAACACACCCTCTTGATTACCAATTTTGTGCATTTTACGACATTAATTACCATCGACAATGTCTAATCAACGAAACAAGGACAATTCATTCATGAATTCATTGTAATTTTTTATGACCGCATCATTGATTTTCGGGATTCGTATGATCAAAATGCTGGATTGAAAAAAAAAACTTGAAATATTTCGTAATTATCGTGGCTTCGTCTTCTGCTTTCCAAGAGCTCGTGAAGATCGAAAGAAATAGTCTAGATTGGATTTAACGTGGTCGCCCATTTACTCTTCGCATGTATACTGCAGATCTGATTCGGGTACGATGGACCCGAGCACGAGCTCGGGCCCGGCGGCCCAGTTCTCATGCACGCAGGCAAGGTCTCCGAGGCCCTCGGGCGATCTACAACGCATGCGCGATCCCCGCGCGTCTTGTCGCTATTGCGCAACCCTCGCAACGCAGCGGGCTCTTATCCAATTTTTTCTATGAGTCGCTTCTACAGGATTCACGTATTTTTATATTTATTTGCGTATTTTCAATTTTCAAGCCATTTTTCTTCAGAGGCGATCGAATGATGATTTGGATTTATCGCCGGTAGATTCGGAGCCCTAAAAACTTGTTAATCTCTTTCTAACCTCTCCGAAATGCATCGTCCTTCGTTCGGACAAAGATTAATCGCCCGAACAATTTATCATTGCATTGCTATAATGTATTACATCAAGCGAGTTCTTTTACATCGGCGAGAGTGTCGAGGTGAATAGGGATCGCGCACGAATCGGTCTCATTCGCGCTCGTGCTCTTAATAACGATAATTAATGACGCCAACGTGCCCATAAGAACAGAACTATGAAAAAATTCTTCAAAAAAAAGCTGTGAAATCGAATGAACGAAAAAAAATATCGAGAGATCGTTCTGAAGAGACGAACAATCCGATTCCGACCGATGAACCATCTTTTTTGTCTGTACTGTAAAATCCCTGATTACGAAACTCGCAATCGTTACACAATGAAGTATTTACTCAATTAATCAACGATTAATTGATAAAACAAAAACATCACGAAAATCAATCGATGTGCTTCAACGATTTCATTTGCGACCCGAATAAATTGCTCCAGAAAATTGAAACACAATTGATCAATTTCTCCATGCGCAAACGCGTCCTCGCCCTGTTAAATAACGTTGATTTTTTGCAGCCGGCACGACTACGAATGAAAATATTTCGTATTAATCAAATATTGTCTATGAGAAAGGCGAACTCTGTTCAGAGTCGATGAATTACGTGACTATAACAATATGAGACCTCTATTACGCTGCTGTAATTATGTTTCATGTTATAAAATGTGTTTACCGCACATATGTGGTGGAGATCATTTTTGATCGTGTCATAAGGCCAGTGTCCTCGAGAGAACTAAAAAAAATAAATGTATATATCTATATACAGACATTGTGTGTTTCTCGTCGAACGCGATCGCGTCTCGGATCACTCGGCCGAGCGTGTATCTCGAATTAGCTCGCAATTTTCGTGCCCTCGGGGCCTTGCGACCCACAGCCCCAAGTCATCGCCACGTGCGTTACGTTCTTATGCTCGGTTACAGTCCCGATATTATGTATATTCCTCCTTGTGTATATATTTATTCATATTAAGTATGAAAATGTGTTTTGTACACATAGAAATACTAATTGGTATTGCACGGAACTTCGCCTGTGCTTGGCCACCGATCGGAGATCAAATACATAAAGTATTCGACCATTAGACATCCTTAGAGATGGAAATCGAGCTGGCATAGTTTGCCAGCTCGATTCATGCTCGTTGATGCCCCCGAGGGTCGTTTTTTATCCGTTTTTTTTTCTACGAGAAGAAGACATTCGCGTTTGGCACTCGGACGGATTTCTTTCATTTGTTGTTCGTACGAACCTGCAATAACGCGTTACCAAACGTTCCCAGACTTTTTAGTTACGTCTCTTTTAATGGCAAATTGTCCTAATTTCTTCCTTTGAAGCCACTTGTCAAAAATAACGAATAATGTATTTTTGAACCGCGAGACACGAAACCAACACCGATCCTCGCTGCCAATTCTTTCAGATGCGTTTTCGCTTGGTCATTCACTCATTCTCGAGAGTAAAGTGTTTGCAGAAGAACCCGCAGACAGAGGAAGGGGCACGCACTTCAAAATGTGCACTTTCGCAATGACTTTTTTTTTCTCTCATCAAAAGTCTCATGGATACGGACGATTTTTTACTTTTAATGCTCTGAATTTATTTTAACAGGATTTTTGTTTTCAGGTCGAACTAGAACGGATTTTGCATTGAAAGAAAACATTTTTTTCTTCGAAGAATCTTCCAATTGTGCATTACCAAATATATCTCCAAACCGTTTAGCAATGTGAGCCTTTTATGTCGACTTGTTGGAATCCTTTACTTTTCATCTGCGATTAGCAACGAAGATTAATTTGTTTTGTCATTTTTTTCGTGCCAAAGTGTGAATGGAATTGAATAAAATTAATTAATAATGGATTTATGTAGCGAAATTATTTTTAATTCTGTTCCTTTTTCGCCATGAATACGTTTTCGAATCTTGTTGAGTATTTTTATTATTTTTTAACCGTAAATTCGATCTAATTCTCAGAGTAATGTTCAGTTCTGTTGTCCACCTGTTTTTATTTACATACTTGGTATGATCATGGCCCATAATGGTGCAACATTTCTCCTATAAATTTTATCGATTACAAACAAATGCAACGAGACTCTATTAAAAATGTCTGATTTTGATTTGACGACTTTCTCATGCAAATGATCACGCGTACGCTGTATAGAACAGAGATTCATCAATCACTTATGAAATCTGTGAACACGGGGTTTTATCGCGATTCGATGATAGTTGCGCCTAAACGAGACACACTCACGCCATTCCGTTCCATTCGCGGAAAATTTATTTCATGAGGTGTGAACGTTCGTAATTGTGCCTTGAGGTGATTTTCCGAGTTTCTCGATGAGATATATGAATATTGAGTGTTGGCGTAATTTGTAGGATACATAATTGTGTGTGAAAAATCAGGATTTACTGCAAACAATCATTTGCTTGTGGGAGTGGTACAAATTATTATATTTTTTCCATTATTTACCATCAAAACTTGTGCATCGAGTGCTCCGAGTGCAACGCGTGACCGAAAAATGCATGCAAAGATTAGACAACGAAGGCTCGTATGATCCTGTTTTTTTTTTGACATGAAACTGAATCTGCTGGTTTCGCGAAGTGCGAGAATAAAATAATATTACAAGATTTTTTCTACAGCACAGAATTCACGGTATTTTAAACGACGCGCCGTGATCAGTATGGGGAATTAAAACGTTTGGTATTTGGCCGCTGGACGATATATTTTTTATTTCTGGTTGCGTACGTACCGCGTGAACTCAATATTTATATTTCTCAATGGTAATTAGAAGGGACTCCGGTACACATACACAAGTCGCGTACGAGTCTACACCTCGAGTGTGCGAGACACTCGAAGCTCTGAGCAAAGTATTGAATATTTCGCGGTGGGTCGACCGGTTTTTTTTATTGTTTTTTTTTGCCTTCCTCTTAACAGCTTGTACTCCGGAGTTTGCAACAAGTGCCGTCACGGATCTCAGGTTTATTGCTCTTCTTTTTCCAATGTGTAACTCCGAATTCACTTTGCTCGTATTTTGCATGTGGCAACGCGGTACTCGTTGGATTTTTTCAATTGGATCTTTGTGTACGAAAATTCTAATGGTATCGGGCCATTCAATCGTCTCTGCGTTGTGTTTTTTTTTTTTTTTGTTACTTTCGGGGCTCCATGACCACGAAAAACAATGATCTTTGAGCATTACCTTCTCGATTACACAACGAGACGAGCAATTACATATATTCGGAGTACATACGTGTATATAACGTTTTCAAGAGTTCTCGAACGCTCAAGGGAGCGGTCGGTACAACGAAGCAGCCTCAGGGCGCGTTGAGCTGTGGAATAAAAGTGTGTTTGGCACAAAGCGTCTCCGCGCACGCAGGAGACACAGACAAAGAGACGACAATGACTCTAATATTGGTCGAGGGAGCTTATTCGTTCCGAAAAACGAGTTCAACTACATTGAGAAATCGCATGTATCCTGCTTATTGTCCCCCTCGTCTCCTCCAACCCCAATTGACAATGTTTCGAGAGACCCAAGGGATTTAACGATCATCGTAAATCATTTCTCGACGCAAAGCTGAGCAACTTTGAAATGTGGGAAACAATTTTTATGGATCTTTCAAACTGAATGATCGAAAAAAAAACTTTTTTTAAATCGGAGCTTTTCCTTCAATTGAGAATGAGAAAAATAAAACGGTAAAAGAAACCTCGATCGTTTTTAAACTTTAACGAGGACACTAATTATATTAATTAACGGTACGAAAATCATTCGTTACGGATTCTCCGTGTTTGTTATTCGACGCTAATTATATTCATTATGAAATCTTCTTCATCCGAAGGGCCGTATCGACCAATTACCAACTTTAATCGATCATTTTACGAGCTCATTATGAAAGATGCTGCAGAAAAATAATGATGCTTCGCTATAGATATATAAATATATCTGTAATCTTTGAGCAAGTGCTTTCCAGTGTGAATGCTTGCCGAATGCTCAGATTTTTCTCCAACTCTTATGGCGTGCTCTCCTCGCAAGTATAATGAATCATTATAACCGCCATGCCCTGTGGGCTAAATTCGATGTCCTTTACCATTCACCGACTTGCCACTAGAATCGCCAGGTTCACCAGGCGCGAGAAAGTCCCGCGAGGCATCCAAAGTCATAAATACACGTATACACACAGATACACTGAATACACAATATATAATGAACTATATATATCCCACACCGTTCAATTACTAATATATAACCCGCGTAATATCCTGCCTCAAAGTTATATCACTGTATATAGAAGAGATAAAATGACGGTAACGTTTTGCTATAAAATTCTCAACATTCAGAGCTTCTCATTCTGTGGAGCTGAAGTTCGCAACGTTGGAATTCAACGAAAAATCCTTTTCATTGATGACTTTTTTAATTTTCAAAATTATCCAAATTTTTCGAGCCGATAAACTGTTTGGGTCGGAAAAATCCATCGTTTTGACCTTAATCACCTTAATAATGAGCTACGCCACAGAAAAATAAGAATTTAGTTGCACACTGAAAAGGAAATTTTGTTGGATACGTTCAACTAAAAGTTTTTTTGAAAAATCACGAAAATTTTGTCATTTCAGCGAAAAACAGTCCGGAAAATCTTTTTGGAAAGACGAAATTCGAAATCTTTTCGAACAAATGAAAAATATTGTAGAAATAACGAAAATTTTGAAATAATCCCAAAATATTTAGTTCGCTGTATTCAACGAAATATCGACGTTTTTTGACAAAGCTGAATTTTCAGTGCGTATACTTGGGTTGAGATTATTTTCGACTGTCATTTGATCGATGAAAAAACTCGTGAGCTAATTGAAACATTGGGTGGGCTCGTTTTTCTCGCGAATACCAATTTGCACTTTTAATGCGGTTTTTAATTCAGCACAAGGATGATGGATTTAATTTAATTGTCATTAAATACACGGGGGGTCAGGTTATTTCAAGTGTCATCGGGGAATTTACGTTTCGCGAGAATCACGAGAAAGTGACGACGAGGACAGCTGCGTGAACGAGCATACATTTTTGCGTCCTTTCGTTGTTGCTATACAATTCCTGGTATGTATTGCACATTTCGCCAGGGCTATATAATATGCATAAACGAGAGATTCCATGAAAAAATAATATCGTCACCAGTGCCTCGAAAAAATGTATGCGAGAGTAAACCCCACCCTGACTTTTCGTTGCTTATGAGAAAAGATGAGAACGAAGCTAAATCTCGTGTGGCTTTCAAGGCTTAAATCTGATTGTAATCAGCTAACATGACATAAGAAACGTTTTATCGTTCTGTAGCTTCTCCGCACTGGGCATATTGAATTTACGACTCACCTAAATCTCTGTATTGTACGTGTATTTTTTTTTTAACGTAGACTTTTACATTATTGAAGCTGAACAAATCCTTTACTAAACCAGACCACACTGTGGCTTCGTTTTTAAGGTACAGTCAATATTAGAGGAGCTTGAACAAAGTTGTTTATTAAGTCCTCATCGTAAAACGAGCTTAGGACGAGGAGAAGGCGATTTAGATTAGGAAAATGGTAAAATCAACAATCTTTGACATTATCTTCATCGCTATTCGTGCAGACTCGAAAGTTATGATCGATTTTATTGACTTTTGATGCGGATCTGCTTTTTGCAGGCTTGTTCTCGACTTTGAAGATTTCTCGTTGAGTTTACGTTGAAGGGAGAATCAATATTGACAAGAAATTATTTCTTGTCGTAGCAATATTTACTCATGGATTCTTTGCGATTGTTCGAACCGTCTCAACGCGCGATTCGGCCGCCCAAATATTGAGGAATCGAGGGTGGATTTTATTTTATTGTTTTTTTTTGCGGTTACTACATTCGAGACTTTTATTTGGTAATACGCGTGCACAATAGCGGTCGGCAGGGGGCTTTAAGAGCTGCCAACGCCAACGGCGGAGATGCCGGAGTGGAAAGGAAAAGTGACGGGAACGCTTTCGTCAATGAATAATTTAATTTAGCGAATTTGTCCCCGCCAGGGAGCAGAGAATGCAAAGTTAATGAATCGTCTTGCAACCCGGATAGTTGAATGTCGTTTAACCGCTATTTTTGTTGGCTGATTCAATAAAATACATAATAAAGACTATGCACACATGATCGAGAGAAAAAGTGTCAATGTCCAGGCGATTGGAGCAACCCCGTTTTCATAATTTATTTAAAAAGCTTGTTTTTGACCCAAACTTTTTCATCCACCCGGGCAAAATATAGAAATTTTGTAAAAAATGCTGCGAGTCATTTACATGGAGATTCTTGAGACGGAATCGAATTTTTTTCTCCTCGGAAAGTTTCACGTCTGCTGGGAACGAAATATGCGAAGATTGTAAAAATAAGAAAAATTTTAACACAAAAAATGGAACGCCGAGACGTGTTTTTAACTGGAAGATATATTTTGCCATTAAATGCGACGACTTTGATATTAACGGTGACAAAAAATCTTGGATCCGAATGATGAATATATTGGATGAAAAAAAAATTGCAATTGTGAAGAAAATTGTGAGTACGGGACACAAAATCGAATTTTCTAGTCGCTGCGAAAGATCGTAGAACTATTTCGATCGTTATTATTCAGAAAAGCATCCTTTTCAGATCAGTCCGCAACTGTTTGCGTAAAATAATGGGAATCCGATTAAGTTTCGTTGCCTTGTATTTTCCTAATTTGTCTTGTACACTGTTTAATGATACGAGTCGTACATGGGGCGTGTGGCAAAATGTTATTCGCTATTTCCACGGAGCAAATCCTCATTACGATCTCCGATTTCTGGGACAATCGAGAGTTGCGGTTGAGATGAGTGAGTGAGGGGGAGAGTGAGCGAGAGAGAGTGCGATCGGATGTGCTCCAGGGCGTTTTGCGTCCTCTTCTTGGTGTTGAAGCGAGCGAAAGATCTCGTGCATGCGTTTACGAACACGCGCGGGCTGGCGCGCGTGACGCAATGGTGAATACACGCTCGGTTAAGATCTCGGCACACTCTAATTTGAATATATTTGTCATTCGTGTTTCGTGCGAAACGCTTTGGGGCACGTGGTGGATTTCGCGCCTCAGTTAAAAATTAAAATCTACATCTTTCCTCCTTTTTTTTTTTTTGAATTCTTTCCATTCTCGACATTATCTTTTGGTGCCATTTTCCCTTGGATGGCTCAATATGCGCGAAGAGCATGCACAGCATTAAATTTAAGTGTCATAAATAAAATGCGAGTCCAAAGATGAAAATTGAAAACGAAGTCGACAGAAAAAAATTCATTGTCAACTGTCGCCACAAATTTTTACATCTTTTTTTTTTTACCAAAATTGCGATAAAAGCGTCGACAATCGATAATAAATAAAAGTTAAGGAGAGTCGAGTAATTCTCGATAAAAACAATATTACGCGGTCGAATTGTTTCGATTGAGAAATTGAAATCTCTTCTTAAAAGCTTTTAGGCAATCTTTAAAAATGCATTTCACCTTTCTGTGATCTTTAGTACCGCAATCATTTGACCTTTTTTATGTGGCCCACAAACTTAAGCTTGTTATCAGATTGAATGAAAATAAAGTAACTGCAATTATAAAATAAAAAGAGAGCAATTTTAATTATAAAACCAAGTGATAAGGAGGAAAAAAAATGAGTCGGAAAACTGCGATCCATGAGGCTGTACAGGGTTGAAACGAACCTTGAGAAATCTCATTGAGCGATCTCTTTTTAATATTCGATTCACGATTCTGACCACCCTGTCCTCGTGGTTTGCCCTTTTGCCATATAAATTCGTTGGCTTTTATTCTGCTTGTAATTATTATTTTTGTTTCTTCCTACGTTTCGTACACGCCTTTGGCGGTTCGTTCGATAATATTGCACGCGATTTCCGAGCCTTCTCGTACTATGTACATATACGTATACATATAAATATATCCAAATATATATAAACATACGTATATGCATACACATATTTTTAGCAAGGATCGAATGAGGCAAAAAAGCGAGGTGAGACGGTTGCCGCGCAGCACAACGTCGATTTAATCGCAATAAATTAAAGGTTGCGCAAACCTAATGAAACGCTCTTGCCATTTTTTTTTTTTTTTTCATCTTTTATTTTCGTTACTCCATGTTCGTTCATTCTGACATATTATGTCCGAGTATTACTATACACAGGCGACTACTGCTATAATGTTCCAAGAGACACACAGGGCAGAAGCCCAGGCTGAATTTTTGTAAGCATAATGCACACACTCACACTCCTTAATGGATGCAACGCAATGGTCAGAATTCAGCTTGATTTTTCGAACTGAAATTCAAGAAATACGTGAAATCGGTTGACTGGGCTTGCGACGCTCATTTTGAATTCGATCAAATGAATCGTTGTGAACGGCAATTGAGTCCAAAAGATGATGCTGAAGTTTGCAACGTTGGAATGCAACGAAAAAACATTTTATTTTATTGTTGATTCGTTCAATTTTCAATTTCATCCAAATTCTCCGAGCCGATATGTTTTTGGGTATCAAAAACCGATTATTTTATCATCGTAATTACATTCTGCATTTAAATAATTGTTTTTGCCAAATATAAAAAGGAATTTCGTTTCATTCCAACGATGCAAACTTCAGAATCATGTCAAAAAGCAATAGAGCTACGAGATTCATGATCTTTTGAGTCATTTTTAGACATTTAATTACGACGCTACGGTTGCAATAAATAATTATTTTCAAGAACCTCGTAATTTTCATTCAACGACTGGTTATAATAAAAGTCTCGCTTCACTACGAAGATACCGCTGCTGCTGGTGCTGGGCTTGGAGTCCACTCTTTCGAGCTGGTTGATACACGGCTGATTGATCGTTACCAAGGCAACACATAATATCTAATCGTTGATTACCAAAGGGATGGAAATTTCATATGTTTCAAGGTTACTCGGGGGATTCCCTTGATCGATTCTACCCCTTGTCGCATCGAAAGCAAGGGGCAGAATTCTGCTCCGTCGGAAGGCCTGATTAAAACAAAGGGACGCAGCCAAGCGATAAAAGGCAAGCACGCAACGTCGAAAGCGAAAAAAAATGTTACGCGTGGCTATAAATCGCGATCGTACATAAAATCGATATTTTGTAAGCGTTGAATACAACCAACACGCGTTTGATGAAATCGATATGATTCGATGATGGAAAACAGAAATTGCGTAAATGGAATTCAAAAAAAAAAGTCCACGCATCGAGGGCAATTCGAAGGGAATAAAAAAAATGAATCGCGAGCTCGCGCGAAGCTTTGCATCACGGCCCTAACGAATCAAATCAATTATTTCAAATCGGCGGGCTGCACAAATTCAAAAAGCCGAAAACCAAGGTCATTGGATCGGATATCTCGGAATAACCGATCGCATGTGCCAGAACCGGTATCTAGAAAAAAAAACGTCTAGTTCCGGTACAGCCAACAGTATGGCACAGTAAGAAAAAAAATTGCGATCTTGCTTCTACCGTGTTTCGTTTATACTGGCTTGACGATTGTGGCTCGAGGCTGGCGATGTATAGAAGGGTAAATAAGGCCGCGTATTCGCCCAAGGGGGTCTAACGTGCCTCACGGGATGGTGCAACTTTGCCCTGAAGGCTCTGACAACCTACTCACTCACTCATTCTTTATGCTCGCGACTTTCCAACTCAACAAAAATCCACGCACACACGCTGACGTGCGTGCATGAACAGAAATACAAAAGTAAGCGCATACTCTGCGTGTGTTGGGATGTAAAGTCTTCCAGAAAATCACACCCGGTTTTGAGCCCTCAGCTGTTGAGGCTCGGGACGATGACAATTGAATTCAATCTCGAACGTAAAACGCGATTTAAAACAAAAAATTTCAAACATTCAACGAAAATGTTGAATTTTCAATAAATTTTCAATCAATAAGTTCTAATTTTTTGGCATATTGCAGAGCACGAACGAATAAATGGGAGACACAAAAAAATGATCGACGTAGCTGAAGTCATGGTGTGAATAATGATGACGAAGTGGAATCGACATTTTAACGATCGGTAGGCGGAAGATGATAATTTGTGAAAAATTACGTTTATACGTAATCGTCGCTTCTCTGCAACTACAATGAAAACATTTCTATCGCTTTTCATCGATGGTTATCTTGAAATCAGACGTTTGTAGAATTATCTCGAAAAATGTGAGCCAGTATAATAAATTCCATGATCGAAGAACACGCTATAGTGCTAATTGTACGATCTCGAGAGCCCAAGACAATTATAAAGACATTAGGAAGATTATCCGATAATCTGCCGTGCAGAAAAACGTCGGATATAACTCAGGATACCAAATAGAACGAATGAATAATTACAGAAGCCGCAGGAAATTGAATAACGAGACAAGCATAATTTTATCTTCTCAAGCGTTTCGTAGATGTGTTGGTCGTTGCGTGTTATATGTCTATACGCGAAGCAAATACATTTGTGTGTCGAGATCCTTGATCGTTCATGAACGCACGAACGTGTGTGTCCGAGATGAAACGGCAGCTCGACAAAGTTTGCACTACGCGTTATCAGAGACGAGCGCGAAATCAGCGATTTTTAACACCTCGACAAATCAATTGGTTCTCCCTTTTTTTTTTATTCGAATGATAGTTCGTGCAATTATTTTCCGTAGCAAAAAAAAATGACATTATCGAATAAATTTATTCGAGCAGGTGTCGATTGAGCGAATTACCGGATTTTTTAAACGCTTTACCGTGTGATTGAAACTTTACGAGAGAAATTGAAATCGTGAAATTCGAACGAACGACACGACAAAAATGAATTTTCACGAGCCGAGCTTCGCGAATCAAATTTGATTGACGATTTTCACAGTTTCGCGTAACCACGTGATGCAAATGCAACGCGGAGATGCAATAAGAAAAAGTCACTATGCGGCCAGCCCTCGGAGCAAAAGCTGAACTCGTGAAAATCCATCAAAGTTTACGCAGCGACAAGAAAAATAAACATAATAATTATTTAATTAGGCTATGGCCGTGATTAAATAAAAAATAAAATAAAAAATAATAATAATTGCGAGAATTTTGATTTTTATGGGGTATTTGGGGGTCTTACCTGGGCAAGAGCCGCTACTGCAAGGCCAAACGTGAACGCTATGTGAATCACGGTGGGTGGTGTGGTATCTCTCCACGTGACGCAAGACGCGCATCCTATGAGAACGAGAAGACCGGTGCCCAAAGCTTCAGCGAAAAGTGGCACTAGGAAATCAATCTTCGAGACTTCTTCCAAACCCACGAAATCTTTTGCACCTGAGAACGAAACAAACACGATTTTATTCCTCAAAATCAGCCGTCATCGTGTCGTGACTTTCCCAGAAAGTTTTATTTCTTTTCTTATCATTAGTTTCATCCATTACTCGAGCATCATCAATGCGAAGTTAAAATTCTCTCGATAACTTGCTGTGTATTCGTTTCTGGTCGAGCGGAATCTTCGAATTGAGGACAATTCGATATTAATCGGCCAATCAATCAATTAAATTAATTAGTATTTTCCAGTTAGTTACTTGCGTCGTGTAATTTGACGAAAATTTCAAGATTAAATGAATTTTTCAATTGACCAAATCTCCTTGAAAAATCCTCTCAGGTTGTCGACTCATTACAATTATTCTAATTATGCAACGAATTGCATGAAATTTAGCTCGGAAGTAGAATTTCATGAAATGCAATTGAATGGATGGAAAAGATTTGGTACGAGATATAACTAAGATTACGATAATGAATTATTCATCAAGTGGCAAGATTCCGATATAAAAATGTAAAGTGTCAATGCATCGGTTATCGCAGCTCAGAATTGAAAACTGCTCAAAAGCATTGACCTGAAATCAAATTTTAGCGATTGCAAACTCTTCGTGCTAACAAGATTATGGTGGCGTGCATGGTGTACACGATCTTGGCGTTGACCTTATCCTCAACCTGTCGTCGAGGCTCGAGTAATTAGCAGGTTTAAGGCCATGGAGCACAAGCAGGGTGTGTGTGATGTTATTCCGTACTATTGGCATTGACACAGTCGTCTATACACTTAAGGCACTTGAGCCTTAAACTCTGGATCGTTTTTCAAAATTTATGCAAATCAAATTCGAGGAGAGAAGCTGGAAGATTTTTTTTAGCACCTTCCATTATGAATATATTTCTTCTAAGCAAATAAATATGTTGCATCATTTTTTTTCGGATTTAACATCAAATGTAAAGAAGACAGAAATTCGTCACGATTTTGTTTTGTTTGCGATTCAAAATAATTCTATTTCGAACATTTGAGAAGATCGCAATGTTTCCCAAAAAAAAAAACATACGCTAATCAATAAAAACCGCGAACATTCGCATCAAATACGTTTCAAATGAAATTCACGTTTGCTTCGAGTTTTCTCAACCGGTTTAATAAGGAAATTAATTCGACGCGGATATTTTATGGGGTCTGAAATGAGCTTTCAAATTTGTCGTGATGAGACCGATCCGAGTCATTCAAAAGCCATAATGATAGAGACGTGTGCGTGAATCTGTAAGAATTATGCGTAGCGCGAATGGAAAAGAATCGAATTACGTGCGAGGAATCAAAAGAGAGTTCGAAAACCTCGTAATACATTGAACCGATGCAAAGGCCAAAAAGTATTCATTGGCTAACGCCTCACATTGTCATCCTATTTTTCTCACTTGACAGTTTAATTACCAACGAAGATATCGTCGCGTTCATTCTCTTCCGGTAAGCAAATAATAAATTTATATTCAACGGAAGAATCGATGATCCAACGACCGAACCGCGGTGGCAACGTATCAAGGGTCATGTTACTCAAAACACCTTGAGGATCGATCATCGACGTGGAACGCGACGATACTTTGTCCTCGAAAAGTTAAATCATTCATTTGCAATTCGTAAAATGTGTCGTATACATAAAACCAAATTGTTATGAATGAAATTAATGAAGAATGATCGATTTTTCAGAGTTTTTAAATTGTTGCATTCTTGGGCAGGGACTGATGAGTTTGTACGATCAGGTCAATAGTTAGTTCGAAGTGCAATTGCAAATTTTCGCATTTCTTCATCTTGTGACGTCTTTTTCTGACGTAAATAAATAATTTGAATCCTTTCATTCATTAAAACAAAGCAAATATCATACCTTGCCACGATTTACTCATATTGCCGAAATTTGTTTAATCCCTCGTGCAATTAGAACACTTTTTATGGTAACCGATAATTTTCGAGTGTTTCTAACGATTAAAACGCTCCAGCCACTTTTCGGACCGACCCAGGGATCTCACGGGTAGTGAAACCGAAATATCATGCGCGTCACACTTTTTTTCTACTTCGAAGTGTTTGTGTCTTGGCACGCAATGCAAGTTGGGACTAAATTGATTAAAAAACGATTATTTCGTCGTGTGTTCTAAACCGAATGGAAGTTTATTGGTTTCTGGAGCGGCTTCAAGAACGCCTGTGGTTGGCGGAATTCATACACACGAAATTGATGTGTTTGTTCTCGATGTTTATTTGGTTGTTGAATCGTGTGGGAAAAATGGAGGAAAAAATAAAAAAAAATACAAAGATTACGCACAACACGCACTGCTCACTTTGAAATTCGAGAGAGTGCGAGGGTTTAGGTGGTTTTATCGAGTGCGCGGACCGCGAGGTACGCGTTCATATGTATCGTCGTACGATCCCCCCCCTCCCTCGTCGCGAATACGGCAATCTCTCCCCCTCTTCTCTTTCCTTCGTCTCAACTTGTCTCCTGCTTCTGTTTTTGCTTCGGTGTACCTCTACACTCAGTTTCCCTCCATCCCTCTTGATTCCGTCTCGTCTAACCGTTCCACCCACTTTGAAACTCATCGTAAAGCGAGGCGAGAGGGGCAGCAGAGTGCAGGAGGGGAACCTACAATTTTGTTTTCTTTGCGAACACTCTATTATTATTTTACGAACGAGCTCATCAGGATTTGCGAATATTGTCACGGATCACATAAGGACTTGTCCTTACGCGAAATATATTTCCATGCACGGTGAGGAAAGGTTGAAGAAAAAAACGCGATCGAGGTGAAAAAAATTTCTTTCGCGAGAGCTATAAAAGGGGAAGCAGAAATTGACGATTCTCGCCTCTCACTTTTTCATCCTTCGTTTTATCAACGAATTCGTTTTTCTATTTTTACAGCTTAACCAATTCCGGCTTTTTTTTACGTCTAATTTTATTCTCGTCGGATAGTTTATGAGGGACCCGATGTTTACATTTTTCTCTAACATACAAGATAAATGTGTATTGGGAGATTTGGGCTTAATTTGAAAATATATTCAACTTCCTGCAAGCGTGAACGATAATAATCTCGCTGCTCGATTATTCATTAAAAACTAATCGAAAATTCTAGTCGGTTTTTGACACGCAGACTCTCTGCTGCGTGCGAATACTCCAAGTTGCTACTCGCACTTTCGTTTCCGTTTTTTTTTACCGCAGCCTCTCTTCTGTGCGTTCGTCATCCTCTCTCGATTATGTCTCGAAGACGGAGATTGCCGCACTATAATTTTTACTTTCGTTCGACAGACAACGGCGACGAAAAAGTAAAACTCGCCTCCCTCTTCCTCTTCCCCCGCTTTGCTCCCATTCAACTCTCGTCGTCGCGTATGCCTCGTATTATACATACATTTTTAATACCCTCCTTTATATAGTAAAAAAAAGCCTCGAGGTGCAGTACCGAAGTTACGGCTCGTGCGAATATATCACGACACTGATTTTAGTGCATAAATATACGCTTGCATTTAGTGCACAAGGCAAGTGCAACCGAAAACGTTGGCCAAAGCATCAGTTCGGCAATCTGTCGACATTTCTTTTCTCCTTAAACTGAGAAATATATGGGCATACATTGTCTTCGCTGGTTTTACGAAGTTTTTAGTTGTCTCGTTGTAAAAAACATTCGAATAAAAAAATAAAAGATTAAACCGATATTTTAACTCTCAACTTTTGATGACGCCTTGAGCCGAAGGCTGCAGCGGTGGGTCATGGTCCTTTGAAACAAAATGAGCAACCCTTACTTGGGCCATTTCGTCCTTCGTCACAAGCGCAACGCGAGCCAAGCTTTTTGACGTTATTCTCGTCGGCAGAGAGCTCACGTGAACTTGGCGCCGAATCTCAACTATTTTATTTGTCTTATTGTAAATTATAAGATCCTTAAATTACGAAAGTCAACTGTGTGGGCTCGCCTACATCAATATAACATTCCGCTTGTTTTTTCATCAAACAATATCGCGCGATAAGGCTCGCACTCGTTGACTCGCGACGCTACTGAACGTTATTCCTATACCACAGAATAACCCTTTGTACTAGAGCGACGTTCTCATGCTCGTCTTTTATCTTAACTGGCAGGTTTACCGCTCCTCGCACTATCTTACGCAACTCGGGAGCTATTCGTTTATTCCGCTTCTCTGGTAGAGTAGAAGTCGTCACAATTTTAATACTCGTTTTTTTATGGATACTTTTCCACTACGATTTCTAAACCGTGTGCATAAAAAAATAAAGCGTGCCGAATTAATTCTCTCATAAAAAATTGTCTTTCTGATGAATCGTTTAGAAAAAAGCACGAGGGGTGAAAAAAGGGATCAGGGTTTTGAACCTTTACACAAATTTCGCCCTAGAGATTCGATTTGTGTCAGGAATTTTGAAAAGTGCAAAAAAATCATACATTCCGATTCGATTCTGTGATTTTTCCCTCGAGGCTGGCCATGAAACTATTTTGGAGCAATGTAAAAAATTATTGTATGGAATTGAACGATTTTGAGTTACCGCTAGTGAAAAATAGCGTTGAGCAATCGATGCAAATATGGAGGATTTATGAACTTTGAAAATTTCGTACGAGACATAATTTCAATGCGGGAAACAAAGGGAAGAGGAGGAATATTTACGGCAAGTTTGTCAGCCGTCAAAAAACGTGACCCAATTTTGGAGGTCGCGTTTCTCTAACGGGTGTGTTGCAATGAGGGTACAGTGGGGTCTTGATTATCCAGCCTAATGTGGATCAGAAGTGGGTCGTAAAAGTGAGAAAGTTGAGTAATGTCGGTTCAACATTTATTGACAACGAGATCAATTCGTCAACAATCGATCGAGCCTCGAATCGTGTCTATGGAAATCTCGAAATCAATTTCGACACGAAGCTTGAACGAAAAACGTTCAAAGCTAAATGTTATTCGTATTTTTTGAATTTCCATCTGTATGAACAGAAAAATTTGAACAAAATTGAATCCCGAGCGAATAATCCAGATTCTACTGCATTTCGTTTTGATAATTGAAAAACTGAGACAGCGATCGTCGAGCCTCGTCGTCGAGTATTTCTCGGCGACCAGGCTCGTTGAGTTTAAGCAGAGCAAAGTCATCATCGCCTCAAAGATAATTAAACTTCTTAAATTGGGCCACTGGAGGCTCTACGCCTTCAGCAGCTTTTGCAAATACGAAATACAGCAGCGTTACACCTGTACGTGCTGTTATGTGTGTAATACGAATCATCTGTCATGCGACGACAAAACTGTCACGTCCATATTTTCGTAAAAAAAAAAAAAAGAATCTATACTCAGTTTTATAGCATTGAATCGTGGATAATTGAATGATTTTTTTCATATCAATTTGATGGAGTTGGGACAAGTTCTAGAAGCTAAAATTGTATGCAGAAAGTCTCATGCAAAATTGTATTCACTCATGCCTCCTGCAAGGCAAGTGGCTCGACAAATATTCGATATCGCAGTAGCTAGGAAGGAGAAGGGGCAGAAGTTGCAATCGCGAATGCTTACCGTGTTCGTGCATCACGAAATATTGTTACGAAGATCGATAAACGATCGATCGCTCTATGAAACTATGGCTTAAATCATTTTTCGACTTCTTAAGGCGATTCATTCGAGCCAGTTTTTTTAATGTGCGATTCTCGATAAGGCGAACTTTGATTACGGGCTGGTGATAACGATTTCGCAAATTGGCCTGGCTCTCAAAAAGCGTTACGACGGAAATTCAATTAAAAAAACGAGATTTATTAGCATTTATGGACAAATCTAAGTTGCTTTTTTGAGGGATTTCGTTTTTATTGATAAGATGAATGAGATTGTAGTTGAAAATTTATGAGAAAATGAGATTACGTGATTGACGAAACTCGCTACTGCACGGAGCTTATTCACGCGAGCGCTCTCTCTCTCTCTCTTTCGCAAGAGAGAGCTCGACACGCTGCTGCAACGACTACCGCGAGATCCGTCGTTTTATATACACTCGCGTATATAAGATCCCCGCGTTGCTGTGAGGAAGGTTAAGGTTATCGCAGGTGTATGGTGTTATGTAAACTATTATCGATAAATGGAACGTGCCGTCGTAACACGTTATTGAAAATTCACAAATGTACAAATTCAATTAACACGTTTTTTCATATTAAGGAAAGAACGTCAATCTTTCAAAATTCCGTATTAACTACAAGAAAAAATACTGAAACCGATCGAACGAAGAAATGGAATGGTTTTTTTTTTTTTTCAAGAAAAAAGCGTATGAATTTTTTTCATAAGAGAAAACAAAAACAGTCGGCCACGATTCAAATAACGATAGGAATTCAAGAACAAAACAAAACTTGGTTCATCACGACAATTTTCCATCCACGTCGGAATCTCCGGACGATGAATCGTCGTTTTGGATAACACAAATGCAGAATGCACGCATACATACGAGTCAAACGGTCAATCAATCGTCAATCGATGTTGACTGAAGGGATTAAATGATTCCGATGAATCCTCATAACGCTGCAGACGCGAAAAAAACTGCAGCGAAAAGTTTCCATCGTGAAACGATAGAGAAACGCTGCCATTTTTCTCCTGTTACGATAGCTATTTAATGTGAAACAGTAAATAGCTCGAGGGGACGAATTATCGTCACGCTATTTGATGATCACTTCCTGCATTTTTCTACGATTCAGTTTCATTGTTTTGAACTTTATCTCACAGCAGGAAAGTTCCATTTTGCGTCGTGGTAATGTTTGTTGGTGTTTCTACAAAACACACCAAGTATATGGCGAATTAAGCATAAAAATTCTGTTTCTAATTGTACAGCGAGTCGTAAATTCGTATACGAATCTTGGATGAAAATAAATCTGCTGATTCACACTACAATAATATTTATTAGATTCTTTGGAAAAGGTTCACATTAATTTAATCGTCGCAGAACCGTGACGCAGAAAATCATCCGGTGGGGATTAAATTTCACTCGGACAGGACATTTGAATAGAAAAAAGTGACGTGGAAAAAGTTGTTTTTTTTTCTTAACTTGAAAGAATCACAGGTCCATTATTAAGCAGTCCGTGTGGCCCGATGTCACATTTGAATCGAAGGTAAACGCTGGCCAACCGGTTGGCCAGTAGAGCATTCGGAAAATCGATTAGCGACATTCCTCCGATCGACTTACACGGTATTTTCGCTATGGAGTATCAGCTGTTGTGGCAGATATATATAGCGAACTAATGCGTCGTTATAGGGAATGAGGAATTTTTATCGAGTCATGGCCAGAGCAGGACGAGCCGATGGTAGGCGAGTTTTTTTTTCGATTCAATTAAGCAGTCGCGAACACCCAAACGCATGAAGATTCAGTTTAAACTTGTTCATAACTTTTCTCTCTTATCTTCTTTGAGTAACGTTCGCAATTCGATTGGAAAGAAGCAACTTTTCTTATCACCAGCTCATTTGTGATGTAAACTCCATTGAACTGATTCAAACACGTTGCGTATGCAAAACTCGTAAAAAAAAAGAAAATACGCTTTCGAAGGTGATTCTGAAGTTTGCATCGTTGGAATGAAACGAAATTATTCTTTATATTTGGCAAAAATAATTATTTAAATGCAGAATGTAATTACGATGATAAAATAATCAGTTTTTGCCACCCGAGAACATACCGGCTCGGAAAATTTGGATGAAATTGAAAATTGAACGAATCAAAAATAAAATAAAATATTTTTCGTTGCATTCCAACGTTGCAAACTCCAGCATCATCTTTCAAAATATGTTTCGCGAAATACATGATCGGAGAGTTATCGAAAAGATACGATTTTTTTTTTTTTTTCGATAAACACATTGAGGGCCTCAAGGAAAAACGAAAGAAAACACAAATGGCAAAGAAAGTTGGCATTTTCATTGCGTGCAGCTACAAGATACAATGGACACCATAAGTGCCAGTCATAGATCAGAGAACAAGTACTTGGAAATGACTGCGTCTAAGCACGTTTACATTAATCGCTATTAATCCGAGTACAACGATTTTATCGATAGCTAATTCCTTGTTCGTTGTCGTTGTGCGACACCTGCCATAACAATCGATTACTCTAATCATACATACTGATGTTTATCTTTTTTAATAATACAGGCTTGTCTGTAGTGTAAAAATGTGAGTGATACGTGAATCTCGAGTGTAGACTCGTGGGAGATAAAGTGATTGACCGTTACCCCCTCGCACTCAAATTATCTATAGCGAATCTACTCGCGTATAGAGAGTAATGGCAGGCTCTCGAACTCGCTTTTCATATTAATGCCTATGACAATCAGTCATGGCTGTTGGACTGTGAATATACTTTCTGTTGATGAAATGTCTGCAATTATTATAAAATCCATTTATTATGCATACATTAGTGGAAAAAACTGACTGAATCATTGACTCGTTTAGACTTTCACATCGATCCTATCATCATGTTGTACGGATTAACAAAATCACCGATTTAGGATGACTCTGAAGTTTGCATCGTTGGAATGCAACGAAATTCGTTTGTATTTTCGACGAAAATAATTATTCAAATGCAGAATGTAATTACGATGATAAAATGATTCATTTTTGCTATTCGAAAAGCATATCGGCTCGAAAAATTTGGATGACATTGAAAATTGAACGAATCTTCAATAAAATTAAATATTTTTCGATGCATTCCAACGTTGCAAACTCCAGCATCATGATTTAGGATAATTTCGTTACGATGACAATCTAAAATATTTCGCTATCAATGAAATCAAGTGAAAAACAATTTAGTGATCGTCTGAGTGCGATTTATTTTAGATTTTCTCAGCTCATGAATATTCAAATCTCTCGAATTATGAACAGGCGTAGCTCCGTTTTTATAGAATGACAAGCATCGCTGGAAAAATGTTAGATCGTCCGGATCGATGGTTAGAAAAACCAGTGGACCGGAGCGTTTCAGCTGTGAAATCAACGCGAGATATTTCCAGTTGGAATAATTCAATTTTAAATTTGAATGTGAATTTCGCGCCGAATTCAGGAGAGTGTCAACAAAAGAATTTTCGAACGCCATTTGCGTTACGTATTACGCGTTCGTTTGTCAGAAACGATTCCCCACAACAAAATTGAAAAGGCTATACGAGCTAATAGCGTAATTGACGCAATATGTAATGTTATTTATTGATACAATCAATTCAATAATAATGAGCTCAATTATAAACAAAAGCACGTAATTGTGGAAATAATCTAGACACGAAAATCCTATTATTCCGCTCGTTGTTTCCTTAATGAATGAATTGTTCGACGTATCAACCGAAATGTTCAGACATGCACGAAAACAGGCATTCAACAGAGAATACAACAGAAAGGAGAGAAATAGAAGAAAAAAAAAGGAATTTTAACGACGTAGAACGAATGTTTTACATTTATTTGGCGTAACTTCCGTGAAAAGAACCGAGACAAGTGATTGATGAGTAGTTTATGCGTATACACAATAGTACACGATCGTTGGATGGTTCAGGTGCAATGGCTACGTGGTAGGCATGCACAAGTGTATTGTTAATGGCGTATCTTCTACCTGTACAAACACAAGCATTGTTAGTATTCTTTCCTATGCAATAACATCACAATGCTGTTTATACCTGTGTATATGAGATAAATACGAAAAAAAACGTAAATTCATTTCGTGTCTGTGTAATCGTTCGTGTGTTCTCTATAAAAAGCCCAGCATTCCAGATAGCCATCTCGGAACGAAATGCTTACGTGGTCATTGTTTTTCCGCTTTGAATTCTCAATGAAGTTCGCACGGGCGTCGCGGTTTTTTCTAACCACGGAATTACCATTTCTTACATATTATGCCGCCATTTTATGGGTTAAATCAAGGTTAACCTTTTTGTCACTCAAACTCGTATTCCTCTATGGTCAGAGATCGCGTGAGGAACTTGACGGTTGATATACATCGATTTGATTAATGACTTCGACCGAAAATTTGACTTTTTTTATAACTTTTCGATCTTTGCAATGATTCCTTCATAATTTACATTTTATGCGGATATTCTGCATTGATTTTGTTGAATTTCGATTCGGGAATCGACATTTCTCTGTAGTTACCTTGTGGAACGGAAAAATGTAGAAATAAATATTTTATACGGATTTATTGATCGGTGCGGGACGAATAATAAATTGTTGAAAATTTATCCAAGTATCTTCAAGCTTTGCGCAGCGAAACACGTGGTGGTTTCTATCGAGTCAAAGCTGCAGCTGCACGAAAGACCGGACGTTCGGTTCACGGTCTCGGTCGGTATCGTGTATAGCGTACGAGAATTTTTTGTACGATTTTTGGTGATGCGTCAGTCGTAGTCTTGAAAATGATTTCGTGTGTCATAATTTTTTGTGATTTATTTCAACAGGTTTCTCGAAACGTTCTCAACAGAATTATTAACTGGTAAAGTGTTTCGTGGTTGACTAGATGCCAAGATTGTTTGATAATTGTCAGTTCGGAAAAACCAATTAAAGGACGACGCTATACTTCCTAGAATCATTCTCGCTCGTTTTTTTCCTATCACTGTTTCTCCACATGATGGAATCGTCACTGAGCAGCGCCACAAAGAACGAGAACACTCATTGCTTTGATAATTCTTCGGAAAAGTTGCAAATCTGAGTTTCAACAAAAACTGGAATTCCTTTTTTCGGGTCGCAAATCTTTCGATAATAGCCATAACAATTATTTTTTTAAATTCAAAAACATAAATTAATCTGTACCTGTTTTGAATTTCTGAAATTTTTGATGACTCTGAAGTTTGCATCGTTGGAATGCAACGAAATTCATTTTTATTTTCGACAAAAATAATTATCCCAATGCGGAATGTAATTACGATGATAAAATGATCGATTTTTGCCATTCCAAAAGCATATCGGCTCGAAAAATTTGGATGACATTGAAAATTGAACGAATCTTCGATCAAATTGAATATTTTTCGATGCATTCCAACGTTGTAAACTTCAGCATCAGGAATTCTTGAATGTTCCCAATCGTTATTTTAAAATTTCTGGTCGAGGTAATGAAACGGAAAAAGTTTGCGTCAGACACAAGATTGTTGAGTTTGTCGGAGTTGTAAAAAAATTAGTTTAAGTCGTGCACGTGTAAGAGAATCCAGCCCGTTCAGACTCACGTCTTTAGCACCGGAAGTTCGAGGCCGCGATAGAGAAGGGAGATTGTTTCTGTGAGATGCTTGAATCAATTATTCATGCAAATATACAAACCTAGACAAATTGATGCGACCCCGAACGTATGAAAAGCTTTATCAAAACGTGGTCAATGTCTCATTACTAAAAATGCTGTTTTTGATAAACGGCAGTTTTCGTAACAAATTGTACAAATTCTGATGAGCGTCGAGATATGGGAATGAAAGTGTGTGCGATTTTTTTATGATTCTCAAAATCTGTTGAAAATTCATTGACAGTCGGAATTCTAACAAAAAAATTAGTTTAATCTTCCTTGATGTGCAGCTTAATATTGATGAGGGCGGAATTCCCACGCGGACGTGACGGAGTAACCCATTTTGTAGTTTATTGTAAAGGAATGCAACAGGTCAAGCCGAGCTATTTAGTGAACAATTACCACGAAAAATGTAACGCATAAAATGGGAGACGCGAGTTGACGTTCAGAAGAAAAACTCAAGTGAAAGCAACGACTCACGGTTCATTCGTTGACGTGCACTTCCAGATGCAATTGCAGCTTGTCTACGAGCCTCCTCTTCACTCACAGGAAATACCGTTGCCACATTCATCGTGGTGTCGGGATTAGTCGTGTGCTTGAAAAATTGAAAATTCAATTAAATTTATAGTAAAAATCATCAACTCGACAGTTTAAATTGGAAAAAAGTGTGAGAAGTCGATATTTTTAAGGGAGAAAGTTAAAATCGTGACTGGATGACTCTGAAGTTTGCATCGTTGGAATGCAACGAAATTCATTTTTATTTTCGACAAAAATAATTAATCAAATGCAAAATGTAATTAGGATGATAAAATGATCCATTTTTGCCATTCAGAAAGCATATCGATTCGAAAAATTTGGATGACATTGAAAATTGAACGAATCTTCGATAAAATTAAATATTTTTCGATGCATTCCAACGTTGCAAACTTCAGCATCATCGTGACTGGTTGGAAAAATTCATGTCGTAAGGGTTGAAATTTCACTAAATTCACCTCAGCAACGGCGGGTTCAGGCATCCCAATGTGTCTTTTTACTTTTTATCTCTCAAAAATGAGCTAATTGTAACTAATCAACTATTTTTTATGCACTTACGAACACAGCGAAACTTGTCAAAAAAAACTTGAATTTATTATATATTTATAACTTTTGTCCGATGATATTTGATGATTTTCTTTATTATTAGTTATGTCAGTGTTGAAATTCGTGGCACGATTAACAAGACTCTTTTAACCGCGAAGACAAAATTCGCTTACATCTCGTTGCTTCCACTTCCCCGGCATTGTCACATCCGATCGATTCAATTGGCAACAAAACGTTCGGGAAGATGAGAAATTATTCGATTACTGGTAACATGACACATTCGTTAATTATGGCTCTTGATAAATTAACCGATTGACCAAAAGACGTGACGAGAAACGACGATGAGAAAACGTCACTGTCAATTCTCGCGAGACGAGGTCGTCTTTTTTTATTATTTTGGAACTGCCCCCAGGGGGAAGTTCCAAGCGGTGAGTTTTTAGTTGAATTTTTATCACGTTGTATCGCGTTCGTATTGTTACGAAAATTGACCAATTATCAAATAAAAATCACAGCTCAAGCAAAATGCAGATTTTACTGAAGATTTGTTCGCGTCAATGAATTTTTATTTTTCACCAACTTGAGTTTTTACTTCTCGCTCGTTACTCCATTTTTTTCATTCCTCGGAACATGAGATTTCGGGGTTAATAGGTCACTGCGAATTTGTTAAACTTTCTTTTATTATCATCCTTGACCAAAATGTCTCGTTTGTTTAGTAAGTCGCGAATTTATTGGGCACAGTGACAATGGAGGGGCCGAAATTATATTCGCGATACCACGATGACGATTAAAGAAAAATAAAGGTAAGCGGTTGATCCGAGATTTTTCGAGCGATGCGACGTGTTAAGAGTGGAGGATTAAGTGTGTATTGTGACGAGACACTCACTGCGAAGGCCACAGAACGTTTAGCCGTGTTGGCGCGTGTATGTAAAGCGGCAAACTCCCGCCAGAGCTGAAGATAGTACAAGCGCTGTCCTACTGCAGCTGCTCTTATTGCTGGATCAGGCGGCATCCCCCTGGACATCAGGCTCCAACACTATCGAACAGTCTTTATTCCCACAAGAAACCCCGTCTCTGTCTATATATAAATAGTTAAGCAACAAAAGGGCATAAGTTATCGGGCTCATCGCCGCAAGTTCAAAGCCTTTCGTAGGTTAGCGCTCGATATGTACATAATCATGTTCAAGGAGGCTAGTTTATCGTTACTCGTCACGTTAGCCGCGGACTCTCGGACAACCTTTTCATCCCCTTCGAACCTCGGCCAATCCCCACTCTTCTCAACATCACAGACAAGCGTGCACACATGGACAGGGATTTCTGCGAGACCAACAATCTTATGCCCGAGGCTTTCAACCTATAGAAAAATAGCCCAAGCGTACCATCCACCTATACTAACGAGTCTATCAAGTGACCAACCCCCTCTACTTTCCTCCGAGGGCTGGCGCTTCGTGTACGCGAGTATCTGCAGACATCGCAGCTAGATGTTTTGCCACTGATAACAACAATCGATTTTAATATAATTACCGATTATATTTCGGGGCTTTTGTCCTTTATTCCTGGAGCGAGGTCGAGCCAACCCTCTCTGTCAATGACAGCGATAAAATGTTGGCTCGGAAACTCATCTTGGTCGAGTCTGTTTAAAAACATTTTAGTTCCTCACTTCTTTCGTTTGAGACTAAATATTTCGCTTTAGTGTCACAAAATAATGAGTTTACATCGAAATTTTCTATGTTATTATAGTTCTCGGATACCAAGTCGTCCCTCTGAGAAAATTTACCAAAAATATAGTAATTTTCATTCTTTTTCTATAAAAATCCCGGAAATTATGATATTTTTCGCCCTTTTTCGGATGAAAATTTACTATGCTTTTGGTGAAATTCCTCAGAGGGACGACTTGGTACGCGGGAACCGTAACATCATAGTAAATTTTGACGTAAAATTCTCTCCGTGTCTGATTAATCTTGAAATCATGGATTTTCCGGAGCTCCACTGTGTTAGTGGATAAACAATTGTTTTCTGTGAATGAAACTGAAGTTTGCAACCTTGGAATCTAACAAAAAATATTTCTTTCCATTGATGATTTGTTTAATTTTTAAAATAATCGCTATTTTTAGAGTCGATATACTTTTTGGGTCGAAAAAATCGATCGTTTTAACATCGTAATTAAATTCTGTATTTAAATAATGAGCTTCGCCTCAGAAGATAAAAGAATTTCGTTGCATTCCAACGATGCAAACTTCAACGTCGTTTCTGTGAAATTAATAAGTGTCATGCTCACAAAATTTCTATAAGCATTCGTTAATCATTATTTTACAATAGCAAGGAAAATCTAGAAATTTTTCATCGTTAATAAATATTTGACGGGCTGGACAAGTTTGTCCTATTTGTCCTACAAGTTGATTGCAATAAAATTAGATTTAGGAAACCGTTTTTATGAGCCTAATACGAAAGTTAACGAGCGAAAGATTTAATCGAAGAAAGCTCGTCGATTACCTGGCTCGGGTGTCACCAGGTTGATTCTCCCATGTCGTGTTGTCACTGTTACTGCCACCCTCGTTGACTAGAACAACAAGACTACTTGGTTAGAAGACTCGATGGTGTGTCGGCGTTCGAACAATCATTGAATCTAGCGTGTGACGAACTCGGAGTTCACCACAATCGTGTCTATTTTTTGTCGTGAAAGTCACCTTGACATCGAGTTTTTTATCATTACAACAATGTTCGTTTTTCATCGGACTACAGTAAAATTGATAGTGGAATAGATTTAAAAAAAATCAATTCCAAAAATGCATATTCATGCTCCGATGAGCATAAAATATTTTTATACGACAATTTCCAATAGACTCGTGAATCATTTTGCCATCCACGAAATTGGAACAAAAATTTTCTTCGGCAAAATCGAATTGCGTGAAAACTTTTAGTTAGATTTTATCCAACTAGAGATCAGAATCTTCGTGAATTAAGATTTAATCAAAATTTCGAATATATCGGTTCGTCCGAGGCAGGCCAATAACTGAGAGGGTTGGTTTTCGATTCATGGGTAAAGGTACAGGAATGCGTGACAGTTTGTAACGGGCTCTGTGTCTGCGTGTTCGAATGACATCGCTGACGACAAATTCCTAACGTCGCGGTGTATTTTCCGAGCCTGTGCCGATCAATCTTTCATCCCCCGACGGAAGTTTGTTGATGTAAATGTATATAATTCCCCGCGAATTGCGGTCAGCTTTAATAATGAAGTGGTGAATGCATCGAGTGCTAAAATATTAACGCAAAGTATTTTATACCACAAATTTTAAATCATCATCTCATTTCCGCGTGGGTTTGATTCATGGCTTAAGGGATAAAAAATTCATCAGTAACATGTAGGATCGAGTTTGTTTTTTCTCGAGCCGCTTCGTATACATCAAAAGATCCGTTTACTACGTTATCCTGAGCTCTTTTAAAACTTTGTTTCCGCTCGCGCGTGATGCTCACGAGTTATGATGCAAAAGACAAAGCGAGAGCTTCCCAGAGTTGGTTAATTATTATTTTCTGATTAGTCGACTAACCGTCGCACGTTACGAGAGAGCGTTTTCATTCTCCACAACGAGATTACACGCTCCAACGAGCGTACAAAGTTTATTCTACCTGAGAGAGGCCTTGGTCAAGTAGGTTGTCCGACGATCAGAGAATACAGCGAGTTGGTCGTTTCCGGAAATCTCTCGCAAACGACACAGAATCTTTTTAATTATCGCGCGGACACGACTCCATTTTTGACACGAACGTGAGCAAACCAGCGATGAGTCCAATCCATGCAATTCGAGGCTCGAGTACACGTCGGTCACTATTATTTTGGTGCTTGACTTTTCATCCGACTCGGAGAGATCGAAAGCGTGATAAGCATTTGCATTTAGGTCGAGCACATGTTTATATCGTCGAGGTAAATATATTAGACGAACAACACACAAGATAGTTGAAAAGAGACCCTGAAACTTACATTAGAATTTTGTATTCAACTCTAGCCTCTGACCTATATAGTTTAGCCATATTTTTCTTACGTACACTGTTGTATAAACAGCATCTTATGTAACGAACGTTCTTTGAAATTATGAAAAATCCAGACCGTTGAAGAAAAATACTCGGCATGTGTTTTCGCTCTACCGGAAGCGGATTTTCGTCCATTTTATTTCTCAACTGCGACTATTAGTTCGTGGGAAATTTCAAACTGGCCGTCGAATTTAATGAATTCAACTTTTCATGCAGTTCCATTGCGTTTTTTTTTATCATTCTCGCAGTGACTATTCGGCCCAGAGATCTGAAAAAATTTGCGCATTAAAACGCAACCTTAAAGCGCCCAAGTAAGATTTTTGCGCTTCACGTGGAACATTCAAGTTTTCGTTGACCACGCGCGACAATAGAACGAGAACGTAAGAAAAAATATGTGAACGCAATTGGAGAGGAGGGGCAGAATATAATTCTTAGAGAATATTTGAAGAAACGGTAAACAGAGTCTGTGTCGTTGCGGAATCCCTGCGATGTCCTTCGTGCAAAGAAGATTTTATTGGGTCAAGGATAGGCGAGCGACTGTAAAACAAGGGATTTTTTTCCTCTACTTTTTATTCTTCGTCCGACGACCGGTGTTGCATATGCACTCGCCCCTTGGACGAGGGGCTGCACGCGCACAACCCGCGTCTAGCTCAGGGCACATAGGAATATTCGTGCATCGCTTGAATAATTTACCGAGTGATTAAGAACAAACGCATTACAAGTGCATCGATTTCATAATTTTTTAGAGATTCTGCACCAACTTTTAAGATTGTTGAGCGAGAAAAAAGAAACTCAGGAATGGAGCTGCGGAGACGAAAGTTATCGATACTTTATTCCGTGGCCCCTGGACGAGGTGACCCGTACGACGTCGCTGCCTATCGATACTCAATACCTCGCGCTGTCGATGTCCGATACAATATTTTCAATAAAAATAAATAGAAACATTGATAACGACCACCGTTCACAATAAAAATAAAAGTATGAAGATCAATAATTGATAAACGAAATGATGCAACGAGCTTTCAATCGCGAGTAAACTACACAACGCAATGGGACAAAGTTGCATCGATTACATGACTCTGAAGTTGGCATCGTTGGAATGCAACGAAATTCGTTTTGATTTTCAACAAAAATAATTATTCAAATGCAGAATGTAATTACGATGATAAAATGATCCATTTTTGCCATTCGAAAAGCATATCGGCTAGAAAAATTTGGATGACATTGAAAATTGAACGAATCTTCAATAAAATTCAATATTTTTCGATGCATCCCAACGTTTACGAGCTCTGGATTGACAATAATGAACGCACGTGTCGATAACGTGTCACAGAGGTTCGTAAACTTAAGTGAAGACAAAAATTCACACAGTTATTGACAGTGTCATGTTATTTTTCGTGCTTGGCAGGTCAGCCAGCAATGAGAACGTAACGTTCGTTGAGCAAGATCGTCAATAAATGGACTAGTAACCCCCTGCACTTGAAACATCAGCTTGCAAAAAGCCTTCGGGGTGTCGGACAGGCAATGGGAAACTCGCGTGCAGATAAAACCACGACAATTAGCATATGGCGAGGTCAGCAGCGCGATGGACGAGAGACAGTGGGCAAAAGAGCCAACTTTTGCATTCTCCCTCGTGAGGGCTGTTATGACGCAACGATTTGCGGAAAATACTTTTATTATTTACGACTCTTCCGATCAATCGAGGCGACTTGTTACGCTTTACTTTCATGATCCTCGTTCTGTCTTGGATTCCGAAACGCAGTTTAAAATTTGATTGAAAATTGGGCAGTTTTCTCCGAACATTACAAAATCCCTCCGGACATTTTGGACGAATTCCCTCAAATTTTCTATCAATATTTATTCTGCAGAATCGATAGAGACTGCGCGCTATAGGATATCGATCGACGCCGCTTAATTGAGAGACGATAATAGTTATGGCAACGCATGTTTTATTTTTTTTTTTTTACGATGTTCCCATAGATTTTTAAACGTCGCAATTACAGCTCGAGTCGTATCTTCACTGTCCTTGAACTTTTTGTCCGTATCGTAAAAAAAATATAACAAAATGAAGAGTCAAATTTAAGCTTACGCGATAAGAATCTACGGAGTATCGCGTGCTTGGTCGAATAATGACTCTCTTGGTACCCCTTGGTGTTTTTACGAACTCTGGACTCCAACGCTTTATCCAATTATAATCACAATACAATCGAATTGAATGAAAGTTAATTGTTTTTTAATTATAACATATTTTTAATTGAAATGATCAGTTCGCGACGAGATTTCGTGCACGGAATCGTTTTTTTATTATTTCATCGTCAAAATTGGATGGAGATGGCAATCGTACGCAGTTCGCAGGTCACAAAGACGATTAACAGACATGCGGAGCTTTTTTGGCCTCGCAAAAAGCTCGGAGCTCCTCGGGCTATTACTTCTGATGTTCGTTTCGGTTAATAGGCGGCTGGTTTTCTTTCTGATCTCGTCGAGAGTGCCCGGCTCTTCAAATCTGTATGATCGAACGCAGTTACAATATTCTTGATCGATTAATCAATGTCTTGAGAGAACGAGAGAAGAAATTTGGCAGACCATCCAGGCGATGTGAATTACGATTGAAACGAAAAAAAAGGATTTTCGATGATCGAATACAGCGCAACGTCGCGTTCATTCATTTCGTGAGACCTGCACACGTACGACTCTCCATTCTCGGCGCTTCTTTTTCTCATCGATATCGCCTCTGTGCCTGTAAATTAACCAGTTGCGACGCAAACAACAAAATAACAAAGAAATTTCATGATTCACCGATACTCATCTCGTATCCTAGTAATAACGATGTGTCACGCCTTTGTGAACACATTGAGCATGCAACTATTACCTAGAAAATCATCGACTATCTAGCAAATCAATATTCCGAGCTTGCAGCATTATTTTCCATGTTTTTTTTCCAAATCGGCGCGCGATTCGTCGTTATTATCCTCTCCGTTGTAAAGGTTAATATATTTCACAAAGTCCACGTTATCTGAGCGAGATACCGCGTTGATTAGATAAATCGCTCAATTTTCATTTTCTTTTCATATGCTAATCGCGGCGGCGGTACGATCGATCGGAGATTCCCAATCCCGTACGATCAATCAGATAAAACGAAGCATTTCATATGCCTATGTAATCTGCGATCATAACATTTATGTGCACTGTGTAAACATAAACTACTTTTCATAATTAAATGTAAAAGATCAAGTTTTTTTTTTGTCACTCAAGAATCTTCGACTTGATCTCGCCAGACACGATGCAAAGTTAAGTCGTTTTTTTTCTAATTGGAAAGAAATTTTGGCTGGAATTGACGACTGTCCGTCAGCCCAAATGAAAAAATTTGTCCTCGACTTCCGGCCCAGTGCAAATTAACCAATTGCTCTCTTTTTCGACTCTTATCGTCGTGACGATATGTAATCATGACCCAAATTCGCAACCGCAAACTTTCCTACTCGTAGTACTCGCATGCTTTTGGCTTGAAGGATTTGTTTATATTTCTTGAAACGAAATCTCAATAAACAATTCACATCATTCATCTCGTTCCAATGACTCTGAAGTTTGCATCGTTGGAATGCAACGAAATTCATTTTCATTTTCGACGAAAATAATTATTCAAATGCAGAATGGAATTACGATGATAAATTGATTCATTTTTGCCATTCGAAAAGCATATCCGCTCGAAAAATTTGGATGACATTGAAAATTGAACGAATCTTCAATAACATTCAATATTTTTCGATGCATTCCAGCGTTGCAAACTTCGACAGCATCATCTCGTTCCAGGGCCTCAACTTTTGATGATTCATTTCCGAAGGCACATGAGTTTCCTGACATAAAAACGATTTTGGGAAAAGTCATGACGATTTGCCATAATTATCATGTACCGAATAAGATTTTTCGTGAGGGAATCTGAGTCATAAAGTCACCAAGATTTCTGCGATATCGTCGCATGGATAATCCGGAGGTCACACAGCTTTCGTCACCGTCTTTCTTAAAGTTTGGCTAAGTCCCTGGGCGAGACGCTATATTTAGAGATCGTAAAATTCCCAAGGAAACATGAAAACACCTCATTCATCAAAAGCATTGCCTCACGGTTGAAACTTCTTATCTAATTTTTCTGAATGGGGAAAAAAAACCTGAAAATCATCATCAGCGAACGGGTGATTGGACAAATCATTTCGTGATTGAGCCTACAGGGAATTTTTCGCAATCTGACGGTACCGAAGGGTCGAACTTGTGGAATAAATTGAATCATACGCAGGGCGAGACTCGTCAAAAAATAAAGAGTTCCTAACTCTGAACAGCGTAATCTTCGGATACCTCGCGATAAGTAATTGCGACACGATAACGAGCAAAACCACGCCTCGTGGGACGTGAAAAAAAAACTTGTATGAAGTGACAGCACAGAAAAACGGTTTAAACCCTCGAGGACTAAAATGTCAAGGCAATTGAGATAAGGAATTACGCGATTCCACTTTATGGAGTACAATTGATGATTAATCGAATTGTTTATCAAAGAAAGTGCAATCTCGAGGGTCTCCGTAGTAAAGCAAACACTGGTGAAGTGTCTGAGCATGGAATTCACGAGTGTCGTGAATTATTAGTGTTGGAAAAAAAGCTACGAGCTGTTGTCGAACAATTGGTCCGGGTCAAAACGACCCGGTGGATAAACTAAGTTTTATTTTCCATCGTTAGTGTCTCAATCCCGTCACTTCGGAAGTGGAAATTCAGAATTAGGTAAAAAAATCAACTCGATTTTCTATCAATCAGATATTTACGTTACGGTCCTTTGAACATAATGAATAAAGTGTGTGCGTGCGTAAAACACAAACGAGTTTTTTGTTAGACGACATTTCACCGATTTGTAACGCTTTTCAACCGGTTCTTTTCGTCGTGAGACTCGCGACCGAGAAAATTATGCAATACACAAGGAAGAACATAGTGTGCGGAGAGCATTGTCAAGGTCTCTGTAAAAAAGACACGCTTCTTGCACCGCTCGTTCAGAGCCATTAAATTCACGAATGATGAAGAAAGTCTCGCGCGCGGCAATGATCGTGGCGGTGCGAGTTGACATAAAATGATCGTAAAGGCTAACAATCCATTGTTAGATTCGGAAAACACAAATTCCGAGCGAAAATCGCGTTCAGAATAAATTTACAAAATTTCAGAGCTTAATAAACAACTTTTCAGTTATTCTCAGTTTGTCAGTGATGCTTAAAATGTGCAGAACGTTTAATTCAACGCTATACGCGACGATGTGAATTACACTTGAAAACTGAAACATGAACCCGGATTTCCCGTGAGTCATTTTTATTGCACGCATACCTGGTAATGGAAAAAAAGCACGTAACGTTCATATTTTACACGAACGCTACACTATCGAGAATTTCGATGCACCTGAATAAATAATCAAGTCCAATTAATTAGGGAACAAAATATTTGGTGAATATTAAAAATATCCGAAGTTAAGGGCTTTTTGGCAACGTAGAACGTCGTGGGTTTTGTCTCTTGAATTCTTATTGTTAAAAATGGAGAACTTAAGATTCCTTCAAGCTGTAAAAAAGTTTATTTTTCGTGGACGAATGGCAAAAAAAAAAATTCCCCGAAAATGGACTTTGTCCCGTTCTCACATACAACTTCGTTGAATCTCGTATTTTTTTTGAGCTGTCAATTGAAACGACAATTTTAAGTTTATCTGCCATGAGGCAAAATGTCAGTTTTAGGAGGAAATTATTTTCATGGACTTTCTAAGAAAAATAAAAGTCATTAATGGCGAAGTCACAATAGTGTCGTCAGGTTAACTCGCTGAACGTCCCCATTTTATCAACGTGTGACGAGTAACGATCAGCATCTTCCATATACCTTTCGTGCTCCTTGCCAATGGACAGAAAAAAAGGCATTTCCGATCAAACGAACGTAGTAAACTGTGTCACAGTAAAATTGGCTATAAAATATGAAAAACTGTGAAGATTTTCATTTAACAAAATTGAGCCAATTCTGTCACAGTGTCTGAATGATTTTACAAATTTCACTGTATCAGGCCTAATATCATGAGTAAACGGAAGAGCTGATCATTCAAGTTTCGTGTAGTATTTTTCAATATTCCCGTAATCGAGTCGTCTCTCGTCGATAGCAGAAATTGAAATAATTTTCACATCATATAATTACTTAGGGAAAACAGTTGACGTGTGTATTTTTCAGAAATGTCTTTGTTGTAATTAACATCTGAACTTAATGGATATCGATTCATCGTGCAATACAGTCAATAAAATTGTCGTAAAACGTTTCTGCCACCTCAGGAAATCATTCTGTATGATTAGGTGCACGGAGAGAATATTACATCAACATTTACTATGTTATTATAGTTGAAAAAGATCGATATTTTGTTGGCTACGTTCAACTAAACGTTTTTACCAAAAGCATAGTAATTTTTAATCTGAAAAAGGGCGAAAAATCTCATAATTTCCGCGATTTCCATTGGAAAAGAATGAAAAATTACGGTTTTTGGTGAAATTCCTCAGAGAGACGACTTGGTACCCAAGAACTATAATATAACATGGAAAATTTCGATGTAACATTATCTCTGTGTAGTTACAATGGTTACTCATCATTTTGTGACACTAAAGCGAAATATTTAGTCTCAAACGAAAGAAGTGAGGGACTAAAATGCTTTTAAACATTTTTCGCCCTTTTTCAGATGAAAATTTACTATGTTTTAGGTGAAATTCCTCAGAGGGACGATTTGGTACCCAAGAACTATAATATCATAGTAAATTTTAATGTAAAATTCTCTCCGTGTGGAATATAGTCAAACATGGCATTCTTTTCTCAATGTGTTGTATAAAATGTCTCACGTTGCATAACTCCGTTGTTCGCCAAGTATCACAACGAGAATATTGAAAAAAGAATTATTTATGCAAGGCCAAGAATTGTGAGTTAATATCGAAGATTTGTCGAGAGTCATTCGATCGGATCATCAGAGTATAGATTTTCAAAGCTCCCTGTAATTCTTCGTCAATCGTTTTGCGTATAGGACAAGAAGAGATTTTCGTATTTTTTTTTTTCGATCTAGCTGCTTGGGGGAGTTAAAAATATATCGATCGACGAATCCATCGAATAAACTGACGAGACTTTTTTAAACGCCTACGATATGGAATAAAGTTGCGAGAAATTCAACGAATCGCACTGAAGGTGACAAGAAAACTGAATTAAAAGAATCTTAGGAATCGAGCGTTTCGCGGTGTTGATACTCGCGAGGTCGATATGCAAGAATTGTGTTCTCTTGGCCAATTAAATAAACCAACAATGTTAAATATCTGACAAAATGAATTGGCATTACGTAACTCGATTAAATCGTCGGGAATACAGGCCGACAAAAACAATGTTCGTTGGGCATACGTTATGGTAAAATGTATAGATATATTCAACATAATAAGCTCGTGTTGGATAAAGAAAGCTTTTTAATTACCGGTACGAGTAAACGGTGAGGCTTAAACATTAAAATGATAAACAGAAGTGACGTAGTTATCGTTTTACAAATCACGAACGAGCTGTTATCACTTAAACACGAGCATGTGTATTCAGAACGTATCTCGTGTACGTGTTCCTTCGCTTTTTCTCGTATTTCATCGAAGCTTTGCTCAAAGTTGTGATTCGTCATTAATTAACTAAAAATGTATTGAAAAAACTTGATGTTTTCATTCGTTCTGATGCGAAGAAAATAATAAATTAAATAAATTCAATCAGAAATGATGCTGAAGTTTGCAATGTTGGAATACACCGAAAAATATTGAATTTTATTGAAGATTCGTTCAATTTTCAATGTCATCGAAATTTTTCGAGCCGATATGCTTTTCGAATGGCAAAAATGGATCATTTTATCATCGTAATTACATTCTGCATTTGGATAATTATTTTTGTCGAAAATAAAAATGAATTTGGTTGCATTCCAACGATGCAAACTTCAGAGTCATAATCAGAAAACTACTTCCTAGTCCTTGATAATTGCGATCTTTATTTAGGGGCACTCTGAAATCAGTCAAGTCTGCGGTTTCGAATCTCGCAGAATTCAGACTCTACACAACAAGTATTTTCTAATATCTTAACGAAATAATGATACGGAGCCAAAAGCATGTGTATCCCTACCACTTTTACGTTGCTTCTGGCTGGCTGATGCTCGAGGTCCCAGAAGTCTCGTCGCAGCATTTGCTGCTACTGCTCTGTGTAGATAACTATATGAGATTGGTAGTCACTATAGGACAATCCAGTCGTCGCTCAGAAACTCCGCCGGTGAGACTGCCGGTATAACTTGCCACTATCAACTACATCGTGCTCGACTTTTTCATAGTTGTCTTCTCCAGAAATTCAATCCCCATACATTGTTCAAGGTGAAAAATACGTGATTTACGACAAAAAAGTGACAAATTTGGAAACTTAATCAGAATTTTCCACTAATTACCCTTTTTTTCAAAATAAACGTCATTATAGTTAAATGCACGTCATCTTCGCATATCGTGACTAAATTTTTTGTTCCTCCCATTGTGCAATAGAAGCGAAAGTAGTTTCGTTCGCAATAGTACGAGGATTTAATTTTTTTTTCTTCCCAAACGACAGGATTTATACGAGTCACGAATCCGAGAGTTCTACATCGTTGCTTCGACGTGCTAACGCTCAGGAATTAAGGAAACAAGTCTCCACGATCAAGGTGAGTGTCCTTGTGCTGTAATGCATATTTTTTGCAAAGCCTGCTGTGATTTCTCTTTCATATTCCATTTTTTGGACACTTTTTTTTTTATATCATTTTATCGCCAATTCCAGGCCGGAACGTGACCGCAAAAAAAAACGACGAGAGTTACGTGACTGATATTTTCATTGAGTTCTAGCATTTCAGTGATAAATTATCTCAAATGATTTTGCCACGATAAATTCGTAGAATTGCGAGACTAAGATTTTTAGAAATATCGTTCGTTTATAATGTCTCGAATATTCGTTTTCGAAATCGTGACGGGAAAACGCGTATGGGCGGTTGCCAACTTTACGACAATATCCTGAAACTATTAGTTGCAAAATGACTTTTCAACGGAGCCAGTTCAGGTCGTTTGCCTCATGTTTTGGCACATTGTGTGATGTGGTCATAGCAAAATTTCAAAGCTCTCAAACTTCGAGTTTTCGAGATTTAAATCACTTTAGAATTTTCAAGTAAAATGAGAAAGTAACTCTAGAAGAAAATAATTTGGAGGAGCTTTACAACGAGACATTCCTCGAGACAGATTTTTCCTTGGCCAAAAAGTTGAAAAAGTTAGTACTAAGAGTAATTTTAAAAAATATACTGGAATCCCATCTTTTGACTGCTCAATTGAACGCATTTCCAGCGAACGAAAAGTTCATCAGCTAATTGGATAATTAGAAATCCTAACGAACGTTTCTAAATGGCTTAATTACTGATCGATCATTTTTCCAAAGGCTACAAAGTTTCAGTTCGTAAGAAACAAACAAAATGTTCTCCAAGGAAAAACGTGAAAAAAAAACACTGGGAACTATTTATGGAGTTCGATCGCAGAAAGTTGGACATTGTGCGAGCAGTCTTGCCATAACTATCGACAAATTTATAGTTGAGCACAGGATGTAATAGATAAATCGGATGGGGTATAAAAATCAAGGTTCAGTTCTTCTGGGATGGGCATGCCCAAGTAATGATCGTTCCTGATAGTTGTCTTGCTTCTTGGACGACAAACATAGTCGCAAATTCCGGAGCAAGTGGAAAAATAGCCTCGAGGGATGACGGCACTCTTTTATCCGTTGATTAGCGAAGTCGAAATTTCAATTTATAGTTCGAGTTGACCAGAATTGGTTGAGCGATAGGAAAGCTGAGTCGACGTCAATAAATTACGAATTCAAGGGCTCATAGACGGGTTTCGAGAGTCGCTCGATTGTCTAGAAAGCATCAACAAAACAATTATTTATTCGAACAAGAATTTTGTGCATCGTTTGCCACGAAAAGATCGCGGCGAGCATTATTCAAATTCGAATCTTTCTCCTACGCGAGCAAGACGAAGAGGCAACACAAAAATGTGATCAAACCAGGTTTTAAAAAACGCGATCTCAGGTGACGTAATCGTCGATGAAATTCATGAGATATATATGAAAAATCACAACGATCGGAATAGGAGTAAGTTGAAGGTCATAAATTCCGATAAATACTTTCGGTCGCTTATCCTTTCGACGGAATCGCACAATTATCCGAGTTTCAATCAGGCTCGTGTGTGACATCACACGACGTAACAATAACACACCCCCACGCAATGACGTTTTTATGACGAGTCACCGGGCTCGGTAACATTCATCTAAATTTATATTATTACGCGCTCATTTGATGTCTTTGCTGATGTGCATCTGCATTAACCTGTTTCGCAGATGGTTACTCCGATGAAAAATTAAATGGGATTATGTGCACATGGATAACGTAAAATTGCTGCTGGGTTCGCGAAATCGTCATGACGATCGACTGTAATGATCAATTTTAGATTGGTCTCGAACTTCTGAATTGATGTTGCCGTCTGTCCATGCAACTGACGATTTCCACAAGCATAGTTAACCTTTTTTGTGTGGAAACATTATTTCGTTCGATATCCAAGGGGACGCGCGATTCTTTTCGACTTTCTCGAGCCATCGTATCCATCTGCCGCGCGGGAAACATAAAAAGCAACAAAAAGACAAGAAACATCTTTACCTTTATAAGGTGATCCGTGATCACGTTTTCTATCGGCCAATTCGACCCACTTTTTCATCATTCAACGTGTGCACTTGTCGACGCAGTGACGCTGCACCTGGTAAAGGTGCACGTTGCTGATATATAGATTATATTTACACGCTTCGATGCGAAACGAGGGAGAAAAAGGCTTCCAAATGTCTGAAAAAAACGCACTTGCCTTCCGTCTTCTCTTTGCCTTTTGCGATTAACTCGACTGACCTAGTAAAAAGTGCATCACGAGAATGATGCTGAAGTTTGCAACGTCGCACCGAAAAATATTTCATTTTATTCATGATTCGTTCAATTTTCAATGTCGTCCAAATTTTTCGAGCCGAAATGCATTCTGGGGCGAAAAAAATCGATCGTTTTAGCATTTCGTTGCATTCAAACGATGCAAATCTCAGAGTCATATCACGAGATAAATTTGTGCATCCGTATTCGGGGAGGCACGGGACGAACTCTAATGAAAAATAAAATCGTTCCAAGTAATTATTTATCAGAAAAATGAATATTGAGGCAAGTTTTGTTCCTTCAACCTAAATTTACTTCTTCGATGTGTCATTCCGGTAAAACAAAATTGCGTCAGGTCCCAAATAATTCGTATCAACACGTTGAATACTATAAATTAAGATTAATCGCTCGTCAAATTACTTTAAATTGAAGATTTCGTTGAATTACAAAGTGAACGGTGCCAAAAAGTTTCTTTTTCACGCGATTATGCATCAAAATCATTTTTTTGTCAACCTTAAGATCTTAATGCGAGATTGAGTGTGTGTTCCATTTATTTGCACGCAAGAGGCTTAGCTCAAAATATATTCTACCCTGAAACGAAACGGACGTTACGGTTAATGTGTTCACATAGCACAAGTCGAAACAAACGGACGTTACAGTTAACCCGGTACAGTATTATGACCGATGAATAAAAAGGTATGTGGGTGAGCGAGAGAGTTACACTAATAGAACAGAGAGCTCCAGATTAGCGAAAGTGACTGCGGCTATATGAGATAATTGACGATGAAGGCATCGAGTGCCATTCGCACTTAACTTTGGCATGAACCAAATTCGCAAGAACAAGACACACATCCGCTTCACGTTTTTGTTTGTTTCCAAAGCAAAATACCAGCAAGGAAAACGAGTTGAATCGGTTTTCAAGGGACCAGGATGGAAAGTTACTCTCGTCTATTATCCTGAGGCCTCGATATTCGCATCGAATTTCTTTACTTAGGGGTTGAGATTAGACAAACAAGTCAGCTCAGCTCGTAAGTGCTTCGTGTTCTGTCCTCGAACTAAATTTGCGACGCAAATCAACGGAACTGCTAAACGAAGACGTGCTACTGTGTCACACCGAGATCGCGTCCACGGCGATGTATTTTTCGTCACCTCACTCTCAAGTGGGCGTTTAACTGACGGATATGACAGTTCTCTAGTGTCCTCACAGCACGGCTCATTCGAAATTTAATTGGTTCAATCATGAATTATTCTTTTTTTATTCCTTTCGATCCTTCATACCGCTGACAAAGTATCAATCATGGTTGTTCCATTTTCATGTCCTTTTCTCTTCGCATAACGTATCGCCGAGATCGTCTTATTGTAAGAGGGCGAAAAGACAGTGCGACATGAAGAACAAAAAAATAATCTTTTCGACATTCAACAGGTTTGCGTCGAAATCGATTTCGTTCGTGGGTTTCGGCGTTTCGAAGCAAATGAGAAAATCTCGAAAATCAACACAACGATTCTGATTTTACTGCGCAGCGAAATGAAATTTTCGATACGTTCGATCTGGGCTTGGTATTTTTAAAAAAGACTCTAGCTTGAATAAACAAATGCCACGCGTGGATAAAAAGTCGGGTCTCGAATATGGAGACGGAAGTAAATTTAGAACACCCTTCTGACGGAAATCACGTTAATGCCTCACGCGAAAAACCAATAAACTCAATTCTGTTACGTCGAATAAAATAATACGTTGACTGATGTTATTGCGGAACATGAATTCTTCGAGCTCGATCGTTACCATCGGTTTCCGGGACAGAAATTTGCATCTGCGCGGTCCAAAGTGTTACATTTGCGGAATTTTTATTTGTATCGTCAACGATTTGAGCGAAAAACTGGGATAAAGAAATTCTACGTGAACGTTACGAAGAAATAATTTTCACGTTGATTTCGAGGCTCCGAAACTTCGTGATTATTCAGAATTTTCCATTGTTGGAATGAAACGAAATTCTATTTCATATTTGGCAAAAATAATGATTCAAATGCAGAGTGTAATTACGATAATAAAACAATCAGTTTTTGCCACCCGAAAACATATCGGCTCGGAAAATTTGGATGAAATTGAAAATTGAACAAATAAAAAAAAATTAAAATGATTTTCGTTGCATTTCAACGTTGCAAACTTCAGCATCGCATGACTTAGTGGACGTTTGAGTCATTGCCGACGAGGATGTAATAAAGTGTGGGTTCGAGGTAAAAGCCCGAAAATCGAAATCTGTACGTTCTGCCACGATCCACACGCAAATGGGAAATATCTTATCGGCTTTCGTCGAAGTGGGTCGAACTACGATCCCATAGTAAAATAAACTTTATCCTTTTTCTACCAGACCGCACCCTTTGGCACTAAATTTCTCCACTCCAGAATAGCATGAGATATTTTTTTTCATCACTATTCGCTTGGGATATTAGGGATATGGGATATTACGATGGAAAGTGATGAGGATTCGAGAACCACACCCTTGCAACGTATGTCGTCATGATTACCTCGGAACAACCCTCGACTGGAAATATCCCAAGTGAAAAATGAAAAATTTAGTTCAGGCTTCTGCCATGGTGAAAATGAGTAAAAATTAAGCATTTTTTTCATACTTTTTTTGGTAGTTTTCGGTGGACGTAAAAATGAATCGTTTTCACGTGCCATTTGAAGAAAAAAAAATCAAATGACACGTGTCTGGCGTTTAAAACGGAATTGCTATAAAATCTTGTTTGGAATTTGGCATTTTTCACGCACGATTTGGTGCGAAATAAATGATTGAGTTGCTATAAGAAAGAAAACCAAATGTTTGAGGATGTCGCAAGAGCCTTGAGAAGTGTCAAGTTCGTTGAGAAAATGTTGGCTAAGAAAATCAGTTATAATTCCGGGATAATGGGATTGTAAAATAATACAGAAAAGTGTGAATTGCACTTATCGATTGACTCGGAGCGACAAACAGGAAGCGACGTGTCGTTAAAATTTAAGTATTAAATTTAGCGATCCCGCGAGTTGAGCTAATGGAGTATTTGTGTTGAAATTTAGCAGAAATGGCGAGTATACGAACGGCTCTCGGAGCTCACGAACTCACGGATAAGAAGGCGAATTTGTACAGGGCTCTGGTTGCCGAATTTCTCGGTACGATGCTACTCAACTTTTTCGGTTGTGGTACCGTCGTTACCGGTAATGTCGTTGCGATTAGTCTGGCCTTTGGTCTCACTGTCGCTGCAGCTATCCAGGGTATCGGTCACGTGTCAGGTGGTCACATCAATCCTGCAGTCACGGTCGGCTTGGCCGTGATCGGCAAGGTAAGTTCACTACTCAATGGAATTTTCTTTGAATAAACGTCGACGGAGCTGAACTCGTTTCAATTAGTTCGAATCGATCGAACGCGATTTGAAAAATAAATTTCGTTTCTTTGTAAATCAAACACCAAAAAAATTGTCGTTTCATTTTCAATAAAAAAATTCAATAAATTAAAAAATTTTGATAAATGAATTAACTTAATTAATGAAAATCATTTAATGAAAAATTTTAATAAAAAATAAACAATCGAAAAAAGAATCTGTGTCTTTTTTTTCAAGGTTTTCACGAGAAAATCGTAACTTTTTATTCAACGTGGCGATTGGCATTCGATCATGATTGCTAATAATCAAATCTTTGAATTTTTAGGTACCAATGATTCGAGCAATTCTGTACATTTTGGCACAAAGTGCAGGAGCCATCGCCGGATCGGCAGTTCTGCGAGCTCTGTCGCCAGAAGCCATGGAAAGTGCGTTAGGGGTTGTTTCACTTGCTCCGGGAGTAACTCCTGTCCAGGGCTTGGGAATCGAGTTTTTTTTGGCTCTGATTCTCGTCTTGGTTGTTTGCGGCGCTTGCGACCCGGCCAAGCCCGAAAGCAAGAGTCTCGCGCCGCTCATTATCGGACTCGCTGTGACGGTCGGTCATCTCGTGGGCGTAAGTGCGATTTTAATTAATTACACGAAATATTTGTCATTTCGGATGATCCGATGGAAATTGCAAATTCCTGACGCGCCAGAAAAGCCGGCGATGGACAAAATAAACAAATTTCTTTGAATTATTGACGCGAGAACTAGCGAAATTAATTTTGAGTGGTAATCAACGAATCAGGTCCCACGCACTGGATCAGGAATGAATCCAGCACGTTCGTTGGGCAGCTCGGTCGTAATGGGAGCATTTGAAAATCATTGGCTCTATTGGGTCGGACCAATACTCGGGGGAATGGCTGGTGCTCTTCTCTACACACACGCGACTGGACCAGCGAAGGAGGTTGAATTGCCAAAGTCTTATAATCCCGTTGCCACCGAAGAGAAAGAGGTAAATTATTCAACAAGAATGTCGATCATAAATCGAGAATCATAATTCGTCCGACAATGCAAAAAGTTTTATAATAATTTGAAAAATTTCACATTGTCCTTCCATGCTCAAGATTTTCACGGTAATTTTTAAATATCATTCATTACGAATATTATTTGCGTTGAGAAAAAGGATAAAAATTTGATTGAAAAATTATATTTGCATGGCTTAAGATGATGCTGAAGTTTGCAACGTTGGAATGCAACGAAAAATATTTGATTTTATTCATGATTCGTTCAATTTTCAATGTCATCCAAATTTTTCGAGCCGATAAACTTTCCGGGTGGCAAAAATCGATCATTTTATCATCGTAATTACATGCTGCATTCGAATAATTATTTTTGTCAAAGATTAAAAGGAATTTCATTGCATTCCAACGATGCAAACTTCAGAGTCATGGCTCAAGTGGCTGAATGTTGAAAAGCTTTTGTAAAAAGTTGGAAAACGTGTGTGTTTGTCCTACAGCGGTTCGAGTACATTGACAGTGGACGAGGTGGCATCTGAGCGAGTGACTAAGTGAGAAAGAGAGAGCGAGAGAGAAGGGAAAAGCGAGCGAATTAATGAAAAATAACGAAAAAGTTGAAGGCAGAAAGAATCAATGAGAAAAATCGAGCGAGAGCTTGGAAACGCTTATAATATCTCTCTTTCCGAAATGTCTTTCCCTCGTGATAACGCCGACTGTGGGAACAATTACACACCGCGCAAGGAGTCAATTATTTTTACGTACAAACCAAATTGTTTTGCAGCTCCAACGCCTCACGGGCAGAAAGAGTGGGCATCCGGCTTGATGCTTTTAAACGACAAAAAATCGGAAATAACGACAGCACGATGTTCCAACGTCAATAAATAACAATCAATCTCCATCGCTACAAAGCTTTACGTCGCCGCATCGTCGCGATTACGATTAATTTATAAAAAATGTTGTCATTATGCCAGAAACTAAATGCAACTTTTTCCCGAACTCATACACAAATATTTATAAATTCGAATCATCCAAAAATTGCATTTTCCATAAAAAGAAACAAAAAGGACAGAAATCGAATGGTCTCGTTACCAAATTTCGTACGTATTTCTGAAAATCTCTAATTGTTGAAAAGTTGCATTTGTCAGACCTTAAGAAATGGTTACAAAAAGTGCCGCATCAACATTTTCATCAAAATCGTATTTTATTTTTAACGCCACTGCCAAATCTTCATGCACAGAAAAAAATCGTTCTGTACCCACTTATTTCTTATTCATCAATATTTATTCGAATCTGATGTCACGAAATTTGATCGATGTATTTTTACGAACCACTTTTTACGACGAATCACTAATCGAAAGTGACATATTCTATTTTACACGCCCAGAGCTGAAAAAAAAACTGCGTTCGATTCCATCGTTTTCGTACACGCCATACGTTGAGATTAATTTAAAAAATATATATGTTGAATGACCTATATTTTAAATACGTGAATTATAAATGAATGTCATATAAATGCTTCGTAATTGTAAACCACGTTGAATCGTGTTGTATAGTATAAATTATCAAATTTGTACTCTGTCTTAGTGTTTCAATAAACGTATTTTTATTTATGATCGTGACAAGACATTTGGAGCAATATTTGATCTTGTGAGTTTAACGGAAAAATATGAATCATTTCATCAATTCAATCAATTCCATTCGCGAACGATTGAATTCATTTTTCTGTATGCGTGAGCTCCGTGCAGTGAGAAAATATATTGACCGGGTCAGCGAGAGGCACGACAGCGCAGTCTGAGCGTCAGTCGGCCAATTCAACGTTTTGCTTGATCATTCGTTGATCGGACTGCGATCGAATGCAAAGAAATGCAACTTTTTGAGAAAAAAAATCATTTGGGAAACAACAGCCTGACTCGTCGCTAGTAAAAATTGGGAATTTTGATTAAAACGGCGAATTATAAATCGTGCAACGTGTATCAATACCAACCGATGGTAAAATGATCATTAATCATCTCGAAATAAATAGCTCGAAGTTAAATTGTCCAAAAAATCTGGCTCTGGATATTATTCCCTTGAAAATAAAACGATCGCACGTCGGGAAACGAAAGAGGATTTGGTGATAGATTTGGAATAAAAAAAAAAGCAAAACGACTTATTCTGACACTTACCACACGTTGTATTTTTTGATACATCTTTATATTTTTTGTTCTTTATAATCAAATTGTCGGTCGTCGCGATTCATCATGCGTAGTTAAAATTTTGCTGTCTCGCTATATGCATATCGTGAATTATCCTAAGGTTATTCGTAGTATTGTTTAAATTGAAATTATTCATTTCCATAAATTGATGTAGAGAAATGATAAAAGAAACGCGATTGGTTCCTTTTTTTAGGGTGGACGAATTTTTATCGTCACGATAATAATTGGGATCGAGCTGTCGAGCGATAACCCATTGAATTTGCGAATGAATATTTTGATCGTGTTTCGTAGCGAACGTCGCTGAACGGATTTTCCATGTTAAAAATCAGCAGCGTCAATCGCGTTTCATTTTTCCGTAACTTTTGTTGGTAAGATTCGTAGAAAACGTGGATCCCTGCACCTTCAACGTGTATGTACATGCATGGTAATTAAATTGGAAAAAACGAGAAAAAAATGATCCTTTATCCTAATAATTTTAAATATAATTTGTAATTTACACGAAAACTCAGATTCAGTTATTTATCCCGATATTTCCGAGCCCCGGTTGTCTCCTTATCGCGTCATAAATATTTCAAAATCTTGATAATCGGTCGAGAGGTAAAAAGCTTGAAAAATCGAACATGCCGAAAATTTCAAGGTTCGGTGTATCGTGGACACATTGTAAGTGTATAATTAGGATTATTGTTGAATCGACCATCTTCAAAATTCATATATGAAATATTTACACAAAGTTTACAATTTCTGGTGACGAAGTCTTTGCTTCACTTTTTTTTTATCATCGTTTTTTCTTGTCTCGATCCACGACCAAAAATCTTGATATCTACGAAAAATTAAGAGTGAAAGATCGTTTGAAAAATGCGTGTACGAATGTCTTAACGATGCAGCCGTGTATTTTCGTTATGATTTACAAATTATTCGCTTCGTCCGACTCCTTCCATTTATATTCGCAAAATAATTGTAACAACGTACCGACAACTTAAAAAATCCCGGACCATCTCGTGTGTCCGCGAAAACTCATGTTCATTTTTGTTTTCTGTTTTTAAAAAATGCGTTACAATGAAAAGAAGAAAAAAAATCGTATTTTTGAATACGACACGAGAAATTTGTTTACGTTAAGATAAAAATTATCTTCTATCCGTTTTCCCCCTCCTTTTGTTTTAACTGCTGAAGAATCCATTGGTACAATAATTGTGATAAATAAGCTTACGATCTGGTTTTATGACCTTGAAGTTTGCATCGTTGGAATGCAACGAAATTCAATTTTTTATTCATCAGAGCTCATCATTATTATTCAACATTGGCTCTTTCGCGACCCAAAGATTGAATCGATACGAAAAATTGCCATGATGTTAAAAAATTACTAAATAATTGATGAAATAAATATTTTTCGTTGAATCTCAACGTTGCAAACTTCAGAGTCATTTGGTTTTATGGAATTCGAACTGATTTCTTTCCCACGAACAAAAAAAATCTCTTGAAACTCATCTCCCGTTTTGCTGGATTTCTACAAATAAAGAGTGCGTAAAAAACGTTAATTTTATCCTGTTTTTTTGGTAAGTATGAAAAAAAAACGAATAGTTCTATAGAAACACACCGGCGTAGACGCAAAATCAACCTTCCATCTGCGAGAGTTTGTCCTCTAAGCTGTCCTGGCTCTCGTTAGTATCGTTGAGATTAATGGTCTCGTTGTGGGCAAGCTCGATAACCGATTCGTCCAGGTTGACTTCGGTTTTCGGGCAAATCATTGAGGAATCGGTGTTTTCGAAAATATCGGCAGATCCAGAAATGTCCTCTTGGACCAGAGCCAGCGTGGCACTTTCGTCGTGCTCAGTTATTTCTTGTTCGCCGGCTACAGCAACCGCAATTTCGATCATCTCGTTGGAAGCCTCGATCGTAACTTCTTTCGTTGAATCGGTCGCGTCCATTGCAGCTTCGCTCGTGGTACTCGTCGTTGTCATTATATCGGTTCCCTGTGTCACGCGTTCCAATTTAGCTTCAATTTCGTCCTCGTTGCCACTGTCGTCTTGCTCCATGGGTTCTGGGAAATTGTCCTCTCTGACGGAAACTTCGGCTTCCAAAACTTCTTCGGGTTTGACGGTGTCGGTCGCGTCACTGATTCCTGATATTTGGCTCAAATTGGTCAATACATTTTCTTGCATCTTGACAACGTTGTCCGAGGAATTTAAAATGCTGCCGATTTCTCGACTCATTTCGTCAATCTCACCGGGATCTTCGGTTTTAACAAAAATCACTTTTTTCTTGGTGTAAACCTTGGAGCTTGTGATGGCTAATTGTTTGCTGCGCGTGACCGGCGCTTCGACGGTTTCCGTTGGGGTTTGCTCGACTTCCTGCTCTTTTGGTGTTTCCGGTTCTTTCTTCACTTCGGTGTCTGCGTCGTTGTCGTATTCTTGTTCCTCGTCGTAAATGCTCTGCTTTCTCTTAACGAAAACACGTTTGAGCGGAAGCTGCTGTTCGTCCTCGGACTCGTCGTGACGTTCGGGTAAGCTCTCGTCGATCGCCTCGGTCTCTTGTTGTTTGCGCGCTTGCAACTCTTCGATTTTGATTCTCTGTTGTTCCACGCGTTTCTCCAACAGTTCGAGCTTCTCCTTGGTCTCCTGATCGCCCTTGGTCATCGCCGAACTCTCCTTTTTCTGGCTGGCAGCGGATTTATCCGCGCTGGAAGATTGCGAAGTTTTAAGCTCGAATTTGGGGCTTTCGTCGAGGAGATTTTCAGACTGTGATTTCGAGGCAGTGATCGTTGTCGAGGCTCCGGCCAGACGGGCGTCGGTCAGCGGCTTCAAAACTTGTTGTACGAAGGAAGAATTTCTGTTGTCAAGAGCCTTTTTCACGACGACTCTTTTGACGACGTTGCCAGTCGGCAGCTTGGCCAATTCAGCAGGATCGATTATGGTCCCGTCGGGATTCATAATAACTTCGCGAGTCGTGTCACCCTGACGAATGATACGTCGGACGATAACGCGTTTGGTGACTTTTGTTGCAGATCCCGATGGGCTCGGGGTGACGGTCACGTTTTCGGAATCTTTTCCAGTTGGTGTGGAAGTTTGATCGCTCGAGCTGATGGGTTTTCGGACGACGATACGTTTTATGACTTTAACGGTGTTGACAGATTTTCCTGGGGTTGCCGTAACGCTCTCAGTCTTTTCTTCCTTCTGCGACAGGCTCTGGCTTCTCGTGTGTATTTGACTGCCTCCTGCGGGAGACTCCGTTTTCGCAGTCGCGACGGTCGTCACCGTGGCTCCTTCTGCTCCTTGATTCTCTTGAGGAATGTTGGTCGTATGTTTGAGTGGGATTTTGTGTTCTTTGAATACGGAAGCAACGATTTTCTGTACTTCGGCTTCGGTGCTGTCGTCATGGCCGCGCGACGAGCTCTTGGCAACAGGTTCTTCGCTCTTTTTCGGTGTCGCTGATGCCAAAGGCTTGGAGCTTTTCGACGGGGTTTCGTGGGTGTCTCGACGTGTTATCGGCATCAATGTTTTTATTGTCTTCTTGACGATGTTGCCGTCTTTTCCACGGACGAATACCACCTGCTCCTTTCGATCTTCGGTCTCGTGCTGCTGCTGGTCCATGCGCCCGGAAGGATCGTCCTCCTCCTCGCTCTCCGGCGGCTGAGTCTTAACTTTCGGCAATTTCTTGACAACGTATGCCGGTGGCTCGTAATCATCGTCGCCATCCGTGTATCCTTCCTCCTCTTCGTCCTCCTCTTCTTCGCTCTCGGACTCGACCTTGCCCTTGTCCGGTTGCAAACCATCGGGACCCATTTTTTCACCCGCTTCGATGTGCTGTTTGATGTGAGTGACGTAATCGGCTCGATTGCGACAAGATTCGTTACAAACGTCGCAAGTGAGCGCCATGCCGGATCGTTTGGAGTGAGTCAGCTGATGAACCTCGAGACTCTCTTTGCGCTTGAAAGCTTTGCCGCAGTCTTCGCACACGTGACGTTTCTCGACGGAGTGAGAGCGCATGTGGCGAGTGAGATGATGGGAGAGAAGGAATTTTCGCGGACAAAGTTTGCACAAGTAAGGACGATGTCCGGAGTGCGTTGCCAAATGACGAGCAAGTTTGGTGCTCGTACGGAAAGCTTCTTTGCAATATTCGCAGACAAAAGTTTTGTCCTCGTTGTGAAGGAGCTCGTGGCGCTCGAGACCTTGCTTGTACGTGAAACGTTTGTTGCAAATGTTGCACTGATACGGTTTTGTCGTTTTGTGCATCGTGTCTTCGTGCTTCTCGAGCTCTTCCGTCGTGAAGAACTCGCGGTCGCAATGCTGGCAACCGTAACGCAAATCTTCCCGATGCAATTTCTCGTGACGTTGCAACAAATTCGCACGCGTAAATGTCTTGTTGCATATCGAGCATGAAAACGGCTTTTCCGATGAGTGAGTCGTCATGTGCTTCGCAAGGTCATACTTTGAGAAGAACATTCGATCGCATTCCGTGCACTTGTAATTACGGTCACGATGCGCACGTTGAATATGCAATTGCAACGCTTGCCGCAGCGGGAAAGTTCGGTCGCACTGATCGCAAGCATGAACTCTTATCTCTCCTGGCTCCAGCTTGCGGTCGTCCTTCTCGTTCGACGTGTCCTGGTCCGGGTCGCTGTCCTCTTGATCTTCCTTGTACAAATCGTTCCGCTCGCTCTCGTGACTATGCTTTTCCTGCTGACGATCGCTCCGCTGACGATCTCTGTCGCCGTTATCGACTCGCGGCTTTTTCGCCGATTCTCCCGCCTGCAGCGACTGCTCGGCCGCTCGTTTCCCCGGAGCTTCCGGCGAATCGTTCGATATCGGTGGAAACGGTCGCGGCAACACTCCGGTAATCGGATACGCCCTCAAAGCCTCGTCCGCCTTCTTACACTGCAGCTTGAATTTGTACGAACGATCCAAATTCCAACGGCACATCCTGCAGATCATCTGAGGCATGCCGTCCGCCGCGTACACCTTTGAACCATTAACAACATTTTCATTACCGTTTCCCACACAAAATTGCCATTCGCTAATTTCTAATTTCTTAGCAAGCAGAATCCCAAGAAATATTCAAGTCGTATGAAACTTTTTTGACTCCACTGCGAATGAAAATTTTGGAATTTGAATCGAAAAGCACTTACTTTTGGTTTTCCGGAATTCGCTCACAATTTTTACTCAAAAAATTTCTCAGTTCTGGTCAAAATCCGTTTGAAAAAAATTGATACAGAGAACGAGCAAAAACTGCGTGTTTTGCCGTTGGAAAAGATCAAAAAACGAGAATACAAACTCGCTAAAATTTTGCAACGTTTACTCAACGTGGTCGAACTTTCTTCGCCGCTGACGGTCGAATTTGATTGGAGAAATAATAGATTTTGCATTGAGCGGTTGGGAACATAAATTTGCGTGGGAAATAACTTTATGGGAAAAGTCAAGTTGCCCATGAAAAACCTCGGGGTCATGGAGACCCTGAGCAACGAGGAGGATGTTAAAAAATAAACATAACGCGATAAGCTTTTCGGAAATTTCAAGCGATTGATGAAAAAAAAAAAGTAATTATGAAAAAAAGTGAAAATGTCCCATTTTTTGAGGGACTCCTTCGGGAAATGGCCGGAAAAATGAGCCACGAAAATTCCAGCTAAAAAGAAGTATTCATACATCGGGAACGGAAAAAAATTGGGTGCAATCGAACGGGGAAAATTTGATGTGTACGGCGGGTTAAAATGCAACGTGAGGGAGTGGACGTGTCAGTAGGAAATTCATGCAAAGCCATATGTAGGTTGCAAGAGCTGAAACCCGCGCATTTCGTTCTGTAAGCGGCTCGCGAGGAGCGTTGAACGGCCGCTCGGTAAGAGAGAAAAAGGCTTGGGGGAGTTGGATCGGTAAGAAAGATAACAACGATATCAGCGCGTCGTTTCACGGGTCTATCGACTTGCCAGCAGGCGTAAGCAGGGAAAAACGAGTATATCGCGTATAAGCCGGAGCGAAAAAAGAAAAAAGGAGTAAAAAGGCGTACGGAAACCGAAATCGGCGCCGCGCACTATGGCGAGAAAGAAGTAACAATTGAAAATGAAAAAAAATGGCAAAATAAGGAACACGAGATAATTTCGAAGACGGATGATTAAAATGTTTGAATAATAAATACCTCGATGGCGACGCAGGACATAATTTGCAGAGTAAGCGGCACTTGGAACGGCTTGGTGTGATCCCTCTCGTAGATGAAGTTGAGAGGTTCGGTTTCCGTAAGGCAAAAACGGCAAACTCGCCTCGAACGCAAAGGCGCCGGTCGGCTCTCCATGTTTTTTTTTCCTTCGATATTTGCTCTTCTTTGAAAACTCTACCTTGAAACTCCCCGGATATACGGAAGCGTCGGTGAAAAAAAAAAAAACGGAAAGAAGAAAAAAATAAAAAGGCCAATTGCCCGCGCACGTATCAAATGTTTGTTTGATTGAAGCTGATTATTTTTTTAATATCGCGATTAAGGTGTACGGGACACGAACGTCGAAAATCCGACACGAGAGACGCGGGGACTCGTTGTTACTTGATGTATGTCGCGCGTTAGTATACCTCGCGCGCGCGCGCACTCTACTACCGAACACACAGGGCTATATTACCCGAAAACGCATCAATAGATTGAAATGCGCGACGCCCGAGCGTCGGTATAAACGATATGGTTGAGACTCACTAGCTCTCTATTCGCGCGCGCCCCTTTCTCGCCTGCTTGCTGCGCGCGGTCGTCAACCGACGACAAAGACCGCAAAACGGGCTTATATACCGGACTATGTTATACACCCCCCTGGCAACACGCGACTATTGAGTTTCAAAACTACGGATAACTCTCTCGCGGATCAGTTCCTCTCGAGTTTTCTCTTTCTGCTCGCATCGCCCGTTGCTCACTGAGAACTTCTCACGTTCTCTACTGCTCAAGACTATGCACACTAGCGTCACCACGTACGCCAAACGGCGTCTCCCCTCAACTGTAACGGACCGACGCGCGTCGCTGTTTCTTCAATTTTTTCACCGCAGCGCCCTCACCGACGCCACGCACGAAAACTCAACTCGCAGCTTTATTTTCAACGCGACGAAAACATCGATACCGACCGTCGGTAACGTTTTGCTCGGTCGGTACTGTCGTGTTTACCGTTAAAACGGGCTGCTGTTTTATTTTCCCACGGTCAGCGCTTAGATTTTTTGACGATGATTGACGACGAGCGGCCGTTTACAAATATGGGACACATTCGAGCCGAGCGCCAAGCATCGAGCACCCGCTAGATCGAAACACGCGACTCATCAGTCACAAATAGGTCAAGATTTTAATTCAATTTTTTCCTTCTATCGAATTGCCACGATTGACTAAGTAACACACGAGATGTCACGTACAGTTATTTCTCTACAAAGTGGGCTTTGAGAACACGAGTAAACACACAATTTGGCCTGCTGGCGTGGATTTTGAACTTTTTGATCCCTGCGCCGTTGATTCTGGCAACAAAATCGCCTGCAATTAGTGTCAAGCTAATTTTGCTCATATTTTCTCAGGCTTTTCAATATTTTGCCGAGTAGACGACACTAAAAATCTCTGAAAAAAATGGCACCACTCGAAAATAGAAATTTCAGGCGATATCAAAAGAGTCACAAAAAAAAAAAATTTATCCAGTAGAATTTTAAACAATAAAGTCTTGCGTTCCAATCGATTTTTATACCAGAAAATCAATTTCTATCTCACGTCACAGTTTTCTCCTCGTGCTATTAAATAAACAAAAAAATAAAAAATTGACGTATTATTGAAAACGAGGAATGGAAGGCGCACGCCCATTTTCTGTTATATCGTAATTGGATACAAATATCGTATACATTTTCTACGATACAATCTCGCGAGCGTACAAGAGTAAAATTTCTCGCTATCAAAACAATTTTCTAATGAAACAATTTGCAGGACCGGCAAGTAGCAGAAATCAGATATGAATGCAATTAGCAATAACATTATTTTACGTGTCATGTATATTCCGAACAAACTTTCTCAGATCTCACTATACAACTTCCTCTATCGCTTCTATTATCTATTCCGAAAGGTTGGAATTTGAATAATTGCGGTCGCACGTCAGTGAAAGTTTCGGTTCCACTGAAATCTTTCTCAAAATCGCGTTCTCTAAAAAAATTGCGTCCCAAGAAAAAAAACTACGTCGTTCTCCTACGTTTATTCGCCCGCAACGTTTTATTCTCCGAAAATTCTCCACGAAACGGTAATTTAAAAAAAAATTCCGATCCTTCAAATTCGAGTTCCTGATCCTGAATTTTTTCGATGTTAGAAATTTCTCGATCATTGGAAATTTCTAAATTTGGTACGTTCGTTTACGTCGAAATTTTGAATGTGAACAGGAATGAATTGTAAATATTTCGAGTATTGATTAAATAAATAAAATTCAACGACGAGCACACGATGGTAATGGTTCATGGTTACATGGTGGGATATGAAAATATTCGTACATTTATTGGATTAGATGGGGAAGCCATGGAAATCAGGAGGGACTACCGGTATCAAGTTACAGTGCAAAACGGCGATATTGAAGAGGCTTTATGCACTATATATACCGGCGTAAAAGCCGGTATGCGTGTTTATCCTTAATGTTTTATGTATACGAGAGTGAATATACATGGAACATGCACAAACACATATAAAGTGAGCAGGAGTGCTCGGTTGTACGCAAGCGTGGGTGGCTCAGTGAATCGATCAATAAAACGTATAGGAGATAGGGGCAAGTTGGATTTCAACTCGGCATTTATCGTCAGTTACCGATTTTACCTTCGCGAGTGTACGTCGTTCAGTGTCATCGGCTAAACTCATCGTCTCGTATTTATTATCTGTCGTGCATTAATGCGCGCAGAAATTTCTTTTCCATTGGAGAATCTCGAAAAGTATCATCGATAAAAAAAAAAAAATCATATTCAACGTCATCTCGAATTATTGTCGAGCACCGACAAAAAAATAAAATCTCGATCGAGATTTCGATCGAAAGGGCTATCTTGATCATTTGAATCCAAGATCCCGAGACCTCTGCGTGTTGCGTGGTCTCGATGCGACAAAGGTGAACTAGCGAGTAATTTATTTCTGTAGGCGGCCAACAATGTGATTCGAGGTCCTTGAATCGGTCGAATCGTATAGAAAGAAGAAAATTTCGAAAAACCAGCAATGTTTCATGATTAGGGCAAACCAGCAATTGGGATTAGGGAAAATAATGAAAATGCCAATAGAAAATCGGTTGGGTTTTAGGCTCATGTTTACTTTTCGTAAATGTCAACGAAATTATTTGCAGGTTTTGAAAACGAGAGTGGTCGACGTTTCGACCAGTCTCGCTTCCACACTCGAGGTGTCCAAATTGTGCCCAATATTCTCTTACGCGATTAAAATTACAGAGATATTACAAAAACATGGAATTTCGTAACCGCGCTGATCATAATGTTTGTGCTTTATGAACACGGTCACATGGTTCATGATTCTTTCGTAATATTCTGTTTTTTTTTAGTAGTAACAGGATACGAGCACAATATCAGACACAACATACGCTTTGAGCGCATGTTTTGCTTTTATTTCGACTCGATTGTGGCATGGTGTAGGCCTACTGGGGATTCCCGCCATGTTAAACAATGGGAACGCGTTGGAGCGCAGTACCTCCGAGGTAACGTGGAAAGCTGCGCAGAAAACTCTTGATCCAAAAACCTAAGAATAATTTCGTTATTAGTCAAATTAATTAGTCAAATCTACTTCGAATTTCGATATTTCACGCTGGCGCCAATATTCTCGGATTATTATTCTCAGCAGAAATTCCAATTCGACAAAAACCAAAAGAATTTGTCGAATTCATCGCAACAGGTAAAAATTTATGCGACACTTAACGGTCTGTTGAATTTCGAAATATCGTATATAATCGACTTGGATCTCAGGAACTGTCACTCAGCATCCGAAATTGTGGGTAAGTAAAGAAAATTGAAAATTTGTACGATTTCATTAAAAGTGAGTAAACTTAATTGAAAAATCTACATTTTTTCTCTAACCCAAATTACTTAATGTACGTATCAACGTTGTTTCCACACTTTACGTAAAATAAATAAAATTACAAGAGTAAAAAACCACATTGAATTGTATCCTAATGAGTAATTATTTAAATCCTTCATTAACTTTCCAGTCTCGTTAATAATTAATATTGGTAATGATAAAATTGATAAAATTAACCCGAACGAATGGTTCGTGCAGGCTCGAAACTGCAAAGCAGCATGAGTGAGCGATTTCATTGAATAATAATGAATTTTCTAAAAAGCTAATTGAATTGGCAAGCCTTCAAAACGATGAGGTGCTAATTGCAAAAACGACGAATCAAAAAGTTGGAAGAAATGTGATAATCGGTTTGGCAGAATCGAAATACAAGAAACGAAGAAAAAAACGGATGACAGTAATAGTTCGAAATTATAAGTCATGGTAATTGCGTATTCTTCGACGCTGACATATATTTATATAAGAAAACCGACGGTAATATGCGTGTATCGTGAAAGATGTTGTTTTGTTTTCTATCACGGCACACGCTCGGCTTTTAATAATGATACATTGTCATTTCTCCGAGAGTCTCGTCGAGATAGTATAAAATGTGGGTTAATAGTTGGTCGAGAGTAAGCGGCTTGGATGTACATCGAAGTAGAACTCGTACTGAGCAGCATTATAGCTGATTATCAATGGATAATTATCTCGATGGCAATTAAATTTTGCTGCAAATGAGTAAAAAAAATGAAACATGTGACGTAGGTATACAAAATTGTTTTTTTTTTTGTGTTTTTTTTCATTAACAGTAAGCAATTATCTTTGATTGCTCGATCCCCGACATGTAAATCTTGATGAAGTACATTAATTTCATTAACGTTCGAGGAGGTATGAAAAAATAATAAAAAACTGGATCTAAGCAAGGGTTCAAGGCAGGTCGAGTTGAATGGAATGCTTTTCATGTACAGGGTGTCTAAAAAGTACACAAAATCCTGGACACAAAAGTCAGGATCGATTTTTATCTCCCACAGCGTCGTCGTTGCACATTGATTCATGAAATATGAAATAAAAAATGAAGTGCAATCGGGTGTAATGCAAAATGACGTTACGTACAGTTGTTGCCGGAATCTCGTGACGTAAAGTGACTATTTGAAGAATTCTGCATGGGATCAAGTTTTGAGAGAATCTGTATGAGGAATATACATCATGTTTGAGAGCTGTGCGCTGGGGCAATATCCTACAGGCTGGGCATACCAGACGGTGCACATAATAGTTATAAAGTCCTCCCCTTCCCTCTCCGCGATAGCAATCGGACAGATGAGTTACGAGATATGGCGCGAGGAAAGATACATGACCCATTTATACGGGTAAAAAATAATAAAAAGGAATAAAAAATGAAGCAAAGTGAAAAAATAAAAGTAATACGTTGAGATGTATTGGCTGCTGTTGGGAGGATGAACGGTGAGCCGTAAGGAATTACACACAAGATGCACCTGCGGTAGTACATCACAGCAGCAAAGAGAGAATACACGTATGCGCCAAAGGTTTTCTCTGCTTTAGCTCGTTGGACATATAGATAGCGTGCGTAGAGGGCATTCGTATAATGCCTCTGCTGGACCCACTTTTCGGTCGCGCGGTGTTTGCTGGTGGTAGTGTGCAGGCGTTGTTTCGTTGCTTGCTTTTGATGCCAAAGAGATTTTTAGGCCACCCGGGCTCTCAGCGAGAGTCAGCGAGACAGATTAAGCGACCAAGTCGCGGAGCAACAGAGACAAATAAAGAGAAAGAAAATTCCATCGGAGTCTGCATCATGGTAGAAAGAAAGAAAGCATGGGAGGAAGGAAGGAAATAAATAAACGAGCGAATATCGCCCAGCGGAGAGAAAATATGAGAGAAAGAGACTCGAATCGCGCGCGGTGGAACGAGTAAGACAACGGCGACGACGTTGGCGATATCCCATTGAAAAATGAACGCAGGGAGCTTCCCTGTCCTCATGCAACTTCTCTTATTATACTCTCCGCATCTTCGCAGACTCAACCAGCTACCTCGTATATACATATATACATATTATAAGTTATATTGTGTATATATGTGCATACAAACTGGCCGATGAGAAGAGCATGCGGTCGCGCCACTCTATAGAAGCAGATATTCTCCTCCGATGCCGTTTGCTTGCTTACTCTGGTGAGATGCAACGGGCTCTCGAAGCGACGATAATTGCAAGAAGAAATGGCGAGCCGAATGCACAGCGAGCACAGTTCAGAGTCCCCGTGCGAGACCACGACCCAGTTGTTGGTATGCTCCTCGAGAATCTGCGATACGAGATGTCCCCCTCCTCCTTATTCCTCCTTTCCGCCCTCTCCTTCGACCGCGTCCGATTCCCGTAATGCCGCTGACTTTGAATAACGCGCCAGAACTGTGTATGTCATTGCATGTGTGTGTCTGTGTTTTTTTTCACCACCTTCCGTGTTCCTTTTTCGTTACTTTTTATCGCTATCTTTCTCGCGCGAATTCGCGGATCCGGCGGGGTCGAACGCCGCGGCGAGCGAGGGAAACTTTAGTTGACTCTGTGGTCCCACAGATTGCTTCGTAAATACCCTGTCCGGAGAATAATTCTGCCGCTGTGCGATTTTCGAGGCAGTTAAACGGTCCAAGGATCATTGCGAGAAAGCTCGACAAAGACCGCGCGAGGAATGAACGAGACAGAGAAAAACTTGGAAAGGTATTCGACCGAAAATAAGGTTTAGGTTGGCTGTTCCTGCTGCGCGCTCCGAGTTGCGGTTCCAGTTGCATTTAAACATGAGCAAATGAAGAAAAAGAATCCCATAATTATCAAACGTACTCGTTCACTCTCCGCGGAGCTATAAAATCGCACCAACTTTTCGTCAGTCCTTTTCATTTTTTCGCCAGAATAAATTACCAAACATTCAAATACCGACAACGTACAATTTGTGCAGCCGATTTTTTTCCATTTATACATCGCAACTTCTACTTGATTGTCCGTCGCGCAAGCTCGATTTATTATCGAAATCAATAATCGTCGATACACAATCCGTCACTCTTTTTCTCTTTCATTTATACGCCATAAAATCCTCCGCGGCCTCGTGAGAAATGGAAATTTCTATTTTTTCATTGTTCAACTCGTTGCGAGGCTTCACTTTCGTTCCCCAAGAATATATGACTCACACGAGGTTCGTTGGCTGATCACTCGCGAGTACAATACGAACAAGGTGCTAAAATAGCGCGTGTATGAACGAAGAAGCACGTAGTAAAACGTGAACAACGAGTTGGCGAATTACATGCATTCATATGTGCATCTTCGCACATATATCTCCACATAAAAGACAGAGAGAGAGGGAGAGAGGAGCGCGGAGAAATGGTAATGGTGTCCAGCCCGAAGGATTACCAAGTACGTACAATGGGCAGTACACAAGTCTGTAGTTATTGTGAATAGATAATGTACCCGACGCGTGGTTGTATCTGAAGATGTTGCGAGTATCTCGCTCTCTCTTCATTCGCCTCTCTAGTCGTGCACTCGCAGCCTTTTCGCTGGATTTCGAAGCGAGAGCTTCATTCAAGATGGTACAAGAAGAAACATGTGTTTGTGTCGTCTCTGGATGATCGATGCAGCCAGAATGTGGTAGTTTCCCAGGATAGTCCGTGCGAAAGAGAACGCGACGAGACTTCACGCAGGAAAGACAAAGATGGACGCGACGTTCATTCAAAAGATAAAAGCTAGTGGAAAATAAGCGAATTGGCCGTAGGCAAAGGAGAAAGAGAGACGAAGAACTGAGGGAAACAAGAGGAAGAGAAAGAGAAGTTTATGCATAACTCTATATCGATGCAAAGTCTAGAGACAGTGTCTGGTTGAATGTCAGGTCGTATTGCTGCGGCGGCATCAACATCTTTGAAGCAACGACTATGCTTGATGCAGATACAATGTTCCCAGTTCGTATAGACGCACGAATTTCAAATACAAGGTACACAACGTGTGTTGTTTACTATAAAAAGAAGAGACACACCGGTAAGCAGTTGGCACAAGCTGCCAAGTTTCCTTATTCTTACCAACTTAAGTGGCAACGATTTTCGAATTATTGCTAATCGGCCAGCCAAAAAGCATCTTTTTATTATTTTTTTCTCTCGCCATTTCTTATTCTCATTCTCGTTCGTCTTCTTCAATCTTTACGCGTATATCTTTACTCAACCTCGGATTCAAGGGTGGTGCAAGGATGAGCCTGCAAAGCACTTATCGCTGGGAGGCTACCGATGCTTATTTATGTGAAATTGGCTCGATACACGCGAGAATCCAAACATCTCGCTGCGCTACACGCCGAGCATATCTTCAGCGTTTTGGACACCTGGATCTCGTCGCTCGCGAGCTCTCCAGCACCGGAGCATTATATTTCGCGGGTTAAATGAACCTTACGGACGGAGGAACGAAGACGAAGGGGACGGAGAAGGATCGAGTGCTTCGAAGAACCCTCTCGTTTGCACTCTTCCGCTGCTCTTATCCATTTTCTTCCTCAAAAGATACTGGATCCTCTTTTTTTCGTATTTATTCTTACAAAAGCGTGGGCTAATCAAATAATGGAACCTTCGGAAAGACATCCGTGGATCTCCGTTACTTCCGGTAGAAAGAAATTCATTTTTAGTAAAACGTGACCTTCGCGACGTGAGAAAATAGCGGAAAAAACAAGAAACACAATAATTATAAGCTACGATTTGATAAGTATTTTGTTAAATTTTCATAATGCATGATTTACCTTTCTAAAAATACGTCTCCACGCTCCGAAAAGCGCTCTTTCAAAATTCAAACCATCTTCATTTTTTCTAATTAAGTGAAAAATTAATAAACTGGAACCCGAAAACATTAATGAGCATATCCGCGGCTTCTTTCTGTTTCGTACTCGTAGCGTGACCACGAGGTCCACCGAAACGAGCAGAAAATCAGAGAGATACGGAGGAGCGAAGGGGCAAATAAAAAATCAAGTGGATTCGCGCTTTGTAGTAGAGCGGCAGACCGGACGTGCGAGATTTAGAACGGAACGAACTAACGAACGATGATTCTTCCTCGTTTCCTACTTTTGACTCGCCCGGGTCTCGTCCGGAAAAACTCTTACCGCCCGCAACCGCGCGCTTTCGATGCAGACACGAATATAAAATAGACAACATTATTCGTGCAACCAAAAGAGAAGACTTTTAACAAACTCGCGAGCACGTTCTGGTACAAATGCACACACGGAGCCTCTGGTCAAAATTTGTTAATAAAACCTGCCGCCCATAAATTACTAAACATCGAAATATAAACAAATTGTCGTTCTTTGATTGCGCATATCTCCAAAACGGTCGGAGATAGAGAAAAAACGCAGGAGACCAATTCTCTAAAGCATGAAATTCTTTAAAAAAAAGTCCCCAGCGAAATGTTTGTATCTTCACTCACCGAGGTTTGAGAGCGCTTGCAAAATCGATCTGGTGTTCGAAGGCATGCATGGGTCTCTTCCATTCGCTCTCCACGCTAAACTATTGAAGATACAGAAATTTTGTCGAAAGTGTTTTTGTAGGAAATTCAATTTTCTACAAGATTGCTCCCATGCATATTTTCTCTATTTCCAACCGTCTAGGAGGTACGGACGGTAGAAGTTTGACATTTCATCGGAAAAAGATTCTTCTATATTGTTGATGATTTTCTGAATATTGAGAGCTGTGTCAGCGATCATTCAACCCAAGACATCTTGTCTACGTAAATGCACGTGCATTGATGCGGTATAATTATTCAAAAGGCACGTATAAGCGCGATGACAGCGCTACAGGATATGAGCGAATGCAGGGAAGAGAGAGAGAGAGAGAGAGAAGAAAGGAATGAAAAGACAGACAAAGAGGTAAAACGGTAGCTACAAACTATAGTGTGCTTCCTGGAAAACATTAACCCAGTGAAAACGGGGGGAATCTCTCATTTCCCATTGCCCCACGGGCTACGACCGTTAGCCGCAGGGAGATTGTGGGAGCGAGTACGAGCGAAAGAACGTGCCGCTATATATTAAGACACACGTACATTATTTATTTGCCTGTGGATTAAAAAATTATTCACACAAATAAAAAAAGAAATCTCTATCGAATGTTCCGCGCGAGGAGGACAAATCTCTCGGGAACCTCCGCGGGAGACCCGATATTTATCCGGTTGACGAATTTCTCACGACAAAATAAAGAATTACGGAAAAAATGGCCCAAGGCTCTTTCGTCTTAATCCCAAAGGCACGGATTAACGTTGTTTTTTTCTTGAATTTTTTTATTATGATGTTTTATTGCCGAAACGATGATTCGACGTTATATTGGCGGCCAAGGCGTGAATTGTTCGCGACGGTGCGCCCAATTATGCATCGCTGTCAACCGCCAAGGCTGTGTGCGCCTTCCAAATATCTCTCGTCATCGCCGTCACGTACACGCAAAGGAAGTGCGTTCGTCTCCGCGAGATGAGCAACATTCCCAACGGGCGATAACAACAAGCCGAGAGAAATATAAAAAGAGCGAGAGAGAAAGGGGGAAAAAAAATTTGTGAGATTTCACGCGAGTTGGACAGTGAACGAGCAAGCATAAAGCGAATGACCCAATTGGGTTACTCGAGGCGCGCATATATATACACACAAATTGGGTACACGCTCCTCGAAACCTTGCTCTTATCTTTTTATTCTCTCTTCGTCCGATCTTTTCGCCAGGCGTTCTCTTCCTCGCGTTTTCTTCATCGACAAAAAAGTTGAAAAACGGCCCGAAGAAATGGATGTGATTATTTATCGTATGCTGATTTTCGTACCGGCAAATGCACATCCCCAAGAAACACACACACACACACACGTAAAAAGACAAGACGACCATGCCGAAACGCAATTTCGTCGCTATTGCAGAAAAGGCTCACGCGAATCGCCATACCGTGACGTGCTCGCGCGACCGTTTCTCTCATTCCGCACCATCTTCAGTTAAAGTCTCAAGCTCCCCCCTTAATACTTGTTTTTCTTGCTGTTGCTTTTTCTTATTTTTATTATTCTCTCTTTTCTTTTTCATTCCCCATCTCTTTTTCTTTCCTTTTCCCTTAAGTGTATAGTTATATTGCTCAGTGATAATAAGTGGTAGCCGCAATTATAGTATTAAAGAGGAAAAGACTCGTGCTCAAAGCCACTGACGTTCTTAACCGAGGCTACCGGTGAGACGGCACGCAATTTCCCCCCTCGTAACTCAACGCGATTTCGCACGATATTATCTCCCTGCCAGCAGTTCTCCAATCTTTCCCCATGCCAATTCCATTATTACCCCCACCACCTCCGTGCCCAAACTCGATACGTGCATCTGTTGCATCCTCCAAATCTATTCATCCCCGTTATTAAATCAAAGCAACATTTGCACGTTTCAGATTTAAATCCGCACCGAGCATCGGACTGCGTTGAGGCCAAAATCTTTTTGCATGCGGACGCAAATGACAAATTCGTTCGTTTTCATTTTCTCGACGATTTTTTCATTGTTCAGGATTTTAGCTGCTAGATTTTTAGTCGCGAACGGGATCCTCGAGAATTTCGATGCACGTTGCACATTATTTTGCCAACAGTCTTACATTTTTTCACAGACTTCCCGCTCGCGATGAGAAAATGTCGCAACTCGTCAACTCCGCTTCCTCTTCCTTATGGAGAAGCTTCCGTGAGTGGAAAAGAAAAATCGTGCAACGCCATTAAAATGGCATGCAGTGTTTTTTTTTTTTTTTATGAAATCAGAAGCTTTCAGTTCCTGCTGTTGTAAAATTCAATCGATTCGACATACTCCGAGTGAGTCATGGGGGTCAACGATAAAATCCAAGACCCTGAATCCACCTTGAAAAAAGGTCCAGCAAAACATTTATTCCCATCGGTAAATCGTTTCGAGATGCTACACGTCGTATTTCAAATCTTAACGAGCATGACATTGCATTCTTAAGATCAAATAAATGTTTGCCCTGCGATTGATGAGGTGAACATACATTTCCTATTTCTTTCTCGTTCTCCCACCCTTTTCTCTCTCTTTTTCCCTTCTGCCCTTTCTCACTTTTGTTGCGAAGAATCGATGGAAAATCCACGATACAGACTTTGATTTTGAGGATCGTGACGATAAAAAGACATTGTGAGCCTTGCAATAGAGTTTTAAAGAATTCAGTGGCAAAGAAGATCGGCCGAGGTAGGCCGAATCGTGAGAGAGCTCGACTCGTTTCACTCCGATTCGCCCAGTCGTCTAAGCTCTACAAAGTACACCAGTAAAAGGCGTTAATCATGGACGCGAGTACGATCCAGTACGAGAAAGTGAATTACGACTGGCCTGATTGCTCGTCGACCGCGAGGGATCGCGACGAATCGCGAACGATATAAAAACTTTCGAGTTTTCTATTCGTGAACGACACACGAGACAATATCGCACAGGACAATGACCGTTGGGATTAGACGATGGACGCGAATCCTTCTGACCATTTTCTCGTGCAAATTAAACCTGCTCGATATGTACGTCCGTGAATTGATCGTACTGAATTCAAAACTGACATGAAAAAGTTCAATCAGTTCCCGCTGATTTGACATCAATCTTCATGTACAAAAAAGCGCATTTTTTTTTTAATTACAGGATTTATGTCGTCGAGAATCGGGACAACGATGAACGGCTCCGAAAAAATTGTTTGCCCGTTCATTTGTAACGAAATCAACAGTTGCCAAGATGCTGGGATAAAATTTCTCTTTGTACATTCTGTTCCGAGTTTTTCTATAAATTATTACGAAAAGGAGACGAAAATGTGTAGAGGAATGCGAAAAGGCTTGCACGATCCGAAAACGCCTTCATTTTTAATGAAAACATTCAAAAGATCGTGGAATTAATTATTTTTATAAATTTTTAAACAAAAAGAACGGAGCTGTCAAAATCTCAACGTTTGCCTCTAAATGACAGCACGGCAGCACTTTCAATATCGGATGAGAAAAAACTCAACTAATTCGACAGCTTTCTCCAGCGTTTTGTTTTAGGATGGCTGATCACTTGATTCGGTGTGTCAGAATGACTAGACACGAATGAGCTTATTACTTAGTTACACGCGGTACTGCGTGTATGGGAACGAGAGAGGAAACAAAAAATGGTAATAATTTCCGGACAATGATAGCAATTGGAAGTGAAAATATGACTTTCACGTTGAAGACATTCGGGAAATGATTATTCAACGGATGCGAAGAATGAGTCCAAATGTTTGGACACGAAAGTCATTTTTCATTGACGCAGCAATCTGCAATCACGATCGCGTAGTTCCAACATTAATACCGCGTCTCTTCTTCTCTCGCGATATACTGCAGCATGCATTGTGTAATTAACGTGTATGAAAAACCATTGCTGATTGAAGGCAAAAAACAGAGGGCAGGCTTTGTTGTGAATTACTGTCTCGTGTGTCTTTCGTTTCTCCGGAGAAAGTCAGGGATGGATGTGCGCGTCCCGTATGACGTGGCAGCTCTTTCTTTCCGTCTTATTCATCTCTCAGAGTTTCGACGATGAGTCTTTCCATATTCTGTACACTCATAGGGCTGGGAAACCCGGACGAACTGATCAATAATGCTCGCGACAAAGTGACGATGGAAGTTCAAAGATCACTGGGACAATCGGATGACACAATGCCATTTTCTGACAAGTGCATAATCGAAAATCATTATTTTGGACGCATCTGAAGTTCGCATCGCTGGAATGCAACGAAATTCTTTTTTATCTTTGGCAAAAATAATGATTCAAATGCAGAATTTAATTACTGTGATAAAATAATTGATTTTTGCCACCCGAAAAACAAAATTAGGTCAAAAAATTTGGATGACATTGAAAATTAAACGAATTATCATTAAAATGAAATATTTTTCGTTACCTTCCAACGTTGCGAACTTCAGCATCATTGAAGAGTGAAGTGAAACGCTCTCTGTAAATTGTCGTTAATAGTGAATAAAGCTGATCCACGTAGATAGTTATAGTTTTCCTGGCAGAATGAAAAAAGGTGAAGAAATGGTTTATATATATTCTGCTGGGAGATCGAGAGAGATTTCCTCAACAGAGCACGCGTGGCCCGGGGCAAGTGACCCAACTAACCCGGACTTTGCTGCAATGTGCGTGATGCACTATAACGCAGCATCGTGTGCAGGCCGTTCACCGCCGTTCCGATGCTCATTCTCTGCTCCTGCGGCAGTCTTCCTTGTGTCAGATCTGCACTTTTATGCGCAGAAGAGTGCAGGCACGTTGCAAATATGTGTTTGGCCGAAAATATACGTAAATTTGTTATTTAATTGGCGTCAGGGTGTCTGGAAAAGTGTACTCGAACTTGAGAATTCAACAGACGTGGGCCGAAGAAAAATCATTTGTTGTGGTTTCGGAAGAGCCACATCCACGATGTGACGGTCTTATTGATCTGTAATATGGGAAATGGACTTTTGGACACTCTGTAGATCGATCAGCCTGAGCCAACAAAAGCATCGGCGTCAAGTACAAGCCTGGGATTTCGTGGCAAAGCATCAATTTACTTTGTGTAGTGATGCAAAGTAAGTGATCACGCGAATATGTGATCCGAGACAAGACAAAATTGAAGGGTTCCTCGTCATTGGCGCGTAAAGGTGCTGGCGTCGATTATAGACAGCTTCGCTCCAAGTTCATGGCATTCGAGTGTATTCCACAGCCTGAAGGCTGTATACCCTATTGGATATCAGCACGCGACACTTTCCCGAGCTCCAACACGCTACCACGTCTCCCAGCGATCCAACTTTCTATGTACCATCAATGTCGATATTTTTTCTGTCCATGTGCCTTTTGTCCTCGAATGCATGTAGGAGAAAAAATCTTTGAAACGATATAATCAATCCATCAATCTATATAAATGCATCAAGTGTGATGCGACCATTGTTTTGCGACCGGATTGCACGACCATTCGATTCTGCATTAGAAAAGAACTTTCACACGAATTGACAATGAATAACAATCGAATTCGTTAGACATTTTAACAATTATTGTTTTTCCAACGTTTGCGCGTGCCTCACTGCAAATTTCGTGAGTAAATTTCTGTACCATGGACCACGAATGTGATTATTTAAAAAGCCCAATTTTACTCCATTTTCTATTGTGCCATGCAGAAAAAAAAACTTTCATTAAAACCAGGACTTATAAGTTTGAATTCTTCTAACAATACCGCGGAGGTTATTTAATTAAAATGATTACAAAAGGTCGTAAAAGTAACTCGACGGTAATAAAAAATGTTTTTGGAACGTGTAAGATAATTTGAATAACGCTCGTAAAGTATTAGCTGCTGGCAATTGTTTTGGACAGTGGGAAAATGCGTTCACAGGAGCAAGTGTCGTTAATTCGTATACATAATCATCGGTGACAAGAAACCTTGTACTTTCACCAAATTAGCACGGTTAAGGTGCGCATCGTCGTGTTGCGTATTCGTCGTACGAGCATATTAGATAGGGCTGCTGGTCCGTCTATATAAATATAAAGATCCATGTACATAATATAGATATAAGCTGCAAATGGAAGCGTCTTCACCGCTGCTTTCCCTTTCGAAACTCTAAACTCTGCACACGATGTTTAGCCCGGTGTAAGCTTCGAGACGGACAACTCCTGGTGCACGATCGAGAGAAGGACACACGAGACTCCGTAATGGCGTGTGGGAGGTACTTTGCGAGCTTGTGTATACTCTCGTATCTGCAATATCCTCTCCGGTACAAGTGTTGGAGTCGTCGGTTGTAAGGTTAGCAATTATTTTCTTTAAAACTCTCGCTTTTCGCTGGCGCGTTGGCGCCATACGCGCCAGAGAGAGAGAGGCAGACGTTGAGAATGGGTAAAGAATAAAAAAAAAAGGCTGAAGGTGTCGCGTCTTAATTTTACGACATTACAGACAGTTTAAGTGTTGGCGTGTGTACGAACTCAATGCAGAAGCCACCTCTCCGCAGTGCCAAAGAGAACTAAGTGGACAAAGACGAGAGAGAGAGAAAGATAAAAATAGAGATAGAGAGATAATGAGACTTTGAAAGACTTTTAATCGACGTGCCAACCAGCGCCGTTTAGTAAGTATGTCTGGAGTATTCTCGTGTGCCAAGTGCGCGACATTCACTACGATAATTGGAGCACGATCAATGATTATGGTAATTCGATGCAACTCTGTCAAGCTTTTCTCGCACATTGATCGGCCAAGTCCCTCTCTGGACGCGATACACTCTGAAAGATAAGATCGATCCTCCAGACACGTATATCGCTGCTCTTGTATGATTCCCAATCGGTTACAGACAACAATTTCCATACCAACTCCTTCGGGAGAAAATATAATCCTGCACTGTCGAGCTATTAGTGCAAATGACTTTCGACTTTCGAGTTAATTGAAAAAAAAAAAAATGCTCGAAACTCTCGTCGTGCTGTCTCGTGAAAGTTTTGGCAACGTCGATCTCGTCCGTTCCTAATGATAACTTTGCTCCGACGTGTTGTTTTCACTCCAAACAACCTGGCGATGTTTACATCATAATTATAACCATCTTATGGTTCAGGATCAATGATCGTGATGGATTCCGAGCCACTCGGAATCAGGCTCGAAAAAAATGCACAGCTGAACATGCAGAGACTTCGTATCCACACATTTTTTAAACTCAGTCTGGCGACTGAGTCATTCATGCTGAGAGAGATAATCTTTTGGCCTTCAACGTCGGAGGTCCAGACTCCTCTTGTTCACATTATGGTAGGTAAATGTTCTTGTCCCGCTGTGCTCTTAACTATAACTTGCCGGACGATCTTTTATTTTTCGTATTTTCAACCTCCGAAGTTATTGCACGTCTGTTAAATCTTTGGCCTTACGAGCAAAAACTACGAGCAGTTAGACTTAGAAGCAACAAAGAAACGGAATGAGCGAGCAAGAGAGTTTCTCAGCGCTTTAACAACGCGGACGAAACTCGAGTCTAACGCTTGTGTGTCGGACACATTGCACAAGAAAACCCAAACGGTAGACATAACACACTTTTTTTTCTCCGCGACTACCAGGGCACCACTTTTTCATTATTCTTATAAGTTACGATCTAGAGCACCACGGAAGAACTTGCGACTTTACCGCAGCGTGGGTCGAGCTGATGTACCGCAGCTCGTTTATAGTAGACGTTGGATTAACAACAACGTCTCATCGTGCTAATTACACATTTCCACTCGCACAAGTCTATTCAGGAACACTGAATCCGTTCATTTCATTGTCGTGAGTCCTTAATTGTCCGAAAGTAAAAAATACTCGCGTCAGACGAGACCAGAATCGACCTAAAATTCACCGATTAACTAGTTCGATGGATTCGCTCGCATAAAGAGTTCCTGTCAACGTTTTTCGTACGTTGCAACGTTCATGAGATGCGAATGCAGTAAAAATGCATCGCGGGGCTGAGGTTGGCAGCACTGCCGAGCGGTGTCGTTGGACTTTTGGGTCTCCCACTCTTTTGTTCACGCTCAAGATCGATCGTTTCTAATTATCCGATTTATCATTAATGCTGCAATTTTTTTCCAAACAACAAATTTCATTTTGTTCGCGATATTTTGTTGACTTTGTGAATTAACTTTATTGGGAGTGCATAACTTTTGAGACAGCCTTTATAGCACATTCGGGGATTAAAATTCACCCAAAGTCTGCATCCTCTTGCAACAGCCAGGCCCTTGCACCGCTAAATGAGAATAAGATTCAATTCGCGATAGGAGAGAATTCGGGGGGACTATATAATGGGCTGTACGCGACTCTCTCGAAAGTCCACTCAACCCAGCAACTTTGCACTTGTTGCTCTTGGGCCTCTGCAGAGATCTTTCCGATGCTGGGCTTTATATCCGAAAAAGGACGCACCTCGCTTCGAGTTATTTAATTGAAAATAATATGCATATTGAATCATAAATTCACGTGAATGACTGATGAGGAAAGAATTTTTGAGGGTTCCAACAATTGGCCATCATTCTTGGTGACACGCCGGCCAAACATTCAGGACCTCAAGTTTTTTTTTTTATTCGTCTTATAAATGCAAAATTTTCAATTCCGCTCACAAAAATTTTATACTCGAGCTGGAAAATTGCGCGAAAAAACTTTTCGACGTCTGGAACGTTGAAGAAATAAAAAATTTAATAAACAATAATCAAACACACGGGAAAATGAAACTTCCTGTTCATAGAGAGAAAGTCTCATCGCGATTGGGTATGGAATAAATATTCGAGACTGTATGGTGTTTCGTCGCGCACGTCCGCGTCATAAAATCTTTGGTATCGAAGTTTAGTCGAAAACACCGTAGAACTTTGAAGTATCTAAAGTACAAATATTTTCAATATGCACAACGATCAAAGGTGCACGAATTTCATTATTCCAGAGCCCAACAAAAAAATCTGATATATTTATCCACCAACAGCAACGAAACCGTAAATTTTTTTTCGCCTCAGACTCCACGTTGGACAAAAAACGATGGGATCGAGAGAGCGATGGAGCTCTTGAGTAAAAAAATATTTATGAACACGATGTGGCAGGCTAAATCGAACTCGGATATAAAAACAAATCGAAATTCGTGCAGGCTGAATGGAATTTTCGTATGAAAACATAACGTAATGAATTGAAAGGAAATGTCAGCCATGAATTCAGTTGAAATGAATGGGAAGCACCAATATTTCTAACGATTCCATATAGTGATAGGGGGGGGTTCGTTATGCACGAAATATTAAATGGCACGATATGCACAATCACCGTGTGCACGTGCTCGTATACTTGCATAGTCATGCACGAAATGATAAGGCGTGTATGGTTTGCCTAATGTAAATATAGTACATTGGCTTAACGACATTATAGGTCCGGTGTACACACATGGTACGTGTATAATGGAGTATAAATAAACGATATATCTATATATTTATATCTAGGTGTTCATGCGGCATCGTATGTACGACAATAACGGTGTAGTATGTTAGGTATAACGCTTAAAGTAGTGGGATATGTAGTATATGCATATAAGGTGGAATGTTTGTGGTGCCGCGGCGCTAAACCGCTAACCGTTTGACGTCGTCGCCCTGTGTGTGGAGTGCCACAGTGCCAAGATGGGTGTAAAGCTTACCATCACGAATGCGAGTCCACGCACCTACACACGGGGCAACAAAATTGTCCCAGCACCTGTTAACTCCTCGATGTATCGTTACATCCATCGATATATATAATAAAAGCTTCGCGCATAGATCATTGTAAAGATAGATCGCGGGTGTGGCAGATACGATCGAGGAGCGCACGCAAAACAAGAAGAGTCAATGAAGCGACACTTGGCCATTCGACACTAATGTCTCGGAGAGCGAGAGAGACTCATTTTATATGAAGAAATAAATCCTTGGACATGCACACTCGTGTACACGCCCAGATTGAAGTCTGATCGTCCATGATTACGGTTCTTGTTGCGAAATATGCCCATGGAAAAATTCAGGGTACGTGAACCGGGATAGCAAAAGTGCGGCTGTATCTTGCGAGCCGTAATTCGCTTCTCTTTTTCTTTACGCATTTACACGCTCCAGCCTTACTTACACTTGTAGCAACGTAGCTGCGAATATTAAAGTGTTACTAAAAGCGTCGTGTGGATTATTTACTGATTTACGACTTCGTGGGATCATGGAGAGACACGTTTTTTTTTTGCACTTTTCTCTCTGATTCACTGCGTTCGAGCAATCGTCTCGCTTAGAATTTTGTCGCGCGGTTCGCAATTCTGCTCCTTGCCAATCAATCCCACCAATCGCAGGCTGAATTTTCAATCCTGCGGCGCCTCATTTGTCAATTAATCCGAAAAGATTATCGCGTCAAGGACTTTATAATTCGCTTCAGGCTTTCGGCACAACTTTTGGGATACCCTGTAGAACATTTGGTACTGGCGCTGCGAGAGAGTATTGCCGCGCGCGGAGAGAGCGCGCGGCTACCGTTAGGCGTCGTCCGCGAGAATAACCGCGACCGGCCAGCGGCACCAACTGCCCAGAAGGCTGCCGGCTCATACACACAGCCTCTCGTGTAATACCGCTTGCGTTCGCGCGCGCGCGCGCGCGACTTGCAGATCTGTGTGCGCTCGATTTTGACACATTTTCTCCGTGACCTTGAATCCGCGAATCCGGATCGAGCCTATAAGATAATAATAATCGTAGGAAGGAAGTGCATTGAGTTCACAATATAATGTGCGATCGCGGTAAAGGTCGCTGGATGGATATACTGAATTAGAGAGAAAGGATGAGATGATGAGAGAGTGTGGACAGTAAAGTTTCCAATGAAAAGGAAGGTCCAGCGGGTCTCGATGCGGCTGGAGAACATCTGGCCGCGCGAGAAGAATTTCACGTCGAGAGTATCGCGCGAAGGGTAATGAGAATAACGTCGAATGAAAAAGGAAACTAATCATGAAGCAGCGGTAATGAAAGAAGACGTCAATGATGAGGAAGTGGAAAATGATGAAGCGAAGAAACTTCAGAAGGAAGAGATCTTGATGGGGAATTGTGCAATAAAAAGGGGAAAAAATTGTTTGAAAGAGGAAAGAGAAAATGAAGGAACAAAGGTGGTGCGGAGGAGACGTAACGAAAGTACAAGAGGAGGAGGAGGAGGAAAGAGTGGAAGGTCCCTAAGGACGAGAGGGCAGTAGTAGGTAGCCCCATGCACAGTGGATACGCGGCTGGTATCGCGATGGCAATCCACGGGTACGGGTCAGTCGTTGAGTTCCTCGCAGCGGCTGTGCCTGCTGCCTCGCGTCGTGATCGTCCGCTCTTTCTCTCTGTATATCGCCACCACCGCTCGGAGACTCTCGTGAGCGAATCGAGAGAGTGTCGGCGCCGATCTTGCCAGAGAGAAAGAGAGAAAGAGAGAGAGAGAGAGAGCGAGAGAGACTTTGAGGAGGGAGTGAGGGCTCTTACTCCACGGCGCGGCACAGGCAGGATCTATCGCCGCCGGGGAAACTTTTCAGTCAGGAGCGAGACACCGCTCCGGTGCTCGTGTGCTCGTGTCATCGTGGTGCACAAAAACACCGACGAGTTCCAACGTGACGGAAACTCCGTACGGATCGCTTGTTTAACATCTTAAAATCACGCTTCGTTAGCAATCATTTGTCATTGTTTTTCTCACTCTCACTCTTCTTCGTCCTTCTTCCGTTTCGTCTCATTTCTCTTATTTCTTTTTCCTCGGTACGTTTTTATTTTTTTATTTTTTTTTTCGTTTTTATTATTTATCTAATTTTCTGCGGAGTGTCGCGATGTCGAAACGTTTGCACGAAGTTCATCGAAAGAAAAAATGATACGATTTGATATCAGTGAACTTAATAAAAGGAGCGACGACGAGGAAGATTTTGTCATCGGACCAAAATTCGATCGTGTCGCGATCACGTGTGCCTGCTCGAATCAACGAATACCCGTCTCTTCAGCAACGATTGAACGCGATATAACCTTGAGATACCAACAACCAACAGGAATCAAGGATCACGAACTGTTTCATTGATGCGTTCGTTGTCATTGACCCGCGATGTGACGATCGATGGTAAGCGATCATCATATTCAGTCGATTCGTTCCCCTCGTCTATGTCTTTGACGTTTCTCACCTCCGCGGTAGTCTCTTCACCGCGCGCGACAACAACCAGCAGCAGCATCGCTAATGCGACGATAAAACTTTATGGGCCTTTCGTTAACTCTACACTCAAAATTGATAGGTCATTAAGAGCAGAGAAAAATAATGAAGAAAAAATTTGAAAAAAAAAAGGGACGACGAGGAGGTTTTTCGTTTGCCAAAGAGCTCATTTTCGACCTATCGATCTTTTAAAACATAACGCGTGTATATATAATCCGCCGGGACTTTCCAGTTATTTATTACCGTTGTCCGCTGTTGGATACTTCCGTAATAGCTGTTCGAAACTTCGAACCAAGTGTTTCGCTCATGACTTTAAGCCTGTTTGCTCGGTCACCCGACCACCGGCCTTCATTAATCTCAATTGATGCGCGATAGACCTTGGCAGATTAATCTCTTCATTTATTCAATTTTATCATTTTCATCTGATTTTTCTATTTAATCGATCGGAACACGTTGCCCGGGATGGAACTCTCGGTGTAACTTCTTTCGACGTGCGATACGTCGATTTGTGTGATGCTCATTGTACGGACCCGATCGCAAAACGATCGTGGCCGGAAATGAATCGTCTAGCCGCTTTTCAAAAGCTCAGGAGACGAGTCATTCATTGATTACTGTCATTATAATATGGTGACACGCTAGATCTCAAACGAGTACGTGCCGCATATTGTCAGTTAGCAATTAAACAAATTTCTCTCCATCCAATTAATGTAATCGCAATCAAAGAAATTATCGATGATTTTCTGAATTCCTACATTCTCAAATCAGTTTTTCGTTCGGTCAATTTCCATGTAATTCATTTTTCCGCATACCATTTCGTTCGTTACGGAAAAACGAAGTGATTCGTGTATTTGAACGTTTCTAAATTTCCCTGGAGACGTTTTCACAGCCAAAAATACCAAGGGATCGATAAACAACGGGAGATAATAACAAATTTGAAAAAAAAATGATGACGTTGCACGAAACGATCGATTTTTGCGACCCAAAAAGTATACGGGCTCGGAAAATTTGGATAATTTTGAAAAAAAATTTCGTTGGATTCCAACGTTGCGAAGTTTAGCTTCATAAAAAATGAGCCATGTGTACAAGCGTAAGCACTTGGATCGTTTTTTATCTTCTAGCCCCTTCGTAGTTGCATGGCGATCCGGAGGAGCCTCGATTCGCTAATGTCTATATAGAAGAAAGTGAATTTCACAAGGTAGCTTCCTTCCTCGTAGTGGAGAATAATTTCTACTGATATTGCTAGGGCTCCCCACGGTGTATATTTTCCTCGATTATAGTGGATGCCAAATTAAGCCAAATTAGGGGAATCGAATGAAACATTTCGCTATCCCCGATCATTCGTCCACGTGACGGTAAAGAAATAATACCGGTGTTTCGCTAGACGGATTCCCACGTGGACCTTGCGATCGAGATTAGCCCTTTGCGGTGGTGAGGCATGAAGAAGATGTTTTCATGGCAATATGGAGCCAACAGTGTTTCGCTCCATAAGCCTTGAGGCACAGACTGGATTTTTTCCCCCAAAAAAAAAAACAACAACAAAATGCCCATATCCATATATTTATATGTTTATAATAATAAGGGGCGTTGCGTATAGAAAGAAACGATAGTTGGTAGTGATCGCTTTTCTCTGAATCATCAAAATCCCCAATCTTCGGGTCAAAACAAATTTTCGATAGAGATCTTCCGAATTTACTTTCGATTCGATCCAGCATTTTGGCGTCCTCCCTCATAAATTATCCATTTACGAAAATAACCGTATAGGCAGAATCTCAAGAATGAATTAGACTCCGAATCTCGATTGAGGAGTAAAGTATACACACAGACAGGCGTACAAATGGGAAGAGTTGAAAAGTTGATGGTGTTCGAGGGGATTCCTCCACGGATTGTGATATGATCATGGAACGCGAGCTCGCGCGCGCGGTTAATCTTTTCATCTACTGTTCCGTATACGCACAGACACGTATCTATACAGTGAAGAAATGTGTAAATGCATATGAAAAATACCAACACAGAGAGACATGAGTTTCAAAGGCGTTCTCGATCCCGGGACATGCAGCAATGGCTGTTGTTGGGATTACAACTGCCCGCGGTAATGCCGCTGTGATGCAGGTGGGATCTCTCGGTCTCTCGGCCACTCGGACGAATATGTGTCACTTTTTTGCACCGTCTGCAATACACACTGCAGTACAAACAGTAATGCTGTAGCGCACCGACGAGAGGAGACCAACCAGGGGATATATATCAGTCCGCGACCAACCTACGTATCTATTGCGTGCTGTGTGTGTCTCATATGTGTATTTTACTCGAAGCTTTAAGAATTTCCACACATGTGTATATGTATAGGATCCGATGTAACTAGCGCTGGAAATAAGTGGCAAGGTGGTTACACGAGAGCGAGACACACGGCCCACTTCTCTTTCGTGAAACGTATACCTACTCCACACGTAGGGCACTTGCTGTCTTTGTATATTTGTACATGTTCCGTGTCGATGTGTGTGTGCGTGGATTCGTATACAGAGATAAATGTATGTACATATATAAGTGAATATGTACTTTAAGGCGCGTGCTATAAAACTCGTCCTCATTGAATACAAACGCCGCACGTGTACGACATCGCGCGCGGCCCTTTAAACGTTTCAATCCATGGGAACCTCAAATATTTCGGTGTCACGAACGCTTCTCTCTCTTGATTATTTATTTTTCGTTTTTTTGAAAACGATTATTATGCCAAAGGTCGGGGCTCGGGTTTCAAGCGCACTTTGCAAATACGGTAACTTCTCTATGAAAGTTGACTCGAGGCCAGGCAGCCTCTGGCGCGGTTTTACACGTATATAGTCACGGAAGAGAGAAAGGGTATCCTTATATACCGAAAATGGCGATGATGGGCGTGTTACGAGTGTATATAAATGGGGTTACGATGTTGCAAAATCAACCGAAGGTGAAGGAACAGGTGTTTAAGAGTTCCACTGACCTCGAAGTCACAAGTGGATCGAATACACAAAAAAAAAAAATCAAGAAACCTTGCGTTTGATTTTGTTTTACTGTTGCTGAGGATAATATATTTGGAAGATTCTTGTGAGATGCGGAATTAGTTGAGAAATTGATGGTCTGTTAGTGGCTTAGTGGGTGGATCGAGGGAGAGCCATTTATCACGGATCGATGACTCACGATCGAGAATGTATTTATAGTGCAGCAGTCCTTATTAAATCGAGTCGATTCGAGTGATTCGCGGAGCCACCGTTATCTCGCGGGACTCGTTGAAGCGTGATTCTGTCGTTTCCGGAAATGTTAATTACACGTAAAAACTCAAGGAGATATGAAATTCTGACGAGATCTATCAATGCAAAACAAGGAGGTCAATTAGACGATAGAATGCTTGGACAAGTTTCGTAGCATACAATATTTTCTCTCTATGGCTATCCTAATCAACAAATTGATTATTAGCATTTAGAGCTCCCAGAGATCTCGAACCATTCCTGACCTTTCTCAACCCAGCAATCGAGATTGATCGACAGGAAGCAAGATCTCCTGACGTCACGAATACTGGGCGTCTCGCGTCGAGAAGCTGCGATCAACCAACATCGCTCTTGCTTACCAACACAACCCGCTCAGCCTTCTACATATACATGCAGCTTCCGATGTATTGTGCACATCGCTGAAACTTATTGCATAGTAAAATATATGCCTGATGGCTGAATGTTGCCTCTTTTGATGTCCGCCCTGGGGCACCCGTTCGGGATCGCGCCAGCCCGAGCCGGTACTATACCGCGGGTCTCTATACCGCACCAATCGCACACCTTACCTGCTTTCCCGTTATAACCACGCGAGGAGAGCACGCGCGAGCCAAACGGCCTCTACTATACACCTTTCTGTATGTATATGCATTCGTAGAGTACCGAGATCTATACCAACAGCCACAGGCCACTTTCCGCTCGGCTTCTCTTTTTCATTTAGCCGATCCTTCCCCTCTCTTGTGTTCTCGTACTCGAGTCATTTCACCAAACATTCATCAGCGCGCACCTACTTCGACCTTATCCACTCGGTTGCTTGCTTGCGATTAGCATTCTTCGTCGTACATGTTTTTTTGATTCTCGTCACTGGATCCATTCGGTTTCTTAACTGATTGATGCTGCGTAGGCAAAACGCGAGGATCGCATGATTCTGAAGTTCGCATCGTTGGAATGAAACGAAATTCTTTTTTATATTTGGCAAAAATAATTATTTAAATGCAGAATGTAATTACGATGATAAAATAATCAGTTTTTGCCACCGGAAAACATATCGGCTCGGAAAATTTGGATGAAATTGAAAATTAAACGAATCAAAAATTAAAATGAAATATTTTTCGTTGCATTCCAACGTTGCAAACTTCAGCATCATGAGGATCGCTACTTCTGAACATTCGAAATGCCGACGAGGTACGTTCGGATCAAGTGCTTGTGTGTAAAAGAGTGAGGGATTTATTCAGAAGGCGCGATGACGATGAAATCGTGACGAGGTACTTGAACGTTGTTGAGGGAGGTCAAAAAAATCACTGCTCAAATGGTTTCTCATCGCAATTATTGAATGAACACGAATACAATTATCCATCTGGACGAAATAAGGACGAACTCGGTAATTATATCTTCGCACACATCCTGCCAATAGTGTGTTTGCCTGACGAATCGATTCTCTCATCTGAAAAGCTTCGTAGAATCTCAATAGCACTAACGGGTAGGAAAAATCGATTTGATACGCGCCATTTACAGCTGGAAACAAAATGCTCGCATTTGGATGGGAACACGCGCGCGTCAAAATGAATACGCGTAGCAACGAAGCGAGCACAAGTATCCTATTAACACTAGCGAAGCGTAACTCAACGATCGATCTATAGTCGGGATGAAGCACATATTGAAAAGAACGGGTGATAAGTACACGTAACACAGCGGAATCGAGGGGAAGAGAGAACGAGAACGTGAGAGAATGAGAACACTAGGAAAAGAGAGAGAGAGACCGGAAAAAAGTGAGAAAGAATGAGTTGGAGAATGATCGAGAGAGAGTGAGAAATCGGATTTGCTGCTTGGATGCTGGAAGAAGAACGAGTCGATCAAGCGCAACGTTGAAACCTCTGCAAACGATTTCTCTCTCTCTCTCTCTTTCCCTCGGTCTTTCCTCCTTTCTCTCGCCATTTTTCCTCCTTCCTCTTTCCTGAATTGTTCTTGGAGCGTTTTTTTTCACGCCCTTCAAATTACAGACGGGAGGACGAGGCGAGAGATCCTTCGCACGGTCTGGACCGCAGCGTTGATCACTCTACGGACGATTTACGTCTCCGCGCGAGAGACTCCGTAGAGTACAGTTCGGGCGCGTATATTCGCGGAGTCGATGTACCAAATTATCGTATTTGTAAGAGGATCTTGTGGCGGGTCTCGGGGTTTTCGAGGGTGGAGGAGAAAAAACAAGGGAAGGAATAAACGATTCGAAAAGAGACTCGTTACGCTCGTTCACGTGTATATACGCGAGACGAGAGCAAAGGGGAACTCGCGTGCGTGAGATAAAAAGAGATCAAGTGCGGAGGAATGAACGCGGCGAAATCGCGAGTAGCCGGTACTGACTCCGGCGGCTGTGGTTGCATTCGACGATGCATTCTCCCAAGGCGAATCGGTCGACGATTGACCCGGTATGCGAGACAAGGAATTCCAATCCTCCATGGATCTCCAACCTTGTTGCATTTTTTCTTCTCTTTTTCGTCGCTCTTATTTCGATCCGGAGATCGATGCAGTATTTAATACCTGCGAAAATATTTAAAGCCCCTCAGGCACTACGTCCCACCGGGGCCCATGCGATTCCCTTTTGGCAATTTGTTATAACCGACACTCACGCGTTTAAAAAACTGACAGGAAGAATCCGCCAAGTGCTTGATATATGCGTCAGGTTCTCTCCACGTATTTCAGGATCAGAAAAAAAGGACGCGTCTTAAAATTCGTGACATTTAGCAAGGATATAGCTGCTGCTGAATTTTTTGCCTCTCAACCGTCCCTCCAGCAATATTTTCGTTCACAATTTTGTCAAAATCCTTTGGGAATTGAAGAAAAAGTCCAATACCGTGTTGACACAGTAATTTGTACACTTTTACGTTATCATTGTCATTATTGTTTGATTTTTTTTACAGGAACCAGGATGCGGTGGATCGGTTACGTGGCGACGATTCTCTGGTGGTCGGGCGTCGTCAGGTCTCTCAGTTCACTCAATCGAGGTCACAGTCAGTAATTCTTTATCATGTTTTACGCGGTTTGTCTCGCTGAGTCTCGCGCTTCTCTCTTTTTTTATTCCCTCTCTCTCTTTCTCTTTTTATCTCTGTCTTTCTCACTCTCCATCGTCCTATCGTACACACCGAGGGGAAAAGAGGGCTCTTTACGCTTCGACACCGTGGCGAATTGAGGATTGAGGATCGTGCGATCGCGGAAGCGCACTACTAACCGACCGACTGTATACTTACAGCAGCCGGAGATCATTTTTTGCTCTGTCATGTGTGTACACACACATATTTCTATTCCTTCAATAAAATCTGGGATCTAATGAATTTCTAACAATCTAAAGAATGTCGGTAGCGTCAATTGCGTCAGACACATGAGAAGAATTTCTTCTGTAAGTTCAAGACATAAAATTATGACGAGTCTTTTTATAAATTCGTTTCTTTTCACTTTTTTTTGTATCATCAGTTTTTATTACGAATTATACGTTTGATACTCGTTGTTAATAAACTTTTGTATGTGAATTGTATGCGAATATGTTTGCATTGTCGCACAGTGAATCATTTTGTCGAAATGTCAACGTTTTTTTCTCTTTACACTCTCTCCTATACTGCGTTTCTCTCTATTCACGAGTTCTTAGTCTTCCCACCAAGTCTTTGGTCTCTGTTCTACGAACAGTTGGGAGTTGCACTCCGGGAGGTATCATCGTCTTTCGGGTAAATAGCGAGAGCAACTCTTTTATATGTATTCCATTTTTTTCTCTTTATTTTTCTTCCTTTTTCTCGTTCTCTTGCTCCTTCTCAAAGAGCGCCTGGGACTGGGCGCGAGAGCCGCGTTGTTCCTCGGGCCAGAGTGCAGCAGCCGTTTGCAGCGAAGGTCTTTGGGCTTGCAGAACCGGCAAACAGCCCAGCCATTATGGCTCCGGAGCGTGAGAACTCGACTCAGAAGTCAAACCAGAGACGATAATTAAAGAGAGATGTCGCTCTCTCTCTCTCTCTCTCACTCTGCTCCGCTGTCTTTCTCGTACTCTCGTTTCGAGCGTTTTTTTTGTTCAAACTCTTGTCATTCTCTCTGCTTTTTTGGTTGAGCAACCCGAACAATAAAGCATCGTTTTTATTTGTTTTACTGTTTACTGGCATCAGAAATGAGAATTCTGATGCCTCGCTAATTAACGACGAATAAAGTATGCGATTGACGAGGCTTAAATCCGGTGTGAAGACTCGGAACGTTGATTCTAATGGCCCTCATTAACACCATTATTATTTTCCTCTCAACTGACAATCACAAAAGAAATCTTTTTTCTCGCCTGTTACAAAGAATATCCTGAAACGTGTTAAATGCTTTTTTTTTCTTCTCGTTATTTCGTCCTCTTTTAGGCTACAAAATCAGTCCGAAACCGTGTCGAGTGCCAGGTCCGAGTGGAAGTGTGAATTACGGCACGTGCATGTTCGTATGGGAGTGCATCAAGTCCGAGGGGACTCACGTTGGTGTGTGCGTCGATACATTCATGTTCGGAAGTTGTTGCGTGCACAACGAGACAACGACGACGGAATCCCCGACGACGTTGCCCGCAACGAGCCTGCATCCACATACAGATCGTGTGCAGCAATATTTACACAACACGGAGGCTCCAAACTGGAGTTTCGGTCACGAAGGATCGACCTCGAAACCGTCATCGTCATCGCCGTCATTAATTTACGTGGGTGGACCATCGCGTCCCTTCCAAAAGCGACCACAGGCTAAGCCGAGCTCCGAATTCAACGATTACGAAGCTTTGCATCAGCTGCAAAATAAGCACAAGCAACAAAAACCATTCACTCTATCGGCCAGCGGAAACAACGCTTGGTCCAAATTGCCACAAGACGTTGGCCGACCCTTGCTCAGGCCTACCAATGTATTCGATAACTTTCACACTCTGAAAGACAAAATTGACGATCCTTCGGTCTCCACGAGCTCCGTAAGGCTGCCAGGCAAAAATCAAGGTCCTGGCATCGAAGAATCGTTACGTCCGCGACCTCCGACATCCTCCTCGTGGAACAACGCTCACACGCTTCAAGGAGATCCGGAGGAGGATTCGGTTGCCCATGAAACTGTCTACAGGCCGTACCTTTACAATCAACCGGAAGAAAAAGTGAGTTGTGGCTTTCTTCTTCACAGATACGTACGCTACTTTTCTATTCTTCTCATTTCGTGCACATTATCATAGCTTTCTCCGTACCGAGTGCGAATTACAGTTACATATCCATATCTATATACATTTTTCGTACGTACGTGTATGTGTTAACGATAATTGCGCACATTACGTCTCCGTAATGAAACGAATGGAGAGAGATCGGTACGAGTGACGAACAAAACTGAAGGAGAATCGCTCACTCATACCGCGGGAATAACTCTCGCCCCTTGTGATTAAAAAACAAAAGGCACAAATTTGCACACAAATGTTTTTCACCGTGTCTGACGATGACTGCAAGTTAAATGCGTAATAAATTTTTTCTTCAAAATAATACTTTCACGAAATTTGTATATTGTTACAAACGCAGCAACGAATGGCAATTAGGAACGAGCTGTTGCAATAATGCGTCCTTAACGTGAGCGAATCTCAAGCATGAATAATTCGTTGAATAGGCGCGCGAGGTTTTGCCGATTCTGCTCGCGATATGCAGAACTTCTTTTGAATAATAATTCACGTCGTTGCGACCCAATTTTTTTTTGTTGCTTGTTTGTTTCGCGAAAATTCATTAGCTTCCCGGTAGTAATTATGGATTTTGAATAATGAATTTTCACTTGAACGAAACGCGAGCTCGCTTCGCGCTCGCGGCGCTAACTCAATCGCTCATTAATTCAATTAACCACTTGACCAATGTAAACATCATCAAACTCGTACAGACACAACTGCTCGAACGATTAATTGCCAATCTAATTAGCAATGGAATTTGTGTCTGTCAAGAGTACGAGTACGTATCGACCGATAATCGATCACGATGCCAGGCCAAACTTCGTATCGAGACCAGAAATAACGAAGAAGCCAACAAAGAGTCGAACGACCCCGAAGCCCGAGACTCATCAGTACAGCCACGAGGTACACACATCAACTGGGTAAGTTTTTTTCTTTACTCCGCGTATATCATGTGTCTCCGCGTACAAAGTATAGTTGAGAGAATAGAGAGTCACGAGGTATGGAGCAGGAAGAAAGAAAATCGAGGAATACCAAGAGAGAACGAAAAAAGAAGCCGTACACGTTTGGCGCGAGTGTACGCGGATACATGTATCGCTCATACGCGCCAAGCTCGCGATGCGATAATAGAGAAAAGTTGGCACATAAGCCCCGTAACGAGATTTAAACGACTCTATACACGCGGCTACCAGTTCCACGACCAGTTGCATTTATCTTTTTCTACGTTTCTTCCGTTTCCTGGCTTGCCCCCTCGCTCCGCAATCCTTATTTCATTCTTATATATCTAATCGTCCGTATTTACAGTGGATCCGCTCAAACGACTCATTGGAAAGTCACGACCGAACCAGCTTTCGTAACTAAACTGTCAACGACGACAATGACCGGATCAACTATCACGACATCCGGCGTCAAGAACGGCGCACACTTTTGGTCGGATCACAGCTGGACACCTCCACTGGGATCATCCATAAAACCTCATTGGACCGATGTCCAGGATCTCTTGGACAACGAACCCGAGAGATATCAGAATCGACCGAGTTTCGAGTCCACCGAGTCACAACAGGTGAGCATACGAGATCCTCGTACCAACAGTCTATTTCTCTTTCAGCACATGGATTTATATATACATGCCTCTTTGCGCGAACGTAAAGAGACATCGACCTTGATGTCAATGCCCATGAAGACGTGAGAACGATACATTTGTCCCTCGCGTTAAACCAGCAACCAGTCAACTCGCTCACTCACAAAAAGCCATAAGTGGATGCGCTTCGCTCGTACAACGCTCCCCGTCTCTTAATATCGTACTTTCCAATCAAACATGGCAATTACGCGCCTCTCTCACTTCCGGATCTCGTCTCAATTCCCTTATCTTTCCAGCCTTTTCTCGCTTTCTCAATCTCTTCGAAAACTTTCTTCCCTTTGCTTAGTGTGCGAACTGTTAATTGTCAATTTATCAAAATGAATTTTTGATCATTTTTCTTCGTAATAATGTTTGTCGTTTTCAACTTTAGAATGTCGAGCATGAAAAACCGTCGATCGGCTCTGCTCATTATATTACGACGGACGATCTTGGTACCGCATTAACGAGGCCGAGACCAACGAGAAGGAGAAAACCATCTTTATCGGGTGCAAGTACCGCAGCGTTGGCTACCGATCGGTTGAAAAATCGACCAACGTCTGCGATGACGTTTGCGACCTCGACGGTCCCAACTATCGCCGCAACTTCCGGGAGTACCCTGTCGAATAAACCTTCGACGACAACGACCAGAACAACATTATCGAGCACGACAACAACGACGACAAGTACGACGACGACCACTCCAGTCCCAACGACGACGACGACCATCACAACTGTCCCCACAACGATCGCACCCTCGTCAACAACTCGCAAAACTTTGGGCACCGTGCCAACCGTCTCGGCGGTTGGTGAAAATGATAAAACCGAGTGCGGCGTTCCACCACTTTTCCCACGACCAGAAACTCGCATCGTTGGTGGAAAAGATGCTTCTTTTGGACGGTGGCCATGGCAAGTTTCCGTTCGCAGAACTTCCTTTTTTGGATTCTCGAGCACACATCGATGCGGGGGCGCAGTTCTCAATGCCAATTGGATCGCCACTGCTGGACACTGCGTCGACGAGTTAGTATCGTCGTCACTATTTACCATTTCCTTCCTCCATAATCGCCTCGATCGTTTTTCATTGCATTTCTCTCGATCAAAAAACACTGCAAAAATGATGCAATTTTTTATCGCGATGCTTCATTTTTTTCATTAATTTTTAGTTTACTGACGTCGCAGATACGGATAAGAGTCGGTGATTACGATTTTTCATCGGTCCAGGAACGTCTCCCGTACGTCGAACGTGGAATCGCTAAAAAAGTCGTTCATCCAAAGTACAATTTCTTTACCTACGAGTACGACCTTGCTCTCGTGCGTTTGGAAAGTGCCTTAATATTCGCACCACACATTTCACCCATATGTTTACCAGCGACCGACGATCTTTTGATAGGCGAGAACGCTACCGTTACGGGTTGGGGCAGATTGAGCGAGGGCGGAACGCTCCCCTCGATATTGCAGGAGGTAATTTTTTTCTCACACGTTAAATTCACTCTGGAACACTAAAAGGCGATTTGGACTATGTGCAGAACTTGAAATTTCTTGTGATATCAAAAAAATTCCTGGGAAATTTGATTTTCAATATTTTTTTGCAAAATTTTTGTAATTCAACCTTGAAAATGTATAAATTCCAATAAAAAAGTGACAATGAATCGAAATTGTTAATCAATTGTTACGAAATTGAAAAAAAAAAAGTTTTTTCTCATTTTTTAACGAGGCGATTTGAATTTTAGGTGTCGGTGCCGATAGTCAGCAACGATCGCTGCAAGACGATGTTTCTTCGTGCCGATCGGCACGAGTATATCCCGGAGATATTTTTGTGCGCAGGTTACGAGACCGGTGGACAAGACTCGTGTCAGGCAAGTTGTTAATTATTTTTTTCTGTTTCTTCTCCCCCTTTATTTTCATCGTCATCTCGATCTCACCATAAAGATTTATCACTTTAAAGTATTTTGTTTTTTTTTTGTTTTTACCAACAGGGTGATTCGGGTGGTCCGCTTCAAGTACGTGGCAAAGATGGTCGTTACTTTCTCGCGGGTATAATATCGTGGGGAATCGGCTGTGCCGAGGCTAATTTGCCTGGCGTATGTACGAGAATCTCTAAATTCGTTCCTTGGATCCTCAAGAACGTGACTTGAATATTGAGAACGTTGGACAACCATTTTTTTTTTCAATTCTCATCTTCCTTTGCCCCCTTTTTCACTCATCCCGCTCTTAATCGAACGAAGATCGCGAGATTCCCGATAAGTGTAAAATCGGTCAAAGACGGTCCAAAATTTCTGAAAACTCTTGACTCGATTCAAAATTTTTGAGCGAAATTTCTTCGCTGAATAATTTCTGGTCGGAAAAATTCCTTGAATTTACCCATTTCGAGGGAAAACGAGGTGAGAAAAAAAAAATGCAAAAAATTCAGTTCCGGAGCAATGGAATTTGAGGGTGTGTGAATTAAAACGAATCGCGACTTTGTTCATCGTGTAAACAACGCGTGCATAGTAATTTATAAAAATAGTCGTGCTCATTTCATCGAATCCCCATAGCCCCATAAAGTCCTCATTCGAATATCATTTTTGCGCTCTTTTCTTCGTTCCTTTCGTGTTTTCTCACTCATGCATATCGACACTGAATCACACACGAAAGATAAACGAACAAGCATAAAAATAGCATCGCGTTGTCGTAAAACGCGCACGAGTCTTTTCAAACGGTGTGCGCGATTGTTCATCCGTAATAATTGCATATTAGGACGATTAGATGTTAATTGAAATGATGATTGATAATATATTCGCCCGTAGCTCGTAAGTCAAAGACTAGCAGACTATTATTAGGCTTATTGTATTTTACTATTAACTTAAACGCTGGACGATGTGTGTGTTGTTTTGTTTCCTCTTTCAATCTTTATTATCATTATTATTCTTTTTTTCTAGCGACGTAATATTTAAGCGCGTACGGACTCTTGTAATTAACTTGTCGACGAGACCCGGTGGCCAAAGTTAGGTGACGTTTTTGTAAGGTTGTGTTTCCGCAAGAGACGACGATACGTTTCGTGCGAAAAAATGTTGAATTCGTATAAATTATCGGCAGTTAGATTTTTGTCATTGAATCTTGGAAATTTTTATCAAAATTACCAAATTTTCGCTCATTTCATTCTCAATAAGTTCTCGAAGCCAATTTCTTGCCCATTCCAAATGAATGAAATTATCTTTTTACCTTTAAATTTATTTTCTCCTCGTTACTTCCTCGACAGAACGAAAAATAAATGCGAATATCCGCGAGTGGCTTGTATTTATATTATTTGGTAAATGAAACTTTATTCGTGTATAACGTGAATTTTGTACAGTTCGATTATTAAAATAAGCATTTAAATTACGATAATTCATACCGTACGATATTTTTGTACTATTTTACGAAGAGGAACGAATTTTATTTCAATTCAAACAAACAAACAAAAAGACTCAAGTCCATGAGAGCGAATAACGAATAAAAGAGAATAAAACGATAAAGTTCTCGAATAACACGAAACTCGACAATATTTATAATGCTACATGGAGAGCTATTACGTTTAAGTATCGATTAATAAATTTCACGTGGTTATGACAAAGCCATTTCTTTCCTAACGTCGTCTTTTTTTTCTTCCATTTTTCGTTTTCGTTACTGCAAACTGCGATCTCCTGCCGGCAACGACACATTTTACACGTTTTTTTCTGGAATCTGACCATTCAGAGCATCCTCGAGTTTAGAGGGTCGTCGATTCGACCGGCCAGCAGAGTCACTGAAGTTTCGTCGTCGATGATGAAGTACAGAAATGGCCGATCGACCACGAACGGTACGGGAGATGCTCGCTCGTACAAAGGAGTTGCTGCTGTGACAGAGAATCCAAATTTGAGAGCAGGAAAAATGGGAAAAGTCAGTGAAACTGTGTAGAAAAAAGAAAAGAGTGAAGATTCGAGAAGTGACTGTGGGAATGATTGGTTTGGAAATAAATTAGCGAAGATATAGCCACAATTTTATCTTCAAAAAAGTACACTGAAAAGAAAATTTGGTTGAAAAAGATCGATATTTTGTTGGATGCGTTCAACTAAACGTTTTTTCGAAACATCACGAAAATTTTGTCATTTCAGCAAAAAACATTCTGGAAAATCTTTTCGGAAAGTAAATTTTTGTCGTTCCAATCGCAAATTTACCTGACAGTTCCGTTACAAATGAAAAGTATTGTCGAAATTACGAAAATTTCGAAATTATCCGAAAATATTTAGTTCGCTGGATTCAACAAAATATCGACGTTTTTTGACAAAATTGAACTTTCAGTGTATGACTCTGAAGTTTGCATCGTTGGAATGCAACGAAATTCGTTTTTATTTTCGACAAAAATAATTATTCAAATGCAGAATGTAATTAGGATGATAAAATGATCGATTTTTGCCATTCGAAAAGCATATTGGCTCGACAAATTTGGATGACATTGAAAATTGAACGAATCTTGAATGAAATTAAATATTTTTCGATGCATTCCAACGTTGCAAACTTCAGCATCATTAAAGAAGTGGCTGAGGCCGTCAAATTATGCATGAAAATGACTGGTCAGTCCGAAGGCCCCGTGCCATCATTATTTTGATGGTTATCATAATTTTCCAAATGGGTCGTCGTTAACGAAAAAAAATGGCGAGACTGAATGCCAAACGGATGTGAGTCGGAGAGAAAAAAGTGTTTAAGGTCTCAGTGCGTCGATGAGTCCTCGAGATAAATTTGACAGAGAATAATACTTAAAAGATTCCTTACGAGTCGCGAGCGATCGATCTGGACATTGTTTTTTATGGAAGAGAGTAAAAGACTTAAGTTTGTGTTATGCCCTCGTAACAATTTGCGCAAGAGGCTAAAGGCGAAGCGCGACTTGGGCCGCGAATGAAAATGCGGATAGAAAGACCAAGTGGAAAATAAAAGAGAAGAACGAACGAGCAGTGCATCGTTCTCGCGTTATTCCCGCAGCAGTTTCTTCTCTCGCTGACTCACGCAGGATATCGGTCGTTAAATTCAACGAACTTTACAACAATACTGAGAAAATATATTCCGCCGAAGAGATTCACGCGGCAATTAACCGCCAACGAACAAAACAAATGGTGGCGCGAAGAGTTTGCGTTTTACCAAAAGCAGAAAAAGCGAAACAATTCGATGAGACGCTAACCGAACGACAAATCGAAAGTTTCGCAACTTACGACGTTCCCGAAAAGGAATTCGCGATTCGAAGCGTAAAACTCGAGACAAATCTTGCCAACCTGGTCCCGGATACACCGGATAATGCGGCGAAGGATGCGGACGCGGTGAAATCGCTCCTCCCGCAAGGAAAAATGGCAAAACGCCATGAACACCACGTACACGACGAACCAGGTCGTCGCGCTGTTGCATCTGATCCTCGTTCCCACCGTCAGCCCCTCCGATTCCACCTTTTGCATTGTTCCTTATATTAACGCCTATGCTCTGTTGTATATCCCTCGCGTATACTCCCAGATCTGGACTCATCGGTGTCAAATCGGCTGCCCGAGGATCGAAAACGTCCGAGATCCCCAACTACAATTTAAAAAAAACCAATTTCACATTTTTTTCCCTCTATTTAATTCCTCAAGATTCTCCATTTCGGAAATAACAAATTATTTCAATTCGTGTCGATAAAAATATCGATCGCACATTGAAAAGAAAATTTTATTGAAAAAGATTTTTTTTTTATTGAAAATTTTATTGAAAAGATTTTGTTTTTTCGAAAAATCACGAAAATGTTGTCATTTCAGCAAAAAACGTTCTAGAAAATCTTTTAGAAATGTAAAATTTTGTCATTCCAATCGTAAATTTTGCTGATAGTTCCGTAACAAATGAAAAATATTGTCGGAATAATGAAAATTTCGAAATTATCCCAAAATATTTAGTTCGCTGTATTCAACAAAATGAACGAGGATTTTTTTCCTCAATTTCGTTTCTCAGCATTTTGCCATTTCGAAAATGGCGAAATTTTAGTCATTTCCGTTCATGAAAATATCGATCGAATAAAAAAAATCGATAAAACTCATTTTTGGACGAATTCAAAGAAAATTTTAAAAGATGCAACAAAGACTGAAGGTAAAAACTACTTCACGAGACCGGAAGTGTATTACGTATTTGAAATACGAGCCAAACAAGTGGAAAAGCGCAGTCAAGGAGCACCGGAGAGCTCAACGAGCGAAACTAATGCAAAAATGTAGTAATAATCTGGATTACAAGTTTCTGGCATGAAAGATCGTCGCGGCTGGCAAGACTTGCGAATAATTATCAGCCGATTTTCCATGGAAAACCTCGAGAGTAATTATCACGAGTGATTCAAGATTTCCATTTTTTTTTTTCACTCACCCTCTGTAGGAACGGAGTCAAAGTGACAAATCCACGAAGCATGAACGATGGCACGACTGCAGTGACCCAAGCTGATTGGAGAGATCGACGTAATTTTCTCAGCGTGATCGGCTTCGTTACTAATGTCCTTGCTAAACGTCTCGTACCGTTTTCATCATTCGGCAACATTATAAGGATTTTGTAACGTGGATCCTGAAAAATAATCCAGAATTTTTCATTCATTCCCACGTGAAACGTACAAATTATTGTTTCCCTTTTATGACTCTGAAGTTTGCACCGTTGGAATGCAACGAAATTCATTTTTATTTTCGACAAAAATAATTATTCAAATGCAGAATGTAATTACGATGATAAAATGATCGATTTTTGCCATTCCAGAAGCATATTGGCTCGAAAAATTTGGATGACATTGAAAATTGAACGAATCTTTAATGAAATTAAATATTTTTCGATGCACTCCAAGGTTGCAAACTTCGGCATCATTTCCCTTTTTCAATTCCCTCGAAAATTATTTCCCATTCCTTCGCGTGAAACGTCAAATAAATAAATAAAAAACACACAAAATGAAAAGTTAATTTTTCAAAGTTTAGAAACGTCGAAATGCAGGAAACTTGCACGATTTTTTCTAATGACACAAAAACTCTAGAGCAGTAATTATTCGTTTACGTTTTTGTGACTTACGTCGAGTGGAAATTCCAGAAGAGAAGCTCGCAGTGAGGGAAAGTACGAAAAGGGTAAAAGTGCTGTGTAAACAGCGCCAGTAACTCGTGAATAATCGCAACCATTGACGAGGAAAGCAATTTCGGTTTCGCGTCTCGGGTCAACGGCGATATCGTCGTTTTGCGATCGATAGTCGTTTTGGTTATCGTTAAATCTGCCATACTCGTCGAGCCAAATACCATGATCTAAAAATCGAAATAAAAATCGATATTTATTTCAGCTCACGAAAATTTCGTACTGAAGATTTTTTAGTGTCGCTAATTACACGGAGCAACGTTTTAAAATTGAAAATTTCGAAAAAAAAGTTTTTAAAAATTAGTTTGACCTGCAGTGCTGGTGAAATATCCTCCCGGTCGATGCAAAAGGCCTCGACGTTTGCGAACGACATTGGTAGCGGTGTCTTCGACGATATTGGTCGTAGGATTCTCGACGACTGGGGCGGTTGAATTTCCAGCGGTGGAATTATTGTTCTGGGTCGATATAGACGTCGAAGCAGACGACATGGGGCTGGTTGAGATGGTCGTTGGTAATGTTGGAGTAGAATTTGAAATCGGTGTTAATGTAGGAGTCATTGGTGTTGTGATCGATCCGTTTGAACTTTGGGATTGCGTGTTAGGCAGTTGGGTAGAGATTCCCACGAGGCTCGACATGGGCATAATCGTGCCGGAGGTATTCGTGCTGGTGTTGTTGTTGGAGGGAGTTTGAACGTTGGCCAAAGTCGTGGACGATCGTGTGTTGGAAATCGTGCCAGGAGTCATCGAATCGGTTGACATTGGGGTCGTCGCTGTTAAGTCTGTGACGTTGGTAAAATTTGTGTTGTTTGTCATGGCGATCGTCAGTGTTGACAGGCTCGAATTTACTGGACTGGTGGACGAAGTTGCATTTGTTGCCATGGACATTGCGGAGCTTGGGTCGCTGGTAATGTTCGTCACGACTTCAGCCGCGTCGTTTAATCCGGTGCTTACGATCGTGTTATCGGTGGTCGAGTCGATGGGCGTATCAGTCGAATTAGAATCCGGAATCATGGGCGTCGTCAATGTCAATGGGACGTCAGTCGAGTTGCTCGAAATGTCACCAAACGCAGTGACGTTTTCTACTCCGGAATCAGAAATATCGAAACCGTAGAATCGTAAAGTTTCCTCGTAATCAGGACGAAGGTTAATGTCTTCGCGGTTGAGTGTCAAACCGCCGAGGAACGCGTCAGCGTTGAGGTAACTCTCAAAAAATCAAACAAACAATTGATGAAAAACTTGATAATAATTTTCACGCGAATTTTAATCGTTTTGGGGCAATTCGTTTGGAATTAGTGGCTGAAAATGCAATCATGTGAAACTTACTCGAAGCCTTCGATGGATGTCACGTAATCCAATTCGAACGACACGTCTGTCACGAGGCAATCCTAACACGTCACTAATTTCTCGACTGCTACTTCCAGCAGCGCCCTCGTAAAGGGCAACCAGAACGAATCCAAGACCACTCGGTGAAAAAGCGACGTTTCCTGAGTCGTCGAGATATCTGTCAAGGATTTTGACACCCAAATCATTGATGACATCGCTCATTACGTCAACGGGACGACCTTGACGAGAATTCTGAGGAGATTTTGTCCATCGCACAGGACTGTAATGTAATCCTTGTGGGGCTGGCCGATGATCGTGCAGGGAAACGCTCGAGCTCGTCGCTGAGCTGGTTGCTTGAATAATGAAAAATCGATCAATTTTTTTTCAGCCATTACCAAACGAACTGTTTGAAAAATGAATGAAAATTGCGGAGACTCACTCTGTAGAAAAATAATAGTGATTTTCCAGAGAAGAAAAACGCTCCTGACCGACAGAACGACAAAGTTCGATCGGCTCGTCGAATAAACGCTTGATCGATCCATCGGCTTCTGTGTCGTTGCGATCGCAACGGAGGATAATCAGTTTTGTTGTTGAAAGAACGTTTAAGCAACGACTGCGCGGGAGTCCGCGATCAAACTGGCGTAAAGTCTCGTTAACGAATAAGGGACGCAGAGGAGAGGGAAGAATTCGTAGAGAGGAGTCTCGGGTTAACATCGTTTTTATTCACTTCTAACTTGTTCCGAACGAATCGAGAAGCAAGGTCGCGCTCCTAGATTCTTATCGTTTTACATCCACTTTACAAAGTTCCGTTTGTCAGCGATTCTTTTTTCCCCTCTCTCGTTCTACATGGATGTTCGACACTGCGATTATTATAATTGTGGATATTCGAGACTTAAAAAAAAAACGTCGCCATTCTGCAATTGCAGCGGTAAAACAACATTCCTTCGTTTTTTTTTCCATCCAACAAGAATTTTTATTATACAGTCCGATGAACAAAATGCCTCGGCGCTGTATTTCGATTCACTAACTTTGTCAATGAGTCTCAACTTTTTCTATCAGTTTTTGTGACTTCCGCATCACGCTCCGAAACGTGAAAACTTGATTTTTCGAATAAACCGAAAAAATTGGAGTAAAAATGTCAAAGTGATTTTTCAACATTATTTTCTTTGCGTGTGTGAACTGAATTTTGAGTTATTTTTTGGATTTACCAATTTTCCGAAAAAAAAACGAGAGTTTTCTGATAATTTTTCATGATTAAATCGAAAAATATTGATCGCTCGTTCGAATTTTTGCCAATTTGTATAGTTCCCAAAAAGAGAAAATTGATTGACTTTCGCATCACGCTCCGAAACGTGAAAACTTGATTTTTCGAATAAACCGAAAAAATTGCAGTAAAAATGTCAAAGTGATTTTTCAACATTATTTTCTTTGCGTGTGTGAACTGAATTTTGAGTTATTTTTTGGATTTACCAATTTCCGGAAAAAACGAGGGTTTTCTGATAATTTTTCATGATTGAATCGAAAAAGATTGATTGCTCGTTCGAATTTTTGCCAATTTGTATAGTTCCCAAAAAGAGAAAATTGATTGACTTTCGCATCACGCTCCGAAACGTGAAAACTTGATTTTTCGAATAAACCGAAGAAATTGGAGTAAAAATGTCACAGTGATTTTTTAACATTATTTTCTTTCCGTGTGTGAACTGAATTTTGAGTTATTTTTTGGATTTACAAATTTTCCGGAAAAACGGGAGTTTTCTGATAATTTTTCATGATTAAATCGAAAAGGATTGATTGCTCGTTCGAATTTTTGCCAATTTGTATAGTTCCCAAAAAACAAAATTGATTGACTTTTGCATCACGCTCCGAAACGTGAAAACTTGATTTTTCGAATAAACCGAAGAAATTGGAGTAAAAATGTCACAGTGATTTTTTAACATTATTTTCTTTGCGTGTGTGAACTGAATTTTGAGTTATTTTTTGGATTTACCAATTTTCCGGAAAAAACGAGAGTTTTCTGATAATTTTTCATGATTGAATCGAAAAATATTCGTTGCCCGCTCGAATTTTTGCCAATTTTTATGGTTCCCAGACTGAAAAGGGAAAATTGATCGATAAAGATGAAGAGATAGTGTTGGAATGCACGTGAACCCTCAAGGAGGTCGCGTCAATTCGCATAATACGATGTAGAGGATGAGAATAAAAAAGAATATAGAGAAAAGAAATCCGGTGTGGAGTGGGAGCGAGGTTTGCGTTAAACTCTTTCGCAGCTACGAAGTTATGTAATTGTTTTGTATAATGAGTATATATACCGTTGTACCCTTTTTCAGCGGGTAAAAATGCAATGGAATTGGTGCGCTCACACACGAGGACGATTAATCCACGATACGGTATAATTATCACGATTGGATAAAGCGGAATGTGCAAGAGGAACGAGTCGAGTCACGCAATCGTAGCGTACAAAGTGCATTCACACGTTCGTTATATTTGTAATAAATATTTCTTAATTTTCTAACGTCCACAAAGTCTCATTATCGTGAAAGAAATCTGCTCAAATTCAGGAGAGAAAAGGACGAATGATTTTGCGCTCTTTTGAAATTTGACGAAAATGAGAAAGAAATTCCCAGCCGAGAAATACCAGAGCGACCAAATATCCTGGGGAATTGAAAAATCCATGAAATGTTGAATTTTTTTATGACGTTGAAGTTTGCATCGTTGGAATGCAACGAAATTTTTTTTTCTGCAGCGAAACGCATCATTCAAATGCGGAATGGAATTTCGAGGTAAAAACGATCGATTTTTACGACCCAAAATTAAACAAATCATCGATGAAACGAAATATTTTTTGTTTCGAACGTTGCGAACTGCAGCTTTGTTCATTTTTTGGGAAATAAAAATTGACTCACCGAGAAATAGGACGAAAAATATTCCCTGCATGTCCCAAACGTCGACCTTGTGGTTGTTCACTTGGTTCGTTAAGCTCGATCCTTCCCAGCACTCGTCCCTTATGGGCATTCGATCCCTCATCCATTTTTCAATCAGGCCCGACTCCTTCATTCGTTTTAATCTGCAATTCGATATCATGGAAAGTTTCATTTTGTTTCTGGCTCAAATGGGAGAAAAAAAACGTTTTTTCGAGGAGGCAAAAGAATTGTTCTCCCAAAAGTGTTCCCAAACGATTTTAACACACAAAAAACGAGACATTTCTAGTTTCAAGACACTTACTGCGTGTTTACCAGAGGCAGGTAAGGACTGCCGAGTGGGAAAAGCAAAGCAATGGATTCTTCGACGAAGGCTTCGGTGCCGATGGAAAAATGGCAAACTCCATCGTTGGTTAATGGATTGTCAAGTCTCGTGAGCATTCTCAGGGAAGTTGTCCAATCGACCAAAATGTGTTGGCCTTCTTTGACACGATTGATCATTATTTCGTAATTGGTTGCGTCGTGTCTCTCGACCTGGTGCTGTTCGTCACCCATCAAACCATCGTAAGGGCCACTTTTGCCACTGGCCAAATACTCGACGAGAAAACTCTCCGAAGGTAAGCTCCACGTCATCTTTCCTTTGTGTTTGAAAAGATCATCGAGCGTAGAAATACTTTCGTCCATTCGTGGAAAGGTGAGAAAAGCAACGAGGCTTCCGGAATAAGTTGCCACGACGACCATTACGACGAGCCACCAAGTTCCAACGATTAAACGTGCACCGTCGTTTTCCGGTATGTGCATTCCACCTTTCGACAGCATCCAATTTTCAACCATTTTTTTCTATTCTCACTTTCTTAACATACTTGTCCATAAAAAAATGCCTAATTGAGCCTCATCAATTTCAATTCATTTCCGGCGAAAAGTAGACTAAGTGTCATTCAAAACTTTCTTCCCAAACTCCAGATTTTTAAGAGCACAAGAAATCCTCTAGCCAAAAGCGTGATCGACGTGCGAATGAATTAAAACTCACCCTGCTGGAGGAGCGCTCCATAAATATACCACAGACATTTCGCCGGTGTGCTCAAGCCAATTTGGCTTGATTGAGGACCGTCCAAATTGGATGGACTGTATTCATGGACCAGGTACAATATCAGTCCGACCGAAAGAACAGCTCCAGCGAGACAGGCCCAAGACTACGAATTTAATAATAAAAAAAAAAACAGCACACGCTTTTTGACCTGCATCAAATCTCAATAATAATTAATTCCGTCTCCTCCGTACTCGTCGTTTTCCTGTTTTTTATTTTATCTGATTTTCTGACGAAAAAAAAAGACCGCTTTACTTCATTTTTCCATAAAACTCAAAGTTTTTCGTGCCAGGCTTCGGGATCGAACGAATTTTGGTTTAAAATGGAAAAACTCGATACCTCAATCGTATACGGCGATGCGAACAGCATTACTCTGGATAATGGTTCGGGCCTCGATGCGAGCAGGCCATAAGTTTGTACGGATATGGGAACCGTAAAATTGGCTGAGGATTTGAGATTTTCGGTGACGGTGGAAGCGCAAGCGGCCATGAAGACTTGGCCACTGTGGACAAGATCGACAACGTCGTTGGGGATTCTCTGGCCCGACGAGGTCGAAGTCTTGATGAAATCCTGCGAAAAATCGTTAATTGAATCGATTTTTCTCTCGTCGAATTTCGGAAATGACCCAAATTTTCTGGTCCTGCGATAAATTTTGTTGACGAAATACATGCCTCGTTATTTATTCTCGTAGAAGAACGATTTTTCGATCGTTCTGGAATTTCCAGATGCGTTTCGTGTCTCAGGGTCTTGGTTCCTAACTCAATCAGCTTACACGTGAAATTCAATTTCCGACTCAATTCTTTAACAATGTCAAAAACGAGTCCGTCCCATTCGGGTTTACCAGTTTCCATCGATTTCGAAATATATTGCCACGGCGGATTCTGTCAAGGAGTTATTGAAGCTTCACAATGAAAAGTGAATTTCTTACGGTGCAAAATTCGAGATTTTGAGGGACTCACGTGATACGTCACGATGGGAAGAGCTTTGTTTCTAAAACCGTATTCTGTGTGTGGAAAAAGAAGTTGTTTTGCCGCAGAGCCTTGTCCAGGTGTCCAAAAACCTGCATCGATCAAGTCATGCGATTCGCTTTTGTTTATTCGTTTGAATGAATTGCCCCAAGTGATGCCAGCCAACATTTTCCACATTACACAATCATCGCATTTTCGATTCTTCCCTTTTTCCGGGTTGTACAAATCGTGCTGGCAAAATTCACGATATTTTTTCTTCATCAAAATCGAGATAATTGAATCTGACGAATCACAACGAAATTAAACTTACGCGAATAAAAGCGACAAGATGTTCGCATCTCTCTGCTTTTGTCATTCGCACAGATTCGAATTCTTCGTCAGTAATTTTCTCGTACAACTCGAGTTCTTGTCCGAGAACGTTTTTCAAGCCGGCAGTGAGAGAACTGACCATTTCTTTTGCATGGCATTCAAGACCCATCTGAATTGTGACATGATCGACGATTTAATTGTCTTCCCATTAAAATACGTGACCGGGGAATTCGATCGTGATTTTTCGGGCGTTTTACCTTGCAGTCCTCGCGGAAATTCGTGACGTTATAAACGAATGCAATGTTTTCTCCTTCGGCCAAGAGTTTTTTAAAATCCATGACAACTGATGAATTTTCTGCAGTATCCGATAAAACGAAAAGCCATTGGCTCTCTGGATGCAGCAGCCCCAACGATCGCGCCTTGAACGATACGACGAGAACAAAAATCCCTTTTTTTTCTTCCCTCCAATTGCTCCGATCGAGAAATGAGCAGAAATTTCTTTTTACTCACCGATTCAATCACTGACTTTACAATGTCGATACTGACGATCACGAGGAATCGATCCTCCGAATATTTCCGATGTGGAAACTTTTTCAAAGTCTCGCTAATCAATTCCTTTTTCATCGACATCGAATGATTCGATGAGTCGGTGGAAAAAAAACATTTCGATGATAATCCCAGGCTGGGAATTTCCGGCATCTCGCCGAACAAAGCTCTAAACACTCGACCAATCGTGTCTCGCTCTAAATCCAATCAACCATTCAATTAATCGTCACTTATAATTCAATTTATTTAATTAATTCAATCAATTAAATATAATTAATTAAATTAAATTATAATTAAAACAAATAATTAAACAAAAAGTCAATTAATCGTGAATTAATTAAATTCAATTAAATTAATCAATTAATCGTCAAATATGATGAAATTTTTTTTTCTTGTGCTTTTTTCCACTCAATTCTGCTCAAAAATTTCTTTACCGAATACATCGTCGTGGAGAATGTTTATTCTTGTCCAAGAGAGAACTCGGTCCACTCTCAGATCGAGTAACATCTGAGGCAACTCTTGGCCAGATTCCACGATGGGAATGCTCATTCCATGGGCAATGGGCAATCGTGGACAATCGCGATCTCATGAGGAAAAAATGATGTCAATATAAAATGTTGGGTGGAAATTTGGCTTTCAATTTTTTGAGCGACTCGCGTTCTAATGCGAAAAATGATAAAGTCTGACGAGAATTTCGGTTTCCGGGTCGATCGAACTTCAGGAATTCCCAAACTCATTGATTCGCTGATAATAAGAAATGAAATTGATTTGGGATTGCGAACTAACCGGTTATCGCGAGATGAACAAGATTCTCCTTTCGAGCACGTTGAAATAAGTTCCAAGTCTGTTGGCAGCTCGCAACGGACAGCAAAACGGTGTAATCTGCTCGACGTTATTTCAATGACGATGTGCGGAATCATGAATGACGCATTTGCGACAAACGTACATACACGTTTTGATATGAAAACCGGTATGTGGATCATGACACAATTTAAAAAACTGCCAAGGCACAAGAAAGAATCAGTAATCGGTGACTCACCTCTGGCGAGATTCACGCTCGTTTCCTGGAACACGTTTATCTCGATTCCTACGTTGCTGCTATCTACACTTCGAGTTTTTGCAGCTTCCGTTATCGTCTTTACGAATCCCTCGAGTTTTCGCTCGTAAGCGTTGGGCGTTTGGCGTCTTTTGACGGCCTTCATCTCGAAAAAAGGTTTTTCGATAACGACAGCTTTATCGAGAAAAAAAAAAACAAAAAAAATCACAGAATTCTTGAAAATCGAACTGAATTGCCGTAAATTTACGACTCCGTTGACACACTGGGTCATTTTGACCCGAATTAAGTTTTCAGCGACAGTCGTAAGATGTGCAAAACGAGAAATTATGAGAAAGCACTTTTCGGGTCAAATTGACCCAGTGTATTAATGCAGCGGTCGGAATTAATGACTCTGAAGTTTGCATCGTTGGAATGCAACGAAATTCATTTTTATTTTCGACAAAAATCATTATTCAAATGCACAATGTAATTACGATGATAAAATGATCCATTTTTGCCATTCGAAAAGCATATCGGCTCGAAAAATGTGGATGACCTTGAAAATTGAACGAATCTTCAATAAAATTCAATATTTTTCGATGCATTCCAACGTTGCAAACTTCAGCATCATTGAAATTATGAAAATTAGCCAAATTTATTATGTTTAAATTCACCCATTGTGGCATTAGCGATCATCAGCGATGGAAAATCATTGAAAGCTGCAGCGTAGTCAATTTTCAACAATCCCAAAAGAAAAATAAGATACATGTTTTATTTTCGTTCTTTCGATCCTTTTTACGCTCAAAATCTCTTCGCCGACTGATCAGACCTTAAGATTCTACCTACGATGTGTTTTTTCGCCACCAATCGATCTCGGAAACGACACACACGAAACGGAACGTACACGGTGTGTTTTAAGGTCGATTTCCGATAAATAACTTACTGGCTCAATGAATAATGAACGAGACTGCAAACGAGAAATCGAACCAACTCTTAATGAGTTTTCGTCCTTTCTTCGGAATAACAGCGGTTCGTGCAATAAATCAATTCATCCCGCGAACATGATTTGTTCCGGTGTTTTTTTTATTGGCCATCTGGTCAGTTCGTTCGATGACGCAGAACGTCAAATTATATTTCGATTTGGTAATCACAACAATATCCAATAACAAATGTGAGAAGACAATAAACCTTGTCAACATTTTCTGGCAAAACTTTCGTAGAGAATATTTTTGTCTCGAACGAAAGTTTCATTTTTATCGATAAATTGAGAATCGAAAAATGATTTTCTTCAACGCATACGAAGGAGTATGACCCCTTAAATAAATTGAAGTTAAAGAAGTTGATATTTGTTATCAGGTATTTTGACAGCCGCGTGAATGAAACTGTCTGAAAGATAAAATGCTTCCGAGAATCGTCTTTATCGGGGAAAACATAAAGACACACACGTGCTTTGCAGGTTCGTAGAGAATTAACCGAGAGAATCACATGAAAAAAAGTTCTATTCGGTGTTTTGTGGCTGTAACGACCCCGAAGCACAAAAAAATTGATGTTATCGATCAAAAAAAAAGGGAAAACAAGTTGATACGGGAAGTTGAGAGTGCGTGTGTCTGTTTTGCCCACAATTGACTACAGTCTCGTATCGGAAATCCCTCGAATTCCTTTCTCATTTCTCAGGCAGAGGCTGTACGCGCTATAGTATGTGTGAAGCTCGCACGATTTTGTATACATATATATATTCCAAAGTGCCGATAAAAAAATGACAGTTGAAAAACGTTTAAAAACGAATGACAGGACGTGAATAACGATTTTACGAGAACAAAAAACATTAGTTTTAAATCATTAAACTCATAAGTACCTATTTCAACACTACGCGAGTAATGATTGCGAAGCATTTATTTCGTATTCACGTGTACATCGAGAAGGCTAGATGACAAACAATATGGCCGTCCATAAAAATAGAAAAGTGTTAGTTCAATAACAATGTGGTCACAGCAGATCACAAAAATTGTGTGAACCGTATGTTTTCCAAGAAATATAAACGTTTGAACGATGCAAGAGGCGGAAAAAGGCGGCGAAAGGGTCATAGACGATATAAAAGGATACGTAAATATCCTGTTTGCTGTTGAGCTGAACGAAAGAGTGGTCAAGAAACAGCGAAAACAAATGTGACAGCCTAGGAGCAATACAAATTTAAAGTCAATGTGTAGCACGCGTGTGAGCAACACATACGAAAGTTAAGATATACGTGAATTGCGTGAACCGTACACACATCGAGACTTGAACTAGAGAACGTACGTAGAAACGATTGTTGGTGATATGGCTGTGACAGTGGGTACTGGAAAACGAGCATTTGTTCTAGAGCATTCAAACTACGGATATACAAAAAGGTGAATGTGTTAGTGATTGTGTGTGTTACGCGAGACCGAAAGTTAAAATTCTTCGAGTTATAATACACGCGTATACATATAAGCGAAGAGAGATTAGATGCACCACACGTACGGGAGGATACGGCCTCCTTAGCCGCTGCATTCTCTCCTCTCGACTTTTCTGTTGTGTATAATACGAGAGAGGGACAAAGGAGCTGCTCTCGCACGTCTCGTGCGCGAGACAGACGAGCGAAATATAACGTTTTTGAATCGAAAATTTCGTTGATTCAAAAAAGTAACAAGTGCTTTCTTTCGGTAATAAAAGTCAACGGTTTTTGTGTTATATTTAATAAGGAAACAATGGATCTTCAGGACGAACCGTTTTTCCAAGGACAATTACTCTTTCCGCCACAAGGAATGCTCGGCCAACTGAAGGTTAGTCACACATGTCTATCTCATGTGTTCTCCGACTTCTCGGAGGTTAAATCAGCGATCGCGCAATCGTTTTTCTTTCAAACACTTATCCGTCATTCATTTTTTTTTCTTTACAATGTTTCTCGAATGTAGAAAACTTGGCACAAAAAGTTTTGTCAAATTTTCAAACCCAGCAAATACGGGATCCAAAGGCTCGAGATTTACGACAGTCAGGATGAAATTTTGTCGCAGCAACACTCGCCGAGGATCCTCACCCTCGAGGCCTGTATCAAAATCGCATCCAGCAACCAACCCAGAGTCTTCACTGTGAGTTTCGACAGTTTTTTGCCCCGTGCAACTCGTTTGTCAAAAATTATCATGTTTAAGGAATAAAAAAGAAAAAAAATTCACAAGAATAATGAAAAATTCGTTTCATCGCATTGCAAAATGCAGTCGACGTAAAAAAATGTTTTTTAAGCCGTAAATAAACTGGATTTTTTCAATTTGACACCGTCAAAGAAATTTGATCGCCTTCACTGTGAGTTTCGATAGTTTTTTGCCCCGTGCAACTCGTTTGTCAAAAGTTATCATGATTAAGGAATAAAAAAAGAAAAAAAATTTACAAGAATAATGAAAAATTCGTTTCATCGCATTGCAAAATGCAGTCGACGTAAAAAAACGTTTTTTATCCCGTAAATAAACTGGATTTTTTCAATTTGACACCGTCAAAGAATTTGGATCGCCGTGAATTTTAATTGGAGCGGAAAGTTGTATTTACGGAAATATGTAATTTACAGGTAGTGACGAAAACTGGAGTCCATCATTTTGGATGTTTTTCCGACTCGGAAACGACAAATTGGATAGAAGCGTTTCAATCGGTGGCGTTCAAAGGCGACGCATCCGCTCAGACTATCGAGGAAGACAATGATCTTTACTGCACCAGCGGAGAGGGCGTTTTCTCCGTCAGGGTGGTTGAGACGGAGGCTTCGAAGCGATGCAAATTAGAATCAAAGACTTATACGTTGGTGGTGGCGGCGGTTGAGATGAAAATTATAGACGGCGAGTCGGTGATGTACACGTGGCCTTACAGATACATAAGAAGATACGGGTACAGAGACGGCAAGTTCACGTTTGAAGCTGGACGGAAATGCGAGTCGGGAGAAGGTTCGTTTAGACTGGAACACAGCAATCAGCAGGAAATATTTCGATGCATATCTGGCAAGATGAAATCGATGAAAAAATTGTTAAACGGTGAAAACAGTCCGAGTATCGAGTGCAACGACGCTCAGTACCACGCGGCGCTTTCCATGGAAGCTGGTTCGCGTTCTCCGCTGCCACCTTCGCCCAACAGTTCGAATAATCTCATAGACATAGATTTTTCAACGATATCTCAAAACTCACAAAAACACTTGGTTTCGTGTTCCTCCGCGAGTCTCGATTCCATACCGTTCATACGACCACCGCCTCCGATAATAAAACCAAAACCGGCTAAACCTCCGAGAAAATACATTTTCACTGGATTGCTGGAGAAAAAAAGTTTCGAGGGTGAGTTCGGGGACGTGGCTGCATGTGGGAAATATCGTAAATTAAATACGAGCGGCTCACCGGACGTGAGCCACAAAAGTTTGCCGCAATCCTCGTCCGCCAGTCAGTGCTCCGACGACAAACAGCATCCTTACGATCTCGTCGAAGTCCGAAGCGACGCCTGGAGAACTCACGGACTCGACAACGTTCCGCATTCCGAAAGAACCGAACAACGCATCTCGGACGATGAAGAAAACCCGACGGAATCTGTGGACAACGATACCAGTGCCAATAGCAATTACAACGACGAACGCAACGAGTACGAATCTCAGTACGAAACGATGAATCCTCTCGTTCCGACGAATCTCGGGGCGAATAATTCGTCGAAACGTAAGCCGAGCCTCGAGTCAACACAAAATATACCGGTCGCTGCTTCCCCCATTATCCACAATAACGTCACGACCAAAAACGATTCTCCAAATTACGACAAACTCCAGCATTTCGGCTCGATGCATAAACTCAACAATAATCCCGGCTACAAAACTCCCAACGTTAGTCAAAGCAATTCTGTCGTTTCGGGGGACGACACTGGTGGCCCGTGGCCGAATTACGACGTTGTCGAAGACTTGTGCGGCATTCGTCTCGCCGACGACACTCACAACGGTTACGGAATTATTCGCAAGAAGCCCAACGCCACCGGTAACCCTGTCTCGAGCTCCAGTCAACCGAAACACAAGGTTTTCAACGACAGCGAATATGCCATCGTTTCCAAGCCCAAAAGGGTTTGAAAAATTGCTCCTCGCGAAACAAACCTTCCAGCCAACGAATTGATGCCTTCCTCGTTTTGTGCCTTATTAGATATTAACGACTATAATCAATGAGAGACTCGGATCCATAACATGCATCTGAAGTTTGCATCGTTGGAATGCAACGAAATTCTTTGTTATCTCTGGCAAAAATAATTATTTAAATGCAGAATGTAATTACTATGACAAAATAATTCATTTTTGCCAACCGAAAAACAAAATTAGCTCAAAAAATTTGGATGACATTGAAAATTGAACGAATTATCAATAAAATCAAATATTTTTCGTTGCCTTCCAACGTTGCGAACTTCAGCATCATATCCATTACTCTTTTTCCAAAATTCATTTACGGTGCCAAAAGTTTTTTTATACTGTTACAAAACGCACTGAAACAAATCGAGTCCGCGCGTACTAGCATTTATATCAAAAATTTCATTTTGCCAAGTCGTACTTGCGCGGGTGTCGGATTTAATGAAACGTAAAGCTTTTTTTTTATTTCGTTGTCACAATGTTTACCTCGACAACGACCAATATGTATATTTTTTTCAAATATTTTGCGTTAAACGAACATTTTACTTTAGGTTTGTATATATAAGTATGTTTTATACCATTGAATATATTTTTTATCCAGTATGGACTTTTTTTTCGCTATGTGCTGTTAGCCAAGCCATCAAGACCGTAAATAATATACGTCCATAGTATTTACATAGCCAATCAACGTAATCGATCATCACAATTTTTACATTAAGTATTTTATGGCGGACCAAAGATCGCGATTTCTATTGTACAGAGAATTTCTATGCAAATAAAAAATTGGAAAAAAACAAATCAATTCGATCGAAAATCGGAGGCTGTGATTATTCCGTCCGAATTTTGCATCGTTTTCGTGTTCGACGAAACAGGAAGGAATTTGATTTTTCTAATTTTAAGCATAACCAGCATTTTTTATTGGCCGTGGCCAAAATTTATACAACGTTGATAGGTCTGGACGGAAAAGAAATGGAAGGAAATTTTTTATGAGGAAAATTTCATTCGAGTGTTTCAACTAAATAACGAAGGATTTTTTTTGGGAGGCTGTAATTATCTCAAAAAATGACACAATTACAAACATATAATAAGTAACAAAATTCATTTATTCACGTGGTTTTTAATGTTTTTTCTGGTACTCAAATTCGTTGAGCAAAACATTTATAAATAAAAATCCAAATATATTTGTTATTTCTCCCGATTCTCGTTAGTCAACAGTTTTTTTTTCGTGTTTCAAGCTCAGCTGTTCGATTCCTTTTGATTCGCGGGTTCTTCGTCTATGGGCGACATGCTTTCAAGGACAATCTTCGCATCTTCTTCGACGATCTCTTTTTCCATAATTTGTAAAGATCCCTCGGTATAGTTTTGTATCCTGATAACTTTTTCACCTTTAGCGGCAAGAATGTGTTCGATGTTTTTTTTTCCTGCGAGATCGGAAAACCATCCCAAGTTGTCTGCGATCAGATGATTGTTTTTGCAGCCGTCGCAACGAACAATAACAACTCCTGATTCATAACCCAACTTTGTTATCGTCTTTGTATTTCTCGTACTGCATCGTTTGCATGTGAAACTTAACCTAAGTTTTCTCTCCAATCGTCCAAGCGGTTTTTTCGAGACTGGAGTTTCGTTCGTAACATTTGGAGTAACGACACTCGTGTGAAAATTCAACTTTTGTTGCAGAGAATTTTGCTCGAAGAACGACCAATTTTTTACTGTTCCGAAAGACACTGGAGTCTTGGGCAACGACGTGCTGCACTTTAACGCGGCTACTTGGAATATTCGACGTAAATTCAGCATTTTTAATCACAAATCAATCACACCAGAAATTGAATGTTTTCACTATTGACGAATATACACCGCAAACATAACCTCACTATTTTAGGAACTTTGAATCCACACGATATGTTATCGTTTATGCTCGTATTATTGAATCTAGATTTATTGTTTATACGATCGAAGGATCTTGACAGCGATGACAATGATTACTGCTCGTTATATTGTTCTATGTCCTGTCAATTTTTTTGCTGGATCGCACTATCGTGGGTTGTGAGTTCTGATGAAATTTTCGATTCGGAATTCGGAGTATTCGAAGTGGCATGGTATATGATGATAGTACGTGAGTCAAGTACGCGAAACAATATATATTTTTATTCGCTTCCCATTTCGGAAAGAATCATCCACACGTGATTTACGAATGGTGTTAAAACTTAATCCTTGAGTATCGAAGCTAAATTGCATGGATCGTTAATGATTCAAGAGACAATATCAGGAAAAAAGAATCGTAACAACATTCGAAAAAAAAGCACTCGCTTGATTAAAACAAGGGAGTACCGATTGCGCGCGATTTTCCCTTCTATCGTCGAGCATGAGCCAATGACGTCATTTTCCATGGCGTTCGACCAACGCCGTAGCGTTCCCCTAACAAGCGTAGTGCGTACTACAATTATATACTCTCCAGTGAGGGTTACGTTAGTCTGTCCAAATTACACAACATGTAAACAATAATTTGAATAATATGTGCGAAGCTTTGGTGCGCGTCAAATGGTGTGAAAATCGAATTAGTCAAAAAAATAAGTGGTTATGAAATGTGACGAAGACCGCGGGTTTTTCAAAGCAGTTAACCAAAGTGTGTTGTCATAAAGTGAACTTATACGTAAAGGGAATGTAATTACGAAGTGACGCTTGCTAGGGTACGCGAACATAGACGTTACAACTGTCCAACAAGCGCGTCATAGAGTTTGGTTGGCGGGGCGCAGACGTCATCGGGATACTTGAACGATAAAAATCACAATTATCCAGTAATTATTCTGCCTCATTAAATATAGCAACGAAAATAAAAATCTTGGCGATTTTCGTGCAATGACAAAAATATCAACGAGAAAAAAAAAGTTTAATCCGGCCAGTCGGAGACAAAAGTTCAAATAAACGCTTGAAAGATGTAAACCAAATACTCAAAACAACAAAAATGGAATACGATTCTGGCTCGAGCTGCGAAGGCCGCCTTAAAGATTTAGAAGATTCCGAAGCTCCCGAGCAAATCGATGGATGCAACGACAGAGCTGAGCGAGAAACATCGACTCAACCGTCTTCCTCGCTACTTTGGTACGTGGAGCAAACTTCCAACGTCAAACCGTCGACGATCCTTCCTGTAGTGGCCAAAAAGACTCTCTCTTCCCAGGTCATGGAGTATTATCAAAAATATTCCCAAAATTCTGGCCTGGGTCGATACTTTTCCCTGCCGGAGAGCGGCAACAATTGCCAGGGCACGAGTTTCCATTCTCGAACGTACGGCGCCGTCCCGGACTCCAGAGCAGGTATAGACAGTTACGTGATTCTGGCGGATGAGGAAAGATCGAGACAAGACGCATTGATTCCTCGAGAGAGACGGAGATGGGCAAGGCCTCCGCTCATCGGCCAACCGTCGTCTTCGGACAATGCAGTTACGTCAAATTACGCCGTGGATTCTCGTACGCCGTCTCCCATAATTAAGCGGCCAGTGAACGAGACCATTCCGGAGGAGAGAAACGAAAGTAGCCGGGAAACGCTTATCGAGACAAAAGACAACGAAACAAAGCCCAGCGTTTCTCCGACGTCGAGCGTCGCGTCCCACAAACCTTTGGAATGGGACAGCGGCGCGGATGTCGGTTATTTCAACGCCCTCGTCCCTCGCTCAAAGGATAAAGACAAAAAACTCTGCACCATCGAACGCATGGCGCTGGCGAGAGGCTGTTCCGTCGCTATGAGACTCGATCCTGAAGGAACAAACGAATCAACCACGAGTTCACGAACCGGGATGAAAAATTCTATGAAGCCGGATGCAAATTCTACTCCGTTGGTGGGTCACTTGTCTGCAGAATCGGAGAGCGACATAGAAATAACGCCAATCGTAAAAAACCACTCGTCGGCCGTGATGAGAGTTTGCGACGAAAAATCTCGAGATGTCGGCAACGAGCCAGTTGCTCCGGGCGAGAGCAACAGAACTGCAGAACCGAAAAAGAGTCAAAAAGCACCGCCTGTACAAATAAAATATCCTACCGAAGGCTCACGGCCTAAAGAAACTAGACACCCCACCCAATTGTCTCCTCTAAAAAAAAGCTCTTCTATGAATCTCCTTGCTTTACCTTTGTCGAGATTGTCCCTCAAGCGAAGCCAAAGCGAGCTCAATTTGCGGGCTAAAGAGAAAAAGATTTTACCCCTTATATTCGATTCAACTTCGTCCATAGCGACTATCGTTAACAAACCGATTACTTGCGACAAATTCATTCAGACCAGCTTGGAGTCTTGCTCTCGAGAATCTATAGGCATTCAGGTTGAAGTGACTGATAGCGAGAGCGAAAAAGCCGTCGAAGGAACGAACGAGTCGGAGGAGAATAAAGCTGAAGAGAAAAGAGAGGAAAAGAGAGAAGACGAGGAAAAGGATGAAGAGAAACCTCCTTTGCCCAAGAGAGCCAGTAGTTTAGTACCAAAATCACTGCACTCCATTCTCAAGAATTCCAGCAACACGTACAGCGTCCGTGATCGCAATGTCCCACTGTCCATTCCAGAAGTTCCGAATCCTGTAGAAAACCCTGAGGATTCTCGAGGAAATAATTATTCAAAAGATAACGAGGCTGGAGCCGACGGAGCTCGCGCGAGACATCGGACACGAGGAGGTGGGAAAACAATGGAATGCAACAGTTCGTCAGAGCCATCGAGGAACGAGTCGTCCAGCACGAGATCCGAGATCCTCGTGGAAGAAATAACCGAAGAAAACGCGACCGGTCGTGCCTCCAACAGCTTCGAATACTTTCCTGGTCACGTTTACCAACACGTCGCCAACGGTAGTACGAGCCAAGTGTCTTCTTGCGACACTGGACGCGAATCAAGATGTTCAACTATGCCAAACACAAGCTCGAGTATCGATGAAAAACTCTGGGGCGACTCGGACAGCCTAGTTCGAGATCTTGAACGAAGTGTCAACATTTTAAAGAGTCTCGTCGACGCTAACAAGTGTGACAAACAGGTTTGTTGCGCCCTGCTTTCTTCCTCTTTCGTTTGTACGTTTTTCCAGCCCTAGAACGATGAAGAATCCATGATGATGTTGAAATTTGCATCGTGGGAATGCAATGAAATTCTTTTTTATCTTTGGCAAAAATAATTATTCAAATGCAGAATGTAATTATTATGATAAAATGATCGATTTTTGCCATTCAAAAAGCATATTGGCTCGAAAAATTTGGATGACATTGAAAATTGAACGAATCTTCAATAAAATTCGTTCAATTTTCAATGTCATCCAAATTTTTTGAGCTAATTTTGTTTTTCGGGTGGCAAAAATCAATTATTTTATCATATTAATTAAATTCTGCATCTGAATAATTATTTTTGGCAAAGATAAAAAAGAATTTCGTTAGATTCCAACGATGCAAACTTCAGATGCATTCCGTATCATTAAAAGAGTGTTATTCGAATTTGTGTCTCGTTTGCAGGTAAAAAAAAGACTGATACATCACGTTATAAAGAGGCTAGTCACAGCAAAGTATACGGACGATAGAATAGAGCACGATCTCGAGGAGAATGTCCCGTGGAATCCGGCGGACACGAGAGACAAAGTTTATCGTAACGACATAATCCAAGCGCTTGTGAGTAACAAGCAGCAGCAGCAGCAACACACGACGGATTCATCGGCGGAGGATTGGCGGCCGCGTAAACGTAATAGTGCACGTGGAAATTCGGCCAGTCCAAAGAAAAGTCTATCGAAAGAGACTCGAGTGTTGAAGGAAATGATCGAGCTCGCGGCGAGCAGTCGAGAGAGCACGATGAACAGCGATAAATTTCCGTTCGACGGTCACACCGACAGAACTTTGATGGACGGCAGAAAAGCGCGCATGGGACTGAGGAGCGAAGATCACAGACGAGACACCAACACCGACGGTGAAAAGAGCCAGAGCTCCGAGTGCTTCATGCCACAGTTACAAAAACAGCACAAAAACAAAAGTACAAATTTATTTTATAGTATCGAAAAAAGCAACGAAAAGACAAGAGATTCCTCGCAAAACTTGGCCAGAGAAGTTCCTACGGTTTTGACGACAACAATCGCTGCTACAGCGAGCACCACAACTTCAACGAGTACAAGTACTTCTCATAGAAATTTAGCTTCCAATAAAATTGTATTGGTCAAGGAGAGACGGCGGACCGAGACTAACGAGACTGATTGGCGTTTGCCCACAACCATGTCCGAAAGACGTTTCGAACTTGGACGATGCAGCAATTCCGAATCCGGTGATGCTAAGCTCATCAATTACGCAGAAATGGAAAAGAAAAATCAACTCGTTTGGATCACCAACGAGATCAGTCATCTCTGTAACTTGAAACGATTGCTCGAGGAGCCCAACAAAACTGAGACGCGATCGCGACGTGAAAATTCACCGAGTAAACGATTGGCCGATTTGCCGGTCAGTCGTTGGGTCGACCAAGCTCACACTGAACAAAACGTAAGTGGGAAAAATCTTCATTCACAGAATCATTTTCGATCGTCCCAGTTTTTGACCCTTCGTGGTCACTGTGGGTAGAATCCACCCAGTGACCAACTTGTGACGTAAATATCTTCTAGTTCCCGGTAATTAATGGGGTTGGAATCGTCATTTAAAGACAGTTTGTAGTGTCCATTGCGCGTTGGCGGCGATAAGTATTACTGCCGCAAACGCTAAATCTCTAACATCCACTCTGAAATCGACCCCCTTCCAATAACGGAATTAACATGTTTTTTCAAACGCGCGCTATCCTACTATTTTTTTCACCAAAGAACCAGATCTGATGAATATCCGGGCCAAATTTTGGGCAAAAATATTGAAAATCCTCGAAGTGACGATTATTTTAGTGAAAAAACTTTTTTTCCCGTTTTTTTTCTTCATTTTGCATTAAAAAAAAAATGTTAGCCTTGGATTTCTTTCAGGCAAGTTTTTCGTATCCAAACTGGAATGTCCAAGGGTTGTTCAGTAATTTTTTGAGAATTTTCGGGCCGGTAGATTGGTCACAATACGGGTTCTAAAATGGACTGGGTAGAATCGACCCAGTGTGACCACCGAGATCGGTGACGGAAGTGTGTGACCACAAAGGGTTAAAATTCACATTTTTCTTGTTGAAAGAACTTTCAAACGTTTTACCGAGTTTTTCGTTAAAAAATTCATTCGTGCAGTACATTTTCGGGTCCGACAGACCCGGAGAACAACATTTTTGGCGATTCGAATGATTTTTTTAAACCGATTCCTTCGTCTTTACGTTCTGTGCAGTTTTCCAACAAAACGGAGCGGACCCAAGTGACCGGAAACGCGACAGCAGTCGGGAACGTTCAGAGGAAAGAGCCGAGGCAAAGTATTCTGGAAAACCAATGGTCGTCGCACGGGAACTTGGCGAGTGTTCGCTCGGAAGCAAAACCGTCGACAAAGCGGGAGGACGAGAGAATCGACAAAGTCGGACACACCCGGAAGCGGAACAGCTGCACGCAAACCGGAAGCGACGGTGGACCAAGCGGACATTCAAAAACAGGCGGGGAAATAGTTTCCGCAACTTTGCCAGTTTTCACTTCGACGTGTGCAACGCTGGAAGAAATGGGATTGGGAATGCGCGACGTTTGCGTTCAAACTCGTTCGATTTCTCCACAAAAAATGCCAAACGCCGTTTCCACATCGAGCCAAATAGTTGCGGAAACAGCGACGAGAACTCACTCGACCGATTGCCCCAATCGAAACCAAACGAAATCGCATGCTAACGAGAAAACTTGTATGAAGAATCGAGCAAGCCACGTTTGTTATTGCCAAAGATACGCAGCTCACAGTCGACACCGAGCGTGCATAATACATTCGCCGCAGAAATCAACGCGAGAACACTCGAAAAATTGTCCTCGGAAGCCTCGAAGCGAAGAGAGACCGATCATAACTCAACCGACAGTCCGCCAAATACCCGCGTCTGCTCCAAAGAGCATGGATTCCCGTAAAGAAGCGAAAAACCAATTGAATGCAACGTGCAAATCTAATTACGCGATCCGGCAATTATTACCGGCTAAAAATAAAGTTGCTTGCGCGAGATGCGACGAGGAAAACATTTCACCGGCGACCGAAAACGGGACAGAAACTGTTGAAACTTTGACAAAATCCTCCGGAGAAAATGATTCGAGCGACGCGTGCATTTTCCCAACAAATTGCCACTGCATTCATCGAGATCCGGACGAAATTCGAGAGAACGATGGCCCTCGTGGAAAAGAGGATGAAACTCCGATTTCTAGCAGCGAAAGTGGAACCGAAACCGGCAACAAAACTCGGCCTGAAAATTTATCAGCCTGTCCAAAATGCACGTGCGATTTCGAGACTAATCCATGGACCGAAGACCGACTGAGTGGCGGCGGTAACAAACAAGACTCTAGAAAAAATTCGTCCACCGCGGAAGCCAAAGGCAGGCTCGAACAGACTTGCAAGTCTTGTCGAACTTGCGGCACGATATGGCCAGTCAAGGACGGCAAAAATCCTTCTCGGAAATGTAAATGCTCGCAAGATTATTTAAAACCAGTCGCTTACGAATTAAAATTCGATGAAACGATCAAAGAAAAACCTAAAATTATCGGTAACAAGAAAACTGCGAGAACCGAGAAAATTGTCACGAAATCCGCGGTCGCCAACACGAAAACACAATCTAAGGCTACTCAATCCGCTCCTATTAACGAGAAGCTACAAAAAAATTGCGTTTGCGCTGGGGAGGAGGAAAAGAGTACCGAAAAGGACGGCGACGAGCGCGTGAAGAACGACGCGCTTCCCGGAACCCTAAAAGTAAGAGTTGCACAATTATTAAATTGATGAATTATTTGTTCATTAACGTATCGATTAACGATCATTGAACCCTACGTGGTCACACTTCCGCCACCGATCTCGGTGGTCACACTGGGTCGATTTTACCCAGTCCATTTTTGAACCCGTATTGTGACCAATCTACCGGCCCGAAAATTCTCAAAAAATTACTGAACAACCCTTGGACATTCCGGTTTAGATACGAAAAACTTTCCTGAAAGAAATCCAAGGCTAACATTTTTTTTATGCAAAATGAAGAAAAAAAAACGGGAAAAAAAGTGTTTTCACTAAAATAATCGTCACTTCGTGGATTTTCAATATTTTTGCCTAAACTTTGGACCTGATATCCATCAGATCTGCTTCTTTGGTGGAAAAAATAGTAAGATAGCGCGCGTTTGAAAAAACATGTTAATTCCATTATTGGAAGGGGGTCGATTTCAGAGTGGATGTTAGAGATTTAGCGTTTGCGGCAGTAATACTTATCGCCGCCAACGCGCAATGGACACTACAAACTGTCGTTAAATGACGATTCCAACCCCATTAATTACCGGGAACTAGGAGATATTTACGCCACAAGTTGGTCACGGGGTGGATTCTACCCTCAGTGACTACGAAGGGTTAATCAGAATTAAAAAATGGCTCAATAAAAATATTGTTTTGAAATATTTCAGGACTTTTTAGCAACAAACAGACCGGAATTTCTCGAAAACGTGGAAACTCGTCGTCGTTACATGAGCGAGTTATCGGAGTTGCGTCAACTGAAGCGTGAGAAGCGGAAGCAATTTTTGGCGATGGCGGGATCGTCGGATTTCCTGAAGCCGCAGCGTCCGCTGAAAGGGCCAGCAGGTAAACAAAATGAATTACTTGAAAAAGCATGGCGTATGTACAATTGTGGGAATAAAAATGTGAAACGAACAAAACTAACGATTGGAACGTGCAACAGCGAACGTTCAGAGAAAACTGAGCGAGTACGAGATGAAGCTGAGACTGCGAGCGCGGTATTTGCGATTGAACGAGGTGCGAAACAAGCGTCGTCAGCGTGAGAAGGAAGAAGACGCGCGTCGTAATCATCTGATGGCCAAATTGTTCGGACAAAAGTTGCAACAGAAAGTACTGAAAGGACAAGTCGATCTGTCACAGAGCGTCAGTGTCATATCCAATCTATGATCCTCCACCGTAAGCTCGCCAACTTTTTATTTTCGTATACCATGACATTATTAATATTAACCAATGGGAAAGTATGTGCGATGTGACAAAGCGCGATTGAAAAAGTACAAATATGTACAAAGAAAGGAAAGCATTTGGTGTGTCCAATACATTTGCTGTTTCAATTCGTATTATTAGGATTCTCTTTGTTTAAACTATTCCAAAAGTAACGTGTTCAACTTACAAACAGTATATATGCATTAATACAGATATATATATATAAATATTAATATATACATATATACATGCTTATATATGTGTATCTGAAAAACATTTCATTTTATATCGCCTCCTCTTTAAATGTAGCAAATAAACAAGCTCTGGGCTTTAGACTCTAGAAAAGGGAATTCCGACTTTGTAGTCCTTGTGCCATTGGAGCCATAGAGCTCGACATTTCGAGAGCATATTTCACACGAAGCACGATGTTCAAATTAATTAAGACAGCTGCATCGTTACGATTACGTTGAAGTTTCCATCGTTGGAACACAACGAAAACGAAAAAGACGAAAAAACTAAAAATTCTGAGGTGGATTTTATATTTTTTGCTGAGCTCCAATGATGCAAACCTTTATTTTGTTCTGTGCACATTTGAGAGGACAGAACTTGATAAAATCTTTGTTTCTTGCCTGATTCAGATATTCAATGCGTTGATAAAAATTGTACTGAATGTCAGCTGTACTAAACTCAATGCTGAATCGAACGGAAATTGCTCGGAGCATTTATGACTCGTGCCCTCGTTCCAACACTACAATCGAGTAGGAAAAAGTAGATTTTTAGTTGGCGAACATCGAAGGCAACAATGAATTCTTAGAATTCCAGTAATCGATGCCAAATTTAGGAGTTTAACGATTTTATTGCGAGCTGGATTTTACTTCGGATGTGGCACAGCCTTACCATGAGACGAATCGTTGTTTGACGTTGAAATGCGAGGATAAGAAAAGTTTAATCACAAGTTCAATTTATATGCAAATTTTTATCTTTACGATTTGAAACGAGGGCATTTTTTCCTTGACCGATATCGCCAGCGAAATCTTGCACTTCTGACTCGGCATTAAATACAAATAGTTGACTGAAAATTATGTATAATTATCGCTGGTCGGCTGAAAATTGGCGCGATGTCTCGTGGTCTATTGCGTTGGGTTTGGCGAAGAAATGTTACAGCGTTTCACCTCAAAACCGCCAATTTAATTATTTTTATTTTTCTACCTCTGATTAAACAAAAAAATTGATGCGATACAACGTGCGCGCATTATCTTTGCTCGGTCTCGCTCTCCGAGAAAAGGCAGAAACGAAACGAGCGTGAAATTGACATTAACCTTGCGCGCTATGGAGTTAATATTTTACGGGAGGAAAAACTCTGGGAAAAATGGCTCGTTTTTCTGAGCCACGATCTCGAAGGCCGCTGTACCGCAATTTACGCGAAGGCTCTGCTCCGATGTGTATAAATGCCAATTGTTCGAGTAGGCCAACGACAGAACGCTTTAAAAATTATGCGAAACAAGTATTGTCGCGATCGGTCACTGTTTGTTAATGAGATCTCCAACCAAGTAATCCAATTGACTGTTCAAAAACAAATTTTGCGATTTCAATAAATCAGTTCATCAAAAAAAAATGCCTCAAGAAACTGAAGCTACGGACGTTGATCGTCTGCTTCGAGAAACTTTCACCAATGAATTTCGCACCGGGTACATGACCCTCGAGGGCTTTTGCCTGCCAGCTCATTACAAAAACTTTGCCAATTCCATAGAGAACTTTCAAGTTCGTGATGACGATATCTGGGTCTGCAGTTTTCCCAAAAGTGGTGAGGAACCGTCAAAACTTTGAAATTAACAAAAACCAACACACAAATTTGTATAATAATATTAATTTTAGTCAATATTGCAAAGGTACGACTTGGACTCAAGAAATGGTGTGGTGCATCGCAAACGATCTTGATTTCGAAGCAGCCAAAGTAGTTCTCCCCGAGAGATTTCCATTTTTGGAGTAATTCGATTTCCATAATGTTTTTTGAATTTGAAAATAATCGCCAGTCTCTTATTTCTTGTGAATAATTCGATTTTTTTTTAGACATTCAGCACTTTTTGATTACTCGACTATTTTATCGCGAGTGGACAGTCTGCAGTTTCCAGAATTGGTTGAACAGAGCGTTTCTTACGTCGAGGCTTTGCCAAGCCCAAGATTCATCAAGTCTCATTTGCCTTTTGATTTGTTACCTCGACAAATTCGCGATGGTATTAAAAAACCGAAAATTATATACGTTGCGAGAAATGCCAAGGACACTTGTATCTCGTATTACAATCATTGCAAACTGCTCGAAGGATATCGTGGAAATTTTGAAGAATTCTGTACCCTTTTCTTGGCTGGAAAACGTGAGATATTTTATTTCTCGTATGAATTTTAAACTCAACGTGAAAGTTGAACAGAAATTTCGGAAGCAACGATCACGTGGTTGTCTTTATATTTAAGTTTGTTTCGCGCCGTTTTGGAAACACATTCTTGGCTTTTGGAACAAGAAGGACGAGGCGAATATTTTGTTCCTCAAGTACGAAGACATGAAGGACGTAAGATTTTTAACGATTTTTTGTTTACCTCCATGTTCGCTATTTTGTTACATAATTTGAATTTTCCTGCATTTTTTTTTTTTCAAGCATCTTGCCTCGGTAATCTGTGAAACTGCTCAATTCCTTGGCAAGTTGAAAAGTGGCTTGTACAATAACGAAGAGAATATGCAACGATTTCTGAAGCACTTGAGCTTCGAAAGCATGAAAAATAATCCGGCTGTTAATTACGAAGACGTAGTTGATGTCAACAGGAAATTGAAACTCATTGAGTGTGACGGAAAATTCATGAGGAGCGGACAAAAAGATCAGTGGAAGTCAGAAATGAGTCAAGAAATAATCGAACAATTCGATCATTTGACTCGTACGTATTTCCGAAACGCAGAACTTTCGTTTTCATGAAGAAACAGCATTGCAGGAGTTTTTGTTGTCAAATATTCACGTGGAATGCAATGAAATTCATTCCGTCAACGGTTTTGGAAAAATAAAACGTTTTTTCTATGAATATTCACCGCTAAAAGTCAATTTTGCCAGCATGTCGAGCAGCTTCGCGGCGTTTTCGATTTTTCTATCGAGCACTACGTCGATCAAACTACCAAATTCATGGTCGAGTTCGAATCACCGTTGCTCATGTTAGGGCAGGGAACTGCGTTGTAGTCCTCGCTACGTTTTCGTGGCCGTCTGTAGCACAAGTCGTTCATGCATGGAAATAGAGTTTTTACAATAAAATGATGGAATTTTGTCATTTTTCGGTCGAGACTCCACTGACGTGTCTGTGGCGCTATGAATGCTTTTCAGGCGCGAAGTTCCATATGTTTCTGTCGTCTCTGGCCCAGTTCCCTTACCCACGAAAAAGTTGTTTTATGAATGCTCTGTCCGAGAACCGAATGAATCGTCAAGACTGTGTAACTCGACAACATCTCGTTCTTATGTTCAACATCGTGGAATCTCGTTGACGAACCTGAGCCGTGGAAACCGTAAAAGTATCTCGAGTAGCAGATGCGTGACGGAGAAACTACTGAGACTTTGACGAAACTCTCCGAGGACAACGATCCATGACGACGCCAGACTATAAAATCGAGTAATTTACCGAAGTCGAGTGTTTCGGTATTTGCTGTTTCGCACGTGCAGTATCGGTGTTTCGCACGTGCAGTATCGATCAAACTACCAAATTCATGGTCGAGTTCGAATCACCGTTGCTCATGTTAGGGCATGGAACTGCGTTGTAGTCCTCGCTACGTTTTCGTGGCCGTCTGTAGCACAAGTCGTTCATGCATGGAAATAGAGTTTTTACAATAAAATGATGGAATTTTGTCATTTTTCGGTCGAGACTCCACTGACGTGTCTGTGGCGCTATGAATGCTTTTCAGGCGCGAAGTTCCATATGTTTCTGTCGTCTCTGGCCCAGTTCCCTTACCCACGAAAAAGTTGTTTTATGAATGCTCTGTCCGAGAACCGAATGAATCGTCAAGACTGTGTAACTCGACAACATCTCGTTCTTATGTTCAACATCGTGGAATCTCGTTGACGAACCTGAGCCGTGGAAACCGTAAAAGTATCTCGAGTAGCAGATGCGTGACGGAGAAACTACTGAGACTTTGACGAAACTCTCCGAGGACAACGATCCATGACGACGCCAGACTATAAAATCGAGTAATTTACCGAAGTCGAGTGTTTCGGTATTTGCTGTTTCGCACGTGCAGTATCGGTGTTTCGCACGTGCAGTATCGATCAAACTACCAAATTCATGGTCGAGTTCGAATCACCGTTGCTCATGTTAGGGCATGGAACTGCGTTGTAGTCCTCGCTACGTTTTCGTGGCCGTCTGTAGCACAAGTCGTTCATGCATGGAAATAGAGTTTTTACAATAAAATGATGGAATTTTGTCATTTTTCGGTCGAGACTCCACTGACGTGTCTGTGGCGCTATGAATGCTTTTCAGGCGCGAAGTTCCATATGTTTCTGTCGTCTCTGGCCCAGTTCCCTTACCCACGAAAAAGTTGTTTTATGAATGCTCTGTCCGAGAACCGAATGAGTCGTCAAGACTGTGTAACTCAACATCTCGTTCTAATGTTCAACATCGTGGAATCTCGTTGACGAACCTGAGCCGTGGAAACCGTAAAAGTATCTCGAGTAGCAGATGCGTGACGGAGAAACTACTGAGACTTTGACGAAACTCTCCGAGGACAACGATCCATGACGACGCCAGACTATAAAATCGAGTATTTTACCGAAGTCGAGTGTTTCGGTATTTGCTGTTTCGCACGTGCAGTATCGGGCGGTTGTCACGTCCAACGATAACGAAGTCTTTCGAGCTTTTATGCGCCATGCAACTTATCTCGTGATGCTAATGAAAAACCATTTTTTTCTGGCTATATACGAGAATGTGTTACGCCCACGATGATATTATCCAAGACGGATCAGTTCCTTTTCCTCAGGATGGGTATGATGTTGTTCGCATCGGGCAAAAATAAAGATAAACTTATCGCGAGTATTGGAGAACTACGCAGACTGCTTAGCAACGCCAAACCCGTTAAAGGCCAGCAGAACTACGTCTTTGTCCTGCCATCAACGAAGCTCCACACAACAATTCATGCAGTGTTCAATAACATATTCGTTGGTTGCGATAGAACGTGGAGAGTCATGAGCGCAGAGGCCAAGTTTTCTCTCATTATTTCAACAATTTGGAACAAGTGTTTTAACAGCCTATGGAAATTGAGTATGGCTGCAAAGAACGAAAATGTTCGAAAAGACGACGAAATGCTGAGTGAAGTCGTGGCGGTCGCAGACTTGCCAGTCGGTGTCCGGGAATACGAAGATCTAGCGCTCAAGAGTTTAGCGAGGTCAATAACGAACTGCTTGGAGAGCAAAAGAAAACCTACTCAGCAGACAGAACCGTCGACGGAGCTGGTTAAAGTCACGCCGTATCACGTTCAAGAAACAAATGGTTCATTGCGTCGGTCATTAGAAACGAAGGAACGTGAAATTCAGCAGTTGCAATTGAAACTTGTCGATGAGAAGAATAACGCTTCGGAATTGTTGGACAGATATGAAAAAACAATGAGAAACAGGACCGCTGGTCTGGTAAGTTGTTTCAAAGACTTGGAAGATTTAAACAAATCGTTGCGAACGCAAAATCTGACTCTCACAAATACAATAGCAAAGGTGTCAAGTAACATTGAACTAGACACGTTGCTTCCATCGGGAGAATTTGGGGATGCGCCTCCAGGGGTGATCGCCGTAAAGAACTCTGTAAATCGATTGATAATGCAGCTAAAGGAAAACAAGGCTTCGATACAAAAGAAACTGTCGAATGTTAACGCCGCGAACGTGCAACCCGTGGATGGCGGTGAAGCTGACGAATTCTTTCAGAAGTTCGAACAAAAAGCAAAAACGGACATCGATAATATAATAGTCAGATTAGCGTCCATGGAAGCGCTAGGCGAATCGATGGCGCGAGATCTCACCCGTCAAACAAGTTCGACGTAACGACGTAACCAATCGCAGCGGCATGGAACGAAAACGTGCTCTGATCGCCACTATTCTGACACGTACGCTTTAGAGATAATAACCACGTTAGAGAGTCTGATAATTCAGAACCACTCGGTATGCAAAGAAGCTCAGTTTGCAAGGTAAAGAACCGATCAGCCGGTAGTTGGGGAAGAAAACAAAAACTGCAGAGTACGCAAAACGTTTAGGTGGTTTTGCGGTTCGTTTCGTTCAACAAAGCGCTTATAGGAAACTCCACTGGACACGATGGCAGCTCCGAAATCATTTTTTGTCTTCTTGTTCTTTTCGGCTGCAGTTACGATTGGGATCATCAACGCGATGACTTTCCCCTTTGGTAGCTTTTATTCAAACTTCAAATCATAACTCGAGATAAAAAAAAAAACAGTGAGTTTTCGATTACGATTGTGACCGCGAAATACATTGCTTCGTAATGTGCATGTTGGAAAATTTGGAGCGCAACAAAAAAATAACGTTTTTGTTGATGATTTGTTTAATGCTCAAAATCATCCTAATTTTTCGAGCCAATGTACTTTTTCGGTTGGAAAAAATCGATCGTTTCATCTTCAAGGCCATTCAAAAGATTTGCTCACATAATTGACCTTTGTTGGAACAGACAGAAGTGTGGTTTGCAGTACAGCTATACAATTTGCAACTGTTTTTTATAACGATTTGTAAATTGAATGCAAATTACGTATTTTCACGTATTGTTTCCGAACTGCCTCATCAATTATCGATGTTCACTTAAAAGTTAATGTAGTTGAGAAAATAAGAAACAAATATCTACGTCCAGACGGAAAGTTTTGACGATCGATATATTTATAAAAAAAAGTTTCCAAGCTGCTGGAGAATACAAAAGATTCCGTAATTACAAGATTTTTCTAGCACTAAAAATTGAAAATCGACCTAGATAGACAAAAATTACAAAGAAATCGACAGTCGTTAAAAACTCGCTCGCACGAGTATTATGAGAAAGCCTGCAGATTATTGTCCCGTTCTTTTGTAATATCCAAATGTGAAAATAGAATTACCATAAGAGATGGAAAAGACATATTTCGCACCGCGTACAGTCCTCGTGTTGGAAGATTCCGAAGCAACACACGGAGGAATAAAATTCATTATTCTTTTACCAATTAATTTGCATAATAGCATAATTGATGAGAGCGGCCGGTTGAAATTAATTCAGTTGTACACTTGTATTTACTCGTTGAAATCGAAGCGGGTATATAAGTGTTCGGTTCGTTTAACAAAGCGCTTATAGGAAACTCCACTGGACACGATGGCAGCTCCAAAATCACTTTTTGTCTTCTTGTTCTTTTCGGCTGCAGTTACTATTGGGATCACCAACACGATAACTTTCCCCTTTGGTAAGTTTTATTTGCACTTGAGCTCATAACTCGACATAAAAAAAAAATGGAGAGTTTTCGATCACGTTTGTGACCGAGATTGTGACCGCGGAATACATTTCTTCGTAATGTGCATGATGGAAAATTTGGAACGCAACAAAAAATATAACATTTTTGTTAATGATTTGTTTAAATCTCAAAATCATCCTAATTTTTCGAGCCAATATACTTTTTCGGTTGGAAAAAATCGATCGTTTCATCTTTTCAAGATCATTCGAAAGATTTGCCCACATAATTGACCTTTGTTGGAACAGACAGAAGTGCGGTTTGCGGTAAAGCTATACAATCCAATGACTATCCTCCGATAAAGGTTAGTTGTTGCGATGCTACAAGTGCATGTGAAAAATTCATCCCACCTAATGAAACTAGATACGGTTTGACGAATCCAGATAAACAATGGCAGAGGCGTCTCTGCTCCTGCGAGTATAAATTATACTTATGCATCCTGGAAGACCTGCCTGAAAATGAGCGACGCTCCACTGCGTTGCAATTGGGTGAGGAAATTTGCTTCTTCCAATCTGGCGTCCTAGTACAGGGGTAAGTCCGAAAGATTTGCCAGTCCGAATGAATCCGAAGTTCGCAACGTTGCAATCCAACGAAAAATATTTCTTTTCATTGATGATTTGTTGAATTTTCAAAATTATTCTAATTTTTCGAGCCGATATACTTTTTGGGTCGGAAAAATCGATCGTTTTAACTTCGTAATTACATTCTGCATTTTCATAATGAGCTTCGTCACAGGAAAAAAAGAATTTCGTTGCATTCCAACGATGCAAACTTCAACGTCATCAGTCCGATGCTCCACACACTTTTATTTCTTCTGATCCAACCAATTATTTTTATTCCACTACTCATGCAGCAAAACTGAGAAACCGTTGTACAAATGGGCTGGCCTTACGACGGCAATCCAACGTTTCTTTACAACCAATCAGTCCGGATAAGCTCTGACTCGTGCTCCGAGGGAAACGAAGTAAAATAACAAACAAAAAGAAACGTTCATTCCAATTGGTAATTAAGAAAAACAACAAAGTTACAGGAAACAAAAAAACAGAGCCCGGAAGTTCACTGAGATTCTAATTCGTACCGGAAACGTCAACATCAATATTTCGTCAAGTTCGAAACAACATTAGCGAGTAGTCGTGTTGCAATCAATGGCCTAAATTACACATTTCATACGCTTGGAATCATTTTTTCCAGTGCAAACAGTCGCATTTACAAGATCCGGCTCTTTCCTCCTGTTTCCAGTTCCCACATGACGAAAGAGCGAGAGAGCGAGCGAAGCGTACTCGATCGCAATTGAGCAAAAAAAAAGATTCCATTTTTTCCACCAGTTGACTCAAACGGCAGATAAAAAACTTGGCTGATTAGTGATTAAACTTTATTATAGATTATCGTTATACATTTTGTACCATTGTATGCTCGTAGGGCACTTTGTGGACAAATGCCGGACGGGAAAATGAAAATTATGTACATTTTATTATTTTATGATTATTGTATACATGCAGTAAATTCTTGATACACTTTTTCATGGACGACAAGATAAATGTCTGACGCAAAATAGCAAGAAACGTTTTTTTTTTTGTAATTTGGATTCAAATCAATTGATCATTAATAAAATGGCAATAGCACGTTGGGGTATTTACATCGGTGAATGGATCTCGAGTTAATTATACGAGGTTGGAACTTGCATTCGTTGGAATTGAACGAAATTCTTTTCTTTTCTGTGGGGAAGCTCATTATTTAAATGTAAAATGTAATTACGAGGTCACGACGATCGACTTTTGGTGACCCAGAAAGTGAGTCGGCTCGAAAATTTGGATAATTTTGAAAATTCAACAAATCATTTATGAAAAGAAATATTTTTCGTTGGATTCCAACGTTGCGAACTTCGGCTTCATCCAATTGTTTTCTTCATACTGCTCAAGTGTCTTGGGCGCGTTTGAATAAATTTATTTATAATACTATCTCTCGCGAGAGCATCGGCGCGGAAGAGATCAATCAGCGAGAGCCTGAAGATACTCGATGGGTACTGCGGGCGCTGGAAGAAGATAACCCTCGGTATCGAGAACGTCCCTCGATCTTATGGTGACCGGTCCTTGCGGTGGCCTCGGCATGGTCCGTTCCTGTTGTTTATCCGACGCTCCTGCCTCGTTCTTTTCTCGCAGTCTTTCGAGAATCTCGCTGAATCGTGGACGTTCGCGTGGCTCTAATTTCCAGCAGTCTCGCATCAGTCTCGCGATCAAGCGAGGAGAATCCGCCGGAGGTATGAGCGTTACGCCCTCAACGATCGATTTCACCACCTTGTGGACACGATATTTTGAGATTTATTGACGTCCTCGCGGATAACGCTGTATGGGCATTTTTTAATAGTAACTAAATCATTAAAAACCTCTTCGTTGTTGCGCCCGTAATACGGCTGCTTGCCATAGGACCAAATTTCCCAGAGAACGACTCCGAAACTCCAAACGTCGCTCTCCAAGGTGAATCGTCCGTAGACGACGCTTTCCGGAGACATCCAGCGAACGGGCAGCAATCGTGAACCACCGACCTGGCCCGCACAAACAAATACAAAAAAAAAAAAAAACATAAATGTTTGCTATCTCGCTGCCTCATCGTCATTAATCGTTCGCTCAGTCAACGAAAAATATGCCAACGAACCTTGTAATAGTCGCAGGTATACACGTCCCGAGACATACCAAAGTCTGCTATTTTTACCACGAGATTCGCACCGACGAGACAATTCCGACAAGCGAGATCTCGATGGACGAATCTCTGGCTCGAAAGATAAGCCATCCCCGCAGCGATCTGCACCGTAATCCAATCCAAGGAACTCTGTTGAAACCGACATTACGCTTTTTTACTTAACATATCCTTAGAACGTTGACTTGGGGTCAAAAACGACTTCAGGCCAAGCCCGCAACTTTTTTCTCTTCGTTCTCCCGTTTTTTAATCGTTTTACCGCATTTTTGACCATTTTTTTTACTTTGAACAAAACTGCCCCAGGCTCACGTGATTCTGCATTTGAAGACGAAAAGGATAAGCCCAAGTTGAAGTCTCTTCGTTAAATTTTACCGGAGTTATGAATTTTCCAAAATTGGGGTCATTTACGACCCCAGGTTACCAGAATAGGAAAAAAATGAGGTTACCGTTCTAGGGTTAAGATTCGCAAGCAGCAAGGGAAGAAACACGATGCTGTACCTTGGTCAGAGGAGGATGAGGCTCGACGGTAGAGCCTCTGAGGAGTCCCGCAAGATCCCCATGAATCATGTACTCGAAAACCATCCATGGCCCGTTCTCCGGATCTCGCGGCACCACACCCAACAGCGACAGAATATTTTCGTGACGAAAACTCGACATTATCTCAACTTCGCGCATGAAATCCTCCTCAGCCTCTCGCGTTGCTGAATCCTTCAGAACTTTGATCGCTACCGTTTTCCTCTCGTCCTGCTGATGCTCTCCCACGTAATCAGGAACAATTTCACCTGATCGGATAGAAATTTCACGACCAATTTAAAAAATCGATCTTAAGGACGGCGACAGTCAAATTTTTCACTTGTTTCAAAATTGTTCGAGTTAATCTGTATTTTTTTATATAAAACCAAAATTTCGACAAAATTTGACGACCGATTTCTTTGAAAAACTAAATAAATTTTCTTCGATGTTGCATCAAAGCGTATGCAAAGTTTTGAGAGGTTTCACCATCTAGAAATCGAAATATTTAATGTTGAAAATTGGAACTTTTAACACGCGCTCTTATGAGGAAATACTGAAAATTGTGATTTTTATAAATAAATGTCTCGACTTCTGGATGGAGAAACCTCTAAAAATTGCGTGACACAATTTTTTTTTCTATGGTGCACATGTAAATTACAACGTCCTCAATTAGAATGTTTACGTAAACGTGCGCGGACCTTTGAAGACTTTGCCGAAACAACCCTCGCCGATATCGCATAAAAAAACGACGTTGTCTCGCGGGAGAATCGGAATTTCCGGCGGAGCGAAACCAAAGTATTGCAGATTCGGAGTGTATCCGTTCGCCAGCAGCAAACCGTTTTTCAGACTCTTTGGTGTGATCTGTACAAAAAAGGATGTATCAAGGAATCATATTCGGCTGCGTTTGACGTCAGTTTATTAAAATGCAGTTTTTAACATACGTCGAGGCTCGGACATTGAGACGATTTCTTGCCGATACATTTTCGTCGTCGGAGCAGGTACGCGAATGCGCTTAAAAGAGCAACGAGAAATAAAGCTGCAAGCGCTATTCCTGCGACTTGTTCTGGTCTCTCGTCCCGGGAAACTCCTGCTTCAGCCTGAAAAATAGTCCCGCAATCGTTAGCGTCACGATTATCCCCATAAAATGCTCATCGACCTCTCGATCTCTCGAAAAATCGTGCGATAACGAACAAACCTCTTTGGCAACCGGAATGCTCGTTCTGCTCACGTTCCTGGTTTTTCCATTTGGCAATATTATGTTATATATGGGCCTGGGTGTGACGGGAGCTGCTGCCAAAAAAGCGACGCGTTATGAACGTTATCACGCGAATGGCAAAAATTTATCGTCGATTAATTTTCCTCACCCAAAAGTCGATTCGGACATTTGAGATCTCTGGTGGGTGGCGAGAGATCGTGGGGACAAACGCATTTCGATATTTTACTGTCGAAGCTCCGGCAAGCTGCTTCTTTGCCGCATACGTCGGGATTGTCGTTGCAGTTTATCGTTCGGTCCCATGCATTCTCATTCGTTGCTCGAAGCCTCGTGGCTCCTGAACCCTCGGCCCGCATCGATTCTGTCTTGGCCATTTCAAATACCATCAAATATTATATTCTCATAAAAAACCGCTAATATTTTTCCTATTATTCCATTTTTTTTAGATTTTTTTTATCGTTTTATAACATTTGAGACTATAATTTCTTTATTTTGAGCAAAATTGCTCCAGGCCCACGCGATCCTGCATTAAAAATCAAAAAGAATGAGCCCTGGTCGAGCGCTTTTCGTTAAATTTTACCAGAGATATGAATTTTTCAAAATTAGGGTCATTTCTGACCCCGGATTACGAAAATATATGGGAAAAAAAAAGTTTTACCGTTCCAGTGTTAATCTCCATGAGGAAAATTTCTAAATTTTCCCTCAAGTTGGAAAACATCCTCAAAGAATAATCAAAAGCTTGTTTCATTGGAGTTTATTTCGAAACGAAGAGATCACGGTTAACTCGTTAAATCATTAACGAGACGGTCAGACGGGAAAAAAAAGAAACGAAAATGAGGCTTGCCGCGCGGTGCTGCGGGATGATTTTTACGAATATGGATAATCTCGTATCGTATATGTACGGACGTTCGATGCGTAAATAGCGAGGATCGTTGTCCAACTCCGCTGACCGTGGAGATAACGTTCTGACCCGTCGGCGCTACCACGAACGAGAAACGCGCTAATGAATGCCCTCACTGTTGTGCAGCTTCGCGGCCACGACGAGCCCACTGAAAACCCAAGCTTGTCCTGTTGCCGCTTCGCGAATTACTCCCCCACGTGGCTCACCCGTAGGCCCTTATCCTCGTCGCCCAAAAAAATCCATTCTTATTCACCATTTTTACCAGTCCAAATCCCGCACAGCATCCGAGTCTATACATTCACTTTCCCGTTTATCAAAGCCACGCTCTATCAGGATCTTTGTATGCAATGCCTTGTGCGGCGTCGTGCACTGAAAATTCAATTTTTTCAGACACGTTCGCGACTAAACGTTTTTTTTTTTTTCGAAGAATCACAAAAATCTTTGCAGCAAGAAATATTCAAGAAAGTCTCTTCGAAAAGTAAATTTCTGTCATTCCAATGGTAATTTCTGCTGCCAGTTTCGTTGGAAATAAAAAATGTTGTCAAAATTACGAAAATTTAAAAAAATTGTCCAGAAATATTCAGTTTATCGTGTTCAACTAAATATCGACGTTTTTTTTTACTAAATTTTATTTTCTGTGTGTGTATACGCGGCGCGCGAGTTTATACGTCATTCCGCCCACATTCACACGAGCTGACAATCGGCAGCAACCTGCTGCTGCGTCGCCAACTCGGCATATATGGTAGTTCCGAGATAAAAAAGGCGTTCACGATTAATCTTTATTTCGGCTCATTAATCAGGAGCATAAACACACTCGTCTTAACAGAGAAAGAGTTTTTCTTGGAATAACAATATGACGTTCTGAAAAGGGTGCTCAATCTCTCGATATCGATAATTTTTTCCTCTCACCACGAAGCCGCTCGTAACGCACAGATAAGTTGAACCTACACAAACTTTAGTGAGATTCAGAATCAACATACGCGAGCGAGGAAACTCGCGGTACTCTCGCGACGTTAATCAACTCGTCAACGTTCGCGAGCGTATAATATATCGCGAGTGTCGGGAAGAACGGCTTATCGGATTTCGCCATATGCACCGCATTGACATATCGCTTACCTCTTTGCCCCGGAGCATGGACCCTCGATCGAATTGCACATGCAAAACTCCCGGAGCAAACCTATCCTTGCGGCTTTTGCCCACGAAAATCTATAGACATGCAATTTCTGACCCTATTCCAGTCATCTGGGGTCGTAAATGATCGCAATTTTGAAAAATTCATATCTCCGTCAAAATTTAACAAAAAGGGTTCAACTTGGGCTCATTCTTTTCGGTTTTTAATGCAGAATCGCGTGAGCCTGGAGCAATTTTTCTTGGAGTCAAAAAAAGCGTCGAAAATGCGGTAAAAAACGGGGGAACGCGGGATTTAAGGTCGCCCGGGGTCGTTTTTGACCCCGCAGGTTCTAAGGTAAAAATGTAAATAATTCTTTACCTAAACTCTGTTGGCCCGCTGCCGTCGCCAGCACAAGTTCTCTTCGTTTGGGCTTCCTCTCGCGGAACATGTTGCATTATACGGGGAAAAGCGCACAAATTTCAACGGAATATTCCACGTCATCCGCACGAATTTTCGAGCCTTCAACCGCTTTGGAAATTGATCGAAACTTGAAGAATGCACGCGAACTAATTATTGTCGAATTTACTAACTTGCAAGAGTCTTATCACGCACTGTGCTGGATACTCTCACTCGCGGCTCATTGGGCAACCGCGCACATTCTGCAATCTCTGCTCTCACAACTGTTTCGTGTGCTTTTGCATCTTTCGCGCGCCGCCAACATACGCGATTCAAACTCCATTCAACCGCGCGACCCGTGATCCGCTCGTGCCGCAGCGATAAGACGCATCAACTCCTTTCTGATTTACGCACTCACATCCCCCAGAACGTCGACCCTCGATCGTGGGAAATTATCAATTTCGTCACACTCTCGTCGCGCGTTATTATTTATCGTTTATTCAGCATTTCTTCGTCAGTAAAAACGCGAAAGCTTCGTAGGTCGGTTTTCTTCAGCACTTTCTCACGATTGAGCTCCAATTCGGGTTTCAAGTTTTGTATTTATCACGTGCGATTCTTCCCTTTGCCTTTATCCTGATGTTTTAAGGAAAATTAATGAAAATCGATCAAACTTTGCGCGAATAATTTTCTCTATACTGCAAAATCGAAAAAACAATAAAAAGCGAGAGAAAAATAAAATTATGAAGCTAAAATTGGCAACGAAAAATATTTATTTTCGGTGATGAATTGTTTAATTTTCAAAAAATTTCGAACTGGACTGAACAGAAAATTTTGTTGGATACGTTTGACTAAATTTTTATTGAAAAATCACAAGAATTCGGTCATTGCAGCAAAAAATATTCCAATCCAATCGTAAATTTTGTTGACAGTTCCGTTAGGAATGAAAAATATTGTCAAAATTACGAAAAGTTTGTAATTATCGAAAAATGTTTAGATTTTTGACGAAATTTCATTTTCAGTGAAAATTCGCAAAAATTTTGTCATTGCAGCAAGAAATATTCTAGAAAGTCTCTTGCGAAAGTAAATTTTTGTCATTCCGAACGTAAATTTCGCTGACAGTTTCGTTAAAAATGAAAAATATTATCAAAATAACGAAAATTTTGACATTATCCAAAAATATTTAGTTTACCGTGTTTAACAAAATATCGACGTTTTTTGAAAAAACGTAATTTTCAGGGCGACGTACTTTTTAGGTTGTTCACCTGGTAATTACATTCTGCATGCAAATAATGAGTTTCGCCAGAGAAAAAAAAGAATTTCGTTGAATTCGAAGGATGCAAAGTTGAACTTCATAATGAAATAGATCGCGACGGAAGAGAAAAAGGTCCGGAGAGAGCCGTTAGTTTCGCTTCTTCCCAACAACACCGATCACTCACTGTGCGCGCCTTTTCCAACTGCTTGAGAAACCCTCCGACTGCCGCGAGTCCGAGACTCGCGAGACCGTATGGCTGCTGCGCTACTCATGGATCTCGGCCAATACACTCTCAAGCCCAGCGGCTCTCCATTTTATTCTCGAAGCATGTGTATCTCGAAGCATACAAAAAGTACAGGGTGTATATGAGAATCCAAACGACACCCACAATACGCGAGAGCCTAGAGAGCAAAAGGCGAACGATCTCCCCCCCTGCCCCTTCCGCGTGGCTGTTCGCCGCTGTTGGTGAACGGCTGAAAAAATCATATACACGTATACGCGCGCCCTGGAATCGTTCGCGCGCGCTCCTACGCGCTCTCGGGACTCGCGAGTGTTTATCTCCGAAGAAAACACACCGCGGAGTTCGTCCAACTGGCGGCTCACTCGCGCCTTTATGGCCCATTCTAACCAACCCATCACCAATTCTTCACTTTTCCACTGTTTTTCGAGAAACAAAAACTATTTATTCACCAACATACGCTTTCAAACTGCCGCGAGCGAGAAAATCGTTTTTTTTTTTCGCCTCCTCTACGCCCGTTCAAACGATCTGACCTTTTCCCATTTCCACCTCATACTCCACGCACACGCATTCGTACACGTTTATATATTCGAAACGCATCCAGACAACCAAACCGCACCGTTGCGATCCTTTCTCGCCCCCGCGTCAAATTGACTCTTTGTCTTAATTCCTTTTCCATTTCGCGATGAGTCCAAGAAGCGCTCAGACTTTGCCAGATTTTAGCCCTAGAACGGTAACCTCATTTTTATTACCTTTTCCGGTAACCTGGAGTCGTAAATGACCTCAATTTTGAAAAATGCATATCTCCGGTAAAATTTAATTAAAAGGGTTCAACTTGGGCTCATTCTTTTCGTTTTTTAATACAGAATCCCATGTGCCTGGGGCAGTTTTGTTTAAATCCTAAAAAATGGTCAAAAATGCGCGGTAAAACGATAACAAACGGCAGAACGAAGGGCGAAAGGGCGCCGGATTTAACCTTAGAACCTGAATCCTATTTTTTTTTTACCTTTCTCGGTATCCTGGAGTCATAAATGACCCGAATTTTGTAAAATGCATATCTTCGGTCAAATTTAACGAAGAGGGTTCAACTTGGGCTCATTCTTTTCGTTTTTAAATGCAGAATCCCATGTGCCCGGGGCAATTTCGCTTCAAGTCAAAAAAATAGTAAAAAATGCGGTAAAACGATAAAAAAGGAGGGAACGAAGGGAGAAAGGGCGCGGAATTAAAAGTTGCCTGGGGTCGTTTTTGACCCCAGGTCACCGTTTTAGGGTTAACGATTCTTATTACCTTTACGTCCGCTCGTTTCGTTCCCTTTATATTTTCGTCCAGGTATACAGCAAAAGACGATAAAAAAAATTCACTCATGTTTATGGCATTGTTCGGCGCGCGTACCGGTCTCGCCGCGCGCGCCGCTGAGATGTTCTCTCTTCGTGACTCATCGACGATACGTGTACACCGTATTATGACCGCGCGCGGATGTAAACCGCGTGTATGCATTCGCAATATACACCGAGTTTTATGGCCCCATGATATATGCATGCGTATTAAAGTTTTTTCAGGACTCAACGTCGTTGCACCATCAAAGTCATTGAACAAGATTCGACCGCTGTCGATATTGAAACATTATTTTTTCACCATTGGCTTGCGAGAGCCAAAATTTCTTCAAAAATCTTCATCGTTACGATGCGACGAGTAAGAAATGAGCTCGTTACTCCAACCGCCTTACCTCAGGATTAGGCCGCCACGACTCTTCCGGGCAATGCCATTTTTTGGGACAAGGTGGGTGGCTGCGTGTGGGACTCCGCAGGAACTCCGAATAAGGATATTTGCGCCTGTGGCGTCAGACGTGACCAATTGTTAGCGCATCCCGTGCTACGAGATGAAGCCGAAGTTCGCAACGTTGGAATCCATCGAAAAATATTACTCTTTATTGATAATTTGTTGAATTTTAAAAATTACCCAAATTTTTCGAGCCGATATACTTTTTGGGTGGGAAAAATCGATCGTTTTAACCTCGCAATTACAGTCGCATTCAAATAAGGAGCTTCGCCACAAAAAAAAAAAGAATTACGACCCAAAAGTTCCGGAAACTCGCGATATTCTTGACTTTAGCCTGGAAAATTCGTCTCGGGAAGATTTTTTCGCTTTTTCTGGAAAAATAGGGAAATCCACGTGCGATGAGCAGGAAGCGTGGGTGAGAGGGACGCTTAAGCATATATACAGATGTATACCATGGGCTGGGCACAAAGTGAGGGAATGTTTATGGAAGCGAGCACTACAGGCTTACACCTGGCGATGAAAATAGCGCACTTTCCTCGTGCCTTTTTAACGCAAGTTTCTCCATCCTAGCTCTCCATAAACAAGACCCGAGAGCGGCCACTTTTTATATTTCTCCCGCGCGCTCGTTCACCACCCGTTGGCGCGATGACGATAATACACAAACGCAGCCTTTGGAATTCCTGTCCCACGCGACCAGTTGGAAAATAACTCGACATTTGTGTGTGAAGCTCAAAAAAAAAAAATTTCCTTTTTGTCAAATACGAATTTTCTATTTCTTTATTGCGATTTTTTTTTCATTGATTATTTACGAGTCGAACGATCGCGTGCATGCGGTCTCGCCAGGGAATCTCAAACCTGCTTGCACATGCACATGCACCAGGATCTGCATAGTTTCTACAGGTTTCTTCCGTTTTTACTGTCCCCCAACAGCAAATATAGGACGCGCGAGCAGTAGCGGAGAGATAACTCCTGTCGGATACGAGATTTAGTACGCCACACGATAATGTCAAGAGTCAAGGTTCGTTGCGAATGTTGCGGCGCGAAAGCTGCTGGACACTATGAAAAGAGATTACGAAACGCGATTCCTCGCAGCACAACCGCCGCGATCACGAATCGTGTCACGAGCGCGTGGTTCACGCAACACGCCCTTATACAATCGCGGCTTTTCGCTAAAACTATACGCAACACATTCTCAGTCACGTACGAGCCGTTGCCACGATTTTCTCCGGCTAAATTGTTGTCGCAAGGGACGGCGGGAAAAGCCGAAAATTCAAACGCAACATGTTGAAAATTCGTCGGTATTTTCCTTCGTTTTCACGACTCTACGCAAGCTTGCGGATTCGGTGCAAAGAATATGTCCGAGAAAACACGCTACATGGATTTCCATACTTCACCGATTCTCGCCGACCGCTGTGGGAACGGTAAAGAAACTAAAATTCCTCGGGGACGATCAAGCTAATCGCGTTCTTATTACCGATTTTGCTTCCTCATAGAGGAAGCTGACGGTGATTTTTTTAAATCCCATTATTCAATGTCAATGCACTCAAAATTTCCAAAAACATCGGAAAATCGAATTTTACGGGGTTTTGCAATTTTCAAAAAAAAAAAAAACTGTCACCGTTCCACCTTCCGCAAATTTTAAGATTTTCTACCAATTTTTTTATCAATAGAGTATCATGATAGGAAAGTTGGTATTAAATTTGGGAAATATCGGTCGTACGCTTTAAATATCCTGATTTTTCTAATTTTACGAACATCTGAGTTTTTCGAATCGTTGGAATTGTTAAAGAAAATACCAATTCTACGGGATATTGAAATTTCCAAAAAAGAGTGTCACCGCTCCAATTTCCGCAAATTTGAAGATTTATTACTCATTTTTTTTAATTTATAAATAGAGTATCTTTAATAAATGGGAGGGTTGGTATTGAATTTGGAAAATAATCGGTTGAGCACCTCATTTATGATTTTTTTCAGGATCGTATGGTTTACGTGTACGATGGCCTCGATAGCTGCAGTGATAGCAATAATAGTAACAATTATGGAAACTTTCCAAAGAGATCCATCCCTGGTGGGTCTCGATACCGCGACCGATGATTGGGTCACGTATTTTCCGAATGTGATGCTTTGTCAACGCGAACCAAATTTTGATTTCGGGCCTGACCAATCGGTGTGTATGAGACTTGCGATTATAAGATTTGCCTAGTCGGCTCGAACTTTTTTCTTAAATACTTGGCCTCTAAATATTGGTAGCAAGTGAAATTTCTCGGTGTATAACGAAAGAAACAACAATTTAATTGGATTCGTTGCGATCAAACGCATCAGAATGCCGAACATTACAGGTCCGTCTACGCGTGGTCCTGGGAAAATCCAACGAGAGAGCAAATGCCTTTGAATAAAGTAGCTCAGACAGCACCCGAGGGTTACAGCGAAATTTTTTATCGAGCGATGCCGGATTGTCAAGATGTGTACAAGGATTGTCGATACGCGTAAGCTCCGGGATCCCATAACGTGGTAAACAATTAGTTCATTAACTTTTCTCGAATAATCACTCTCGTCTAATTGCCGTAGCGACAAAGCAGTGTCCTGTGGCGAGCTTTTCCGAAAAGTTTTAACTACTCGTGGCATTTGCTGTTTCATCCCTGCAACTCGGATAACCAGAGAGGCTGGCCCATGGGGATTGTTCGCACGTACCAACGCCTATCCCATCAGGTATATCTGTACATATAAAAATCTCCTGTCCTCATAAAGGAAAATATGCGACGGTGATTTTTTTTCTAGTCTTCAATTTCAATCCACTCAAAATGTTCCCAAACATCCAAACGTTTTAAGCTCGAGAACGGTCTGAGCTATAAGACTCCCTTTTTGCAAAAATGTTAATCTATACAAATTCTCCATTCTCTGAGAATTTTGTGAAAATTGCTCACAAAATACGGATTCTACGGAGTTTTGAAAAATTCAAAAAAAAAAGTGTCATTTCTCTAACTTCCGCTCATTTCAAGATTTTTTACCAACTTTTTTTTTCATTCGTAGAGTATTGCGTAATAGGAAGTTCGGTATCGAATTTGGGAAATATCGGTTGAACGGTTAAAATTTTATGATTTTTCGAATTTTACAAAAATCTGAGTTTTTTGAAAATTCGTTTAGCCGCTTCAATTTTTGCGAATTTTCCAAGATATTTTGTACAAGTCCCTCCTTCCTCTTCACTTTCTAGGAAAAATTGTCAAAACTATATAATTTTATTGCAAATAGAAAAAACACAGCAAATTGAAATATTTGCAGTTTTTTTAATTTGAGAACTGAGGTTCAAGGTTTGTTGTTGCTTTTTGCTCAGTATCGATCTTTTCGACGAGAAATCATCACCGCCCGAACGCGATGCATCCTTCTCGTACTACATGGAGCAAGGGACAACAGCGAGAATATCGATAGAGTTCAGTTACGCGACAGAAGCGATGGAATCGATTTCGCTAAGTCGACGCAAATGTTTCCTCCCGGAAGAGCATTTGTCGTACAACGGATGTCTGAATGGGTGTGAAAAGGATCGACTGATGAAAGCATGCGGTTGCCTTCCCTGGTTCTTGGTGTCGATGTCGGAACACGATCGGAACAAGCCTGACAATAAAGAATGCATTCGTCCGATCGATTACGCTTGTCTGCTGCGGCAGCGACAAAAAGAAAAGAGTCTCGACAGCTGCGGATGTTACCTGTCGTGCAATCACACGTCGTACAGATTCGAACAATTGGAATTCTCGGACAGCGAGACCCTCGAGATACAAATGACTAATTGGCCTATCGTGCTCTACAAACACGACGTCAGATTCGGTTGGTTGGATCTCCTCGTGTCGTTCGGTGGAATCGCCGGACTTTTTCTCGGTTATTCCCTCCTGACCACCGCCGAGCTCGTTTACTATTTATTTCTCAGATCGTACTGCGGCGCAGTCCTCGCCACCGATCAACCCGACAAAACCAATAAACCCATACGGATACGAGTCTCCTCTCAATTACCGCAAGCTCCACATCGCCCATCCGGCACCTCCGGCATCCAACACGTCGATCATAACACCCAACATTATTATTATCACGATTACCGTCATTGAGGACTCCAAGCTATCAGGTTTTTCCAAGTTTCTCAATAATAAGGAATCCGGGAATTAAAGAGCTTACACACACCTCAAAGCAGCTCTGTCGGTCTTCGAATGACCGTTCAGAATTAAATTAAATTTGGAAAATTTCATTATGAGAAAAAGATCCAATCAAATTTTCAAGATTCTAATTCTATAGTTCGAGATTCGAGAATTCGAGATTCTTTATTCTCTGTAGCCTCTTAAAAATTGGACTAGATTTCTTCCTTATCGTTCAGAATTCAATTGAATTTGATAAATTTGAGTCTGATGAGAAAAAAATCCAATTAAATTCTCAAGAGGCTACACAGAACCAGAAAAAAAATATTCGTATTGGGAGTTTCATCCATTCAACATTGAGTTTTGTGATAAATCTCAGTTTTCATTGTATTTTGCAATTAGTTCTTATCGGTTCTTAGGAGAAATCACAGTTTTTATTGTAAAATACAATAAAATGTATGAAATCAATGTTAAAGTCATGAAATTACCAATGCGAATATATTTTTTCTGGTTCTCTGTAGCCTCTTGAATATTCGACTAGATTTTTTCCTTATCGTTGAAAATTACACTAAATTTGGTAAATTTGACTCTGATGAGAAAAAGATCCAATTAAATTCTCAAGAGGCTACACAGAACCAGTAAAAAAATATTCGTATTGGGAGTTTCATCCATTCAACATTGAGTTTTGTAATAAATCTCAGTTTTCATTGTATTTTGCAATGAATTCTTATCGATTCTTAGGAGAAATCACAGTTTTTATTGTAAAATACAATAAAATGTATGAAATCAATGTTAAAGTCATGAAATTACAAATGCGAATATATTTTCTGGTTCTCTGTAGCCTCTTGAAAATGTGACTGGATCTTTTTCTCATCACAATCTACTACTGCACCAAATTTCATCAAGTTTTGAACGGTATAATTGAAAAAAACCGCCGGCACTACCTTAATTGATCCAAACTTGAAATCTCAACTTTCGAATCTATTATTAACGATCCATCCCCAATCATCCGTCTCAGAACGCCCGTTATGGGATCCTGAGAATTTTAAGTTTGACCAACTTTTATTTCCTCATTCGGGCTTTAAAAAAATTGGGCAATTTCGAGCTCGTTAATCTCACGAAGCAGTTGTCGATTGCCATTTAAAAAAAAAAACAAAAATACCACAAAATGCGTCCAAAAATTCATACAGAAAAAGATGGAATTTTTTTTTCTCGTCATTTTTGCAGTATTTTGACAAATTGTAGCAACAGATTTTGTTTTTTTTTTATGTTCCGGGTGTGTGTAAGCTCTCGATGACTCGGCGTTGGCTCAAATAAGTAACTAACGCTCTTAGTTTGTATTTCAATGAAATCGTTTTATTCGTTAGTGACGGATTGACAAACGAAAAGACACTTTGAGTAGAGAAAAATCTTGAAATCCTCCTAAATCTTAAAATTTAAATAAATATAAGTATATATATATGTATATGTATATATATATATCTTGTATTCATAGAATTATGCTCTTTTTGTTTGTTTGTCTCCGACATCGAAGAAATTGGTCTATAGAAGCTCGTACGCATTATTAATGGTCGCAGGATTGCGTGCTTCTTCATAATCCGCAGGTTCGTCACTCTGAACGAAAACTCACATCTCGATGTTGACATGATCCGTTCGATAACGAGATTTGGCGTTAAAAATAATATGAATTTTACACAGCAAACGGCTGGCTAATTCGGTCGATTACGAATTAAAGTTAAAAAGTCAAAAAAGAAAAAAAGTGCAGCACTGCGTTCTATTTCGAATTGAAATTTGGCAGATGCGAATATGATTAAATCGCTAGATAGTAAATGTTTGAAAAGCGTATTCAATATTTCGAGTATCAAATATGTCACGGGCTTGATGGGATTAATCTTCGGTTACATGAAATATTTACAAAATTTGAAATGGCCGCGATAACAAGCCCGGAAAGCCTTGTGCCTTAGGAATCGTGCATATTTTATTGAAATTATTATTCCCGGCTGTCCCCGCTCGCGGGGAACAGAAGGGCTTGATCGACTCTCGCCGTTGTCTTGTTTCTAGATCAAAAAATACTGTCGCCTTTCTACCTCGTCTCTATGTGTCTGTGTATATAATAAATATATATGTATCCTATCAAAATTTTATTTAATAATATATTCAAAGTGGTCGATTCGTTTATTAATTAAATATCTTTGTCATTATTGCCTCGAGTCGTTTTGAGTTTTGCCTTCTGTTTTGTTTTTCTTTCAAGTCATCATTTGTTTGTTTTTTTTTGTCCCGTGATATGCAGCGATGCAAAAATGCATTTGCACACAGTTCGACCGAATTCCAAGTGTTTTTCTTGTCTTTTTTTTCATTTGGTTTAATTCTTTCCTACGAGTATCAAAAATTTGCCAAAAGGGATAAAGAGATAAATAAATTGATGCTAAAAGCAGCGTCGGGGCTACGCGGTCCACAGATTAAACCCCAGAACCATTCGCTATTGGACTATTTTGTAATCTAGATGCGTTGCCGCTACCGTTGTGCCGCTCGAACTCGGCGCTACCGATGGCCTCATCCTATCGATCGCACTCAGCAGGGCCACCTCTTCGCTCGATGTCTCCACGTCCTCCCTCGGTTCAACCATCTCCGTCTCCTCTTCCTTCGAACCAGCTGCTTTTTCAGGCTCACAATCGACCGTAACTGCCAAATAACAACCAAATAAATACAACCACACTCGTTCCAACAACAATTCGACGAGAATTGTTTCGCTACGTGTTTGTTCGACTCGCTCTGAACGATCAAGTCCAAATAATTGTTATCTCCGTTTCACGAGGCACAGAAAAACATCAAAGTATTGGATGAAACTGATAAAACTTAAAAATACAATTGATTCATTCGGAAAGAAAAAACTTCGCGAGCTCTTGGAACATTTTTTTCGCACTCCAGACCGCGTGGAGTTTATGAAAAAGGAAAAATGTTCAATTCAATTACTTATGGAAATGAAAAAAAAAAATGAATTGAAATGTAACGAATGCATGAAAAACTACACGCGACGACGACGCATGCCCTGAAAAGAAAATTTTGTTGGAAAAGATCGATTTTTTGTTAGTTACGTTCGATGAAACTTTTTTTTTTGAAAAATTACAAAATTTTTGTCATTGCAGCAAAAAATATTCTAGAAAATCTCTTTGAAAAGTAAATTTTTGACATTCCAATCGTAAATTTTGCTGCCAATTCCGTTAGAAATCAAAAATGTTTTCAAAATTACGGAATTTTTGAAAATATCCAAAAATATTCTGTTTACTTGACTGTTTTTTGACTAAATTCAATTTTCAGTGCGTGGCGTCAAAAACGACCCCAGACAATTTAAAATCCTGCGCCCGTTCTCCCTTCGTTCCCTCGTTTTTTATCGTTTTACTGCATTTTGACTGATTTTTCGACTTTTAAGCAAAATCGCATTAAATAACGAAAAGAATGAGCCCAAATTGGACCGTTTTCGTTAAATTTTACCGGAGATATGAATTTTTCAAAATTGGCGTCATTTATGCCGTGTTTTTTCAATAAATAACAACGAAAACGCTTTTATCAAATGGGAACTGTGAAAGTTTGCAATATATTCCGTCTCGTTGGCTCCGAACGCAGTATTCCGGACAACAATACGAACTTAATCCACGCAGCATGTGTTGGAACAGTGTGGGGCCAATGCAATATTTTCCGCAGCATAATAAATTCCAAAAAAAAAAAAGCGTATGAACCAAGAATAGATCGTTACCTGTGGATTTATCCAGCATTTCGCCATTCGTGCTGCCGAGTCCTGCCTCCGACGATGCGATTAGTCTGGCATCCGGGAAATTCGGGACCATTATCACGACGCCATCGTCTCTGGATGTGGTGGTCGTGGTCGTCGTTACAGAATGGATTCTTCTTGGCATCGGGCAAGTTATCTCGTCGACATTGACCATTTGCGAGCAAACAGAACTATATATATTTGTTTTTTCAAGTTTACGTTCGTTTTATTCCCCCGGAAAAAGAAACGAAATTGAGAAACAAGAGACAGGATCGTTATTTCGTAGCGATAACGATTATGGAGCAGTGACTCACCCGAGGGTGACCCTTTTCTTGACTCTGCTCCCGAGGTCTGAGTGGCCCCGATGGATTTGTCTGGGCTTGGCTGGTTTAACGTCTCGACAAGTTTTGGAGGTCGGTGAGCTCGGCTCGGACAGTTGTTTGTCGATAAGAATCGGCTTGAGCACGCTCGTCACTGCGCAGCTCGCAGCATCCTCGTTGGTCGTCGAAGCTTGATCTCTTCGGACCGTCCCCGTCTCTTCGGGATCCTCGTCGTCGTCGTTGTCGTTTCCACCGGCAGCGAGTGTGTCGTCGTCGTCGTAGCAGGGCAAAGGTAAGGTCAATACTCTTTTCCTATCCTCCATGTATAATTGTATAAGTTGGTCCAGTTTGGTCTCGATGTCGCCAACCTGTGACCCATTCAATCCGACTCGACGAGCTCAAAACCCGAACTTTTTTCTATATATCAATAATATACAGCGACGCCACCGCATCACCGCCAATTTCCCATCCTCCAACTTTTTTTTATCTCAGACACAAAAAACACACACACAGACACACAGAAAGAACAATATGCTTCTTACCTGCCTCTCGACTTTCACCACCCTCGATGCGAGACTGATTTTCGATGCGTAAACGTCTCTCCCCTTTGAGCCCTGTTTACCCAGTATTTGATCTAATCTGCGCAAACACATTCGAGATATCGATCGTTTCGTTTTACTGGAGTATTTGCTTTCTGCTATCATTTTACATCTTTGTCAAGATTTTGGCTCGTCTCGATTCAACGTTTTCCAATATTTAACCCTAGAACGGTAACCTGGGGTCAAAAACGACCCCACCGCAAATCCTGCGGACTTTTTCCCTTCGTTTTCCCGTTTTTTAATCGTTTCACCGCATTTTTGACCAATTTTTCGACTCGAAGAAAATTTTCCCAGGATCACGTGATTCTGCGTCAAAAAACGAAAAAAATGAGCCCAAGTTGAACTCTTTTCGTTAAATTTTACCGGAGATATGAATTTTTCAAAATTGCGGTCTTTTAGACCCCGCAGTTTACTGGAATGTGGAAAAAAATGAGGTCACTGTTCTAGAGTTAATGAAACGTTTTTTTAGAAATTTTTCTATTTGTATCATAATTTCATCGCTTCCGAGTGGAATTCCGAAAAATTCAGACAACTTTGAAATTTCATAAACATTAATTTCTACTCAATAATCGTAAAATTATTTTTTTTGATTAACAAAGTTTTTTAGATGCCTGAATTTTTCACATTTTATGCGCAAACCTGCTTTGGAAGAGAAAGTTTCATACGAAATGAAATTGTTAGCGTGAATAAATTTGTTTCGTCGTTTTAAATGGGCAAACATTAAACACACGTGCCAATGCTCTTAATCTCTAGGATAATTATGGTGTCGAGAATTATGTGCGCAAATTGGTGTTTCGTTTCATTTTCATTTAATTAGCAGGTTAACGAGCAACAGCAAAGCGTATAATCCCAAACAATGGGAAGCCACTGGAGAAATAAAAGGCATGCGCAAAAAAAATTGATACGTTCAAGTTATCGGATAACGATTTGATTGTGCCTTTTAATAGTCGAACATGTGATTCCATTTTTATACGCGCGGATTCGCGTCGAGCTTAACCTTTTACTCCACATTTTCCCGCTTCCTGAACGGCTCAAGGGTTCGAGTTTGTTTTTCACGTTTTCTCTGTGCACATACGCGAGGCAAGTGCGCGGCAACGAGAGGCAAAAATTACGTTATTCTTTGGAGAGGCTGCGGTTTTTGCGCTAGTTTCGTAAAAACTTGGCTTAATGCGTCCGCGATTCCATTCAATCTTCAATCAGACTGAGAACCAGTGGAAAATGAAAGAGTCAAAAAAAGCCCGAGAGAGAGAGAAATAGAACGAAAATCTGGATTTCGTTGAGGATTCGAAAACGTGAGATTTTTATTCACGAAATCAGAATCATTTCGTAACACAATTTTGAAAATATTTGAGTCCGCGATAATTGAATCTTAAATTCAAATAAAAAATTACTACCAATTTTGTATAAACGTTCTTGGCATTAAAACATTTTTTTCCTATGAAGAAAAATTTTCTGACGTTAAAAATTTGAGATATTTTATTTCCAATTTTTAACTTTTCCCATCTAAACGCGTATCAAGTCGCGTTGCGATCACGAGTTGGCAAAAAATGTTTCAAAAATGAGCCGAAATATTTTAATTTTACACGTTTCGGTAAAAAATTGCAACAAAAAATGTATTTAGGATTTTTTTTGCAGATTGCCAAAAAGACTTTGAACCGAAATTTTTTAAGAAAAATCCTAAGCGCATTTTTTTGCAACTTATAAACAAAACGAGACTCGAATTTACACGCGTTTAGATGGAAAAAGTTAAAAATTGGAAATTAAATATCTCAAATTCTTAACGTCAGAAATGTTTTCTTCATAGGAGAAAATTGTTAGTTTTGGTGTCAAGAATATTCATACTAAATTATCGAAGAACCCTAAATAAAGCGTGATGGTGTAATAAGTTTAAAAAAATCGACAATTGAAAAAAAACCCATAAAACCTAAATGAAACGAGTGCAGGAAAACGTAACAAGATGTATAGCTGCGCGTAAAACTCCAAAAAAAAATCGAGCCCACTTCGTGTACGATACGATGAACGAATGGGCGCGAAAGGCTCTTGGGAATCAGCACACAAATTTTGTATAGGGAAGTTACCTCGGAGCTGGTTCGTAAATCGCAAAGGTAAAAATATTGTCGCAGAAAAGTGCAAATTGAAAAATATGAGAAAATACGAAAATCGTAAGTGTCCCACATAGATTTTTCTTTGATTTTGTTTTGCTCGATTATGAACCAACTGCTGGTGGGCGCGAGGGAAAATGTTGCGGGATCGCCGGGGCTGCTGCGATAAAATACACCGACGAGCGGATTCAGACGCAATAACGATAAAATAACGTTTGATAATAATGAAAACGGGCCAGCCTGGATCTAATTGAGGAGGTACCTGAACTGGAGATTTCGTACGCGGTTCAGTAGGTCCGCGTGCCCAGAGCTGTATTGTTCGATCACGTCCTTGACGTCGTAAGGTTTCAGAGCTTCTCTGAACTTCTTGCGGGCCACGAAGTACTTCAACTGTCAAGTACACACGACACACCGTATATACACTGTATACACTCAACATTTTTACTTCATTAACCCTATCTTTGTACCCGGGTCAATTTGACCCGAGCCCGAATCGATTTCCGCCGCGAATATTCAGTCACATTTTCAGAAAAACAAAAAAAAAACAAAAAATCTCAGCAAAATTGCATGACGTTGAAGTTTGCATCGTTGGAATGCAGCGAAATTTTTTTTTCTGTGACGAAACTCATTATTTAAATGCGGAATTTAATTACGAGGTTGAAACGATCGATTCTCTCGACCCAAAAAGTTTAGGGGCTCGAAAAATTGGGATAATTTTGAAAATTCAACAAATTTGCGATGAAACGAAATATTTTTCGTTGCATTCCAACGTTGCGAACTTCGGCTTCATAATTTAGTTCCTTACAGCAAAAACGCCATGTTGCAAATAAATAAATCGAGAGTCTTGGATCGACATGATTTTTTCTTGATTTTTATTGTTCATTACGGACACGTTTTGATTTTGCTCTGCAACAAATGTCACAGCCAAAGAAAACCAGGCCTGCAATGGACGGTTTTCGGTTTTTTCTTTTCCTTTTTTTTAATCCCGATTCTAGTCTCTTAGCAGAGACCAGATGTGCGAAATAATAGATAAATCGGAGTCGAGGGACAAATGTCGTGTACGTTGGACGCGGAAGGTCGCTCGTAAAAGCGAAATAGGGATTGCGAAGAGGCTTTAACTTATTGTTATCCGAATCTCTTGGCTCGTCCGTCCCTTTTGGCGTGTACCGAATTCTCCTGAATAAAAGCCGAGTTGACTATCCCAATGTTTACAATCAGAGCGTGACACTCAATACGATGTATACGAATTGTAGGGAAAAAAAAGAATGTAGAGTCACACTTGAATAAGGGATTGATGGATCGTTTGTTGGCAGAAGGAAAGGAAAAAGGGACGTCAAGGTCGATAAGAAAATAAAAGAAAATGCGAAAGTGAAATTCGCCTCGGAGGATTAAAATGAAGCTCAAGTTCGCAACGTTGGAATCCAACGAAAAATATTTCTTTTCATTGAAGACACGAAACGACTCTGTTCAGAGTCTTTTCAAAAACTTTGTACAAACGTTCTTGGCACCAAAACTAAAAGTTTTCTGCTACGAAGAAAAATTCTCTGACGTTAAGAATTTGAAAAATTTAATTAGCAATTTTTCATTTTCCTCGAGTTTCAAAAACCGATTTGCAAAAAAAATCTATTCCGAATTTTTTTTCACATTGCCAGAAAAGGCCGTGAGCTGGAATTTTTCGAGAAAAATGCATGTTTTTCACAAAAACACATGTTTTTGCAACTCATAAACGAAGCGCGACTTGAATTTACACGCGTTTGGATGGGAAAAGTAAAAAATTGGAAATGAAATATCTCAAATTCTGGACGACAGTGAATTTTCTTTATAGGAAAAAGTTTTTAGTTTTCGTGTCAAGAAAAATTATCAAAAAATCTTAAATAAAGTAATTTTGCGATGGTAACAAGTTAATTTCCAGAATTATCCAAATTTTTCGAGCTGATATACTTTTAACGTCCAAAAAATCGATCGTTTCAACCTCGTAACTCCATTCTGCATTAAAACCATGAACTTCGCCACAGAAACAAAGAATTTCGTTGCATTCCAACGATGCAAAGACTTTATAGGATTAGACACGATCCGTTGTATTTTATATGCCTCTTGATCACACGACAAGAATCGGAGTAAAGTGCTGGAAAAAGTTGGAATGTTGTGCGCGCGGTAAAACGTTGCTGCTGTCAACGGTATCCTCCGAGATAATTAAAAGAAACGAAAGACGAAGGGGTGCGGCGCGGTGCTCAGGTCGCGGGAAGAAAGAGAAAAGTGGGTCGTTCGTAATCGATCTACTCTCGGTCTCGAGGGGGACGCCGCGACGGATCTTCCACCTCCGCACACGTCGCCGTAGCAACATTATTCTTGTACAAAAGAGTACAACGAGCCCTGCTCGTGTCACTGAGGGCTCAGCCTCCCCATCTGCTGCTATCGTGTCCCACAGAGTCTCGTCGTCTTTGCGCTCTTTGTCATTATCGTTTCTCCTTTTTCTTTTTTACCCCTTGTATCTTTTCCTCTGTTCCTCTAGTTGCTTCCGTATAACGGGTCAAGTCTTCCGGCCTCCCTTTTCTCTAACGCACGGTTACCCTCATCTCAATTGTCAATTAATACACGCAATCGCGACACGATAAAATATCGCGGGAAAATAGATCGACCACACTTTCGTAGTGTCGAACAAAAAGTCTTGGATCAACGACCTTTGTTGCGCAAATGCACACTGAAAATTGAATTTTGTCAAAAAACCTCGATATATTTGGATAATTTCAAAATTCTCGTGATTTTGACAATATTTTTCATTTCCAACGAAACTGTGAGCAAAATTTACGATTGGAATGACAAAAATTGACATTTCGAAGAGACTTTCTAGAATATTTTTTGCTGCAATGACAAAATTTTTGCGATCTTTCACTGAAAATGAAATTTTGTCAAAAAACTAAATACTTTTGAATAACGTCAAAATTTTCGTTATTTTGACAATATTTTTCATTTCCAACGGAATTGTCAGCAAAATTTACATTTTTTTTACAATTGTAATGACAAAAATTTATCTTTCGGAGAAACTTTCTAGAATATTTCTCGTTGCAATGACAAAATTTTTGTGATTTTTCAAAAAAAAAGTTTAGTCGAACGTATCCAACAAAATATCGATCTTTTCCAATAAAATTTTCTTTTCGGTGCATGCGTCATCGTCGCGTGCAGTTTCTAATGCATTCGTTACATTTCGATTAATTTTTTTTTTCATTTCCATAAGTAATTGAATTGAACATTTTTCCTTTTTCCAATAAACTCGACGCGGACTGAAGTACGAAAAAAATGTACCGAGAGCTCGCGAGTATTTTCCGTTCCGAATGAAACAAGCAGAAGGTTTGATCGTACTGCGATGCAAACGGGACGAAGGCGTTGCGTTATTTGATACTTACTTGACGCGCAAAATGAATAAGACGGAACTCCGAAATGACGAAATCACGAGAAGTAACTCTGCGGGCCACCCGGAGCAATCTTTGTATGATCAAATCACTGTTTTCATGGAAATGGATGCGGAAAGTTACTCGGTGAGACTACACAAGAATAAATAGAGAGGAATTCACCGCGTTGCTCCGTTTGTCGAGTGTTTTGCTCGAGGGCTGTACGAAGCCACACGCCGAGGGTGAAACACTCGGTTATTTCACCCTTCGCACGGAGCCTTACGTTCGAATGTCAGAGGTCGAGTGTTTTAAAGTCTCTTTGCGCGACGCGGTTACTCTCGCCTTAAATCGCGGTCAAAAAACTGAATACCCGAGTGCGCAAGAATTTCTTCACTGCCACGTTTCTTGCTCAATCTTCCTGCACACGTAAAATATCGTGCTGCATATAACCAAAAGTCATCGAACAAGAATGAAGCTGAAGTTCGCAAAGTTGGAATTCAACGAAAAATATTTCTTTGCATCGATGATTTGTTTACTTTTCAAAATAATCCAAATTTTCCGAGCCGATATACTTTTTGGGTCCAAAAAATCGATCGTTTTGACCTCGTAATTAAATTCTGCCCTTAAATAATGAGCTTGGCCACAGAAAAATAGAATTCCGTTCAATTCCATCGATGCAAACTTCATCGTCATGGAACAAGACACGTTTTCGAACGAAACTATTTTTATGTACAAAATTTGAATAATATACGTTATTTATTATTCGTGCTATGTACACGAGAAAGAAAAGTCCAGTCCACATTCAAATAGTGCAATGTATGCGCATAAAAAGTGCCAAAAATTGATCGCCTCGAGTAGATCTTGCGCTGTCTAAACACGATTGTGCTCAAATCGAATCTAACCATGCAAATTTTTAAATTCTTCCTAAAGCATCTCACGGACGATGCTCGAAAAATAGGACGAGACACTGTCGACGACTTGCACTAAAATCGCGATCTTAACCCTAGAACGGTAACCTGGGGTCAAAAACTACCCCAGGCGACTTAAAATCCCGCGCCCTTTCTGCCATTTTATTCGTTTTACCGCATGTTTTACTCATTTTTTGACTTTAAGCGAAATTGCCCCAGGCTCGGGTGATCCTGCATTGAAAAACGAAAAGAATGAGCCCAAAGTGAATCCTTTTCGTTCAATTTTACCGGAGATGTGAATTTTCCAAAATTGGCGTCATTTTTATGACCCCAGGAAACCGAAATGGGTAAAAAACAAAAATAAGGTCACCGTTCTAGGGTCAACATCGGATTTTCCTTATTTCCTTCAGAACCAACAAAACAGAAAATTCTCTTTTCAAACGACAGTCTAGTAACGATTGTGTTTTACGAAAAAAAATTGCATGAATCTCAAAACTGCATAAGAAAAAACTGCCAAATTTTGTTTGCGAAAAACAACCGAAAAGTGTCATTTTTTTTAGGAAAAACGCTTTCCAAGTTCGTTATCAATGAAAACTGTACAAAATAGTAGAAGAAACTGTGTCTGAATGCATTTCTCAGGTCCGCGTATCCGAGCATCAAATTTTGACCCTGATGAACGTCATTTACGAACGAACGTATCATTAGCAAATGCTGCCTCGACAAATGAATATTTTGGCCTTTTTTTTCGACTCAATAAAGTCTTTCGGACGATTTAATGTCGTAGCCGAAGCCGGAGTGTTCATATCGTGCAATTGACTCGCGAGAGAGTAAAGAGGCAGCGGGAAAGTGAAGCTCGAAGAATAAATCACAAGATATATGCATATAGTCTGCGAGCAGGCTCGTGAAAAGTGTGTGTGTGTGTGTGTTCTCTTGCACTATAGATTCGTACACGTAAAACGGAGAGCCCGAGGTTTGAACGATCGAATAAATCTTCGCCACCCACAACGGAGCAATCGTCTGTCTGTTATAAATTATGTAAGTCTCTCTATATTTATATATATATAGTAATAAAAGAGCGAAATTGCGAGGTTCGAAAGCGAGCCGGAAGACCGCGACGGAAGGATATTGGGTGAGAATGAGATGGCCCTTGGCCGCGTTCGCTTATTCACGAGTCAATCTTCTTTCTCATGATATTTATCGTCGCCATAACTTTGGTCCATCAAAATTTCGACTCTTATCGTATTGAGGCAAAAATATATACAGGTATGTACAAAATCATTTGACGTCTCTTATCTCTGATTGCTTCTACGTGTATCAAGCATATTTGATTGAAAAAAATACGAAAATCCTCTCTTTTTTATTTTTACTATTACAAAACGACTCTATTCAGGATTCTTTCAAAATTTCGTCTAAACGTTCTTGGCACCGAAACTAAAGGTTTTCTCACCTTTGGAATTTGAAATATTTAATTTGCAATTTTTGAATTTCCCCAACCAAACCCGTTCAAAATCACGTTTCGTTAAAAAGTTGTAAAAAAAATGTATTCAGGATTTTTTTGCAGATTGCCGGAAAGACTATGAGCCAAAATTTTTGAAGAAACATCCTAAACACATTTTTTTGCAACTCATAAACGAGACGCGACTCGAATTTACACGCGTTTAGATGGGAAAAGTTAAAAATTGGAAATTAAATATCTCAAATTCTTAACGTCAGAAAATTTTTCTTCATCGCAGAAAATTGTTAGTTTTGGTGTCAAGATTGTTGATACAACATTTTTATAGAATTCTAATAAACGTAAAAGTCTCTGATCGAAACGACCAAGATTAAGAAAAATAAAGAGACTGAAAAGTAAAGAAATGATCTACGAACTACGAATAGTGAGGAAAAAAGAATGATAGAAAAATGCAAGAAATGTTAAATTGAAAAAGTAGAAGAAAAAAGAGAAACGATCACAAGCACGTAATTTTTGAATCTGTCATTAGATTAAGATACCTATTTTGTATATTTTTGACACGGCTGATGAGGTCGACGTGGCCTGCGCTGTACTGCTCGATCACGTCTTTAACGTCATAGGGCTTGAGAGCCTCTTTGAATTTGCGTCTTGCCACGATGTACTTCATCTGATACGAGGAAAGCACGCTCTCACACACACGCACACGTGAACGATAAGGTCGATTAGATTTAATATTATATTCGTTCTTTCTGTTTTGATTATTTCAGTTTTTCCGAGACAAAAAACGTCATTGTCGTCGTTATCGTCGTCGTGGTCGATGTCGTTGTCGTAATGCTCGTTTTTTCCATGCCTCGTAGCCACGGAACATCGATTTTTCATATATATATTTAAGTAACTACCATCATTTGGAAAAACAGGGAGATTACAAGGAAAAGAATGGCCGTAATGGGATTTCGAAAACAACGAACAAGCTCCCGCAAATCTGGCAGGGCGCGATCGATGCTCGATCTCTCTCTCTCCCTCTCTCTCACTTTTTCTGACTCTCTGCCGTTCGCCTCCCTCCAGACTCAATTTACCAAAGCGTTGGCTGTCCGTCACTATAGTTTCAGTGGCTGGAACACGACAGCTTTTATTTCAAAGCTCCCGAAACAGGCCCAATTGGGTTCGTCGTCCGGTCGATCTAGTTCATACGTCACTTTCTTTTTTCCAATTTTTCTCTGCGTGCCGACTTGCTCGTCCCGAAATACAGCGATTGAGAAAATGGAGAATAAAAAATGTTGTGCTTTTATTTATTTTTTACGTCATTACGCGATTCATGATGAGGAAATTCTAAAAATTTGTATGAATTAGTCAAGAGATCGTGTAACAATTAACATTGACAAATTAACGAGTTCAAGGGACAAAAACGGTTTGTACTTTGGCGCTCGCGAGGCCCAGATATCTTTGCAAATTGCGTCGACACCCAGCGTCTTGTTGTCGACGTTGACAAATCTCGTTTCTGTACACTCGGAAAGTCGCGCACGCTTTTTTCCTCCTTTTTGCTTCTCCGTTCGGAAAGGCCTCGCACTTGCCTCCTCCGGGAACCCAAAGAGCTAATTAACGCCCAACTACCTTTGTGAGGTACTCGTAGCGCGTGAAAACAAGATCGGCGAGTGGCATTCGAGGTGGATAAACTTGCGTGTAACGAGCTTTGTGCTCGATGACTTTTTCGCTCTTTCAATCAACAATGTCGTCACGCTGATCGAATTTATGGCGGGGGAGTTTAGTTCGAGAGGAAAAGACGAAAGAGAGAGAGAGAGAGAGAAAATGGGGAACGAGACAGTGAGCAGGAAACATACGCCACGCACCGAGAAGAAAATTTTGTTGGAAAAGATCGATATTTTGTTTGATACGTTCGAGCAAACTTTATTTTGAAAAATCATCTCAATTTTGTCATTGCAGCAAAAAATATTCTAGAAAGTTTCTTCGAAAAGTAAATTTTTGTCACTCCAATCGTAAATTTCGCTGCCAGTTTCGTTGGAAATGAAAAATATTGTCAAAATGACGAAAATTTTGAAATTATCCAAAAATATGTACAAACTATCGACGCTTTTTCGACAAAATTCAATTTTCAGTGCGAATTTTCCTTTCGATCTGTAAATGCTTTATGAAGGATCGTTGTCAATAAACAACTCACCTTGCGAATTGCTCTGATCGCCGTTTTGTGCTTGGTCGTGAGGTGAACACATCGCGGCTCTTCGTCCTCGTCTGCTCGCAATCGAAACATAAAACGTTTTAACGATCGTTCTGTGGGGAAAATGGGGAGAGAAAATATGAAGAATTTTAATGGATTTGACTAACCGTCTGAATTTTTTTTCGATAACGCCGTCTCCGCCACGGAATCCTCCGAATAACTCGTGTTTAGATTTTTCGTTGCTATCGCCGTCGTCTCGTTTACGTCGTTGCAATTGCCGTGATTATTGTTCGTTCCTCCTGCGCGACAACAAGTTTTGAAAGTCATTTTCCTTCTCCAGTTTCTTTGCGACGAACATGCCGAGATATTTGGACCCGAAATTGGGACAAACGTGAATATAATTAATAAAAATTAGAAGTAATACTAAATATCAATATAAAAATATGAATATTAGAAAAATATGAAAATTAGAAGAAAATGAAAATAAAAAAATATAAAAATATGAAAATGTAAAAAGGTAAAAATACAAAAATTAAAACATGATAAAAAAATATGAAAATTAGAAGAAAATGAGAATAAGAAAAATATAAAAATCTGAAAATTAGACGAAAAAAAAAATTTGGAAATTAGAAGAAAATGAAAATAAGAAAAATATGAAAATTTTAATAATGTAAAAATATAAATATTTTATAAACATGAAAATATGAAAATGAGAAAAATAGAAAAGCATGAATATTTAATAAATAAGAAAATTTACCTAAATTTTCGGCCGACGCAATTAGATCGGTAAAACCAGCCCTGGAAGCGGCGGTTCGGTGGTAATTTTGATTGGTCATTTTGTGAGCGCTAGGACTGTGTAAGGACGTACTTTTGTGACGTCTTATGGTTGGCAATCGGCTAACGAAGGAGGCGTTGTGTTTGAAGCTGGAAGAGGCGCGACTGTAAGAAAATGGTCGCGGATGATCGCGCGACAGGTTTAACGTTGGTAAATAAATGAAAGAGATGGGAGCAGAGCGGACGAGAAAGAATAATCGAGATACCTCGGAGGACTGGAGAGCGGGATCTGATGAATTTTCCATGTTGCTACGCTGAGACTGTGCTCGTCGGCAGCGTAGCAACGCCAAAGAGCTTGGATAAGACTCGCCGCTGGCTGTCTTCGTCGTATCATGTGTTTCTGTCTCTGTTGCTGCTGAACCTTCAGGGCGAAACCCGAGCCTAGTATCCCCTGGAAAGGCGAACCGCACGTTAGTTATGAAAACGCCTGAGTTAACTTATTACTATCACAAAATTTCTCGCTAATTATGCAGTTTGTGGCCTTTTCCCAAAAATGAAATAATGAAACTTTTCCCACTTTTGGGAAAAGGCCTGAAACTGCATAATTACGAATTACTCTATTGAAACGATTCTTCAATAATTTTGAGCGAACATTCTTGACACCAAAACTAACAATTTTCTCCTACGAAGCAAAATTTTCTCACCTCAAGAATTTGAGATATTTGATTTTCAATTTTTAACTTTTCTCATCTGTAAATTCGAGTCGCGTCTCGTTAGTGAGTTGCAAAAGAATGTGTTTAGGATTTTTCTTAAAAAATTTCGGCTCATAGTCTTTCTGGCATTCTGCAAAAAAATCCTAAACACATTTTTTTTCGCAACTTTTAAACGAAATGTGATTTTACACGCGATTAGATGCGGAAATTAAAAAATTGCAAATTAAATATTTCAATTCCAAACGTCAGAAAATTTGTCTTCGTAGGAGAAAACTTTCAGTTTCGGTGCAATTAGATTTTTGCAACTTTTTAACGAAACGTTACTTTAATTTCCACGCGTTTGGATGGGGAAAATGAAAAATTGCAAATTGAATATCTCGAATTCTAAACGTATGAAGAAAATTTTTCTTCATAGGAGGAAACTGTTGGTTTTGGTGCCAAGAACGTTTATACAAAATTTCTAAAGAATCCTGAATAAAGTCGTTTTCTCCTCGTGAACGCCACGTCGGCCTTTTTATCGTGTGGTGAATGCACGGAAAACGAAATTTTGTCAAAAAAGCGTCGATATTTTGTTAAACACGCAGTGAACTCAATATTTTTCGATAATTTCAAAATTTTCGTGACTTTGACAATATTTTTGATTTTTAACGGAACTGTCAGCAAAATTTACGATTGGAATGACAAAAATGTACTTTTCTAACAGACTTTCTAGAATATTTCTCGTTCCAATGACTCATTTTTTGTGATTCAAAAAAAAAAACTTTGAGTCGAACGTATCCAACAAAATATCGATCTTTTCCAACGAACTTTCCTTTCCAGTGTAAGCTACACGTGCGCCGATGCAACTTACCGCGGGTAGAGCGAAAAAGGATATGCCGAGAAGAGCGCAGAAGGAAGCGATGACCTTACCCTGCCAAGTTTTTGGCACAGCATCCCCATATCCGACGGTGCAAAGTGTGATCTTTTCAACAACCGGAAACAAAGTTTTTATCGTGCCCCTTTAATACGCGGAGCAAGGGACTATTTCCTCTTATCTACGCGCGTGGATCAGTGCCAAAATCTCTGTCTCTCCAGTCTCATGCTCCATTAGAAATTCACGGCCGGGACTGTTGATTCCCAACGGTATTGAAAAACAAGTACGGGATGACGAGAGACAGAGAATGAGGCAGAGACTGATAAAAAATAAAAATGATGAAAAAAAAAAGAAAAAACGTCAACAACAAAAATTTCTTACCACGCCCCACCAAAGAGCCTTGGCAAAGTTATTAAAATGCTCGTCGTCTCTCTCCGCGAGATAAACCAAGAAGCTCGCGAATATGAGACCGAGAAAACCGATGTAAAGGGTCGTAATGAGTTCCTGAAAAACACAAATATCTAAATAGCAGGCACGACGGTTTAAGAAACTCGTTGGACCTTTTGAGGCTGTTCCGGAGGATAAACATAAGAGAACATGACGAACCTGACGATGGGCGTAGACAACGCTACCGAGTAATTTCCACGTTCCACCTCGACGATCCATCCTGACCATGCGGAGAATCTGGAAGAAACGGAGACCTCGAAGCGCACTCGCGGCAAACACTTGACCGCTACTTCTCATCGCCAGTACGACGATACTCGCCAGGATCGTAATTACATCTGCATTCCCCATATATTGATCATTAATTCACCCCATTTTGTGGCTGCTCGCGTCAGCATAGCCCCTTCACACTATTATACACGGATTTCACTGAAAATTAAATTTCGTCCAAAAACGTTGACATTTTGTTGAACACGACGAACCAAATATTTTGGATAATTCAAAATTTTTGTTATTTTCAAAATATTTTTCAGTTCCAACGAAACTTTCAGCAAACTTTACGTTTCGAATCACAAAAATTTACCTCTCGGAGAGTCTTTCTAGAATTTTTCTTGTTGCAATGACAAATTTTTTGTGATTTTTCAAAAAAATACGTTTAGGCGAAAGCATCCAACAAAATATCGATCTTTTCCAACAAAATTTACTTTTCAGTGTTCGCTGCATCGCGCTCACATCCACTTACCTATAATGCAGAACGGCCTTCGTAGGAACTTGAGTCGACCAACGGCCGTTTGATAACGCGAACGACATCCGGAAGACCAGAGTCTGAAACAGGAACAAACAGCCTAGCAGAGAGAGGCTGAAGGAGCGAGAGGAAGAAAGTAGATAATGAGAAAAACTGAAAATTAAATTCTGTCAAAAAAACGTCGATATTTTGTTGAACACGGGAAACTAAATATTTTTGGATAATTTCAAAATTTTCGTTATCTTGACAATATTTTCATTTCTAACGGTAACGTGGGGTCACAAATGACCCCAATTTTTCAAAATTTGTATCTCCGGTAAAATTTAACGAAAGCGTTTCCAGTTGGGCTCATTCTTCTCGTTTTTTGATTTGAAAAAATCGATAAAACGATAAAAAAACGGGAGACTGAAAAAGAAATTTTGTCAAAAAATTATATTTTTAGATAATTTCAAAATTTTTGTTATTTTGACAATATTTTTCATTTCCGACGGAACTGGCAGCAAAATTTACGGTTGGAATGACAAAAATTTACTTTCCGAAAAGACTTTTTAGAATATTTCTTGCTGCCATGACAAAATTTTTGCGATTTTTCACTAAAAATGAAATTTTGTCAAAAAACTAAATATATTTTTGGATAACGTCAAAATTTTCCTTATTTTGACAATATTTTTCATTTCCAACGGAACTGTCAGCAAAATTTACGATTGGACTGAGAAAAATTTAATTTCCGAAGAGACTTTTTAGAATATTTATTGCTGCAATGACAACATTTTTGCAATTTTTCACTGAAAATGAAATTTTGTCAAAAAACTAAATATTTTTGGATAATGTCAAAATTTTCGTTATTTAGACAATATTTTTCATTTCCAACGAAACTGACAGAGAAAATTTACGATTGGAGTGACGAAATTCACTTTCGAAAACTCTTTCTAGAATATTTATTGCTGCGATGACCAAATTTTTGTTACTTTGCAAAAAAAAACGCTTCCGAACGTATCCAACAAAATTTACTTTTCAGTGGAGAGAGAAACACGTTTGCAACCCCATTCCTCGACGATATAGTCGAAGCGAACGTTTTTTCTCTTCATCTCTCCCCAGCGTCTCGTTTATTCCCCGCTCCGGGCGTGTGTAATGTACGCGAAGAACGAATATATAAATATATTGTATAAAAATCTCGGCCAACTAATTTTCCTGGCAAATTTCACTGGCTGACCCGGTTGATCGACCAGCGTGAACGAATCAAAGGCATCATTTATTTGAAAGCTGCTGCTGCTGCTTTCCCTACTCCGAGCTGGTCACTCATATTACCCGTGTCGCGTCACAATACATTACTGACCCTCCGATGTCCCGAGCGGTAAACGGAGAGAAAACTCTGATGCAAAAAGTTCTCCTGTTTCAGAATTTATCACGATGAGGCGCTCACGATAAAATATACGTGCACGAAGCAATTATCAGGCTCGTGAAACACTCAGAAATGAGGAAAAATAAAAGTACCACCGGAATTATTAATCATTATCATTAATCTAATTATTAATAAGTTCGGTACGTCTGGAACGTTTCTGAAAACGAGCCCAGGCCACTTTTCCCTCCGTTTTCCCGATTTGTATCGTTTTACCGAATTTTTGACTAATTTTTTGACTTTAAGCAAAATGCCCCAGGTTCATGTGATCCTGCATTAAAAAACGAAGAGAATGAGCCCAAGTTGAACCCTTTTCGTTCAATTTTACCGGAGATATGAATCTTTCAAAATTGGCAGGGGTGAAGTGTAACCAGCGCCACGTCGACGACGCGACCAATGACATTACTTCATCGCACCTTTTGGAAAACTCATCCTCGTCGCGCTTCAATCAATAAACCCCGCCCCCTCGACCCAATCAAGTCGATGGATTTTATTTTTTATTTTTTTAATATTCTTGATGGTTTTAGCGAGCCCATCCCACCGATTCGAGGCAGTAATGCGTCATACCGAGCGAGCTGTCACGAGTGCGAGAGAGGAAAATTACGAGGAAGAACATTTTCCAGCTCGTTTCGCCATTCGGTGGGTTTTAAAAATTCGACGATGCGAAATGACCGATTCATAGGTGGATAACGAAATTTTCATGGGGGGAAAGGGAACTTTTATCTTCCAGTACCTTTTGCCTTTAGACAAACCAACGGACTTTGTTAATTTATGTTAAGAACGTTATTTTTTTCCAGCATATTTCGCTTAATGTTCGAGAGCACTTTCGCTGCTCGCTGTGGAAATTCACTCGCCAGCTCTTTAGCTCCGTGACTGCTTCGCATCGTGTGACAACGATCTAACTACACACGTTTCTGATTTGCTTTGACGCGTCGCGCGGTACTTCTCTACCCTCGTCGCGTTCCCTTTGCTCCACCTTCTTCGCCTCTCAATGACAAAACCCTCGCTAGCTTCGGTTTATAATCGAATTTGCACAGAACCATCATGAGAGAAAGCTCGCATCGTCGCTCGATCCTCGTTCTATCTCTTCAAATTATCATACTAACATATATGGCGTATATTCTGCACTACTGATATTACCATCACAATACGCGATGGATATATCGACGCATATACAAAAGCCCGAATGCATCTCACGATCTCGTTATTTTTTAATGTATAATAGTCTTCAAGGACGTTGTATGCAACATTTTTGGTCCATAGAGTTCCTTCAAGTTTGCACCACACAAAGAGAAATGTCTAATGACTCGTGCAATTTTAAGGAGGTTGGCTACATACGACAATATGATAAGAATTCAATAAAATTTGGTGAAAACATTCTTAAGCATCGAATACAATGACACAAATTTTTTCAAATTTTTTGTCTACATAGTTGGCAAATAATTCGAGTTTACAATATATGCAAAAGATACATGACTCTGAAGTTTGCATCGTTGGAATGCAACGAAATTCATTTTTATCTTTGACAAAAATAATTATTCAAATGCAGAATGTAATTACGATGATTGAATGATCCATTTTTGCCATTCGAAAAGCATGTCGGCTCGAAAAATTTGGATGACATTGAAAATTGAACAAATCTTCAATAAAATTAAATATTTTCCGATGGATTCCAACGCTGCAAACTTCAGCATCGTAAAGATATATCTATATGTACCTGAATCCTATGCTTATGCATGTAAACTCTAGTGTTTAATTACTCGATAACTGTGTAGAGAAGAAAAATGTCAAAAAATTTGAATATTCATAACTAATACTAAAGAATATCCTCACAAAATTTCGTTAAATTCTAATCATTCCGAACGTTTTTATGCTTTTAACATGGCACGAGATATTTATTCATGAAAATCACAATTTTCAGTAGTTTCTAGTAGTATAGATCGCGTGATCAAAGTTGCAATTTTCCATATTGAATATTTCAATTTCTAAATGGTGAAGCCTCTTAAAACTTTGCACACGCTTTTGCGTAACATCGAAGAAGATTTATTTAGTTTTTCAAAAAAATCGGTCGTAAAATTTGTTCGAAATTTTGGTTTTTATGTAACAAATACAGATTAACTCGGACAATCTTGAATTTAAAGTATGTCGTTCTTAGGCAATTTGTAGGAACTTTTTTTCATGAACGTGGGCTCGCCAACCATTTTCTATGTAAGAAAAACTGAAAACGAACATTTATAGATTTGACCGTCGCCATACAACGTCCTTAATGACCGTGAACGCGCGGCTGCGAAAATCTTGAGTAACGAGGGAAGGCGAGAGTTTTCTAGAATGACTGCTGGATCTTACCTGAAACAAAATTCGAGACTGAACCAAACGACGACCACTAGTTCCATGTAGTAAAGCAGGAGCCCGGCTTCTTTTTCGTACTCGTCGATGGTACTGAATACCGAGAGTACCAAGCACGTAAAGACCATACAAAATCTGTAATTATGCATAAAAAAACGATTTTGAAGTTTGCATCGTTGGCACGCAACGAGAACTCGTTATTTTTTATAGCAGAGGATAAAATTTTCATAGAGTTCTTGTCGAGGATTCGAAAACTCAATTTACCAGAAAAATAGGGACGAGTGCATTAATGATCGTAATAATGAAGAAAAAAACGGATTTTTCGTTATAGTGCAACGATGGAAACTTCAGTGTTATTAAAAAAAAATCGTGTCCATCGATATTTTATCCTCCCTCGTAGAATTTCAATTAAAAATCGATCAAATTGCGTTGCTACAGCGAAAATTTGCGGATCACTCTCGCGTTTGGTTTCGCTCGATTTATTGTGATATTGTTTGATCGAGTTTGATGATACTTACACGATCATATGGTAACTGATGGCGTAAATGCCTCGAGGGCGTTCGAGAAAATTATAGAAGCTCGTCTGAATCCTTCGATAGCGAGCGTCCCGACGCGTTGCCCTGTAGTTTATCGGGCGTCCCAGGAGCGACATTCTCGGTGCCGTCAGTCGCCCACCGGACCCGCTGTACCTTACCCAAAATTCAATCGAATCAACCTCTCCCCGCGGCTTCTCCAATCCCTCCATTCATCCCCTCAACCATGCACAATATTCCCAACCCTCCCCCTCTCTCTTAACAAACTTTCCTCACCACACTCTATATACAAGCGTGTTATCGATAGTCAAGTCGTTTATCTACAAGCGCAGCCATATACCGATTGTGTGTACATTTTTCATTCCATAACGTAAAGGGCTTTTCATGCCAAATCAGAATTTGTCTCTTTCCTCATTCGAACCAAACTTTTATGCGTTATAGGACGAACCTCGTCACCTCATGAATAACCTCGTTATTCAAGAATTAGCTTACAAAAAGTGTTGACCCAAAAATTGAAACCCCAGAAGTTTCGAATAATGAAACGCATTGGATTTGCAAAGATTCAATCATTTTCAACCCTAAAACGGTAACCCGGGGTCGAAAACGACTCCAGGCGACTTTGAATTCTGTCCTCGTTCCCCCTTCGTTCTCAACTGAAAAGGAAATTTCGTCAAAAAAGATCGATACTTTGTTGGACACGTTCGACTGAATTTTTTTCGAAAAATCGCAAAAAACCAGGCGAAGGATTTTAAGATTCGGACATTTTGTGAAAAATTTTCACAAAATTTTTGTCATTCCAATCGTAAATTTATTCATATTGATACTTTATTGATTATATGAAAATTGTCAAAAATTTTGAAATTATCCAAAAATTTTGTCATTGCAACAAGAAATGTTCTTGGAAATCTCTTCAAAACGTAAATTTTTGTCATTCCAATCGTAAATTTTGCTGCCAGTTCCGTTAGAAATGAAAAATATTTTCAAAATCCCGAAAATTTTGACACAATCCAAAAATATTTAATTTTTTGACAAAACTTCATTTTCAGTGTCCCATTTTTATCGTTTTATCGATTTTTTCAAATCCAAAAAGGAGAAGAATGTGCCCGAGTTGGACGCTTTTCGTTGAATTTTGCCGGAGATATGAATTTTCAAAAATTGGGGTGATTTATGACCCCCAGGTTACCGAAATAGGTGGAAAAAAAGGGTTGCCCTTTTAGGGTTGACCTATTCGGGGTGCGGAATGCCCCATTTTTATATATACTTCTCGTGTATGCATGCGTTTATATCCGTGGGAAAAGTTGTTATTCCTGCGGCACGTACTCGTGTATAGTAATTGGCGAAAACAGAGTAGCCGGGGCCGATCGAGGGCCGACATGTTGAGAGTCCTCGCGTAGCGCGCGTGACGATAAACGAAATGACCGCCGCCGCCGCCGCCGCTACCGCCCCGCATTACAACCCTTGGCCTGGCCCGTTAATCGAGCAAAGTGCAGAACTGTTGGAAATTGACGGCTTTCGTCACGACCCATCGACAGAGAAGCTTTCTCCGTTCGAAGTACAACGCACTAAACTACTTTCGATCGAGCAACTATCGCGCATAACCTGAGCAAAGCCTTTTCGAATTAAGCGGCAAATGCAAACGGACAACAGTAACGACATGCCATTTAACCAAGCGGAATTTTGCATTCTCGTATAGATTCGCGGAGCTTCGGAGGAGAATCGCGTACGTGCGGGATATAATTGAGGATCTTCCGACGCGAACGTGCGGCTTTTCCGAGCGGTTGACCTGTGCTCGCTCGAGTGGTCCATGCCCACGGCACACTCTACACGCAGTTCTCGAACTAAAAACTCGAATTTCGCAAGTGCAGTAACATAATTATTGACCCTAGAACGGTAACCTCATTATTTTTACTTATTTCGGTAATCCGGGGTCATAAATGATCCAAATTTCCAAAAATCCATATCTCCGGTAAAATTTTACGCAGACACTTTAACGATCTACTATCGCCAAAACGACTTTATTGAGGTTTCTTTCAAAATTTCGTACAAACTTTCGTGGCACCAAAACCAAAAGTTTTTTCCCACGAAGACAAATTTTCTGACGTTTAGAATTTGAAATATTTAATTTTCAATTTGAAAAATCACGTTTCATTAAAAAATTTCAAAAAAAATGTACTCGGGATTTTTTTGCAGATTACCAGAAAGACTAAGGGCCGAAATTTTTTAAGAAAAATCCGAAACACATTTTTTTGCAGCTCATAAACGGAACGCGACTTGAATTTACACGCGTTTAGAAAAGTTAAAAATTGGAAATTCAAATCTCAAATTCTTAACGTCAGAAAATTCTTCTTCATAGGAAAAAATTGTTAGTTTTGGTGTCAAGAATGTTCATACAAAAGTAATTTTGTGGTAATAATAAACTTGGGCTCATTCTTTTCGTTTTTTGATGCAGAATTACGTGAGCCTGGGACAATTTTGCTTCAAGCAAAAAAATTACTCAAAATTTCGGTAAAAAACGGGAGAAAAGTTCCAGGGTTAATTTTTTGCTTATCCCTCCGATGCATGCTTTTCTAAATGTACGGAATAATTCTTCCCACGATGACGTTACACAAGAATCCGACGACCGACATCCCTTCGTTTGATCAACTTTTTTTCACCCCGTCTCATTACAGTGTCCGAAGGCGGCTGAAGAACGAACCTGCTCAGGTAATTATTAATTCATTCGTTCTCGAATCTCGCCAGCCGAGCTGCTGTGAACTATCCAATTTTTTCCTGGCGCAGTCTTGTAATTTTGTGGTCGCGGGTTCACCACGAATCTCGCACGTATAGTGTGCTTTCGTGTTGGGCACGAAAAATGATCGGCGAGCGAGCCAAACCGCGTCGCAGCGAAGAAAAACTGTTTTTTACCCGTTTGCGGCATTCGGAAACTTGGAATAAAACCTGAATCCAATTTATAATTAAATTTGGAGCTCGCTATAAATGGTGGAATTTTTTCTGTTCATTTTTTTGCCACTAATTACTTTATATACCTCGAGGCCAGTTTTCCTCGTTAAAAACTCCCGAAAATGGAGTTTTTTTTTTTTTACAACAAGCGATCGTTGGCGGGCCATGCTGAATTTGTCTCTTCGCATTTTTCTACACATAAATAACGCATACAACGAGCACAGGCGTTTTCGTGCGACATATCGAGACGAGACACAGTCGTCGCGAATAAAGAGAAAGAGAGAGAGAGAGAGAAAAAGCAGAAATAATTGCGAGAGAGCGAACGAGTGATGCGCACTCACCTGAGTGACTTTTGGTCCATATCGAGGGTGTGAAAACGAACAGCCGCGGAGGTCGTGTAGCAAGAGGATGGGGGGCTCGCGGGCACGCGAGTCTCCGAGTCTCGCTCGAGGGTCGTGGAGCGTAATACAAAGTGCGAGGTCAGGAGAGGACGGTGAAGCAACGCCGGACTGCCACCTGCCGACAGTGGCTCCGACGTCTTCATTATCGCTGAAAACGCCCCACAAACTACCACATCATTTACCAGACCAAAACTTCCCTCCTGCTCTCTCTCTCTCTCCCTGCTGACGTACAACGCGTCCTCGAATATCCCCCAAATTTACAAACAAATTTTCCTCCGTCCAAAATTTCAACCATTCTGCGATGAGACTTGGCGCCTTTTATCGCGAAACACGTACGAAACATTTATCGTTAAAAAGCGAGTTCGCAAAGCGGACAAAATAGAAAATACGAACTCGAATCTCTTGGAGAAATTGCAAAAATTAACCCGCGCTGGGCTGGTGATGATTTTTCATCGAAAAGATCGATGCTGAGCGAAAAGAAGCAACGAACCTCGGACCTTACATCTCAAATAATAATAAAATTTGCAAATTTCAATGTGCAGCGTTTTTTTTTTTTTGTATTTGCAATTAAATTGAATATTTTCGACAAGTTTTTTAAAAATTAAAGAGAAAGTACGGACTTGTACATGAATATCTTGGAAAATTTGCAAAAATTCAAGCGGTCAGACGATTTTTCGAAAAACTCAGATTTTCGTGAACTTTGAAAAATTATAAACTTTGAACCGCTCGACCGGCATTTCCCAATTTCAATGCGGACCTTCCTATGAAGATCCTCTATTTATAAAAAAAAAAAAAAAAATGTCAAAATTGGCGGAAGTTAGAGCGTCGACACAATTTTTTTAGAAAATTTCAAAATGCCGTAGAATTTGTATTTTTTTTTTTTTGGCAATTCCGACGAATCGAAAAACTCAGATTTCCGAAAATTCCAAAAACCATAAAATTCAAAGTGTTGGACCGATTTTTCCCAAATTCAATACCAACCTTCTTATTGCGATACTCTGTTTATAAAAAAAAAATTAGTAAAAAATCTTAAAATTTGCGGAAGTTACAGCGTCGACAGCCTTTTTTGAAAATTTAAAAATGCCGTAGAATGCGTATTTTTTTGGCAATTCCGACAAATTTTTCAGAGAATGAAGAGATTGTACGGATTAACATCTGTGCAAAACGGGAGCCGCGCAGCTCAAACCGTTCTCGAGTTATAAACGTTTGAATTTTACAGTGCCAGAATTTTCTGCTTTCGAAAAAAAAATTCCCTGTAGCTTATTCCTCTATGTGGTAGAAAAAAAAACTGAGTGAAAAGCGAACCGCGATCGTTTTGGAATTGAGACGTCGTCGAAGGCAAACACGGAGCGAGACGAAGCTTCAGAGAAAAAAAAAGGAGGTTCAGCTCGTATAGAGGCAGAATTTGCCGGGATGAGATGAAAGAGCGCGAAAGGGAGGAAGGCCAGCAGAGCGAAAGATGGATGAGGTGGTGAAGAGTGAACGCGCCGAAGTGGTTGATGGTATATACAAGCGCAGCATGTTTTCGCGCGTTTACCTCTTTCCCGCTCGATCGCGTCTCGAGAAACACGTCGATCCCCTTCAAGTTGGCGCGTCAACTGTCTCGTTGGGCGCGCGAAAAATGAGAGTAACTCTCTCGCAGAGCGGAAAGGTCAGAGTGCGCGGCGTGTCAAGCGTTGAAAGACAGAGCCAGCAGCGCATACGCGCACGGTTAAAATATACGCTAAGCGGCTAGAAATCAAGATGAAAAATAACGAACAAAATAAAAGGCTAAACGCGGGCGATATAAAAGCGAAATGAGGGAGCGAATACCCGAGGATTCAACGGATCTTCTCTCCCATTGAATATTCATCGCTTCGTGAATCCTTGCCACGGCCCTCCATATATATTCCAGTCCATTATTCGTATCCGAGATTTTGGCTTCTCAGACAAAATGACGGGGGGATTGACCACCGAGTTACATTCTCAGGGAAAATCGATCCCAACAAACAATGAGAAACCGCCATAAACTTGGCCATGTCCCATGGAAATTTTTGCTTGTTTATTTATTTATTTTTTTATCGCTTTTTCAAGGCTGTGCTTCATAATTTTGGGGTCATGGCCAAAAATCGGTAAAAAAAATATCAAGCGATCGTAAAGAATGAAATTTTTCTCTTATCGTTATCGATGTTTCTTTTTTTGGGTTCTTGTCCATGAGCAACGCAGAGAAAAATGATGGAAAAACATGAAAATGCATGAATGACAAAAGGGAACGTGCGGAGCACTAGCTCAGGATGTTTCCTACTTTTTTGAATATCTTTTTATCGTGTTACTCGAGTGTGAGAAGCAGCAGATTAAGGAGAGAGAGAAGGGGGAGAGAGAGAGACGGAAAATTCTCACCACTAGCGTGTCGTCAGCTGCTCGATCGGCACTCGCCCGGATGAGTCATGCCTCGGAAAAGCTCAGCTCCCGACAGTTTTCATCATCTGGAACATTCGACAATTCGCCCAACGTAAGCCAATGCATGCCAAACAGCTGCCTGCGAATCTCGTTTGCAAACAGATCTCGCGAATATGCTAAAATTTCGTAAAAACGGCGTTTTCTATGGTTTTACCGCATTTTTGACTAATTTTTTTCCTCGAAGCAAAAGTGCCCCAGGCTCACGCGATCCTGCATTAAAAAACGAAAAGAATGAGCCCAAGTTGAGTTCTTTTCGTTAAATTTTACGGGAGATATGAATTTTTCAAAATTCGGGTCATTTTCGAACCCTGATCAACGGAACAGGCAAAAAAAAATGAGTTTTTATCGTTCCAGGGTCAAATCAACGGTAAAAACTGAAACGCTCGAAATTCAGGCATCAAGATTCCAGGGAGGAATGGCCAGCGACCGCGGTGTTTGCGGTCAGTGAGTAGCTCCGGCAATCTCGGGAGTTCAACCGCCTCGAGCGAGGAATATGAGCAGAAGGGAAATTTTATGAGTTCCTATTGGGGCTGACCAACGAACAATTAGTGAAACAAAAATAAATAAATAAAAAGCTTAGCCGTTCCGGAAATTTCGACGCTCTGAATGATCTTTGGAGAAGCCAGAGCTTTGGGCAAATGAGCCATGGGCAAAGGGCAAAAACGGACCGAGATATGTTGAAAACTGATGCGCAGCGATAGGAAACGAGACAAGGATTCACGCTCGATAAAACTCTGCATGCCAAAAGCTCGAGGACGTTTTTTGCTGGACATTTATATTCATAAATCCCTATACGCCATAAACGCTTTGTCTCCACATACAGCTGTTCCGTGCTCTTTGAACGTGCATACGATAAGATTCCTCGCATGGACTCGATTTACATTCATTTCATTGATTTCCTCTGCTGGTCCGCCCAAGGAAACATTTTTTTTTTTTTTTCATTTCTTCCCTTTCATTTTTTTTTTTTTTTTTTTTACGAAAGACAAAAGAAATGTTGTCTAGAAATAGAGGCAAAAGAGAATCCAACGGTGGTCCGAAAAGCAAGTCCAACGGATTCAAGATTCGTCTCCGCATTGTTCCGAAAATAATTTGGCTCATCCAATTAGTTGGATGCAGGTGAGCACGAAAGAAGCACCGCACACACGACCAGCGGCACCAGCAGAAACAACAACAACAACAATAACAAAAGAGAAACGCAAGCGGCTCATCCGTGGTGGATTTACGTACGCGACCCCCGCATCTGGCTACTTTACCGAGTGTACGTTTCATTGAAACACATTTATATGTATGTTTGTTTGGATGCGTGTGCGCGCTTTATATGCATTTGAGGTCTAATAATAACACGACGAGAAACTCTGGGAAAAGTGCGGGGATTTGCTCGAAAATGCATTTCAAATTTCCGCACACTGGAGACCAAATTTTGTTGGAATCGATATTTTGTTGGACAAGCTCGACTAAACGTTTTTTTTTTTTTTTGTTTTTTTTTGGAAAATCACAAGAAATTTGGCATCGCAGGGAGAAATATTCTTGAAAGTCTCTTTGAAAAGTTGATTTTTGTCATTTCAATCGTAAATTACGCTAATTTTGAAATTATCCAAAAATATTCACTGGAGAGAAAATTTTGTTGGAAAAAATCGATATTTCGATGGACAAACTCAACTAAACGTTTTTTTTTTTTTGAAAATCACAAAAAATTTGGCTTTGCAGGGAGAAATATTCTAGAAAGTCTCTTCGAGAAGTAAATTTTTGTCATTCCCATCGTAAATTATGCTAATTTTGAAATTATCCAAAAATATTCACTGGAGAGAAAATTTTGTTGGAAAAAATCGATATTTCGATGGACAAACTCAACTAAACGTTTTTTTTTTTTTGAAAATCACAAAAAATTTGGCTTTGCAGGGAGAAATATTCTAGAAAGTCTCTTCGAGAAGTAAACTTTGGTCATTCCAATCGTAAATTACGCTAATTTTGAAATTATCCAAAAATATTCACTGGAGAGAAAATTTTGTTGGACAAAATCGATATTTTGTTGGACAAGCTCGACTAAACGTTTTTTTATTTGGAAAATCGCAAATATTTTGGCCTTGCAGGGAGAAATATTCTAGAAAGTCTCTTCGAGAAGTAAATTTTTGTAGTTCCAATCGTAAATTACGCTAATTTTGAAATTATCCAAAAATATTCATCCTCAACAATATATCGACGTTTTTTGACAAAATTCAATTTTCAGTGCATTTTCTAGTCAACTTTCTATAAATAGTGTATCGTATTTCATACATAAATGAATTTGGGCAAGAGTTTGAGCGATTTGATGCGAAACGCGTGTACACGCGAGCACCATCGCCCGTTATTATTCGCTTCAAGGATGAGCATCATGTACTGCGCGGAAATACGAAACATCTTCAGCTCGACGGTCCTCATTGGCATCTTGAGATGTGGAGGAGCCTACCTCGGTATACATACGGACTTGCGTCTTGGCCTTTACCTACTCTGTAGCTACTCCAGTCCCGCCGTCTCTCTCTCTCTCTCTTTCTCTCTCTTGCCCTCCTCCCTCTCTCATGCTTTACCATTCGTGCTTAATGGGAAGCTCATTCGCGTTCCGGTAGGTTGTTGCTGCTGCTGCTGCTGCTGCTGCTGCTGCTACCATCGACGTAATCCATTAATCCCTCGCGGCTCCGGTTCGAACCCACGCGAGTGTGGGTAAATAAAACGTCCCTGTTTTTATACTACTCGTCGACGACGTAATATACTCTTCACATATATTTTCGTACCTTTTCAATTAACCTTGCGACTCTCGTTATTCTGCCTCGTAAATTACGCTTTTTTTATGCACACCCGTCGAAGCAAACAGCATGCGGATAGAAAAATAGTCAATAGTCGAGTGATGTATCTTTTATCCAGTTTCGCACTGAAAATAAAATTCTGCCAAAAAACGTTGATATTTTGTTGAACAGTGAACTCAATATTTTTTGATAATTTCCAAATTTTCGTTATTTTGACAATATTTTTCATTTCTAACGAAACTGTCTGCAAAATTTTCGATTGGAATGACAAAAATTCACTTTTCGAAGAGACTTTCTAGAATATTTCTTGCTGCAATGACAAAATTGTTGCATGGATAATATTTTTGGATAATTTCAAAATTTTAGTCATTTTGACAATTTCAATATTTTTTGTTGAACACGGCGAACTCAATATTTTTGGATAATTTCCAAAATTTCGTTATTTTGACAATATTGTTCATTTCTAACGAAACTGTCTGCAAAATTTACGATTGGAATGACAAAAATTCACTTTTCAAAGAGACTTTCTAGAATATTTCTTGCCGCAATGACAAAATTGTTGGATAATGTTTTTGGATAATTTCAAAATTTTCGTTATTTTGACAATTTTACAATAATCAATAAAGTTTCAATATAGATAAATTTACGATCGGAATGGCAACAATTTAGTGAAAATATTTTTGAGAAAATATCGATTTTTTTCCACTAAATTTTCTTTTCGGTGCGGTGAATGCTACATGGCGCAGGGACGGGCATAGGAATGTCCGAATCTTAAAATCCCTCGCTTCTCGTTTGCATAACTTTGTTGGAAAAATTATTTCCGCCCCGGAGCTTGGCTTGAGCGGGGCACATCGAGTTTCAGCGCCATCGTTACCCTCTCGGTTACGATGCGCAATGACGATCAAACCCTCTCGTCGTTGCGCGCTTATTCGCTCCCTTTCCCTCTATTTTCCTTTTCGCTATCCATCCGTATACCTCCATGTTATTCCACGACCTAACTTTTTATAGACTCCACCGCTTAAAAATACTTTTTAATAAGATCCATCACTCGAATAGACAATCGTGAACAAAAGTGGCGACGTTCCAGATTTTCCGAGCGCGGAGCTCGCGTGATTGAGCGCGTGAACCAATTTTCGTATTACACTGCAATTTAAATTCTGTCAAAAAACGTCGATATTTTGTTGAACACGGTGAACTCAATATTTTTGAATAATTTCAAAATTTTCGTTATTTTTGACAATATTTTTCATTTCTATAACGAAACTGTCAGCAAAATTTACGATTGGAATGACAAAAATTCACTTTCCGAAGAGACTTTTAGAATATTTCTTGCTGCAATGACAAAATTTTTGCGATTTTTCACTAAAAATGAAATTTGGTCAAAAAACTAAGTATTTTTGGATAATTTCAAAATTTTCGTTATTTTTGACAATATTTTTCATTTTTAACGAAACTGTCAGCAAAATTTACGATTGGAATGACAAAAATTCACTTTCCGAAGAGACTTTTAGAATATTTCTTGCTGCAATGACAAAATTTTTGCGATTTTTCACTAAAAATGAAATTTGGTCAAAAAACTAAATATTTTTGGATAATTTCAAAATTTTCGTTATTTTTGACAATATTTTTCATTTTCAACGAAACTGACAGCAAAATTTACGATTGGAATGACAAAAATTTACTTTCCGAAGAGACTTTTAGAATATTTCTTGCTGCAATGACGAAATTTTTGCGATTTTCCACTAAAAATGAAATTGGGTCAAAAAACTAAATATTTTTGGATAATTTCAAAATTTTCTTACCTATTGACAATATTTTTCATTTTTAACGAAACTGTCAGCGAATTTACGCTTGGAATGACAAAAATTTTCTATTCGATGAGATTTTCTAGAATATTTCTTGCAGCAATGACAACATTTTTGTGATTTTTCAAAAAAAAAAACGTTTAGTCGAACGTAACCAAGAAAATATCGATCTTTTCCAACAAAATTGTATTTTCAGCGGACCACAGGATATTCTCAACACGCTTTATTCATTCGATTTTCCCGACTCGACGTTCAATGAACGCGCCATTAGATAATAAACATTTTTCACACGTGTGGCGAATCGTTTCAATTTTCCTCGATTTACTCGTCAACGCCTCCGTCCTCGTTATCCCTCCCGCCCGGAGACTCGACGCGCAAACCAGGGGAATTTCCAGCTCGTTCCGTTTTCCCACATAGCAGCAAACACGAGAAATTAATTTGAATTTGAGAATTATTTGATTATTTCGCCGAGAGAATTGCTCGATGAAAGGACAGCGTCGGTGTCGCGCGTCCCACGTGCCATTTTTCGGTGTCAACAGGCTCTCTATTCCCCAAAATCGTGTTGCCACATTTGAATTCCTCCAAACGCCCCGAAACTCCATTACCGTGGAATTTAGACCAGAGTGAGTAAATTAGAACAAGAGTCGCGGGTGCGACGATCCTTTTGCTCTCACACATGCATTTAAACGTATTTACATGAATATTAATGTGACTATTTGTCTTGCTGTTCGTGCAGAGATTCAAGGAACGCGTTGAGGCTCGCGCCGTGACGGAAAGAATGAAAGTATCAAAAATTCAGTGTGTAGAATGTAAATCAGAATCAGATCGAACGAAAAATATTTCTTTTCATTGACGAGTTGGTGAATTTTCAAAATTATTCAATTTTTTCTCCGAAACCCTCATGTTTTCGTCATTAGTCTCAGCTTGAATCCACGACTTTCAAGGTCATTAAGAAGAGATTTGAGGCCATTTATTCAGCCTCGCGATCCAGTTGAGTTGGTAACTAAAAATCAGATTTACGTCTTTTTTCGCTCACATTTTTGCTGCTTCAGGAAAAAGAAATTCACACTTAATTCTCTGGCGACAAGAGAACAACGTCTAACTTTTTTTTTCCTTGAAACATAAAGTCTGTTCGAATAAAAGGTGGAGCAGACCGAGCGCACAACTGGTGGATCGCCTTAAAGTCAAAGGGCAAGAAGCATCATGACTTCCAATCCGAGAACGAGGTTTCTTGTTGCTTCGGAACTTCAACTCAGAACAGTTGAAGTTTCACGAGCAACTCGAGATCTCTGCGACGATGCACTGAAGAGAAAATTTTGTTGGAAAAGATCGATCATTTGTTGGATACGTTCGACTAATTTTTTTTTTTTGAAAAATCACAAAAATTCTGTCATTGTAACAAGTAATGTTTTTGAAAGTCTCTTCGGAAAGTGAATTTATCTCAGTCCAATCGTAAATTTTGCTGACAGTTCCGTTAGAAATGAAAAATATTGTCGAAATAACGAAAATTTTGACATTGTCCAAAAATATTTCGTTTTTTGACAAAATTTCATTTTCCGTGAAAAATCGCAAAAATTTTGTCATTGCCGCAAGAAATATTCTCAAAAGTCTCTTCGGAAAGTAAATTTTTGTCATTCCAGTCGTAAATTTTGCTGCCAGTTCCGTTGGAATTGAAAAATATTGTTGAAATAACGAAAATTGTGACGCTATCCAAAAATATTTAGTTTCTTGACAAAATTTCATTTTCAGTGAAAAATCGCAAAAATTTTGTCATTGCCGCAAGAAATATTGTAAAAAGTCTCTTCGGAAAGTAAATTTTTGTCATTCCAATCGTAAATTTTGCTGACAGTCCGTTAGAAATGAAAAATATTGTCAAAATTACGAAAATTTTGAAATTCTCCAAAAATATTTAGTTCGCCGGATTCAACAAAATATCGACGTTTTTGATCAAATTAAATTTTCAATCTGGCAAGGAAAAGTGAATATTCGCATCGCCCAAGTCTCGCAGTTTCGCAGATTGAATAAACCGAATCAATCCGAACGAATCGAGCACGCAATGAGTTTCGCTTATGCAAACGGATCGGAAAATGATAATTTTTTTCCAATCCGGGAGTAACGCCGATGTAGGATATTTACGCGCGTACAACAGAAGGAGGAAGGGGCTTTGGGTGGATTGTCGATGTGCGTTTGACATCTCGCACACGAGTCTCTGCTCCGATCATCACCGGAGTGACGTTCGAGGTATCGATCAGCCGGCTCGCGCGCTGGCGGCTTTCGCGCTAACGAGCCGCGTGACGTCCGATGCATGCCCCGTCGATGGAGCGAGCTGGAACGAAATCCGACTAGAAAGAACGTCATCTGTGCGGACGATTACTATCGCGAGATAAAATCATCGCATTTATCGCACGAATTTCGATTACATCACTTTGAGGTTCGAAAAAGGACCGAGTGAACTTCCACATGGAGAAACTATTTTTCCGAAGTGTCCATTCGCATGAGAATCGCATGATTTTTTTATGAACCGCCGAACAGCTCATCATTGCGATTTTATTTTTGAAAATACCGAGAAAAACTTCCCATTCATTTCAAATTGCAATTTTTCCTTAAATACATAAGCAAAAAGTATAATTTCCAATTTCCTTTCAAATCGCGCATCACAATCATAAAATTACTTTATTCAGGATTCTTGAATAATTTTTTATGAACATTTCATGGCACCAAAACTAACAGTTTTCTCCTATGAAGAAAAATTGTCTGACGTCAAGAATTTGGGATATTTAATTTCCAATTTTTAACTTTTTCTAAAAGAGATGCAAAAAAATGTGTTGAGGTTTTTTCTCAAAAAATTTTGGCCCATAGTCTTTCTGGCAATCTCCAAAAAAATCCTAAATACATTGTTTTTTCGCAACTTCTTAACGAAACGTGACTTTAAAGGGGAAAATGAAAAGATTTCAAATTGAAATTGAAATTTTTTCATTTCGTCAAAGTCACGTTTCGTCACGTTAATTAATTAATTGAAATTAAATTTAGATAGGGAAAATTAAAAATTGCAACCTAAATACCTCAAATTCTAAACGTCGGAAAAATTTGTGTCTCAATTAGAGAAATTTTTAGTTTCGGTGCCACGAATGTTTATACGAAATTTTGAAAGAACTCCAAATGAAGTCGTTTCGTGATCGTAATACTTTAATTAGCCTACTAGCAGCTTTAAAGTTGTGACCTAAAAGTCATCCATACTCGAGACCTTTTCGCACTTGAGTTTCAAGAACTTGTACTTTATTGTTACAACATTGAGACTTCGTATATAGGACAATAATAACACGTTGCAGTAGTTTCCCACCAGGAGCAAATCTCGCAAATCTAACTATACTTTATAAATAGAATCAGACGAAAGATATCAAGAGGATAGGATAGCGCGATTGCGCAGAGGCAATCAGGCCTGTACCTGCAATATGGTCCGTCCGCAGCTGGAACTAGCCGAGAAAATGCTGTCGAGACGTCCGCCATAACGTAAAGGCTGCTGCGATCCATATTTTACTAGTTTAGATCTTTCAAGGGTATCTGTCGATATAATTATAATTTGTACTGTCGCAATCACTATGAAATGTCAACTATAATGACGTACGACCTCCCACAGACTCATGCAAGGGCTCGCGTACCATCGACCTCGGACCTATGCGAATCTGGCACTCTGTTCGCAAAAATGCGCTGGGAAAACAATGAATCATAAAAAAATTCCGCATGTGACGAAAATTTCGATAAGCTCCGGTTTTTGTGACCTTGGGCTCCAATCACTTTCTAATAAAATCTCCGCTTTCGCTCACGCAGCGATTTTTTACGAATTTGATGAAGCTGAAGTTCACAACTTGGGAATGCAACGAAAATCTAAATTTTTCGAGAAGATGCTTTATTTTTTGGGTCGAACTAAACGATCGTTTCAAGTGAAAATGATCGATATTTTGTTGGACACGTTCTACTAAACGTTTTTTGAAAAATCACAAAAATTTGCTCATTGCAGCAAGAAATATTCTAGAAAGTCTCCTCGGAAAGCGAATTCTTGTCATTCCGACCGTAAATTTTACTGACAGTTCCGTTAGAAATGAAAAATATTGTCAAAATAACGAAAATTTTGAAATTATCCAAAAATATTTCGTTTTTTTGACAAAATTTCATTTTCAGTGAAAAATCGCAAAAATGTTGTCATTGCAGCAAGAAATAATCTAGAAAGTCTCTTCGGAAAGTAAATTTTTGTCATTCCAATCGTAAATTTCGCCGACAGTTTCGTTAGAAATGAGAAATATCGTCAAAATAACGAAAATTTTGAAATTATCCAAAAATATTTAGTTTTTTGACAAAATTTCATTTTCAGTGAAAAATCGCAAAAATGTTGTCATTGCAGCAAGAAATAATCTAGAAAGTCTCTTCGGAAAGTAAATTTTTGTCATTCCAATCGTAAATTTCGCCGACAGTTTCGTTAGAAATGAGAAATATCGTCAAAATAACGAAAATTTTGAAATTATCCAAAAATATTTAGTTTTTTGACAAAATTTCATTTTCAATGAAAAATCGCAAAAATTTTGTCATTGCAGCAAGAAATAATCTACAAAGTCTCTTCGGAAAGTAAATTTTTGTCATTGCAATCGTAAATTTCGCTGACAGTTTCGTTAGAAATGAGAAATATCGTCAAAATAACGAAAATTTTGAAATTATCCAAAAATATTTAGTTTTTTGACAAAATTTCATTTACAGTGAAAAATCGCAAAAATGTTGTCATTGCAGCAAGAAATATTCTAGAAAGTCTCTTCGGAAAGTAAATTTTTGTCATTCCAATCGTAAATTTTACTGACAGTTCCGTTAGAAATGAAAAATATTGTCAAAATAACGAAAATTTTGAAATTATCCAACAATATTCAGTTTACCGTATTGAACAAATCATCGACGTTTGTTTTTAAAATTCAGTTTTCAGTGAATAACGAGCTTCGCCACAGAAGAAAAAACATTTTCGTATTGTTCGATATTGACGTTTGAGGTTTCCATCCGAAGTCCCTTGTCGATTTTTGTCGTAATATTCGAAGATACCGAGCATGGAAAATGAATTTTGTGCTTTGATGCACGCCAACGTGCAAGAGGACGCGCGCGTACCAGACGAGTCGATGGCCCGCGAATAATTGATAAGCAGGGATTAAGAAAACCGATCCGAGGGTCTGCCTCGGTCTTTGGAAAAGTCACGACGTGAAGAGATCGAGAAGATTCTGTCTGGCGTGGTGTACAAGCGCAACGCGAGAGGAAGGAGCGATCCGTCAGCAGGAGTTAAGAGACGACGGGCGCTCGGCTATAAAGGATTAAATCTCGCGAACGAATAAGTTACCTCGGCGAGCGGAAATATAGCAGCCCGTATATGGAGATGAATTTCCGGTGGAAGCAAATGACAAAAGAAGCCGACGACAGAAACGAACGGTCGGACTAGATAACGTCGCCAGACCCTCTCGAGTCTCTCCCTCTGATTTCCTCCTCAATTTCCCCGTCTTTTTGAACTCGGGCTAAACGTTTCTTCCTTTTTTACTTCGCGGATATTGCGGCTGCTTCGCATAAATTAACTTCGGAAACAAATTACCAAGACAAAGCACCACCGGCACTTTTCTCTCGCTATTTGACTATTCAGAATCTTTCATTTTCCACGTCTCTGCGCCTCACCATTTTTATTCCTCATATTGACCCTGCCAACGAACCTTTCTGTACACAGCGCCTCTATCCCCGGACATGTCATGCAGCCTCACGACGTGGACATTCAATCTCTAAACGTTCCCAATCGATTTTTCAGGTAAGCTCACCTCCGGGACCGCACGAGGCCGAATAAGTCAATTCAGAAGAAGCAACATCGACTCATATATTTATATCCGAGCCTACACCAAGAATTCATGTCCCATTAAGGACGTTTTATGGCAACGATCGAATCGTAATTTTTATTTTCAGTTTTTCTTACATGCAAAATGGTTTGCGAGTCCAAGTTCATTAAAAAAATGTTGTTGAAAATTGACTAAATAACGACATACTGTAAATTCAAGATTGTCCGAATCAATCTGTATTTGTTGTATAATTACCAAAATTTCAAAACAATTTTACCAACGATTTTTTTGGAAAACTAAATGAAGCTTCTTCGATGTTACGCAAAAGCGTGTACAAAGTTTTAAGAGACTTCACCGAATAAGAATCGAAATATTTAATGTTGAAAATTGCAACTTTTAAGGAGGTTCCGTTAGTGGAGCGATAATTAGATTAAAATCTGAGAACGGAATATGTTGTTGCTCGGGCAGCAAACTTTGATCTCTTTTAAAATCATTCTAGGTCAACCAAGTTTTACGACATATTTTCAAAGTCGAAAGTCACTCGATTCAACATTGGCTTTACGGAAATTTCTTAGCCTCATGAAATCAGAAAAATATTAAAAATACTTTGCGATTAGATAAAACGCGTATTAAAATCTCAATTTATAAAAAAAACTCCAAGGGTTCCAAATCAGTCAAAAAATAGTGGAGAAACGAATGTTTGGAGGAGATATTTCTAGTTAAAATCGACAGAATGCTCGGAACATCTCATTTTTAGGAGTTTCGCAACGGATCGCTTGCTAAACGAAAAGCAGATCGTCATTTTTTCTTGGGAATTGTGTCCCACTTCATTCGTTATTCCCTGCGCCATAACGGAACTTCCTTAACACGCGCTTTTATGAAAAACTACTGAAGGTTGTGATGTTTATAAATAAATATCTCGACTTCTACATGGTGAAGCCTCTTAAAATTGCGCGAGCTATTGGGCATCATTATTTGTCGTGGTGCAAATTTAAAAAAAGTCTATCGATAGAAAGTTTTGCATACAACGTCCTTAATGTAATTGTGGAGGAATAAAAACAACTTCTCATGGAGCATCGCGTTCGCCCTTTTTCCTTTATCGACCATAAATCTCGATGACGAAATTTTAATGAAGCTGAAGTTCGCAACGTTGGAATGCAACGAAAAATATTTCTTTTCATTGGTGATTCGTTTAATTTTCAAAATAATCGACATTTTTCGAGCCGATATACTTTTTGGGTCGGAAAAATCGACCGTTTTAACCTCGTAATTACATTCTGCATTTAAATAATGAGCTTCGTCACAGAAAAAAAGAATTTCGTTGCATTCCAACGATGCAAACTTGAACGTCATAACTTTTTCTGCCACGATGCTCACGGGATTTTGTGTGGTGAACCGAATCGAAGATCGAAGAATCGAATTTAGTTTATTCGTTTTCTCGCAAACTAGAGACGAACAAGAATTCCCACCAGAACTTTTCGATGCCAGGTTGAGCTTTCGGTTCGGGTCAGCAGCTTCTAATACCAATCGCACATGAAATAAAGTCCGACCAGAAAACAACTCGCAGGAGAAAACCTCATGAATACATTTGCCCGAGCACGCGTTTCTACTTGTCTTTTTTATATGTTTATACGTGCCTGTCGGACTGCGCTACTACAAAAAATGTCCCAGCAGACACGGCTAACGAAATTACAGCAAAAATATTCATTTGGTCATGCCCCGCGTCGTGCATCGTTCTGGAAAAAAAGTTATGAGAACACCCTCCAAGTTTATTATTTTTGCACGAGGTTTTACGTGCCCGAATTCATCATCCGCGCGTGCCAACGTTCGCTACCATCTCTCCGGTGCACCTGCGACAATGGCCTGCACTTTTTCGCGTCCTCACGTCCAATGGGAATGTACAAAATAAACGAATGTTACGCGGAGGACTTAATTTTTATGGGGCACTCTATGGGATTCATAAAAATTATCAGTCGCAGAATAAAATGTCGCGAAATAAAATTGATTGGCTGTTAAATTCGGATCACGGAATTAATCGATCGATCTTCATTAATGAGAAGGTCATTAGCATTCTCAATCGCTGTCACGAATCAGTAAAAGCTCCGAAAAATGTACCAGTGGCCCTTCGAGTCTCTACTGGGTCAGTTTGACCCGAAAAATTTCCAGTCACCGACTCATTGGCATTTAACCCTACAATCTAATTATTTTTTACCTATTCCCCGGTAACCTGGGGACATGAATGAGCCAAATTTCAAAAAATTCATATCTCCGGTAAAATTTAACGAAAAGACTTCAACTTGGGCTCATTCTTTCCAAATTTTTAATGCCCGATCTCGTACTTTCACAGTTTTTTCCACTATTTTGCACGATTAACATTGATAACAAATAGAAAAGCGTTTTTTCTCAAAAATGACACTTCTCGGTTTGTTTTTTGCAACCAAAATTTGGTAGTTTTCTCTTGTGCATTTTCGAGATTTATTCAATTTCATTTTATAAAATACAATCGTTACTCGGCTGTCGTTCGAAAAGATAATCTTCCGTTTTGTCATTTCTAGAGGAAATGAGGAAAATTCTATGTTGATCCTAGACCAGTAAACTTATTTTTTTTTTACCTATTCCGGTAACCTGCGGTAAAAAATGACCCGAATTTTGAAAAATTCACATCTCCGGTAAAATTTAACAAAAAGAATTGAACTTGGGCTCATTCTTTTCGTTTTTTAATGCAGAATCACGTGAGCCTGGGGCACTTTTGCTCAGGGTTGAAAAATCAGTCGAAAATGCGGTGAAACGATAAAAAACGGGAAAACGAAGGTCAAAAGGGCGCGGAATTTATGTTTCTCGGATAAATTTTCGTTTTGGTCGAAAAATAAATTTACGGCCAGCAAATATGGATAATTTACGACAAAATACGTCTCTACGAAAAAAATTGCATAATTATCGGAATGCAACGGTTTGGAATGACTCTGAAGTTTGCAGCGTTGGAATTCAACGAAAATCGTTTTTATTTTCGAGCTAAAATAATTGTTCAAGCGCAGAATGGAATTACGATGATAAAATGATCGATCTTTGCCAGCCGAAAAGCATATTGGCTTGAAAATTTGGGATGACGTTGAAAATTGAACGAATCATCAATAAATTCAAATACTTTTCGTTGCATTCCAACGTTGCAAACTTCAGCATCATCGGTTTGGAAAATACCGCGGGTCAGATTGACCCAATATGCAGTGAGAGTTTGTGTGCAATTTATGAGATATACAGGTCTGTAATGATTGAGTCGACTCACCTACAACAGGAGGAGTATGACGGCGAAGAACAGGGAGGAGGGATGGGCACCGGTGCTCTCGCGGATCGGTCCCTTCGTCGCTTCCCCGTCTCCACTCATACTCGACTCGAAGCGGCCGAGGCGCCGGTACACCCATTCCACCCGTTGTTGCTTCCTTCCGTTCTATCAAATCCCCTTTCCAATCAGAACGTCTTTCGCTCGATCCTTTTCCAGATATTGTCTCTTTGGCTTTATCGTTCGAGGGCAATAAATACTGTACAGGCAATAAATAACAAAATATGAATTTGGAACACGTCGCTCGACTCGCTGCAACCGAGTTTCTCCAACTTTTAGCAAATTCTGGATAGAACGAATGGGCAGATGTATTCTGAGGGCAAAATTGACACTTTCCACTTGAATTCATCGCGGCGAAACGGTCGAGACGAGCTTTTGTCCACGTGCTTCATGACGTTAAAGTTTGCATCGTTGGAATTCTTCGGAATTTTGTTTTTCTGTGGCGAAACTCATTATTTAAATGCGGAATTTAATTAGGAGGTTAAAACGATCGATTTTCCCGACCCAAAAAGTTTAGGGGCTCGAAAAATTTGCATTGTTTTGGAAATTCAACAAATCATCGATGGAAATTAATATTTTTCATGACGTAGAAGTTTGCATCGTTGGAATTCATCGGAATTCTGTTTTTCTGTGGCGAAACTCGTTATTTAAATGCGGAATTTAATTAGGAGGTTAAAACGATCGATTTTCCCGACCCAAAAAGTTTGGGAGCTCGGAAAATTTGCATTGTTTTGGAAGATAAACAAATCATCCATGGAAAGGAATATTTTTCGTGACGTTGAAGTTTGCGTCGTTGGAATGCAACGAAATTTTTTTTTTCTGTGACGAAACTCATTATTCAAATGCGGAAAGTAATTACGAGGTTAAAACGAATTTTTGCGACCGAAAAAGTATATGGACTCGAAAAATTTGCATGATTTTGAAAATTCAACGAATCATGGATGAAAAGAATGATTTTTCGTTGGATTCCAACGTTGCGAACTTCAGCTTCATTAAAAATCCCTCGTGCGCGATAATATTGCCGCTCTCATTATTTTCGACAATTATGCGTACCGAGAGATTGAAAATAAATGAATAATGGACGTAGAGACGCGGTGAAGGTGAAGAGACTCTCGAGTATTTATTTTCATGGAAAACGTGCGCAGTTGCCCAAAACAATAAAATTAGGAGGAACGTGAGTTTTTCCGGAACGGTCTCGCCGTTTACAATTTCGTCTCATCCACGAAGAAAAATCGTGACTTACCGCAATGGATTTCAACAGAGACGCACAGGCACTTTGATGCTGTTTATTTATGTGGCAAAAAATTTATTGGCACGTTTAGCGGCTGAAAAAACCGTTTGTTCGTCTTTTTAGCAAAACTACAGCTCCGGAAACACAGAAAGGACGATAAAATACTCGCGGGCTCGAGCTTGTCATACACACGTGCGAGAAATATTTTGTGGCTATGTTTTTTTCTCGCGAAACGCGCGCCGCCGAGCGTTCGTCCTTCACGGAAGCATCGGGTTCGCCGTCGGCGACTCGACTGACGAACTCACCGCTAACACACCGCTTGCTCCTGCTTACTCGATCGCCGCGCGTCGCGACGACCAGAACTATCATCCCTACTCGTCCTCATCCTCCTTGCGCACCCCTTTCTCGCTTTGCCACACGCGTAGAATCTCAACACAGTGAAAAGGAATTGAAGGAAACAAGCAAAAAAGTCGCTTCGCAAAACATTGCTCGAATCATTTTATTCACCAATCGAAATACATGTTTCAAGGTCGCATGCGAGTGTGAATTTAAGATTTTCGCGGCTAGGAGGCGCCTGCGTAAGCCACCATCTTGGAAAACACGTTTTTACGAACATATCGCAAACGATAAAAACATCGAGAATCTTTTGTGCAGGAAATTCTATTGTCCGCAACTTTTATCCAAGACATTTGTCTCCGCGTCATATATTTTACGAGTTATATGGACGATCGAACAATTCTCATTATCGTTGTCGTTCGATTTTTTTTCTATTACAGTCATAAGCAGTCGAACGAACACGATAAAAATCCAAATTACGCGGACGCTTTTTTTTCTCGGTCAAATCAACACTTATTGCCGAAAACTCGACAAGATGACCTTGAAAATCGTGAACATGGTTCGAGGTCCTCGAAATTTTTGCTCCGCGTCGAATTTTCAGACTCTTCGTAATTGACAAGGATTCAGGATAAGGAATTTTCATCCTCAGATTTGATAATTATAATTCAACAAAACGCCGCTGTGTCATTTTGGCTGGGGTTGTTGACAGGCAGGCCGAGGATCGAGCTAAATAAACGCGAAACACAAGAACGCGAGGGGAGGAAACTTTCTCAATTGTTCAATTGCCACTGTCGCTTTATTCACGACCGCCACGTTTACGATCGAGGATAAACAATCTGATACTCCGAAAACTGCCTTTGTCAAGATATAAACAGTAAAAATCGTACGCGTGTAGCGCAGCAGACTGCAATTGTTAAAGTTTTTACCTCCTTCCAGCAAATATTGAGCGTTTTAAAGATCATGGGAAATAAAACGTGGATGGGAAACAACGTGATAATGCTGTTTACATGTCGTAAAAAAAAGGACGCTGTTTCACTGGCCTGGTTTGTTGACAAGCAAGCTCGCGTGGATGAAGCAAAACAAAGAATAGAGAAAGCGCCAGGTGGTAGCATTTCGTAGCAACACTGACCGCGCTCGATCGGCAATTGTTGACACGCACTTGTTCTCCGCCTCCGCATGGTTGCGCGCTCTAGCGGCATTCCCACTGAAACTATTGTCCAACGAAATGCGCGCGAAATTCAAAACCCGCGAAACGTCATGGGCGGCCAGTCAGCGCGCATTTTCCAAATAAAACTTCTTCGACGTCGTTTTATCAATCAGAAAAAGACTCTGTCAGCGTATGCACGACGATAGCAAAAATGCGCTGACGAAGGCTTTTTTTAATTGGTGAAAACTTGTCGAAAATATTCAATTTCGAAAATTGCAGCTGTCTCTCTCGCACTCACGCGGCAATAGAGCGACTGACATGTCGCGTGAGTACGAGAGAGATAACCAAAAAGTAGATACACCGATACACGTCCTTTTCAGACACGTGCTTGGTATATTTTGAGGGAAAAGCCAAGTTGCATCTGGTGAAATGTGAACAACGCATAATTAATATTTCGAGCTCGTGTAACCTCGTGTAGTGTCTCGACGGCGCCTCATCGCCTACGATTACGCAGCTCACGACCGCGAGCATGTCGTATTCGAGGATATCGACGAACTTGTTGCTGTCATGTGCGACGAATGGAAATAGTGAGTTGGAGAGGAATGTTACGATTTCATGGTTTCCATGGCAACTGAACGACGCGTTTGCAGCCGCTCGAGCACGCAGTCGACGAGTGACGTTTCTAAAAAATCGACTGAAAAGTTTCCCTGAAAGATCCGGTCGATGATGGTATTAAAATGAAATTCAAAATATCTTTGAAAAATAGCAATGGCCACAATAATTTAGTGTCGTGTGTCGCATGGAATTCTGCCGAAGAGATTTACTCGTGCGGGTAATTCGGTCATTTTTCTACAAAAAAGAGAATATTATAAAAAACCTGCAACATCGTCCAACTCGATTATTAATTCTCTGTTTTTTTCGATTCTCATTTCAGGGAAGATCATCGACTGCTATGTTGGCAACTGGAAGGAGGAGTCGCTCGGGCAAGTACAGTCGTAGAATTCCCTGCAATTTTTTATCCAACCGATATGCAATGGCATCCCCGACCGGGTTTAGCCAATTCAGTGAAAAAACAATCTCTCGATATTTTGCTCATCACGACAGCTGACGGTAAGAATTTTGTCTTGCTTCAGAAATTTTCATACCTTGTTGTAAACCAAAAAACGAAATTTTTTGATATTTCAATCGATCTAGCGATCAATTAAGGAGGTTTCGTTAGCAGAGCGATAAATAGATTAAAATCTGAAAACGAAATATGTTGTTGCTCGGGCAGCAAACTTTGATCTCTTTTAAAATCATCCTAGGTCAACCAAGTTTTACGACATATTTTCAAAGTCGAAAGTCACTCGATTCAACATTGGCTTTACGGAAATTTCTTAGCTTCATGAAATCAGAAAAATATTTAAAATACTTTGCGATTAGATAAAACGCGTATTAAAATCTCAATTTATAAAAAAAACTCCAAGGGCTCCAAATCAGTCAAAAAATAGTGGAAAAACGAATGTTTGGAGGAGATATTTCTAGTTAAAATCAACAGAATGCTCGGAAAATCTCATTTTTTAGGAGTATCGCGACGGATCGCTTGCTAAACGAAAAGCAGATTGTCATTTTTTCTTGGGAATTGTGCGTCACTTCATTCGTTATTCCCTGCGCTATAGCGGAACCTCCTTAATAAAAATAATGTACAGCAAAACCACTAAAATCAGTACGATCCTGAAAATGGTTAAAAAAAACATGGAAATCGATTTTTTCCTAATCGGCTATTTAATTTTTTTGAATTTACAGGCAAATTTCACCTGGTCAATAAAACCGGGAGAGTTGAAAAAACTGTTGATGCTCATAAAGGCGCAACTTTGGTGGGAAAATGGGCGTACGACGGTTCGGCGTTGCTCACTGGTACAGGCTTGAAAAAAAAGTCCCAGAATCTTGCATTCAGGAATTGAATTCCTCGCAATCAATTTAATATGTGAAAAAACCAAAAAATTTCAAGAATCGACGAAGTTTTTTATGGATCAAGTAAATTTTACAGCTGGCGAAGACGGTTGTGCAAAAATCTGGTCCCGGAGTGGAATGCTCCGGTCGACTGTGGTTCGAGGAAGTTTATCAATTCTTAGCGCAGCTTGGAGTCCGGATTGCTCGAGCGTTTTGTACTCTCAAGGCTCTCATTTGCTTATCAAGTCACTAAACTCGAACGCGAAACCTCTGAAGGTAAAAAAATGAATAAAATTATGTCAAGGACGTTCCTGACTAGAATAAATGAATTTTCTCAGTGGTACGCTCACGAGGGCTTGGTACTCGTCGTGTCCTGGAACCAGAACCATGGCCTCATCATTTCCGGTGGCGAAGATTGTCGCTACAAGGTACTTTGAATTATTTTCGAATATTTTCCTCACTCGCGAACTTCTGACTCGGAAAAAAATGCCCACAATCATTGCAAACGCCAATTATTCTCTAATTAAAATTTTAAAATCCATGCAATAATTCCCATTTATTTCGACAGATCTGGGATTCGACAGGAAATCCAATTTATAACAGCAGCCCGGGCGATTATCCATTGACTTCCGCGAGCTGGTGTCCATCCGGAAGTTATTTCGCTGTTGGCTCATTCAATACGATCAAATTATGCGACAAAACTGGAGTAAGAAACACAAACTTCTTACTCCTCATCAAAAATAAAAATAATCGAATTTCCGACAAAAAAAAATGCAAAAAATTCATCAAACTAAATTTTCTTCGTATAAAAATTCTCCTGCATTTCTTTATAAACAGAGAAAAAGCTCATTTTTTGTCTCAATTCATTTTTCCTGCGTTTTTACTTCGTCTGCATAAAAAAAAAAAAAATGATCAAATTTCCGACTAAAAAATGAAGAAAAATCGTCAAATTTAATTTTCCTCGTACAGAAATTCTGCTGGATTTTTAATGAAACGTAAAAGAAACTCATTTTTTCCGTCAATTAATTTTCGCAGTGGTCTTATTCCCTGGAAAAGGTAACGACCGGAAGTATTTACAGTATGGCATGGTCGAGCGACAGTACCCAAGTAGCAATGGCCTGTGGCAGTGGTTTGGTCCTGACAGCTCACGTGATTGATCGAACGCTGGAATGGGACAACTGGGAAGCGACATTGATCAGGCGCAAGACGATTCGCGTCCGAGAAATCGGTAACGAAGGATTCGAGACACTAGAAATAACTGACAGAGTGGTACAGTTCGAATTTGCTTTCGATCACTTGGTCGTCATCACGCCAAACCAGTGTCACGTCTATTCGGTCACGAATTGGAACACCCCGGCGATTTTCGATCTAAAAAGTGGCTCGATATCCGCGGTGATACTTTCGGAAAAGTGAGTTCCATGCAAAATTGATTGAAAAATAAAAATTGGAGCCCGAAAAACAAAACGATGGACTGAAAATTTTGATTTCTTTTGTCGTTAATTGAAATTTTCAATTTCCCAGGCATTTCCTCCTGGTCGAGGTCAACGCCTTGACCTTGTACAATTATCAAGGTCGTTTATTGGGCGTTCCGCGATGGAAAACCATGACTCAGGAACCTCTCAATGCTGCCTGCATCTCTCTGTGCTCGGATACCCTCACGGTGCGAGATCAAAGCAACGACAAACGTGAATAAAAATTTCCATTCCCAAAACTATAGAAAAAATGGTTAAAAAATTGGAAAGTCATTAAAAATTCATTTTTTTCAGTTATTCACGTCCTTGAAGTTTCGAGCAACAAACCGATCAATCAAGTTCAGTCCCACACTCATCTGACGAGCGTCACGCGTTTGGCACTCAATTACATCGGCGGAGTGAACGATCGTCAGTTGGCGATAATCGATGGGAACAGAGATTTGTTCCTTGTGTCTGTCCGAACTTCCGGTTTTGGACGAGTTTGTAAAATCGGTAAAAAACCGTTTTTTCCTGTAATTTTTTACTTTCTTTTCAATTCGACACCGAGAAGTCTAATTAAATGACGTTGAAGTTTGCATCGTTGGAATGCAACGAAATTCTTTCTTTTCTGTGGGGAAGCTCATTATTTAAATGCAAAATATAATTGCGACGTTAAAGCGATCGATTTTTCCGACTCAAAAAGTTTATCGGCTCAAAGAATTCGGATTATTTTTTAAATTTAACAAATCATCGATCAAACGAAGTATTTTTCGTTGCGAACTTCAGCTTCATCCAAATAATCGATCATTTTCGCAGCTGCGATGGCGCAGAATGTAGCTTGGGCGACCGATGCCAACGTCTTGGCCGCAATGCTCGATTCCAATCTCTCCGTTTGGCTTTGCCCCAATTGCGTTCATTACAGCGACAGGAAAGTCATACGGAAAACACGAATCGACAAAGAAAACAGGTAATTATATTAACAAACTCGAAAAGTCCCCCAAAAATCCGACAGAATTTTTTTTTTTTTTTAATTTAACAAAAAAAAAAGAAATTTCATGCCAAACGTCTCGATTTTAAAAATCCAAAACTAAAAAATTGATAAAACTCGAAAATGTGAATGAAATTCCAGTGAATTTGGAAAACAACCGAACATCGTGAGCGTTCGAAATGGAATGGTGACCGTACGTCGCGGCGATGGGGCTCTCGTCGTCAATTCGTTCTACACTTTTTTCACGACTTTGCACAAACACGTCATTAGTAACAAATGGCAAGACGCTCTTTCCCTCTGCCGCATTGCGCAGGTACAGAATAAGTAAAAAAAAAAAAGAAAACGAAATTTGAATAATCGTTTCACTAGCTAGACCGATGGAAATTCTTTGTTCATCAATTTGTTGAGTCATTTTTTTCCTCTTTGGGCAGAACGAAATACTTTGGACTTGCATGGCGGTCTTGGCAACCGACAGCAAAGAGCTGGACGCCGCCGAAGAAGCCTACGCCGCTATTGAACGATACGATAAAGTTGATTACATCCAGTACATAAAGGTTAAAATTTTCTCAACCAACTGACACGACGAAAAAAACACAAGAAAAATAAAATAAAATGCAATTAAATGTTTTTTTTTCGTGGAAATTATTTTTTTTCAGTTTATCAAAAATTTAATCATCGCAAGGATCATTGTACGTTTTGTTTTTTCTTTTGTTTTCAGAAAATACCGAACAAAACTGAGAAATTGGCGGAAATGGCTCTTTTGGCTGGCGATTTATTGGCTGCTGAAGGAATTTTACTCCAAAATGGTCTCATACCCGAAGCCATACGAATCAACATGAAGGTCTATAAATGGAATAGGTAAAAATTGATAAAATCATTAATCGGAATCGATTTTCAGTCTCTATTCGTTTGATACTTGAAAAAACTATTGTTAATGAGGAAAAATTTTGTTTGGACGTCGTCAAGGGCTTTGGAATTGGCAATAAGGCATAAGAAGCTGGTGGACGAAGTTTTGGAGGAGAGAAAAAATTATTTAGCGATCCTGGAGAAGGAGGAAAATAATCAAAGTTTTCTCACGACGATCGCAAGTCGAACGAAAATTCTCGTGAGTATAAAAATAAAAAATCATCGTTGCTCGATTTTTTTTCGGACTCTGCGGATTTTTGACTCAACAAATTTTGTTTTTCAGCCCAACGTCATCAAAGAAACAAAAATGCCGGAACAGGACGACAGACCGGAAATGGAACTCGATAAAATTATCGCCTCCTCGACGCCGGAACTTCCGGCAACTCCAAACTCCGCGTCGTAGTGGAAAAAAATCGTCATTCACAGTGATAAATACAATAATCTATATTTAGCAAAAATATTTGTATTTCCCTGCGAAGTCTCGTCCGAAAATACTTGAATGGCAAATCAACTTAAATAAAAAATGTACAGTTGCCTTTTTGGCAATATTCGCCGAGTCTTTTTCAAACACACGAATCAAAATATTAGAGATCTGAGCGTAATCGACAGCAAAACGACCAGGATTGTGATCAGGATGAGATAAACCACGAGTCTGTGTTCCTGCCAAGCTGGCGTTTTTTCTGTTGGACGATAACGCGTCGCGAGAGCATTCTATGAAAAAAAATCACGAAAAAATTATTCACAACTGCCATGCGCGAGGTAAATTAATTTAAAAATACGAAAAAATCGAAAACTTGGTTAAAAACCTCGAGAAAATAGTGACAAGATGAAAAATGGAAAATCAACATTTTTAATTAAATAATTTTGTTGCAATTTTCGTATTTTTAAATTTATTTCTCAAACAAATTGCATAAAGAAATTTTTAATGTAAAAAAAACTGACCCATCCTCCATTTGCTTGGATCCAGGAGGCCAAATCTTCCTCGAGAACTTCGGTCATGGCGCGTTGAACAGCCGGAATGAATTCTGGTTTTCCCTGACGAACGCAATCGACTGCAATTCCGCCAGCAACTGCATAAAGCGCGATTATTTTGCTCCACGTCATTTCACCGGATCGCAACATTTCTCGAGAGACATCAGTCAACGCTTCGGCTGCGGTTTGTTCCGATGTGAACGTGCTCGAACCTATTTGACGGCCTATTCGAACAAACAGGTTCGGGTGCATCTTCTCCAGCTCGGAACCCACCGTCGTCAGCTCCGGATAAACTTCACCGACGACCGAACCTCCCGGTAGTAACATTGCGCTCCGCATCCTTTTGAGACCGAGTTTGCGCTGGAATATTCCCGATCGTTTCAATCGATTCCTTATATACTGAGCGCAGAGCGACGAACCCTGAAAAGTCGAAAAAAGTCAAAAAAACGGTTGAAAAATGATTTTTTCTAAAATCGAGTTCCAAGCAGAAAGTTTGGCGAAGTTTCCGGCGAAAATTCGCGTCCAACGAGACGAAAAACCGAACCTGAGAAACGGTCAGTTCAACCGAAGCCGAGACGGTTCTCCATCCGATAGTGTGAGAGATTTTCCTGGACACGACGTCGCTGACATTGCTGAGTCTCCTGCGGGCATTACCAACGACGTGAAACGGCGAATCCGAGCCAGTCAAGAGCGGAATCGCCAGACTATTCCTCCGAAAAGGTTGGATCGGATTTGCAGCTTTGTGTTGATCCTCCGGGACTTTCAAGCTGGCGAACGTGCCAGCCATCGGTGTCGCCATCCCGAACATTTATTCACATCGTCCCCAGACTCATTCGCTCGCGAATTCAAACTTTTTCTTGTACATCGTGGCCACAAAGTTCGCCCCCAGCTCTCACGACGACGCTCTCAAATTGCAAACGTCAAAAAATTCTCCATTCGATATCTTTGAAGAAACAGACAAAAAAATTCAAAGAAAAACGTTCAGTCAATTAATTGCACGTGCGAGCTCGTCCCTCCAGCCTCGCAAAGTGCTCGATTATCTTTTCACGACCAAATGAAACATCTATAAAAAAAAAAAAAAAGCAAGATTCATCATGCAGTTTTCGGAAAATTTCCAATTAAAAAAACTCCCGCGTTTTTAGCACCGAGCGACGATGAATAATGATAAAAATATTTCTTCAAGTGTTTCGAGAGTTCCAACAATGAAACAATGCCTTTGTGCAGCTTTTTTTTTACAGACCTACGTCATTAACGATCATAAATGAGTTTGCGAGCGTGTCTGTGTCCGAAGAAGATTTCACCGAGTCATAATCTCTCGCAATTGCTTTCGTTCGGTTTTTACAATCATCCAGTCCGAACCAATGACGTTGCCGTGTCTTCGAGACACTTGATTGTGGCTCCGAGCACACACGGACGATCTATTATCGAAACAACTCCCTATATGGCACGTGCTCGTTTTTTCTTCACATTTTTTTCTTTCTCTATCGGCAGAATGAAAAATAGCCGGAGTCAGTATTTTGAAAAGTGCTCCGGGCGGTCTCGCACAGAATTACACGTGAGTCGTATGTTATTATCATTCATCGCACACCTCGACGAGACCCCCATTACGCCCGAGGCCTCCTTTTCGCGTCTCTCCTCAAAATAGTCCTTGTAAATATTCAACAAAGGAAGCCTCAAGGTGTTACGCACGACCTTAAACCCGCATCGTTATTCAACACTCTCGTGCCTCGAAATTTCACTTTTTTCATCAATTTAAACGACGGAGATTCCTTCTGGCCTGCTTTTACGCGCTTTTAATTACGAACTCGGGCAGAATTGGCGTTCCAATGCATTTTCGAAAAAATCTCGATCTCGGGACAGTAAATTGCACAAATTTTGTCAAAAGTATTCAATTTTTTTAGTCTAGAAATTTTTTAATTTAGAAAAAAATTGTAAAAAAATCGAAATTTTCTCATTTTACGCGCTTCACTAAATTGCGAAATTAATTTTATTTTTATCATGCACTAAATTTTCATTTTTAGGTCCATTTGAACTCGGTGTTTAAAGTGACGGCGAAAAAAAATTCAATCTCATCCGGAATGAGCGAATTGAAAGTCGATTTTGGCAAAAAAAATGGAGTTTTTGTAAATGATTCAAATTTTTACCTATCGGAAAAAGTTCTGGATCGTGGAGAATCGTTTAACCTTGGCAATTATCGGTATGACCTGCCTTTGAAGGGGATAAATAAAAAATATGTTTTATCTGTTGCAATTTATCAGTTCTGACGTTAAGGACACACATGTAACGTTGAACCAAAGTATTTATTGGGTTGTGTCATCGCTTCGATTTGTGGAAAACACAAATAGATCACTTTCGACTTGTGCTTCGTATTTTTTTTTTTTTTTTATCATTGTGTTTAAACAGTCATACATCAAGTTACGAGCATTGCTCGGCCACTCGCACTTATCCTCGAACACACGTGTACGCAGATTGTGTGAATATCAGTAAAAAATAAAACGTCAAGTATTCATTACTGTGTCTGGTCTAAGGTTTTTCTCTCATTACAGAATTGCAAAAAGTTCGAGGCCAAAAAATACATTGCGATCGTTCCAACCAGCAGCAAAGTAAACAATGTTTATTATTTTCTCTCACTCGACGATCTTTTTTTATTTTCAATAATCAAGTGACGTGAGTCAATAAAACTCGAGCCGGAAAAATCCATTTTTTGTACTGGATGCGATTGAAGAGAAAATCGAAGGTAAAAAATTCTCGATTCATGCAAAATCGTGAGTTTAACGCTGAATAAATCGAGTATCCAAAAAACACACAAGTTGATTGATTTTTTAGAAGTTCTCACGTCGAGTGATTGAAAAAAATCGATTTTTGAATATTTTAAACGATAAATTATCGATGTTTCGAATTTTAACGAAAAAGGGAATAATTTTTATTATTATCTGTCATTCGACAACCTTTTTTTCTGATTTTCAATAATCAAGTGACGTGAGTGAATAAAAATTAAGCTGGAAAAATCTCCTTTTCGTACCGGACACGGTTGGAAAGAAAAACGAAGGTAAAAAATTCTCCATGAAAAATCGTGAGTTTAACGCGAAAAAAATCGAGTATCCAAAAAAACACAAGATGATTGATTTTTTTTTTCACTCCGAGTGATTGAAAAATCGATTATTAAACATTTTGATCGAAAAATTATCGAAATTTGGAATTTTAACGAACAAAGGGATCAATTTTTATTATTTTCTGTCACTCAAAAACGTTTTTTTCATTCCTATAATCGAGTGACTTGAGTAAATAAAACTCGAACTGGAAAAATCCATTTTTCATACCGGACACGATTGAAGAGAAAATCGAAGATAAAAAAATCTCGAGTTTCACGCGAAAAAAATTAAAGATCCGAAAAAAACACAAGTTGATTGATTTTGGTGTTGTATTTTTCGTACAAGTAATTAAAAAATCGATTATTCAATATTCTGATCGATCAATTATTGAAATTTTGAATTTGAAAAAAGTAGAAACTTTCTGTCAACGTAGTTGATTGTTGTTTGTGAGATGGAGAAGATCTCGCGATTCGAGCATTGATATCTCTAAGTAGCGACCTTGCTCCAAAACGTGATTTCTTCATAGGGATTAACGGTCCAGAGATCTCCTTACGTGGTCAGTTTAACAACAAGCACACATTGACGGTTTGAGAGTCAGCGAGAGCCAAACCGAGACGTTCACGAATAAATGTACGTTCTCGTTTTGGGCAGCATTGAAAAATATTGCGGAATGGTAAACGCGAACAAGTCAGGATTGGGACTAACGAGCACGTGCAGCTCCGGTTTGCAATCCGATCGCTGCACAGGGTTCGAAGACACCGAAAGAAAAGTGAGGCGTTCGTATTTTTTGTTTTTGTTTTCCACGAGACCCACTTAATTCTTTTTTCTCGGCACTTTCGCGACGTTCGGGAATTTGGTCAGCGAATTGCAGCGGGAATTTGATGAGAAAACGCCGCGGAACAATTCGTGGATTTTGAAAATTTTCACCGTAGAATTTCACGGAATTAAATTTCCATTTTTTCCCATGGGAAAATGAATTTTCATACAAAATAAAAATTACCTTTTGCAATTAATTGTTCTCAAAGAATTTTCAAAATTTCTTATTGATTTTGCTATTTTTCAATTTTCACAACAAACGGAAATAAACAAACGAAGAATTTACACTGGCAACGCGATAATTCGCTGTCTCAAAGGCCGCAGAAATCGCACCCGCTCGTACCAAAGTTTAGTGCTCGACTGAAGAGGACAGAAGTCATTGCCGTAATGAAACAAAGATTGCGTAGCTTACGTGGCCGAAGGAACGACAGAGAAAATGAAAGAGAGGGAGAGAGAGAGAGTGAGAAGTTTGTATTTGCCCCGCTATCGAAGCCGTCAGGTGTAATAAGGAATTATAAGAGAGCTCGAGGCTCGAGTGACTCCGGTAAGTGGTCTCTTTGCGGCCGACCTGTACTTTTGTCCTCCTCATCGCTTTATTACAGAATCACCAACAAGCTGCACATCCATTTCGTCAAAACTCCTCAATCTTCCACTTGTAATCCCTTAAAAAACAACAACAACTTGATCTTTGTCAACAAAAAACCAAAATTTCCCAAGAATTAATTCCAAATTTCTCCTTAACCGGATTTTCATTTCTTCCCACAAAATTCCAATTAATTTTCAAAAATGGACACAAACTGCGCCAAAACTCGGAAAATTTGCCACAAATTATTTTCAAATTTCTTCTTAACCGAATTTTCATCCGTCAAAATTCCAATTAATTTTCAAAAATCGATACAAACCGCGCCAAAATTCGAAAAATCTCCCCCGAATTAATTTCAAATTTTCCCTAAACCGAATATTACCATTTTTTCCAAAATTTCAATTATTTTTCAAAAATCTATAGAAACTGCGCCAAAATTCGAAAAATCTCGCACGAATTAATTTCAAATTTCTCCTAAACCGAATTTTCATTCTTTTCTTCAAAATTCTAATGAATTTTCAAAAACCGATACAAACGGCGCCAAAACTGGAAAAATCTCCCGCGAATTGATTTCAAATTTCTCCTAAACCGAATTTTGATCGCGTTCTTGAAAATTCCAATGATATTTGAAAAATCGATACAAATTCCGACAAAATTGAAAATTTCTGGCAAAGTCAATTCCCCAAAACCGAAAAAACGACTGAAAATCAAGTGCTTCAATAAAATGAAGAAAAAAATAGAATATTTGGTCAACATGATCGCTTTATTGGTGAAGCTACGGGCAACGAATTGTCCATGACAAAAAATGAATATTCTCTGTTGACATTGACTTTATAGCATCGAGCCTCATAATAGTGTCGACATATATTTGTGTAATATTTAAATGATTCGTAACAATGAGAAATATTTCGATTTCGTAGATTTATATATATATATATATATATATATATTTGAATATGGATTGGATAAAATACATATGACTCGCGAAGAACATATATTTCGACCATTTGTTCGCACCGGACAACATTTCATTACAATCTAAATATATGATTCACTATTTATTCATTTCGCAATATATATAAGTATATATATGTATACACGACGACGATTATGATATGATAATGTAGCATCGGCAGGCAACAATTTTTTTCATTTCGGAAATAATTTTTCATCGTAATCTTTCTCTCCCTCTCATTCGTCCTGTTCATTTGTTCTCAGGCGCATAATGACACGCCCCTTTATACCATTTATAACTCTCAACTATACGTATATTCTATATATTTATATGTATATTTGGAGTATATAGAATTAACGATATAATAACACGTGAATTATCTTTTTTGCACAGAAAGTTTCGTCAACATTCCATTTCGTTACGTTTTATCTCTCTCTCGCTCTCTCTCTCTCTCTCTCTCTCGTTTCTATAAGTAGTAATATATATTCGTGTTTATATATCATTTCCTTGTGTACTTTTAGGCTACGCTCGTTTCTAAATTAAAAAACATTTTCTCGACGATAATACTTTCCATTTATCAGATTTTTCATCGTTTTTTTTGCTTCTTGTTCGTTTCCGATCGAATTTTCGTTGCGCAACGGACGATTTTGATGACATTCTTCGTTTTGCTCATTTTCCCCGAGAAAAAAAAGTCCCGTCGACAACGGCAGATCTTTCTCGTTTCCACTCGATCGCATCGAATTTTTTTGACTCGTTTCTTCTCTCTCTCACGATTGATTCACTTATGGCATACTTTCGGACATTTAATCTTTACGAGAAAAATCAAAAACATTGTCTCGAACGATAAAGGTACAAAGGACTTCTTAATAAGCGTGTTTACTATCGAACCACTAAAGTCTACGATAACGTTTCGTCACTTACAATCTCTTACGAACGACACGAGAAATTTTATAACAAATTTATTATCCAAGCCATTTTTTTTCCTCCGGTTTATAGTCTCACGTCGTTTTTCTTTTTCCTCCCCCTGTCGTCTTTGCCCCCTTTTTTACACATTATTTATTCACCGAATCACAAAGAGCTGCACCTGACGACGAAAGATGATTGTTCGATACGAATTGACAGCTGACGCGAGCGCGCATTATCCCCGAAACATCAATTATCATTTGCACACAAACTCTCCAATTGACTCAATTGCTTTTTCGATTTCCTCTTCCTTTTCTATCCGAGACCATCCCCGGCCTCTTCTTTCTCGAGAAACAATAAACGACACGAGATAACTTAACACGTACTTAGGTCGCTTGGAAGATTGTATTTTCGGCCGTCGTAGCACGTGAGCTAAGAAAATATAGCGCGCAAGATTCTCACGTTTTTCACCACAAAAAAAAAACGCAATTTTTTTGATAGTTTTTGTATCACGAGCTGATTATGTTCATTTTTTGTCTGTCATCAAAATTTCGTTCTCGTCGCTTTCGCTGCGATTTGCAAACAAAAAACTAGCCACGTCCCTCTCGCTTCTCTTGGTCGAACTTTTCGCCGCCCTGTGATGAGATCATACGCACAAGCCGTTCATTTATTTCTCACAAGACATTTCGTTACTTCCCCTCTCTTTGTTTGCCATTGAAAAATCAATTGAAATAAATTTCAAACTCTTGACGACGTATCGAACGGGAGAATCACGTATTGTTTTTGGTCTGAATTTCGGAGCGACAATACGTTCGAGCAGCGAAGGGACTGCGATTGATTAATCTGCGAATATTAATTAGGCTTTCCACGTTTTAATTACGCCTGGGAATTCCAACGTTATCGAATCCTTTTGTTTTTTTTTCGTTTCTCTATATTTATTTACATTACGAATAATAAATTATTGTTTCGCTTCATTCATTTATTTATTTCTCAATATTTTCGAGTCAAACGGGTAAGCAGGATCATCGAATCTTTTTAACCTGATATGCAACGACATCTTTTTCCTCTTTTCTCTTTGCTCTCGTTATTCCGCCGTGAATTACAAACTGTAGAGTCTAATGGCTTAATTTTGTACTTGGTTAAACGCATAAAATACTTGAAAAAATAAAAATAGATCGAAAATCGACAGGCTTTTTCGGTGTCGAGGACGCTCTGGTCGGAAAATCGATTTTCAATCGCGATAAATCGTCAAAAAATCAAAAAAAAAACGGAAACTCTTCTGCAAAAATCCTTTAAAAAAATCCTGTGCTTGAAATTTTCGACCAAAATTCTACTTTGCGACCGAAACACCCTCGACTGACAATTGGAGCAAAACAGGGCAAAAAAAAATCCACACAACGACAAGCTGAAGAAACTCGGAATCACAAAGCGTAACCGGAAGCGAAGTGGTTCCAGCAACTCTTCGTAAAATCACACTTGAAAGATCCCCGAAAAGATCGCATTGCTTGATTTTTTTCGTTGCATTGTCCCGGAAACTCAAAATCTCGAGTATTTTCCTCCAAAAAGACGAAAAATCGAACGATTGAAAAGTGACTGAAATAAATTTTCGTTCCTCGGAATAAATCATTTCAGTTTCTTCCAACAATTCGAACTTTTCGTCCCCAATGAAAACACAGGCGATTGCGAGAATCCTCAGGCTCGACAATGTCACCAAAAAAAAACAAAGCAAGCGACCGCTATAATTCGGGACTTATTGCCGCGTACGTAATCGCTTTTTAGCCAATCCATCGTGACTCGTTCGCAGTTGAATCCTTGAAAAACAAGACGATTATCGACTAATCACAATGCGTACGAATAAACTAACTCTCGAGAGCTTTGATATTTCAATAATATATACAAGGAACGTCATAGACAGTATATATATGTATATTAGGGGTGTGCGAATATTTGGAAACTTCGAATATTCGGCATCAAATCAAATCAAATTGTTTGATTCGAATTTCAAACCGAATATTCGATATTTTCGAATATGTGACATTTTATCGAGTATTCGATTTTTTTTCGAAAATATTCGGAACAAAATTTCGAAAGGATTTACGAAAATCTGCTATTTTTCGGAAATTTATCGAATACTCGAAATATCGACGAATATTCGATCCGATTCGATTCGATCACTGTTCGCACACCCCTAATGTATATATATCAACACAAAACATCCATATATATGCACATATATATAAATCTCATAACCCCAAAAGGCAGACTCTCTAACGATGGATGAAAGCTAAAAATAGCGAAACTGCATAAACCGGATGTTACGAAAATCAAAAAAAAAAAGCGTTCACACGTTTTTCTCAACGATTTTCGTAAAATTCGAGCAACGCAAACTCTTTAATGTACATTGACGTAACGGCGAAGCTGCTGGTCCGTCGCGATTTCTACAGAATAAACGTAACTCGATCGATAGCGGTGAATAATTATTATTTAGCTGAAATCTCGAATATTTCAGACATTATTGTCAATGCTGTTTGCTGTATGCACCAAAATATAAATCCAGGCTCTTGGTCGGCCGCGGAGGGAACTGAACAACGAAATCGAGAGCTCGGCGAACATTATGCTCGATTTCTTATTAATCACTAAGTTAATAATGTCTATGAAAATAATAGTTATAATAGTTGTAACAAATTAAAATTAATGCAGACACAGGCGAGGGGTTGCGGGGACTAGGATTTATCGCTTATCAATACAAAGTCTATACAAACTTATTATCCTCTAAATAAGAAGTTTAATTGTCTCACTATATTTGCTCTCCTGCAATGCGGAGTTTGTCAACATTTGATATTTCGTATTTATAGAATATTTTTCAGTTGTATGTGTGTGTTTTTTTGGGATTGAGTTATTGTTTTGCGAAAGCCTCGTAGTTTGTACGTAACTAATAAAAAAAAATGTGTGACATTGAATAAGAGGCTGCGCGGATTTCAAGGGCCCAAGAGGGAGGAATATACGGATATGCATGCGTCTATGATTGCAAACGCTTGTTCAGCACGCAACGATAACAACAACAACAACAACGAAACGTTCTCTCTTCTTTTTTTATAATTTTACGATAAATTAATATAAGGTAGTGGTTGGTTTTGTTTGTTTTTGTTCTACGGACTAAAGAATGCGAGCAAAGCGTAATTCAACGAGAAAGAAATTATTTCACCATCGATGTCATTATTTTTCCTTTTTTTCCTGGTTTTTTCGTTTTCCTTGGGGCGAGGACTGATCGGTTATCACGATCACGCTCGTCACTTTCTAATAATACTATTTATATATCTATATATTCAACACAGGATACACGACCATCTTCGTACGTTTTTTCTCCCTTTTACACACGTTTTTTCCTCATCTCCCTTTCGCTTTTTTCTCGCTTATTATTTTTCACGTGCTTCTCTGTCAATCTCGCTTTTTTCTTTTTGTGGGTCCTCGTCGACACGATACCTCACGCACACGTCTAGAGAGTTGGTAATAATGGCAGTAGGGAATCAATTTCAACGACATTTCGCTTCGGAGCTTCACGGAAAAAACCCTCGACGACTGTTTCGCTTCGTTAGATTTTTTTTTGTGTGTGTGTGTTTTTGCTCTCTTCGCGTTTTCTTCTTCTTCTCCGAGGGCTCGACGCTGCTTTTGAGTTTCTGTTTTTTCCTCTAAGCTCCCGCAAACCCGTACACTTCCAATACTCTTATCTCGAAATCACCGCTCGCACAGAGCGGCGGATTGTTGAATGTCGAACAGTGGTCCGTCTTACCGAACCTAATGTTCTCGTCCATCCATATTGCTTGGCCTCCCCTACAAATAATTCGTTCTTTGTACCCCAAATTTTTCATTTTATTATGAATTGCGCGTCAATCAAATTCGCCCATAGAAAAATGTCCGGACAGTAATAAAAATAAAAAATAATTGCAAAAAATATCGTTACGGAATAGACGCGGAGGACGAACTTGAACATTGAGCAATTTTTACTGTGCGGAATACGAATTTTCATGAAAATATTATTTTCCATTTAATTTGGCCAAAGTTTTGCTTTTTTTTCATCGGAAGTCACATTTTCGTGTTCGTGGGCTAATTTTTTGATTCTAAAGTGAGATTTTTGGTTTATTTTTGGTTATTGATTGAATTTCTTGGGTTTTTTTTGTTTGTTTTTGTTGATACTTACCCACCACCGATGGTTATCATTTTGGCATCAGCAGCCATGAAAAGTTCAGCCGAATGATGCACCCTCGTATCGTTGTGTGAAGAATCCATGCCGATCCAGGGATATTTGGCACGTTCTGGATACAAGCTGAACAGGAATGTTTCTCCCGTACCGAAATAAGCCTGTCTCTGGCCTTTATCATCCTTCAAATTACGTTCGCACCATCTAGTCGAACAGTAAGCTCCGAAGACCTTGAAATTAAAAAGAAGGTGAAAAAATTTGGATTATTGCGAAGCGAGTCTCGTCATCGAATGTCGAGGAATCGAGCGTGGCCAGGCGAATTTTTTGTAAATATTTTACTCGAAATTCCAGACAGCGATCAATTTTTCGGTCGGAATTTTATTTTCACCCTGCAAATTATGGGACAATCAAGTCTCCGGCAAACTTTACCTCGTTGTTGCAAGTTTTTATCATGAGGAGCGTCGGCTCGTGCTGTTCAACGCGAACGTAAAACGTCGTGAGCGAACAGCCATGCTCCTCGGTCGTGTACAGCAAAATCGGTTGGTACATCGTGATCCTCACGGGCAACCACGACCAAAGAGTAAAAAGCTGCCAAGTAAAGGGGCGAAAAATTAAAATTGTATCGAGAGGTCAGAATTTTCGATTCTTTGATAAATCCCATTTCAAAGACCGAGGCTCAGTGGCTCGAAAAAGCTAATTATATTAATAAAGATTATTAACTATTTTTCAAGAACACGTAAAGATTATTGTCGAAAAATTTCGCAACGAGCGACAGGTCATGCGTTTGCTTAAATTTAAAAAACCAGTTATTGTAACGAAGCGAGAACAAAAAATGGATCAAACCGTCAAATCGACGTTGCAAAATTTTCTTTTCGTCCTCAGGACGTGAAAAAAAGTATCAAAGAAATGACGATCGTGTAGCAGATCATTTAAAAATATATCGATCGAAGATAAATCCAAATAAACTTACTCGTTTGACGTTCGATAAAATAGCGTTGAATAAATAGAAAATAATTGGAATTTGAGAGATTTTCGGTGCTAAAGCAACGAATAAATCGAGGAAAATTGTGTTTGTAGAGAGCTCGGCCAAGAATAACAAAACGTTTGCTCTACCCTCGAAATATTCGATCAATCGTAGCGGAAAAAATTCAATAAAAATACGATTTTAAGCCTAATCGAGGCATCCACGAGCCAAAATTCATTTAATCTTGCCAATTTGTGCGACAATAAAGATGGCGTGATCAAATCATAATCTTATATTTAAATGTTCACAGAATCGTGCGGTTCCAAGGAAACAAACTGAAAATAATATTGTGGGTGTAAATTCCATCGTTGCATGCACACTCTCAATTTTCATTGCACAGTTATCACATTCGTCATGCAACAGGATGATGTTGCGCCATTCCGGTGAATATCAAGGACATTCCAAGACGAAAATACAGAATGAAATGTCTCCAAAAGGGCTGACGATGGCGCTTGATGAGTTCTTAAGCAAAATGACGTGATAATTCATTAAATTCCAAATTCTAATCAGTCCAATTCTAAATCATTATTTTTGTGTCCAAATCAAATTTACGATTAATCGCAACGAATCTACAATAAACTACATCAACGGTTAATCATAATTAGTTGCTATTTTGTCTACAGTGCAAATTACCATTTCTACGAACAAAAAAAAATTCTCGAAAATCACAAACCAAAGAAAAAAAACGCAAACAAGACAACGTGACTGAAGTTCCGGCCGATACTGGCCCGAAATCCCAAATAAATATCCACTAGAACGACCCGAGACGAGAATCAACGAATATTAACGAAACGAGACCTTGAAAAAAAAAAATTCAAATATATAAACGACGAAGAAGATTTTCTCGATCACCGAAAAACCAACAAAAACAATTTTACGATAAATGAGACTCAACAACTTTTCGCGATCGAAAAACCGACCAAAATTTTTTTAATAAACCGAAAAATTCGACAAAAAATGACGCAGCAAACAGGCCAACAAATTTCCACGAGTAAAAACTTTTTATTGTAAAAAAAAATCGACTTTTCATCCAAATTAAAAAATGAACGGAAAATTCGATCCGGCCAATGGATTCGAATTGTAATCATTGCTCGGAAAAAAAGATTCTACAAAAATTTATGTGAAATTAAAAAGAGTTTGATTTTTGTGAAAAAAAAAAAAAAACTAACAAAATCACCGCTTTTCGAGAAATTTGACAAAAACGTGACAAAACAACGAAATATTCTACATGCTAGAAGCTCCTCCAACTGGAAATACTAAAAAGTACATGGAAAAAAGATAAAAATAACCAACGAAAAACGAGAAAAAGTTTGAACGAGCGAACAAGTCTATAAATTTGTCGTACGATTGACCTCGGATCGAGTACTTACATCAGCGGCGTCTAAGATCTGTGAGTTAATAGACTGTATGGGAAAAACTCCCATGGAAAGAGCACGAGGTCCAGGACTGTGAGCGCCCTAAGAGTTGATCGAGTTTTTCATCCAGCATCGAAAGCGAATATTCCAAAATCGCAGCATAACAGAAGAACAAGACACAGTTGGGTTCCATCAGTTTATACCGAATGGCACAAAAAATTTGGCTCAAACAAAAAATTCCCTTTTCTCCCTCATTTTGTTTTCTTCCCAGCGAGTTATTCTCGCCAATTCTTCGGAGGAAATGCTCGTGTGGTTTCGATCCACTCGCGAGAGATTGAAAAATAAACAAAGCCCCACAGACTTTCGTATATTCTTGTGAATTTCTTGCACAATCATAATTTCGCATCGAGAGATCGAAAAATCAAATTCGTGAAGAAAAAAACAAGTTTATTTCAAATTTTACTACTTGGCGAATTCGTTGAGATGAAGGACCTCGAAAAAAACGGTATGACAGATATAAAAGACCTCGAGAAACTCCATATTTTTCGATCTCATTGAAATTTAACGTCTTTGGCTCATTTTCAATCCAAATAAACGTCCATCTCGAATATCGGAGCATAATTATCGTAAAAAATATTTTCTCGAGTATTATTTGTTCCTTAATCAAACGACAGAGTGGTAAACATTGGGAAAATAGTTGCCAAACGTTTTTATTTCTAGATTCAAACTATTGCGACTATAATTAACGTTTGCGTATGCAAATAGAACGACCAAATGTTTATTTATTTTGTTGTTTTCTCTGTTCAATTGAAGTCAGTGTACAGACAAGCATGCAAGATGGATCTCGCGATCCACCGTTCCTTCCTGCCAAGTTAATCGCTACAACCGACAAATTGATTGCTCAACGCATTCTCGTACAGCAAGTGCATGCGATAAATTGAAAAATACGAGAAAACATAACGAAAAAACGGTCAATTCCATTTTTCAATAATTCACAGGCCCCGACGACGTTTACGAGACGAATCGTCGCGAGGACTTTGTCCCCTGGACGCGGACAATCAACAATTCTCTGCCCATTTTTCCAACAATCCCAAAACCAAAGGATTTCTCCATTCGAGTCCTCGGGATAATTTTCCTCCTCATTTATTTTTCCCCTTACGAACAATCTCTCGTGAAAGGAGTTTCGAGAGGATCGAGACAAACAAAAAAAAAACACTAACCAGACGATGCAGCCTCGATAACGATGGGAAAAAATATCGCAACAAAAAAGCCTGCTGCGCCAAAGAGTAAGTCTCCAAACGAACCAACTAAAGGACGAAAAAAAAGGCAAACAAAAACTAACCGACCGTCAAAAAATTCAAAAAATCCTGCGAACAAGTTTTTCCTTCATTTTCTTTGCCCGAATCAACCAAAAACCAGAAGAGCCCAGAGTCTCAATTCTGTTTTTTTTTTGTTTCACGTATTAATCAAATTTTCAAATAAACAAGGAAAGTCAACACTGTCGTATTTTATTATTAATAATTCACTCTTAATAAAAAAAATTAAATTTATGGCTGCGGTTGCAATATGGACACGTAATAAAAAATGGTAAACGGCTGAATAAGCTGACGCGATGGTAAATAACAAATGAATGATTATGGTGTGAGTGTAATAATTAGGAAATATAAAAAATTGATAAAAAATTGATAAAAAAAAGGTTTTCATTATTATTAATTTTTAAAATAGATCAAAAATAGTTCAGGGACAGAGGATAGCACATGAAACTAACGACACATTTTCCAAAAATATAATCATACAATACCCTGTCTTTGTACGTGTCTTCACACTCTTTCTGAAAACAAATTCATATCATTGAAGCATTCCAACAATTTTCTTTGTCTCCGATCAGAAAATTCACTTTTTCACGTTCAAAACCCAAATTTAATATTTTTTAAAAATCTAATTTCCTAAAACCAACATTGACAGTTTCAAAAAAATGTTCTCGTTACAGGATGAAGTAAAAAAAGCCGTGAATTTTCGAGCATTTTTAAAATTTTCAGAAAAAAAAAATCCCAATTTCGGGAGAACGAAAAATTGTCGTGAAAAGTTGAACGGGTTTGAATGAAAATTAACGGCTTTTCGGACTCCACGGAACGAGCGATACGTCGTGAAATTTAAACAAATTTAAACAGCGAACGTTTGATCGTGATTGATCGCTACTTTGATGAAAAAATGGGAATTTACAGTCGAAAGAAATTTGTACGTTCGCGTGAAAAAGGACGGGAACGTCATTCTCCGAGTGAAAATTATTGCCCAATTTTTCAAGACGCAAAACAATAAGTAAACATTTATTTTAACTCCTGGACTCGCCGGCGCTTGCGATGTCAAAAAATAACGTGATTCCCTTGCGAGGGAATGAGACTAAGTTTCTACTGGGGGATTTATTTATTAGGGGTGCGCGAATAGTGATCGAATCGAATCGGATCGAATATTAAAATTCAACTCGATTTTCGAATCGAATATTCATCGATTTTTCGAGTATTCGATAAATTCCCGAAAAATAGCGGATTTCCGCAAATCCTTTCGACATTTTTTTCCGAATATTTTTGAAAAAAAAATCGAACGTTCGAAAGAAAATGGAATATTCGAAGAAAAATCGGATATTCGAAAAAAAAATCGAATATTCGAAGTTTTCAAATATTCGCACACCCCTAATATTCATAAGAATACACTGAAGAGCTACATTTCGTTAGTTTAGCCCATAACCGTATTACCAGACGAGACACAGAAGATACCGAAAGTAAATTCACACTCACATACAGAGAAGTAAGAAAAAAACAAAACAAAAACGGTATAGAGCAGTTTGAAATGGAAAATAGAGAATAAAACGAGAAATGACATTAAATTCGTGATATTTGTTTTGTATCTTATTTGTGATAGTTGCGGCTCATTAATTCGAGTCCCTAACGGTCATTCATCCGTTAAAAGTGTCGTCGAGTGCATTAATCGGAGTCTCGAGACCGTAGAAACGTCGAGCGTCGACCAGAATCTATTTTTCGCACGTTAAACGTTTTTTTTCACAGCTAAATCGACGACTTTGTAAAAATATCCAAAATTATCGAGCTTTTGAAATAGCCAGCAGAATTTTCTGCTTTTTTCCCCCTTCAACTTACCTCTCTTATGGTCAGCGTGTGCGACATCATTTGGATGTTGACCTGCGACTGACTCGTTGGCAAATTGTCCGTAGATCGCGATCTCGCCAGTGACCTCGAACCTGTGAGTACGCTACGGCTTTTGAGTGCCATTTCCGTTCGCAAAAATACTCTTGATATGTAAGCCGAGCTCAGTCCACGAATTCCAAAGGCAGTACGTAAAAACTTGGCCGGGCTCACCTGCGCGATCATCAATCCACGTGAAAACTCATTCCTTAGGAATTTACCATTCCTCGAAAATCATTTATTTTTATATTTTTAACGGTTAATAACATTTTGACAACTTTACCGGAATTTGCCTGCAGAATTTTGACAATGCTGCGTCTATCCCATTCTTCGAAATCTCGTTCATCCACTCTGAACTCTGGGACGACGAATGCTTGTAGAATAGCAAAACTATTGCCATTGCTACTCGATAAAAAACCTTGAAATCAAAAATATTTATTCATTCTCACGAATTATCAACATTTTTCCAATAATTTAATGAATTTTTTCCGTTTTTTTTCGTCCAACTTGCCAGACAACTTTGCTCCAAAATTACTTCAGAACTTTTCACTGTTGGATCAATTAAAAAAAAAAAAATCCTTGAAATCAAAATTTCTCCTTCATTTTCAGTTTTTATCAACTTTTTTCCAAAAATTCATTTCAATCCGGTCTCAGGGACTTTGAATGTTTGAGCATTTATTATTGAAATAAGAAATATTCATTTTTTTCTCTTTTTATCGACTTTTCAAAAAAAAGGAACAAATTTTTTTCGAAATTTTCGGCACAGTCACTTTCCGCTTACTTTAGAATTTTTAATTATTCACTTGATGGAAAAAAACCTTGAAATTCAAAATTTTCGTCTATTTCTCAGTTTCATTAACTTTTTTTGACAAATGGAATAAATTTTTTTCGTCTTTTCACCGATAGAGACAAGTTTGCTCCGAAATTTTAGTCGCAGTATTTTCCACTTACTTTAGAACCTTCGTGCAAAAAACAGTCCATCACCCTGACTAGATGCTGAAAAGGTAGTAACTGAAGAATCCACCAAATCCAATCCATGTAAATTCTCTCGGCCCTCGAACCGGAGCAATGTCTTGCTAAATGTACGGCAGCCGATTTCTTCAAAGAAAAGAAAAAACCATTAATTCGTGTAATGAAAAATTGAGCAACGATAAATTTGCACGACTCATAAATTAGTTGAATTTTTAAAGCGAAAAAAAAACGGGAGCCTCCGAATCAAAGTCAACCGAAAAAAAATCCAAAAAATTTAATATCTTGTGTTTTTTTTTTTTTGTAATTTATCTCCTTGATCGAGCAATGAAACTCTTACCACGTGTTTCTTCGTTATTTGTTCGACAGTCTTCCACGTCACTTCGTAAAGGAGTTTCGTTTGAGTAATGAACATTTTTTCTTTAGCTGCGACTAAACTTGCCATGCAATGATAGCACTCTTCCTCTAAAAAGACAAAAAATCATCGTTACTCCATAAAGTTCCCATAGAAAATGAGAAAAAACCGATTTTTTCCGATCAAAATGGAAAAAAACGATTTTTTTCGATAAAATTTGAGTAGAAAAACGAATTTTTGGTTCGATCGCACAAACCTGGCATAAAGTGCAACAGAATTGCGGTAATGGGATACAAGGATGGGCTGAAAGTTATATCGGGACATGCATAACCGAGCACAGACACAACTCGATCTGCCACGCTTCTGCCTTTCCTCGTAAGATTGTACGAGAGGCAATGAGTACTGTCGACGAATGGTGGCAACATTATCGATTTTTCTGGCAGCTCTGTGAACAAACAAACTTGAATTTCCTTTATTTTTTCTCGTGTTTACTATTCCATACTTTCTCATTGTTTTTTTTTTTCTTTATTTAGTCTATTCCGTTTTATAAACCAAGTTTATGATGAGCGTAGACGAGCATTTGCTTATTTTTGTACGACAACAATTCCGGTTCATTCTGTTTTTAGAGTGATCCATTAATAGGACGTTTTGGTACTTGGCATTTAATGCTTTTCGCGCTCATTGGCATAAAGCTTGATATTTACGCGACGATTATTCGATCGCAAAGACGAAAAATTCTCTTCAAAATTCACTTTTTTTCCGCTTTAGATGCAAATCTTTTTTCTTCGTGGATAATTAATTCCATAGAGCAGGAAAATCTCGATGGGAAACGCGATGGAAACTCGAGATACGAAAAGTGAAAATATTGCTCAGCGATCAACACGATTCCTCGCTTTTCCTTTGCTCCGATAAGAATATGAAAAACATCGACAAACACCAACGAAATTTGTTTTCCTGGGGCAAATATACATTAGAGAGTCTAAAGCTAAATCAAGTCGGTGACTATTTGTCCCCCAGGAATATCTCATCAGATAAGGTGAATGTTAATCGAGTTTGTGATTGCCGGGGAGCAAACGAGCTTGTTGAATTATCGAAAAATCATCGCTTCATTAATCCCGCAATGATTTTGAGGTTTTTTCATGTTTCAGCCACTCGGCACATCGTGCTATGGAAATTGGAGGAATCGCTTTGTACAGGGACTCGAAAAAAATGCATTTTTTGCTTCACTACCCGGATTTATGATTTTTAATTTTTAGAATACAAATTTTTATGATTAATTGACAAATAATTCTCAAAAAACACGCATTTTTTCTTGCATTTCCCGAATTTATGATTTTCAACTTTGCCAATACGAATTTCTGTCTTTTATAGATAAAAAATGCGAAAAAAACTAATCTCGAGTTCCGGCACATCTCGCTACGGAAATTGGGCGAGTCGCTTTGTACAGAGACTCGAAAAAAAATGAATTTCTTTCTTCGATTGCTCGAATTTATGATTTTGAACGTTTCCGGTGCGAATTTATCGGAATAATGGACAAAAAATGATTGAAGAATTTTTTCAACTAACCTGTGGTTCCGAATACTTGATTGACCATGTCCCAGTAAAATCCATCGAGCATGCTCTTGCCATGAGCATGTTGATTGCAAAGTGCTGGCCACAATTGTCCGCGAATGAGGTGGTTCAAGGGCCAAGCATTTTCCCTCAAAATCAGTTTGACTTCTCTCTTCCTACCAGCCTGAAGCAAGACGTTTGCCTCGTTGAAAGTTTTGAGCGTTTGTTTTTTGCTCGTCGGTGATTCAGGTTGTATAATGATGTTCGAGGCATCTACGTGTGGTGGAAAAACATCGCCGGATTCGGGCTGCGGCTCCTCCTCCAGAACCGACAACACGTTCGGCAGAGTCTCCATCGGAGCAGGAGACTGAGTGACCAACATTTTAGCCACACGTTTTCCTTCCTTTTTTATCCAACTTTTCTCTTCTTCTTATTCTTCTCGCTTCTCTTCCTTTTTTTCTTCTTCTTCTCCAACTCTACGGCTGCGAATTATCCATTTTCGCACCCAATCACGGACACGTTTTGCTTTTTAGCCTATGTTAAATCCACTGAAGTATCAATTTTCATCTATAACAGAAAAAGTCGAAAAAGAAAAATCAAATTTCATCATTTTTTCAGTCCATTAGTTCTTTTTTTTTCGAGTCAATAATTTTGCAAAAAAAAAACTGAAATAAAAACGATTTTCATCATTTTTTAGCCCATTTCTTTATTATTTTTTTTTTCGTTTTTATTATTTCGTTCGTTTCTTTATTTGACGCGTCAATAATTTCGAAAAAAAACCAGAAAGAGTCGAAAAAAAAATCAAATTTCATCAATTTCTTTATTCTTTTTTTTTCACGTCAATAATTTTGGAATCAAAACTGAAAAAAACCAGATTTCATCACTTTTTAGCCCATTTCTTTATTATTATTTTTTTTTCACGTCAAGAATTTCGGAAAAACTTGACAAAAAATAGCGAAAACGAGAAAAAAAATCTAATTTCGGCATTTTTTTGTCCATTTGTTCATTTCTTCATTTGACACGTCAATAAATTTGGAAAGAACCAGAAAAAGTAAAAAAAAACTTGTTAAATTTCTCAACTTTTGGTCCGATTGTTTCGTCGGTTTTTTTTTCACGTCAATAATTTTGAAGAAAAAACTTGAAAAATGGAAAAAATTCAATATTTTATGACAATTTGCCGAATTTTTCGAATTTCGTCGCCTGCAAATTTCTCGCTACAGCGTTTACGAAAAATCAGTGATTCGTATGGAACAAGTTTGCAACTGCTCGAACGGACTGATGGATGTAAATTTTCTCGCATTTCCCAAGGCGAATTGGCGAGGTTTCTTTGTTGCATTATGAGGAATGGGAAGGAAAGGAATCTCCGTATTTTTCTCGTGGCAAAAGAGTGTAGAGAGGAGAGAATAAAGAGGCATTGACCCGAGGATGTTTCTTGGTTGTTAATGAGGAGCGATCGAGACAGAAAGGATTTACAATATTGGATCTAAAAAAAGAATAAAGTGTAAGGCTGAAGGAATGGAGTAATAAAGTGTTTGAGTCTGCATATGGCAGACATTGCATTTCTAACATGAAAGATAATCTGGTATTTAAACAGTTATATTTATAGGCACGCGAGAGAAGACGAAGAGAGAGAGAAAATAAAAAGCACGTGTAATCTTTTCTGCCACATGTACAATTTGATCCTCTCTCTCTCTCTCTCTCTCTCGTGCTTTTTGCTCATCTTCGCGGTTCTTATCAAGAAAAAGCCACGGCGTCTCGGTCGTTGTGTTATTGTGCACAAGGCATAATCTTGAGGTTCGTCAAATCTTTACAAAAGAATGACGAAGAGGGCAAAAGTTGGTTTCAACTTTAAAGCAGCCATTGCCCCCCTCTTGATGATCTACATATGAAGTTATTCTTTGTCTCACTTTCCATACACGAGATGAGTGGCAATCTCGGTATTAACTTTGAAGCTCAATCATTTAGAGGCAAAAGAGAGGAAGAGAGAGAGACGGAAACAGCCAGCGATAGAGCATTGATGTCCCAGTTTGTTGATCGCAATGCTACATAATATTCCTCTGTCGTACGTGGCTTTCTCGAGCGATTATTAAACCCCACCTTATCAATCTCAACAGAGCCCAAAGCTTTATCGCAATCAAATGAAAACTCATGCATGTCTGTGTCATTTTTTCTTTTTCTCATCAAGCTCAAGTTCGCAGCGTTGGAATCCAACGAAAAATATTTCTTTTCATTCATGATTTGTTTGATTTTTCAAAATTATCTTTATTTTTCGAGCCCATATACTTTTTGGGCCAGAAAAAAAAAGAATTTCGTTGCATTTCAACACTGAAAACGAAATTTTGTTGGAAAAGATCGATATTTTGTTGGATACGTTCGACTAAACGTTTTTTTTTTTGAAAAATCACAAAAATTTTGTCATTGCAGCAATAAATATTCTTTAAAGTCTCTTCGGAAAGTAAATTTTTGTCATTCCAATCGTAAATTTTGCTGACAGTTCCGTTGGAAATAAAAAAAATTGTCAAAATAACGAAAATTTTGAGCTTATCCAAAAATATTTAGTTTCTTGACAAAATTTCATTTTCAATGAAAAATCGCAAAAATTTTGTCATTGCAGCAAGAAATATTCTAAAAAGTCTCTTCGGAAAGTAAATTTTTGTCATTCGAATCGTAAATTTTGCAGACAGTTCCGTTAGGAATAAAAAATATTGTCAAAATAACGAAAATTTCGAAATTATCCAATAATATTTAGTTCACTGTATTCAACAGAGTATCGACGATTTTTGACGGAATTTAATTTTCAGTGAACGATGCAAACTTCAACGTCATTGCTGTCGATGGGAAAATAGAGATGAAAACTCGAGTAGGACGAAAGAATCTTTTCGTCGTTCAATTTCACATTCTCTCTTGCCTCGATCTATACTTTATCGATATTTCCGGTAGCCACCGACTGTAAGGGCTCCGCGCTCGTCTCATAATTCCGTACCCACTCGAGACACTCGAGACTCTATAAATATATTTTGCCTTGAAGCTCTGCTAAACCCAAGTACCAGGATTAACATCTTTACGACAGGAGCTTTAACGAATATCTCACATTGCTCGTGTTTTACTATTCGCTAAATTATCCCGCGCCAGCAAAAACAAAAAACCTCCAGCTCGTACGTGACCATTCAATGAAAATTTCACATTCACTTGCGGCAATTTCTTTTCAACAGGATGCTCTAATGTCTTCGTGGCATTGTTCGCTCAATAATTCTCAAAACTTTCCAGATTTTTGCGGTTTTTCGATTTCCAGGAAAGGCACGAAATTGGAAAATGTCGGAAAATAATTTTGTACCAATTTTCTCAGTGATTCGAACCGCGTGTCGAAATTTCACACTTTTTTGTGAGTTTCCTGAAAATTGAATTTTGTCAAAAAACCTCGAAATTATTTTGGGCACGGTCAACTAAATATTTTTGGATAATTTCAAAATTTTCGTTATTTTGACAATATTTTTCATTTCTAACGAAATTTCCAGTAAAATTTACGATTGGAATGATAAAAATTTACTTGTCGAAGAAACTTTCTAGAATATTTCTTGCTGCAATGACAACATTTTTGTGAATTTCCAAAAAAAAACTTGGGTCGAAAAAATCCGAAAAAATGTCGGTTTTTATGACGTTGAAGTTTGCATCGTTGATGTGCAACGAAATTCTTTGTTTCCTGTGACGAAGCTCATTATGAAAATGCAGAATGTAATTACGGGGTTAAAACGATCGATTTTTACGACCCAAAAAGTATATCGGCTCAAAAATTTGGAATAATTTTGAAAATTCCACAAATCATCAATGAAAAGAAATATTTTTCGTGCAACGTTGCGAACTTTGGATTCATCGGATTTTTCCAACGAAATTTTCTTTTCAGTGTTCTTTAAATTTAATCGAATTTTTGTCCCACTATCGAGCTAGATAGGAAAAAGATTATAGAACGATGATGATAGGAACACTCGAGTCTTCCCCGAGCTACGAACGCGGATCAGGTGTGTCGATGGCTCTTATCCAAATCACATGATCCCCTCTTACACCTGTATTATTAGCCTCTGATTTTTCGAGTACGCCAACCTCCTAAATAAGCTCTTTATCTTTAATATTTACGTTTTTTTTCTAGGTCAACATTTTCTTCTGAATTTTCATCGGGCTTCGGAGACCCGATCCTAATGATGGATCGAGTCGATCGAGCCTCGTGCGGTATTTTTCCATCTAACAATGTCGATCTCGTGCCAAATATGCATCGGCACGGAAAGTAACGAGAAAGAGAGAGAGAGAAAGAGGGCAAAGGCAATAAACAAGATTCATCACAGGTGAAACATCTTTTATACCGAGAAATGAGTGGAAAATCTTGGCAGCATCTAAAACCCAAGAACCCACCAAGTATAAATGTAATTGTCAGAATCGATTTTCCAAAAAAAAGTGATTCATCGAAAAAAAAATAATTGAAATTCGGCCAACCAAGACAGCGCAACAGAATTTTCCCCAAAAATGATGCATGATGCAAATTTCGATGGGAAAATCTCGAATTGGACCAAAAAAACTCCAAATCACACAAAATTTTGTGTCCCAAAAAGAAATATTTGTCTTATTTTCCCAAAAATGTGAATTTTGCACGGAAAATATTCAAGCTCGTTGGCAAGTTCCACATTCCGTAGCAATAATTTTTCGATTTTGAGTTTTTCTGTGGAGAAATTTAGAAAAAACACCCAACAGCATGAAGCTATGGGAACCGCCGACACGAGGAATTTCATGAAAACAGCAAGAAAAAACTCGAGCCCTGGACCATCACATTTTTCTTTTGATTTTTTTTTTTTTATAATGAGAAAAATTGTCTAAAACAATATGGTGAATGACGAGACGCGAATGTCATTACCAATGTGAATTAATGATTCGTCAAGGACCACGAAGAGTATAAGTGGGCGGTTTCACCGGTTTATCCGGAGGGAGGACACATTTGTGAACGAAGGGAATTGCGGGTGGGTGGTCGGATGAAAAACGAGTCTCGTCGCGACCCGGAGGAAGCGTGACATTAGTCAGAGGGCTATGCAACAAGTTTTGACCCTCATTACCCCGGACGTGTCTAATAAATTTTTTTTCCTGCAGAAAAAAGCGGGAAAACGCGTCAAAAAAATTGGAGAAAACTCGAAATTTCGTTTTTTTTCCTAATCGACAATATTTCGTCAAGGAAAATGTTGAAAATTTGACGTTTTTTGGGTCGCTGCGTTCACGGTACGCGCGTCGAGTCAAAACGTGAGACACGAAATGCTCGTGTAACCGGTTAAATCATTTAGTAAGCGAGGAGAGCGTCTATTTGCAAGAATTTCGCAACGCACTCGGGTGGATAATATAGAAGAACGAGAGCAAAACTCTAGTTTTGCTGATTCTCAACATACAGAGACGCGTCGAGCCTCGTACGCGCGATCCTGACCGTTTCAAAGTTTCTATATACGTTTCGATACAGTTTTATTCAAAATGAAGCTAAAGCTCGCAACGACGTTAGAATTGCACGAAAAATATTTCTTCTCATTGTCGATTCGTTTAATTTTCAAAATTATTCAATTTCTTCGATCCCCCGCGACTTTTTGAATCGGAAAAATCGATCGCTCGAACCTCGTAATTGAGACACAGAAAAAAATTGAGTGAGAAGCTCGTAAAACTTTTCCACACGAGCGACAGATATAATAAACAAAAATGTCAAATTTCTCAACAAAATTTTGGCACCTTTTTGGTCCTTGAAATCGCACAAATTCCGTGCGAATTTCGTTCGGGGCAGAAAAATAATGAAAAAAGAAATTTTTTTTTTCTTAATTGAAATTCGAAAACATCGCGACGTGAGGTCGATGCACAGATAAAAATTTCGAAAAAATGACGAAATTCTTACACGGTGTTTATACAGCAATCGCGTTATCTGATAAAAAAAGGGGTGTCACCGGACATGTGACGAAATAATCTCACGCCAAGTGTGCACGACGTACGAGCTCTCTCAATTAGCCAAGATTCCTAACCTCAATAATCCTTATTTTTCACCAAATCGTGCCAAAAAAACAACAACATTTGAAACATCCGAATAATTCACGTGTTTTCGTTCGTATTTCAACCAAAATTTCTACACAATTTTTAGTCGGATTTGTGAATGAATTCGTCTCTAATTCAGCGAGGAAAACATTATTTTCCATGGTGAAAAAAAAGTTTCTTCAACTTTCGACCGTGAAAAAAGTTGCCAATTTTTTAATTTTTATCTTTTTTCCAATTTTTTCTATTCCCTTCGCAAATTCCGACCCCGATCGATCGGAAAATCGAATCCGACAGCGTGAACGAGATTTTTTGACACTGCGACCAAAATTAAGGGATTTCGCGGACCGCGAACGTCAAAAACTTCGTCTCCGACTCAATTCGCAGCCCCCCAACGTAATTTTTGCAAATTTTACCACATTTTCGACTCGAAATTACTGAGCACTTTTCTGCAAAAGTTGCACCTCCGAAACGAACCCCAAAAACTCCTGTTTTCTCCGAATTTCATGGGAAAAACATGGACGAGATTCGTTTTTTTTGAGAAATTTGGAAAAGGAGACACGAAGCACGTAATTTTGGGGTCGGAAAACGGGCCCCAATTCACACGACACTTGTTCTGAATGGGCCTGTAAGTTGTATACATTTATAGACAATCTAGGAGAGCGATACATGTATAGAAATTGTAGAAACTTTGTATACATGTAGATATTGCGGTAGAATCGCGTTGACAGTTTGTGGACTGAAGCCGTTAGTAGTAGCAGTAACAGCAGCAGCTGACATTGCCCGTTAATGCGGATGAAATCGTGGTTTCGGATTAACGAGATAAAATTGACAGGGCGGAGCTTCGGCAAAAAGGGAAGGGGAAATGCGAGACGGAGAGACGAACGTGAGAGAGACTAAAATGCAGAGAATATGAGAAAGAGAGAGAGGGAGGTAAATAGACAAGTGAGTTTTGTCGTGGGCACAAACGAGAGAGGCTTCTCTACGAAAAATATATAGTGAAGCGCAAGGGTCCACGAGTGAGCCCCCTTCCTGGCTCATCTGTGCTAATGACGCTCGAGATGAAGCCCGGAAAGGAAATACGAATAAAAAACAAAAAAGTCGCCAACTGGATCAAAATGTCATGGAAAATTCTTGGGTAATATAAAATCCAACAACTTTAATGAATCTGAAGTTCGCAACGTTGCAATCCAACGAAAAATATTTCGTTTCATTGATGATTTGTTGAATTTTCAAAATTATCCTCATTTTTCGAGTCCATTTACTTTTTGGGTCGGAAAAATCGATCGTTTTAACCTCCTTAGTACATTCTGCATTTTCATAATGAACTTCGTCACAGGAAAAAAACGGATTTCGTTGCATTTCAACGATGCAACGTCATGCAACTTTAGGAAGTTCAGTTTCTGGGCAGAAAGTTGTTTCCATGCTAATTTCGAGGTTCTGGAGTCAGGAAAATGGACCAACGACGGCTCGGAACTAATTACAGTCGAGATGAAGTCTGGAAAATAAAAAATGACAAATTCCAGAACTCGGTCGTTTGGATCGTTCGAATGCATCGGAATTATTTAATTTTCTTTGTCCTTAAGACGTCAAAATTCGTCAATTGCAAAAATTTCGAAAAAATGTCCTTGCACTGCGACCATTTGAACTTCGAGATCGTGACAGTTTGACAGTTGGCACGATGTGCAAAGTCGGTGGAAAAATCGTGCACAGCTGTGGAAAGATTTTCCCACTAATTTTTTTTTTTCGCCATTTTTTTTTCGTTCGTAAGTAACTCCCGAAAAAAGGGCGTGCGAAATGAATAGCGTGGAAAAAACGTTCGCGAGAAACGTCCGTGCCGGAGTATTTACGAAGCCAGTCAGTGAATGACCTTGAAATTTTTCTCGTTTCGTAAGGAATCTCGCCCCTTCACGGACTTGCAAAGAAACCGAAACTTCCGCAGCTTTTTTTCTCTTTCTCCCATTCCCAAGCGTTCACCGCGTTACTAATTTCCTTGCCTTTTGCTTTTTTGTGCTACCGGAGCGGATTATGTAACAATGACTGACTAAAAATAAACTTTAGGTTCAAAACAATTCGACCGGTTCGTGTTATTTTTCTTAGGAAACGATTATCGAGTCATCGATCAAATTTCATTGTCAATTTTTCCTCGAAATCGGTCAAATTGAGGAATCAAATACAAAACAAAAAAAAAAATCCGGAATTATATTCGAATTAAATACAAAAATAATGAAATCGGAATATTTTTTCAAAAAAATAAAGATTTTTCATATTTTCATCTCGATCCAATGAAAATTCCTGAATTTTATTTCAATTAAATACAAAAAAACGAATTTGAAATATTTTTTTCATTGAAAATCATAAATTTTGACATTTTAATTTCGATCGAATGAAAAAATTCCGGCATTTTATGAGAAAAAATAAAATGTTTTTAAAAAAACACGAACCAGGGTGCGAATTGAAAAATCGTCAGACGCTCGTAAACAGAAATTCTCGAGATAACGCGTAAGGCGGCAAAATTTCAAAGACCTCTATAAAAAGCCTTGGATTTGCATTCCACACTGCGGGAGATCGAACGCAACAAGAAAGTCCGAATTTTCGTTGGAACGTAATTTTTGAAGTGGGTGTGGCCATTTTTTTTCGGATTTGTTGTGCGAGACTCCGAAAAAACCCGAAATTATTACGATTGTTTACTTCGAACATTGTCGCGATAATTCCCATGGACGAGGCCGAGGAATTTTAGGATTCTCAAAAAATCACGTGGACCCCCAATTTTGGCAAAAAAAAAAAAAAACTCACGAATTTGTCAGCGAAAAAGTGAAGTTAAGTGCCAAACCGGAAATACGACGAAGAAAATTAATAACAATTCTGCGACGAAAAAAAAAAAAAAATTTCGAGCCCTTAATCTTCATCGTGGCCCGCAAAATGCTCGAAAATCTTGGGCACAAAAAAATGAGCCACGCGATTACAACGCCTCGATATGAAAAGTACAGTACTAATTAAAAAATCGATTGATATTAGAGAGAAAAAAAAGTTTATTCGATCGTCGACAATGGCAAGACTTGGTAAAAGTTCCAAGTTCGATTTCTAACCTATTCGCGTTGACATAAACAACAGAGAAGCTTCTCGTATCAAAAACAACACGAGACAACATAAATAAGCGAATAAAGATGATGAAAAAAAAAGATAAACATTACCGTAATTGTTATACAATCCTCGATCCGAGAGAATCTTCGAAAAGGATGTTTGAGCAAACAACAAAGAGTGTAAATATTTTTCATGAAACCGAGTCATTGAAAGAGTGACCGGTCATTCACTGGATGCCCCCCACCCTCTAAATAAAGACACATACGCACAGGCACGAAGGTAAAGCAGAAAATGACCGAGAGTTTAAAAAAAGGGAATTAAGATCGAAGGGACGAGGTTAGAAAGAGAAAAACCGTGAAAAATCGAGTCCGACGAGGTGGAATCGCGATTTGCCACGATCTCGTGGTGATTTCGGGATTCTGGCTAAAATCTGGGAGGAGTCAGTATTGACGAGGTTCGAAGAAACAATGCGAGAAAAGAGCGAATTTCCGAGAAGGAAAATCGATGTGAAAAAGTTTTTAATTTAGGGGACTGGTAAATACGCGTGGGAAAAAAATGCTTTTGTCGGATGAATTCTCTGTGTCACGACCTTCCAAGTTCGGCCGCGAGATACGTTGTTAACACGCGAAAACGTAGCACCGCGACACCCCCGTAATAAAGCTCGAGACCAACTCCCGCCGATCGATTCGAGTCTTCCGATCTCCTTTTCCCTCTCTCTCGCTCTCTCGCACACTCTTTCCCTTCCGTTCGTTCGAGCAAACAGACACATCCGCGCACGAGGCTCACACACGGCCAACAACAAGCATTTGCGCACACTCGCTCTTCCACAGCTGTAAGTTTGGTGTGGGTCGAGTTGATAGCTGCGAGAAAACACGCTTTTACTCCCCCCCCCCTGCCCCTAAAGGTAGCATTTCGTCCAAATCCGCACTCGACTCGTCTCACGAGACGTCTATAGGCTCGCGAAGAACATCGCAACACAACAGAGTCCAACGAATAAAAACACTCGAATATACAGATACGAAGTATTGAAACGTAGAATTTTAGGGCTCGTCTGTACGAAAAGCCGAATAATTGGCACTGCCAAACACTCACACCAATCACTATATACATTTGTTTTCCCAACGTCATTTTATCCTCTCCTTAAACACGTACATATAGCTATATTCTTACGTTCCCTCAATTCTCGATCTTTCTCGCACTTCTAAGATTCTCGTATAATGACTTTGATGCACCGTCGAGTGACGGCGAATCCGCCAGGGCACCACCAGCGAAACACCAGCTAACATTGTGAAACACTCGCGTTTCAGTATCGCGATGTGTACAAGTCTGTGTGTTAAATGTAAAGATATGTGTATGGGCGCGCGCGCTGTGTTGATATTGAGATTGGCGAGATGTATACAGAACGTGTGTACAGGTGTTGAGACGAGGGAATGTTAAATAAAAACGGAAAATTATAAACGAACCAGCCGAAATCACGACTCGCCGAGATGTCCCCGCGGACACTCGCAGTGTGTGTACGTGCAATAAAACACGGACGACCTACCTCGAACATGGTATTCCGGGTATTGCGCGCTTCACACATTCGCCAGGAACATGCCAACCCCGTCTTCTCCTTCCCTTTTCTTCTAATCTTCTTTTTATTCGATCCTCTCGACACTCTTTTCTCTCTCTTTTTGTCACACACGTATCCCCTTTTTCGATCTTTTATTTTATTCTTTATCATTCACGAGACTAACGATGTCAATCCACGGACTGGCGTCATCTCACTGCACAAACTTCGTACTATACTATTTTATCGGCATTACCACACCAGCCCGCTTCTCCTTCATTCTATAACAATATTCTTTCCCTTCCTTTTTTCACTTATTAGAGCTCCACTTTTTCGCTCCGTCTCGTACCGGGTGCACACTCTCAAAACTCCCCAGTCTGTATTCTCAATTCTGATGCTCTTGCAAAATCCCGAGCTCCGCAAAGCAGCACCAACTTGGCCAGCGAGAGCGGGAAATCGAAGAAATTTTTCGGGAGCGATTCTTTTTTTCGCTCGGTACTTGGATACCGACCGAGCAACGAGAATTCCTTTTTTATGCAGTTTTCTGTAGATCTCGATAGATGGCGAGTGTTGCTGTAAGAAAAATCGTGGAATTTGAGATTTTCATTGTCGTTTTTTCCTCGCGCAATTACTAAACCATTGTTTGTTTCTTATAAACGAAAATTCGAGTTTTCACGTGAATTTTCACGTCGTAATTTCTATCGAAGCGAAACAACGTTTTTCCTGCAATATTCTGACGTCGTCGATGGGTCGCGGAAATGGATGCGAGGTTCTCGCGTTTACCGCCAGATGGCGGAGAACGTTTTTCGCGTGGGAAAAACTGTCGCTCGGACTGTCGGTCAAGTTTAAAAACGCTGACACGAAGAGGCTAAAATTCTTGCGAAGTTTTTTTCCTTGCAAAGAATAATTGCGAATAAACGAGGATAAAAAAAAGTCGGCGAAATGATTATGCACGACGACGCTTATTACGAGAGTCGAGTTCCCATCAAGGATCTTGGTCCATGGAAGAATTTTTTACGATTCATCTGGGACGGCGAGAGAAGAGCTTTCCTCGATCGTACAGCAAAAGATTGGGGTGAATAAGAATCCTACAAACTAAGATCCACAAAAATCGTTGAAAAATTAAATTTTTTTCAAACAAATTGTCAAAAATGACGTCGTCATCGTTTTCAACCTTCTCAGGTACTTTGGGACTATTTTATTTGGCATTTTTCGGGGTTTTGTTTTCCTTCTTTGCCATGCAAATGTGGATTGCTCTCGGTTTCGTTGGCTATCTCGACAAGCCTTACATGCAACACAGCACGAGAACTGTCGGTAAAGCTTCGCCCGGGGGCATCGGCAGATCGTTTCTGCAAACTGCTCTGATCGCTTTTGACAACCCTGGTGAATATTTCTTTTCGTACACACGAAAATCAACTAAAAAAAAATAAAATTTAGCATCGAAAAAGTTTCAAATTTTGGTTTTTTTCCATAAAATTCAATAATTCCTCCAGGTTTGGGATTCATCCCCAATATTTTTTCCCCTACCACATCGCCCATCATTTGGGTCAGCGACTCTCACGAAAAATCAAAGCCAGAAAAATACATCGAAGCCATCACGACGTTTCTTGATGGTAAAACCGAAATAAAAAATTACTAAATTCTTTTGTTCTCATGCACAAAAATATCAAAAAATTAACCGAAACACATGAATAAAAAATAAATTATTTAATTTCATTTATAAAAGTAGAAATTTTTCTTTTTCATGCATAAAAATGTGAAGAATTAGCATAAAATTAGGCATACAATCTGCATAAGAATAAATATTAAAAAATTTTATTCAAAAATTAGAAAAAAAAAAACATTTTTAAACCCGTTTTTCGCTATTTTATTGAAAACCCATCAAATTCGGACTATCCTGAGCCTGATTACGAGCTCAAGCGTTTGGTAACTTATTCCTCACTCTCGGTCCATGGGACCATCGTTTTTCATCGTTCTCTAGAGCTCGAAACTTAAGAAAATTGAATAAAATTTGGCAATTCGATTAATTCTTCACTTTCACATGATCTTTTAGATTTTTTATCAATTTTTGACAAGAAACTGACGTTTAAGTTTTGCAAATCTTCAGCAACTTTGTTATTTCGATTTTTTAGGATACAAGAGAAACGAATCCGAGTACGACACAGATTGTTCGGGGGGAAGATTTCGATCGGAATATACCAGAAAACCATGTTTTTTCAACACCAACGTTTTAGGTCCTTGTTCGGTGGCTCCTTACGGTTACAGTGCCCCGTACCAGCCTTGCGTGCTGCTCAAATTCAACAAAGTACCAAAAAAACCAAAGCTAAATGAGTCGAAATTAATAACATGTGAAAAATTACACGATCGAAATGAAATTTATTGATTTTTGTCGAACGATCCAGAGATTCGATTGGGTGCCCATTTATTACGACCAGACGTCAGAGTTGCCGGAAATTATGCCATTTAATTTGCGCAAAACTGTCAGAGCGTCCCAAGAGGTGAGAATTTTAATTTTTCTCATTTTCTTATTAGGAAATTTTGAAAAAATATTAATGGAAATTATAGTTCAGGGTTTGGTTGTCGTGTACCGGTGCCTCGAACGTTGACAAAGAGCATTTAGGTGAGATCGAGTATTATCCGGCTCCTGGATTTCCTGTCGAGTTTTTTCCATTCATGGGCCAACCGGAATATTTGGCTCCCGTCGTTGGTCTCGTTTTTAAGAATCTTACCGGTAATTCAGCTCCAAAATAATTGAATACGGTTAACTAACTATTACTAACAAAATAATTGTTAACGGTTAATTAACTATTAATTGTTAATTAACCAAATTAGTGTTAATTAACTAATAATTGTTAATTAACCAAATTAGTGCTAATTAACTAATAATTGTTAATTAACCAAATTAGTGTTAATTAACGAATTATTTTTAATTACCAATTATCTGTCAATTAAAAATAAACTTGATTGAGAAAATAAATTAAATTAACCATCACTTGTTAATTAAAAATAATTTGTTAATTAACACTAATTTGGTTAATCAACAATTATTAGTTAATTAACGGTTATTAATTAATTGACGAATAGTTTATTAACCGTATTAGTTAATTAACCGTTACTAATTAATTGATGAATAGTTTATAAATGATCATTAATTTATTGATAATCATTTATTAATTGGCAATTATTGATTAATACCAATAAATAATTGTTGTGCAATAAATAAATAATTGTTAGTTAATGAATGAATAATCAATAATTATTTAATGAACAGAAAAGTTAAAATTTGTTAAATAATCAAGTCACGAACTCGATAAACACTTCGAAATGATAAACTTTCTCCGATGATCGGAATGTGAATAAATATTGTGCTTAATTCTAGCGAACATACTCGTGACCGTGCAATGTTCAGTTTGGGCACAGAACATAGGGCAGGAACGTCGTTATTGTCTGGATTTCCAAATCATGATTGGTGAGTAAAAAAACAACATTTTTTCGTCCTCAAATTTTATATTTAAAAAATTCATTCATTGAATTATATGAAAAAATGTTATTCAGGGATGGAGCCTTCATTTTTTTTTTAACTAATTGAATTCAAAAAATTACTCCCTAAATCAATTTTGACGGAATTAGAAAATTGTTCAATTATTTGAAGATTCAAAAATTATTTCGAAAGCACAAAAAGATCGATAGTTTTTTTTTTTTCATCGAAATTGAAATTGCGTCCAAATACGAAATTTTCCATTTCAAATACAAAAACTTCTACGTCTTGTTTCCACACCTGGGGCAGGTTTGAAAAAAAATGGGTGACAGGATTTAATTTCGGTAAACTCTTCGGAATTTTAATTCGTAGACAAACTTCGTTATCGTGGGATTAATTTTTTTCTCAAATTGTCGCGTTTTTTTTTTTGTCGTAGTTACAAAATTCGAGCGAATTTCCGTGAAGAGGAAAAACCTCGGAATACAGGAATTTTTTTTCCTATTTTCATTCAATTCTCGAGTTAAAAAAATCGTTTCGTAATTTTTTCTGCTGCTTAATTTTCCCATTCAACTTGGAGTGTTTTTTTGATCGACCAACGCGAATTGCATGTACGAAATTTTCCTAAGAATCATGTGATTTTTGTTGATTCCTGTCCATAAATATTTATTACAGGAAAATAAGCGCTTTGACGTAATAAATGGACACGAAAATTGCGATGAGCCCAAGCAATGATTCTTCGCATCATATTTTCCGATTTTTCCTCGGAAAAATCGAGACTCAATGAAATGTGTTATCAGAACGAAGAGATTAGATTATCTTCGTGCTACGATTTTCTGATTATTTCAATATCTCTGACATAAACTATAAATTAAAGCACTAAACTGTTTTATACTCAAATGTTTGTATTTCAACGAACAATAAACCGTGAAAAATACACAATGACAAAACAATTTATTTACAATCGACGTAATCACGTAATTGGGCCCCAAAACGTTGCTTCCTTGTATTTTCCATCCCACGAGCCACCGCAAATTTTCGGCCTCGTCAAAAATTGCAAAAATCCCCGGAAATTTGTGTTTCAATGGGTTTTTTAAAACTTTTTTAAATTCCCGATAAAAAATCTGAAATAAAAAACCAAACATCGTGTGATTATTGAATTTATTGAGAAAAAATTGTCGGAAAGTTTTTCATGGGAAATTCACGTTCACATTTTTTTCGAGATTGTGAAGAATTTTTGGAATATTTTTTTTTTTTTGAGCAAATTTCCTGTGGGATGATTTTTTTGCTTTGGGAACGATTCATGAGAAAATACGACGAGAAAATATTCACGAAGATCCTTATGGGAAATTCTCGTTGACATTTTTTTCGAGATTTAAAAAAAGTTTTTTTCATTTTCTTTTTTTTTTTTTTGAAAAACGATTTTTTACTGTCTTGATGAATTTTTAGCATTAGCAACGATTCTTGAGTGATTTCGATCGACAACATTTGTTAATGAGTGGATCACGTGGCAGGAGCTAAGCAAAATTGCGTAACGTGTGTGTTTCACTTGGGTAACCGCATCGAGAAAGATGAAATTACTGCGGCGAAGGTAGGAAAAACCTTGTGGCACAAAATATGGATATTGCTTGGTTCTGACAAAGCACGAACGCCTTCGAGTTGTTTTATGATTTGTGCACGTATACGAATCGAGACTTGATCGCCACTCGATCTCGATCCCATCACACACATTGACATACTCACGATCGATCGCCCCGACGAATTTCATTTTTTCGATATTTCTACAAAATTCATTTCTTCGTACAATTTTGTATCGTACCTTGTCAGAATTTCCAAAAAAAAAATCGTAAAATCTAATTTTTTTACAATTGCTGGCGTTTTTTTTAATTTTTGCAATTTTTTTTTCCCCCCACAATTGAATTTGTAATTTTATGCAAATTAATGTGAATTTTTTGAAACTTTTGTTTATTTAGTTATTTATTGATTTATTCATTTTTCAAAATTGCATGAAATTTCGTTTTGTCCATGAAATTAAAAAATGCAAATTAGTGCTTAGTGGTCCGAGCTGCTGATGATTTTAACCGAATGGCCATGAATACCGAGCCTTTTGTCATCGCATCGAGAAAATATTTCATGCAGCCATTTCGACGAGCACAATAGACACGAAAAAATTGCCCCAAGGCCGCGTCTTATCTGCAATCTTCCCAAATAATCATTTTTACACATTGGTCGTTTGGGTGGATAAATTCTTCCTTTTTTGTGCTGTCTGAAGGGAAAGGACAGGAAGACACCAGTTCTCTCCTAAATGTCGAGTGGGATGATTCCAGCCACCGACAAGGAATCTAATTGCAACTTTATCTCTCGGACAATTAAAAACAACGAAAACTCGTCGGTCGGATTTCCGTTTTATTTTTATTACGCCCCAGCCGAGCCCTCGACTTTTTAAACGCACGATAAACTTTAATTTTCCATTTTCCTGGAAGTATTTCGGGGAAAAAAATCAATAAAACGTCAAAAAACACGAAAACTTGTTATAAAATTCATTTTTGCTCGAAATCGCATCGACTTTGGCCGCTCATTCGATCCGTGTTCGAATTCCCTCCAAAATGCCGTTCAATTTTCCCAAAAATCTTCATTTTTCGATTTTTTTACGAATTTTTAAAATTTTCTCTATTTTTTCCCGACGAATCAAGGTTCGGTGACGAATTCATCAACGCATAATCTTAATCTACGGCTTTTTAGAATCCGCCCATTAAATTCGTGCGATAATTTGTTGCCGCGTCACGACCATTTGAAGTTTCTCGATTTTTGATTTCGAGATTAAAAATCGATTTTCGCCCGATTCAGTATACAGTTACGAAAATTTATCCCGAAAAATAATACAGAAGTTTCCGAGACTTTTCAATTAACCGTCGTCGATTTTTTCGTCAGCTTATCTGAGAAGATTTCGAAAATTTTTTGATATTTCGAAACGAGGCCAAATCGGAGTCTCAGGAATAAAGACTCCATTAGTCTTGTGCAGCTTTCGAGATACCAGACTGTTTTCATTATCGCACACCGCTCGCGAGTCTCTGCATTGCCCGCCACGCGCCTAGCGGTCGTTATCGAAATAAAATTATTCTTTTGAGCGACCCCCCCACCACCGAAGTTTCCACGATTTGTACGTAAGCCGTCGTCGAGCAGATCGTGGATTACAACAGTAAACACAAAAGATACTACGAGAGAATCTCAACACAAAAAGATGGCGCCGTAGGCAGTTCTCCGCGTGGTTTCGAAAGTGAAAAAAAATGATGTAGAGGGCGTTTTTTGTGGAATGGCTCGAAGTGTCGAGTGGAAAAATCGATCGATCTAATAATTCGTTTGTTGGGGGGGAAAATGAATGTCTCGATGGAGCAATCGAGATTGGCGGCCTTGATCGACCTCCGCTGTACAAAAAACCGGTTTCTCGTTGTTAAACTTGGCTGATTTTTATTTGGAAATGTTGCGCGAAGCCCGCGCGTCCGAGATGTTGCGAGAAAACACTTTGTTTTCAAGGTCCCAAGAAACCTCGTGGCTTCGCGCGAGCGAGTACGACCGGAAGCCAAAATAAAATAAGTAAATAAAACGAATCTCACGCAAGAAATAGATCGCGGAGAAAATGTTACGCTCGCTGTGTGCGCGAGTCAAAATATCGTAACAAAATTAAAAAAACATACGCGTACGTCGCTCCCAGACACAAAAAAGAGACACTCGCAAAGATTCCTCAAGTTCGAAGTCGGAGAAAGAGAGTGAGCGCGTGTGATACAGTAACTCTCGTGTGCAGAGACTCGAGCTCCGTGTGACGAACGGAGCACAGTGTGCTTTCGGCATTAGTCGCCGATAGATCGGCCACTGCCAGAGCTCCTGCCTCCCCGCCATTGGTCTCGCGAGTCGCGATTAAATATCGAACAACGCAAACCCCAGTATTTTCCGTTCCCGACTCGCTCGTTAACAGTGAAAAAAATCATTTCTCGTTGAAAAAAACGTCAAAAAAGAGTTCTTCGTTCGAAATCCCCAACGTTTTATTTTCCCGGAATTTGCCGCTGGCCGGCAACAACTTCGAAACCCGAAAGTTCAGTGCAAACTCGCGACAAAAATCCAAAATAACCCACCAAAAAACATCGAAAATCCATTGGCTGTGTTTCATCGTTTTTATCAAATAGTTTACGTGTGAAATTTCGAATAATTTCGAACTCTAGTGAAATCCTCATTACTGGATAACAATTTACAGAAAAAAAAACCGCAAAAATGACCTTGACCGATCCACAAAAAAGTGTTGCAGCGGAAAATAATCAACCCGATGATTACATGCGAATCCCTATAGAAAAAACTCGATGGGAAACCCTCCGAGATGCTTTCTACAATCCCAACGATAACACGATTTTCGGAAAAACCAGTAAACAATGGGGTAAAGTATTCGATCTCAAGATTTCCAATATTTGCGTAAAATTTTCACCAAAAATTCCGAGAATTATTTCCATTTCTTATAAAAATCGCTCGCGCCTCAAATTCTCAGTAAAAAACGCGTTGACGCGTTTTCCCCGAAAAGTGACAGTCGAAAAAATTCGTCAAAACTCCCGTTTCTCTGCTTCTTGTAGCAACAAATGCAATTTAGTTATATAACGAGTGAAACGGTTTGCGAATAGAAATGTGAACGATACACAAAGCCACATGGACATTGAAATTGCAAACATTACTTGATACAGACTTATCTCTCCATTTTCGTGCAAACGAATGCATAAAAAGTGGCACGCACGAGTGTTGCTCGTTGACTTATGAATAAGAAATATCATCATGTGAGAAAATTCGTCTCGCGAGGGACGCCAGTGAGTCTGAGGCCGTGAATGCTGCTTCTGGAATCGTTTTTTATTTATTTTTATCATTTCGCATTCTTTATTTATCGCCTTGTTACACGTGTTGACTTTTTTCAAAGTCCTCGTAACAAACATTAAATCACACGGTATGAGTCTTTCAACGTGCCTCGACAACTTTGAAGTCGAAAATTCACTTTTTAATTACATTCCAATTCTAGCAAGTCACGTTCGGTTTAGATTTTTCGAAAATCCTCTCATTAAAAACGACATCATTTTTGTCACTCCCATTATTATTAATTGGTTTCAATGATTAAGCTACCGATAATCGATTTCAACTAAAAATTGAAATTTGAACTAAAAATTGAAATTTTCAACTTAAAATTGAAATATTCAACTTAAAATTGAAATTTTCAACAAAAAGTTAAAATTTTCAACTAATGATTGAAATTTTCAACTAAAATTGAAATGTTCGATTGAAAGTTGAAATTATCAACAAAAAATTGAAATTTTAAACAAAAAATTGAAATTTTCAACTAAAATTGGAATTTTCAACTAATAATTGAAATTTTCAACTAAAAATTGAAATTTCCAACTAAAAATTGAAATTTTCAACTAAAAATTAAAATTCCCAACCAAAAATTGAAATTTCATCGCTGACAGCGAAAACCATTGCGAATTATAAGAATGTTTAACAAGTTATGATAATATTAATAAAAGTAATTGATAAGAATAATAATAATGATGATTGATAAAAATAGAAATTGATAAAAATAATAATCGATAATAACAATAAATGATAAATAATCAATAACAATGATACACAATAATCTTCGATAATTTGATTGATAAAAATTGAATATTCATTGATCGATCGAAATGATGGCGATAACTACATAGATAATGAATAATAAAAAACGAATCAGTTGTTAAAATCAATGAATTACAACAAATATCGATCATTTTGGTTAGTCCAATAATTTGAATGATTTATTAAATTGATTTCTTTCTCATCAATCAATCGAATATCCATTCTTTAATAATAATCCAGGCAATTTGAATAATTCTTATAAAAAATCCTGCCATCTTGGAATTTTGGTCGTACGATGCAAATACATTTCGATGAAAATCGTAAAAAAACGAGCTCCATCGTTCCGAATCGGCCGACCCTCGTGTGAGTTTTTTATTCTCTTTTTTTTCGTGACTCAAGTTAAACCATCTGTTTTGGAGCGTTGAAATAAAAATATCTGTATTATGTCATGGAGCTCCGAAAAATTTCGAATAAGATACGAGAAAATGAATCGATGGCGTCAAAAATTTCATTCAATGTTTCGAAAAACAATATTTTTCGTATCATTTTGAATTTCTCATTGATCTGTCACCTTATCAATTTCTCTTATCTCGTATCAGCTCCGCGTCCTATCGAGAAATCGATTCGTGACGTTATCGCGAAATATTTTTTTTTTTTTATTCAACGGTCACGCCGAGAATTTATCGACCGCCACACGCAAAATATCGACTTTCACGTGTGTCTCCGTGTTTGTTTTTTTATGCTCAACCCTTTGTTGATATTTCTTATTTCGACATTGATACATCAGCTCAATTTTACCCCCGCCCGTCAGTTTCTTCGCCATTTGTCAAAAAAAAAGTTTTTTCATTTCGAAAAACCCATTTTTTCGAAAATTCAAACGTCATTTCAATCGATTCCGAACCGAAAAGTAATTTTTTCCGTTTATCGTGTTTCCAATCACGAAAATGTCCATGAATTCCGAAAAAGGCCAAAAAACAAAAGATTTTTGAAGAAAAAAACAATTTTCATTCACGTTATTGAAAAAAAATGGACCCAAAAGACAAAAATTCGATTAAAAAATTCTCCGAGTCTCGAATTCTTGAAAATCTCACGTAAAAAATGCGATTCGCTAATTTTCCAAGTGCATTGTCAATCACGGGTCCCTCGAACGTCTTCGTTGTGTTACGTCGAAATGATTGCGCGTGTCATTCGAGCAGAGATCGTGAATGTTTCTCGAAGTAAAATTTCGAGCTATCTGATTACGAGAAATCTTTGACCGTGTTTGCGCGAGTCGTCATCGACGTCGAGATGCAACTGAATACCTTGTTCGGAAAAATTCGAAAATATGTTTCGAAGAAATTAAACGGAATAGAAAAACTCTCGAGAGATCAGTGTTTCGTTCATTTGCGAGCGAGCCTGACGTTTTTTTCCAGACTCGATCATCGTGTTATCGTCGCTGAGGCTCGTGAGAAAGAGAAAAAAATAAAAACAAAAGTTGCACGTGCGACAATGGGCGTGGAAAAATTTCCTGCCAATGCCAAACCATTTTGTTTTCCATTCCCACGAAAATGAGTCGAGAAAATTGGACGAATTCAGCGAAACGGACAGCAGACCACGAATTAATTAGCATTCCAAAAAACTCCGGACTTTGAGATCGAAATTTTTGTTGATTCGACGAGAAAAAAAGGGGCAAAAAAAATCGTTATCGTGAGCCGAAAAAATTTCTCGAGATTTTCCTCGTACACCCTTGCGGTCGATTCTAATCGACGAATCCCTTTTTATTTGCTCACGAGACCTTCGGACGCATCACCCTCTCAAGTTCCCGATATTTTTAGACCAATTTGTGTTTTTTTTTCGTCTATGAATAATGCCTGGCGGGCTCTAGCCGAAATGACGATCAGACTTGGATTATTTATCAGGAAATGAGGTGGCAGAAGGAAATATAAAGGGAAGCGCTACGCACGAGGCGTACGTCATTCGATTAATCGCGATCCAAATTCGCTCCGACGAGAAATTTTCGTGCACCGTGTTGAAATCTCAAAAACACGGTTTCTCAAAACTTTCCTGCGTCAAACTCAAAAAATTTCACTAGAAAACAAAAAATACTTGAAAAATTTATCATTTTTGCCACTTTTTTGAGATAAAAAATCAGAAAAAAACATTTTTTGCTGCTCGACCAGTTGTTTGACCTTGAAATATGGAAATTTGTTGGAAAAACGTTAAAATTACGAATTCAACGTTGCGTGGATATTTTTTTTTTAAAGAGAAATGAAGTTTTTGCTCCAAAATTATAAACTCGGCAATGCAGGAAGTTCGAATTAGAATAAAGCGCAAAACTCAATTAACGTCGATGTTGACAATTGCGCCAACAAATTATTCCCAGCCCCGAGAATAACGTTTTCGTGTCCAAGATAAAAAAATTGGGTTAATTTTACGCGTTTGCTCCAAGTGCGTGTCCCTCGGATTTCACTTGTTTTCATCACGTGGTAGACACGTGTGTTCCCATCCGGTCAATGACCCCTGACCCCATTGTGTTTGAAAAAACCAAACAAAGCCTAAAAAAAAAAGATTTTCGGTCCCTTTTCTCCGGGAGATTGAGCTCGAGATTAAAAGTCGATCGGCCAATACGTCCGATTTCCTAAACTTCCGATTCGACCGCAAGATTTGCTCTCAGCAAAAGGAAAAAAGTTTCTGAACCTCGAAATTCCATTAAATTCGAAAAATCACTCAAAATCGATGAAAAATTTATTTTTTAATTAAATTCTGAACAGTCTCGATCGAAATTTCATCAATAAATCATTTTCAATCAACTTTTCTTTCCGTTCCATCAAAATTCGATTCGAAAATCACGTTTTTTCAAAGAATTCCAAAAAAAAAAGTAAAAAACATCGAAAAATGGCGCAAGGACCTCGGCACGAGCCCATCGCCACGAATAACAAGGACCCCGCTCATTCATTGTCACCGAATAACCTCAAAATGAATAAAAACGTAATTACGAGCATAAAAAACTTTTTTTTCATCCTTTCTCCATTTCCTGGCAATCAATGTCACACACGGTGAAAAAAAAGCCATAGAAAAACGTCCTTATCAAGCAGTTAGCTTCCCTGGATCGAGGTGTCCTCCGTAACCTCGTGCGTTTGTGCGCGCGCGCGTGTGTGTGCGTTGGTGTGTTCATGTGCAACAATGACTCACGATATATGGGCAAGGCTCGTAAACATTAAGCAGCCTATATATACGCCGTATATATAGGCTGCTTAATGTTGACACGCAGAGATAGACACATAAGGGAGGCTGGGGGTAAAATGGGGCATGAAGAATAAACCGGAAAAAACCATCCGATCACTTTCCACAAGAGAATTTCATTTTTTTATCAAATTCCACCGATTCGATGCAATTCGCGAGCAACGAAAAGTTCTTGAAGAAAAATCGTGCCAAGTCTCGCAAAAAAATATCGCGACAGTTTTTGGAACTGAAGAATGGAAAAAAAAATTGCACAGCGTTCGAAAAATGTTTATTTTTTTAGGTTATGAGAACGAAACGATCCTTTTGGCAAAAGTTTGACAAGAAAATACGATCGCGGTCATTTTGCCCCATGGTATATTTTATACACACGTTTCCGGGTGTGTTTACATATCTATAGAACGCAATCGAATGGCGAAAGGCGAAGAAATGAGCTCGAAGGGGTGAAGGAAATTCTCGTATCAACTCGGCTAGAGACAAATTAATTTCATCGAAGCCTCGCGCGCATTTACGTTCCGAGGGGTTGCTTGTGTCGTGTCAACAAAACACACACACATGCACATCCATTTTACGCATCGACCAATCGATACAGCGATCCTGAAGGCTTGTCGAAACGCACACAAAAAGCTTCCATCGATTCGACAATTTATCGGCCATAAAATGAGTCGTACACTTTATCTGAGCCTGTGTGTATTCATGGGGTATGGGGCGGGCAGCAGGATCGCTGATTCACGGGAAAAAAACTCCCAAAGTCCTGGGAAATTCGTAATTAATTAATTTTCGATCGAATCGCATTTTTATTCGATTATTTCACGAATTTTTCCATCATTTTCTGTCACGAAATTCGTCTCTATTCGTTTTTCAAAATGGCCACCAGTCACGGGGTTTCAATATGACGGAATGCTCAATTTGAGGTTAGGAAATTACTCACATGACGTTTTCGTACGCGATTTTCGATCCCGGATGATGCTCCCGGAAACTACAAAACTTTCTTTTGACTCCGGAAAAACTCGTGAATTCTCGAATTGCTTTACAAACATCGAGGGATCGAAAAAAAATGTTTCAACGAAGGAAACGAAAATGACCTTCAACGCGTAAACGCGAATTAACGCGAATTTACGATGTTTGTACTTTTAGCCAAGCTCGAAACAGAATGAACGAATCCTTGAACGCGTTACGATGACATTTCGAACATTCTCGCGTCATTTTGACAACGTAGATCGTCGATCGATGAATAATTCGACGCAATCCTGACGCGCGTGCAATTTTTTGAGTGTGAATTTTTTTATTTCTGTCGTTTCAACTTCGATTTCCTTTTTGCATCGGTTTTTTATTTTGAATTTTGAGAATTGCTCCATTTTTAGCCACTTTTTACGTTTTTTTGCTCGATAATTTTGGAAATACAATTTTCGACTTTCGTTCTTTGTTTCTACATTTTTTTTCGACACCTGGTGAACAAAATGCTCACTGCACTAGGCCGGACTTTCGAAACCCACGAAACGTATCGAGTAACGAATATGGAGAAGAGAGAGCCAGAAAGAGAGGGAAAAGAAAGAGAGCGAAAACGTGTCAAAGCCAAGAAAAATAAATTCAAAAGGTTTTCGAACTAGGGAGACGAGTTTTTATTACGAAACCGCACACTTCTCGTCTTGTTTTCCCAACATATGAGAATCACCGTTACCGAAAGTATTTCGAGAGACGTCGCGTTCCTTGTGGCCATCATCAAAAACCTTACCATAAAATGCCGATGAAAACACATTAAAAAATCTAGATAAACAACAATCGACGGATTTCACAAGAAAATCGAAATTTTTGTCAAGATTCTTCCATTTATTTGTCAATTTGATCGAAAACAAACGATTTTTTCGTATTCTCAATTTTATGAATAAAAATGACGTCCTGAAAGAACGAAAATTCAATATTTCGAGACTCGAGGCTTATTCCGTTCAAGAAAAAAACATTTAAAATCATAAAATCTCGAATTTCGTCGTCGCCGCTCCCGAAAACTGTTGAAATTAGAAAAAAATCGACAAATTTCTTGTACATAAACCGCGTTTATTTGTGTTCAGCACGAAAACATCCTGCGATTTTTAGTCCCGAAGTTTTCGCGGACTGGGTTAGCGACATAATTCGACGCGATAAGATTTCGTTCGACTCCAGTTACAGCGATCGGCTAATGCAGGTTCATTGAATTTCTTCATTCGAGAAATATTTACGACGATAGTTAAATTTAGAAGATTCCCTTTGACTGGCCAAGAGCCAGTTCCCGTGTATTTTGGTCGAAAACCATCGGAAACACACTTTGCCAGAGGGGCAGGGGGGGGGGGGAATGGCTGGCAAAGCGTCCGATAGAGAACGCGCGGCGCCACCTGGCGGCCGCTCAGCAAAGTTTCGCGTGTTTCGAACTCCCCGCAAATTTGACCTCGAAAATCATTTTTTTCGCGTTACTTCCGGCCGCTCGGACACGATGAATTTCATGCTTTTCTTTTCGCAGGCATCACCGGACTCTTCTATCTCATTTTCTTCAGTGGCCTCGCAGTTTTTTGCGCTATATGCTACAAAGGGCTCATGGCGTCCTTGAGCTTCGAGAAACCCACATGGATACTAGACAGTAGCTTAATAGGAACAAACCCTGGTAAGAATTCTCGCAATAATCACTCGACGTCACGGAACCCCGCCGAGGTTTCGAATTAAAGCAAACGCGACACAATTCATTTATCTCTCAAACAATTGAAAGAAAAATCCTTGGAAAATAGTTGCTCAAATTCACGCGCGTAAATTCGACTCGATTCTCACGCCATCTTTTTTTCAACCTCTTTCAAGACCGTCAAATACGAATCTTTTTTGTAAATTGTTTTTAAACGCCGACACTTTGCCGTCAAATGCTCGTTGACACCCAAAATAACTGTCCCACCGCACGGAATGTCTACGATCGTTTTATAGAAGTATTTACGAGACGCGGAAGTCTCGACCGGAAGTCGAGTGACTTTCGAACCGGAAGTGGCGCATCCAGGGCCCGAATAAATCGATTTTAATTGTTCCAACGTCTTTTCTAAAATCTTTTTTCTTCCTTTGCATTCTTAACGACGATCAGCTCAAACAAAAATCGAGATTCACAGTAAATTCATTCTTAATATTCACGAATTGTTTTTTTTTCTCGAATAAATTTCCAAGGTCTGGGATTTCGACCTTTACCTCGAAAAGCGGAGTCTAGATCGCTGATATGGTACAACGCAACGAATGCAACGCAAATCGACGACTGGGTCTCGAACATCGATGAATTTTTAGATCGTAAGTTTTAATCACAAAAATCTATTATTGAAAATTAAAACTTACGAAATAATCGCAACCGGAAGTCCGAAATTTATCAACACATAAATCACAAACAACAGCAGCTCGCGCATGACTTTTGAACTTTCAAAACGCCCGGAAAACTCGAAACGGAACATTTTTAATCCCAAAAAAGAATTTTGCGCTCATCCAGTTTCCTTTTTTGACGCCAGTTTACAGAGATTCAGCAAAATTACCGAATGGCGGTCGAAATCAACAGGTGTGCAGTTACGATCACCAGATCGTTGAGCCTGGAAATGTTTGCGCAGTCGAGGTGGAACGATTCGGTCCCTGCTCGCCAGACAACAAATACGGTTTCTATAATTCCTCACCTTGTGTCTTCATCAAGCTAAACAGGGTAAAAAATTTCCCTCAATTTTTCTCGATTAATTCGCCCGGAACATTTGCCACTATTTCGACGATAATAATTTTTTTTTCTTGTTTCTTTTGTTTATTTTTTTTAGATATATGGATGGGTCCCAGAATTTTACAACAATTCGAAGGAACTTCCGGAAGACATGCCCCAAGATTTGGTCGCGAGGATAAAAACCTACAACAGCACATTGGTCAGTGATTAAGCAATTCGTAAATAAAAAAATCGACCCCGTCATGAGTTCGAACTTGAAATTGAATAAATTCGCAGGAAATTAAAAAAAAAAACCGAATTCAATGTTTTTTTCTGCGTCCTGAGTAAATTGAACAATTATCTGTTACAGCTCAACACAGTTTGGATTTCTTGCCAAGGAGCCGATCCATTCGATCGCGAGAATATTGGGCCGATAAAATATTTCCCGGAAACTTTTCCCCAAGGACTTCCCGGATACTATTATCCTTTTGAGAACATTCCGGGGTACCTGAGCCCGCTCCTGGCAGTTCAATTCACGAGGCCGAAAAGTAAATACACGATCGTTGAAAAAAAAATTAAATTAAATTAACAAATTATAAAAAATTTCAGAAATCGAATGAAAATTCGTTCGTTTTTTTTTATCGCTCAAAATTTTGGTTCGCAACTGCGAGTAAAAAAAAAAAATTAGTGAATTGTCTTGTTTTTTTTGCAGCTCAAGTAATAATCGCGGTGGAATGTCGAGCCTGGGCAAAGAACATCAAATACGACACTTACTTGAAATTGGGAATGGTGCACTTTGAATTGTTGATCGATTAAAAAAGTATTCGCGTGAAAAATCGATCGATTATTCAACGGAACGCCTCGCTGTGCGTTGGAGGATCGAGGTTTTCTTTTTCTTCGTTAATTTTCGATGGAAAACCGCCGAGTGTTGGAGAGCAACTCGAGGAGGCTCTCGATAGTTTTGTTCGGGCATTTGAAAATCCTGCTGGCGAAAATTCCCATGAAAAACCAAACGAAATCGAAATTTCATGAGAATTTTTCGCTTCCCCCGATTCGCAGTGATTATCTTTAGCAATTTACCAATTTTTGTGTCTTAGGCGAGTCTTTTTCGATTGCCCACGTCCTTAATACTCAAGTATCACACGATGGCCTTTAAATCTCGAGTAAAAATCGAATAAATATTGTGAATCACGTTTTATACTATTTCTCCTCCATCGAGCAAATTCCATCAATTCTCTAATCCCCGCTGGACTCAAAAGAGGCAGAAAATCATTGAGAAACGACGATTTTCAATTATCCAACAATTTTTCAACCAACCAACAGATTTTTATCGAAAAAAATGGTCCGAACGATTTCTAGCGAGCAAGGAAATAATTTTCATTCACTCGTAGAATTTCCTTCGCGAAATTCTCGTAAAAAATTTGTTTCTTCAATGAAAACTTGTTTTTATGAGTGTCTCGTAGTTGATCGACAATCGTCGATAGTTTTTATTGCTTAAAATTGATAAAATCCACGGGATCAAAACTGAGCTCACAGAGAACGATAAAAATTGTCAAATTTACACGTTAAACTGCAGCCTGCCATTTATAATTAATCAGTGTTTACTTTTACGATCGGTATAAATGTTACGAAATAAATTCTTATTTAAAAACCAACAAACATTGTGTTTGAAAAAGAAACCTTCGAAAACCGATCTTTTTACTGTTTAGAGGGATTCGCGCAGGATTAAAAAAAGAAACGACTCGAATTTCTTCTCAAATTCATCATATTCAATAAATACTTATTTGGAGAGAAAAAATGCATATTTTTCTACAATTTTTTGGTATTATAGTGTATACACTTAATTACAACTATTTAAGAATTGCTGGAAAGAACGAAAAAGGTTGTTCCCGATCGTGTGCCATTTCAATCTCAAGCGTCACATTCAAATCTTGTTTTTTTATGCACGTTCATGTCTTTTTTTTGTGAGAACAGAAAATTTGGACAAAAATGTGGCTGGAAAGTTATTTCCAACGGTTTCGATCATTTTTGAGGCATCGAAATGGCACGCGACCGTTTCCCACGATACAGAGTTTTGCGTCGTTGAAATATGCAACGGAAAATGAGTTTTTTTTTATTATTTCGATATCTAGCGAGTTCGTTTCAATTTTTCTGGTTAATTTAGTCTTTAGAGTCAAAGGAAACTGTGCCATGAAAACGTTGACAAATACTACAGGAAATTTTGCGCTTTTTTAAATGAAAAACAACAGAATTTGAGTTTCCGTTGCATTTCAATTATGGGAACTTGAAAATCGTTCAGTTTCCAAGCTTTCAAAATATTCTCAAAGTCAATAACTAGCTCTAAAAGCCATGCCCTTTTTTACTATTCGCAAAACTTATGCTATGGGGTATTTATTTTAATAGATTTCTGCGATACTTGCCCCCGAAGTACGAGTTTCGATTCGCGTTTGGCGTGCCAAATGTAGCCTATTTCTCAACGTTTCCTCTTTTGTCTTTACCGCACTCGTGCGGACGAGATTCATATGCCAGATAACTTGACTGTCAGATGTCGGTCGATGACTTTGGAATCTCAAATCGAAGTTTCGAGGCAAGTATCACAAAAAATACTATCAATTATGTGAAAATGTGGCAGCTTTGTTTTTAATTTCGCAACACACGATGAATCTTTCTCCATGGCAGTATTTCCGGTAAGGAAAAAATGTTGAACCAAGAATTTGACAATTAATTATTCTGTAAAAATTTTCTAAATACCATTTTTTTCGTTATTCTGATTTTTTTTCATCATTTTTTCGTTTCTCTTTTCACTCGATTTGCTGGGGCGATCGTTCGAGGTTTCTCGATTGTATATTCGGCGTATAAAACAGGCTGATGAAAATTCTATTCTCGACAGCCCGGAATGTTGCAATGGAATTATAAAATCGTCATTTTTCGTGCATGGGCGACACTGAGTCGCTTCGGATCTTGGATCAACGACGTTGCAGGTGACGAACTAATGGAAAGACAAATTTTTTCCTCGGTATCGATTATTATCTCATTTTAATCATTTGGTCACAACAATTTTCGAAAAACAAAGTTTCCGTTAAGGCACTGTGCGAAAAATCCCAACCAGCGAGAATTTCATCCTCCAGAAAAATCTTCATTCGCCTAACTCGTCGCACTTATTTCGAGAATAAAGTTATGAAAATATATTTTTTATTTCACGGATATAGAATCAGAGAAAATGCTATAAAAATGTTTGTCTTTTTTTTTTTGCGTCTACAATGTACAAGTTGCGAATGGAACGCGCCGAGTCTCGGAAACGACGAGAAAACGTTTTTGCAAAATATTGAATTGTCTCTAATCGACTAATTCACGATTTTCGTAGACTCGAAATAGCCCAAAAGGAGCGTAGAACATGATTCTGTAATCTTTATAAAATACAACAACAAAAAACACACTTTTGTGAACATGATTGAGGCATCGATTCGTCGAATCGTTAAAATTTCCAAAATATTTCATCAACTCGAATATAAAAATAGAGCAATCTCGTAAATACGAAAAAACGTGTAAAAATGAGAATTTTCAAAGTTCGCGAACCATCGGAACGCGACAAAATTCAATAAATTTTTCATTTTTCGTTTTTTCAACTGGAAAAAAATACGCGAATTTTCGTTATTGAAGAAAATGGAATTTCGTCGAGTTCCAACCGTGCGAGCTTCGAAGTCCCCACAAGAGCGTAATGCGGAATTATTGTTTTTCATCTAACTATAAAAATAACAATGCGCGAAAAAGTGCTGAGAAGTTGAGGCTCCGAGGCGCGTAACTCGCGACGTTTGACGTCGCGCACCCCGATTATTTCGCGACAAAACGTGCAGTAAATCGAAAAGAAAAAGTTTCGCATTAAAAAACTAGACAAACAAAAAGAAACTCGAGTCCAACGAGGACCAAAGTTTGACTACTCGGGAACGATCGGGAAGATCGAACTATTATTTACAATAAATCGCACATCTAGTCGTGAATCGACTAAAAAGAAACCAAAAAATTATTCACGTCTCCGAGAAGAGACACTTAACAATATGTTGAAACATTTGGATCGAGTTTCTAGAGTTTAGAACCGACCATGGCGATTTTTCGACCTGGAATCGTCGTCGCTTTTGCCATCGATCGCCAATTTTCGCTTCGCTTCAAATCACATCGCCACGCTCGCTCGTGAGATACATCGGAATAAAACTTTATCGCTCTGAGATTCAAAATCTTGATGGTTTTAGACGAAAAAAGTGCCGGAACGCTTTCCTTGCGCGTTTTCTTCTCAATTTTTCTCCCTTTTTTCTGAAAACTGAGCGCAATCCAATATTTCTTTCGCTTTGAGATTCAATGACAATATCTTGATGGCCGTTCCGGGTGTCGGCAGAAAAAAACGGGGGAAAAAAGTGCTGAAACGCGCTCCTTCCTTTTTTTTCTCCTGCTTTTTCTTCTCAATCTTCTTCGTCGTTTCTCGGTTTTCTAATCGATCAGTAGCTCGAAATGCACCGAGCCTAGTCTGTCGTTCCGGTTGTGAATTATGTTTTTGGCCCAAGCCTTGCATTCGATGTTTATCACGACGCCAGCTGCAACAGAGAGGGAAATGAGTGTCGAGAAATTCTTGAAAAACCCTCAATTTTCATTGGGACCAAATTTTTTCAAGAATCCTTATGAAAATCGACTTTTTTGGTCGATTGTCACGAGAAACTTACTCTGTGGTCTCTCGAAATGAACGGCTACCAGAGGACTCAAATATCCCACCGAGTTTTCAAACGGATAATAATATCCGGGGAAACCTTGACGCGGGATGTAACGAATTGGCCCAACATTTTCCATGTCCGCTGGATTTTCACCCTCGCAAGACACCCAAATCGTGTTCAGCGCTTTTGCGTCCGGACTTTTTGCACTCGTTATGTATTCTTTCAGAGATCGTGGCATGTTGTCCGGCAAGTTGTTCGTGTCGTTGTAAAACTCGGGCATCCAGTTATAAATCTGAAAACACGAAAAAAAAAAAAATGTTTAAGAGTCCAATTTAATTTTTAAATTAGAATTAAAAAATTATTCATTCCAATTTATAAAAATTATCCATTTGCAATGAAATTTAAATATAAAAATTATCCGCATAATTTCAAAAAGTTAAAAAAATTCTGTTTCATTAAAATTGTAATACGAAAATTATCCCCATAATCATGATGCGTCGAGAAAAATCCAAAAACACGGAAATTGGTCCTGAAACCGCGAAAAAAAAATTCTTCGCGCTATCAGAGCCGCAATTAGGGATAAAAGATATTTAAAAAAATTCTGGAGCGAGAATGCGATATTTTTTTTCTTATTTTGTGTAATTTTTTGAATTTTTTTTTCATAAAAAATCAAGCAAAATGTGCGAAGCAGGCCGCACGAAAATGAGCCAGATTCAAGGGTTGAGGGTTGAAATGGGGGGATCCAAAAATTGTTTAATAAATACTGCAAAATAATTTTTCAACGTTTTCTCCGAAGTTTAGAAATTTTTGACGTTATTATTAGTGATTAAAAGTTTTTAAATAATTATTAATTACCCTGTTCAATTTCAGGAAGACACAAGGCGCAGATTTGTGATAATTGTAAGAATTACGCTCGATGCACGGGTCCCAATCATCGACGGACTGGACGCAAACCTGGCCAGGAGCCGGAGGTTGATTGTAATCACAAGTTTTTATATTTGCACCACGGCCTGGATGCTCACCAGGCTTTCTGTACTCTGCAGAAAAAGAAAAAGCATTTTTTATCAAATTTTGTAGCTTTTTTGAAATTTCTCAACTTGCCAACGAAATAATGGATCAAAAAATGACTCAATTTTTTCATTTTTCCATTCATCTCGCTTAGATTACAAAATCGAGCTTTACCACGAAGGAACTCTGACAAGGAGTCGACCCAGGGCTGGATATTTCGTCGATCGCTGCCCTTGAACCAAATGAGCGTGCTCTCGACATTGTCTGCCGGTGGAGCTGGTCGGAATCCGAGACCTTGAAACAAAAAATACGATAATTTGTGAGATTGATAAAGTTTTGGGATTATCTCACGAGATTCTTCGAAAAAATCTCTAAAATGAAATTTCCCGACGAAAATAACGGAAAATATAATTTTTCATCGTAAAACGATTCATAGATCTTTGTCCGGGACGAATCAGTGCAGTAAAAATAGTGCAAAATGCATGAATGGAGGAAAACGTCGCTGCGATGAGTGAAAAAGTGAATTGATGAGCGACAAGTGTGCGAAGAGCCAGAGCGAGGACGTTGAAATTGAATGAATCATAGAAAATTAGGGAAGGTCAACGCGAACGCGTCTCATTTACATAATCAGCAAATTATTTCGAGTTTGCGCGTGTGTCGGACAATTATTTAACGACAACGTAAACGCGCGAGTGTGTGTGAGTGTGAAAAACGATTATGCGATTGGTATCATTTAAAATTCTCACCAGGATTGGTTCCTATGATTGAACGATCGAGCTGCCATCTCGGGATCTTTGGGTCGAGCGTCTGCCAAAATCCCCAGAAACAAATCGCTACCAAGGCAGCCAAGACTCCATAAAATACCAAATAAAACAGACCAATTTTTCCTGCAACAAATGAAAATTACAAAAATTACTCAAAATCTCAGTTTCGAAATAATTTTCACCTCAAACGATCCAAAAAGTCGGAGCAAAAATTTGTTTTTTCTATTGCGAACACACTTTATTAGCAATTTTTCCCACTCGATTACTCGTATTTATTCATTTCCTAAAAACTTTCAATAAAATTTCCTAATTAATGAATTTTCTGACTCAGTTTCGTCTCAGTTGATTGGAAATCATTTTAATTAGCAATTTCATGAGAAAAAATCGTTTCTGATGAATTTCCACCATGAACGATAAAAAAATTGAGGGCAAAAATTTGTTTTCTAGATCTCGATCAATTTCCACATCACGAACGCAATAAATTCGCAATTTTGCTCGAACAATGAATCATAATTATTGATTTCCTGAAAACTTTCTACGGAAATTGCAAATTCATGGATTTTCTGATCCAGTTTCGTCTCAGCTGAATGGAAATCATTTCAATTAGCAATTTCGTGAAAAAAAATCATTTCTGATGAATTTTCACCATAAACGATCAAAAGATTCAGGGCAAAAATTCGATTTCTCGATCTCGATCGATTATCAGATCACGAACACAATAAATTTGCAACTTTGCTCGAACAATTGATCATAATTATGAATTTCCCAAAATCGTTCAACGAAAATTGCAAATTAATGAATGTTCTGACTCAGTTTCCCCTCACTTGATTGGAAATCATTTTAATGAGCATTTTCGTGAAAAAAAATTCGTCTCCGATGAATCGAAAAGGTTCAGTCGAATGATTGGCTCTTTTTAGACTCTCCGCAAGGTCTCGATCCTTGGCGAGAAATTGTGAATGCGACTGCAGACGATGCACGAGGTTCAAACGTCCGATTAAATGCTCCAAGATATCGTGATTGTGAAATGTGAGTGCTTTTTGAAAGGCAATAGTATTTTTGCGATAGAGCATGGGGTTAATTATGTTAGTTCACGTGGTTCAATTTATAAGGGGATCAAAATGCCTTGTCAAATGGAGCAATCCAATTACGCGCTGATTCGATGTTCTCTCGTCTCGCCGCTACAAGGACGCTGATCACACAAATATAAACGAATGTGAAACATACCCAAGAAATCGTTCTTCCAATTCCCGGAATTACGAACCCCTCAATTTCCCATGTGTCCAAAATTCCAGACATCATTGCAAAAAAACCTCGTGACATTCAATTTTAATTAAAAAAAAAAAAAATTATCCCCTCAAAATACTTCGAAACCTCGATAAAAAAAATCGATTTTCCGATCGATATTCGATATAAAATGTATCGATATTTAATATTCGATTATTTCTCTTTAAAAATCGATTTTTTTTATCGAGGTTTTTTTTAAATCCCTTCGACATTAATTTTTCTAATCCCGATAAAGTTTATCGAGATCGATTTTCCATGCATTTCAATAATCCCGCTTACGTGCACGTTCTAATGAAAAAAAAGCGTAAAAAAGACTGATAACTGGATGGAACGAGAAACACGATACGACGGAATCTCGTGGGGTATAGGTGTCGACTCTGATCCCTTTGGGATCATTTTACCCAACAGAGAGTGGAGGTTAAAAAGACACGGCATGTTTAGTGTGTCTCGTTCAACACGTGATTCGATTAGTAGATGCAATGGAACACAAAGAAAAGGGGGAACAATCCCCATGAAATTTCATTTGAAATTCAGGTCGATTAAATGATTTTAATCGAGAAATTAGATGAAAATTAAATGCTGAATGGAATTCCTTTGAAAAAAATCGAATTAACGAATCAAAGTGAATGCTTTGAGGGAACAATGGAAAGGGTCGCGCCATGGGAATATTAATGGTCAAATGGTTCAAGTTCAATTGGTCCAGAATGATTTTTCTTCTCATTTTTGTTGTTTTCAAGCAACATCAGCATTTGATTTATCTGATAATTTGGATAGAAAGAAAAATCTTTGGGTTACGAGCCCGTTGAGGAGTCTCTGGAAAAAGCCTATGGGAGTTAAAGGCCCCACAGACCCGTAGCAACGTGGGTGTACCCTTCGGAATGGCCCTAGGTTACGTAATGTCGTAATGCTTCCATTTAACGCCAATTGACCTCGTTGTACACGTTTGCGCTAAGGGAAGTTCAACAATTGCCATTCAGCCGAGACTTGGTACATATGTTTGTACATATATATCTACAAATACCCATACCCTCGCACATTCAACTTCACATCTCTATAAAAACGTATACCCACATGCACTACTATCTATGTGTGTGGATTAATGCCCAAGTACGTGGTTCGAGCTCGAACCTTGTGCATCAAAGTACTTCCGGATTCTCTCCACTCGTCGTGATCGTAACTCGACTGTATTTACACTTGTTATATAGTTTCGTTATGAGTTCGACTCTATTTCCTTTCTTTCGGTACAATTTTCAACCAACCGGTCGTTCAGCAAATTCCCGTAGATTGTTGACCAAAAAAATGCACCGTAATCATTTTTGCTAAGAAAAATTACGAAAACGATTGATTTTCAACTGTTTCTTTTCTAAATATGTCAAACGAGGGCTTGTTATATAGTTTCGTTACGAGTTCGACGCTATTTCCTTTCTTTCTGTACAATTTGCAACCAACCAGTCGTCGAGCAAATTCTCGTAGATTGTTGATAAAAAAAATGCAGCACAATCATTTTTGGTAAGAAAAATGACGAAAAAAATGATTTTCGACTCCTTTTTTTTCTAAATCTGTTTTTTACTTATCATTTTCACTTAAAATTTTTTTTTTTATGGTCTTCGAGATCGTTTTCCACCTGATATTGCATTTAATAATGTTATCGAGTGAGGAAATGCGTCAGGAAAAAAAAACCATGCATTCAGAGCTCAGGATTCGATGTATTTGTTGTTTTTTTTCTGGTTCTTTATTCAAACATAAATTTTTGAATCTCCCGCTGAGCCCAGACTCGACTTTCACGACATCTGGGAAAACGGACTCGAAGCTGAGTGGAAATCGTGACAGTGAACGATGTTTGAAAAGTTTGACGATAATTTTGTTATTTTTATAACTTGTCAATTTTTTTATAGTCAGTCGTGTCGCTGTTTGAGAAAAGCGGAAAGAGAAATGTGGCATGGGGATTTCTTGGGACTGGCAACAGTCCGGATTGGACCGCCTGTTGGCTCGAGATCTTTCTGCAAGGAGGGCAATTGGGGATCAGCTGATCAGTTGATTACAAGGAACCTCCAAACGCCCCAGCCGTTTTCCCTCGATTCCATTTCCTAGGGCTTCTGCATTGCCATTCCGGAATTCTGCAGTCATTTCATTGTACCTCGAAACTCACTTTTCCTCTGTTTTCATTTCCAACCCTTGAGTAATTTTTTTTCCCCCCAAAATAACGAATAAAAACTAAAAAATCCTCATTACCAAAATTTCTCTAATGGGAATGAGAATTTCGACAAAAAATTAATTTAACTCACGAATTAATTGTCAGAAAATGATTTAAAAAAAAAATTATTGTTTTGCCTCGACTTTTTCCAAATTTTCACAAAATTGAATATATATTTCGCGATTTTTGAAATTTCAAATAAAAGCATGAAAAACTGACGAAAATTTAACAACGATTTTATGGGAAATATCGAGTGCAGGAATTTTTTCCGACAAACCCCAACACGAATGACCCATCGTCAACGTTTGAAGGTTGGAAATAAAAAAGTTTCGAAAATAATGATCAAACGATTGCTTGCATCGAAACGAGAGAGCTCCTCACTTGTTTAGTACTCGAGTCCAACATTTCAAGGTCTCGTACGATACTCTGGGGCAGTAGAGATTTGATCGTACGGAAATGCCACCGCGCGCACACTGTTCGCATGTATACAATTCTCTACTCGTTGCTACACGTGCTCTCTCTCGTGACTATAACAGTTAACTATGTCAATTGAATAATTTTCTACCTCGTCACCATCCTATATATTTCTTTAGACACAGAATCTACCGAAAATGATTTAAAAAATTGGATTTTGATGCGCGAAACGGAAAAATTCTCCGAAATCTCGGGCCCCGCTCCCCTTGGCCCGTTTGGGGAACGTCGGTAATGGACGACGAAGAAAAACACGCCGCAGCAACAAGTTGCTTTCGGCCCGGAATCGATTTCTCCTGGTCCCTCGACCTCAACCACTGATTTTTCGATCTTTATTTTCATTTTCATTGATTTCTCGAATGAAAATTCGCAACGAAAAAATCATGTCGTTCCCGCCTAATTTTTTCATGCTCGACTGAAATTTAATCCACTTCGCAGGTCTCGAATTACAGAGGTCAGTGTTTCGTGGAATGACTCACCGAGAGCGAAACTCGTGATTCAGATTGAGTAAAAAAAAAGGGGGGGAAAGTCGCACAAATAAGTGTCGAACTCGAAAAAGTTTGAGATTTGGCGACTTTCGATTTTGAGGTTAGAATTCGCGGTTCGTATGACTCGATCGGTCGTTCCGATCCGCCATGTTGGATTTTCGATCTATTTCGTTTTTTTAAAGCTCGAAAATTCTACGAAACCGAAAAAAGGAATCGATTTTATTTCTCGGGTTTGGTCGCCGAGTGAATTTCGTTAGAAAAGATCGCGCGCGCGCGCGCTCTCGATGAAACGAGGAAACACAACATTCGAATTTCGAGCGTTCCGCCGCACACGGCAAGAATCTACGGGACACGAAGGCAGTCGGGAGTGGTCGAGTATCTTCGACAGACGATCGTACAGGTCCGGTAACCATAGTTACCGCATACATACATACATTTCGTGCGTAAAGTTCAGTTGCATTCCACACCGAAGCGTTGGAGTGACGGTGAGAGCGAGTCGTAAGCGCGATACGATCGTCGACATTAACATATACAGATATATTCCGGCTGCGGTTTACACAGAGCTCGAGTAATTGTCGTTGTATTCGTTCCCCCCCTCCCTCAGGCTCATTATAGTTCGAGTCATCGTAATGAACATGATTCATAAAATTTCTGAGACACGCCGTCCGGTGTACGCGCCGAGGACATGCATGACGATCGCTTTCACGCTCGTAATTTTTACGTCAAATGCTCGCTCGGCCGTAATATCGTGAAAAAAACGACACGAAAATCGAACTTTTGTTTTGATCGATGGATAATTTCCAAATTTAGAATCCGCCTCATAGATCCATAGGGAAATCGAAAGAGAAGACATCTTTGTTGCCACAGCCTGTACGTGCCGATCAAACTCATATATATACGTATACCTGTGGACGTAGCGCACTCGTGAAAAAGGGAGGGGGATCGGGCGGGCGTGCTCTGAGACGTTCGCGTACCGAGCGACAAACAGTCGCACGTTGCACAGACGCTATGTATTGTTATTATTAAATTCGACGGTTAATCTCTGGTCGCTGTTTTGGTCATATTTGAAAATCGTAGACGATTTTTTGGTCAACGATCGTAGACAAACTGCGGGACCGAAATGCCACGTTTCTTAGAGATCGAAAAAGTTACGCCCAAAAATTCCGGACGCATTTGCGAGTTTTACACGAGTTCCGATGGTTTATGGGATTTGGGTGTATTTTTCGGTCATTTGGGGATTCGAGTTTATTGTTTTACGATGTTTCGGCATCGAGCTTCATGCCAACGCATATATATATACGTGTTTGTATACAGAAACCATGTTTCCTGCTCAGGTAACAATGGTGGGGCCCCGTTCGGACGCCATGGCGTCTCGAAACCTTCGACCTTTTTCTTTGAAAATGGTAAATATAGGAGTATCGGATAAAAATTACTCACCCCAACTACTTGCGGTCCTTCCCATAAAGGCACCTGTCTCAGGATTATAAATAAAGTTTTTAAAGGATTTTCCAGCGCTGACACTGGGCGGTTTCTCGTAGGGGTTCATCGACTCCGTGGTCAACGTTCTCGATGGATCTTTAGCGACCATTTTAAACTGTTTTATTAATCTTAGTTGTTTTAATAAAGTTAAAATAATCAACAACACGAACGATGGATTAAAATCGATTTATTTGGCTCTCGATCGCGGCACTTTTGCTAAAAGTCCATCAAGTCGAAACGTAAACACATCGAGGATTTGAGACTTGAATTATTGCAGGTGGAGGGGAAAAAAGTTTTCGGGAAACGCGTAACACTCAATAATGAAGCACGCTTTCGAATTGGCCTGGACGCTCCGCCGCTCCTCGTTCGTTATCCTACGACGATGCCAGGTTGACTGACGAGGCGTTAGCCTCAGTTACCCGCTTTGACTCCCCACCGCTCGGCTCTCAAACAACTTCCCCCTGCCTTCTATATTATCCTCACCATGGTCTTTCCCTGCTTCATTCCACACGACCAAATCCCTTCCATTCACTTTTACACCGGATTCTTCAACGTACGCGTACTTTGTTCATTCTTCACTTTTTTTCCGCGAACGCTTTAAATTTACCGTTAAAAGTCGTTTGCGCGATCGGTTTTGTTTCTTTTTGCTCAAAGGGCAGTTTTTCGATCCCGAACAAAAAAAAATAAGGAAAATCGATTTTTGCTAATTTTTTTCACGATCTCTCGTTACGTTTCTGTATTTTTTCTTGTCTTTCCGTTTTTCTGTATTTTTTTTCGTAGATACGTATTATTTTCGTGGCGCCAGCGATCCTAGCGGAGAATTTTTGTCCTACTCTGAAAAGACGCGGTCGCTGCAGACTCGCCGAAATCACCAACTCTTCCATCTATTTTTTAAATTCTATTTTCATCATTTTTGAAGCTCCGATACGTAATTGTGTCTCGGAAGATTATGACACCGTGGCAATTTGCGTGGTGATTTATTTTTTGTACACTTCATCGTACGTCACTTATAAGGTCTTATCGCATTTGACGTGAGCGCCCTGCGAGTGGCTTCGCGGGGAAGTGACGAAGGTAAATATTTTCTTTGGCCGACAATTGTCCGAATTATAGTCGCCCAAATCGGTTTTTTCCATCGATCCAGCTCCACACTACGGAGCTTTTTCGTGAGGCATTCGCGCTATCACCAAAGTTACGAGTCATTGACGAAAGAGCACGAAAAAAATTGGGCCTCAATGGACGATTCTTAAGTGAATTAATTTTATTACGAATAATATTCGTCTGCGTCTTACATCATTGTAACTTAAGGTTAACAAAGCGAGAGCTTAAACGATTTACAGCCGCGGACAACCGTACAAGTGTGGGCGATCTTGGTAGATCCGGACTCGGGCAGTTTGCGGAAGTTTCCCGAGCCACAGATACACATGCACCAGGAGCGGCACATCCTCAATTTGTAAATTCGACTCATTGTACGATCGACGCTTTTACGCCCGGAAAATCGGCAAGGTCGAGTCAAATGCATTCTGAAAAAAAATTAAAACTCGACCGAGGAGAAAAAAGGAGAATTTACTGTTTTTTCCGCAGCTATATTCACGAGCCATAACCTTCGATGTCCCCATTGACCTCTAGTCTTAAGTTCGAACGCCTTGAAGGACGAAAATAATGAATGATCGGTAAAATCATCGAACTTTTTGCTCCGGATCTCCCAGGCCCCAAAAATTCTCGACGCTTGCGCGATCTCCATTTTCCTCAAATCAAATGGTCCCACGAGTCAGAAAGAAGGAAATGAATCTTCAAAGAGCAAAATTTGCACTCATGCCACGCATCGCGATCGGATTTTCTAATTTTCGATTCTAATTTTCAAAGCCACTGCAGCAGGACCGCGATGGCAGCGCCTCCAGTTCATTTTGTTGCCGTCCTTGCGCACCTCCGCGTGTCTAAACATCGAACTATGTAAAATGACGCTAATTCCATGTTCATAACCGCAAATCTGGCGATTTCCAACCGGTCAACGATTATTCAGAGCATAAAGTTACGAAATTATCTTGTTATTTCTATTACACGCGTGCAGCCTCGAGGTTTTATGTCCGGAAGTAAAATCGAAGTAGAGTCGCGTGAAAAAAGTTTAATCAGAACGAAAGAGAAGGAAGCCAAGTTTTTATGAGTTGAAACAATCGCGCCCGTTAAAACGCATTATGTTGATATATAAAAGCGACGTTTTCGTGTCTGTGTTGTGTGTGTGTGTATGGATGGACAAATTGCCGGTGGTGGCTAAGGTCAGACGAAAAGTGGGCTCGAACTGAGCATCAGTTTAGTGACAGAGGATTACGTCCACGGAACATCGGAATATAAACGGAGGAGTCATGTGAATCGCAACGATTGTCCTATTCGGCCATAGATGTGTGTATAAACTTTGCCTCGTCAATCCCTCCCCCCCTCCCGCCTTCGGACTGCCCGGTCTGCCGGTGTTTTAGCCATTTTTTCTCTACCTCTCTCTTTCTCTCGCGCGCTCTTGGGACATTATGGGTCCATTCAGTTACGAGCGTCACCAGTGGCAAGCAGAGTAGTCACATAATCTGAGTCACACACGAGGCTCTTCTGAATTGACTACATCCTGTCCCTCGGTGTGTGTTGTGCTGACATTAATGTCATTGCCGTATTCGGCCTATACGGATGAGTTAGGAAAGAAAATTTTAAACAAAAACTCGACTGCTCCGACGCACTTAACGCGTCTCTGAATTTTTTTTCCAATCCCATCTCCCGAGATTCTTTACAAAACTCTTCGGGAGCCGTGACAATTTTTCAATCGTCACTTCCAATCTCGTCAAATATTCGCATTTAAAAATTGACCCACCGATGGGCAACTCTGGAAACTTTTGAAACGTGAAATCGGCGTTTTCGATGTATTTTCGAACTATTTTTTTCGTGAAATTTCATTTCCCGAGATATTGTAATCGCGTTGAAATTCCGAACGGAAAGTTCCGGCCCATTAACTCGTCGGGCAAATGGTTTTTTTTTTTGGAGACGTGAAATCCGCGCCGACGAAGCGACTCTTTACATTTTATCGGATTAATCTCTCGTAAATTTGATCAGTAAAGCCTTTATAATTGCTCGGGCCACATATCAATAAATCCGTCATAATTATTATTAGAATAAATTTGCAGGTATTAACCGATGTGACTGAACGCGAGAGAGTCAACGACTCTCGAGCGTTAAGCCATTCTTTAAACAAGATGTCTCCCTTGATTTGCTTGTTTTTCACGAATAACCGGTTCGAACCTGTTTTTCAAATTCTGTTTTTTTATCTTTCGTCAAATATGACAGTGCAAATAGAGTCAGACACGAGCGGAAGGGACAATAAAAAAAATAATCATGTCAATAAAAAGAAACTCGAAATTGCTCCATTTGGACTTGTCAAGATATGTGACGTGAAACGTCACCAATTTGCATTTATTATTTATGCATAATGTGAGACTTTGTCACGATCCAAAAAGATATTTTTTTCGATAATTTTCGAATCAATAAATTTTTCCGCCAAACAAACGTTTCTTTTATGGCAATCACCCAGGAATTTTTACGCAATCCATCGATAAATACAGAATCTGTAAAAAAAAAATCGAGACTCGGTCGGTAATAAGACAAGCTCCCGACTTACCGACTGACGGTAACAGTTTTTGTTTCGCTGGGCAGCGGAATAAGGGTCCAGGGGAGAATTCAGTAAAGGTCACGGCGAAGCTAGCGGTCAAATCGACGATCTTGCGTCCATCTTGCGGGGGACCATGAAAACTCGTTCGCTTCTTGAGGTTGATTCGTAAAGAAATTGAAAAATTGAAATCCTGCAGCTTTTTTGGTGGAGTTTCGAGTTGGATACTTACAAGCAATCGTTTGAAGGTCATTCGGTTACGTTTATTCGGGAAAACCATTACAATCGTCCGCTCAGCATCGCCGCCATTTTAAACTTTACGAATATTTTCATTTCATTCCTACACGCAACATTTAAAAAATACTACGAATATTTTTATTCATAAAATTCCATTCTGTATTTCGAAATATCAGCAAACACAAAAGAAAACATCTTTACGAATCATTTCTGTTCATATCTGTGGGAGAAAAAAAAACAGACTGACTCGTAAAAAAAAAAAAAAATGCCACACCGAGCCCTCGAAACTGCGTGTAAACGTGCCGTGCGGTAAGTCGCGATTTCAGTTTGCGAAAAAGAGTGTTTTTCCCTCAAAAAACTATCGAAGCCTCAAGACTGTATAAAAAAAGGAATTTATGGGTAAAATTGAAAAAAAAAGATTGCATCGCGGTGTGAGCGCGTCGTTGAAAATCGAGGCATCAATCGAAACGGCAACAAAAATGACAACAATGATCAGAATTTTTCGAAAAATCTCCAAAGTTTTTCCTTTTTTTCTTATTTATATATTCGTCGCTTTCGCATTTAATAAATAACGCGATAAATGCTCGAAACGTTATTTCGCGATTGCGACGAGGTTCACTGGAATGTGTTGCGAAGTTTGGCTCGTCGAGAACTCGATCGATTATCGGTTCTTCGAGTCTCGAAATGGAAAAACAAAATGGACGATATTAATAACGACCAACTGTAAAGATTACCCTAAAATGCTTACATCAACGAGATTTTTTTTCTAGGCATTCCCTAAAAATGAATAAATAACGCGTAACCAAATAAATTAATAAATAAAAACAACTATATCTGGAGTTATCACGTGTTTTTCTAAAACGTCGATATATTATCCGAGAAAAAATGTTCAATGAGAACACACACACATTCGATCTTCACTTGTCCTAAAATGACGATAAAATTTTAAGTTATTTAACCATAATGTCTATCATAGGCGTAATAAAAGTCTAAGCAAGTAAAGATTTCGTTTTTTTGTTCGTTTTTCTTGTTTTTTCTTCCTTTGTTTAGTAATTAAGTCGTATATCGCTGGTTTTATCTTCAAATACATTAGTACACATTGCGTCGCGTCAAATGAACGCGTATTCGGTGCTCGCGCGTGTGTTTTCTTTGTTTTCAGTGTGTGTTGTGTGTGAGTGTGTGTGTGTATGCGTGATATCGTCATTTGAAACTGTCAATATAGTTGTCGTGATTTAATCGATTTTCTCACCTTTATTTGCACAAATGTGCGCCCATGGCCTGGGCGCCAACGATCGTAATTAAACATTATTAATACGTTACGTTAATTAGTGCGGGAGAGTCTAACGTTCACTTCGTACATCTATATTCTTATTTTTATATATATATGTATAGCGAAACCATATACATACATATATACAAAAAATTCTACGTTGGATTACAACGGCTTGATTTTTCGCCAGAGCATTTTCATATTCGAACGAAAATTCTCAGCGGCGATAAAAATAACCTAAAATGCAATAAACATTGATAACAAAATAACGCAAAAATTACGTAAATTCTTGATATTCCTATGTTTTTTTTTTTTTTCATCGATTTAAGCAAAAACGATCGAATATTTGGACTGGATTTCGAAATGTTTTTCAATAACAGGAGCGTCGTCTGAAGAGAGCGATCGATATTCCGCTCTTGACTTAGTCACATTCGCACCAACGTTCACGCCCTTTGTCTCGCGATCGCTCACGCATTCTCGTCGGTTCGTGCGCGACTGTTTTTTTTTTTTTTCTATATCGTAAATACATTCAACAATGGTCGCAGATGCGTCGACATTATAAACAGCTCATCTCTGCAATCATGAATATATAATGGCTCTGTTAAATCTTGGTATTTTTTAATCGCGTTTTTATTAATCCATTTCATTTGTTTTTTTTGTTTGTTGACAATAAATAACACTATTAATAATTAATTAAATACTTAATGCCTGAAACGCATGGTTGTTTTTCGTTTTTTTAAGTTTATGTGTTTTTTGGTTGTTTCTTTTTGGTTTTGTTCTTTTTTGCTTCTTTTTAATATTTATTATTATTATTTAATAATCGCAAATGATCTAAGGGTACTCGTCTCTCTCGTCCTTTTTTTTATATTTATTTTTCTTGTTTTTTTTTTCTTTGTTTTTATTTCAACGAGGCTCACACGCCCGATATACTATGTTTTTTCTCAATTTTTTTCCTTTTTCGTCTCTTTTTTTCGTTCGTTTAAATCTCTTATATAATCAATCATTCGTCCGATCATATCGGGCAGTTAAATATATAGCGATTAAAATTAGAACAATAATAGAGAATGCGTCGTAGTAATCAATGGAATGCTGTGCTGCGGTTTTTTTTTGCTGGTCTCGCTTTTTTCATCCTCATCGGTCGCAAATCCGGCGCCCAAAAACTCTCGCGCCAGATCCTTTGTTCTGCTTGTGTTTCGCGTTCCTTTGTTTGCCGCCATATTGTTCCCGGAGAGACGCGAGAGGATCCGCGCACAGGTGGATTTTTCGGTTAAAGTCGTTGGACGCCATCTTTACTACCGTGCTCTGTGACCTTTGTCAATGTCAGGTGGTGGTGATCGTGTACGTGAATCCAGTGTTTATGTGTGTGTCCGTACATATTCATATCAACTATTTGAATAAAATCGTGTTTTTGCTGTAGCCTCCTTCACCAGTTTCCTCTAATCGCTCGTTTACACATCGTAACATTTTTTTAATTTGCTTTTGTTGTTTTTTTTTTGTTCTTTTTCATCTTCGACTTTTTGGTCGTCGAAACTCTGTCTCTCTCTCTTTCTCTCTATACATAAAACCGTAACCGACGTTCACACATACACACGAAATGTCGACGACGCCGCTATAATCGCTTTATTTAATGAATTTCATCAACCAGACCGCATCTACAATTTACCTATTTTTTTCTTCACACTTTTCGTGCAGTTTTTTAATTTTATTTTCAGTTTTAAGTTTTTTCTATCGATACGATTGTGTGTGTGTGTGTGTCAGTGTGTTTTTGTGTGTGTTGTGTACTAGAGTACTAATATAATATATATCAAGTACAATATAATCATAAACATTTCTTCGTATAATGATCATATACGGATATCACTATAGGCTGCAGAATAAATCCTCTCGCGCGTTTATCTCGATCGGATCTCAAAGCTCAAGCTTTTATTTTCTTCCATTTCTCTACTTTTCGTTTATTTCTTTCGTTCGATATTTGACCAACCTCGTTTTCTTCGGATTCGTGATTTGTTTCGCTCTCGTCCAATGGACGCGCGCGCGCGTCTCTTCGACTAGTACAAACTCTCGCCGCGCTCTCGACAGCGCCACTTCGGATTTTCGCTGGTTTTTTGCTTTCTTCGCGTCACGCCGCAGCAGCGCGTGATGCGCTCTTCGGAACTTGGAATTCGTTTTGTTTGTTCGTTTCATTAAGTACACATTGCGGATCTTTGATCCTCGACGAATTATCACCGCGAGCACAATAAATTGTTCTTCACTCGCTTAATTCTCCAAGCGAAATAACGCACTCGGTTCGCGCATCTTTTTCATCGATTCACCGCGGACTAACTATACTCGATCTTTAGCCGCACGGCCATTTTTTTCCTACTCTACGTTTTTATCGAGATGACACATTTTTCGTCTGGTTTTTTATCGTTTTTTTTTTTTTTACAGTAGCCTTTTTCAGAGCCACAGGTTTTGGGTTTTTTCTTCTTTTTGTAAACGCAAATCAAACGAGTTTTTCGATTAAATAAATTTTCTATAATCTCTAGTCGGGGAACAAGTCGAAATTAAGGTTTTTACGAATAGTATTCGACAGATTTGTTGTTCTTCGGGTTTTAACTCTCTCCCTAGCTTTTTTTTCACTACCGACCATCCCTTTTTTTAACCTTCGTGGACAAAGCTCAAGTAACGTTTGTGTGTGTATGTGTGTCTGTGACCGCGAGAGAGAGAGAGAGAGAGAGGAGGGAGAGAATTCCGTAGCGCTCTTTTGTGCAATTTATCGGATTTTCGAGTCCCTCCCTCGCGAATTTCACGTTTTTCTCATTTAGTACTTTAATTACAACAATTTTTTTGTCCCCCCGTTTTTGTCTTTTCTCGTTCTCTCATTCGTAAATGTTTGTGCTCTGCGATGCGGTACGTGTCGGGACGTTTATTCAGTTTCTTTTCGCGTTTTTTCACGTTTTCTACGAGTGCACGGTTCGAGATTCACGCACCAGGTGGCGTTGGCAACCGAGGAAAGTGAGTTTTTTGCTTTCGTACCTTCGGGCTCGTGATTTTCACTTTTTTCACGTGTTTTTCTTTTTTTTCGTATTTTGGTGAATTATGACGATGAGGAGGATCCCGGCGTGAGATCGCGGCAGCTTTTCCATTCGTGAAATGATATTTTTTGGTTTGTAACGAGAATTAATGGTAAACGTGAGCAAATTAACTGAATGGAGGAACGTGTAACGATGAGACGATGCGGTGCGCGCGAATGCAGAGCGAGAGACAAATAATTATGACGCTGCGAGCGTTGCATGAGGAAAATTTTCTTTTTTTTTTTGCATTTTGGGCGCTTTTTTCAACAAGGGATGGTCGGTAGAGGGGGCGTTATTGCCAACGAGAGAAAGAGAGAGAAAAACACGCTTTTCGATGCAATTTTGGTAAATTGATCTTTCTGCTGTTGAACGCTAGACGGCGATGAAAAAAGATTTTTGTTTTGTTTGTTTTTTTTTTAGTATTTTTCTTGGTTTTTCTTCTTTTTTGTTTGCCCTCTCACGCTTAAACAAATTAATCGACCATCAACTCGAAATGGACGGAGCCGCGTCTGTCAGCTCGGTCGTGAACGACGTTTCGAGCCCACGCTTTGCACTCGACGTTTATCAGCACGTTGCCTGCAAAATAGATGAGAAATTACCATGTTAATGGGGCATTTTTGGGAATTATGGGAAAAATTGAGTTTGTTTATGGGTTTCGAAGCTTCTGGGAGCATCTTCGGTGTTGGGGAGGCTTAGAGACTTTGAGGGGATGATTTAAACGAATTTCCATTCATCAGTTGTTTCAGTGATCGATTTTTCGTGCAGATAATCGTTCGAAAAAAAGGCTCGTCTTTAGACCGATCTCACGGCTAAAATACCGGAGACGGAACAATATCACCGGGAACACTTTTGTAGAAAATTCAATTCTCTACAAAATTGGTCCCATGCATTTTTGCTCCATCTTCCACGGTTTCGGCAGAATTTGAGATTAAGTGGTAAAACGCGAATTCGAGAGCTACTCACGTTTTGGTGCTTCGAACCAAACGGCCACCAGGGGGCTCAAGTAGCCAGGACTGTTTGTGAAGGGGAAATAGTATCCAGGAAAGCCAGAACTTGGCTTGTACTGAATGGGTCCAATGTTTTCAACATCAGCTGGATTTTCACCCTCGCACGAGACCCAAATTGTTTGCAGCTCTTCCGGTCGCTTCTTCGTTGTTTTTATGCGATTTTGAAGGTCGTTGGGCATGTTGCTCGGCAGGTTGTCCGTGTCGTTGTAGAATTCTGGTTGCCAGCCAAATATCTGGAAGAAAAATTCAAACAATTTTCAAAAAACCTAATTTTTTTGGCATTTTCCCCAAAAAAAAAAGCAAAAATCATTCATTTTCATTTTTTTTTTCGTAAATCTTTCGAAATTTTTGGCTCTGTTTACCTTGTTGAGCTTCAGGAAAATACAGGGTTTGGAAGCGTCGTATTGGTAATGAGTTTCCGAAAGGCATGGGCTAAACTTCATGATGTTTACGTCACACGATTTTCCGGGAGGTGCAGGCTTTCCATAATCGCATTGCACTTTGTTCTCGTGTCCAGGGAGCAGCGGTTCACCTGGCGCTGGTGGTCGGTAATCTAAATCGAGAATTTCCCATTTATTCGTCTTTCCAATTCCAAAAATGCAATTTTTCTTTTTACAATAAAAAAAAAAGGAATTTTTTATTTTTTCATCAAATTCGAGGCGATTCCAAAAATTTTATTTCCGCAAACGACGTTTTCGTTGTTTGGAATTTTTTTTGAACATTTTTTCCGAATTATCAAACATTGGCCGATTTTTTTCGAAAAATTGCGATTTGAAGAATCTTTTTTAGAATTTTTTGCGATTTTCATGCAAAGTTTTCAACATTGGTCGATTTTTTTTTGGAAATTCTCAACAGTTCGATGAGAAATTTTGTTTATCGATAAAAAATCGTACCTTCGAGGAACTTGTCGAGAGCCTTGACCCAGTGAGCATAATTTCCCTTGTCAGCAGCCTTGTACCAAATGAGAGTGCTCTCGACGTTGCTGTCGGGTGGCATCGGTCGGAAACCAAGACCAGGATTGCTGCCGATGAGCGAATTGTCCAATGTCCATTTTGGTGCATCGTGATTTAATGTTTGGAAGAAGACCGCGAGCATCACGCCGAAAAAGCCCGATAATACACCGTAGAAAATAACATAGAACAGCAGAATCTTGGCTGGAATAAAAATCAAAAGGAAAAGTGTCATTTATCGGGGAAAAAAATGGAAAGGTTCTTCATTTTATCGAATTGGCAGGTCGAGCCTCGATATTTATAGTCGATTTGGGAATATTTATTCGTTAAAATTGTGATGCAACGTCCAAGAGCTCGGGTCGAAGGGTTGGAAGAAATTTACACTGCGCATGTGCGAAATTGGGTTGGCGAATTTCGTTACGTCGCTCTGTCTCGCGTCCCTCGTGCGTGTACGAGAGAAAGGCTTGACGAATCGATTTGCGGAGACAGGAAACGTTGAACGAGCACGACGAGAGGGAGATTCCAAAATCCAAGTGATAACCGTCCCCATCCTTGCCATCGGCTCGATAAACTCGACCCATTTGTGACCTTTCAAAATTAATCGCATCGAGTGCGAACAAGATTCTGTAATTCTTGGCCATTCGCTCCAAAAAACGAAACACGCATGCGCCGAGCTTGCGCCATCTTCTCGCGATTGCCCAGCTCCCCAAAAGTTTTTCTTGCCATCGAAATAAATGGCAACGATTTCCACTTGCCCTCGTCCGATAAAAACATCGAGATTTTAGTGTTTTATCGGAAATTGACATCCAAATTGACAGTTCATTGTTTTTTCTTTGTTATCGTCGTGGACGAAAATTCTCGCGAATAGAGACGCGAGCATATTTTACGTGCATTACGAAGCTCAAGACTGTGACAATTATGATACGCTCTCTAATTGGCCTGAATTGATATCGAGCTAGTCGAACGTTGGACGTCTTTGTTAACCGCGATGATATATTAATAGAGAAGTAACAAAAGCATCTCGCGGTGAACTCGATCGACCACACTGCAAAATCGTCCTTCCATGCACATTTATATATATATATATATATATTTTTTTTTTCATTTATGAGCTTCGTATTGGATCAAACGATTCCGCGTTACTCGCGCGAGTATGATATAACGATGACGTTTCGTATTTTCAGGGGCACAGCTGATGACAAGCGAGTGGATATTGGATTCTCCCTTTTCCCAACTCCCTCCATTTTGATTAATTCGAAAATCATCGTAAATAATGAACCAATTAAATAAATGAATAAATCCACTCTTTTTTATTGTTTGTTTCTTCATTTTTCCCCTAAAAAGCGATCAATCGATCGAAATTCTATGAATTTTCAAGTTTTTTGATCGAGTTCCAGGAATCTTGACCTTGACGAACTTCTCGCCGATACTGTACCCAAGAAAATGTAAACAAGACCCAGCAAATTTCGTGTCTTGACACGCAGTCGTTAAAAATAAGTTTGACCGACATTTTTTTCGTCCTGCTGCACGATAAATTGTTGCTCGTTATGAGTCGCGACGAGGTTAGCTTCACCATTAAGTTTCGTAATTAACGTCAATCAAAAAGACGCCTATCGGCGAGCGATCTTGAAATCGCGACGATACACACGATTTTTGCTTGTTTCTTTCTTCCCTCGACGTAAACCGTGGCTTTCGATCTAAATCTCCGGAGAATTAACGATCAACTATCGATCTTGGCGCCTGATGTCAATCGACAATTTGTCTCGCATTCTTCATGTTATAAATTGAATAATTGACGTGCTGCTCAGTTTATGTAATGCAAGAATTCATGAAAAACGATCGTTCGATCGAGGAGAGAGAAAAAACATTTCTTTGAGTTCTCAAAATTCGACCATTTTTTACTTTCCATTTGTTTTGCCATTTTAATTTCCGAATTCTGCGATTTTTAGGTTCGTTTTTCACAAAAGTTCGATCGTCCTCGCAGTCTAACCTCAATTTTTATTTATTTTTGTTATTATTCGAAATTTTACTCCTTTTTTCTGTTTGTCTGAATTTTCGAGGATTTATTGTGATTTTTTTGTTGATTTTCACGGTTCGAAACCGGAGGGCAGATCGTAATGAGTGTAAAATTGAGAAATCCTGAAATGCATGCGATTCCAGGGGCTAGAAATTCTCATCAGCGCGAGAAACGATGTGAAAATTTATTGAATGAGAGTCGCCAGTGGTGGTTTCTGTCTTCGGGACTTCCGGCGGTGACGAGAAGAGGCCAAAAAGGTTTGCGGTCTAATAAAGGCCTCGCGATGGCTTCTCGAGCCACGGAATGCCAGAAGTTGTGCAGTGATTGAAAAAAAAACTCTAGCACGAAAGAAAAAGGGGTTGAAAATCGTTTTTTTTTTTTTTAAGTCTTCGACAAAACAACGAGTTTCCGGTAAATAATACGATAGACAAAAACGCTTTTATCAGTGAGCAAACAAAAAAAACAATCACGAACGAATCTTCCGTTTCCATCGCCAATTTTCGGCTTTGAAGTTGATCAAAATGTCGCAAGATCGCGCTAGTTTCGAGCAACGCAGTTTAACCTAAAAAAATTCGTCTCCTACGCTCGTGGGTACTCTGCAACGGTCCGGAATGAATCATCGCGTCGTACTTTCGAATGCACCCTCAATTTTTCATGTCCCTTAAGCCCCCACGATGCTTGGATAGGTATAGAGAGAAAAGTGAAGGGAAAATCGAGGTTCTAGCGTTAATAGTAGACCATAGTGTATAGCAGTGTTGTGCAGGGGGTAGGTTATTGATCCCCAACAGCCAGTGAGTCTATCTTCGCCCCCGGCACAAATATCCGCATTGTGTTTCGTCATATTCCTCGCTACACTTTTCGAAACTACATCCAACAAACGTTATTTATATCCTTTTTCCCATTGTCCTCGTCCTTATAACCTCCTATTATTAGCCTCGAGAATATCGAACATGTTTTCCGAACAAAAGACGAAAAAAATCGAATGTAGGTTAAAAAACGAAAATCACTGATTTCTCGTCCCGGAATTATCGCGCAAAGTTCTACAGGACAAACACGAATACTTCGTATAGCAACTGACGCTATTTTTAGTCCACATTTAAATTCCTCGGGTCACGGAGGATAAAAAAGAGTAAAAACTTCCCTGCTGGCCTGATTTTCTGATCCAGGGTAAATCTGTAACTTTCAAGGACTCTCCAAATCGCAAAAAACAAACATTTTGTCCGGACCAAGTCCGAGGATTGCGATTCACGAAGGAAAATCAAGTTTTTCTTGTAAAATTTTGACTTCGATGATTTTTTACTCCAGTTTTTCGTTTCGTGGACAAAAAAATGTTGCACACGATTTTTGTGGATGTTAAATCAAGAATTTAGTAAATAAAACTTGTTTTTACGATTTTTCATCAACGTTTTATTGTTTGTTACGTAATTTTTTTTGGTTATTTCTTGATAAATACTTCAAAGTCTGAAAAATTCTCGGAATTATTTGGGATCGCTGCTTCGAAAAGTTCGTGGCGAAGATTTGCTTCGTGCTCTCGTCACCTGGTGCACCTAAAGCGTTTACGTCACTAGGTAGTTATAGTTCATCTCTCTCCCTCTTTGCCTCCCTACGTACATATCCTCATCATCGATCCGGCGACCATCTGAATTTTCTAGGACCTCTCATTGCACTTTGCAAAGCTCAAACCTCGAATCACGTATTTATAAAGAAATTTTGCTTCATCTTTGACGAGCACCATTTTCTTAATGGATTTCCAGCGCTCGCGAAGTCAAGACTTCCGAAGCCACACTAGTGCTTGAGCAATGCAGCTTTAAAATACGCGCAGCCATGGAATTTTGTACTTTAAGAGGAAATTGCGATAAAAATAACTGAATTCGAATTTTCACAGCGTTTTCTTGGTTTTTTTTTACTTGCGCAGACGATCGAAATGTCGGGCGCGCGAAAAATTGTCGAAAAACATTCTTAACCTACAAATTTTACGCGACTACGAGGCTGGAACTTTTCTTTGCGATTCGGCGAGTAAAAATGGCGGAAACTGGAGAAAATATCGACAGGAAACGTGGATTTTTGAAAAAAAGGTTTGCAGAATGATTTTTTTTGTGTCAATGAGATTTTTGTGCGATAAATCGAGGGCAACTTTTCCCCTCGTGTTTATGATGGCGAGGTTTGCCGGAAGTTAAGAGCTCGTAAGAGGATGCTACAGGATGCAACTCAACCCCCCGGCCATTCGTCTTTGCGATCGATCGAGTACTTGAAGTCCCGGAAGTGTTACGGAGCATCCTATGCCCCATAGACAACCGAGAGGAGGTTAAGAGAAAGACACAGCCAGTCTAATAAATAGGGAGACAAACGTCGTCGCTGCGAGAGAGAGAGAGAGAGAGAGAAGGAGATTCGGAATGCCGGAGCTTTTGCACGTCGCAAACATGAATGACCCCATTTTTTCAACGAGCCCATTACAACTCGAAAAGGCTTCACTCTTTTCTGTTATTTCTTCCGCACAAAGTTTCAACGCCATTGATCAAAAATATCAATCGTAATTCCCTGAATTTCAATTTCAACGATTTTCCGAAATAATTCGATTCGGCAGCAACTTTTGACACCATTTTTCGTGTTTGAAAATTTCGCAAAATCCGATGCGTCGTTGGTCTTTATTTTCCAAGGATTTTCTTTTTATTCGTCGTATAAAAAATTTCGATCGATTCTTCCGGTGCGGTTTTGGATCCTGAGGCGACGATTTTAATTAGAATTAGCGTAAACGAATTTTGACAGCGCGTTATCCACGATTTGTTATCAAAAAAATTTCCAAAAATTTTCCGATTTGTGGTAAAATTTCGAGATTTCTACAAAAATTGTAAAAATCGATGATTCTGCATAAAAATTTTGCGATAATGGCTCCACATCGAGTTTTAACTTCTCCAGACAAATTTTTATTTTTCGAAAAATCAGTCGATTAAAAATTCGTTACCGACTGTAGGTAACCGGCGATTATCTAAAAAAAAGTTTTCAGAATCAACGACGATTTTCAATCTTTTTAGAAAAAATTTTGCACGTTCTGTTACGCAACGATCTCTCTCCTTCGTCTATGAGAGAACGACGGCGACGTGATTGGGCTTTCCGGACCCTAGCGGATCGCTATTTTCTCGCCTGAGCTTTGAAGATTCTCGTTGAAATTGTTGATAAAGGGAAAAGGTTGGGGGATCGTTGGTACCATGGCAATTGAGAACATCGTGACGATACACGGCGCCTAGCAGACTGCCTCAAAACGCGGCGAGACGACTTGGTAGACAGAATTTTATTGATTCGCCGACAAATCGATCGAGCCTACATCGTACAAAGAGAATTTCGCCCTTCTTGCGACTTCGACTCTCGGGACGAAAATTGCAATATTATCTCCCACATAATGTCGATGCAGAGGGATTTTTCTCTGTACATTTCGTCTTCGAATGTTGGGATCGTGCGATTTTAAGGGCATGAACGGAAATTCATCAAAAACTCAAAAATGAACGAAAAATCATTTAAAAATCGACGAAAAATAGTTTTTAAAAATGTTATTCCATAAAAAATTGTTCGATTTTGAAAAAATTCCTATTTAAAGGCCAATTTTTTTCGCGGACTTTTGGTCGCCTAAAATTTATTTAAAAAAAAGAAAAAAAATCGTAATTTCGGTTCAATTTTATTCGATTTCGAATTTCGATTCTCGGAAAGTCGATAATTCGAAGTTCTTGATAGAAAAATTGAAAAAAAAATCTCTTTTTCCAGGTGTTTTGAATAAAAATCGACAATTTCGAAAGTTTCTAGAGTCGCTCGACGTCAAGGTGATGCTCGAATCGGGCAGTCCCGGCGTATGCACCGCACATGTGATCACGGGAAAGGGATTTTATTGATTTTTCGAAACTTTTCCGTGCAGCCCCGATCGTGCCCCCTCGAATTAAGGGGTCGCAGTTTTTTTCCAAGCTCCACGAACTAGCGGCGTCGCGCATATGTTTTACGGGGGAAAATCGAGGGTAACGAACATAAATAAATATATGCGCGACCCATTCGAGGTTGAAACTCGGTCCCATTTCCGTTTCGATGAATTTACGACGAGAACCTTCAAGACCCTCAATGATTCGGACCAACTGGCACGATCCCAGGATTACGTAACGCATTTTCCAAAATTGACAGAATTTCGAAAAACCCTCGCGGGTCAAATTTCAGTTTTTCTCCAAAATTTTCGAAAATTCATCAGACTCGAAAAACGGTCGAAAAAATGGACGATCGAGTCAAAAAAATCAAAATTAAAAAAATCGGTCATTTCGACATTTTTTGTTTTCACTGCTGAGATTAAAAAAATGGATCGAAAAGAAAATGGCGAGGCCGGTGAAGAAAAAAAAAATTTCTGACATTCGAAATTTCCGTTTTAACGATTTTTTTTCTCTCCTCTCGTCAGGCGTAGAATTGAGAGAAAATGACAAAGACGTCGCGAGAATTTTGGTCTGCATTGAGATTTGTAGCCCAACGTTATGGGCGTAGCAACCGCGAAAGATTTTCCGCTGAGGACGAAGGGAGCGGGGGCGTGAGGTAAAGAGAGTGAGAAAGTGTGTGGGAGGGGGTAACGGAGGGTTTTCATCGATTGCGCGCGAAGAGGGATGAAATTGGTGAAGAAAAAAACGATAAAAAAAAGTTGGAAAAAAAGCAATTTTTTTGAAAATTCGCAATTTCACGACGAGTAGAAATATATTCGATCGAGATGTACATCGAGCCACCACCCATCATAAAAAACGCACAAGATGCAAAAAACTCGCGAAGCGAAAAGTAAAAAGAAAAAAACGCAAAGAAAATGGCGGAAAAAGGAAAAAGATCGATAGGGAAAATGTAAAGTTTGAAAAATCATCGAGTTTGCGGAGGTTTTATGTGAGCTCTTGACAAGGACGTGACATTACGTAACGATAAATATTGAACTTACCCCAACTGGCGCCTGTACGGCCCATAAATTGTCCAGTTTCCGAGTTCCATAAAAAGAGGCTGAAGCCCTCCCATTTTCCGAGCTTCGGTGGAGGACTGTAGTATTGCTCGACGACCTGTTTGTTCTTGTCATCCATGGTTGCGATTTCTTCGGCTTCTGCCTTTTTTTCTTCTCTAATCAAGAGTCACGCCTCGATTTGTTTGAAATAATTCCTTGGCCAGGTGGGATTTGATATTTATTTAGAAAATTACTCGAATAACCCGTGTCTCGATCGAACGAACGAAAAGTACGCGAAATTTAGGCGAAAAGACCGAACGACTCGTTCGGCTCCTCGGAAATTTCGAATTTTATTTGACTCGGATCCGTTGTGTTGCGGCGATGGTCTCGATGGCTCGACGCGGACGAGAACTCTGCCGCGATCGAACAGCTTCGCGGGCGAGGACGCAAAAGAAGGAGGCTCGAACCTTTCCAACGTCCCCCCGGATGGTCCGCCGACTCGCCGCTAGAGGCGCTCGCACTTCTCCGGCCGAGGGATGAATATTGAGCGATCGAATACCCGAGAGAGAGAGAGAACGAGACGTGGAAGCAGCGAATAGGACGCGAGACAGACAAAGACAAAGCACGAGGCTGTTTTTCCGAACCCCTTAACCCCTCGTCCACACCCTGGCTTATCAGCTACGACCCTGCACACACCCAGTGCGCAAACTCACACATTTTACACCCCCCAAGACCCAACTTCAACCCCAGCTAAAAAGAGACACCGAATCCAATCTCTCTCTCCTTTTCGTCTTCTTCGTTCGTCGCCTCGTCGACGATTCTAAAATCACTTTTGTGTTCACCTCTCTCTCTCTCTCTTTTCTACGATTCTTCCTTTTTTCCTTCGCCGAACATTCGCGTTTTTCCTTCTATTTCTCTTTCTCTCTCTTTCCTCTCGAGCCTCTTTCCCCCAATCTTCGTCCACACGTTCGATCGACTCGATATTATATGTCTGCCCTCTGCTACCACCCTTGTTACTCCTACTCTGCTCTGTCCCTCTCCGCACTTAATCGAATCTCTCTCTACGAGTCGTTTCGTTGAGATTTTCACCTCCAACTAAATATTTCTCGTCCCACTTTATTTCCCAAGCCTTTTCAACGAGACTCTGATATTTCGGGGGGCAGGGCAATCGGGACTACGCGACAGGGTTGCATTTTGAGGTTAGGCTCACAAGAATGACAGATCGCAAAATCGTTTCAGAAGGAAAATTCGATCCTGGGAGTTACGGAAACTTTGTATTCCGCTCGTCGAGCATGTCGTTCCCAATTGCTCGATATTTCGTCCCCTTCCCAACCAATTTCTATTTTTTCTTTAGGTTCTGTCGTCATTTTCGTTTTATTCGATTTCTCAATTAATTTCCGGGCAAGTCTCGCTGGCTCGCGGCCAACGGGACAAATTTCGGTCTTTTTAGATTCACTCGGAATTGCCCGTGTCTCTCTATTGAAATACATAGAGACTTGTACATAACGATGTAGATATTTGTAGACTCTGCGGCGAACAAACGCTGTGGATTCTTCGTCAATTTTGTCCTGCCACTGTCGTCGTCTCGACCGGCCGGTCCCAGCACTCGAGATCGAATGCGATCAGCCTCTTGACCGAAGCTTTTTCAACCTCCCACCATAACTCGCTATTCCCCTTTAATCCGCTTCGCAAGGTCCAGCTCGAGACGTTTTTTTAATTACATCATCGTATCGTCCACAAGCCATAAAAGTCACAAGGGCGCAAGTCCCGATTCTTGCCATCGATGGATGCGAAAACTACGCCCTTGCGACTCCTGCCTCTCGAAAATACGCTCGGTCTACGCACAACACGTTGCCTCTGCTTCGTATCGGCGGAATCGTGCCGGATATTGTGGCTGCTCTTTCAGATAAAGCGTTTATTCTGATAAGCGTTTCTATATTCGTCCGTACTTCCTGCCCCCCATAGACCAGTCCAATAAAATATTTTTTATTATGATTATAAACCATTGCCATCTTTTTATTTTCGATTATTTCCAAAATCGTTTGACACATTTTTTCATGAAAATTGAAGTGCAACAAAAACAACTTTTCGTCACCGATTCTTTGGCATTCAATGGCAACGAACGTTTTGGCAATTTTCGTTTTTCGAAAAAAATCAATTTGAGGCCATAAAGTATGGAAAATTTACTACAAAAAACGTTTCGACAAGAAAAAACAAACAAAGTTTATTTACCAGAATACAAAGATTGCCGAAAGATACGAAAAATAATTATTTATTCATGGAATTTACAGTCGATCAACCCCTCCAGTACACACTGGGTCATTGTGACCCAAACAATTTTCCGTCACCGATCGTTTGACATTTAATGGCAACGAATGTTTCGTTGATTTACTGCAAAAAACGTGTCTACAAAAAAAAATGCAAATTTACCGGATAACGACGATTTGAAAAACGCCTCGGGTCAGATTGACCCAAAAAATGCACTCGAAGGAATTTCCAGCAATTCCCGATGAAGATAAAATAGAAAATTTCCAACACTTGAAAAAGATTCTGCTCTGAAAAAATGGTCCACATCTCAAGGTCGTCTCGAAGAGTTTCCGCGTCGTTGCGAAGCGTCCTCTCTGTCAACCGGTCGAACGTCCATTAGTTTCGACAGAGACTCACGAAATGCATAATGAAATAGTCGAGTCGTCCGTATAATTAATGTCCGAGGTCTCGTAACGAAGCAAATGAAAATGATTAGCAAATGCATCGATTTATTAATCGTGAAAATGAGAACGTGAAACACGTTGTAGAAAAAAAAAGTCGGATCGAGATAAAAATTGATGCGGAGCCAAAATTTTGGTTGGTAACGTTTTTTTTTTTATTAAATATTTTATTACAGGAGGTTAAAATATTTATAATGCTTTCAGATAACAGAATTTACAAATATATCTCAATATTTCCATATATATAGTGTGTATATACACATCACATGTTTGTATGTAAACGTTTTTTTTGTTATTTATTTTTTTCATTATTTTTATATCAATTAATATGTACATGACCTAGAGTGGCACGAATTTGCGCACGATTAAATTCCTCTTACCGATTAATTCATTTTTCAAAGATTTTACACATTCTTATAATATCAATCCAACCAAAATTTCATCTTAAGATTCACTCTCGATTTATTTCTCCATTTATCGAAGACATTAATCTCCCTTTTCTCATAGGAAACGACATAAGCACAAAGTTCGATTCCCCCAAGCAATCTCAAATGAACGTGGACAATTATTAACGCGATTTTCAAATTATTTTCGCCGCATTTATCTCCCCTAAATATACAATTCATATTCACTCTTTTTATCGCAGGAACATACATACAAACAGGCATTCCCGTATTTTTCAGGCACTCCGAAACAATCCATCAGACTTATTAGCGTCTCGTGCACCTGCCGCCATTCTGAACGATCCCGGCAATTCCGATGCACACGACAGGACGCGTCGAGTATTTTTTTCCTTCCCTGCTCCAATATTTTTGTCTTTTTTATTTTTCAGTTTTTTTTTTTCTTTGTTTCCCTTTTTTATTCAAATTTATTATCAAATTATTCGCGCTCGATTATTTCACACAGACTTTATCACCTTTTCCATTTTTTTTCCGCCTAATCACTTGGTTTTTTTTTTGTTTTTCTTTTCCCTTCGTTCTTAAGCACAAATATTGTCTCCATTCGGTATCATCCTCGTAACAAACACTTGCGCTCGTTATTTCTTTACCTTTCACGTACTCATTCGTCCCTTTCGTTCGCTCTTTGCGTTTAACATCCCGAGGGGAAGGGACTCGCTTCTCACTACGTAGCAGCCGCCTCTAGATGGCTCGAACCCTCAAAATTAAATCCACGTATAACAAATAATCATAATGACAATAATAATGATAATAATAAAGTTTTACATGAAAATGACAAATCGTGGACGAAAAAAGGCAATTCGTTTGTCGCAAAATCACTCTCCCAATACGGGATTATAATCGTAATGATATATATTTATTAGATACATATCTTTAGACCTTGAAGACTTTTTTTCGCAAATCTCGAAATGCAATTAAAATGATTAGAATTGAATTGTACGTGCATAAGTCACTTATTGCCGACTTGAAAATATTATTCACGGTTCTTCCGTCTTGACTCGCCTCTTCAGCAACTTTTTTCTACGACAAACAATTCCCTCGGTTATTTTTTCGTATTTTTAATCCAGAATCGAGAAAAATTGATTTTTTCCCACTTTTAGGAGATTTTAGAAACTTTTCTCGATTTTTGGGGAAAATACACATTTGAAAAATCTGCTCTCGGACCTCGCTGTACCTTTCGTTTTTAATTTAGTCATTTTTTTCATCACGAGATTTGGTGCATCTTAATGAACTGCTGGATTATTTGAGTTCCAGCGTTATTCGTACAATTATTTATCTCCTCGGACCGTTTTTGTTCGATTCAATAAAACGCCACCGCGAGTGATATGATTCTGTAACTTTTTGATTTCTTATTTCTTATTTCTCTCTCTCTCTCTCTTTCTTTTGTTTCTTTCGTTCTCGTTCCTAAGCTTTAATACTGATTTGATCAAGTGAATTTTAACTTTTCAATAGATATATATATATATATCTGAATTCTCTCGTGCGAGACGATATTTGTTTGTTTAAATGATTTATTATTGTACCGGGCCTTCGTTCGATCGAGAGGGATTTCCGTTGTCGAGATAGAGAGCCAAGGATTAGTCATTCATTGAATAAAAGTATGAATTTTGTGCGTTTCGAATCCTTCGAGCGAGCCAACGAAAATAAAACCATCGAATCGATTTATTTCAAACTCTCTCTTTCTCGAGCAACGGAAATTTCATCGAATTTGATGAAATACGTCTTTTACAACATTTCCGTACGATCAATTATCGTCCCACCAATTCCTCAGTCGAAACAAAACATTTATCTTCGTTCAGAGATCTATTTTAAAAAGTAATCACCGCTGTGTCAATTTATCTCTTTACAAACTTCGGACGTATACTTGTGTATTAGAAAAACAAAAAAAAACAACGAGAGAAGAGAAACTTCGTCTCGACACCGAGCAAGCATTTCCTTTTAATCGAATAGAAAAAATTGAATGGACGAAATCGTTAGAAAACAAAACTCGATCACGAAATGACTCGGGGCTCGAAATTTCCGGTGAAAAATAAACGAAAAGGTATTGCTCTCGGTGCGGAAACGGGGCTTCGTCTCGTCCGCAACATCGCGCTGCATCCCTTCGTTTCGATGTCCAATTATTTCTTCTTAACATTGTATTTTCTATTATTATTAATGACGACTTAAATTTTTACGTTTAGAAATAACGCTCGTTTGATTGAACAGAGAGATGAGGAATATCTCGAATTCTCTTAACGATTACGAATAGCAGAGACTGTGAGTTGAAAAACGGGGCTGGCAGGGAGGAAATGTTTCGATGCTGATATCGGGGAATAATCGTCGAACGATAAGACATAAAAAAAACCAAACATTTTCACGTCGAATAATAAATACAAATTTTGTAGCGTCAAAAATTTTCTTTTCCTCGTGAAAAAACGCTTTCCATTGCTTTTTTCTCTCACAAATCGACATAGGAACTCGAAAAATTTCTTTCAAATCTTGTCGTGGCATTGTGTGAATTATTTACGAGATTACTGTCGCGTTTATCAGGGTGTGCGAGTGTTTAAAGCGCGATTTAAATATTGAAGTAACAATGACCATTCTGGGAGCAAAAAAAAAAGATTATTTGCCAGTATCACACGTGACTAGGTTTCCGCGTTCAGCAAAAATCGCGCGAATTGACGTTATTACTGAATTTATCTCATTTTAATAATCCGATTTTCAATATTTTCTTCAAACGAAATCGCCGCTTGATCGCAACGCTCGAGGTTTCTCTTGATCAGACGAGTTTGTGGCGAGATGGCGGACGAGAAATAATCGCAAAGATTTATTAACGTTTTCGTTGTACGTGCCTTTTCATCAACTTCAAAAAACACATGTTAATATTAAAATAAGGAGGCTCGACCTCTGACTAGCTGCCCCGGACGACAAAATCAAAGCTCGAAATTCTTCGACAAACACCCCGAAACCACAGTCTCAGCGATACAAAGACGTTTTTTTCTTCAACATTATAAATATAACTTTTTTTTCTTCACTATCGTGTTCAATTCACGTTCAAATCTCGTCCGCTATCGTTCACAGTTTCATGGTGCTTATGAGATACTTAATCTACGTACATAAACGAACGAAAAAAAAAAAAACACAAATGGCGTTATCACTTGATTGCCTCACACTCTCTCGTCCAACTTATTCGACCGAGTCGTTTTTTTTGTCTCGATTTAGCTTTCGAGCCGAATTTCTCAAAAAAAAAAAAAACAAAAAGAGTTCGTAAATGCAATGGACAAAGATTTCGAACGAAAAAAAATAAAATCGAAGCATCTCCGAACCATCAAAACATTATTCTCTTTCTGTCTCTTCGTGTTTTCGTGTTTATGGCTAAGTGAACGCTTAAAAAATAGGGACGATCAATGAGAATTTGTACAAAACAGTTGGAGCTTCGAATAGCTCTCGTAACGACGTAATAAATAGGATGAGAGAGTTTGATCCTCTAACTACGCAATAGACGATTTGAATCTCGTGAGTGATGAGCAGCGAATCGAAATATTTTTCTTTGTTTTTTGGTTTTTTTTCTTTCTTTTATATCAATTACGTTTTAATAATAATTTTTCATTACCATTTTTAGTCGTTTTATCGTTTTTTTTTGTTCATCTCCTCTCCGTCTTTAACGGCTTTTTCTCGCTTCGTCAGGCTTTTATACACAGAGCGCCACGCGAGCGCGAAACGGCAGCAAGATAAATCGAACACTTATGGTTTTCTTTCCTCATCGCAAACACGCAAAAAAAAGACAAAAAAAAGATCAATTTGTTTCTTCTTTCAAACGCATAGACTATATACATATGTATATTTAAATATTTACATCCAAGACCTCGGTCCGTCGTGTCCACCGTTAACGGCAAATAGCGAGAGCAACAGTATTTCCTTTTTTTTTTTTCAATTTTATCATTTTTTTTCATTAAGTAATTCGCTCGCGTCGAAAAGCTCGATTTTGCGTTCGCTTTTCTTCCGGCCCTCGCAGATCGCATCGATTTTTTTTTACAGAATCCCTAGAGAAAGAGATCGCGAAGGGACTTGATTGATTTTTCTTCACACAGGCGTGATTTTTTCAGCCCGAGGACAACCGACAGTTTGACAAAAAAAAACAGACGAAAATACACAGTTCCGAGCGTTTCTCGTGGCGAGTTAATCTCAAAAAATTGTCGCGGCTTATTTATACGCTAAAATATAGATAATAATATCGGATTCCGTTATTCTTTGTACAGACGCTATATTTTCTTCAATAATTTCATCAATAATAATCCAATAATATAATATAATTAATAATAATAATAATAATAATATTAATAATAATCGCTATCATAAATAAGAACTTGTAAAAAGTATACCTGGTACCGTAAACTGCGAAACGTCTCCCTTAAAAAAATTCTCGTCACGAATATACGGATAATCTAAAAATGTCACCGAAAGTTTGCACGTCGAACGGTAGTCCGTTTTTGATTGGTTCTTAGGCTCGAACATCGTGATGCCGCTTGGCGTACTGTACACCCGATTGTTGTGATGATTTTGCTGATGCTGCAGCTGGTGATTTTGTTGCCGATGTTGCTGCTGCTGATGATGATGATGATTATTATTATGACGTTGAGAATTTTGATGATTATGATGCTGCTGATGATGATTTTGACTATAACGATACATCGTGTTGCGATTGTGACGATTGCGATTATGGTGCGCCAACTGGTTGCTCGCCTGGTCTACGGCAGCGGATCACTTGTCGGAACCCGGACTCTCTCCCGGCTGCTTCATTATGGTGTAATCCAGCCGATAAGTTGCTAAAAATATCGAGCACGAGACGCGTTCAAGTAAAAAAGAAAAAGATTCGGTTTCCGGTGAACTTGATTCTGCTTTTTTTTTGCAGAGACGTTTTTCGCAAGAAATTATTCGTATTCGATGGGCCTGAATTGAATTTTCGCCAAAAGGTTTGTTGCCATTATATGCCAAAATATTTTTTTTTTATTGATGATTTGTTGAATTTTCAAAATTACTCTAATTTTTCAAGCCGATATACTTTTTGGGTCGGAAAAATCGATCGTTTTGACCTCGTAATTACATTCCGCATTTTCATAGCGAGCTCCGTCACAGGAAAAGAAGAATTTCGTTGCATTTCAACGACGCGAACTTCAGAGTCATATTAATAGCCAAACAATCGGTTACGGAAAATTTTGTATGCACTCCAAGGATCAAGAACAAAGAATGAGGAAAAAAATCTGAGTTTCGAGTATAGAAAAATAAAGTTGACGAAATAGCGGCTCGAGATGGTTGATAATTTTGTAATTTACCTCGTTTCGTGAGTTCCTCCATAGTTTGGTCCTTGCAATCAGCGGCCAAGTGACTATTGCTGCCGCAGTTGTAACACGAGATTTTGGCGGGTGGACCAGCATGTGTGTAAGTAACGACAGGGGTCGCTGCCATGTAAGTGTGTGGCGGTGCGGCAACGGCAGGTGGAGGTGGAGGAGTCCCTCCAGGTCCAGCGTATTGGTACATCATTTCGCCATTGGGTGGAAAAGAAGTTGGAAAAGTTGGTGGCCGGGTGTAGGGGGGGTGGGAAAAATTGGAATAAATGGGGTTGGACGATCTGAGGGCGGGGAAATGAGCCTGAGGTAAAAAGGTGACGGGAGAGGGCGTGGGAGGTCCAGGAAAGGAAACGCAGTGTGGAATATTCGGGATGCCGCCGCCGTTGTTGCTCCCGTTGCCGCCCGAACTCACGCCGTTCACCATCTGATTTTTCTGACGCATCACGTGCGAATGATTCTTTTTCGACTGGTTTCTCGGCCTTTCCGACATGTGAGACATCGATTGAGCTCCCTGATGAGATTGCGACATCGTGGAATGATGCGACGACGTTCCTGGCGATGTCTGATGCTCCGTCGTCGAGGCCAACACCGTCTCCGAACCGCTACTGCTGTTGTTCACCCACGGCGCCGCTGGTGGCGTCTCTGGAGGCGAACGACTTCCCGTACTCTCCGAACTACTGCTCTGCGAACAGTGACGACTGTTCTCCGGATCCAAACTCAAGGCCTGCAGCTGCGTGCAGTACAGGTGCTGAGCGTTACACCTGAAAATCACATTTTACAATCAATCGATTACTAAAATTCTTCTCTTTTCCAATTCATCCCTTTTCAATGATTTTCATTATTCCCGATTTTTCTTTCAAATCAATCTTTACCATAACGCACTTTTTGTGAGTCCAATTTCCATCATTATAATAATTATTTTGATGAATTATAAAATTGAAATAATGAAATATGAATTATAATTTTGTAATTTATTAAAATTAGAATTCATATTTCATTTAATTTTATATCATTCGCATTACATTATTATAATTTATTTATTTATAAATTATAAACTTATGATTTTTGCAACCTTTACAGATTGTATAATTTTGTACTTTTTATACTGTTTCAAAAATTTTCGAATTTTGTAATTTCTATAATTGTCGAAATGTTTGAATTTCTGTAATTTTTACAATTTTCGAAATTTTCTATGTCTGTAATTTGTATGATTTCATATTTTTCGTAATTTTCATGCAGCCATTGTTATCGTTCATTAATTGATAAATTGTGAATTCATGATTTTTTTTTGATTTTCATAGATTTTGGAATTTTGTACCTTCAATAATTTTGATAATTTTTGAAATTTCTGTGATTTTTGTAATCTTTGTAAGTTTTCATAATTTTCGAAATTTTCATGCAGCACTCCAATTTTCCAAGAATTTCCCAAGGATTTTCCGAACGACTTCGAAGTGTGGAACGAAACGACAACTTTTAGTCGCCTGAAAAGTCCAGAACGATGAGGATTTTGAATTATTTTAATATTCACCTGGAATGGCGTGTTGGCAAACCAGCAACTGGCACGCCTATGCAGCCGTAACATCCAACATTTGGTGGATACATCGGCGGTGGAGAATACATTTGCATTTGTGCAGGTTCCATCGTCGGGATGCTGGGATATCGCCTCAAGTTTGCAGAGTTGACGTGACTGTGTGGATGATGTTGTTGCATGGACTGTTGTTGTTGTTGTTGCTGGAGTTGCTGCTGCAACGTTTGTTGCTGCTGAGGCTGTTGCGGCAGTTGTTCCTGAAAGATTGGACATTTTTTTTTAGTCGCGATTGGATCGTTTTTTAGCTCGTTCGCTTCTTTATTTTGATTCAGACGTTTCGTATGACCTGTGAATAAAATGTTTGAAATGAAAACGAGGGGAACTGGCGTTATTGTAAATTGATCGTTATTACGTTTGAATATGGGAAAAATAGTGAAATTATTGCGGATTTTGATTAAGGACGATTTGATCTGTACCTCACTCCCGATCGGTTCGTTAACAGGATGTGTAGCATTATTTGTATTTTCTAGCTTCTTGTCGATTCCAAGTTGACTCAAACCGTTGGTCGTCTGACTTCTCACTACGTTCCTCAATGGACCCATCGTTATCATCTCCATATCTCGGCGGTCCTCCTCGCCCAATCGACTAATCTATATTCACAGCACGCCCACCATTAATCCATTTTTTAACCTTTTTCGTTTGAAAATTGTTACGCGACCGAAATTTCAAAACGCGGGGGAAAAAGTCGTTTTTTTTCGCAAGAAAAATCGCATTGGAGATAGAAAAATTAAAAAAAAACTGGATCGGCTGCGATTTTTTGTAATTGACAGCAAAAAAAATTGATTTTTTTTTTTTTTTTGAATAATTGATCCCTAAAATTTGTCTCACAATCATTGCCGCTCGTCGAACGACGCTCACCTGTCGATCGCACAAGTCCTTCGGAGTAAACAAAGTTAATAGCCGAAAATCGAGAAAAAAAAATCCATTTCAATGTCGGTTTCTTTTCAATCTGACCCCATCGTGCGTTTTTAATGCACTTAATCTTTTTCATCTGCCGACGTTCTAAGCCCCCAATATTTTCGTCACACAGATACGACGTCGAACATAAAGAAAACTCTTTTTTTTTTCTACAACTGTTGCCGTTCGCCACATGGTGAACGCAAATAGCGCAACTCGAAGTTGCACGATCCTGCCAAACCGATAACAGTTAATGAAATTTTTACTTGCCAAAAGCCTCATTTTTTTTCTGTTACTTTTGAAATATTTCACAACGTGGACGAAAGTAACGAAATTTTGAAGAATAAACAATTTTGTACGATGAAAATTACATTTTTGAAACACGACGAGAAAATCGAACGACAAAAATCACTTTTTAGCGTTCGTAATTTGAAAAACTGGATTTTTCAAAGAAAAATCGAGACAATTCCGAAATTCTTGGAAATTATGAGCTAAAAGAAAATGTTTCGTCGCGCTCCAAAAAATTCAAGTTGATTTAGATTTCTTAGCGGAAATAAATCAGTAGAGAGGGAAAATAAAAAGGGACATGTTTTCTTACCTCTCCGAAAGGCGGATTGGGCAAATTAGCCTTATAATTATTGACATCCTTGGCAGTAGTATTGTCACGTTGAGTGGAATCTCCGCCGGAAGCGGTGGCTCGTAACCGAGGAGGTGGTGGAGGTTGTTTGGTAGAAGAAGCAACGAGCGTGGAGGAATTGTCGAGGCTGTTGTGTCGCGAGAAAGAGGGATTGGTGGTTGTGATTGGCGGTGGTACGGAACGCGGTGGTAAAATGGATGGCTGTCCACCAGGAAGACTTCTGGTTGTGCAACCGATGGAGGAAGCTGGTGGTGGTGGTTGATGATGAGGCGTGGCGCTTGAGCTGGTGATGCTTGACGGAGCGTTTGAGGAGCTGGTCGATGTCGTGAGGGTGTTACACGTGGACTGAATAACTTGGGACGAAGTACGAGGCATTGGGGTGTTGGTACGTCGGCCAGGAGGAGAATTGCTTCGACTCGGTGAGCGCGAATGGGACGGCGAAGATTGTCTACTGACTAAGGGCGACGGCGGACAAGGCAACATGTCGTTCGGCGAGTGATACATCAATGGATTTCCCATCATCACTTGTCCCGACCATGGCCCCATGTGGTTCACAGTTGGAAAACCGAGGTGAACGTACTGCGTTCCTGCTGGAGCTGTTCCCATGCTCATTTGATCATGCCCGGGCAAACAAAGTCCTGGAGGCGGCAACGACAGTCCTGGTGGCACACCGCTCACCAATGGATTACCTCGCATTCCTCCCATATCGCCTGGAAATATCCTCATTAAACGAAACGGCCTTTTTTCATTTGTCATCGCTTTTACGTTATTCCTCGCTTTACCATGATACGCTTGCATCGACGGAGGTGGCATCGAACAATTCACTCCCATTTCCACACTCGAGTCTCCTGATACTGCACGATCGTTTGGATTACTACCGCACGGTCCGCAACCCTGAACATAAAACACCCAACGATTAGACCCAAAAAGTCTCAATACGGCAAAAAATACCTCAACCCTTAGAGCCGGCAGCGTTTTAAAAATCTTCATATTCCGTTCCATATGCATTTTTTTTTTATAGAAACGTTTTTCGCCATAAATTATCCATTTGATGGATTGTATTTTTGACGAAAACGGAAATGAACCAAAAAATCGTTGCCATCGTTGCCAAACGTGGTGTCTAAAAATTATTTTGGGCAAAATGACCCAGTGTGTACTTGAAAGGTCAATCGACTGCAAATTCCATGAATAAATAAAAAAAATTCCCATCTTCGCACAATCGTTGGATTCTCGTAAATGTGCATTTTTTTTTTTTTTTTATCAGAAACGATTTTTCCAGTTAATTATCTATATTTTACGGTCCCGAATTCATTTTTTTCCAGAAACGAAAATTGCTAAAATGTCCGGTGCCGTTAAGTGCCAAAAAATAGACGACAGTAAATTCTTCGGGTCAAAATGACCCAATGTGTATTCGGAGGGTAAATCGACTGCAAATTCCATGAATAAAATTTTTTCCCATCTTTGCCCAATCGTTCTTTTCCCGTAAATATGAATTTTTTTTGTTCGTTTTATGAGAAACGATTTTTCCAGTTAATTATCCATTTTTTACGGTCCCGAATAAATTTTTTTCCAAAAACGAAAATTGCCAAAACGTCCGTTGCTGCAAAGTGGCAAAAAATAGCCGACAGAAAATAGTTCGGGTCAAAATGACCCGATGGACTGCAAATTTCATGAATTTTTTTCAAACAATCGGAGATTGAGGAAAAATAATTACTTGTGGAGATTTGTAGGACGAATTGACGGCGGCTGGATTTTTTGCAAGATTGAGCCGAGTCTCTTCCTCCTGGAGCTTCAGGTAAATGTTTCCGAAGGTACTTTTTTGTTCGTAGGTAAAAGCAGGATGATTGAGTGCCATGGTGTAGAGCAAAAGCAGCTCCTCCAAGGGCTGATCATCGGGAGCAAAAGTCGCTCCGTTGAGGATGTTGATGATTTCTTGCGCGTCGAGATTCGCAAGAATCTTGTGAAATATGACGGCGCACGAGTAATTGCAGGATCTCAGCAACGCCATGTAAAGAGCCATTTTTCTTCTCGCTCTTTTGTCTCCGATGCCCAGATTCGCCAGTTCGGCAAGGTCGCTCGTACTGTTGGCATGATCTTCGGACTCTCGCAAATCCGTGTAATCGCGCTTTCCAATGTCCTCGATACACGTGCCGAGGTAACGTACTTCGAACGGCAAGCACATGTTCAACAACGTGCACATCACATCTATACGTTTATAACTGCGAAGGAAAAACAGGATTTATTCGCCGAACATTGGTGAAAAAAAAAAAAAAACAACGTTTAGTCGAATTTGAATTCGAGTTTCGTCGGAAGGTGAAAAAAAAAGTGTTTTCGCTTGGGAATGTTGTGTGTGAAACACGAAACCGAATAATAACTCGAGAGGGAGAAAAAAAATCGTGGATATTCAGGTCACATGGAAGGGGCATTTTGGCCATGAGGCAGAATCAGCGAAAATTCGAATTTTCGGCTGAAATAACATCGAAAAACGTGAGCTCGATTCTGTTCCATTTGCCTGAGGCCGAAATTTTGTATCGAAGTATCGCGTTACGATGGAAAAAAAAGGCGCGTGGGGGAGGGTGAAGAAAAAATCGTGTCCAAGCGTAGAATAATTGGCAAGCGTGCTAATCCGATGATGATTTTGGATTCGGGAAATAGCGATGGGGAGGGACGAAGGGCGAGAGAGCCAAGGGAGGGGGGGGCACAGAAGAATGTTAAATTTGTTGAAAAATGATGATGGACAGGTCATACGGGTGAGCAATCGAGAAATTTCGATGGGAAAAGCAAATTGGAAATGTAATTTCTCCGAAATGGAATGTCGCGAGTAGCGTCGGAAATAAATTTTACGCGGGGTTCCGCGAGACTCGGGAGGAATTATTCGGGAGCTACGGGTTTGTGTTGGTACGAAAATTTTCAAAGAAAGAAAATGAGGTAGTGGCGAGAGAGAAACAGAGAGAAAGAGAATTGGGCAAGGGGGGGGGGGAGGATCGAGGCAGGCGATAGGAGTTGGCGAAAGAGAGAGAGAGGGAGAGGAAGAGAGAAAAAAGAGAGAGATATAGAAATATAGATGAAAAGGAGAAAAGTGGGGGAGGGAGAGAGAACGAGTTACATGAAAATTTGGATATTCGCGTGACAGAATCGTTAGCCCTTGTTTTTTTTTTCTACAGACTCGCGATTCGACTTGGAATATCCAACGGAATGTCAAAAAACGTTACTAATTTGTACAGGACGTGAGAACCGAAAGAAAATCATATGACTTTTTTTTGAGACTCTATCGATGTTTTACCTGGACAGATTCCCAAACCATGATACCACGTTCTCCTTACACACCATTGCCAGACAACATTGATACCACTTGGGGGTGAAAAAAGCGCCGATGCGGGACAGCTTTTTCGACGTGTGTGTCGCCAAACCAAAGGCGGACACAAAATCCGACGTAAGGTCCAATCGATCCGTTGATTTATTCTCTTATTTCAATATATTTTTATTATTACGTCAATTATATTGTTTTATTTTATTCGCACAAGATACACGACACCACGAAATTTCATAAAGTTTATTAAAATTTCGTATTTTTTATACGATATCGTCAACGACGAATAACGTACGGAACACGGAACACATCAAATGCACAGGGCACAGAGCACCGAGGACGATAGAATTATTATTATGTATATACTATATATCCACACATTCGCGCGGAGCACGGCAGCACAGGACACAGATACGCGGCTCTCCGTGTATTTCTATACAGCCCGGAGGAGGCGCAAGCGGGGTGGCTATCCTCAAGCTCGCTCTCTATCGGTCTCGTAGCTTTTTTCGAAACTTGCCGGCTTTGCCATCTGCCGGAATTTTCCAGTCACATCACTCGCCCCAATGCCGCGCAATTTAAAATCATTTCTCCCAATCACTCACGAATCTTTCTTTCCACCGAGTCAAATTCACCAAAAAACTAAAAACGATTACGAATAAATCTGCAAATCAGTTGATTCCATTTTTACACAAAAATTTGATTAAAATTAATCGAAAAATAGGATTTTCCTTCCAAATTTCCTGCCCTTTCCGCGTTTATAACATTTTTGCACATTCCATGGTCGAGCGAGCCCCCATTTCCGTATCGAACGAATTCAAACGTGACCGCGAAGTATCTCGATTTTTTGTCCCAAAACGAACTCGTGCATTTGGTTCGCGAAGAGAATTTTCGTAAGCAAATGTTCATTGTTGTTAATTATACGATTAAGGTGCTTTAGCCATTGCCGCAATTAGCAGGAGACAAAAAAAACTGCAAAAACGTTTTTCCACGATATTCTCGAGCCTCAAACAGTAACCTGGGGTCAAAAACGAACCCGAGCGACTTTAAATCCCGCGCCCTTTCTTCCTTTTTTGTTTTTTTATCGTTTTACCGCATTTTCGACTAATTTTTTTACTTTGAGTAAAATTACCCCAGGCCCACGAAAGCCTGCATTAAAAAACGAAAGGATCAAGCCCGAGCTGAATTCTTTTCGTTACATTTTACTGGAGATGAAAATTTTTCAAAATTGGACAAAAAACAGACAAGATTGACGTTCTAGGGCTAAAATTTGGAAGGAAATAAAATAAAGGCTCGTCTGTGCGAGACAGATCGTCCGGATGAATTCTCGCTTCCTGAAGGTCAAAATATCGTGTAAAATCCCCCTGTAAACATCGACGCAGGTCAAGCATTCGTGACAGCATTAAAAAATGATTTTATTTCATTAATATCGATACACTTATATAATAAGATTGAGCAAACACAAAATAAGTTCTTTGCCGGTGAAAATGTATAAAATTTGATAATAATGGGCAGTGAGCGGTATTGCGATAAGTTTGCATAAATATAAATGAATTTATAAAAAGTTCGTGTGCTCGAATTCGTCCCCGAGGGCGATTGACCCTCGTTCATTAGGAAATTGTCATTTTACACGATTTTACTTGCAAGTCTTCGACGTTTTTTTTCGCTCTAACACACAAAAGTCAAGTTTCATCGTTTATTATTGTTCAGAGAAAGGTTTGGAGCCGTCAAACTGTCGCTATGATCTTGAACGCTAATCCCTGAAGAGCTCGTTGTCGCCGAAGCAGATTTTTCGCTCGTGGAATTGGAATTTTGAATGTTCGGTGTGGAAGTTCGGGCTTTCATGAGGACGGCTCTTTCGGTGCTTTTGCTGGCTTCCTTGATCGATATCGACGAGACGTCGCTGATGAAATCAGGCAAGTTACAGAGATTTTCATCTCCGATTGATTTTTTAGTCGGGGATTTTGTTCTCCGGGCAATATTCATCGGAGTCAAGTCGGAATTTGAAGAGGAACTGAGAGCGCTGGCTTCTCTGGTTTTTTTCAGTGTCACGATCGCCCAGCCGAGGCCCATTTTCTTGAGAGCAGTCTCGATTTCCTCCGAGGATGATGCCCATTTGACCAAATCCGACGTGGGACTCGTGACGATCTCGGAAATGCCGGATAAGCCAGAAAAACTCGTGGAACTCGTGGATGTCAATTTTTCCGTTTTATTCTCGTTCCCGAGACCCGAATCCATTCGCAATTTGCTCGACAACAACGCGGCCAACTTGGAGTCAATCGTTTCGTAACTCTCGGCCTTTGAAGTCTCTCGTTCTTGCTTTTCTTCGCTTTTTCCTTTGTCACTCTCCAAATACTCGACCGATTTTCCATCCCCGTTTGTCCTCGCTCCCTCTAACGATTCGTTCCGTCCCTGCGATAACAGAGATTTTGTCGTTCCTCGCTCCGACACTGCTCTATCGTTATCACTGTTTAAAACGAACTTGTCATCCGGCGAAGCCGCGTCTCTCATCGCCAGTTTTCGTGGCTGCGCACGCGCCATATTCTCCGTAATCGTCGACCTCCCTACGCTCGAAAATCTGGCATCAGAACCTGTTTGAGTTTTCGCGTTTCTCTCCGAGCGCGGACTCGATTTCGCTGGAGACTGAAGCTGCAAAATCCTACGAGATTTTCCGGTTGCACTTTTCGTGCTTCCCTGGCTCCGGTTCACCGTGTCCGGCGTATCGAACTCCACGATCGTCGACAATTCGTGGACCGGCGAACCCAGCTCGGACCTAAAAATCGTCAATTTTCTCGTCAATCTCAAACATTTCGCAAAAACTTTTATTCAAAGACGATCACTCACCGATAAGACTTTCCAGCCGGCGGAGGCCGCGGCCGCGTGCCCGTTTGCACGCTTGGCAGAGCGCGGGCAATTTTTGGAATGCCAGCCAGCAAGGGCACGAATTCTTCGTCCTTTTTGGGCTGCAGAGAAAACATTAAAAATGACAATAATGGACAATCAATACTTTTCCATTCCACGCAAAAACGTGTTGGATTTTCTTCCTTCTTCCGTCACAATCGAAGACTTTTATCCAGGAGAATAAATTCTTCTCGATCACGATGCCGGAAGCATCAAAAGTTACTCATTCGCTTGAGATTTTTCTAAACTGCGAATAGTCCTCAAAAAAATGATGAAAATTCTGATTCGATGATTCCACAGCAAGAAATAACGATTTTTGATTTCAATCCTTAAAACCCATGCAAAAAAAAGATGAAATTTGGTGTGTTTGCTATTTACCCGCGGACTTTGTCGTTCGTCTTTCGTAACTTCCGCCTCCTCGCTGATTTCTCGAGGTGAATTTTGTTTCCTGGCGGTTGAAAGATTCTGCGGGGGCGAGGGAGTTCGCCGTCCACTAAAAGATCCCTCGCCGCTTCTTTCTCGCGAATTATCGACGGTTTTGCTTTGTTCCAAAATTTCTTGATAAAGTTTAGCGACGATTTCCTCGTGGCGGCGCGGCGTTCCGGGCGAAGGCCAAGAGTTGTTGTCCGTCGTGACCAGCATCGTCGTGTACGGCCCTCGTCCACGTTTTAACCTGTCGAGATCTATTTTAACCGCCTCGTTTGAAACAACAATCGGTTTTGATTTTGACGAATACAGTGGAATCGGAGTTTCCTCGGTACTCGTGCTGGTCGAGCCTTTCGATTTAGTCTCGTACGAAGTGGAACATGCCGGACCTTCAGGATTCGGCGATGCCTCGGGATTCTGCATCGTACCGCCGGTTATGATTTTTTGCGATTCGCGCAAAGTTCGCGCCAATTTGCTGTGAATCGCCTCGATGCTCTCGACGAGCCTCTGCACGCTTTGGAAATCGCTGCGATACGGCTTTGGCGGAGGCAACTGCATCAGGCTCGTCTCGTCCGCTGGGCTGATCATGGAAAATTCCATGCCTGACAAAAAAGTCAATTATTTTAACCCTCAGATTATTTTTCAGCACTTTTGGACATTCAAATCAATTTTTTACCAACTAAATCTTGATCAAATTCAATTTTCTTGACGCCATTCTCTTCGGCATGAAAAAACAAAAAGATTCATGTACTCATGAGTCGGATTATCGCTTTCGGAACGATTTTACGAATAAGAAACTCGTGGGGTAAATTTTTACGCCTTTTTGTAGTTCTGAGATAAAAAAAAAAACACCTAGTGAGTTTTTTTTAATTACTTTCGAACGTAATACTGGGCTCCCGAGGGCACGCCACAATTTTTTTGATTAAAAAACCGACCCGATGCTGATAAACACACATTTTCGTACACGATTTTTTGCATTTTTTGACAAGAAAGAGAATTTCTTCTAAGAAATTCGATTTTTTGGACATTAAGTTGATGAAAAAATGATTCGAAGACGGAAAACTCGAAAAAATCAGCAAAAAACTCATTTTTTTCAAAATTCGCGTGCGGTGCATTCTGTGAACTAAAGAAATTCAAGTATTTTTGGTCGTATTTAATTTTTCTCACCTCGTTGCTCGTTGCGGACTCGTTGAATGAGTTCGGTGAGCGAGGCGATTCTTTCGGTGCAGACATTCTGAAGATCTTTGTATTTTTCGAGAACCTCAGGATGGTTTGTCGTAGCATATTCGCGGATGTCGTTGATATTGTCGTGCAGCAATTGGCAGGCTGGATTGGCGCATGAGCAAAAATCGGAGGATTTATTAGAACGTCTTGAATCGATTTTACGCAGGTCCGCGACGGGTCGTTGGTCTCGGGACTGCGAGGGATACGAGGGATCGGTGGAGGAAGAGTTTTCGCGTTGCGTCGATGAAAAAACGTCGCTGTTCGGGCCCGGCGTTCCTTCGATCGTGGAATTGTCAAACTTGAGAAAGCGACCGATTCGCTCAGGGTGCGGCATGTTCGAAGGGACGTTGATTGTTCGAGGCGAAGGTGTTCCTGGGGTCGAGACTGGACTGACGTTCATTCTTCCTGCTCGAAGACTCTCGTTGGCTGAGGAATCGAGCATTTCTAAAATCGGAGTTATTTGGTGTCTGGGGACGGGATAACGCGGGGCTAGTTTCGTTGGCAAGCTGGCGTACGAGGTCGAAGTATCGGAAGTGTCTCTGCTGGTTTCCGAGGCTTTTTTCACGGTCGGATGTTTGAAAATTCGATAAGTTTTGCCGGAAGTTGTGGGAGGGTTTTCCTGGACTTCGGGGCTCGAGTCTGGCATCGTGCTCTCGAGACTCGAGTCAGGAATCGCTGTCGTTTGAACTTTTACGCTTCCTTTGTGAACGAGGATGTCAACGACCTTGTCGGGAGTTCGAGAACGAGTGGAACGTCCGGAATCGTGTTTTTTCGGACTTGAGGAACGCGACGACGGCGCCGAGGTCGGATGTTTCTTGACCGGAGAGCCAGGATGGCTTGTCGGCAAGGAACGAGGTTTTGATCGACCCGGAGATCGACGTTTCGTGCTTTTTTCTAAACCACTTTTCCGCTTCTTCGGTGTCACTTTGACCTGGTGATTGTCCAGCTCGATTACGATGTCCCGTGAGATCGAGGAGCCGCTGCTCGAGTTCCCGACGTCCGGAGGCGACAGAACGACCACGCGAGGCTCCACGTATTCCAAATTCGCCGAAGCCGGAGTCTCGCTTCGAGGACTCAGGGATTTCCTTCGGGATTCTCTGAGTTGTTCGCTCAAAATTTCCACCTGGACACTCTTGTCCTTGGCCGCCCCGATCTCGTCCATCGTCGCGGTCTGCACTGCAGTTTCCGTCGTTTTCAAAACCGGAGACTTGGCTTTTTTCGATTTTTTCTTCGCGACGCTCGTTTTTTTCGCAGCCTCGTCCGAACTCGACATATTTATCGTTTTTATTTCCGGCGATGGTGCCCTCGCCGACGACGTCGTTGGCTGTTGCTGATTCGCCAAACTTGGACGGTTTTCGAAAAGCGGAGTCATGCTCGCGTTGAAAATTGTGCTCGGCAAATCCGCCCCGAACTCTCGCAACAAAAGTCGCTTTTGTTGCTCGATTTTTTTAATCCATTCGATGTTGCTCCACGTTTTCAAAACCTCCTCCGCGCTGTCGTGTTTCACGCAAAACGTTGGGCGCTCGTGAATCGGCTCCTCGTGACGACAAGATCCCGAACACACTGTCGCGCGGTCTCGCTCGTCCCGGCAGCAAGTTCTTCGAGCTCGCTCCTCGAAATCTGCCAATTGCGACGGCCCCGGTTGCTCCGTATCGTGGATAATTATTTCGCAAACCGGCGCCTCGCCCCCTCGACGTTCCGTCTCGTAATTCTTCCTTCTCGATTCCCTCGCGTGCTGGTTCGTACAAATCGTCGATTTTTCAATCCGTTCGCTGCGAGCCTTGTTCTCCGAATTTTTCAACATTTCGCTGTAATCTCGTCTCACGCGTTCACGGAGCATCAAATCGTCTTCTCTCTTTTGAGCAGCGATTCTTCGACTCTCGAGCAAGCTCGCGGCCAAATTTTCCGCCTCGATGAGCTCGCGAGCCGCTTCCACGGCGTTCGGCTAAAAAATTCATCGTTTTACACATTTTCTCGAAGCAAATTACACCCAAAATATCATCAAATTCTCGAAAGAAACCGTAAAAAATTGAAAAAATCAATTTTTCTGGATATTATCGAAAATTGTCAGTTTAAAATTTTTTTTACCGAGCACTTACTTCGCTTCTTATGTCCAGTCTTTCCACCAGACCGATTGGTTGATCGTAAGAATTTCTTTGCCGCGTGGAATGGTCGTAAAGTTGAACTTTGTTCGACAAAATCGATTTTTTGGCATTGCACGTTGTTTTCGGTATCAACAATTCGCTGCAACCGTCCGAAAAGTACGAGGAATCGTCGCTCACCGAACTTGAGCTACTGCTATTCGAGTCCGACGTTTTTTGCTTGTAATCGTTCGGGTTGTATCTTTATTGGGAAATCGGAAGAAAAAAAAATATTTAAAAACCAAAATCCAGGATTACCAATTGTTTTGTAACCGTTCGAGTACACACTGGGTCATTTTGACCCAAACAATTTCCCGTCCCCGATTTTTCGGCGTTTAATGGCAACGAACTATTTGGTAATTTTCGTTATTGGAAAAAATCGATTTCAGGCCATAAAATATCGATAATTCAATTTAAAAAAAACGTTCTTATGAAATAAAAAAAACACAAAACGCAGATTTACCGGAAAGATACCAAAAAAAATGATTCATTTGCGGAATTTGCAGTCGAAAAACCCTTCGTGTACACACTGGGTCATTTTGACCCGAGGGGTTTTCTGTAACCGATCGTTTAGCATTTAATTTTTGTTTTCGTCAAAAAATGAATTTAGGGCGATAAAATTTGGAAATTTTACTACGAAAAACATCTCCACGAAAAAAAATAAAAATTATGCATATTTACCGGAGTACAACGATTCCAAAATCGCTTTGGGTCAGATTGACCCGAGATGTACTTATAGGGCGCGAACTCACCTAGCGACTTTGTCGGCCTTCGTCGGAGTCAATTTGACGCTCGGCACATTTTTCCGAGGTTCAAGTTCTTCGCCTCCAGGATTGCAACTCGGATTCGTGCACTCGATTTCGGTTTCGGTTTTCCGCGTTTTTTCCGAACTTTCGCTCGTGGCGTCGCTGGATTTTCGAGCTTTTGAGGTCGACGCCCGTTTCGGGGACTTTGAATTTTCTCTGTGAACTTCCACCACCACCCGTTTCGTCGTTTTGCCTTTTCGATGCTGACCCACAACCTAAAAATCGATAAAACATCAAATTACATTCCTCCCTTGAGCCTCAATCGATTTTCCTTCGGCTAAAATCGTCACCTTCACGTTCGACTTGGAAACAACTTTCCCCGGCGATTTTTTTCCCACCAGCTTTTTGTGCGTCTTTTTTTTGGGAGACGCCGCAATCGATTTTTCTCCTACAACTTCGTTCTCCTCCGAAGAATTTGTGTCTTTCTCGTTATCTTTCGGGACGCTCGTTTTGTTGGGCAACTGAGCGACCATCGACGATCTTATGTTTTCGACTTCTCTGACTTGACGCAGTCTTTCCTGATGCAAAGCCGTCGGATCCGGTTTCTAGTGAACGAAATCGTGAAAAATGTTTCGTAACGTTTTTTTCGTTCAGCGGCAAAAAATTTGACGATTAAATCAGCGTCGGCATGGCGGAAAATGCAAACTTTACCTGCGAACATTCCTTCAGCCGTTGCGTCGCCTCTTTGCCTCGTTCCGCGGCACGGAGTCGATCGTTCTGTCGCTCCGCCTCAATAATTTCGTCCGCGTTAGGCTGAAGCGCCGCAGAATTGTGCGCTAACCCGATATCGTCCATGTCTTCTTGAATTTTCCTCTGAATTTCCATGATTTTCTGATCGTGCATTTTGCGCAATTCGGATTTGCAATCCTTCTCCCATTTATTGATTTCCTTTTTAGCGGCATTTTTTGCTCTTTTGAGAACTTCGGAAGAGAGTTTTTTCGATTGTTGTCGAACCTGAAGGAAAATAATTTTTGCGAGGTTTTCGGTAACGGAAATATCGTGTGAAATAGTAATTTATGAATTTTTCGGTGTTTTTTGTTGTGGTGGCATTGTGAGAGGAAATGTTTCGGAGGTAATCGAGAAAATTTGAAAAACTGAACTCTGCAATGATTTTTCGAGTTGTTCATCGGAATCTGAGGATTTTCTCGATTTTTTGCGGCAACGGGTTTTCGGGTAACTGTAATTTAAGGGAAAAGAAATATTGCCCGATCGTCAAACGTCGGGGAAAAAAACGAAATGGGAGAAAAAACGTTTGGCATCTACCCACCTGTTCAAGGCGTAACCTCCTTCTTCGTTCGCGCTCGTTTTTTTTAATTTGCTCCGTATCGGAGAGAAACATTTGGCTGGGTCTAACACACACTGGATTACCGTTTATCGTCACGTTAACCGACATTTTTTTACTCATACCGACGTCGAGTTTCACGCACGCTTTAATCCAACTACTTTTTAATTATATTTATTTTTCAAGTCAAATCTAGACTGACGTAAACGGCCATTCCGAACCGCCCAATCGCGAGAGTTCGTCTTGGAACTTCCAACTGACTCTGTCAATCTCTCGGCAAGCCGTTCAACAACCTACGCTTTTCTCTCTTTCTGTCTTATACGAACAACTCCCGAGAAATTCTCACGCATGCGCTCTGCATCTTTTTCAGTGGCAACAAACGCCACGATATTTTGAGGTTAGGTTCCTTTGAATCGGGCCGTTCGCGCATGCGCGGTACTCGAGTTTCCCAATTTGCAAAACGACGTGTTTTTATCCACGGAGTGTAAATAAAAATCCACACTTTATGAAGATTTCCAACAAGCAATTGACTCACAAGTATTTTCTATCATTTCATCCCCGAATTTTATGATAGAAATTGCGTTTCACCTCCACTGTTGGTACGTGACCATCGGAGCAGGGATACCCACGGGATGACATAAATGCATGACCTTGCACGAAGATGACGCCACTGCAATGGTTTCGAAATTTGAAATATTTTCTGAATGTTATTCGAGCGGTCGGTGTTCGAGGTTAAAGATTCCAGCAAATTTCACCTACTGCGAACTGCGTATGAGACAATTTTTATTCGGAAATTCTCATGTCCTTTTCTCGTTGAACAAAAAAAATTATTATCCACATTTTTTTATCAATTGTTCTACCTTACCGACGGAGATCGAGCGCGGTAAGTGAAAAATATACGCACAAAAGTTGTAGTTGCTGAAATGCAGGAACGGCAGCAAGATAATGATTCATCGAGCAATATTTTGTTGAATTCATCATACTTCGTACACCGTTTATTTTGCCTTGATTTTTCTTCTTCCTTCATGCAAGATATGGCGAAAAGGTTCGAGACGAAAAAGTTTTGAAAGACACACAGTTTTAATATTGAAGAAGTCGTAGTAACGTATATTCTATATAACATGATGCTTGATTGAGTATTTTCATATATATTCACGTACATATATTCGTATGATAACTAATAAAACAACTGTTGATCGAGTGAAGTTCTACAATATAGTTATATCTCAGTTGATAATAATTGGAGCATTCTGATCCGCCGATAGATTTTATCCAAAGAAACTACTTAGGCGTTACAAAAAATCGGCTGAATTTTCGATTGCGTATTGGAAACCTAAAAACAACCGAAACGATCCGATTTTTGCCCAAATCATTTTTCTCCTCTCTCATCTTTATTTTTTCGTGTTTTTCCAACTTCGTCGTCGGAAATTTTAGTCTTCGAATCGTAAAGGGACGAAGGGCAACGAGGCCATTACATTCATCAGAGAATTTGTATCTCCTGTTCCAAAAGTAAACGTTCTTTGCTTAAAAAAAAAAAAAAAACACCCTAAAGATATGCTCCAAGGTCATGAACACGAATTCGACAAGAAAAACAAAAAAAGATACGATTCGACTCGTCGATCGGTGTAACGTAGTTGACCAACAAACCGGAAGCTCTTACGAGGAAGGCCGCATCGATTCCAAAAACCTCCGAACTTCCAATTCATAAAAAAAAAGTCCAAAGATTGCCAAAACCAAAAAAAAAACGTGTTAATCATTAAACCGACGGTTTTCGGCGCAAAAAATCTAGCAAACTCAAAATTTCGTACCAAAAAAGTGAAAATAAAAGTCTTCCCAACTACGGGAGCAGAAAAATGGGAAAGGAGCTTGAATAAAACGAAAAATCCTCGACAAAAATTAATGTAAAGAAAAATGATATATATTTATTTATTTGTATTCGGCCTTGATCTAAGCAGCCTACAGGTTTGCAGGGTAAACTACATTACAAATATAATTCTTATTGTTTTCGCCTCTTTTTTCATTTATTTTTGCGGGGGTTTGGTAATAATGACGATGACGACGACATAATAATTATTACGTAAGAATCAATTATAATTTATAGTATTAATAATAATCATGACAATGATAATAATAATAATAAAATAATAATAACAATAATAATAATCAGAATAATAATTATACTTTGTTTCGTAAGGTCGGCGTAGTCTCGGCGAGCCTTGGGCGTGTGGATCGTTTTTAAAAAATGTTCACAATTGTATCACCTTTGATCTCTCGAAATGATAAATTTAGTGTCTTTTAATGTTGAGAATCCCTCATTCAAAAAAATGGCCGGGGAGAAGATCGAATTTTGTTGTTATTTCTTTTTTGTGATCCTCACGACACCAATGACCCGAGCTTATCCGAGACTGACCGTACGCTTAAAAATTGCGTTTCCATTATATCGATATGAGATCGTTTTGGTATGATGTATCCCGGCTATATATAAATATATATATGTATATATATCCGCGACAATATCTTCATTTTTCTTTAAATAATTATTCGCTTCGATTTTAATTTAATATATTTCTCTCCCTATCTTTCTCTCCCACAGTTTGGGACAACTCAATGTATTTCGATTGTTTGTTGGATTTTGTATGAGGACATGTCCGCGACGCGTTAAAAAATTTCAAACGGAAAAATCACGAAGTACCGTTTGAAATTTCGGTGCGCGTCGGGTTCCACATTTTTTTCGCCTCGCATGCAAAAGCCAGACGATTTTTTAATAATTTATTTCCATTTTTTTTCGTTTTGTTTTACTCGTTTTCGTTTAACAGCCAGGATAAAATTTGGACTCCACGAGACACACCCACGTACTGATGGGGAGAAAGAGAGTCAGGCGCTTCGGGATATTATTATTTTAAGGCTCCGTCATTTTTCAGCCTCGGACCTTTTTTGTGTCATCACTATCTCTCTTCTTCTTTCTCTCCCTCTCTCTCTCTTCGCATCTCTCGCTCGCGACAAAAAATTCTACGTAAAAATCTTTCGACACGTTTGTTTTTTTGTTATTCTCGTTTTCCCCGATTCGTTCGAAAATGCTCGATCTAGACTCGCGTATAAAAAGGGTCACCCGGATAGTTTTGGACGGTCGTTGTTGTTCGTTTTTTTTCCTTGTTTTTCAAATTTCTTTTCAATACAAAATTATCAACTACGAATACAATTTTAACGAATTAAATTACAATTACTACTAGATCAAAGCCTCGAACCGCCTTTTTTCCATTTAATTCTTTCCATCAAGTTCCAAAATTTTACCACGGCAAAAAATTCTCCCAAGTAAAAAACGGCTCATCCCCGAAATCGACATTTTACATCCGTAAATCATTTCTCCTGTTCCCATTAAAAACGTTCCATGCAATTTAGTATCTAAAACCAAAGGCCCCGCGAGTTTATTTTTTTCCACCTCAATATTAAGCTCGCCAAGTGCCAATGAACGTTCCGCAAGCCTCATATAAAAAACGTATTTCCCGCAATTTCGCAGTCGCTAAAAAACTTGATCGCATAATAAAAATCGTGCAAAAAAATTCTCTTTTTCTACGAGAATGAGTCGCCGTTTTAAAGAGACGACGAAGCGCCGAAAGGAGAGACCGATGGTGAAGCCACGAGGCAGAGGGAGAGAGAGGCAGAGAATCAGAGAGCAAACGGTCAGTCTTTTTTTTTCTTCATATTGCTGAATTAGTAGAGAGACGGTCGAACTCGTACATATAATTTTCATACATTTATATATATGCCTGTATATATACCTACGCAAGTATATAATGATGTATATACATGTACATAGGCGTATATATACATAGATAAACATGTATATATATATAAATGTATAAAAGGGTTGGTAATTGATTTAAATTTGTTTCAGCCTTGCCAGTTTTGTATCCCTCAGGCGCGCGTTCGTTGCCACATTCTCGACTAACTCTCTCATTTAGCTATAAACCCGATAACATCCTTCCACAGACGTTTATCGTCAATATATATATTTATATATATATATGCATATATAGGAATTATTTACTTAACAATATATAATTATATGTATCTTTTTGTATTTACAATTATTCTAAAGAGCGCGTGCTGGAGACTGCGAATAATCGAATCTGTTGGCGATCGAATGAAATCGATTGACATTGATCGATCATTCGTGTGCTCGAGTTGCTTTTATGGTTTTTAATCTTCTCGACACGCTTGGCCAGATGGGACGAGTCGCCTCGGTACGCGCGCGTCGCTTAACAAAGATCATTCGTATTTTTCACGTTTTTTGTTTGTTTGTTTTGTTTCTTATTATTTGTCTGGCAGTATTGAATATTGGTGTATACGAAACAATTCATGTTTTTATCTTTTTTTTATTATAATTACTCGCTAATTCCCTCGAGATTCAAAATCTTGATCTTGCGCGCTTTCTAGTTTTTGTGTATATCGTTTGCCCGTGTATGTGCGTGTGTGTGTGTGTATATGTGTGTTTTTCATTTTTGCGCTCGGTCTTTGTCGCTTTTTCGCAGAGGGAAATAATATTCGAGTAACTAAAAATATCACAATTGCTTCCAGCTTCGTTTAGCCCTTTCTGCTACTTTCTACTTTTTATCACGCGTGTGCTTCGAGGAGTGAGGCGAATCGATAACGGAAGGAAGACTCCTGATAACTCGGCTTCGACCTTGGCCTCGTATCGACCTTCCAACTCCTGTGTCTTTGCCTAGTTTCTCGCTTTGCACCTGGGGGTTGCTTAAGAGGATGCAGCAGTCCCTTTCTCGCAATGTGAGTGCGAGAGAGATAGCTGCAATTTTCGAAATTGAATATTTTCGATTTCCAATTTAAAAAAAAGCCCCTCTTAGCGGATTTTTGCCATCGTCCTGCGTACGTTGACAGAATCTTTTCATGATTAGTCAAACGAGACCGCAGAATTTTCATTTCGATAATTCGAGGTGACTGCTGCATCCTCTTAATCTCAATCGATATTCAACGGGGGGACGCACCAGTAGCAGAAAGTGGCTCTTTGTCATTCCGATCGACAGTGATTTAGACGCGAAGTGAAATTCTTTGGGAATTTATTCGCTTTATTGCCTCACTCAGTACTTGGCATCGACTTTTTAAGGGAGCCCTTTCAAGGCTCCACGCCACGATTTTTCGTACGAGCTTACCGGAAGTCCATCGATCTGATTGTTTTTCGATATTTTTGTTCGCCAAATTTCGCTTTTAACTGTCTCAAGGCCGATTATGATTCTTGACTTCCGGTCTCTCTTCACGGGACGATCTATCGATCGCGATATTATTTAACGTCTCAAAACCCACCTCCGATCTTGTCCTCGCGTTAAGGACAAGCATCGAACTAGATAAGACAAAAAATCTCAATAATTAGCACGTAACGCGTGCAAGTCGTGAGCTCTCTCTACCGAAATCCTTTCGCGCGTGGTGTTCGTTTTTGTTCAGCTCTAATTTAGCAATGGATTTAGACGCGTGAGCTTTTTATTGTGTGTTTCTCGATTTCCCTGAGGAAGGAAGAATATTTGATTCGTTATTTTCCGTCAGGGAGAGCTTCGGCTATCCGTCATGGGATTTCCTCGTTCTGTTCAATTTCTTTTCGTTTTTCATTGTCACGGATTTATCGATCTCCTCTGCCGAGTATTTTCGCGCGTTTTTTTTCAGTACGCTGAGGCGCGCGCATGGTCCTATCGTATTATCATTCTACGAATCCATGTCGCACGAGGAGGAGATCGTTGAGCTTCGCGGAGAGTAACAATAAAAGTTGTGTAGAAAGGATTGACAGTCGGTAGAGAGATTGTCAAGTTGTTTGGACGAGGCTTTAACAAACGAATCAAAAGACGCTATACATACGTATCGATAAACACAATGATTGATGCGTTGTAACAATTCTTTTACGTATTTCAATACATAGCCTCGTGAGATTCAATGAATCGTAAGATATTTATTGCGCCCTCGTCCAATCGATATCCCAAACAAGACGAAATGTGAACGTTGTCCGTTGGCAATTGGGCAGTGTTTCAGGTTCGTATTTCGCTGCTTTTGTTTCTGTCTTTTGTATTCTTTTCTTTTTTGTTATTCATTATTTGTCGATTAGCGCCTTAGCCTTTTTTGTTCAGCCTTTCAAATCATGCTGATTGCTTCGAAGTTTTATATTCGGTATTTACATTGTTTGTTTATGCCTCCAGTTTGCTGGTTGGTGTTGCTTGTGTTTCCTCTTTCCTTTTCACCTCTCAAAGTGGAGGGAAGAGTGCTCGACTCGGCGATAAGTTCCGCCCGCGATGACAACGGGGCGGACTTTTATCCTATTCCCCGAAACGCGTGCACGCTTTCTTCCACTTGCATTGCGTGCACCATTGTTCCCGATTCGTCATGCCGTACACCTTGCGGCATTTTTTCGTGTCGCTGCGAGATTTTCTCGTGGTGACTTTTCCGCTTTGGAAAGCGACGAGTCGGATGTTTTGTGCTTGTCCGTTGGTCGGTAGCGGCCGCGGCGACAACTTCAGTTGCTTTGCTGCAGCTCCAGTTCCTTTCTGAGGGAAACGGTGCTGCAGTTGTTCGATAAGTTGAACCGTCAGCGCCGAAGCCTCATCCGCTTTAGGCTGTTGCTGTTGTTGTTGTTGTTGTTGGTGCTGTTGTTGTTGGTGTTGTTGTTGTTGCTGGATGTGCAACATCTGTCGTTGGTCTTCTTGGTGATCCTCATCCAGATGTTGCTGGGCGCATTTCTGTTCCTGGACACACAAGTTAGCGCCATTAAAATCAATTGAACGCGAAAATTCGTTTATATGAAATTTCTCAAATGATGAGGAAGTTTACAAGGTAGAAACTGAACGAGGCCGCTAGAGCGGCAGTGGCATAGTTGTAACGTGCCCGGCTCACACCCAGTCGGCCCGGGTTCGATTCCCGCCGATACCAATGGATTTTTCTATGTCTTCACTACTCTTGGGTTCGGAATCCACGTTAAAAATGTAAGGTCCAAGCCATGAAAGTGGTTACTTACCATTGCGGCGTCTCCGACGGAGAGTACGGAGCCCGACGAGGTTGCGACCGGCGGGGGAGCTGCCTCCAGTCGCAAGAGTTTCTGATACTCTGGATCCTCGTGAGGTGGTCTCGCCATGTCGCGGTGCGACATTGTCGGCGGCGAGCTCACGTGATCCAGAGTGAGTTCGTCATAATAGAACTCCTCGTCTTTGGACTCGGCTTTCAGGCCGCGTGGTTTCCTGCAAAAACATCGAAATTGTCAATAAAGCACAAACAGCACGTTGACAAGTGAATTTCGTTGGAGAAACCTCGCGATATTTCGTCGAATCCGTTCGAACAAATTTTTTTTTCAGTCAAATAATAAATTTTGAGTCAGTTTTTCTCTTTCCAAAAACCGAAAAATGCATATTTTCCGAAAAATCGTTTCAATCGTTAATATTACAACTTACCTTAAGTGAGCTTGGCGGACATGGTCTTCGATGAGGTGGCATGTGGCTTTAATCTTTCCACATCCGCGCCAGTTGCATTTGTACAGTTTCTTTCGGTTAGTCTATAACGAGAAAGAAGGAAAATAATCAGTAAATAAAAGAAATAGAAAGTCAGTAAATGAATTTCCGAAAAAGAAGGAAAATAAAAAACGAGTGGGATGAATCTCTGACAGCGATAAATTTCAATAGCAGGATTTCATCGCGTATGAATGTGAGTTCGATCGCTGCAATTAGGTGTATAGCGTTGAATCATGTAACAGTAACGAATCCTATTGGATTATTCAGTTCCCAGGGAAGTGTGCATGAGGCTAAGGGGTGTCGAGAGAGAAAAAGGGCATCGGGGAAGAGAACGAGAAACAGGAAGGCGAATAGCGAAGGGTTCGTTCAGCCTGGACGCCGCCAACTTCCGGTTCTCTCTCCTTTTCGTTCAGCCCTCTTTCTTTTCCCCTTGTAAAATGTTACTCGGTGCTTAGTTGCATAATAATAGCGAGTGAGGGATAAGCGTTGTAGAGACGCGTGTTTGGAGTGTCCGCGATCTCGAATGAAAAAAGGACGCGGCGGGAACGAGAAAATCGATGAAGGCTGCGGCGCGCGCGCGTCTCTATAACCGCGTGTTGTGTTTCCTCAGCGTCCCGCAACGAGCGCGCGCGAATCACGTTTATTTGTTTACATCACGAGGATCGCAAAGCCAGGGGAAACGCGCTCGTGTGAGCGAGAGAGAGTTGCAAAACAGAAGTTGCACGTGGTATTGATCGCCCAACGATATAATCGTTTGCTCTTCTATTTCTCTCACGGCGCTCTCTTTGTTTATACCCGAGCTCGAGACTCTCGCGGTCACGACGACCCAACGGAGGACACCATTGGCCTCGATATCCCGCACCAAACAAAACAAACAACTGAACGACCCTCCAACCATGCACCAACCCGGCGATTCATTATTTCTATACACATTCTCTTCTCGCTTTTATATACCTTTATTGATAATTTACCAATGTCTCTTATTCACGATTACCCATTCTTTGTATCATCAGGCCAGTAAAATGCGGGTACCCTGTGTGCTGCCACTTTGCCTCGCTTAGCCCAATCTAATAAACCTCCTGCCAAGACCCCCCCGGGCCAAAGATTTATTGTCTCCGCTTACACACATCGCGACGCCTCAATTACAAACCCTAATGAAATTAGTCCCCGCTTCAGACAGCCTGTTCACGAAACGGGGGAAACTCCAATCGCCAAAAATCTTTGTCAACGCGTCCGGGCACATTCAAACAAGTTCGCGGCTGAATTATTCGAAACTAATGGTTCCGAAAAAATGAGGTTTATTCCCAGGGCTAGGAGGAAATCTTCTTCTCGAGTGAAACCTGCACTTTGCATTTCACGTGAAATATTTAGTTAAAAAAAATGTTTGGTCCTGGACAAATTTTCATCTTCTAGTTAGGAATTCAAAAAGGCCCAAAAATGGTTTTTCAGATTTGTTCAAAAGTTCGAAAATCGTCAAATAAACAGAAGAAACGACCAAGCCATCTTCAATCGTGATTACTGAATCGCGCGAGGTTGGCCAAGGTGAATTTCGATCGTTGAGGTCGGCTTTAGCGAGCCTGCGAAGGTTAAAGCGTCATTGGGCGACCCAGGCATTATCTTGCTTCATAAACGTGTGGATATAAGTTGATGCACACATGGGGGATCCCGTACATCGTGCAAATACCGGATGACCGCGGCCTCTCTGCATTTCTCCTTCTCCTCGTTGAGCAATGACTAACGAGCTTCGCGTTGCTGCACCAAACAATGCTCTCGCCCAACGGAAGGGAATTCCTGCCATTTACGCGCATGTAAAAGCCACCCAACACATTCGTACGGTCCTTGATTATGCACTGATTCTTCAATCCGCTGTTTGTTACGAGCGACAAAGACACACTAACGGACGTAACCGAAACGCATAAAACGATCAATGCGACTTTGATGATTATTGTTTCTGCGAGCGATCGTAGCCCAAGATATCGAGTCACGTCAGCGCATTGCTGGGGATGGGACAAAGTCGAGATCACGAAACGTTGACCGATAAAGAAAAAACGTTTTGCCTTTTTTTTCTTCATAAGACAGTCTGATTCGTAGCTTCGCAGGATTTTTCGACAATCGCTTATGACCCGAGGCGTTTTTCCAATCGTCGTATTCTAGTGAATATTCATTTTTAGTTTTATTTTTTTGCTGCAGACATTTTTTTTACCCTGAATTTATTTTTGACGAAAACGAGAATTTGGGGTTTTGGGGTCAAAGTGACCCAGTGTGTACTGGGGTGTGTGTGTGGGGTTAAAAATGTGGACTTTTTTCCTGAAATGAAACAAAAATTCTTAGACCCGCAAGTACAGACCGATCTTGAGGTTTTCTTCGCTGAAACGCGATGAATTTCTGTTTTTTTCCTGACCGAAATTCACGATTCTCATTCAATATTTTAGACAGCCCAATAAAACGATTTTTCTTCATGATCCAAACCCAAAATCACGCAAAAATTGTCATGATTTTTGGAATTGAAGAAAAAATGAAAAAAAAAACTATTTTCAGGAAGATGAATTAATCAGGTTTTCTGTACCAAAGTCAGTGGATTTTATTGGTTCCGATAAAAGCTCGAAGGATTGAAGAAGCGCAATGATTCATTGGGAGATTTGTGTGACTTCGACCAAAAACGAAGAAATAATAATCGGCAAAGTTGGTTATTGTGTAAGAAGTTAATGGAATTAGCGCAATGCATCATGGGAAAGATGGTAACGAGGTATGAGCCACTCGGTAACATTGTAAATAATTGCTTTGGTGGGAGAAGAATAGGCAAGGTAAAGGGAATGAGGAAGGGAAGGAAGAAAATATAATTGCAGCGAGGAGAGAGAAAGGGAGAAAGATTACGAGTGACGTGAATTATGGAAAGGCGAAACGCCCTCGTTTCGAGTGCAACCTGAGGCTTTCCGCGAGGGAAGAGAACCCCGCAACGCGTTGAACCTCGTGTGACATCATCCCTGAAAGGAGAACACGCCGAGGAGCAGCAGCAACAGCAGCAGCGAGCACGATGCCGGGGGGAGGGGGAAAACGGGCGGGAGCAAGAAAAAAAGATAGAGAAGATGACGAAAACGAAGAGAGAGAAGAAAATCCTTTTCTCGCTTCTACGTGCATGTAAGACGTAGTAAAACGAACAGCAGCTACTTCGAGGCAAGCATTGCCGAGGTCACAGACCTTCTAGCCGGCCGGTCGCTCGCTCTCCAAGCTTTTGCTCCCGGCTCAATTTTTTCTCCTTTCCTTCTCTCTGTGTTTCTCTTTCCCGAGGCTTTACCACGGAGTGCGTAAAACTATCGGCTCCCGCGAGCCTCCGCAGCAGGAAAAACAAGCAACTTTCTTTGTCCATAAACTCGTCCATTTCTTCGTGGTAAAACAAAAAATCGATCGAAAGAAGCAAGAAAAACGTTACGGAGAAGCAATTCCACGAGTATTGTAAAATTTTACGAAAATAACGAGCCGAAGGTCAAATGGAGGTCACTCGGAAACGAGAATCAAAATATCTTCAGCAACGAACGTCGTTTATCCATTAGAACTAGCAAATCTCGAGTGGCAGCCATTTTGCTAGCCACCTCGATCGTTTCGTATTAATTTAATTACAAAGAGCGATCCTCTTAGTTTGCATCGCACGTGGAGGCTAGAGCAAAACACAAGAGAAACGAGAGGAAGGCTGAAACCGAGCGATATACGAACGCGATGTTTAAGGAGAAGCGAACGAAGGAAATTACGATGATGAGGAAAACGTGGGCGCCGTCCAAATTTAGAATTTTAACTGCTCGCCTAAAAACTCATCTCCCACGCGTCTTATATTTCTCATTTTCGGCCATAAACAATTCGCTGCAGGGGGAGCATCTTAAAAAAGTAAAAAAAAAGAAGAAAAAACACAACCTGAACGAAAAAAAAATGCTGAATATTTAGTGTACCGACGAAAATCACTCCCGGAATTTTTTTTAATTGATTGAACCGTCCACGAGGTCCCACGACGGAAATTCTCCTCCGGGAGGCTCGCTCGGATTTTTGTAACGTTTCGGAAACTCGTTGAATTAGGAAATTCATGGGAAAGAAGGAAGAAAAAAAAGTCCGACGAAAATTTGCTGCGGGAACGTCAAGTTCTCGACGACCCAGGGGTTCAATGACCTTCCGACGTGATCGGGGGTGGGGAGAACTAACGAGTGTCACAGGGGGAAAAGCAGCGATGAAACGCAGCGCCATACACACTTCCCTATAGATGTATACACTCTCCGAAGAAAATGGAACATGAAAACGAGCCGAAGCTACAAAGACCCTAGCTGCATAGCGACAAACCGGGCTGCATTTTCATCTAAGGATGCGCGAGGGTACGACACGAGGACAACGAACAAAGACGAGAAATTGGCTCAGCAGCGAAAAGTGGCCCGAGGGTGCGCGATCTCGGCGTCAAAACAGACCGGGCTCGCTCGTCAGCGAACACAACCAGCCGAAAAAAAGGAAAAACAAAAAGGTCTGCACCAAGTTTGATTTTTAACGACAATATTCCAAAAAATTAGAAGAACAGAAAAAACTTTGTTACGTTAAAATGGCCGCGACATCACATTTGTCGAAATTGAGAAAATGGCGGGAAAAAAATATTTTAACGATACGAGCTACGTTTTCAGGGGATCGAATGCGAAGGAAAAACCTGCGAGAAATCCAAGCGGCTCGTAAGTGGGGTCAGTTGTGTAATGAAAGGGTTAAGGGGAGACGGAAGTGGGACAGTTATTTATAAATGTTGGAAGTGTCACAGACACGGACGTAGAGATATATCCGTGTGCATAATAAATGTTTGTTGACGTATCGAATAAATGGAGTCGAGGATGTAGCCAGTGAAGGTGAAACCACGTGACGTACGGACGATGCTATATTTGTGTGTTGACATTACAAAGATACTGTTGGTAACACGAAATCCGTTGGGGTGGATGATCTGGAGAGAGAGAGAGAGAGAGTGAGAGAGACGCGGGCAATAACGTAGCAACAGGGTAGACATATATATGGCGGAGATTTCGAGGATAGGGAGAGGTAAAGACGGAGAGAATCCAGGACTCGGAGACAGGGATGAGAGCGACAGGGTTGCCGAGTGCTGTTTCCACGAGGTACGAAGCCTGTGGGTACCAGCACAAGCCAACAAAGAGATATGGAAGTTCATTGGATTAACGTGTATAAGAGAAACGCTGAGCGAGCAAGCGAGCAACGTAGTTCCGAAAAACGCCACTACAAAACACTGGCAGCTGCGTCGCCCTCGGTTCGCCGGTAGAGATGCGCGAGCAGAGAGCGAGGGAGAGAGGAAAATAATAGAATACGATGTTGCCGGTCAGAATCGAGAGTAAAACAAAAAGAAATCAGAAAACACCGATTGGTCGTGCGAGCTTAGAAAAGGTTAGGGATGCAGACACGTGCATCTGAATAGAAGGAAACAAAGAGCGAGAATGCTCGCAGAGAAGCTCGAAACTCATGGCAAGCCACGAGAAGCGCAGCTCCGAAGGCCGATCTCTTCCTCTACATGTGTGTACTCGCTTTTACAACGCCGGGGCATCCACCCTGCTCAACGCACACGTTTCACCTCTTACTTGTGCCCTCCCCTCCCTTTTCTCTCTCTCTCTCTCTCTCTGTCTCTCAATTTCGTTCTCTAATGCTCGAAGCGCATGCGCATCAAGCTCCCGCGTCGACCGACCGGCAGCAATACTATTATAACGCCGGTTTCCTCCGAAACTCCTCGTGATACCGGCGTTTCGTGTTTGTACACAAACTCACAGCTGCTTCCATTTTTTTTCAACGAAAAATCTTTTTTCCCCTGTCTCTCCGCACTTACGCCATTCCCCATCGCATTTCGTCACGACGAAAACACTTGTCGAACGTTTTTTCTGACCTCCTCGTTTTCTCGAAAAACACGATACATTTTTCAGATTTTCCTGATGATGCAATCGAGCTCGAGAGCTTCGGCTTTTTTACGTCAATAATTAGGTTAATTATTGAATTATTCTTAATGAAGATTTATTTTCCCATGACCGGAGTGTTTCGTCCTGCGAAACTTCATAACGAGCTAATTCTCAAAAGTCTCGTCCTCGTTTATAATTCGTAGAGATAGATAAGCCAGGGAGGTTGGGAATCGCAGCGAATGAAAATTTAACGGATCGTTTTTTCGTTTTATTTACCATAAGCTCGAGGCGAGTCGATCCTCGAAGGGATTTCGAGAGGTGAATCAACGCTGTCACGTTTTTTCCTCGGTTCTACAGGTTTGGAGAAGCGGGAGAGTCTCAAAAAAAAAAAATGTCCTTTCTGTGTGTGTATATATGTTGGGAAACGGAGGACGGACGCTTGTAAAGCGAGAGCGATAAAAATCGATCGTTCATCGGTGAGCTCTGCTGCCCCCAAGCTGGCCGGCTGATTTCACCGGCGTATTCTTCGTGTCTCTCTCGCACTCTCGTTCCTTCCAGTCCTCGCACCGGCTGTTTCTCTTTTCGTCCTCTTCTTCACCGTCTCTTTTATTCTCGTGCAACTCGCGCGCGGTTGACGCCGCAGCAATGGAACGGCCAACGTACCAGAGGGCGCTACACAGTCCGAGCGAACGCGAGAACGAGAGAGAGACAGAGAAAAGGAGGAGATCGTAAGCGATAGGGCTCTCGTGAAACTCGCACGAGTGCACTGTCCTCTGGCGTGTCGGTACACAACGACCTTAACTGATACACGAAGGCAAACGCAGCCACGTTTGCCTCAAACCGAGAAAGAGAACGAGAGAGAGAGAGAGGACTTGACCGTGTATACCAACATAACAGCAAAAGTCAACTTTTGTGTACATCACAAAGTTCACAAAGTGCTAATGAAAGTTTGTATTCATGAATTTCTAAATCCATTCGTAAATGCGAATGTAAACAATGACAATAAAGATACGAGAATAACGGAGACATTTTGTTTTTCTCCAATTGAGCGTTCATTCATTTTCCACCCAATTCCCCTTACGACGATCTGCTCGAATTTACGTTTCGCGGAAACTTTGCTTTGTTCCTGCTGCAGCTACGATGACAGTTGGTGCATTTGCTGGGAAACAAAGAGACTGCGATTCGCTCGCACGAGGTTTCTGTACAGTTTCGCTTTGTAGGGATCATCAGCGACTTCCCCTATTGGCTCTTCTCTCCCACTGGCCCCCTCCACGCCATTCCAAGTTTGCTTATTCCCGCGCGAGCACGTGCACCTAGGATCGTGGCTCTAGCTTCGTTGTCTTTCGATCCGAGCATTATTTTCGTGCTTTCGTTGATGTTTTTATCGTTCCCTCGAGAACCGACTGGAATTTTCATTATGATCGAATCTCCTTGTACCGAAAGAATGTTTCAAGAATCGAAGGATTCAGCTGGTGGAAAAGGGAGGGGAGAGAAACGAACGGAACGGCATAAGATTATTTTTCGTGTTTTCGCCGCTGCGGCGCATATCGCGAGCTTCTGATTCTCGATGTTTTTAACCCACACACGCTTTATTGTACGCGCGTACACACATAAACTGTAATAAATAAAAATATATCTCGAGATAAATATATGTATGCACGTGAATCGGGAATATCACGCTCCGCGGAGAATTGCAGGCTGTGGGCGAAGAGGAGAAACGAAGATGGAGAGTGGAGAAAGGAAGAGAGTCGCGAGGGTGGATGAGAAGGGTAGAGGTGGTGGGGGTCGCGACAGGAGCAAAAAGAGGGGTTCGGGGAGTGCATGGAGGGGAACGAACCGGGGGTAACGCCCGGGGAACCAAAACAAACCGGCAGCGGTGTGTTGGCGCGTATCAGCGCGTCAGCTCGTAGCCTGTGGTGAGGGTCGGCCGTTGACCCTTCCCAACACACACACACACACACGCTAAATAACACGTTACCACGGCCAATATGGGCGCAACTTTCGATGCGAGTTTACACATTGCTAAATTTCCGTGCGCCTCTTTCCAGCACATGCGTGTGTGTGTGTGGGGGGGGGGACTTTTTTCTACTCGTGTTCGCCGAGCGTCTATCGGCACGAAAAATAGTGGTTGCCGGTGCAAAAAAAAAACACCGAGCATAAAGGCGAATATGTTTGAGATTCAAAATAAACGAATGAACGTATGCACACATGTGCTTCAAGGAACGAGAGATTCGCTCGCTTAGTTCTTGAAATATCCGCTAGATGGCGACGTCACGAAGCCACAGAAAGCGACTGTGTAAAAAGTTTCGGCTGCTGTGATTCAGGCCGTTCCTCTGTGTCTCTAGCGATGAAAAGAAGTCACGCGTCTCTGAGAGATCAATGTGCGTGTGTGTGTACCTTCTTTTTTCTCCACGGAGCAAAAAAAACGCCCCAGTGTGCAAGCCCAGGAGTGAAAGAGCATGTTTTCAATCGTCAAGTGTGCATTAGAGTTGATACGACGTCTTGAGTTCCGGGGAGCCAAATGACGATACGGGGGAACGTTAGGGAACTTTGAGGTTAGGATTATACGCTTCGCAACACACGAACCTTTCGATATTTCTATTGCAAGGCGCATAAAACTAGTGACAGCAATTGCTACAGCTATCGATCCATAACACCGCAATTTATGCTTCACCTCGACTTTGTATCGATCGTTTAGACATAAAGTCTGAGAAAAACGAATTTCAAGCTCGAGCCAAATTTCTCGGAAATTGTGCTCGTCGCCAAAGACGCCGACAGAATTTTCTAAAATCGTTTTCCACCAATTTCAAGAAGAAACAAAAATTCGTTTCATTATTTTTCAAGATCGCGATATATTTTTGACAACTCGGGTGAATTTGTTATGCGCATCGCTTCTTGTGGAGAATCCAGAGAGGGACTCGCGAGTAAATCTGAGCGAGGCAATCGGCCAGGGAAGACGCGATGTATAGATGAAATGCACGTGGCTCGTTGATCGTTCGGTGAACAAAGACGCCAAGAGAGAAAAGGAGCAAGAAGGATGAGCGAGTAAAAAGGACGTTCGATCTTACTGCGTAGTTTATCTTTTTTCTTTGGCTTCTTTCTCTCCGAGCTCCGCCAGTCAGGCACCCCGAAGGATAAGTCCCCTTGGAAATATAAGGTGCACGAACTCCTGGAGCACGTTAGAGCGGGAGAAAGAGAGATCGAGCTGGACGTAACAAAGAAAACCCAACTTTTTGGTCTTTTCATTGGGAGACTGCCCGAAGAATCGAGCGCAGCTTTTCGGAGGATAAAAAAGAACGAAGCACCATCAGGTCCTACCGTCTTACGCCTCCGAATGGTCGAGCCCGTTCTTCTGGCAATTTTCACATCCTTTCGACCTTGAAATGACCTTGAACTTTATAATACGTGATAAAATTCGTAATTTCCCGCGAAAAATTACGAAATCGCCCGGAAAACTTTTCTAAACTCAAAGAGATCGTAACGTTTCGCTGTTTAAAACTTTCGACCTTTTCTCCGGGAAGAATCACGCAAAAGATTTTCTCGAGATACGAAAAATACCGGGAAACGAATAAAAAAAGAATTTTGCTTTATGTTTTTCGCTCATATCGCGGCAGCATCCCGAAATGGAAGGCTGAGTGAGCGGGAACAAGAAATATTCGGTGTATGAAATTCTAGAACTCTGAGCATTTGCTTTCGTCGTATATAACACGATCGTACGATAACGTTCGCGATACAGACTCAATTACATGCTTCTATATATCCATCTCGACTATGTACATGAAATAAACATACACGTGCGTGTTTGTGTGTATGTGTGTGTGTATCAAAGTATGTAGAAAATAGCGGTAAAAGACGGGATTTGCCAGACCGGCTGATAGCGTCGAGACACACGATTGGCCAAGTTTGCTGCACCACCGGGAATAATACGCAATTCGGCGTAATTTCCTGACGACGGGGTCGACGAACCTCTCTTGCGTCTCCGGGAGAGAATATCGTCCTGCCTGAACACGGACGAGAGGACCACGGCCATGCAAGTCGGAACAAGAGAGAGAGAGAGAGAAACGATAAAAAAGGCGACGACTCGTGAGTCACGACGGTTCGTCGTCGACAGAGAAAACGAACAGAAAACGAACGAAACGAAAAATATCACTATATTCTCGTAGCAGAGCGTCGTGATTTTCAGCGCAGGTCCTATTCGTCCTACGCAATCTCTGGCCTCAAGACTCACGATTCTTTCTTATTTTTTTTCTTTTAAAATGTACCAGACAAACTTTGCTAAAGCAACTACTTAAGGACTCCAATTTTGTCTACCGAATCATCACGATCCCGCCGTCTTTTTTCATCACTTTTTACAAGTTTTTACTCAACAGCTTACTTTATTCAATTAGCCAACACGTTTTACGCGGACATGAAAAAAAAACAATCGTACACGGGAAAGTAAGTGATTCGGAATTATATTTTTTGTTTTTTACTTCCGAGTATTTTTGTGAGATCGGAGGAAAATTTGCAGCGCGTAATGGCGCAGCTTTCGCTCGTTCGGAGCGCTGCGATCGCCATGTTGATTGTTTACAAACATTCGATCGACTAGATCGACGATTTGGTCACAGAATCAAAACTAGCGAGTCAATTTCATCATCCAACTGTCGGAAGCTCTCGAAAGGAGGAAAATAAAACATTCGGAAGATCGACAAGTTCCGGCATTGAGAAGAGAACGAGAAAACTCCAACACGAGCAGTTCTCGGGTCGTTTGGCACAGAGATTCGAAATATGTGAGGTCTCGTTGCAGCGAGAGCAGTGCTCGCTGAGGAATAAGAAAAAGCAAAAAGGACGCGGCCGCGGCGGTTGTTGTTGGAGAACGAGGACCGCGAGGGAGGCACGATCTCGCGCCGGCCGGCGAAGAAACTGCGCATGCCCACGACTCTTGTTTACGTCGCCATTACCATCCGTACTTTGTGTACATGTATATAAACAACTCGCGTACACATAAAGGACGTTTCACCACAAACTATCACAACGAAACTTCCAAAAACTCAAAATCTATCGAAAAAAAAACCGATAATTACGATTCCAACTAAATAAAAAATAAATTTTCAATAGAAATTTAATAAAAACAAAGTTTTTAAATTATTAGATGAAAATTTGCGTTTTTCCATAAAAATTCGAATTCTTCGACAAAAATTTGGCCATACCAAATAAAAATCCGGGTATTCCGATAAAAAATGAGTTTTCAAAAATAAAAATTAGAGTTTTTTGATAAAAATTTGAGTTATAGAATTAAAATTTGACTTTTTCAATAAAACGGAATCGCGCAGAATTGAGAGGCAGTTGAAGAGATAAAGTTGGGAGCGCGTGTCGCGATATTATCGAAAAGATCGATTCAGCCTGAAATGACCAATATTCACAAACACACACACAGCGGACTCGGTACTGTGAAGGCAGGAGTGAAAGGGCTGCTACGGTTCAATTGCGGTAACATTGTCGAGGCATCGGTGCACACACGTAAACGTAAGCGGTCTAAGAATAAAAATGGCGTATGTGGGGTGTTCGAGAATAAACTGGAAGTCCTTCGGGCTGTCCTGCGCGCGGTGTATAAATCTATATAGTGGATACATGTACGAGCTGAGGTGGATATAGGGGCTACCCCTTATTTACGTGGTTATTGTGGTTGAGCATTGCCCAGTGATGCAGCGGATCTATCTCTCGCTCGTGCATTTACGAGATGAGAAGAAGAAAATAATGGCAATGAGAGGACTCTTCCAAGTTCTTAAAAAAAAAAAAAAAACCGTACACAAGAAACAGCAACAACAAAAAGCCCGATTGACAGAGAGACGCGATGACGCGAAATATGTTGATCGCGTCCGCAATCGCTTTCATCGACAATTCTTCCATTTTCTTTCGATAAAGAATCAAAATGGCGGAAATACACGAAATGAAAAGAAACAATGACAAAAACAACTTAAAACCCATGTATTTACGAGTCTTGCTCGATTATTCACAATATTAAAAAGAAAAAAAAGTTTTCGAGCTCGAAAAAATTGAGCTTTTTGATAAACGAATTTTGTATTATTTATTATTTGTAATTTTTTATTACTCATTTCGAGAAATTATAAAAAAATTAATGAAAAATGTAGAAAAACATTTTTTTTCAATCCTACAATCAACAGTTTCCCCGTTTTCTGAATCACCGGACAATTGAGTTTCCCCGAATGCCAGAGAAGTAAGAATCGAAATGGGTGAAACGTGATTTTCACTTTTGGAGCAATATGGCCGCATGGCAACCGGTATAGAAAAGACTTTTCCCTGCGTCAGGCCCATTATCCATCGTCCATATGTATGTATAAGCTCCTGTGTGTCTTTGTGGATATGTGCAGTTGGGAAAATAAGACACATGGACGAAGGATACACTTACGTAGTGATGGACTCGGGCAAGAGTCCGAAGCTGCTCGCAGGTGCAGCCTCACAGGAAACTTAAGCGTTCTTTCGCGCGTATGTGTGAGTTCGAGTGAGAATGTGGCCGTTTATCCGTGTCTTTGTCTTTCGTGCGGCCGAGGATGCGAGAGAGAAACTCTGTACTAGATTACCACGGCTCGCCCTGGCGAACCGGCTACTGGCTAACCGCGATGACTCAAGCGAGTCGAACTATAAAGCCGACTTGCACCCGCGGTCTTTCATACACATACACACACCTTTCATATAGATATGTTTATAATTACGATCATAAATTATCCTCCAGATTTTTATGAATTTTATTTAATACGGTAATAATAATAAAAATAATTACTGAGAGAGTAGGCTTAACGGTTACGGCGCAACTCCGATTCTAGAGCCTGCTGCACGGCAACGCTGCGGTCTATTACTCGGATGGGTGACCGCAGTAAAATCATTTTTTTTTTATTCAGAATTTCGAAATAAAAACGAAGGGCCTTAAATTTTGCCTCAATTGGTGATTGATTTTTTTTATTATGTTTTTCGGCAGGAATTATGACGGTTTTCAGAAAAATTGGATGATAAAATAATAAAAATTGTTCGACACCATTACTCAGATGGGTGACCGCAGTAAAATAATTTTTTTTTCATTCAGAATTTCGAAAAAAAACGTAGGACTTTAAATTTTGCCTCAATTCATGATTGATTTTTTTTTTATTATGTTTTTAGTCAGGCATTATGACGGTTTTCAGAAAAATTGGATAATAAAATAATAAAAATTCTTCCGTTCCATTACTCGGATGGGTGACCGCAGTAAAATAGTTTTTTTTTCAGATTAAAAGAGAAACGTAAAGAAAAATTTGCACAATTATTTCGATTTTTCAATTATTCGTAACTGATTCTTTGATCAATTTTTTATTTGCGGGATTTTCACGATATTTAGAAAAATTACGATCGTCCTTGCCAGGTGCGATTTGTGGTTGAAAAATGGCCAATTTGAGGCCGTAAGATACGAAATGTAAAAATAAATGTGGAAAAAAAAACGTCGAGACGAATTGTGGCAGATAAAAAGTATTTATTTGGCTGTTTCTTATCGGGCCGGGGAATATGCCGTAAAGAATAAAAAGCTGCTGTTATCGCCGAAACGTCGATGCACTCTCGCTCTCATTCCCTCTCTTACTCTCTCGCGCGTGCTTTTGCACCGGGAACTTTGCGAATGAGGTTCAATAACCATTGTCAAGGTCGTGGGCGCGCGCGAGTCCGCGCGCCACCGTTCATTTGTATTTCCGAAGGAAAAAAAACCGTTGTGCGTATATGGTCACACGGGAGTGACTTTTTCATCATGCAGCGAGCTGTCGTGAGTGACGATAAGAAAAAAAGCATCGGGAAGACAAAAAGGCTCTGAAAAGATCGATGGATTTGATGCGAACGTCTTGAGAGGCGATAGCAAAAAAATGTCAATGTATTTTGGTCGGACGTTGCGCGACTGACGTTGCGGAAAAAGCGTTTTTGTCTCTGCGTCGTTGGTCGTATCGGTCGAAACTCGAGTTCAAATGGAATTTTTCGATGTAATCATTTTATTCATCAATTTTCCTTCTTTGTTCGAGAATTCTCGATTTTTTCGACGTTCGGGGCAGAAGATACGGAAAAAAACGTTGTTGAGGCTTCGGGTACTCGATAATAAATGAGTAGGCGGGGGCGAGTTACAAAGATCTGCGCCTCGAAGGGCTCAACACTCTGCTGCAGGTGTATCGAGTATAAAACACACGCACGAACACAGCGACACGTACACAATATGCAAGAAAGGTGAACGTTGATAAGGGAACGAAAAAGACTCGATTCTTGCGCGCGGCCTTGTATCGCCGCTGTTGGCGATGGTGTTGTACGATCGTGACGCAATATCGGCTACCGCGATCTCACCTAAGCACGCCCATCGAAGGTTGCCCACATAGAGAAGAAAAAAACAAAGCCACTTGCAACTATTGCCGAGAAAGTTTCGGACTAGGGCGCAAACCGCGAAGTTTCGGAAAGATTTTCGTAAGCCTGTCGAGATGTGGCGCCATCTGTGAAAAATTCTCGGCGACATCGAGAACTACGAGAAGGAAAAGTTGGCAATTTTTTGGAGACTCTATTGTCGCGGGGCGCTTTTGTTAAATTTGCGGAAGTTTGTCGTATCAAGCGCGGGGACCAAAGTGTCATTTTGGGCGATTTTGACAGGTGGCGCCATCTGCCTCGAGCGATCAGTGAGACTCGGTACTATTGACGAAAGTTATCGTCTGTAAATTTCGCTCGCACCCTCCGAAATTGTCTTGGTCGTATGCATATCCGCTTTCGTGCGGCGGCGGGGCGTATTTTTTTGTCGTCTCCTATCTGTTTCGTCTCGTTGGGGTCGTTTACGCCGAGCTCTCGAGTCAATGCCGTGAAATAGATAACTCGAGAGACTGAGAATGAAAAGGGGAAGAGCGCGAGTTTGAGCCTGTCTCGTATTACGAGTTCCAAGAAAATTAGTCAACGTTTGCCATGCGTGTGAGTGAGAAAGACGAGAGAAGTAAAAAAAAGGAGGAAAAAAAACGTGATGTTCGGTGAGGCCGGTCGCTAACCTCAGTTCGGCTCGCCGGCAAAGACGGAGCCAAGGACCCTCTTGGCCCAGGGAGCATTATCCCGATTGGCCCGCCGGCTTAGACACCGAGAGAATGAGTGGGAGGGGGCAGGGCTAATGTGAAACGAAAAAAAAGCAACAAGGACGTAAACCTGCGTGCTACCAGGCACGTCTGACGAGTGAGGATATCGAACGGGAGAGGCAACGAACTGCGAGATTTTTAGGGACAAGTCTGCTCTGCTCTCTGACGAACAGCTCAACCGAAAGAGAATAAAGAAACAAGTTGTAAAAAAATTCTGACAAAAAACATGGAAAAAGAATCACGAGACTGCGTGGAAAAAAAATGGACGATCGCTAGACATTTGAGTCGCTTCGTTTTTTCATCTTGGTCTCGTACAACACGTACGCGCAAGGTCTGTACAAAATTGAGCGAGTACATTGACCGTTAGATTTTTGTCAAGCTTCACAAACACCAGCCAGGACAAAAGCAGCGGAAAGGGGGGGGGGGGGGGGAAGATTTGCACGAAACGATGCTCGGCGGCGGGGAGAGAACGCGGCGCAGAGGTTGAGGTGCGGTAAGTCAAGGTCACTTGCCAATTTTCGGCGACAGTGGCGACTCCCCCGTCGACGTTCGTCATTAAATCCCCCCTTTCGCTTCTTTCTCCATGCATGTGCGTACGTGTTCGTGTCTTTTGCTCGCAAAGCCCCGTTCGGCCCTGCCAAACGGCACACAACGATTACCACCACCAGTTCGCAATTCTCTTCTCTCTCGCTCTTTCTCTTTGAGAATTTCGACCAATCGCGATTGAGCGACGATTCGCGAAAGTGTACCAACGGTGGGGGGAAAAAACCATCGAAACGTCTGGCAGGATAACGTTACCCTAGGGCAGGACTATCTGAGCAACGCTTCGCAACCCGAGATCGTGGCTCCCTCTTTCCGCCATTTTACCGATACTTCGCTGCTTTTCACCCTACGCCGCTGCCCTCCAACAAAATACTCGACTCGCGCGTGGATTATTCAAGCATCGAAACGAGAAATCCTAATCACTCTCGATCGATCTATTTCTCAATAATTACACGTGTCGTGATTAATTCATACGTTCCGTTCAGACCCTCTAATCAATCCTCTAATCACCTCTGTCGAAATAATTGCCGGCTTTGTCCAAGCAGAATCGACTCTGTTGATTACAATTGTCACGTTCGTAACTTTGAGTTTATAATTTCGAAAATTCGTACTTTTTTTACTCCCCTCCAGTTTTTCACGCTTTGGAATAAAATCGAACGCTCCGCCATCTTGAATTACGAAGATTTGAAGTTTGAGCATGAGAAAACATAAACTTGAATCTATCCTCAGAGGTCACACGACCTCTGGCTGTGTCCTCTAGTCAAAGAAGTCCTGACGTGACCCAGTTTGAGTTTTCCTTGACAGAAATAACCGTCAAAATTGTATGTTAATTGATAAAATCACACGCCATGTTCGTTGTCATCTCGGCACTAACTCGGTCTTTAAACACGAGGATCGTGAAAGAAAAGCTCGCGGCAGCCATATTAAAGATGAAGAACACGAAAACACGAACACGTTTGTTGTAAATAAAAGTCATTTTAGGTATGCTCGTGCGCAGCAATCGTCTTAATTTTATTCTTGACGGTCTAAATTGTCGCTGAGGGTCAAACAGATCCAATGGGGTTAGGGAAAAGAGTTGTGCTCCTCGTTTTTCCAAATTTGTGAATGTTAGAAGGCAAAAGTGAAGGATAACGTGAGAAACGTTTCCTTTTTGGGTAGCGTCCTTCGAGCATTTAATTCTTGCATCGGACTATTCGGTTCACTGCCAAGTGATTTTCGCTCGCGCGGGTTCGAGAAAGGAGACAACAAGGAGAATGGCGCGATCTTTACAGAGCGTAATGGCGATGTATTTTCCCTCGGACTTGCCCCCCTCGGCCCTCCCACCCTGGGTAATTCGCCTGGTCCTCGACCGGTATCTGTTCGCCTTGCGAGAGAAAGTCACCTGCGAGGCATATGGTCTCGTGTACACTACGGGCCCACGATGTGTTGGCTTTTATGACGATGTCGAAACGACTCGCGTTGCGCAACGTCAAGAAAACTCACGCGCCTATCAGCGACTTGTTCCCCCCCCCCCCCCACCCCTCTTCGCCTGCTTAGCCTTCCTTCAACTTCCTCTCGTTGTGCATTACAACCGGGAGAGCAAATCTATCGCAACGGTACTCAAGGATTTGGGCCGCACCATTAGGTGCCATATGTTTTCCACTTTCTCACTCATGCCCCTCGAATTTCAATATTAACACGCAGTTCGACGAGTTTCACTTTTTTTTTTTCAACTCTCGACTATCGATTATGATTTCTCGATCTTTCGAGACGATATTTAGGGCAACGGGGACAAGGCATAGAGTTTTCAAAATGGCGTCACGGAACTTGGACTCGTTTACGACAAAAACTTTCCCTTTTATTTTCTTTTTTTTTCGTAATTTTTAAATGAATATTTTGATTAAAAACTTCGAGACTTTTCGTAAACACGAATTACTTCCAGGCGACGAGGCAGATTTTCGAGAATTTTTTTCTCACAGCTGTTTCGTTCTGTTGATTCATATTTTCACGAACCCCCATGGCCAATTATGAATATTCCGCGACCATATTGAGCGCAAAGTGGAACGGAGACAAATTCGCTGCGGGAGAAGAATTTCAAGATGGCGGCCGGCGAAAAAATACTTTCACATGGCAACGCAATTTTCGGGCTTTTTGAGGTTATGAATCGCGGTAACGGATTATCGTGTGTATTGTGTGTGTGTGAGATTGGGTCGCGGAGCAAATGGCGGAGCACACGTAAGCGAGGGCGGGTGCGATACGGCTTCGCCAAAGTTTCACGGTCACGAATGTGGCGAGGTCGAAACGACGGGGTAAACAAGCCAGCCGGTGGTAATGCCGGTAACGCCAAAACATGTACGCATGATAATAATAAAAAAAAGAAACGAGTGGGAGAAAGATCGACGACGATGGAATGACGTCGTCGCGCCATAGCCTAAAATCCGCGAGGCCGTTACGGAGCCAACGGTAGTTGCTGCGCACGAGTATCGCACGCACGAAATTGTTGAGCCACGACGAGACACTCGAGAGCGAGCAGGAGCCATCGAAAGAGGGGAATATTTGGAATTTAGCGAAAAAGGAGGGGGAAGAAAGTTCGTAGCGCGAGTTGGAAAGAAAAAAACATCGCGATCTTCGCATTGACGAGGAGACTTACGTTTTTTTTTCTTCACCGATAAGCGAAGACGACACTGCGAAAACCTCGCGGTAAATTTATTCCATCGGACAGCCGAATGAATGGCAAAAAAAAAACAAACTTGTAAACAAAAAACATTCAATAAATCGACTTTTTTTCCAAACATTTCCTTTCTTCGAAATCCCAAAAAAAAAGATCGATCTCCGTCCATCGAGACGGGATAAAGATAGAAAACGAACTTTATTTTTGTCGACGACACGAATAAACGTTTTTATCGCATGTAACCTAAAAAAAATGTGTGCCAACGAAAATCTTCAGAAAATATCGAGAAAAATTTCATTTTTCAATAAAAACCATCGATTTTGTGAATTTCTCGATTTCAAGTGGTTGAAACACATTTTGTTTTCTGATAAAAATTGAGTCCACGAGTCCGAAAAAAAAAACAGAATCATTTACGAAATTTCTCCTAATCTCAAAATGTCCGCCGTGAAAAAAGCATTCGAACTCACAGCAAAATAAATAATCATAGAAACCCGGAGCAATAATAATGAAGGAAAACAATAAAATATCGAGCCCTGAACGAGGAGAAACGAAGAGAATTCTCATAAGCCTAATAAAAGGTCTCGAGAAAAAAAGTTGCGAGCACAATGTTGTGCTTTCTCTTTCTGACACGAGTACGAAAACCCGCCACAGCGAGTTCGCAGCGTTAGTTGAGATATAGATACGGCGGGTATTATATTGGGAGAGTCCAAGAGAGTTGGCGTGCGTAAAAAACGAGAAAAAAAGCGATGTGATCAGGGCCTAGGACAACGATCGCTCGGCGCGTCGACGCGTTGTTCGACCGAAGCTGAAAGGCTCGAAGGGGAGTCAGGGGTTCGCGGGGCGCGAGGAGAGCCCGAGACGCGCTACGTCAACCATATCTCTCGCTCGCTCACTCTCTTATTTTGACATTCGCGTATATTCGCACCAGCTGAAATTGGCCAAGCCCGGCGCCCGCGAAACACACGCACACACCAAATTTCTCGCGTCCTTGACTTCGGCCCAACCGAAATAAGAAAGAGGGAGCCAGCGAGTGTAGCAAGCAGCGCGAAAAAGTGTGCAGAAAAATTCTAGTCGCGTCTACACGCGAAATATCGAGCGTAGGTCGTGGATACCATTTTAGCAACGTTATCTCTCACTCTTTCTCTCCCAGCTGTGTACGCTCAGCGACGTCCTCAAATTATTATACCTCGCGCCCGTCTCTCTGTATTGACATGACATAATTTTATTTTTCTCTCTCTCTCGCTCTCTCGGTCTCTTCCTCTTCCTCGCACCAGATTTCTTACATAACTCGAACCTTATGATCGTAACAAAACACACTGCGGACGACGAAAATACACGCGAAATACAATAGCTCTCGAACTTACACAATTTTCCTTTTTTCTTCCCTCCGAAAATAGCTCAGCTTACGCGACATTTCGGGGACTCTCGTTAAAATAATCTCCTGGACAAATATTTCGAAACAAATTATTTGTCTTTTGCCCCTGCTTTTCATTATTTATGTTATTTATAATAATAATTACGGAACATGGTCCGTCCAATTGTCTAAATCGACACGAGCCTGATTTTGAAAAAATATTTGCAAAATTTCCAAAAAAAAATTCAAAAAATCGATAAAATCCAAATTTTTTTTCCAATTTCTACTCCGTTGGGTTGAACTAAAATTCAGAATTCGTTCCAATCGTCAATTTTCTTGTTCCAATCCTGTTTTTTCCTAGTTATTAAAATTTAATCTTTGCAATAAAAAAAATAATTTTCAGAAAATTTAAAAAATCAATAAAACCCTGATTTTTTTTGTAAATTCGCGTCCAATCGAGAATTTTCTCGTCCGAATCCTTTTTCTTCTCGTGATTGAAATTCAATCGTTGGAATGAAAACAAAATCATTAAAAATGAAATTCGAAACGTCAAAAAAATCCAAACTTTTGTTTCTGATTTCGAGTTTTCGGAATTTTCTTATCCGAATCCTTTTTTTTTCTCGTTATTCAAATTCAATCGTTGGAGTGAAAAAAAAGAACTGGGAATAAGGTCCACCGAGGCATCAGCTGTGACCTTGTCCCTGGCTTTCAAACATATGCATAATAATTGCATCCCGACTGGTTATAGTACGAGGAATACCAGTAAAACGTCGACTACTGTGTATTTCTCGTGAGACAATAGTACGAGGAAGTACAATAACTCGTGGCTGCTCGTACTGGTACAAGGTGCACGCGCGACTCTCTGTGACCTTACGATCGGAATGACGAACGACTGGGTCTCTCTCAATAGCACGTGTTTACCTGTACCATTGATGCGTCAATTTTTCCCGAGCCTCATAATCATCGTTTATGTGCGAACTGTCGCCTGCTGCGACGATTTTAATAAGAACGTCAGAATGTGGGTCGTCACAATTTTTGCAATTTCGTAAAGAAAACTGTGCGGACATTTTTTTTCTCTTCTGATTATTTATCATCAAAATACGTTTCATTATTATTTCGAGTTGCGAAGCCACGAAATTATTCGGTGCTCATTATTTTCCGGTCTTTCGAAATTTTGAGCAAGAAAGAAAATAAATTTGGAAGAAAACACAAACGAGACGCGCGTCAATGCCAATAAAGGCAGAGGCGGAAAAAAAACACTGAGATGTGCACAATTTTTTGTTGTATTTTCGTCAACTCTTAACAAACAATTTTTCAGGTGTTTCGTTTTGTCGGCATAACTCGACAGGACGTCGATTCGTCGCTTCTTTCTCGACGTCACTTGCCCAGAACTGACGTTCGGAGCGGTTTTTTCTTGTTTTTCTTTCCGCAGTCTCGAGTCGACGATTCGTCTCGCGATTGCAGAAACTTTGACTGTCGTTTCTTAACAATTACGAAATTTTTTCCCTCTCTCTCTCTCCAGCGTTTTCGTCATTTTATTGTGGCAAAAAAAACACAGAGAGAAAGGCTATAGGGAATTTTTTGTTTGTATCGGAGACACCGCTGCCTTGGCCCTTAGGGGCCTCGGCATTTGATCGAATCTTGGCATTTGAAACGAATGTACTATTTTAGGCTTCACGAGTCTCTCGTTCCGATGTCGAAACAACGAAAACGGAAAATCTCTACAGGAGATTAAATCGTTCTCTATTTTTCTCGGTGTTCGTCGGAGCGTATCGATGCCATTTCGGTCGTACCATTCATCAGGATTATTAATTAGACAGAAAGATCGATTGCCAGCTGATCTCACGATTCCCGACGATCGCTCAACTGAAAAATGTCGCTTTGCCACTTCGAAACTTTGAATTTCAATAAGAAACTTCGAGCCGTAAGTGAACGCGGCATTTGACCTTGAAAAAAACTCCACCGAACATAATGCAACGATAAAAACTCAAAAATAAATCGAAATGAAAAAAAAAAAATCAAAATCAGAATGAAAAAAAATTGCCAAATGTCAAATAATCGATTTTTCAAGTAATTTGAATGCAGAAATTAAAAGTTTGAATTTTAATAACAACGTCGAGCTGAAAACGGCATTTGACCTTGAAAATCGATGAAATTTCGAGAAAAACGTAAAAAAAATCAAATTTGAGTCGTGAAAAATTGAGAAAAATTGTCAATAATCGATTTTCCAATTAATTTCAATGCAGAAAATTGAAACATGGCATTTTAGTAACAACTTCGAGCTCAATGGGCATTTGACCTTGAAAAACCGACAAAACAAAAAAAGTAGCAACAAAAACCCCATAAATCGATGAAATTTCGAAAAATTGTGAATAATCGATTTTTCAATGAATTTCAATGCACAAAATTAAAAAAGAATCACTTATTCGAAATCCTCATTTGCATGAAGCGAAAATCGGAGTCGAAGCGTAGTTTTGAAATTAGACACGCGTCAATATCGTTTGTGAAGATTTCGTCAGAGATTTTTAAAGCGAAATATCGTCTTCGTACGTACAGCGAGAGATACGAGAACACGAACTACAAATTACACGAATTCCGACTAAATTACGAGGTCAATGCATGTGAACGTATATTTTAAAAGATCGGGTCGACGTTGATGACTTTTTTTTGTTATGCTGGGAAGTTAAGAGCTCTCCTGCTCGTTTGGTCCTCGCGTTGTTGCCAAGGACACTGCAAACAATTTTGTGCTAGCTCCGTAGCGTTTCACGGTGATCTCATGTCTTTGCATAACCCGACTCAACCGAGGCCGAGTTAGGCACGCCACGCGCCAAACCAGACGCAACTATTATCGTGCCGGCCGGCTTCCTATTACTGTTACATTTCATTTTATTACGTTCCCCATCAAATTCGCCCTTTCCATCGATTTACCAAAATCGTAAAATCTACGAAATTCATAAAAAAAATATTCTCATAATCTAGTCCATGAAAAAAATAAAATAAAACTAGAAAAATATTCAAAAAACGCCAATTGTCGTATCTTATATGAAAATCGATCGATTTAAAATTTATTGTGGGCACGAAAAAAAAGAAATAACAAAAATGAACGAATGACTAAAAAAAAATTTCTAGAGCGGCGATCTATTGTATTTTAAGTTTTTTTTTTCAATTCTTTGGCATTTTTCGTCAGGCTGTTGGAATAAAAACTGAAAAAATCTCGATTAAAATAGGACGGCGTGTAATTTTGGATTTTTTGGGTAATGGTTCTGGAAATTGATCGTCATCGACGCTTTTCTAGGTTAATAGTAAATTGTACGAGATTCGAGCCTCCGGCGACGAGAGCCGAGCAGGTTGCTTAACCTCTAATTTCGTAATTGGCTAAAAAATTGATTTGCCCTCATATTTTCTTTCGATCGTACGTTTGGTTCCGACTGAGAGGAACGACGAAGAAAAAGTTGTAAGAAATATTGAGACGTGACATTTAACCGTTAGCCAAGTTTCCCTTCACTTTTCAAATGTTTTCATTGTATTTCGAGGGGGCTTTATTAAAGATTGAGTTGTCGGTGATCGACCGCGCGCGCGCTCCACGTTTCGTAAGCCGCTCCGATCCATAACACCAACATCCCGTTTGTGTTTAATATTCTATGTGGATTTATAAATACGCGTTTAAAGAGATTTTTGGCTCGTCGGTGTTTTGTGTTGCCGGGCACGGAAATACGTGCAGAGCTCGCTCGCGCCTCAACTTTTACGCAATATTCCTTCCGTTACGCAACAGCCCGGCTAAAAAAAAAAATAAAACGTAACGAAGATCTCTAATGAAGATTCGCGCGAGGGGAAATTCCGTGGCAGAGAATGAACGATCCCCAAGCACCGGAGGGGCAAAGGGAACGACGTTTTTTGCGCGCGGCTCGATTTTCAATGACGATCAACGCGTTACGACGCTCTGTCTGCCGGCACAATCGCGATACACACGCGCAAAAACCACACACACACACACCAATTCTCGCGTTCGTGTTTTATTTTTATGGAAGCTATCGGTGGCCGTGAATCGTTCAGTCTCCGATGTGATTAGCCCCTTCCCCCACCCCTTCTCGTAATTTCTATTCTTCATTCCAACTATTGTATTGGAATTTTCAAAAAAAGCCCAAATTTTCCGGATCAATCACTTTTTTCCGATTAAGCAACAACGAGAATTCGAAAATTTTCATTTGTCGATCGATTTTTCGAAATAAATCGCAGAAAATCTTTTCTGTGTCGACCAGAAAATTTTTGGGAGCAAAAATTCGAGTTTATATGCAGAAAAACGTGTATTCCCAAAAAAAAAATCCAAAATTTTCATAACCTGATTGATTTTTCGGAAAAGTTGTAAACAAAACATTTCTGTGTCGAGCCAAAAATTGGGATTTGCATTGAAAAATAAAGAAAACTTGTATTTCCAAAAAAAAATCAAAAATTTTCATTACTCGATCAAGTTTTCGGAAAAATCGTAAAAAATTAAAAAACGTTTTTTTATTCTGCTAAATTCGCGACATTTCTGTGTCGAGCACGAAAGTTTGAGTTTGCATTCAAAAAAAAATAAAAAATAAAACTTGTATAAACAATGATAAAAAGATTTCGATGGTGAATTGGCTGGGATGGTGCGCGGGTACGAATCCGCTTGAATATTGACACGAGGAATGTATAGTCTCGGATGGTTTAATGCGGACTGCGATACATGCGCATGATTAATTATCCGTTGGTCCTTCCCACCGTAATTAATTCGACGCTTGTGTACGATCGATAAAATCGGAATTAATTTAGCGACGTTGAGTACGATCGAGTAAGGAATATCCGCATGAATAACTCATCAACTCCTTTATGTATCGTATATTTATCGTGCGCATTGTAATGTATACAAAGCTGAGTTTGGCCCCTCGGGAACATGGGGGTCTTGAGTCTGGAGATAATTTTCTGAATAAAAAAATAAGCAGGAAGTGTAAAAAATCGAAAAAGTAAAAAAAAATCGAAAAATCGAAGCGTTTCGAGGCGAAAAATCGGAAGAAAAAAAGGTGAATTCGTTGGAGCGTGCGAATGGATAATTTGCGATGAATTATTCCAACAGGAAGTCCAAAAAAATCATCGATTGATCGACAAATTCTCGAGATCGATCAATCGTCGTTTTGTTCCATATTCCATACGCGAAAATCCCATTTTACTTGTTTTTTTTTTCACAACTTTTCCTCTTCCGCATACTCGGCGATCATGAAATAATGGATAAGTCGCTAAAATGCTCGCGAGGGCCTCCAAAGAGCTCGCAACTTCCGGGTACGAGAACGCGCGCCGGCTGACGGAATTCAAAGTCCACCGTTCGACGCGCGGCCCGCTGGAGAATGCGGAGAAACAAAAAAGGAAACTTTTGCAACGTTTTTCGAATCAACCATTTCCACAATTATCCATTAAAAACTCTTGAAACCCCTTGTGACCTTGAAGGAACAAAAAAATCAACAAATTCTCTCAATTCCCAAAAATCGATTCGACGACTTTCGTCATTTTTTTAAACGAAAACGACTGGACGAAAAATTCTGAAAAAATTGTCCAACATTCCTCGGACTATGGCGCCTCAACGAAAAAATCATGATCCCGATATTCCTGGTCGTTCGTTGATAAAAAAAAGTTGAAATTTTTCATATCCCGAAGAATTTGGCGCATCGATCATTCCCAAGGTCAATCATCCTCATCTCGTTTTTGCGTAAGAGAACGGAAAAAAAATCAAATTTTTCTTTCCCAAAGAACGAAAAAAGGCCCGAGAGAAAAAAACCCTCGGTCGACAGTCGTCAAAGTTGATGTTGAACTCCATTGCGGAGTAAATAAATTTTCCGTAGTGGAGATCGTCCCACGGCTAGAGTTTCCCGGGCCAGCATCGCACGTCGACGTATAAAAAAAAAAATGTATAAAAATATCGGTACGTATCAACGCACACACACCCGGCGGGGGCGAAATGTATAAAATATATGAAAAAATATATGACCGAAGATTCGAGTGGATAAAGACACGTGTATGCATTTGCGAGGGTTATACAGAGAGAGAGAGAGAGAGAGAGAGCGAGAGAGAGAGAGGAATGAATTCGCGCTCGTGCAGTCAGGGCCACTGTGACCTTAACTCTCCCCCACCGTGTTGGAGTGTTTCCTATAGAGCTTGGTTGAGGCTAGAAGCGGCCGAGCGTCCTCGGAGTACGAAGCGGCAAAATAGTGCATCGGGGCGAGCGGGTAAAGGAGAGAAACGAGGCAAGTAGGAGAAGCTCGAAGCGAAGGGGAGGGGAGGGAGAGTTGCATAGAAACTGCAACGGCGCGTTGCATATCGCGGTATAGAAAATACCGCCAACCACGACCGTTGCCTCGTAGCGTTAGTTGCAACGATAGGCAGCGGGGATAGGAAAAGGGACACGTGCCACCAGTGACGTCACGTGCGGCGAACCGCTCTTTACGTCGCCCGGCCCCGGCCGGCCTCATCCTACTATGCACGCGCTGCACCAACCCGCACGCCTGCCTCTTCCCTTCGTCGCCTCCTGCGCCCTCTTCACCCTTTACGTCGCTTTCGCTCTCCCCCCTCCCACCATTTTCCTTGGGTGCACACGCGCGCTCCTCGACCCGGCTTCGTCGCTGCTGCTGCTGCCTCCGTTGCTGCACCGAGAGGACAAAACGTGGCGGGGGGCAAACAACCATCGAGTCTTTTACCAACATATACTTATATACGTTTCGTACCAACACACACACACACGAGCACGAAACTACGAGCTGCCAACGGTGAGAAAACGGCGCGTGCACTTGCACAACTTTACCCACTTTCGAGGTCTCCGCTCTGTCTCTCTCTCGGGCTCTGCTATTTCTTTTTTTTTTTTTTTCAATCATTTTCTTTTTATCTCGACGCTCCTCATTGTCAACGCATTGCGATGCGTACGTCCATTGCGTCGTACTCTACGTTGAGGAAATCCAGGCGAGATTACGTTCTTCGATCTCTATGCACGAGAATTTATGCATTTTTGACTCTGCGAGAATCTAATGGAATTTACCGCACCGAAAAAAACCATTTTTGGACACTTTTCCCAACGATTATGAAAGTTTTTCCATTCTTTTGTTGTCAACTTCGCTCTTGGGGACGGAATGAACTACGAAAACCGATAAAATCGAGGAAATCCATTCCTTTGAACGATTTTTCCCCGGCCGAACCTCCCGGAGGCTCAAAATTCCAAAAAACGATTTTTTTTTCAATTCCGATATTTTTATAAAGAAAGAATGAAAATTCTGTGGATGTTTGTCCATTTTTCAAGAGCTACAAATTCGAAAAAACGATTTTTTAAATTTTCATCATTTTATTTACATTTTTTTTTTTGAAAACGATCGATTTGTTGGATTTTTTTTTCAAGCACATGGACCCTCTTAATGGAAACGTAGATGTGCCGATTCGTGCGTACAATTCGACGGAGGAATGGGCTAATGTAACAACGGACGAGCCTTGCAAGGCCGCTGTGGCATAATCTATAGGACACGTAAGAGAGTTTGTGCAGTTGTCTCGTCGGTGTATGTGTGTCGAACGCAGGATGCCGTTCGTAGCCATTTGAATATACTATTATTAGGACCGAAAGTTCGTGCTCCAGAATGATCGTGTCTGGTGGACACACAAGCGGGTGCGAAGTAAAAATGCATCGTACCGAGCGAAGACTCGCTTTCTGTATTGGTCTCTCGTCGTTCCTAATGAGCTTGCCAGATACGGTTAGAGAGAGGCGAGAGATCGCAGGGCGACTGTTTTTTGGCTCGATACACGATCATCTGTGAAAATCTTTTTCGGTCTCGCCCATTTTTTTCTTTTCCTTTCGAATTTATGCTCGAAAATCGTCCATCGACCAAGTTCGATCTTTCCTCCGCTTTTTTTTCACTTTCATCTTCAGCATTTTGACTTTTTCTAACTCACGCCAACTCCGCGTTATCTTCCGAAACGAGGAAACGTCCTTGGACGACTTTTGATGCGAGACGCCTCGTTCGATATCAAATCGAAACAACTCGAAATTGGGTCACGTGTGCGACTTTGTCGTTTCGTCACGTCATTGCGTTAATCGTTTTCCTTTTTTTTTTTTACCCAAGTCTATCGATTTTTATCGGAAATTCGAGGTAAATTAGAAGATTTTGAAGTTCATTCCATTTTGTTTTGAGTTGCTCGTATTTTTTGGAATTACGAGAATTTATTTTTTTATGTTTTTATCAAAATCGGTCGATTTTTTTCGATCCTGTGGGATGGAAATCGAGGGCGAAAGTTTGGGAGGAAATGCAGCGATCGAACTTTGAATAGAATTTTTCGGAAATTTCAATAAAATTACGTCGTTAGGAGGAAAATATTTGGACTACTTACCGGTGAGTTGTTCTCGACGACACGATTGTTTCTGGATCGGATCTGCAATGTGACAAAAGCAAAAAAAAAGCAATGAATATACGTGATTTTTGAATTTCTAACGATTTTTTTTTCGAAGCGTTGAGCATTTTTTCCGCAATCGTCGTTGCTTGTTCGCAAGTTGCCGGAAGATAAAATTCCGAAAAGTTTTATTTGTGTCTTTTTTTTCCGTTTATATCGTTTCCTTATTCGCGAACAATATTTTCGAAATATTGACGATTTTACGGAAAGATTTCATGGGCTCTAAAATGTTTTTTTTTTTTTTTTCATTTCTTCCTCGGCACTTGGACGGATTTGTTTAGTTCGATAAGTTTTCGGTGGTTCTGACCAGCTGAATTTCGAGATTAGTTTCGGTTTCGATGTTTGTTTTTATTTCGGCCTATTACCGTTATTGGAATTATCATGATCGTCGTGTCATTCGTGGAGATTGTTTCTCTATTTCAGTAGCGATGGATACAGCGAACTTGAACGTGAGCGAGCAACAGGGAGAGAGAGAGTGAGAGAGAGACTGTGGCGAAGTGCGGGGCGTGCGAGTTGGAGCCAAGATTAGAGGCGAGCGATAATACCTCAAGGTTCGGAACTCAGCGTTGTGCAAATGTTGAAAAAGAGGAGGGGAGGGAATGAGGAAAATGGAAAAAGGTGTTAAAAATGAACGATTAGGCAGTGTTGATGTTGAAAAAGACGAGGAACGTGGAGGGAGCAAAAAAGAACCGAATACGGTGACGTACGTTGTTTGTTTTGGAAGTTGCAATAGAGACCGCCATCTCGTGACGGTCGGTGACGACACAACACGACGCGCACGCGTAATTCGCTCAGGGCCTAACCGTTTAGCGCGATCGGTCGGGAGGCAGAGAGATTTTACGACAAGGTTTTTCTCTCGGAAGTCGTACGCGTGACGATACGAGAGAGAAAATCCGCTTTGCTTTCGAACGATGACAAAATAGAAGCAGAAAATAACAGGCACAAGAACGAGCAGCGAATAAATTTAGAAAACCGATCATTTCCGCCCTTGAACGACCTTGGTACTTTGAAAAGAAACATCGTGTCCCAACAGCAGCGTTTGCGAAGCTCGCTCCCGAGGGCGAGAACAAAAAGTGTCACTAGTAATATGACGACATCGTTTTTCACGTGGGAGTTTAAAAAGAAGTCGAGAAAATCGTAGGAATTGAGAATAACGGCGAAGGTGGCGTTTATGGGTTCGCGTTACGACACGAATATCACGCGGTGGCGTCCTCCTTTGTTTTTTAACCGATTTTTCAAAATATTTTTCTCTTCCATCGGCATCCTGCAGTCTCGAGTAACTTTGAAAAGAGAAAACGAGTTTCTAAACGATCGATAACGATTGCGCGCATAACGCGCTGTTTTTATCGCGTTTCTTCAAGACGTCTCTCTTGCACGCCGTGGAAAATTTCGCGTGCGTGGAATCGAGCCATCGTGTGTACGGATTTACAATTACGATAAGTAAGAATTTATTCGCGCATTACGAAAAAAAAAGCGCCGAAGAAAAACTGAAGAAAAACGGGGCAATGCAAAGGGAAAATTCTATGTCGGGGGGAAAACTTTCACTCGACGATGGCGAAGCGGAGAATAAAAAAGAGAAACAATCCGTGCAAGAACAGTAACGAGTTTTTCACAATGCGATAGAGACGTGGCGTAGAAAAATACCTGCACGCGCGTACACGCACGCCGCGGACTCTTTCAAGGTCTTTTACCACCAGAGGGAAAACTTCCTCTCTCTTACTCACTCCTTTTCTCCTGTTTACGTTTCTCTTACGCACAGCCCCCTCTGATATTGTGGCAAAACAATATTGTATCGCGCTCTTTCTCTTTCTCTCTCTCTCTCCCTCGTTCTCCCATCAACGTAGCATTTAATTCCGTTTCGTTTTACGGATGCACGCTATAATTGGCTCATAAACAGAGACGAGCGTGAATTACACAATTTCATATCAACTTCATCAACGATTCTTGTCTCGTTCGATGACATGTTTTCATTGAAATTAAGCTAACGAATAATTAAGGCACTACACCCCTATTATTTCAATTAAAGTTTAATATGAACAAGACTGAATTATTTCGTTGTGAATACCGCAGAATGCTCAACTTTTCTTTCCAGCCGTTAATTTTCAGCATTTTGACAGCTGTCAATTATTTTTTTTACTAAGACATGAGCAAAACTTCTTTGAAGAATTTTCATTGTATACGTCAGGAATTGTCAATATTTAATTCGACGAGTTGTCAACGATTTCAAGCCAATTTGACAGCTGTCAACAGCTCTGGAAACTCTAAAAACTTTATGACAAAGCAATTGTCATTGTACGCACAGACGCTCCAATAGATATTTCAACGGGTTGACAACGATCTCGCTGAAATTTGCCAGTTGTCAAAAGCTCTAAAAACTCTAAAAATCAAAGAATGTAACTTTTTTGACAAAGCGATTGTCATTATGCGTCCGGAAGTGATAATATTTTATCCAACGAGTTGTCAACTATCTCAATCCAATTTGACAGCTGTCAACAGCTCTAAAGCCTCCAAAAATCAATGAATGTAAGTTTTTTTGACAAAGCGATTGTCATTGTACGTCCGGAAGTGACAACATTTTATTCACCGAGTTGTCAACGATCTCAATCCAATTCGACAGCTGTCAACCGTTCCAACTATTGTTTAAATGGACAAAAAATGTTTGAACCGACCTTCTTCTTTTGTGGATGCATGTCAACCAGGTAATCTGGCACTATTCCTTCATCGAGGGCACCATTTGGGGTGCCCTCGAACGGCAGCCCGGATACGATTCCGGGATAAGCGAGTTGGTGTTGTTGTTGTTGCGTCTGTTGCTGGGCTGGCAGCGGCCAAACGGAGCCATTGGTCGGTACGCCTTCCTCGCTCAGCGACGGACTCGGTGTGCCCGTGCGCCAGGAAGCACCGCTGCTACTACTGCTGGATGCTCCAGCACCTGGTGAACCGACCATCGGGGCAGTCGTACTTTGTTCTGCCCACGAACCTGTATCAAGAAAATTAACAAAAACCGAAACCATTAGCCAAGGGAAGACGAAATGCCGTTTGTTACTTAATTTTGTTTTTAATGCTCAAATATTTATTTATTATTTCAGTTCCCGAACAAAAAAATTTCTTCCTTCTCGAAAAATCTTGGATGGAAAAATTCGTTCAAAAGCAATAAGCAGAATTAATAAAATCTCACGTGGTCGCTTCCTGCAGCTCACTTCTCGAGTGCTGAGTGAAAGGAGAGTGAGGGAAAAAGGCGAAAAGAAGGGAAGCGAAGAAAATTAACCTCAGAGTATATTCTTTATAAATGTTTACGTGTCTCAATGTTATTTAGTTGGAGATTGAAACAAGACAGCTCGTTGCTCCCTAAGAAGCGAAAGTCTCGTATATATGTGAGCATATTCGACCGGAGTGGGTCTGTATTTCTCAGAGTCAGCTGAGAGAGAAAGAAGCAGTGTTGCAACTCGTAGAAGCGAGCTCTCACTGCATTTACTCTCGATTAGGAGTTGACGAGAATATAATAAAGCCAGTAAAAACCTCGAAACTATGTTCGTTTTTTTCCTCGAAGCCTTGCCATAATTTTCATTTATAGCTCGTACTAAAAATGGATCAAGGATAATTCAGTTCTGTATATAAATTTATAGCCACGTACTAAATCGTTGCTGAGAAAAATCACCAGCTTGACAAATTGTTTCAAAACATCGACCCACAATGAAGTCCCAAGAAACTTTTTTCAGAATTAGACAAAAGTTCCCATTTTCTTGTGATTTCTTTTTTCGCAACTGAAAATTACGTTCCATTGTATGACGATTCGAAAAATTGCGTTCTAATCCCAAAAAATGAAAAAAAGTTGGTCAATGGAAACGAAGTTTCCCTTTCTGGATCTAGACCGATGATAAAATCCCAGAATCTATCCATTTTTCCATTTTCTCTCGTAACGTTGGTTGTAAAGCCAACCGAAACAATGACAGCGAGCCATTACGATTTACTGCGGCAGTTTCGTCATCGAATTATCCTCACAGAAAAAAGTAACTCAACGAAAACAATGGAGTTTGAAATACATTTCGAGTTAGACGGGGGCTAAGAGAGAGAGGGAGGGAGAGAGTATCAACGAGGTTCATGGAGAGTTGAGTGAATATCGAGAACAAAAAAAAGCAACAAGATGTTTAAAAGGCTGTAAAGTCGAAATCGAAAAAAAACGAAGTGAATTTATCGGACAGAATAATTTTCGGAATATCCGCAACGGTAGACGCGCGATGACTCGGCTATTTTTTTATTCTGGATTTTTGCTGTTCACTCGTTTCTCGTAGACTCTCCTAGAAATTATGGCGTAAAAGTACCGTTACGAGAAAATAATAAAAAAACGCCGAAATTGTGGTCGAGCAAGTGCTTTCGTTACCGATTACGAAAAACGCGCCATATTCTCGTTTTGTTTATTGTGTTTTTTTTTCCTCTCTCTTCTGCCACTCGCGTTTCCTCGCATTATTCTCTGGGAACCATGAGCGCAGGTCGCTTGTTTTGTTTTTGTTTTATGTTTCTAGCATCACACCTCGCAGGATAGTCGCTGCAGGAAATAAACGATACTTATTCGAGAAAGAGACTCGCAACGGCGTTTCCGATATCATAATAATGTAACGCGTAGTATAGCGGCAATCAGTCCAAGCGGAACACCTCAATTTTTTGCAATCGTTAACTGCTCACCGACATATAATACAGTTCTTTGAGTTCAGACATTTATTTCACTCTTTTTGAGCAGATAAAAGTTTTTAAACGTTTAGATCGAACGTGGCGAACAAAAAAAAAACGAATTTGAGGCAAGTAACGAGATACAATCGGACTAAATGCGTCCGAGCCTTTTAAGACGTGACTCCAGCCACGAAAGTCGAGACAAAGTTTTTTAACCATTTTTTTCAAAAAAGAAGAATTTTTATCCTTTCAATAGTAATTTAAATTGATGATTCGCGAGAGTGATAATCAGGTGGCCGTAGCGCAATGGTTAGCGCTCTCGACTCTCAACCCGAGGGTCCCGGGTTCGATTCCCACTTGGATCGCTCCAATTTTCTCGGATGGATTTCAGAAAGTGTCAATATTTCGTTGGGCACTTGGATTGCCCAAAACATCATCATCGTCTCGCAAACGATTCTTCACGCTTCCTGCCCTATCGACTGGGTCAAATAAGGTGCGTTCAGAGAGTCACTGTCTGCGCTGTAAACACAAACGCTACCAGCAAATAATGTACCTATAGGTAGCATTTTACGCGCTAATAGCGACTCCTCAAACGTGGCCGTAGTATCTCAACGAGGGAGAATCTATGGATCGATTGTGGATCTACTCACCGTAACTCCGTTGACACTGCAACGGAAGTCCATGGGGGCTGTGTGGGGAACACGACAGCGACATCAGGACAAGTGCTGCCGCACACTCGTCCATACAATCACTGCCGTCACTGTAGCCGCCACAACCCGCTCGCGCGCACCGATGGGGAATCCCGGCCTCGCTTGTACCGGGATTCCCGCTCCCACTGCTGGAGCTTGCGCTCCCGGCCCCACTGTACGATTTCTCGTACTCCGAGCTTGTGCTCGGTCGTCGTTTCCTGGACCTGAAATCAGAGAAAAGGAGAAAATTATAACAAAAAGTTGGACAGATCGTCGATCGTAAAAAAATTTTTTTTCGTCTCCAAATTATTTCAAGTGACGAATCAATTTTATTTTCACACTCAATTCCACGTCGCGAACAAAATAAACAAATAAAATCGTAATCATGTCTTTTTGCCTCGCAACCAAACAAACCCGCAAAGTTTCTCCGCGCGCAGCGAGAAAGAGTAAGCGGTGGGAAGAAATAAATTGGTGGCGAGTATAGCGAGAGGTTTCGTGGACAATGTTGAAGAATCCAGCGAGGTTGATTGGTCCTTCTCTCTCGTCTCGTTAAAGTATCCCCAGGTAAATGTTACCTCTACAACTGGCAAGGGACGCCACAGAGAATTATCTTTACAGTCATGAGAGACAAAGAAGAAAAAAAGAGAGAAATCGCGTGAACGAGCTAGAGCGAGAGAGCGAGAAGGAAAAAGGCCTTTACGGTTTCACGGAAGACGATTATTCGCCGGTGCTTCTGCCTCCCATCGTTTATACGTGCACAAGATTTTTCATGCTTTTCTATGCCACATAGACGATGGAAAATACTACAGCCGAGCGTCGGTCTCTTTTCTGCGAGTTCGCGTGTCTCCCAGAGTGCGAGAAATACGCAAATATAAAAAAAGGGTCATACGACGATGCGCGTGAAAAAAAAACGAAGGAGAAACGGGGAAAAGAAGGAAAAATAAGAGAAGCTCAGAAAATGTGGAATTGACGGAAACGCATAATAGCGTAGCACCAGGGAAAAGGGTCCGTTCACCCTTACACCCGCAATGTTTGCTTGAATTATTGAACGCAAGTAGCACACGCCACATCGCAGTCCCGTATCTGCATTATCGAATATCTCTTATCCCTACTGTGTAAAATCACCGGCTGGCAAACCTCGCAATTTTCATTTCCCATTTCTGTCCTTCTCTCGACGCACCAAGAAAATCGATCAGTTGCGTCGCGACTAAAATGCGGATCTTCATTTTTTTCCCAATTTTTTTTCCACGATCCACGATAATTTCTGGTTTCTCAAAAATCCTCGCGTTCTTGCAAACATTCTCAGCGATCTCTCGTGTCCATGGACCCTCGAGTACCGAGGCGTGTCCCAATCACACACGACCTTGAGGATTCAAACCCAAAATTACTGCTCCAGCGTCTGGATAAAAAATCGGAAAACCATAGAGTTTCAGTTTTTACGAGATTGGTCACGTAAAACGAGAAGATTGTGCACCGAAAATGAAATTTTGTCAAAAAATATTTTATTGAATACGGTGAACTAAATATTTTTGGATAATTTCAAAATTTTTGTAATTTTGACTGTGTTTTTTCGTTTTAAACGGATCTGTCAGCAAAATTTACGATTGGAATGACAAAAATTGACTTTTCGAATAGACTTTCTAGAATATTTCTTGCCGCATTGACAAAATTCTTGTGATTTTTTCAAAAAAACGTTTAGTCAAACGAAATATCGATTCTGTTCAAAAAATTTTTCTTTTTAGCGTGGATTTCGAAGTATCGATCAAGGTTAACCGTTGCTTGATATAAATGAGAATCGATTTTCATGTTTTTTCTATTTTTTCCCATCGCACGCGCTTGTACACGCGGGGATACCGTTATGAGTGGCGAACGGGGCGGCATCGTCGAGCCATATCGAGAAAGAGCTCAAAGAACTGTCCCGGCGTTCACTGCCGTTTCTATACGCCGTAGAAAAAAGTACAAAACCGTATTGTAGAGTTATTTTTTCTTTTTATTTTTGCTCTCGTAATTTTTAGAATTTTTCTCGCAGAGTTTTGTGTGGCAGAGATAATACGAGGCTAAAAAGATCAGAAGGCTGGTAAATTAATGTGCAAATGGTATGTGGTAATAGGCGAGAGTGTGCGCATATATGACAAAATGGCATATGGGAAAGGGGACGAGGGAAGGAGACTTTGCGCTCAAGGCCGTCGCGCTTTCAGTTACTCTGTATGTAATGCGCTCCGCTGGCCATGTCACTCTCGTCTTACTCCAGATACACGAGTTTCCCTCTCTCTCGGGCTCGATCTCTCGATCTGCTAAGCAGAGACAAATCCTCTAGTCCTTTGTTGGTAAAAAAAATCAAACCAACAGCGAGAGTAAAAAAAAACCCTTTTTTTATGACGCTGAAGTTTGCATCGTTGAAATGCAACGAAATTCTGTTTTTTTTTTCTGTGACGAAGCTCATTATTTCAATGCCGAATGTAATTTCGAGGTCAAAACGATTGATTTTTCCGACCCAAAAAGTATGGCGGCTTCAAAGATTTAGATAAATTTGAAAATTGAACAAATTGTCAATAAACAGAAATATTTTTCGTTGGATTCCAACGTTACGAACTTCAGCTCCATATTTTTCTTGGTTTTCCTTTTATTCCATTTTCCTCGACGTCATAACGGGATCTAACGGCAACAAGTAGTGCATGTCGAGTCTACGAATCGTGAGTCGCACAGCAGTGGGAAAAAGGAATAGAAAATTCATTTTTTTGAGACTTTTTTTTGGGGTCTTTCTGACCCAGTGATCGATCAATCAAATTATAAACGAGAAACTTGTATTTGGCTGGAGAACAAATAAATAAACATAAGTTGAAAGCGAAACGTCCTCGCGGTCGGGATTATTATCCACCTTTCAGATTCCTCAGCTGTGTTACCGAGCCGGGCAATTCGGAGGAGCATTTCGAAAGTCTCGTGTGTGTTTCGAGACCTTCCGGGTATTGAACGTCATCGCGCGGCACTGACGTTCAATGCCTCTCTCTCTCTCGAATGCACGAATATACGGGGAACAGCCTGACAGGAAAGCGAAAAGATCGAAGGATTGACGAGAGCCTTTCAGGAGAGCTCGATCGCCTCTGGTTCGCGAGGAAGCGAAATAAAGATAAAAACATCGCAATGAGCAAAAAGTGTAAAAAAAAAAACGTAATTTCGTTCTCTTTCACTCTGAACGAGTCAATCCTCGCGATCGCGAAGGTTGCGGACGATAATTTGAGCCTTTCCGCGTTTTTTTCTTTTTACTTCGATACTGCGAAAAGGCCGAGGGGTCGCACGCACAATCGTTCAAATAAGAAACAAAAAATACAAAAAAGCCACTAAAAATGAGAGCGTGAGAAATCGCCAGAGATTTTCATCGCCGAACCTTCACAAATTAAAGTTTCACCTACTCATCAACATAATTCAAAACTAATCAACGCTTTCGGATAATTACGAAACATTTTAACGACCAATCGAGCTCGGCTGCGTTCGGAATTTACGAAAATCATGAAAATTCATTATTTCCTCGATTTTCAAAGTAAATTAACGAATTCTATGCTTCGCAGCATTTCCGAACTAACAATGATCCACGGGAACATTATTCATCGGGAATTTCACGCCGTGGCCCATTATTATGCAAACTTGATCGAGAATTAAGGTCAACGGGACTCGATGCATTTGTCCGACATAACCTATTTACGTGAATGCAGCTCCCGAGAGCTGCGGGAACGAGGTCACGAGACCTGGATGACCCGGAAGTGGAAAACGTTAAATCGCCCATATAAATTAACATATTCCTATAAATTCTCGAATGTATCGTCACGAGACATTCCGTTATTTCTGTTTCTTCAACATTCCCAAAAGTGAATATCGATAAATAATTCAAATTCTTAACATTTCACGAAAATCCCATTATTTCACCCTGGCGAAAAAAATCAGGCCAACAGGATCTCGTGGGCGTATTTTACGCGACCTATTTCCCTACGTACATGGTCCCGGTTGAGCGCGAGAGGAAAACGAGTACCTGGATGGCCCAGAAACTCGAATATATGGGGCACGACCCTCGCCACGTTATTCCCCAAACCATGTAACACATAAACGACCTATTTCGACGTCGCCACGAACCGAGTCCTTCGCGTGAGTTTTCACGATTTTTGTATCGACTGCGGAAAAGTGAAAAAAAACTCCGACGCGAGTTTGGACAATTTTCTCAGCATCTTTGGCCCGAAATTTCGACTTCGCGAGTTGCGAACTTATGTCACGGAGCAAAGTACCTTAAGGCACGAAAAATCGGTGAAAAAGTCCGCGGGATTAGTTGAGAAAATGGAAAAGAATGGGAAAATATGAAAAAAGACGATAAATAACGAGAGAGAATGGAGAAGAATGAACGCGGATGATAAAAAGCTCGGAATCCCCATAAAAATGGGAGTCGATTAAAGGAAAACGAGGTCACCGGGATCCGGGATGCGATTTTCCTCTATATAGCCGGACTATTTACACGTGTCGGTGTGTTTGGCGACCACGAGAGCCAGGACACGAGTACCCGGATGACCTGGTTCTCCGATAGAGATATAGGTGTGTGCATCCGTGCACTTGGCAGTTCCAACTGCAGCGAAAACCCCATGTCTCTATGTGTTCCGGTGGAAAACACGAATGCACGAATATACGGGAGTTTGCGAACGAGGCAAAAGGTTGGATCAAGATTGGCGGGGACGTCGGAATTACGTCGTTTTCGATGTGAAGAGAGAGAGCGAGATAATCTAAGAAGATGGAAGTTTCCTCGCTGGTTCGTGACCCATATCGAGGGGCTGGTTCGGAGCGACCCCTGGAAATGGGTCGTCCCGTTGGGCGGTGGGTGGCTGATCCGCACTGAGAGCTGAATTTGGTCAAAAAACGTCGATACGATGTTGTGAACACGGTGAACTAAAATTTTTTTGATAATTTCAAGTTTTTCGTAATTTTGACAACTTTTTTTTTATTTGCAACGAAACTGTCAGGAAAATTTACGATTTGAATGACGAAAATTTACTTTTGGGAGAGACTTTCGAGAATATTTCTTGCTGCAATGACGAAATCTTTGTGATTTTTTGATAAAAACATCAAGCCGAACGTGTCCAATGAAATATCGATCTTTGACCACGAAATTTTCGTTTCACCGCGAGCCCGGAGGAGGGAGCGAGAAAGAGAGAGTTTTCCTTATTCCGGAGGGGACGCGAGTTGTATATATCGACGCGGGACATTAAATTCCCGCCGGAATTCCCGGGGGAGAACTCGTGGCTTAGAAACGCAACGAAATGCGCAGCCGCGCTTGCACTTCTGCATCGCGCCTCAAATACACCTACAAAGACTCCCACACAACGAGAAACTAACGTAAGAGACGACAGCGAGAGGAAGACTCGCTGGAGGGGCAAACTGGGTCACGCGATACTCTCTGTACGCTAACGCTTTTGCTTCTCTCTGACACTCCTCGCTCTATATACACGTAATATCGCTCTCGGGCATCCAGGAGCGGTTGCCACGCGCCGACACCTAACTCGACCCTATATCGGTGCTTACAAGTAAAAAAAAAAACCTTTTTCCTTCCCCCCACGATCTCCTCGCCGTGCGATTCAACGCTTAGAACCTTTTCCTCTTTTCCCGCTCGATATTTCATCCCGTACCAACTCACGTTCCTCTCGTACATCGATCCTCAATGCACGAGATTGCATTAACGATTTCTGCACAGATTTTCACCAATACACGAGCCTCCAAGTTTCGATATCCAGGAGCAACTTATTCGGATCTTTGACGATAAGAACGAGCTTGTTTATCGAGCGACTCACTCACTTCGTCACGCCTTCACGATTTACTTTCTCCGTACACGCAGTCTTGCTACAGCCATTGCCGAAAGGGAAGGGGAAAATATGAGATTCTCGATCGTTCGAATCACTGGAAAGAAAATTTTGTTGGAAAAGATCGATATTTTGTTGGATACGTTCGACTAAACATTTTTTTGAAATTTTTTTTTGTCATTGCGGGAAAAAATATTCTAAAAAGTCTCTCTGAGAAGCGAATTTTCGTCATTCCATTTTGTTAGAAATTGAAAATATTGTTAAAATTACGAAAATTATGGATTTGCTTGAAAATTTTCATTTTTTTTACTAAATTGAGTTTTCAGGGTGGATTTTTTTATGCGATCGTTGAGCATTTACGCTCGTGAGGATTTTTGGAACTTTGAGGCTTTTCGTCAAGCAAAAAAGATCCCGAAATAAAAGTTTATTGAGTTTTTAATGAAAAGTCGAGAGCAGATTACGGAAAAATCTCTGGATTCGCGCGTGACCCAGATTTTGCTATCCGGGTTACCCGGTCCTCTGGTTCGTTGGGTCAGGCTCACGAGGCAGGGACGAAGATCGCGGCTGGTTCCTGTAAATCTCGCCCCAGGAAGAGGCTGTGAAAAACGCGAGAGCGTTAGAAACTTTCCAAGCAAAAACAAGCAACTCGAGATGTTTGTTCGTTTTTGCAGCGGCATTGTGTTTTTTTCTTGGGGCTTGAAAAATCGTGGGTCCTGTACACACGCTGGAAAATCCGTCACGAAAGATAAAAAGTAAGTGTGAGGGACGAGGAAAAAGGGAAAGGGATTTGTCGAGTGAAACGTTGTTCGCTTCCCGCGATCCTTTTATTTTCAATCGCGGTCCCTTGTGTTCGTTGACGAAACCGACTTTTCTATATACGAAGGTCCAAAAGCGTGACTCGGAAAACGAGGAACTATTAACCCAATTTCCCCCATTCGTATCCGGTTTCATTTTTACCGATAGCTTTCTGTTTTTTTTTTCACTCTCCCTTCTCCCGCGCACTCTCTTCGTCTCTTGGTATTTCTATCGAGCCAGTCAAACCCGCAGCAGTTTTTGTTCCAACGCACTTGTTCGCTCGTTCCGTTCATCGCTCATAAAAATTTCTTTTGCTGGCTCACAGTCGAGATAAAAAAAGAGGCAGTTCCTTTTTCTCCTCTCTCGCCGACGTCGTCACCCTGTAATTGCATGTCGCCCGAGTCCGCGATGTTTGCACTGATAAAGGGTCGCGACGTGATAAAAAAAAATAAAAAAAATCAACGATTCTCGAAAATCAGACCAAAAAGTCCCGAAACTTTTCCCTCAAAATAATGCAGAAAATTGTCATTCATTGTGCCATTTTGTAATTTAATGAAATCGAAAAAAAGTGACAATTTTCGAAAATGGGAAGAAAAAAAATTCCATGGATCGAGACGCGTTCCGGAACTTTCCCCCAAGAATAATGCAACGAGGCGAGACTTGTCATTCATTGTTACAATTTTGTTATTGAATTGAATGAAAAAAAAAATTGTCATCGTCCATTTCCGGTGGCTTAGCCCACTCCGCGCGGTTATCGCATAAACAAAGAAAACTTTTCCATCTCTTAACGCTTATCGCCGCTCCTGATATCACCTGGAAAGGGGGAAAAAGCATTGACCCAGTTTCCAAAGCCCTGCATCCGGGTTACCCAGTCGAATTTGCTCTTTCTTTCTCTCTACCTGTTCCTGCTTCGTCGAGAGCAGAGGACGGTAAGGGGAAAAGAGAGAACGAGCCAGGGTGTGGGAGATGACGACGGCCTGGATCGAGCGTCCCAATTTCCGGTGCTTGTACATACTCGATAGTAATACTACGTTCTTGTATATAGTTCAGCTCGTGGCTCCATGTACTTTCAACCATGTACACAGCATGTTAGATAATGTGCTACCATGCAAGCCAGCCGGGACTCTATGTGCAACCCGGTTATCCCTGTACGTATATGTGCCTCGAGCAATTCGATCGTCGCCCCAATTGGCGGAGCGTAGTAGCCCCCGGCAACCGAGAAATTCTCATCCCTCTCGAGCTTGACCCCGTCCAGATGGCGGGAAGCACAACGAGATTCAAGGAGATGCGACCATCGCTAATTTTCATCTTTCCACCAAAAAGTCTCTCGTAATTACCGCCAATTATTATTTTTTCGATTTTCTCCTCATTTTATTTCTCAATTAATCGAATTATTATTGACGATTCGGATCATTGAGATTGGTGGATTTTCGGAAAACAATTTTTCGAGTTTCGAAACTTTGAGTTTGCGGAATTTTAGATCGCGACCCAGAAGTTCATCCCTTTTGAGCTTGACCCCGTCCGGATGGCGGGAAGCAACGATTCAAGGAGATGCGACCATTGAAGCACCAAAAATTTTCTTGTAAATATACCGAAATTACTGTTTTTTTGGCTTCTGTGATGATTTTATTGTCAATTAATCGAATTATTGTCGACGAATTGGATTATTGAGATTCGTTGATTTTCGAAGGACAATTTTTGGAGTTTCGAAACTTTGAACTTGCAAAAATTTAGATCGCGATCGAGAAATTCATTCCTTTGACCTTGACGAGATGCGACCATCGTTAATTTTCATTTCAACACAAAAAAGTCTTTTGAATTTGGGGAAATATTGTTCCTTTTTATTTTTTCCTAATTTTATGGTCGATCGAATGATTATCGACGAATTGGTGCGTCGAATGACAATTGGGAATTTGAAACTTTGGAGTACGCGAAGCTAATTCGATGCTGTTTCCGGTTCGGTAAAAATATGATTGATCGCGATGATGTGTTGTCGTCGCTGGACCGATAGATTGGGATGCATGAGAAGTAAATTGGTTACTCGCGAGTTTCGGGCGAGCTGGTTGTTGTCTATGTTCGTAAATGGAGCTCTCGCATCGTTGCAAGCAGAAGGAGAGAGTGAAAGGGAGAGAGGATGCACAAGAGAGAGCGAGGGAATTGGTGGTCGAGTGGGTATCGAGGAAAGGTCGACGCTCAAAGGTTGTTCGATGAATATTCAGCGTAACATTACACGTACTATTATGTTACGTCCTTCGTCGTACGCACCCATTTTCAACCAGCCGAGACTATCGCTCTCATCAATTGCACCCGAACCAACCGTGAATTTCATCCTCTCTCTGTCTCTCTCGTTGAGAGAATTACAACACCACACCCTTAAAAAAAGCGATAAATTTTCAAGGCAGACCGTCCTCGAGCCAAGACATCGCGAGCTCTTGGAGTTTCGAAACTTTTGTTTGTGTTTTACAAATTTTATCGAAACTGACAGAAAGTTGATCAAATTCTGACCAAAACAATAATATTTTTCACATTCCGTTCGGCAAAACTTTCATTTGCAAACAAAAATGAAAATAAAAAAAGTTTCGAAACATTTTCCATAAATAATTTTGTTCCCGTCAAAAAATACTTTACTCCAACAAGCCGAGAATTAATTAAGCTTCCGCGATTGTTAATAAAGTCGTTGGCTGGTCCGTGGAGGTGGAAAGAACTCGGCGAACGAGGAACATCAATAAATAGCCTTGACCAGGTAGTGCTACCCTTGAAAGCATGTAAATATCCTGGATCCATGCAGTAATCGTTCAAAAGCTCTTACATAAGCCAAGTCCGCATATAGAGAGAATCTTGAAACCGATAGAGCATTTCTCCTCGTTTGTGATAATTTCGTCTCTTAAGCTTGAGGTTTGTGGGGGGGGGATCGATTTACGGGTAAGGCTGAAGAAGAATGAATTTTGAGGCACGTAAAATCGCGAGTGAAATTCTAATTTCGTTCCGTTGATAAAAAAAAAAACTCTCGTATCGAAATCGTGAACATAAATAGGCGAAAAAATGTATTTGAAAGAGATGAAAATCTATAAATAACGAGACATTTGTGTGTCCGGATTCTATAAATGGAGATAGGGTCGTATTTCGATGCAAAGATCCGTGGCTGAAGAGACAAAAGTGTGAGGAGGGCGGGAGGCGAGAGAAAAAAACGAGAAGAAGCAGAAAATAGAGAAGCGAGGACGGGGGAGGGAAAAATATATAGAGATCTGCGGATCCGTCCTCCTCCTCCTAGCGGACGCGAGAGTGCCACGTGCACGACCCCGCGAAGGCGATGCAAGTATGTGTCAGTGCACGTGTCTGCCCGCGCGCGCGCACATACGTCGCGTACGAGTGTGTGCGCGACACACGGATGCGACGAATGCAGTTGCAGCAAAATCGGCGCGCCATAGGATTGCGAAATTCGCACACGCGCCTCGCCCGCTCGGTTACTCTGGCGCACTCGACCCATTGTCCTACTTTCTGGCTTCCCGGTCTCGTTCACCCATCCAAGAAGCGACCAGGAAGACCGTTCCTACTCACATCCCCGGCGAACTCGAGCTACCAAACCTTTCCCGTTTCTCCCACTCGCCCTTTTCCCTCCTCCTCCCTTTTCCGCAGCTCCCTAAAGCAGAGAAACATTTTTCTCTGCCCCTTTTATCTTCACGAGACCTCCCGCGACCCAACTACCGAAAACCACCCCCGCAAATATACTACGACGCCTCCCACTCGCTCTTCTCCCTTTCGTTGCACCAACGACTTGGCCGTTCACGCTCGAGATGCTCTCCTCAACAAGTAGTGAAGACCCGTACCGCTCAGACAACTTGTTCGAATTCCTTTTTCTCGCGTCCCTCAGATTTTCTCCTCAACACGTTACTCATTCAAAGAACACCAGTCGATTGAGGTGCTAAAATACTTTTCCCCTCCAAATCGCCCCATTTTCCACGTTAATTTTATTTTTCCTCAACATCGACCGAGTCTCCGGTCGATCGAGCTACGTGCAATGATCGTTTCAAGGGTTAAATTCATGTGAAACGATCGCGAGGCTGCGCAGGCTTGATTGATTCGTCAAGGGCCAATAAGAAAGAATCGGACGAGGCGTCGGTCACAGTTATTTTGCCTGAGTAATGCGTTTTGAATGTAAATGACGTATATAGGTCAAAGTGCAAGAGAGTCACGAGAGCCCGCGCGAGTTGGAGAATTACGAAGATAAAGAAACGGCGAGGGGAGAGCAAAGGGATAGACACACAAAACAACGTCGAGATGCAACGACGATTTACGAAGCAATATTATCGTGTGGAGGAGTAAAATAAACGGGAGCGAGGGGAAAAACGAAATTGGAGGGAAGACCAGTCTCTTGATGAACAGGGCGAACAAATCCTATACATTTATATACATTAATTCACGAGTGTGTGTGTGTTGGTTTATATAATACATAACGAGCATGTACAAACGACGAGGCTCGACCTATTTATCCGAGACCCTCTCCTATTTCTTGTTCCACCCACAGCATGGAGTTCGCTAAGGGGTATAAACCCACATAGAGGAGTCAGAGCAGAGTGAGAGCTGCATCGATCGACCTCGATCCGAGCGAACGCTGTTGGCCCAGCCTGGCACCGAGAGACCGACCCCACATACAATTTGTCATCCCCTACCGCTAGACCCTCGCCCTCTCCCTCTCTCTCTCTCTTGCCCACTCATTATTTTATTCACATATATAACTGAGTTGCTTCTTTTTGACCCGGTGCTCGTTCCATTAATGGCAGATTCACAAGCATCAATTACCCCGAAATCATAATTGTTATTCGATGCATAATTGTGCATCGAAATTCTTCGGCATAGACTCGAAAATGACAAAAAAATGACTTTGTTTTTTATTTCGTTTTTGTGATTTTTTATTGACGAATTTTCTTGAATTTTCGTCTAGATTTTTTGCTCCGGATGTAATTTTTGTCGTGATTATTCGCGACCTCGAGGCAAACTAGACGAAAACGCCAGGCTCGTGATTGATCACATTTTGTATGCGCATTTGATGGTTTTGGCGTTGACATTGAAACGAAAATTTATTAGCACGTACGTGGGGTATCTCGGAGCAATTGGAAGCCGAATAATTCCAGAACCAACAATCCTCACGTAAGAGAGTTGAGCAACAAGTGTACTCGAGATAAGAAAGATTGTGCAAGATTCCACGAGCCCGCGCGAATTTGGAACGAGAGAATAATTATTATTATGCACACAGATGGCCGCGAAAGTCTGGAGAATCTTAAATCGTGGATATCGCGAGCTAAAAGTCTCGTAATTAGTGGTTCTGGCTCGAAAAGTGAAAAAAATCGCAATTGACGAAATCTCTGACGCGTCGAATTAGCGTCTAGTCTCGAAAAAAAGAGACGAAATGTCGTGAATTTCGTTTCCTGATCGTTTTTTTTAGTTTTTTTTTTTACGTCTCGTTCTCATCAACAAAAATGACAGAATACGAGAAAAAAGTGTTTGTACGTGCAAATTGAATGTGCGGTAAAAAAAAGTACGATATAGTCGCTTGGAACGGTGTAAAGGCTTATTACCACGTAGAGAATCGATCCTCTCAGTCCTTCTCTCTCGCGTACACTCTCGGGCCACCTATATACCCACTTTTTCGACTCAAGGCCCCCGGGGGATCGTGTCTAGGTCGTACACGGGTCGAGACCATTCTCAGAGAGTCTCCTCCACTCTCTCGTTTAACTTGCAGCTCTATACACACACATCGCAACTCGACATGTGTTTTTTTTTTATATAAATAGCAATTGTGGATCGTACATCGATGTGTACACCGCGTGCGGCTGTTAAAAGAGAGGCAAATCCTTGCGAACCTTCTATCTTTATCAATTCTCATCTCTCTCAATCTTTTTACTCACGCGTTACGCACTCTCGCGTGCCGCGCCGACTTTCAAGGATTTCGCCGAGTTTGGCAATGTCCGGATTGGGCTAGGTCGGTTTTGCACTTTATATCCGACGCGACAGTATACGAAACGACCAAACAGTATCTTTCAGCATTTTCATTTTCGACTCAATTCTGCGTAAATATTTACAAGTGATTTTTTTCCGAAAAACGGGCCCAATTTTTTTTTTACGCACAACTAAAAAGAAAATTCTGTTGGAAAAGATCGAAATCTCGTTGAATACAAATATTCTAGAAAGTCTCTCTGAAAAGTCAATTTTGGTCATACCAATCGTAAATTTAGCCGACAGTTCCGTTAGAAATGAAAAATGTTGTCAAAATTACGAAAATTTTTAAATTATCCAAAAATATTGAGTTCACCTGAAAAACATCGACGGTTTTTGAGAAAATTTGATTTTCAGTGCATCATCATCAATAAAATAATCATATCACCAGCAATTTTCCGAAAAATGTTTTGTTTTCTCTATTCGCTATTAATTTGTAAATATTTACCCAAATTTGCGATAAAACGAAACGATTTTTGCTCTGAAGCTGCTGGACATTGAATTAAACAATTTTTTCCTATTTTTCGTTGACCAATTTCGAATTCTTAGAAAATCACATCAAAATGAATGCGAGATTTTGGAGAAAAAAACGAATGAAAACCAGAAAAAACGCAACGAGCGTGGTAAAAACGAAGATTCTTCGATGCTGAGAATTTTGGAAGCTCCTCGGTAGCGAGAAAAGCGTTGCAACGTTGAATCCATCAAGCGAAAAAAGCCTGACGCACCGTGTCGACAAAAAAGCGAATATCGAGCTCGGAAGGTTTGGCCCGGCTGTATTTATCCGCAAGAAACGATGTCGGAAAGGCTCGGGGATGAGAAAGCAGGGAGGAAAAAAATGTTTTCATGCAGGAGGGTGAATATGCGTTAGTCAGGTTTTCCCGAAGGGTGCGGGAGGACGTGAAAGCCCTTATAAGAGAGGAGGGTTGCTTATAGAAGAGATTGTCATTCTCCTCGTCTGGTTCGACGTTGGAGCTTTCGATAGCAGCAGCGAAACGTGTGGGTTTTCATGCTGAATAATCGAGCGGCTTGAAAAACGGCGTAATTCGCGCGATTCCAGGGCCAGGACTTGACGGGCTATGCCGTTATGACTGCGAGGCGTTTTCGCACACATATTCGTGCTCACGAGTATTTATAGGTGTTGAGAGCTCGAATGGCTGGTTGTAGTGCACCTGACCCATATAGAGGGGGCGTATTGATCGACCCAATTCGAGAAAAGCCGGCCGGCCGGCGTACCAGAGGCTAAAGTTGCGCGCGGCTTCTCGCTTTTCTCGTCTGCTCATTTTCCTCCGGCTCTCAGGCTCGTTCCTGTGTGTGTGTGTTTTTTTCCCTCTTCACGCACACACAGTCAAGCCGCGTGAGCAAAGCAACGCACGAAACGTCGACGTTTCGACGCGCGGCTGTGCCACTAGCGAAATTACGTAATTCTCTAACCTACTGACTCACTGCGGGAAGCTCTCGTCACGATGACGCGACTACCTACGACTCCCAATACTACTTTACTACTCTCCTCGCTCTTTCCTCCCGCCCCGGAGTCTGACGGAGACGGAATTGAACAAACACACACGTAGAGACGCCAAACGCATCTGTAGGGAGCGAGCAAGACGTGCTCGTCGTTGGTAACCGACCCGGGAGATCGCGTCACGAGTTAGCGACGTCACAAACCTCTGAAAGTCCAGCAAATTTGACTATTTTAACCAGCAAAAAAAATGTACCAACGAAAACAAACTTTTTTCTTTTAAATTCGAGAACGGGACCTTTCGCTTTCTTAATTCTCCATAAATCGGAATATTTAATTGTAGAAATTCCGATTTATGCACGAAAACAACTCTTCCCCAGCATCTTCCCGACGACCTTCGTTTTCTAGTCTCTGAATCACAGACAGCTGGAGAATCTCGTCTCTTCGTGAAATGAGCTCTCGTGTTTAGATCAATTTCTGGGTCATCGTCGCGCGAGTCTGGCCTCTGGAACGTGGACACTCCATTTTATAACATCTCTCTATACATTTACAGAATAACATTCGCATTCTCGAATATAGAGAACGAGTTTTCTCCAGCTGGTTACGAACGCACTAGCGACAAAAGGCAATCGCGCGCATCTAGCTGATGCGCTCGCAACGTCCCTGACACGCCTCGCGCGCGATTCTCACTTGGAAATCGCGGCCCTGCTGCTCTTGCCTCCTCTCTCTTTCCAACTTCGACACTGACGTAACGAAACAAACGAATCGCCGATCGCCGAGCCCGCTAATTAACGCGGTCGCTAATTTTTTCCGATGCAAAAACTAAAAATCACCAATAAAATCTAAAAAAAGCGACGATTTTGTTGGGATTTTCGATTCGGATACTTTTTCAAGATCAACAGAAATGAAAAAAAAAAAAAAATTCCAGTGAAAATTCAATTTTGAAACGTTTTTTTTTCAATCACAAAAATTTTGTCATCGCAGTGAGAAATATTCTATAAAATCTCCTCAGAAATGCGATTTTTGTCATACCAATCGTAAATTTTGCAAAGACTTTCGTTAGAAATCAAAAATTTCGTCAAAATCACGAAAATTTTGAATTATTTAGTTTTTTGACGAAATTTAATTTTCAGTCTCTAGAGAATTTTTTATCATCATTTTCGATCAAATTCCCTTGAACTAAAAAAGAAAAGCGCGTCGTTGGGTGAGCCGGAAATGCGGACAAAAAACGTGGATCGCAGCAGAGTACGGAACGATCCCGAGCCCTCGTTATTGCTGAAGCAAACGTTAGTCCCTTGTCCCGTTTATTCGAACAATGATTAATTACACGCGAGGGAGATCGAGTCTTGATAAGAAATCCAGGAGTGCAATGAAAAAAATAAAAACAACGGAGTTCACAACAGATGGTTATTATAAAAATGTTATTATTCCGAGAACGATGTATATTTATGAAAAAAATAAAATTGTTTCGATTAACGGTTAAAGCGCACACGCTCGTACGTATCGGCGTAATAATTCGTACGCAAGTACGAGCTTTTGTCTCCATTTCAATTTCCATAAAATTTCTCGCGTTGCGCACACCGTTCGCATATGTCGACGTGTGGCTACACATTTTCAAGCAATTATGCGTTTGAGGCGATTATACCGAAAGGTGCGAGAGAGAGAGAGAGAGAGAGAGAGAGAGAGAGAGAGAGAGAGAGAGAAAGAGGCAAGGAGCACAAAGTCCCTGGTTGTTGTGTACGTGAACGAGGGCGGTTGTTACGCGAGGCTAATTCTTCCTCGTTTTTCTCGCTCCCTCGCTGTGGCAAGCATCGCGACCGAAATCGCAAGTTCCGAGCAACAAGCGCATCGGGTTCGCACACCTGGAAAGGCAGAAATTCCGGAAAAATTTTGATTACGTTTTGACAGAAATTGTCCCAGAAAAAAATCTAAAAATTTTGTTAATTTTTCATTTTTTTATTTAGCTGGGAGTGTTTTCGAAAAAAAGTTTAAAAAAACGTGTAACTTGTTGAGAAATCAGAAAACTCGCGGTACAAATTGATTTAATCGTTAATCAAGTTGATTACGTGATATTAATTAGTCGAAAAAATGAACTCTCAATTAAACGCGCGGCAGGAGTTTCGAACGCTCGGGACGGAGGTAATACGTAAGAATTGGAAAGCCAATTAGACAGCGAACGAGTGATCCTAACTCGTTGCTTGGCGAACACACAATATTATGATTATTATTCATACGTACACGAAATTAATTCGTCCGGAGGTGAATACGAGTCTTGTTTGCAAGTTTCCGGGGCCAGACAACTCGCGAACTGAGAAGTGTGCAATTCAGCTCGTAAGTTTCTCAATTAATAATGAAAATCCTTGACAGTTCTCGACACATCCGCAGGAGCTTCGTTTGGAAAATTCCAAATTAACATCAACGCTAATTAATCGATCTTCATTAATTTCCATCGTAAGAATAAAATTTTTGGCTTGAAAGAAAAACAATTAAGAATAATTCTCCAAAATTGTTTAAATTCCGATCGAGGCCGGACTCATTACGCGATTGCGATGTGGACACATCCTCGATCGTTGTTTTTATTGTTGCCTGGAAGTGGGTAAATCGAGTTTCGATCGCGAGAGGCCTTTCCCATCCTCTCGCTTCCTCGTTTATCCACGAGATCGAGAAAGATCTCGACACCGACGCATATATATGAAGAAAAAGCCGATATAGATATATTGGTGGGTGATTCAAAAGTGGGAAAGAGGGCCCTCGAGGCCGCAGGTGCGGCCCAACCGAACGAGAAATCCCGAGGATTTCTATCGAGCATAATTCCACCGAGTGCTTAGAAATAAATATGAATAAATGCAGCATGTGTGTGTCGGTGAAGCAACGACGAAGAAAACACATGTTGAGTGTGGTAATAGACAGGAATGAAATTTAAATCGTTCCCAGGTGCAGTCGACGACGATAAGTCATCAACGATCGCCCGGAGCCGATCAATTAAAGGCCCATAACATTATGAGCTCAATGATCCTCGAGAATATCCTACTCAGCATCGTTTTCAACCGCGCGAAAGGTCGTTCGCAATTGCTAGTTTTATTTCCACTACCGATTTTTATCGAGTGTCATGGAAACTGTGAGTTTAGCGTTCAAAGAAAATTAAAAAGTGAAAAGAAAATTTTCTTCGCTACGTTCGACTGAACGTTTTTTTCGAAAAATCGCAAAAATTTGGTCGTTGCAGCGAGAAATATTTTGCAAAATCTCTTCGAAAAGTCATTTTTCGTCATTTAAATCGTAAATTTTGCTGACACTTCCGTTAGAAATCAAAAATATTGTCAAAATGACGCGAAAATTTCGAAATAATCGTGAAATATTCCGTGGCCCACGAAATCTGTTTTCGTTAAAAAATCATTTTGTCATTTTGGCCTCAAACGTCTTTAAAGAGACAAGAAACGAGGCTGAGCTCCAGCTGTTGGTCATTTCTCGTCGAGGGAGAAATGTTCAGGCCCTTTAAAAATTTTGAAGGACTCCGTGCCAAGTGAATTTTATCAGAAACGGGAAACAGCAGCCCTTCGTTCTCGTAATCGACCCCGAGAGAGTGAGGATTTCGAAATTAATGAGAATCGACGATTTTTCAAAGTTTAAGGAATTTAAAAGAAAATTCGCCACTCTCCGTGGGACTCGTTATGGTTACGCGGCTTTCGTTTTCTCCCTCGAGGGGGTTTTCTTTATTTCTTTTGACGTAGGTCAGGATTGCAAGTTCGCACAGGGGGCCAGGTGCGGTCGGACAGGTAACCGACCCGATCTCCCCGCGTCTCGTTCGCCTCACCGGGTCTCGGCGCGCTCGGATCGTACACGAAAGAGGAACACACGATAATGCATGTGCCGGTCGAGAGCACCGTCCGTAATATTCACACACGAGGGCAAAAGCACGCGAAGAGGCTCACACACGGTCCGGCATTTACCGAGCGGCCAACGAGCGACGAGGAGAGAACGATAAACGAGAATTTACGACGAGACGACGACCTTCGTGAGAGAATCCACCCGATGGGCACTTTTGGTCCCCCGAGAGAGAAGAAGCGAGAGGACGCGAGCATCGCCGAGACTTTAACCGGCGACGTTTTTTTTTTCCATCTCGAAGGAACGAGTCCTGCGACGAACAAAAATACAGCTGCCTTGAGATGCAGCGAAAAAAAAACGATCTTTGCTCTCAAAAGTTGACGGAAATGTTTGAGCGACCAGCAAACCAACGAAAATTCGTAAAAAAAAAATTTCTCTCGTTCATTTCTGGCAGATTGAAAAATAATTACACGTTCATTTTCCCTTGGGCTGGTACGACGTTGATGATCTCGCGGCCCCATCAAGATTATGCCGCCGGAATGTTTTCGGACTGAATTTTGGAAAGATCTTGTCCCCACGATCAGCTTTCGTGACGCTCCGTCAAAAAGACTCGGCCGGGGTCACGGCGCAGCAGGGAAGAGGGCTGGAAGCCCGAAAATTTTCAACAGGATCTTTCGAGGCCAAATTAACGCAAACGCGAATATCTCGTAATTTGTTTTTTTTTCTCGAAAACCCAACGACGTTTCAAACGTTCGAATCCACAAAATTAAGGGACGAGAAAATGAAAAAAAAGTCGTTAAAAAAGTGACAAGAATGAATTTCGAGTGGATCGACTTCTAGACGAGAAAAAGGAGTTTTCCACGGTTCTCGGTCGATTTTCTGAGAAGCGAGATACAGTATAGACGAGACGTACAATGTGTGCGCGGCGTGTTTGCCAGCGGGGGGAGACGGAGGGATTCCCAAAAAGGAGAATGAGGGTTCGAAGGGTCGAAAAGATGGATAGAGTTTTGGGGGAGACCCGATGAGTCCGGCCAGATAAAAGGGAAAAGCGATTGCTGAAGCAAAATTTCGTTTCCTCGATCGACGAGGCTAGACGGTTTTCAAATTTCAACGTCTGACGGTTGGATTTTGTATGCGTACGTGAGATTGTGTGCGTTACCGGCCACGAGACGGTCGCCATTATTTCTTTAACATCCAGTCACGCTCCCACGCCACGTTCATAGAAAAAAATGAGAAAAAAGAAACATCACACGTGCACGAAGGTCTGGATCGTTCGAGTGGTTTAATCCCCGAAATCTCCCTCGGGATGTTGCACCCGTTGTGTCCGCGCACCTGCATCGAATCATCCCCAGGCATAATAAAAAAAAAGTTTCAAATCCTCAACCCAAAGGCCAAATCCCATTGTTGCCTCGTTTCTCGAGGCAGGTTGCAAGCAAAGTGTCTCTCCGAACCCTCAACTACGACGCAGTTTCTTTTTTAAATGCCTGCGAGTCTCTGGACCCAAGAAAAATTCCTTGAAATCATTTTTTTTTCACAATCTACAAAATTTGATCGAAAATATCGTGCAACGATGCAGTTTCTTTGTTTAAATGCCCGCGAGTCTCGTGACTCTCGAAAAATGACTCAAAAACTTTTTTTTTCTACAATTTCCAAAATTTGACCGAAAATTTTATGCAAATTTTAAATAAACGGAGCAAATTTCGGGAAAAAATTTCGAATCCACGAGATGGCGTTCAATATTTAGAGAAAATTGACCAATTTTTTTTTTTAAATAACGATTCTAAGCGTAATTTAGAAAAGCAAAATAAAAACTAGGATTTTTGGCGAATCTTGAGATTTTCAAAGGATCCCTTGAGCAAGGATATTCATCCTGGACGATTAAGGCTGCCGAACTCTCTCTCTCGCTTTCTTTCGCTATAGTTAGGGAGGCGAATAGGGGAATTTTCGGTAATACTCGAGCGTGGCAGTTTAAGATATTAGAGATACCTTAGACCGAATAGAACAACCTTGTAAAGTATTAGCTCTATATGTAGTGACGCGCGCCTAGGATAGACGATCAGATTAGTAAAAAAAAAACGATAGTCTGAAATACTCGAGCGCGTCAGATTAAGATATTGGGGGTTGACTTTAGTGTTTTAAGACTAAATTTAACTAATCTGACGATAAGTCCTTGACGCGGCCGAGTTATAGGGTCGCGAACTTGTAAAAAAAAAACGTTAATCTGGCATTCTCGAGCGCGATTTTTATTTTTTTTATTTTGAAGAATATAATCTAAAACTTACTAAAAATACAAAATCTGCCGGTTTCCGCATGACCGGAAGTGTGGAGGAGCCATTTCGTCTTCCGAAAAACGCGTTGCGGCATATAAGTCGCGAATGATACATTAAAAAGAAAAAAAAAGTTTAAATAAACAAAAAAGGTAATTTTATTTTACACAAAAAAGGTCTCTTTACATTTTTGTCCAAAGTTAAAACTTTTTGACTTGAAGCATCATAAAAACTCAAACTCCCGGTTTTTTGAGTATATCTCGAAAACTGAGGGTGTTAAAAAAAAATTGATATGAAATAACGATGATTAAATTATGTGACTTTTATTATATCACAAATTTTTTTTTTCTAAAGCTCCTCGACAATTTTCGTGGACTCGGCAAAAGTTACGCGTATCTGTATACAAAAGTATTATTAACATGTACAGTTTCATGTATTTATATTATTCAATAGCCTGTTGATCCTCAAATTGTTTTTCGGACGTACCGTAAGCAAAACGAAGTGAAGAATTGAAGCAAAAAAGAGGGAATTGAGAGAAAAGAGGAGGAAGAAAGGAAAAAAAAGAAACCAAAAAACCTTTTTCGGTCAGATTAAGAGAACCCACCAACATTTTTGTCAGATTAAGAAAAAATGCTTTCAGGATACCGAGATAAACCTCCCCTATGAAAATCTGACGCGCTCGAGTATTTCAAAAAAACTTTTATTTTTTGCATTTTCAAACATTCATCGTAACTTATCGTCACGCCGAAATTGTCAGTTTTTTTAAAGGGAGCTTCCTTGGGGCCTACTTAACACTCCTTCCGAAAATCTGACGCGCTCGAGTAAATTTTTTTTTTTTGCATTTTTGACTACTTTATATGCCTACCCCCACCACGCAAACCGGCAGATTAGTATACCGTTGTTATCAGAGGCACTTGGGGCATACGTAGTATGAATATCTGACGCGCTCGAGAATGCCCAAGTAACTGTTTTTTTTAACATTTTTGAAGAACCGTACACGCCAAACCCACCGCTAAAATGGTTTTTACCATACGAGCTTTTCTTTTCGAAATTATTTTATCTTTCGATTTTGATAGGTCTCGACGGCGCCGTTGAATTACGCCATTTAGCTACCTCGCCTCCCTAACTACTAGCCCTCGTCCTCAGCTCGGTACACGTTTTAATACAATTATTTCATGGATCACCGATGCACGCGTTGTGAAAATTCTTGGTCCCTGCTCCACCTTTGTCCTTTTCCTTTGTACATTTACGAAAATATCGATCGACGAGTCGGAGGTAAAGCGTCTCCGATATATTTCGTGAATTTAGTTTGCACGCTCGTGTGCCCCGAGACGTTTGAGCGCAATGCACGAGCAAAGCCCAAAAAGAGGCAAAGCGAGGGCCAAGGGAAGTTGCGAACCTTTCATGAAAATCGAGACAGGTCCGAGGTCTTCACGGATCGTCGAGCCAGAACCGACGTAATCCGTTTACAAAACCCTGACCCGCTCGTTATCACGGAATTTTCGGTTACCAAAATCTTCAATTTTCCAAAAAAAAACGCCACAAAATCGTGTAAATCTCGAAAATCCATTGAAATTTAAAAAAAAAATTAATTCCTTCTGATAAATAATAATAATAAAAAAATTATTATTAAATTAATTTGTCTAAATTTAAAAAAAACGTCACGAAATCGTGTAAATCTCGAAAATTGATCAAAAATTTTTTTTTTCTTATTAATTTCAATTTTAATTTTGGTTGTGCGAATTCTTGAAATTATTTCTCAACCGGTGCTCTGGTTCGGTGGCTAGCGTGCTTGTCTCCGAACCAGAGCACCGGGGCGTCTCGGGTTCGATTCCCGTGCTCGTCGTCTTTCCAGCCCGAACAAAATTTGTGCGTGGCTCGAATTCTGCAATGATCGCTGAAACGCCTCGGCGCGGGAATAAAATGAGTTTGGAAAAAGAAATTCATGACTTACCCGAGCACATGCGGGACCTCAATGGAGTGGGACGACGCGCGCTTGCGATCCCCCCCCATGTCTGCCAGCCTGGCAAAGTCGGTGTCCTGGTCAGCGAGACGCGCGCTTTTCCGGGACTCCAACAGGCGGATCTCCTCGATCCTCCTGGTCAACGTCATTGTACCCTGGAACAGATGATGAAATAAATTATTATTTTTGGAACAATCGAACATTTTTTTTTACTTGAAGCAAAATCGTACGGAAAAAATTCGAAACAAAATTCCGAATGACAATTTTTTGCTCTCCATCATTTTCCATGAAATTGCACTGAAAATTAAATTTCGTCAAAAAACGTCGATATTTTTTTGAATACGGCAAATATTTTCAAATAATTTTAAGATTTTCCTAATTTTTAATAAAATTTACTGAATATTTCTTGCTGCAATGACAAAAGTTTTGTGATTAGAAACAAAAAAAAAACGTGTCCAACAAAATATCGATCTTTTTCAACAAAATTTTCTTTGCAGTGTGCAATTGAAAAAAAATTCTGTTTTCTACCAGCAAAAACCTATGGCACTTTTTATTCTCAAGACCCTTCACGTCATGACGATACAGGAAAAAAAACAGCGGAAAGAACTCGGAGAAGATGGGGAAACGAGATCAAGTCCTTCGCGGATGCCAGCACTTGAAGAAAACGAGAAAGAAAGAGAGAAGTGAAAGATAGTATAAAGGAGGAACATGAAGCGCGTGTAAGACTCGCAACTCCCGATGGCCGGAGTGAAGGATGCAAATAATATGACCCGAGGGAGTTTTGCAAACTCGTCATTATATTCCCATTACCGCGCCTCCTCGTACGCACAAGAAAGATAAACCAAGTTGCATTGCTCTCCACAATGTTTCTGTGCATGCATATACATGTAAATCCACGTATATAAACGCATGTATATTTATGGGTATAAATATATTATCTTACATATGTAAAAATAAGTTTCTTTGCTCTTTTTCCTCTTTTCCTTCTCCCTCGTTCCTCTTTCTCTCTCTTTCTCTCGGTTCCCGAGTATTATTTCTGATCCATTATTATTCTTGCTGAGTTCTCGATCTCGAGTGCCTGCGAGCGAGTTCGGCACACCCGCGAGGCAATTACGGGTCACTCGTGCACTGAGAAATCGCAAAACAGCCAACGACTCGTCACACTCGTGTGAGCTTCATTTTTTCCAGGGAAAATTAAGCATCCAGGATCATGGAAGAAAAAGGGAAGAAAATTGACAAGAGTTTGTCCATTTTTATTCGGCTCTGGATCGTTATGGACAAATCCGTGCGGACGCCCTCGCCTGCGTAACGCGATACATCGAGAAGAGCGAGACAGGGGCCAGCCTGGCAGGATATCGAAGGTGTGAGCAGGGAGAGTTATCGAATAATGCAAAACCATCTCTCTGATGGCGTCGTCTGGTTTCGGGTGTCCAGCTGATGCTGTCCCGAGACACCCGAACCACAGCCAAGAGTCCATGTGACCGCGCGCACATTCGATCTTGTCACGTGGGACAAGGGCAGAACCCATATCCCTTTTGCGGTGTGCTCGAGTCGCTCCCAGCGATTACACCAAATCGATTTAGTCAGCGAACAAGAAATTCATTTAATTACCAATCATAATTTAGAAAAATTGACAATTTCGACCTGGAGTCTTAAAAAATAAATTCGAATCTCAAAATTTCTCTCTATTAATCTCTGAGAATAAAATTTTGTTGAAAAAGATCGATATTTTGTTGGATACGTTCGATTTGACGTTTTTTTTTTTGAAAAATGGCAAAAATTTTGTCATTGCAGCGAAAAATATTCTACAAAGTCCCTCCGAAACGTAAATTTTTCTCATTCCAATCGTCAATTTTTTTGACAGTTCCGTTGGAAATCAAAAATACTGTCAAAAGTATCAAAAAATATTTAGTTCACCGCGTTCAACAAAATATCGACGTTTTTTGAGAAAATTTAATTTTCAGCGAAAATCCGATCCTATCGATCGAAACTTCGTACAAATGAATTGTCGCCTGTCTTTTTTTTTCCCTCTCCGTCGCAATTGCCTCGCGACCTGCAAGATTGTCAAGTTTTATCAAAGACACTACCGCGGAAGGAGTTTTTATCGAATCACGTGATTTTTCCAGGCCTCGGTGGCCTTTTTTATGGGCAAGATCGACCGCGATCTGGCAAAGTTTCCTCGTCACCACATCCTGTTATGTTACAAACTGAATATTTCATGTGAAAAACAATGAAGCTCGTGTGAGGACGAGGGCGAGAGTTTCGTGGCAAAAAAAACCAGAAAAAAGGAGATGAAGATGGGGGAGAAACGACGTGAGGGGGGGGGGGGTTAAGTAGTGCTAGTACAGAAGTGATAGTAATAGTAGTAATAGTGAAAGAAGGAGAGAGGCGAGTTGGCCGAGAGCCACGCAACGTCGAGCAGACTGCACTTTCTCCGACTTTCAAATTTTCTTCTCAGCTCGTCGCGCGTGCTCTTGTGGCCGGACTTTGCAGCACACAGACACACATGCCCCTTTAATTTCAAGCATAAAACTACCGTATACACGATCATGAACAATCTCGAATAAAAAAAATCGATATTTATCGAAGGTCGACGAGATTAAGCATCAATGATGAATTTCCCACGAACTGGTTGGCCGGAAAATAACGCAGACTGGATAGAAACGATGTACGCAACGAAACACGTCGAAAAAAAATTTCGGGTCAATTTGACCCAGTGTGTACATAGCCGTGACAAATGCTAAAAACGCTACAGAAACATGGCTGGTCACTCGGAATACCATAACGGAACTTTCCGGGCACCCTGTAGATGGGGAAAGGACTCGGAGCTCAACCAATGACCTTAAGGCCCATTCTAGTCGTACCCGACACATTCTTCCGGGATCGATTAGTCTCTATCTCGCGGTTTTACTTCACTCGGGTGCAGAAAGGTTGAGTATCGAAACAAGATTATAGGAAATATGGTATGGCCTCGTGGTGAGTAAGAAAAGGGCGTAAATCGCACGAATTCACCGGCTGAATCCGACGGGTCACGCCCTCGTGCTCACCAGCAATCAACATGTGTGCGCGAGGCTGAGTCGACATAACGGGGAATCCCCCGTTCGATCCATTCTCACCGGTTCATGTTTTCCTCTCGAAGAAACGCGTGAGTTCAGTGAAGAAAAAATAACTTTTAGCTTCGCTCATTTGAATAATCTTCCGGGCGATACTTTTCCCTTTATTTCCTTTTTTTTCGTAATTAATATACAACAAACTCGATCCCTGACACTCGCAGACTAGTTACGAATCAGCCATGAAATCCAACTCGATTCGCTCTCTTATTCACTGCGGCTAAAAATGTCTTTTTTTCATCCTTCCTGCTCTCGATGTCGTCCAATTCCCCTCGAGCAATACGAATGTCCGATACGTCCCGAACTTCCCGGTGTAATTGTCCCGTGACACTGAGATTGATTGATTGAAATTTCAATAGTTTTGGCCTACATTCGAACGTCACTTGGTTGCTAACGAAAAAAATAAAACAATTTTGTCACCTCGTTGCTTAAAAATTGCCTCCGGCCGGCTCCGGAAAGAACTTTCGGTTTTCGACTTCGATATTTCATCAAACAGGATCAAAAACCGACAGTGTCATCGAGATCCTCAAAAAATCGCACAAATTCCTCTGCTTCCGGATCAAATGACGCGTCGAGAAGTTCCGGGGAAGAAAAAATCGACCGAGGTCCATTCGAGATATCGGCGACTGTGTCGCCTTGGCGGAAATCCTTTCGGACGAGTTCCACAAATGCTCATGAGTCTCTGACAAAGGTCAGAGTACAGCTGATTCACGAATTACGAATGAATGACAAGGCGATCGAGTTCCGATCGTCCTTGTGGACAATTAAGCGAAATTTTCAATTGGCCAACGCGCGAAAAACGCTGAGAATATCGTAACGCAAGTTGGTAAGCAAAGTGTGTTACAATATTTGTGCCGCGAGTTTTTTTTTTCGTTGCGAAAGCCTTAATCAGTGAGCGCACGCGGATTCGCAGACGAACGCGTCGACGCACGAGTGTGCACGAACATGATAAAGCAGGTGAAAGTGCATTCGCTTCATTTCACAAGTGTTCACCATGCACGCCGAGCACTAGCACGTTTCTAGGCGATATAAACGAGTGTATATATGGCGATGCAAGCCTGAATATGTATCGAGAAGGCGATTATGGTGGCTTCAAAACCGCTTCGTCAAAACAACTTTACTTGGGGTCCTTTAAAAATTTGGTACCAACGTTCTTGGGGCACCAAAACAAACAGTTATCGCCGCGATAAAGAAAATTCTGCGGACGTTCAGAATTTGGGATATTTCATTTGCATTTTTTTATTTTCCTCATCTAAACGCGTGAAAATTAAATTCACGTCGAAAAGTTGCAAAAATCGAGTTGCAAACAAAAATGTATTTGCAATTTTTTTTGCAGATTGCCAGAAAAGCTTGCGGAGCCGAAATTTCTTAAGAACACATTTTTTTGCAACTCGTAAACGAAACGCGACTTGAATTTATACGCGTGTAGATGAGAAAAGTTAAAAATTGAAAATTGATTTTGATTGGAAAATGATTTTTTCATTGGGGAATTTCCCATGAGTTTCCAAATTGCCAAAAACCCTGAAACTGCATCAGCGACAAATTTCTGGAATTTCTTATACGCCGAAAATCCCGAACACGTGCATCGAGAATTTCTACAATCGCCGGGGAGAAAAGAACTTGACAAAGAAACCGAACAAACTGCCAGGGCTGAGGGGCAAACGCAAGGGAATTACGTGTTGATAACGTTAGACATGGGAATAGTTCGGAGTGACGCGTGCTCTTGCGAATACGCCGGATACGACACACGGAAAGTATCACGTTCCACGTACGCGAGGCCCGAATGTATCCGCGATAATGATTCGTCACTGCGCGAACCAGCTGGTCTCGTAATTTTTTCCAAGGCGAGCGCACGCGGCTATCTCTTGGCTATATCGTAAATATATACACACGTGCATTTATTGTAGACAATCCTAAGCATAGGAATGCTTGTAAGTACACACGCCATATTCGCGTACGACATAAAAGTAAATGCCCGCATATCGCATTCCAAATACTTTACCCATATATTTATTCATACGCACATATATTACGGGTTATGCGATAACAGTTAACTCTGAGAGTTTCTACTTCACACCTGGCCATACCTTCTATGCCAACGACCAATTACGCTATCGAGTACATTCGCCCATATAAATGTCACCGAATAATCCAGCCCGCGACAATTAATCAATAAAAACGTGCAATTTCCATTAAATTAGCATTTCAAATGAGCCAAATTTCCAGCTGGTCCATTTTTTTCCTCGGAATTTCCTCGGATCGATAAGAAAATCACGAAAAAAATTGAAATTGGTAAATTTCGGCCAAAACGATGGAAAGAGATCGAGAGAAAAAGTGAAAAATTCATGTCAATTTTAATTCAATTATTTGAAAGGAGCAAAATTTCCAGCTGGTCCATTTTTCCCTCGGAATTTACTCGGATCGATAAGAAAATCACGAAAAAAATTGAAATTGGTAAATTTCGGCCCAAACGATGAACAAAAGATCGAGAGAAAAAGTCCCTAAAGGATCGAATGAGTAAAAAAAGTGAAAGTTTCGCGGATCGTTTAGAGCGAGAAAATCCGTACGATTTCCTCATACCGAAGATAATTGATTACATTTATAAAATCAACGTTCACCGATGCACACAAAGACAAATGGAAAAAATAATAGCGATTAGAAACGTCAGTGCGCGAGACTCTACAGTGGCTCGCGGGCGGTTCAAGGATACTCGGCCTTTGTCATTGCCGGTACACCGGTTGCGTGTCGATGAATCAGCTGTGATGCCTAATGGACTACGAGCATCTATACACACATGTGTACGACGCTCTGACGTACGTTTTTTTCGCGTCGATGTATAAAAGACTCGGCGCGCGAGAACGAGAGAGCGAGACAAAAATCTCCGACGCTATTATATTCTCGAGCGTCTCTCATTTCGTCGATTCTATTGGTTATCAATATTTTTCAAACGCGACCGAGAACAATGAAGACGATATTACGCGTTGAAGAAATCTTGGTCAGAGCGTCACGTCTTTTCCCCACGCGGAGAGATCAACAAGTCTCGAAATACGTCACGACGCTTCCATGACGTCATTGTTCCAAACTCCACCGACGTTTTTTTTCCGATCAATTCTCCTCTCAATGTCGATTACGCGATTTTATTAATCGAGCTATTTGCACGATTTTTTATTGTCACAATGATCGAAAATCAATTTAGACGATAATCGAACGAATTTTCGTCACTTTTTTTTTATCGTCCGAGGAAAAAATAAGCCGAGCGATCGAGTGGACGAGGTGCAAGATGCCGAGACGTAGGAGATTCTTGTAGCATTAGTAAAAATGGGGTCAGGCGATCGCAAACAAGAAGATCTCTTGCAAACGTCTCGCAATACTTCGAGCCCTCTCCTATCGATTAGACATATGGTACACACTCACAAACCCACCCACACACTCTCGTGCCAACACAAATTAAACAGAAGGATCGTGTTGGTTGCTGCATCTTCATTGTTCTCGTTCCATCCGCTAACTTCTTATTCCCTGAGGTGATCAATCAGTCGTGAGGCTTTGAATACGACATAGTGAGCAAAAAAAACTCATTGTTCGAAATCCACAGGTTTCGCAAAATTGTTTTGTAGCCGCGCAAATTTTGACAAAATTTTAATAAAAATTGAAAAATCGGCCGACAAAATTGTTTTTTTCGCCAATTTTTCAACAAAATCATTTTTTTCGATCTCGAGCTACAAAATCCACATTTTTTTAAGAAAAATTATTTTCAGCCACGCCAATTTCGACTAAATTTTCATTTCCAGCCGAAGTTTTGATAAAAATCGAAGAATCGACCGACAAAATCGTTTTTATTTGCTAATTTTTCGACTTTGCCTTGCAATTTAATACGAAAAAAATCGTTTTTTCGATTTCGAGGTAGAAAATGCACTTTTTGGAAAAAATTCCTTCTCAGCCACGCAATTTTCGAGAAAGTTTTCATTCGAGTTCGAAATTTCGATAAAAATGGAAAAATCGGCCGACAAATTCGTATTTTCTCGCCAATTTTTCAACTTTACCGTGCAATTTAATGTTCGTACATTATTTACGTTATGCGGGGAGATATAGAGCGTTCGTATGTGCGTAAGTGCGTATTTGCACTATATATCAAAGAACGGGGGCACGAGGCTTACTCGCCGGTCGCCTGACTCGCTTTAACTCACGCACACACACACTCAAATGAATATAAATACAAACATATGTATGTGTTTTATTTATTTATATACTCGTGTGTGTGTGTTTTTGCACAACGGAATCTGTTCAAGGATTTCTTTGTTCGACTCTCCTCGATTTCTTTGAGCGCGTTCGCGCGCGGCCTCCGCACACCATAGCACGCGGTTGCAGCAATAATTGCAAGAAGAAGTGCATAGTTCGATACAAAAGCTCGGCGCGCACGAATCGACCACGAGAAAGACACGGTGAACATGACAAATAATTAATTATATAGAGCTCGCAGTAGCAAATACTCAAAAGTATAGACAACGCGCGCGATATGCCCATAATTATTTTCGCAACGCGTCATTATTTTTCCACACGTGTAAACTCTTGTTTCGAAATCATAAACACGAGGATTTATTAATATGGACGAACGCACATGGAAAGTAGTCTATTCAAGTTTAAGAAAATCGTTCACGAGGCTCCGCGATGTATCGCGTTAGGGGGCGCGTAATTCCGTTTACACGTGCAACTTGCACCTGAACGTGAGTAACGACGAGATTTTTCTCCTCGTCTCTCCCCCCCGGCGGGCTTTGATTTCCGCGGGGCCCGCAGCTGAGGGAAAATCTTTGATCTTCGTACAAGGAGGCACAAAGGCCACGCGCGATTATTCGTCATTGTTATTTTCATCGGAGCGTTAGATTCGAGGCCAAGCTTCTTTGTTTCTTTGTTTATTTATCCGCCTCTATAACGGCGAGCAGATTAGTCGAGCGCAATCGAATTCTTGCAACGAGCTTAAGAGACTCCTTCGGGATTTTCCTTCTTGTTTCCGCAGACTCGTCTCGTTTGTTTCTTACTCTCCGGAGATAATCTTATCGCCTTGTCTCGAGAATTTTTCGTGCCTTATCGCGCACTTTACGGCGCAATTTTTCATCGGAGAAAATTCAATTACAACAACAATAAATTACTGGCTCGTGTTTTTTAAACTGCAACGATTCTTAACTCGGAAATGTCACGCGCGAAAACGAATGAAAAGCGACGACAATCCAGATCTCACGGTTCGACGCTTTCCAGCGGTCACCCATCCCTGTAATGGCCACAATAAACTCTCTTCGGTATAGAAAAGGTTTGAGGAAAAGCTACGCAATCGCGTCTCGCATTGAATATCTTCAATTGGTCATTTTTTTCCTCGTATTATTTCTCTCCGTCATTCTCTCTTTTCGCCGCAGAGTTCAACGACCCAGAGCACACGATGTGCGGTTGACGTCTCCGTTCATTGGTGTCGGTATAAATCGGTACCTACTAAAACTCTAGAGTCTCATTCTCGGGTCTTTTTATCTGTGGCGAGGGCGTGGGGGGGATTGTTCGTAAAGTATCAAGACTTTGGACATGAGAAAATTAGAGAAAGAGAAGAAGGAAAAAATAAGAAGAAGAGCCTTGGCAATTCGAGGCACAAAGTCTTCGCAGGGCGTCGGTTTCTTGTGCTCGCCGGTGCGGCACGTTGCCATTGTTTTCGCGGTCGTTTTTCGTATTAATAAACGCGTTGGCATATATATGCATAAATGCTCGAGCATGCGGCCATCATTCTTTCTCTCTTTTGTTGTTTTTTTTTTGCTTCTCCTCGCTCTCCTCATTATACATGCAGCAAGCCGTGACATCGATAATGCATGGACACGCGACAAGCTCGTGAAAGTAAGAGCGAGAGACGTCAAGTCGTGCGCAATATTTACGCACTCGCGACACTAACTTTATCTCTCTCGCTCTCTCCCTCGCGCCCTCGTTATCTCACTTTTTTTTCAACGTGACGCAACGAACGCTACACATTTTTCCATCATCCGCGAGCTCGCCACTTCCTCATTTTTTCGTGAGCGGAAACGACTGCGGCGTTGGCAAGAATGAAAAATAAAAAAACGAATCAAAAAACCAGTGATTCGACGCGCAGAATTATTTGGACGATTTGGGATCATCGGAAAAAAGTCTCGCTCACGCGCAGCTGCGCATAAATTTTCATTTTTCGCATTTTTTATCTCCCTTAATCTTTCTTTCTCATTTTTGTATCGTTTATCTCGTCCCAACGATAAAAATACAGTTATATTTACGTTAAACAAGAAAAACAATAAATTTCATCGTGTTATCCGCATCCAGAGACGCAAAGTGTGCGGATACGGATTTGGTAAAGACTCCCGAGGTCCATTGTTGTCGTATGTCGCCCCTAAAGGCGCAATTGCCGCATGTTCGCTTATAAATCGGCGAGAAATCGCCATTTCCATTCTCTCTCTCTTTGTAGGCAAATGCCAAGATTCGCCAGGAGCGTTTTTCCCCCCCGATGTATATAGTCAATGTTTGTCCACATGCAGCCTCTCGTATACCAACAACAACTCGCGCTACGTATACATAAATTTGTCCTGTACACATATATTTATCCACCTGGAATTCTAGGACACATTTCCAGGATCGTGAACTTTGCCATATTCGTTCCTTGTCCAGTTATAAATTGCAAATTCTCATGGAAACATTTTCCAACAACATTTTCTCGAAAAATTACGATAAAACGGGTCACCGGGTCAATTTGACCCGGAGGCATTTCTAAAACGGTGTCATTAGCGAGCATCAAGGTCGAGATGGACAAAAAACACGAGCCCAAAATCGCTGAACGCGTGAGTGAATGAAAAAAATGGGAAAAAACTCAAAATTTTCGAAATAAGTGGAAACTTTTTGGATTTTCAATATTTACGAGACTGATGACTGTCAAGGACTCGGGAACTCGAATTTGAGAAATTTCTGGGTCAGGGTCAATTTGACCCAGTGTGGCTATAAACAGAATTTTCCCTAAAACTGCCCGCAGTTTCGCGAGAGCGTGTCGTGCGATGTTGACAAACCGGAACAGCATCCCGTGCTCTCGCTTACACGATCAATCGACATTGAAAGTGGAGGTCACGACGACGTGACGTCAAGATCGAAGTATCGAAGCGCGATTTCGATAATGCATGAAATGTGGAGCTTGAATTTGCACCATAAATCGCTAATAAATCGCCCAAGCGTACGAGGCTCGGGAGTTATTTCGAGATTCTCTCGTTGACGAGGCGAGAATAATTAGCGGGATAATAATTAATTGGATCGAAGGCGACGTGAGCTCGAAGAAAATAGTTGGGAAAGTTGTTGGCGACGCGAGAATGACACAAAATCTTATAGTTGCCGCAGTCAATTAATTTGCTTAGCAAGTTGGAAATTGGAGCGAAATAAAGTTTGTCTTAGCGTCGATGGACTCGGTGGATTTCTTGGCTTTATATCGTTTATGTTCGCGAGACTCAAAAGCACGAGTCGTAGAAGCGACGATGAAAAATAAAAGAGAGTCAATTGACGTCGTACAGTCGACCAAGTGTCTCTCGCTCCCTCTCTCTCTCTCTCTCTCTCTCTCTCGCTCGCTCGACTATACATTCTCAATGCAATAGAGAGTGCAATCATTGCACTCTTTCTCTATCCCTCTCTATTAGTATTTTTTGTTCATGCCATACGCTTGGGCTCTCGCTCTTTCTCTCAGCTCGTGTCTCTGTCTCGTATATCCGTATTCGCGGGGTCGATCACACGATCGCATTAGTGCAGCTCGTGTTACGTCGCTCTACTTCGTTGCAGCTTGTTGGTCGTTGAAACGGCGTTACGGCCTAGCTCGCCTGTTGCTTCGGGCCGATTTAAAATGCCGAGAAAACCGACGTTTTGCCGGTTGAAAAAAAAACCGACAAATTTTTGTTACTCATGAATTTTTTGGGGAAACGAACCTCATTAGCGAGTCGCGCTGATTTCGTTGCACTTTTGCACTGCACTCGCGACCTTCCGCCCGGGAAAAACGACCTCAGAGCCTCGTTACTAGTCTCCAGTGTGAAAAGACTCGATTTGACGTCTCGATGTGAGCGACACGAGGACTCAATGAAATAAAATCGCGTTCCGCGAGCGTATCAAATGTTTCTCGTGGTTGCGCAGGATATTTCGCTAAATTCGCGATATAGTCTGGCCGCGTACGTTTCATTACTGACGCAGTAGTCGCGCGAGCTAAGCGTCAAAACGCTCGCAACACACGCCGGAGAGGAGCAATTCCTCACGAGCAAACTGCGCAAAAGCTACTCGCTCATTTCTTGTTCAACACACATTCTCACTACGTGCGTCTATGTACTTAGGTGTGTGTGCGTGTGTGTTTCGTTGACGATAAGACGAATCGATTGCGGAAAGAAGAAGCCGCGAGTAAAACGCGATCCAAACAAACGGAAAAGCGTTGCAAACCCTCGTTATTTTTAATCGGCGCAGGACGATCAAAATTATTGGCGGGAATTAAAAAGATTTCTGTAAGAAAACCTAAAAAAAAATTATCTCAATTTTTTTTCTCCGGCTTTTTTGTGGTTTGGAGATTCGAAAAAAAGGATTTTCGATTCCCACAAGAAATGAGCGACGATCCTGGAAAATCATTGTTGACCCAGTCGCCCTCAATTTATTTGGCTCAAAGGTTAAAAAAATCTCACGCAGCCACACACGTGTCGATTTCTTCAACACTTTTACACATTTTTTCATATGATTGATGTCCATATACTCGCGTACATATATACGAGTAGGAGTTATGTACTTTGTGTACATTTCATATAGCCGTGGCTCGAACGAGGTCACACGCCGGAGATAGCGGTAACAAGTAACAGCAGCAGCAACAGAACGGGAGAGCTCGCGAGCACATAGCCCAGAGTGACGGTGCAACAGCGTCCACGTGGCAGAATCCCCCGGTACAGCACTTTAAAGTGCCTGCACAATACACAGGCTCCTCCAAAAACCCCGAAGAGCTTCGTCCTTTCGTGCAAACCGACGAAAATTAATTCCAATAGAAAAAACAAACCAAAATTCCAATCGTATCGACGAAATTTTCAGAACTTCGGGAAAAAAAACCGAAAATATCGCCAAAATTTTTTCGTTTCTCCCCAAACCATTCAAGAGCTCGAACAATAAATTTTTTTCTCATTAACCAATTAATTGATCAAATTTTCCAATAACGAGGAGCGACTAAACTTTTTTTTTAAATTCACACAAATTTCGTCATTGCAGCAAAAAATATTTTCGAATTTTCGTCATTCCAATCGTAAATTTTGCTGATAGTCGCGTTAGAAATGAAAAATATTGTCGAAATGATGAAAATTTTGAAATTATCCTAAAACATTTAGTTCATCGCGTGCTTCACAAAATATCGACGGTTTTCGGCAAAATTTGAGTTTCAGTGAGGGAATTTTAGTTTGAATGAGAGTGTACGAGGTCGCTGCATATTCGAGTACAGCACGACAAAACTAAACTCGCCTACTATCCTGTATTATGGCTTTGCATACATAATGCTCACACTGTGTAATACACCAACTCGTTGTTCTACAACTTGAGACACGCATACACTCGAACAAACCACTTGTGTTAGACGATCCATTGGTTTGGTTGTTGGTGTGTGCCCCGAGTTGGCTTATATTTTAAACCACCAACCCCCCTTTTACCCTTTCCCTTTACACACTAAATATATATTTACAAGTCGAGTTTCTCGTCCACACAAACCGGAGCTGTACTTTCGATCTTAACTTCTCCTTAGCATCGACATGCGATCTACGAATCTACCGAATTATCGTTACTCAACAAACTAGCTAATAAAATACGACGTCGAATAGATTACGCCTCCGACACAATTCCCTCACAAATTTTTTGCAACAGCTTCGCTCGAAAAATTCAAACAAACGAGACTTTTCCCAAATTTCTTTATTTTTTTTATGAAAACAACAAAAAATTTAATTCCTGCCGAACTGCAATGAGCATGGGAGTCGTAATTTTTTCCCAAACTCGTCACACTCCAAGGAGCCCAATCGATTTTTTTCAGAATTTTCGTAACGTCGATATTCGTCAAAAAAAAATAAAGAATCAAAAATCGTAAAATTCTAACAGTCAATCGCGCCAGGAACGTTAATTTCAAACGGATCGAAAAGAAAATATCGATAGAATAGAATGTTAAATGAAAAAAAAAAACGTTACTTAATGTTCGGAACGACGGTGCGTAATTTAGAAATCCAAATTGTTGCAATCCGCAGTTATAACTCTTACAAATCGTATACGAGGGGAAAGTTTTGTATGTATCGCGTCTCGAGGACAAGATATTAGTACATGGTGCATAATGTATATATATATATATATGTATATCCACAATATACACACGTATAGGGCATTGCGAGGGCGATGATGACAGAGAGAAAGGTGTGGGTTGCTCTTCCAAGCAACATCGAGAGTGAAATTCGGAAGCTGAGATAAAGAAATCACCAGAGAGAGAAAGAGAGAGACAGATACGAAGATATGACGAGGACCGGTTGGAAAGATGGAATCTGGAGCGCAGCACACGCATAGAATCACGTACGTATATCAATTGGGTCATTACTCAAGAGGGGGAGCAAAAGTAACTCTATGAGTTCCGAGAGAGTAATCCGAGAGCCGATAACGCCAGTAAAAATGAATTCAAAAATTATCTCTCCAGAAAACCAAACATTGAATTTTCAATTTTCAAGAGATCGATCGAATTTTTGTTTTTTTAAGCCGAGCTCGTGATTCGTTTTCAATATTTTTTAAATTATTTAATTTTTTTATTATTTAATTCTTTTTTTAATTATTCAGTTTTTGGAATTGAAACAAAGAACGAAAAGATCGAGGATTTTTCGTAAAAAAAAGGCGACAAAATTTCGAAACGTCAAAATCGACGAATCGAAAAAACGAGCTAGACACAAAATTGTGTGTGAGATGCGACACGCGAGACTGCGAAATTAGTTTGAACGATATTTCCTGGTCGCGAGTATCGCGCATCACGACAAATTGACCGAGTCTCATGATGCATCGGAGGCTGCTAAGCGTCGTTGCTACTCGAGAATATGCAGGACAGATCTGACAAGACACAGAACCCGCGAGAGGGAAAAAAGCTCGTTGGATAGAGAAGAAAAAAGAGAGAGACCCGATTAATAAAGTGGAGGAAGAAAGGGAGGGGAAGGGGGGCAAGGATTGTCGAGAGAGCACAAAGCGAGAGAGGAAAAGAGCGAGAGAGAGATTGTGATATAACGATAGTTGCGTAAAAGACTCTGGCAGCGATGCTGTCTCTTTTTCTCTCGAGTAAAAGCGTCTCGGAGCACATAGAAACAGTCTATGCATTTTTCTTGCATCTCATTCTCTCCTCAAGCCTCGTGGCCCCCTTTCGTTTCTGCCCTTTCGTCACTTTGCATGCGGGACGTAGAGATCTTTCCCAAAAGATCAAAAACCCCATGAAAAATTGACCCGATTTCGTGTTTTCCATGATGAAAATGTCTCGAGGAATCTCGCGAATAAAAATTGTCGTTCTTATCAATAAATCGTGAATAAATTCGCTAGAACAATTTTATCATCACGATGATAACGAAATCTCGGATCGTACGTCCATTTTAATTGGCATGTCTTGCTAAATTAATAATAATGAATAATCCATGAGCGATAAGTGATTTTTCAACGACGACTAATTTATTGAAATGCGAATCTTCGATATGCTACGAAAAAATGACAATTTCCTCTTATCGTGGGCGCGTAATATCGTGCAACTTTATTGGTAAACTCGGTGCATGTGTTTCTTATACTTTCGATGCGAGAAAGCGAGTCAAGGGGAAAGGATCGCGCGAGTATATTATGTTACACTTGTAATCGCTGTAAAAATTTTTTTTTTCACGTCTTTTTTTCTTTTCTTCGTTTTTTGCCCATAGTAGAATGCGTGCGGATATAAATATGGGTCGAGTGTTGTGGAATCTTGACGGACCTCCGACTCGAGCCTCGAGCACGAAAAATAGACCAAGCCGAAAAAAAATGAAGAAAAAAAAACAAATTTCTGCTTTTCGAGTTGCTGGAGTTTTTTTTTGTTTTTCGGACACTCGGTAAAGTTTGGCCGCGTAGATTTTTGTAAACTTTACCGAGTCGTCAATCTTGGTCACTTTTTCCCAGCGGGATAAGAAAATTTCTCGTCCGAGAGCTCGTCACTAACGGAACTTCGTTTTCGGGTTAAGGAAAAAAAAAGAAACGATAAAAAAAATGAAGCTACACATGGAAAGAGTGTGTTTTGTATTCGTAGTTGTAAATCCCGTTGAAAATACCAAGCACACACACAGCAAAGACGCAGAGTCGTACGGATAGTGCTCGAGTCCATTCGACACGAGAACGGAATACTTTCTACATAATTGGCCGTAACAATGTCCCTGTTAGTCACTTGACTGCGCACTGAGAATCCTCTCTTTCCACTTTTTTTTACTATAACTTCATCTCCGATGCACCCAAGTGTTAAATCGTATGAATTAATTCATAAAAACGCGAAAACTGCGAGTCATAATGCAAGTCAAAAGTATTCCGATCTCTCGAGACCAAAAGCGAATAAAACGCAAAGAAAAACTCGCATGCAACGATTCTGATCGAGTTTTCAAATTTATTACCAATTTTTTCCGCCTATTTGGAAATTATGGTAAAAATATAAATTCACGACGATCGGAAAGTTCGATTTTCCGAATTGTTGATTTTATCCATGTCTGACAAGCTTTTTCTTTTTTTTTAATGGAATTAATCGAGAAATTGAATTCGCTGTTGCGAAATTTTCGATCGCAAGTCATAGAAATCGTGGAGAAAAAATAATCCATGGGGTCACCGTCAGGTTTTTGTGCTGGTTAATCGGGACACCCTATAGATGTTCCCATAAAAATATAGATTTATCCACCATCATCTATTCCATTTATATAGGCTCGAGCAAGAAACACCAGTTTCCCTTTTCTCTCTCTCTCTCTCTCGTTTAATACTCCGAGCGAGTTAACCGAATTAATCTCCCGTTATCTCTGGCTCCACGTTCTCTGCCTCACTCCACCCTATTCGCATGACTCGATCATTGCTCTTTTTCGTCAGTCTTTCAACTCCCATGAGAATTGAAATAACAAGCTTTGGACACAACCAAAAAGAAAAATCGTCCCGCCACCAATTCGTTTCTATTTCCTCGAATAATTCAAAAAATATTGCAAAATTTTGCAAAAATCGACTAAAAAATGCACAAGTTTGCGTTCAAGTCGACGTTTTTGGTTTTTAGTCAACATCAAACGACCCGTACATAATATACGAGCGTGGTACATGATATTCTGACAAAAAAAACTTGGATCGTAAGCTTGTGATGCATTATACGTTATTTCAGAGTGCACGTGTGCATTTGTCAGTATTTACCTTGTGCACAGTGCAAGGTCGCCTTATCGATCGTTATTTACGACACGGTGCAGCTTGCTCGCTCCCTCGCCCGCGCACTCTATCTCTATATGCACAAAGTCATGTATACCGCGTTTGGTGCATCACGCTCTCTCGCTCTCTCGTTACGTCACGAGTTTCGTATTATTCCGAAGCAGAAGCTTCAGTATTTTTGAGCGTGCGTAAATAAACACATGGAATAATAAATCGATATTAAAAAATGTAAGTGAGAAGATAAAAGGCCGAGGATACTCGACGAGACTTAATAGAATTTGTCGACTGACCGCAATCTTCCCGGAAGCTCATCCAGGAACGAAAAACAATTACAATAACAAAAACATTTTTTCAGCGACCATAAAATTCCGTATTTTTCGTGGTTTTCGAACGTCGCAGTCTTATCGAGTCTCAATAAACCGCACTTTTTATCGAGCCACGAAAAAAAACATGTTTATGGAATTTTTATGGTGGCGTTAAGAAAAAACAGTTTTTTTCGTTGTTGTTGTTTTTTTTGTGCAGTAAATTCAATGCAATTGATTATCGCATTGTAAATATCGAGTTCATTGCTTCCGATCAATGTTTTTTTTATTTTTTTTTTCATTGCCTTTTATGAGGATTGCGTGCGCATTCGTTTTATGGATTCCGATCGCGCGAGATCGCGCGCCCGGACGAGTTTTCTTACGTCCCTTGGCGCGAGATCGAGAATCGTGTTTTCCGCGTACGTGCAACAGGAACATCAGCTGGATTCACCGTCCAGAAAGATATAGAAATACAGACCGAGAAATTCGCACAGACACACGCGTGTCGAGCCAAGATCGAGAAAAAAATTAAAGGCCGCGAGAGAGTCCTTATTATTCGCGTACATACATTTTCACAGAAACACACACACACAAGTGCGTTATAAAATTATCAGCGAGAGGAAATCGCTGAGGTGTACGGGCATTATTATATGTATTTAGCCCGGACACGCCATAGAATTTTCCGTGCTCGGTACAAACACAAATCCACATCCGTTACAAACTTCTCATCGCATCCGCGATTCTAGTGAAATGAGAATATTTTAAATATATATGAAAAAAAAAGAGGAATATCCTCGAGGCACATTGTCGAGCGGAATGCCCGCGATCATTTCACATCGAGACCTTTTTACGGGTGATGAAAAAAAAGGCGAGGCAATTCTTTTAAAGAAAAAAAACCATGAATTCAGTTTTTTCAAATGTTGTCGATATTTCAGCAAAAAATCGACCGATTTCGATCAATTTTTCACAGCAATTACGGTAACGAGTCGAAACAGCATTTCGACTGTCCAACGTTTCGGTAGAAATTTTTTTTACCAAATTTTTTACAAAAAATTTGCCATTTTTTTTCGCCTCACGTTTTGGGGCTCGTTAGCGCCTGAAAGATCCAAAAAAAAAACGAAAATCTGCAGCGGCCAATTCAAAGCCACTTCAAAAGCGAAGAAAATGAGCCGTGCATCGAAAAATCAAAATTTTGACATTTCTTTTTCAAAATTTGATAATTTTCGCACTTCTTTTTCAAAATTTGTGAATTTTGACATTTCTTTTTCGAAATTTGTAAATTTTGACACTTTTTTCTACAAAATTTTCAATTCCCGACATTTCTTATTCAGAATTTGTAAATTTTGACATTTCTTTTTCAAAATTTGTAAATTTTGACACTTTTTTTTCGAGCATCTCCATTCAAAGTGCCCTCGGAGAAGCAACACGACATTTGTAAGCGCTATAGAGAAGCAACGAGGAGGCTCGATTCGTTTAGGAATACTAATGCGGCCTCGAGCGATGGGCGAACGTAACGGGAACGACGTATCGTCATGAAAAAAGAAAATGAAGAGTAACAAACCAGGGGGGGGGGGAGGTTCAATCATGAAGAGTTCATGGGGAAAATGCACACGCCTTTCTATCCAACCAGATGGAAAGAGTCTGAGAGAGGGAGATAATGAGAAAAATGTTGGAAAGATAATAGTTTGGTAATTACGAATCACCGACGCATCGCACCGTATCGCGAGATCTCCGGTGGTTAATTTTCGACTGACACAACAACAGCAGCAGCGAGTTGTACAATTTATTGCAACTTTTGTCAACGAATAGCAATTAAAAAAAAAAGAAATAGAAAAAAAGCAAATGGAAAAAAGTGGAGAAAAAAAAATTCACTAATCATTTCCTCGTACGGAAAAAAATTGTCGGGCTGTCATTCTCAGTAGGAAGAAGCATCACCGCAGTCCGGAAACGCAGCCCATAATTTTCAAGTTTTTCACTTTTTCTCCCTCGTTCGTAGAAATCGTGACGAAAAATGTGAATTAATTTTTTTCAGATCACTCTGGAAAGAAAATTTTGTTGGAAAAGTTAATTTTTGTCATTCCAATCGTAAATTTTGTTGACAGTTCTGTTGGAAATGAAAAATATTGTCAAAATAACGAAAATTTTTGAAATTATCCAAAAATATTTGGTTCACCGTGTTCGTCAAAATTTCCGACGTTTGTTTTGACAAAATGTAATTTTCAGTGCAATAAAGAGAAAATAATGATTGGTCAAATAAATTTGATTTAACGAGCAAGCAAAAGAGAAAGAGAAAAGAAAGAGTGAAAGAAAAATGTGGTCTCCGGTGGTGGAATAAAGAGCTCGATCCCGTTGTGTATAGAAAAGGTGCGCGAGTAAGCGCGATCGCGATTGCGTTCGTGCTCGGGCGCGATTATCAGAGATTCCGGGTTGGCTTGTACCGGGACGCGCGTGCGCGCGCGCCCAAGCCCGCAAAACTCTTTCGCAATTGGCTCGATGCCTCGCGATCCGAGAGCATGAGAGCGGACCGTGGTCAGGGGGAACGAGGGAGGAAAAACGAGAGAAAAAAAGGGAGGCGCCGGGCGCGGGGTGCTCGCGACTTTGCGAGGGGCAAGGAAATTCTTCACGCCCGATCGCAACGATTGCACTTTATCAAAAGTCGAGCATGCACGACAAAAAGAGCGAGAGCCATCGCCAGAGATAAAAACCAAAGAGACTTCTTTTCTCCTCGATCATATACTCGCGCCGGTTTAAATACACTTGACGAATTAGCAAATCGACTCGAAACACTTCACCGTTCGAGCGTAATCAAATTTACTCTTCGTATCACTCATTTTTATCTCCCCATCAAATTAATCCCAACAATTATAATTAATCAAGCGATAATGAGCTCGACATCAAAATTGGCTCAATCCTTTCGAACTCTTGACACGATTTTCATCAAAACGTCCAACAATTCTTCATTATTTATCGCTCAAGACCAAAAATTCAATCGCATTTCTCGAGACTTTCTCTTTCGAAACATCGAAAACTCAAAAAAATGCAGAAATTTGTTTTTTTTTCCGAACAATCAGGACGAAAAATTGATCGATTTTGTGACGTTTTCTGCGGGCACGAAAAAATGTTTGGCCGTAAGAAAATTGAAATTAAATGACGATCGATCGATTTTTCTACGTTGAAGGTTCGATCCAAGTTTCGCGACTGCATTTGTATATTAATACGAGTAAGTTAGGTCATGCGCGTAATCCATACAAAAATGCGTACGTGTCAATCAACGAGAGGCTGGTTACGGTGGCCGGTGAACAAAAAAGGTGCGAGGGAGGTCGTTCCTTTCACGAGAGGTGCACAACGATGACCGTTAACTGGATCTACCGGTCGAGGCAAATACGTCTTGTGTATAATAATTGAAAAAAAAACGTCTCGGCGTTGCTGAACATTTGACAAATTGATTACACAAGCAATTAGCACTCATGGGCAACGATTCTGAATAAATTTTCAACCGAAACGTTCGTTTCTCTTGGCACAGAAACACGAAAAATTTCCCGATGAAACTTGAAATGAAAATTTTTCAAAAAAATCTCAATTTCTTACGCCAAAAAATTAAATAAAAAACTTCAACGTCTAAAAAAAAAATTCAATTATTTATAAAATAATTGATTTTTGGGCCCGATCGAAAAATGTGGAAAAATGGTGTGCGCGAAGTGAAAAACGCAAACGAGAGGGTCAAGCATCGCGGGACGAGGGAGTCTGAGTCTTGGTGGACCAAACTAACGCGCCGGGCATCTCCTCAGGCTGCACAAAAGTCTATTTTCTCTCTTTCTCGATTCTCCAGCTTCGTTGGGCCAGTAACAACCGCAAGGAAACAATTAGCTTCAATTGCTGCGCTCTAATTCCTCTCGGCACTGCGACCTCAATCTAATGTTATTATTATTTGTTATGATTATTTATTTGTAAGACGATGTTCGCGAGGAGTGCAGCTGGCAATTTTTTGTATTTTTTTACGAGAAAATCGGGAGCCTCTGCGAAGAATTTGTTCGATCAAGATTTGTTTTTTATTTAAGGCAAAACGGGTCAAATTAATCGGATTTTTGGCTTGTTAACGGCTCGTCAGGCGATCGTGTGCGGCGTACGAATTTCGGAGGGTTATCGAGGAACGAACAAAGCAGGAGACAAAGTTGGGGCGCGAGAAGCACGAGATACATGACAGCTCGCTTCCGAGGACTGGGCTGGGTCTCGAATTACCGCACGACGTCGCATCCGGTCACGGCTGGGAGCGATAAACCATCGGAAAAGCCTCGTTCTTCTTGTTCCCCGGCTCTTCCGCCTTTTTCGCGGTCTCTAAACCTCGCCGGGTCCTTAAGACCGTGGCATTTCGATTCTTGTCTCGCTCGTGTCTCCTCAGACCAACGATGCACCCTTACGACTTTTTTTTTGTCTATTGTCGCTCTCCGTTTCCTCAAAATCTCCCTGGCCCCCGAGTTTTCCGCCCTGGGGCGTTTATTTGCCGGCTCGCATTTCCAACCTTAATTGTTCGATTCTCCCCATCGTTTCCTTCGCTCCCTCGATCTTTGTCTCCGTCGTCGCGACGTCGCGTCAATCCGAACCTTTTATTGCCCATTTAAACGCGATCTATCGCTTCGTTCGTTTAAACCTGCGAGCACGAGAATAATGGAAAAACACACTGACCTCGTGCACCAGGTCCACGACCCCAGAGTCCCCGGAGCACAAAGGGCCCGAAATTTCCGTTCGAAACCCTCCGCGGACACTGTTGCACCCTCAAAAATCCGTTTTCCCATGCACTCGCACCATTTTACGAGTGATCGTTAAATCGAGAAACGCAATAAAAAAAAAAAAATGGATAAAAAAATTAAGGAATCCCGCGAGTTTCAATTTTTACGACGGAAAATTCGCTCGACGCGCCTTTTTTTTATTGCTCACGGAAAATTTAAGTTTGTCGAAAAACGTCGATATTTTTTTGGACACGGTGAATCAAATGTTTTTGGATAATTTCAAAATTTTCGTAATTTTCATAAATTCAAAAAAACGTCAAAGTCGAATGGATCCAACAAAACTTCGATCTTTTCCTACCGAATTTTCTTCTCAGTACATTTTGCATCGAGAACCAAACACAAAACAGCATTAAAAACGAAAACGTAGTCTCGTGCCAGCCCATTACGTGCGGCTTAGGCGAAAAATCAATTGTTAAAAGATTTCCACGATGCACAAAAATCTATAAATCGTAAAACGCACTCACGTGCATGCGTGCGTATTTGTTGAGTCAACATAAAGTTCAGTGTTTGTGTGTCATAAAGATTCGAATGGGTCGGGGACCCGAACGAATATGGTCCAGCTGTTGCTCGTATATTTCTCTCGTGCTCGTGCATCCACTGTACACACACGTTACGACGCATATATAAGCATTTATGAAACAGTGCGGCAGCAGCAGGAGCTTCTGATGACACGGATATATTCAGTCAGCTCGGCGCGCGATTCACCGGCCGGCTTTTTTCTTCTCGCCTGCCATTTCTTTCGTAACGATCATTGACCAAAATAACTTTTTCGTTATTTTCATTCTCGTTACTCAATCGATGTAGCTCTCGCAAATTTCGTTACCATTTTGACAAAATTCATCAACATTTTCGAGAAAAAAGTGAAAAATAAAATAAAATTCTAATTTTCATCCGGAAATTTGGTAAACAATCGAAATTTTTTGTCAACTTTTGAGGAAATTTATTCCCTGCATTTTTTGAAAATTCGTATTTCGAGCGTTGATTTTCGGAAAATCGTATTTTTTTACTTTTTCTTTTGAAAACTCTGATTTTTGTTGGTCCGTTTAATTAGCGTGTGTGTTTAATTGATCCACGTAACTTGGACGAAGCTTGCGCGAGGCCGTATGACACGGCCTCAATTTCCAAGTTGGAGAAATGCCGGGATTTTATATACTCGCGAGTGCAGTACGCGTACGAGGCCGATTCGCGCCATACGTGCCCCCTTGTCTTTGAGAGAAACTTTGTTTGCCTCTCTCTCGCACGTTTTTCTTTTGTGTATCGCATTCCCACGCGTTTTAGCGTCAGGTGTGGACGCAGGGGGCTGGCGAATCTTTTTTTCAAATCTCCAACGTGAAATTAAAGTTTTTCATCGTTTCTTCCGCATGAATTATCACTCGCGATAAAAAAATGGTTGGCAAACGAAAAAAAGAAAAAAAAATCGTAAAACCGACGACGAAATCGCCAACGTGCTCGTTTTTTTTATCAAAATTTCTTCAAAAACGTAAAATTTTCAAAAAGAAATTCAAGTTTTATAATTTTCTTCATTTTCTCCGAACGCGTACGCGTTCTCGACTCTCATTTTTGTCCCGGTTTTCACGGCATAAACTTGACCTAGGCGTCGCTACGAGCGACCCACTTCGAGAGGAGCTCTCGTACCAGTTGCGCGGATGAAATAAGGAAAGAAAAATGCGAAAGAGCGAGAGACGAAAATCCGAAAACGTTGTCTCCGTCGCAGGAGAGCGAGAATGATTTTGCGACTGCGAAATAGCGGATCGAAAAAGAAGGAAAAAAAATCATCAACACGTGGCATCATTTGTTTTCGAGGCAATTGCGTCTAATGCATAAATTTCAGTGTGTTTACACTGAAAAGTGACTTTCCGCGGCGATGCACTCGGTTTCTACGCAGCGTGTTTTATCGAGCCAGCACACGAGCCCTTCTCTTTTCTTCATTCTCGTTGACCTCGCCACAGAGATCTCTTCTCATCTCATCTCCACCGTTTCTGCGTATACTCGCGCCTGCTCTCACGACATTTTTCTCTCTCGCTCTCGTTATAATGTCTTTTTCTTCCTCATTCTTTCCCGAGCTCGATCGCTCGCGTTCATTGGAGTTTTCATTGAAAAAAGAGCGAGAGAGAAACAAAAACAACGACAAACTCCATTGCAGCGTTTGTTTATCTTCTTCCGCTGTTTATGACGAGAGAATCGCGCGTGCTTGTTGGTATCTCGAATTAATAATAAACTTCCCGATAAATCAAGTACCAGGAAAAACAAAATTTATCTGATTTCAATCACGTTTTTCTCGAAATTCCTTCAAAATTAATGAAACCCGAGTGCATCCGACTTTTCATTCACTCAACACTAAAGAATTGCGAATAAATTATTCTCGATTTTCTCGGCAAAATCGAAAAATTTCGTTAACTTAAATTTATTATTATTTTTTAAATGAAAAACCGACAAAATCGTAAAAATCGTCGAGAAAAAAATAAAATAAATCGATTCTGAAGTGATTAAAAAAAAACTGCAACTGCATCCACGCAAAAATGAGAAAAAAAAATGGAATTAATCAAGCTCGTTGATTGAATAGAATGAATAAAAATAATAGAATCGATTAAATTGATAATGATTCATTTTTCTCAATGCATATGATTATGCTTATGAATACGAGATCGATGAAGAAATCGACCTCGAAACGCGACGACCAGCAAGAATTTTTCATCTCAATTCTAGCCAATTTTTTGTTTTTTATTTTTTTCTAAACGTTTGGCGTAGGAAACGAGGCACGAGTGACGTCTGCGTCATTGTCATTGTGCGCGGGCGTTTTCAACGATATCTACGTCGATATAGATGCGCGACATAAGGAACGTGCGCGCTTGGACTACGACGCGCGAATTGCAATCTGCATCCCACAAGAGTGTGACTTAACATCTGTGTACAAGTGGCTGCGAGTTTCATCTCTTATTGCATAATCTATTTACCAGCTTGCTCGCGAGCCACACGCTCTTGCCAATACACCGCGAGCCCGAAACTCGACCAACCGGTATATTATACATTATTTACATTATCTTCGTAATTTAATCGCGTTCCCCCACCTCGAGCTCGATGCAGAATTCAATTTAACGCGAAAAATCTACAAATTTCAATAAAAATGCATTTTTTCTCCACGTTATTTCGTTTGACCTCATTTTGTGGACGGAACGAGAATTGGGCAAAGTAAAAATTGGTCAGAATTTCGACAAATTTTCAAGTTTCCAAAAAATTCTTCATTTTTTTTTCCAAGAAAAAAGGAGAATAAAAAAGTTGGAAAAAGTGTTGTAAGATTTTTGGGATTCTTGAAATTTCTCACCCAATTCCTTCGATCTATTTCGTCACTCGGCAGCTCGGTCAGGTCACTCACACGAGTTCGAATATCGAGGAGAATAAAATAGTGTGACGTATTGTGACGTGCGACCCTACACCGCGAGAGAGTTATTCGGAAGTCTGGGCAGAAATTTCATTTGCTCGAGATCCAAGGTCGCTGAGTGTATGGTGTTTGTATTCGGTACGAAGGTCTCGAACTACGAGGCTATTTACTATACGAGGAGCAGAGTCAACAGTTGGCAAAACAAAACACATTATAAGAGGTGACGAGGAAGGCGTGAAACGATGACGTCAGAGTGTTGACGAACGAGACAAAATTAATAATTCCGTTAATATTTTCCAAAATTCGTCCAAAAAAAACTGAAAATTATCTACACTGAAAACCCGATTTGGTCGCGTCAACTAAATCCATTTTGTACATCAACAGTTTTGTTACTCCAACTATAATTTATTTGCGGTGAATAAGCTAAAGTCACTCGAACAAAATGTACTGTTGAAATACTCAACAAAATGATTTTGGTAGAAATACTAATATCGTTTAGGCCAGCTGTTAGCGTATTTGTGCCTCACAACAAGATATTAGTTTTTATTCGTAAAATGTCTCGACTGAACGATAGTGTTACGATTGAAAAACATCACTTACGAACAATTGAACAGTTTTGTTGGATTTTGCAAATATTTTGGTTCAATCAACAACTCCCCTGTGATTGAACATTTTGTGCGTAACATAAATACAATTTAGTCTCTCCGACCGCATATTTGTAATCTATTTCAAGATATTTGTTTAATTTAGTATACCGAGCTAAGAAAATATTTTGTTTCCCAATTCAAATGGTCCCGTAGCATAAATTGAACAATTTTGTTGAATTTAAGTTTAAAATTTGTTCAATTTAGTATACCGAGCTAAGAAAATATTTTGTTTCCCAATTCAAATGGTTCCATAGCATGAATTGAAAATTTTTGTTGAATTTCAATTTAAGATTTGTTCACTTTGGTATACCGAGCGAAGAAAATATTTTGCTTCCCAATTCAAATGGTTCTGTAGCATGAATTGAACAATTTTGTTGAATTTAAGTTTAAAAACTGAATTTGGCCGTGTCAACCAACTTCATTTCATACAACAACACCTTTGTTACTTCAACTATTATTTACTTGACGTGAATAAGCTAAAGTCACTCGCATAAAATGTATACTGTTGAAATACTCATGCAAGAAAGTGGTTTCGGCAAAGACCCTTAATATCGTTTAGATCAGTTAGCGGAGTTACCGTATATATTTGAGATTCACATACGTTTCTTTTATAGAGGGAATTCTTAAAACTATTCTTTTGATTAAGAAAACGTCTCCAATTATATGTTTTTAAACGTTTGGAACACATTGAAACATAAAGAAGCGGAATGAATTTAATTTTTCAATAAGCGGTCAATAGCGTAATGGATAAGGTTCTTAAACAGAAAGTAGGCAGGTAGGTAGGACTAGGTTCGATCCCCCATTAGGTAGAAATTTTATTCGACGAAAAAAAATCCTCGATATCATGAAACATAGTAAATCAATAATTACCTGATTTACAAGTGAAATTAATATTTTTTATATTGTTTTTCCAATTGCATATTACCTGAATTGCATATGAGCCAACCAAACATTTGGAAAATTGATAGAAACTTTTGGTTAAAAAAACCAAAAAATTTCGTTCATATTGTTTTCATAGTTTGTCTAACGTAATAAATCGAGTGATCATTCAAAAACGAGAGTCGACACTATACGATGGAATGTTTGGTTGCAGAATCTCGATAAAACGATATTGAACCATCTCTTTTGTTAATGCACCTAATTATTTGTTCGTGAAATCAACAAAACATTTGGTGTTATTTCAGAAATGATTTAGTTCGACGTATTTAACAAAATAATTTAGCAATGGGGACAAAATATCGACCTTTTTAACAAAATCGGTCTTTCAGTGTAATTATCTCGGTGAACAACTTGGAAATCCAAAGAAAGCACCAAAAATTATCGATTTTTTTAACAAGACGAAAAAATTTCGTCAACTGAAATTTATTTTATTTTTTTCATTAAAAATCGACGAAATCGTCAAAAACGTCGAGAAAAAAAAATAAAACTGTTAATATTTGGCAAAATTCGTACTCGCAAGTAAAATCGCTCGATCTCATATAAAAAAAAGAAAAACTGTCTAATTATCTCGTTGAAAAGGTTGCAATCCGATAAAAACCGAAAAGTATGAACAATTGAGCAAAAAACAAAATTTTTTGGAGAAATCGCAAAAAATCGATTGGAAAAAGTTGAAAAAAAGCAAAAAGTATGAATGGAAAAGCAAAAAAAAACATTTCTTGCGGGATCAATGGCAATTGATTGATAAAAAAAATGTCGATAGATCGATCGATCGAGACGATAACGATAAATTTCTCATTATCTAATGTTTCCCTGCAAACTATATCATGATTTCGAATCAGAGAGCCCGCTCAACATCGGAGCATGTGTTGCGATGATTTATAAGCAAAGTTCGCGTACGCCAATGGTTTTCTATCAAGGTTATCGGAATAAAATTGTTAGCCGAGCGAGAACACGATGACGATTGCACATCCGCGTATCCACTTATTTATCAAACTGTCTTTTTTTTCCAACAAGTGTGCGCGCCCGCGTGTGTGTGTGCTTGTGTATAGGTTTTAAATTGCTCGACCCACGTGTCAGAACGCCGGCCGGCATCGAGGAAACTTTCGTAGTGACCAAATTACTCGTCATTAAATTCTTTCAATGTTTTTTTTTTCGCTTTCGCGTCTACGCGCGATAAGAAAATAGCGAAATCGACGAGAAAAAAATATGAGACTCGGGGAATTTTTACTGACAATTTTTTCTCGAGACCGTGACCTTGATTAATTTTTAATTCACCGTTTCGAAAAAATTATGAAGAAAAAAAAAAGAAAAAATCTGCAAAAAAAAAAGAAAATTCTCATTTTTCATCCAATTTTTTCTTTTCGTAATTGAGAAAAATTGATTAAGATTATATTTTCATTATAATTAATCGCTTCATGACGAAAATTCTCGTTTTTTATTGAATTTTTCGTCGAGTAATTGAGAAAAAATGATCAAGACGTTGTTAAAATTAGAATTAATTGCTTAACGAGAAAAAGTTCGAGAATCTTGAGAAATGAAATGAAAAGAAATCAATTTTTTCTTAATTAATTGGCCAATTCACAGAAAATGATAATTCGTTTAATCGAGTGACTGTGCAGCGTACAAAGTTGACTGAAAATGAATATTTGAGGATCGGGAAAACGCAAAATGAAAATTCGGGTCAAGGCCAAAAAACGTTCGCTGAATTTTTAATTGTTCGTGAACGCGAACACGATCGGATGCAACTTCTGGTCGATAAATCGCGTATTTACAGCGCGTACAATCGAGCCAATGCATAAATAGGAAAAAAGAAAAAGAATAAAGTGAAGCCTAGAGTTTAAGCGAACGTAACCGCACCCACGGATAGCGGGCCCGAGGCCACGTGGACATATTTTAAGTGCACGTGGCCTCGTGCATTCTATTTGTATCAATTCGATTCGCAGACTTTTTGCTCCTGCGTAGAAAATCTCTTTGGTCATCCACGCTCGACTGAGATCGCAATTTTTTCCTCTCATGGATCATGGGACCGAGAGACAGAGAAAAAACTGAATTTTCCAATAAAAATCAATTTTTTTTTCACTGCACGTAAAATTGAAAAAAAAAATCTTTTTTTTCGTTCCTATTTTTTTTCAACCTCGTTGGGGCGCGGTGGAGACTTTTCGGCGATGGTTTTTGAACGTCCAGGGGCAAGAGTTCTCGAGATTTATAAAACCCCACAGGTTATTGCGAGAGGGAGGCGAGAAACGGCGCCGATGATAGCAGCGGCGAAGAGGAGGACGAGAAGGGAGGGGGGAGGGGCAAAAGTGTCTCTATAATCCACACGCGAATGCACATGCGCGTTACATAAATGGGCCACGTACGTCGTGGGCTACGTTACGCATTTAGGAACGGGGTCACGAAAATAATATTTCCCTGATCAAGCGACGTCGACGACGCAACGGTCGACGACCAAATTCACGAGAAACAAAAAACAAAAAAAGCTCCTTCGCTCGATTCACGCCGACTAAGCCTCCGGACAAATCTACTGCATGCAAAAATATTCCGCGCCATTTTTTCACTTCCCGGACGCCATAAAACGCCATGGAGCTCGCCCAGTGAATAATTTCGCCAACGAAATACGAGAAATCGCATCCGACCGATTTTATAAATACATTAAGGACTCGATTCTTTTGTTTTTTTTGTCTTTTTTATCGACAAACGAAAAAAATCACAGAATCGTTGACCCAGTTAAAAAAAATTACAGGATCGATAAAATTTTCGAAAAAAATCGAAATTGCACAAAAAAGAAAATTGTCTGAATAAAAATTTTGAAGGAAATTCTAAAGAACCAAAATCTCCACTCAAATTTGATTTCGAAGCAAATTTTTGAAAAAAAATTCAAAGCAAAATTGTCTCGATGAAAGTTTTGAAAAAAAAAATCAAAATTTTCCGTCAAATTTGAAAAAAAAACCGATTTCGTTTGTATTAATAAAAAAAAACACCCTAATCAATTCTCTTAACGAGCTGAGAGGAAAAAAAAATTTCCATCACTCTGGGACTCGAGTACGAAGCTCCCGGTGCATAAAACCACGGGGCCGCGTGTTCGTGTGTAAAAATCTATATGTGCACGAGCTTTACTTCAGGAAGAGCTCTCTCGAGGGGAAAAAGTGAGCTTCCGTTCGGACTAAGCGTTTGGTCGCGGACATTGGCTCGAAAGGTGAACATCCGGTAGAGCTACGATCGCTGCTACCGTTGTTACGTAAATATATGTGCGATGTATGCATAGATATGTGTATAAACACATGAAAATTGAATGAATGAGTCAGGCCGAGTAAAACTGAGCCTCGATCATCCCCAAATCGTTTTTACCGCTGCCAGACAATCTCCCGAGAGTTTTTTCCCGTCCTCTTCAAAAATCGGGCCCAAAGGACGGAAGTTCATTGACCAAATATTTCGAAAAAGATCGAAAATTTTATTTCTTCCAATTTTCTCAGCCATCGTCGATGAAAATCGTCGAGTACGCGATTGGGCGAATATTTCGAAGACGGAGAAATTTTTTTTTCTTCCAATTACTCTATTTATTGCTTTATTTTGATTATTTGAAATTTGTTCAGTCATCGTGAACGAATATTGACGAAATATTTTGAAGAGGATTGAGAATTTTTCATTTATTTCGAATTTTCTTATTTATTGCTTTATTTTGATTATGTTTGAAATTTGCTGAGCTATCGTGAACGAAAATCGTTGGTGATTCATCGATCCTGCTATGGACAAAGAGAAATTTAGCTGAATCGGATCGTCGTGAACGTAAGGCTCGTAAAGTTTTTCTGTTTACACGAGAAAAATGGAATATTTGGTTTCGGAATACAAAGGTTCATTGAGTCATCGAAAAGATTATGATGAGCTACTTTAAACGAGCCCATCATTGTCTTCCAACGTCGTAGAATCCTCGTTGATAAGCCTCGACACACTATTAATTTCTTTTATAGATATACGCATGAATGTAGCTCGAATATTAGGTCGCGAATGTAAACACAACTCTGAGAGAAAGAGAAAGACTTTGCACCGTTTATATTGAGATAGCTTTCGTGATTTAATTTCTTCGACCGATTATCTACTCTCGTCACCGTCGCGTTCAATTATTCCTCCCCCAATTTTCCCATCTCTCTCTCTCTCTTTTTTCTAACATTTCTCTGAATTTTTTCACTCATTCTGAATTAAGAAAAATTACGAGACGATTTCGAGCCTTTTTTTCTAAATTTCACAAAAACAGCTTTTCCTTTCTCTCTTTTCTAAAATTTCGTGAAAATTTCTTCTGAATTTTTTTGACGCATCATGATTTGAAAAAATTACGAGACGATTTCCAGATTTTTTTTTTTCTAAATCGTAGAGCGACTTTTCTTCTCCCTTTTTTTCTGAAATTGGGTCAAAATTTCTTTGGATTTTTGAAAATTTGATTTGAATAAAAAAATTACGAGACGATTTCGAGCCTTTTTTCCTAAATAAAAAAAAAAACAGCCTTCATTTTCTGGCTTTTCTAAAATTTCGTGAAAATTTCAACTGAATTTTTTTGATTCCTTATGATTTGAAAAAATTACGAGACGATTTCCAGATTTTTTTTTCTAAATCGTAGAGCGACTTTTTTCTTCCTCTTTTTCCGAAATTGGATCAAAATTTCTTTGGATTTTTGAAAATTTGATTTGAATAAAAAAATTACGAGACGATTCCGAGCTTTTTTTTACGTTCATGCATAATTTACACGAATGCTACGTGACTGTAAGAAAAAAAAAAACAAAAAGATGGAACAAAAGTTGAGTGGAGCTTCTTTTTACTACTAAACACACTCGCAACGCACGTTTGTGGATTCAGAGACATAATATAGAGCCTCATTGTTTATACAGAGCGAAATTACGCTGGAAAAGAGCGAGAGGGGAGGGGGGGAGGAAATACGAGGAAAATGCAGGAACTTGAGGTCGTAGTTTTTGTTCTTTGTTTCTCGCTTTCTCCAATGTATAGTGTGCTGCGCCCTTAACGGCAGCGTCGCGAAGCGATGCCGGCGTCGAGGGCTCGCGAGCGTTCGAAAACATCGAAACACTCACCGGCTCAAAAATTATTTTTGGTTGATCGAATCATGAGGTTTTATGGAATTCGCGAGGAATTTCCGGGACGATTCGCCGGCTCGAACGTGAAAATAATTTTCTTTTCACGTATTTTTGTGGGTTGGACAGAATTTTGGATTTTTTTTCCGTTTTCGGCCCTTGACGTGTACACAAAGTGTGTGCGCGTCGCCCTTATTTAGTCCACCCGGTGCACCGACCGATCATAGTTTTCGATAACGAAATATCGTTGCCCGTGGGCGTACGAGCAACTCGTTTTTTATGCCCGTTTCCTTTTTCCCTTGGAACGTGCATCGCAAAGATAACGGAGATTTAGTGCCGATGGAAAAGCATCGGTTTTTATTATTTATTCAATATTTCGCTTACCGCGAACTCGTTGAATTATCTTTCGATTTTTTTCTTTCATAGAAATTCGCGGTTCGGGTGAAAAAAAAAACTTTCGACCCGAATTCCCTATGAAAAAGTTGAAAAAACGTCGACAGAGTCAAAAATTCGAAGATTTCCCGTATTTTTCGAATTTTCGAAAAAAAAAACATCGAAAGAGTCGAAAATTCTAAAATTTTCTGTATTTTTGGATTTTTCGGAAAAAGTGACATCGAAAATTTCGAATTTTTCGAAAAAAATGGAAAATGCGATTGAATTACGGACGAGAAAGTTCGAAAAATCGAAAAATTTCAGTATTTTTCGATTTTTTGAAAAATTGACATGGAAAATGTGGAATTTTTGGAAAATGCGATTGAATTTGCAGGAAAAAAGAAAAAATGGACTCACCTCTTGGCCGCTGGGTGCGAACGAGACGTCGACTTCCTCGAGTTCTTTGCGGTGTTGGATGACTTCCGCGTTGATTTCACGTCCGTTGTATGTGAGATAGACTTTTTGTCCAGGAACGAGGGTCGTGGAGGAGACGAGACCGAAGCCAGGCCCGATGATGAATTTGTGCTGGTATTCGCGAGTGGAATCGGGGTTTCTTGCACCGGGAGTTTGATCGAAGCGAATAACGTAGCGAGTGTCGGGTGTGATGGTGAGGCCGAGTTCGCCGGGAGCTGAAGCGGGCGATTTGAGCGCGTGAATCGAGCCGGTATAGTATTTGCCGTCGTGGCCGGGTGCGGCGACTCTGGTACCGATGATGCTCCGCTTAGCCAATCTCTTGCCGGTCGACATGATTACGAGTACGTGTTTAGGGCGTGAATTCTCCAGGATCGTGCCGCTTGTTTGGAGGCTCGAAATAGCGCAAGTCCCGATGCGTTTGATCGTGACGAAGGAGGTTATGGTATCGCGTAATTGAGCGAAAAACGCGACGGAGCTCAGAGCGAAATATAAAAAGCGAAAAAGACAAAAAAACGAATAATGTGTATTTTAAAAATCGTCTTTTTTCAAATAATTATTCGTTGAGATAAAAGAAAAGGCGTTTTTGTCGTTTGAGAATAAATAAATTTGTATATTTGTATGATTAAAATTGATGCAACACTCGTAAACACGTATAAAAGATGCGAATGGTGTGAAGACGCGTCGGTGAGTGAAGCCGGCCGGCCGAAATTTTTCCACGCTGACACTCGGCGCTTCTCTCTCTCTCGCGCTCTCTCGATGTTCTTTCCCACTATGGCCGAACCGAGGAAAATCGTGAAAATAGCCCGGAGTGGGAGGAGTGGGGGGGAGGGAGAGAAAAAGTTTTAGAAAAGCGAGTTGGGCCCCCTCCGAAGCCCCGAAAGAAGGAGAGTGGTGCGCCGCCTTGCGGTTGCCGGGGGACGCTCGAGTCCGCGGCCTGTGTATCTCTCCACACTGCACAAACACTCGCCGAATAATAATAACACACCAACCGAAAGACAGAGGGATATTGTATGCGCATGCGCGTTAACCTAGCCCCGATTTTCTCCGAGCACGCTTCTTTGCCGGGAGACACCAGAAAGAACACACGAGCTAGCGAGCACAAGAGGCGAGCTGAGAGACAGAGGGATCGGCACGCTCGCGAGCGTGTCAAACACTGAGCGACAGCCTTTTACCCTTGTCGCACAATCAAACTGCCCAAATTCCCAAAAACGCACAGTTTTTATGCTCAATTTATCTTCATATTATCGATAAAACAAACAAAAAAACACTTTTTCCCCATTCACGAATGAACGAAAACCCGAACGGAACGTTTATCGAAGCACAATTCGTTGTACGAACGATTCCAACTAATTTAAAGTCGATGCACACGGAATCGTGGCCGCGTGTACAGTCCCCGAAAAGAAACTAAAAAATCTACACAATTGGCTATTTATCGCTGAGCCGAAAAGCTGTGTCGAACTTCAGCTCATGTTACGACCCGCAACGACCATCAGCACGAACCAAAAAACGTATTTATTCCTTTTTTGCAACGATACCCAAGCCTCATGGTAAGACTACGAACAACAGGTTGGTCGGGAGCAAAGGGAAGGGAACTACGAGAAAGTTTGTGTTTCTTTATATATATATATATATTATTTATTTATTTTTCTTCTAAAACGCAACGACGAGGGGCGGTCTCCGTGGCCTTGAAAAAACGATGAATGAATTTTGGCCGATTGCACGGCGTTTTATGTACCTTATAGTCACGCCGCGTACAACATATTTCTCATATTTTCCGTGCGTTTTGTTGACACACGCGATTTTACGAATCGTCTCAAGCAGCATAATACGCCAAGTGAACGAGAATTCGAAAAACGAGAGTTTTTTTCTTCTTGTTATGATTATTTGTTCGTTGAACGTCACGATTTTAATCGTTGTTTTTGTTTTGTTCTAGAGAAACGTGTTTATTTGCACGTTTTTCTAAAAAAAATGTATTTATCGTGGAACGATTTTCGGCTTTTTTTTTAACCGGTTAATTTTTGTCAATCGAATGAGCGACAGGCGTGGCAAAACACTGCCATATAACGTGCGGTATTCGACACGTGACGCACAGCTGACGGACCGGGTGGGACTGAACGCCAGAGCGAGAAGCGGTGTGCTCAGCCGATCGCACTATAAAAGCGGCTTTCACTGCGCCGGCCGGCCCCAACAATTCGCCCTACCCCCTCTCCGCCGCCCCCTCCCAGCCAGCTTCGCTCTCTCGCTCGCTCTCTCCGCTCGCCGCAAGAGCCTCCTCGAACGCCCGGGAAAAACAGCTGATAGATAACAACAAAACCACGTGACCACGGCCTCGAGCGCTCATTGGATCAAAACTCTGACCTACTTATTCCCATTGGCTCGCTCACAACTGTGTGAGTCTCCGATACCAACGCACACAAGTCCCTACGCCAACAGATTCGTTTCAAAGAATCCCAACGTATGAGCGGACCCTCCTCTCTCTCGCTCTTTATCCCCCCCCCACTCGGCACACCAATACTTCGACAACCGCGTAGATTCGTGTGCGTGTAAAGGGACGTCCACACGAGAAATAAATTAAAGCCAATTTACCCTTTTTTTTCAATTATTTGTAATAAATTTTACACTGTACACGAGATTCACTATAATTCGAAAATATATGTTAAACGATCGCTCAATTTCTTTGAACGTGCGAGAACGAGTTTTGGGTGACTTGAACGAATTTTATGTACAACATTTTCAAAGTTTTCGTGGAAATGTTGTAAACACCGAATTTCTGGGGTAAATATAAAAATTTCGGTGATTTCGTGATAAAGTTTCGAAAAACTCCAGGTTTTATCGAATTTTTGGGAAAACGCCGGTCGTTTCCGTCTTTGAGGCGATCTCCCCTAGTCTCCGGCTTCCTGCTTTGGCCAATGGGCTTGAAACTCGTGTCGGTGTCAGATACTCGACCGGAGAATCGATTCCGACTGAATTGAGGAGCGATACACGTTTTTCTTGGACGTTGTTGATGTTTCGGGGAAAAGAAAAGTTCAGCCACCTTTTCCTGCGAATGAGAGCTAAACTCTTTTTTTGCTCACAAAGTTTTTCCGAGAAAAACTCGCAGTGCCATTTCCGAATGTCTCAGGGTCAAGTGAAATTGTGACTAAACAAGCGATCCAGTTTTCGAAAAAATCAGAATTGATTTCGAAATTAAACAATTTTTGAACTTTCCATCAACTTTTTTTGCCGAATCGTATTTGAAAATCGACAAAATCGTTCGATATCGATCGATCGCTGCCGGAACGAACATAACCTAAAAAAAACGACACCGAACGCGCAACTCAATTCACATTCTTTATTGTTTATTATAAACGCGATTTTCATTGTGAACCGAGCTTAAAGCTACAACACGAAACATGACGTTGCGTGTGTGTGTGTGTGTCGAGGATATTTCGAACGCGTGTACGAAGCGATGGTTTGCACCGCGCGGCTGCACCGTTTCGCTTCTTTCTTTTTGGCACGTACGCGCAGGTATTTCCGTCTCGCTCAGTCTCCCACTCTCGGCAGAGTCGAGCCTTCCAGAAAGCCCCTCCTCCCGTTGCAACCTACCGGTTGGTCTTTTTAATTTTATTCCTTGTCTTTGGTGCTGTTTTCATCGTTTTTCTTGCTCCAACACTCACGGGCTTTTAACACACAGTTCTTTGGATCCCGAGCGGGATTTAAAGAAATATGTTACTGCGTTTTTAATGATGATTGTCCTTTTAATTGGTAACAACGAAGGAACATGCAACTAGAAATAACTTTGCTGTTTACATTGCGAATAAAAAACGTCTGATATTTGATTCAGTTTCCAAGCCAATGAATAAAGAGAAAAAAACCACAAGATTCCATGATTTTAAATGGCGAGCATCAAATCGTTTGTATCCACGCAACAACAACGACGAAAGCATTTTTTTTCTCCAACTTTCTCGTATTCATATTTTCCTTTATTTCTTCGCCGAGGAAAATTTTGTGGTAAATCGGAGAGATCGTAACGAGAAAAATCGTTAAATTCGTAACAAAGAGAAGAAGAAGCGAATGATTCGAGCGGTGTAAAATAACGTAGTTGGGGCTCTCAGCTGTCACGGTGCAGCAAAGCCGAAGCGGGTATTTTGTCATCAGCTGAGAGACGCCTGGTGACGAAACGATCGAGGGAGAAGGCGTGCGCGCGCGCGCACCCGAGCCGGTGGCGTGAAGGCGGCCAAACGCGCGGGGTGGGGGCAACCAACGAGCGAGGGGAAAGTCTAGCTGCGGGGTGGGGGAGGTGACGAGTTTCTCAAAGCAGGAAGAGAGGGAGAGACACGAAATGTCTTGTGTGTATGTGTGTGTGTGTGTACGCCGCGTTTCTATATCTATATATTTTTCGTGGCAAAGTGCTCGATCGAACGAGTCTCTCGTCCACGCAATGTTTTTATTTTCTCGGCATTTTGTGCGCGATATAATGTTTCGGATATTTTTGCACGTAGCCACATTTTTTAACAACACAAACGCGTCTTGTTTGTGTGTGCATTTTTTCGAAATAAAAAATATAAAAAATCGTACTAAATCGAGCTTGAGAACGAGAGTATACACTTTGTGGCAACGCGCGATGCTGGCGTTCGCGGGGGGAGGGGAGTGCGCACGGAGAAGGAGGAGAAACGAGGAAAACGCCGGCAGCGTGCGGCATTGTTGTTCAGCTGACGATGCGCGGCGGCCATTTTGTATCAGCTGGAGGGCGTCGATGACGACACAAAGAGTGGAATTTCTACGCGAACGACGACGTCGACGACGACAAGCCAACCTACCCGGCCTCTCTTTCAATGCACAAAGAAAAACTCTATTTCAATTTCCCTGCAAATTCATCGATATCGCGACCGTTTTATCCGGCAAATAAAATCTCTTTATCCAACTTTTTTATCTCCTTATTCAATGACCTTTGTGTTTTTTTTCCATTCTAATGCATTTTCAGGCTCTATTTTTGTTTTTCGATCTATTCAACAATTTTTTGACGCCATGTTTTTTTTTGTCAATTTATTCGAGTTTCCTGAAGCAAAAATGTAAATAAAAGTCACTGAAACGGATCGACCTGCTTAGAAAGAAAATATCTCAGTGAATATTTCGATAGTCCCGTTTTTCTTACGAAACAAACGCGAGCGCGAACGTTTCTTTTTTTTTTGTTCGGCGTCTTTTTTCTTCGAGCTCTCGTGCTCTCGTCATCGAGCATCTCTCGTCTTAATTACATTGCGGGAGCATCAGCTGGGTAAGCCGATGACGAAACGAGACGAAAGTGGAATATTTCGTCGTATATATATATATGCGCGTTGAGAAGAGGCCACGAGAACCGAAACATCGTTGGCTCGGAGCCGGCCGGCGTGTGGAAAAGATCGTAAAAGTTTGAGTATGCGCGCGTTGCACATCCAATAGCCAATGAGCGCCGCATTTCGTAGATCGTAAATCGCCGGACGTTTTTTCTCCCTTTTTGAGCCTGACACGAGTCAATGAGGCAAAAGTGCGCAGTTAAATAAATCTCTATGTGAACGGGAAAACTCATGGAGAACATCGAGGGGACCCAAAAAGCTTTTCAGGATCGACCAGAACGCCGGAAATGAACGGGAACAATAAAATCATACTTTTCCCCAGATCCGCGTCGTTTCGACGATCGATTCGTCACGAGAATCGTGTCAGTTGCAACGCGATTGTCCAAAGCCCATTGTTCCACTCACAATCGCTACATATCGTCAACTTTTACGACTCTTTCCTACAAATAAACAACTTTAACAACCATTTCCGTTTTTTTGAACAATTCGCAGCTCCCCGAACGCTCGAAACGGCCAAGAATCGGAAAACCTAACCTAGAAATCTCTCCCACGTCACCAAATCCCAAAAACCACCAAAAGTCCCGAAATTTTCATAACCAACAAAGCCAAACATCGCTAAAGCTCGTTCTACAATGAAAATAAACTTTTTTCCCTCGATTGCATCATCAAAATTCCACAAGCGTCATCTTTTGACGTTATTTCGATAAAAAACCCATCGAAATTGATTTCGGCTGCGTAACAGGCACAATCTCCTGATGACAAATGAGCAAAGAGTCGAGCGTTGTGTGGGCATCGTGAAAAATGCACTCGAGAATTTACAAACCATCGTGGAATACGATAAAGAGTTAGCGCGTCGAGAGGGACAAGGGGAACGATGAATGCAAGGCCGGAAGAGAGACATGCGAAGATCGTGACGAGTACGAACACGAGTTAGAAATGAGAACGCTCAATTCGTCTGTATACATATATATATTTATTGGGACACACGGAGAGAATGAGGAGTGTGAAAACGCACACACACACACACAAGGAAAAATATATAGAGCGAGGGGGAATGGTATCAGGTCTAGTAGCGCGCGCGATGTAACAAACACAGGAGTGTGATAAAGACGGAAAGAGTGAAATAACAAGCGGGAGCAGCGTTTTCCTCGCTGGCACAACTAGCATCACAAGTAGAGAGCAGCCTATCCTAGATTTATTTCCGTGAACGCGTTGCGCAATGATACGGAGAGAATCCGTCCACGTGCGTGAGTCCGACAGAGACCGAGAACGCGAGAGAGCGCAACAGAAAAAGTTAACTGCGCTCTGCGGCTATTAGTCGACATTGCCACGCGCCGCCTTCACTTGCCAAGGGCTCGATGAAAACAAAATACCAAAAAAAACTAAATAACGATCGATGAAAGAAAAAAAAAATTGAATTTAAATCTGTCAAGATATTTTCACGCGAGAAATTCCTTCGCATTATTTTTAGGTTTTTTTTCTTCGTCCATTGACTCACGAAACATCGAAAAGCTAGCGAGGAATGCGAAAAAAATGAATTTTTCCGATCGAGCGACGCCTGGTGGCCAAAATCGCAACTAACCTCGAGAAAATCGAACTCGATGAATTTTTTGGTTAGGCATCGCGAAATTGTTGGATGTTTCGATTTATCTGAGGATTGACAATATTTTTATCGATATGAAAGATACGTGACATGGATTAGGGCGGATCTGCACGTAACCGGATCCCTTCGCGCGACCATGGCACGTTTTGACTTCCTCTTTTTAAAAGGCCAAACTATCGTCGCGGTGCCGTGCTGTACATTCTAATTTTATACAAAATATTCAGACTATTTCGAGCTTCGCTTTTCATTTCCCATAAATAACTCTCGTTATTTTTGTGTCTCGGAATAAAAATAAATATTTTCTCTAAATAAAACGACGACACGTTGGACATTTTTCCAGAAACATTGAATGAAATTTTATTCGCATGAAAATCGTCCTCGACGAGATTCTCTCGAGTGCCAAAACTTTTTGTTTGTCCCGAATCCTTCGAAATGACTCAAAGTTTCCGCAAACACCCCAAAATGCTCCGATTGATTTATCCAGCCATTTTGTCTCCGATCGAAAAGTTAGGTTAAGGTTCGCGCGCGTCAAATCAAAACACTCCAACGTTTGTTTTGAAATTCGAGTCATCGCGTACGGTATTTCTTTTGGTCTTGACCGCGCGTACAGCTGTGAATTTGTTTTGATGCGGAATTCCTAGAATTACGTTGATCGTAAACCAATCGCGAATGTAAAGGCAGGAAAACTCATGGAATTTAATTTATTGGACATTAATTCCGAAATACAAAGTTTCACGAACGACGTTTCGAGCGACTCGACCGATCATCATTGTTGGACGTTCCTACGAATGGATTTCGAATGAAAAATAAAATTTCCAAATCATTTTCGAATCATTTTTCCTCCACATACCGCAAAAAAAATTCTAGAGAATCAAAAATTTCACGAAACATCGAAATTGTAACCTCAAAAAAAAAATTGTATAAACAATAAATGAATGTTTAACATTCTCAAGTGTATACTGGGTCATTTTGACCCCAAAAATTTTCGGCCACCGATAATTTGGCTTTTTGGGCAACGACCTCAAAAAATTCATTCAAAGTCACGAAATATTGATAATTTCTTGCAAAAAAACGTTCCGACAAAAAAAATGCATATTTTCTCGAAATACGACGATTTGGGAAAAGCCTCGGGTCAGATTGACCCAATATGAACTCGGAGGGTTAAAAAAAAAATACTTAGCATAAAATCAACGAGGAATGTGTTCGAAAAATGTGAAAATGTAAGGAATGTTTGCAGGAAATATTTCACGAGGGTGAAAATCGAACGTAGGTCTCGTTGACATCAAATTTCCTGTGCATAGAGATTCTCGAGAGTTGCGTGTGACGGTTTGCGTGTAAATTACATTATTTTCTACGATATTCAGCTGGAGAGCCCGTGGGTTGGCTCTGCGGGTTATAACACAAAAGTGTACGCGAGTGTGTGCGTGTGTAAACATAGGACGTAGATCGCGTTCTCTGGGCTCTGAGAGGTATAGCGAACGTTGCAACGTAGAGGGACTTCCGCCACGCCTGTGTGATTCCTCGCTCGCTCGCTCGCGCTACTTCGAGGAATGTAAATTGCTCGAAACCTACTTCACCGTTATATACGCTACTTGGTGAACATTCGTGTATCTTTTAAAGCTGTCCATATGCAACTACGTGTAGACCTTTTGATGCACAGGATGCACGTTCAAACAAAAACAACAGCCCTGTTGGGCTTTCAGCATAATATTTATGCTTTGGGCCTGACAATGGCCTCGGTCTTTAAAAACGAGAATCGAGCGAGAGAGGGAGCAGAAGAAAAACATGGACGTAACGATTTCGACATAGATTTTCGCCATCGAATGTTTTTCTTCGGTTTTCCCGCCATTTTGGCTTTACACATAGGGAATCGTGTTTTTTGTTCATCGATCGTGAATAACGAAATTGGAGCGAAAATTAGACACCGATTAACGATTTCTAGAGTTTTTTTTGTCGTTCGTATCGGAAAATATTTTTCGTAGTTCTCGCGTCCGGAGGATTCAAAATGCGGGAGTTAAATTTTGACAGTTTTTCGCAGCGAGATTGAAACGTGGATTCTCAGCGTCTCTTTGGCCTGGAAAAAAATGAACGACAGTCGCTCGCGGAGTGTGAATTTCAACGAAACTATTTTTTTTTAAGATTTTATGGAATTTCTTTAGTTTTTTTGAGGCTTCGATAGCTGTTTGCTGTTTTCACAGGATGGAGCTCGAGTCTCGAGAGCCGTTGCACATACAACAGGTACCGTACGAGCGAAATAAACGGCGCAAAGTCTCTTACACCGGTGCTAACTTTAGTCCGTTAGAGTAAAATATATAAGCGTCACGACGCTCTTCTCTCTTTCTTTCTCTTGTTTCAACACCCGTGTTCACTCTCCTCGAATCGCAAGATCGACTCGTACGAAACAATTTACACACACACACACACTCATCGCTAAGCCTATTTTCTCGCAAACTCCTGCGATTGTTGTCGCTCCGTCTCTCTCTTTCACACGCGCCATCTTTCCTCGCGCTTCCCATCCCCCCACCCCGATTCCCTCTTTTACACGCTAATTCCTCGCTAATTATTCCGCCAACGCTCTCAGTTTCATCGCATGGGAAAAAATAATCGTTCTTCTTCCGCGTATTACCTTCACACGTGCAACTCATTCTCCGGAAGCACTCCAACACATTTTACCACGACGTGCCACTTTTTTCTTCGTTCCCTTTTTTTCTTTCAGCATTTTTCCAAATCTCCAATTATTCTTGAAATTCCATCGCTCAAAAAAAAGCACGAGTTTCCAGGTTTTCCGGTCCATCGGCCATACAAAATGGCGACGTATTTTCATGCATTCGATTGTTGACCGCTCAATTTCTCCGAAAAAATGTAACTTTTTTTTTTTTACGATTTTGTCGCACAAAATTGGCTTTTCGGAAATTTTGAAAAATGTTTAATTTTATTTCCCAATTTCCATTTGGCTAAAGTCAAATTGTTCGTTTCGAAAATATTTTAGAATTCTGTAAAGATTAAATTTTTTGAAAAACAAAAACGATGATTTTGCCCAAAAAATCGTTTTTTTTTTTAATTTTGAGAATTCTTGGAAAAATTTTCATTTTTCCCTTTTGGGAATCCTTATTCCGTTCGTTATTCCAGGAATTTTGAAAAAATCGATAAGAAGCTCATTTTTGAAAATTAAAATGGAAATTTGGCTAAAAATAATCGTCTTTTTTTTTAATTAGAAAAATTGTTAGAAAAGTTTTTGTTTTGCCATTTTGCAATTCTTAATTCGGTCGTTTTGGAAAATTTTGAGAATTCGGTAGAAATTTCGTTACTTTTTCGATTTTTAGTAAAAACAAAAGTGAAATAGAAATCGAGAATTTTACGAGCTGAAAAAGGCAAGAGAAGAGCGTTTTAAATGCTAATAACGATGCCCTCCGAAACAGCATAATGTCTGCTGCAAACGTGTACAGATTAGGCGCATTAGGATGACCCAAAATCGGGAGCCAAACAAAAAGGGGAAGGCTCGCGGTCGCGGAGTGACGAACAAAAAAAACGATAACATATGGGCCGCCCCTCTTCTTTCCCGAATACATTAGCCGCGAAATATGTAAATAAGAGGTTAGCGTCGTAGCAGGAAAAACGTTTTGTTCGAAAATTTCGTGTCCATCGAAAATTCGTTAAGTGTCAACAAAACCGTCGATGATTATTTCGAGATAACTGAAAATTTACGTATCGCCCAAATTTCCCGGGACCTTTGGACTTTTTTCCTTAACGATATCGCAGCCGGAACGTTGAGAAATTAACAGCCTCGTTTTCCACACTTTGGACTGCGATTATTATCGAAATATTTTAACGACCATCGGGAAACGATGATTGGAAGTTTTTAAAATGAGAAATCATTCTTACGGTGACCAAATTCGGTTTTCGTTCAGTTTTTCGTCGAGAAAATCGACTGCAGAACAAAAATTCACAATAAATCGTGTGTCGAAATCTGTCCGGCCGGCGTTTTGGCCACCTGGTGGTGGCGTCCTCAACTAAAAATTCAAAATATCGTATTCTCCAGCAACGCCATCTCGCGACTTTATTCGGTAACTTTGCTATCAATTTCTTCGTCTTTTTTGACGGTTTCGTCGTTATCCACCGCGTTATCTTTTTCGCCCCCATGTGAATACTCTTATCCACGCAGTGCTCAGTTGGTTCATTAAATACTGCGTTTCAAAAGAATATCCACATTCTTTAAACTTCCTGAATAATCTCTCGTTATCGCCAACTTTCCCCACAGCCAAATAAGCTTCTTTTTATCGCGGAGAGATTTCCCGTGGACTCGGGACGTGCCCCGGTGACTCAATGCAGGCTCCCGAAACCGCACAATCGCCCATCCAAATTTTTATCCGAAAAAAAAACACACTGCGACGCAATTTCTTTCGAATAGTTAAAACAAAAAAATTTCATGAAAATTTTCCACATTTTTCTGGAACTTCAAAATAAATAGCGAAACGTCGTTTTCCCGAAATTATTTTGAAAATAAACTGGAACAGTGAACTTTCAGAAATTTCATTTCACTGAAAAAAACATCGCGACGCAATTTCTTTCGATAATTCCGAAAAAACAAATTCCATATTTTTCTCTAATTTTATTAAAATAAATTACGAAACGTCCTGTCGAAATTATTTTCGAAATAAACTGGAACGGCGAATTTTGTAATTTTTTTCAAACATTTCCAAACGTAATTTCCTCCAATTGTCAGGAAAAAGTTTCCATATTTTTCCGTAATTTCAGAATAAATTCCGAAACGTCGTTCCTACCAAATTATTTTCAAGTCAATCTGTAAGAACGAATTTTCGAGAATTTCCCGAACGTAATAGTCAGAAAAAAAATTCTTTATTTTTCTGTAATTCCACGATAAATCATCCTGTAAGAGGAAATTCGCTAAATTGCCTATAGGAAAATTTCTTAGTCCGATAATTTGGTCAAAACACAAGAAAATTTCTCTCCAGTTATCGTAAAGAAAACAGAACAGACTGGCAATAGTTTCGTGTGTGGATAACAGGGTCACTCGAACTCCAAGAAGTTCTAATGCGTTTCCAAATCACAAGGATCGAAAATCTGTGAGAAAGAAGATCCAAAGTCGTCATAAATAATCGTTTCCAACGAGTGAATCATTCGGTATGATTTACGACTCATTCAGAGACATAGCCATCGTCATGGAGAAATACGAGAACACATAATCGAGCTGCGTGCAGAGTTTTGTTTTGCAAAAATCGGAGGCAGCGAGCTGGAAATTTTTGCGAAGCAAAACGAAGGATCGTCAATGTGAGGCGAAGGACAATAACTCGAGAGTGACGACGTCGGCGTACGAAACGTCATGGCTTTATCGATGACGTGTTTTCGCATGAATTTTTTTTTTGCTTCCCGACTCGATATCCTTTTTGTTTTCGAGGTTCACTTGGTTACAATCAAGTCTGCATGTTCCAAGTTTGTTACTAGGTGAGTGATAAGCTGGAGATAAGATAACGAGAGTGTTTCTTACTCTCGCGAGAGTCTCGAAGAAAAATCGACGTTGGGATCGCGCTTTCGATCTTTCCTCACAAAAGTGCAACGATTCACAGTTTTTTACACTTTTCTCCCACGGAATTGACGTGCTTTTTAGTCTTGGGTGTCGATTCGCGTTGGGCACGAATTCGGCGATTTTTTCGAGAGAATTTCGAGCCTGTGTCGTCACGAGCGTTTTTCTTCGCCATGAACGAACCGGGCGTGCCATTTTTTCCATTGTCTCCGGTGATTTCATCCCCGCAGTGGTGACAGTGACTTGTGACTCATCCCGCGCGATCCTCCGTCAAAACAACATGGCGTCGCTTCGAAAGAAGAACCTTAAATCGTGCTTAATGGTCTCTGCAATATTGTTTGTTATTTTTGGATTTTTCGATCAGTCTCGGGCCTGGGATCACGAAAATTGTCCAAACTTTTGCCGGTGTTTTTGGCTCTATGAGCTCCGATGGGCTGATTGCACCGGGCACAGAATTTACAGCGTACAAATCGGCATCGATGAAGCCGTTCAGGCTCTCGATCTTTCTAACAATTCAATCTCGTCGCTCGCCAATTACGAGCTCAGGGTAAATCTCTTTTTTCCTCCTTTTTCTGCAAAACCTGCAAAACAATCAGATCGCATCGTGTTGTTTTTCCAAGCTTTTTGGTCGTTTGCAACTTCGACAAGGTCGCGCGCCATCTCGCAGTTGATTTTCGAACTTTTACTCGAAGGAAACCGGAAACAAAAATCGAGAAGTGGGCGAAATTTCACGGGAATCGAAGATTTTTGTCTTTTTACATTTGGAGTTTCTTTCAGCTTCATTTTCGCCTGAATTTATGGTCAATTTTTTTAATTTCAAGGATGCCGGACTCACGAGACTCAAATTCCTGAATTTTTCGACAAACGCCATTAACGAGATCGGCTTAATGGCTTTCGTCGGTTTGGCACAACTCAGGGTCTTGGACTTGTCGAAAAATCATCTTTATTCCATACTTCCGGATACTTTCATGAGAAACGAAAGGCTCGAAGTCCTCGAGCTCGCTGGCAATAATTTGCATCAGCGAGTGCCAAAATTGAAGAGTCTCTCTCTTGGGGTGAGCTGATTTTTATGTTTAATCGAAAAAACGAATTCTAGAAAACCCGAATTTTGAAAATTCCATTCAGTTTCGTCAAATTCATCACTGAAATAAGATTTTCACAAAAAATTTCGATAAAATTCGTTGATTTTGAAAAATATGAATTTTTCCAAGGGACAGAAAAAATGACAAAAAATTGCTGGATCAATAAATTTTACTGTCAATTTTACTGAAAAAAATTGCAAAAATATTAGAGAACTCAAATTTTTGAAAATTTGAATCATTTCCGTCAAATTTGTGACTCAAAATATATTTCCACACGAAATATTCAATGAAATTCGTTAATTTCGAAAAATGCGAAGTTTTGCAAGCGCCAGAAAAAATTATTTAAAAAAATGCTGGACCAACAAATTTTACTGTCGAGCTCTGTGTCGAAAAATGCGGAAAAAATTAGCAGAAAAATGCATCGAGGAATTCTTGTGAAGCATAAATTAGTGGCTCGCCGATGTTTTTACCCTGGACGAATTTTTCCCCCTTGAAAATCGATAGCGCGACACGGAAACGTGCGAATATGCAACGCGTGACACGAGTCGTTGCACGAAATGGGTAAACCACAATAAAATAGTGAAAAAGAAATAAAGAAGATGGGCCGGAGGTTCGTGCAATGGGGATTATGAAAAATTACGAACAAACAGCGAACGACTTTTCTCGTTACGTTGTTGGCCTCATAAAACGAGAGAGAAAGAGGCACAAAACGCACGTGGGAGAGTCAAAGTTGCAATGTTTCGAGGGATAATGGCCTCGAGCAATTTTTGAAGATAAAATCTTGGCCCTTCGGCAGGCCCATGCTGAGCAAATGGAAATTACAGAGCCTCTCGTCGATTTTCAACGAGCCAATATTACTTTTCGACTCCCTTGAGCTTATCACGTCATTTCTATGTTTTTTTCTCTCTTTCCCTTGTTTCTTTCGTTTCACTTAACGTTGCAACATTCTGTATCGATTCGATAATCACGCTCACCTCGTTAACGGGCTTATGGCTATTTAACGACATTTTTCACGTTGAGCTTCTCAATGGGAATTTTGTTCCGATACTTAAAATCAATCTTCAGCCTAATTTTCGTCTCCCTACTCAAAATCCAACGTCTTAACGATCCTCCACAAACTATTTCTTCACCAAACTCATTAACGCGTCAATAAAATTACCGGAAATTTATTTCGGTCGATTTTCGTCGATTTTCTCTCCAAAGAATTTGTGAAAACCCATTTGGTTTCGAAAAACTGAAAAAACCTTTTAAAAAATGTATAAAATGTTGAGCCATTTTGAAAAACGATTTTTTTCCAATCGTTGATGTCTTTTTGAACGGAAAAGACAATAAATCAAGGGCTGACGCCACTTCCGGATTATGGCAACAATTTTCAAAAAGGGAAACCCAACTCCATGGGCCTGAGATAAAAAATTATGGGGTTTTGTGTGATTTTGTAATTTTCTTTCAATTTTTCCGTTCCTGAAGCTATGGGCAAAAATTTACCCGAATATTATTGTCTTTTTACTTGTCAATCACTATTTTCTAAAAAAAACATTTTTAACAATTTGAAATTTCAATTATTAAATTATTCTTAGCAATCTTTGAAATTTCAAATTATTAAATTATTCATTATTAAATTAGCTATTTCGAAATCCAAATGGCAATTCTGAAAAAATTACAAAATATTTTGAAGCATTTTCGAAATTTGAATTGAAATTCTAATAAATTTATTCTCAAAATGATGAAATACTTGAAATTTAAGGTAATTTTCAATATAATTAAAAATTTGAAATACGAGACTAGAAATGCAAAATTTTTAGTTTGATTAAAATAATGATTGAATAATTTTTAGCAGTTTTCCAAATCCATTTCCATGGTTTTCGTTAATCTCGCCATGAGTTTTTCTAAAAAGCTTTTTGTCGTTTGACAGTCATTGGACCTGAGTAATTGTGGGATCGGTCACTTGGCGCCGGACACATTCGAAGCTTTGCCTCGCCTTCGCAGCCTTGACTTGTCGAGCAACATGATGATCCAGTTGGAGATGGATTTGTTCGAAGGATTGCCAAACCTCGGAGTCCTGAAGATCGAGAAGTAAGAAACCATCTCGTTGCTCAAAAAATCGTTCCGAATTGGTGATTGACATTTTGAAAACGTTCCAGAAATCCATGGTCCTGCAACGATCACATGAGCAAATTACAAAATCGTCTAAAAGCGGGCGGAGTCAAGTTCAAAAAAGTTTGTGACGAAAATCCATCGAGAGATTCGAACGGAGGGGAAAAAAAATTCGAGAAAATGATCGCCCAGGAAAAAGTGCCCAAAATCAATAATGAACGAGCTCCCGGTCGCTTGCCCGTCAAAGTGAAAAAGCCAAAAAACTCTCTAAAGCCTGAAAACACTCAGAATCGATGCCCCAATGGAATTTCGTCCCAAGAAACTTTCTACGTTTCTGAGAGTTCGAGTTTCCTCAAAAATTCACCATTCTGCTTCCTCGCCATGGGATTTCTCGTGGGAAGCGCGTTCTCCACAATTGTCACGTACTTTTGGCTTACCAAGAAACCCTCAAGGTCATCGCTGGCTCTTGAACCACGAGGAACCATCGACACAGAATCCTCCGAGGCCGCCAATCAACGAGCCAATCTTCTTCAATATCTCTGGCAAAATCACGACGACTCTGCTCGTTCTTCGATTCTCTGTCCTGGCACGCCTCCTCCTCCTTATCGCGACGTCATCCTTCACTCTCATCGATATCCCAGACCCAGGACATGAAAAACTCGCAAATTTACATCAAACGGATGGAAAAAAATGTATTTATTGGGCAAATCGTGGTCACGCGATTGATTTGGTTTAACTTTTATAAAAATAACCTTAGAGACTGGTCAATTTCGTTATTTTTTGTCATCTGAATCGAAAATGTCGATTTAGCAACAAAATTGCAGAAAATTCTGGCCAAAAAATTTTTGTTCCCGACGATAATTTTAATAAGAAGTAAAACGCGACCATAAAAATTCTGAAATCGATTGCGAAACGAATTTTTGGCCCGAGGTTATGAAAAATAGAAGGAAAATTATTGGAAAAATGGAATTTTTGAAAAAAATTTATTAACTTGTCAACACGCGATCGATTCGGTTTAGTTTTTAGTAAAATGAGCCAACGGGCTAGTCAATTCCGTTATTTTTTATCACCTGAATCGATAACATCGATCGAGAAACGAAATTGCACGAATTCCTTGCCAAAAAAATTGTTCCTTCGTCCATAATTTCGATAAAAAGTCGAACTCGATCATGAAGTTCCGAAAAAGAAAAAACAATTTTTTGAAAATTCGAATTTTGGTAAAAAATTAATGAATGTGCCAAATTTTTCATCCAAATCGATAATAACGAAAAAGCAACGAAATTGCACGAACGTGTTGCCAAAAAAATGGTTTCTTGGTCAATAATTTTGATAAGGTGTAAAACTCGATGATAAAATTCCGAAATCGATTGCAAAACGAATTTGCTGGGCCGAGGTTATGCAACAGAAGCATAAAAAGAAATAATCGGCGCAGCTGTACCGAATTTTTTCGGCATAAAAATGAAAATTACTTAATAAATAAAACATCGACTCGAATCCTCTCCGCAAATTGATACGAAGATAAATCGCAGTCGCGTGTACGAGATTCGCAGGTTATCGAAAGCTGGACGATGCGTTTCGCGACCTCGTTGCAAAGTTCTTTTTGCCCGGCACCTCCTGCTCGTCGATTCCGCGGCGCGTCGACGGTTGATGAACTCGCACACGAGTAAATACTCGTTGACAGACGCACAAATTATTTTTAAACCCAATAATCGCTCGCGAAATATACACAAGAGTGATAACAAAAGAGCGTGTCTGAGAAAAAAACGAGAAGAGGAAAAATAAATGGAAAATGGACGGAAAAACGTATCGCGATTCATGATCCCGGGAGTAAAATGATTTTCCTGTTTTATTAAATTCCGATATTCGTAAAAAATGATATTTTTATTCGGCAATCGGTCAATTTTTGAAATCATGCAAATTTCGATGATTTTCTCCTCTCAATAAACTCGACACGGGGTCGATTACCATTTATTTACAATACATGCCTTCCTCGCTTGTGTCTCGAGGAATTTTTGCTTTTTTCATGTAACAAAAAACGAAAGAAAAAAAAAAACAATAGTTGGAAATTCTAATTTATACTAATTGAGACTTAATTAATTAATTAATTATTCTTCGCCACGAGCGTCATAAGAGTTGAGCTCTTTGGAAATTCAATGTTTTTAGTCGGTTTTTTTATCGACATTTTACACATTTTAGGATCCGAGAATGTTCAGTTGTAGAAAAAATAAGAATAATGTACAGTTTTGTCGAATCGATAGATCCTAATCTTTTTTCCTATCGGATTTTGACTGCTCGCTCTCGTGCCGTCACAGTGTAACAGCCATATTGCTCTTATTGACGTTCTTGGCTGCGTCGACGCTTTTGCAACCCATCGCCGTTATTATTCCATCCATTATCTCGTGATTGTACCTGCTGCCTCGCAGGCTCGTTATCACACTCGCGTCTTCAGGCCCACCGTCCGCTCGGGCCACGTCCTTCGGCAAACTCATCTTTATGTCCTCCACGATCCCATTTTCCACGCTCACTGTTAACGTCAGAGCGTGCAATTGACCGTTTTCTACTGGCACTTCCACCGTTCTCGTCACTGTGAATTTTGGCGATTTGCCGAATGTCCAGTCCCACGATTTGTACTCGCTCTTCAGCTCCTCCAAACCTGCCATCAAAATTCATCGGTTAAGATCAAACGGAGCTACAAATTTTCATTAAAAATTGCACATTTCATGACAATATCAAAATTTCTCGATCGAGGAATAGCAAAATCAAGATTCTTCAGGTTTAAGTCTATTTTTTCTACTTTCCATGGGGATCCAACCAATTTTGAGCTTTTCCTTCCTAATTTTTAGTAATTTATGGATTTTTAGTCGATTTACAAAAAATATTTTTGTCCAGTCTCGTAAAAAAGGTGGAGATTTTTTTGGAATATCGAAATTTCTGGATCGAGGACGCACAATATGAAGATTTACAAAAATTTTTCGCTCTTTATGCGGATTCCAAAAATGTTGAGGTTTTTTTTTAAATTTAAGAATTTCCGAATGTTTCGATTTTTTTTTCGAATATTCTTGTTTATTTAAAAAAAAAAATTGAGATTTTCGCGAAATATGAAAATTTTAAAATTTAACTCCATTTTTTCGACTTTTTATGGAAATGCAAAGAATTTTTTGTTTTTTTTTTTCTAATTTAGCGGTTCAGGATTTTTCATAAAAAATTCTAGTCGATTTTGCGGGAAATTTCCGCCCATTCACGTTCAACGATTCGGTGATAAATTTTCTGGTATCACTTCTTCGGGATTTTTGTTGAAAAATAGCGAAATTTCGGCTCGAAAGAGAAAAATCGTTCGATAAAGAGAAAAAAAGAAGAAATTGGTCGTTACCTGGGAACCAATCTTCGGTGGGATTGATCATTTGAAAGCCTTTTTGCTGTTCGACTAGATTTTGTCCACCGTCGACGAGGTTGAGGGCTCGTGTGCGAAGGTATTCCCATCCGAGTGCGTTCATGAGAGCGTCAGTTTTAATCTGAGAATTAATTTCCGTCAGATTCTTCACCGGAGAACGTACGGATTGTGTCGCATTTGTCTCAATCCCGTTCTACAAGTCAATTCGCGATCCCAAGTATTTAAAAGACCGAATCATTCAGTCGAAGCACAAAGAGTGCGAAAACAAGTGGAAAAAACGAAGCAGTGAAAAAAAGTGTATCAAGGCTAGTCGGTTATCGGGACAAACAGTCTGGGGCCAAGTGTTATTTACGTTTTGCATCTTTTTCGACTGAATTCTGGATGCGAACGGACGAGTCGAACGAAAAGCAGATCGAGAGGGAATAAAAAATAAATAAACGATCGTTGCAAATGAAAGAATTGGAAATGAGATTATCTAACGGAGCTCTCGACCTTTGAACGTCGTAGCTCAGGCTAATGCGACAACGTCAAAAAAGGGGGAAGCCAAAACAACCATCGAACAAAAAAAAAACACAAATCTCTAATCGAGAGTTCTATTTTTTTTCTCTTTATAATTCTCGATGCTCATTCGTCGAGATACCAATTGTATCTACTCGAGGGGGCTATTTTTCTGTTTGTTATTATTTTATATTCCTCCTCGCCTTATCGTCACACACATTAGCACGAAATTCCATGCTTTTACTATCCAACTCTCGTACCTCTTTCTTCTCCAGTGCTGCACTCAGCGAAGACTTGTTCACTCCCACCAGCAATGTGCAATGATGATAAGCGTTTGGACGTCCAAGCTTAGCCGCAGTTCCCGATATCTGCAAAGTATTTCTCCATTCAATATTCAATTCCTACTATAAAAATACTTTTCACTCTTTAGTCACGTCACATTCGCATTTGTGCTAATTTATTCCTTTCAGATACCAAATTCAAACACAAATGTTCCCTCCCTTGCTTCATCTATTTTTTTAAATATTCATGATTCATCACCAACGATCCACAAAGATTCCAGTCCCAACTGTGGACTCGATACGACGAATAATTGTCATTACGATTCGTTGCACAAACAAATGCGTATTGTTTCAAACTCTCATGTTTTTTTTACCATTAAATTCTTTTCACGTTCGTAACTAAATAAACTGACGATGGATGCTCACTAAATTTTAATTTTTATTAGAAAATCTTGTCAACACTTTGTCCATAAAAAAACGTTCTGGGCCAAGAAATCATTAAGAGAAAAGTTAAGCCTAAAACTGCCAATTTCAAAAATCTTCAAACCACAAACTAGGAATGACGTTGAAGGAATCGTGGAAATGCAACGAAATTATTTTTTTCCTGTCACGAAGCTCATTATGAAAATGCAGAATGTAATTCAAGTTCAAAACGATCGATTTTTCCGACCCTGAAAGTATATCGGCTCGAAAAATTTCAAAAATAAAACAAATCATCAATAACAAGAAATATTTTTCGTTGGATTGCAACGTTGGGAACTTCACATTCATAACTGGGATAAATATTCACGTCGCGGGTTTCTTGTTCATAAAATCGTTCTCAAAGCACTAATCTGACTTATGAGTGTGTGAATATTTTTGTTTTTTCATCCCAAAGAGACTGGCGAAGAGAAAATTCAATTTCATTCGAGTTAAGGGCGTGAAAAATCGATTTGAATACCTGAACTTGCTGAAAAACTCGAGAAAGTAGTTCAAAGTTCGGTGATTGATTGATTAATTGATAATAAAAATAATAATTTGTAAGTTATTCCAAGATCAAGGGCAAGAATTGTCCACTTTTTTCGAAACGAAGGCAAATTGACTGCTTTTTTTCTCATGTGATTTTTTTGGCACGAAAGGAAGAAAATTTTGATATGCGATAACAACGGCGAGAAAAAAGTTGTGAATTTTTGACTCCACCTTAAAATCGCCCTGGACGACGATATCCTCGCGTTTGTTGATCTCGGCTTTGACTCCCCATTCGCGGTAAAGAGCTCTGGTGATGATTTCGAGATTGTATCGCCGATTGTATCTTTCGCGGGGAGTGAAAAAGGAAAGATTGACGTTGCCGTGATCGTGGTAGACGGTTCCGCCGCCGCTGTTTCTACGGGCGAGGGAAATGCCGAGTTCCTGGACGTTTCCTACGTTGGATTCGAGCCATGGATTTTGGTGGCGTCCGATGACGACGCAGGGATCGTTTTTCCACAGGAGCAAAACGTGGTGGTTGGTGAAGTCGTAATTTCTGTAGAGCCAATCCTCCAGAGCCAAGTTAGTGTGAATGTCCGTGGATTGGGAAATGAAGACAGATTTTTTAATATCCTCTTCGGCGACCTGTTTGACCTTGGAACTGTCAAAACTTGCGGAACGCGTCAAGCCACGGAAAGACACCGTCCGGATGGTCAGCACGGAAATGCTCCTGCCGAGGATCGACATTCTCGAGGATTTTTGATAAACTCGCAATATACGGCGATGAATTCTCTCGCGTTTTATACTTATTCAGTCTTTAAAGGGTTTTCGAACTTTTTTTGGGCTACGATACCGTATCAAGGATCGTTTTTTACTCTGTTTCGATGTACCAGTCTCTCCGCTCGCTCTCCTACCTTAATTTTTGTTCAGTCTTTATTGGCGCTCGATCTAAAAATAGATTTCTCGTGATTTCTGTCAACGGTTCCTCCGTCGTCAACGAGATTCGCCAATGATTCTTCGAATAATATTCTCTCTCGATATATTTCCCACTTGGAAATTTGAGGTTATGTTCGAGGTTTATCGCTTTTTATTCGATATTCGATGTTTTTCAAGCCTGTTAACGTTTGATTCAATGTTTTTCGAGTGTTTTTTTTAAACTTTCTCGACGTTTCACAGAACTTAGCAGGAGAGACTGGTGTTCACGTCCCACTGGCTCGATGTGATGCTGATGAGATAATCGTGTAGAGCGATCGTCTGATGCAGCCACTTCCACGTTTGGTCCAGGGAATTGATACGGTAACGTATACCCAAACAATCTCGGCAGTCCTTTTGCATTCCTCTGTGTGCTGACAGTTTGGAGGTTAAAATTATCACGAACGCGAAGTTTTTAATCGAGACACTTTAATTTGAATTCTCTATGAGGCAAAATGAGGATTTCACGATGTATCGACGGACGAACGCGTCGAGAGAGTCGGAATCGATTCCAACTCGATGGGAGACACGACGTTCTCCTTTTTGTTCAGAGGTTAACGAGGGTTTCAATTTGTTTTCAAATTTTAATAACTTTTGTCATTTCATTCGAGTTTGTTTTTTCCTTTCGATTGACACTGGACGACCGTACGTTTGCTCAGAACTTCGACAACTTTGTAAAGTGTACATTGACTTCACAATTTGTTTTATATATCACTCGGATCCACCACCAGTGGGGGAATCCGTCAAAGAAGGGGCAATTCTTCGAGGTTATCACCAAGTTCGCAGCACAAAGTGCAGCTGATCTGCGCGTGCTACGCCTCGATGACGATATCTTCTCTTATTCTCTGTCCTCCTCGCATTCCCCCCGCCTTTTCAAGCTACAGTCGAAATTCCCACAAAACAGCTTGATATTCAAGATTTTATTTCAACTTCAATTTCCCCCGAAAAAGTTCCATTTAACGTTCAAAAAACAACAAGCCCTCGGCCTGCAACCGGAAGTTCAAGTTTCACCCGAACTCGAACTTGTTCGCCACTGTTTTTTGACACATCCGGCCGCCAGATGACGTGGCTGAGTGGCCCAAGAAGTTTCGAACTTTTCTCCATTGCATTTCGTACGAAAATCCGTACATTGACGCATTGTACATTGCATCCGTACATTGAAACGCAATTTATTGCGTTTCGTCAATGTACGCGTATGAAACGCAATTGTTGTTGTGGAAAATCCGACTGCGGGTTCAATGGCCGAGGAAAGTATTTCAAAGAAAGGAAACTCGTATTTTTCACATAATGGCAGCAAATTGTTCGCCCGCTCATGAATGGAGAGAAAAAAAAATCGAAATAAAATTGAATCTTTCGGGGCGACGATCAGGAAGATTTGGGAAAGGTAAAGAATTTCGACTGTATTTCTAGGTTCGTAGTCACAGATCAATATTCGTCTTGATCGACATAAATTTACGAAAACTATTCGCGATAATATATTTACAAATAAGTTTTGGTTGAAAAATATAAAAAAATCGTTGTGTCAACGATTTCTATGAAACCGATCGATCAAAAAAGGAGAAAAAAAATGGAGGGGGGATTCACGTCGTTCGGAGATCAAGTTTTTTTTGAGTAAAAAGTTGGAATTGTGGACACAGCCGTTTTTATCACATGCTACGAGGGGGGCTATTAAGGTCGTTCGATAAGAAATTTCGCTCGGAGTTTCTTCGACGCCACCCACGGTTCGTTTTCCTCTTCTCCGCGTCCATATATTATCCTATTTATTCTTATCTCTCGGGGCGAATGTGCGTCGGTGAGTCTCACGAGAGAAAAAAAAACGCTCGTGCGTGCGTCGATTCGCCATTTTAGGATTTTTTATTCTCCGATCGTTCATAAATAGTTGGAAGCGCAAAAAAAGGTCTGCCGAGTGCAAAGCTCCGATTTTTTACGATCCCCAGTCGCTTTTCCCGTTCGATCGTAACACGGAAACGCAGTATTTGTTGCAATAATCGCGATTGACCCCGATGTCGATCTCGCGCGAACGCGATCAGCGACGACGTCCACGCGCTCGTCCATTTCGAAAAAGTATCTATATGCTTACTTTGTATCGTACGATATTCGATTTTTCCTGGAGAAACTCCATTTTTGTTCTTTTTTCACTTTCTCACCCCCTCCGGAGAGCCTCGCGCCGGATATGCAACTGATAAATGAAATGCACAATGTTTCGACAGTTCGCATTGTCGTGCGCTCTGCGAAACGGTCATCGTGACCAGACAGAATCAACGCGTGACCCAGTTTCGTTATAAAAGCCCAAAGCTTCTTTATTCGTTAATAATATTTTGTTGTTCTTGAAATACAATCGTAATGAGAAATATTGATATAAAAAAGTGGACATTTTCGAGAGTAAACAATGGAAGAGGTCGAGTTTGTTTGTTTTTTGACGCAGGATGTTGAAATTTCCTTCAAAATCTGCAACTGTTGACTCATGAAAAATGCATAACTTTTCTGGCTTCTCGAAAAATTGAATTTTTCAACAGATTTTCGACGAGAATCCATTATTAAAAAATGGATTTTTTTGAAAATACTATTTTTCGCTGCTTAATGGAATTTTTTAGTCCATAACAATCACGCTCCTGTGCGCTTTTTTTTTCTTTGTTTACACAATGTCAATAACCTTCCTCGCTGGAAACTTTGTTGCTTTTTCTCTCTTTTTTTCTTCTCACCTCACAATCGTCGATATCGATGTTCACGCGCTCGTCTCGTGCGACCAAACGGTGGGAACGTGTCTCGAAACACGTTTTTTGTGCTTATCGAGACCGAGCAGCGTCGCCCGTGTGACGCGAGAAAACTTCAAGCTTTGACAAACATCTCCTTCCTCATTTTTTTACTCCAATTCCGCCTGTTTACTTGGTGAATGTTAAACCCAACGTTTGCGTTATGAACGTCAAGATGTCCGTGTTCTCCTCGATCTGAAAATTTTCGATTAACCATCATTCACCATTTTTACTCCCTCGCCTTATTTTTGTCAACTGTATCATCGATATTTATTGTTGTTCTCTTTTATTTCGAGCTTCACGATGTCATATCGCTCGAGATTGAGCGAATCGCGCGGTCAAAGTCTCGCGAATCGTTCCAAATTCGGACAATTTCGTTATCATAGAAATGTCTAGTCAGAAAAGTTTTTTTTTCTTTTTACGCGCTCGTAGATTCGGCAGATATTTTTCATGTTTTATCAAGAGATTAAGAGTCGATTAAGACTCGTTGGAAATATCGATAATAATTATAAGGAAAAAAGAATAGAGAAAAATTCGGAAAATGGAAAATCTCGTCGACTTTTTATAGAATTTTGAAAATTCGATCTTGCGAATCGTCTCAAATTCGGATAATTTCGTTATCATGGAAATTTATAGTAATTTTTTTTTCTTAACGCGTTCGTTGATTTGGCAGATAATTTTGATGTTTTATCAAAAAAGGGTGGTTGGAAAATTTGAGAAAATGGTGACACGAGAAATAAAGAGACAAATTCAGAAAATCGAAAATCTGGAGGATTTTTTCTTGGATTCTTTGATTTTTTATGGAATTTTTTGAAAATTCGAAATTGAACTGATGGAAATGATGAGAAAAAATGCCGAAATTTTCGGTTTTGCTACTTTTGTTCGAATTTTTTAGGAACTAACCACTTTCGCAGTCGGTTTTCCGCCTCCGTGGCCGGCTTTTGTTTCGATTCTCGCTAAAATCGGATTTTTTTGATTCGGAAGTTTGCCAATATGATGTTGAAGCGTCGCAATGAGCTTGAGGCTGTGAAGAGGAACGACGCGATCGTCGTGATCGGCTGTGAGTAAAAGTGTGGCTGGATATTGAACTCCATTTGGTGGTGGCTTGACGTTGTGGAGCGGAGAATATTTCAACAAGTTTTCGAAATGTTTAGCATCGTCGGAAGTTCCGTAATCCGAGACCCACGAATAGCCGATCGTGAATTTGTGATATCTCAACATATCCATCACGCTGTCGAGCAAAAACGATGGAAAATTCTACATTTTTGTCTTAAAAAATTACAAAATTATGGGAAAAACGTTTTCTCACCCAACTTGGGCGATTGCGGCGCCGAACAAATCTGGTCGTTGGTTGATACACGCAGCGACGAGCAATCCTCCGTTGCTGCCTCCCTGGATCGTCAGTTTGGACGGAGTCGTATAATTATTTTGGATCAAATACTCCGCAGCGGATTGAAAATCGTCGAACACGTTTTGTTTGTTCAAAAATCTTCCACCGTTGTGCCATCGCTCGCCATATTCCCTGTGAAATAAACTCTCGTCACGTAATTCTCATTTTTTCATTCAAATTTTCCAGAACTTTCCAAAATTTGGACAACAAAATTTCGTCACGTAATTCGCCATTTTCGATTCAAATTTTCCAGAAATTTCCAAAATTTTGAGAACTCGACACGTAATTTAGAATTTTTCAGAATTTTCAAAATTCGAACAATCTCGTCACGTCATTTGAAATTTTCGATTGAAATTTTCCAGAAATTTCCGAAATTTCAAGAACTCGACACGTAATTCAGAATTTTCTAGAATTTTCAAAATTTTCAAAACAAAGTCTCATTAGTAATTGTGAATTTTGAGTTTTTTAAAAAAAATATCGACTTTGCAAAGTAAAAATAAAAATCACTCACCCTCCTCCACGAATATTGGCAATGGCCAAAACGCCGTTGAAATGTTGGATGAAGACGAGTCTTGTGACGCTAAAATACGGTTGAATACTGATGTTGAATCCACCATATCCGTACAAAAGAGCAGGCATCGATCCGTCCAACACAGCGTCCTGAAAAGTTCTCATTCCATCAAAAAACAATTTTTTTTTCATTTAATTTATTGTTTCGGGAAATTTGTACTTACGGCTCTGGTGACAATAAACATGGGAATTCTTGTTCCATCCTTGCTCGGATAAAAAACTTGCGTGGTTTTGTAGGCTTTGGGGTCAAAGTTGTCGACCTTGATTTCTCGATAAATCTGTTGGTCAAAAACACTCGAAATGATTAGACAAAAATTCTGCAAAGCAATGACGAGAAAAAACCAACTGGAAAAAGTAAAATTAGCAAAAATTACCTTCGGTTCTTGGTCTTTGGCTAAATCCATCGTGTAGATAATTCCAGGGGTCAAGAACGACGTGAATTTGTAGAAAATTTCGGAATATTTCTTATCCCCAGAAAATCCAACGATTGTGCCAGCGTCGAGGGCGAAAGTTCTCAAAAGTTCGCCAGATTTCAAGCTGTGCAGTTGGAGAACGTCCTGAAAAGTAAAATTTGTATATTTCGAGTTATAAAATCGTGGGAATTCCGTTGAATATTCCATCACAAAATTTCGACAATTACTTTGACGTCCTGGATGTAACACGCGACGAATTTATCGCCATCGACGGCCTCGACCCAATCGAGAACGTGGTCGGGATGTTCAGGCAACAAAACCGTCCATTTGTCCTCCGCGTGGTCCTCCAGATTAATTCTGATCAATCGGAAGTTCGGGGCGTTCTTGTTCGTACGGAAAATCGCGTGTGGGCCGTCGTTCGTCACGTACTGAAATTTTTTTCAATCGTTTAATAGATTTTAACGAAAAGTTCTATTCACGTGAAAAAATATGCAAAAAACAGATTCTTACTTCGTAGTCCGCTTCGAGCTTGTCAACGACTTTCGTCAAGTTGAATTTTCCTGTGATTTTTCCATCGGGACTTAATTTCGTAAGAAATACCAAATTGTCGCGAATGTCTCTCATCGCAAAAACAATCAACCATTTTCCACAGTCCGTAACTTGCGCCCCACTGAATCAAATTTATGCAAAAATTGTTCAAACAAAACTCGCCACGTTAAACTTTTTTTTTCACCAAAATAATCGACTTACATTCTCCACAAAGGCTCCTCCGGAAATTCCACAGCCAAAACATCCTCCGATTGAGGAGTTCCCACAATGTGGTACAAAAGCTTTTGATCTCTGACTCCCTGAGTCTCCGAACCGTCCGTTACTCCTTTTTGCTCGGGATACGTGCCGTAGAAAATTCCTTTACTGTCCTTCGTCCACATTATCGAGGAATATCTTATTTTTTCCAATACTTCCGGATACTTTTCACCTGCACAATTTTTTCACCGTAAAAAAAAACTAATTTTGGTAATGATCGAAAAAACACGACCAATTACATGGAAATATTTTGTTCAACACTTGAAAACATCATGTCCAGGAAAATTGGAATCTTCGTACGGGCGACAAAATCAATTTTTATTCGTTTTTCTGAATTTCAAGTATTTTTATGGTTCACCATCGAAAAAACACAACCAATGGCATGGAAATGTTCGGCTTGACACAAAAAATTGAGGAAAAATTGTGCCCAGGAATTTTTCAATTTTTTTACGGGCGAAAAAGTTCAGTTTTTATTCGTTTTTCTGAATTTCAAGCACTTTCATGGCTCACCATCAAAAAAACGAAACTAATTGCATGGAAATATTCGGCTTGACACAAAAAATTCGGGAAAAATTATATCCGGGAATTTTTGAATTTTTTTTCGCGCGAAAAAGTTCAGTTTTCATTAGTTTTTCTGGATTTTCAAGCATTTTTCTTGCTCACCTGTTTCCGTGTTCATAAAGTGGATGGTGCTCCAATCTGAGCCGCTGCTCGATAGCCCATAAGCAAAGATTTTGCCATCTTCGCTGAATTTGCTATTGGAAATGGCAACCGATCCGTCTTCGGAGAGAGTGTTGGGATCGAGGAAGACTTTTGGTTCGCTGTCCAAAGTATTTTGAACGTACAGAACGCTGTAATAACAAAAAAAGCAAAAATGAGTAATTTTTTCAATGAATTTTGAGAAAAAATGGATTTTTGCAGCTGCGACCTTTGATTCTGGAGCCCTGTATTTTTGTAGAAATAATATTTGTCGCCGTGCTTGGCCGGACACGAATATTTAGGGAAATCCCAGAGTTCCGTCAATCTATCGTTTATTTCTTTGCGAACGGGACACGCGGACAAAAATGGAGTCGTCAACGCGTTTTGGGCATCGACGAACGCCTTGGTCTCTTCGGAATCCGGATCTTCCAGCCATCTGTACGGATCCTTGACCTAAAATGAGTAAAAAATGGAATTTCCCAAAAAAATGTCCAACTTGCTGCATTTTTTTTAATTCTGCGAATTTTTATTCTTTTATTTTCAATTTTTATTAGATTTTGCCAATTTTTATTTTTTGTCTTTGCAGTCTCGATCGTAATTTCGAAAATTAGATGGCTCCTTGAATTGGACCATTTATTTCGTAATTTTGATGAAAGTTTTTTCAGATTTTTTGATCTGGGATTTTTGCGATCGATGGAGAATGAAATTTTTTTAAAAATTGTTCAAAAATCGAATTTTCGTGCAGGAGATAAAAAATGCAACGCTACGAAGAAGGTGAAAAATGAAGAAATGTATAACCTCAAAACCGTGATAGTTGTCGATGACTGTTTCATCTCGTCGAGCTTCGGGATACTGTAATTTGGTCATTGTTCCTTTTCTATTGACGGAATTGTCAACAAGACGATGAGTTTCCTGTACGCACAAAAAACACAATGCAAAAGTAAATAAACGCGACAGTTTTGAGCGCCGGGAGTTGCGGAGCTTCGTGAGAGAAACGTGACCAAGTCAGAACACTCAGAACAGAGAAAAATGAGACAAAGTGCAGCAAGCGGTAACGCGCGACCTTACGCATCATTTATTTCTTACTGTATAGCTTGATAAGTGCGCTACGCGAGCAGGAACTTTGCAGTTTTTACTGACGTATGCGTGAGCTTTGATAACACGTCTATTAATAACACCTTTTACAATGTTTGAAACACAGCCTTGTAATTTGCAAGTCAGCTGCGACAGCATCAGAATTTTTTTCCAGCCCCCGCGCGTAACGAAAGAATTGACTCGCCTCTTTTCTAAACGCGTGTCTAAACCGACTGTGTGCGTAAGTACACGACGCGTCTATATGTGTAAATAAATACACGCACTCTTTATCTCCGAGTCTGCTGCTGCGTTAGAAAAACGAACACGTGACTTTAAAGTCTTATTGCTATGAAGAAAGATTTTCTATGCTTTCATGGCAAACGATCGGAAACGAGTTGACGTTTTATCGTTGCAAAAATTATTGGCTGGGGGCGTCAATTAACGTGATATCTTTGCGCTCCAAATTGGGTGTCTAATTATTAATAATAATTCGTAATTCGTATTGTTTACATTTGAATTTTTCGTGATTCGTGTTTCTAAAAAAACGGGGAAAATCCTCGTCACGGTGACGAAAGAAAAATCAATTTTCGTGGATATTTAAACGAGAAAATTTGCAATTCGCATCATTAAGTAATAAATGATGAAAATTCAAGGTTATTCCGCATTTTTTCTCCATCCCGACAATCTTGAATTCTCAATTTTCTCTTCATTCCGATTTCGATTTACAAATTCGATATTTTTTGTCGATAGTTGAAATGTACGATTCTGGTCGATGTTTAAATCGTAAAATATATATACGTACGAGTGTCGGACACGGTGGATCCTCTCGAGTGACAGTAATTTCACGAACGTTGGCACATTTGGAAAAATGAATTTGGGATAGAACGAAAGTGAATATCAAAGTTTTGGATAAAAACATTATGGCAAACGAAGATTCGGAGATTGAAACTCGTGAAGCGGTCTTGATTCGACGAAGTGGAAACTGGTGTCCACATGTGCTCTCGGACAAGCGATCCTCTAATGTTTGAGGCTGTTTCTAATCCACGCGTCGTAGTTATAGGAAAGAGCAACAAAAAAGAAATCTAAGTAGCGTGAAGAAGCGCGACGTGTATTTAAGACGAAGATGTTTTTTCTCGTAGTTTTTTTTCTTCTACGAGTAGGAGAAAAATTCATAGTTGAATAGTGAGGGATTCTGGGTGGGATGGTGCGAGCCAATAGTAACGAGGAGTTTATCGAAATATACAAGTCCGAAGAATTAGAAGCAACGAACTCGAAGGGAAAACGAGTTTGTTCGTCGCGGGCTAAATGAGCCACTTGACGATCGAATTACTCGGTCAAATTAGCGCTGAGTCAGCAAAAACAAGCCGACCAAGATTTTTTTTCACCATTCGTACGTTTTCCAACAAAAACAAAAGGCGCGCCGCGGCGCAAAGAACTCTTGTCCTGAATTTCGATAATTCAAGGTTAGGGGCGCGACACGAAACTGACACAAAGCGCGCACGAGACCGCGCGCGCGAGCCTACGGAATTTTTGGTTACTCGCGGATTCGTTATGGAACAAAAAACACACCAAATTTGCATTTTTCATTCAACCGTTTATACCTCGTCATACATTTTTATTCTCAATATCGGCACTTCCGTTCAACGGAACAACCGACTCGAGAGTTCAACTCGAAAACAGTCTACATAGAAATCATTTAAAAGTCTATTTTACACTGAAATATTATCCTTCAAATTACCGTGAAACGTTCGAACGTGAGAAGAAACGTTAAAAATTCTTTTCCCTACTCTCGACGTTATGTAATCTTAAAAAAAAAAATTGAAACGAACCTCGCAACGATTTCTATGATCGTTTCTTTCATGATTAATGAACAACGAGCCATAAGTTTCATTTTTACGACTCGCAATATCGACATTTATGTTTTTTAATTAAAAAAAAAAACGATTCGTTTATTTAAATTGTCATTTCGCGTTGTAATTTGATTTCTGCTATTTTCACCATGAATTTTCACAAATAATCACGTGACTTGTCGAGACGAGTAAAATAAAACGCGAACGAACTTTTTTCATCGTGTTTTTTTCGTTTCATAAATAATCAACATTACGTAGAGTAATTTTTTTTTTATTTTTTGGCATTGAAATGTCGTGACGTAAATTCGTTCGTCGTTGTTTCACGGTAATTTTTTCAACTACGGATTATTCGATGCGGAGTTTCTAGGATTATTTTAGAGCCAGTTGAAAAATTCGATTGATACTGGCAAGTTTTTTTTTGATCGCACATCGCGAGGGCTTAAAAATTATTGGAATTTCTACGTGTTGCGCGTTTGACTGGTCTATTTATTTTCGTCAAAGGTCATCAAAACGAACGATCGTTTGGTCGATGCTTTTTTTTTCTCCCCTAATAATAATTAATCGCGTCGACCAGAGCAAAAACTCGTCGATCTTTTGGTTTTTTCTCTCGATTGATTAAAAAATCGTTTTGGCCTGTGTAGCGTTTTTTTTTTAAGTAACACTAAATTGCAAAATTTCTCAATATTAGTCAGGAAAAGTTTGTTTCTCTCGAGGCTTATTGTGAAGCGACAAATTTCGAACAACATTTGGAGACACAACAAAAGGCACACTTGAATGTTGCTCAAGTTACTATCATCACAATTTTCTCGGATATCGATCGAACATTCTCTTTTCTCACTTTTCCTTCCCTCTCCTTTAGGCAGAATTCTAAATCACGCTTCGTTGTTTCTTTATCACGTTTTGTACGTCACTGGATCGAAATTCTTTATGAATACGCCACCGAAATATTGCGCGAAAAATTTTCCCATGTATTGTTCTTCCTTCGCCGGCCAAAATCCTTCCAGAAATCCTATGTGCCCTCCTCGACAAGTTACCACCGCGGCCACCACCTTCGATTCGCTTATTTCTCTCAAAGGGATCGCTGCAAAATTCAAAATATCCCTTTTTAGTCAAATTCCCGTCAATTCCCCATCAGATCGAATTGCGTTCAATGGAAAATATTGAAAAATTCTTCGGATCATCAAATTTTATTTTCGCAGAAATTTCAATCGTCAAAATATCGAAAAAACGCAAAAATTAACTAGATATTTTTCAAAATTTGAATTTTTTCAATATTTAAAAAATGCCAAAATTGTCTAGATCTTTTTCAAAATTTCAAGTTTCACTTTTCGAAATATTGGAAAAATTCCATAATTGACTGGATATTTTTTCAAATTTCAGGTTTCGATCTTGAAAAAAATGAAAAAACGCCGAAATTCACTAGAAACTTTGAAAATTTTTAAGTTTTAAATTTCGAAATATTGGGAAAACGCCAAAATTTACCCCGAAATTTTGTAAAATTTCAAGTTTCCACTTATTAAATATTGGAAAAACGCCAAAATTTACGAGAAATTTGAAAAATTTCGAGTTCCAAATGATTAAATATTAAAAAAACGCCAAAAGTTACTAGAAATCCTTAGAGTTTCAAGTTAAAATCTATTAAATATTGAAAAAACCCCAAAATTCACTAGAAATTTTTAAAATTTCGAGTTTCAAATTTTTTAATATTGAAAAAAAAGGCCAAAACTGCGTGAATATATAAAAAAAAAGAAGAAAGTTTTACCATCGATTGGCTGGAACGGATCATCGGCTGCATTGAGGCACAAAAGTGGAACTTCGATGAGATGAAGTTTGTCATGGAGTGTCGCGTTCGAATAATATTCCTCGACGTCTTTGTAGCCAAATTGTTTAGCCGTAAAGTTGGAGTCGAATTCCCGGACGGTCCTGCTCTGTAAATTGAAAATTTAAATTCGTGAGCACGGAACAGATCGAGAAAAATTGTGCACGTTCGAAAATTCGACTTTCCCGATCATTACCTTGAGAACGTTTCGTATGTCGATATCGAAAAATCCGCTTTCCGTGGAATAATGATAAGTTTCGACGTTTCTGCACAAATTTCCAGCCAAATGTTTATTCAACATCAAATTCAAATACGGTTTTTCGATGCTCTTGGTAGCCTCCCAAACGTTCCAAGGGACAGAAATTATGAGAGCAGCTTTCAGTTTATTCACAGCAGTTTTGCCTTGCTGAGCCAAATAATTGCCCAAGATTAATCTGCAAAGAAAATAACAAAAATAAAAATAACAAAAAAATGAGAAATTTGTAAATGATTCTTTTTTCGAAATTCACCCTCCCATGGAAATTCCAGTCGCTCCGAGGGGGACGTTGGGATGGAGTTTCCGCACGTGTTCCACAACCTCCGACAAATCTTCGCAATTTGACGCGCAATACGTTCTCGGCGTCTGAATAAAACAAACGACAATAAAAAATTCATTTTTCGGGGATAAAAAAAAAAATTAATTATAAAAAATGTAATTTTTGCAATTATTACGCAGCAGATTTTTTATTGGCCTAGAACGATGATCAGCTTCGCAATACCAGTGAAAATTATTGAAAGCTCCGTAGGCGTTGAATTGTTGTTTTTTTTTTGTTTACCTTAAGACTGACGCCCCCGAGACCTCGATTGTTGAAAATGACGCATCTCAGGCCGATCTTTTTAGCTGCGCAGACGAGACATTTGATGTATTCTGCTCCGCTGGCTCCTGTCAGGCCAGGTAATATTATGACGATCGGTGACGTTTGCGACGAGTGCTGATCCGCCCAATCCAAGGCCACTTCGCCACCATCCTTCAGACTCAATATCTCCCTGCGAATTTCGAATTTATCCACGTCAGCTCGAAATCAAAACAACTGTCATTGACCTCGTTACGTGAACCGGACTGTAGTATAGTCGAGTGCAAAATCGCCAGCAAAAAAAAACAAAACCAATGTTTTTTCTAATTTTTTGCTCAAAATAGAAAAAAAACACAAATTTTCCGAATTTTTATCGACGAAATTTCGATTGAAAAATGTTAAAAATGCATTTTATTCAATTCACTCGACTTTTTCGCTATTTTTTTTCAAATTTGCTCGAAAAAGAAAAAAAAAACACAAATTTTTCAAATTTTTATCAACGAAATTTCGATTGAAAAATGTTAAAAATGCATTTTATTCAATTCACTCGACTTTTTCGCTATTTTTTTTCAAAATTTGCTCGAAAAAGAAAAAAAACACAAATTATCCGAATTTTTATCAACGAAATTTCGATTGAAAAATGTAAAAAATGCATTTTACACAATTCACTCGAATTTTTTGCCTTTTTTTTTTAATTTTCATATTTTTGGAACGTTCCTGGAGGCTGAAAGTTAAATGAATAAATAGGCGACTTGTGAATTGGGATGGGAAAACGATATTGGCTGAAAAAGTGATCAAGACACTCGATAGAATTTTCAAGGTCAATTTTTATTCGTTCCACTCGTGTACGTTTTCATCCGGTTCGAGCAGAGGCCGAGAAATATACGTTTTTTTCTATTAATCACTGATGAATGAGCTTTTTTACGAACCTCCTATACTGTACATGCGGCCAAATTCGAGAGCGCAGCAAGCTCGCCAACACAGTTTGTGCACGCGATTCGAAACACCACAGAGTTGGCCAATATTTGTTTTTTACAATGTCAACATTGTCCATCAAGAACTTGCGGAATGGACCGTCTGCGCATACGAGCAAAGGAGCCTGACAACAACAAAAAAATCAATAAATTAGACAATTTTCTGTTTTTTTTTTTTTTTTTTAAATAAAATTTCATAAAGATTGGCAAATTTGTAATTTTGGCGATTTCCCACAATTTAATCTGGCTCGAAAATTGTTGCCAGGCTATAAAAAAAAAATTAGGCCAACTTTTTCAAAATTCAAAATTTTCAATAATTTTTTTGAACCACAAAAATTTTGATTTTTTGAATTTTTATCGCGCAGATTTATCAAGAAACATTCGAAGTATCGTCCTGATTTTTTTTTTGTTGAACACTGACCAACGGTTTGCCCATGGCAAGCAGAAATTTCGGCTCCGGGTCAAATTGACCCAACGTTCAAATGCAGTCGTCAAGAAAATAGTGCAAGTAATTTGAATGAAAAAAAATTATCGTTTTCGTTGTTATCGTGTTGACTGCCATCGAGAAAAACAACGAAAAAAAACATCGCGTGTTGTTTAGAATTGTGGGAAAAATCGTGGAGGTATAAATTGCAAATATAGTCGAGATAAGTGTCTGGACTCGCGTGACGTTTACGGGCATCACAAGTAACGGGCTGTTCGGGTCAATTGTCTATCCGGGCTTTATGAACAACTAAAACGATCGTCACCTGCCTATCGTGCATGCAACTCTTCGCGCGATCAAATGGGTGCACACACGAACACGAAAACACACGCTGGAAAACACAGACTTACACTCTTAGTAGCAATTACTCAGTCAGTCAGCCCGACCGAGCTGGTTGGCCTTCGTTAACGACGGAAGCGCAGTACCTTTAAGGTCAAATTGATCAAAATTGCAATCATCCATTTCTCTATGCAATAATGCAATATCGATGCTGCAGTTTTTAATTAATATCGAGAAGAAAAAAAATCTCGACGAAAATCAATCATGTCGAGCTTCCCTAATTAATTTCCCACGATCATTCGCTGGCAAAATCTTCCCGACTGGAATTTTTAGTAAAAGTAAAGAAAAAAGTTTTCTTCGTTATGTCATTCTCGTATTTATGTAACGTCCAGGACAACTGACGACAACCTGGATCGATGAGGTCAGTGCCTGCAGAGCTCGCACGTGGTAAATACCTCGAAATTTTTTTTACTCATTTTTTTACGCTGTGTAGAAATAATTCTGTTTTTTTTCTCGTCTGTTTTTTTTTTCAATAATCCAGAAGCGAAGTTGCAATTCGAGTTTTTGGGAAAGTCACACGATCGTCCAAATTCGCATAATTATTTGAAAATGGCGTGAATATTTTTGACGAGCAATAAATTCGGAATAATTGAGGCTGCGGATATCGATGCGAGTTTGAATTATTTTGCGCATGTGGGTGCGAGTTCGTTGTTCGCCACTGAAGGTTCAAAGGGCACTTTGCGAGGTCGTGCAATTTTCGTTTACGCGAGAGGATGAATTAGTCTCAGTCTGTGGGTCAAAAAAGGGGGAGCCGCAAGTTCCAAAGTTCGATTCTTCGTTGGAGATTCAAGCTCGTCGTTCGATATTCAATTTTTTTCACAAAAATCTGGACCGAGAGACTGAATTTTGAATTAAAATGATGAAAATTGAGCCTTGAATTCAGTTGCAATTGTTCCACAACCGTTCGAGCTCTTCAGCCTCGTCACGTGACTGCGGTAGAATGTTCTACTTTGAAATTTAGTTCACAGCGGTAAATCAAGCAAAATTACATCCGACAACGATCGAACGAATAGCCAAGCCAATAAAGTTGGAAAAATAAATGATTCCAGCCCAAGAAAATGCTGCGTGCTCGAGCGATTCTCCTCAACTAACTGCAAATTTCTACAAATACCAAAAACAACTCTCCCCGAGAGGCAGGCCTCATTAGCAGAGAAAAAAAATGCATCCAATTAAACGAAACAATTAAAAAAATGCGACAAAAAAGCTGCTGCTTGGAAATGACTCGATAAAAATATCCAATCGCCCTAATCAGTCAATGAAATTAACTTGACAAGTTAATTAACTGAAGTTAATTTTCTCGAAATTTTATCTCGTCCAGCGTGACCATGCGGTATTTTTTTCGCCACAGAAAATTGTGGCTAGAATTCTTTATCTACAACTTTACATAATTCTGCATTGCGAATAATCTTTTTGGTCTAGTTTTCCGAGGCCTCGTGCGATCTGGCAATCGTAATATTTGATTTTAGTAAAAAAACCGACCACGATTCTTTCGACATTCATTTTTTAGAACGAAATTCCACAAGAATCGAACGAACCGAATAAATTTTATCAGATAATCGCGAAATCTGCTTCGTGGCCAATCCCAACGAGCCATTCACTTTAATCCTTGAAAAATGTTTCGCTCGGCATTGAATAAAATTTGTACGAATAATTTGAAATATTTTTTTTTCCCCCAAATTCGTAATTTCCCGGCCATCAAGATTATTTTATCGTAATTTCGATTATAATTATGTGGTTTTTTCTCCAATTCATTTTTTTTACCGGATTTTTCGTTAATTTCATGCTGCACGTGCATTTGTTTGGAATAAAAATGACGATACTCACTTTAACGACTTCGCAGAGATAATAAGCGCAAAATCCAACTCCCAAGAGAGCCCCGTAGTACAATTTTGGTAGGCCAAGTACGCTTTCCACGATATCCAGCATCTTCTTGACAGTTAATTAATCCTCTTGGAAGATAAAATTGGATTTTATTGAAGAAACGATGTATAATGGGAGGCGAAGGTTAGAATGCTCCGAATCGGTGTTGCGAGCTCGCGGAATTGCAGTTCTAATCGTAACGCGGCATGACGTTACGATCGACGCGGATGAGCGGACACTACAGAGCTTCTCTGTCGCGTTCAGGCCGGCCGGCCCTGTCCAATCGCATTTAATCTTTATATACAGACAGTTCTATGTATGTGCGCACACCGTATGTACAGAGATTGTACGTACGTCATTCATAGAGGCCTTCTCGAGCGTTGCACCAACACTTTTGTGTCAGAGCTGACGAAAATCCCGCATCAACTTGTTCTCTCGACCAATGCGGCGCGAATTGTGCATAAAAAAAAAAAAAAACACACACACCTTCTCTCTTACATAAATGCAGCAACGCCGTATCGCCTTTCGTTGCATCTCCCACACGTGCTCCTTCTCCAATGTGTGCGAGTTTCACCTTTCAGCATTTTCGCTCAAACTCCGTTTCGCTACCAACGATCAACGCGAAAACTCGTTTTGCTCAATCCTGTCTCTCTTTTCTTCTCTTACGACCACTGATAACACGATCCAACTTATCTGTTGCGGTCACATCGATTACTTCTTGCTCCGCAAAGTCTCGACAAAACGTACGCGAGCGTCGAATCACGTCCCATTTTCGGAAACTCCAAATTTTCATTCTTATACTTTCCTGCTTCGAAATTTGATGCATTTTTCGAAAAATTTTTACGCCACGAAATTCCGAATCGAAACTTTGAAGTTTTGGGAAAAAAGTTCGCGCAGTTTTCATGAATTCCGCTCGAAAATCTGTCGAAAAGGAAGAAAGCCAGGGCAATTTCGTATTATCATCATTTTACGAAATCCTAGAGCAAAAAATTATGAAGCTGAAGTTCGGAACGTTGGAATCCAACGAAAAATATTTCGTTTCATCGATGATTTGTTGAATTTTCATAATTATATCCAAATTTGTCGAGCCCATATACTTTTTGGGTCGCAAAAATCGATCGTTTTAAACTCGTAATTACATTCCGCATTGAAATAATGAGTTTCGCGACAGAAAAAAAAAATTTCGTTGCATTCCAACGATGCAAACTTTAACGTCATAAAAAATTGCAATCTACGTGGAATGCAATTTTTGGATGACCGATTTTTTGGTTTTTCTGTCCGAATGCATCAGTGCCCGTGACCTCCAATGATAATGCACGACGCGCGGACCAGCACGAGCCACGATCTCGTGCCTCGTGGTACGAGATCGTTGTTTAAGAATAATGTGTGAACGTTACGATGTTCGTGCAGTCACATAATCAATTTGATGAAACGATTGGCAGTCTCTTGTTAGATTTGACGATGAAATTCAAGGATTTTTAATTCCGTGTAATTTCGTAATTTTTACGAAAAAAATCGCATCATCGTATCTCGAATTTTTTGATTCGATGATGAGAAATGGTTAATGAAGTAAATTCCCATAAATAAACTTCATCAGTTCAAACTTTGATGAAAAAAAATTTTAATGCCCTGCGAAAACCGCCTCTGGGACTTTTTTCCTTTTTTTTCGAAATCAATTCTTCACGAAGCTCCGGAAGAGGCTTAAGTTTTCTGCATAATACCCTGCACAAGAAAAATTCCAATATAACGAGAAACGAGAAGAAAATAATTTAAAAAAACACATTTGCGTTGTCTGTTGAAATTGAGAAAAAAAGCACACACACATCGATGTGAATCTGATATAGTCAATTAAGGGGGGATCGCGAAAAAGGACGAGAGAAACTGTGAAGGTTCGGAAAATCAATCGAGCCTTTATTAAAAGTCTTCCATCGTATACAAAAGGGCTTTTGTCATTTTGTCACGTTCACGTTTTCTATTGCGACGGCTGTCACTTCTATCCAGAGCGAATAAAAGTATCGATAGTTGCTGCTCGCTATACCTGCATGTATGGCGAGTACGTACGTACGGAATGGAGAAAAGAACGAGTAGAATAAAATCTCGTTTCAGACGATATCGATTGGAGTCGAAAAATAATTAGAAGAAAAAAATGTTTTGGCATATGAGGACGAATCCTGCCTCGGGGCGATATTATATGCGAATGCATTCCACGTTGCATATCGTCAGTCGAGACGACTTCCGGCGAGACGTAGTCGAATCGTTACGCCATAGAGGGCGTGACGCTCGACACATTAAAATTACCCGACAATTTTTCCCGTACGTAATTCGTCCTTGTACTTCATAAATTCTGCTTGACCTTGGCTCGTTTTTCTAATTTCAAAAAATCGCTCAATTATCAAAAATCATAATTTACACACTTATTACGTCGCTCATTATAATTTTTTGTCATTTCTTCAATTCCCACGTTCTTACCAGCCGTGAGAAATACAATTCGGGGCTTTTGCCTCAAAAAACTTTGGCGGAAATGCCGAAAAACTGACCAAAAATTGGAAATTTTTGCAGAAATTCATTATAATACTTGTAACTTTCTTTTTTTTCAATATTTCAACCCCAATCACGGCTCATTCACTTCGTTTCTCAAGCACTCAAAACTTGACCACTCAAGATTATCATTTTATTCATTTTTCAATCACTGGTGAAGTTTTTTACTCCCAAAAATTCGAAAATTAAACTTTTTCTTAGCAATTCTGTAGAAAAAAATAAGAATTCCTGTCAAAAATTTATCAGAATCGCTTCCCGAGCAGGCAAACAAATTTTCACAGTGAGGATTATTTGATGCATCATCGAAATGTCTAAAAATCTATTTTTTATTTCGCACAATTCTTGGTACAAATGCCACGATCTCTTTATTTCGTGTACACGACAGAAATTTCCTAAACCTATAAATTGAATGAAAAATGTTTATAAATAAAAGAACCACAAAAATATTGATCGTTTTACACAACAAAAGAAGGCAGTCAATCCCTGAAACTTGAAAAACAGATAAATTTCCATAGGAACTACGAAGAGCGATAAAGCTAAGTTTAGTTTATAGTTTCGTGATAACGAGTATCGATAATCCAGCTGAATAATTAAGGTAATGTCATGCATTTTTAAAAATAACAATAAAGTCGAATCACGTGACGAAAAGTATTGAGTAATTTCTGGAGAAAACTAATTAGAGGGATAAAAAGATTGTGAAATTAATTGATCGAGGAAAAATTGACAACCGGACATTTTTTCGTTGGATTCGACGTTGCTGAGTAATAAAAGGGCAATTTAAAGATCAACTCTGTGAAAATTCTCGTCGAGATTATTCTCCAGGCCTTTCCCCGTGGATCATGAGGTTCCGGGGCAGGTGGATTCACGAATGAACTTGGCCCACGTCCTGCTGGGCGTGAGAATGCCTTTGCGTCCTTGATTGAGGAGATTTTTGTAAGTTTCATGGTCGTAGGAGCAACTGAGACTCTTGCGAAGTTTAGCAGCACCAGTTGCGAATTCTGAGGGTCTGCTGCCCACGAGAACGTGAAGATCGTTTTTGACGTGAGACGCCCAGTTCCACATTTCGTGAATAGAGCAATTGCATATGAAAGGATTGCCGATGAGATTTATGGAGAGAAGTCGCGAGTTCATTCGTAGAGCTTTCGGACTTATGGTCTCGAATCGATTCTGACTCATGTCGAGATGCTCGAGCATTCGCAATTTCTTCAAAAACGCCAAATTCTCATTGCCTGACAATTTGTTGCCCGATAAATTCAACTGTGTCAAATTTTCCGAGGAGGCAAAAGTGTCCTCGTTCAAATACTCCAAATTGCAGTTGCTGAGGTCGAGCATTTCGAGACGCGCCAATTGTTTCGGCATTAGGGAACCTTGTTTTGGTACTTCCAGCGGATTTCCACTCAGTTTTAATTCGATTACGTTGGTGGATTCGCGATTTCCAAACGCCATCGGATCCACCGGTGTCTTGAGGTCGCAATTGTTTAGCTCGAGGCTCGAGAGTCTCGTCAAATTTTGGAAAAGACCTTGTTCCAGCGTGTGCAATTTGTTGCCTGACAGAATCAATCTTCGGAGCTCTGCCATTTGGGCGAAAGTGTTGTTACCGACGTAGCCCAAATCGCAGTAAGACATGTCGAGGTACTCGAGGGATTTAAGGGGGTTCAAAAGACTGACAAACGCGTCGGACAGCGGATTGTGCGAAATATCGAGTTCTTCGAGGTGCTCGAAAATGTCAAAAGTGTTTGGCAGTCTCCTGAGGCTGCAGTTGCTCAACGAGAGTTTGTGGAGCTTTGGCAAGTGACGCAAAACCGCTGTCAAGTCAGCGGCGAACATGGGGTTACCGCTGAGATTAAGAACGCGAAGTTTGCTCGCGTTTTTAAAGGCTTCCTCGGAGAGACGATCCTGAAGTTTGCAGTTGGAAAGGTCGAGCGACTGAAGATTGTGCAAATTGTGTCCGAGGGTGCTGCCAACGTCGAGATGATGGAGTTCGTTGTTGGCCAACGAGAGTTCGCGCAAATGAGTGTTTTTCGCGAATGCATCGCCAGGCAAATTCTTTATTCCTGTATTTCCGATGTCCAGCTTTTCCAGACGTACCAAAGGAGCCAAGACGCTGGTCCAGCTCAAGGTCGTCAATTGATTGTCGCTCATTTCGAGCTCCCGCAAATTCTCCAAATTCGCAAATGCCCTCGGTGAGATGAAACTCAAGTTGCAACTTTTCAACTGCAAATACTCGAGATTCGTCAAATCGTCGAACGGCCCTGGCTCTATTCGCTCCAATGGATTGTTCGATAAATCCAACTTGTTTAAATTTGTCGTGTTTACGAAAAACTGGTCGTTCAGGTGCCTGATTCCACAAGTGTTCAGGTCCAGGTACAACAACGTACGGCAGTTCAAAAATGGACCTTTCACCTCGGCCAACGGATTGTTCTGCAGCTCCAGCGTTATGAAGCCTGGACTGTCCCTGTTAAAATTTCAACAAATACGTTTAAACATGAACTTTTTAATAACAAAGTGCTGGCGAGTTTTCAATTTCTCAAGAATTCGGGCTGAATGCAAAATTTGACAATTTTTTCATTTGATCGACATTTTCAGAAGTTGAATCTGTCATTTTTAATATAAAATCGCTGGTATTTTGAAATTTGCAAGTTCGACATAAAATTGACGATTTTTTTTATTTGATCGACATTTTTAGAAGTTGAATCTGTAATTTTTAATATAAAATCGCTGGTATTTTGAAATTTACAAGTTCGACATAAAATTGACGATTTCTTTTCAGCCTTTTCTCCTTTTTTTCAATCTTTTGGCTGTTAAAATTTCAACAAATACGTTTAAACATGAACTTTTTAATAACAAAGTGCTGGTGAGTTTTCAATTTTTCCAAAATTCGGACTGAATTCAAAATTTGACAATTTTTTTTACAAGATCGACATTTTTAAAAGTTGAATCTGTCATTTTTAATTCTCCTCAGCTATTATTCCGAAATTTACAAGTTCGCAGCATAAAAATGACGATTTCATTCTCTTCGTCATTGAAAAACGAAGCCAATAGACTGTCTCTGTTAAAATTTTAACAAATATCCGTTTAAACAAAAACTTTTCAATAACGATCTGCTAACGAGCGTCAAATTCCTCGCTGATTGTCTAAATAATTGGGAGTGGATGCAAAATTTGACAATTTTTTTATTTGATCGATATTTTCAAGAGTTGATTCCGTCATTTTTGATGTGAAATTGCTGGTATTTTGAAATTTACAAGTTCGACGTAAAATTGACAATTTCAGCTCTTTCTCGTATTTTTCGATATTTTTGCTGTTCAATTTCGACTGGAAACAATTTTATAATACATCGTTCTCTTCGTCTTTGAAAAACGAAGAGAGCGGTGTCGATTAAAGTTCATTATCCTGTATGGGGAAGATTTTATGGTCAAAAGAACGTGCGAGAGCATTTTTTAGGCCATTGAGAGATTCAGGATAAAAAAATTTAAGGTTTTTTTGAATAACTGATTTTGTAAGTGTCTGCAATGGTAAAAAAACATCAACGTTATTTTTTTCTGTATTTTTTTTATGTACAAAGCGGTAAATACCTGAAAGCGTCGGTATCGACGTGAGTAATGGCGTTGGATGCGAAATCAGCATCCAGGAGGTAGGAAAGTCCTGCGAAGGATTCGCTCTTGAGTTCGGTAAGACGATTGTGTGCCATTTGCAATCGACGGAGCTTGATGTTGGGTGGAAAAGGAGCCAAGTGTTGAATGTTATTCCCATTCATATCGAGGATGTAGACGTTTGGACTGAGTTCCGAAGTTGGGATGCTGGTGAGATTGCTCTCCGAGCAATCAGTGACCCAATTTATACGAAAATAATGACAGTGACAAGCTTCTGGGCATTCTTGTTCTTCGAGCTCGCATTTTCCAAGGACGAACGTCACAGCGAGGATCATTGCGATGATTCGAACATTGTGAGCCATTTTTGCAGGCTGGAGTTTCGAAAAACTCGTCTCAATTTAATTCCTTGATCACCTGCAAAAAAAAATTGAAAAACCTAAAATTATTTGCAGAAAAAATGATTTTTTTCCCCACGGAAAAATGGTTGGCAGCCAAAATTTTCCAGTCAGTCTCACTGGACCCCTCGAATCCTTAATTTGCAATCACACACACGCAAAGTATGCTCCAAAAAGCAAATGGCGTAAGCGAGAGAAATGCAGAGATAAGAGATTCGCCAAAGGGTGCTGCTGGACACAAGTGGGCCAATTGTCAGTTAACAATCGCGTAACCGGACAAATTGACGATTTAGCGATTGTCAGCAGTGAGAGCGAGGATAAAGGCTGTTTGATGATTGAGAGTTTAGCAATGGGAGACACGCGGCGCTACAGGTCGTTGAGCTCTAATTATTTTCCCGGCCATTCATGCGTCCCAATTTTGACCGCGAGTCCAATCGAAATTTTCCATTCCTTTTGACCGAGAAGTTTTCGATTATCAAAATTCCGAAATTTTCGACTAAAATCCTTCAAATTTATTCGATGAAAATTGTTTTTTTCTTCACACTGCGCCATCGAGACCGAGACGATTTGTATAAAAATATTGAAACTCGAATATTTATCGATACGATCGAGAGCCAAATGACGAGGACGTTTCCAGATTCGATTTTCTTTTTCCTGAGGCTTTGTAAAAGATTTGAAAGCCTCTCGAGTCGTTGCTCAAAGGGAAAACCGAGGGAGAACCTCAAAACGATCGTAATAGAGGATCCTAAACAAACTGGATCAGAAAAGCTTTTCTGGGGATTCGAAAATTTAACGGGAGTCTCGAGAATTTATAGAAAATAAAAAAGAAGAAGGAGAAGTCTTTGGGACTGGTTGTAAATTCGTCCATATAATGCGTCGAGGGGTTTCGCGTTCGAGAATCCAGGGAGCTAAAGACGACGGGGTTGTGAGAAAAGGGTGTGAGAAGAATAGGAATGCTGCAAGATGAAATTTGCTTCAGCAGCAGAGAACGGGATGCTGGGAATAAAAGTTGAGAAAGAGTGTTTTTTTCTCTGTTTTTCGTAACACGCTCTAAAGCTAAAGAAGCGGAAGTCATTCATGCGTGTACACTGTCTCTCGATGTCGCGTGGAATAAGAAAAAGAGCGCGGGAGGGAGGGAGAGCTCGAGCGAGAGAATACGAGGGCGAAAAGGTAGTTTATTATGGGAGAGGCCACGAGAGAGTGAGATGCGAGTGTAAAAGTCTCATTTTCGTAGTCGTGGAACTCGACGGTGGTCGTGCAGACGCCGTCAGGGATAAAGGGCTTCCGCCCTTCGTAATCCCCCGATTCGCACGTTCAACCATGTATTTGTATATCTGTATAAAATACACTTCATACACAGACAACATATATTTACGAGTGTCTGAATCTTCAGCTGTGCGGATGAAAGGTGGTGCGCGGGAGGAAAAATATAAGAAAAAAGGGGTTAAAGCTCGACACACGGGGCTGTGAAATCTTATTGTTCCCCATTTGTATCTCATCATCCTTCACGCGTTTTGTCACGTACCACTCGAGTCGTCTCGCTGACTAAAAGAACGCGTGAGACTCCATATACGTCCATATATCTTGGCGCGCGAACTCACTCGAGTTTCCCGAGCGATTGTCCGGGGCTAATACAAAATTATTGTTTTTTTAGCCCCGAAAGTTCGGCTTGACAAAATGTTTTTTTCACGAAGCCAATTTTTCCATCGTGTAAACAGTTTTGAGCGGTAAATTCTGGGATTCATCACACGGAGACGTTGATTTGGCATTTGTTTAGATTGAAATTTTTTTTTCTACTGACCTCGTAGCCACACTGGGTCAATTTGACCCACTTCGGTTTATTAGAATCAATAGAATCCATATCAATACCCGATAAGTATCGGATGTCGAATTTATCGGAATTTAATGGAAAAAAATATGTGTGAATTAATTTTTACCGATATCGAACATTTTATTGGATTCGAATATTTTTCATGTTCCGTGACATGAAATTTAATTCCACGTGCGATAGCTTGTTACGCGAATCAAACAAATGACGCAGTTACACGTATTTGATCGTTGTAATAAAAAAAAGTCCTGGGAAATTCAATGAAAACACGGGGAATAATCGAAATTCTGAATTATGGCTGAAATGTCAAAAAAAATCTGATTCGTGAGCATTGGAAGGAGAATTCTTGGTCTGTTTTGCTGGATCAATGTTATCACAGCGTCTCATTACTTTTCTTTCCCTTCCGCGCGGAAATCCTTTTGGTCCTCGAGCGCAAAAGATCGCAGAGAAGGAGCGAGATTTTCGACGAATTTTACGTGTATCAGAGTTCCCTTGGCGCAGCTCTCTTTTCTCCCCATGAAATAAGGTTCGAGAGGGAAAAATCCGTGTGAAGGCAAAACGGAATCTCGAAGAGGGATACGCTGCGTATTTTCGGGGGTTTTTTCCCTCCCGAAAATAAATATACATATAGAAAAGGAGAAAAAGGCAAGGGATGATCCGGGGATTTCTCGCGGGTCCGTGCGGCGAGCAACCGAAGATAGAACCGGAGCAAGATGATGAGGTAAAAATGGAGGGGGTGGCTCGTTGAGCCGGCTTGCGTGGTTGACGAAAGAAGCCTCAATTCCAACCTCCACACCCTCAGGCTCGACCTGCCTCGTCTTTTATACTCTTCGCCTCATAAATATACACACGACCACATGCCAACGTGAATCTACGTGTCCGTGTATGTCCCTTATCGGTGTGGAGCGTTTTCTGTACGTGCCAATACTAAGTACATCGCTATACTATCGATGGCTCGACGCTCTCGTAGTAAAAAAGGAAAAGAAGAATGAGGACGACGCGGAAAGGGGGTGCAAAATAGACGGTATTAGCTTCCTGATGCTCGAGGAGAGAATCACCCTCGTTGACGTGTCTAAAACCCTTCTACATTCTGTACCACAGCAGGGGCCTTCGATCGTTCCAGATCCTCGTCCACTCGGCGTCAAGAAAAAAGCCTTTCATTTGTTTAAATGAATTTTCTTCTCCGAGTCGAGTAAATGGCGCAATTTTCTGCATTTCCTCGACTAAAGCCAAATTCCCATCTGGAAAATGAGTCAACGAGACAATTCGAGTGTCTGCGATGCCGGACTTTATTGAAAATTTCAAAACGTCACCAAATTTGTACTTTTGAAAATAATTTCGACGACTTTTCTGGAAAGTGAAGAGAAAGTACAGACTTGGACACAATATTTTACAAAATTTGCAAAATTCGGAGTGGTTAGACGATTTTTCGGAAAACTCAGATTTTCGTAAAATTCGAAAAATCATAAAATTTGAACCGTTGACCCGAAATTTCCCAAAATCAATACAAATGATACTCAATTTATAATACAAAAATTACTGATAAATTCGTCAAATTTGAGGAACCCTTTTTTTTTTAATTTTAAAATGCCGTAGAATTCTTGTAGCAATTCTGACAAAATTCTCAGAGAATGAAGAGCTTGTGTAGATTAACATCTGTGCGAAACGGGAACGCTGGAGCTCGAACCGTTCTCGAGTCATAAAAGTTTGAATTTTGAACTGCCAGAACATACGCACACACATCTGGTGATTTTTTCCAGATACGATTTTTCGATGTTTTGGGACATTTTGAGCAGATTGACATTAAAAACTATAGGAAAAAATGTTCCTCCGTCACATAGCTGTATGAGGAAGCAAAAATGTGAGGATGTTGGTCAATCGATGCAGAATCCTCGTATTTAAGCCCCCCAAGTAGCGCCCATTAGCCGAGAGTAAAGTGATGACAAGCTCTTGGAAGTTCCGTCAGGTTAACGAGTCATTACACGCTCGGATAGTGTTGTAATTTCGGAGGCATTCATTCCATACATAACTGGGTAGTTGATGGGGGTATCAATAGACATATAAGCTCTGCATGGTGGCTCAATTGTCCTGGTCGAACATTTAGTTATCTCCGTTGGCATATAACGCGAGGAGGGTACACGCATCGATAGTCGCCCTTCGTCGATCTCTCACACTCTTGCCTCGACTGGATAATCGAGGGTCAATCGCGGCGCTATAAGTGCTGGAAGCCACAAGCCTGCCTGCCTGTCTGCCTGCCTCGTAATTCGTTACGTATATATAGTCGAGGGTGTGCGCAAAGCACACCCCTCAACCCTTTTGGCACATGTTCGCTCTGTACTTTGAACCTTAACGAAAGAGCCAAAAGGGATGAGCCTCGTTCCTCGAGTTCTGTACCAGACAACTTTCGACCCTTGTGTCCTTCATGCTGGATACTCTCTTTCCAAGTGCCAACTAGAACTTGACTCAAAGTCCTCGACTTTCGATTGCACTTTCGCTTACTTTTCCTCATACTCGACGCCCAAGAAACCTTCATCACAAATTTACTCGAGAAAAGCCGCAATAAAATTCAATTTACTTCGAAACAACAAATTGTCCGAGTTCGATTAAGAAATAAATGCCGAGGTTCATTTTTCAATGAAACCATAAAACTGGACGGAGAAAAATGCTACGAATTTCGGGCTCAAGCCAGCGTTAAGCTCGAGAAAACCGAGTGTCTCCAATGTGCTCACTTCTATTTACCCAACTCTCTGTCACATCCATATTAATAACGCAATGCTAATTACTCACGTACATACACCGACCTATGAGAATGTACTGGTGGAACATGCAGGTTGTACGTGTTTGAGTAAAATGCATGTTCTCCACGAGATTCGTGGTTTCCCTGGTGTGTTAAAAGTTACGCGACAGTTGGTAGCTAACACACAGTATAGAGCTTTATGCTCGTGCCTGTATGTACTTTCCACGTGGTATATAGATGTACGATATGGAGACGAAAATTTGGAAGTGGCCGGAGGCGAGAGGATGCAGAGTCAGAAGCCAGAACGGTGAGGCAGTGACTCTGGTAGAGGAAAAGCTTTGTCATACGTTGAGGGTGTCCCAAAAGTTGACAAGGATAATCGAGGCTGCAAAGTTAAAAACATGATGAAATTCTGAAGCGAAAAGTCCTTGGGGACATTTCTCTGCGGTGATCCAGAACGGAGATATCGAAGAAATTAGCGCCAGCCAATCGGGAGCGCCGATAGCGAAAAGTGGGCGGGCCGCATTCGATCGTCGATATCTCGGTAACGGTTGATCGGACGGAAAAATTGATAAGGACTTTTCTTTTCAGAATTATCGGCATTATAAAATGCCCCATCTAATACGGACGGAAAATTCGAAATTTTTTTGAAAATCCCTACAAATTTTCGCCCAGCGTTTTCAATTTAGTTGAGGCCCCACCCTGTCTCGCTTTCATTTCACGACGGAGTAGATCCGCTTCCTCATATCTCTCTCCCTCTTTGCAGATCTCACTCTCGCCGGTTGCTCGCGTTACACGCTCGAGAAGAGCCTCTTTCGTCTTCAGGCTCTTCGCACATACCAGGAATTCGTCTACTCTCCTTTTGGCCATGACTGGCAACAGGAACTTCATGGGAGGACTACAAAAAAGTTGAAAATTGAGAGAACATCTTTCTCTCTCTTGTATTGCCACTCGAAAACCAAGTGTGGGTCCTGAGTCGTTGATATTTTTTGTATATACATATCGCCAGTTCTGCTTTTATTATTTTTTCTCTCCCTTCAAGTCCCTCTCTGCTTTCCTCTCTCTCATCCCACGTTTCCGCCCTCGTATTTCCTTCGCGCACATCCATTTCTTAATCTACAGGACAAAAAGGCGTAGGTCAATCGATTTAACGCGTAAATTTATGTGCCCCAAGTCCTTTCGCTCACGAGCAGCAATCCATAAGTCTATACAGATATGAAAAGAGATTCGAGTGTCGACTCGTTGGCGAGCTCCGCCTTTGGCGCCGCGTGAATTTCTCTCCAGGCGCGTACACACGGCTCCATACACCGTTTTCCGCGGATTCGCACGAGAGACGTAAAACATCGCGTTCCTCCTAGTCTCGCGCGTCCAAACGCCACAGTCTCTGGCAACGACATGGATTTCTTCCAATTCTGTCCACGAAGCGAACGTCTCATCTACGTCCCTTCAAAATTAAGCGACAATGACCACCACAACGGATAAAAATTCACGCCGTTCAACTAAATTTGACATTTTCCTCTTGCCCCTGTGGCTCGCGACAGAGAATCATCGAGATCATCAACTTTAAGGCACTCGGAAACAATAAATTCAGAAATTGATGAAATAATTCGCATTTTCTTCCGACGTTCCTCAAGCTCGATGACGAATGGAGCAGAAAAACCTCCACAACAAAAAAAAACACGATGACACATTTTGCAAAGATGCAAATCGGAGGATAAATGTAAAAATAACCGAATGCCAAGCAAAATTCTCCTGCAAATGAGATGGCGAGCATTTTCGAGTCAATAAATTTCCTTTTCAATATACTCGACGTCTCCATCCCCTTTCATAATTACCAGCTGATTAATATGCTCGAGGCTTTATTAAGTTGTGGCATTTTCGATCGGGGATTATCGGGCGAGAGTAAAATAAACGTGACGGTCGAATATAGACAATGATTGGCGGTTCTATTTTCGAGTGGCATTCACCCTGGCAGAAATTGCTGCTTTGAGCTCGAGCCAAGCATCCCAGAAGACTCGATCTGTCCCCAGCTTCCCAACGACCCTCCTCACCATTTTACTCTCGTTCCACCATTTGCATTTTACTCCATGACACCCTCGCCCAACGCTTTCAAGATATTCATACTTTTTGAGGATTCTATCCTAGACACACTTATATATATTTACATATATGTATGGATACGCTTGCTTGCCAGAAGCGTTTCTGAATTCCCGAACATTGAGCACCAGAGGGTGCGCCTACGAATATCCTCTCCCTCAAAATTTCTTGCGTTCGCTCTCTCTCTCTCTCTCTCTCCCTCAAGCCTCGTTGCTCCACTGATTCATAGCCTTTCAGACTACCACGCTCTACTGATTATCGCAAGAAGCATCAAGGCAGCTGGTAGCGAGCTTTATTTAGATTTTTTCTTCCACGCAGCTAAAGCAACAAAGATTCCGGAAAAATTAAGCCAAGATTAACGGAACGGCGATGTTCGTTAAGACAAAAAATAGGAAATTCCTCTCCGCGGAGTTGCCTCTTAAGAAAAATCGTAAAAATAGAAAAATGAGAGAATTTTTACGCAAGTTCAATTACTTTTTACGTCAATCTGCGGTCGCAACGAGAATTCATTTAGAAATTTTGTTTCTCAATCATTGGTTTATTCTTTACTACGGTTTTTTTGACACGTTATTTGAATAATCCCATAAAATCGATGGAGAGACCGCTGTTCGGTTTAACGAGCACGAGATCGAGTGCAGGAGAGAAAATTCGAGGGCGTAAAACGTGAAAATTCAAAGACATCGTAAAATTGTAGATTTCTCGTTTGCTTCGACTCGATTTTTGTCGAATAAATTTCCTTCTCCACGTGCAAGTGAATTTGAACAATAAAAATATTGTTTTCACGCGCGACAATCCGTTGAAGCTGTAATTCCGCGAGGCAGCAATGTGCCAATTTTTTATTGGCGATTTCTTTCGACTGCGTTTTTTTCTTGTTCGTATCGTTGCTGCGAGTGGAAAGCGTTTTATGGGGTATGAGTTGGCAGACGGAGTGGCGGGGCTGCGTCGAAACGAAAGCTCTCATCCCTTGGAAGGCGGAGGGTGGAGGAGAAGCCAGGCCACACATTCGTTGACCCTATCCCGTGGCCTGTGCCTCTCGATCCCATATTTTTTCAAGCTTCACCTCCTTCGCTTCACTTTCGTCGGTTGGTCTTTTTATTTCTCGCCCTCGATCTCGTCTCGCTCGATCTCGTTCCTTTTCCCCACACGTTTTTTTCTCGCTCTCGCGTGTTTTTGGACGTGAGGCTTTTTACGCGCTTTAGAAACTTTCTGTCCAACGTTTCTCTCGATTTGTCAAAAAGTATCCACTCCGCTACCAGTTCCGAGAAGAAAAGTTGGAAAAAAAAAAAAAAACACGTCGAAAAGGATTTCCTGGTTTTGACCGAAACCGCGATGACGATGCTTCCGACTTATTTTTCTTTTCTCCACCCTTTGCGAACCATGTTTATTTTTTTCCATTTCGAATTTCGTTCTTGTTGATGTCTCGAGCCCACAAATATTTGCTTATGAATCACTGCGGGGCGCTAATGGACTTGCATCAATTTCTTCTCTCCATTTTCCCCTGCTCGCGCCCCCCTCACCGCCCGCTCGTTTCTTCCTCGCGATCGAAAGCGAGAGCTTCGAGACAGCCAAGTCCATCATCTTCTCGCTCCGAGGGCTGAGAGAAACGTTCTCGTATGATCGATTACAACATCACAGAGCTCTCGTGCTCACATTATTTGGACGTTGTGTATTTTATACAAATATTATTATGTATATAAATCGAAATGAATTAATCAGAGCCTCGGTCATTATTCAATAATGAATAAAAGACGTCCATGTCGTTTTTTTCTCTCCCAGCAGGCTCAAAGTCTGTCAGTTCTTAATTGTTTTCCTCCATGAATTATTATTACAAACGATTTTTTTCTCCTCTTGCCGCAGTCTCTCTGTTTCGTTGGATTTTTCGGAGAAAGAAAAAAATTGCCGCGCGACGTTTGTAAATGCTCGCAAGGGTTCGAAATGAATTTTCGAGCAGCAACTTATAATGAATAATCCGTGCGGGAGATGAATTATTCAAATTCGTGTAACTCGTGTAAACGCTGCTCAAACTTATGGAAATATTGAATCAATATTCAATTCATATCTCCCGAGAAAATAATTCCGTCTTTGAACACTATTAGAATTTATACGCGAGCATTACATTTCAAGATATTATACGATTTATGGAGTAAAATTCGCGAGCGAGCTATAGCACCAGTTTTCCGATAGTTTTGTGGGGGTCAAAGTTCCAACGGCGAGGTTAATAACAAGAGTTTCCAGCCTTTTCCGCGATCTTGAACTCTGGATTGCGGATAAGAGAGTGAAAAACAAGTATTCCAAGAACTCGCGAGATCCCATTTCATTTTTTATCTTATATTTTAACTTTTATTTTCTTTCGCATTTATCCGATACTTTGATTCGGATACGCGAATTGACGTAGCGACAAGTTTTGTCCGATTATAAACTCCGCGGTTGACGTAACGACGAATCGTGCTAAAAACTACGCGACGATCCCGAGAATTTTCTCATGTTACAACACGCTATTCATCCGCCACGTACATATATGTTCACCGCGGGTACAAGGCCAGACGCGACCGCCGCGATTGTCCAAAGCACAACGCACTTTTGCTCCAGTTCATTAGCAACAATCAACTTAAACAAAAAATAGAGCTTGTCTCAAAAATATTCGACACCAGCGACTTGTCAAACTGGTTGAATTTTATGTGCAACAAAAAAATTCACAGCGGAGTCAAAATCCAATGAAAATTTGGTCGAATTTACCCATTTCGAAACAATAATCTCCAAACGTAATAAAAAACTAATTAAATCCTTCAATTTTTATTGACGGAGACGCGAAGCAATGAAGCGGAAAAAACTCTAAGGCGAGCACTCCGAGTCGAGGCTCTGAAAAGGTGCATTTTTAATTAGCCAGATTTATTGATCGAAACAGCTGACCTGCAGTCCCTCGCGAAAATTCGATCGTCTCGAAATTATTTGTGTAGATGATTTGCAGATTTGTATGCACAATTTCTAAAAAACTATTTGATCGATCGAGCTCAAGTTTGGCAACTAAAATTAATCGGAATTCATCAAAATAAAATAACGTTCAAGTTTGCATCGTTGGAATGCAACGAATTTATACGAGGTTAAAACGATCGATTTTTGCGACCCAAAAAGTATATGGGCTCGAAAAATTAGGATAATTTTGAAAATTGAACAAATCATCGATGAAACGAAATATTTTTCGTTGGATTCCAACGTTCCGAACTTCAGCTTCATAAAATAAATGCGTTTTTTATAGGCTGAAAGTTCGATATTTTTCCCTAAAACGTCAATTTTCTCGTTATACAGTTTTCCTTCCAGCTAATAATGAATTCGATCCCTAAACCTCGAGCGTGCCCCTTTGCACGTCAGTTGACCAAAAAATCGAGTTCGGTTCAGTAAAAAAGTGCATCAATCCCATGGTCCGTTAATGACTAGTCGATGAACCTCAACGAGCTCTCGAAAGCTCGTAATTTCTAAATAATAATAAATTAATAAGTCCCATTATCTTTGGTATACACGATATTCGATAGGCACGAGAACGAAAAAGCCTGCGATGTAGGGCACTCGAGTGAAGGATCAACGAGTACCGAGTCTCGATTTACCTGGCATAACAATGTGGACAATTGACCAAAGAGCAACGGGGTCTCTATCACATGTCGTACATAATATACACGATAACTTTGTATGCACGTAATATGCAAAGGTTTGCTTCGAATATTCTCCAAACGTGGGAAAGACTCTTCCTAATACACACACACACACACGCACACAAGCATCTATATATATGAATGTATATTCCGTACGAGTACAAGAGAAGGTCCACGGTACAATAGGCCTCACCCTTTCAACCTAATAAAGTGTGTTCCCGTATATATGCATGTTTGTTCGAGCACGTGAGGGAACAATGGCCCAGTCAAGAGCATTATTGGCCTTCGTTCAATCTCCTTGCCCGTGCGGTACACACTTGTACGAAGCTACTATACCAGAGGTTTATATTTACACAACTGGTTTGCCAGAGTTAATAGAAAATTGTTCATTGTTGAGAGTCGACATTACGACGAGGATAAGGAAGGAAGTAAGGAAAGTAGATGGAAGACTAATACGGATTTATTCTTTAAGAAATATGGCATGTGTATAGAAAATCAGGGGAAAATGAGACGGTGGGGCAAAATGGAACAGCATGAAAAAAAAAAAATTATGAAAACTTGGATAATAAATGCTGGAAATTTTTCGCGTTGCTTTTGCAGTTTTCCTTTGACCTTGACAAATGTGATGAACTCGAGGACGAGTCGGGAGCGATGGTTTGAAGCATTTTTTGCTCGTTTTTGTACCCAAATTTCGGTCCCGATCGTCTTTTTGTCCATTTTGCCCCATAGTTTCTTAGATTTGATGTAGAAACGTATAAATATATAGGGCAAGTGGATTTTTGTATGTGTGCCAACGAACCGGAGGAAAAAAGCATTCTCTAAGCTATTTCTGTTCTCGCTTTGCTTTGCCCTTGCTTATGCTCAATTTGTATAGATATATGGAATTTATATGTTGGGAGTAGAATAGGCATTTTGGTCGTAACTGCAGAGAACAGCTCGAGAAGCTCCCCAGCCTTGGAGCAAAGTAAACGGCCAATAAGTCGAGAATCGAGGGAGTCTGGGATTTTATCGTTTCGTCTCCTTATCGTTGGAGCTTGTAGACATTGTCGGAGGATTCAACTGTGTGTGGCTTAAATGCGTTGACTGTACAAAGACCTTAGTCGGACACTGCTGGACTATACTTTGCCTCAGCCTCTCTAATCCCTCTCTCCGCTTTTTATTTTTCTCTTCATTTCTCTCTTTATATCTGTATTTTTCATCTTCTATGTCGAGAGCGTCTCTGTACTGCTTGCTTCGGTATTCTCCGACTGTGTGTTACGGCCAGGAGAGCAAATTGCCTCTTTACATTCGATACGCGCCGAGTGCTGACCCAACGATGTCGTTGGGCCGCAGCCAATTGAGTAATAGTCCGAAGCGCGATCTCCTCGACTTTTTACCTTAACGCGTTGAAGCGAAAAAAAGGGACTACGAATTTTGAGATCGTCGCCGACAGCTTCGCGGTCTCTGATTTTCAGGACAGGTCGCTTTTTTAAAGAAATCCATTCGAAATTAATGAATTTCGAATCCTGAATCGATTCCTGAAACATGCGAAATTTCTGCGACCAGAGGATTTAAAATTTTTTCTCCTTGCGAAGCTTCAACCCTTATCTTTTGAAATTGCAGTTTTTCAATCGACTGTAAAGTTACTTGGAAGGGACAAAAAAGAATTGAGAATGACGAGGGATCGATATTTTCGAGACCGACGCAAGAAATGGACATTGGAAAGTTTGAACGATTTAAAAATCGAGTGCGGGTAAATTTGAATAGTGCAGTCGCGCACGTCTGCGGTTCTCTTGTTTAAACGCAGCGTGAATCGAGTTCCGTGCTAATCGCGCGTATTTTGTCGAATAATGATTAAATGAAACAGCAGTCGGGGTGATTCACAATTCTGTGCAGCGATCCATATATATATATATATATTGCCACAGCTATATATGTATAAACAGCGTGTCTCGGCTCCCGGAAATCCAGACGGGAAAACTTTTGCTCTCACAAAGCGTGTTCAATATTAGCTGCTCATTTGCATACCCATAATACGCGAATATAGTCAGACAAAAAAAAACGAGTGTGGGAAAAGTGGATAAAAGACTAGTATATAAACCCGGAATGGTTTTTTACTAATGTGCACATACGTGTGTCTGGCGGGGTAGAAAAAATTCGAGGCAAATACAATTTTAATCAAATTTACCGATTGCCCACACTGTTCCAAAACTTTTAATCAATTATTATATTTTTTAAGAATTTCCAATTTCTCTTTCAAACCGTAAATAACGTCATCAAATTTATTTATCAAATTTGGTTGCGGCGTGTACGCAGTGGGTCAATTTGACCCGCCACATATTTCGTCGTCATTTGAGAAAAGATTGACTGAAGATTCAACGGGTCTGAATGACCCAGTGTGTACACGAAGGATTTTCATTTTGCTTCAAGTACTTGCATTCTATTCTCCTGTTCACTTGGCCCTCGATCTCCCTCTTTCTCTTAATATCTACACATGTATATAGTCTCTGTATAATTTTCACCGATGTACGATTACGCACGTGTTATTAACTCAGAGTCAGGAGAGTGTAATGTGCATCGGACACAATAACCGTGAACCGGAATAACGAAGAAAGGGATGATAATAGCGCTAACCCCATTACCAGAAAGTATATTAACCCTTTTACAAGCAGCACCATGGAAAGAGTGTACTTTGCACTACGTTCCAGTTTGGTTTTCACTCGGGAAAGAAAATTCCCATGTCTGCTATAAACTGGGGCCACTTCTTCCTGGCAAACCAGTAAATAATTGATTCTCCTCATTCCCATCGCTCCAGGACATTTTCCCAAGAATTTAACATCCTTGCCGCAATAAATTCGACACGAAAGAAAAAAAATTATCTGCAAAAACTCGTGCTCATCGATATTCCGCGGAATTACTCAAATTTATGGAAAAGACAAAATCAAACGGCGGTCTCCATGTGCAGCGAATAGAACATTTTTAATGCTCACGAAAATTTATTCCCTTTACGTACGAAAATCATTTGCCAGCACGACAATTTTTCACCAATATTATAAATTTTCAAAAACAAAAAATGAAATTCTAGTTACAAAATAAAAATCGACGTAAACGAAATACACAAAATTTTCTGCACTGAAAATGATAAATGAACACGGTGAACTAAATATTTTTGGATAATTTGAAAATTTTCGTCACTTTGACAAGATTTTTCGTTTCTAACGGAACTGTCAGCTAAATTTACAATTCCAACGACAAAAATTGGCTTTTCAAAGAGACTTTTGAGAATATTTCTTGCTGCAATGGCAAAATTTATGTGATTTTTCGAAACACGTTTAGGCGGACGTATCCAACAAAATATCGATGCCAACAAAATGTTCTTTTCAGTGTGTGTTTTCAATTATAATTTACCGTTAACTAAAAAATCTTCACGACGAATTTTCATTTCCAAGAGTAATTGCATAAACAGAAACTGGATCGAATCTATAAAAATCGGGATCAAGCAACCAATCAAACTTGCGAACACGACCGCACTGCTGAAATTCTCGTATTTGTAATGGTAAAAAAACTGCATGAATTTGTGAAGAGACAATAATGCAAAGGATATAAAAGAAGAGGAACATCGAATTTTGTTGGAGTTTTGTGGGAGGGAATCTTGAGGCGCGGTGAATTCGAGACGACGCGCGGTGCACGTCTGGATCTGACGCGAATAAATGAAGAGGGCGAAAGAGGTTGAACCGAGAGAATTGGCGTTTCCAAGTAGACGTAAATATCTATATATATATAAATATTTCCATACATAATACCAAGGGTTACGCGGTATTTCGATCTTTATCCCATCCCCATTGAATTTCAATCCGCAGCTTAATCGATAATGATCCTAAAGATGACTGGCTTTATGGTATAAAAAAGCGGAAATTAATACATCGTCGAAACAGCGAAAGTTTCGAGTCACTGCGTTCGCGGTACGTTGCGGAGAATTTGGAAAGATCGAGAGAGAGAAAACGCGAAGGGAAAAAGTCAAAGAAAAGAGAGATGTTTCCAAAAGAGGGATCATATATCACACGAGAGATTATTTATACGCTTGTACAACCCCCTTTGCACTAATGAGCTCAAGCTTGCTCGCAATGTTTCCTCTTTCTCGTTGCTCCGCGGCTGATTCCCCTATTCGCGCGGGGGCGTAAACTACTGCGGTATATAGTCTCTCAAACACCAAGAGTTTCATCGACCGAGTCTCTCTGTTTTTCGAGGACGAGTAAAGCGCATACTTCGACCCTCCCCTGCGACTTGTTCTCTCTCCCTCTTGCTTTTTCGACCCTTTGTGGACGCGCGGATGGGATACAGTTGTTCGCCACGTAACGAATGATTGGCAGCTCCCACAAGGGACGAGAAACGTATTCACAACTAAATATATTTGTGATTAAGCCTCCCGTCCATATCGGATTTTCGATCTTTTACGAACCCTCGTCTTCGTGTGGTCAATTCCTTCCATTATCACTTTATTTTCCTGTCAAATTCAATCAAACGAAACGAGCTCGCTCAACTGCTAACGGGCCAATGATTTCATCAATCAAAATAGCTCTTAATTCGATCGAAGTGATAATCAGCCTCTCGATCTGTCCTGTCAGCATTTCGACGACGAAAAATTGCATTTTTTTGACTACTAAATAATTCCTTTGCATATGGAAATAAATAATTAAAATAAATCATGAGAAATTGGATTTTCTTCATGAATTTGGTGTCTCGAATTTTAATCATTGAGCATAAGTAATTATTTAGAGCATATACACGAAATGCCGCGCGAACGACGAGTGGATTCGTCGGGGATTGAGTACAGAAGTGGAACAAACCAAATTTAATTGACTAATACAAGTGCATGTTGGGTAATAGCGAATGCGTTTGTAACTGTATATGCGGCGATGAGCTTTCATCGGGCTGTAATTACAAGCGTTTTTTTTCGTCTCCTGTGGCCATTCACCGTGCTATTCCTCGTTTCCCTATAGACTACTGTACCAAAGTACTTCTCGGGGAATATACGTGTGTTTTTATCTCCCTTTCGATATCGTGCGGAAAGATATGTGATGGTATATGTGCAGGGAATACATACGGAAACACGTACAGTTGCTAAAACCACTTCAGGCCTTGATGCCCTGACGACAAGACCAGCTGGGAGGGAGGGATGCAGCGACAAATATTTACCGAACCTCCTATTAATCCGGCCTCGTGTCACGTTCCACTGATCACGATTACCTTCTCTCTCTCTCTCTCCCTCTCTCGCTCTCTTTCTCCCTCTTCCTATATTCTCGTATAGAAAATTATACAGGGTGTCTCACTCGATAACGGCTAATATACTTTCTCGTCCCTTCAATCGGATCGACCGCAGAGTCGATATTCCGTCTCTGCAACCACGCTCTCTCTCTCTCTCTCTTTTTTCTCTCGCCCCTTCCCTCGATTCCACTGTCTCGTGCAACAATACTGATAACGATTCTTCCTAGCATTTTTTTTCCTCCAATTATTTCCAGCCCCCGTGCATGTATAAAAGTGTCGTGCTGATATTGTTGCCAAACAAACTCGGGAATTAAATTCTTTTTCCCTATCAACCATTTCCTGTACCATGGTTGCTCCTTATTCTCGATTATTCTCCACAGCAATGAGCCTTACAAATATGATTAAAAAAAAAAAATCGAGCAGATACAGAAAAGTTAGAAAATTTCGAAATTTTGGCAAATTTATGATGATGACGAAATTTTTTCTTTCGTTAAATTTTTATCAATAATTGTGGCTCGTTTTTTTTGCTCTTGAATTGTGCTCGAACTTCCAATTCGCTTTTTTTTTATTGAATTGTATTTTTTTTTATCTACCGATGAATTTTCTTGAATTTATGGAAAATGGAAATTTACGATTTTTTGTTCGCAGTTAGAGAATTTCGAAATTTTTGCAAATTTACGAAAATTACGAAATTTTTTGTTTTCGTTCACGTTTATCAAAAATTGTGGCTCATTTTTTTTTGCTTTTGAATTGTGCTCGAACTTGCAATCTACCTTTTTCATTTAATTGCATTTTTTTTTCATCTACCGATGAATTTTCACGAATTTATGGAAAATGGAAATTTGCGATTTTTTGCTCGCAGTTCTGGTGGAAAAAAATTGGTCAAATGTTGACAAGGCACGTGCGTGGAGCGAATGAATTTTGACATGTGTAATTAGAGCACGTACCTTGTGCAGTTTCGTCCACAAATCGACGACATCGGCAGCGGGAAACACCGGAAATTACGTAAAAGATCGCGCGAAGAAGTGAAACTCGAAGATTGTGTAATGAGAATTAAAAAATTGAGCGAGAAAATGCGGAAAATCGTGACTTGTTGGGATTTTTTTGGAAATATTGAGCGATGCGCAAATTCGATTTACCTCGTGTTGCCGAGGTCAGGACACGAATGAACGCAGTCGAGTCCGGGACAAACCTAACATCCGACTAAATGCTTCTACGACGCTAAAGCTCGTGACACTCTTAATCCCTTCTCCGATCTTCTAAGATATCGTACCGACTGTCCACTCTGTGAATCAGCCAATGCTAGCGCTTTGAATGCACATGAAAGTACGTAACAGCGAACCAAGTGGGGACTTTTTATTGAGAACGTCTCCGAGTGCATGATTTTCTGGCTCATCTCTCTCAATGAAACATTAAAATGTCTCGCATGACGCATACACCAGAGATAAGCCGTTTGATCATCCGTAGTAATTTTTGCCAAGCTTTTCTCTCACTACACAAATGCAAAATGAAAATTAACTGATCAATTTATTATTTTTCTATGGACAGGCTCACGGGGGAGATGGAGAGTCAATATTTCTTTGGATTCGCAAAAAAAAACGTGATATTTATTTATAATAACGCATCAATACGGACCAAACAATTTTTAGGTTGATTTTCGGAATATTGTAAGAATAATGTGGAGTTCAAATGAACTATCGATTATCAGAAACGATGAATAAAGGTCAATGATTAACGTCAAGCGTTCGAATTCATTAAAAAAATCATTTTTTTTGCGACAGATGAAAAAAAAAGGTTTTTATGTCCAATTAATTGGTTTTCGTAACAATTTCGTTCAGTTTTTTTAGTTTTTCAAAAAACGATTGGAAAAAAATGTTTTTTTTTCTCGGATCTTCTTATTGGGTGAAAAATTTACTCCAAAAACGTGGCTCGTACGCATTTTGATTGACCGAATTGGGAAAAACTTTTTTTTCCGCACAGATGGATTTTGGAGAAATTTCTAACGGTTTGAAGGTTCGGATGGGATAAAAATGCCTGAAGATACGAGAAAACAATTGGAAAGAAAAAATGATGTGGAACTTGATAATATTTGGTCGCAGAGGAGAATAATCTCGTGTTAAGTTTCGCATGAAGGACATGCGACGTTTGCGACTATAATCTGGCTCTCGATTGTGGGGGAGCCCGAAGAATTCACCTGCCAGGAACACGAGAGGATTCTCTGGTAGTAACACACGTCGTACTACGTCGAGGAGAAATACTGTGATGTGTGAGCATTGGCAAAGAGACAAAACCCTTTGGAGCTGGAGAAACGCGAAAAGCTCCTTCAAACCCTTTGCGCTAACGATCTCCCCGCCCTGGACCTTTGTCTGTCGCGTTCTCGTTTTATCTGGCGTATCTTTTTCCAAGCCTTGCATCGCGCGCATCGTCTTTGTTTCTTTTATTTTTTCTTTGCTCTTTATCGTTATCTCTTTTTCTTGCTATGCCTTTTTTCCTTTTTTTTTTTTCATTTTTATTTCTCGCGCATTGTTCCTCTTTCTCTTTTCGACTTTTTCTCCAGTCTCTCGTCTTCTCTCACTCCCACTTTTCCTCCCTCCCTCTTTGCCCTTTCTATTCTTGTCCGCTCTCTCTCTCTCTTTCTCTACGTTTGTCTATTCTCCCATTTCCTTTTGATTTCACATACGAGCTGCCTGTCGGCAGACAGGAAGACCGTCTGGCTCGAATCACGCAGGTCACTGTCAGGTTCCTCGCGAAGATTAAACGCGCCGCGTGTACTTTCGCCTTTGCGCCCCCGTCGCTTCGTGCATCGCCCCGGGGTTAGTCAATGTATTACACACCCCCGACCACTTTTCTCTCATGCCTCGCGGTTCGTTGTCATCATCACAAACGATACACTCCCTCCTCACCCTCCAGATTGTAAAACTGTCCTTCATTTTGTTACAAATCGCACCGAGCGCGAGCTCCAATCAATAATTTTTCAAGATTTTCGTATCGGGCAGGAAAAATATTGAAAATACGAATAAATAATTTTTTTTTTTATCGAGCTTCGTCGTGGTTTAGATCGTGATCAGGGAAAAATCGATCGGGGGATCGAAAGATTTGGAAAATTTATTGACAAGTCGAAAAAAGTGAAGAAAATCGTTTTTTTTGCGTCAGTTTCTTCATTTTTTGGTAATTTGTTGCGTTTTTAAATCGACGAGTAAGGATCGATAATTTTTTTGTTCCCATTTTTCGCATTGTGCTCCGAAAATATTGAAAATACGAATAAACAAGTTTTTTCCATCGAGCTTCGTCGTAGGTTGGTTCGTGATCAGGAAAAAATCGATCGGGGGATTGAAAGATTTGGAAAATTTATTGACAAGTCGAAAAAAGTGAAGAAAATCGTTTTTTTTGCGTCAATTTCTGCATTTTTTGGTAAATTGTTGCGTTTTTAAACTGGTGAGTAAGGATCGATGATTTTTTTTTTTAAACTTTCGTATCGTGCTCCAAAAATATTTTGTATACGAAAAAATCTTTTTTCTGAACGACCTTCGTAGTGGGTTCGTTTGGAATTGGGGAAAAATTGATAGAGGGATCGATAGTTTGAAGTTTTTTCGAAAAGTCGACAAACGTGAACAAAAAATGGTTTTTTGAGTTTTTTTCTCGATTTTTTGGTAAATTTGTAACTTTGTGAAGCGACGAGTGAGAATCGATGATTTTTTTGTTCCCATTTACGCAACGTGCTCCGAAAATACTCAAAATACGAAAAAACGATTTTTCTTTCATCGACTTTCGTCGTGGGTTCGTTTGCAATAGGGGAATTGCATTGGATCGATAATTTTTTTCTTAAGTTTTCCGTCTCGTGCTCCGAAAATATTGAAATACGAAAAAACGATTTTTTTCATCGACTTTCGTCTTGGGTCCGTTTGCAATAGGGAAAAAATTGATCGAGAGATCGAAGAATTTGAAAAATTGATTTCAAAGTTGTAGAAAGTGAGAAAAAACAGTTTTTTGGGTTAGTTTGTTGATTTTTTGGTAAATTTGTTAAATTTTTTCAATTTTGAGTTTGCAGGGGATAAGAGTTGAATATTATACTCCATTTTCCAAAAATACGTCGTCGCGTTGAGCCCGAAATAGCGGAAGTTTAGGAATCGCTGAATTTAGTTGGAGTATTTGCCGAGGAGTCACTTGTTTACGTGTATGAGGTTGCGAGATGGGGGACAAGGTGAGAAGGAACGCCACGCATGCGTCAACCCGGCGTGCAGAGACGTACCTTATGCGATGTGTGAGCGTACGGTGAAAATTCTTTAGCATATTCATACGCGATCGTACCTCGATTCGTCGGGTTGTTTATTTCTGGGCGATAATTGAGGAGTCGCAGCGAGTGTAGACGTCGATGAGATGGAAGCGATAAAAATGACTCCAAACGAGAAATTCCGGTGTCGAATTCGGAGAAAAATACGAAGGAGGCGAAAAAAAGCGATTGGTCGGAATCGCGTGCTCGAGTATAACTGCGTGGATTGGTAAAGTCGGACTGTGAACTGTGAAATATTTCGATGAAAACTACGCAGAGAGAAAAATCCCCTCTTTACCGACACTCGGAAGCGTCAGTTTGTTTACGTATCGCACAACGTCGCATTTTTTTTCTGCTGCGACACACTTGATCCTTGAGGCAAAAGCAGCACGAGCTACAGTTTCGTATTGTTTTTGCTAATAAGGACAATAAACACAGGCAGATGCGAGCTTCGAGCTAAGTTTATTTGGAATGCGAGGCAATTCTCGAGCGAGTCTGCCTCTGTTTTCTTCACTGCGCGAGCCGCACACGTGACCAGCGGCGAAAGCGAGTGCGAGGCAAACACATGCGCCGTAGGGCGATCGAACGTCCGAAATACTCGCGATAGCTGCGCAGAAGCGTGCTGGACGGGTCGAAATATATAATCGACGACTTCTCAGTCCCTCATGACTTTTCCTTTCGATTTATTTTTCCCTCTACGACCAATAATTCGATCCCACTCGTTCTTTTCAATCCTCCAGCCAATTTTATTGACAGAAAATCCCTCAATTTTCTTCACAGACTTATTTTTCTCTCATTTCATTAATAAAATCCATCCGGACGAAGCCTCACAGTCACCAAAACTTGGCGAGATTTCGTCAATATATTACGTCCCATTATTTCAACGAGTGGGCATGAATCCTGTCGGAAACTCTGCGACAAATTAGTGCGAGGACTTTTCAAGCGCTATCATAATTTAAAAACCATCATTGATTCAAACTCCTGGTCCCATGTAATTTCCCATAAATCCTTCCGTCCTAAAAGAGCTAAAGAAAAAAAAATCGTTGTCCCACGAAACTGAGATGATTAATTCGATAATTTCCTGTTTTCACCTTTTTTTTCTCCCTCCAAAAAAACTTGACCCAAAAAAATCGTTTCCCCCCAAAAATCAGCGAAGTAACTTTGTTTTTTTTTTTCGACACTAAAATGCCTCGAATTTTCGCCACAATCACGAATAATTACGATTTATATACTTTTTTTTTTCAACGATGCGTAGCGAGCAACAGACGCTTTTCGAAAAATGAAATACTGGAGCGTTTCGCTCGGTATATAATAACGCCAGATTTATGTACTCGTTCGCGTTTCTCTCTCTGCTGCTGCCTCGAATTTGGTTATGTGCTCGATGTCCCCATCGAGATTTATGCACGATTTTCACAAACTCTTTCAATATACAGCATCCATCTGCGTATATAAACATAGAGAGCGTTTCGGGAGACTAACATCTATAGTTATGCTTTTGGGCACTTGAAATATATCAAATTTCGTACAATGGGTTTGATTTACGAAGACGACGAGCACGCCGGACGTCGAATAAGGGACATTTTTAAAAATCCTCCAAACTCGTTTGTCAAAATTTCAAAATCCCACGTTTTCCCATCAAATTTACAAGGGAGAATCGTTATTAAGAAAATTTTTGATGTATCGTCACATATGCCGCTTGGAAAATTTTCGCAATTTTTTTTTTCCAGTGGCTTTTACAAACGGAAGAAAATTTTCACATCATTGTTATCCATTGCGAATGTTTTGGTTGAAAATCGTTCGAATTAAATAAATCAATAAATTTCCAAGATTTATTCTCGCACTCGTGAATAATGTGTCGAACGAAATGTTTCCCACGATAATTACACGGCATGAAATACGAATCCAATTAAGCAAACATGGAAATTTTCTCTTCATTTTTTTTTAAATTGATTATATATTCACTTCGAAATTATTGCTGCATCCGTAATCTGGTTGATCTGTATATTGCTCAATTATTAATATCAACAATAATTCATGACGTAAAGTCTCAATATCGTTAAATCAAAATATTCCATTAATTAATCATTTTTCTTCAATTGCAAATGAATTTAAGAATTTTATACACCCAAGATCCAGAATTGACTTTTCTTTCATGTCTCCCTGCGTTTATTGATATACAAAATAATTCATGCTATAAAATCTCAATAACGTTAGCCAAATATTGTATTAATTACTTTTTATTGCTCTAATTAATTGCAAATGAATCCCAACATTTTACACTGAAGACCCGGAAGTGACTTTTTTTTAAATCATGTGCCTTCCTGTGTTTATTAATTTCAACAGAAAAGTCACAATATCGTTGGCCAATTTTTATAAATGATTTTTGTTTTTAATTGCAAATAGATTCAGGAATTTTACATTCAAGATCCGGAAATGATTTTTTTTCAGTCATGTGCCTTGCTGTGAGCAACACTAAAGTCTCAATATCGTTAGGGAAGTTTTCTAATTAATTTTTCTAATCAATTTCTTTTTTAATTGCAAATAGATCCAGGAATTGTACATCCAAGGTCTGGAAGTGATTTTTTTCCAATCATGTGCCTTCCTGTGTGCAGCACTGAAGTCTCAATATCGTTAGCCAAGTTTTCTAATTAATTTTTGTTTTTTAATTGCAAATATATCCAGGAATTTACATTCAAGGTCCGGAAGTGACTTTTTTCGAATCATGTGCCTTCCCGTGTGCAACACTCAAGATCGTTAGTCAAGTTTTCTTGTGAATTTTTTTTTGTAATTTCACATGGATCCAGAAATTTTGTATCCTGTGTTTTCATATCAACAGCAAAGTCTCTATATCGTTAGCCAAGTCTTGTAATGAATTTTTTTTTCTGTCAATGCGAAAGAATCCAGGAATTTTACACTCGAGATCCGGAAGTGACTTTTTTTTAACAATGTCTCCCTGTGTGTGAAATGAATTCTGTATCGTCGTGCATCTCAGCGATATGAACAATTTCTCTAGATCATAAATAAACGTCCTCCTCGATAATGCGCTCAGAGCGTAACGTCTAGCAAGCGGAATTCATGGGACTATATGCACGTGATTTACTGCAACCAGCCGCGACGAATGACCCAACCCTCGAATTTATAAACACACATATATACGTATACACAGATCGATCGATCGCTGCCAATCGAAAGGGCATAATTGATTCGAATTCCTTTCTAAAACCTCCAAGTTACGCCTTTTTTTTTGACACCTGTCAAAATCGGCCTCTGCTTTTTGTCTACACGTATGCCCGTAATAGATCGATCAATCTATGAATTGATGCTGCGGTCTGAACTTGGCAGATCTCGTTGTTCCATTCAATCTGACCGTCATGTCGCATCACCCTTTTCTACTCTCTCCCTCGCTCTCTCTCTCTCGAATTATTTTTACCACCCCGTTCGATCCCCCGACCGTCTCGTCACAATACCACCATTGCTTTCGACATACCGCTTCATAGGACGGCGATTTATCGTAATTCTTACGTACTTTCTGCAATGTACGCTTGGCATGCGCTACCGACTGAGATTACCACAGCGTCTACTCTAACATCGTTCAAACAAAAGCTGTTCGCGCACTTACTCTCAGTCGACAACGATGGCTCAACTTGAGTACATTTTTATGTTCAACTTTTCTATTTTTACTACAACGCTACTCCAAAAATCTTGCATTATATCCACTCTGCGTATTTCTTTACTATCGGCTTTGTACCTTGACTTTATCTTAATTACCACTTACCATGTCACACCTCACAGCATTTTGAACTACTTTCTTTCATGTACTTATATATTTTCATATTATTATATTATTCTTTGTATCCTAATTATCCCTTCTGCCTAATGGGTTTCCAAGGCAAATAAACGTAATCAATCAATCAATCAATCAATCAATCTCTCTCTCTCTCTCTCTCTCTCTCTCTCTCTCTCTCTCTCTCTCTCTCTCTCTCTCTCTCTCTCTCTCGTTCTTTACATTCTCACGCAGATATTACAAACCGACGTTTATTATACACGAGAAACAATCCGTCATTCCATCGTATTCGATTTTCTCTCGACGAAATTCCAGCTCTCTCCTCTCCTCTCTGCCATTCTCGCATTTTGCCAATCTCGAACTAGAAACGCACATATCCGTTATAACGAATTTTGACCAGGGAGAAATGCGCTGAATTTCTCAAATCAACGCAAAAACAAAATGAAAATTGACTCAAAATGGTAAAACATTCGAATCACGTGCAATCAACTGTCACGTCCGAGTGACGTGGAGGAAAAGTTGGATGTTTGAGTGTCGAGCGGTAAACACTATGTTCCATAGGCTTTTCCTATCAGAATTTATATACGCTGTGCGTGAATATAGATATACTCCTAAGAGTATGGCGGGAGCACACTGATAGACCTCGAGAAGTCTTGCCTTTGATTAGGTTGTCACTGGGAGATAGGAAATAGTGTATTAAGTGAGTAAAGAGATCGAAGATTCTTTATGCACTTCTTTAATGAGAATAAAATGTTAGTGAATATAAATTGAAATACAAACTTGATACAATATAAATGGTTACTTTACCGGAGAGGCGTCGTTTAGTTGAGTCTTACTTATTCTATTCGTTGACGAAGGGATTAAGATATTCTTTGGTTTCGTCGTATTATAAATTACTTCGTTTTGATAATAAAGAATTAAAGTTCAAACGGAGATTCCATATAAAATAAAGTTGACAATCTGAACTACGGCTAACCGTATAGACGCGACGCTAAGTGCGAACAGAAGGCCATGTGTTTAAATAATGAAATAAAGTTAAAGATCGGACAGAGGTCCGTTATAAAATATGGTTGACAATCTGAACTACGGCTAACCGTATAGACGCGACACTAGGTGCGAACAAACTGCAAAACGTTATGGTTTGTCGCGGCTTTTATAGCCAGAAAATCAGGGCAAAATAGTAGGGATATCGGATCGTCTTAACATTAAAGTTGTTTGTCTCTAATTATGATCCAATCAGGAAGAAGAAGCTTCCGTTTTAGGAAATATTGACATTCGCAAGGCAATGAGCTATATATGTTTTGTACATCTATGTGGGTGGGGATTTATGAGTTTTGGTAGCTTGAGAGTTCGGGTAATCTGAGTAGCGCGCGTGCCGGGGTTATTGGGGGCAAGGGTCACCAGGCCCTGTCGTTCGAGAGACTCTTCTCAGATGGCGCATAACCTTTCAAGTATTGAATTGAAGAGAGAAAGAAAAATTATAAACGTCGGTTGTGACACAACTTTCCAAATTGCATTTCATTTTTCCATAACGTATTTTCTACAACTCTTTTTTATATGTAACGGATGATAAATTTTGACCACGCTGAAATTCTCAAATCCATGGGAAAAAAATGAAAATTACTTCGAAATGGTTGAGAATTTCGATTCTGGAGAATGAAAAGTGCCAATTGCTCATTTTCTTTTTCTATTAAGGATAATAAATTTTGACCGTGCATAGAGACGCTGAAATTCTCAAAATGATTCGAAAAAAATGAAAATTGTCTCAAAATTATGAAAAATTCGAATCTTGTCGGAATAACATTGCAAATTGTACTTTTTTTTTCTTATTATGTGACTCGTGTCACGTGAAGTCCATGAAAAAAAAAAAAATACGTTTGCGATTAAATCGGAGATCTCGACCAAATTTTTGTGCATTTTTCCGTCCTCATGATCGCGCGTTAAGCGATTGATACTAAATATTGGAATTTTCCAATCGTATATTCACATTTAGGCCAAATAGATATTTATTTTTGCCGAAAATCGCGTAAAAGGCCAGAACGTGTTAGCAGAAGGAACGGATAAAACATGGTTAAAAAAAAGAGCCATGTTCATTCGGACGCGTTGGCGCCATATATCGTTTTATTAAGCGAACGAGTAGAAATACAAAAAACGTGTCGTATTCGAAAGGAGAGAAAAATAAAAATCCATAAAATCGCGGGGAATGAAGCAACGAGAAAAAAAGGGTGAAAAGACGAGGAAGAATTGTGAGGGGCTCCATAAACTACAGCCCAGAGCCACATATACATGGATAAGCACTTGCCCATTGTGAAAACGCAGCCAGCAAGAGCTTTTCAGGTTTGTCCATGAAATTTTCACGTCCGGTGATTGACGACTCGCGTCTACATCGCGTTTGCCATATACACTCGTAAATTTAGTTACATTTATTGCTTCTCAAATAACTATAGTGAATCTCACTCGTCGATCGTGTACTACATCGCCCCATAAATGGGCATGGCAAAAACAGAAACATCAACCAAAAGTGCGAAAATCGGTAGATTCTTAAATCGCCCATTTTTTTTATTACAAATCCACCAAATCCATAAAAATAATCTCCTTGCCCGATGACAAAATTTATTTATCTTTGAATTATCGAGAATAAATCCTCGATCGCATAATGAAGTATCTGCAAATTTATTTCTGTAATGCTCGCCCCATAAATTGTGAAAAACAGAAACAACCAAGAGCAAAAATCGATCGATTTCTAACAAATCCCGAATTTTTATTCCATTAATTTTCATGTAAATCATAATGTAACGCATAATGAAATATTTGCACATTCATTTCTATAATATTTTTCACAGATAGTCGCGAAAATGATTTCATTCCATTTGCACTTTTGAGGCACGTCGAAGAATTTTTGTTTTTTTCTCATTAATTCGTCAAATAATTCGAAACTTCCGTAAGGTGATTGGACGATTGATTGCAAATACATTTTCTCGTCATAAATCTGCGGTGACCTATCGAACTTTGTGCAAGAGAATGACAATCGAAATAGAAATCATTTCTATTTTTCTTGATGGCACCCTGATCGGATTAAGGTCACACTATAGGATGAAAGATTGATGAGCCATTATAGCTCTGCTGTTTCCAATTTGCATCTACGAGCTCCGACGAATATCTAAAACGTATTTTCGGAGAACAGAGAGTTCTCGTAACTGCTTCACTAGTGACTTGGGCTCGATAATTTGGACGAGTGAAGTAATACTCCTCACACGTCACTCTCCGAACTGGAATAACTTGTCCTATCGCTCAATTTTGCTCTCACATTAAAAACTGAGTTTTGCGGATTTTCACGTGACATTTCTCTCGCTTTTTCCTGGTCGGAAAAAGGTGGATGAAAAAAATCATTTGAATTTCCTAACAGAACGTTTGTGAGGAACGAATTTTTTTTGCGACATTAAAAAAACTGTAAAAATCGTCGTCACGAAATTGAATGACAAAAAAATGGTTTTTTTTTTCGTCGTGTTTTTCCTTCGGGAATCAATTTTGATTTCTCGAAACAGACGAGACAGTTAATCGAAGTGATCACTTTTAATTCGGTCTAGCGATGGTATCGATGCGATTATATGCGAAAATTAGAATAAGGAATAATTCAGTGTGCCCTTTTCGATCGTTGAATATTCTCCGATAATTACATTTGAATATTTGAATAGTTTGCTCCTATTGATGGTCTTGTTCATACACCGAACACACACGAATCTATATACGAGTGTGTTTTTATATATATTCTTGTGGGAAAGGTATATGTATGTTAAATCTCGTAGAGACTCGAGAGAGAAGTTGCAGTACCCGCAGAAATTTCTCGTGCATTGGAAAACGAATTTCTCCCTTTTCCAGCGGTGGCTTAACGTCAAAGTACAACATAAACTTGAGCTTGGCCCGAGCCAATGATTACCACCGAGCACACACGATTCTCTACGAGGCTCCATCATCTTAATTGATCCGTGTCTGCAACTCTCGTCAATCTCTCTTTGAGCCAAGATACTCGTTCCAGCCTCTTCCTTCGTCCCTTCCGATTCTCTCTTCCTCGTTTATTCTCCTGCATACATTCTCATCTCTACTTTTCACATGTTCACACATTAATTCTCGCCTCACTGTGTTATTTTATGGGGACCCCAATGGAATTGGTCGCGACCATATCTCTGACTAAAGTTTTTCTTATTCTCGGTTATAGGATCGTGTGAAATTACGAGTGCCCAAGGATTATCCTTCGTACACGTTCTTGTCTTGTTTTTTTTCCTCGACAAACTTGGAAATAGTTTTCTCGAGCAAAGTCCAACGTTTTTTCGTCGTACCAACTTGATTTTTCTCGACGTTTCGTTCATTTAACTCTCCCAAAGAAATCCAATACGAATTTTTAATCTTTTTACTTTTGACAGTTCGGGGGATCGCGCCGATGAAAGTTTTTCGTGATATGTGATCGCCGAGGAATTCTCATTCGCTGCTACCGAATTTTCTGTAGGCAGCGCATGATTTCGGAAGGAATATAAAGGAAAAAGGATGGAAATTTCGCTTTATAATGAAACTCGTTTAACTTGGTATTAGCTAAGTGACGATTTTAATTTTACCTCCGAAATATCCTGAAATTATATCCGAGAAAATTCACCATTTCATGTCCCATTCCCATTCTTTTATTAATTCAATCTCACGTTATCTATTATTCACAGGCTTCACTTTGTCGGAGTCGAATTTTGTCGATATGCCGGAAGTTGCTCTTTGTTCGTTCCCTCTCTGCGTTTATTTGTGAATAGAATGACGAATAATTAACGTATCACAAAACGAATTTATATCCAAACTGATCAAAATTAACAGTTTTCTTCCACGAAGATAATTTTTCTGACGTTTAGAATTTGAGATATTTAAATTGCAATTTTTTATTTTCTCCATCCAAACGCGTGTAAATTCGAGTCACGTTTCGTAAAAAAGTTCCAAATAAAATGTATTCAGGATTTTTTGTGCAGACAGAAACGCCATGAGCCGAAATTTTCCTGCAGCTTATATACAAAACGTGACAGCAATTTAGAGGCGTTTAGATGAGGAAAGTTAAAAATTGAAAATTAAATATCTCAATTTCTTATAACGTCGAAATTTTTTTCTTCATACGAGAAAATTGTTAGTTCCGGTCTCAAGAAAATGTTAATAAAAAATTATTAAAGAATAGTGAATTGCAGATTTCCAGAAAGGCTGTGAGCCGCATATTTTTAAGAAAAATTACAATCACATTTTTTGCAACTCAGAAACGAAACGCGACTCGAATTTACATGCGTCTGGATGGAAAAGTTAAAAATTGAAAAATAAATATCCCAAATTATTGACGTCGGAAAAGTTTTCTTCATAAGATAAAATTTTTAGCATTGCTGTCAAGAATGTTCATACAAAATTATTGAAGAATCGTAAATAAAGTAATTTTGTGATATAAACACGTTGACATTTGGTTGTTGGTTTTTAACGATGCGGATACGAGGGAGAATTGTTGAAATTGAGAAACGACGCGATCTTTTTATCGTGGATTTGGTGCGCCTTCATTTTTTTTCCATCTCATCGATGTCTCTGTCATAAGCGAATTTATTTTAATCCCAAAGTTCTCCTCCTTTGAAATGCTGCAGTTTGGGCAGTATTTTTTGTTGGATGGTATAAAAATAGTTTGGGGCTTGGTCGGGGCGCGATTGAAACGAGCGTTTCCCGTAGCTCGATGGTCCATTCGTTTCTCGAATTAATTAAATACTAGAGCTCCAAGTTTGGGGATCAATAAAATTCCAGATTGACTTTTGACGCAGTTGAGTTTGTTTTTTTTGTTATTTCAATTTTATTCCGCTGTCGTTTTGCTCGGTTTTTATCTAGTTGCGTTTTACAGCTTTTATCGTTACGCGAGAAAAATTCTTTCGGTGAAAAAAATGATATTTTCAATGCCCCTTTCCCTTTTCTTTTGTTATCCCTCGCACGCTGGAGCCTCTTATCAGAAAAAATTGGGCCGCTTAAAAAATAAACACACGTAGCCGGAAGTCCATTTGGCCCGGACTTTGCTCGAGGCTGCTGAGGGAGAGTGAATGAATAAAAAAAAGAAGACGCGTTCGGTATATTTTCTCACCGGCTCGAAAAGCTTGCAGCGTTTTCCTTCCTTTGTCAACGTGCGCGCGGGCTCCACGTTGCGTTCTTCTTTCTTTTTCTCGCGTGCGTAAAAGAGACGTCAAAGCCGCCAAATAACACACACGAAGAGCGAAGCTTTCGACGAGGTTTTCTAGGCGCCCTCACGGGACCGCGCGCGTAGAGCCCAGAGAAAAAGAAAACAACTTGAAATTTTCTTTTCGTTGCGGAGAACACGAGGGGGTGGGATACGAAGTTGCGGTTACAAGCCAACACGTCCATTTAAATACAAAAGAAGGGTGTGCTCGAGTTTCGAGTTGCGGAGAGAAAAAACGCCCCCGCGCACATCCAACTTTCTCTCACGAATAAAAAATCACGTGTTTTATTTTGTTATTTCTCCATAACACCCTCGTGTCGATCCAATCACCGGACCAAAATTTCTCACTTTCCTCCAATGACACGATTTTTTAGGGGAAACGCTTTAAAGCTCTTTCCACAGCTATACAACCAATGTTTCCTACAATATGTCCCAATTTAGCGAGTCTATAGAATTTCACCCAATGTGCATACTTGCAATAGGGGCGCGAGCGGCAAAAAGGGGTTGAAACATAAAATCCGTCGATATTCAAGACTCGACATTTTTCGTGGTTAAAAACGAAATGCAATATTGCCGCCGCGTCGTTCAGTTTATATATACATTCGCGTTTTTCTTCTTTTTTTCATTCGTACCTTCGAGTCAGCGATTTTTTTCCTACGATATACTTCGTGTACATATTGGCCGCGTATATGCACGTAATGACTATGTATTCCCTCGTCGGTTACTCGACCTGTACGTATGCCAGTCCCGATTCGGCATTACAAACGAGCATGGAATCGTTACAAACGCCCGCGCTACCCTCCCCACCCGTTCGCCCTGCCAAACAGAGAGAGCCCAGCAAAATTTTCCACGTCAGGGCATAAATATCTCGTTTTATCGTGCCCCTGCCATGACCGAGAGAACTGCGTTCTCTCATTCGACCCAACACTCTCTCCCACGGGCATTACCATCACCATTTTCAAATGTAGGCTACAGCACGCCTCGTTTCCATATACGTCCACTAACATTTTCAACCCCCTCCCCCTCCCCCCGCCACTCATATTCCCATATCGAATTTTAAGAAACATGAGGGCGTTATCAAAACTATTGTCCAGGGAAAATTATCAAAATTACTTCTCTTAATATATCTTTTCATTTATTCATACGTTCGCCCGGTTGGCTTGAGTGATGTTGCGTTTTTTCTTGTCCACAAACTCCCCGATTTCCAGGAATCCAAAAGTATTAATTTTTTTTCCTAAAAAATCGAGTTTTTTTTCAAATACTCAAAATTTTTGAATTTCGTCTCACAAAAACGAGCTGCCAAGTTCCCGCGAATCCGGAAGTTTGAATTTTTCATTAAAAAAATCGAGTTTTTATGAAAAACTCAAAATTTTGGAATTTTGGTTTGCGAATTTTTGTCGAGTCGTTCGTTAGTCGTCGGAGAAGATTGAAAATTATTTTGAGAATCGTACATTTCGGGCTGCTCGTCGATTTCGATCCCGAACAATACAAAATCACGGTCGCGACTGCGATTCAATTTTCAAATGTCATTCAGTCCTCATTCTTCTTCCTATTCCCGGGGCTAAACCCTGTCGAGAAAATAAATGCAATTTTTGTAATTCGATCAAAATATTCATTTGCAACTTCCGAAAATGTAATTATTCTCAATATATTTCACATTTTTCAACATTATTATATCGCTATCGACAGTGTTAATACGTTTTTCCTCGCGCACACGTGAAATCGAATTTTCCATCGACAATTTCCAGCTCCGAACGGAAATTGTATCATTTTTTACGAAGATAACAGCAAACGCGGGTATTTATCGCAATTATTTATGAAAATTGTTTCAATCCCCATATTTTTCATATTCGACGTTAATGACAACTTGGAAAAATGTTTTTCGATCCCAATTAACGTTTCACATTTAATCGAAATCAATCATGCAAAAACCTGACGCGAACTTGGGAAATTTTCAATCAGAGAATCACAAAGTGCAAAATATTTTGAAAAAATGAAGCAAAAAAATGATTGTCTGGGTAAAAAACGTTTTTTTTTGGAACAAAATCGAATAAAAAATCGTCCGTAGTAGAGAAATGAGTTCCTAAAAATACTTTTAGCTGCAGAGATATGTGTGTCATGTTATAACCCATAAAGTATGTGACGAGTGAAGCCACAAGTTTTAGGGGTTTGGCACGGTTTCCCCGTTGACCGGTTCTTATCGTCGCCCGGCGCGTTTTAATTTCCATCATTTCAATCACAAGTTTTTGCCGCTGGTGATTGTGGGGCCCTCCCGATGTGCGCGAGCAGCGTGCAATTTCGTGCTGGGCTAGAGAGAAACTGGACTATCCGGGATGGGAGCCAGGAACCGGAGAGCGCGGTCTATATATCGTCGAACAGGATCGTCGTCTGCTGCTCCGTCGACGACGTCGTCGCGACGCATTCTCTCCACTTTGGCTTCCATGGAGCCCCGCGGAGAGATGCGGTTTTATATGAAAATATAGAGATACGAGGATGACGCGAAATAAGGGTGTCAGGGGGATGAAACCGGAGCCAAAGCTTTTGGCGAGAGAACGCGATATCCTCGCGAAGGCGAGCAGTTGGCTATATCCACGCGTTTTTTGTAACAGTCTTTTCACTTCGAGTTTCAACCCGCACATGAACCTTTAATGTCACAAGAAAAACACCAACTTCCATCCCCTCCCTCCTTCCATCACCAGCTTCTTTCGATTCCACAATTTTTTCCATTTCTCCAAATATATTCACCCGCTAAACAAACGTCCCATATTTTTTTAACCTCCTACTTATCCGGCCTCGATCTTCGAATCCCAAACAGCATTACCAGGGGATCGTCATATCGGAGTGAAAGTTGTAAAAAAAAAGAGAGAAAAAAGAAACTTCAGCCCCACACGCGATTGATACGAGACTTATTTCTTTCCATTATTTCATCGATGTCGTCTCGTTTCTTCAGATAACTTTTTTTTTTCACCGCAGTAGCGAGGGATTCCCTGTCGCGAGAAAAATTGACGTCCCACCGTCAGTCTTCGTGTCTCGAATTGCAAATCTCCATTTGATTAATGCATTTCACATTTTTTTTTTTAAAACTCGCATTACTCTCGGAATTTAGTGAGTCTTCGCGATGTTTTCCCACTGAAAAGATCATTTTTGTTGATTATCGATCTTCGGATTAAAAATACTGCGAAATTGTGATGTAACTCCAGCAATTTCTATTCGATTTGCTTCGAATTTAAAGCACATTTTTCAAATCAAATTTTCCGATTCGAAATGTCTCTAGGGAATTCCCAAAATATCAATTTTAATGCAAGCGGCAAGCATTTAAAGTGCATGCGAAAGCTCAATTTTCCACTGAAAATAATCACAATCATTCGTTAATAATGAATCATTTAATAAAAAATTCATGGAAAATCGCGTATCTTTTTCTCTCCGGAATATAATTCCAATGGGATGGAAATTCTCGGAGTCGACGCTGTCCTTGATATTGAAAAATCGCCTCCCAATTTTATTTCGAGAACGAAACCCTGAAAATCGCGAACACACGTTTCATATCATGAAAATTAACGATCCCCGGACCAAAAGCTGCCCCTGTGTGTTTAAATATTCCCCCCGGAATTTGCACAGCCGCGTGCGTAACCTCGTGAAACTGATAAAATTGATTAAATCGCGCACGATTAAAAAGTAATTCGTAAAAAAATGAAAATTCAATCATTTCATATCCCAATTACCGAGTTGCAGGAGCGATCCGGGCTGCATTTTAGCCGCGCATTGTCAAGCATATAAGCGAATGAATCGTCTCTGAACCTGAACGCGAAAGGAAGGACGCGAGGAAATGTGATTGCACGAGGCATTATTCGATTGTTAGCGAGATTAGCGAGAAATCTCTTTTTCTCATCTTTTATACTTTTCTTCAGTCTTCATCCCCAACTACATTCGTACAGCCACATCGATCAAAGACACATATACGAAGCGCTGCTTTCTAGACACGAGAGCAGAGCTGATTCGACTCTCCATATCTATGTATGCGTCCGGGTTACATGGAGCTTTCGCTTATATGGTTTAGTACAAATTGGATGACTGCGGGAAGTCGCGAGACTGCGAGTTGATCTATAGGCGTCAGTCGCGATTTCATCCGACCATTCCCACTCCCATTATATGATGAAAAGCTGATAGCTGCGTAGAGAGCAGCGAGGAAACAAGAAGAAGAAAGAAAAAAGAAGGAATAAAAGTTGAAGATGCTCGTGAGAGAGAGAGAGAGGGAGAGCTGAAGATCTATTAAAATGGATAACGTGCTCGGTCAAAGTCTGAGAAAACTTGGCCTCTTCGTTCTGCTCTTCCTGCTCGCAGGCTCTCGAGTCTTGCTCTTTGCTCTCCTGGCAGTGCCCTGAGTGTCTTCGTATACCGAGACGGATCTTCCTCTATGATTTATGAATTCAAATGAACCGCCCTCTCGTGATGAGGCTCGCGGGTACTCGGGGAATAAAAATATCATAGTAATGTATACGTATATACCCCATGAAATATGCATACATAAAGCGAATATCCTTGACTGACTTATTCCACGCGAACTGGGACAATTTCTGACCGAAAGAATTTTCTATGCAAAAAACTCTCTTTTCTACGAAAAAAAAAAATGATTCTCTGCACCATTTTTCCATCTCGATTTCTCTTCCGAGTCGAAAAGATTCCCAAGATTTTCGCATACACCGGAAAAAAAACGTTTCGCAGCTTCCGAACAGTCTGTAAGAAAATATTTGCACTCCCTTGTAAAATTAGCATTAAATTACATCTCGATCTTTTTTATCGTGATCCCCAGCAGTGTTCGTGCCAACGTGTGCGTGCAGCCGATAGGGCGTATGCAACAATGGCTATAAAATACAAAGTGCAGGATCGCGAAGGAAAAAGGAATTTTGAGAGGAAAAAACACGTAAATAAAGTCAGAGAGGAGAAGGAGGAAAAAAATTACCACATAAAGACAGACGTTAAGGGTTGGGCCGCATTAAACAGTTGCGTGACATTGCGTGAGTCAGGGCGCAAAAGAAAAACGCGCGTTCGTATACGAGAGGCTCTCTTTCTCTCCAAGTTTGCTCCTCCTGTTTTTGTGCTCTCTGGCATAGGTGAGATAAGCGCCGCGACGGTCGCGGTTACATTATGCGATATAATCGCCCAGCACGTCCCCGAGCTCTCCACGCTAGTGTGCACGTTTTTTTTATTTATCATATTCTATACGCACGGAGGGTTCGAAACGCGGATACATGGAGAAAAGGGACCGAGTCGAGCTTGCAGGATTTGCCCAGCCACAGGATTTCGCTTTTTTCTTTTCGTTGCATACATTTCGCGAGACACTAAACGAGTTTGTGAATAGAACTCTCCTATTATGTACCAAACACCATTTACAACCATATTTTACTTTTTGTTTCAATGGATACATTGTTTCTTCTCGTCTGTTTCAACACAACAGCCCCCAAACCTTTTTTCCTCCATTCGCGACGTTCCCCCGCACGAATTTACAGGCTGATCTCCCGTAAATTGGACTCTCGCTATAAAGACCCGTGCAAGAAAATTCTAGGGCAGCCTTATTTTCGATCGGGGCCTAGACGGGCTTGATTGTGGCTGCCCCATCAAAAACTGCCCTAGCACCGCCCGATTGTGCCCAAACAGGGCTGCCCCCATCATAAATTGCCCTAGCAACCCCCGGTTATGCCCCGACAGGGCTGCCACGCTGTTTTACAATGTGGCTCAGCCTAGGCAACCCGTCGAGGACCTTGTCAGGCTCTGATTGGGTAGCTAAGAAAGTTAGGAAAATAACAAGAAGCCCAGATCTGGGCTTCTTGTTACCACTTCGCGACCGAATTTGGTTCTGGTGTTAAAATTCCATCGGCACTGGGGCAGAGCCGATGGAATTTTAACACCAGAACCAAGTTCGGTCGCGAAGTGGTAAAAATGACAGAGCCCTACCGGGCTATTTTTAACACAACAACATTGTGGTAGCAATCTCCTTTTGTTTCGGAATCCAACAGCGCGTTGATATTTTGTTCAGTTGATTCAGGAGATGCAAGAGATTTTATATTTTCCCCTATCAATATGTTTAAATAAATTTTTAATAATAAATGATGACAATTATAATTTAAATTGATTAATTCATTTTAGTGTTGTCATACGTGAATCTTCCGAAACTTTTGTGATTCGGAGCAGTGTTCCTGAATTATTTTTAAAAAAAATCCTTCGAATACAACACATATGACATTTTATGTTCACTATTTTCCAATGATGTCGTGGTGTAATGGATAGCGTGCTCGGTTACAGGTTCAGGAATGGATAGGAAGTAGGATCGAATCCCGGTTAGGTAAAAAGTTTTTTCCGAAGAAATAAATTTCGAGAGCATTCAAATTGCAATACTATGATCAGGCACCATCGGAAATTCAATTGCAAATGAATTAATAATGTTCTTAATTATTTTTTGTTTGATGTGGCTCCGATCGGGCAACCAAGTCGGGCCCCGATTTTTTAGCCTTTGAAGGCCCCTGTTAACAAAGCGTGACCGTCCTCTTAGGAGCCCGGTCGGGCTCCAGACTAGGGCCCCAAGTAAGTTAGGGAAAAATGATCGGGGCCCCACCGAAGCCTTAATCCATTTCTTGCACGGGGACCCTCGAGGTGACAGTTTTTTCTTACGCTCGCGTCACAAAGCGCGACGCTTAATAGCACTTGAGCCTTAAACGACATTTTTCAGCTGCAAATTTCCTCCACCTACCGAAAAAATCAAGTTCATCTTGCCTGGGCGAACAGGCTTTTAGCGACGAATCGAAAATTCGTTGATTCGTCGAGGAACTCGAGCCCAAAAACGACAAAAAGTTGATTTTTATGTCAGATTCGTAAGTTACAAATTTTTCTCCATTCAAAATTATCATCGCGGAATAAATCCTCGTCGCGGCTGGATAATTTCTCCAGGCAGGGTTGTGGAAATCATGGGTTATGAAAATTGTGATTTTCACTGATGAGCGAGCATTGTGCACGAAAAAACAAAAAGCAACGAGAGAAAAAAAGGAAAATAAGTGGAAAAGCTGGATCGTTTGACTCGTCGAAATCATACTGTGTGTGAACGCGTACCTGCGTGGTTGCAAGGGGGATGAATATAGCGCAATGTTGATTGGGAGGCTAGAGAATGGGGATGAAGCGTGACAGTCTCCCTCTCGTCGTTCTTGTTGCCATTATACAATGTTCGAATCTGTTCGACGTGGGACTCCAACAATGACAACATCTCTATTCCACTTGTATATACTAAATTCACATATTCCCTTTCACCCCAAAATGGAAGGGAATTCGACGCTAATTTCGACGAAATTCATTCACCGCGCACAGCTGAACGTGCGGCCAATGCGTACATCGTTTCTCTCTCTTTCTCTCTCGCGGTCTCTGTCCCGCTCGCAGTGATGAATTATGAAATGAGTAACGTAACGATATGAACAGGTTGCTCCGCTGACCCGTTCACGATCCAAAAGTTTCCCCACAGTCAGCTGCCCTCGAGCGAAATACGACTTTTGCCTCGACACACATAACTCCTCGTATTTACGTCGCCGAAATACGAAGGATTTTCACTCAACGATTCACCGCTCGGAAATATATATCCGTCGAGGTAAACCCGACGTTAAAACGGTAAGATAAAAGGGCGGATAGGAAATTACCATCTGCCCCATCGATCCCAAAGGGAAAAGAAAAAAAACCCATCGAGATATATCGGCGGAACGTCCTGTCCCTGCACCTGCTCCGGAGCCAACGCTTCCAACCTGGCGCTTGGACAGAAAACACTCGAGAAAAAAGAGAGCGGAAAAAAAATCGTAATAACCGGTTTCACGCATCTTCGCGCCAGCACCTTCGAGATTTCTTTTCTTTTCCTCTCCTCCTCGGGCAACCCATCATTATCTCGTCGGACCGAAGAGAAAATCATTTTGCGGTTATGGATCTCTCGAGATTTAATGAATCTCTCGGAAAACGGGGCGGAGATTCCTTATTGAATCGACCGATTTCAATTATTTTAGGATTTGTGTACATAATTATGACACTTGCACATGAATTTACTCGCGTTTTGTTCGGGTTTTTTACAACCTTGAATCACTCGCTAATCTCCGCTCCACGTTATCGTGTATATACAGTGTAGATCGTCGTGTATATACAGGGTTGAAGCTGCATCAACGTTACTCAGGCAGAGAGAGAGAGAGAGAGAGAAAGATTGCGGGTACGGCACGAAGGGGTGCCGCAGGGGTTTTGGGTTGGCAGAGGCGGTGGCAGCAGCGGTGGCAACGGTTGATGCCGGTGGCGGTAGTGGCGGTGCGACGATAGAGCTTGTGGAGCAGCAGCAGCAGGATAGCCCTGCGAGTGCTGGTTTGATCGTAAAGCCCGCCGACTGCGCAGATCCGAGAGTCTTTCACCGAGAGCGCGGGACCGACGGAGACGACGAGTGAAGGACGATAACTGCATGGGAGCAGGTTGCGATGTACAGAGAAGAGAAAGAGGCAAAGAGAGCAAGAGAAAGAGAAAAAGGAGGGATGAAGAGTACATGCGGAGTCGAGTCGGCAACTCTCGTGGAATCAGTGCGGATCGGAAGCTCCGATCCTGCAGTACACGCGCGCGGTTCTCTCCATACATTTGAAATCTCTCAAAACTCCCGGCGCGACTTTTCTCTTTTTTCTCTCTTTCCTTTTTTCTCTTTCTCTTCTTTCTCCTCCTTTCTCTATTTTTTTTTCGACTCTCTTTCCAATTTCAAACTTTCCTCCTGCTCGCTCTCGCTCTTGGGCAAACTATTTCAAAAATTCTGTCGACCCTCCTCATCGTCGTCAAAAGCTTGCGTCGAGTACCAAAAGTACTCGTCGTGCCTCCAACTCGTTACCGTGTTTCCTCCGCAGGCTCCCGCGGACGAGATCCTCGCGGCGAGAGAGTTCCTCGGCACACACGCGGCACGCAGCTACCGTTTTCCGTACACGGTGCCTTTGCCATACAGTCCACGTGAGCGCACGAAAGAGAAAGAAAAAAATCTCCTCCCCTTGCCCCCTCCCTTCTGTGGCGCTGCTCCTACCTCTCCCCTTGTTCGAGCAGCACGGTACACACGCGACCCTCTCCGGCGAAGCCAGTTTCGTTCGAGACACCGCGCCTGTCGGTCGTCTCATGTGCCCTCTCCGCGGCAAGCCCTCGTAACTTTATCTCTCTAGTTTTTCTTCGTTGGTTTAACCTGTTCGCGGGTCTCAACAACGTGCGCAGTTGCACCCTCGACAACGTTATCCGCGAGGAGTTTGCGAAAAGAAAATAAACATCAAGATACACGAGCCACCCTTATACGAAACGACACGTAAACGTGACTATGCGAGGTGCGTGCACGAACAACCCTTTCTGTTAAAACGCCAACGGATCGGAGACCCCAGCGATAACGAAACTTTGTATTAAAAATACAAAAACTCAGCGCGATTGAGATATTCGCCAACGACTCTGCCTCGTGTGTGTACGTGCGTGCCCGCGTTTGCGTGTACTCCTCGTGAACAAAAACAAGCTTCCCCAGTCTTCAGTGTGCGTTTTGTTTCTTCTATGCAAATCGACTCGCGCTCCAAGAGCTTTAAAGACAAACCAAGTTTCATGCTTCGTCGTACTCCAGCCATACTCCTCGGTCACGTGGATTAAGGCCACATGCGGCATCCCGCATACGCGATATACAATGTCTCTTCGTATACATTGAATTATCCGTGCACACATGCCTCGTAGAACACAACAGTGATCGGTGAAGAGAGAGATACCAACCTACTGCTGTTTTGGGTGGTGGTCAACCTACGACACAGTGCGGTTACCTCGTCATGCTTCAACATCCCCTTCGAATCCAACCCCTTCTCCACCCTACGCTCCTCTGCTCCTGTCAGATACCAACGTTTCACTACGCACCATCATTAACGTTGCTATTCCATTCCTGCAACTGATAGCTCCATGTCATTACAACAGTTCTCCTGATCTATAGAATCAAGACCAACAGCCAAGTCTTACAGGAACTCTGATCGAATGTTCATCGCTCTTGACAACTCGAGCCAACTCTCCACATCGAACCAACAACCACTAATCTTCGCACCCTCTTCCTGTCTCTATTTCCTGCTCCTGAATCTTCATCATCGCAGCTCCCATCGATAAATCAACAAACGAGCACGTCTTGAATCATACCCGGAAAAAAAAAGTTGACAGATGTTTTCATTGTGATCTTTTCGGGATCGTTGTTTGTTTAATTTCGTGATTATTTATCGGTGGAGCAGGAATTACTCTCGAACTATGGACACGAGCTCTGTCGACGCTTAAAGTCACGGTCCATGTTCACGAACCACCGACACGTCAATCGCACACGTTACTGTTGGACGTAAGTAAATTTAAAATTTGTCTAATGATCAGAAATTCACTCATCAATTTTTCACATTTTTTTACCATTGATTTTTTGGGTTTTCGTTGATAAAACTTGATCGAATGATTTGCCACATGGGATTGATAACGATTGAGGGATTTTCATGGCATTTTAGGAGAAAAAAAAACAAACGGAGGATTATTTGTTGTTAATTAGGACACCGAACGTTGCTTTTGATTGTTTATAAACAAAACCTTCTGTTCCAATTATCGCGAGTATCAACAAATTTACCCGCTTTTTTCCCATTCGTCGCGATCGTTCAAATTTGACTCGGGCAAAGCAAACATTGACGCAACTGCGGAATGGACACTCTCCAGAAAATTTCATTGGACCAGCTCAATATTTAATCATCGTATTGGAAAATTTACGAACCCATATGGAAATTGAACAGAAAAATATTGGACATAAAAATTTATCGAGAACCATCAAAATTTATTGGTCAAAAGGTTTCGGAATGAATTTTCATTTTTGCCTTTTACTCCTTTTTCCCAAATTTCAATCAACGGAAATCATTTTTAAAAAACGATCAAACGCGGCAACGATTTTTTTAATCGTCGGATTTTTTATATCCCGAAGCGGTTCCAATTTTTGTTTTTTAATAAAAAAGATAAAATGTTGCGACATTTTACAATCTCAAGAACTTAATTCGCGATAATGCAGAGCATGGAACAAGCACTTTCGGAAAGGTACAACGAACTCTTGGGGAGTTGCAATGGTTTCTTTCTTGGTCGTCTGGCACGAGTTTCTTGCCAGGGAATCCACAAAAGAATTGAAAGAAAAGCAGGGTAGTTTATTATCATGATACACAAACAAATAGGAAAATATATGTGTACATTTATATTTTTTTTTGGTCACAGCGAAAATATGAGTTCAGTTTGAGTGCATGCTCGCGGGGAGCTTTTAACGTTTGAAAAACCGCGAGAGGAGAGAGGAGCTCGCTCGGAGGAGACTTTTGTGACAAACGAGCGAGTGGAGAAAAAATATATCGTATGCGGTTGTGTAGTGGCGCTACTTGTAGAGGGAAGAAGCACTATGGAAAGCCATATACGGCGTCAAAGCTTGCCGTGAGTTGAGCGCGCGAGTGACACTCGACTCTCGAGTACGTATACGCTCGCGATACATACTCTCGAGGCTTTTCATCACTGTGAAATACGAGCATATACACACGATCTATATAGCTCAATGTTAGCGAGCAAAAAGGGCGTATCGGGGATTTGTAAATGAATAAATTTCACGACCTTTTGACCATTTGCAATCGCCTTATAAACAGGTATATTTAGATGAGGATTTTGCGCGTGTGTGTGTGCGTGCGGGGATCGGAAACAGTGCGACACATCGTAACAGAGTCGCGCGGGCTTTCGTTCTCCCCCGCATCAAGCTTTCGGGAAAACTCTTCATTAAATTCATCATTATGTGATGCGTGCACAAGAGAAATGGAGAGCTTGGCGTCGTTATATTACGCTCTCCATTCTCTTCCGCGAGTGGAGACGAGTCGAAATATATTAAAATGAAGAAAAAAAAACATAAGGCACAACGAGCAAGAATTGTCGAAGCGACGACAGCAGGGGACTGAATGAATAGCAAGGCCACACAAACCGAGTGAGAGAGCTTTCAGATTCGTCCTCCCACTCGAGGACTTTCCACGTCTCCGCAGCTCTCTCAGCCCCAAATTTTCCTTTCCTTCCATTATATTATCGCTTCTCTCTCGCTCTCTCGTTATGTATTTCTCTCTTTTTAATTCCATGGGGACGCTATTCACAAATAACTCACATTTATTACAAAGCAAATTATCCTCACACCCACCATTACATTAATTCTTTGTTCATGCTTCTCAACAAATCTCTGCATTCCATTATGTTTCGCACGAGATTCCGTTATTATTTTACTCCAATCCCGTCACTCTCGTTTCAACAAATCTCCAAAAATTCAATTTCCCTCTCTCTGTCACTTTCGCGGTGACGAATCCAGGAAAAACGTTCACTGTATCAAAAAATAAAATTCCTCAATAATTCCCAAGCTCGTTTTTTCGGAATTTTCAAAATTATTGCATCACAATCGTTTTTCCGTGACGAACCTCAACAAGTTTCGGAAAAACCCCAAAATCCTCGGAGTAACGAGGAAAAAAAAAATTTCTCATAAAAACTTGAATAGACGCGATAAAAACTTTTTCATTCGAAACATCGATCGCTGAGTCTTGAACAATTATTAAAAGCCTGGCTAGAAAAGGGTGCCCCTCGTACTTAAATAATTACGAATCGCCGTGCTGAGGCGACGTCAGCCACTTTCGTTTCCATTTTTTTACCACATGAATCGCAATAATTCTGGCGCACGTGTCTTTAAATAATTAATCGGCAGGAAACGAAGGAAAAAGTATCAAAAATTTGTTGGCGGAATAGTTTCATTAGAAACGAGAAAAAACTGAGGAAAAAATTGATAATATGAAAGGTTTTGTGATTTAAACAAACGAGCTTTTTCATCGATGACCGACATTTCCGTGCCGATATAAAAATAGCGTATTCCCCGAGCCATATTTTATCAAATCGCCTGAATAATTTGCACTTCCCATCGTTTTTTTTTCTCGCCACGACACGTAAGTAAAATCGCATGCAAGTAAAGCTCTCGAATTTGCAGCTAAAGTCAATACGAATAATGGATATTCCGACACCGCGCTCGTGCTGCACAAAAGCATCGAATGTCTTTGAAGCAAAATCCACTTTTTTCCCCTCTTTCTTTTGCACTGTGTCTTCGTGCAATCCATACATACGTGTCAGTGCTCTTAAAATGACTGTATTTCTTTTTATTTCGACTATATATACCGTCCTGCTGCATGGATATACGTAAGGAAAAAAATAGGGGAGAATTATCGACTTGGAACGCCGTGGAGAAAAATGCATTTCACAAACGACACCACTTATCGAGACAAAAGCTTCTACTCGCTGTATTCAATTCCCCACAATATCCATTCGCACACACGTAAATATACACGCGATATATGTTTCTTTTCATAAGGGAGGCAAAAGGGTGTCAAAGCGACACGAGTAACCCTGCGCGAGTACTTCTTTAAGGATGAAAAGGCAAAAATGGCTTAGAATAGCAGAAATTTAGCTGCACCCCTTTTTTTTCATCATTGGCAAGTTACACGATTTTCAGCTTATCGATTAATAGTCCAGAAAGGAAATGGCTTTTCCCCACTCGCGCTCATTCTTGTTGTCTCTGTCTCGACATTTTTTTTTCTCTTTTTCAACCTTCGTTTCTTCCTTTTTCCGCGAGTCTTCGTCCTTGTCGCCGTCGTCGTCCTCGTCTTGAGAAATGAATTAGATTGCCCGCAGCCGTGCTCGCTGCTGCTGGGCTTTTCCTCGAGACACTCCTCTTCTCGTCGATCTCCTTCGCAACGAACCCAACCAACCAAACCCTCCCCAACCCCCCTGCCTCTTATTTCGCCCGCTTCTTTAGCCTACCTCTCTCACCCTCTTCAGTTTTCGCTACCCCTCCACGTCCACCCGCTTCTTCATCCCTGTACACGTTCCTGCTCTCACAGCGTTCTCCTTTCATTGTCATTAGGATCTTTCCACGCTTCATTACGGTTTTAGAACCAAAAACGTGGAACCGAGCTTTTCGCCTTCCATCACATTCCGCCAATTCACCCTTTCAACTCTTTGAGCAATACGATTCCTTTCGGGAGAACGAGATTCTCCACCGATTGATCCTTTGCTCAGTTCCTCGACACTGGAAATTAAATTTCGTCGAAAAAAACGTCGAAATTTTTTTGAACGCGGTAAACTGAATATTTTTGGATAATTTCAAAATTTTTTTGATTTCTCACGGAACTGTCAGCAAAATTTAAGATTTGAATTTAAAAAATTTACTGCAATGACAAAATTTTTGTGATTTTTCCAACAAAATTCTCGTTTCTTTTTTTTCATTCCTTCAATTCGATTTGGACAATGAAACGAGTAAAATTTTTTTTTTCTCACGTGTTTGACGTTAAAATTCTAAAATAAATTATTCCTTTTACGGTCACGGAGCTAATGCAATTGCTCATCAATTTTCCGGGTCACAAAAATCGGAAAAACACCCACAACAGAAAAAAAAAGCGATTAGTCTCCGCAAGCGTTCGGCACTGAGGCCGGAAATGATTTTTTTTTCTGTATCAAGCTCGTGTGTGCAGTCCAATGAATTAGACGCCCCCCGTTGGCCTTTTCCCAAACTCGTTTGCGACCCCCGGTGCGTTCGGGAGAGCACGATCAACTTTCTCATCCATACATCGCGCGCCCTTTTGCCTGCTCTCCCTTCTCGATCGCCAGATTCATGCTCGAATTTTATGAGAGCCTCGGAGATTAATAAATAATAAAGAAGGACCTCAAAATTTCCCAACCGCCAGTCAGCCAGACTAAAATTTATACTTTTTTCATGTCTCCTAAAAAGCGTCCATTACCGAACGAGTTTTCGTGTTCAAGCGATCGTAAAAGTCTCATTAGATATTTATAGAATTCTTACTTCATGAAAATTTAACTGCAGAAACACGAAAAGTTTGTCGTTGGCAAAATTACCCAATTAATTAATATTTCAGTCTAAATTCATTTCCACAAAAATTCCAAAAACCCCAACAATCGATAGAGATAAAAAAAAAGACTGGAAAAACATTCGTCACGTTGATACAAATTTTTTTTCACGCCAAATAATTGTCAGAAATAAAAATTTGACGAAAATACTGAAAACCAGGTCACCAAAAGGTTGACAAAAATAAATGATTGAGTTTCAAGCTTCCCATTTTTTTCCACCGCAAACGTCAACTGTCTCCAGGACCATTTATTTCAGAGAATTTTTTCAAACACGAAAAGCTTCGACTCAAAATTCCGAGAAATTCAAATTCCGAATATATATTTCCATATTTAGGCGCTTTATCGGGCTATATACGTCATGGGCGAATAAAAGCCAGACGTATCCTCGTTTTCTGGTAATAACTTTCTTATCAATAAGCAATTTGGCTCGACGTGGCGGCTAAACGGTTATATATCGAGGGGTCGATTTTCTTTAATGATGAAAAAAAGGAAGAAAAATATTGCAGACGTTACTTCGACATACGCGTGTAAAAAAGTGAGGGAGGCATAAAAAGAAGGGGAAAAAACATCTCGCTCGAATGTCGCGTATCCGTACGACATCGTGAATCGTTGTTTTCCTTCGTTAACCAATATCTACATATATATAAAGCCCGAATATATTAATAGATCGTGTCGTAGTTGAGAACATGTTCTGGAGACGCGATCCCCATCCTCCTCATCGCTCGGCACACAATACACACGCTGCGTTTCTCTCGCGTAACTATTTTCAGAGATACGCATCTTTGTCGTTTTGAGTTACGCGCCTCTGGCTTTATCCGTAGCGCAGATAGAAAGAGCGAGAGAGCGAAATCTCTGCTCCGAAAAACGAGCAAGAATCATTTCATCGTCGCGTCGCGCGCTTCTCGTAAATGACTGCAGCTGTTTCACGCTTTCTTATTCCCCAAGATTTTCTCCTGCTCTCTCCACCGAGCCCCATCCCGTATCTTTGGCTCTCTCGAGTGATTGAACTCCTCCCGATTCGATTTTTCTCTCCGAATATATTTATATACAAATATCTATGTGTCAGAGTCTCTGTGTAATGGCCTCGTCGACAAGACCATTTTTCCGACATTCAAACCACTCGCAGACCCGATTTTCACGCCTCAAAAAATCCCTTGTATATTACGTACACGCTCAGCACCCAAAAATACTCCTGATTCTCAAGTTCTCAACGTATTTGACACGGAGGACTGACTTTTCGAGCACCTGCGACCCGCAACCATCCTCCATTTGTATCTTTTTGGCTTAAGCATTTTTTCGTGCTCTTTTCGACCACGATTCCCGGCTCCTCGAGCTTTGTTGTATTCTTCGCATTGTCAAGAATCCTGCTCAGACCTTAAGTAGCCGAATTAACGGTCGATCTTATTCAAACCTTACGTTGCAGCTCAATGGGCGAGAATGAGACGAAACGAACACAATGAATCGTCGAAAAGGAGACTCTCAAGGAATCCGCTGGAAATGCCTTGTTGTCGGTCAATATTTATGTGAATTAAGGACAATCGATTATTTCGACGATCCCTCAACTTTTGGACCCGAATTTTTCACATTGCGTCAAAAACTTTTGACAAATATTGATCGACTCGTTTTATTTTTCCATAAAATCTCAAAAACTCACCGATTTTTAAGGGCATCTGGTGCAGACTCGCGACTGCAAAGAGTATCGATCCGTGGTAATTAAAAAAAAAACGAGACTTTGCTACATTGAACTTGACCCTCTGGATCGTGGAGTGAGTTAGGGAAAGTTTCAATTTCCGGTTAAGGGGGAAATGGCACTGGCTCATTTGGCATAAGCCTCCGTAACAGCCCCTGAAATCTGACTTTTCTACGACTTTTACCTCGCTGCGACTTTTAACGTTCGTCGTCAAGGAAAAAAAATGTTTCACGTAATTTAGAAATAAAACGCACGTTGATCAAGAGATTTCCGAAAAAAAATCATTGAAAGAGTCAATCACAGTAAATTACGGACCAAGTACCTTAATTACGAGAATTGTGGCACCTGAAAAAGTTTTACGATGAAAAGCAAAATCTTGGAAACGAATGAGAATAATTGAGGGCATTTTTTCATTCGACATCTCTCTTCCTGGACCCGAGGAATCGCCGGAGGCTGCTTGAAATAAAAATTTCAACGATCGAGTAAAGAATTCATGAAATATTTCTCCATCAAAACAATTCAATTGTAAATTTATCAATTAACGTGTTTAATTGGCAATATATATTTATAATGGTCTCTTTATACATTTATATCGGAAAAGGCCGTCTCCTCCGATTCAAATCGGATGATAGCTCGAAGGAAACTTATTTATCCGTCGCTACACACAGAGAGGTTTGCGTTAGTGTGGGTTGCTCGGTATAGATATAGATTACTAAATAGCACGCAATCAATTTGAACCCTTGAGGTCAGAGTCTTGCTCGGTGCGATGGCCCTCAAACTCGTCCTCCGTCGACCTGGGCAATTCTCTCTGTCCCTCTCGATCGCTTGACGATCAGCTCTCCTCCCTCGGGATTCAATTTTCGTGCCAGAACCCGAGCGCGTGCAATCGACGCTTCCATCCCTTGCCCAGAGACCCAAGAGAGCAGTGGGCGAGCGAGCGAAAGAGAGAGAGAGAGAGAGAGAGAGAGAGAGAGAGAGAGAGAGAGAAAGAACGGGAGTTGTGGCTGCTTCCTGTAGTTAACCAACGTAGCAGCCACATCAGCGCTATAGCCACAGGATTAAACGTATGCCATCACATAGCTATATCATTACTATCGATGTAAATGTGTATAGTTAATCTTTGGCCCTTTAAATCTCGTATGTATCGAAACATCTGACGAAAACCGATAGTGTTCTCGCCCCATGAATGTTCCGCATCTCCATTTCTTGCTCTCGCGCTCGCTCGCTCCTTCGCATGTCTTTCTCTTACACATTCTCTTTCCTCCTCTGCTCCCATCTCTTGCATGCCTTCGATGCACCTGCTGCGCTTCACTTATATCCGAATCGAAACTCTCCAATAACTCTCTTCGACTCCCTCCCCCCTCGATTCTCCACTGCAGACATTTCCTAATGTTATGTACACACTTGTGTATTTCACTTTCTGGATTCTCCTCTCATCCTCCTGATTTTATCCTCTTCCTCTTGCTTTCTCCTGCACCCGTCCGGCTTTATCGGCACCGCGTCTTCTCAAAAGGGAATTTGATAGCCGCACCGTTATCTCCCGGCCAAGTAAGAACGAAATACATCACTGCGTCGTAAACGTTTCAGTGATCTTTGGAATCTCGTTTGGAGGAACGAGCAAGAGAGAAGAACAGCTCATTTCGACATCGTCTCTCTATGAGAAAACTTGGCTGCACCAGCCCACGGAATCCCTCCGGGTCTCTCGACCATAATCTTCTTTCATTCGAAACTCCAGATCGAACGATATCAACGAGAATGTCGAAAATATCGACCGGCCCCCCATTCTCATCGATAAGATCGTCGTACTTATATACCCGCGGACGAATTAAATTGGATTTTCATGACACGACGATGATTCATCTTGGAAAGAATTTGTCCGAGAGATTCGGTCGTGCGTGGATCAAACTCGAGGCGTGACCACATTTCTTCGCCATTGAGTCACGACGTTTTTCTTTTTTTGGGAATTCTGAGAAATAAATCACTCCAGTCGCACCTGCTGGTACTTTTTGTTGAATCAACTGATTTAAAATAGGCAGGAAATGACTAATTAACTAATTACTATCACAAAATTACTTAATTATGATTCTTTAACAATTTTTTATGAACCTTCCCGAGACCAGAACTAACAAAAGTTTCTCCTATGAAGAAAAATTTTCGGACGTTAAGAATTTGAGATGTTTAAGTTCCAACTTTTAATTTTTGTTCATGAGCTGCAGGAAAATTTTGGCTCATGGCCTTTCAGTCTGCCAAAAAAAAATCCTCAATACTTCAATTTGCACGCGTTCGGATGGAGAAAATTTTAAATTGGAAATGAAACATCTCAAATTCAAAACGTCAGAAAATTTGCCAAGAAAGTTTGTACGAAATTTTGATCGCTCGCCATCGATTTCAACAGGATCAAGTGAATGAAAACAATTGTTTTTGTCACTCAATTGGTTGCCACGACGACTACGATCTATCCGGCTCTTTATGTGATAGAAATAAGCTCGTTGAAAGTTGCGCGACTCTCATTCTATATAAATCTTGTTGTCCTGATACAAGGACGTACACAGCGACTGAACGAAGTAGCCTTTTATAGCCCTGTCGTGTCTCCCATGGCGACACTATCTACTCTTGCCTTGTTGTGCAAAACTTTTAGTTACGAAGCCATCGTAGTATTGGAACAGCGATGCAACTTGTACGAAGGTCAGGGGCGTCGCGAGGGCAGCTGTTTACTCGCGAAACTTTCTTCTCGATTCTCCTCACTCTCTTTTTTTCCTGCTCGCCCTCCGCGAATATAGCAGTCTTGTATTCTTCCGGGGCAAAGAGACCATTTCCCTCTTCTTGCTCTCGGTGCGACCAAGATCCGACATTTTTCTCCCAAATAGTCGCAGAGGTTCGTGTAAAACTTTAGAAAATCTTCGGGATCGTATACGAGATGAAAAACATGAGAAAAATTGCCACTTCGATCCAGATGCTGGCGTTTTTACGAGGGCAGGAAAAACATACACTCCGACGATGTCAAACGACATTTTTTTTAGACGTCAGTCAAAAGTTTATGAATCTCAATGGGGAAAGTGGAAAAAATGCACAATTTCGTGATAATCCGAAGGTTCGTATATTGGAATGATTTCCATTCCAATTTATTATTTAAATCTGGCGCCCACACCCCAGAGTCACGATTGAATCGCTCCCCATGAAATTGTCCGGATCGTGAAACTGAATTTCTCTCGTGCAATTCATGTTCAATGAGTTTGAGCTAAAATAATTTGCAGCTTTGGAAATTAGAGAGGATCACAATATGAAACAGTGAATTCGGAGTGTAATCTTTTTCGCTGTTGTGTAGCAGAGGATGAAGAAGGAATTTCCGCTCATGGGGGCGCTTTGAGCAGCCTGGCGCGCTCCCTCGTGGGACGCCATCAAAGCTTACTGCTTGTCCCTCTCTCTCTCTCTTTCATCCGCAATTATGCATTCACAGGGAGACAGATATGGCGAAGGGAAAACGTGTGTGTGGCGTGAAATTAAGCGCCCACGAGAGACCTCGCTTTCATCGTGAAATGACGCGCTCCAGGGCTATCTCAATCGCGCCGAGACTTGTCTCTCCCTCTCTCTTTCTCTTCTCCGTGCTCCGTGTTATCCTCGTGTCGCGATTCCATCCTCGTTGTTGGTTCTCGACAGACGTCTTTTGCAGAGGCGCACTGCCGCAACCAGCACCCTTGGAGCGTCCAACACGCCGAGAGTGCCTTTATAACGACGAAGCATACCGCGACAGGCCTCATTTGCAGCAAACCCCACTCCTCCTCTTCATAGCCTCGAGTATCATCTCTTTGCTTCTTCATTTCTCTCTTTTTCATATACACGAGCGTGCAAAATGAATTGGAATAAACCCAAAATAAACTGTTCTTCTTGTCGGCACAGAAACGCCGAGCGTGTTTGACCTACCGATGTGTCTACACACAAATGCGTCGAGATGCTTTTTTTTTTTTTACTTCATTTTTTTTCTATACATCAGACAAACGAATATAACGAGAGGAATCCGCATGCCGCGGCAAATTTCATCAGTGAACACAGCATCTCAACATCTGCACCTCGTCATTCGCTCTCCACAAATCGCTTGACGTTTTACTTTGCAACATACACTTTGGTCAACATCAAAAGAGACTCGTAAAAAATTCACGAGCCTTTTTTTTTTTTATCCTTCGCTACTTGTTTCGCTCCCTTTTATTACGTCGTTTCCTTTCTGGCCACTTTTATGTTTTCTAGAAGAAGAATCCAATTACCTCGCGACCTTAAATCAATGCCCTAAACTTCGTGTCGCACCAGCCCGCGATAAAGTTTAATCATCGTATCGAGTCAACTTTTTTACATCGCTCAAATCCGCGTACGTCAAATTGTTGTCGCGTAGACGCGAGCTTTGGGTATTTTTGACGAGGTTCCCTTTTTTTTCTAGCCACCAAATGAAAAATCCTGGTAATGCTGCATTCGCGCGGTCTTTATACTGCTCAACGTGTGTGCACGGGCGTTCGCGCGATTCCGAAACGAGTTTTGGGTTTTAGAGGAAATAAATTAGGATTATCCGTGAGCCTCTCGGTTCTCGCGTGGCTCATGTAAAAGACTATTTTGTGTGTGTACACTATATGTTCTCTGATACAGAGACCGAGAGCTACCTTTTCCGAGCAAAAGAAATCGGGGGATTAAGAAGTAGAAGGGAATTTATACATCGCGCGGACCGGAGAATAAGAGAAAGAGATGGAACTGGAATTAATACGCACGAAGGGGACTCGTGGCAAAAGGTATTCACGCAAAATTCCAATGCGAAATTACAGGCTATCAAGGGAAAACGATTTGGAGATTGTGGATTTCTCTCAACGATCCTGAATAAAGGAGCGTCGCGAGCGGTCCTCACTTGAATTTCCCAATCAGCGTGTCTTTAGGCTCAAGAAGAGAAATCGCCAGAGTTTACAGTCTAAATAATAGGCTCTGGTGTTGCAGGATTACTCGCTAAGCTTCGAGTCTCCAAAGCCCTTAGTTACGTCCAAATTTGCACCTACTCCCGATGCTAAAAAAAAAAACTCGGAAATTTGTCAAAACTTTTTGTCCGAATATACTAAAAGAACGTCTGGAAATCAATGATTCCGAAATGATCAATTTTAACGATTCAACAAAGCGTTTGCCAGATTAGACGAATCTCGATTTTCATTGTCCAGCAGATACGCGACGAATGGAGAATGAAAAAGAAAGATAGACAGGAAATAGTTGGCACACAAAAGGATGATTTTCTGGGCTTTTCAACTTTTGTGTCGAGATCGTATTCTTAATCAAGATCGAAAGTTATTCGAGTCGGAATGAAATCCCCTATGAGTATGGCCCAGCACAGTTTGATGTACACATGTATTCGAGCCCATGAAGGAGACGGAGAATATCTATATATGAAAATATGCTCGTTCTATAGATGTTATAAGGGTCGAATAGCGAGGTCGCATACCGTAAGCCCGCAGGAACCCCATTTAGGGCCGCTCATTTACACCCATAAGCGACAACAGAGAAGGCGAGAGTCTCAAAGACGGAGACGAAAGCGAGAGAGGGAAGAAGAGTTGCCCACAGTAGTTCGGCGTGAAATAAATTAGGATTAGCTGGTCGTGGAAGAGGCTCCGGGTGGGGGAGAATGAGAGAAGAGAGCTTTTGCTGCACCCAACATTGGCCAACAGTGACAGAGGGTTTCTTCTTCTTCTTCATCCTCTTCCTCAGTGTCCCTCCCTCCCGGCGGTCCCCATAGAATCCTCCGTCTTTCTCCCTCTTGTCTAAGTCTCGAGAGCAGCAGCAAAGGCAGCAGCTCTTTGGGTAGAGGCGGCGGGTCGCGAAGAGCCATGTTCAAGGGCTTCGGGTTAGAGCGTCGAAGAACGGGGAACAACGTGAAAGGAGGGCGAGGTTCGTCGCGCCGGGAATATACAAGAGAGACACATAAATATCCCGGATGGTACAAGGGGGCTCCCTTAATACGCGTAAGGTGACATATGCCTTCCCTGGAGAGTTTTTATTCCCGAATTTAGGGGATGCGAGTTGCGACCACGATTATGTATACTTTACTGCTCACACGTACGCACGCCAACCCCCATCATATACACCATAATGTGCCTCCTCGAAAATTCTACCTACAAGTTTTACCTATGGGGCTCATACGGTTCTCCCAACCTTGCCATATGTGTGTAGCTGAGTTAGACAAGCTCCGCTGCTCCGGTGCACCCGAAACTTGCGGACACTACCCGGCAAAGCTTGTGTCATGGCGACCATTCGCTATGGTGAAATTGCTGCAGCATATACTCATCCACCGCGAACGTGTGTCGGACGTTACCTCGCGTGAGAAAAGCGTCCAGGAAACGAGAGGCAATATGTTTTGCCCCGGTGAACGCTCCCGACGACGCATCTATCCCTGTACACACGCCGGGCTTGACTTGACCTAGCCCGAGGTGAAAGATCGTGCGAGAATACCGTGTATTTATATACCCCCATATATATACCTAGACACCCATAACATATGGCTATTTCTATAGTGTACATAGCACCTTGTCCGCGTCTATCGTCTTTTCCCTCTTCCTCGCTCTTTCACCTCACAGCCTCCGACTTCTGCTCTGTGTACTGTCCATATACGCTCTGCATGGCTTTCCTTTCATACATAAATGGGCATGGCATATTCCGTCGAAAGTAGAGAACCATTTTTTGACCCTGCGGAATTTTTCGGATCTATCTCAACAAAAGACTCACTCGAATGGAAGATTCTGTCTGGGCAAAGTCCCCATGTAAATATTCCTCAACGTCCCAGCTCCGATTTTATGAGTCTACTCCTTTTTTTTTGTGGTTTCCTCCCATTTTTTCGTTCTCCACTATTGTAATTTACACTCTGTGGTCCGGCATTCTTCGGGCTTGTTCAAGGGTCGTTTTGTTCGGAGGATTTTATGCGGAGACATTTTTGTTTTAATTCGCTACGTTGATTTGTCATTAGGGTTGGGAATTGTAATTGGATAGGAATGCTCGTCAAACCATTATTCCCATATGGATTTTGGCCACTGCTCACGTCCGCTCAACCTGTAATTTGATAGGCCTGCTGGGGAGATTGAATTCTCGTAGGGTTCGTAATCGGCATAGCAGCTTCGGATATATAGAGCTGTAAATATTCGTGCCAAATCGATTCCTGTAATCCGGGATTCATTCGCTCCCTCGCTATTATCGCTATTTTCGATGATGAGCACGTTAATTGATGCTCGTGATAAAAATCAACTGCTTCATGAATCGTCATGGCGTGTCACGCGATCAATTCACAAAGATAAACACGCACAATCTCGATTTTCCTTCTGCTCCCGGAAGTGAAAATATTGAATTTTCGATGAAAAAAAAATTCAGGTTCAAAAATTCGGGGCAATTTTTCGTCATGGAGAATTTTCTGCATTTTACATGCAGTTGCTGTATTAGGAGGATGAAAAAAAAATTCTAAAAATACTTCACGTCCGTACGGAGCATCCCATACGGACCATCGACATTTTTCGTAGATGTATTGGTTTTTTTTTCTCCGCTATATATAAACATATAAAAGTGCGAGCACGTCTGTCGCCGTCTTCCATCAATTTCTGAATGGACCACGTTCCCTTGGCTGTCGTCGGTTTTTCACTCTCTGGCGGACAGCACCGTGGGCAACGCCCATCGAGCGTTCGCCCACAAGCCTCTCGCCCTCGCTCTCTCCGCGAGCTCTATTCGCGTTTTCTTCTTTCTTCCTTTTCCTCAGTTGCTCCCTGACGAGAACGAAGTCTTGCGATACCATAATCCGCTCCGTTCTCCAAGTAGCAAAAAAAAAAACAATAATCATAATAAATGTGGGAGTGAAAAAAAGTTTGTCAAATTCCGCCAACTATGAAGCTGCGTTTTTTTTTTATTTCCCGCGTTCTTTCGCCCTCGCATCGCGCGCGCCATCAATTTTACTCTTTCGGCGTTGTTGTATCGTCACTGCGCGGGGAAGAGAGCACAGAAGATTTTGCCTCGCGGCCAACGCCTCTCCCTCTCTCCTATTTTTCATATATATATTATGCTCAACTTGCTTTCTCCCTGCGCCCGCTGCAAGTTCTCTTTCTCACCCTCCTCCTCCTCCCCTTTTCATCTCGCTTTTGCCCCCGTATACACGCTGCAGCCTCTCTCACGCTATAATTTGTCATCTTGCGGACAAAAAAAACTTTTTCCAACTTTGCTGTGTAAGAGAATATACGTGTATATATTATTTAGATGTGTTGAGAGCAATATGAAGGGAGGACGAGAGGGAAGGGGTTTATTATTAATACCGAGCCCGATCGAACGGTTTGGAGAGAGCATGACCATTAGCGATCGAGCTGCTGTTTTGTTGAGAAGGGATGAAAACTTTGCTCGGTACGAGGGGGTAAATCTATATACGCGATAATATATACGATTCGTGACGCTTTCTTTCCGCCCTCTCCGCACATGAAACCCTGTGCTCCTTGCCGCAGCCTCCTCGTCTGTGATCCTCTCCCCTCCCTAGCATTCACGACTCACCGCAACGTCTACAGATTTCATCAGTCGTCTGCGGTCCATTATGATGCTTAAATAAGAACCGTACATTGAAAATTCACAACTTCCAAGACGCTGAATATGTCAAAGTTATTTTTCGCTGCAGTCGCCCGCGTCTTCTCCGATAAGCCAATCGCTCGAATAATTCAACCGTCTGCTTCATTAATTATCAACTCCCTTTTAATTCCCGCGACTATTCCCAAATGAAAATTCACCAGAATCATGCAATCGTTTAAATAATCATACGATGTGATTGGATCGCAAATCAAAGACTTCGCTTAGAATGTCATTAGAGCCCCGTCATTTTATCCGACGATTAAACCGCCTGGGACCGCGTGATCGATACTTCGACACAAAGAAACTTTCTCTCCGCCGCGCTCGCATTAACGAGCATGTGATTAAAATGCCGAAGAACAAAAAAAAAACGTGTACAGAGCTCGCGGCGCTTGAAAGTTGATTCGAGAAAGATTGAATTTTCTCAAGCAAAATACACGCACGCGGTGTATTTAAAATCCTTTAGTGAATTCGAAGAACAAAGAGAGCCTGAAATTCGAAAAGGAAGCTAGAAACCCATTCTTTTCTCCTCTATTTCTCCCCAGCTCGCGCACTTGTGGCAGCAAAGTTTCCCACGGCTCAAAAAACTCAGCTCTTCAAGTAAAATCCCTTAATGTCTATATACTCACCTTCCCCCCGCAGCGCATTCAAAGAATGAGCGAGAATTTGAGAAAATGAAAACGAGGAAAAAAACATTTATGGACCCGGACAAAGGAAGCTGCGAAAGGGTTGGGTATTAAGGGAAGATATAATGCGCGCAGGGCAGGTGGTGCGGATATGGCAAGAGGAACATAAAGACAGAGAGCTGCTGCTGCTTGGACCGAAAAGCAACGAGCTCACTGCGACGAAAGGGTCAGTGGAGCAAACAGGAAAACCTACACGAATAAACCCACACGCTGCTCGAGTGTACACCACCGGAGATCGGGACATTCGATACGACACGAGACTTTCGCAGTGTACAGAACGAGTGCTCGGGCTCTTGAGCAGCGCGAGGGAGTCTCGAGATTCCTCTTTATCTCAAATATATCTTTAATCCCTTGCTGCAAAATGGCAACGCCTCGTTATACCTTTCTACACGGGAACATACAAATATACAGGCGTGCTAAAGAGTTTATACACAACGAGCAAGTCGCCAGGGCTTCCTGGACGCTCCAGAGACTTTCCTACGAGAACAACCGAGGACCGGAAGTCTCTGGCATTTGCCGCCTGCTTTTGCCAACACCAAGCAACCTTTTGCCATTGGCTCTCTTCGCTGCACACTGTGCATTCGTCCTGGAGCAAATTTTCACCTGCGCATGCCCCGCTTATCGACTGACGCGCGTGTCTACGCCAAGATATTTCGTTTTACTTACTAAATATATACAGACGACTCGGAAATATAAATATGTAGACATTGATCACGCGTTGCGTATCACCAACAATTTCCTTTTCTCGCACAACCTTCCACTTTTCCACTAAACTCTCATTTCTTTAATTCTCATTAAACATGCACGCGAGACGACCGACCAAGTTTGTTTTTCCTTTTTTTTCTTTTTTTTCTGACACGACTTGTTCTTTTTCTTTCGCTATAAAATTACGAGATATTTACGCGCGAAGAGTCGAGCAAAAATTGGCCAACTTTTCTCTGCTGCTCCGGGAAACTCGAATTTATGCTTTTCTCTTCGTTGCGTCTTGTTTCTTTTTTTTCCCCGAGATTGATATGTGGGTCACTGGTTCTTGTTGCCAACTCCATGCCGAGAGGAATCGAGTTTTATGGAAACAAAAATTTAGAGTGCTGCCAGTTGTTTTTTCTTGTGTCTTTATTTTTTTTGCGCCGAATCGTTCGAGAGAGATTTAGCAATTTAATCCCGTTTTCGGAAGAGCATGCTTTTTCAACGCTGGGCAAAATACAGGATGCCAAATTCAGTCAGCAAGTTAATTCGATCTCGGGGCATAATCTCGTTGACCTGGAAGAAGTCGATTTTAAAGTCATGTTTATCAATAATCCAGAGTATCCGTTTCGATTCTCTATTTTTAGGAACGTCGCGCTGGACGTTGATCGACCATGACAAAAATGTCCTGCAGCGATTTGATAATACGAAAATGATTTTAAACCGCTCTTTTTCGCGAACTGTCACGTTCGTTTCCGTCCGGAATTTCTGTTCGATTTAAAAACACATTTTTTCAAAGCGTTTTGCAGGAGAAAAACTGCATGCTGCAGAATTCGTTGCAAAATGTCCCATGAATAAAATGATTGCGCCCAAGCACTGGATATTCCGGATGACAAATGGAGTCACTATATAAATCATCCTTTCGCAAAGTACGTTTTGCACACCCTTTTGCTCTCTTTTCGTACTTTTATTCTTCCAGGAATATATGACCGATAGTCTCTCCACTTTTGCTCTACACTTTCCCTCCTAAGCCCCCATATACTTTCTTCAAGATAAAACAAACGAAAAAGGAAAACCGAAGAGACAGCGAGTGGAACTCGCACTGCGCGATGCAAACTTTTTCCTCTTATTGGCGACCTCTCTGTTCATTTCTCTTCTATTCAGATTCGAGTATTCCCGAAAGCAGCCGAAACTGAAAATCTATATGACGCATGATGCGGCAAGAGTGATGAGTTTCGAGTCGACTGCAGTTTGTATCTGCGCAATGAGATCTTTGAATGCAAAACGGACCACTTGCGCACCGACCAAGTTCGTTCGAACCGTCATCGTGACTTTTTTCCATTTGGCAGGAAAATAAATTTGCAGCAAAATACAAAAAGCATTGAATCTGAAGAATGTTCCAAAAAGCAAGGAGTGTCGAAATCTACAGAGTCTCGTAAAGTTTGTTTTGGGAAAATAACAAGCGCGAGAGACTGGCATAAAAATGGCAATCGGAATTTTCCATTAAATCGAATAATTGCATTCCTTTGGGGACCGAAATGGTTTCGTCTACGAAGAAGGCACACATCGATCAGGAGAGCTTGTGTTTTTTTTCTCTTGGCCATTTCTATAGAACGCGCGGGCTAATAGGTGTAGCCGGATCGTAGAATCGAGCTGCAGGGAGTTTCCTCTGTGCTGCTTTAGCTAGAGACCCAATTCCTCGTTTTTTTCCTCCCAAACAGGTGAGATGGAGAGAGAGTCGAGTGTATAACGTTTTGTGGAGACTGAAGTAGAGGCAAGCGGACAGAGGAGCAGCTGCGAAATGCGACCATCCGTGAGATGGGATCTCCAGGTTTCTCTGCTCTGCGCGCGTATATGTACGTATAGATTGAAGGAACATACACGTACAGAGGCGCGCGATTGGCTTCGCTTGAGAAATAGCGTTATACACGAGTGTAGCCTGCTGTTGTACGAGACACAATGTACTTTATAGGTAAATCACACGTAAGCACACGTATATGTGCGCGGCGAGGCATATATACGACGTGATGCTTGGTACGTTTTGGTGCGAACGTTCGGGAAACGCTTTTCCATCTCTCGTTCTCTCTCTGTTGCTCCGGAGCCGATAATGCGCCGAGAATTCGAGTTTGTGGCAGTCCGGGCTGTCTCTCTAATCTGATTGTCGCACCAGAACCTAACATGTTCACCACCACCATCACCACCATCGCCACCACCATTCACCATCCTCTCGGTCCTATCGTCACCAATCCTACGGCCCATTCCTCCCCACGGGGATTCTCAAATATCTCTTCGGCACTTCGCCTTGCCTCTTGAGCTTGCCACCGCACGAAATTACTGTCGCCAAGACACAAGAGATGGATCATCGTATTATAGTCTCTGTATAGTATATAAATTGTTGTCACTTATATACTCATGTGTATCAATGTATATTTGTATATGCCAACATCTATATGCCACATGGATATATGTGTACTCTGTGGTTTGCCTCGTGACAGGAACGCTCCATTAATCGCAAGCCGCACACACATTATAGATCACCACTAGCGTCTAATAACAAAAACGTTTCCGGAAGTTTGATAAAGTTTGTCGTGTGCTTTCTTTTTTCTCGAAAATACGCGACTGGAATTCGGCATCTCCGGGACTTGTTGGGTTTTTGGTCTTTTTGGTTAATTTCGAAAGTCAGGATTTTTTTGTGGGGTTTCGATTGTTTTTTGGACTTTTTGAAAGGCCTGAAAGAAAATCTGAATAATTACCCACCTGTCAAGCGAAGCGGGTAACGTTTTTTCGGGTACGAAATAGCTCGAGAGCCGAACATTCCAAAAAATGAGTCAAAGGATCGAGGGCCGTAGGATCGTACGAGCCGCCCCTTTCTTTTCGACCACGAAATTTTCCGAGCCAGTTTCGGTGTAATCTTTTCGAGATCAGTGCGCGAGATTTATGGGAACCGGTTGGAAATCGGTCTGCGGGCGTAATCGTTACGAAACTGCCTGATGCTCCGGCGAGAGTGAAGGGAAAGCGAGAGAGAGCGGCGTATAGTGGAAAAGAAGATGGACGTACGCCGCACACGTTAAAGCTGCTGGGCATCGTCATCAACCGCACGTAGAGGAGAAAAAAGAGAAAAAAGGGAGTAACCCGGAGCAAGTTTTCTATCCGAACAGGTGGAAAACAGCTGCTGCTCGCGAGAGACAGGTATAGATACGTATTTATATGGATACACACACGTATACGCAGGAATCCGATGAGAGCGCGTTCGCGAAGGATCCGAGAGGGTTGCCGCTGCGTTCTGTCTCGTAGGATCGTCGAACGGAGCAGGGCGGTTGCATATCCGATCTCCCACATCGATGTATATGCTCGACGACCCGTGCATCAGCCTCGGAACCGTTGAAGAGAGCAACGGGAGGTCCCGACTACGAGAAATCCTCTCGTACACTATGTTTTATCTAGACTACACACTCACACATTCACTTTCTTCACATATAAATAAATATCTACGTGCACACGCGTGTCTCTCGGTGTATCGCGGCGGAGAAGGGTCTGATCCTTCTAGTTTCTCGCTCTGCTCTCGCGTACCGCTGCCCCAGAGCGAACGTGTGTATGTACAAAGTGGATAGCCAGCGGGGAGTCGCGTGCTCCGAATTTATCAGACTCTAATTTGATTTATTCCTCGCGGTTGCTCTCTCCGTGTTTCCGAATCATGGATTTCTCCTGCGCGTATATATAGTCTATACACATCGCGATGCATGTGAGCGCGTCTGTGTAAATGTGCTTTTGCGAGATGCTCTGCTATGGAAACGTGTATTCTCCCTTCATTTACGTACATGCATGTGGTGTCTCGTTAGGTGATGGTATTTTTACGGGAACCCGTGGCGAACAATTTCATTCGTTATTCCACGTACGTCATTATGTATACAGACATATACGAGCTCCTTCCACTATTTTAACTTATTTACATTGGATTTACATTTAATCACATTCCCCGAAATATTACGCTCAATTGTACTTTCCTTCGTTATTCCTCCGCGCGTTTTAATATTTCCGGCAAGATGCTCCGTTTTATTAAGTTGCGTGTAATAAACCTTAATTCCCATTTGGTCGAGTTTTCATTAAGGCAACAAACCGCGATGAGGGTCTCGTTGAGAGCGCGCGAGACATTCCGCAAAGATTTTTCTCCCGCAGCGTCAAAATCCCGAAACATTTGGGTGGAAAAAATAGTGAAATTCAAGTTTTAAACAGCCGGCGCATCGATGACATCTGGAGGCGATGAAAAATCCTCGATTTGGGGAAATTTACGCGATTGAATTTATCGAAATTTACTGGAAAAATCAAGCTTTAAAAAACGCTCCGCGCGCGTAACAAGGACTCGAGGCAGGAGAAGGCAAAATAAAAAGTTACAACAAAAATATAATGCTGAGCTTCAGCTTTTCCCCACAAAATACGCTTTTTCTACTCATCCTTTTTTTTTTCTTTTTTTTACTCTTTTTCTGGTCTAGTGCTCCCGCAATTCTCGTTCTCCTCTGTCTCTCCGCCGACGTCGAGCATTTGCTACGTTTAAACTCCCCGGCTGATGCTTCCTCGTATTTCTATACCGCGAGGATTCCTCGGGTTAAATTCAAGTTCGCCGGACTGAGACTGCGTTCGCGCTCCAGCGATTGTGCGGGGCCAGGTCGCGGCTGGTAAACACATATGCATATTTTATATACACCATACATTTGCCTATATACAATGTCAACATTATACGTGCGCTGAACATCTACAAATTATAAAAAGACAAACAGAGCCCGTGTTTGGTAAAAGAAATAAGATTGGAAAAGCCTCGTGTGTGTATATACGCAAAATCCTTCGGTTCGTTGGTAAAATCGAAGAAAGTATATTTCACGGACCATGATTCATGGCAAGTAACGAAATGTTACGCCCTTCTGAACCTTCAACGTCGAGCTCATATCGTCGACGTTGTCGAGAGCAGGGTTAGCCAAGTTTGGAATGAGTTTGGCCAGTCTTCAGAGTAATTTCGTCTTGTACCGATCTTAGAAAACGCACGGATCAGACACGGAGAGGGAGCGGGACAAGGAGACGAGCAAGTAATAGGAGAGAAGGGTGCCTGAGGCTGGAGAGGGCGTTGGGTTCGAGACTCCAGACCCGGAGGCCTGGGGGTGAAGTCGTACATATTACACCCACATCATACACGCGCATAAAACACAAACACCCAGAGAAATTTAATGTAAAACGAGAAAATATTGTTTGCCAGGGTTTTACAACGTAAATACGAAAATTCAAGTTGATTCGTTCATTCAAACTCGACATGAACTTCGAAATACGTTGAAAAACGAATCCACGCAAAGATTTTGGTGACTCGGACCGCAGCGCAGCGATCCGTGCGATTGAAATATCGCCGCGCGCGCTGCCGATCAGATTTTTATAGCGAGCCACTCCACGAGAACGTCAAATCGAGTCCATTGCGCGTTGCTCTCCCCTTACGAGGGTGAAAAAGGGTGTGTGATGAAAATTCAGCAAATTGAATGCACCCCTGGTTTTTTTTTGAGCTTTACCGGATGAGAATTCGCGGGACTTGTCTGCTGGAGAACGCCCAACTCGAGAGTGCGCGATGACGAGAACGAGAGGTGAGTGAGCAGGCAACTCGACTTGTTCGCTTCCATGCTCGTTGAGGAATCGAGTGAATAGCCAAGATTCTATTACAGACAAGGATAAGTCGAGAGGGAAATCATACCGTAGCGAAACACACATATATCGTTGTACTCAACATGTATATGTATTTATATGTGAATTTCCACACGCACATATGTTTATGTTGAGAGTAAAGAGAAGAAGAGGATCGAGGGCGGTCTAGAGACTTGGTCGATGCGATTGCCATGCATAATGCATGCACCAGCAAATTGTATTATTTGTGCGGGGTCTCCGGGAGTTTGTCTCGCTCTCTTTCGCCGCTGCACCGCGAGAGAATCGGAGACTGACTTGACCTGGAAATACTCTATGCACACATTTTATTGTCATTATTATTTTAAACTCTCGAAACCGATAGAAAAATCTGGCTATTCAACGAGATTGGGAAGAATTCAAGTTTTGCCTTGAGAGTTTGGCATTTCCGAACGGGCAAAAGAGGATCCAACCGCTTGGCGTTCCACCGCGATACAGAGTAACATTGCGAAGAGTACCCACTCGTTTTCGTACGTACACACGACGAATACAAAGCGATAAACGTAGTGAAGTACTCGTTGATATTTATTCCACTCTATCGCAGAGTTTCCACTCGTCCCGCATTCGCACACATTTTCCTCCCCTATCCTGCAGCAACACGAATATTATTTCATACTGCTTACGTACACATCGATGTGTGGAGCCTCTGGACGAAATGGGGATGGAAATATGAACGTGTGGAGTGCTTCACGGAAAAAGACGGATAATATATAGGTTGGCAAGCGCAAGAACCACTTGGCAAAGGAGAAACGATTCTTTGCGAATATGCATAGACACACACACACACACACACACACGTCGATTTTAGCTTCTCTAGGACAAGATATACGTGCAGTATACTTTAGACAGAATCGTAGCAAACTCGTGAATCTAGAACCATATCGACAAATGTCACGTTGCGTGTGCCAAGAGTTTACTGAACTCTTTTAACTACGCGAGATTCAAGCACACACAGATACTCGCCCCCGCCAACATCGATGTGTATTTTAATACACAAGATATTACACGAGCTTTTTTGTCTGTGTGTATCGTTTGCTTTGCGTTTTAAAGTATATATGCTCGTTATATGCAGTCGTCGTGTTTCGAGGTCGATGACCATCGACCAACTATTCGAGTAGACCACCCTATACGTATGCAACCCGTTTACTGCTGCTGCATTTTTCCATGTGCATGCCAGCCAAACGAATGATAGAATTTTTAGCAAGAGGAAAACTCTTGCCTCGCTGACGAGAGACTCGTGCACGCCACTCTACGATACTTCGCCCCTATTACCCGAGTCCCGAGTGTACTCCCGGTCAATTAAAAACAAAAAATCTCTTTTTTTTTTTTATCCCAGCACGATCAGCAGTGTGTGTGGAGGAATACGAAAAACTCGCGCGGATATTGTGTTCTGGAATCAAGCTTTTAACGCTTATGTGTATGCCAGAAGAGCTCGAGGCTGATTCTCTTTAAACTCTCATTCATTTACCTGCTCATCGATCTTTTGTTTTATTTTCACTTTTTTTTGTTCGTCTTTCTTTTTTTCCTGAAACTCATGCCGTGCTTTTTTCACCTCTCGATAGCACGCGACTGTAATCGCGATCCGAATGCAACGACCAAGCCCCTGACTCGATGCTCGTTCACCTCGACCGACCCCCGTACAGAGGGTGGCGCTCTATTACGATTTTTCTACACGTCAATACGCTTTTTTATTCCAACTGCACAGTTTTGCGCGAGTTTATCGTCAAACAGAGACGTCGAGAGCAATTTTAACGAACGTTATTCAAGACATTCGCTATCGCCGTAATTCCCATAAAATGCTACGATCAAATTTCAACGTCATACCTTCGGCCATACGAATTATCGATGGAAACTCCACAAGACTTTGCCAAGTGTCCAACTTTTTCACTGCACCCACTCTGGAAAACAGGAAATTATAATTCTTGTCGCCCAGAGCTTAACATGAAGCGTTGTAAATCGTTCAATTGCTTCCTGAAAGCGAAATCAGCAGCTTTTTAAAGAGAGGACCGCGGCTGCAGAAATCGAGAGAGGCCAGAGGATTAAATTACCGATGAATTTGGGGTTTTTTCAAAATTCTGCATGTATAAACGATTTTGGCTCCAAAACTAACAGTTTTTTCGTATGAAGAAAAATTTTCTGACGTTCAGAATTCGAGATATTTCCAATATTTCCAATTTTGAATCTTCTCCATCTAAACGCGTGTAAATTAGAAAATTGCAAAAATTGGTTTGCAAAAAGAATGTATTTAAGATTTTTTTTTTGCAGATTGCCAGAAAAGCTATGGAGCCGAAATTTTTTAAAAATAATCCTAAACACATTTTTTTGCAGCTCATAAATGAAACGCGACTTACACGCGTTTGCATGGAAAAAGTTAAAAATTGAAAATGAAACATCTCAAATTCTTAACGTCAGAAAATTTTTCTTCAGAGGAGAAAATTGTCAATTTTAAAGTAAAAAATTTTGATAAAGTAATTTTGTGATAGTAATACGTTAAATATTCACACATTTCCGTATATTTATACACTGCACAGTGCGATATGTCGCGCGGCAACTTCAGTAGATATATCTCTTATAGCCGGTTTTACACCCTCCGAAGAAAACTACGCCGACTTTTCTATAATCCAGGCCCCGCTCGACTACGTCTCGAAGCTCTTTCTCAATTTTTCCAGACGATCCAACCTTCTGACTGAATCTCAAGCTAGGAAAAAACTGGCTGATTGCCTGCGGTGGAAACGACGTATATTCACGTACAGAGCAACTTGGTATACGTGTAAATATGAGCGCGCGAAGAAACGCGGTGGGTATGTTGTACAAGCGAGTGGCAAATGTGGCCGGATGTTACTGCGGTTATGCCACTTTTTGCGCACCACCTTCTCGCACCACCGAATATCATTGCCTCAAAATACAGACATACCACGAGCGATCTACCAACATTCTATTTATGTATTCTCTATTGAACTATGTGGCTTGATGTTACCCGCGGTACACTCTGATCTATGTCCCGGATACCCTGAAAGCCAGCCCCGGGCGATACATCCATGGTGTCGTATAGTGTGCCATGCAGCTCGCAGGACATGTGGCCAAAGCAGTATTCCAAGAGGAGTGCGACCATTTTTTCGTGAAAGACTTTTTCATGCCCCCGAGCGTTTTAAATCGAGCAATAGAAAAGTGCGATACGAAACGGGACGAAAGAGCTTCTCTGCTCCGATACTCGAGTTTATAGTCTCAATTTTATTTTTTCTCCCCGCAACTTTATGAGATCCTCGTTTTTCTTGATGCAGAAAAAAATGCAAACTTTTTTTTCGGAATTATTGGTCGGGACTCGGAGCACGCGATTAAGTGTGACGCGCGGCATTCTGCCCACTGATTACCGTCGTTAACCTTCCCTGCTCTGCGCTCACCCCTCCGCGCGCGCGATTGCAACACTACCGCATCGACCTCTATCAAATATTTCCGACCTTTTGATGCTGCTTCTGTGTGTGTGTCGACGGATTTCGGTTCATGTATTACTATAACGGGACCGAAAGCGAGGGTAATATCTCGCTTCGGGCGGCAAGGACCAACAGAGATAGGAAAACGGTTGTAAATCCGTGCATTATGTATTATGTGGAAACACACAGACAAGAGGACGGAGACACACGATGCTAGCTCGCCATTCTTCACGGGCCGGTGGCAAAACGTCTCCGGCCCTTTTGTCGGAATCTTTTTCACACAAAAATCTTCAGGCCACTGACTTTTATCCCTCTCTCTCGCTTTCGGCCTTTACAAAAAATTTTCGTCTCAGCAAAATTCAAAAATCGCGAAAATACGACAAAATGTTCGTAATTCTGATTTTTTTTCTTCATTTAATTTTTGCATTTTCAATATCGAATATTTATTTTTCAGAAAACGCAAAAAAATATCGCTATTTTTATTTGCAAACGTATTTCTTGGGTTTTTCTGCAGTGTAAGGGAGGAAAAAGGCCGAAAAAGCACAATTTGGGGATGATAAGTAAATCAGAAATATTTATACGATATTTGCGCGTCAGATCCCACAAGAAGAGCAATCTCCGTGAAACAGAAAGAGCGTGTGTGATTTGATTTTTGGGGAGAAAAAGTAACGGACGTTTCTCGAAGACTGTGTGTGGCGAGCAACCCTCCTCACGTAGATCGAACGAAGCAATTTATTTATACCGAGATATCATTGGCGAAAGCAGATAAAGTGTGAAAGAAAAATGCGAGCATTGTATCTTTGGCATTTATCATGGAATAGAACAGCAGGAAATTGAATAAAAACCCACAATTCATCAACTTTTTTTTTAATGCCATCCGCGCGATTCAACGAATAAAGTCGAGTCAACTTTTTTTTCCACCGAAAAACTCTCATTTACGTTGCTCTCAAAGTTCGTGACGTAAAATGGCATAATTGCTGGTAATAAACGATCGGAATAACGTCAATTTGCGTGGTTGACCGATCAAAGAGCTAACAGGAAAGGAATAAATGCCAATACTTTTTTAATCCGATAGAAATAATCAGAGCATGAAAAGCTAATAACAATTGAGCGCTTAAAAATAACTCGTGGTCGATAAAAATATGAAGTTTTGTTAGAAATCACCGCTTAAATTTTTCAGAACTCGTTGAATCCCATCGACTTCTTCAAGGTTTTTTCAAAATTTTGTATATAAACGTTTTTGGCACCAAAATCAATTTTCAATTTTTAATTTTCTCCATCCAACGCGTGTAAATTGAAAAATTGCAAAAAAAAAAACGAATTAAGGATTTTTTTGCAGATTGCAAGAAAGTCTATGGGGCGAAATATTTTGAGAAAAATCCTAAACACATTCTTTTGCAGTTCAAAAACGCGTTTAGATGGAAAAATTTTCTTCATAGGAGAAAATTGTTAGTTTCGATTTCAAAAATTGGGAAAAAATCCCAAATAAAGTAATTTCGTAATACTAGAACGCGATTGCAGTAAAATTTCGTGCGTTCATAAATAAAATGTCGAGTACTTTGAGATTCAAGTTCCAGGATGTTTAGTTAATAAAATCGTTGTTAATATGTAACGAGGTGGGTATTTTGATAAAGAGCCGAAAAGCTTTTCCGCCCATTCCTTTATCTGATAATTTCCTCCTCTTTGCACGTTCATTCGATTTTGCTCCATTCATTCGGGTCCATCAGTTCGCTATTTTACTCTCCCCAGGTACATCTCTTTTGCCCGTTTCTTTAAAAGCACGCAAGAGCGAGAGAGAGAGAGAGAGAGAGAGACTTTGACCGAGTTATCGAAGCAGCAGGCGAGCATCCACAAACGCCTCTCTGTGTCAAAGTCCATAGGAGTTTCTATATCGAAGCTGGATGCTGGATAGATGGATATAGGTTTGTTGCAAAAGTGCATCCGTGCTATGAAGCTTTGGACGAAAAAGATATCGCCTTTGGGCTGCGAGAGAAAAGTAAAGGGAAAGGGGCAGAGCAGGCAGCGGCAGGGATGCTGCGCGCTCGTAGCAGCAGCAGCAGCAGCATGCAGAGAGTGCGAGAGCAGATTGCAGATTCCCTGCTCCATCTTCTGCTCTCTTTCTCTATAAAATCAACGAGAACGCGCGAGCGAGTGAGAACGCGACCGTGCGCAAAATTTGAAAGAGAAAACGGACGTGACCCGTGCATCTATCCGTAAATAGACTGCCGCCGGAGCTCTATTGCCACTCTACTCCCATATATAGTATCTATCTAGTCACGTGTGTATGTGTATCTACGGACGAGGGTAGAAGAGAGAGAAAGAAGAAAGAGGGAGGTGGAGGAGGGTGAGACAGCTTGTGGTGCATCGCGGCGAATAAAAGTGTGCATGCAGTATGCATAGAAAGAGAAGCAGCTAATTTTCTGATGCATCCATGTCGCCGAGCCAAGGAATTCTTTATAAACACGTTTTTTTCATTACCAAATTAATTTTGCTGCATGCAAAACAGTGGAACGAAGAAATGATAACGGGATTACGAATCAGAGAATCTGAAAATTGGGCGCAAAAACGAGTGATACATTTTCGGATTTCTATCGTTTCTTATCCCCCCGCACGTCTGTTCGTTCCTTTTGTCTCAAGTGCTGCCGTTTGTTATTGAGTTGGAACGTTTTCGTATCGACTGTAGACGCGTTCAAGCATTTATTCTCTATTTTTCACGCATACACGATGCACAGTTGCGGAAAAGGCGCGAGTCTGAAGAACTTTCGATTTCATATGGATGTAGTCGCGAATGATTCGCGAAATAAAAGCTGATGCTCCAGCACGCGGGAATGAAATCGATCCGGATCTTTATTGGCTTCCCTGCCTATATTGGAAAAGATTTCACGCCGATTACTCGCCATTCATCTAATATATCTATGGATAAGTTTATATAACTATACGTTATGTACAAACGCCTATAACGATATCGGGACTGAAGCCAAGCGTGAAAAAGATCGAGGGAAACTGCGCTCTCGTGTGTCTCGAGGGAGAAAACTCGCACTCTCGACGATAGGATGGCCCGTCCTGATTGCTGTCAGTCGGGTGTGGTTCGTACACTTTTCCGGAGCGACTCACCTTTTTTTCCTCCTCCTCCTCATCCTCGTGATACCTTTTCGCCTCCTTTTTTTCTCATTACTTTTACACCGTGCAGAAAACGAGTCATCTCTGTAGTTCACGCAGAAAAAACTCAGACGTTCCTCTATATCTGTATTTATATTTTTTTTTCTTCGGTTTAGATCGCGATGAAGTTGGAAACGAAGCGAAAATCCCTCGAGCCTTTTTCTCTCTTCTTCATGAGTCTTTTCCCCCGATAATTCATAATCATAATTCTTACGACCTCCCTGCATTATTCCATCGCGACCAAAATCCTCATGCAACTCGGAAGCTTTTTTGTATATTATAGTCGAAGAAGATGAATTGTTTGACGGTGACAAGTTTTTTTTCCCCGTTTTTAATGTCAATGCGCGTAAAATGTACCAAAAACCACCGAAAAATCATGTCTAGAAAAAATATTTCGACGGTTCTGCCACTTTAAAGTTCAAACGTTTCTATCTCGAGATCAAATACTCATACTGCGCCATTTTGAAATATTCAAATTTCAGGATTTATTACTAATTTTTTTTTTTCATAAATAAAGCGTCATAATTCGAAGGTTGATATTGAGTTTGGAGAATTTCGGTTGGACGGTTTAACTTTTATGGTTTTTAGAATTTTTCAAAAATTTGAGTTTTTCGAAAAAAAAATCGTCCAACCGCTCTGATTTTTGCAAATTTTGAAAAATATTGTGATTTCCCTTCATTTTGGAGAAAAGCTGTCGAAAATTTTTTGTACGAACGGAAATTCTCGAAAAACATTTTTTTTTGGCAATTATTTTTGTGGCGTGTAAATTTCTTTCTAGTTGACTAAATACGATGTTTGTTCGTATGTTGGCAGGTTCACGGGACGAGAGCTGGGAGGAGATCGTATGGAATGGCACCGAGGCAATCGGAGTACACGGCATTGCCGATAGCGATAGCATTTGTGAATCTATTGGCAATAACGAGTGTGAAATCGAGTGGTTTGTGTCCACCGCGGTGTCATTGCGAGGACGAATATCTACGGGCTTCGTGTTCGTACGCGGGTCTCGACGTCGTGCCGATTCAATTGAATCCGGAGATTCGTCATCTGGATTTATCAGGAAATCGAGTTGCGAGTCTTCATTTGACTTTTGGATTTTACGACAATCTGGAGAGTCTCGATTTGAGTTCGAACACGATACACAAGCTTGGGAGTGAGAATTTCGTTCTTCAGCAGCATTTGACGAGATTGAATTTGAGCAACAACGCGATAAGAACATTGACGAAAAATGCGTTGAAAGGTTTAACATCGTTGCGGGAACTCGATCTGAGCAACAACAACATAACCGACATCGACGAGCTGGCGTTTCGGGAAACGAGCGAATTGGAATTTCTAAATTTGAGCGGAAATTCGATAACGAGTTTGCCGGATGGTTTACTGAGGAATCTTCACGATATACGAAGTCTCGTATTACGAAGAAATTCTTTGCTCGAGATGCCATCGAAGAATCTTGCGCTAGCAACGAGCTTGGAGGAGCTCGATCTTGCGGATAATCTTATACAAGAAATCGACGGGAATTCATTGCCGACTCTGCGTTCCCTCGTATCCCTGAATCTGGCCAACAACGTAATAAGAAGCATCGAAGATGACGCTTTCGCGAATCTTCCGGGGCTCGCGTATCTCGATCTTCAAGGCAACAATTTAACAACGGTACCGACCGAATCATTGGCGCGACTGAGTGTGCTAGCGAATCTTGTTCTCGGACGGAATCCATTGCAAGTTATCGAGACATTGGCTTTTCGTAATTTGTACGAGCTCAAGAGTCTCGACCTGCAAGAATGTACGATAAGGAGAATCCAGCCACGGGCTTTCGCCGACAACGTAAACCTCGAGCGTATAAATTTCGACGGTAATCACGAACTTGCCGAATTACCAGCTCGAATACTTTACAACGCGCGTTATTTGAAATACGTATCGTTGAGAAGATGCGGATTGGCTAGTTTACAACCGACCGATTTTCCGGTCGACGGTTTGTCCGTTTTACGCGTCGGTGGTAATCCCTTTATTTGCAATTGTTCGGTTCACTGGTTATGGAACGTAATAAACGCCGAAGAGTTGAGAAACGAGACGAGGCTGGAATTGGACACTGACGAGATTGTGTGCGCCGACGAGGAATATTCGGGCAAGCCTCTAGTCTCGTTGTCCGAAAGTTCATTGCGATGTCGTCTAAGTCCGTTGTACTTGTCACTTACAGCGATCGGTTGTCTCGTTGCGACGGCGACGATACTCGCTCTCATAGCTTACGTGACGAGAGCCAAGAGGAGGAAGAGGCCCGCTTACGCGCCACCGAACCGACCCGAATTATTAGTCTACGTCGGTCGTGGCCACGACGAGCCTGACAAAAACCCCGAGTCCTACAGCAGGCGTTTGATAGCCAGAAACGAGGAAGTACTTTACGACCTTCCTCGAGGCAAGCCGCCTCTCGAATCTTCGCCGCAGCATCCTTTCGAGAACGCCCTACCGGAACCGGCGAGTTTCTATCAAACCTCGAGATATCCCAGTGTCAATACTCATCGTGAAACTTACGAAACTTGTGCACCAGCAGCGAGGAACACGCCGGACGAGCGTTACGACCAACAGCACCAGCGCAGAAACAACGAGGATGTTGGTGTTTACGCTGTCGCTGATGTCACTTCCCTCAGAGAAGCTCCACCGGAAGTCCTCTCACTGTACAGAATCCAAAGCCCGAAACCGCCAACTAGATCGAGAATTATTCAACAACACCAAACCAGATTACCAGCCAGGACAAACGGTGATTACGATTACGAGTACGATTACGATTACGAGTACGAGCGACCCACCACTATACCGGAAAAACCGCACGTCGTATTCGTTTGAGAAATTTCACACAACGAGCCGCCTTTATTTCATTTGCGATTAAAGAGAGAGAGAGAGAGAGAGAGAGAGTCGCAATGGTCCGCGATCGTGCTTGTTGATAATTTACCAACAAGACGGAATGAATTTTCGAGGAAAAACCGGAAGTTGCCACCGAATGTGCGAATAATCGATCGAAAATTTGTCTCGCTCGAGTTCAGCTCGTTAATTATTGGTAAAAATTGTTTTTGTTATTGTTAACGTTGTTTTATTTGTCCTGGCGGACAAGAATATAGCGGACTTCCGGTTCGTTGGTTGGTCCAAACTGCCCGATCGATTTCTCTGGCCTTGCTACTTCAGAGTGCTATTTTCTTTCCTATGTACAGAAGCGCGAACGTTCGTATTCGTGTGAGTGAGTGTGTATGTGTGCCTCAAGGCTTTGAGCGATCGAGAGCGAAATCTCAATTTTGCCTTTGCCCTCCTCCCCCTCGCGATCCCTTAATCTTTCCACCTTATCCCAGGAAGCGCCAGACTTTGGGGAATGTAATATGCTGCACCGCGTTTTCTCTCGCTGCTGCTCTCGTTCGACGCGCGCGGATTTATGCTCAAGTTGGGATCAAGAAGATCGACTAAAAGCACACCAAGACGCGTCTATCAAAGCGTAAAGAAGACGAGAGCGCGGTAGACTTTGCTCAACGTTTGCACTAACTTTTCGAGCTAATGTTCACCCTGCCAATGGCGCAACGAATCCGTTACGATTATTCGCGGATACATATGATTTTCAAGACTCTCTGTTTTCGCTCGTAACCAAACGTCTTTGCGTCTGTGCGTTCTCAATAAATTTCGCGATCGTACGCAACGCGCCTTCTGTACCAATGCGGCTCTCTCTCTCTCCAACAAAAACTTTGTTCCCAGTGCCAATGAATTTTTATGTATAAATAATACGTAAGTAATGTAAAAAAAAAAAATCTTTGAAAAAAAAAAACAACTGTATTACTGCGTAATAATTGCACGAATGTTGCGCCGATCGAAACTTCGAATTTAATGACACTAATAATGCGGGTAATATATCGAATAAGATGCAACTTGATGAATTATCTTCGAGACAGAAGGATTACACTTATATATATTACTACGAGCATAATGTATAAATCGTTTCATTCAAAAAGTCAACGTTGCCTTGCGTCTGGATGAGCAAAAACTCGTTTCGTAACCCCAGAACCGTAAACCTCATATTTTGAAGAGCCCAATTTTTTAAAATTCATATTTCCGGTAAAATTCAACGAAAAGCGTTCGATTTGGGCTCATTAATTTCCTTTTTCAATGCAGGATCACGTGAGCCCGAGCGATTTTGCTTGATGTCGAAAAAATTAGTCAAAAATTCGATAAAACGATCAAAAACGGGGGAACGAAGGGAAAGAGGGCGCGGGATTTAAAGTCGTCTGAGGGTTAATTTGATTTATTTCCCCGGTATCGAAAAAAAATGATTTCTCTGATTGTATTTCCGATAAATATTTTTTCATTACATTTTTCGAGTTTATTTTTCGTCGTTCAAAATTGAGATCGAAAACGCTTGGATTTTTGTGAGAAAGTGGAAAATTCAGTCGCTTGAAAGTTCAAATACGAAAGTTTGACAATTTTTGATTCTTTAGATCTTATATAAACGTTCAATGAGACCGTAAGGCAATGGATACTTAAAATATAGGCCAATAAGCGTATACGCGAATGATGAGAGTATAAAAGTCTTCCGAGATTGCGTAAGCGTATGTACGTGCGTATTATATACACGAGATTGTATATGGATATGTATTTATGTACGGATGAGCACATACAATGAGGAGAGAACATTTTCACGAGGTTTGAGTGACACTAATCAAAGAAGCGCAGAGAGTGCGAAGGAGAAACGATAGAAGATGAGAAGATCGTGGCTCGTTGGGGCACACGGGTATATATTAAGCTGCTGACACGCATGTATTTTTTGTTGATTGAGTTTTTGTTGTTTCTTAATCACGTCGCGCTAATGTACGCGGCCGGAACGGAATGATATATATTGTTTGGCTCCTTCGCTGCGGATCGTCGTCTCGAGAATGTTGCGTGATTCCGAGAGTCGAATATGAGCAGGAGCCGAGAGGAAGCGCGAGGGTGAAAGGGGAAGACGAACAACAAGAAAAAACAGGCATTGAGAGAGAGAGAGAGCGAGAGAGAGAGAGAGCGAGAGACACGCGGATGATGATTCAAAGAACCGGGAGAACACGAAATGCGTGAAGAAAAAGGAGAATTGGCTCGGCGGAGAAAAGACACTCGTAAACGGATATGGCGAGAGGCATTGGTTGCCAAAGCCCCTGCGCCATTGGTTGGATCGAAAGGGTGCCAAGGAAGCATAAAAAAAAACGCCATGAAAAACGAAGAGGAAAGATACCGGAGTAAAAAAGTCTCTCGCCTTGTCGCGTGAAAATCTCGCGCGTTCGACAAACGACCCGGAACGAGAGTTCGCGATACCGGAAGTCTCGGAATGAAGCACTGGCGTGAGGCAACCAAGAAATATGCTCGCTGCCCAGGGCGTTGCGAAATATAGAGACAAACTTGCCAGAGCGAGATGCGGAGAGAGCAACCGCGCGCGAGAGAAACACGAGGCAAGAGTGGAGAAGAAACTGCGATGCGTTGCTGCTGGGGTCGAGGACCGGAAAACAAGTATCTTACTGTCGGCCAGCCATCAACCCTAACCATAACTTCATATTGGAATCCGCGTATCGCCTCCACGTTTTTTCACCACCAAAGTGTCTGCGCCGCGCCATTTTCGTCCGTCTCCTCGTCCTTACTCTCTTAAGCCCTTAATCACGAAGCAATAACACGAATTCTTGGCAATTAATAGAACAAAAATTCGCATAATTCACACCATTTTTCCACCCGACAACAACAAAAACCATGAACAAACGCTGTAAATGATTCGACTGCTAAAAAACGTTATTCACAATCTTTCATAAAATATTTGAATAAAAAATTTTCTCTCGCTTTTTAGCAGACGATTCATATGCATATTATATATATATAAATACGACTATTGTATACATATATTTATTTATTAATTTATGCAATGTTACGTTTGAAACGAAATGTTACGTTTTGAATGTCGATTATACCGATGGGAAAAACGAGTACGAATAAAGTATGTATGTTTTCAATGATTATATGAAAATAAAAAAAAAACAAACAAACAAAAAAATACAATGGACTCTTGTACGAAGGATTATCGCGGAGGGACGGACAGATAAACGGGTTACCGATTAAGGAGCAACGAATTGTAAAAATGGGATGACAGGACATTTTTCGACTGACCCTTTTGTTTCTTGGCCAATGGACCGAGAATTATTTGACAGGATTCAGCACGATTGATTCTTCGAAATCACTCTCCTGCAATGGGCTCGATTATTTCATTTTTTATCGTGAAAAAACGCATTGTAACAAAAACGAAGAGAAATTCGAGGGATTTTGAGATAAAAAACGACATGGGGAACGAATGGGAAGAAAAAATCGTTGTAAATGAGCGGCTGATTGATTATTAATGACTGTAATTATTTTTGGTGTAATTAAGCCAACGTTTCTAACGGATTTTCAAATTCGAATCTATCCGAGTGTTTCTTAGTGCTGTATCCACCTTGAATAATTCTCTCGTTCGAGCCAGTGAAGCTTCGAGGTTTCCCAACGATTTTAAGGGGGTTTAGCCCGGTAAATTCTCCGGGTGGCATTTTGCCCGAGCTAGTTAGTCATGGCTCTTAGTCATGCTACGTGCATCTTGTGTTTGGGCGCGATTCCTTCGAAACGGTAAAGAGAAAGAGACCGCGCGCTTGGATTTAAGGAAAAATAAGAGGAAGAAGGGCGTCGAAGGAAACGTGATGGAAATGAGATTTTCTCTTCGTCTCTCTCTCTCTCTCTTTCTTCGTATCTTCGCGCGACACGAAAATTCACTCTCGTTTCGTTTTTTTTCCTCTCAGATTCTTCCCATTCTTTTTTCTTCACTTTCACGTGTAATATTCCTTGGAACTTTATTCCCTTGTCATTTACCACGAAGCTTCCTTCTTGGCCCATCCATTTAATCTCTTTTCAGCGGACTGCCGGTTCGTCGCTATTTTTGTACACGACAAATCTCTCCCTCCGTCCCTCTCTCTTGTTCTTTCTTTTTGTCACAAAGATTCTACAGATATATCAAGCTCGCGCGACTATTTCGGTGCACATAACTCTCATTTTCTCACTCTCGAGAATAGACGACTCGCGGATAATGCTCAAAAATTTCAAAGAATAAAGAAATATATGAAAACAAAGACGGAGACAGACTCAGGACCAGAGAGAAAAAAACAACGAGGCAATAAACGCGCTCAAATTACACATGTTTTCATCTCAATGCATCACTCGGTCCTGTCTAAATTAATTGTCTCTGTATATACACGTCTTCGTACTCGATTGACCCATCTGTATCAACATGTTACTATTACCCTAAACCTAAGTCTCCCCCCCTTCCCATATACTCTCTGTACATACATATATTCTACACTATGTAACACGTGCGTCTTAACACACTATGTCCTGAAATCTCCACCACGTGTATCTCGCCTTCGTCGCTCACTCGTTCCTCCTTCATGAAGGCTTTACACACATCCAGAGAGGGTCAAAAAATTCCATGATAAATCATTCCTCAAAAGTTCCCATCTGCGATCGATGCGAGATGAAAAAAATGTCTTTTTTTCAAATTTTTTCTGCCAAAAAAAATGATTGATGACTCGAACTTTTCATTCGGATCCTCCAGGTGTGGGTAAGCCCTTGATACGTTAGAATTTGCCGTTCGAAAACTACAATCGTTGCTCAGATTTGAATGCAAACGGATTTTAGAAAAAAACAAACAGGGGCGTCAGAATTTTTTGTTCGGTTTTTAATCATTTTTAATAATTGTGACTGCGACTCGTCCGAAGTTTTCGCATAAAAAATGGAGGCCATTCACGAGCCTGTAAGATCAAAATGAAAAATCCATCGGTCTCGTTTCTCGTGACTGCTCCTGCGATGAATTTTTTTCGGTTGATTTACTTTCTGTTTTCTATTTTCGAGTCACTCGCGCCAGAGACCGACCGCGCTGACTAAACAGCGTCCTGGGACTGATTTTCCTCTGCGGTCTTTCGCTTTGTTACACATTTTTCAATCTTTATCATTTCCTTATCGGACCCAGCTTTAGCAAAGAAACTCAAGATTTTGTATATCTCGAGCCACCAAGTCGCGCTTGGTGGCTGGAGAAAAAAATATAACCGACAGTTGTCTCGTCTAAAAATTCCCTTCGGAAAGGTGCGCTCTGTTAAAAAAAGGCTAAAAATTGAACTCGACGATTTTTGGCTGAATTAAACGCCAATTCACACGGAGAAGAATTCTCGTCTCCCGATTCACGCGATTTAGTCTCGTGAAATCTTCTGGATTCCCTCCCGTTCCAGATTATTTAAAGTTATCCTATATTTAAATTTCGTACATTGCTATTAAAAGGAAAAGACGAAGAAAAAAACAACACAAAATAATGTTCAAAACTTGTAATAAAATTATATTGTATATTGAGTATAATTGACGACGTGTGTGTCTTGTAAATTTATTTACCAACCTTCTTTCAAATTTCATATTCTCGTCGGTCACCGAAAGTGGGCGAATGGATTTTTTATGAAAAAAATTCAAGCGGCACGTAAAGCAGTCTGTCGGGCTTGACTTTGTGCCCATGGACGGAAATGGGCGATAAAATAAGACGAAAATAGATGGACGTATCATGCATTGATACGAATAATGTAAAACCTTTATTCGGAATTCATCAAAGTTCCAATCGAATTCCGAGTTTAAAATACCAGAAATGTGCTCGAGAATTTAGGTCCGTCCGTAACATGGTGATGAAAAATTGATTGAACGATTTTCAAATCAGCTGAATCACTCGCATATCATGAAGAATCTTCAATTGACCTGGCTTTTTATTCTTTTTTTTCGAGACACTGGGTCATTTTGACCCGGAATTATTAATTGATCGCGATATTATAGAAAATTCGCTTCGATTTCCTGGGTCGAATGATTAGCTTTCTGAAGGTCTCGTCATGAAACTTGGAGATTGTGATTTTTGTTTGTTTGTCGGGGCCAAGGATGAAATACACTCCGGGCCAAATGGACCCGCGCCGTATCAATCCACTCGCCAAAATGTGTCGCAACGAAGGGTTGTTCGTTTCGTTCCTTCGGAGCCCACGTGCCGTCACGTCTCTTGATATATTCGTGGCGTTTTTATTCTTTGCCGAATATTTATGTCAAGAGCCAGAGGGTGAGACGAAATTTGGTAAGTACGGATGACACTTATACGAAAGTAGTTGAACGTCAAGTGGTTTGGAGGATCAAAGTAGTCCTCGACAAAAGGCTGGATGAAGGAAGATCCGAAATTGCTTTGGAGGATATATACGAAGTAATACAATCGGTTTGAGGATGGAAACACAAGGAGAAGATAAAGTATCCCACGTCCGCAAGTAGATAGCCAAGTTTTCCCAATTCCCCGCATCAGCCATAACAAGGCCATAGAAAAAACGAGGGAGAAAGCGATAGGGAGCCCGAGAGAGAGAGAGAAAGATGAGACGGAAGCTCTTCCTTGTGATAATATCGCAAGGGTGGTCGAGGGAAAACAACGCGACAATGGAGAGGACACAACAGCGCTAAGGAAATAAGTAAAAGAGGCTGAAAAGAGCGAAATCGAGAAATACGATGGGACCGAGAGATAAGACGGATAAACGCCTCGACATCACGGAAGTGACCCCACTTCCCTTTTCAGGGATAACCAACATCTTTCTTATTTTCATTTTACCAAACGCGACCAGTTGCCCAACGTCCGAATTCCGCACGGACTTTCCCGATGAGATTCTTCCAGCAGCAACACACCGAACGCGATAGAATCAAACTTGACCCTGACGAGTAACTGAACCATCGAGTAGAAACTCTCGATGACAGAAAACAAAAGAGAAATTTTGAAATTAGGATCAATGGCTAATTTTCGAGAGTGTCAAACCAAAGTGTTAAAATCGAATTATCGTCTCTCTGACAATTGGAACTCTCGGTAGAAAAATTCAGAAGAAAGTTCCGAAGCAAGAGATTGGAATTGGGAGTGATTTTGTAGGTGAACTTGAAAGTTACGCCTTTTTGTTATTAAGAGCTTGTCGTGGACCAAAATCAACAGCTTTCTCTCTTGCGTTTCTTCTAATATACTCACGAGCTCGTTTCGTCTCGTAAAGTGAGTATAACACGATTAACGGAGAAAAGCGAAGAGAGTCTTGACCTTGCTTGTCTAAAAAATTACAGTCTCTTCGTCAGGGAACTCAAATTTTTGGCAAGCTCTTATAAATTAACAACGAGAACGAGTTGACTCCAGTAAAGTCGTGAGTTCCGTCCAAGCGGCTCGTTCGTTGAGAGTTCGTTGCGAGAAGAATTCGCGATGAAATTCATTCAACTCGTCGTGTTTTTGACTCTCATCGTATCGTCCTTAAGTCGTGAAATATCTCGAACTGACAATTCGTTCGTCGATGATTCCAGCGACATTGGAAAAACCACAAACTCCGTTGAGCCTCGAAAACACAAACCTTATCACGATTTGTTTCTTTGTAAGTGAAATCCGGTGGAGAGATTAAAATCTTGGAGTTGAATGTGTAGGAAATTATCGACGCGGTGTAATTAAGTCTTTGGACGATTTCTCAATATCAATTCCATGAAACTTTCAGCCGACAGGAACGCCGGCTTCAGCACCATTTATGTTAATCCTCTTCATGGCATAGCGTGTAATTATTATTAGTTTCCAAACGATTTGTCCATCTTAAACTTCACTTGGTTAGTCACCTCATTACGAGTTGAAAATATACTCGAAATCGTTCGAGCTCGTTAACTATGACTCAAGCAATCCGAAGAATTCCTGATGAGATGATTAAAATCCAAAAATTTCCATGGGGTCAATTCGACCCAGTGTATCAACCGGAAAGTTGAGTCAAATAGCAACAAAAAATCGATAAAAACCAAAAATTTAAGCCGGGTCAATTTGACCCAGTGTATCAACGAAAAGGTCGAAGGTCAAATTCGAAAAAAATAGAAAAACACCAAAATTTTGGTCCGGGTCAATTCGACCCAGTGTATCAACGAAAAGGTCGAAAATAAAATTCCAAAAAAATTTAAAAACCCAAAATAGTCCGGATTGTTGATCGAATTTTCTTTTCTGTCCAAAATTCACGGCGATTAAAAATCAATCGAAAAACGTAAGAGTTGCACAAAATAGGAAATTTTGATTCACAGTTATGGGAGGATTGCAGAGTTTAGTCACATTTGTTGCGATAAAGATCAAAATTGTCCTGGTGGTTGTGACGGTGATCGGATTCTTCGCACTTTTCTTCAAATTATTCGGCTTGCTGAAATACTCGGGATATTTCTACAAGAACGATTACCCGGTGATTGGACCGCCGGAGTATTCGAGTTACCCCGGTCCTCCGATATCAGGATATTCTGCGTCTCACCACGATCACGAGGTCTACGGGCACGATTGGCCTTCGCACCCAGTCGAGTCGAGGTCAAAAAAAAATGGCGAAAAGTGGGTCAAATGGAATTCGGAACGTTTTACAATTTGTGCACAATATATTTCCAGATTTCCTTAGATTATAAATAAAAAATTAAAGTTGATTGAAGTTATTGCTATTTTCAAACTGATTTTGTCCTTCTAAGCCATTCCATTTTTCAGCTTCAATCTGACGGAAATAATGCATTCGTTGGTGAACGTCGATAAGGAAGATTGCCGAGCCAGCCTGACGTGCGAGCTCGTCGAATTGATGCTGGCGAGGTCGCCGTTTTTTCGTCAATTGACAAGGTTCAGTGCAGAAAGAACGTAATTATTTTTTGTTGTTGTTTAAAATTGATATTTCTCGATCGAAACTTTCTGCTATTCAGTTTTAGCATGACGAGGCAAAACGTACCAGGATCGAGAAACGAAGACTGTACTGATTATTACCAAAAGTGTGTTCGATCCAGCCTGGGCAATTCAAATCGTCGAAGAGAGCGACGAGGGATGCGGAAACCGACGAATTATTCGCGGATCTTAAAATAAATTATGAAAAAAAAAAAAAAATAATCGATTTTTTCATTGAATTCTGGACTTTCTTCCGAGGATCGAGAATCGAAAATCCTGAGCAACCGCTTCCTGGCAGCGGGAAACTCGTTTTGCAAAATTTTGCAATGACTCTCACGGCCAATCACAAATACAACTCGAAATCGACCCTCGCAGCACTGTAGAATTGTCCCTGCTGCCCAGTTCGTCGGACCCATGCTCCGCTCTTGAAATATCCCTCTTTCGACCACGCTTGCATTTGCTCCGTCGTGTGTGGACCATTTACCTCGGCGTCTTCGTTCTGTGACCATTTCAATTCCCACGTTACGACCTCGTCCTCGGATTGCTCTTTTTTCGACTCTTCCGCTTCCATCGGCTTCTGCCCCCCGCTCGACGAACTCGTGTCGGTGAATTTCGCTTTTTCTTTCGTGTCGAAATCGTCCGCGTACATGTCTAGCTCGGTTTCTTGTTTCACGTCCTTTTCAACCTGTTTTCAAAGATAATATTTTACTTTTTTCCAAACTTAGACTTCTCGCAGTTTTTTTTCAAGCTTTGGATTTTTTTCTAAATAGTCGAATATTTCGATTGCCGATTCTGACCAATTAAATTTTTTCTTAATGAATTCTTGTTTGTTTGATTTTGAAAAAAATGAATGAGTAAATTTTGACCTTCTTTTTTATGGAGTCGTAGCTTTCTTGATAAATATCCATGTTGCCAGTGCGTGTGAGGAGTTCGTTAGCGAGTTCTGTCAACTTGACAATTTTCTCGGAATTCTCATCACTGTCCAACGAGACTTTGGGGGCGTCCATTTTTTTGGAATTTCCTTCCTTTTCAGAATTCCCATCCGTTTTGGCACTTGCCTGCTTCGCCGCAATTTCCTTTTTCTTCTTCCATCTCTCCGCCGTCGTCATCCTCTTTTTCCCTTTGCCGAGCCTGCACAAAGCTTTCGACACCGTTTCCCCCGTCTCCAGGTACTCGAGGATCTGCTTGTAGAGAGGAGTCGGATCGAACAGAAGGTCCTCATCCTCGTCGCTGTCGCTGTCCGCCAAACCTTTCGATTCCTCGTCCTTGTCCGTCGATTTTTCTCCCTCCGCTCTGGGTTTTATCTGCAGCAAAAACATTGCGTTGTCAATTTCCACTGCGCAGGAGGAAAAAGAGATTAAGGAGGTTCCGCTATGGTGCAGGGAATAAGGAATGAAGCGAGGCATAATTTCCAAGAAAAAATGACAATCTGCTTTTCGTTTAGCGAGCGATCCGTTGCGAAACTCCTGAAAAATGAAATGCTCCCAGCATTCTGTCGATCTTAACTAGAAATATCTCCTCCAAATATTCGTTGACCCCACTATTTTTTGATTGATTCGGAACCCTTGGAGTTTTTTTTATAAATTGAGATTTTAATACGCGTTTTATCCAATCGCGAAGTATTTTTAATATTTTTCTGATTTCATAAGAGTGAGAAATTTGCATAAAGCCAATTAAATCAAGTGACTTTCGACTTTGAAAGAGATTAAAGTTTGCTGTCTAAATAACAACATATTTCGTTTTCAGATTTTAATCTAATCATCGCTCTACTAACAGAACGCAGTCCTTAAAACGCGTTTTTTACGAACCTGAACCCAATTTATGTTGTCCAACCAATTGTCGCGGATTTCTTTCTCCTTGTTCCAGAGATAATGGCCATCTTTGTCAAAATGACCCTCTTCGAGCTCTTCTTTCATGTTGAAAGCAGTGAAGCCTGCACTGGTTTCTGCCGTTAAAGGTTCGTCCTCGAGTCCTTGAAAAACAGCGCAAAAATCGATTGAATTCCGCAGAAAAACGGTTAATTGCAAATAAAACGGAAGAAAGAATGTTTTTCATTGATTTTTTGTGGGGATTCGACGTTGGGATGTTGAAAAGTACTGACCTTCGAACTCTTCCTCGTTCATAACATTGTATCGGTCTTCATTGACTTCGGCATCTTCCTCATCGGAGTCGAGCGAGTTTTGCACAGTCGTAGGTTTATTGGGTGGGACTTTAAAAAACGTGGGATTCGGCGGAGTTTCCAAAAATTCGTCCAATTTTCGTTTAGACATTTTGATTATTTGCGTGCAATTGATTCGCGGGAACTCAAAAGATCATAACCTCAAAGAAACACTTTTAACGGAGTATATTTATGTTTAGGGCGTTCACATTCTACGATGAGCTACACAAACACGAGCTGCATAAGTTGCCACGAATCGATTCGACTTTTTCTCAACTCGTACGAAATGTTGTGAAAAAATGTAAACACAAGCTTTCGTAACTTCGTAACGTGCGGACAATAATTATAGATTGGAAAAAACAACGCTCCGCGACGTCATAAGCACGAACACAAACTACTCGAAAACTGTCGATGACATCAAATCCTATTCGACCACTATCTCAGGGCGATTTTTGTTTCTCGTGCAGTATAACAAGATGTGTTCCTGCGTCATCACATTTTGCTGCCGATGAAGAGGATATTTTTGTGACAATTGGAAAAAATTGCCGTATGACCTTGAACTAGACGATTTTATGGACTTTTCATTGTCGTAATCACGACATTTTTATCATTTATTTTGATCCGCCGTTACCGACGATCGGTAACTTGTTACCGACCGCAAAAACTGCATTTCTTTGGCACTCGTAATATTTGTCGGACCAAAAGATTCGGCAATAAATTTGAAAAATGGTAAAAATCGAATGAATAGAAATTGAAGTTTTCAATTTGTTGTTTTTTTTTGTAATAAAATTCACAAACACGTATATTTTGTTATAACGAATACAAAATAGATTTTTACAATGTTAAGTTAATTATTTTGATATGGAGGAAGATTGGGTTTCAATTGACAATGAGATAATGCTGAATTAGTCAGTCCGCGTGAGGGCCGGAACTGGAGGAGGATTTTTACGATAAATATAAACTTGTAAAAGTATTAATAGGTCAATAATGACTTGTAGAGTGCCACATATTCGGAATTGAATAGGAGCTTGTCTTTGTATAAAATAGCAGGTTTTAAAAGTGTCGCCGACCATCCACATCATCACCATGGCCAGGCTGAAATAAATTTTTTGCTTTATTCTACAAAAAACTGCCAACGAATAATTTTTTCTGTTTGTTTTTTGACCATTTTTCTCTCACCTCATTCCTTTGGTAGATTTGTTTCGTAAATTCTGCAAAAATTGTGGCAGACCCAACATTGCTTCGGTCAATGCAGCCATCATGCCAACTCCTTCCACAAATATTATGTTATTCGAAAAAATGTACATGAGGATTCCACTCAGTACAGCAAACAGAAGTATAAACTCCAAGTACGATTGAAAGTCTGTCCATTTCCAAAAGTATTTTGAGTCCAAATCTAATAAAATCATCATTAGACAAGAACAACAACGATAATGCCTCGTTCATTAACAACGGACCAAGCAAAAATATAATTCCATTCAATTAATAACACTCCAATTTTATTTAATAAAAATCAAATATAAATCCAAGTTTCATTAACTCTAATTTTATTAAATAATTAAATATATAATTCTTTAATTATTTAATAAAATTAGAGTTGATAAAACTTGGATTTATTTTTGATAGTCGAATTTGTCGGTTGAATCTTTAGGAAAATTTTGTGGGAAAATTGGAACTCATGATTGTTGATAAAAATTAAAAAATACATGCAAGAGTCTCAAGAAAAACATCAAGTCAGAAAATTCGAATCTATCTGACCATTTCCCATGATTTTTTGAATTATCAAGATTTCTTTTGTGTTAAGAATTCACTGTTGCATGGTTGAAAAGATATTTGCAATGCATGGCAAAGAAAAATGTGTTTTTACCTGTAAAAACACGTTGTTTGGACTTGATTATTTGATTTTTGTTGCGTATGTCTACGCACAGTTTCACCATCAAGAGCATTGTCAAATTCATCAATATACTTTGTAGAAGGAGAGGTATTTCGTAGAATTTTCCGAACCTGCAAAAACCAGCAAGGAAAGAATTAATTATCAGGGAAAACATCGCCACTAGTTATGATTGAGAGATTTGTGATTGAAAAACTTTGTAAAGTTGTGATAAACATTGAACGGGGAATGACAAACCAGAATATTATGCGAAGAGTATTAGCTACGAGAAGTGCTAAACAAACATAGAGGGAAAATCCTTCGGTATCTTCTTTTCGCTTAATTTCTCTGTACTGTGGAATGTATGGCACGACACCGCCAACAACCATAACTGCGACAGCGATCCATCCGATGACGTCTGTTATGGTGACTTCCTCGTACGTAATATTCATCGTGATTTTGGTCCTTTGTCGTTTTTTTTAAATTTTATATCGAATTGCTCGAGCTACCTCATCATTTCACTGGATATTTTTTATCTGTGCTTAGTCATAAGCAGTGTCATGGCCGGACAGAATAGATAAACACTTGGAAGATAAAATTTCGAAAATTTTGGGGTTATGTCCGTCCGAATTTCGAGAACTTCATATTCTTTGTTTGTTTGTTTTTTTAAAACGTTTTATTGTGCACAACGTTGTTGAGAAATTCATGGAGAATACGGAATTTCCACTTGAAAAATTATTCCCAACGAAACATTTTTGCTTCGCGCCTCGTTATGAAAATTTTTTTTATTCAAAATAAGAAAAACTATCGTGTGCGTCGATTCGGCGTGTCTCTTCGAACTCGACGCCCACGCTACTGATGTCTCATTAGACTCTGTCTCATTCTCTCGACTTATCATTTATTAACGTCTACAAGTGGCTGATCCCGCAGTGGGGAGGATGTAAATAGCGAACGCCGGCTAAATAGTGCGAAATAATACGTTTTAGCACAGCTGATCGCATTCGGTTATGATACTTGTAGGTGAATCGAACAAAAACAGTTGACAGTTTTACACATTCTCTAGTGGACATTAATTTCTCACAAAGTTAGTATATTTTCGTTAAATTAGAGTCAAGACTTTCTGTAAATAATTGTCCCTAACGTTCCATACAGTTCGTGCAAATTTTTAGGTTATGTTTTCGCAATTACATAACCGCAGAGAAAATCGTGCTTATTCCAATTGTTCATCGATCAAAAACAAATATTCAACGAAAATCCTCAGAACTACTCATGCCCACAATGTCTTTTAACAATATTCAGTAAAAAATCGTTCAAAATACAACACGAAAACGAAAAAAAAAACAAATTTTGACTCATTTTTTTCAGAAAATGGCATCGTCGAGAGCCATAAATCATTTGCTCCGAAGAACTTCGATGCTTTCTGCAAGCCCAATTTTGTGTTCCACCAATTATCCCGGAGCCGCGTCAAGTTTGACTCGACGCTACGCCAGTCCAAAGTCTCTGACAAAGGCGGAACACAATGACGCCGGAGGTCAATTGCAAACGGGCTTTGCGGAAGTAGGTAAATTCTTCCTCACCCAAAAATATTCTATTATTCTTGACGAAGAATAAAAAATGAAAAAAATATCGATTTTTCGTTTGACGCAGTCAAAGAAAACACCAAATCGGCCTGGTACATGAGCGTCATTGTCGCCGGCGTCGGAGTCACCGCTCTCATGTTTTACGCCATATTCAGAGAACTTTTTTCGGGCAAAAGTCCCAACAGCGTTTACACCAAAGCGGTGGAACGTTGTCTCGACGATCCCAAAGTAAAAGACGCTCTGGGGGAACCGATCAAAGCTTACGGCGAGGAATCCCGGAGAGGACGCCGCGGCCACGTTAGGCACAGTTTGTATCAACAGAACGGAGTCAATCATATGAGAATGCAATTTTATATTCAGGGCATTCGTAAACGAGGCACCGTCCATTTGGAAGTTCAGGAGGTAAAAAAATCGTCTGTCTTTATTCTGCATCGAAAAATGAATCGATTATTTTACTGGATTATTGAAGGAATTGATACTTGATGCAGTTTTTAAACAAAAGTTGCAAATGGGGGAAAAAAAAGTTCATTCCATTTCCTCGTGACAATTTATGCCTCGATTTTCACACATTTTTCTCATGTTTTTCAGAACGAGTCCGGCAGCTACGTGTACAGATATTTGTTCGTCGAGCTAGAGGATTTCGCCCGCAACGTAATAGTCCTGGAGGACAACAGAGCCGGGTCAGGAGGGCAACCAAATAATTTCAACAACGAGCCCAGTCTGTTATTGTCGTAACTGCTCGAAATCCGAGTCTCGAGATCATCTTAAAGTGAGACATTGTAAATCTAATTATCGTAGTTTTCCTCGTACTGATTCTACGATTTTCGGTTTTCAGATTGTCTCGAAAGTGATCATGTTTATAAAAATACTGAATAAAAATCTTTTCCTCTTACATTTTCAACGATTTTCGAAAAATTTCTTTGTTTCTATATTTTAAAAAAATTATTCGAATTGAGAAGGAAATTTGGGCACTCGACCGAGGGCACGAATAACTTTAATTAGTTTTTTGATTAATTAACTACTGTCTCAAAAAATAAAACTGCATCGACATTCTTTATAAACGTCGCGAACGACGAGCATTTTTTTTTCGAAAAACTTTGTTGTATGAATTGCCATTCGGATGCGTTATGACCCTCCCGATCCTCGAGTTATCGCCACAAGTCAACGATACTAATTGTTTCTAATCGTAATTCAATTACTCGTGTCATCGATTGAACTTGTAGCCATTGGATTCAGAATTTCTTCTCGTTTTGTTTCAATCTCGTAGCGCGCGTGACTAACAGACATTACGAAATAACGACCGCGTGCCAATAGGTCAGTGAAATACGACGAGGCATCCCGCGCTGATATAACACGTGCGGCGAGACGAATTTCAAAGCTTCGTGAACATCGGCTAATGATGCACGTCTCGTCAAAATAGTGAGATAAGAGAAAAGACTCGAGGGAACGATGACTATGCAATGAGTAGACTCTAAAAATGATGCTTTACGTGTCCTGACATCCGTTCGACTCTGTAACGTTTCAACGAATCCTCCATTCACACTGCCAAGCCTTCCACGAAGCAAAATGACAAAATTCCTTCAAATTGCTAATTTTTTTACACATTTCCAGTATTTTAATTTTCAAATTTCTTCAAAAATTCCCAGTAAATTCCGAATTTTTTCTTTCGCAGAAAAAAGTATCATTACTTGAATTTAAAGATAATGAAAAAAAAATTTCAATATTTCGCAACAATAGGAATTTTTTTGGGAGGGAAAATAAATTCGGTGAAAAACAAACGATGCAGGTGATCCAATTGACGAGATTTCTAAGACGTCATTAAATCATAAGCATAAGGTCATGGAAAAAAAAACCGAAATATCCGGTCGTTTGGCGAAACATTCAGGATTTTTTATTAACTTTCTACGAATGACATGGTTGTAGAATTTTAAGTGACGTTACTCACACGCTATCTTCGCAGCTTCGGAGTCATTGTCACTTAGAGGCAATAGGAATTCCCTGTGCTATGCACGAGGGAGTACGCGACCGAGAGAAAAGGAAAGAAACAGTTGCGTTGGCTCGACTCGGTAGGCGCCAAAAGTTCGAAGTAGGGAGATGGTATCGTGGCGTTCCAATACACCGATAGTAAGACACTCGATTATGACAGTCGTTCTCGTGCCACCGACTTTAATCAACATCGATCTCCCGATAAAACTCTAAATCATCGTTTTATTTCATAATTTCATGTGAACAAAATGAAGAAATATTTGAATTTCGTGTTTTTCGAGTAAAAATCTTGCTATTCACTGTCCGAGCACTCGTGGCACGTTGTTCGAGTGTCATGTACAATAGACGGACTGTCTGTCGAGCTACCTTGAACAGAAAATAGTGCGAAAAAGTGTTCCGGATCGATCGGTCTCAAATTATAATTCTCGTGCAATTTACAAGTCGAAAAGTGACTTTTATGAAAATATTTCGAACCATGGGTAATTGCTGCTCGTGCTTTTCTAAATTCAGGGCAATTTTTCGACCCCACGATAGGGGTTTCGATCTTGAACCCGTTTGCGACAGGCCAGAATGCTTACCAAAACCACCGAGGACCTCTGTCGAGGGTAAGTTGGACCTTATCCATTAACATTCATTCACCAAAATTTATCAAAACAATTAAATTTCGCTCTCCTCGATATCGAGTGTAGTCAAAAAATCAGAAAAACTGCTAATCGAGAGTTTTTATCAACTTTTTTTTCATCTTCAATACACGGAAAAGAAAATTTGGTCGGAAAACATCGATATTTTGTTGACGTTCGACTAAACATTTGTTTGAGAATTTTGGCATTGCAGCAAGAAATATTCTAGAAAATCTCTTTGAAAAATGAATTTTTGTCATTCCAATCGTAAATTTTCGTGACAGTTCGGTTAAAAATCAAAAATATTATCAAAATAACGAAAATTTTGAAATTATCCAAAAATGTTTAGTTTACCGTGTCCAACGAAATATCGACGTTTTTTGACAAAATTCAATTTTCAGTGTAGAAATCGGAGAAAAAAATCTTTCGTAAAATAATTCAAAAAATTGTACAAGCGACAAAAATGGCGCGAAAAAATTCCAACAGCTGTTATTTTTCAAAATACGTTCCTCAATGGGTTGAAAGTATTTTGGAACACTTTTCTGATATTTTTGGACTTTAAGTGGCTCCAGAAGCAATATTTTTGTTTCTCGAAAACTTAACGATTACCAGGTGCAAGGGAAAAATAAATATCCCAGCGTGGCAACTCGAGTCTCGTAATTCTATGAACTTGGAAATTCAAGTCACAATCCCATAGCCCGCGTGCTTGACCTCACCGTTAAAAGGGGTTAATGGTCCATGAGTTCTTGATAAAAACACGTCTCTGCTCGTGGACGCTTTTTTTTCGACAAATTTACTACAAACGAGTTCAGCCAAAACTGCGATTTTGGCAAAGGAAATCATCGAATAGAACAAAAATTCGTAAAAAATATTTAAAAACGTCAATTGTTTCAAGTATTCAAATATTTGCATTATTTAACTACGATAAAAGGAGTTTTACGAGCAGTGAGTAGCAAAGAAATCTTTAAGCAGCCAATATCCAATATCCAGGGACAGCTGGATTGTTTACTTCCTGTCAGAGGGAACGTCAGGGTCGTGACATCACAAGTGAATGTCTCAGCGTGAAATTTTCAATTGGAATAGCCTGCAGGTGAATATTTCTTAATAATTTCAAATCGAGATAAAACAAAGGCACTTGAAAAGTCATTCGGAAGAAATTTCGAGTGGAAACGCCCTGGGATCGTAACTCAAAATCCTAGTAATCCCCCCGTCGGTTGCCTTGACCACTTTGCCGAGAATAGACCGAGCAGCCACGTTGCGAAACTGAGAACTGCACGAAATATACATCTATACAAAAGCGTCAAGCATCGACTGGAGGAATCTCACGTGTGAACCACGTCTGAGATATTTCTCGATCGATGACGAATGTTGGACTAAAAATTAGCGAAGGAGATCAAGAGAGGAGAAAAAACAATGCTCGCATTGTAAAAAAAAAACGTGCGAAACGAGCGAGTTTGTATACATAGAGACGTCGTTTTGTTAAGATCGAGAAAAATCGACGTTCCTTGCCATTTTTCCCTCGATTTATGTTTTCAATAAATCGTGTATTTTACGATAACAGAGAGTTTCGTTGTTCATCCCGAGTCAAGCGGCGCGTTTATTATTGCTCAAGATCCTCGCGATTAATTCGCAGGAAGAATTTTCTCGAATGAAAATAATCTCGAGTACTCTTCAACATGTGGGAAGTATCTTTTGCTTCCGCTTCGTGTAGCAACGATCGAGAGACGCGAGTCTCGTTTGTATACGCATGTGATGGAAAAAATTTATATGCAGATCGCACTGTCTCTCATCCCAGGCTCGCGCGAGGACGTTGAATGAAAGATGAATGAAAGTTACGTTATAATTACGCAAGTTATGACGTCACGCCTCTGCCTTTCACAGCATCCGCAGCGGAACAGAATCCAACCGGTAAATCCTGACAAAAATGTTTTCATTTGCAGAAAACCAAACACAATTTTACGAAAACGTTGGCTGATTCTGCCAGAAAAGGAGGAAAATAATTCATTGCGAAGTGTTTGCCTTTTGTTTGCACAGATGCCAAGTTATTGCGCGTACCCACACGCCAGTCTTTTTTTTTACGACCCAAACCATTGCGCAACTCACACGCACACACAGTTTGCTGGAAAATGTGCTTTTCTCATTTACATTTCCAACTATGGTCGCACAATGAGACACTTCGTGGGCTCGTACACACGAGGCGCGATGATCGTTCCACGACGATCCGCGGGGGAACATGAATTTCTCAATAAATATTCCACGAAACTTTTACTTTTTCCCACCAACACGAAATTTCGATCGAGTCTGTGACTCTAAACGTTTCCACACGGCAAACTTGACTTTTAAACTTTTCTGTAGCGCGTGCCAAGTGCGTGAAGAATGCAGATTCAAATTGTCCCGTTTCCCGCTCAATAATTACAGTGGAAATTACGGCTAACGCACGAGCCTCTGTTTTTTCTCTCCTGATCGAAAAACCACCTCGAAGGTCTGCTTGCATAATCGAATTGTTGATCGATCTTGTTAATCAATCAGATAATGTATGGCTGCGAGAAAATGACGTATGAAAAGCCACATGCAACTGCAGCAGGTGTCAGATCGTGTGTAATTTCTCTCCAAGAAATGTCAATCGATCTGATCCCTTTATTGCATTAATTTGATTAAATAACTCACGATGAAATCATAATTCGTCGAACGAGGCTTTTAGCTTAAAGATCTCATTGCCAAATCTGTATGCGTTGCAATGCAAATTCCAATGATGAGGTTGTTCCTCGAGGCGTGCGTATGATCCTCTCGTCGCGAGTGGGCGAGATTAGTCGTGCACGACACTCTTAATTATATGTATTTAATAATTTACGAGCAGAGACATAATTCGAGGCGTGAATCCACCGTTCGAATACGCACCCAAATACACACGCATTTACCTCGCGACACACAAATACGTGTGCATTTTTGTGTCTGCTGTGTATTTACATGCAGAAAATGATAATCCGTAACGATTCTTTGTGACGAATTGTCGAGCAATGAGTAAAAAGGTTCTATGCGTCATGTTTACAATACCGCGTCTCGATATGTTTAAATCTCGCTTCACAAATGGACTTGTAATGGGCATATATGAGACATTATCTTTCGTGTCGAGAACATCAATCTTGTATGGCGATACTTGTTTCTGCTACCAGTTACGATCTTTCCTCGAGATCCTTCAATTTTTCTCACCATTATTTCTCACCGTCGCTCGGGCTTTCCCGAACCACATTTTATTTTATTCTTCGCCATAAAATTCCCCATTTTAAATAAATTAAATAAATAGAATGAATTTGAATAAAATTTCGAATAAAAATTAATTTTTTATAAATTCCAACTTTATACATGAATTTCTAATTTATTTATGGATTTTAATAAAATTCAAATTAAAAAATTGCATAGGAAATCCAAAATTACGATTTCTTTGAAAAGCCAACGTTGAAATTTCGCAATAGAATTTCGAGTTTTTCGTTTAAATAATACAATTGGATAGAAAATCGAAAATTACGATTTTCTTAAAAATTATTTTATGGTGTTTGTTTATTTTACCGAATCACATTTTATTTTATATTCTTCGCCATAAAATTTTTTATTTTAAATGAATTGAATAAATAGAATAAATTTAAATAAAATGTTGAGTAAAATTTTTCTATTAATACAATTCAATTTATAAATGAATTTCTAATTCCTTTATGGATTTTAATAAAATTTAAATTTAAAAATTGAATAAAAATTCCAAAATTGCGATTTTTTTTTAAGTCAACGTCAAAATTAGCAATAGAATTTCGAGTTTCTCGTTTAAATAATAAAATTGAATAGAAAATCGAAAATTACGATTTTTTTGAAAATTATTTTATGGTGTTCGTTTATTTTTTTTATTTAAAAGTTTTGACCCAGAGGCAACGTCAGTGTTTCAATGTTTTTGAATAATGTCGTAAAAATCGATGCAGAAATATCGAGACTCGGCAAAGGAATAATTGCATTTAGTTATTTTTTTAATTGGAAAAAAATCAGGGTCGAGAGATTCTCTCTTGAAATTTGAGAGCGTTATGCACACGTGAACATGTTCGCTCGCGTTCTCGGTCATTATACATAAAATGTAAGTACATCGCAATGATGTGCAACGATTACGAATAAAACGTCCCTTTCTCTCTTCTTTGGGCAAACCGTTCATTACCAATCACGTATTATCAATTATCGCGTTGAGCTACCGTGAAATAATGATTACTTAAGATTGCAATTTCACACGCGAGAAATATACTAATATAGCTCTTTTCAAAGTGTTTTGCAATTATTCTTTTTACAGTGTAACGTCTCGCACGTACGTCTGCATCTCGTAGGATTGAATCGTTCTTTTGAATATATAGTTCAAGCGCTTGTATCCGTAAATGCATCTCCCCATAAGAACGTGACGTTCGTGACCCATGACGACGAGATCTATTCATTACCGCAATAAAATTTTCAAGCTTATCGAGAATCTCCGCTCGACACTTTTCCTCGCCTCCGACAAAAGCCATCAAAACGGACGAAATTTTTTTCGATTGATATGAGCAAAAAATTGGTTTTGTTTTTTTTTTCCGCTGCTGAAATTTTTTTTTAGTTTTCGCGAGTGAAAAATCACGCGCTACGAAAATAAACGATCGCGTCGTGATTGCCGATGGCTTTTTACCGGATTCTAATTGATCGAGAACTGGGGATGAGCCATATGCAACGGCAAAGTCCTTTGAACGGCATTTTCAAAGGTGGCGAGGGACCATATTAAGGATTCCATTATAATGTTGATGGAAAATGTTGGCCCGAGGACAAAAGGATCGTTAAAAGGTCGTCCGGTGCTGGTTAATGCAACCGGCAGTCAATATTTCTCTCCATAAAAAAAAAGAGTCCCGCGCCGAAGTAATTGAGGCTGTCGACGCGGCGAGATAAATCCGCGAGTATTTCAATAAGTTTGAGCTCGTTTAAAAACGATTTATTTATTTATGAGTAGCCGCAAGTGGGTGACGGGTTTTCTTTGATAGTCTGCTGCGCGCACTCCCACTCCCTTTTGACGACGCGCCAGTTGAACGTTTATGCGCCTCCGACAACTGTAAATCGTCAACATACGCGCAGAAGCGCAATATCCTTAGGTGGGTGCCAGTTATGGTAAGGCAACATGATCACGAAGAAGAAGAAGAAGAACATTAAAAGCGTGGAAGTAAAAAACCTTGAATGCGTCTCCTATGAAGCATCACAATTTTCCGTTCCCCTCCTTTTCCCTATTTCCTCAGCGATTGTAACAACGAGCTGCTGTGATCTCGGGAGAATTGCTCGATACATCGTGCACTTTCTGCAGGTGCGACCCACCTCTTCTGCATCGAGATTCTCATTATAATTCATTCGTCAAGACACCACGGACAGAGGAGTCAGTAGTTACGGACGTGCTTGGTCAGACGAGATCACAGTGTCTTCGATGCAACCGTCGCTTATCAACTTTGCCAACAAATATCCGAGCCAATTAAACATTATAATTAGTCACTCGAACCGCCCACTTTTATTCTCGGTTTCTTATCACTTTTGAGTATTATTTCAACTCAGACGATGTTCTATAGATTTTATGATCGTTATCGCACCTTCAACGACCGTCGACGTCGATATTTTCCATTCAGATTTCATTATTGTGAGTTGCAATTTCGACCACCTAATTTGCACTATCGCTTCATCGATTCTCTGCCGCAACTTTTCACGTCGTTTTGTCAGTTTTTTCAACTTTTATTGACATTCCTTGGAGTGAAATTGACGACGCGATTGTTTCGATAAAAATCATGATGCAGTTTGGAAATGTTTCGAAACGTGGAAAAACATTTTTTCACTGTAACGCGCGATTTTTTATTTATTTTTGACGTTGATTGATTTTTATTCAGGAGCAGACGATCTTATCGGGAATAATTGTTTTTATTCTGCGAGGCTCTTTCCGATTCAGGCTCATTTGTAATTGAGTCTCAATTAATTACAGGGGAAGATTATGGAATTCCGGTTCTCACGATCGTCAGCGTGGATCCGTGTTTCGAAGAGAATGGCGTTGCTCATCGAACTTCGCGGTACGAGATAATGAATCGAGCGGGTAGGAAATCAAGATTGATCATTCGGCGTGGCCAAGAGTTTTATTTGAATCTCACGCTCTCGCGTGACTACGATCCTTCCTACGATGGACTTTCCATTGTTTTTACTCTCGACGGAATCAAGAAACCGCAGTACGGACATGGAACTTTTGTTGTCATTCCGCTGCTCGACAGTGGCGACGTTTCCGACGGAACGTGGCAAGCGACCATCGAAGCGATGGACACGAATATGATTAGGATTAAGGTGAGACGAGGCGAAACTTTTCAAAGGGAAACGATGGAGAAAATTGGCCTGCAAATTGAGTTTTTTTTATTTTTTAGATCAAATCGCCAGCTGACGCTTTGGTTGGCAAATGGAAAATCGAGATCGACAGCAAGAGGAAAACTTCCGAGGGCGCTGTGAGCTTCGCTGTCGAAGAAGCTTTTTACATAATTTTCAATCCTTGGTGCAAAGGTTCGTACTAAATGATTCGAAAAGACTCGCGAACGTCAATCAATTCTTCGCGTTTCCCTCGTAAGTGAAAAATAATGTGAAGAATATTTTATTAAATTTCTCATGAATTTTATAGACGACGAAGTTTATCTCGACGATGAAGAGCAGCGTCAAGAATACGTGATGTCGGACGCAGGACTAATTTGGCGTGGAAGTTACAACCGACTGAGGCCAACGATCTGGAAATATTCCCAATTCGAACGCGACATTCTGGACTGTGCTCTTTTCATGATGAACGACGTTGGCAAGACCCGAGCGACGTCGCGGAACGACCCGGTCGTAATTTGTCGAGTCCTATCGGCCGCAGTGAGTGAAAATATTTCAGGATCTCTCAAGAATCGTTTTTTTTTTTCGTATTTTTAGCCGAGTTACGATAAAAGAGGTTCGCGGTTAAGATAACGGAGATTTTTTTTAATCCTTCCAATTTTTAAGGTCAATTCTCCCGACGACATGGGCGCCGTTATGGGCAACTGGTCAAATGATTTCGGCGGCGGCACTCCGCCAACCAAGTGGATCGGTTCGATGAAAATCCTGCAAGAATATTACAAAACAAAAAAGCCCGTAAAATACGGACAATGTTGGGTTTTCGCTGGAGTTTTGGCGACGGTTTGTCGAACTTTGGGAATTCCTTGCCGCGTCGTTACGAATTATTCGAGCGCACACGACACACAGAACAGTCTGACTGTCGATTACTTCGTCGACGACGAGGGGAAACTCATGGAGGAACTGAACAGCGACTCCATTTGGTAATTCTCCAAATTTCCTAACAAAATGACAGAATTTTTGTCGAACCCACGATTTTCACGAATTTCCACTTCTTGGCCTTTAGGAATTTCCACGTGTGGAACGAAGTTTGGATGAAAAGATTGGATTTGGGCCCCGAGTACGCAGGCTGGCAAGTGATCGACGCCACGCCACAGGAACTGAGCGAAGACGCTTATCGTTGCGGTCCAGCCTCTGTAGCTGCTGTCAAAAACGGTGAAGTTCTCCGTCCCTACGACAACGGTTTCGTTTTCGCCGAGGTCAACGCCGACAAAGTTTTTTGGCGTTACAACGGACCTACGCAGCCTTTGAAATTGATCCGCAAAGATATGTCGGGGTGAGTATTTCCAGTCGGTCGATAAAAAAGTGATGGAATCCCTGAAAACTCCGATTTTCGTGATCGAACTTTTTTTTTCAGCATCGGGCAGTTCATCAGCACGAAAGCTGTCGGGGAATGGAAACGCGAAGACATAACGCACCTGTACAAATATCCCGAGAGTGAGTATCGGCCGAAAATGATCGAGAATCAAGAAAAAAAAAATTCTTCATCACGTCGCAACAATTTTTTTTCGTACTCAACGACATTGAACCATAAAAAAACTCCGGATCGTCATAATTATCATCATGAATTCTCGATTTTCAACCCTCCGTAAACGCACTGGCTCAGTTTGTCCCAGAGAGCCAAATAAAAAAAAAAAAAAACTATAAAATTTATCTACAAAATTATTCTCGCTCTGCAAAATCAAAAGTTTTTTTTCTTGAATTTATTGGCAAATATTAACGGGCCCCTGGAGAATGATTTTTCTCCCGACGTTACAGAATCCGACGAAGAGCGGGAAGCCATGCTCAAGGCGCTACGTCAGAGCGAATCTCTCTTCAGTCGTTATTACCTCAACGAAGAATTCAACGACATCATGTTCAACTTTGAACTGCTCGACGACATTGTCATCGGTGAACCTTTCAGGTAAAATTTCATTTGCTCGTCTAAATTCTACAGTTTCGTAATTTTGGCAATTTTCTGGTCGGTTGATTCGAGTTTTTTGAGGTTTTTGACGAATTGATCGTTTTTTGAAATGTCTTTTTCGAAAAATACTTTCCAGTGTGATTTTGCTGATGAAAAATCGAAGTAGCGAAGTGGAGCATCGAGTTTCGGTGATTTTACGAGTGGAAGTAGTTCTTTACACCGGACGTGTCGGCGATCCGATAAAGAGAACGGAAGTGGAACGTTTAGTCAGACCGGGTGACGTCGAGGAGGTAAAACTTGAACTTTCGTGGGAAGAATATGGCTCGAGATTATTGAATCAGTGTGCCTTCAATATCGCTTGCCTGGCGACCGTCAAGGACACCAACTTTGAGTATTTTGCACAGGACGACTTTCGAGTTCGAAAGCCTGACATTAAGATCAAGGTAAGAAGTCTGATGGGCTGCAATTACTTTTATTGCAAGTTTCTCGATCATGCAAAAAAACGTCTCGTTCGTGTTTCTCGAGCTCGGAATACGATAATTTGCGTCTATATAGGAAAAATATGAGCAAAGCAACAGTTAATGAAACTTTGCACGTGTTTTTCTCGAGGTCTCGATGATCAACAAAAAAAAATGATTTTTTTTTTTGGAAAAATCATTTAAAATCGATAAATTTTTGAATTTTTTTTTTCATTCTGCGTTGCAGAGAGAAGAAAACGCGATGGTGGGGAAGAAGCTGGAAGCCTCGGCAAGATTCACAAATCCGTTGCCCATAGCTCTGAGGAATGGAAAATTTTTGATCGAAGGTCCAGGCCTGGAGGAGCAATTGAAAATAAAATTGTCGGAAAGTGTAGAACCCGGTAAAGAAGCATTTTGCACATTCTCGATGATCCCGAAGCTGGCTGGGCGAGCGACGATAGCAGCGAAATTTTATTCCAAGGAGTTGGAGGACGTCGACGGTTTCGTGAATTTTATGGTCAAGCCTGACGATTCGAGCCTCGATAACGAGATCTCTTAAAGGCGCAACGGGCCTTACAATCCATTTATACATGTGTGTGCCATTGTATCATTTTTATGTTCGTTTTATTACGAGGGAGAGAGAGAGAGAGAGAGAGAGAGAGAGAGAGCGAAAGGATGAAAAAAAAGGCAACAAAGTTTTATGGGCTCACGATAATGGCTCATTATGGGCTGCGAATTGGACGATCGGACATTTATCGTGTATCATCGAAGTCCCCATAAAATCCAACATTCATCCTGATTTCCTGTTCGTGTAATTCGGCACGTGTGATATCGCGGTCAAAGCTGCCAAAACATAAAATCGTTTGTCGAAACGATCGCGAAATAATGAAAAATTGAATAATTAGAAAAAGGAAAAAAGTGTGTGAGAGAAAAAACTCTATTTATTTATTTGTATCGAATAAAAATCATTGACAATTATCATGACTTGTGATTAGCCTCGACCATTTAAGGGATTGAGCAAGACCGGAGCAAGAAAATTCGATCCACAGGCCATGCTGGACGTTGTTTAGGATTTTCAGAGTAAAAATCAATTTGTCCTCGCTCGCGCTCCTTAAATGAGCTCGCGATGATTTACACGCTCATTCCTAAAGAATTTTTATTCGCTGCTCTCTGGAAAAAAGTAGAAGAAAAGCAGATTTCCCACGAGCTAAAATTTATTCAAACGAGCCATTTGCCACGAATGGATCACGACGGGGATGGAGAAAAAAATGGACGTCGAGGTGAAGGAGCAGACGCGCATTAAAAAGTCTGACGAGAGGTCAAAATCGTATCAATCCAACAAATACAAAATGAAAAGAAAAAATAAACTGGAAACTAAATCGGAATGATTTCTCTGGGTGCACGTATCACGCGAACAAAAATAAGCATAAACATGCGTGGCTGATGCGTGTATACGCGACTACCGAAGGAAAGCGAAGAGCACTGCGTGATATTAATGAGCCGTAATCGAGCATGAGGCGCTGAGGCATGAGCTCGATTATTTAAATAATAATAAAAAATAAAGAAATTATTAAAAGGCAAGAAGACAGATCTCGTTGGACAGAAAGAGAGAGAGAGAGAGTTCATAGAATCGACGAGACGAATGATGATGGAAGGGCACGCTTGTAAGCGGCCATTGACGCGGGTCTATGCATCATCATCCGGGAAATTAATGTTGAAATATGCTCGCGAGAGACCGATGAATGATAAGCATCCGTAGAGAGAGAGAGAGAGAGAGAGAGAGAGAGAGAGAGAGAGGCTGAGAATAAAAGAAAAGTCGAAAGAACGAGCTCAGAGTGAGAAAGAGACAAGAAGTCTCTCGTAAAAGACGCTACGCACGTTGAGATATGTCTAAATACATAAAAGAATGACGTGTGATGGACGTCTCTAGCTTGTATACCTGTCTACGGGGGTCTCTGAAGAAGCGCACACACTGCAAATCGCTCCGAGAACGCGCACCGCACCGTCGCGAGCACCATAACTCGCCCGGGCTTTCTCTTCAACCAAATAGAAAGAGAACAACTCTCTGTATGTATAAGGCACCCCCCGCTACGCGCCATGCATCAACACCCAACATCCATTCCATTATTATACCTCATCAAAATAACAAACACACGCCCAACAACTACCACGCTAAACCAACATTCTTTGTTAACCTTTGGTCCTTCCTATTTATCAAAAATTAACATTCCCCTTTTCTCTTATACACAACATGAATTCAACGTTTTTGCTTCGACTCCAAATATACCCTCAAATATCGAGGCTCACACGATATTCAATGGAAAATACATCGAACATCGAATTCGAGGGGATATTTTAAAATAAACTTCTCAAATGATTTTTTCAGAATTTGTTTTCAATGTCAAATAATCGGACAATTGTTCGATCGTTTTGCAACTGGCGTCTATTTTTTTTCGTAAGTTTTAGACATATTTAGGAGACTGCCGACAATTCATTCGCAATTTTTCACAAAAATTAAGTTCTCGAATATATTTTTTCCGAATTTTTATTCAAAGTCAAGTAATCGGACAATTATTCGATCGTTTGGCAATTGGTGTCTCATTTTTATCGTAAGTTTGATACATATTTACAAATCTGCCGACAATTTATTCAATTTTTTGCAAAAATTGAGTTCTCGAACATATTTTTTCCGAGTTTTTTTTCAAAGTCAAATAATCGGACAATTATTCGATCGTTTGGCTATTGGCGTCTCATTATTATCGTAAGTTTCATACATATTTACGAATCTGCCGACGATTTATTCAATTTTGTGCGAAAATAAATTTGTGAATATTTTTTGTTGCTCCGAAAAAGTGCGATTGATTTTATTTCTGTTCATGGGTAAGAAATAATCGAAAAGGATTGATAATTTTCGGGAATCGCACACAGTAAAAGATCGAGGGACGAGATGCTTCAAGTGGCCAAGCACAGATGGCGGTAGTCTACGTTTTTCGAGGCTTTTCACGTGTGGAGAGAGCAGATGCTGCGAGAACTCGAGATGGTTTCCGAAATAATTACAATCTGTTGATTTTTTGTTTGTTCTTTGTATCGGCGGGGATTGAATGGAATGAAATTTAATGTTGAAATGATTTTGATGCCCCAATTGGAAAGCGGATACGTTTCGTCGAATTTTATAATAAGAGTAATCGCGATTATTAATTGTCAAAATATTGGCAATTAAAATGGAGGAGAGATTCGAGCGTTCATTAAAACGCGTTCAAAAGGCGAAGAAAACAAGTCGGAAATTTACGACTCGTGGGACGATTTTTTTGCACTTCTCATATATGCCCTGAATTTCATAACGATATACGACTACTGATAAAAATGTATCACGAGAATTTTTATAGTCTTTTCCACCTGTGCGTGAATGGATCGATATTCGATTTTAATTACGACGTTATCGAGTCGAAAATAAAATTCGCAGATAGCCAAAGTTGCAAAAGCGAGGCATTCAATTTGCTGGATATACGCCGCTCTCGCTCCAGTCAGGAAACTCAAATTGTTACAAGAAGCCTCCAGCCTTTCATTAGCTAAACAATTAACGAGAATCGCTGATTGTCAAATCTATGCGAATCTAAAATTTAATTAAACAAACAGTAACAGCTTTTTTCTCCGCAGAACAATTTCAGAATCGAATAATTCCCAAACGATCCAAGATTTTTATTCGAAATTGTCGCGACATATTTTCGAACCATTTAAAAAATCGTTGGAATTTTTTAAACGAAAAAAAAAATAATAATTTGCAGCTTCGATGACGAAAATTTTCGAAAAGTTTCATTCATCGGAATTGGAAAACGAAAAGTCGAAATCGATGACGTCATTTTTCGATTTCGAGGCTATTGTGCGATTTATTAATTATTTATTATAATTAATTACTGCCGATCGGGAATTGCGGTTTTCGGAATAAGTCTCTCCGTGCGAGAAACTCGTAACGATTTATAGGATGATTTATGAGGCGTGTCGGAGGAGGTAAATTTATTTGTGAAGAAAATAATGGAGACGAGAGTCAAAGCAGGGACGAAGAACCGAAGGGATGAATTTCTCGTGCGAGAGCATAGAAGGTAAGAGGGACGTGGGTCTTAATGGTGAAGGAACGTGTCAATCGGAGCGACGGACGCGGATATATCGGATATTTCGATCGATCCGAGCCGTCGGGACTTGGACATACATTAAAAAACTGATGTCCCGATCCTCGAGAGTCTCGACGATGGTTTTTAGCCCGAGTGATCCTTCCAGACCATTTTGGGTGTCGATAAAATTCTATACACACCTTGACTCACTTTCGGCAAGTCATTTTCGTCGCACGTCCTGCCCAAACCTTTTTTTTAATTCCCATTCCACTATTTTCAATTTCTCGAATCAATCTCTTTCTCATTCAAATAAATAATTCTTCACGCCCAGCCTCCGCTCATTCATGAATCCCCAACGAAAATTCTTCACTCCCGAACGTTTTAACACCGCGCGTACAACTTTAGAGATCGACCAGACAAAATTCCTTGACTTTTGACAATTCCCACGTGCAGGGATTGTCGGGAGACTCGGCTGCTGTGAAACGACGTTTGAAACACGAGAAATTTGACTCCCGAAAGAAATTTCGATGCCCCCGAAACTTTTTAGCATCTAAAATGATTTTTTTCCCCAGAAATTTTGTTAATTTTTCAAATTTTGACGCGAATAATAATTTTTTCACCCGCTCATCATGCCGAGCCATCGATCCCGAGGCTTCACTCTTTTCTCACCAGAACTTTCGGCCCGCATTCCTATTTATGAATATGAAAGAGAGTTTTTGAGTTTCAAGACACTTTTTCCATACGGGATGATCACAAAACAGAGATCGACGATAGCGAAGACAACAGTGAAAAGGCATAGAGCAAAGTTCACGAAAAGCATTACTGTTTTAGTCTTGAAAAAGCCTGCGATCTCGTATAGGTATAAAATATTGCGCCAGTATATTTCGAGACAATAACCACCTGCACCCTGCGCCTAGAAAGACTCACGCGCGAGGATGATCTTGTCGCGTCCGTACGAAGCAGATGCGAGAGCGAATGAGCGATTAGTCGCGAGCACCTTTCGATTTTTCCCTTCGCCCTTAAACTAGAATTTTTTTATTGTCTATCGCGCAGCACGAGCTCGAAAAATAATAAAAGGGAACGATTAAACCTCGATCAAGGAATTTTGATGACGTCGGCAAATTAATTATCGCGGACATGAATTTTTTTTCCTAAGTGAACGGAATGAACGAGATCGAAAAAAAATCCCATAAATTCCAGAGATCGATTCTCAAAACGGAGATAATTTTTGGTCTTCTCGAGGGTCGATCGTTCCATGTCCAAAAAACTGAGAGAAATGGAGCCTCGTTTATGAAGTCGAAAGATCGAATCAGGCGCGGGAGAGTCTTGGCGAGCTGGCGCACAGCGAACAAATCGGATTATCGTTTTCGAGGAATCAGGCGGCACAATCTGAGGGATTAAAAGTATCGCGCGAGGGACGACACCATGAAAGAAGAAAAAAAACGAATGGAAAGTGTGTGACGTGAGATGAGGGATGAAAATTAGCGAGTGCGCGATGCTGGGGCGATTAGCCCGATCAAATTTATGCTCCCATTTTTTGTTACATCTGTACGATACATCTCACCGCGTAATATACATCATACACGCAGCAAGTGTGTCCAAAAGTTGGACAAATTGCACCACACCCCCGTAGTTAAACAAAACGCGCGCGGCGTGACGCGTGTGTTTTACGAATCCCCACAGGCCGTAGCAAAAGAGACAATCGGCTTACGGTTTCGTCGAGCTTATATCTTCCCTTCTCGCCCGCCTCCATATCCCCCGCAATAAGATCGATCGGTCCAGCCAAATTGTATGCGTAGTTTTACGATCTTTATGCGCGTCCCAATCCTGAATTTTACAAAAGATACACGCGAATAAAAAAATATCGTGTTCTCTAAACGAGACATAGTGCACGCGACTGGAATGTTTAATGAAAATTCACAGACAACGAAAGAATTACGAAAACTCAATTATTAAGATGTAAAAAATGGAATTCGATCGTATTCCCTTGATTTTCTGGCCATCGTTAAAATCGCGAATGCCAGAAATTCGTTGTCGAATTAGCATTTTTTTTTTTTCGTTTCCCACATTTTTTTGAACATATTTCAAGTTCTATGGGGTTTTTATGGGGCAAGGCATGGAAAAAGTGGAATCGCCAGGAGTCTCGAGTTTGGTCAGGAAGTCGAAAGAGACTCGCGGAAATTGGAGTGTCTCCTGTAAATCTATCGAGGGGTGCGGCTCAGCGATTTGCACGAGGATCCCCCGCCAAAGAGCGTTTTGCTGAACGCGATGAGATGCGCCGCGCAGCAGCTTTCTCCTGCTCCATTGAGCTGCAGATATGTGTATATAGAGTTTGGGTATGTATTCGATCTCTATTTGCACGGAGTGTCATCCCCGCGAGGCCAACCCCAAGCCTGCCGACAGTTTGCCCAAATAAGCCAAATAGTTGTTGCTCGCCGTGTGTGTTTGTATATTTAGGGGTTGTGGCAAGGATCACCGCACCGGAATATTTGCCACAGAAGAGTATAGCAAGAGCGAGAAGTCAAAAAGAGAGAGGGAGGCGAGGAGGGGTTGGTAAACGCGAGAGGCAGAGCAACGGGTGCTGAGCAAGGGGATGAAAAGCAGCAAAGAGCTCTGAACTATTCTATACCCTCACGGATCATCATCATCCTGACATCCCTCCTCTATATACACATTCACGTTTACATAAGCTTCCGAGATGACATAACTCTCTTCTCCTTTGCGGTTATATATACTTCATTAAGGATTCACCCCTCTATAACTGAGCTACGAACTGACTGACTGACTGACTGACTGACTGACACTTCTCAGCAGGGTGGACGACAACGTCAAGGTACACACAATGACATTTATTATTCTTTACAAGTTCCTCACTTTTATCTCTTTTACTGTGTCTTTCAATACAACGTACCGATCGTTTTTTTTTCCCTCATTATTTTTCAGTAATTTACAAAAGATACACTGAGTACTAAATTTTGTTAACAAAATGTCGATAATTTGTTGATCACGGTGAACTAAATATTTTCGGATAATTTCAAAATTTTCGTCATTTAGATATATTTCATTGTTACGTGTTTGGATTACGTTTGGAATTTGAAAAATTCACTTTTTGAAGAGAGTTTCTGAAATATTTATTGTTGCAATGACAACATTTTTGGGATTTTCCAAAAAAAAAAAAACGTTTATTCGAACGTATCGAACGAAAAAAATCGATCTTTTTCAACAAATTTTTCTTCTCAGTGTAATAAAACGAGTAGAATTATTCTGAACACGATTAATTTTCTTCTGAGGCAATTTCGATCGAGACACGTCATTGTTTTACCAAAAGCAGCCATTTTGTGAGCCAAGGAAACGAAGAAATGCGAGGATTCTGTCTAGAGAATTGATGAGTATTGTTAAGAGTGCAGTGGACGTGATTAATGGAAAAGGGAAATATTTGAGGCGTAAAATGAGCTGGGAAATATTTCGATGACATTGGTACCTGGTTATAATTTCATAAACTCGGATAGAAATATTTCTCCGTCCATTTTATCACGTCTGTTGGATGTTAACGCGGGTAGATGGAAATATACAGATACGTTTATGTAGAGAGAAGAATCGAGTCCCCTCTCGAGAAGTTGGTGCAAGATAATACATGGCGAAATGTGTGTGTGTGTGTATGCGGGAGCGAAGCAGCAGGGATTAAGGGGGTTGCGGGAAGCGTAAACCGCCCTCTGTGTGTAAACCCTCCCACTTCTCGCCAGCCCTAATTGTCCGGACCCTCCCTTCGCGGAGCGAACTGTATATAGAAACGCGTCTCCCTCTCTTCTCAGTGTCAGCTAGTCACTTTACCATAATCTCCCGGGTAATGGGGTTCTCTATCCCTCGGTTCTCCACCCTTCGGTTACGTGTAGATATATAGTCGAATAAGGTAGACAGCCTCGCAGAAAGCGCCCTCTATCGTAATGTATATAGAGGCGCGCGCGATTAAGGGGTCTGGGGAGGTCGCGCCCATACGCGAGAGAAACTTGCCTCGAGAGACTCGACGATCGAAGAAGAGAACCCCCTCGGCAAAATGCCCGTCTCGCTCTCGCTCTTTTGACGACCGAGAGAGAGAAAGAGAGAGAAAGCGTTTGCGCCCTCACTGAGTGTCTGCACCCTCTGGTGCGCGCAAGAGGATGCGCGCAGGAGGACGTTTTATTCGACCCTAAACTTTCTCTCTCTTCTCTTCATCTTTTTCGCCAACAGACAAGCTCTCTCTTCTTTTTACCAAGTCCCTCGTCTATATACACATCGAATGACAGAATTTATTATCTTTTTCTCTGTCCTTTTCTCTCTGCTCGAACCTCCCAATCGTTTGCGACGCACAGAGGGTGGCGATGGCGTCGTTCCACATTAGTGTGTATAAAAAAAAACCCTCGTAAGATTTTCCGCTGCGCGACCTTCTTCGAGTATTGAGACACAAACTCCGACGAGGGGTGCAAACTTTTTATATGCGGACAACGTTCCGACCAAAAGCTTCATATAATTTCTTGCTTTTCCTCTCCGCACCCCTTGAGTTTTTTTCCTCTTTTTTCGTTACACGTTTACTCAACATTTTCCCCGCGACTCGCTCATCTTTTTTATTTCCTCTCTCTTCCTTTGGCAATAAGGCGCAGCTCCTGCGCCCGCCATCATGTTTGCCAGAGGATTATCGAGGACTCTCTTCTCGTGCAAAAAAATATGCCACTCTCTGTCTTTTTCCTACGGGCAACTCATCCCTCGTGCGCCTTCTCGAGATCCGCCATTGCGCTCGGATAAACCCACGTACGTCTCGAACTTCTCGATCTCGCTTTTTCCTTCTTTTTTCTTCTTTAACCAATAAAACGCATTCGAAATTCTTTATCCTCGCGATTTTCGATCGTTCGAGAGCTCGTTAACTAATTAGAGAGTCAATAAAACGTAACGATACGAATCGAGCAAATGGTTCTTAGCCGCCTTTTCGCAAAAAAATAAACTTTGTTGGAAAAATATCGATATTTTGTTGCGATACGTTCGAGTAAACGGTTTTTTTTTGAAAAATCACCAAAATTTTGTCATTGCAGCTAAAAATATTGTACAAAAAGCCTCTCCGAGTGAATTTTTGGCATTCCAATCGTGAATTTTCCTGACATAGTTCCGTGAGAAATAAAAAACATTATGGAAACGACGAAAATTTTGGAAATCATCTAAAAATATTTAGTTCACCGTGTTCAACAAAATATCGACGTTTTTTCGACAAAATTTATAATTCTGCGGAGGAAACTCGAAAAAGAAATGTTGGTGGCTCGGGCGCGCGTAGATTTGAGGATGTGGAATGGCGGAAGAGACTTGTAGAGCGTGCGGCAATGAGAAAGGATCGACGTTTTGGCGATGGGAGTTTGTACCGACAGGAGATCGTGAAGCATTTCCGAAAGAGGGAGATCGAGAGCTCGAGCAGGATGAGAAGAGAGGAGAAAATCAGCGAACAATGGCGGGCTTTTGCGGTTGAGGAATCGTGGGCCACGGCGTCGTTTAAACGACGTGTACGCCACAACAGAGGAGGAGAGAACAGTGGAACAGAGTGAACGTCGATGTGTGCGGTTCCAGAGTTGGTTTGCGAGAAGCGGGACGTGTGTTTCACGTGCGGGAAGCAGGCAAAGTCCCGATGGAAATTCGAGTCCGGACGCAGGAGCGAGAAAGAGCAAGAAACCAAGAAAGAGACACGGAAAAAGGGATACGCGACGAGGACATTTTCGATCGGAACGCTAAACCAAGCGAAAATCCCGAGACAAGCAAAACACACGTACGTGGTTTCGCAACAGCTGAGAACAAAAAAAAACACAAAGAGACATACGTTAAGCGTGGAGTCGAACAATTACACGGGGAACTGCGCAATTACGACAAAGTTAAACACACGCGTACGCATATAATGTGTCTCGTACGCGTCCGACAGCCGCATCAAAAGCGAGCGCATCGAAGAAATAGCCCCGCGCCGCGCGCAGTCACGAATGTGTCCCATTGCGGACATTCGCTACCTCAGCCCAAGATAATAACAACGCACGACATTTTTCCCATCTGTAAAAACTGCATGAGAATTTCCAACGACTTTTCAAGACAAAAAACCTTGAAACTTTCATTGTTTTCTGTGGGGAACGAAAACGTCGGAGAAAAACGCGTGTAATAACTGAGGGAACGCCTTAAGGATCGAGACAAAAATCGAGTCGGATTCCGCAAAAGACTCTATCAATCGTCAAACTGCCGCTAATAACACTTTGTCAGCCACGAATTAAACCCCCGAGGTCGCTTTCGATACAGATAGATCAGAGCATGGGAGAAGAAGAAAAAAAAGGAGGAGATTCCCAAGGGTAAATACGCGACACAGCTTGTAAACAGATCCACCCAAACGATCATCGCAAGTGCACGTAGAATGGGGGAGAGAAGAGAATCAGGGATTTGATTCGTATAAGAAACGGTTTACGGCCGGCAACGCGGCTACGGCGACTGATACACATAAGTGTATAAGTGTGTATTTATATGTATTTTATGTATCTATGTACAAACGAGTGTATTAGCCAGGAAGAGCTTGTATATGTATCTCCCGAGGGAGGGATTCGGTTCCCCGGGCGCACGACATCGAAATCCCGTGACGTATCTAATTGGGGGCCACTTTGGTGACAAGAAAGATGGAGAGAGAGGGAGAGAAAGAGAGAGAGAGAGAGATTTGGGGTGTCCTGCTCTCGGAGCAGCTCTATCCCCCACAGCCGTGGGTGGACGACGGGCTCTGGGATAAGCCATAAGCCAGTGTATAGAGAAGCTGGTGGCGTTTCCACGAGAATCCACAGCAAGGGACAGAGAGAGAGAGAGAGAGAGAGAATTGTGCGCAGTGGAGATCACCCTCGGCTTATAAACGTCCGATCTCTCTCGCTCTGAGTACGTGAAGCAAGGACGATGTAGCTTCGACCTCCACGGACAATTCACCCTCTCGCAGTCGCAAACGCTGCTCGTTCGAGCTCCAGCGGATACAAAGGGCGCAAGTCCGTCGATCGAGAGGCTGCGATCGCATGACTCGCGAGCCTTTTCCGCTGCCAAGTCTCCTTCTGTATTCTCGTCCAGTTGAATTCAAACGCAGCTCCATTCTCGTGGATTCAGCCACAAAGTTACGCCGTTTTAGAAACCAACTCGACGATTTATCGCGGCCAACCCCCTGGACCACTTACACGCAGCCCACTTTTCTCGTCTACGTGTAATACATTCACGAACGCACGGCGGGCCACACGTTGAAGCAAAAAAAAAGCGAGGGGCAAGGGCAGAATCGTATAGTTTACGAATGTTACGGAAGAGGGACGAGGGCTCTTGTATCTCCGAGTGAATCCAGCGTAAATAATGCCGATTATCCCCACGGCAATTGTTTTATCGAGCGAACTCGGAGAAGGGAGAACTCGAAGGGTTCCTCGGGAAAGACGAGCTCTGATATCGAGATGAACCTGAGAGAGATGACGTTTTCTCGCTCCTTATACACTGTATAGATAGCGCAAGTAGTTCAGCCCTTTTCGCTGCCTCGAGAAAACAGACTCTCGACCGTTTTCCCGACGTTATACTTTTCTTCTTACCTCACTTTTCTCCCTCTGTCTTTTTCTCTTGAATGTGGTGGAATTTATACCGAAGAAAAAAAAAACGATTTGGTAAAAGAAAGACAGTCCCTGAGTCTCATTTCAAATCCTACGTTCCTCGGCCCTTTTCTTATATCCCCAGCGATTTACTCGCGGAAAACGACGCAGCCTATCCAATATGTTTGTACACAATAATGTGTCGTAAATCGCGGGCAAAGCGAATCACTAGCTCTCGGCTCCAAGCTCGTTGATTTCATTGCAGGGATTCTAAGGGATTTTATACTCTGCTTAATCTACAGGACACATCTGTATAAATATATAAACACATAAACCTCCCGCAGATACCCCAGAAACTTTATCGTCTAATCAAATTCCGTTGCTCTCGATTCTCCGCATTGATACATCTGGCAAATCCTGCCGTTTCACTCAACGGAATGAAAATCCATCGGAATCGAGTCTCGATTTTGATCGGATCTGAAAATTGAGAAAGTCATTTTTTTCGTCTAAAATAAACGAGGAAAAAACGAGCAACGTCGTCACGAAAAATTTGGACGTTTTCTTAATCGCGGTTCGTTGACGATGAAAAATCTCTCGACACGCTTTTCCATCCCTTTTGTCTGTTATTCTCTCGCGCCTTCTCTTTCGAGCTAGTTTAGTTTTAATGCAAAATTATCCTCAAAGATCACACCCTCTTGTGCTACTGCGGAGGGTTGAAGACTCTTCGAGGACGAATTATGCCGACACCGCGTCTTTATCCTGCTCATTAAATTCCTCCTGCACTATAGATATATCCACAAAAATATATAAAGCAAGAAATTCTGCTTCATTTTCTCTCGCCGCGGCAAACTTATCCGGTTAATTCGACGAGATGTACATTACCGCGAGTTCGCAACGGGTTTGCCCCATAACTTGGCAGCGCCTCGAAAGATGGCGTGTCTTTATCGTGCGCTTGAAATTGGACTTTTCAGTGAAACAAATTCGATCCCAATTTCCGCGACGATTAATACTTCGCTACGGGGGCTATAGAAAAAATAATAATGAACCAGGTCGCGAAGGAGAAATATGAAAATAGCGGCGCGTTTCACTTTTTATTCACGTAAAAAAATCCAGTCGGTCTCCGTCTCATTGCAGAAGACAAAAGAGTAGTGAAATCTGTTTATTCTCAAGTTTCTACAGAATTGTTGCAGCCTCCATCGTGTATTCTCATAATTAATACTTTTTAGACACTCGAGAAAAACGGTTATTGGAGCGAAATCGCACGAGAGTTTCTCCAGCAATTGCGAGGGGGAGGAAAAGAGTAATTTTTTTTTGCTCCCTCTTCGTTCACCAGAGTTTGGCTTACTCGCGGCCGCCTGCTCGCGTAGATCGCGCGGGTATACTTTATTCGTGAAACGTCGAGAAAAATTCGCGTAATCTCGGATAATTTCTGGCCGGAGTCGTTACGAGAGAGCGACGGAGCGAGTAAAAGTCGAGACGGAGAGATCGCGGGTCTCTGGCGTAAAAAGCAGATGGCGAAGAATCCGCGCGAGAGAGCGAAAGACTCGCTTTTTTTCTTTCTTTTCCCTCCTGCTCCTAATATCCATCTTTTTTGCTCATTTTTTCTGCACGCCATGAACAACGGGGACGCCCACCGGTTGGTGCTGCGAGCGAAGAAAAAACAAACGAAGAAACCCTCTCTCGCGTGCCTAACGACTAAATAAGTCCTCCCAATTAAAAAACTAATTTCGATTAGAGTCCCCGCGCGGCCATTTAGCATCGTAACTGGACGACGTGGCAGCAGGGCGAGCTGCTTCGCGAGGGGGTTGAAAAAACAAGTGGCAAGAGGGAGAGAGAACAACGACTCTGTAACGGTCGAGCCCATCAGCACACGAACCGACGAGAAAATCACAATATTCTCTCTCGCTCTTTGCTCCTTTTTTCCCTTTACTCCCTCTCTCTCGCCCTCGAACCAGCGCTGAGGGCTTATCGACAACTTTGCCTCCAGCGAACCACCAGCAGCGCCCTCATCGCACCCCTGCTTTTGGCCTTCCTCAGCTCCGCGGACAGACAATTATGCGAGACGAGCAAAAGGGTGAAAAAAAAATATTCCCAACGATCTCTCGAATCGAGAGACAGAGCCAAAGCAGATAACACTCAATTTCGCATCGTGTGACGTGCTTTTAATGTCAAGTCCGTGGAAACAAACTCTGCAAAGTCTGGCTCTTGGATGGAAAACTTTGTACGAAAAATTTCGGTATAAATTTTGATGAAAATTGGAAAAAAAAGATTTTTTTGAAATTCAGTAGATACAGCAGCAGTTTGTGCGAAGAGAGAGGCTCGTTCTTGTTTTGGAATTAATTTGGTCGGTCTTCAAAAAAAAGAGCGTAAATGCGGTGGCCGGGAAAGTCGAGAGGATCAGGTTAAAAAGAGTTGAAGCAGCAACAGAAGCAAAGAGAGAGAGAGAGAAAAAAAGGAGTCGCGAGGCAGCAGAAATTCCAACAGTGAAACCGCCGCGGGGTTACAACGTGTTTCACACATCGCGAGAGCCCAACGGCCTCTGGATGCGAGCGCGCGCGCCCACGCCCAAACAAATATATAATGCGCACCGCAGCGCATTAGAATAACAAATAGTCGTCCAAGTATCCACGCCCGCTAGACGCCACGGGGTGTCGAGACTCTTTTTATCTCATATTCGCTCCCTCCCCCTTTCCTCTCAACTATATATACACGAGAATATTCTACACTTTACAGTGTAGGATCAGTCGCACGATCCTCCACGCGCATATCCTTTTTATCATTCCACATAAAAATAAATTTCAAAATCAGCATCCAACAGCAATCCCTTGCCCCCCAATGGACCGATGCTCCCAGCATCCCTGCGAGATGCAGCAGCCTGCAGAATTCGATAGACTCGCGTAGGCGTTGAGTCCCTGGACCACCAAAATGATCGAGAAATCTTCAATTTTTCCGAATTTCATTCCTCAAGAGGCTCGGTCTCTTGAAAAATTTCCAAAGTACAGGAAAAAATCCTCGCGCAACTAAGAGCAGAGCGTGAGCGTAGGAAAAACGCAGGAATCAGAGAAGAGAGTTTATTCTTGAGAGAGTTTTTAAGGGGTTGCATTTATGAAGAGCATCGTGGCGCCGCGGCGCGTTTCCCAGAGACTTTTTCGCTTCTTTAATCCCCGCGTGCTCTCTCCACATTAACTTTCACGTACTTATGCATACAGTGTGTACAATATGTGACTACTTATCCAAGAAAGCAGAGATAAGAAAGCGAGGGCGAGATGAACGAGAGCACCAGAAAACAAAATCATCGGGTTCACGATCATTACATGTGTTTCGAAAAATATAGTTTTTTTTTATCTAAAAATAGTATCTCTTTGGATAAGTATCTCAAAATCCACGTCCCGAGCCATAAATTCCCGCGTATGTACAAAATATTCTATATAGACTTTGTATATATTTAACGCGCGCGAGTCTGCTGCTGTCTGGACGTCGAGAATTCTCGCGTTGGTACTCTGCTCCAAAGAACACAATGAAAACTCGACTTGGTTTCTCCTGACGAGTGCATTCGAGTGCTGGCTGCGTGGGCTCACGAATACGCGTTTCTGTTTATTTTTTTCTCTGCCGCGCATAGAGTGCATCAAGAAGAAACGCACGACGATCATGCTGATTCTCTCGTGCGCGCTTCTAGACCGCGCATTCGTGTTAAAACACGTGTATATCGCGCCAGAGCCCGCGATTGTTGACGACGACGCCCATGAATAATCCATACTCCCCATTTATCCGACACGTTAACATATTTATAATCATTCTGGACACGCCTCTCTTCCCAATGAATATATTTCTACTACACTTCATGTTTACATCCATTACAATTCCGTGACGCATCGAAATATCGATTCATCATATTTATTCGCCTATGAATTACGAGATTCATCAACAAAAGGCATTTCGCAACGCTGATCTACTTTTTCACAATCATAAATCCGCTAAAAATCGAGAATTGATCATTTTCCTCGCTATAAATGAACAAGAACGAGGAAAAAGTGCATTGATGAGGAAATTTTGTCTGATACTTTCGACTGAACGTTTTTTTTTGTAAAATCTCAAAAATTTTGTCATTGCAGCAAGAAATATTCTAGAAAATCTCTTTCAAAGGTAAATTTTTGTCATTCCAATAGTAAATTTAGCCGAAAATTCCGTTAGAAATGAAAAATATTGTCAAAATAACGGAAATATTGAAATTATCCAAAAATATATTTAGTTCACCGTTCTCAACAAAATATCGACGTTTTTTTAACAAAAGATTTAATTTTCAGTGTCCAAAATCGTGACTCAAATTTTTCGTCACGTTTTTTCTTCATCGTTTTCGTACTTTTCAAAATCACAAAAATTGAAATCCTGCGCATGCGATTCAGAGATTTTTTTTCCCCCTAAAATGTGCTCAATTATATTTATTTGTTAATGGTTATTGATTATTCGTTGAATGGAAAAAAGGGGGAAAGGGATAATCGTTGAATCGTGAAGATCTCGCGATGCGGGCGAGTCCCCGTGTGTGAGGCCGCGCGCGATCGTTCGCAGCACACACGGTGAGGCTCGCGGAGGAGAGGATTATCGGGTATGACAAATGTAGTGGTCTCTCGACGAGGATCATGTGCGAGAAAAAGCGAGACCCAAAGTGGAGGTTCGTGAAACGAAAGGAAAGTGCTGAGCCATCGTTTTAATATTTATTTATCGATGTTGCCGCGTGCGATCTCGTAGCAGAGCGAGCGAGAGAAATAGAGAAGAAGCGATAATGCGTCGACGCGTATTCTGGATCAGCATAACTTACTAAATGGGTGAACGAGCTTATACACTTGGTAATTTATAACACAAATACAAGCGCCCAACAAAAACGTATAAATAAATATATACAAATAGGTATTATTTACAAATGTGACGTAGCTTTCAATTTCTATTCACCGCGAGAGTCTCTTCCTCTGCTTTTCAAGCGACCCGCGCGATTATCTCCGGAGCTCTCTGACTCTGAGATAAATAACCTTCATTTAATCTAAACCCGATTTTCCATCTTGCTTCTGCTGTGATAAGCTCGCAAAGAGCTGATAATTTGAAAAGATGGAATCTAATGGTGTGAAAAATGGTGAAAAAGCTCGTGATACGAGTTTTCGGTCATCGTTTTTCTCGGCAATTCGCGAGCGTAAATTCAAAATTTTCGTAATTTTGACAAATATTTTTGATTTCTAATGGAACTGTCACTTTAATTTACGACAGAAATTACAAAGATTCACTCTTCGGCGAGATTTTCCTGAAATATTTCTTGCTGCAATGACAGCATTTTTGTAATTTTTCGAAAAAATGTTTATCCGAACAAAATATCGAGATTTCTTTCAATAAAATTTTAGATGATGGGCCAGTTCTCGCCGGACATTCGTGAGCTGGTTTTTTTTGTTCTTAATGGAATTTCTCAGATTCACTGGCAAGCGTGCAATTGAAACGTGCAGCCCTGACGAGCCATCGCTCTGCTTTATATATGGGACATAAATAATGGCCGGGGTACACACGAGAGACAATAAAAGTGAATGTGTTCAACGAAAGCTCGATGACTGCGTATGGGGTATATCGAGGTTGAGAAAAAAAGGTTTTGAATAAAATAAGAAGAGAGAGGCACGAATAAGCGAGCGAGGAAAAAACCAGATGCGAGAGAGAGAGAGAGGGAGAGAGAGAGAGAATTAAAACTGCATCATTGGCCGGAAAGGGCGAGCGAAAATAATGTGTCACCAGACACCCGCGCCACATGTGGCCACCCATGTTGGTTATATATACCCAACTACCGTGCGCATATACATTTATGAAGTCTGAAGTTTAAGAAAAACATGCTGGATCGTGGCGCGTAGGTAGTTACGAACGTAGGTGGGTGCGAGAGACCCACGATAACGTCTGGCTACTCTTCCTCCTTGGACACTCCAGCACACACATGCGTTTTTATTCTCCATCTCTCTCCTTCCTCCTCGAGCGAATCGCAGGCGATTTGAACGTTCGATTTTCACGATTTCTGTAAATTCTCGATGTACGTCGGTCCGAGAAGGAAAATCGCCGAAAGGATTTTGTTTCCACGTGTCAAAGAATCACCAGAACGTTCGAATCGCCTCGAGGCGATTTTTCCTGACCGGAAAAATATCGAAGTGTCAAAATAAATTAGAAACGCGTAACGAATGATGAATCTCGTTATTTTGGACTGCGTGAGTGATAACGAGCGTTCCAAATGATCCAACGATGACGATCGTGAAGAAAATCAAGTCAAACGAACGTCCGATCAACCGGTCAGTTTTTTGAGCGCGAGAGCTGGACATCGGGATGATCTCTGAGTGCGTGTCGATCGCCGCAGAGGAATCGGACGATTCTTATCTGCCGCTAGGCCCATGACAACACTCGAGACTCTCGTCAGAGGTTCAGAGCTCATCGTTTCCTCGTTTATTTCATTGGTGAAGAAAACTCGAGGTGTGTACTTTTGACGTGCACACGTTTAACGTTCTATTAAACTTTAAAAAAGAGCCTCGAGCATAGAGACGCACAAATATATATACAATAGTGTGCGACAGTGTTGATGTGATTCGGATATGGCTAACAGTTATGCCACCATGAGTATGGAGCATTAATATCCCAGGCATAATCTCCTCGGTTATGAATTATCGTTAAGGGCACTTGACAACTCGTGACTCCTCGTTACGACCAGAAAAGACCTCACCTTTTCCGCTATTTACAAACACACACGCGCGCGGCCACCAAACGAACATGAACATTTATTCACGCGCGCACGAATAGTCACACACATTTGTACAAACAAGACACGGAGCTACAAAGACTGTTAACCAAACGAGAAATTCTCATTTATGAATTGGAGATTGAGTCTTCTTTTCACGAGAGAGACCCGAAGATGATGGAATTTATGGATATTCGAATGCGCGGACATAAAATACCGATTTCCTCCCGTTACTATAGCATCATTTTGAAATTTATCACACACGCGCCAACAGACGCAACGGCGACGTACAAAACTCGCTCCTTTATAGTCCTTATTCCTTTTATTTTTATTCTTATTCTTATTCTATTTGGCATTTTTATTTTTTACGATTGCCAGCTTCCCGCAGTGATCCCCCCGAGACTGGCTCAACAACTTTTGAATAGTGTCATCGATTGGGTACGAAATTGTTGGGGAATAAATTGCCTGGGCAAGATTAACATTTTTTATTTCATTTGCAACACGCGGCCTGTGAGCAGGCCAAATTCCCTAATTTTCATCCACCAACGCGCTCCTTCGGGATCATCTTTACCCACTTTTTTTTTACACTCACAGAAAATACACACGATTGCGCGGACAAACTTTTGCTGCTGCAAGAAATTTAGGCTTCGCGTGCATTTCTGCACTTTCTGCCTCTTGCGACCATCAAATCCTTTCCCTCCTATTTTTTCTTCACCTCCTTTCAGCAAAATGCTCGATTTACTAGAAAAAACGAGATAACGGGAAAATGCACACATGCACGTTGTGTATATGGGAAAATATCGGAAACTGTGTGGCTGCTGCTTCTGGCTCATCCGTCAATCGATACAAAAAGAATACACGGGAGTTTATATCCAGCGGACGCGGGCGAATGCATTGAAAATAAAATTTTGTCGGAAAAAAACGTTTTTTTGGAGAATCACAAAAATGTTGTCATTGCAGCAGGAAATATTCTAGAAAGTCTCTTCGAAAAGTCAATTTTTGTCATTCCAATCGTAAATTTGGCTGATAGTCCCGTCAGAAATAAAAAATATTGTCAAAATAACGGAAATATTGAAATTATTCATAACGTTTTTGGATAAAATTTCATTTTCAGTAATGCATCGAGAATCGTGCGGATCCGAAGCAGCGACAGTCGTCGCCGCGATCGATAAAGGAATATAAACGCGCAACGATTGATTTTCATTAAAAATCGATAATCGCGAAAGTGATCGAGATTCTGTCGAAAATAACTCAGGCGATCGAGTCAGAGCCTGGAGAAAGAAAAAAAGTGATAAAATCGTAACATGCCTGGGAGCAGTAGCAGGGAATGGAATAAATCAAATATTCCTGTTTGAACAACGCCTCGAGTATACTCTATAGCAGGAATAAACGTCACCGAGAAGATCGACCATCGCGCTCTTGGAGTTGAGGATTCATCGGGTCTCTGGCCTAACATTTCTCTTGCTCCGGGGGTAATAATATCCTCATCTTTTGGCCTCTCGCTCTCATCTCCTGGTTGAATGATGAATATGAGACGCGGGGAGTATAAACGCATATTGGGTGTGCATGTGCACTCTCGGTGCATATCCATCGCATATGCATTTATCCCTGCGCTGCCGCCTTCGAGTTGCTCCCTAACACATATAAACCCACGATCTATACACGATTTTACACACTCATACGAGAGAGAGACGAGTGTGTAAACATAACTCAATACACTTGCGGCATTAGCCGCACCCGATTTTCTACCCGACCCATTGGATCCTCGTGACGACGAGGGAGATCGTCCTCCCGCTCTCTCGCAACGACAGCAGGAGAAAAAGAGAGAGAGAGGGAGATGAAAAAGTGATCGCCACTCCTTCTCCTCCCACGAACAAGCGCTCAACCCTCGTTCCCACCTCCGCGAGATTGTTTTCTCTCGCGAAAACTGCTCACCTCGTCGTGTCCAGAGCCCGCGCTTTCCCCTCGCATCTCATCGCGCGCGTATCGACTCCTGCGTCCACACGATTACCCTGCCGCTGCCATGCGTTGGAATAATTTGCAATCCGAGAGCAAGAGAGAGAAAGCGTCGCTGCACACACGTTGCTGTGCGTTCTAATATACACCCCGCGCGCGATCGACGCTTTTGCAACGTCGTGCGTACACATGCCCTCAAGCTATACATTCACATACGTCCTATACACTCTCTCCGTGTGGAAGCTGTTCAAGATTTCGCTCTACTGCTACCAACAACCTTTCCCACTGCTCTCTTCTTGCTGTATCGCGGCTGCTGCTCGTGTATTACACTCTCGCTGCTTCTGGTCCCTCGAGCTTATTCCCCTTGCGCGACTCTCTCGTATCAATCGATCTTACCAATTTATTCACCCATACACACATCAATATTATGTCCTCATGAATTATGATTACACAGCAGCAAATACTTGCAAAAGCAGTTTTCTTGGCATCATTCATTCGCGAATGTCAATTTTACAATAAAATGGGTCGCTACCATTCAAGAAATTCTCGGAAAATGATTATTTTGACAAAGTGCCAAAACACCCTGATCCTCCCGGTCCAGAGTTTTTTTTTCAGAGAGCAGAGCGAAAAAGAACAAACCCATTGACCATAAAAACGATCGCTTTGGTCCAGCCGGGCAGACTTATCAGTGTCCGGAGATCAGGAGCGATTATCCGCGGGTGAGACACCCAGAAGCAGGCGCGATGTCTAGAACGAGAAAGCCTCGAGATGTGGTACGCGCGCAGCAGCAACACGTTGCACATTTGCGTACATAGAAGCGCCAAAAAGTGTCCGAGAGAAAAAAGAAACAAACGACGCTGAATTATCGAGAAGAAAATTGTGTTTGGATGAGTCCGGGTCGGACGCGCGACAAAAATCCTGCTGTAAAGAAGAAAATTTACTTGAATATTGCAGAAGTAAAAAATGGTCCTGATGCTCGAAATAGAGAGCGAGAGCGTAAAAGCCCGTGACAGTTTACTCTGTGTGCGGTTTGACTTTGTACAAGAGCTCTCCTCGCTACCTGAATATAATAGTAGCGATGTTCGTAGGTACATTTATATCGAGAGAAGGGGGAGAAAGGAATGGAACGTAATGGCGTATTTTTGGTGGGAACACGAGAGCAAAGAGCCGAGTCAAGTCCTTTTGGAAATAGTGAGCGCGAAATGAGGTGGATGGGACGACATGACACACAGAGTGCGGTGGCATGCGGCGAACCGAGCTTCATATTTTATAACGGGAGGTTATACCTTTTATCCTTCATGGCTACGGGTGCACCGAGCGTGTCGAATAGAATATATATACCAGCAGCGACGACGAAGACGCGATGACGATGAAACGACCATCACCAGAGGGCGCTCCACAGGCTTTCTCTCTTCCTTTTTCTCTTCTCTCTTTTTTATTATATACGCGATAGGTATTTTGACATCCCCAAGAAATTAGTATAATAAAGGAGACTAGGTAAAGCGCCTAAGTGCCTAAACACACGCCGTAAATCAACCCCTCTGCTCCGGCCGTACTTATTTCTCTCTCTCTCGCTCATTCTCTCCACCTTTTTTCCCTCTCCATTCCACTCTCTCGCTCCCTCGCTCGGCTGCTCAAGAAAAACGTTTTTTAAGTATACAGATATATACTGACGTATATATTTGAAGAAAGAAATATTTCTCTGAAGCAACAGCAGCAGCACAAAATATGGCATTTGATCGATCGCGATACTTTGCTCCGAAAGATTCTCCGTAACGGTCTTTATCACGTTTTCGACTCCAACTTCCGCTTGGGAAGTTTCCCCCTCTCTCGTGCATGACGCTCTCCCTCGATTTTTCATCGACTTTTGTACGCGCTCGATCTTGATTATCTTCAAAGTATAATTTCATTAATTTACGATCAGGATTCGAAATCGCCGTGGCAAAATGAGAGAAAAAACAAATCGGAGTATATAAATTTGAGAAGAAAAAAGAAAATTTGAGACTTTTTGAGAATTTTTCTGGATCCACGCCACGTAACGCGAAATACAAAAGTGTCGGAAGAGTTTTATTGTAGGAAGCTCGTGAATATTCCGTCAAGTTTGTCTGCTCCATTTTAAAAAGGACGTTTTCACGTCAACCCGTATAGCATGGTTGAGTGAAATGGAAAAAGAGAGAGAGAGAGGGATGAGGCAGAGTCTGGAGATGCATAAAAAGATGCAGGTTCGTATCACCTCGTGGGATAAAAGGCAAAGTGATGTTTTTTTTTTTATTTAAATTTTTTTGTTAGTTTTTTTTTCGGAGGGGTTCGCGGCGATCGATTTCTTTGCGGGAAGCGCGGAAACGCGCGCCGATGTTGTGTCGGTGCGTTGTATCCCCGTCGTAGCGCGATAAAAATTGCGGCCCTTTTTATATATATTTTATTTCTTGTCTCGCGATCGCGTCGCGCGGCTTTCAATCCGCGAGGGGCGTGGATACCCGTGGGTTTTGACGCGCGTTACCGCCCATTGATTATTGAAGGAAGAGACGCGATTGGCGAACGTGGTGAGGTGTAATAAACGAGACGGCTCCGAGTTCCCCTTCGTCGAAGGATCGAGCCACGCCTACTCTCTGCTGAATGAATCGAAGCCGGTGAATGACTCGCTGGAGCGAGTAAGACGAACGATGGAGTTTTGAGAGAGTGGGGGGAGCGCGATGCAGCCGATGAGGGAAAGAGGCGAGAACTGGGGGGAGGGGGATGCTGCGCGCGCAGCATTCGAGGAAGAAACGTGAACACGCAACGGGAGCAGCGCAGCGAGGGGATCCCCGAAGGAACTGACGCGGACGTATCGGAGGCGCGGCAATCCATGGAACGGACAAGAACCATCGGCTTCTCTCGCTCGCGGTCCTCTCCTGCAACTTGCTCTTTGTTGCACGCTCCGCGACGGTGGTGGGGTGCGAAATAACGTGGGAGGAGGAGTAGGAGGTCAGTGGAGTTCGGGAAGTCGGTGAGCGCAGACGCGTTGTGCGCTGAGCCGGATCGTCCAATCTTTCTCGTTTATAAAGCCCAAACGCCAGATAGTGCGTATATACGATTTCGTCGGCACACTCGGTACAAAGCAACATTTCCGAAACAACATTTCTTCACCGTTCATTTATCGCTTTTTCCTTTTTTTATCATTTTTATTTTATCATGTGTCAGAGAAAAACTAGAGGAACGTGAATTTATCGGTGGAAAGTAAACGCGACGATGGTTTTGACGATTGTGTTTACCTTCGAATATCGTTCGTTGTCATTTTGATTTTTCGGCAAAACAAAAATAAACGATCCTGCTCGAGAGATTCGATCGCAACGAGACCGGAAGTGAAAGTTGCTCAATTTGGCTAGACACTCCATTCGAAACGACCCGGAGGACGTCAGCGATCAACAAACAATCGGGAAATCGTGCTTTTTTCGTCAAATTATTGTTGTTGTTGTTGTTGTTTTTTGCTGGTGCGGGTGCGGTGTGATTTTGTGCTTTTGTAAACTGCGCGCAAGAAGCAGGAGGGCAGGAGGGATGCCTGCAAAGGGGGAGAGGGGTAAAGCAACGGACTTCAGCATCGCGGCCATCATGGCGCCCAGGGGTCCGTCCTTCGGACATTACCACCTGCAGGGTCTCGCTAACACGGCCACCGACACCGTGGAATGCAACGGCAAACCTTTCGTCACCACCCCGAGTCTCGATCATCGTGAGTCTCCATTTTTATCTTTCGCACCAATTTATTTCCTTTCCCTTAATTTTTCACATTTTCCCAAAACCCTGTTAAAAACGAAAGGAAAAACGCGAGGACGACGACGCTCATCAAAAGGGTGGCTTGAGGAAGCTGCAGCTTTTCTCGGAGAATCTCACACGTTCTCGTGTTCTTTTCGTTCCGTCGGCTACACTCTCCGCGAGACGCCGAGACTCGTGGAAACCTCCAAAGAATTTGAGCTCCGCAATGAGACTGCATTTCCCCGCAGGCAGTAAAAAGCCTCCGAAAATTTATTCAAAAAACCGCACATCCAGCCACGAGATCAAAAAGATCTGTTAAAAGTTCAACACACTTTGACGCGCCCTTTAGTTCCAAGACAAACGTACAAATTGGGCTACGAATGTCTAAGCTCGATTGACGAACGGATAAACCTCCCGGAGCAAGCAGAAACTCTTTTTTCTCGAGGAAAGAATAAAAAAAAGCGGAGAATAAAGATGAGCCTGGCTTCGTGTTGAGTAACGCGATCGCCAAAGGATCTTAAGTGCCCCGGACGATCCCTTTTCTCTCTCCCTTCGTTGGCCTGTGTGTAGAATAACTCGAGACCCTTTCGCAGCGTGTGACTCTATATACACGCAGTTCTGTGCGTTCGTTTTGGCCTGTCGTGCACGATGGTGACAGGATTCTGGGTGGTCTTGTGTACCACGTTGTCCCTTATTTTATTTGCCCTCTTTCTTTCGCACGTACATGACACTTTCCGTACATGAGCCTAACAAACAAACAAAAAACGCCTACTTTTCAGCATCTTTCGCGCATATTTCTCCTCGGATTTCTCTTTAGCCTTGCTGGATACTTTTTATTGACAGGAACAACGTGCTGCTCGCACGCATCAACAATTTTCGGGTCCTGCTCCAATGCCAGGAGCATACACTGAAAATAAAATTTGCTTAAAAAACGTCGCGATATTTTGTTGAACACGGTCAATTAAATATTTTTCGATAATTTCAAAATTTTCGTTGTTTTGACAATATTTTTTATTTCTAACGAAACTTTCTGCTAAATTTACAATTGGAATGACAAAAAATCACTCTTCCAAGAACCTTTCTAGAATATTTCTCGCTGCAATGACATTTTTGTGATATTAAAAAAAAAAAAATAACCCTTGGGCAATCGTATCTAACAAAATATCGATCTTTTTCCAACAAAATTTACTTTTCAATGTATGAGACCGAGAAGAAGAGAAGACGAAACAATTGCGCCCGAAAGGGAAAGAAAAAACATGACGTTTTTTTCGAAATGATTCGCTCATTTTAATTGAATAATTACGGATCCATTGCTAATTAACTCTATTAGTAATCCTCGTGGTGTAGGTAAACTTTCGACGCCAGTTCACGCAGGCGTATAAAAATTTAAGGACTCGAAGTTCGCCAACGTTTGGTCAACAAATTTTCAGTAGCTCTCGCGCAATAATTTCTCTCACTTACGGTCGTAAATTATGAGCCCAGGGTTCGAAGTGAAATTCATATACAACTCGAGGAGTTATTCTCACCAGCAGGAACAAGTTTTTCCAGCAGCAGCAGCAGCAGCAAATTTTGCCCGAAATTGGGCGCCTCGGCCGAAAAGTTGTTTGTTCTCGCTATAGCCGAGGAGCTGAGGTAAATTTTGCTTTGTGTAAAACGAAACTAGGATATTGTGTGGCTGAAACTTCGTCATCCCGCAGACGTGGTAAAACGATTGAATCCTTGTGGCTATAAATATTACTGGTATTCACGGATCTCTCGCGACCAGCCAAAAAGGCCAACTGAAATTTATATTTTTGCGGAAAAACAGAAAAACATTTGAGCCATAAACCAGGCAGTAAGAAATATATGACGTCTCTCGTCCAATGGAGTATCGAACACGCCAACTATATACACTCAAATATATCCTTCTGCAGGTATAATATTTTCTTCGGATTTTTATTGCCTCGTTCAGCCTCGAATTCCTTTAATGACTGCACAGATCACAGTCCCATTGTAAAACTATTTATTATCCTCTCTGTTTATATTTTCTTTCCAGCAATTGATACGATAATCATCGAAATTCCTAATAAATTTATGCTCCTGCATGCCCTTTTACTCGTCAATCGTGAATCCCTGATGCCACGAAATACGAGGCTCGTGGACATGATTTCGATCTCACTTTTACTTCCGATCACTCAATGATCCCGAAGTTTCCATCGTTGTAATGCAACGAAGTTCTCTAATTTTTTCAGCAGAGCCAATAATTATTATTGAATATTTGGTCCGGCCAATAAAACGATTCTCTCTTGCGACCGAAAAACTCAATCGACTCGAAAAATTGCCACGATTTTCGAAATTCAATAAATAATCAATAGAAAAACTGTTTTTCGTTAAAACGTTGCAAACCTCAAAGTCATTATCACTCAACACATTTTTCTGGCCCATATTTTCTTGCATTCAAATTCCCGTCGATTTTATTTACACAAAAAACGCCTTTTCATCAATGCGGAATGAAAAATTGCACGCAATGCATTTGCCCACGTGTGCGTTGCGATTGTGGCACGAACGAGCCTCGAGCCAGCACGAATACTTTATAAAAGCATCGCACAGTAAACTCAGCAGTGAATGGACGGGATCATTTTTGTGCTGAAAAAAGGTTCAAATTTATGAATCTCTGATTACAATCTCGATCTTCATGATTTCAGCAAAAATCGTGAGTTTTCATGAAGAAAAAATCAAGATTTTTTAAATAAAATTTTCAAAATTGACAAAAATCCAAGGTCAATGTTTTTTTTTCCGTTGGTTATCCGCGAGCAATGATATTTCGTCGTCATTTTTCATGAAAGAATTACAAACTTTTCCGTTTGACTGAAAATTAATTCTGATGTGTGAGCAAGATCGAAAATTTCGAAACGAGTTTTTTTTTTTCGTCGCACCCGCGTCAATATATCAACAACGGCCGGTACGAAGTTAAATAAATCAATATTAATAACAGCAGAATTTGACTCACCGATTGACGCGGGCAGCATATTTATTTCTGAAAGAGATAAAGAAAAAAAAATGATTTAAGCACATGAGTAAACAAGCGTAGTTGAAAAAGGACCAAAGCCTGAAATCGATTGAAAATAAGCGACGAAAAAGAATTTGAATTTTTATCGATGAATCCCATGGTCGATTAATTCTCGAGAAAATCTACGACCTTGAAAAACTATAGCGTTGATTATAAACTGGATCGAGGATTGAGCGAGAAAAAAATAAAAAGTGTTTAAAAAAATAATAATCGAGGCTTTAAATTGATGAAAAAAAGACTCGAGTCTGTTAACGCTCGCGTTTAAAATAATCGTCGTACTTATTATGAAGACGCGGCGCGATGAAAACATCATGTCGCCGAGTGCAGTGTCGCGCGCGCGAAACCTCGATGCACTTTTTCTTCGCTGCACCAGGACAAGTGCAGGTTTTTCATGCACACATTTTAATAAATATATTAATGTGCACATCCGTGCGAGTAACTCGCGTCGATACGCGAATGTGTAAATCGTGAGAAAGATGCTTTCGAGGTTGAGGTTTATCGCGTAAAGATGCAAGAAACGCATTGAAAACCCAGCAGGATTGCTGCTCCACGTCCGCAGCAGGCTGTTCGTCCCGTCGGCGCATTTAATCCGCGCACGGCTATTTCTTCCATAAGAAGGAGGAAGAATGAAGAACGTGTTTCCTCTAAATTACACATAAATACGCTATTTATGCGGACATGCGATCATATCCAAAGAAAAAATCTTCGCTTCCCCTTCCCTCGGCCTCATCTCTCCGCCAGGAAGATCGAACGCGCGACAATAAGAATAAACCAAACCCAAGCGATTGAAACGAAAATTGAAGCTCCCAAAATTAGTTTCGCTTCAATTACGCTCTTGAGACTTGATTTCCTCGTTAAACAGAAATAACTCGTACTTTTCTTTGATTCCGATTTTTACGACACACTCGAGATTTCCCATGAATCGATAATTGGCAGAGGGAATCAATAAAACGCGATACGAAGGGATAAAAATAAATAAATCAAGTTGCGCGCAATAAAGTGTGTAAAATGTGTGAACTGGTCGCGAAACAAAGTTCATGGAAAAATATCGAATGCACAAGATCGATAGGAAAGATTCCTCGAGCACGATCTCGTATGCGATCGCGCGCGGTGCATAAATATAATTCCGAGATGATTTGACCGCGTGTGATCGCGCGAAGATTCGCTAGAGCCGCGGAAAATTTTTGCCACGCACTCACGACAGCCAACATCCTTTTGAACATGCAAAAACTGGGATGGAAAAAAAACGGGATAAAAAAAACGAGGGGAAAAGTATCGAAATGAAAATAACTCACTCGCGCGGCTTTTGCTGCAGCGCGCGCGAGTACATGATAAAGTAAATGGATGTTCGGATAACTTGTTCGACGATATATACGACGTGTACGAGGATGCATATATTAAGGAAAGAGACCCGTTGAAGATATTTCGCTGTCGACAAAAAAGCGAGACGAGAAGATTTGAAGGAGTGAAAAAGGAAAAGAACGAGATAAACGTGTCGATCGGTACGTTGTCACATAATTTTATCGAAAATAAAAAACAAAAACGCGTAAAAACGAAATAAAAAAAACACCAAGTTTGTATTAAATGTGAGAGAATCGTGCAATCAAAATTCAGCCGCAATATTTTGCCGTTACAACATCATATCGCTAATAAGTGACGACTAATTATTGCCATAAATTAAAATCGAGATAAAAGAGCATATAAAGATGCATGATTATTCGATAACGAAACCGTGTGCGCGACGCTTTTTGAATTTCGATTCAAACCGACGATTCATTCAAACGAATTAAAATCCATCGTTTGAATATGCTCGAGGAATTTTTCTCGCCTAATTGGACAAAAACCATTTGATCACGCAGAAAAAAAAACTTGTGCGATATTCTCGCGCCTTAACCTGCCGCATTTGGCATTTTCATTTCGTCGACGAGCCGCGAGTCAAATAAAAACTATTTATTCAGGGAATAAAAGAATGAGAAATTCAAATAGAAATGAGTAATAAAATTTGAAGGATTTGGCATTCGTCATTTTATAGTATAGCACGAGCTGCTGGTGTGCGCGCAGGTCGAGAACGAGAAACTCGCAATTCTCACTATTTCCCCGCGCGCCAGCAGAAGCAGCAGCAACAGTACCGTAATATTTATTCTCAATGAACGATCGTAAATCAGATGATTATTTCTGCGCGAAGAACTCGAAATGTTGCGGGGCCGAAATTAATCACGGGTGTAAATCCTCACGGGCGTTTTTGTTCCCTCCTCTCTCTCTCTCTTCTCATTTTATTAGGATAATTCAAATTTTGTTTATTATTTTATACTCGGTCTTATTGTTGTTACTTTATTTTTATTTCACGATTATTTGGTTTTCTTATTTCTGTTGTAATTTTTACGCACGGATATTATTTGGTTTTGTTATTACTGTTGTAATTATATATATGTATGTGCTATGCCTCCTTGCCTAATGGAAAGTTTTCCAAGGCATAAAATAAACAATCAATCAATCAATCAATCAATCTTCTCTTTCTCTATTTCCTAATATGTGTGTATACGTGTTTATGTAAAAGAGCGCCAGTTGGAGAGCTCTTGTCTATATGTGCTTCAGATCAACGTGTGTATATAAAACCCACACGCGAAACATACTAAATTGTGATCTGGCTGCTGTGTGAGGCGCGGGAGCTCGCGAGATAGGTAAATAGTTTGCATTAACTCACGTCAACGTGTGCGGCCAAATTCCCCCTCCGACCCTCTCTCTCTCTTTGGACTTGTCCTCCCTCGCACACCCGTTAGAGGCGCGCGTTCGCGTACCTCTATCGCGAAGCTCTCACGTCGTCGTCCATTATTCCTCTAACGAGAGAGAGAAATATAATAATCGTGAGTTCTCGCGAATCCCTGATGCCGCGCGCGAATTGTGAAACCGAATTGCTCTCTTCGCGGGCTGAGCGTACGAGGCGTTTCGAGTTTAATCGCAAATTTCATCGCCTCTTTCGTCAGGACGAATCCTTCGAACGGGAAATTCGATTAAAAACTCACACACACGGAAGCCAATTAAAAATGGAGCTTAGATAACACGAAATCTTGATGATTAACGCTGCACTAATTAATTTTACGATAAATTTCCAATTAAAGAAAATCGCAACCCAGATCTTTAGATCTCGGCAGAAAGATTTAATGGGAAAGCCCCATACGCGTGGATAGGAAAGTTAAAAATCATTGGAACGAAAGAAGATGGATAAATATTGAGGTTTATAAAGACCACCGTGCATGGGTTAGTGTGTGACGAGAGAAGAGCGTGACAGGGCTGATTAGCTGTTAAATACAATTGCATAAAGTGTGCATCACACGAAATCGAGTATAGAATTTGAAGTTTTCGCTTTCGCAGGCTGGTCTGTGCACGAGGAGGTAAAGTTCATAAACTTGTAAATTGATGGGAAATGATACACTGGCCGCAGGAGCTCAACAAGATATTGCAGCATAATGGCAATGCTGGCTGTATATCTATGTCGATTCTTATATGCTTGTACTTTTAATGGTTGAAATATACGCGTAGCTCTATCATTATAAAAGCTTTTTAGCTATATAGATATATGGAAAATATCGAATAGCAATACGCGCGGCGTGAGTTCAAGTTCTAAACACCCACGGGTGTTAGAACTTGTCCTTTTCTTCCTCTCTCGCTCTCTAACGAGAAATATAATAATGGCAAGTTCGCGTGCTGGTCAATATAATTGCGCGATAAGCGTTCTCGCCCGACGAGCAATACGACCAAGAAGACTCACACACTTTTTCCTACAACACCTCTAATTTATTTCATAGACAAACCTTTTCCCCGCACGAAACACACACAGCACACTCGCATTGGCTTTTTCTCTTTCTCTGACGTTTCTCGCGACGAGAAACTTTTTCACGTGTCCTGCGCTGCCCATGGCGTTTTTTTATTTTTATTTCAATTTCTCTCCCTCTTTCTTCTTCGCAGTCGCGTCCTTGTCGCGCTGCTCGATTTACTCGCGCGCGGCTAATTATTAAAAGGCTCGCCAACACATTCACACGCGGGGCAGAGCAATGACAAATATATTTCATCGATGCTTATGTCGTGCTGTGCGAAAGCACATACAGCAATAAATGCTCGAGTTTTATCCCTTTTTTCTTCGTTTCATTCCGGAGTATTAATTGAACTCAAGACGCGCGATGCCCACTGCTGGGCTTTACAAGCACTTAATAATACCTGACAAAGCGAAGCGCAAGTTACGCACATTTATAACGCTCGTACACACTTTTCACGACAGTTTATCAAAAATTATTGAAATTTAATTCTCATCTTCGCGAATATACAGATAAAATCGAGTTTTAACGCCGCTAATTATCGTCCATCGTGATTAATCAAAGTCAACGACTCTAAACGACCATGAAGAATAAAAAATCAACGATTTGCACGTTTCCGCGCGATAAAACTATCGGAGGAAATAGCGAAAAATGGCTTTTTCCCACTCGATCGAACGCGCTCGAGCTCCGGAAATGACGAGAAGAGTTTAATGACGCGCGGCTTAGGCAGAATAAAGTACGAACCAGAGAATAAACGCGCGTCTGCAGTGTCTCGCGAGATTCTCACAGTCCGAGACGCGATTCCGTTACGCAGTATTTCACGGTCTCGATTGGCGCGCGAGATCGAGGAGACTCGCGCGCGCACCCACTGCATGTGGTGCACGCGCGTCCAAAGTGAACTTTATCTCTCTCTCTCTCTCATGCACGCTGATTTCTATACAACCGGATAATTTAACGATTCTGGCATGGAATGAACACACACACAGGCACACGGTAGCGTGTGAGCGCCACACCTTTCGGGCACATTTGCGTGTACGTGTGTTCACAATACCTGCGCGCTCGTCGCTCGCAACTCCCCCGTGGGTTTTGCATTAATCGAAACGAGCCCAACGAAACGATACGCCCGTTTAATAAATAATAAATATTGTACACCGCGTGCAATATTCTCGCTAATTTTCCTCGACCACACACTCTCTCCACTGCTGGAGGAGATTTTGGCTCTCACATTCTCTTACGCACGCATTCGCGTTATTGTATTCGCGCTCCCTGAGAGAGGACGAGGGTGCAGCAGCAAACATTTGCCACAATCATCGTTAGCGTTCGTTAATTATTATCAGCCACTAAAATTCCTCTTTACGCGCATTTCCGCATGTAAAATATATCGAATCCACGCTGTTTTTGGTCGATAAAAAAAATCACATTATTTTTAGCGAATCGTATTCAAAATTTTCGTGATAAAAAAACAGATTTAGAGACACGATAACATCGTTTCAACGTGCAACGAAAAATATATTTTTTTTAAATTCATTATTTTGATAATTGACGCACTTTTTACCATTTTTTTTAAAAGTAAATTCGGTTTTGGAATGGCGAACAAGACTGTCCCACTATTGCTGACAAATATTGTATGCAAATTTTCCTCTCTGCTTCAAAAATAATGGAAAAAATAAATAAATAATTGAAATAATCGATTAATTTTCAAAATAATCGATAAAAAATTAATAATTTTGAGAATTATTTTCGATCGTTTCTTATTTAATACTTGAGACACTTTTGTTAATTTTTTTTAGTAAATGTGGTTCTCAAATCACGAAAAAGGCTGTTTTACTATTGTTGACAAATTCTGAATGAAAATTTTGCTCCCCGCTTCAAAAATAATGGGAAAAATCCATAAATAATGGAAATAATCAATCAACATTCAAAATAATCGATGAATAATAAATAATCTTGAGAATTATTTTCGAAAATTTCTTATTTAATAATTAAGGCACTTTAGTCAAATTTTTTTTCAGTAAATTCGGTTCTGGAATCACGAAAAAGGCTGTTTCACTATTGTTGACAAATTCTGAATGAAAATTTTGCTCTCTGCTTCAAAAATAATTAAAAAAATTATGATGCATGTGCAAAAGTTGCTGCTCGAATGAAACGAACGATTCTCGAGCCACGAGGAGAAAATGGCAAGTGCGAACTGGAAAAAAAGGGGGAAACTAAAATAACTTGAAACTTTTTGTTTGTTAATCAGGAGTGAGGACGTCACCGGTGAACATCGTGGCGACAGCAACGGTAGTAACGGAAGGGCCGATCCTTTACGAGGACGAGGACGACGAGATAGACGAGGGAATGGGGGAGGCGGAGAGCGAGGAGGCAAAGTCAGTGGACGGTGTTGACGACGAGGAGGAAGTGGACGTGGAAGAGTGCAGCAGTTTGGACGAGTGTGGTCCAGCGAGTCTGAGCGACGATTTGACAAATTCGCGAAAATCGGATTCGTTGGAGAGCGACATTGAGAGCGGCTCGAGGAGAAACGGCGGAACAAACTTGACGAGAAAACAATTGAGAGAGCGGGAACAACAACAACAGAGACGTCACAGGACAACGTGTAACTCGGAGGAATTGAGAAACGTCGAGTGTCATCTCGAGACCAAAGAACTCTGGGACAAGTTCAATGAACTTGGAACCGAGATGATCATCACCAAGACCGGCAGGTGAGTCATCATATATATATATATATTCACACGTACATACGCACGGAACAAATATACATATTTATGTATTACATATACATCGAGAGAGAATAAATTTTCGCGATCCCCCCGCGACGAGAATCTTGGCCTTCTCGCTCCTTCTCTCCCGGTTTATTAATTTAGTGCTCGCGCGCGCACATATCGACAGCAGGCTAAACATACAAATTCGATCGACATACGCGTCTCGTATTTATTAACGTATTATTCATCGAATCCTCGCACTGTATACAATTATTTAATATAATTTAGTAACCCTTTGAGTGCCGAGCGTCATTAACCAATGACAAGTTTTTTCTCGGGCCCTTTTTCATCGACGAATTTAATTTGAGCCAATTCTCGTAAGCGCTCTTTCCGGACACTCCCGTTTTCTCTCGCTGGACACTGGCTTGGACACTGTGTACGTTTTTTTTTTTTTATGGGATATTCGAGGAAATTAAAAAAATAATTTATGGTGTCCCATCGTAAAGCGAGAGAACGGTCGCGCGAGCCAAACAGCGCGCGAGCGAATGGTGTCCATTTTTATAGGCTATGCTAATAAAGTCGAGGATCTTTCTCGCTCTCTCTCTCTCTAGCTTTTGCCCTGGCTCGGGCAGCTGCACGCGCGCTCCTGGGATGCGTGACCACGTCGGAATTATGAGATATTCGTGCTTATACGTTTTACCTGCTGGCTATATTCGCTGTATATTTCTATAACGTCTGATATATATAAAAATATATATAATTCCGTATTAAGGCGATGTGTGTGCATTGCGCAGGAGTCCTGGGCGCGAAGAAACGTGGCGATGCACCACGCGTTTAAAAACGCACGCGCATGCAGGAACAATGACCCTCTTCGTGTCACAGCCTTGAAAATTAAAACTCGCATTTTTGCTTTCTCGTTTTCATTCCTTTCCGCCGCATGTCAAAGCAACACTTTCAATTAAAAATCAATGAATCTCCGCGAAAGGAGCACCAAAAATATCGTCTCGCTGTAAAAAAGAGAAAAAAACCGTTTCCTCGAGTCACGTCTTCGTCGGCGGGAGAATATTTCATTCTACATTATAATATTCGATGAACACGATAACCGAATTAGTCGAGGGTCTCGCTAAATTACTCAAATTTTATTTCACCCTCTTTTTTTTACGTCATTCTGGATTATTGAGTCATAAAGTGCAATGGAGCGGTTCAATATCGTGCGCTGAATCATTAACAGCAAATTAATTGCAATTTTGAGCCTCGTGTGCTGGACAAAATTAATGGGGTGGAAAAAAATGAGGAGTGGCGAATGAATTTATTTATTTTTTCAATATTTTTTCTTTAATTTTACTTTCTCGATCCTCATTTTCTTACGTCGGGCATAAATAATTACATCTCAAGGGTCATTAAGTTTGAGCGTTGTCGAATAACACCATTTACAAAGCTTGCAATTTGCGTGCTTAAATATTAATTAACGATCGATAACTCGTTTTGCTTCGACATCAAAAACGTCAATCGTAGTTGCTTCATTTTTTTTTTTGTTTTCGTTCGCCATCGGGCCTCGCAGTGGCAAGAGTTTTAATTGCTGCGTCGCATTAAAATGATTAATTATCCCGAACGAAGCGCGCGAACATCTGCGTGCGTGTGCTTCTGCATCTCGGAGGCTCATGCACCGAGAAAACGCATTGCAAAGTTCCGACTTTTCGCACGCAAGATGCATCCGTGTAATTTAATTATTTGAACAGGCGAGGGAAGCGCGGAGAAAATGGAGTTTTCGTCGATCAATTAGACGAGAAAAGTTATTTGACACTCGCTCTGCTTCGATCTTGTCAAAATTGAGGGAAAAACTTGAGGGTCAAGGAAGAAAAAAGAAAAAAAAGGTGGCGCCTCGGGATTTTGACTTTAACCTTGGAAAGATCTCTCCATCGACGAGATATATTGTGCTCCGATAAAGCGTGAAATTTGAGGGAATTCCAACGTTGAGATCGCGAGGACACGCGACAGAGGGGAAAGAGGCGAAAGAGCGGAGAGGAGGGGAGGAATCTTTTGAATCGATGAAGCATTATTCAAAAGTTTCTTGTTGACACGTATTGGTGAAAGAATGAGAAAATAAAATGGTGGCGCGATGGTCTCTTTGATGGTGGATGAAAGACGAGACTCGGAGCGTAGAAAATAGCGTCGTTAAATAGTATAACAAGCCAGAAAATTTCACCTCTCGACGCTAACACGACTTTTCACGCTCATGGAACGTCAACGAGAATGAACGAGAGGGAGACAAGTCTCGAAGGAATGAGAGAGTGAATAATATTCGTATATACGGCCAACTACGCTCGAGCAATCAGGTGGAATTGTTGGAGTCTCAACGGGGCGTCGAGAACGTCGAGTTCTCGGCAGCAGCAACGCAACAAACCCTCCTCGGCACCAACGATTCCCCCCAAAAAATCTCTTTTCCTTTTTCCCACGTTTCGCACCAGCTCGAAGGTTTCCTCATCAACTGCTGCCTTCTCTTCTCCTCGCCGAGTCTTCGCGAGCTCACGAAACTCAGCCCTTTTTTCGTCCAACACAAAAACCTATTTGAAAACATCGTGGCGCCGCGCACTCTCCGTATCTTTGAGTCCTTTCTCTTTTTCCACGCCCCGATACACATGCTAATTCGTCCTGATAAAAGAATACCAATTCATTCGACTCTGGGCAAACCTCCAAAAATTATCCTCGACAAAGACAATAGAGGCTAAAAAAAAAAAAACAAATAGAAACCGACCCTAAATAAATATGCAGGCTCTCGTTCATTAAGCAGAATTCATCAGAGACAACAATGGCCAATCAATTTTCATTCTTTTCCTGAAAACAAATTCAAAATCCTTAACGTTTATAATTTTCGATGACCATTCTCGGAATTCGAGACATTCAATTTTTAACTTTTCCCATCTGAATACGTGCAAATTCGAGTCGCGTTTCGTTTGTGAGTCGCAAAAAAATGTGTTTAGGATTTTTTTTTTTTTTTAATAATAATAATATAAAATGAGAATTCAAAATAAAAATTAATACATGCGTTCAGATGGAGCAAATAAAAAATTGCAAATTAAATATCTGAAATTCTAAACGTCGGAAAATGTTTCTTGATGGGAGAAAACTGTTAGTTTTTGTGCCAAGAACATTCACACAAAATTGTGAAGAGACCCTAAATAAAGTTTTGTTCAATTTTTCCCGAATGATTGAAAAATCGAGACGGAAGCGTGACTCGCAGCCTTAAAAACGAAGCTCGCAGGAGCAATCGTGCAAATGCTCGTTTCCTACTGGAGAAAGGATTTAAAGACTTGCACGTGGTTTATTTTAACGTGAGAATGAATGTAGGAAACGCAGCACACGTGTAAGTGTTTAAAAGAGAAAAAAAAACACACGGAGAAAAAAAGCGAGTGACCACGAATGTAAAAGATAGGGAATAACACGTTTGGTAACACGCTTCTTTTTCCAGGCGAGAGGAGAGGGACAGGATGCGAAGGAGAGTATAGAGTATGTAATACGGTGTAGAACAGAGGATAGGAGCGCAAACTCGTCACGCGAACCCTTCATCAGCGTTTCCAACAACCAACATTACGTTCCATGTTAAAACCCACACACGTCTCGAACAAGCATCAGAAGGATGAAAAAACGCGATGGCAACTTGAGGGCAGCACGACCCAGCAAGCTTTCCAGGCTCTAAAAACAGAGCCTCCGTGGTGGCTTTGCACACAGACACGATGCAACTGCTTAGTTATCGAAGAAGACAAAGGACAAACGAATTAAGCGAGCCAGAAAGAATCAGTAAAGAAACGTCGCAGCTTGCTGGCAAATTTTAATGTCAGTAAAAAAAACCAGGAGAGGTTAATTATAACGAGAGCTAGAAAAAAATGAGTGAGGGACGATCGTTAGGTTCGCAAACATGCCCGAATGAGTCTCTGACGATTCGATACTTTTTTACTTGGCCAGAACAACTTGCTACTCCGTTTTTTCCTCCAACCGATCGATTCCCATGGAAGGACGTTCAAACATCAGACTTTTATGGTCCAGTTAACATTGTAATTATGTCATAATCGTTGCTGTCGTTTGCCATGCAAAAGGTTATGTCCAAGGTCGTAACTGGGCTCGGTCAATTAGTTTCTTAACTCTCGTGTCAAAGCTACATGTAATTTGGACGTAAAGTCGTTATTACACGTGCAGCAAGGGAGGTTAAATTTAAATGGACGCGAGGCATTGAATTTATTGAGGAATGAAATCGATCGGAAGGCGAACGAGAGCTCCATACGTTCGAGATAATTTATTAAGGGTTTGGAGAACGTGGAGAATCGCGCGCGCGCGCCAGGGAATAGAGACAACGACGAACCCTGTTAATTATGATGGTGACACCACCTGGCCTTGCTCGGGTGAAGTCATTAGTCGAGGTAATGGTCGAGTAACTCTAATCCAGGCTACTCGATCGTTTGTCGAGTTGTTTCCCCCCCTCTTATTCCCTTCTGCTTGGAACATTTCTGTAATATCCACACTCTGGCTTTCCTTAATTCGTTCGACCCTTTTCCCTCCTCCTGCCGCGCACAACCTCGTTCGACACTCGTGGCGATCACCTTCATCCGTTTTCCACGTTAGCGAGTGCAGGGATCCGTCGAAATTAGCCCAACGATTTTCTCTCTCACCCTCATCTCGACAACGACGCGGAGTCTCGTTCCTGCGTCTAAATCTCAACGGTCCATCGGGCGACCGGATTTATTCGGTGTTGAGGTTTTTCCAATTGGGAGAATCTTGCGTTTTTTTTTCTCGCTTCAAATAAATGACAGAGTTGGAAAAAGACTCGTGATATTTTCATCAATTTTTACTCCATTTTACACGGACTAGCAATTTTTTCTCTCGGCACCTGCTGCACTCGATTTTTTTGGGTTAAAGAGACAGCGAGGCCATGAGGCTCCAGACTACGAACGTTACGAATCCACAGAATTCGGCGGCCAGAAATCCTTGATAGATCGGATGGTTCCAGGCTATTAGAGCGAGAATTATTTGACCTCCGATGAGAATAGCTCCGGCGGCGAGACACTTGGTCATCGGTGTAACGTCAGTCAGTAGATCTCCAAAGTCGTCGAAAATGGAGGTCAGTAAACGAGGGAAATTGAGGATGTTGACGGAGAGTCGTTCGGTCCATCCGGCAGGAGCATTCTCAGCGAGAACTCTCAAGGTTTTTCCCACTTTTTCTTTGGCCCCTTGGAGGTCGAAGGTCACGGGAGATTCCGCGGAGCAACCTTGTCGCGTGTCGTCCGGATTGGTCATTCTAACTTTGCGACACTTCGCTACGGGACTCTTGACCTTGTTTCGCGGTTCTTGAGCTGGTTCCTCGCCGTCAGAGGTTTCCGGACTCGTACAAGGTTTTCCGTGAGCTTTTTCATTCCGAGATGCTGCTGCTTTACGCCACGGGGAACTCGGCGCCTTCAAAATGACGCACCCGTCGTCGTTAACCTTGGCCCTTAAATGACCCATTCCGGGGCCTCTATTCCGGTGGTTGCACAGACCTGGACAGACGATCGGTCTTCCTCGGCTCGTGCGTCTCCGTGTCGGGCAAAACATTGCCCTTCGATTCTTCACTCCTGCCGCCCGCTTATCCCCAATCCTTTTTTTCCTTCACCCTTTTCTCAACGCTACGACGATGGGATTATTAAAGCGAGAATTAAACGAGACGAAAATCGGGCTCCCATGTGCCATATGTCGTTCGCCTCTATCGGCACGATATCGTCCTCGATCCCCCAAACACGTAACACATTGTTGTCTCCTCGTTTTCCTAGTCCATCGGGAACTGTTCGAGTCTCCTCCAGGGAGAGTCTGACAATTCCCAAACGTGCGATTGTAATTTTGGCCTTTTAAGGGTTATGTACGACTAAACTATTTCGTCCATGTGTCTGTGTGTTTTTTTCATTTTCACAGACTTTCGACTGTCTTATGACGTTGGTTTTCTATTTTTTAACCTCAAAATTGCACACAAAACTATTTTCCAAGTTTTCACAGCCACGTGCGATCGTTTTCTTTCTTTCAGACGCATGTTCCCGACTTGTCGAGTCTCCTTCAGCGACCTGCGCAACGATGGACGGTACGCAGTCCTCATGGACATTGTGCCTGTCGATGACAAAAGGTACCGATACGTTTATCATCGCAGCTCTTGGCTCGTCGCTGGCAAAGCCGATCCACCTGCAGCTCCCAGACTCTACGCTCATCCCGACTCACCCTTCACCGGAGAACAACTCCGAAAACAAGTCGTCTCCTTCGAAAAAGTCAAACTCACCAATAACGACATGGACAAACATGGCCAGGTAAGAAAATTCAAAGTCAGCACACAACATTCCGCAACAGCGACTCGGAAATTTCGCCTCAACTCGAAAATTCGAAAAAACCAAAAGAATTTCGGGCTCAGCCATTTTTCTCATATTAGAGCTGAATCTTTAGCGATAAATATGCTCAAAAATTGAGGTAACGAGGAAAATTTAATTCATTTTCCTGAACGTTTCCACAAATGTCAAAAATTCCTGCAAATTCGAAAAAACCAAAAAAACTTTTGCCTCTGGAATTTTTCTCATTTTTGATCTCGAATTTTTCACAATGAATATTTCCAAAAATCCAATTCACAGGGGGAATCCATTTTGGAGTATTTGGAAAGTCGAAGTTTCGACTTTGCAGAAAAATTTTCACATCCGGAATATTTTCTCATAAATATTGTCAAAAATCGAGCAAACGAGTATTTTCATAATTCATTTACCAGCATTCGCCAAATCTGCAAAAAAAAAACGTTGTCCATCTAAAAAAAAGTGCCAAAAAATCATTTTTTCTGATCGTCCCAAAAATCAAACGGCGGAGCACCAAAATTTTGCGTGACTGGCCGATTAGAGCGAAAGTTGCGAACGAGGCACTAATTCGCCGATGGCATAAAAAAAACTCGTGTCCGCAGACATTAAGCAATCTTAGTTAGCAAGCGGTGATCGGTAGTTCGACAAGGTTCTCGAAAATAAAAGAGTATACGCGGTGGGATCGATTAGGTTTGTGTACAAAGCGCGCGAGCTATAGAAGCGCAGGAAAGAGCTCGGGCTGGTGTTTTTGCGACTGGCGGTTGGTAGGAATACGATCGATGACAAGGCAATCTGCTCGTTACTGTCGTGGCTTGAAAACCTCTCTTCGGGGCGTCGTATACCGAAAGCATCGCCTGCTCGCGAGCTCCGTTACCTATTTTCTCTCTATACGCGAGAACGCGGGACGTTCGCGATAATATGAAAAAAACAACGAGTTGGATATGTTTGCGTTGACGGAGAAAGAGAAAAGCAAGCCCCTCGCTCTCCCCTTGCAGGGGAAAAGAGAGTGAGAAGTAGAAACACGCTAACCGAGTAGTTATATTACCTGCGACATGTATCGTGATACGGGACGGCGGGTAGTTTTATCAGAGACGAACGGGTACGAGCTGCTGCCATTTCCCTTGTTTATATACGCGAGAAAATAAATATATTTATAGTGGAGTCTATAGCTGGCGACAAAAAGTACAGAGAAAAAAAAGCCACTTATTTCTCATCATCCATTTCTCTATGCGGAGAAGCACACACGAATCGGAATTATTATGACATTGCTACGAGCAACAAAGCCAGATATCAAGAGCGACGAGTGCATTATATCGCAACAACTGATAAAACACGCTCCAGCGCTCCGATAACATTCAAAATAATAATAAAAACGGTTAGGAATAAGAACAAAAAAGCTATAAATTTCCTTGACGAGGTTGAGCTTGACCTAAACGAGCCAACTCCCGAATTTTACAATTCTGTACAAAAAAAAAAACAACAAAAAAAACGAAACATTTTTGACAATAGCTCCGAGACCGGTTGAATTTTTAGGCTCGTTTTTTATCACGCAATCTTTCTCACCTGCCTGCGCGTACTTTGGCCAAGTTATTCGAAAAAATCGTCTATGCCAGGGAGACTTTTATGTCCCAGAAAAAAAACGAAGAAAAAAAATTATAAACTTGGAACGAGCAGCTCTACAAACTACTGCATAATGCTCTGATCTTCGGTGTACACAGAAGCAGCTCGATCAACGTTAACGTAGGCGTATCCACCAAGTGTCCATGGTGAATTAAAAAAAAAAAAACGAATAAAAAAGGGATATATTTGTATTTACTAAAATGTGGGACTCGCTGCGTGTAAAGATGTTGAGAATAAGAAAAATTCTTTGGGGCCCCCTCGACATCGGCAGCACATGCCTGTAAGATAATAAATTTAGGCAATGTTTGCCAGCCATGCTTTTGTCATGATGATCGGCTGATGCTCTTGGCCCACGCCTCGCCACAGACCCACCGAAATATATAAAAGTGCCTATGCCAGCAGGAAGATAACCTTTTGAATCTCCTTCGACTACCATGCTCCCGTTCTCGCAACGCGAGAACCCTGTTCGAGCATTTCTCGCTGTTTTTGTATCCGGCTGAATGACTAATGTTAACATTTTTTTTCCTCATTTTCTTATACGATAAGCGAAATGGAGTGAGAAGAGAAAAATATTTCGTCTTGGTCGAAAATTGTCTGGATTTCTATTGATTTTAATTGGATTGATTGATAATTGGCTCGCGCTATAAAATCACGGGATCAGAAATATTTTTCCACCGAAATTCTCCAAATATTTGAATAATTTTTTTTTTCACGGAATAAATGGCGAAATTTATCGCGCGGATCGCCTGGGAAGGCGCGATTTGAAATATCCAAGTAGCGTCAAGAATTGTTGAAAAATACGATGAAATAAAAATTCTCCACACTTCTCTAATGATCGAGTGAAGAAATAAAGAAAAAAAAAAGACGTTGAAATTATGGTGGATGAATAATTCAAGATAATCGTGATAAATAAAAGCTGAACAAGCTCGTAAATGTAATGCGATTGGATATAACTGATTTTAGAAAAAATTTATGAGGCGAATCCATGAAATTGAGAGTCGATCGGGCGCGGATGACGTATCGCGCGCGTATATACGTGGACCGGTACTTTTAACACCCTCAGAAATAGCGTTATACCTTATAAACCGGAGGTTTCCACTTACGAGACAAGTCAGAAACACTTGTGCCCGGATATTTGCTTCTCCGGAGCAGGCTCGTGCGTAGGGACCAAAAAAACACGAAGAAACGAGAGAAAAAAATGAGAAGACGAGGATGGAATTAAAAGAAAAAAGATGAACGAAATTCGACGAAAAGTGTGCGTAGAAAAGAGTGTGAATGAGCAGGAGCGAGATCGTGTGGCCGCAGAGAGGTAACCGAGTCTGCTGCTCGTGTCTCGTGGTGTTGGCGATGAAAAAAATCGTCTATGTGTGTTGAAAAGAGAGCGAGAGAGAGAGAGAGAGAGGAAAGGGGAAAAAATATAGAAGCACGCAAGCAACGCCAGTCAACTCTCAACTCGACGACTCAAGTGGTAGAGAACACATTCCTTTGCTACGGCCACTATTTCATCGTTTCGTATGACGCGATATTATAAGACCCCCGCCTGTGCTACGAGAGAGTCCCGCACACTGTCGCCCTACACGGTGGTCCAAAATCAACACTAACAAGCTCTCTCCCTCTCTCTCAAAAGCAAAACTACCGATTTATTATTACACCATTCCGAATCTTCTCACTTGAACGAGGAGAAAAAGAAAACTTTTTTTTTTTTAATTCACGCTCCAAATCCCTCGAGCAAGTACTCGAGAAGCGGGAAAAAAAGTTGGTCAAATTTCTCATCGTCTTAGTAGCTGGTACGAGGTCAAAAATCCAAAACCCCATAGACCACCATACTCGCGTCGAATACCATGGAAATGATGTTTTCTTCCATGATTTTTAATCTCACAACTTACGATCGAATCAACGGCAGCAAAAAAAAACCATAAAATTTTCCATTTGGAATGGAATTTCTTAAAAAAAAGAATCGCGAGTCTCGTGTCTATGAAAAAGCCTGTAGAGATCCCGTGGCCAAAGACTTTACGAAGGGGGCGAATTTGAAATCACGTCGTAATCAATGAAGTGGCACCGGACACCTTGGCTCGACTCGATGAGGGCTCGTGTAAATGTGTGAGCGATCGAGAAAGGGAGAAGAGAGAGAGAGAGAGAGAGTTTCGAGTCGGGCTGCAGACTCGCAGGACATCGAGGACGATGATGATCGTCGTGGTTAGTTGCTCCTCGGGCCTCACGGCGGTCCCGCCCAATTATTATACTATACACGAGCCCCTCATTTTTTCACCACAATTCAATACATTTTCTACACGTATACGCACACTAACGCACCCATATATATTCGCTAAAAGTTGAAGCGACGACGAGGACATTTTATCCTGCCCTGGGTCCGTACGCGCGGAGGACACACACGTTCAATTAAATCAACGCAATTTTTCAACCGTTTTTCTCTCTTCTTCTCTGCCTCCTCCTTATTTGCCTCTCTTATTTTATTATTTTCTCTCACAAACCCGCATTAATTATCGACATTGTGCTTGAATTACTTATATAGGCCCGGATTCGTCCAGTGATGGGCTCTCCCTCTCTCTCTCTCTCTCTCTCCTCTCGAAGAGGCGATGCTCTCCCGTAAAGACGAAAAAGGATCATCTTCCTTCTTCACTGCATGCGCGCTCTCACACTCGTTATTTTTTCTCTCTCGATTTTTTCTTCGCAAGTTCGCTCAGCCAGACAAGTCGAGCTAATCCTTGAAAATATTTTCACCTTTCTCTGCCCCTTTTTTTCCTCTCTCTCTCTACACTTCTTATTCGGATTTTCACATTCAACGATTATGTACGCACACGTACGCGCAGCTTCGATCTTCGCGTCATTATTAAGTGAGATCCGACTAATTATGTAACCGGTAGCAACTGCCTTGAGTCTCGCTCATACATCGATCCTGTCGTCTCTATTTCTCCATCTCTCTTATTCTCTCCATCGCTTCGTCGTCTTTGCCTGGCTCTGCGACTGTGTAAGAGAAAAAAGCTACTAGACCAGCAGCCGAGTCGAAATACCCGCAGGGAAAAAATACGAGAGACAAATGAAAAAAAAAAGAGGAAAAAAACATTTATTCAAATTCGTTTTCGCGCGTATTTGTTTGCACGCGGACGAGGACGCCGTGGAAGAGAAAGAGAGAGAAAGAGTGGGAGCGCCGGCCATAAATCGCGCGTGTAATGTCGCTATCAACGTGTATTACACGGATGGCGCGTTGTTTGATAAATCGCCACATGCAAATTGACCAGCAACGGGAAACCTAAAACTTTAGGCTTCGATGTCGAAGAGAGAAAGATAAACACGCATACATATGTATATATTCGAGTTTATACTCTTTTCGTTATCGAAAACACACGTTCTTGTGTTCGGTAGCATACTCAAAAAATTAAAATATCTTGTGTCTGTGTATTCCAGTCGTAAACCACCACGAATTTTTATCTCAGGACCTAAACTTTCGACTTTTTCATCAACTTAATTATTGGATTTGCTTCTTGTTGATTAATGCGATTCATCCACAAATATTCCACGGTTTATACCTCCGCCATGGCATTCCCCTGAATTTTTCTTTCCCAATTATTAATATCGATTTAATTGACGCTCCCTATTAATTATTATTACCAAATTTATCGGGAGCGTTAATTAGTCATAGTCCGAGTGGCTGAATGCTGCTCGTTTTAAAGGAGCAAAGACAATCGTCTCGGGTTGATGAATTGTAGAAAAAAAAAACGTTGAAATCATAGTTTTTTCTGTGGCAAAGCTCATTATTTAAATGCAGAATGTTAAAATGATCGATTTTTGCGACCCAAAAAGTATTTCGGCTCGAAAATTGTTGATAATTTTGAAAATGGAAGAAATTCTGAATGAAAAGAAATATTTTTAGTTGGATTCCAACGTTTCGAGATTCAGCTTCATCAAAGAACTTTGATCGTAACATTATCGCGTTATTGCCAATGTAAATGAAAATGTAATGCGTGTTTCACAATCGCGCAACATTTGCATGCAATCTCGGAGATTTCGTGACGCGACTCTGGGTCAATGAAGATGGAGAGAACGAGAGAAAAATGGAGAAAAACTCGATTCTCTCTTTACGTTTCTGGCGAATGTCTGTCTCGCGCAACACGATGCACATAAATGACGATTAGACACCGGGGGCGATAACAGCGAACGAGTGGAAACGCTTGTTGGCTGCGAAGCCTCGGACGTTTAATTAGTAAACGATGAAAAAACATAAAGAAGACAAACAAAAGGAAAAGAAATATTCTCGTCAAATATTTCGTCGCGCTAATTAAAAGCGCTTTCGGAAGTTCGAACTTTGCACGACTAATACCATTTTTTTTTATCACATTCTGCTATTGTCGGACAAGCAAACTCTTGTCCGACACACGATGAGAAACAATGTTGCACAAACCGGATGTGCCCGCAGACCTTCTTTTTAATTATACGCGATGACGTTAGTTTCGGTGTTTGCGTGCGGGTAAATGTTTATTTATGAATTCACCTGCTACAGGGTGTCGTAATTGTCAACAAGATCATCCAATCAAATAAAAAAACCACGGTGTTGAAGTTTGCATCGTTGGAATGCAACGAAATTCGGATTTTTATTGAGAATTTTGATTCAATATTTCGCCAGGACAATGAAACGATCTTTTTTTTAGGATTCAGACAGAAAATCGGTATGAAAATTGTCATGGTTTTTGAAATTGAACAAAAAATCAACAGAAAATCGTATTTTTCGTTGAATTGCAACGTTGCGAACTTCAGTGTCGTAAAAAATCCATCAAAATCTGAACAAAATAAAATTCCTGCACTTTAGGAAATATTCGTCTAGAAAAATTTTCCTCGGCCTCTGAACAACGAAGGAGGAAAAGAAAAATGGGAGGAACAATAAATAATTGAGTAGCTTTTTAACGAGTTGGTGTCCCTAAATTGATTGTAATGAGACCCTGCTCCGCATGCAATTAACCTTTTAAGAGCTTTTTGCTTCCACAATATTGAATTGAATTAATTAAGGGCCGCTCGAGAAAATGTTTAGTATCCTTAATACGAACACCCTGTATGCATATAAAAAAAGCATGCACATACATAAATATATATGTAAAAAGATATATGGATTTCCGTAGAAATTCGGGAAACATGTACGATCGCGGGCTGCTCCTCCTCCTTCTCATTTATTTTCCGATATCTCGGCGGATGCTCACGACGGAGTAAGTCATCGAATTAAAGATAGCCACGACAGGTTTATCAGATGCCGAAGGCTCGACGAGCCAGGCTTTTATGCGTTAGGAGGTCCTTCCCCTCCTTTTTTTCTTCCTTTCTTTCTTTCTTTATTCATTTGACTCTCTTGCTCCGTCCTCCTGATGCTTTCTTAACGCGCGTCTCCTTCTGCGCTCGCTCCTTCGAGACGAGGCACTTTCGTATGTAAACGAGGTGTATGGCGTGCGAGCAACCACAACGCGTACAACTACAACTTCTACTGCTTAATACGTCCAGACCCGAACAACTACTCGACCGAGTTGCAGGACATTCTCTCGTCTTCGTCCTTCTCGGCCACGCAGCCCTGCGCTCCCAACACTTTCGGCCACCTGCGCCCGTTAAAACTTACACGTACACGCCTCCATACACCATTATATTAATATATAAATTCATTTTTAAATGTGGATTGTAACACAGACACCAAACATCACGCAGCCGTTGCCATATTTCATTTTATCGATAATCCTACTCGAGCTACCATATTTTTCGTCATTCCTAACCGCGCGATGCCCATTCTCCGTTTCTCTCCTTACGAAAACCAATATTTCACGTCTCTCGCAATAGACTCGAGGCTCATGCCCGAAAAGTTGATCAGAATCTTCCAACGATTGATCAGCGCCAACAATTATAAATTTTTCGTCGTTCGAATGCAACGAAATTCAATTTTTTTCCTTAGGCAAATTTTCAGGGTCACTTGAAATTCAATTTTGTCAAAATCAAACGTCGAAATTTTGCTCAACACGGTGAACTAAATATTTTTCAATAATTTCAAGATTTTCGTAATTTCGACAATAGTTTTGAGTTCTAACGAAACTGTCGGCGAAATTTACGATTCGAATGACAAAAATTTACTTTTTCTCTTCAGTGGTTATTTAAATTCAACAAATAATTAATGAAAATAGAAATTAATTGGTACTAATTAGTTCATTGACCATTTTCGATCCTCGAGATTGGTGAGATTTATTTTTATCAAGAAATCGACAAAAAAATGGAGTTTGCCGTTGAAACGGAATGCCGCAAAGTGTTTTGATTGTCACTCTTTTATGCGGACTTGGGAAAATCTGAAAAATTCGTGTTCAGCGCGAATATCGGATGAAAAAAAAAACGTGCGCACATTTAAAAAGCGATTTGACGTATACACGCGGATTTATAAACGAGGAGTTTGGCTTTTGTTCTGTCGCGCGCGCGCGCGCGAGAGCAACATCGTTTTGTTTCGGACGGGAAATCGATATAACGAGAAAGGACTTGGCACATTATCGGTCGATCGCGTGTTCCATCGTTTCTGTATGTGTATATAAAACGCGCGTACAACATTTTATCTCTCTTTCTCTCTCACGCCCCGTCCTTCGCGTACAGTCAACCCGGCACACGCGACTTTTATAAGCTGTATACGAAATAATCGTCATTATCATTTTTCGTATTATCGTTTTATAATAATTCGCACGAGTCCACGAATTCATCGATTTTTTTTTTAATTGCCGACAAAAACGAGCAAAATTTTGTTTTCCTCGTTTTTATTATTATTAATATTTACTATTATTTTGCGTATTGTCGTTTTTTAATAATTTGCACGCGAGTTCACAAATTTATCGATTTTTTTTTTTTAATTGACGAGAAAATCGAGCGAAATTTCATTCCGTTGTTATTTTTCGATTTTTTTAAATTATTTTTTGATTTTTGATGATTTTTAGTATTATTTTTATTATTATTGAGAGAAAATTCGAGAATTTGGTACGGGAATTAATGAGATGGTCATTTTTGGTGGTCGCTGGTGCTCATTGACATCGACAGATAATCGCTCATCAATACGATAAATCGCGAACGTAAGATCGGGGTCCAAGGACGATCGAGGCAGAATAAGTAACCCGCTGCGTGCTCGCCCCTTACCGAGACATTTAATTATCTCATTAATCATGTATCTTGTAAAACGGATGCAAAAATAAAATGCATCAGTACATAAATTAATTATCAAGACGATTCGTCCGATGCGGAAAAAAACTTGACAATTTGTCTCGCAATCGCGCTGCAATTTTTTCCTTCCATTTTCTTTCGAGTAATGTTAATTTTTTTCTTCCCTTTTGCTTGATTAATCTTCGCAGATAGTCTTGAACTCGATGCATCGATATCAGCCACGAATACACCTTGTGAAACTTCGGAGCCACGAAGACGACAAGGGACACCATATCAACGATCTCAGCAAAGAGGAACACAAAACTTTTATTTTTCCTGAAGCAATATTCACCGCTGTGACCGCCTATCAAAATCAATTGGTAAGTCGAAATTATTTTTCCCCTTTTCTACGATTTTTTTTCCCTTTTTCTTTTTGCTCGAATCATTTTTTTTTTGGTTTTTCTTTTTCGCAGATTACGAAATTGAAGATCGACAGCAATCCCTTTGCCAAAGGCTTCCGAGACTCCTCGAGACTAACGGATTTCGATCGGTGAGTAAATATTTCACAAATTTTAAAAACTTTGAAAAAAAATCGTTTATGGATTTCTTCACTGAAAAGAAAATTTCGTTGCAAACGTTCGACTAAATCTTTGTCGAAAAATCACAAAAATTTGGTCATTGCAGCGAGAAATATTCTAGTAAGTCGTTTCGAAAAGTCGATTTTTGTCATTCCAATTGTAAATTTAGCTGACAGTTGCGTTAAAAAAATGCTGTCAAAATTATCAAAAAATATTCAGCTCAGCGTGTTCAGAAAAATATCGACGTTTTTCGACAAAACTTAATTTTCAGCGTTCACATTTAAATCTCTCCCTCCCAAATCCTCCACCCCAACGATCTCTCATGGACATTCCTTCGCCGAAACTCGAAGAAACCGCGATCATCGTCGCTTATCGTGTACAAACGATAAAAAAAAAAGAAACACGTGTTCGTTTTCTCACGAGTTTCGAATTGGCACCTGCTGCTCTCTCCCGACACTCCTATTGCTACGTATTTCATTTAAAATGCATCTCTTCACGTATTTATTAAAATATATATACGACCTACACGAAAACGTATAGTTTTATATATTATAGACATTCGTTTTTCGGTGCTGTTTCTCTCTCGCTCCTCATCAACGCGATCACGCGAGAGATCTTGTGGCAACTTGACTGAGAAACTTGTGAAGCGAGTCCGAGAGAGAGAGAGAGAGAGAGAGAGAGAGGGGGGGGGGGGATTTGCACGCAGAATAAAATAGCGTGGCCAGCCACAGTAGCGTGTGGCACAGCGTCATATCGCAATATATCTGTCAGCGAGTTGACTGTATACCGTTATTAATCCAGGAAGACATAGCAATGTGTACGTACGTATGTACAAAGAGAGCTATATATATTATTCCGCGACTCTGTTCTGATAAATTAATCGCTTATCGGTCGCCCATTTCTTTCCCTCCCATTGCAACCGCACGTCCGTCCATAATACGACTGCAGCCCATTTTTTCCTCCTCATTCTCTCTCGCTCACTCTGCGCCTTTTGCTTCTCCAAATAAAAACAAAACTGCATAATATGCAAAAGCTGCACTTCAATAAATTGCACTGGCGAGTCGTTCTTTGCATTACGGTGAAAAGGAATTGAACGAAAAGAGAAAGAAACTCGAACGAGTTGCGTTCACGTTCCAGAAACGAGAAATCGACCTCGCTAATTTTTATTTATCGCCTCGCAACAACTTGCTCATGTTTTTTTCGACTCCTTTTTCTCCATTTTCTCAAACGCGTCTATGAAACCGCGATGAAAAGCCTGTCGAAATGTTCTTGCTCGATTAACTCCTCAATTTACTGACATTTACATCTCGTGCCTCGAGATTATCGTGACTGCGTTGACATAATTAATATTAATGTTCAGTTGATTGGAAAAGTGTCATATTTGTCAACTAGTGAAAAATCAAAAAAATCATTTTTATTGTAAAAATGAGAATAAATCTTGAGACACGTAAAAATTGGTGAAAAAAAATGAAAAATTAAAGAAATAAAGTCTCGTCTCTCGAGCAGCATCGCAGGATCCACTTTCATCGAATCTCGTGACCTTGGACACATTAGACGAGGGTTTCTCTCCATTCGGACAAAGATCGCGCGCTGCGTGGAATATCCTTTCGAGGATTTGCCCTGAACTTGGCGTCGAGGCTCCGACCGAATGTAATTTGATCCGGGACTCCAATTATCGCGCGCGAGGGTACGCGTTCTGTCCCAGTCTCGATTTGACTTTGCCATGCACGTATCCGAACGAGTAATCCGCAACCATAACCCGGAGTCTGCGACACTCGAAAATTCTCGAATTTCGATTCGCACGGAACGAGACGAAACGAAAAATGTGAAAATTTCGTAAATCCTTCTTTTTTTTCTCTTCTTAAACGGCGTGATGTAGAAAAACTGCAGAAGGCTCGGGCGGAACGAAAAAGAAAATAAAATTTCCCGAAGCATCTGCCGCGCGCGAAGGGCCGAAATAAAAAATTCAATAAATTCGTTACGATCTTTCATCCGGAACATAAAACAATGGCGACAGGGCTGATCCATTTTCGATATTCAACCCTGCTCGCGAGCACTCACGAAAAGGGTGTCAAAACACCTGTCCGTAAGTGTTTTTTAAAATATTTTTTGTTTCGTTTTATTCTCGACTCGCGCTCCGTCGCAAGAGCAGTCGGTGTGTTTTTTTTAATCCCACACATTTCGTGAATATCTATATGTATGGGAATATGAAATAATCTTGAGAGAAAGATTCCGGTCACCCATCAAGGATGAGGCAACGCGATCCGAGAGACTGCCTTGTTTTTTATTGGCTTACCGTTGAATCTCACGAGAGAAATCGTTTCTCTCTTGTTCACGCACGAATCCACCGATATAAAGTATATTTTTCGTAGACGCGCATACGCTGGATCCTCGAATGATCCGCGGCGAGGATGTGGAACGCGCACGAACGATATACCTGACGAAAAGCTTATAACGCCCCGGCGCATCATCGAGAGAGAGAGCGAGAGATTCTTTGGCTCACCTCCTACAAATCAACACCTGTCCCTTTATTATAACCCGGCTCGAAAAAGTCGAAAAGAACACGCGAGTTTGTACACAGATATATTTATAACGCGCATCATCCGAGTCTCACGAGAGAACTTGCCATCGCATCAGGTAATCCCCGTCGTCTTTCACTCCTTCAAGCGTGTCAAAAAAAAAATCCACGCAAACTTTCCTCATTCTCGCTTCCCCGGATATTTTGATGAATAACAAACGCGAACCGACGTATTTGGGTCAAAATTTAATTACGTAATTGATACCTTAATTGTTTTTTATGAAATTTAATCAAATCCGGAGCCGAGCGATCCGTTTTATTGGAACCGATGAGACTTTTTTCTCATCATTTCACGAGGAAACTTTGTTAACGAAAATGACGGTGTGTATCAATTTGAAAATTTGCTATGACGAGCTCCGGGGAGGGGGACGTCATTAAGGATTGAAATGAACGCGCGCGTAAAGACATGTAGAAATATTAAATTGAAGAGCGGACCAGGGCGCGGTTCCGATATAATTCGCACGCGCACGTGCGAATTATATCGGAATATGTTCGATGATGAGTCTCCTCGGTATATTGCTCAACACGAAGAGAGAGAGAGGGAGAGATTCGAGGGCTTTTGCTAAAAGCCAAAACTCGCCGCCTCTCCGATAACACGTAACATTGGAGCATGCGCGCGCAAGACTCTGTGCGAGTCACGTCCAAGTTTTTCTCTCTTGATATTTCGCGAGGGATGAAAGATCGCGAGGATCCGCAGCAGCAACGCGGCAGCAGTAACGGCAGCGCAGAAGCGAGAGAAAGAGGATGAGAGAGACGGAGAAGAGCGAAAGAAAACAAAAACGCGTTGCGAAAAAGGACCGTGCGCGAAAGAAAGAGAAAGAGAGAGAGAGAGAGAGCGAGATTTGCGCGCGGCTACGTCGGCGTCCGGAGTTAATGAGAGAGTGGCCTTACGCGGCAATAGCGCGCATGCTCCCGCCCACTTCACGCCGGCGCTGATAGATAGATGCCCCTCCGGCCTCCGCTCTCTCTTCGCACAGCTCTTCCTCGTTCTCTCCACTTTCTGCCTCTTTCTCTCTCACTCTTTCCTCTTCAGCAGCGTGGTCCACCGAGCGGGAGCGTAAGAGACAAACGCGAAAACCCGATGCTCCCGATACTTCTCAACCCTTTTCCACCCCCTCGAACCGGCGTTTTTTTATTTTCAAACTTTCCATCATCCTCCACTCACATCCTCAATTTTTCAACGTCCTCCCCCCGCTAAAAATCTACTTCCAATTTCTCGACCCGAGACTTTTAAAATTTGCCCTCGAATTTCTATAAATACGGAAAAATTCAAAATTCCTGCGTAAATTTTTCATTCTCTTTTCGCATATGTTAATCGAAACAATTTGTAAATCACTTTGGCGAGTTAATAAAGAAAAATAAAAGCGAGATTGATTACCGGGAATGATTTTTTTTCGATCCACAGCAGACGAACCGGTTGATCAAGCAATTTTGCACTCGGAAATATACGAGAAGGACATTCATCGTGCTCGATGATCCGTCGTCAAGATTTGTTCCAACAATTATTTCCTTATAAATTGTGGTCTTTCACAGCAGACACAGATTTTTCTCGCTCCCCTAATTTCTCTCGCGTTCTTGTAAAGGCATCGCGCGGTCTCGTACGTATATACGAAATATATATATATATATATATGTGAGTAATATCGAACGCGCGCCCGAACCGCAGGGCAAAGAGGGCAGGGCATTCATCTATATTAGCTTCGAGAGCGGGCGGCCTGTCATTATCGTAGCCGACTCTGCTGATACGGGGCCTGAAACTTCTCTCTCGCTTCTGCTTCACTTTTTTTCCCCTCACGGTGCTCTCTCGCGCGAAGCCCCAAAGAGGATCGCGATCCTCGCGACTTTGGCTGCTCCTCGCGCCCGCCACTTTCCTCCGTCTCTCTCGCGCCCTCTCTCTTTGCTCCGTCTTTTTTTCATATCTTTTGGTGAACGCGGCCGTGTTCTTTCTGGCCATTAGCGAGGCGCATTACCGCGCAGGAGCGAAAGAGTCCCGATCGGAGGGCCGGGGCAGGGGGAGGGGGGCGGAAAACGGTCAAAGATAAAAGGAACATGTGAAAAAGGGAGAGAGACGAACAAGCCCGAAGAAGAATCTTGTGGCCTGTCCTTGCGCGTAGCTGAGGGTGAGAAAAAGGGGATGAGCCTCTTTCCCTCTTTACTCTCGATCTCTGCGCGCCGCGAGGAGTTCCGCGCGCGAGAGGGGAAGCCGCGAGCCTGGCCGAAGGAGCTAATAACTGCTCTTTAAAACGCAAAAAACGAAAAGGCCTTTTTCTACATGTATCGCGCGCATCTTGCGAGAAAAGTTCAGACCGAAAGAGAAGCGAAAGAAATTGAAGAAATTGTTTTTTTTTAAATCTCTGCCCCGCACCAGGAACGAGATTTGTGCGCTGCCATTTTCTCGATGGCAATCGATAAAAAGAGAAGATCCGCATTGGGAGCTCTCTCTGCGCGTTCTCCGGGGGGGAAGATGCCGCGTCGAGAAAAATGCTCGAGCGATGATGACTGTTGAAGGCGTCAGAGTCATTACCGATCATTACCTCTCGCATGTATACTCTTACGTGCCAATTCTCTCGCGCGCGTTCTCTCTTTATTCTTAATACACCGAGAGCAAGTCCACAAATTGATCTCTCGCCGCTGCAGTCTCCCTTACCAAGTGAAATCTTGGCGCGCACACACACTTGACGCCCGCGGAGCTCGATTCTGCCGACGAGATGTACAATTTAGCGTGTACATTTTACCGCGCAGAGTACAGAGAGTGTGCCGAGTTACTTGAAGTTGGACAGCCGCAGAGACACGCAGCCTCTCTCTCTCGTTCCCTCGTCTCGGGGTAAACGTTTTGGCTTATATTCAAATGCAAGCGCGTCATCTCGACGCCGGGAGATACGCTCGCGAGTATTAGAGAGTACGTGCGAGGATCGCGAGGGGGTTTTAAAAGGTTTCTAAACGCTGGTGAGCAGGAATCGCGTTGGTAAATGGATGCTGGATGGAGAAGAGAAAAGAGGAGCAGCAACAGGAGGAAGCGACGGCGAGGAGGGTGTTGTCGAGAGTAGAGCTACCTGGTGGAAGATCTGAGAAGCTCCGGAGCAAGTTGGAGAGAAAGAGAAAGGTGTAGAGCGAGAAGCGAAGATGATCGCACGTATATGTGGATGATAAGTTGGTGAGGGCTCGCGGGATAAGATGGAGGAAGTCTTCTCACACTCGTTGAGCGTGTATCGAGCAAGAGATACTTTGCTCCTCTCTCTCTTTCTCTCTCGGGGGCTCTGGAGGCAGCAGCAAACTCCAGCGTGTTCGGGGCCTTCTCGCGGTCGGCGGCAACCGGGTAAATTACAGGCTCGGGGAACCGTATTTCGTTGTTTTGTTGTTTTTCAACGCGCCGAAAGGAAATGAGCGAGCAAACGCGTCACGCCACCCCGAACCTGCTAATTTCTATTCATATTTTATGGCTATTAATTTCTTTGCCGTTACACTCTCTCGCACTTACTCTATCCCTCTCGCTCCCTCCTTCTCTCTACTCTATTTCTCCCCCCCCCCCTCCCACTTTCCCCTCCCACAACTCTTTCTTTTTCTTCATCTTTCTCTCACAGCTGATGATGATCCTCTTTCTCCCACTCTCTCTCGCTCTCTCATTTCTCATCTTCCTCGATCCTCTTTTTCCATTGCTTCTTCACCTTCTTCTTATCCCGCATCTTTACTTTGTAAATTCCTGTCCATGTGCGACGTACACATCGACCTCGCTGCTGCAGTGCGTACATTCGTTTTTTTTCCTTGCCAGAAAGAGTTACTCCCAGCTTCCAGGACCATCAACACTCCCGATATGCTTTTTCCTCTGCTCCCCCTTCGACTTACTTTTTCTGCCTTCCTCGTACTCATACACAATTCCTCCCCCCTGGTCCCTGTGTGTGTGTGTGTGTGTGTGTGTGTGTGTGTGTACGCGTCGCGTCTAAACTCTCGATCCAGCTTATTGCTCACATCGAGCCAAAGCGAGATACTCGCGCGCCTTCCTTTCTCGACTGATGCTCTGCTGCTATTCGCGCCTCTCGCTCCGCGATTGACCGTCGCTCCTCGGCCCATCAGCGGGGTGTAACCTATTATTATCTACCACTTACCTAATGCCCTGTGTCAGCCCGAGGGTGAGCGAATAACTGCAGGTATATGAACCTCGTGCAAAAGACAGAGAAAGAGCCTAATACCCGCGATGCCCTATTCGACGGAATTCTACACCGGAGTTATTGCGGCCGCAACGGCAGGGCGTTTTTTCTCTTCCTCTCCGTATACATCCGCGTCTCGCACAAACGAGAATTTTGACAAATCGTTGCAAATTCGAAATGGCAGCGTGGAAAAGTTTTCAATTTCATAGAATCGCGTGGCAAAACGTATCATAAAGGGGATTCATTAATTTTTATATGCGTTCTTTTAATTTCGGTTCATCATTATTCGTTGGGCTAATGATTTTCAAGTTGAACGATATCGGGTGTGCGGAGAGCTCCAATCTGGCTGATCAGACATTCACACTGTCGAACGACGAGTGATGGACATTTGCCCGAGGCTGATTTTTGCGTCTCGCATGGTCAGAAGAGAGCTCTCGTTTTTTTCCTGCTTCGTTTTTTTAATATTTGAGCCTTTTTTTATCTCTCGCGTGGAACGTGTCGTCGCGTTCGGCGAAAATTGAACGAGAGTTGCTGATGCGGCCCGCAGAGAGAGAGAGAGCGAAGGGAAAAAGAATAAAAACCAGAGGCCAGTGAAGAAAATACGAATAAAAGCAGAGAGACGCGAAGAAGAGCGAGAGGAAAACTGAGATAAAAGATGGGCAGACGAGGGAGAAAGAGAACGCGAGCCGAGGCCGCGAATGAGAGAGCACTCAAAGCCGCTAAAGGCTTTCGCTTAAGGAGCCGACAAGGCGGCTTCGATTCCCTCTCGCGTTAAACTGTCGGTGCCGCCTTTCGTGACGACTATACGACCAGCAGCGAGAGACGCGACGACCAACTCGACCAAAACGCCCGCGATGAGTAGGAAAGATCGAGCTCAAGCCGTAAGGGATCGCGTGAGAAACGAGATGAGAGCATCCCACAGCATCCCGCGCGCATCGAATAGGAAAGCCATACTTTTGCCATAGATATCTCTCCCATAGTCACCCATACATACACACGCCAGAGATATCGACAAATATAACTCATCATGATCCTGATGCTCGCCGCTCGCTCTGCTTTTATTCGATCCCTCAAATCTCGATCCACAAGTTTTACGATCCGAGATACGAACCAACCATCGATATGACATTTTGTCTCGCATAAATCCCGACAAAACAGACCATTTTTCTCCTGATAAAAAATACCGAAGGAAACGCGCCACCGATATCTCAATTTTCGTAATTCGCTGCGATGCTGCCGAGAACCATAAAAAACGGGAGACACTGAAGGAGGAGCTGGAAACGTCGCGAAGAGATACTTAACTTAACGAAATTACTTTATTTACGATTTTTGAATAATTTTTTATCATCATTCTTGACAAAAAAACTAAAAATTTTCTCCTACGAAGAAAAATTTCTTGACGTCAAGACTTTGAGATATTTCATTTCCAATTTTCAACCTTTCCCATCTAAAACGCGTGGAAAGTCACGTTTCGTTTATGATTTGCAAAAAAATGTGTTTGGGATTTTTTTTGGAAAATTTCGGCTCATAGCCTTTCGGGCTATTGGCAACTTTTTAACGAAACGTGACTCGCACGCGTTTAGATGGAGAAAATAAAAAATTGCAAATCAAATATCTCAAATTCTGAATGTCAGAAAATTTTTCTGTAAAATATGAGAAAACTGTTACTTTTGGCTGTCCAAGAACGTTGGAACAAAATTTTGTGATAATACCTTAAGGGATTGCTCAGCCTCGTGCAACTCGCGCGCGAGCCACTGAACGAGACATTGAAACGTAAAGAGAGACGGAGAAGGAGCTAAATACCGAGGATCTTCTAATTAGAAGGTTCGGTGGGTATGAGTGAACCATTATCGATGAAATGTGGGCCGAAGGTAGTCGCGGAGAATCGAGAAATGGTATTTATTGCATCCGCGACGATGGCACTGACGATCAGGGAGGCTCGCTGGCCGCATGTACCGGATAAAAGGAGCAAAGAGCGCAGAAAAGCATGAAAATTCCTGGCAAGCAAGAATAATCGAAGCGAATGGCGCGTGAATAATAATAGGGAAGCTGCTGGTTGTGAATCAAGGGAATCGAAGACTCGAGAGCGCTAATGAGTGCTGTACAATTTTGTACGCCAACTTTCCTCTCGCTCCCCCCCCCCCCCCCCCCCCTCCGTGCACGTGCACAAATATATTTATCGCACGAGATGCGCGCCGCCGCGAGACTTGGCTCAATTGCATGTAATTAGGACTTTTATTGTTCGAGCGTAAGGCGAAGCTTTATGAAAACATTAACGATCATTCACTTTTCGAAAGCGGTTTCTATACGCGCGCGAGTCTATATTTTTGCGCGATTTGTGCAGCCCGCGAAGAGTCCGGCACGAGGGAAAGAGCAAGAGAAAAAGAAAAGTTTGCAAAGACGATTTGTCGAAGAGAAAAAAGGAAGAAACGCGCGACGTACGATATAGAGATGAGCCAGCAATAACATACGCGCACGGTGACTCTGTTGTGTGTAGGTGCCGCGTCATTTCCGTTTATTTAACAGGTGTGTGCACGAGCGTTAATATTATAATTCCGCATGCATGAGCGAGAAGCCCCGGCGACGGATCGTGATTCTCGCGCATCAAAAAACGTCACGACGCGCCTCCCTCCTCCCAACTTTTATAATTAAAATTAAATAAAACAATATTTTTTTATGTAACACACGCGTATGAATATTCCGGAACGAAAAGCCAGACTTCCGCTCCACATGTGAATCCAGTTTTCGAGTTACAATGGAGATTTAATAACTCGATAACTACACGAAAGCGTCTTTCTTAATTGAATTATTAATACATCATTTTATATCGTCGACCAATTTGTGACGAATCGGGACCCTCGCACTTCCGGTTCCTCAGCCGAATGCCCATTTTATAATTAATTTCAACAAGAAATTTCATTTTCTCACTATTTTTTTTTATTTCCTGCGGATGAAAAATTTTTTCGAGACTTCGTCGATGAGTTTTCCCAACGAAAACGCCGTCCATTACGAAAAACTCATTTCTCATTTTTTTTCATCGTTCGACCAATTTGTGACGAAATTTTTGATTGAAATCCAACGAGAAATTTCATTTTTTCAAACTTTTTTCCATTTCCCCGCGGATTAAAAATTTACGAAAAACTAGACGACTCGATGGCTCAATCGCAATAAAGTGCGTTTACGCGCTTTTCGATCTTTCTCGAGATATAAGAGCGCGTTTTGCTAATAGAGTCCGCGGTGGTCCGGGGCAACAGCCATTTTGACAGGGAGACGTGTGTATTTTATGAGAACGGAGGATACGACGAGAGGGTGGTGCGAGCGAGCGAGGCGGGAGAAGAATATCGCGGTTGCAGCTCCAGGAGCAGGAGCCAGGAAGGAGAAAACGACACGACGACGACGAGGAGCAGGACGACGTCGGCGGCGGTGCGACGGTGTGTGGTCCGGCACGTTCGAGAGCGGACGGCGATTAGCCCCGGGCCCCCTAATCCCTTTCTCTTTCCCTTTTCCCTCTTCCGAGTCCGCGCATATATTCGTGATGTTACACACACAGACACAAACGCAAGGGAATATGATTATATGCGCAAATATACATACGCGCGAGGGCCACCCTAGTCCTCGTCACTCGTTCGCTCTCTCTCTTTCTGCTTTGCAACATTTCGACCAACAGAAAGAGCAGAGAATCGAAAGAATAAAAAACGGGTGAAAAAAAAAAGCAACGAAAACGATGAAAAACGTATAGGATTGCACGTTTATGCGTGTGCGTGCGTGTGGAGCAAGATCCCGAGGAAAAGAGCGCGTGCATATAAAAAAGCATAAAAAGAATAAGGAGGAGAGACCTCGAGCGAGCTGCTCCTGCTCTCGAGCTATCGAGTTACGTGCTAAGCAGAGCTCGCCGCAGTAGTAACCGAGACGTGCCAACTCTACGCGCTTCAAATCCACCACCGAAACCATACACACGGACACACAAGCAGCGAATCTATTGTTCACCTCTCTCGCTCCTGAAACGAGCCTGCTCTCGCCAAACTTTACGTACTATTTTTCTTCCTCAGATTCCTTTTTCTTTCCCTCTATCAAAACAACAAGATTTTAGCATCCGGTTTGCCCGCGCGAATGGAACGGTCAAATGATATTTTTTCAATTGAAAAATTCGAACCGTATCGCGTGGCCCCCGGAGAGCTCAAGTTTTTCGGAGAACCTCCCGGGGCATGATAAGTCGCGGGGTCCAGGACCACAAATATTTATTCACTCTCCTGCGTGAGGCTCCTCAAAATTCTCTGATCGTTTTTATCACCGTCGTTCTCGGTTTTGCAGAAAACAGAAATTTCTTCGGAAAAAATTGCGACGATTCTGAGTTAATAATAATTTCGAATCCCCGTCTCGCCGGAGCAGTAAATTTTTGTTGGAGATAAATCAGCAAAACTTAACAACCAGAAAATTTAGGGCGAGGAGCGAGAGCAACGGAATTTCTCAATAATTACTGAATGACTTGTAATTAAAAGATCGAGCGATAATAAGAGTGTGGAAGAATATAATTCCTTCGTGCACGGGACAAAAGATTCGTCGCCCAATCGCATAGCGACGTTTTTCGAAATGCCTCGGGGCAATTTGAATTTTTATCCAAACTTAATACAATTTAATAATGTTGTTTCTTTTTCTTTTATAATTATTCTCGTCTTCCGTATTTCTTGATGCGGGACGAGCCGGCGCACAATCACGAAGGTAGGAAATGACGTGGCTTCATTAACGAACTACACAGGCCGCGTCGTTGTCGTTGGTAACGATCACGAGAGATAAAGAATCCTAATATGTACGGCGCGGGGTCAAACGAAAGAAAAATAAATGTAGAGAAAAAAAAGCAGCGAGAAACGAGTAAAGTGTCCCAATCGTTCGAGAGCCGAGTGAACGACGTGCGCCGCGCGCTTCGTATATAAATATAATACCAAAGTGTGTGCATCAGGCCAATAATATAGTATCCCGTAGTCAGCCTTCTCTCTCGCGCCCCGTCGATTATAATCAACCGTCAAATCGATTAACAATCGAATCCTGATTGAGGCTAATTAAGCGTGGCTGGCTGGCTCACGAAATCATTCATCACGCGGCGCCAACCACTCCGTTCTTCATCCTATACATCACCCAATATATATAGAAACGCATAAATACATGTATACAAAGAGCTCGCGAGCTTCATCGGCCATATTAGAGAGAAGCAAACGTTACTGGCAGCTCCCGGAAGTTTCTCTCCTCGTACACACACTCTCTACAGCCTGCTGAGCGTTTAAACCCTCGAGAACATTTAACCAAATGAATTTTAAAGAGCTCGAAGCTCCTCCGACCTCTAAGGCTATTTAAATCTTTTAACCAACTGCTCGAATTTCCGAAAATGACATTTTTCACACGTTGTCGTAGACCCGAGCGTTTCCTAGTCTCCGCGACCGAGAAAAAACAAAATTGATATTTTATTCAAGATTTTCCCAATTGACTAATAATTTTTTTTTTCCTCGTTCTTTTGCAGAGATCCCATGGAGCTGATGGAGCAGCAATTAGTGCGTTGCGGAGTTCCATCGGTGAGACTGTACGAGCATTTGGCAATGACGTCGCCCGCAGCAGCCGCAGCAGCGCTGAACGCCCAGCACGAGAGCAACGGTGGCCAGCATCCCCCGCATCCTTTATCGCCTTGGCTAACCTCGCCCACAAGCGCGGCGGCATTGCTCTACGGCAGCCGAGGCGGGACACCATCGCCTTACGGGACACCGCCGCCTCCGCCGCCGCCACAACCATCAGCCGCTTTCCCTTATCACGGAATTTCCTGGTCCTGGCAACCGCCCCCAGTTTCCATTATCTCAAGACGTACTTCGCCCTCCTCCGTACCGGCCAGTGGACCAGTCCGGTACGCACCTTATCACAATCCAAATTCCACGACTCCGCCTTTGCGACAACGAACCAATAGCCCCAATTAAAATTTTTCATCCGAATCCAATTCTCGACATCGATCCCAACGTACGAGAACGCGAAGGAAAAAAGAAAATGTCATTTGACCCTAGAACGGTGACCGTTTTTTTTACCTGCTTTGGGAAAATGCATATCGCCGGTAAAATTCAACGAAATGGGATTAACTTGGGCTCGTTCTTTTCGTTTTTCAATGCCGGATCACAAAAAATTTGTCAAAAACGCGGTAAAGCGATAGAAAAACGGGAAAACGAAGTTTACCGTTTTAGGGTTCGTTTTTTGACCCCAGTTTTCCACGTCCCACCAGTGACTCGTTTTATTTTTAATATTATTACACCATTTTATCATTAATATTATAATCAGTCGATCGATTTCGCAATTTTCCCAGGACCTGAACGATTTCCGGAATCCAGAGCTCAGTATTTTCCTCTCATTTGAGTTTCTTGTGAAAAAAAAAAAACATCGATTTCGACTAGATTTTTTGAGGGAATTTTTTTCCTGCATATAAAAGAATTTTCGATCGGAATGAACGAGGCGAATCGCGATCGTCTTCGATAAAGACAATTTGTACAGTTGGCACGATCGATACGCCTCGGGCCTGTTATTTTTTAAAGTTTCCTCGTTGTTTTTATTTCGATATTATATATCATGGAAATATATAAATATATATGAAAAAATGATTCGAGAGCCAAAGAACTATATCGTCGTCTCTAGCCACGCAATCTTTGTGGCGTGTTGACCAAATGGTATAGAATTTGTTGTAATAGTCGTATATATCGTAATGTGATGATATTTCTTAGCGGGATATTTCAAGGTGAGACGTGACAAAATTGCATTTCCCATGATCCACGGATTTGTAACCCGTGGATCAAAAATGTCAAATCGAATTTCGTTCTCTCTGCAAAATCGACTCGATCGACCGTGGCGAGACGATTTTATTGAGCTACGAAAAAAATAACGTTCACCGAGAATTATCCAACCTGCGATTATGGTAGACGTTACTTATGGTGTAAGTAGATGTATAGTGTACAGTGAAAACCATTCGAACCAAAAAAAAAAAAAACGGTTCGAAAGAAAAACTCGAAACTTTCGATTGGCACGAATAAACCCCGATTAATTTGTTGTTCGTTCTCGATCGTAAATCAACTCTGTAAATATTCAAATCGATCGATTGTGTAAAAGTGTGTGTACGGGTATCGTAATTTGTGACTTGAGCAAATGAAAGAGAAAAAAAAACAAAAAATATCGTCGAAAATGTAAAGAAAAATCATTTGGCACTCGAAAAAAAGAGAAAATCTGACAAAGTTTTCATCAGACACTCGGTGATCGTTCGGGGGCGACTAAAAATCAGTTTTCCCATCATTACCGTATCGTTTTTATCGTCAGGTCCGATATAAATCGGGCCCGTATACCTTACCACGATAGTATTATATGAATAGAGAAAAAAAGACGAAGAAATATCATTTCGTCGAAATCTCGGGAAGGTTTGTGACGAGATCGTTTGTAAATATTATAAATACATTATATATTTAACGAAAAGAAAGGAGTGGAGAGAAAAAACATGTAATTGTAGCGAGAATGCGTCTCAACGAATTGGTAGAAACGTATCGATATGAAAAAAGAAAAATGGCCGGAAGGAACTGCGTGCCGGGGAGAAAACAAGAAAATAAATGGTTTTTAATTAATTGTTGAGTGTTTTAATTCGCGTGATATTTTGATCTTGGTAGTCTCTAATTTTCGTGAAATTATTCATGGCAATGGGCATTAAATCGCAGCAAAGGTCAGTGGCAAATGAATTCTCTCTTTTATTTATTTCTCTCGTTAATCTCGTTCTTTCCTTCGTATCTGTAACTTTTGGGCTCTCAGTCATTCTCGGTCTGTCTCTTTTGGTTGGTTCGTGAATTTCGATCGATATAGAGAAGCCCCGAGTCTCTGCGAGACTGCGAAAGAAGTTTTGGTGGCTACAACGAAACAAGGTTTTGCCTGTGGGCGACTCTCACCAGGATATTCTCTCGTTTCACGTCCGCTAGTCGCTTTCGACAGAGTGCAAGAAGCTTTCTCTCTCTTTCTCTCTTTCATTCTCCATCTTTTGACGACCCTTTCAAGCATTCAGAGCCCTTCAGCCCCTCTCGCGCCTATGGTAATATATCCTCATCTTGAGTTTCGCTGATTCTCTTTCCAGAGCTTTCTGCCCCCTCCTCCTTCTTCTCGGTTGGCTCTTTCTCTCCTTCTTTTTCTCGCTTTGTATATACGAGCTATATCGTGTATTCCTTCGCCCCGCGCGACCCAAGCTTCATCGCACCTTCAACTGCCGTGTAATTCTGTTATACCTATCTGGAATTAAATAAATTCATTTCACGCCCTGTCAGCGCGCAATTATTTTTAGATGCAGCCGCATTTTAAAGCTCTCTTTCTCTTTCTCTTTGCCTCTCTCTGGCTCTCGTTCTCTCGAGCTCCGCAGCGCTTTTATAGCGTGACTAACACCTCGACCCCCGATCGGGGTAGAAAACTCGAACACTGCTCTCGGGTAGAGAGAGCAAGTAATGTGGGGCGTTGTCGCGCGGCGGGGACCCCGAACCACCGGGAGCGCACGTCCGCGCCGAGACGCACGGACGACGTTCACTACTTCTCGCGTCTATATGCGATCTGATACACCTATTTTCTCCATACACATTTCATCACATATCGATTTGTACAAAAATCAAAACAAAAACACACATTTTCCATGCGCCTCGCGAATATCCTCAATTCTTTCCATTTATCTTTCCCCGCGAGTCGTTTGCCAATTCGTCAAAATCCGAACCGCAAACGATTCAATTTTCCGAACCAAAAAACACCAATTTTCTAATCAAAAAATTGATTTTTTCATTTTTGAAATGAACTTTCACTTTTATTTTTGTCATAATTATGAATGATAATTAGAAATATTATTATTTTTATGAAAATTGGAAAATTGATTGAAAAAATGGTAAAAATGGGATGAGGAACAATGGTTGCTTGTGAAAAATCACTCGCATGCGCCATTATCGAGTCACAAAGGCAGGCGCGAGAGTGAACACATATATGGAGGTTTACGAAGAATAAATGGACTCGTATAGAGAGAGAGTCTGGTGTATCGAAGTCGGGCGGAGGACGCGAGAGCTCTGGTGCAATGTTGTGATGGGTGGAGCGAGGTGAGAGAAACAGAGAGGCGGCTCCCGCGAGCTTGTAATTATGTTGATACGAATGATCTGCGGCTCGCCGCAGAGAGGCCCGCTCTGAAGAGGAGCCTCCAGCGGTGCTCACCGGCTGCTATACGACCTCTATATACCACGTCGTCTCTTTCTTCTCGCAGTGCAAGCAGCACGTGAGGATCACCGATGCATTCGCGCGCGCGCGCGCATTCGAACACACATGGACGTTTGAGGCTGAAAAAAAAACGCATTTTCTCGCGTTGTCTCGCGCAACCTCCGATCTCTCGGTCCATCTCGCTCTCGCTTATTTTTTAACAGACTCTCAACAGCCACGCGGACACAGACACTGCGCGGAGCAGGTAAACAGAAAAATATATAGAAAGAATATGGTGGATTGCGCGCGGCGCGTGAGACGACGCTCAAGAGAAAGAGAGAACGCCGGAGAGATGAGAGCTCGCGCGCTTTAGGACCGTGGCGAAACCAGTTTAAGTGGTTAAGTGTAGATGTAATTGATTTCCATTTTACGAGCTTCTTCCTTTCTCTCTCTCTCACTCCCTCTCTTTCTGTCAGATGCGTCAAGCATCATTCCCGACCCTGGAGCATCCCTTTCTCTCGCACTCTTCATCCCTTGATCGCGCGAGAGCGAGGCATTTTATTTTTCTTTACCACCCGCACATACACGCCTCGTTTTTCATTTTCATACCCGCGCGAGCCATCGAAAACAACGGCGCAAAACTTTTTCGAGCTTTTCCGGACATTCACCGATCGGCAACGACGAAATTATTGAAAAATGGGGGCAAAATGGACATTTTTTGTCTTCCCGCAAAAATGCACTTTTTTTCACGTGTTTTTGTGGGGCTGTGTGTGTGTGTGCGAATCTCGCTGCAATGTTCCTGGAGGGTCGTGCAGTCGTTAACGGTTCTACGGCCTCTTCTCTCACCTTGCCATCATCCACGAGAGAAAATACAGGCACCGTAATGATTTCTCACGCCTCGTTTCGGAGCTCCTGCTCCGCGGCCATTATTTTATATATATAGAGAGTCTCGCTCGCGAATACAAATATAAATATGTAGACGCGCGCGCTCGTGTATGCGGATTCGCTGAAAAATGCATGTGGGCAGCGTCGCGTCGTGGCGCCCACTCGACAGGAAAAATGGGAGAACGCGATAATATTAAAAATGTCCGCGCGCGTGCATCTACGTCTCGGGATTTTTGTTCGTGTACGCAAAGCAGCGCGAGAGCCTTTTTCTCTCCTGCACACCGGGTCAGCCGAGACTTGCGCTCTAAGGAAAAAAAGAGAGAGACACACGACCGCAGCAACCTCCTTTGATTTTTCACCAATTAATCACGGCGCCTGCGGTGCATGTGTGAAATATAAATTGCCGCGTTGATCTTGTCCCGAACGTTATTGCCCCGGTGAACACGCCGCAGGCCCGACACGGTGGTCTTCGAGATAATCCCCCGCAACATCCAGACCTTGAATATGTATTCGTCTTCCTCGCAACGACCCCTCATTCGCCCATAACTAATAGAACACCAGAGAAATTTTTTTCTCTCCGTGCACATGGAAAATATTCCAGTTTTCCGATCATTTTTCTCTGCCTCGCGGCCAGAATTCATTTCATTCTCGAGGGGGTTGATTTAATTCCCACTATTTCGTCATTTTAAGGTCGCTTTTCCGGTAGATTTGAAGAAATTATCGTGATCGACGCTGAGAAGGCAAAAAAAACGCTGCGGACCAATTTTACGGGAAGAAATATGAAAAAAATATGATTTTTCAGCATTTTTTCAAACGGACGTTATCAGTACAAGGGCCGAAAAGATAAAAGATGTGATTTGACTGGGGGGCGATCAAAAGGATAAAATCGCCTAAGCATAAATGCAAACTTGATCGTGGTCAAGAGAGAGTGCGAGAGAGAGAGAGAGGGAGAAAAAAGAATGTCGACTGTGTGTTCTCGGGAGATGAGGGTGAGCCGGGGAATATGTAAATTAGAAAGCCCGTGTGAATGCGGAGATTTATGAGTACCGTACACATTTCTGGATGCAATAAATATCAGTAAGTAGCAGCAGCAGCGAAGCGTCGCGCATGTGATACGCGCCAGTCTCTCGTGGTTCTTGTTTTTCACCGGGCGAGCGAGAGGACACACAACGTTAGAAAAGGGAATTAAGTGAGGAACGAAAACCCGCGGAGATGTGAAAAGAAAGGAAAATAATAATAACAAATGGCATCAAAAAGGATAAATAAATATTTATACTCGCGTGCAATGGTCGCTATGCGGACGAAATTTTGCCAACGAGACAACGTTTGCCAGCAGGTCGTCTACCAACTCATCTTAAATGCATTCGCACCAATTCGACGATTAGAGAGACATTCGGGGTAATATGGACCACCCATTTAATTTTTTTACATTTCGAACCATTTTTTCAGTCCTTAATTAGTGCAAATAATTCAAATCGCGACTGTTTTCCGGCCCGTAATTTATCGTTTGCAAAATTTTTCAAAAAGATCGAAAAAAAAATGTCGCAAGGTGCAAAAATTTTTTGGAACTGCCGAAACATGACATTTTTCACCGTCACTCAAAGCGATTCTGATTACCTCGAAGATAATTGAGCAGCCGAACCAAACGTGCGCGTGAAATCAGAATTGTAAGATTCACCAAAAATGCAAGGGGTCCATATTCCCCCCAATTACGTGGAAAATACGTCTTCCCGGCGTTGCACACGATCCACGATGTTCGGGGGTGCATTAGGCGTCTCTCGTCGCGCCCACGAGACACGTCTCTACACCCTGAAAACGTTCACACGCGCTCCAAGGCTTTCCAAGTTGGCCAAAAGGAAGCGCGAAATGCATCCAATTACCTCCGAGGCGAGCGCGTTTCGCGAGCGACTACTCATCGCCACGGAGTTGATCTACTTGATTCCCAACGCGTTGGTACGAATTTCAAGTTCGTAAAAGTTCTCAGGCAAAAAAGATTCTCCCATTTTTGTCCGTCTGACATTTTTTCTCCTCCTCTTCCTCGTTTTTTCAGCGAGTTTTTTAGCGAGGCCGTTTTTTTCTCTCGTAGCCATAGCTCATGGAATCGCGACGTTGTTAATTAGGTGCGATCAATTAGGAACAGCGGCGGGAAGAAACAAAAAATTGAAAAAGACTCGGTCGAAGTGGGTGGCACTCGAGAACGTCTTCGCGAAGAGTCGTGGCATTTTTTGCGCATACGCATATGCGGGCACGAAACAAAAAAAAAACCCACACACAAATCTTCATTTCGACACCGCGAGATCGAGGGCCCGGCGGAATCGTCTAAATTAAATCGACTCAAACGAATAAACAGTTTTTTATTTATTTGTTTTGGACCGATGTTAAAGAAAAATAAAGACCCACAGTAGAGGAAAATGATGAATGAAATGAAAATCAGAGCGCAATTCGAACGACGTCGTGAAAAAAGTGAGTCCCAAGCCCCGGTGTCTGGCACAACGGATTGTCGTTAAACATGACGATTCTTTTTTGTGTCAACTCTGCCTGTATATCGGGCTCAACGAGGTGTATAAAATACCATATAATCCCAAGAGAAGTCAGGAGGACACTCGCGTTCGAGTAAAGGAGAAAGAAGCTCCGGAAGAGAGAGAGAGAGAGAGAGAGAGAAAGGAGAAAAGATCTGTATGGAATGAGAAGAGACGAAAAAGGGGGCTTATTATTTACAACAGTCGGTAAGGCGTGTCACAATGGCATTGCGGGTTTCCTCTTGAAAGTCCAACAATGTACACGGGGATTTATGACCCGAACTTTCAACAAAACTGTCAATGCGCTCGAGAAAAAGAGAAAAAGCGAGAGGGAACCACCCTCACACTCACTTGGGACGAAAACTAGCTCTTCCCTCTCGCTCACTGGCTCTCGTTTTGTCCTGCTCATTTTTCCCGAGAGTGACTCGACGGAGTTAACTTCGGGAGTCCGAGGATGGACCACGGGCGGGCTCGTCTTCGCGTCGACCTCAACGAAACGATGCGTCCGGGAATGCGCGCACAAATATTTTCACCATAAATTCTCATTTTTATCTTTTGGCCCCGCTGTTTACGGTCGCGCTGTGACCTAATCCAGACTCCCCTTCTCTTCACGGATACCTGTCCGCACACATTTTTTTCCATTTCCAAACAAAAATCTCAGCCCATCGCCCGAAAAATACATAAATATCAATGTTCCCATTGCTTAGCACTTAAAAACCGTGTTTTTCCCTCTAATTTAGCCTCCTGTTGAAAGGGAAACTCCTGGAAACTCTCCCATCAATTTTTCACTAAAAAAATCAACGACGATTCATCCATTTCCCCAAAGTGCACGAAATCATTTTAATTTTCATGAATAATCACAAAACTTCTTGCCAATTTTCAAAAAATCCACAAAAACGAACCGCGATCGCAAAAATGAATGAAAATTTTTCAAATAAAGATTGTTTTTCGATCTTTGCAGCATCCGACGAGTCATTATTGCGAGCTTTATCATCAAATCGACCCCACAAAAAATTAACGATTCATCGATGTCCTCAAAATTGCACGAAATCCTTGTTCTCACGCAGTAATTCCAAAATTTCGTGCCAATTTTCCAGAAAACCCATAAAAATCGACTCGAAAATTTTGTAACTAAAGATTCTTTTTCCATATTTTCAACGGGCAAAGTACCTGCAGCATAAATCCACCAATGATTCTCTCCTGTTACCAAGAATCGTTCGTAATATATCGTCTCCCACCCACACACACACAGCCTAACACCCCGAGACACAGATACACACACACGCACGCACACAAATGTGAATTTTATTCCTTCACGGTTGGTTTTTCACGAGGCAGTCCCGTGTGGGATCTACGAGAGGGATAATGAGCCGTCATTGTTGACTCCGCTGCTATACTTTATAACGCCAAGATATAAACATAAATATAACGTCGATATGTATACAGAAGGGCAGAAAATTGGAAATGATGGGCGCGTGTGTGAGTAACGTGTGTCTGATGACGTCTATAGATATATCGACGCCTCAGGCTTATTCTCAATGGAAATGTACACGCGGACACAATTTTGTCTGATGCTGATGTACTATTTTAGCGATTGACTTATTTATTCTTCACGCTATGAACGGTTAATGTGAATTATGTCTATAAATATAGACAACACAATGCGGAGCAGCTTCTTGCCGCAAACCATGAGAATACGCTGATAATCTTTCATGAAAGGGAGCTCGAAGAGTTCTCGGATCGGAAGTTCTCGTACAAAAGAAATCTTTGTGTCATTTTCGACTTTTCTTCGTATGGGAATCCCCATGGAACGACGTTTATGGGGAATTTATCGTTGCACTCGTGTCTTTGGTCCGAAATTTCAAATTCTCGATTCTGAAAATCGAAAAGTTCGAACTTTTTCGTCGACAGGAAAAAAAATGAAAATTTGATGAAATTTTTCAATGTGCTTGTTTAAATTCGCACGAATCGTTGGGAAAATAAATGCCTGCGATCAAGATCGCGATACACGATTCTCGTTTCTGCTCCGTCTCTGTGTTGCTCTTTTATTCTGTACCTGGAGATCGAAGAAGATTCCGTGACACGTGACACAAAGATCGCGCCCCGTTGAAGAATTTCCGGTGCTCGGAATCGGAAATACGTGGTGGTTGGGGTTTGTAAGAGTTTTTCGACACATACATGGGGAATAATCGTATAATATCATTGTCGCGATGGAAAAATGAGGATTCCCGCTGAGATTCGGTATGTAACACGAAAAGCCTTGAGGCAGGGGCACGAGAAAGGGCGTAAGTGGCTTATAAATGAAATCTCTTTAACGTACTGGTGGCTGCTTTTTTTCCGGCTGGTCGTGTTGATGTGTACAGACACGCATATTGTGTGTGTTTTGTGTTTGTACACGCAGGAGGGATGAATATTCGGTGCGGATGACGAGGGAGAGAAAATCTCCTGCTGGGTCGAATGTTGACTCGTCCGGAATCTCTGTGGTGAACGCGACAAAAACTACCCCGCGATTCGTCACGCGCGAACCGTGTCCTGCGAGAGAAAAAGACGAAAAAAACGAGCAGGAGGGAGAGAGAGAGAGAGTTTGGTACAGAGAGGACTCGCTGCTCGACACGTCGTTGTCCCAAGGGGTGCATGCGAACATCCTCTACGGTGTGGTCCCCGTAGACGCCAGCGCGAACCGAGTTCTCGAGCGAGAGAGAGAGAGCGAGATACAGGATCCAGCCCCCAGGCTCGCAGCACGATTTCACTGTTGCCGAGGCCAAACATCTTTTCAATAAAAATAAAAGCCCAGTCTCCGACGTGCTCTATTCAGTAAACGAACCGTTAACTCGACGTTAAATGGCAGAGAGACGAGTGAGTAGAGAGACTGCGTGCGTATAAACGTGTACCCCGTCATTCCGCGCGCTCTCCTCGCCTCTCTCGCTCTCCCGGTCCACAGCATCATCGTTTTTTTCCCTTGCAGTTTCTCTATACGATTCGAAGGTCGAAACTCATCGCGTTTAACCCCCAAAGTCTTCCTCGACCAAACACATTCGCTCGGACTCCCAATGGAGACAAGTTTACACAAAAAAAAAAACCAGAGCTCCGGAACCTCGGCACTGGGACACTGTCGAGCTTGGCCATCAAGAACGATCTTTATTCCAGACTCAACATCCCAGAAAATGGCATTTTCATGGCTAACTTCACGCTACGTTTCGACCCACGAGGACAATCCCCCTGATGTCTCGTCTCTATATAGATTCATGTATCATTTATTCATACACTTTTACGTCGATCCTATAGATCTGCGGTTTGACAAGACGAAAATGCGAGACACTCTATGAGCTGGGATGTCCCTGGGCTACTTTTTTCCATCTTTTCTTACACTCTCTTGTCCTCGTACACGTCTTTGCGGGCTCGTATGCCACTGAATTTCATACCGAGTAGCCCCGTTGCAACGAAAAGAAAATTTTGTTGGAAATGATCAATATTTTGTTGGAATCGTTCGACTAAACGTTTTTTTTTTTCAATTACAAAAATGTTTTCATTTCAGCAAAAAATTTTCTAGAAAGTCTCTTCGAAAAGTAAATTTTGGTCACTCTTATCGTAAATTTAGCCGACAGTTCCGTTAGATGTGAAAAATATTGTCAAAATAACGAGAATTTAGAATTTATCCAAAAATATTTAATTCGTCGTGTTTAACAAAGAATCGATGTTTTTTGACAAAATTTAATTTTCTGTGATGTGACATTTTCACGCCCTCAACGACCGAGAGTCTAGAAAAACGATGCGAGGAATCTCGGTCTCTCATGATTTTCCCCTGAGGCCTGTGCCACCTTTCATCAAGAAATCTTGACTCTGCTCACGCAGGCGTGTCATCCTCGTTTTCCAAACGATTTTCCATTCTGAGCAGCTCAAAGTGTGTTTTCATCTGCATGAAAACTGTACGAAACACGCTCGAGGCGACACACAAACCTTGCGCGCTCATTTTTCTCGTCATTCTCCTCTCGTTCAACGTTTGGAAAACATTGGATTATCGGTTCTTTGACACCTGCAGCCTGTGAAATCCACTTGGTCCACGAATACAAACGCTGACCGAATTTTTCATCCAGTCATTCTTCCCCATTGACCAAAGTCAAAGAGATTTTCTCTCCCCGAGACAGCTCGGATTATCCGGTTGCTGGTTCCACCGGCTTAACCAAGATTAACCGCCGCGTTTAGGGTGTTTACGATTTTCCAGCCACTTCTAAACTCGCCGGATCGTTTCTCCTCGAGGATTCTCCGCCGCTAGCGTCAAGGGTCGTTTCTCCGGACTGGGTCATTCAAAGTTTTTTTTTTTTTCTTCATTTCTCCACAATTACATCAATTATACCGAATAAATCTTTTGCTGCGATCCACAGAAAATCTCAAATTACATTTCCATAAAGAGACTTCGTCGAAATCCGACAAACCGTGAAAATTCGATTTTTCGCTAACACACTGAAAAGAAAATTTTGTTGAAAAGATCGATATTTTGTTGTACACGTTCCAAATAAACTTTTTACGAAAAATCACAAAAGTGTTGTCCTTGCAGCAAGAAATATTCTAGAAAGTCTCTTGGCAAAGTAAATTTTTGTCATTCCAATCGTAAATTTAGCCCGACAGTGGGGTTAAAAATGAAAAATTTTGTTAAAATTACGAAGATTTTGCAATTATTCGCCGTGTTGAACAAAATATCGACGTTTTTTGACAAATTTTTATTTTCAGTGCACCGGAGAATGCGGTGGCAGGGAAGTCGTGTCAGGCGCCAGGAAAATGACGAACCGAGAGAAAACGCGGTGCACAAAAAGTCCATACGCGCTCGAGGCGTTTTTCCCAAGAGAAAGAGAGAGAGCGAGAGAGGACGTAGATCTTGGGCGAGACTATTAGCCAAGTGCATGAATATGAATGAGTCGCGCATGATTGGGAGAATGCGCGAGCGCAGCGTAATGGTAGAGGAGAAGCTCACTGGGTGTACTTCATCTCTCGAAACTGACTGGCCAAACTTTAAAACAGAGAGTAAGTTCGAGCGAAGTGATACTCTGGAAGGAAGGGCCGCGAAGAGAAAGAAGAAGAAAGAGGAGCAGGATGAAAAGATGAAGCAGGCGAGAGAGAAAAAGCCGCACGCGAATATGCGTGAGTGAGCAGGCGAGAGAGTGGAGAAGTTTATACAGGAGAAGAGAAAGAAGCAGCAGAGACGCGAGCAGAGCGGCATTCAATTAGTCTCTTGGTAATTAGCCGGGAAATCTTTGGCTTTGTCGGCGAGATCTCTTCTGGTCTGACCGATACTTCGAAGCAGTGCGCCCGGAACAAAGATGCAAAGCGTGTGTGTGAGAAGGGAGAGAGCTGCAAAGTGCAGCGCGCGGCGGCGGTAGCGACGGAAGGGAAACGCGTTGTTGGCGAGAAGGACCTTGGGGGCTGCGTTAAATCGCAGCAGCAACGCGAAAAGGCATTCTCACAGTGTATATTCTCTTGCGCCATCGCGAGACTCAGCTTGCGTAGGAAAAGAAGGAGAAGGAAAGCGAGTCCTCTCGAGTATAAAAGATTAAATGCGGACGCGCGGTTTTGCGCTCGCATTACCATGCGAGCAGCTTCGAATGCGCGCGTTACAGCTCAAATTCGCGTTTAACTCTTGCACCGCGAACGCAAATCGAGTCCAATCTTTGCGTACGTGTCTCCCTTGCGGGGACGAAGAAAAAAGAGCAGATCTAACTCGCACACTCGTATACTTGGCGCGCGCGGAAACGTCTTACGCGAGTTTCTCACGAGCATACGCGCGAGACTCTTACGCACGAATCTCTCTTTTTTATGTTCTTTTCGTTTTCATTGCGAAGAGCGAGACGCGGCGGGCATCTCGAGAAAAATGCGAAGAGGAAAGACGCAAAGACTCCATTTCGTTATTTCGCCATTCTTTTTTCTTTTTTCTCTTGCATAGCCTTTTTGTTTTGTTATTTCTGCACGGAGCACCGTGCGCGCGGGTACGTGCGATGCACCCTCTGCAACGAAGAAGCACAGGCGCCCTGCCCGCGATCGACTCGGACGGGGAATTAGTCGGATACCTATGCATTACGCTCGTAAATTGATTTCCGACCGATGGCAATGGACGCGCGCGCTTTCGCGTTCCACAGCGGAGACCGATCGCCATGCTGCTGCCGCTGCTTCTGCTGCTCTTCCTCACCCAAGATTCTGCCTCCTCTCCGGTCCATCTCTCTCGCTCCTTCGCGATCGCTGTACTCCGGGAGATGAGCAGCAATTTGCCGAAGAGCGGCAGCGCATTTCATCTCTCACCTCCTCTCGCGCTCGCGCTCATCCCGTGCGCGAACGCATCATATATTTTCTTCCACGGCAAAAGCCGCGCGCTCCCCTTGATCTTTCCTTTCATCTTACTCGTTTTTATTTTCAAACATGTATTCATTTCATCGGTTTCCTTATTGACTGCCATCTTTTCTCCCGGCACACGCGCTCCCATCGACAAATTTGCGAGGAATATTTTAATCTCCGTCGCGCATTCACTCGGACGATCCTTCGCTGCGCGGATGGAAAAATAAATCTCCATCGCACTGAGAAGAAAATTTTGTTGGAAAAGATCGCTATTTTGTTGGATTCGTTTGACTGAACATTTTTTTTTTTAAATCCCAAAAATGTTGTCGTTGCAGCAAGAAATATTCTAGAAAGCCTCTTTGAAATGTCAATTTTTGCCACAATCGTAAATTTCACTGACAGCTTCGTTAGAAAATCGAAGATTTTTTTTTCGATAAGTTTGATTGAACGTTTTTTTTTTTTAATCACAAAAATGTTGTCCTTGCAGCATAAAAAACTGTAGAAAGTCTCTTGGAAAAGTCATTTTTTGTCACAATCGTAAATTTAGCTGACAGTTTCTTTAGAAACTGAACATATTGTTAAAATGACGAAAATTTTGAAATTATCGAAAAATATTTAGTTTAATTACGGCTTGCGCCGTAAAATCTACGGAAAAGTCAATGGAGCTCGAAATTCCATATGAAAGTCTCTATGGTTTGCCATGATAAAGCCATTTGCCGGTTTCCTTTCGCGCCGCCCCTTTCCTAATCACGAAGAGAGAGCTGCACCGCGTGTGCGTGTGCGTCCAATATAATGCATGCATGGCGCCAAAACATTTGCTTCGTCGGATTCATAGGCCCTTTATGCGCGCGCGCGGAGCGAACGTGTGGAATGAAATAATCATCGCAAGGGATGCTGTGTTGCGTTTTCAAGGGGTCAGGAACAAGCTGCAAGGGTGGGCAAAAGTTACATATATATACAACAGTAGCGAAAAGATTAACGAGGACGCAAGAGCAACCCTCGCGCGTCCGTGGGTGGCCTGCGTTTCCTCTTTTCCTTTCTTCCTCCCTCGCGTCGTTGCGCAACGACTGCGAGGAACAGGAACAAGGAAGCGGCCAGAGCGGATCGTCAAAAAGAGAGAGAGATAAAACCTGCTCAACGCCCCGAGCCGCGAAAGCATCGAGAGGCCGATGTTGCCTGAGCAACACACACTTTGCTACCCCTCGTGTGGTCCGCTCATGTTACAATGGGGGATCCCGACAAGCCTGCTCGTCTACACGGAAACGTAACGCAACCCTCGATCCTTTCGCTCTCGTCGTCTCTCTTTCTCCCTCGCATCGCTCCGCGTCTTGCTCGCTCTCGCCTCACTAAATCACTTCTAAGGGCTGCTAAATAGCGGCGCGTTCCTCCAACGAGGCGTGCCCGCGACCGCGTGTGGTCGCGTCCAAGCTCAACAGCCCCGTAACTACATTTGACGAGAAACAACTCGATCTCATGTCCGACTAAATCCTGCTCGAGTCCTTGAACCAACAGAGACCTCTCTCGAGTTTTCAAGAAAAACAGGAAGATCAACAAAAATACAGAATCAAGTGCAAGTTTTTTCCAACTTCCGGAAGTTCCCACGACGTTTAATCGATTATTTAATCGATTCCTGCTGCCGCGTCGAGAATTTCTCGCTCGGTCCCGAGGAGGGTGGAAGAGAATCGTAATTCGCGAAATTCACTCCCAAACATCTCGTATACGTTTTCCGCCGCATCAAATGTCCTTCCGAATGCCCAAGAGTCTACTAAAATTTCAATCATCTCGCAGTGGCTGATGCGATAGTGTATCTCGATTACGTGACGCGATCGAGAAACCGAAGATACGTGGAAAAGCGAATCCAGTTTCTCACCATATCATGGACACCTAATCGTCCCGAGAGACGACAAGTCAAAAAGTTGTCTCTTCCCCCTGCTGCTACTGCTGCTGCGGCGTGTCTAGCATCTAGTTTCGATAAAAGTCAGCCAGATGGACGAGACTCTGCTGTGAGTTGTGAAGGCAATAGAGAAACTCGTAGTTAACACGATAGGACCACTGAGCCATCCGTGTGAACTCGCGTTCGTTCTGGGATCGATAAAAACTTGGAAATCCACGCACGAGCCATGCGAGCAGACACGCTGAAACGAACATTTTGTTGAAAAAGATCGATATTTTCGTTCGACTAAACGTTTTTTTGAAAAATCACAAAAATGTTGTCTTTGCAACAAGAAATCTTGTAGAAAGTCTCTCTGGAAAGTCAATTTTTCCCATTCCAATCCTATATTTACCTGACAGTTCCGTTAGAAATCAAAAATATTGTGAAAATTACCAAAATTTTGCAAAAATATTTCGTTTGGCGTATTCAACAAAATGTCAACAAATGCGATCGCTGAAAATTAATTTTGGTCCAAAAACGTCGATATTTTGTTAAACACGGTAAATTAAATATTTTTACATAATTTTTTTACAATTTTCGTGATTTTGAGAATATTTTTGATTCCTAACGAAACCGTGAGCAAAATTTACGATTGGAATGACAAAAATTTACTATTCGAAGATTCTTTCTGCAATATTTCTCGCTGAAACGACATTTTTGTGATTTTTCAAACAAAAAAAAAAATTTAGTCGACCGTATAAAAAAAAATCTCGATCTTTTCCACCAAAATTTTCTTTTCCGTGACGGATATTGCGCGCGTGTAATTAAGCTTCGACGACGCGCGAGCGGCTCTCACGAGTCAAAGACCGGGGCTGGCTCGAGCTGGAAAGCGTAACGAAAATAACTCGCGAGTTTAACGAGGAAAAACTGTGTCATAGGCCATGCACAGATGCGTGAGTAATTTACTCCCGATTATCCGTAATCGTGGATTATTTCGGTTGCGAGGGGAAAAAGTACGAGAAAATTAGTGTTGGCTCGGTTTGTTTCCCATGACATGGTAAAAGCGCACATAAGTAAATATATATATTAAGAGCAAACGCGAGGGGGGGGGGAAGGCTCGCCCCCCCCCCTGCTCTTGGAGATATTGGATTATGAGGGAAGGGCCGCGCGGATGCTGGATCGTAGGGATGCTGTATCGGAGCAGTGGCAGCAGTTTTCCGATTTGTGTTTGGAACCTGATACCCATGCGAAGGGTCGTGAAATCAAGATATATGGAAGGTACAAGGGTGGTTGTTGGTGCGCGGGGTGAGTTTCCAGGATCGCGAGGGTGCTTTTCGTTGGAATTCACAAGCAAAAGTCACTCGAGTATGAGTATAAATGTGATTCGTATGATTTCGGTCGATCGGGGCGAAAAGAAAAAGTTTTCCCTGGCGCGTTTAGCGGCTCTAATAAACATCGGCAGTTTCAAGAGTTTTCTGTTCTGACCGCGGTCGGAAAATGGAGCAAGAGCCAGCGAGAGATGTTTCGGTTATCGCGCGCGCGGGAGGGAAAGAGATAAAAAGGGATGCGCGCAGGGTGCGGCATTGCCAAGGCACGTGCGTTCCATCCCCGCGAGATGACAACGTTTTTATTGCCAAAGCGAGCCGCAGAGCTCTCTGCGCGCTCTTTTATGCTTAGGGAGCAATCATGGCCGGTGTATCGCTTCGCTTGCTACCGCGCGCGACCATCGAGAACCTTTACGATTGGCCCCACGATCCTCCGTGCGTCGTCGTTGCGCACGCGACAGAGACAGCCACACGTAATCCATGTTATATACACATTTTATACGATTCCGGCCAAAACGTACAAGAACCAGCAAAGCTTCAGCTCGGGGCTGGATAAGGGACGAAATGTAGATATTGCCAATGCGTCGCTCGGTGTAATGGACGCCGGCGAGTTATGTTCTCAAGTTATTCGCTTACGACGAAATTCGTTGACTTTGCTGAATCAATTTTCACACTCATTTTTGCTGCTTGAGCCCTCCATCTAAACGCGTGTAGATTCCAGTCACTTTTCGTTGAAAAGTTGAAAAAAAATGTATTTAGGATTTTTTTTGCAGAGCCAGAAAAGGCTAATGAGCCAAAAAACTTTTTGAGAAAAGTCCTAATCACATTTTTTCGCAACTCATAAAAGAAACGCGACTCGAATTTACACGCGTTTAGATCGGAAAAGTAAAAAATTGGAAATTCAATAATAAAAATCGCGATCGCACAGAAATGACGTTTTCTGGGAGACGAAACGAAGGGCTGACTGTCCAGAGGTAAAAAATGGATTTGCAAAGTACAGAGGCAAGTGCGTGAGCCATAAAAATCCTCATGGCATTGGGTGCGGCGCGAGGGTGAGAGATACGTCGCAAAGTGTGATATCCTCGGTCAAATCGTGTTACGAGTCTCTCTCGTCCGAGGATGCGGGGCGCGTTTGCCTCGTGTCGTGAGTATGTATCAGACATCGCGCATCGAGGAGAAAGACTCCGAAGTTTGTGTATACTCGAGTGGACACAGTTCCCAGCGGAGTCTGCGAGGGAGAAACCCGCAAACGAAATAATTTATTTAGAAAACACTTAGGGAATCGTGAACGCGCGAGATGGTCTGTTCGGGTGTTCGCCCGGCGAAAAAGAGGGAGCAGAGCATACTCTTTCCGCCGTGTCACGAAACGTTTCGTATTTCAATCGTCGGACAACCACGCGCGCGTTTCAGCGAGCAGGGAGCTCTCGCTAGGTCGTGTGCGAAGTGAGTTATCATGACAGATGAAAGAAATAATAACTTGCTCAATCGCGGATGAATCTAAAGAACGTCAAACTTTCGATTCTGATCCAATTTCGCTAAAAATCATTTTTTTCCTTCGGCGTAACGAAAATGAATAATTTCTGCGACTGTTTTTCCAATTTTACTTGATCCTCACAGCCTGTACGTGTGATATGGAGAAATTTGTTGTTTCCAGTTTTCTTGTGAATGCACTTAAAATATTCCAAAACATCGAAAAATCAAATCTAGAAAAAATGTCCGGATGTGTGCGAGTGTGCAGTTGAGATTCAACGAAAATTATTGTTTCTATGAATTATTTATTGAATTTTGAAAATTTATGGCTATTTTTTCGTCTCGATTGACTTTCTGGGACTCGAGAGACGCGATCGTTTTATCGTCCCGGCTCTAAATATTGAATAATAATTGTGAGCTTTGCTGAAGAAAATCCAGAATTTCGTTGCATTCCAACTAAAGACTCGAAATGGTTTGAGAATTCTGTTGATTGTTGCAGCGCGACGAGAATGATGAATTGGAGCGCGTAAGAAACGAGAGCCTGCTCCGAGTGTCTCTAATTTTCCCATGAATCAGAATTCCATTCGATTCTTTCATCGGCACTTGGAGCTGGAGCAGAGGGATGAGGGAAGGGCGTGAAATATGAGGAATTGGAAAAAGCAACTGCGCATGGAACCGACAAAGAAAATCTTCTCATCACGGGGGATAAAAACAAGATGGAAAAAAATGTTATAAGAGCGTCAATACGGAGTAGAATTTTTTATGGGCAAAGGATTTAAGAGAGCGAGGGAAAGGCTTATTATTTTTCGCATTATTGCGATTGTTAGGAAAAAGATGATGTCGAGGTGTCGGAGGAAGATGCGCAGGGGCGAGGAGAGACTGCGCGGAGAATGCTCGAGAGGTAATTAGGCGTTGGAGTATTGTAAGTAAATGCTGGAAGGAAGTATCGCCTGCAGCAGGGTGGTAAAATAACCACAGCGAGCGAAAGAAAGTGAAGAAAATGAGGAGGATGAGAATAAGTTGGAGAAACGCGTCGACGAAGCGACAGATGGCTCCCACGCCTTACGCACCACCTTGATTTGTGGTTAAGCATTTTTCAAGCCATTTGGCTGCTCGCCTATAATTTTCGTCGGTGCAGCAAAAGCGTGTTCTGCGGGTACAACCCTCGTCCGAAAGCACAGAAAACAATATCTATATATATTTCTCTTCAATACTCGCGCGCAAGACTTCTCCGTCGTTATTCTTTGCACGGAGGTTCTTGGGCTTTTTCCTCTACCTTACACGCCTCGTGTGTTTATTTTCTTAACGGCCGAAATAATAAGTTTGTTCTCTCGTATTATGCGCGAGAAAGACTCGAAGAAACGAGCGAAAAAAACGTCGAAGCTCGCGGGGAATGAGGATTTTTTTTCTCGCGAAGCTACTGCATGCGGGGGCTGCTTTCTTCTTTCTCATTTCTTCCTGCTTGTTGCCTCGTGTGTATAACAATGCGACACGCGAAATGCTGCTCTCGCCGGCGTCCAAAATAATATCGTGAGGCTTGTTCACCTGTGACGAAAAGACCAAAGCCCGAAATTACCCGCAACCATTTACGATCGCCCGCGGTGCACGAAGCCCCGTGTTCTCGTTTTTTTATCTCACACACTTATTTCACGCTTTTCCCCAAATTTCGTACTCGCCCGAAAAATACGGGTAACGATAAGTTTTTTTTTTATTGCTCCGTCACTACGTTGACGGGAGCTTAATTCTTTTTACCTGCCATTTAGGCTCAAATTGGCTTCGTAAAGTGAATATTTCATGGCCTCGCTACTTTTTAATTACTCGCGACTAATTAAAAACTACCAATTACTCCTCGTGTACACACTTGGGTCAAATTGACCCGGATGAAAAAAATGATTGTTTCGGATGCAGGGGACATTCAGTCGTCAAAAAAAAGTCGGGGTCAATTTGACCCAAGTGTGTACACGAGCCCTATTTTGTTGGAAATTCATCACTATACCGAAAATGATCGAAAAAAAATAAATTCCACATGTGGAATGACCGAAAACGAGACACCGAAGAAAGTACCGCGAGCTCCGAAAATATAAGGCACGTGCCAGGCCCTTTCACGTCCGCGCGCACTCTCTCGAATTCTTTCAAATTCATTTCCGACACAAGCCATCAAAACTCTCCTTTCTCTCAATAATGATACGATATCGCTCATTCTCTCCTTTCTACACGAAATTTTCATCCCAAATTGCCGAGCTCCCCGAACGGCTGGTGCGCGCGTGCGCCGCAGCTCCCAAGAGCCACTTTCTTCGCAGAGAAAAGGCCAGAGCCAGTTGTCCGACGTGGCCAACTGGCAGAGAAAAATAATAAAAACGTTAAAAAATTCTTAACACGATATATCGATAAAACTTGGCGAATATTTCGGTATGAACAAAAAATGGGAAATGGGAAGAAACAAAAAATTAACGAATTATTCGCGATCACTCCGACACCGCAGATCGATATCCCTGCAGCCGATACACCAATTGAGAGCGCGCGAGCTCCATTAAGTCATAAACTCGCGAATTTGCAGCTGTTCCCAAACAGCACACGATCCATTTTTTTACTCCGGACATGAAAATTTCAACAAATTTGATCCAATTACGAATTTTAATCGAATAACTCCATCCCGCAAAAAAAACTGCCAACTCGTCGGATCGTCAAAGAAAATGAAAAGAAAGAATATTCCTCACGTTTGTTTTCCTTGCCATCGAATAATTTAAAAATTTTGTATGAACGCTCTTGACACCGAAACTAACAATTTTTTTCGCTATATATGAAGAAAAATTTTCCTACGTTAAGAATTTCAAGTATTTAATTGCCAATTTCCCATCTAAACGCGTGTAAATTCAAGTCGCGTTTCGTTTATGAATTGCAACAAAATGTGTTTAGGATTTTTCCTTGAAAAATTCCGCTCGTAGCCTTTTTGGCTATCGGCGAAAAAAATCCTCTACACATTTGCTTTGCAACTTTTTATAGTGAAACGTAACTTTACTTTACGCTAGAGAAAACTATTAGTTTTTAAAGAATCCTGAATTAAACTTAAACGTTTTTCTAGTCCCCATGAAATTTAATGGATTCCACGAGTAATTAAAAAGTGTCAATCCCCTGCGAGTCAGAAGTAAAAATAAAGCGGCGTGCGTTCATTGGCCAAACGCGCTGGTCAAATTCATTCAGCAAAGTGGAGTCAAGTGCGTTAGTCTAATTGTCCCGCTGGGTGGCGCGTGTACTCGTCACACCCGTCACTTGTCTCGCCCAAGCGTACGAAACCATCACTATAGAAAAATCAAGCAACTCTATATCCTAAGCGTATGTACAAGCAACAACCACACGAGCAGGGAGAGAGCAGAGATCGTGCAGTTTTTCTCGAGCCCCCCATACGCACTCTCCTCGCCACGTGTTCACCCTGTGCAAAGTCATCACCGCGTGGCACGGATTAGTCGACAATATCAGATTAGCCAATGACCCCGGAATCAACAGCTGGCCTGGCTAATTCCAAATCGTTCATTTCTCCATTATTTTTCATCTTATTCATCTCATTTCCACCTTCTCTTTATTTTTTGCCTCGATCCTGTCAAATTCTTGAAGGAATTCCAATAAAAAAAATAAATTTGATTTTCATTTTCCAATTTTCCTCCTCGTAATCGAATTTTCTGCTCCTTTTTTGCTGCTTTTCGAGAATTTTCGAAAATTGTGGAAGCATTCAACGTTTTTCGAATTCTGCGATCGAATATTCGAAAAATTCTCGCATCGCTGGAAAATTACGAGAAATTTGAAACTGAAAAATGTCAATTTGTATTTTTTTTCGTAAAAACTTTTGAAATTTTGTCTCTCTTGTCTTTTTCGGCGTTGCAGTTAATCCACGTTATTCTCTGTCCGATACTTCACTCTGTGTAATCACGCCTGAGTGGTCGCGTCCGAGATTCGAGCCAACATGGAGGAATCTAGACCGAGGGGATGAAGCTCGAAAGCAGCAGCAAGTGCAGGGGGCTGGAGCAAGCGAGAGGTGCACGAGAGAAATCCGCACACGAGGGTGTCCACGATAGTTCTAGATAGTCATTAGACGCTCCGATAGAGATTACACATCGAGCTTCGGGTCATGGCTATAAATTTCTGGGACTAAACCGCAACAGATGCATCGGAGCAAGATGAAATTTGTCTCATCGAACTCGGCACATGGTCAGTGCACTTTTCCATTCATTCCACGTCCCACAAAATCCACTCGACCAAAATTATTTCAACGATTTATTCAAACCACCAATTAATAATTATTTCAAATTTTTTATTTTTAGTTGAAAATTGAAAAGAATAACATCATTCAAATTTGAAATAATTACTCACAAATCTCAAAATCCAGTAAATTATTTAAACAAATCAATTTCGAATTAATTTTTTGAAATTCCAATAAATTTAGAATGAATTTGAAATTATTTTGTTAAGATTCAAATCAATTTCGAATCTAAAAATTAAAAATTACTTACAATTGTAAATTTCGATTTGAAAAGAATAAAATAATTTGAATTTCAAATAATAACTCGCGCAAATCTCAAAATCTGGTCAATTATTTAAGAAAAACTTTTGTTCCGAGATCTCGAAAAAAAATTTACAAAAATGGACAAAATTGTCGATAATAAAAAAAAATCCAAGTTTTTTCAACTCGACGACAAAGTTTAACGATTTTTGTCCCCGGAATCAGTTTTTCTTTTTCGAGGAGAAGAAAAAATTCACGACCTCATGATCGGCAAAGTTTTGGCTGGAGAAAATTCGCAAACATATGGACGAGCTCGAAAAATATCGTGTATCAAAATATCAAATATCGTGGATTGTGTTGGCCACCCGTCCTTTCGTCATTGTAGCAGTTTGTTGTTGTTGCGTCGATATATCGAGGCACAGCCTCGTGCCACGTGAAACGTGTGTTAACAACCACGTTCCGTTGCATTGCGCAGCAGCAGCGATATCGGCGAGGCACATATCGAAAAAAAGAACAGAGAGATACACGAAAGAAGGTAAATTCGTATGTACATCGAGCCGGCCACACGCGGTGTTGGTGCAGGAGACATGCAGAGCGTTTCGAAGCAGCTCGCGCGATAATGAGGGACTTGGCCCAACAGAGTTCTCGGAGTTGACGTTGGCTGCTCGGCAGTTCGCTGCAAATTGCGTCACTCGTACAATTTATCCCGCAAATTTTCGTTAAACACGCGAATTTGCTAATACCAGATCACGAGGCTCCGAAAAAAAAAAAATTCTCTGAAAAAGATCGATATTTTTTTGGATGCGTTCGACTAGACATTTTTTTTTAAAAATGGCAAAAATTTTGTCATTGCAGCAAGAAATATTCTAGAAAGTCTCATCGAAAAGTCAATTTTTGTCATTCCAATCGTAAATTTTGCTGGCAGTTCCGTTTGTAATAAAAAATATTGTCAAAATAACGAAAATTTGGAAATTATCAAAAAATATTATATCGACGTTTTTTGGAAAAATTTCATTTTCAGCGAAGAAGAATGAAAAGCGAATGAGCTTTTACTCGCGTTGAGAAAATACCGTTAATCGACATTTTCGTCGCGCGCGCATCGTTTGCTAACGGCGCGAGGAAAAAGCCGCGAGTGTCGTAAACGTTTCGTGGAACTGACTTTTGCAATTTAATGCAAAACGCTCCGGAATCCTTGAATTATTCCCAATTATACGCACACGATTCTCCGACATTTCATTAAAATTATACATTTTGTTGCTGATCACTCACGAGACGTTGCGAATTGCTTCGGACAAAATTTCAAATTTACGGAGAAAATACGGCGCGAAGATTCGGGTCGATTTCATGGTGTGTGTACGAAAAACAAAAATTTCCATGAGAAATTGACGTCCCGGACGCCGGGAATAATACTGAGTCAGAAAATATTTTCTATTTTTCATGCAATCGCGTGTGTTTGTGTGTGGAAAAAGGACAAGGCGATCGAGATCGGGGCCATCGACTGTTGAATGATTTAGATCCCGTGACGAAGGAGAATCATTCTCGATATATACGCGAAAAAAACAAGAGAACAGGATAGCAGACATTTTGACGCGTGCCACCGCGACGGTTCTCGTTAATGGTATTAAAACCTTCGGCCCTCTTTCTCTCCATTTCGCCCTGATCGCCCCCTCCCCACCGAACCCACGGGGAACTATTTCGCCGTCCATTTGTCAAGCATTTTCGTTCAAAAATAATTTAAAAAACGGTAACTTTCTCAGTTTTTCCCAAATTTTACAGCAAGACAAAGTTTCTCACGAATTTGATAACTTTCCAGGCAACATGAAAAAAAAGAAAAAGGCAAACCGTAAAAAATTACGTTCTGGATCTTCAGAATTTGTTGAATCTCAAGATCGTGCCCTGATACGATTCAATATCAATAAATTGTGCAATTTTGATTTTCCCCGTGACTATCCAAAAGAAATTTCAATATTTTTTGGTCCTTGTTTGAATTTTTTTCTTATTTTCGTGAAATTTTCCAATTTTGGATGTTAAAAGTTTCCTAAATCTCAAAATCGTGCCCGCTGTTACGATCCAGTATAAAAAATTCCCCAATTTGTATTTTCTCGACGAACGCAGCCCCTTAATTATTAGTCGACAACACACTGAGAAAAAAAAATCGTTGGACGAACTAAACTTATTTAGTTGGACGAAAATATCGTCAATTCAACTATTTATTTGCTGAATTATCGATACATCATCGACTATTCAGCAAATAAATAGTTGAATTGACGATATTTTCGTCCAACTAAATAAGTTTAGTTCGTCCAACGATTTTTTTTTCTCAGTGCAGTGATGGACAAAATCAGTGACCTTGGAAAGAAATTCAATGGATTTTCGAAAAATTTTCAATATTTTTTGGTCCTTGTTTGAATTTTTTTCTTATTTTCGTGGAATTTTCCAATTTTGGATGTTAAAAGTTTCTTAAATCTCGAGGTCGTGCCCGCTGTCACGATCCAGTATAAAAAATTCCCCAATTTGTATTTTCTCGACGAACGCGGCCCCTTAATTATTAGTAGACAAAAGTGATGGACAAAATCAGTCACCCTGGAAAAAAAATTCAATGGATTTTTGAAAAATTTTCAATATTTTTTGGTCCTTGTTTGAATTTTTTTCTTATTTTCGTGAAATTTTCCAATTTTAGATGTTAAAAGTTTCCTAAATTTCGAGATCGTGCCTTCTGTTACGATCCAGTATAAAAAATTCCCCAATTTTTATTTTCTCGACGAACGCAGCCCCTTGAATATTAGTAGACAAATGTGGTGGACGACAAAGTGACTACAAGTGTGTCCGGACACAAATAAATACAATTGGGGATGATGGTTTGGCACGACCTCCCTCGTTACATCATATTTATCTCCGCAAGAGGTTATCCGGGCTGGTGCGCCACCCAGTCACTTACACGAGATGCGTTCGATTTTATTGCATCCCCTATTTCGTTGACGCGCCCAGAGGAGACGAGCAGCACGTGGCACGAAACTTGTCTCGATATTCTGCCAGTAGTTCCCTGCGTGTCTCCATAAACGTGTCATTGTGCCTCCCGAAAGCTCGCACACGCCCAGAAGCATCAACCTAATCTGTTATTCGAGATTCTCGTTATTCGGGAAAAAGATTTTCTTAGCACGAGTCACGTGACCCGAAAAATTAGCAACATCGATAAATCGCGCTCACACCCTTCGCGTTCGATCGTTAAATCACCCGAGAACCTGCTACGCACATGTGCCAGAAAAAAAAACATCGTTTCTCCTGATTTTCGTGCGTAACGCATCGGGGGATGGAAAACTGATCACGAGCCCAATGATGGCCCATTTTTTCCGCAACTTTTAGAGAGATTTCCGAAAATTGTGAGAAAATTCAACGTTTTTCGGACTTAGCGATTCGAAAACTTTTTGTATCCTCGAAAAAATATGGAAATTTGTGTTTTTCTTTCGTCAGAACTTCCGAGACTTGGGAGATGGTGAAATCGCACAGTTGGTGAAGGAAAATCGAAACTTTTTGCCTCCGGCCTTTAGTTCTGGATATTAAATGGAGAAAAAGAGGCAGTTGGCCATTTACGTGAAAAAAAAAATAGATCGAGATAAAAAGAGAGAGGAAAAGTCTGACGAGGACAAGGAAACGTTGCCACGTTTTATGGCGAACACCTCTCTATTAAGGGGCAACGAAAAACTGCGTTGGTAAACGTGTGAGGTTCGACGTGTTCTAGTCTGGGAATAGATTTATACAAGAAACACGCCCAGGGTTGCCCGGAAGCTATGAAGATCGAACCGGAGCCTTGCGGACAAGAGAGATCGAGAGAGATGGAAAAAAATGAAGTAGAAAAATGGTGTTGGAAAGTCATCGATGCGAGACGACGACAAGGGTCGAGTTTTGGTGCTGATGAAAAAGTTTTGGAAAATTCCAACCACTGTGGTCCCTGTTTCACGGACCATATGGACACGATTTGGGATCCGAAATTATCGACTCGCAATAAATAAAAGTTTCGAAAAAAACCTCACAACTGTTTATTTATTTTTTGTATTTTTTTTATTACGTTCTCGTCCCAAATGTCTGTGGAAAAAGAATCAAACAGGTGCGTCAAGTTCGTCCTCGTTTCTTTTCCCAATTCTATCTCGCGCCTGACACTTATTTCCAATTTTTCTAATTGCCTCAATTATTCTCAACTTAGGATGATTATAGGCCACGAATGAATGAAAAAGGGACAAAGGTTTTGCCTTCGACTAAATATCCAACTCATTTTACCGGAACGTATAAATTCATTTATTTTCAATCCTCCTCGTTCCTCCTTTGGCTTTGATAACCAATTATTATTTTGACACTCAACGGGCCATGACGCCGACTGCATTTTCTGTCTTTCCACACCAACTTTCGTCGTCGTCCCCCTTGACCCGTTTTTTCAACGTTAAGAAATCTACAATTGCCCTCGATCTTGGAGTATTTTCCTCGCCTGTCCCTGTACATGAAAAATTCCCAAAAAATCAAAAACGATTAATTTCCAAATTTTTATTGTCCAAAAATCGATTTTTTTTCATTTGCAATTTGTTCGTTTTGAAAATATTCCGAATTTTTCGATAACTCTATCATTTTTCCAGAGCTAAGAAAATACTACAATTAGGAAATATTGAGTCTCCGAAAAATCTAACAAGACGATCAATTTTTTAATTTTTGGTGTCCGAAAATCGATTCTTTTTCCTTTCAATTATTTAAACTCAAAAATATGTCGAATTTTTCAAAAAATCGATCCATTTCGCAAAGAAAAGCAAACTACACAATTAGGGAATATTTTTTCTCAAAAAAATCTAACAAGACGACTAATTTTCAAATTTTCGTCGTCCAAAAATCGATTTTTTTTATTTCTAATTTTTTTAACACAAAAATATTTCGATTTATTTTTAATTCAGAGAAAAAAAAACAACATAATTGGGAAATATTTATTCTCTGAAAAATTTAACGAGACTAGTTTTTTAATTTTCAAAAATGGATTTTTTTTCATCTGCAGTTTTTTTCAGCTCGAAAATATTTCGAATTTTTGAAAAACTGGATCGATTTTGCAGAGGAAACAAAATACCAGAATTGGGGAATATATTCATCGAGCCGGAAAAATGTATTTGGAAAAACGAAAAAGGCGAAGGTGCAGTCGCGCGACGAGTAGATCGACGACAAAAATCCTTCGGACAAAATGAGCGAGTCAATTGAGTGAAAATTGAAAGGTCTTGGTAGATGGTGTCGAGATAATGCTCAAAGTATCGTGTCACGTGTTCCGTCGTGTGTATAAAAGTCGAAGCAGGGAAAAAAGAGAACACGAAGGGAAAAGAAAATAAACAAGTGTCTCGAGCCGTCTCTTGTTTTTACAGAAATTAGTGCTATGGCTCTGGAGAAAGACGCACGCGTCCTGAACGACATTCCGTGGTCGGGAGATCTCGAGAGAATTTGGGGAGCGGGCAACAACGAGCCAAGGCTCTGTTTCCCAAGATCTCCCTTTCCAGATAAGCCACAATGGGTCCTAGACTTTTTTCCGTTTAGAAATGTATCGCCAACTTTTTTCAAGGGACAACGAGCATCGAGAGCATTTAAAGAAAAAAATGCATGAAATTTTCAACGAATTAATCGAATTTTTTAATTATCAATTCGATTTGTCGGAGCTCAATTTTATTTTGTTCGATTTTATTTACCGGAGACGGTTTCGAAGATAAAAATAAAGTTGACAGTCCGTGTCCGGGTGTTCGGTAATCAAACGAACTAATCGTCGTACGAGCCCGAAATCCCTAAACGTTCTCACTCCAACTTCCCGACACTAAAATCCTAAATTCTCTCCATCAATCTTTCGGTCAAAATGAAAGGGGAAAAAATGCTGTTTTTTTTCCTTTACTTGCTCGGACTGGCGCGTCTCGTGTCGTCGCCCAAAACTGTACTGCCACGTTTAGATCGTGTCGCGCTGATAACAGAAAGACACGATTCCGGTAGCTCCGCACCGTCACGTGGATTTACTTGGGGGAGAAATAAAAAGTCGATTGTCTCGTTTTCACCCGATTTTCAATTTGACCCACAAACTTATTTTCCTATTCCATTTATTTTTACCTTCCCTCTGAATTCACAAGCTCCAATAATTTATTGATTTATTAAAGAAAATAATAATTCAATAAATTTTTCTCAATAATTGAGAATAAAAACCAAATTTCATTTTCATAAAACTGTCCACAAGGCTCTCCCAACAAATTTTTCAATTTTTTCCTCTTCCCTCTTAATTAACAAGTTCCAATAATTGATTCCTCAATTGCAAAAATTATCGAATCAAATTTTACGAATAATTGACAACAAAAACTCGAATTTTATTTCCGCAAAAATGGCCACAAGGCTCTCCGAACAAATTTTTCAATTTCCTTCATTTTTTTCTTCTTTCCTCCAAATTAATTAACAAGCTCCACTAATTAGTTCCTTTATTAAAAAACGTCATTTTAATTCCCTTTCCCCTTAATTAACAAGCTCCAAAAATTAATTCGTTAATTAAAAAAATAATTGAATTCAAATTTTTGAGAAATCGATCATGAAAAGTCGAATTTTTCTTTTTAATTTCTACGAGAATATCCTTCTGGCAGTTTCGTCAAGACAAAGCCAGCGGAGAGAATGTAAAAAAAAATAAACAGCTGAAATAAAAAAAGTTAAACGCGATACAGCGAGAACGATTGGTACGAGAAAATGCAACTCGACGTACAATAATTACACGTATACGAGGGACACGCGATATCGTGGGGCCCTGCTCCTTTGCTCGAGAGCTCACTTTATAAACATTGTGTTTACATGTGCACCTTTCGTAGGAAAGACGCGGCCTTTTCTCGCCCGAGTTTACCTCGTGGCTGAAGCGCAAAGTATCGATAATTCATCGAGTCTTCCACCACAAAATCGATTTCCCTATTTTTCCCCCGGTAATCCTCGTTTTTTCCCATTTTTCCAAAAATAATTTAAACCAGCGAAATTTCCGCAGAATAATTCGAAAAAATTTATCAAAAATAATTTTGGTCGATGTCAAAAATTTAAAAATTCGAAACCCCCGAAGAAAATCGAGAGAAAAAACGCGTCGAGAAGGAATTTTGAACTCGAAAGAGAGAAAAGTTCCGAATTGCCCCACGCGAGGAGAAACGTCGAGCCCCGCCCGACCGGAAAAGCGCATCATGGGACACAAAACAACGAGGGAGAACGCGGTGTGGATCACGAACGACCCGCGGGGCACAAACAACCGCGACGATGGTGAGAAAACGCGTGTACATGAAAGAAAATCGCGGAAAAAAAAGAGTGAGGAATAAACAATGATAATTAGTGCTGCAGAAAGAATAAAAGAAAACAGGAAAAACAAAGAGTTTTGACGCGTGTGGACGGCGCGCTTGAGTTGCGGCCGAGAATCGCGTGTTCCCTTTGATTCAACACACACCGCGCGCGCATCACCTTTTGTTTATGATTTCTTTTGCGCGAATGCTCTACGCTCAAGACCGCTCGTCCCGCGTACTTTTTCATAATAATTCGTATTTATGCATATTCTCCATTTTGCGCGACCATGGGAACATTTCCAACAAAGAAACACACATGCGTGTTTTCCGCATTTTTCATTTCATTTTTTCTTCATTCTGTTAATTTCTCGTGCTAATATCGTGGCAGAGGACGAGCAGAGGTCAAATAAACAAAGGATTGCAAGATGGCGCCTCGCAAGATGGCGCCTCGTTGACGCGAAATCTAAAAACCGAACGAATTTTTTCTTGTAGAAATTCCTTAAAGTTTAGTGTCGAAATTTGACGAGGAAGACGACAAAAAAAATACGTTCCCGCATCGAATGCAAGCGAATCGATCGCGCGTCGAACGAGAGCTTATGTACCGTGTCCGTTGTGTGTTTCGCTATCGAAGAGAATCAACGCGCGCATCACGCAACGCTAATTTGTCTTCGATCGCAATCCGCTGATCGAACCGTGGGAGTTTCTTTTTTTTTCTTTTTCGCTATTTATCTCTGTTTCTCTTAAAGTTTTTTTGTTTCCCTCAGTCCCGATCGCCGGGACGGTGCAGTCTCAAAAAACTTTTTTCGTCGCCAAGACATTTGCATGCATGTTTAAAAAAAATTGATTTCGATGAACAAAGAATTCGAATACGAAAAAGCAACTCACATGAATTCCTCGATGCCGTTTGAACCAATTCCAAAATCCTTCGGTCGTGATTCCTCACCTCTCGGGACTGCCGCTCGAACGAATTCCAGATTCACGAAATTTTTACACTGACGAGCAAAAAACTGATTCATTTGTCCACAGAACGGAATTCTCTAGGAATTAAAGAAAAAATGGTCGTTTATCATCAAAAGCTGATCGCTTGTTTATTTTTTATGTATATTTTGTTTATTTTGACGCGGTTGACGATCGCGATCGTAACTGACGAATTATTTTCTTATTTATTTACGCAACCCACTCGAGCAACGACTCCGTGTCGACTGAGCGATCTTCGAAAATTGTCCGCGAGGTGGTGTGTAAAGACGAATCGCGGGGTGGAATTTTTTCGAGATCGCAATTGACTTTCCAAAGTAAACTTTGCCCTTGGAATCGATATTTTTTTTATCAGTACGCGCGACGCGATTATTGATCACCAAAAATGTAAACTTTTCATTGTTTTAAAAAAGGTTTCGCGATGAAAAAATCGATCGTTTAGGCCGCGCCAACACCCCCGCGACCGTTACAACGAAGCGTTCGAACTGAGCTTGCGAAAGCTGCCGCGGGACACGAAGTGGCGCTGCCCACCAGCGCGCCGCATATCGATTATACGCATGTGTATCATTTTCTACTGACAAAGGATAACAAAGATGGCGGAAAAAAACAGAACGCATTAGAAATTTGTACATTTTTACTCCAGTTGGTGTCACGTCGGCCATCTCGGATGACTCGCGCGTCACCCTCCGAAGAATTATCATCAGTGTTTTCCCGCGCGAATGTTTGTGTTTACAATCTAATTCTTAAAACCCTCGATAAATCGTAAAAAGTGAGTGCGAACCAGCAAAGGAGTCCAAATTTCGAAGCTAAGGAACAAAAATCCCCAACAACTGGAGAAAAACCTGAAAATCGCGTGAGTACAAAAAAAAATCGAACACAAAATTGTCTCACGTTCGCTGATGCACAAAAACAAGAAAGTAGATCGATCATCAGTCTCGTTTATCAGGCCCAGACTTCGCGGTGTTTCCGTTTCTCGATACATTATCTTTCTTCGAATTTCTTTTCATTCCAGCATCGACACACACACAAATGCACAAAGGAAAAATAAAAAAAAACATATCGACAATCGTGTATTGTAGAGATTCGCGTTCTGACGTGTCCAACATAACCTTTTTCGCTCTCTGCGTCTCTCTCACTCTCTCTCTCTCTGTTTCGCGTAATGTTACGCGAGAGTTGATACCTCGGGGGCCCGCGGTAGAGTGTAAAAATCCGTTGAATATCGCGGGTCATCGTGTATATTCCTTGAGCGTATAATACGCCCGTTTGTAATGACCGCGTCATAAATAACGTTTGTTTCAATGTTAATCTGTGCCGCGGATCAAATCTAATAAGTACAGAGGCGACGGGGATCAATGCCGATGGGGTTGTGTGCGGCAAAGTAGTGAGAATAAAAAAAGACGAAAAACTCGAGAAGGCGGTAGATGGCGCGGGGCAGGATGGAGGGGGGGGGGGGGGGCGAATCGTAAGAACCAAGAGGCGAGTTTTTCTTTCGCAGTTCCGCGGTTCATTCGGCAATTCGATTTATTCCCCGTACAACATTGTCCGTACGTCCCGTCCTCCATGAAACGTTCACGAGTGTGTGTGTGTGTAAAAGAAAGTGAAAAAAATATCGCGGAGAGAGAGGAAAACGAGAAACGGAAGAGAAAAATGTTTCGCTCGCTCGCCGTGTGCGAATACATCGAAGAATCGGGAGTCGGGGTGGGGGAAGACGCGAGCAACGCGAAACGAACGAGAAGAAGCAACTTTGCAGAGTTAAAACACGGCATTGTTCGCAACCGCTCGCTCGTGACTCGTGACTCTCTTTCGACCTCGATGACCTCTCAGCCTCAATTACCTTAGACACATCCGCCCGCTTTTGCACTACTCTCCGCTTGCTCTTCTTCTCTTCGTCCGTCGCCCCCCCCCCCCGTCTCCTTCGCTTTCGTTCGCTCTTCGTCTTATTTTTACAATTTTTCGACAATTTTTACAATCGCAAAGTTTCTACGCGATCTTTTCGATGTTTAGGCGCAAAAATCGATTTTTTTTCATTCGGTTTAAAAAATTAAGAGAAAAAGAGAAAATTGGGGGGAAATTTCGAACGGTTGGGCAAATTGCGCAACAAAGATCGTTCGTAACTTTCCTTGTGCTCGAGTTAATTACAGTCAAGATAGCAACAATGATATATCTGTGTAGACATTCGAAGATACTCAGGAAATGCAACTAAACACGTTCACGTAGATCCAAGAGAGAGACAGAGAATCGCTTAGTTCGCTTCTATACTCTCGTAATTTACGTGTGCTATCCCAACACCACACCCTTGGATTTGCGTCCTTCCCCGTACGGCTCTTCTTCACCCCCCTCGACGCCCTCATTTCGTGTTTATATAAACACGGCTAGGAATCGTATATCCGGAAATCCGTTGGTGCTTTCTCGAGCGTTTCGGTCATTAAGTGTCTCTACGACGATCCAATTAACTACCAAATGTGTGTACACATCGGAAACATCTCATGACAATAAAATATCCCATAAAAACAGCCCCACGCGATCCAAATGCGATCGATTTTTATTTTTTGCCTGATTCGGCCAGGCGCTTGAGTATTTTTTCCTTTGCGGAGTTCGACGAATCTTTTTCTGTCCGCGCGAAATTCTACAAACTCGCGCTCAGCGCAGTAAATAAAAATATTTTGCATTTTTGTCATTTTTTTTTTCGTTTTTTTCTGTGCCTTGTTTTTTTTTCACTGGATCGCGAGAAAATCGAGATTTTCTTCGACGGTGTGTATCGTGTCCGGAATAATCCAGAGAATCTTGCGTGTGCGCGATTCTGCGTCGACACGAGAAAGAAAGAGAACGAGAGATAAAAAAAAAAAGGGACGAGGGGTCGCGGATCGAGAACGAAACGACGAGGAATTGTGTATTCGCGTTAACGCCAACTGCTGGAGCCTCGAACGCCCATCTCGTTGTATACGACGCGACAGGCAAATTGGCGCGTTTCCTTGACGGGGCTCGTGCCTCGCCGAGTGTAACCGAGTTGCGAACCTGGAATTCGTCTCATCCCCTTCTCCTTTTTCCATTCGATCTCATCCTTTTTCACCGATCGTGTGTTCCGCCGATGTGAACACAACGATCGATTCACCAAACTACTCTCCTTGAAATATATCCCCGAGGAAATTCAACGAGAATCTTGGCGCAGAATTCTCTCTTCCCGCAACGATCTGCTCAACGGACTCTTCATCCTTCAAATCGTCTCGATCCTCGATCCAGTTCAAAACACAGAAAAATCCGCAGAATTTATAAATTCACAAAATTTCACACATTTCTGGGCGAGAAATGAAAAACTTTTCGATAAAATTTCGATTTCTGAAGCTTTTAAAATTTTTTTTTCCAATTTTTTTTCTTCTCACGTCGTCGATTCGTCGAGCCTGTAGAAATTTTGGAGGGAATAAGTAGAAATTTCTGAATTCACGAAATTTAACACATTTTCGCTGAAAAAGAAAAAAATTTGACGTTTTTTTTTTCATTTTTTTAAACGTCGTCGAATGCTCGAGCCTCGGGAAGAATCGGTGGCAAGTAAAAATGCATGATAATTGATTGGAATACGTGTTTCGGTTGTAATTACCAAAGAGAGAGAGAGAAGAAAAAAGTTGAAATTGATTCTTAAAGAGCGCGCTCAATGCGTAAGCGCAACGTATAATTTTTTTCGTGCATCGCGGAGTTTCTCGGAAGTTGGTCAAATTGAATTCGGTATCTCAATTCTCAGCAGAGAAGTACCCAATTTCCGGACAATCGCGAGTCCAAATCTACGAGAAAGAAATCGTGTGCGCGCGAGCTCGTGGAATAAGAGGAGGGCGAGGCGAGCAGCACCAGCAGAAAGGGAAGAATGTGCGCGAGCTGGCAATGAGAGGGAGAGAGAAAAAGGGAGAATTAGGTTGGGCCAGCGAGGTGGGAAAGAAGCGTGGCGCTGGCCTGTTAGGCTATCGCGAAAACCTCGTCCCTATCGCGCGAGCAGGAGAAGCTTTGACGTGGCGTGTTGCCGCATGTTGGCTCGAGGCAAATGGGCAGCTTCCTTGTGGGCTAATTCCCGACCAATTGAACGCGCGTTTAGCTCAAGCAAAATGAAAATCGGCGGTTCCTTGCCACTTTCTCAACCAACTTGCTGCATCCTCCTCGTCACACGTGCCTACTTAGTCGTGCAATATTTTAGATTTTCGCTTTGATGTCTTGAAAAACTAGCCAATTTGTGCGAAATTCACATTTTTATGGGTTCGGCACCTTTATAGACACACATGGGTCGATTTGACCAGGTGAAGAATTTTAGCGCGGGAGGGTTGATGAGTAAGGAGAAATGTCAGCGGCTAATTTTGAAAATTGCTGCATCATCGTCGTCGCAGTTACTCGATTTATAGTCGTGCAATATTTTTCATTCTCGTTTTTAACTTGAAAAAAACGAGCCAATTTGAGCGAATTTCACATTTTTATGAATTTGGCACCTTAATAGACACACATGGGTCAATTTGACCCGGTGAAGAATTTAAACGTGCAAGGGTTAATGAATTGGAAGAAATGGCATGGCTGTGTCTAATTGTAGAAATATTTAGACATATATGGGGCAAAAGAGAGATAAACGAGAATGAAATGTTTCACGCTCTAAATGTGTGGTCAGTCGGAATTGAGAATGTCGCCTTGTCCGCTCTACGGAATCCTGTACACTCGAGGAGGAGAGCATTCGGTTGGGAGTGCTCGGTCCTCGCTCGCCGGGCAGCAGCAGCGCAACCGACACAATAGGATCAATATCCCGCTGGGGTATATAAACCCCGTAATCCCAGGCATCTGTAGGCCACCTGCAGTCGTGAATTTCGTCACGGATACCACACGAATTTTGCCTCCTCCTCTCCACATCGTGTCACACCAAACAGGCACTAAAACATTCACAGATTCGTTTTTCTCTCTCTCTCTGCCTCATCCTTTTCCGAGCTCACTCCACAACTATTTAGACAACCATTGTTGATCGATCGAGCGCTCGATTCCCCAGATTTCTTTACCATGAACCCAGTCTCTTCGGATTAACCATGAAATGCTTCGTTCTTCCCAATGTCTCGTGAATCGAAATGCCATCCACTTAATTTTTATTTTTTCACAAAATCGAAACGTGTCAAGTGTCGACCAGCGATTTATCATTACGAAGTTTAATTGCTACGAAATAATTGATCAATGGCTGGAAATTTTCTCAGGCTCCTCTCTCTTTTTTCTATCGATCAAAAACAGCTCGAGAAAACGTCGTCTCTCGTCCTGCTGGCTTTTGAGGAAAGTCCCAAATCGTTTCGTCCAGGATTATTGTTGCAAAAATCGCGTTTTTCGACGGTTGAAATGTTTTTTTTTTTTGCCAAATATCGGGAAATTGACGTTTGACGCCTCGGCATTCGAAATCGTGACGTTTGCACAAAAAAATACGAGAAAAGACGAAACGAGGTTACGATCAGTTTTCGTTCCATCAAGAATCTGTCAGGAGGACATTGCGGGACATTCGGTGTCGGTATAAAAACCGATTGACAAAGGAGAATTTCACGAGACATGGAACTGTCAAAACTTTGCGGGACTTAGTGTCAACATTGCGTGCACTCGCAATTCTTTTTTGTCATTTTCTTCTTTTCTCTCTCTTCTCCTTTTTATTTCTTTTCCCTTTACAATTTGGTGACTCTTATTCGATGTCCGGAACGCAACCGGAACACGACCGCAATTCTTCGGGCCCTTTGCTCCTCCGACGACCGACCAAATTCAATGGGCCTTCTCGTATTTATTCCGTTCCTTCGACCTCGCCCATTCAGCAGCTCGTGAACGCGCGATCGTGACATAAGAAAAACAGACAAAACTCGGTCATAAAAAAAAGCAAATCTCCAGAATCGACTTTAAAAATTCCAAAAATTCTTCGATTCGGCCTAAATATGCAAAAAAAATTCCAAAATTCTCTTCAATCCATAAAAATCTCTTTTCCAACGTGATTTTCATTGTCAACCCCGAAAAAAATTGAGTTTCGATCTCTTCGAACAAAAAAATCCTGTCAATTGTTCACAGTTCATTTCCATTTCGTGTGTAAATTCCAAATGATCAACAAATCCGTGTGTAAATGTCAAAAATCAGAAATAATTGCCGTCAAGTTTAGGCAGAGGCAGAAAAAAATCGTATCTATAAATATATTTTCACACATTTGGGAAAAAAAGGGATGAGACTCGGTGACTTTTGGGCGTGTCTCTTTTCTTTGCTTTTGTACAATGGTCCTTATTCTCCCAGGACTCCAAATATTTTCACAGCCACGCACCACAGGCATTACCACGGTGACGTTCCATACATTTACATTTTTTTTACCTATTTTCTCTCCCTCTCGCACACACGTGTCGAAAATTTATCTATAGCCCAGGGATTACATCCGATTTTTGAAAAGCGTTAAATTCTCTCCCGTTGAGAGAAGAAGCGTGAAAGAAGCTCGTTAACTCGCCTCATGAAGCTTCTCCTTTATACACACACGCACAGACACAAACATACTATACATTTCTCCCATCATTTTTGACTCTTGTCCAAGTCCAAAAAATTGATTTACCGTCTCAACGTTTTTCGAGCTCCACTCTAGCCAACTTTGAGAATTATTTCCATGTAATCTATCGAGTCAGGTGAAACACTTATCAGGATATAAAATTTAATCCTAGTCGAATCGACCAATTTTTTTCCCTGTCGAGGGAGGAGAACTTTTTTTTTTACTCCGGGACAAATCTCGAAGAATTTTCTTCGTATCCTGACTCGATGATTGAATACGAAAATGAAATTTTGTTGGAAAACATGGATATTTTGCTGAATACGTTCGAGTAAACGTTTTTTTTTAAATTCCAAAAATGTTGTCATTTTGGAGCAAGAAATATTCCAGAAAGTCTCTTTGAAAGGTGAACTCTTGTTATTATAATCGTAAATTTGTTGACAGTTTCGTTACAAATGAAAAATATTGTCAAAATAACGAAAATTTTAAAATTATCTAAAAATATTTAGTTTGCCGCGTTCAACAAAATATATCGACGCTTTTTGACAAAATTTTCATCTTCAGCGTATCTCTCAGACAAATTTCAATCTAGCCAACGTTCTCTCATTCCCTGCGCGCACTGAACAAAAGATTTTGTGGGAGAAGATCGATATTTTGTTGGAAACGTTCGACTAAACGTTTTTCTTTGAAAAATCACAAAAATGTTGTGATTGCAGCAAAAAATATTTTAGAAAATCTCTCTGGAAATTAAATTTTCGTCATTCCAATCGTAAATTTCAACGAAATATCGACGTTTTTTTAGACAAAATTAAATTTTTAGTGTAAACATCGTTGATTGGAAACAAAAAGTTGGTTTTTTTTCTTCAATTTTTCGAGGGCAGACCCGCAGATTTTTTTCGAGTCGAGCATCCGGGTGGGCGCCCTTTTTTCGTCTCTCATCCTCGATGCTGATTCTTGGATCTGCCGAAATGGCTAAAATCCACGAGATTGATCGATCGCTCGTACGACGTCGAGGATTACGTGGAAAGATCATCGGACCTCGAGTGCCTGTGGTCGGTCTTGAATAATATATTTATATACCGACTTGTTTTCTTTTTTTTTCTTCCTTTTCTTCAAGGACTCGATTTTCACAGCGGGTCACTTTTTTCAACCCCCATAAAGACACGGTTTTCGAGTCTCGACGTACCAGCAACGCACCCACACACTTTTTCATCCTTCCCATCGATTACGCTATCTCGATCTCGTACACAATTCAACAAAATACCTTTCTATACGCTTTTCTACACTTTGCATTTTTTTCTTTCCATCTTCCCTCATCGGTCAACCTGTGGCATCACTTTTTTCACACCACGAACTCAATTCATTTCGAATTACGTGGATATTCATTTGAATGAAAACCAAATAGAGCTCCCACACGTGGGCTGCATCGATCAATCGAAATTTCTTTGTACATTAATTTCTCGAGTTATCCGGCAAGTTTTTTTATACTCCCTGAATTTCCTTCGAACTTGAGGGTCCATTTTGTTCGAGCCTCCTCATGATTTTATCATTTTTGACCTTTCCCACGATTAATCGTAAATACTAAAATTGCAGAAATACACAAAGAAAAATTGAAAATTCATTTTTTCCCATGGATTGGAAATATTTTGTCCCGAGCCTCGGACTTTTTGCATTTTCGGCCAGATTCTTCATTTTCGTCGGTGATTTTCAGTCAGGGATATTTTGAGTTTATGACAATTTTGAACTACACTTTTTACTCAAATTCCAGTAATTAAAAATTGTTGATTCGAATTGTTGAAATTTTTATGGCAGATCCTTGATTTCTTGGCATAAAAATCGATGAAAAATATTTCGACGATTATAAAATCGTGAAAATCTATTCCAACCGAATGGAACTGATAAATTTATGAAGAGGAATTGTAAGGAGAGGGGGAGCTCAAAAATATTTTTATTAAGGTCCGTAAAATTCAATATTTGATTGAAAATTTTGGAAGTTTGTTTTTTCCTTGGAATAAAAATCGACGAAAATTATTTAGATGATCATAAAATCGTAAAAAATTGTTTTCAACTGATAAATTTATTAAGAGGAAAAGAAACTCCAAAATATTTTGGCAAACAGCCGCAAGTTTCGACATTTAATTAAAAAATTCGAGAAATTAATTTTTTTCGTGGAATAAGAATCGACGGAAATTATTTGCAAGATCATAAAATGGTGAAAATTATAAAAATATTTTGGCAAACGGCCGTAAGTTCGACATTTAATTAAAAATTTCGAGAAATTGTTTATTTCGTGGAATAAAAATCGACGGAAATTATTTGCAAGATTATAAAATGGTGAAAAATTGTTGTAAACGATTGGAACTGGTAAATTTATTACGAGGAATTGTAAAGAGAGCTGCGAAATAGTTTGACAAACGGTTGTAAGTTTCGATATTTAAGGGGCTGTTGGGAGTTTCACGAGCACGTAGGCAGGATATTTGGTCGATCGAAACGTCGCAAATCTTGCGGCGTGTCAAACACACGACGACGAAATATCGGCGGTATTGCACTCGTAATGCACTCCAATATCGAAAGCGTGCGATTTGGTGGTGGAGCCGGTTGGCAGGTATTATTGAACGTCGGAAATATCTTTGGTACTCGACGACCGTTCATGCGGTTTACCACCGCTCTTGCTCGCACACCACACAATCAAGTCATTCCAACGCGAGCGCCCTCTTATTCTTACCTTCACAGCATACACCAACAATCGCAAATCTCCATGTCGCCTCGATCGAACAATATGAACCATTGTACGATTTCTCCAAAGACTCTTTTTTTCTCCAAACCATTTTTTCAGTGCCCGAGACAAAAAAAAATAAAAACCGCACAAGAAAAAAATAAAAATCCATTTTCTCGATTTCGATACACAAAAAATTCCTACAAAAAATAATTTTCACAATTTTTTTATAGAAAATCTTGAAATAATCGATTTTCACAGTTTGAAATCAATTCTGACAATTTCGATCAAAAGAATCAATTTTCGATCAATTTTCAGCTTTTGATCAAATTTCATAATTTCAACCAATTTCGATTTTGAAAATTCTTGGAAAAAAAAAACAAATTTCATAATTTCGATTTAAATTTTTATTAATTTTCACAATTTTGATAAATTTTTACGATTTCGATAGTAATTTGACGATTTTTTCCAAAAACGTTCGATGAATTTGCCAATTTTTGCACAGAGATTCATATCGTCACTGAAAAGCCTCAAAATTCCTTAAACACGAACCCAAAAAATCTCGTTTTCCGGTCTGAAATATAGATCGTGGAATGTGCTCTGGCGACATTGACAAAAATACTCGACATTGTTGTTGGTAGGAAAAAGTAAGGGGTATCAAAAGAAACGAGCGAAGAAACGATGACAAACGAGAAGCCCGAAAGAGAAAGAGTGTCAGGAGGAGGAGGAGGAGGAGGAGGGGGTGCGAGGGAGATGAGCTGTTGAGAAGGATATCGCGTGTGAGGGGGCGAAGAGGAGTAGATCGCGCAGGGGGCGGTGGGGCAAAGTTTCCCTCGTTAGATCGGACTTACGCGATATTCGAGGAGCTTTGGAGCGAGTCGAGAATATTCAGAGACGATTCTTCGGCTCTCTCTCTCTCGCGCGCATTCCCTCTCGCTTTTTCGGCTCGGAGAACGTTCCTAGAGTTCTTTTTTTTTCTATTTTTTTTTGCTTAAGGGCGAAACCCGAGAGTCCACTTCCAAGTGTTCTCTCCAACTTTATATCCATATATATAAAGTTACTTGATTCATTCACATATTATTCGCAGCTCGTGTGTATATAACACCGTATTGGACCTACCGCGCGTCACTAATCTTCAAATTTATGACCCAAGGAAAAATCAACTCCTCGATATCCAATCAAATATCACGCTTACGTCTTGGGTTTCAATGAGTCGTGTCGTGCGTGCTTTTACCCACCACCCAAACATCGACCAAATAAAAAACAATAAATTCACCCTTTTTTTCGCGATCGCTTCGAAAAGGAACAAAAAATAAGAAAAAAAGATGTTTCGGGAGGTAAAATCAGCCGCCGAATCGAAAATCAATTTCCGGTTCAATCTTCACATCCGTTCGGCGATAAATAATCACTCTCCTGTAAATATCGAGCGACGTAGCAAGTAGCAAAAAAAATTGTCGTTCCAGAAGGATGCGAATTTTCGATCCAAATTGTTGTTTGAATGTTGAATTTTTTGTTTTCACTATTTTTTGGTTTTTTAGAGTCAATTCGGCTTTTTAACTGATTTTTTCACGTATTTGCCGGTCGTAAAATTTTTTTTTTTACATCTACATTACATTAAAAAAACAAAATTTTGAACATAATTTGAGAAATTTGTATTTTTCGGGATTTAAATGAATTTCGGGATAAAGTTGCTCACGTTTTTTCCTGTAAATACACACCAGCCTCGTTCATTTGGAATTCATGCTTCGATATTCTGTTTCGTTGAACGCGGACTGCAGCTGCCTAGGAAATTCGCTTTGCCTATAATTAATTCGATCAATTGATACGTGCTCTTAATGACGATTTGCAATTTGTCCGTTTCCCTGGGCGTAGAAACCGACTGGGGCGAATTTTATCAATGCGAATATATCCTCGTGAACCGCGCATCGCTGGAATTTCGTATAATTTGTTGAAATTTTCGGCACAAGTTCTCGATGTTAATCGCGATCGCACGATTTTAATGGAAAAAACGTGTGAATCGAGGTCGAATTTTAAAAATTCATTTTTCGCTCATTTTCTCCCATATCAACCAATTCGAAATTCCTCATCAAAATAATTTTCTCACTCGCGAACCATAAAATTCTGTTTCGCGACGAAAGGGTCGACAGAGTTTTCGAGCGACCAGACCAAATCGATACTCTCGACCCGTCGTCGTCGTCGTTGTCGTGGCCCTCATCGCGTCCTCCTCTTCTTCCAGCCCAGCCATCCCCGCGCGGATCACCCTCCGCGGCCATTTTATTCGGCGCAACTAAACTTTTCTCACCCTCCAACCCTCCCCTGCTCGCCCCGTCCCAAGAATCTCAATTTATGGCGCAAAAGTCCCTAAAAACCATGTAAATCGCGCAAAAAACAAAAATTGCAAATTTCCAAATTCTCTACAGTGGAAAAAACTTTCGCGACCGTCAAATCCACGAAAAAAGCCTCGTCGCCCCCTCGATCCACGAGTCCGTATCGAAATATTTCCGGAAAAGATTCCCAAAACCTCCAGAAATAGATCAAAAGTCTCGATTCCCTTCTCGAAAAATTGTCAAAGGGAAAGCCGCAGCAGCGACTTTGCGCGGTGACGTCGGTCGTGGCCGCGCGAGGGCGAGAATGAGAATGAACCACGCAAGGGGGTGTTTCATAGTCTCATACCATTGTCCAAGCATTCACACACACATACACGGATTAGTGTGCAGCGTAATGCGAATAAAGAGCGCGAGGGAATAACGAAGAGAGAGAATTCGCTATCTCACACGCGCGAGCGTGAGCGTTGCCGCAATCTCAGTGAGCGATCTGATCGGATCGTGCCTGATAATCGAGTTGTTGGCACCTGTGAAGCAGGCATAATTAATGCTCGCCTAGGCACAAGGGAAATAGAGACCAAGAGAGAAACTCGCGCGCCAGTAACGTCGACGCTTTGACCGGGTCTGCTCGCGCAGTGTCCCGAAGTTTGCGTGCAAACATGTATAGACAAGTTAAAATTCATACGCATATAGGCGCAAGTTGCACGCAATATATAAAAGCGGTGCACACACAATATCCTTCGAGCACGTACTCGCCCTCGCTTTTATAACTATAGCAGCTCCCGCGCACCTTCACTTGTGTCTACATCAAGACTCGCAATGCGTGCCTTCGTTCTGGCAAATTACGTATTACGGCAAATTAGCCGCTTATACGAGAAAAGAGAAAGAGAACCAAATAATACTTTGCACACTGCTAATTCCTCGTCTCTCTATGTGTGCGTGTGTGTTGAACTGCAGAACCGAGTGCATTCGCATTTTCCAACTGCTTGCATGCCACGATGCAGTTCCTGATCAACATTGCGCGCCCTGCTGCTGCTGCTGCTGCCTCGTCTCTTCACCTTCTTAAGTATATAGAGCAAAATGCGATCTCCACGCGCGTCAACGTTTCTTCAAGATGCAGCGACTTCCGAACGGTTCGCCATCGTAAAAACGGTGCAATAAACTGCAGTTTTCGGGATTTCTTAGTTCGTCGGGGGGTCCGTGGCATCTCGTGGAAATTAAATTTTTCCCAAAAACTTCAATATTTTGTTGAACACGGTGAACTAAATATTTTTGGATAATTTCACAATTTTCGTTATTTTGACAATATTTTTCATTTGTAACGAAACTGTCAGCAAAATTTACGGTTGGAATGACCAAAGTTTACGTTTCGAAGAGACTTCCGGAATATTTCTCGCTTCAATGTCAACATTTTTGTGATTTTTCAATGAAAAACGGTTAGTCGAACGTTTCCAACAAAATATCGATCTTTTCCAAAAAAAAATCAATTTTCAGTGCAAACTCGAGAAAAATTGGGAACGAGGCGCGCGAATTAAAAGCCTGGCGCGAGCCTGCATGTGTGTACCGGAAGTGGGCGTTTCGGATTTGCATCCATGGGGAATGCGAGAGGAAATAAGAAAGATGTCGTGAGCAGCAGCCCAGAGAGACGACAAGCGATCATTTTCTCTCTGCGCTGCTGCGAGAGAAAATGCGAGAGAACTGCTCTCGCGGTTTATCTCCATCTTTTACGAAACGACAACCCTCCAGTCCTCTTTTTCAACCTCCGCATATTCCTGGCTCATTCCGTTGCTCGCCGAGGATCTTGGCACTCTCGGCGCTCTTTTCCAGCAGGAGGGTAATTAACGATTTAACAGACACGCCGAATGAGCATCGACCGCGCAGCTCTCGAACTCGCGAAGGTGCAGCAGTTTTCTCCTTCGCCCTTCTCTTCGTCCTTCCTTTTGCCTGGGCGCTCACATCAGTTAACCAAGTTGTTATTAGGCTTGACGCGCCGCGAGCCTCTCTCGAAACTCTCTTCGCGTATTCTCTTCACCTTTTCCACTTAATTCTCGCTCTCCCGTTTCTTTTACACGGCTTTTCGCTCGGTCGCGTATAGAAAAAAATGTTTCAACTTCTCTGCTCGCTCGCTCTTTCTCTCTCGTTTCTTATCCTGCTCGTATCATCTCCTCCCCCCTTACCGCGCAGCACCTTTTCGTCCTTAGCGCGGACGCTCAGCCCCAACATCAGCCGTTAATGTTTTGTGTATTCAAATAAAGAGAGACTTGATGCGCATTGGCACGCAAGTGCAAAACACCGCGTGTGTGTGTACCGCGTCCATATTTATATGGACGAGCCCCGCGCCGCCGAGACGCACACATGGGCGGAGGAATCCCCGCAGCCGCTCTCTCTCTTTCTCTCTCTCTCTCTCTCACGTCCTAATGGCTTTATAATGCCTTCATTTCGCATTAAAACGCCGCGCTACTTAATTCCCAAGTCTGCGGAATGAATCTCTCCCTCTCCCGCGCGAGCAGCCCTTTTTTCCACCCTTTCTCCCTTGCATCGCGGCAAAACTTGTTCATCGCACTCGCGTCGAGACGATCTGATGACGCAAGCTTTTTTTTTTTTCTTAATTCTCTCCGCGAGCGGATTTCTGATTTCAAGAAATTGCCTCCGGGCCCTAAAAACTTGAATCTCGCTAGGTAAAAACTCGAAGCTCGAGACTTTTGTGCGATTCGTCAGATGCTCGCGCGGCGCAGTCGGGTGGTTGGAAAAATTCAGAAAATTTGTTGCAGTCGCAATTTTCTCGCGTGATTTTTGCGACGCTCTGAAATAAATGGAACTGCTTTTTTTTTTTTATTCTCGAGAAATTACGCGAATGAGAAATTCCCCGAGGCGAGGTTCGCGATGAATTTGTGTGGACTCTCTCGTCTTCGATATATTTATGTCGACGCCGCGCTAATTTTCCTCGTGAGTCGAGATCCACGCACGTAACGGGCCGCGTGTGCCACATTTCAACGCGCCGCACACACCGCGCGAGTGTTCCGCGTGCGCGTTTTGCAAGAAGCAGCACACACACGAGCAAAATATACCCCGCCGTCGGGCGTAAATGTAATTGGCGAAGATGCTCGTGGCGTTATTCTGTCGGTAAAATGTCCGAACCTCTGCAATATCTTCGTGAACATTTCGCCTCTTTGCTTCGCTCGACTGTTTTTTGATTTACAGCGGAAAGAACGTTTCCGCACTCGCGTATCTTCCCCCCTCCCCCCCCCCCTCCTCGCTCGCTTCGAATCTCTCGTGACTTCCAGTCGTTTATACCCACCACTTGGCCTCCGACATCTTTCACTCTTTCGTACCGGAAGTCTCCCCATTTACCAGCCCCAGAGAGACACTTTCCCATCAACCTTGACGACTCAATGCGATGCCCAATAAAAAAAAAAATGAAACAAACCGAACCACAACCATAAAAATAACGCGAAAAAATGAATCGTTAATTAGGAGAACGAGATTTCCGGGTGGGCGAGTAAATCATTTTTTATCTCCAACCCAAAACGATCGAGCGCGGTAGAAAAAATAATGAAAAAAAAAAATCAAGAACAGATGACAAAAACGTGAAGCGCAGTTTATCAAATTTCACGACTCATCGATGATGCGGAACAATAACAAAACCTAACCACAAACAGGGAAATTATCGGTTAACAATCACGAAAAATTGTTGACAAAAAATCGTCAATTACGAGAACGAGATTTCTGGGTGGGCGAGTTGATAATTTTCGGTTTTCTTAATTAAATAACTTCAATCATAATTTCAATAATTATTATTTTCTAAAAAAAAACTGAAAAATTCACGAAAAATCGTTAATTACGGAAATAACGAGATTTCTGGGTGGACGAGACGACTTTTCAATCTCCGGGCCAAACCGATCGAGCTGCGTGTCAAAAAAAATCGATGCAAAACGAGAGAGATTACGATTTTAAAAAAATTAACAAGAAAAATCGCTAAATACGAGAACGAGTGAATAATTTGCGATTTGCAGGACAATCCGATCGAGCTGTGAAATAATAATGAGGAAGAATCGATAGAGAAGAAATAAAAGAATAAACAGCGAGGAGCGCAGTCTGAGAAAATTGTCGAAGCGTTTAGTCCGTTGCACACGATATACCGGAAGTGCATGCGGTTTCTTACGAGCGAGTATGTTTGTTCAAACATAAATATATATACACACCCGAGTACAAATAAATACTGGAGCAATGTCCGTGTGTACAAAGAAACGCGAGTGCATAGACGAGCCACCCACACATGCACGCGGCAAAAAGACTGTGTACGAGAAATCGTCGAGCCGAGAGAATTCAGCGATTCGTTGATTCCGCGAATCGTTCGATCGAGTCGAGAACCCGAGTCCGTGGATCGCGTGATTCGCCTCGACGTTACGTCTCCCTTCCTTTTTATCCAGGCGTAGCAGCACCGAACGTTCGAGCCAAATTGTTGCGCCAACATTTGCACACCAGTGTCCGCGATCCAACAAAAAACAAACGAGCGAGTAAGAAAATCGTTCAAGAGGAAAAAAAAGACGCAAACGAGTACAAAAAAAAATGGAAAAATCTGCAAATTCGTCGGCCCTTGTCGAGTCCCAAAAACGACGAGGCCAAGAGTTGGAAAAAAGCCTCAAAATTTCTCTGGATCCAGAAAAATTCTCATCCAACTTTTCTGTCCGAAATTCCTCGTTCGATTTTATTCAATTCCGATCTTTTATTTCCATTTCCCGAGTTTGTAGGGAAGTCGATCAAAAAATCCATCCAGCACGAAAATCGTCCAACATAGAAAAAGGCAAAACTTCGTTGTCGCCCGTCGCGAGTCCTAAAAGCGAAAAAGGCCAAGAGTAACGAAAAAAAACCTTGAAAAACGTCTCGAAATAAATAAAATTCGTCATTAAACATTTCGGTACAAGATTTCTTGTTTCATTTTATTCAGGGTCGATCTTTTATTTACATATCGGGAGCGTGTAGGGCAGAACACAGCTTGCACAGCGATTTCGGGACGTTTGCGATGCATTTCCAAAAAAAAAAAACGAAAAAAAAAACACATGAACGAAATAAAAACAACAAGCACAGTCGATTTAGTCTCGTGATAACAATACAATAATTTTCTCGTTTTACGCGCTATTAGTACTAATCGATTCCCAAAGCAAAGACGATTCGATCGGTGCTCGAGCGAGCTCGTCCCATCGCCAGCGAAAATAGTCATTTTTTTTCTTCTTTTTTCAAAAGAGAAACATTTATTTTGTTTTATTTCGTCGGATAAAATTGATGAAAATGTGAACGATCGCTCGTCGTGGTTGAACCGAGAGACGGACAAAATCATAAATAACGATAACAATAATTTTAATATTACGATATACATATATAATATATATATATTTGTTTTTATACATATGCATGTATAACGTCGCTTATTATGTTACAATAGAAAGGAGATTTAACCCGTTGTTCATGAATACAATTATATGTACAGTGTAGAACGCGTTTATTACAAAAACCACGAGAGAAAAGAGAGAAAAATATCTCTCGTGTGTGTATAAATCGGCGGGGTGTTAAATCCTCGGCCTATATACGAAAAACTTGCATTTCGATGCAAATATATGTCACGCGAATGTTGCATTGGGTGGAGGCAAAAAAAGGTTGGAGATTAAAACGTCCATATGGCCTTGTTGATGAGGAAAAGTCTCTGGGAAACTTGTGCAAATTGCTTTTTAACGACGAAAGGTAAATAGCGTTTAATCGCGGAGTCTTTTGTCGTCCTCGAGGCCAGAAAAAACGCCAACAAATCGATGAAGAATCGTGCGGCTAGAGTTTGCGGATAGCGATCGTGAAATGATTGTTGTTGGGAATGTTTGAAAAAATATGTCTCACCGGTATAATCAATGAATTCCTCATCGCGGCGCATCCTCCTCATTGTTATTATTATTTGTTATTTTAATAATTGTTATAATTAGCGTAATGAATATTAGTGCAATTGTGATGACCGATCGATCGATGGAGAAACTACTACGAGGGCGAGAGATCTTGTGCCTCTCGATAAAGGCTGTCGGTTGGGGATGGGGTCGCTCTTCTCGATGCCGAAGGCGAAGCGCTCGCCGGGGTCGATGGTTTCCTGATCGCGGACGTTGGGTACGGCGAGAAACGATGATGGGCCAGCGCCAGCGCCGAGGGATAAATCGGTCTCGGGGCTGCCGGACCAGGCGGCGGACTTTGCTGCGAACTCGAGGCTGCCAATTGCTGTTGTTGGTAATGATGAGCCGCCGCGAATAACGTCGGACCCAGCGACGACGCCCACCACAAATGACTCAATTGTTGTTGTTGCTGTTGATGCTGTTGTTGTTGTTGTTGTTGCTGCTGCTGCTGCTGTTGCTGTTGTTGCTGCTGATGCTGCTGATGCTGTTGGTGACTCGTGCCCGCTCCACCCGCTGCACCAGGATACACCAACGCCGGGTTCACCAACTGCGCGTAAGGCCCAACCGTCCTCAACAAAAACTGCGACCCCGCCGCCCATAGCGCCTTTTCCTCCAGACTCAGGTTCGTTGCACCCGCTTGCAATTGACCCATCTCGAACGGCAATCGATGCGGAAACCTCAACGATTGCTGCTCCGCCAACATCGACTCCATCGTCTCCCTGAAAGGGAAACTACTCGATTATGTTGTGTGTCTCTTCGCGCGCCCTTCATTCCTAATAATTCTCCCTAATTCCTTCCTCGGACGATCCTGCAGTCTGCGTCGTTTGAATGCAACGAAATTCTGTTTTTTCTTGATCCGAGGTCGGGATTCTCGTTCAATATTCAGTCGGGACAGTAAAATTATCTTTTTTTCGGAAATGTAATCGACAATCAACCCTAGAACGTTAACCTGGCGGTCAAAAACGACCCCCTGCGTTTTCTCGTTTTTTTTCAATGGTTTTACCGCATTTTCGACTATTTTTTTTCACGTGAAGCAAAATTGCCCAGGTTCACGTGATCCTGCATTAAAAAACGGAAAGAACCAGCCCAAATTGAATCCTTTTCATTAGATTTTACCGGAGATATGAGTTTTTCAAAATTGGGGTCGAAAAAGTATTTTTCGTTGGACCCGAACGTTGCGAGCTCCAGTCTCATCTCGAAAATTCCCTCAAACTCAAAGTTTTCGCAACTCACCTCTCAAAGTCCGTCAGTCTCGAGGAATCTCTGAAGCCTTTGGCGAACGGATTGCTGTCGATCTTCAGCTTTGTAATCTGCAATCAAACAAATTCCATCCTTCAAATTACCTGCGAAATAGCGAGAGAAAAAAAAACGAAAAATTCACGCACGACAAAGATTCTCGATATTCCGGGCCCTTTTTCACACATTCCGAGATGGAAAACGTCGATGGAAACTCGGCAATAAAATGTTTGTAAAGAACTGTGACGAGATCGAGAAAATTTATGGGGAGAGTTTAGCTCGCGAGAGATGGGAATTGGAGACTAGCAAGGAACTCGCTTTTCGTGTGTGGAGCAACAGAGAGTCGTTGATACAAATGCACGTAGAGAGCGAGGGACGTGTGTCCGTGTATAGAATTGTTGAGCACCCTTCGCGAGGGTCTTGTTATCGTCGCGGGTACCGCGTCAAATGGCAATTCGCTACGAAATTGCGTCGGGTGGTCGGTGCTCCGGGTACAAGCGACATCGTCAACGATCCGTATCGTTGAAAACGGCGTGGACGAGTCCGGGCCCTACATGCAGCCGCACACGAAAGCTTCGCTCTTGCAGTGTGTGTTGCTACGAGGCTCGCGCACGTGTGTGTGTGTGTGTATCGCTGCTGCGTTCTCTCGTCGCGAGGGATCGATCGGAAGTCAACGGCTCGTAAAATTAGAGGACTATAGGGTGTGGGAGGGAGGCGCGACAAAACAAAATCAGAGTTTCGTACACGAAGTGGGGGAGCAGAGAGAGAGAAAATTGACGTTGTGTGGAGCAGCATATCACCAGCACCACCAACTTTATCGTTTTCGCTCTCTTCATATCTCTCTCACTCGCTCGTTTCAATTATTGCACCACTGCAAATCTTCCGAAGCGTTCCGGAGACTTTGCCGAGCTGCTGGCCGGGCTAAATCTCCGCGAAACATTTATCTTCCTTGATGGGAATAAAAGCTGCTGTGGCGCGAGAGCCCGACCCACCAGCAGCCAAGCTCTCTCTCCCTCTCTCTTGGTACAGCGACCCACATGATATAATTTAAAATTGCACAGATACTTTATTATACTGTGTCAAGGACTACGAGCTCCTCGTCATCCGCGTACGTATACGCGTACGTACGTATAGGGAAAGGAAAAAAGAGCAGGGTGTGAGTTAAAAACGTTTTAGACGTGTAATGACTACGGGGACAAGGAAAAATAACGTCATTCACTTCGATGCAGTTTATTTTGATGGAATATGTCTCGCAGTTATATTTAAAGACATCTCTCAACGAATCACCAACCTATTTACTCCACATTTACCCTCATTTCTGTCTTCATTTTCGAATCAAATTCGATTCCCACCATTTCTGTTGCTAGCGAATGGAAAAATTAGTTTCTATGCATTTGTCATGGCGTCGCGATCCAGTTTTTCTCTCGTGCAGCCCAACGAGCGTGTTTCGGCGTCGAATTTTAAGATTTTCCAAAGTTGCCGCCCTTTTTGCACCAGCAACGAGGACCCAGAGGCATAATCCATGGGTTCTCGAGCCAACAGAAGCTCCCGAGTCTGTGGCAAGCCGCAAACCTACCCCTGCTTAAGCCTGCGCGATAGGACACCGTGTAACGCGAGGGTTTGTTGGGTCTCGAGCGACACGGGCCACCCACAAAGTACGAGCGCGTGTTTCTTATGGTGTAGAGCTAAAGAGTATGGCGGGCAGGTGGCCTTGAGGAAGCAGCCAAGTCTCTCTCGACATATTTTCCATATCATTAATGCGCCCGTGTACGCCTTGTATCAAGGCCTCGAACATATGGAACGTATAATTGACTCAAAGTGAGTAATCAGAGACGCTACAAGGTGCAGGCTCGAGTCTGAGACTCGACGAAATCTGTGAAGGAAATGATGATTCTAATTATCGCGTAAGAGCTAGGGGCAAAAACACACAAATCGAGATAATGATTGCACTGAAAAGGAAATTTTGTTGGAAAAGATCGCGATATTTTGTTGGACACGCTCGACTAAACTTTTTTTTTTAAATCACAATAATTTCGCCATCGCAGCAAGAAATATTACAGAAAATCTCTTCCAAGAGTAAATTTTTGTCGTTCCAATTGTAAATTTTGCTCATAGTTTCGTTAGAAATAAAAAATATTGTCAAAATTACGAAAATTTGGAAATCATCCAAAAATATTTAGACACCGTGTTTTTTGCCAATATTTAATTTTCAATTAGACAAATTTTGATTTGGCGTCCCCTGCGGGCACTGAAAAGAAAATTTTGTTGGAAAAGATCGCGATATTTTGTTGGATACGCTCGACTAAACGTTTTTTTCTTTAATCACAATAATTTTGTCATCGCAGCAAGAAATATTCAAGAAAGTCTCTTCGAAAAGTAAATTTTTGTCATTCCAATCGCAAATTTTTGCTGACGGTTTTGTGGAAATGAAAAATATTGTCGAAAGTATAAGAAATTTTGAAAATTATCCAAAAATATTTGGTCCACCATGTTCAACAAAATATCGACGTTTTTTGTAAAAATTTAATTTCCAGTGTAATCGGGCGCGAAAGAAATCAACAGATGAAGTCGTTTCGTGTGTCCACGTGGTAGTTGATACTCTCAGGATGAAAAAAAAATCGAGCCAAGGGCGAGAAAGTCAAAAAGAACAGAGACCGGACATGGCGCGAGAATCTCCGAAAGATATAATTGTACGAATCGCCTGGAAGAAGCGTCATTAATCATTTCAGATGTGATCATCAACGCCGGGCCCTCGTCCCCGGATGCTCGACGATATCTAAATCATAAAAACGCAATGTCCATAAATCCCCTTGGCCAGGATCTTGATTCATGTGCGCGCATTTGTACGTTACACGTGGACGATCGACTCGTAACCGAAAGAACTTAGCCGCGTGTTCGATCCTCGTGTCTGGCAAATTGTTTCGTTCTGTTTTTTCATTCCCCAACCGACTGACGCATTCGGGCGAGTATTTTCCTTCGGGGATGCGGCACAAAACGCTTCCGGACGCGGGACGAAGCCTCGGGCTGAAAAATGAACTATAAATCGTGCTGGCGAGGGAAAATGCTGAATGAAAAAGAGATTTCGGTGCGGCTCGTATCATTCTCTCTTTTGACAGCCACTTTGTGCCTTATTTCTCGAGCCCCAAAACTCCCGCCTCGACCACCGAGCTTGCGCTAAGGGTCCCGACGACTACGCACTATCTAATCTCTCCTTAAATACACACTCCCTCTGCTTATGTGCATTCGTTACTTTGACATGCCACCGAGAGCCTTTTTCTTCCACCCCCGCACCAGCCAACATCCAACACGAGCGCACAACCCCCTCGTCATGTTTTTCTCGTGTTTCTCATTTGCCACTTTATTTACTCGGTAAAACGAGAACTTCCTATTCTCAGCTCCACTCAATAAGCTTCCTACTCCAGAAATCTCATTAACTCTCGCGTCACTCTCTTTTTTACCACATCCCGAAATTTGTAGCATTAAAAAAAACCATCCCGAGCATTAACAATGAAAACATTGTAAAAAAAAAAGCTACGACGTCTCGTAACTTTTTTTTGTCCATTTAATCGTGCATTTTTGTATTTAAACTCTTAAAGATCGATTTGACCTTGAAATTTGACAATTTTCACCTTGAAAATCGATGTAGATAAAAATTGACGAAAAAGTTGATTCGAGATATGTGTGCGCGTGGTTGAGCGTTTGACGGGGTGGCCTGCGAGCGTCAAGTGGGTGGTCCAATTACCCTGGCGGGTTTCTCTCGCGCCCGGGCTCAAGAACTTGGGGATCGGAGTGTTTGAGAGGATGGGTGAGCAACTCTGGGTCGTTGTTTCGCGTGCGTGCACGTGCGGGCGGCATAGTCTTCTCTCTTGCTTATGGGTAATAAGACGCTCGATTCCCTCTCTCTCTTCCTGTTTTCCTCTTGTCTCTCTTCCTCCCTCTCTGCAGCATTTGCTTTCCCCGCGTCTTTATTTTATTTCATAGCTCTTTTCCTGCTGCTCGCTTCGCAAAAGCCTCGAAAGCTGCGCGTCGTAGCTGATGCTCGAGATAGGGTGGGCGCGAGTGCATCTTGACTATGACGACGACTACGAGAGCCGGAGCAGGCGGGGCACGAGGAACCAGAGACACGACACTCTGCTGCTGCTGCTGCTGCTGAGCCGAGCTTAGCTCTCGCGAGCAGGGAACGGCTTGGTTTTAGTTACGATTCCTCGCTGACATCATTAGCCAAACATCTGGTCCACCCCCCCCCCCCCTCCTCCTCGGGCCTCCTCCTCCGATTTCTTTTTTTTTTCACGGACCTCGTAGACCAAGTTTGCCCGCAGCAAACTTCTGCGTTGTTTTTTTCATTATTACGTAAATTTCCTCGATTTTTATGGGTCAAATTCCTTTCGCCCGCTTTCCGCGAAAATTCCGCAACGAATTAACAGTTTTTACGACAACTTGCCTTCGGCTCGAGATTTTAATGCGCGGGAAATAATTTTTATGACACGGCGCACGATCAGAAAACAAAAACGTCGAAAAGAAAATCAACTCTGCGCAGCGTTTTTTTTTTTTCAGTCGTCAAAAGATAAGTGCGCGCAGTTTGTATAAGAAAATTATCATCGTGCGACTCAAGCGCATGTAAAATATTATTCAACTTTTTCAAATGGATATTTAGTGAAAAAACGATATTCTTATGTTAATTACTCTGTCATTAGCTCGTAGTGACGTTAATTAGTCCACGTGAACGATAACGATTATCAGAATTATTAACCATCATCATTTTTATCACCAACTTTAAGTTATTCACGCGTTTTCGGAGCTCCTTTTTGTTTCTCAGCATTACGATCGATTTTTATTATTACTTACGATTAAAAATAATTGTCTTCGTTCGAAATTTTTTGTTTTTTGAACTTGTCATTAGGAAAATTCAAATTTGTCTATTTTTCACGGTGTTTCATTCAGTTTACGGTCCATTCGAGAAAATCTCAGGATTATGATCGATTTTTATGATTATTTGTGATTAAAAATAATTGTTTTCCCTGCAAGTTTAACTTGTAGTTGGAAAAATTCAAATTTAACCATTTTCCACGGTGTTGATTTGATTATTATTTACAATTAAAAATAATTGTTCTCGCTGAAATTTTTTTTTGCAGCGAGTTCAACTTGTTGTTGGGAAAATTCAGATTTGTCCATTTTTCACGGTGTTTATTTAATTTAATGTCCATTCGAGAAGATTCGTAAATATACATAAAGTTAAGAAGCCTGCGCGATGCTCACATTTTACGATCTTGTCTCCCATGCTGCACCGATATTCCCCGACAACGTATATATATCGGCGCCAACAGCTTGGCGCGAAACGGGCTCTTTTGATCCTTTGATGAACGCGGAGCTTCGTCCATCAGAGCGTCGAGTGCCAGGCTCGACGGGCGTGCAGAGGAGAGCGAAAATTACGAGTACGCGAATGAGTATTTCGCGACAAAAAAATAGCCCGAAAGGCAGCAGCGAACGAGAGAAAGAGATATTGAAGGAAATTTACGCCCTTAAGGTTTTAACACCGACTGCGCGCCAGAAGAAATATATGGACGAAGAATAAACGCGGGCACACACACGACGGTTTACGGCTTCGCTGACACAACGCGAAATATTCGCCGAAATCCAACCACGTTTGGCCCATTTCCATTCCTCTCATCTTCTCCGCTTCTCATTTTCCTCCTCCCCTCCCCTGCCCCTCTCTCGCTCTCTCCTTGACGTGCGAACCGATTTACTACCCGCGAATACGGAGACTTTTCCAACTTTGACGCTCATTTTCGCAAAATACATCCAGAAAAATGATCAGTCACTCGTCCCCTGACTTTTACGTCCCAAAATCATTTTTTTTTTTTCAATGAAAACTCGAGTCATTAATTTCTACGTTAATTACAAGAAAAATAGCCCGTCAGGGTGAAATTTTCTCAGTACTCGACGGCCATTCCTTTCAATTCCGAATGCTTGACATACTTGGGTCTGTATGACCCGGAAAACCTGAACAAATCTTAATTTTTTAATGTATTTCTTTAAAAAAAAAAAAACTTTCCAGTCCCGTCAATGCCAGATATCTCGATTTTCCGGTTTCGGGGTCTCAGAGACCCATGTGTGGAATGTTGGATAATTGAGAAAAAAAATTAGAATCGTGACGATCGCTTCGAAATCCAACGATGATCAAATCGTAAATTTAACATCGTCAGGAAACGGAGTTTCCAGCAGGAGAATTTTCACTGCTTGATAATTCAGCGATTCTTCAAACCTTGGCTCCAAGTTTCCCGATTGCTTCTTACAAATTGAGTTAGGAGCGCGGCTACTAAAAGCTTCATTCCAACTTCCAGCACTCGCAGCGGTGTCACGTTGCTGTACAACCTTTGATTAGCTTCACAAGATAATATAGACACGCCGCGGCTAATTCGACTATTGGCGTTCGCAGGAGGTTATTCATTAAGTTACAACGAAGACGCAATTAGCCGATCGACGACTCAATTAAGCTGGTATACGATCGTTAAACTGATAATCATTCCACAGCAGCAGGAGGCTTGACTCGCAAAACCATCATTTATGCTGCTCGCTGCTGGTTTCGAATTGGGAACAAGTGAGAATGACCCGCGATGAGAATTTCGGCATTATAAAAACGTTTCGAGATTTCGCGATATCTCGGGAACCTTTTCAATCGTCAATTAAAATGTAAAAATTGCATCGAAATTAAAAAAATGCGGCGAAACAAAATGTCCGAGTGACGAAACTGGAGTGTAAAACGTTGCTAATTGAAAATAATGGTTTCGTGTCGAAAGAAAAAGTATAGGAAAATAATGGAGCAGGAAAGAGAGAAGGAAATCTGTTGGTCGCGCGGCCTTTCGCTCTAATAATAGATTTAATAGAGACACGCTCATTGAAGGGGTCGCGCGCGCGCGCCCGCCACGCTTTAACTGCCGCCTTCTGGTTGATCCCCCTAAAAAAATCTCTGTGACTCGGTGGTACCGCGCGCGCGCGTGCGAACACGAGTCTCTCGTTTGACGTTTTCTTGCCTGGTGGCCGCGTTGTACACGGTCATACGCGCGGGGCGACTCGTGCACGAGATTCTCCTCGCTTTTCTCCCTCGCGACTCTAAATCTCACACGAAGCCTCAAATACTCGCGAGTGTACAGCGCAAGAGTGTAAAAGGTACAAACATGTTTATACGTCGAAGCAGTTAATGTGAGAGAAACTTGGGTCATTGCTGCAGCCAGCGTTTCTCCCACATATTCTCTCCGCACATGACCAACCCCGTAATCTACTCGTGCCCGCCAAGAAATACGATTTTACATCGTGTGTGCTCCATGTTCGACTCTAAGCCCTGCTGCTGCCATGTATCCTCACGACCCTCATAAATTCATGGAGCACCGCTTCATCATCACGGAAACCCATACCATCAACCATATTATACATCACATTAAACGCCATAACTATTTATCAGCACAGCAAACATCGCACTTGCACTCGCTCTTGTCTCGCCAAAACCTTTTCCTTCCGGTTTGACGCACACACAGACGCGTGCGTTTCACTGAAAATGCAATTATCTCAAAAAAAAACATCGATATTTTCAAAATTCTCGTGATTTTGACAATATTTTTCATTTCTGATGCAAAAATTTCTTTCTGTTTGCAAAATTTACGATTTGGATGACAAAAATTTACTTTTCGAAAAAAAAAAGCAGTTTTAAAAAATTTTCATTTTCAGTGTAATCGCGAGCTCTGAAAATTGAACTAAGAAAATCGACTGGGAGGTCCGTGTCTCGTTGGAGAATCCAGAACGAAAAAAAACGCGTCATTTTCGTCCAAAATGTCGAGTTTTGTGTTCGGGTTCTCATGCAACAACTAGGACAGTGTCATCGCGCGCGCGCGCGGAGTATAGGCCGAAAGCACAGGGACACGAAGCGTGTGAGCAGCAGCAGTTGTAACTTATTCGTCTCTCCTGTCTCATTTGAGACCGATTATTTATGTTTTTCTTTTGTCCTCGTGAGAGAGGGAGAGAGAGAAAGGAAGAGTTAACTGACGGAGCCGACAACTACGAGGCCGCGACGCCTGCAGCCACTAAAACCATCGGCTCCTCCTTTAGTCCCCTCTTCATGTGCGCCAACACGCACCACGTCCAAGATGCCATTATCCGTGCTACTATATACGCGCGTCTATATACTTTTTCATCCAACATATGGAGATCCCCATATACAGGGTGTCCTTGAAAAATGCCACGAAAATTCACCTCCAAATTATCCATTTTCCTCGAAAAATGGTCCATGGGGTCAAATCTCAAGGTCAGTTTCGATTGCAAGGACCACAAGCTGCGCCTCGTCCGATATTCAGTCAAAGTTTTCGAGTTGTCTGGCTCTCTGCGGTACATTCTCCAAAGACGGTGGTTTCTCGGTTCATGATCACGCCAAGAAACAACTCGTTTTTCTCTCTCTCTCTCTCCTTCTTTCTCCGGCTTTTCTCCCTCGTCTTGCGAGCTCGAGACACCAGGCTGGAGAACTGCAGAGACTTCGGCATGCCTCCCTTGTTTTCTCTGCGCACATCGCGGTGGCCGCTCCTCGGAGAGTTTTACCTCCGGAACGGTCGCACTCCCGAGAGCACCTAATCGGGAGCCTCTAACCGGAAAAGTGCTTATTGCGCGAAAACATCTACTTGCTTGCTCTAATCTGTGTAAATCACTCGGGCTAAGAGCCCGGCGTTCACGGAGCATTGCTCGCGTGCGATTAAAAATAAAAAGATGCCAACTTTTCTCTTCTGTTGTGCTGTCCAAAGTAGTCCGCAGTTGGTTTTTCTCTTTGCCAGCGAGCATTAATCTCGCGAGCAGGAAAAAGTTGTAAATTCGCCAAAACAGAATGCGCGCGGCTTCGGTTTCGCGAAAGGTGCAAAAAATTTGGCCAAAAGGGTCATCCGCACGCCAAGTGCATTTCACAGAGAGACTCGACGCGAGTATAACGCGCCGCGAGGAGAACAACGACCTAGCCGAGAGAAACGCGAAAGAGAAATGACAAGGGAGAAAAGTGAGCGAGGTAGCAGTTAAGTTATGAATTATGACGTGTGTAGCGCCGTCTCGGTTTTACTCGCTGCGAGTTCCGGGCGATGGAAGAGGATGAGAAATATATGAGCAGGAGGCCGCGAGAGAAGAGGAAGAAACGCCAAGAAGGAAAGAAGCGAAAAAATAGGGAGATCGAGTCGTCGAGGAGGTCGTTACCGCGCGCGAACAACATTTCGTTCTTGTCCCTCTCACGCTTTTGACGATCCTGGCGAGAGGCAAAAACGTTTTTGCTCCAACGATACCAACAGCTTCTCTCTCTCTTCCATTAGCTTCTTTTTTTACCACGTTTTTCATCAACTCGCGCGTCTATACTTTCGCGTGCGCGACCCTTCCAGGGCTTTTGCCCTTCGAGCGCTCACGGAAGTCGCCGCAAAAAATCCTGTTAAACGAGCCAACCGCGCTCGTCATTTCAGTGCCGAGTCGAGAATTTTGTCGCTCCCGAACGTTTCACGCGTTAACAGCCACCGACGTTCACTCAATATAGGCGAGAGACTCAGACGCGACGAAAAACTTGAAATTTTTCCAAATTTTCGAGTCTTTTTCACGAAAAATCGATACGACAATTTAATTTAATCATTTTTCTTCCATATCAGTCTCGCTCGAGAGCGAAGAACAACGCGGGAAAAAACGATAATGACGCGAGTCTCGGCAGCTAGAAAGCCCCCGAGAGACGAAGAAGAATCAGCGAGACTGCGTCGGAAAGTTGTGAGGAGGAGGCAAAAGTGAGAAATCGTCAAAGCGAGAAAGATGAAGAGTGCGGAGGAGGTAGAGAGAAAAGTATAAGAAACGTGAGAGGGCGGTAATTGCCGGGGCATCTCTTCGCACCTCATCATCATCATCAACAGCCACGTCGTTGTCGTCGTCTTCCTGCTCTCGCATATATATTTCTATCCTTTCCCCATATACATCGCCACCCATCAGCAAAACCGAAGCGCAAGCTCCAAAAGTCTCGAATCTCTGGCCCTGGACCACCCGTTATCTCGTCTTTCGTCACAATTTCCTCCAAAACTTACTTTACACTCTTTTTCGCTCTTTCCCCTTTGTCCCGCCATTTGTGCGTCCATCGAGAAACATTCAAACTTTCTACGCGTCCGAGGGAGTAAAAAAAATGGAAAATTGGCAGAAAGCTTCGCGCGAATCTTGCCCACGTTTCACATTCGTCTATTGTCACCCTCGTAGATCGTCCGGTTGATACGACGCGCGATTGGCTTAAATTCTCCACATTTTCTTCGTTTCATCATTTCTCTCTCCGTCTCTTTCGTTTTCGTGCACGTGGACGATTATAAAACTCCAAGATGCTCGTATATATTTGTGTACGAATATTAAGGAAGAGAGAATGAGGAAAAGAGAGAAATGAGAGAGAGCGCGAGCGTCCCGACGCCTCCTCGGGAATGCGAGACGTCGACGAGACAGCCACGAGACTTGACGACTACGGACCACACAAGAAGTCAACGCAGAATCCACCGTGTGCACCCGGACACATAGCACATCAGAGAGAAAGAGAAAAATAGAAAACCACCCTCTCGCCCTCCCCACCTCGTTCCCTAAACGACCATCGTGAAATATGGTAATGCACGCTAGACGCAGAACGACCTACGAAAACCTTTCTTCCACTTCCTTCTTCTCGTGTCTCTGCAAAATCGACCGCAAGTCGGAAAAACGATTTTTCGAAATTTTTTTGCTGTTTCCTTTCGAGAAAATTTAAAATTTCTCCTCAAAATTCGCGAGAGAACTCGTTCCCGAGGCTCTTTCGTGCGCGCAGTTGAAAAAATAAAGAACAAGCAATTGAGACGGGGCGCGGGAGATGCGAGAGGAAAGGGCCCGTCGAGCGGGAGCATTGAGAACCGAAAAAGCCAGTTAGGGCAGCGCAGAGTGGCAAGAAAAAGGATAACGGTAGCAGGAAGAAGTTTGGAACAAAAAACTCCAAGAGAGAGAGAGACTCAGAGAAACGTGAAAAAAAGAGGAAAGAAAAAAAGGAGTTTGTAAATAAAATACTCACGAGCTGATTCTGATAGGCGGTGACGGCGGTGAAAATGGCCTCCGGGAATACGAAGGTCTTGTGAGGCTCGCGCTCGAGATCCTCGATCGGATCCTTGTGCCCGGACTCTGGACGTTTTACCAGGTGGATTCTCGGTTGGTACTTGTGCATCGAGTTCAGCACCAGCTGTAAAGAGTCCACAAATAAATATCACACACACAAAAACATACAGACAGACGAAAATGAACAAGAAACAACCACAAAAAAAGTTGAATAAAGTTTCGTAAGTTACGGTGATGGATTTACGATCAAATTAACGTCAGAGATGTGCCAAATGGTAAATGGCAAAAAACAGCCGGGATATTAAGAACGAACCAAGATTTTTCAGCTTTTAAACAATCGTGAAGAAAATTCTTGTGAAAACAAGACGTCAAATCGCCCGCTCCGATTTTTTTCACCTCGATCCTCGCCTCTCGAAATAACTCTCGGCATCAGGACAAATAATCGTGAATTTCCTTTCAATCATTTGAAAAATATTTTCCTTCGCGCGTTTAATCTCATTTTCGACATCAATCAGTTCCTCGGGACATTCCATTCGTTTCCGTTATTCACGCGTCTGAGCTATTCTTCGCGACTCATGTCCATTCAGAACTGTGTGTCTTTCTCCTCGAACCAAGTGGCTCAGGAATTTTGGGATTGTCATTGAAGAAACAAGCAAATTTTGGAGCAATAATGAATCGTCGTGTCTGTGGGAAAAGCTCGAAAGAACGAGGGCGCAAAAGGAAAAGAGAACAGAACGAAAAAATCTCATTCACGAGATATATTTTGCCATGGACGTCTCTCACGACGTGCGCGCGGCTTCTCGAATATCAAATCAACTCGAACTCGCGCGTTTACTCCGTACGTTTCGGGCTCTTTTCCATTCTCTTGATCGTCTCTCGTATTTGCGTCAATCCGAGAACGAATTAAGAAGCCGTGAAGCTGAGAAAGGGACAAAAAAGTCTCACTGACTCCCCGCCACCTCTTTTTCACGCAAATCTTGACATTCTCTCACACACTTCATTTTTTCACACGAATGTAGAACAAAACATTCAGCAGGTTCGAACGAGAAGCGAATCTTTGTAAACGAGGCTGTGATAAAATGCTTCTGTCACAAAAGGAAAAGAAAATTCACTCGTTTGGGACCAGAAAAAAAATCTCCGATTCTTGTTTTATTTTTCTCATTTTTCTTTTCATTCTCTTATTAATCACTCGGCATAGCCTCGCGGTTAATTGGAAATGTTTTCTCGATACGAGAATTTATCTTTCATTTTTTACTCCGAAAGGAAGTTAATTATGGAAAAATTGGAACTTCATCAGACATGCCGAATTGCGTCCGAGAGAAAAGTTAATAAAAATGATTTTTTAATGCCCAAAGCTCGGCTACGAGACTCTAATAAATAATCGTTGAGAAAAATGACGATTTTGGTGGATGAATTTTTGATGCATTGCCGGGGAGACAGATGTGATGATTTTTTAAGCGTTTGCGATCGAGACGGTCCGATAATTCGTATTATAATTATTTCTATAAAACAAAGGGGAGAGAAACGCGTTTGAATGTTTGAGGGACAGAGTGCAGGATGACGTTTGAGTTTTTTGGAGGAATAGTCGAGCAGCGAACTGATCGGGATACTCGATATTGCATCGCGAGAGACATGCACAGAGCAAAGACCGCGCGCGCGCGCGGCTTTCCTTTGCTATTGAATAATGAAGACTTTCCCAGTGAAACGCGTTCGACGTCAATTCCGTTGGGTTTATTAGGGATCCATAAGAAAGAGATGCTCCCTATGCACCTGCAATCGCGCGAGGACATTCGTGCCAATGGGAATATATTTTAGGAAGAGATCGAGCGAGAGAGAGAGAGAGAAAGCTGCAACGTGGTGGATGCAGCAATCGGATTATTCGTTATCGGTAATACGCCAGGCGGTATAAATGCATGACTGATTAACGGAGGCCGGTCTGCCGACGGTCTGACATCCCTGCGTCTACGTTCCCCGTGCCAACGGGGAAATGCATTCCCTCCTCATCTCTCTCGCTCTCTCTCTCTCTCTCTCTTTCTCTCATCCGGCAATTCAATATCCTCTCGTTCCTGCGCGGATAAATTAACACGAGACAGCTCGGCGAGCGAGCCAGAGCCCGGACTCGCACGAGTTTCGGGGTGGTCCTGAAACTTTAAAGGGAACTCGCGAGGCTGCTGCTGTGTGACGCGAGGAAGCCCGATATTTTCGCCGCGCGCCTCTCACCGATCAGCACAGAATTCAATTGAAAAAAAAACCTCGAGTTCATTCGGTGAAAAAAATTAATAACAGAAGTTGTCGTCGGTGCGAGATAAATTCACATTTTTTCTTTCCAGCAAATAAATGAAGGAAATAATTTTTAATAATTGTCAATTATCAAAAAAAAAAAATGCAATTGGAATGGAATTGGTTGATGGAACAAGAAAATCAATGTTTTTACTCACGTGACCATGTCGATCCATCTCGTTGTTGGTGAGTTTGACTTTCTCGAAAGAGACTATTTGTTTACGAAGCTGTTCACCGGTGAATGGAGAGTCGGGATGAACGTAGAGTCTCGCCGGTGTCGGAGGATCGGCTTTGCCCGCAACCAGCCACGAACTTCTGTGATACGCGTAACGATATCGCTTCTTGTCGACGGGCACAATGTCCATGAGTACGGCATAACGACCGTCGGATCTCAGGCCCTCGAAAGACACTCGACACGTCGGAAACATCCGTCTGTCGAATGAACAAAACAAAAATATCGATAAAACCAACTTTCCAGTCGTTCAGAAGTGAATTTATTTTTCGAGTGCGTGTATTTTTTTTTTTTGCCCAATTTTCCATTCAATTTTAATCCCTAAGTACGAAAATATCGGCGCGATAGCGAAAGAACAAATTGTTGAAAAATGAGATCGGGATATTCACCCTTCATAGACACTCTGGGTCAAATTGACCCAGAGGGGGTTGAGGGAGCGACTAAAAAGCTCCACCCGAGACTACGGTGTCTACAGAAGAACGCAGAGCAATTAATCTCGAGGCTTGTGCAGTAGAATCAGAGAACTAGCCAAGGCTTGGGGATTCGTGGGCCACGAGCGCAAAATCACGCGGTACAAGGTGAAGACGAATCATGAGCTTTCTCGGGGATGCTCTCGGAGTAAAGGTTGGACCACTTGCACCGATGTGCACTGTCTTGGTCGCATAAACATGACCGCACGATCTTGTGGCGAGTTTCGCGATATTCTCGCAATCTTCCGACTCCCTCCCGATCAGCCTCTCCCTCTGTCTCTCTCTAGATTCTCAGCTGCTACCAGGAACATGGTAGTTGGAATAGTTTCTCGTCCTTCTAAGGATTGTGCATGTTTAACCTTTGAAAGCCGTGAAAGAAGGAGAAGGAGGAGGACGAAAGAGAGAAGGAGAGAGAAGGAGGAGAAGAAAGAGAGAAAGCTAACATTAATATCGTGTCGGAACCCCCGCTGGTCGACCACTAAAACGCTGGGGACACCCGCCGATCTTATCTCCTGTGCTTCGCATCTTCTTTCCCTTTCTCCTTCTCCTCTCTCTTTCTCACTCCCACTCCTTCTTTCTCCTTTTAACTAGTCCTCGTGGACTCCTCGTCGACTCTCTTTGGTATGCATTTATCCCGTGCGATCGTTCACCACAACGAGACTGAGTAATGCTTTTATTTATCAAGCGCCCTCACCCTTTGTTAATGAATTGAACGCCCGACCTTCTCTCCCTCTCGCTCCCAAACAAAGTATCAAACTTTTCGTCTGCTCTCAAGATCCTGGCCATTCCGGCGACAACTCGCGCCGGCCATCGTCTTAACCGCAAGATACACCTCCGCCTTCTCCTCTCCTCCCTTTCCCTCTCTCTCTTTCCATCCTCTCTCTTCAATTAATTCAAGCACTCCGACTATGACCGAGGCGATAACCCGTTCTCTAGTTAATGAAAGTGCTCTCGTAACGCTGCAAATTGTCGCTTAGCTCATCCTCCTCCCTCCTCCCTCACTACTTCTGCGATATTCCTGCTCTATTATCTCCTTCGTGAGATTCCAGTCTTTATAAATAGCTACGTGGCTATATTTATGGATATTGCATCCTCACTCCCGAGCCACAAACATGTTTTTTCTCTTCAATCATTAACCCCACTCCCAGCGACGAATTCAAAGTTCATGAAAATTCCATATCTTTTCATATTGGAAATGAAGAGCTTTCTATTGTAAATACAGAGATAAATTCGAACGTCTCCTGACTCAAGAAACCAACCCTGGCTGTTCCATCGAATTAGTTACGAAACGCCGACTCCACCCTTACGTCAGTCTCTGCCTCACTTGCGAGAAGAAACGAAGAGAAAAGAGTGGGGAGGGGGCAGGTGAAAGAGGGCGTGAACTGCGTGTACTCGTCAAGCATCAAGCTACCCTTTTTGCACCCTCTCGAGAGGGGCTGAGAGATTGGTCGCCTCGAAGGAATTTTCGCGTCTCACTAGGAAGTTGCCCTCGCGGCACAGGAAATGCCCCGAAAAACGGTCCGGAAGGAAGGGAAGCTGCGGAAACTCGAGAAAATATGTGAGGAATGCTTTTTCTCCATTTTTTTTATCGAGCCAGGCATGGCAGAGCGAGAGATCTAATTACTGACGGACGAGTAAGCACTCAACCGGCTGGAGCACGATTCTCGTCTCTGGGGGACGGGAAAAAAAATTCGGAAACTTCTTAAATATCAGGGGAGCTCTGCCCCGCGTTGTTTTTCTCACTATACGCTCCCAGCAGTGGGGGAAAAGGGTTTTATTCTTGTTAATAGTCGTTGAAGCAATCTGGCCCTTGTCGTTTCGTGACGTTTCTCAAATTTTATTTTTTCTACCCCAAAAAAAAAACATCCCTTTTTTACAGTTTTCTTGAAAATGTTTCTCTTATCGTACGTGATGACATTCTGTGGATAATTGAGTGAGTGAATTTGTTTAATTTTTTTTTTTTTCATCGACAAAAAGTTTCGAATAAAAATTTGTTTCCATTTAAATGAACAAAATTGGTCGGGGGACAGAAAATGTTTCGATTGCTTCGATCAAGGCATTTTCCCGAGGAAATTTCGGCCGGAAACCGGCACCGAAGGGAAATCGAGGTAGAGAGAAACGAGAGAAAGCAGAAAATGTGGTTTTTCAAGAGCGATTCAATGATGAACTTTGGCTCCCGTAAACTTTCTCTCCATTCTAATTCGTTGTTCACCAGTTTTCTTTCGAGAATACCACAAGAAGGGAAAACTCGGGGTTACTCTGCGGGAAAGAAGAGAAAGAAGAAAATTGGGTGCGAGCAGGTTATTTCGAGAGCGATTTGGGCGGAAGAAGAGAAAGATCTTTGGAGGAGGCTCGCGCGGCGTGAGGTCTCCGGGCTAATTGACCGCGGGTCAATATAGTCATTTACGACCCAGTAGCAGCCCGGACGAACGAGCGAGAGAGTGAGAGAGACCGCGAGGGAGCAAAGAGCACTTGACTCTTTTCACTCAACTCCTCATCTTTCTTTCAATCGTTCATTCCAATCTGGGACAATCCATCTCCGTGCTCGTTTCGCTTTTCGAGCAACAGCACTTTGGACGCGCGGTCAACTGGTCAAAGTCGTTTCTCCTCTTTCTCCCCGCGTGTGCTTCGAGCTCTCTGATTGAATCTCAAGAGCCAAAAAAAAAGAAACGAGAGAGAAAAGTGCCGGTTCGTCGACGCGTCGCACACTAAACTCACTCCCCAATGGATTTTCTAATCCGCCAGAGAAAATAAGAGACGAAACATATAGACTCTGGGGCTGTCGGGGAACCCCAACCGCTCGATCCTCTTACCCCCGTAATGAGAAAGAGTCGCGAGACCAATGACGTTGACACGTCGAGACTCGAGACATTGATGTAGTACCCGCAACAACACCAACAAACGCTCCCAACACCAACAGCATTGTGCACGCCACCAGTCACGAAATAACAACCTCTAACACCCCGAGAAATTCACCCTCTCGCTCGACGTGTGCATATGTGTGTGTGTGTGTGTCACACCGAACCAACCAATCTCACCCCTCTATCTCTCTCCTCCTTGTCCCCCTGAACTTCCCCCCCTCAAGCAAGGGTTGCAATCCCCGACGACTCAATTGTCCTTGTTACAAATAAATGGAAACGCTTTCTCGCCACCCTCAACTGCTTCGACGTCGATTTTACAATTTCTTAAATCACTCATTAAAAATCCTTGCCATGGACCAATCTAATTAACTTTTCCTATAAACGTCACCCTCGAGACACATTCTCCGGCACAAGTTCCAACCGGAAATGCATCGATGCAATATCGAGGACGAACGAAAACTGAAAATGTGATTTTTTAATCCGATAATTAAATAAAACTTTACGATCATCGAAATCTAACTAAATTTTCCTATAAACGTGACTTTCGTCGTTTTCTTCAAATATTTTTATTTTCCTTTCAATTTGTGAAACGAGTGCATCGATCGAAACATTCTTCGGAACAAATTTCAAGCGGAAATGCTTCGATGCAATATCGGGGGGAAAAGGGAGTACGAACGAAAGCAGAAAATGTGATTTTTGAATTCAATTATTTACAAAACTCCACGAGATATCAAAATCTAATTAAATTTTCCTATAAACGTGACTTTCGTCGTTTTCCCCAAATACTTTTATTCTCCTTTCAATTTGGGAAACGAGTACATCGATCGAAACATTTTTCGGAGCAAATTTCAAGCGGAAATGCATCGATGCAAAATCGAGGCCAGAGGGAAAAATTATTCAGTCTTTTTTAAATTTCCTAAACGTTTCTTTCATCAAGAAATAATTCAATTTGAATAAAAAGCGTCGACTCACCTGCCAGTCTTGGTGATGATCATTTCCGTGCCAAGTTCATTGAATTTGTCCCAAAGATCTTTAGTCTCGAGATGGCAAACGACGTGCCTGAGTTCCTCAGAGTTGGAATACTCCTGAAGCAAAGGATTGACAGGAGAAGCAGCTTTGCCATTGGTGCTGCCGGCGTCGTCGGTCTCGACCTCGTCGTCCATGTCGACCGAGGAGTCTTGGCTCGGTGGCGGTGCACTCACACGACCGACTCCCGAGCCACTTGCTTCCCTCTCTGAAAAAACCAAAAAATCTTTGTCAATCCCCAAATATCGTTGGTACCGAGAATTATCTCGACTTTACACCGATAAAAAATTTTTTTTTCCGAAAAAGATCGATATTTCGTTGGATACGTTCGACCAAACATTTTTTTCGTAAAGTTACAAAAATTTTGTCATCGCAGCAAGAAATATTCTAAAAAGTCTCGCTGAAAAGTAAATTTTGTCATTCCAATCGTAAATTTAGTTGACAATTCCGTTAGAAATGAAAAATATTGTCAGAATCACGAAATTTTTTCAATTATCCAAAAATATTCAGTTCATCGTGTTAAAGAAAATATCGACGTTTTTTAATCCAATTTTCAGTCCATCGTCATTCGATGGTTTCCCCCGACGATTTTCGAGAAGTCCGCGAGAAATCGTAAAAAAAGGTAAAAAAAAACCGAAACCCTGTCGACGAGACGAGAAGCTCCCAAAAAAAATGTTCCACACATTCGGGAGCACGAGCATCCTCCACCCACATGTCGTCACGACCGACCCGAAGAAGCTCCAATTTTTTTTCCTCCTTTTTTTCTTCTCGTTATTTCGCTCTCCGTCTCGGTATCAACTTTTTTTTTGTCCAAAGTCCTCATCACGGTAATAATTCAAGCTCGTCCATGTCTCGCACGGTACATTGACTTGGGACCTTTAAAGTCTGAATACCGAAAAAGCGAAAAAGATCGCGCGCGCGCGCGCAGGGTCGTTTCTGCGGGATGGACTCGAGAGCGCGATGCGGGAAGCATACCGCGACGGTAGCAAAACGTCGAAGGCGGCTCATCGTCCGTAAAACAAGTAATAACACCTCGATGCTTTTAATAAAAAAGGCTTAATTATCCACTTATTACCTCGGTACTGTGCAACCGTACTTTATATGTTTTTACATACCCACAAAGCCACACAGACACGAAAAGAGGAATCGTAGGGATGTATATTTATGCATATTCCTTCATTAGCATGAGAGCGAGTCGAGCCATGACGACGATCGTCCGATGACGCTTATATACTGTGCGCGTAAACGGGCTTAATGGGTAAATTTATTCGAGGACGTGAGCGCCATATACTGTCAAAACAATTTTTCCTACAAAATCCAAATTTATTAAATTCAATTTTTTCGATGAATAATTACGAGCGACTGACCAACGGAATGGATGCGTTGAAAAAAAAAATGATGAAGATTTTGATTTTTTTTTTCTTCATTCGATCGCCATAAGATTTGCCACACGTGCATAAATCGCAGGAAACCGTTTCACGAGTCCTATTTCTACGTTTCTATATTCCAAGTGGAACGAGGACCGTAAACCTCGCCAAGTCGCGACAAAATGATCATAGAGTATATGCCCGAGGAGAATAGGGAAAGAAAAGAGTCTTGAGTAACAGTCGATAATTCAAGGCATTCACTTTGCGAGAAATGAATGCCGAGAGAGAAGCATTTTCTGCCACGTTATTTTGTCGTCCACGTACACACATTGTGCGTTTTTTTCTCATTATTTTTCCAAACGTGTGAGAGACTGCTGTGTGCGGTATAATCTTGGAAAAGCACGGCAGAACGCGAATACACGCGTGAGATTCGCGCGGTGTCAGTTCTCTCTCGCCGTTACAAATCGTGCGGGGACTCGCGCGTGGGTGGTTACAGTTGCAGCGGCCATTGCGCGCGAGTCCTGTTCGACTCCTTCGCCTTCTCGCCTCTCTCTCTCTCTCTCTCTCTCGAAAAATGCGCAAGGAATAGGCGCGAAGCTAAATAAAAGCCTCGGAGGAAGAAAATACATTGACAAAAAACTTTAGACAGTTTCTCGCGATTCTTGCGGTCGCCCAGCAGCGGCCTCGCTCTCTGCTGTATGGCAAAGAGTCATCCACAGATGAGCGAGCAATGGTATCTCTTAATTGGCCGCTCTCCATGCGCGCAGCCCCAGAGACGCGCGCGCGTGTGGTCCTCGGGAAAAGGGAACAGCTCTCTGAGTATTTTTATTCGAGAACGTCAACGCCGGTGTTAAACGACTGACGAAAACAACGACCACGAGGAACAACCAACCCCGCGCCCATACGAATATGTGCTCTGCTTCGTTTATACCCCGCGCGCGTTTGTGCTCAAGTATTATAGCGTACCCGATGGTATGTTGCTTGAGCAGCCAGAGACATCATCCACCACCGGTATTACCGGACGTGTGGGACGTTATTTACGAGGGAGAAACATTTATGCCCCTCCGAGTGTGTGCCTTTTGCTGTTGCGACTTTCGTCGAGACTTTTCAGATGCACAAATCCAACTGTGCGAGCGCGAAGAACTGTTGCAGTTTCTGCAAAACAAAACAAAAACGAGAAGAAAAAAAACTCCTCGACTACGAGAAAGAGAGAGAGGAAAGGAACGTCAAGACTTCGTGTATAACTTCGAAGGTTCAAAGCGAAGAATGACTTTTCGAGACGCGAGTCTATACACTTGAAGGAAACATCAAAATGCGAAATGCTCTCGCGCGATGAGTTCGTCAAGGGAGAGCAACAAAAATCAAACACACCACCCAAACTGCATTACACATCCTTGCTCTCGTAATTGGATCATCACCCCCCCCCCCCTCTCCCTCCCTTACACACACGCATATGCAAGTTATTTTTTCTTACGTATGCGCACGGCCACTTTGCAACTTCCGGCAGACGTCCCAACAAATGTGCGTCAAACGCAGTCACGAAATATATTCCGAAAAGAGACAACATTTTCCTCTCGCGGCTGCTGTTCCATTGAGAATTCAATCGCTCAACATCTGCGCGTGCCTTTTGGCGCGTGGAAATTCTATACATTTATCTCTGCCAAAAAGACACTCGCCATTTTTCTCGCTACAGCCTCCGGCTGCTCCCGAAATTATTGCACTCGAGCCAATATCGATCATGAATGAATGGCGCGCTGCGCGCCTGGAAAACATTGAACCAAAAGTTATTCCGAGGAAAAACTTGATGCAGTGAAAAAAAATGAAAAAAAAATTCTCTCAATGACTCGCACACGCGTGCCTCGTGGACCCCAAGCAAGAGTTACTCTGCAGCTCGCTGATGATGACCCAGCGAAAATACGAGACCGTTGATCAAGTCGAGAGAATGAAAAAGGGAGACGAAGACAGTCTTTCGTTGCCTCCCGCATAATATTGTGTTGTCATACTCCCCTGTGTGGTCCCCCGTGTATACACGCCGAGTGTATTATGCACCAGCGAATTAAACAAGGGGGCTCGACCATCAGCTAATTCATTGACAGTCAGACATCTTGCTTAATTCTTCGAGCAACCGATTTGTCGTGTCAGCTATAGCAAACGCCTCGATCGTTTTTTCATTCCCAACGACCCATTCCAAAAATTTGCCTCCCATTTATTGAATTTGATTTTTGCTTACAAAATCGACCGAGTGTTTGTTGAAAAAGAAAAAAAAAACAAAACAACTGAATGAGTTTAATGAGAAAATGATTGCGGAATAAAATAAATGAATTTCCGCGCGTCAACGTCATCGATAGCCACAAAAATAAATAGCCATTTATATACGCCACAGTCCATTAATACAGGAGTAAAGGCAAAGACATAAAAGAGCGAGAAAGCAGCGAAGAAGCAGAAAATAACGATCTGCAAAAAGTTGGCTCATCGGGCGATGAATCTTGAGCGCGTCAGAGAGCAAGATTGGCGTCGTGCTAAAGGGGATTGAGGCTAGAAATCAGTGGACCGCTGATGGGTTAAATAGATTTATATCGTTTTTCCCTGGCAGCGTCGAGCACATGCATAAGGAGGAGTCGCGCCTCGCTTTCTCTCTCTCTCTCTCTCTCTCTCTCTCGCCTTCTTAACAGCTGGACACGGCAATTTCATCGAAATTTTATTCTCCATTCATGCGCGCGAGTGTCTCCTGCTCGTGAGTACCGAGAGAAACCGCGCGAGCGAGAGGAAAAGAGAAAATAAGTGATTGGGAGGACAAAAGAGAGGACCATACGATGTGCCGTTAAGTTTTGCCAGTCGTTGCCGAGTGTTGTGCACTCGAGAAAATACACTCCTCCGAGAGCAACATCCATACACACATGCACCAACAAGTTGCATAAAGGAGTGATCCTATACAATTTTAACTGCGCCGTCCAAGAGCTCGCGTGCATCGCGCCGAAAGAGAGACCGCCGCGCGCGCACGAGGCCGTTCAAGAGGCCGCGAAACGCACGGACTCCGCGGAAAGAAAGGTTATCGGGTTCTAAATTACAGAGAGACCAGAAAGACCCCCGCTCCCTAGCGCGCGCCCTCTCCCTCCGTTACCAACAGCATCGCTATGAAACGATAATGCCTAACCGATCCACGTGGCGCACACATACACACAAACATACCAAAAGACACACTTTACACTCTTCTCCGGTACTACCAGCCAGTTTTCTACATAATTTTCTCGTCTCGTATCCCGTCGCCGACGCTGCTATAATATCAAACCGAGCAACCCCCCGTTATCTGCTGCCTACGCCGTCGACGCTAAAACTCCATAACTCCTCGATGTACCGCTCCATTTTATATCCTTGAGCTCGACGACTCGTGATGCGTCGCGAAAGTTGTCGTAGCTGAGGTAAAAACGGTACGACTCCATTATTTTGACCTCCAACATGTTGTAATCTTAACCCAGCACGAAAACTTCGTGCCGCAAGAACTTTTGTCTGCGTGGACCAGCGGATTTTCTCATAATCATTCTGGATTATTTTTTTTTCTTAAAATATAACTCATTATCTTCAAATCCGCTCTAATTGAATGTCAATACGTTAATTAGTATTGAAATGGCGTTAAAAGGAAGAAAGAAACAGATTTTCAAAATATTTTTTGTGAATTTGACATTTTTTCGTAGAAAATCTCGTGTTTTTGCATTTTATAATCGTTGTAATCGATTTCCCAGGATTCGCTACCCCTGAAAAGTACCCCACGAGTTATCAATACGTACGAATGTCGATGAGACAAAAGTTTTTAAAAATTCAAAGTGCAAAACGCACGTCATTCGATCAGACGACGATTCTTCATTCTACATCCGGGAGGAGTCGAAAATTGAATTTGTTTCAAGATTACTCATAATTGTTTCGTTACTGAATCATTGGGAAGAGGTTTTTCTTTTCAATTGGAATATTTTGCCACGCCTGTGGTCATCACGGAGAGTCACATTATCCGTTTCACCTTCGCTATCTACCCGTCTCATCTTTCCTTTTTTTTTCGTGTGTTCTTTTGTGTTAAAGTTTCTTGGAGCACGATCTTCCTGGCGACAACCCAATGACCGCTTGTTTACAAAACATTATACGATTTACCGGGACCCTCCCGAAAGTGTTGGGTCCCTGTTGGAATTAATTTATTAGGAATTCCCACTCCAACCGGCAGCTCGGAATTCTCGTTTCTCGCTTCTTCGTTATTTATTTCTTTTTCTGGCTGCTGCTGCTGCTGCTGCTGCTGCTGGTCCGGCGTCAGCTCACACGTCTCTCGCATTCTTCGGTTCGGCTTCCTCAATACGCGCGTTCAGACTCCACACCGGACCTTTATCACTTTTCGCTGTATCTTATTTCTCTCTCTCTCTCTCTGTCTGCCTCAGGATCCGCTGAAGCTGCTGGGTCGAGCCATTGCCTTTCATTTTGCTGCTGACCGGTTCGACAGTATTCAGCAGAAAGCTCCGCGAGACCTGACCTGGCGCGCGTTAATTCGTCGTAACTTTACGCTCTCGGCAGAGAAAAGCCTACGCATCTCTCTCTCTCTCTCTTTCTTTCTTTGTGGCAGTCGCACCCAGTGCAGAGTCGAGTTCTCCAATCTCACTTCATTCTCGCCCTCCGCTTCTCTTCTTCATCTTCGTCCTCGTCGTCGTCGTCGTCGCTTAACTAAGTCATTGGCTATTTATTACATCCCAGTTCCGGAGACGGTCGCGCTTCGGGCACGAGCATTTCAGACGCGCGTTAATGAAACCCAATGCCACGTGCGCCCAAAGATCCTCCAAGCTCTGTCGGGTCGTTGAATTTTTCTCTTCGCATTCGCCCGCCACGAACTTCATTCACATCCGTAAATTGTCACGCGGATCTCCGAAAAACGGACGAGAGCAAAAAGTGTCTCGCGATAAATTCAAGCGGATTGAGCAGTTGAAATCGGAAAAGAAACGTTTCTCAGCGATCTGGATGAACGACAGGGCAAATATATTTCGGAGGCCAACAAAAGGACGAATCGAGAACAAAGATTTGTTGGCCACTCGCAGTGATGTACCGCACACAGAGTGTCGTCAGCCTCATCCCCTCGTGCCAAGAAGATCGAGGAGAAGACATCGTAAAACTCGACGTTATTGCACTCACACGCTGTGCGCGAACCTTCCGAGTGGAAAGAGATTCTAACAAATGTGCGTGTGCGGTGGTGGGAGATATGTGGATGCATTCAGCCTTGCTGGTTTTACCGAGCACTATCATCGCGCAGCAGTGACTCGTAATTATGGTATATTCACTGATTAACAGGGATTTACCGCTCGCAATTAGCATTAACAACCACGATTCTTCTCTATCACGTGCATGTCTCCGCTTGAGTTGTGTCGCGTGAACGTACGTTTTACAGCGAATAAAAACTGATATCACATCGTCATTGCATCGATGCTATTATATCTCCGCAATGTACGATCGTATACGTACATGCACACAATAAAATATCAACACGCGAGACTCCTTCAACGAGCGTGTGTACCGTGCGCGAGAAGTATTGCCGCACAGCACAGGCTATAGCCCGATTAATTAATGCCGCGCGTCGTTTTCACCATCATCGGAGAATGATGTGTGTCTCTTTCGAGCATGTAACGGCACCGATAATCTCCGCGATTCCTGGACGAGACTATTACTACAAACGCACGCGCGCGCGCGAGGTATAGAAAGCCCCTGTCTCACTGCCGTCGGACGTTAACTTTTAACAACCGGTATCATAGACACGTTCCGAGATATACAGATTAGAGTTATTAGAGACACTTGATACAGCGCGGGTATGTGTATAATAAGAGTTACCGCTACGAAGAGGTGACGATGAAGTCACTAAGCGACTATTTTATAAGATATTCATGAAAACTTGGCTCGATCCTCCCAATCATACTAATTAACCTGCCTAATCGCCCGGATCATTAATCAATGGGCTTGATACTGAAATATTCTTATATAGCTACTGACAACGTAATAGTTGTATGAATTACAAGTTATGGTATATACTATAATTATTTTCATTGGCACACACGCGAATCCGGTGAAACTTCCTCCACAGCCTCCAAGACTCACCATGCTGATGAAGCTTTCCACCTCCGACGGCCTGCTGCTGCGAGTGTCTATGATGATGGTGATGATGATGATGATGATGATTGTGATGGTTGGGGCTTTGTTGTTCATGCTGTTGCGTCTGTTGTTGTTGCTGCTGTTGCTGCTGCTGCTGCTGTTGACGCGAATCTCTTGCCATTATCGCTGCTATACTAAAGTCTGTCGCGCACTGTCGGCTCGAATTGCTGCAATTGTTGTTTAGGTTGTTCAAAAGACTATTGTTTGGCGAAGGACTCGAACTACAGTCCTCTCCCTCGTGATCCGTTCGCGTACAATCACCGGGACTCGTCGGCATCGTCGTTGTTGTTGTCGTCGGCGCTGTATCCGTTGATAATTTTCCAACTCCACCGAGCAACAACGATCTCGAGTCTTCGTCGTCCTCTTCGCTACCGGCACCATGTACACCAACGCCGCCAACGACGCCGGGACCGACCCCGACGCCGCCAGCGACACCCCCGATGCCGCCGTAAGAACTCAGCGTCAGACCGTTTCTCTGCTTCCTACCGGCGTGTCCTCGCGACTCCAGCAACATCACCCACCGCACTCCTTTTCGCACCTGGCGTTCGTTCACCAAAAAAAAACAAAACAAAACAGCTTAACCGAGACGATGACACTTCCGAGTTAACACGCTCGGGATCTTGTACGTCGCACTTCTTATCGTCACGCAGGAACAACTTTGACAATCATGGATCAACGATAAACGAGTCGCGATTGATCGGGACGTACTAGTCAGGACACGAGAATGCAACCCTTGAACCCGGGAATCCTACACCTTGTCATTTTACTGGCCCAAACTGAACTTTGACCAAACGCTCGAAATCCAAATGCCAAAACACTCGCAGATGTGAAAATCTTGGCGCGGAACGTCGAACGACACTTTTTTCTTAAATAAACAACAAGGCACAATACACACAAAGTTAAGGTGTCATATGGTTGATCTCTCGTTAGTGGGCAACACGATGTTAATGCAGCACTGGACGCGACGAGTTATCGGGAGTGCGATCGTCGCGGTAGTCCTCGTTGATGGAGAGATCGCGTAACCCGTTCTCATGGGGGTAGTTTAAGAGCAAAAGGAAAAAAAATCACGCGGGTGGTAGTGGTGGCGGCGGTGGTGGTGGTGGTAGAAGTGGCGGCGATGGAGAAGACATGGAGGAAGTTCGGAAGCCGCCGCCTCTGCTGTCGCCTGGTTGAAATAAGCCGTGGACAGACGACGATCGGGGTTCGGACCGAGTAACAGACCGGTTGCCTGACAGACTGACCCGCGATGCCGGCGGGATGGTTCTCGTCAGCTCCGGCCCCCCGCACATCCCCCACCATCATCGCACAAGTTCGAAGAGAGCCCGGTGAAAGAACGATGCAAACCGCGCGGCATGTTCGGGCTCTTTTTGAGGGCGTGGCCGGCGGAGCTTGCTCCGTCACTAAGTTCACGCCCATTCGATCCAAGCGCCACTCACCAAGGAGCCACCTCTTATTCCCCTCCACCTTCTTCTTCCTAACGTTCTATACGCTCCTTCTCTCCGCACATTCAGACTGCGATAGCAAAACGTTATGTACTGCTCGAATGCTCGCGCTTCTCTCTACCACCGCCGTGTCGTGCCACTTCCACGACATGTTACGCTGCAACGAGATCCTGCCAAGTGGCATGGAGCGCAGAGAAACAGAGCAAAAGAGAAAGAGAGAACGATGAGCCAGTGAGATGGAAAAGGAGCGGAGTTACACGATCCTGAAGAGCGAGCGTGTACGTGCGAACGTTCGCGAGTACCGGTAGCGTCCTCCTCCTCCTCCTCCTCCTCCTCCTCCTCCACCACCTCCTTCTCCTCCTCCTCCTCTTTCCTAGGGCACTCGATACAGCGCGGAAACCACTATCCACCTCCACATTTTCTCTTCTCTCAGCTAGCGTTGAAGCCGACAGACGATTCGTGTACACGTACGGACATCAGCATCGAAGCATTTCGTACCTCCACCAACTCGTTCTCGTATACGCGGCTTCGTATATCGTCCCTCGCGTACGTGCAAGCTGCTCCATAGACGCGCCATCCGCAGCCCTGGCACACACATACGGGGCTCTCTAGCACCAGCTGCCATTTTTTCTTACGACTCGCGGCACAGACTGCGAGAGAGAATGCGAAGGACACTCTCTCTCTCCCTCTCTCTCTCTCGGTGGAGAGAAGGGGCAATTGCTGACAGGGGCCGCTTTTCCTCCCTTCCGCCCGAGTATGAGAGAGCAGCGCCTCCACACGTTACCTCTGAACAACTTTGGGGCTGCGGCGCGGCTCAGTAGCAATTTATTGTTTTACTGTCGGACTTTAAACGCGACGGCATTGCCGCCCGGCAACGCGCCTCCCACGCCGGATCAAGAGAATCAAGAGAAGGGCGCAGGCAGGAGTGGGTGTTGGGCGTTGGGCGGGCTGACTGAGCACGGTTTCCGATGTGTAAGCGCGCGTATAGGATTATTCCAGCAGAGAAGGAACCCCAGACGAGACGGGACAATCAACATTTTTCTTCGACCAATCGATGCATCGACCGATCCGAGATCCTCGCATTGCTTCGCTGCTCTAATGGCAAATCATACAGCGCATTCATCAAACAACACGGAAAAAAATGCCTGAACAGAACTTTAAACCAGGAAAATCCAAATCCCCTATAAATTCGTACGTTCCACCGAACGTCACATTTGGTCCGGAAGCTAAATTGGTCCCAACTCGCCATCAAGATTTTCATAATGTTCCGTCCGATTAATCCATGATCCATACTACTCAACGGAGCAGATCGACTCTCCTCCATCCACGTGCCATTTTCCTCCAGTCTCAGATCCACTTCCGACCTGGACTAATCAAGCCCCAAAAAGCCTCGAAAACACACAAAGCATCTCTCAGGTCAAGAACACACTTCGTCCCGCCAAACTGATCGTTCGCTTTAAATCGTGTCCATCTCTCCTGGACTCCCACATTCACCTGCTAACTGCGAGCTTCGAGCTTCCATTTACGCAGTGTGGCTCTCATGCAGTGGCACTCTGGCGGGTGAATATATCACGAGCAAAGAAGGGTGCTAGGGTGAACACTTTTTTTCCCCATTCTTACAACACTACCTCGTGGGGCTGGCAGTAGAAGAGCAGCAATATAGAAGCGGAGATGGCAACGAGCACTAACATTTACTACATTCAGACGTATTCGGTACATAGAAGTTCCGTTTAAACTGCCACGAGGGAAAAGAGCGCGAAACAGCTGTATTTCCTATAATGGAAGTGTGCTGTATAAAATAATAGGATAAAAGAAATTGCGCTGGGCTTATGATTAATGCAGCATTGGAAAATGTCGGACTTGCCGCGCAATATCCCCTCGACTCTTCTCTGTTTAAACTTCACCACTGCTTATTACATCACCATTGATTATTCTCACTGTCGAGAGATTATCTTACCATTTTTCTTAATGCCACAACATTAGTCACGAGTCCCGCACCGAGAGATCAATTAGAGCGCGAAAAATCAGAGTGTGCCTTATTGTGCCATACCGAGAATAATATGATGAAAGCCAACAATCCAGCTAAAACAAAACGTTCAAATCGTTCCAGCAATAATTCCTTCGCGTGTTTTTCAACACCGCGGACTCTATTCTCCTTTGTCCTGCTTTGGCAATGCGCGCTTATTATCGGACCGTGAAAGATACGATCTTGGATCGAAGGGGCTTGGACGTACGCTGTATTTTATTTTTATCCACCAAGAAACATCCGGAATAGTCTGCACTAAAAAAGCTGCAGTTTTATCCGCGCAATAACTAACGGGATGATACTTTTTACCGAATGAACCATGTTCGGGATCACTGCAGCTAAAAAAAATGGCGGTTGCATTCCTAGTAATCCTGCGGCATGATTCATGTGCTTCCGAAAGCATTGAGCCTCGACGCCTAGTGGCGAACTTTTGTACTAAACAACATGGCGGCTCTGTTTTGATTTCCAAGTGAATTTGCTCGGTTTTTTGGTACTCTGCGCTGGTCGGAAATGTTTTTATACAACACTGACATCTTTGACGATGGAGAATGTCGTTTTTCTTCCACGACAACCGCGGCGTCAGCCATAACGCACACCTTTTATTTATTTCAAACGAACTTTCACGACCTCGGAGATTTTATTTGCTCGACAAAATGGCGCCCAGTCTATCTTTCTACACCTTTTAAACTGCCGCACGAGTTGCTCCCCACATGTTTATACTCGCCGGTGGATTGCTCCCCGGACTTTGAAGTCGTTTTTGGATCTAATAACAGTAAACGCTCGGACGCAGGCAAGCACGAACATCGTCTGGGTCTCTTCACCTGATCATAATTCGTGTAATAACGATAATAAACCTCCACAACTTTATTCGTAGCTCGAAAATGCAATAAAAAATGAGTTAAAAAAATGGCAGCGTATAGGTAGCAAGAAGGAGGGGCAGAGGGCAAGACAAAACAGACGTGGATGAGTCGGAGAGAACGACGATGGCCGGAAGAACCGAACGACCGGAAACGACCGCTGCGGCGGCTCTTCTTTGAGAACTTTACAAAGCTTCTGGATTATGAGAGAGAATTAAACCCCTTGCGTCATTATTATTTTATTTCGACGTCATTAACGCAGAATTTGATGGAAAATTTGTCGAAATTCGCTCGCGCTCGCGTCATTTATTTCCGGAGCCCGCTCGATTCGTTCGCCGCCGCGAAAATTGACGAGCCTTTTTTTTCTTCTTATCTCGAAGCTTTCCCGTGGCCATAATTTCGGCACTCGTAAATATAGGAACCGCGTTATTACATCACCGAGATAAGAGACAGGTTGTTAAACCGCGACGGGTGCGCATCCGGCAAAAGAAAAACTTGATTTTTCGTCCTCCTTCTCCCAACACAATTCTCTTCTGCTGCTGCTGCTTCTTCATCCTCCCTCCACCCTGTAGCTGTTTCTCTTGTGTTGCTGCTGCTCCTCCCGCTGTTAAGGTTGCTCGCGATACGCATCACGTGTTAACCTAAATATATGGTAATGGGAAAAGTTAGTTTTTTAAATCGACATGTAGCAAGGAGCTGCTCGCTCGGATAAAAATCTTTTACGCCGCCCTGGAGGCATCACCCACGCTCCGCTACCTACACTCCTCCCTCGCGCCTGCTTCCTCATCCCCGCTCGATCTACATTATCCCGAGTTACTATACTTTTCATATTAAGCTGTAAGGTCGCCTGCTCCGCCGTGCATGCAAGTGTGTGTTCACTGGAAAAAAAATTTCGTTGAAAAAGATCGATATTTCGTTGCACACGTTCGACCGTTTTTGAAAAATCACACAAATTTTGGTATTGCAGCACGAAATATTCTAGAAAGTCTCTTCAAAAAGTAAAATTTTGTCATTCCAATCGTAAATTTAGCTGACAGTTGCGTTAGAAATAAAAAATATTTTCACAATTGCGGAAATTTTGAAATTATCCAAAAATATTTAGTTCACCGTTTTTTTGACAAAATTCAATTTTCAGTGTGTGCACTGGAAAGAAAATTTTATTGGAAAATATCGATATTTTGTTGGACACGTTCAACCGAATCGTTTTTCAAAAATCACAGAAATGTTGTTATCGAAGCAAACAATATTCTAGAAAGTCTCTCCGGAAAGTCAATTTCTGTCATTCCAATCGTAAATCCAGCTACGTTGCAAATAAAAACTATTGTCAAAATTACGAAAATTTTGAAATTTTCCAAAAATATTTATAGTTCACCGTGTTCAACAAAGTGTCAACGTTTTTTTGACAAATTTCAATTTCCATTGTGTGTGTCAATTGTTGCGCGCTTGAACCGCGAGCAGGATTTGAAAAAAAAATCCTCATTTTTTATTCGGGTAAATATTCAAATTTTGCCCAACACCGAAATCATTCTTTTTCGTTGACTCATCAACGAATTTGTGATTCCTGTGGATAATGTCTCGAAAAAGTCGGACAGATTATTATGGGCCCAGCGTCGATCACACGCCAAAGGACAGACGCGCGCTCGTCTCTTTCTCGCGCGTTCGATTATCAGCGAGAGCAGAGAGAAAAAAGTAGAGAGCACTGTCGCCTGCATGTATATTTATATGCCAGAAAAAAAATCTGGTCCAGAGTCTCTCTGCAGCATTGCTACTTATTGGTCGTACTCGCGGGAGCTGCGCGGAGATCCGAGGCAAAAGTGAGCCTGTGACCATGCCTCTATAATCTCCTTAGACCGTGACGCTGATCCGGACAAATCGCTCCGCGGTTACGCGGCATATATACGCGCTCAGCAGCCTCGACCGTAGTTTTACTCTGCTCCTAAAGCGCATGTGTGTTTGCCTTTCGATACTCCTCCACGCCTTATGAACGAATCGCATATCTTTTTTTTTACTCTTCATTTCTTTCATTTCGATCTCTCGTCCCTTTCACGATCAGCAGCTTCTTGTCGCGTTCTCATTCATGCCCAATTCGATCGACGTTACCGATACGACGCGAGAAATATCTCGCCACAGCTCCGCAGCGGAGATTCCAACATTCCAGTAATAAAAAAAAGAGACAAAATAAGTGTCGAGAAATGTCAAAAAACTTTTCCCCCATTTTTTTCTCCCGCAAATAAAAACGTGGAAACGAAGTTGACAAGTTTCGAGAAATGAGATAAAAGTTGGATTAATTGTGACGAAATAATTACGAGGAAATTGGATTTCAATGGCTTTTGCCAACGTGCAAGAGGCGAAGGGACTCTGAAAGACTCGATCGCGACGAACAGGCTCCCTAAAGCCCTCGTTACGTCAAATTGACTAGAGATCCATTATTCTCAGAGTTTCGATGCACCGCGCTCATTGTTGCATTATTTTGTCGCACAATTGAGGCTTTAAGCGAGCACGAAAGCCCTCGTTTCTAAAGAGGTCTCTCTCGCTGGCAGTTCCTCGTAGTATTTCGTGGTCAGAAACGACTAAGGAGCGTCAAAAGATGGGCAGGCGAATTGTATACTCTGTATATTTGAGAATTGTAAAAGCTGACAAAGCAGGCGCGTACAATAACCCATTGGCGAAGCCAAACAATGCGAGCTAGCCGCAAAGCAGCCCGCGGTGATTGACGCCTGTTGCTCCGAAATTCCACACACTAGAAGAAATGATCGATCTTGGAAAGTTCGTGGTCGTCAGAGTCTATTTAGCCAAAGTGGATAAAAACTAGAAAAAAGCATTCTTCGGTAATAATTCGAAAGCGACGAGAATGCATCACGAAATTGGCTGTGTTTTTTATGCCCGGCACACGACGCTAAAGAACAAGGAAGCGCGAGAATGCAGTCACGCAGGCAATTTATTATTATGGGCTTTCTTGATATACATCGTGTGTGTTAAACACATGGGCCCGGTGATCGCGCGCGTTCTTCCGACTAGATTATACGTTCTATAGCAGGATTTAGCGAGTATTAGTCGGCGATTCTTCCACTCGATGGATCGTAATGGCGTTGGAATAGATCGAAACGCAAAAAGCAGATAAAAAAACAACGCGAAAATCATATTTCTGACGTGCCCAGCAGCTCGTCGCGCTTGTATATCTTTTCAAAGAGGCTTTGAGAGATGAAGAAAAAAAAAGCGATGATGAAAAATGGAGCAAAACCGATTGGCACACCGAGTACTACGATATGCAGACGTGTTATATTAGCTCCAACGTGTTTTTAAGTATCTTATACATTAGTCTACGCATATACATATGTCCTCCAAGCTGAAGGTGGTAGCCGAGAGTTAAACAGGCTCGCGTGACGGTCCGACAGTCTCCAAACACTCGAAAAACATAAATGGAGCCTTTGACGAGAGCCGCGAGCCCGAGATAGAGCTTCGCGGCTGCTGCTGCTGCTGTTGCCGTTAACTGAGCAAAATAATGCCCGCTTAAAAGTCACCGGCTTCTGTTCGCTCCGCTACCGGGCATTTCACCTCTTTCTATCTCGAGCCTGTTTCTCATTCACCCGCAACTATACACTGCGTACGCGCGAGCAACACAAACAGAGAAATTATATTCGGAAACATTTTACCCTCGCGCGCTTGCTGCGAAAAGGCGCAGACTCGATCTTCAGCCTCGTCGTAGTGCGCCATTTTTATTATTTTAGATTTTTCTTGCGTTTGTGCCGCACTAAGATTTCCAGATGCCAAAAACACCCACGGTCAAAAATACTCTGCGGAATTAAATTTGGAAAATGACACCGGTTTTTGCTTCCTCAACATTTATCCGCTTTTTAATATTCATTTTATTTGCCGATATTACGAGACACGCGCTTCGCCGCTTTGTATACACTCCGATTCTGCGTATACACATGTGTTTATAACTTGCACGTTTATACACCCACGCCGGTTGAATATCCAGAGGAAAAGGGGCGGGGACGCTCCATATATACCCTCTCGACTTACAAAACGAACCTGTCAAAACTCTCGATGATCGATCGATCGTATAACACGATCGGATCCAAGTTTCGAGGTTTAGGTAGCCGCCGCACACAACACTCCGTGTCGGCCTCTGCGTATTACGTGCATATGAAAACGCGGTAAATCGCAGCAGCGCGCAGTCCGTCCAACACCCGCGCCCTCTCCTGTTTATATCGTCGAAATTCCTCGTTATTGCTTCCCGCGAAATTTCATTACAAATCAAGAAATCTTAACATGGAAAAATGGAAAAAAATCCTCGAGGGAACTGAAAAAGTCGAACAAATTATAGAAAAAAATGGCGACAAGGAAAATAAAATTTTGTCAAGGAACGTCGATATTTTTTAAAAATATTTTTGGATTCATTTCACAATTTTCGTGATTCTGACAATATTTTTCATTTCTGACGCAGATGTCATTTAAATTTGAGATTGAAATGACGAAAATTTACTTTTCAAAGAAACTTTCTGGAATATTTCTTGTCCCAATGTCAAAATTTTTGTGATTTTTCGTAAAAATTTTAGTCGAACGTGTTTCCAACTAAATTTTCGTTATTCCTTGCCGCGAAATTCCATTACGAATCAAGGAATCTTAACATGGAAAAATGGAAAAGAATCCTCGAGGGAACTGGAAAAGTCGAAGAAACGCTAGAAAAAAAATGGCGACAATGAAAATGAAATTTTGTCAAGAAACGTCGATACTTTTTAAAAATATTTTTGGATTAATTTCACAATTTTCGTGATTCTGACAATATTTTTCATTTCTAACGCAACTGTGATTTAAATTTAGGATTGAAATGACGAAAATTTTCATTTCAAAGAGACTTTCTGGAATATTTCCTGTCCCAATGTCGAAATTTTTGTGATTTTTCAAAAAAATTTTAGTCAAACGTGTATCCAACGAAATTTTCTTTTCAGTGGAGAAATTGAGAAGATTCGTCAGATAAAAAACTTTCCTCTCAATCGCGTTTAAATCTCCGATTCTTCAGATGAAACTGCGCAGCGCCGATGAACTCAGCACACCGCAGCGATGTTACGGTTTTGAACACGGGGGTGAAAAACGTTGCAGAAAATTCTCACACATCGCGCTGATGTTCGAGGACGAAGATCAAGGCGGGAACGGGAGATCTATGATTTATGAAGTTTCGCTCGAGGCTCATCCCGCGTCTCCCTCCCAGCAATTAGTAAATTATCCAAGCCGCGCAATATATTCTTGCATACTGCGTCCGACGAGAAAAAAACGACTTTTTCGATCGCCAGAGTTTTGTAATTAACCGCGCGGCCAACGTGTAATTTGCAACAAAAAAAAATGAAAAAATATGCAGACATTTTCGCACTTGTTCAAAAATCAATATTAATCCTCCGCACCAATAAATCCTCCAGAAAGTAAAAAGTTGCGAAAAAAATGGAAATTCCTTTCGAATCATCGAAAAAATGAGGAAAAGTTTTGAGTCACAATAAAATTTCACTCCCGTGGACAAAAAGAAAAAAATGGCCGACGGTCATGCTGAATAATCGCGACACCACGTTACGAGTTGAGAATAACTGACTGTGCGCGGTAAATTACCAAAGAAGAAGAATATAAACGTCGGGCAGAGAACAGCGAGAGAGTGAATGAGGAAAGATAGGGTTCGCTCGTTTCTAAGACCACTTAATCGCCGGGTCGCAGAAGTGCTACCAATTTACTGTGGCTGAATGGAAGTCTTTCGAGAAGCTTTTCCCCCCCGCGCGACCATATTGCGAGCAGCAGGAGCGAGAGCGAGAAAATGGATATCTGGATAAGCGCCAGAGTTCCAAATAGTTGGTCCTGCTCGCTCTCGGAAAAGGGAAACCATCACAGTTGGCACCCGGACCTTCCGGAGCTCTCCAACTCCACACGAGGAAAGCTAATCCGAAAATCCTACTCGTGCGAAACAGTCTCTCACTCATTCTCTCTGCGCTGCTTCGCCTTAGACTCGGTATGTTCTCCGCGATACGTGCACGAACATACACTGCGAATGCGACATCGGTGTGTTTGCGTTGGTCGTGAAGTACAGAGCACCAGAGAGAAGCGAAGGACCGTGGAATTAATCGAATAACGCTAACCGCTCTCGCTCCTAATTAACTTCCGGTAAAGGAGCCTCCTCGGAGCAGCACAACGTCCCAGACTTCCTCGCATCTACATCTGAAGGTGAAGCAACTTGTCCAAATAAGCAACTGAGCAAACCCATAAGTTTATTTAGCAAAAAAACCCACAAACTCACATAAAGATAAGGAAAAATGTTTTTTCTTCTTATTCCGATCGCAAATAAAGCCGCAGAAATCCATAAACCATCTGGAAATATAATTGACACTAATGGGCATGCACGCTCCGTCGAATGACCGAAAGATATCGATCGTGTCCGAGGCTAATTATCGGCGAACCCCGCGCGCGGAAACAGAATTCATTTCCATGAACAATTTTTTGTCCACCGTCTACGAAACTCGTTACATGGAGTAAAAAACAAACAAACGAGGATAAACGAAAAATTCTGAATACACTGGGAAGAAAATTTTGTTGGAGACGTTCGACTTAACTTTTTTTGAAAAATCATCAAAAATTTGTCATTGCAGCAAGAAATATTCTAGAAAGTCTCTTCGAAAAGTAAATTTTCGTCATTCCAATCGTAACGAAAATTTCTAAATTATAGAAATTAATTCAGTTCGCTGTGTTGAATAAAACATCAACGTTTTTTTGACAAAATTTAATTTTCCGTGTACACGAACCATACGCGCGCAAGAAACCATTTAACATGGACTCAAAAAAAAAACGCTCAAACGCCTGACCGTAGCGTCTGATCGACGAGTACGAGAAAACTATGGGAAAATTTGCTCAAACGTTGCGTACCAACATAAATCGAATAAGAGTCCAAAAAAAACAACGTCTCTGGGAAAAATGTTGAACCTATAGAGATCTGCATTGAGACTATATGGAAAAGAACATGGATAATGAGATTTTGCTTTCGCAGAGAGAGAGAGAGAGAGAGAGAGCACAGAGAAGATGATCGGCCATCGCGGGATGATCATCGACAAGTGCGGCACCCCGGGTCATGTTTCACGCTTTTTGCTCCGAAAATTGGCAGCGATGCAGAAGCATCAGAAGCGAAAAACCAGACTCTCCCTCTCTCTCTATACATACACATGTGTATACAAGATTTTTATAGATATATCAAGCAACGTACACATTTAGGATCGAAGGGTAAAATCGGTCCTACGGAAATGGGTTCGCGAGAAGTCAAAGTCTTCTCGTGTATACGCCAACACATCGAGAGAGCTGGAGCATTCTTCCACCGACTCTGTTCTCTCCTATACATAAAATAAAAGTACATAAGGTAGCCACGTCGTGTCTAATATGTTTATATATAAATGAACACGCACACAGACGCAGAGAGAGAGAGAGAGAGAGAGAGAGAGGAAGAGAGGGAAGAGCGTATCCCCCGGGATAAATATGATGTAAATAAATGATGAGGTGCCTTTAAGGGAGTGGATATTAGGTGGGGGTAAGAAGTGTTATGAAACATAATTAGCGTCCGCCGCCACTGACTCGCGATGATTACAGGGCGGTAAGGCAAAAGTCGTGCTATGCCGCGCGAAGAAACGAGAAAAAGATCAAAAATATATAGCCAACCACGCACGAGCGAGAAAGAGAAAGAGATTAGCAGCCAGAAAGGCAGGGAGAAAGAGTCGGAGAGCTCGCGAGCTGCTGCTGTTCATCCTCAACACCATCCACGATAGATTTCCTCCTCACCATATACTTTTAAAATCTTATATACCCATTAATACATACATATATACACCCTATGTACATGTATATCGATCATGTGTATACCCTTTCGCTCCACCTTCCAACCTTCGGCCTCTGCCTCTCGTTTTTCTCAACTTCCTTTTCACACACTAGGATCCCAAAAGCTACGTGTCCCGTACACAAAAAACTCGTCGGCAATTATTCTCCGGGTCGCACAAAATTTCCAAACCGAAAAAATTCAGTTTTTCAAGAAATTTTCCAAAATTTATCAAAAAAATTCAGTTTTTTATGAAATATTCCATAATTTATCAAAAAATTCATTTTTTTATGAAATTTCCCAAAATTTATCAAAAAACTCAGTTTTTTTATGAAATTTTCCAAAATTTATCAAAAAGTTCGATATTTGTCAGGAAAAAAGAGCCAATTTATTCGTCATTTCGAAAACATCGTATTTCACGAGCTTCTTTTACTCCAGCACGAGTGTTTTCCATTCCGACCAACACGTCCTGGCCAAGGATCAAGAAACTTTAGATATTTTCGAGGCTGCCAAATAAAAAATCTAAAAACGATATTCCATCTCGATATTAACTCGATGCAGGACAGATAAATTCTGATTGTGCCGGCATATTACAAGCTCGATATTGTTTTAACGCAGGATGGATGCTGCGGATGTTTTTGGTCTTGTCAGCCGGTGGCGGCCCCTCCTGCTGTCCTTTTTGTTCCTGCGTCAGCTATACATTTCCCTCTAATACGAGACACAAGCGACAGTTTCAATTCTCCATCCTCATACACGTTCAATTCTACGTATTTGCCCGTGTATGTGTGGATAAAAGTGCGAGGTTATGCAGCACAGCCGTGTATCGGTCATAACTCGATGGAAAATGGCTGTTCCTTGTCGAGAGAGATGAACAGGACGAGAAAGTACGAGACAGAACAGAGTAGAATATCCACGGAATACAGAATACCTAATACTCTCTAATATGAGATCTCTCCGGTGCTCCGTTTCTCCTTGTGTAAAGGGAGACACGTGGCGTCCTCTCCTCCCTTCGTTCAGAGCTTCAAAATGGATATAGAGTGGACCGAGTGTGCGGGAAAGCTTCAGCTTTTGCATTTCGGTCGCTCGCTCTCTCTCTCTCTCTCTCTCTCTCTCTTTCTCTCTGGACCATCGACACGGATCGCCACTTCGAGATGAACGTTTCAGATTCCTGGTATACACGTATAAATATGGATCAGAAACATACTCTCGCATTTTGCCCTCTCGAGAACGAAGCATAATAATGCTACAAATTTGTTTTCGGTGTACAAACAGTATACGAAATCCTGTGAGAGACGCACGTGACGTTCTGCAACGACATCCCAAAGCCTTTTATACAAAACTCTACACCGCGACATCAGCTTGTTAACACAAGGGCGTAACTTCTATTCCCATGGAGTATCATCGTCGTGTATGGACGTCGATTCAGAGCGTTGTTCGTTCCTTTCACCGACACCCCTTATTGCTGAGGTACTCGTCGAAAGCACAGAAGACTTTTTCAGCTTCGAGACGACAATTCGATACACACACTGAGAAGAAAATTTTGTTGGTAAAAAACGATATTTTGTTGGATACGTTGGAATGATCGTTTTTTCGAAAAATCATAAAAATTTTGTCGTTGCAGCAAGAAGTATTTCAGAAAGTCTCTTCGAAAAGTAAATTTTCGTCATTCCAATCATAACTTTTGTTAACAGTTCGGTTAGATATCAAAATATTGTCGAAATTACAAAAATTTTGAAATTATCGAAAAATATTTAGTTCACCGTGTTCAACAAAACATCGACGTTTTCTCGACAAAGTTCGATGAATCAAATTGATGAATCATGAAAATCCAGTAGGGAAAACAGTTGAGTTGATTTTCTAGTCAAGTTAATTAATTTAATTGGGCGCGATTAAAATGCGACGTTTTATTATGAAAATTCTGTCCATTTTTTCTTATTGAGGGAATTCGGAAAACAGTTTCAAATCAGCAGATGCGATTCACTAAAACTGAAAAATTTAGCTCCAATTAGAAAAAGTAGAATTTTTCGATTTTCTAATGATTTGAATAGATTTCATTAATTAAATTGGTAAAGTTCGATGTTTTGTTATAAAAATTCAGCTCCATTTTGAATAAAAAAGAAATTTTCAATTTTCAATTGATTTTATTAGAGTTAATTAATGTAATCGAGCGCGTTTAGAATTCGGCGTTTTGTTATTAAAAATCAATTCCATTTTTGCTAATTGAGAAAATGAGAAAAGAGATCATCGTAGTTGGGACGAGCAAAATAACTGAGAAATCCATTCGAGGATCCGAGACACGGCGAGTATTGCACTCGCGGTTCCTTAAGGGTTCAGAAACATGGGGTCGGTATAAGATGGCATGGTTGTCGTGTAGTCTAGAACAGAGACGTGGCTACTCCAAGCAATAATATGAATACATGTACAAAGGAGAGAACGTACAGAGTCGAGAAGGTCACAGCTTGCAGGGATTCGGAGGCTCGCAGGCTGCTCTGCGAATGTTAACGCGTTGAATTAACCAACCCCGAGATTTCTCGGTGTCCTCTTCTTGTCCTCGGAGACCTCGGGAGCGTAGAGCACGGCCTGAGTGAGAGGGGGAGAGAGAGATGGCGAAAGAGAATTGGGAAGCTGGGCGCTTTGTGGTATTGGTCGGAAAGGGCGAGAGCAATAATTTTGATAACGCAGCATGTTGTCATGTTGGAAGGCATACGAAATCGAGCCAACCAGCATCAGGCTCGAAGCGACCCTTTACAACATTTCCCCCTCCCCTCAAAGTCCTCGTAACACATTGAGAAATACTGCGAACTTTCGCCCTTTAAAATAGCCCGGTTCATTCGATATCTCGAATTAGCATTTCTGATACTTCCTTTCCACCATTTTCTTCTCCGTCGTTAACGCAATAATTGATCGTTCCCGCGCGGCGAACCTTATTATCTCATAATTCCCATTGAATTAACAACCCCGAAGCGTTTCAGAAAGGAAATCAATGATCGTCTTTTCCTCAATGAGTTTAAACTCATTATTGACAAACACCGCGAATTCGATCGACTCGTCGCAATCACCGTTCGTGTTTTTTTAATTGAATCATCGAGAATTTTGTGCCGACGAATTTTATACTCCAACGAGGCAACCAGACGGCGAATGACCTTCTTCTAGAACACCAAATTCACTCTCCTCATATCGAATCAGCAATGGAAACGAGATCGACACTATTTTCCAACAAGAAAATTGACAATTTGGAGAAAAAAAAAAGTTTCAACGCGTCACCTGTGTCTCTGATGATATTCTATGTTTATATATCTTTTAGCCACCCTCCAGCTCAGAGGGCTCTCTGTGCAGACGATCGATATAAGGAGGATATGCTCTCACGCCTACCACACGTTCTGTACACTATATACTCGCTGCTTTATACTCAACTCCTCTCGATGAAACGTGCTACGTTGTTTCCCTCCCCCTCCTCCCTCGTTCTCTCCCTCTCTCGCGTTTCCTGTCTCTCTCGCGTATGTACTACGCTTGTTCTTGATGCTCCGGAGGAACCTTCTCGTAAATTAATTCCGTTTGCATCGTCGTTATTACGTTGGTAGGGTCCAATAAGCGCCACATCCCCCCTTTCTCCCGTGGTGCAGCTCTTCATCCCCTTGTACTTTCCCCCCACAGCAGACAATTTACCCATCTCGTCCTCCATCGAGTATAAACTTGATATTACTTCACTGCAGATTCGGGACAACTTGCAAAAACTCCGTCACAACTTTTTACCGACACGAACCACTTTTTTCGCATCCGCTCTTGGACCCGGCGCGATTTTTAACGGAATCTCGACTCGATCACTGAACCGAATAATATTGAATTCGAATTTTTACAAATTCCAGCTTTTCGCAAAATCGATCGAAAATTTCGAAAAAAACACAAAATAATTTTCTCAATTGATAAACAAAAAAATGTTTACGAACAAAAATTTGTTAAATTTTGTCCAATTGACGATGAAAGTAAAAACGTGAAAAATATTTCGCTCGATTGTTTGCAAATCGACGGAGAAAAGACAGTGTCGCCTGCGGGAAATTTAAAAAATAGTCAGCACCGTGGATAATCCAGTGTTTTGACAAGGTCGCTCTCTCGCGATCTCTCAGTGCTTGACGCGATTAAAGCATTTACGGTCAAAACTACGACGAATTATACGCGCTTACGCTTTAAATCCCTGATTTACGAGTTGGAGGGGATGAGGCGGCTTTTGAGCGATAGGAACGCGTATACATATATACATCGAGTTGGTACGTACAATAGCGAGGGACTGGCGTGCGCGGCCAAGTGCGGAAAAGGGGGATTCCCGTGTATGTTACTAACTCCAAAAGCTTTTCGTCGATCTCCGTGAAGAATTAAACTGTTTAGAACGCGCTGAGAGGGTGGAAAGGCCGGGGGGTGGGCAAAACATTTCATGGGTCCTGGTCCAGTCCCTTGACTCGTGCTCCCTTTGAAAAAATCAAATAAAAATACAAATATATTCCGATAAAGAACATCTACTTTTGCCCCCTCAATTTATAAACGTCATTCCCTGCGAACGCCATCCGCAAAGTAGATTTTCATCATACCACCATCGCCCCCGTATTTTTCCTCCTCTCCGTATCAACCCCATTGACAAATTAAACACGGTGGATCTTCCAAACACCGATCGAATTAACCCGTGAACCATATACGCGGCAAACGCTACGAAAGATAAAACCCGTACGTGTGAGCACACAACTTTTCATAAGTCCCACCTCGCACAATAGAAAACTCGACCTTTCACAGCCCTTTCATTTTTACACTTTTTTTTTCTCAGCGCGCCATCGTGAGACTCTTAACATCTCGCCCACACGAGCTCCCCACTCAAGAAATATATCCATTCCTCCCCCTCTCCGGCAGGGACTAAACCAAAAAAAAAAAACAATATCCACGTCAAATTTCGCGGAGACACGCGCGATTGCGAAATTTTACAAATTTCAGTTTCGCCAAATTCGATTCATGGAATCAGTGAAATTTCACTCCATTTCGGAAAAATATAAGTTTTCATTTTCCAGGACAACTTCTCGGCAATTAATTCAAAAAATAGCTCAACAAGTCCCGATCAGTTTGAAGCCAAGTTTTAAAATAGAAATTTCAATTCATTAAATTCATGTCAATTAAAAATCGTTTATTATAAAATTCTGATAAATTTGGAGTAAATTTTTAAATCTACAATTCACCCAATTCCGAAAAAATCGAAAATCTCAATTTCCGGCTAATTTTCTCGCTAATTCCAGTTGATTAAAAATATTTTTGGAAAAAAGCCAATAAATTTGAAAAAAACTTGACAAAAAAAAATTAAATTCAACTCAATTTCAAACAGACAAGAAATCGAGCAAGAAATTCTCATTTTTTGTATCTTGACAATAAATTCCAATTCGAAGTTATTTTCAATGGAACTTTCGAGTTGTGAAAAAAAAAGATTGGAGATTAGAATCGATACATAGTTAAGCGATTTGTATGGATATTTATAAAATATCGGTGCACGTATAGCCAGAGACAGAGGATGCTAGAATATGGTCTCCCAGTAGGACGATACCGCACCAGCACCTCCAAAGTAAATTGATTCGAATTAGTTCCCAATAGCGTGTAATCGAGCCGCGCGCGGTTCACCTCTCGACGCAGCAGAATCCAGTCGAACGTGCATGCACACACAGAGCCACGCACACGAGGGGCATTCTATTTCACACACGAGGCGGAGTCGCTGATGTACGTCATTATGTAGCTCGCCGCCTAATACTTAGGTCGATAGGTGATATAACACCGGAATTATTGCCCCGGCGGCACACTCGCGATCCTCTCCTCGCGCGTTGCTTTGCTGCACGGTGACCCAGCACGTCCCGAGAACCACCACGTGCAATCCACACAGCTCTCGCCTCTTGCAGCTTCTCGCTATACCTTTAGCCATCCTCGTCTCTCTTTCCTCTTTATTCCTTAATCTCAATTTTCTGTCTTTTCCCATTTTCTCTCTCCCTCCCTTCATTTTTTTCCCAATACTTTTCTCTTCTTCGATTTTTCTCCTCCCAAACGTTTCCTCTCTTTTTCCTTTCCTCTCCTTCTCTCGTTCCCTTGCGCTGATTACTCTCGTACGTACTTCTGCAGCCCTCTTCGCCCACCTGTTCCCAATCCATCGATAGACAGCTCTCGACCCATGATAATTATTTCTCGCATCAAAATTCTCTGGAAAAAATGATTCTTTGGAAAATCGTCCCAGGACTTCAATCACCACGTCAGGTTGAATAAAAAATTATGTATTTTTTTTCCTCTTCATTCATTATTGACCGAAAGAATCGTTCAATTTCATTTGCTGTTTTCAATGATGGTGAGTTGGGCATAAAAGAGACGTGAAAAACATCAACACGTGACGAAAATTGTCCGGAAAACATCGTCGAAAAGGATGTCGTGAAATTTTGCCTTTGACAGTTTTCATTTTTCCGAAATTTGTAATAAACAAATTTCTGTATCAGGCTCTGCAATCGACTGTTGCGAGGATATTCTTGTAGCTGCTTCGATGACAAAGAAAAATTTGCTCGCTCAATCTGGCGAATGGTGGAATAAATTTTTTTCGAGAGGCATATTAATATATTTTGTTTCGTTTTTTTTTTTTAAATTCACAATACATATGAGTGTTTTGAAAATGTATAAAAATTCCTCGGACTAAATTATAACCCGGATTGTTTCTCAATTCTCGTGCAGCAGGTAGTCCGCGACCTGTGAGATCCACTAACAGCAGGAGCGCGTATCACATATTTCAGTTTTTAATCTTGTTTCTCGCGCAGACGTTTTAGTACGGATAAATATATGTATACATTTTTTTCGTAATGTATAGATCGAGCAGGAGCTCTTTCGTATATAAGCGTCAAGTCCATCTCAACGACTTCTCGTCCGTGACTCTTTTTTCCTTTTTCTTTTATTCGTTCCTTGTTTTTTTTTTTTCGAAAACTCCTCCGTGCCCCTCCCCGTCACCGCGTCTCAACTCCTTTCAATCTTCCCGAGACGTGAATCATGCGTGAATGAAACTCGAAGCAGGCAAAAAAAAAAACACTTTTGTATGACTTTTTCCATTCCCCCTCTCGATATCAAAAATCAAATGAAAAAAAATGAGTCCATTCGATCATCCGTCACGTTGAAATACATCGAGAGAAAAAAAATGCTTCCAATCACTTTTTTCAAACTCAGATTTATTATGATTAAGCGCAGTAAATTAAACGCGCATAAATTTCTTCGTTATGTCAAAAAATATCGAAGTTGAATGTAAATTCATCAACATTTAAATTTGTTGAACTCATTTCCCAGTGCAAAGTGATTTTTTATGCAAGCAAAATTGCCTCTTAATTAAAACTTTAATTATACGTTTTTATTCACCGTGATTCGCGCACGGAAATCGCGTTAAATAATATTTTGACAGTTTTTTGTTGTTGTCAATATTTGCGCAAATTTCCAGGCGACAAGAAGAAAAAATAAAAATGTTGGGATTGAGCGAAAATCTTCGATGATACGAAGTCGCGCGAAAAGGGAGGAATTACGTGTGTTTCGAGGATAAGAGAAAAGAGAATCAGGAGGGGGAGAGAAAACGGGGAACGCGGCAGTTAAACCTGAGAATTAATTCTCGCGAGAAAGAGAAAGAGAAAGCTTCGGAGCGAGTGCGCGGCTCCTGGAAATTATTAATGTATGCAGAGTTTTTGCCTGGCTGGTAGTGATGTTGCTGCTGGTTTGGTTCCGCTCCTCCTGCTTGTCTCTTTTACTCTCTTTCCCTCTCTTTCTGCCTCTTGACACGACCGCGGGATTCGAGCAGAGGAATCGTACAGACGAGCTGAAATTTGCTCCGCTCCGGGAATGAGAGACCTCCCGAGAGCGCAGCATCACCTACGGATCATACATTCGCAAGAGAGCGAGAGAGAGAGAGAGAGATTTGCTCTCTGGCACTCTATGCTGATCCGTGAAACGTCTTGTTAGCTCTCTTCTTTCTTCGTGTATATATAAAACAAACGAATAAAACATCTTGCTCCCTCTGCCCATATCTGCAAACTCTGCCATGAATTAGCGATCTCATCCAGTCAACGACCAATCTTTCTCAACCTCCTCGCGTATATACCTTTTTGCAAATCATGCCAATCTATTTCTTTCTCTCTGTGTCTCCACGTTCATTTATTGTTTTTCTAACGCAAATTAATTGATTCTCAACCACGAAAAAAGTCAAAATTCAATTATCAGTTTCTTAGCTCGACGTTTCGATGTTTTTTTTAATATCTTTGCTGATCATTTTTTCTCTCAAAAACTCGAATTTAATTTTGCAAAATCATAAATCATCTCCTTCGTCGTTTTTTCCCATAGACAGTACTTTTTTTTGGAAAAATTACCAGGAAGTTGTGATTACCAAAATCAAAATTTATTCAGGTCCCAAAAAATACTGTAATTTCTACGATAATCCTAAATTACGCAAAATATAGTCCATCCTCGCGTACATCGAGACAAATTACACACGATCGTTCCGCGAGATGATCCAAAATGAGCTGAGAAAAAAAATTTGCATCATTCTCTGAAAATTTCTCAAGAAACTGTCGAATTATGTCGCCTCAATTTTCGACACGAATTTCAATTTTCCGCAAACCTTCAGCTCGAAGACTCGACGCGATTCATTCGTATAGAAACAATATCGAGAAATCTATGACAGGAAAACGACGAATGAGAGACAGGAATGAATAAAATGAGTAAAATGAAGAGAGAGAGAGAGAGGGGAATGAGATGAGTAGTCAGCGCGCGAAAGCTCTCGAACCTATTAGAATACGTCAGGGAGGCCTCAGGCGACTTTTTATTTCTCTCAATATCAGGGCCACGATCGTGCATTCTCGCGCGCGCTTCAGCGCTCTTATACACGTATACATATAAATATGTAGTATATTCTCCCATATAAAACACATAAAGAGGAGCATCCGAGCAGGAACGAAAAGAAGGAGCGAGAGGAGCAATACGCGAGAGACACACAGACACAGAGAGGTAACAAGCACATAAACATATGCGGCGCGGCAGAGAGCGAGGATGGCACGGAGATGAGAGGTCTAAGAGAGCGGAGCATCATCGCAGAAAATACTTGCGTAGCTATTCGAGCACTCGCAGATATAGGAAAAGGTCGTAAGCGAAAAAATATGAAACGTCAAGTGACGTACGTTTAAGCCCTTTTGTCAGTGAGAAATTGACAGATAAACTGTGTTATGTATAGGGAGGAATCAACGAGGAAAGAGGCGAGCAAACTGCTTCGTCTCTTTCTTCGCTACTCAACAGGATCATGGATGAAAAAGAAGAAACAACATTTATACGTATAAATGTATAGATATAGATTTGTATGAGCGTGTGGATAGGGGGCTTACGAGGGTGGGCTTGACGAGTGGCAGGTTGTACCCGGAATACCCACCGCGGTGCAGCATCTCGCTCAGTGGGGTCTCTTCGCTTCTCTCTCTCTCTCTCTCTCTCTCTTTGGTGCGCCGTTATCTCTGTTTCTCTGGCTTCTAACCTCTCGTCTTATTCTCTCGCGTGCGTATGGATATTCCTAAGTGCGCTACCCACATCGAGCAAAAGATCGAGCATAACAGCAAAAGAATAAGAAGAAGCAGCAGCAGCTTCTTTTCTCTTCTTGAGTGAACGCGATGCTTATCTCGTTTGGAGTGGGATAAAAGCCGGAGCCCACATAGCCGCAACTACGATGATACCTCGTACGAGAGTGTCAGAGTATCTCCTGCTTCGAATCGTTTCTCTCTCCTTTTCTCTTCTCCTGATATGCTCGGCAAGAAAACGAGAGGAAAGAGCATGATGAAAAAAAGGAGAAAAAATTTACATGCACACTTTTGGATAGCTTCAAGTTTTTTTTTATTCATTTTTATATACAAATTTGTGTGAGTGTGAGTGTGAGCAGGGATGGAATGCGGTGACCGGCAGGCCCACGGTGAGGCCCGAAGATCGGGCCCGTCCGTACACCGGTCCAGCATCACACTCGGCAGCATCCGAGGACAGTGACGTACCCCCTGCGGAGTCTACGCCTTGACTCTTCGCGTCTATACTCAATGCTGTATACTTTTTTATCCAACTCCGTGTGGACGAGCCATTTGTGCCCAACAAAATGGCGCACATGGCCTCGTCTTTCCTGGGAAATTCAGAGACTCCAGTCCTTTTACTCCTCAGCTACTTAAACTCAAGATTCGTGTGTGCATGTGTTTTAAAGTTCGCTCGTCTCTTCCATTGTGGGTATTCGGAGCCCCCCTCGAATCCGCCGCGCTCTCTTCACTCCTTTCCTTGCGACCGAATGGCCAAAGAAACAGACGCGGGAGGATCCCGTCGTGCACCTCCAAAACACACGCATCTGGCCCGAGCATCGTCTCCTTCTCTTTCTAGCTCCAACTTTTTTTTCCGATCTGATGACAAATTTCGTTTCCTCATTTCAAAATATTTCTTCCTCGATCAACTCGCCAATCCTGAGGATTTCACCGTTTCGCTAATCAAGACGAAATTTCTCACTCTCTCTCGCTCTTCGATCTCATTATTCGGAGTCCATTTTCGTCCACAGAATTTTGATCGATTTAGTTTCTCTTTTTTTCTTGATTAAATATTTGACGTCGTTACTTTTTGGCTTCCCATTCGCGGCCATAAAGATATTTTAATTCCAACGATTTGTATGTTTTGTCAGACTTGACGAACATGGGTCCAATTATTAATGTTATGGACCCACATAACTGCGAGCTCTCGTGCTCGCAATAAATGATTACGAGCATACAAATGGATCTCGTCTTTATATATAAAATCTACATACACAAACTCCTACCATGGGTTTACACATATATTTGCATGGGAAAAAAAACGAGAAAGATTTCTCGGAGGCTGTGGATAACGAAGACGATGACAGCAACGATGATTTAATGACGTGAGCTGGGTTAATGGTCGGTATGTGTGCACACTGCCGGAGAAGGAGAGATAAAGAGACTCAAAGCCACGCACATATTCTTTAAGAAAATCATTCACGAGCCCTCTCTCTTTCTCTGGCGATCTCTGCCTCTTGGAAGCATTACACCTTCGTTCCCCATCGCAGCTTCCCAGCATTTATATATATAAAAGATTCAAGACCCCATATCAGTCCCCATGGCAAAAAGCGCGCGTTCCTTTACCCCCTGCGGATTTTTTCTCTCGCCCGAAAGATCGTAAAAAAAATCTGAAAAAACGTCTCTCGATCCTGCGTGCCTCGTGTGTCGACTCAGCTTTTTCGTTCACCATTATTTTTTAAATCATTAAGCAATAATTATTGTTTCTTCGATCGATAATTTACTTTTTTTTTTCCCGTTGTGACTTTGGTTTGAGAGGAACGTGAGAAAAGTGCGCGGTTTTCACACGAACAGGGCAGCAGGTGTCTCTAAATTTCTCTCTCCATCATCGATCCTTGACGATCTATCCATTTCTCATCTTCCAAATGTTCTTGCGGCATACTTTTCACGATACATCTATCACCTCCTACTTTCACATATACATATGTATTTATATCCGCGTGCTTGCGCCTCTACTTTTGTATCCTGGTCGTGCATTATAACTCTCAGACTCAACTCCGCCTACGCCTCGTCGTCGAACATCACAAATCAATCGCGAGTGTTGAATATCGAAAACCTCCCTCGATGCTGGCGTTGCCGTGCTCGCGTAGGTGCGACACACACCAACCAAATGATCGCGAGCTGCCTCTTTACACACCCAATAACTTTCATACAACCTTTTCCACCTCAACAAACACCAATCATTCAATCAATTTATTTCAATTATCTCCCTGAATTCTAGCCTAAAAAATTAAGTTTTATTAATGACGGTAATCCCATAAACTATCATTGTCTTAATTATTACGATGGAATTAATTAATTAATCGTTAATCGATGTTTGTATCGTTTTTGGGCTGCAACTTTTTAACTTTTGTGAATTACTTTTTGAATTTGAAACAAACAACCAAGCCGAAGATTTGGGATGGAAATTTGGAACGAAAAAAATCTGTTTTTGTTAATTCAAACGATATTAATTCCATGAACTGTCATTGTCTTAATTATTGCGATAGGATTAGGTAATCAATCGTCAATCAAATGCCTAGAGATTAAAATACAAGTTTTTCTAATCTTTGTACTACAACTTTTTATTTTCTGTGAATAACTTTTTCAATTGGCAACAAATGAAATTCGATTTTTTAACAACTCGATCAATTTGCTGGCAAATTGTTCTCGTGTGCTTTATTGAGGTCTTAATTATCACGATAGAATTAATTAATTAATCGTGCCTACAAATTAATATCAAAGTTTGTATAATTCTTGAGTTGCAACTTTTCACTTTTTGTGAATAACTTTGTGAATTGGCAATGAATGAAATTCGATTTTTCAACAACTTGATAAATTGCTTGACAAATCGCTACCGTGTGCTTTATCGAGGTCTTAATTACCACGATAGAATAAATTAATTAATCGTTAATGGCGCCTACAAATTAATGTGAAAGTTGGTATAATTTTTAAGTCGCAACTTCTCATTTTTTTTCAATTTTTTAACAAATTGCTACCGCGTGCTTTATCAAGAGCTGAAGATTTCGGATGGAAATTTGGAAGCTGGATAAATAAAGAGAGCTCGCTGCTCACATATGTTTTATGGAATGCGCGTTAGTTTTTGGTATACAAGCCTGGCGCGGTCATTTGTCGCATTAATAATTATAAGAAGGTGTGACCCCTCACTCTCCGGCTACACCTACGGGGGGCGCTTATACGCAAACGATATTTATGCATCTCACGGTGAGGCCCAATGGCTCTCACGAAAACTGCTGCCTGCTCCTCGCGCAACGTCCGCACACAAACACGCACAATCGTGCGCGCAAAACACCGACACAAATTTCCGCGCACACGCGTGCGTCTGTCCTTCGCGCTTTTTCTGGTGGCGAGAGCCTACGAAAAACCACGGGAGGTCGACGTAAACTAACCGCCTGTTTAATTATTGTCCCTCCCGAGCACTCTCATATTCGTCCGAGGCTTTGAAAACTCTCCTCTCTTTCTCTCTTTCTCCCGAAACTCATCCCCGCCGCGTAGATGAATGTATGTACCGCGTACCAACACTTGTAATGTTTCAAGAACGTGTTCCCCCGATCCATGGGTTATTCTCAATCCAAAAAGCTCAATTTCCCATTTTCTCTCAATTTTCCATTTTTTTTTTCTAAATTTCGAATAAATCTTGTTTTTTCGACCCGAGGAATCGAATAAAAAATGACTCGTTCCGGCTCAATTTCATCGCCAAGGATTATCGCGTGGGAATGCAAATTAAGTGAATCCCAATTAGTTTTCAAATCGAGTTTCAGTCCCGGCTGAAACGTCGAGATATTTCATCAGGAGTAATTGATTTTAGCTCCGGACAGAAACAATTAGTCACGAATATTTGTCGAGTATACGTGAGAGAAAAAATTGAGTAGCCTATTGATTAATTAGCCGGACGATTAATTTAGTCAATGTGGATCCGAGAACGTCGCGATCTACTCGGAATTCCTCGTATCTTCGTATACCTGGACCAAAGTTACTTGCACACATCGAGAGAGATCCGCGAACACAGCAACGATCCAGCAGCACCAAAAGAGACAGAGAGAGGAGAGAAAGAGAAAGTTTTGGGCCCGCCTATGGCTAAGCTTTGAAACTACCGTGGTAGCATTCAATTAGCCTCGCGCCCCACGTGAAATATTATTGTCCGCCACACACGCGTAACCGCATATATATGCATAAATGCGATAATACCTCCCCCAGTCTTTCGCGATTATTATTATTACCATTTCCTTTTTTCCCTCCGCTCCTTCTTTCTCCCCGCGGGACTGCGAGAAAATAAAGAGTATGGAGTCTGTGAAGACATTACGAGCGATCACCAGACGTATTTCATTACTGAATCATCCCCCGTGCATATAAATACCACATGCGAAAACGACGACCTCCCTTTCCCCCGGACCCACCACATAAAAATACCAAAATGGCCGCGCCTGTATACATCGCATTTAAATCTTCATACATTCGTCGGGTCAATCGTTTCGTTATTAATTAGTCTCGCCAGACTTCGTATTCAACATAAATAGATGCACTCGGCGATTTTATTCCCTCCAAATTTTCGAGACATATGCACGGCGACTCAAACATTAAAATTGTAATTTTCGATAAATAATTAATCATCCAGACACACAATTAAGCAATAACTTCTTGGTAAGAAAAAATGCTCACCGACTCCTTGAATTTCGTTGCGGCAAGTTGCGACTTTTTAATTGTTTAAAAAAGCTTCAAAAATTCAAATCTCTGCTAAGACAATTTTTTTTTGGTCCTGCATAGATGCACATTTTTTTGCAGCAGAATTTTTAGTTAAAAAAATTAAAATCCAACGACAATTTTCTTGCGACGATTATTCAAGTCCATTGGAATTTTTAATAAATAATTTATCACCCAGACACAAAATTGAGTAATTCCTTCGTATGATAAAATTCTCACCGACTCCTCGAATATTTCGCTGCCGCAAATCTGCGGCTTTTCAATTGTTTAAAAAAGCCTAAAAAATTCAAATCGCTGCACAGACTAATTTTCATTGTTCGTGCATTTTTAAAGATCCGAATTTCCCTGCAGCAGAATGTTTAATAAAACAAAAATTAACTTGCAACGACAATTTTCTTTCGGAGATTATTCAAGTGAATTGCAAGTTTGTATACCCAGAACTGGGTACCAGAAGAGCAGCCCAAGTCGATTGAATTAATCTTCTCATGGGCGTACAAACGTGCCAGCTCGTATATATATCGATCGTGGCCTGCTGTGCCGCGTAGATTTGCTCCCAAGATAATTAATTTTCTCACCTATCGTTACTAATTGAGCATGCACTGCGCTTGAACAATTGACGTGTACGTCGCGAGCTAAGGAAAAGGGATTTCTGAGCACGCAGCATCTCACCCTTTGCCACCGAAAATATACAGATGTATTCGCCAAGTTCTCGCGCAACTCCCTAATCGCACACGATGCTCTTGAATTAGCTCTGTTAATTAAATCTCCATAATCGAATCTAAGACGTTCTGCTCGCTCGCGTCTCAGCCTATTTTTTTTCTCCCATAACTCAAACATCGTGTGTAAATGAATTAAAGTTCTTAAATAAGTCTCGCTTAACATTTGAATCTTAATTGTCGAACTTTTGGTGAAATTTCAATGCTAAATTGAGACCCTCCGGAAAAAGGCAGCTCAGGAACGAGATTTACTTGGCTCGGATTACGAGAATGATGGAACGAATGATTGACGTTGGCACGTTTGTCCCTCACGCACGTCAATGACCAATCGAAGTGAAAGACACTTTTGCATTACAGAAAATAAACTCGCCTTGCTATCTCACTCTGTCAATCAAATTCAACATTTCCGATCGAGCTCCTTCGTGTCTATTACGAACCACACACACTCGCCCATACCGACACGTGCACTGTGGACTTTCACGCATAAGAGGGAAATAAAGGAAGACGTTTCGCAGGTTATTGCGCGCCGAACAGCAGCAAGTGACATTTTCCGCTATGTTGAGCTATGGATACATGTCACATGAGGTTTGCGAGCTTTTTACGATTATACAAAACCATTCGTGAGGCCGCGGGAATATGAGATATAAATTTGTTCATTGCTTTCGGGGTAAACGAGCACTTATCCTGATACCAATTCAAATATTGACCCTCTTGCGCATTCTAAATGATATCTGGGTCATCCTTATCCCTCGCCTGCTCTTTTCTATTTCGGAAAAAGCGACAAATGTTCGGAATTCATCGAGAAATTTTATTTTCCTCCTTCAAAAACTTCATTTTCATTTTTTCCACAAATGTTGAAAGAAAAAATGGAGTTTCTACGAGCATCAAAAAAATGATGAGCATTTCTAAAGTTTTGCATTTTTTACTTCGATTATCGATCGGCTTGAGGATTTTGTTTTTCCGTGACGCAGGAAATTAATCGGTTGTACATTTGAGATTTCTTCGAAATTTCGAAATATTTTGAAACATAGTTTTTCGGTGATTTTGAAATTCAGGAATGTCCACACCGAAAGGAAACTTTCATCCCCAAATAAAGTTTATTTCTCGCTCTCTTCGGTTCGAGAGCAATGTGGTTTTCCAAGAGTGTCGCCATCTGGCGTAAAACCAGAAGGGACTGGGCGAAAGCTGCAAAGTGAGGAGGAACGAGAGAGAAGACGCGTATTCAGCTCGTGCGAACGATAAATCGCGAGCAAGCGCAGAAGGAGGGTTGGCGTTAGCTGATGCTGGAAGTCTCACCCTCTTCCGCGTTGCTCCCTCGGAATCTTTCTGCCGCGACAAACGAGCGCGAGAGACCGCAAAAGAGGGGGTGAGGGGGTGAAGAGAAGAAACGTCGAGAGAGGATGGGGCGAGGGTGCGACATAACCGTAGAAAGCAATGGAGGCGTCGAGAGAATCGCGAGGAATGGCGGTAAAACGTGGTGCGCGCACTCTTGCCGATTACGCGAGACGGCGATAGAGCAACACTCTCCCTCCAGCTTCTGCCGCTAGTCTTCAGAAACAGTGGGAAAAGACACAAGATTGGGTAAGAGACTCGAACGACTCATAAGACGAAAGACACGAAGGAGAAGGAGGAATAAGATGAAGAGAGAAAAATAAGAGCGCGCTGTATAGCAAGCTCGATTGTCTTCTCTTTTCCCGGAAGGGTTGTAGGTCGAACGGTGTGCCGGGGAAAACTGGTGTGCTCCGTAGCGAGGCTAGCGAGAGTTCGCCGGGGACGAGCTCTCGACCCAGCACCCCGAGCGACCTTGGGAGTAGCTTCAGGTCGAGGAAGCGAGAAGGAAAGGAAGCCGCAGGCGATCGAAGGCGTGCGAAAGAGAAAGAGGAAAAAAGGACAGCAATGCGCGGGATGAAGCGTATCCAAGAGCAGCGTTGGGGCGGCGAGAGCGGAGCCAGAAAAGGGATGAGATCCGGATAAAACGACGAAGGGAGAACTCGCCTGGTATAACGTTAACTATAGCCACATCAACGATATTTCTCTCACTATACATATCAGTGCATTCGGGGGTGAGGACACTAGAGTTCCGAGGAAGGGAGCGCCGGAGCGTGTAATTGAGTCCCGTGCGCGCGATCGCTACTTTATCGACCCCCGCTTATTCACCCCCTTTATCCCTGACCGTCGGAGAGAAAAGCGACGAAACGTTTTCTCCCTCGCACTTTTCTCCTCCATTCCGCGCGTACGAGCTATATTAACTCTCAGCAAATAAAGAAAAGGCACAAACTATGTCACCCTCCCAACTCGATCCTCCCTCCTTGCTTACGCCCTCTCTCGTCTCTCGAGCTTTCAATAACGCGCGCGCGAGATACCGGAGAAAGCGAGAAGAAGCCAAAAAGGACGAGGCCAAACTTGTGCCACACGCCAATTTCTTCTTTCCTTCCTCCCTCCATCGAAACCCTCATCGCATCCCCCTTTTTAACTCTGCACCCTCAAACTTTCCTTTCAAGTGTCTGTGTACCGCGCCCGTCTCGTGAGAAAACTCGCTTTTCCCAAACCTCCCTCTCCGCGACCCTCTTTCTCTCTCTCATTCCTTCGTGTAACTTCGAAGCAGGTGAAAAAAACGTATATACACATTGATAAAGTCCTTCGCTCTCAACATTTACCCAATTGCCGAATGCTTTCACGAACAAACTCGAGATCCAGGCTCGCTGGGGATGGAAAAAGTTAACACTGTTAAAAATGATATGAAATTTACAATACTTTTACTATGCAAAAGTTAGGGAAATTTACAAACTGGGTATACGAAATGATAATTACAGCATTTGTATACTAAAATTTAGACACGACTTGAAATCTCAATCACTGTTGTGGAAATTAATATACACAGCATTTAATATTAAAATACGTGTATGAATTTTGTAAACATGCATTGAAAAAAAACAATATATTGCGTTGAAATTTAATACACACGTATAAGAATGCATACTTTGTGGACAGTCTATTAAAAATGCGATACAACTTCGAATTTTATGGACAGATGATTGAAAATTACGATACGAATGAATTTCAATAACACGATATATGTAATGTTACATCACAAAACTGTCCATGAAAAATATGAATCGAGAACGGAAATAAGAATTCATATACATTGTACTATTGAAACAAATGCGGGTCTTAAAATTCATACACGAGTAGATTAACTGTAAAAAAATGTATATTAATATCAAGATCACGTGTATGTATTTTGTGAACATGCGTTGCAAAAATTATATACATATTTCGTTAAAATTTTATACACACGTATAAGAATGCATACTTTGTGGACAGACTATTGAAAATGCGATACAACTTCGAATTTTATTAACAGATGATTGAAAATTAAGATACGAATGTTGGCGTTGCCACGAGTATGCATATATATACGACTACAGATTCTCACTTTGGTGAGTGTGTATGAGCAGTGTGCACAGAGCGAATATGGAAATGCGACGGAAATGAACAAAAAGTCATCCAATGATCGGGGAAGCCTTGAAGGAAAAATGGAAACATTGAACTAAAAGAGACAGTGGCATAGTGGTAACGTGCCAGTCTCGCACGCAGGTGACCCGGGTTCGATTCCTGCCGACAACGATAAATTTCCCTGTGTTTTTTTCTAAGATGCAGGTCTGAGGCGTGGATCAATTCCGTGATCAGCGGCGACCAAAACAAACTGGATGTCTCTGGTGCGGTTCCCGTGCATATATGAGCGTACAATCCCGGCAGACGGAAAACCGAGGGCTAGGACGGTAGCACCATGCAAGTGCCGATAGAACGGACATCTGACGGGGTTGGCGTAACAAGCTCTGACCAGGGCAATCGTACCAGAGACAAACGGAAAAACGAGTGCGATAATAAAGAAAGTAAAAAGGTTGCTAAGTGCAGGGCCGCAGTACGGAGACTACCATGAATATAGAAATTAATACCCTAGAACGCGAAATTCAATATGCACTCGTAAAGGAATCTAAGTAAACAATCATTAATAACTATGCACGAATACCCCAAATTTGATATAAACCCGTATACGAATATCAGCAGATATTTTTGATTTTCATACACGGATACAGTGCAATTAATATACACTCGTATATTAATATTATAAAATGGTTCTTCGTTTTAATATGCATGTGTCATTGATTTAATATACACACGTATATTAATATTATAAAATGGTTCTTCGTTTTAATATACATGTGACATCGATTTAATATACACACGTATATTGATATTGATAAATGATTCTGAATGTCATTATAAGCGAGTGTGAAAATTACTTCACTGGTGCATTATTTTTCCAACACAACATCGTAGTAATTTTACAAAGCTACACTTTTATTTTTCAATGAGCCTGGTTTGGATTTTCAAAATCGTATCGGAAAAACCATACACCGTATCCGCATAAAAACTTCCTACGCATGTGTATTAATTTTCAGACAGAAATTTTTTACAGTGAATTGCCAATAATATCCAGAAGTTATACACCATTCCCCGTCCCACTAACTCTTGCTGAGTGAATGAACACACACACACACGCCAACACACGAATATTCATATTTTTATTCTCTCTATGAAGCAACCGCGTTGTTTAGTACGTTCTTCGCACACTGAGAAAAAAAAATTGTTGGACGAACTAAACTTATTTAGTTGGACGAAAATATCGTCGATTCAACTATTTATTTGTTGAATGATCGATACATCATCGATTATTCAGCAAATAAATAGTTGAATTGACGATATTTTCGTCCAACTAAATAAATTTAGTTCGTCCAACGATTTTTTTTTCTCAGTGCACAAAATGTTTGTGTCGGCACATCGAAAATTGATAAAAACGAGCTGACGTTTCGCTCGCACGAACAAAATAAATCAACAAACGTCCTGGGGTCGAGCTGTTTTGGCTTCTGACAATCTAGACAATCGCAAAAAGTTGGATCCGATCAAGAGTTCGATCCATCTTGTCCTAAAAAAAAAAAATAATTACGAAACTTACTTTTCTCCGCTCGTCATCATTGGGCCTTAACAAATCGATACTCTCCGTCAGCTCCTGGAAGTAAAAAGCAATTAATTAAATGAAAACACACAATAATTTTTGAAGAAACGGAGTAAAAATTAAAATTCGATGCGATTTTTGCTCAACTCTAAGAAAATTATTTTTTAACCCGTAGCCATCACGTGCTGGGTGCAAATTTGCACCAACGAAAATTTCAGGCGGCACAAGAACTTTCGTCTGCGTGGCTCAGCCGCTTTCCTCATAATCATTCCGGAATTTTTTTTCTTGAAACATATGACTCGCTGCAATACGTTAACTATTGAAATGGCGTCAAAACAAAAAAAAACAGATTTTAAACATTTCTTTCGTGAATTTGACCATTTTTTTTTGTAAAAAAATTTGTATTATCGTAATCGATAGCCCAGAATTCGCTACCCTTAAAAAGTACCCCACGAGTTTCCAGTCCGTACAAAAATGTCGATGAGACAGAACGTGTCGAAAAGTCAAAGTGCAAATTTGCTCTCATGTGGTGTCTACGGGTTAATCCCCCGGATTTACTTTTTTTTCGGAATGCCAGAGAAACTCCCAGACTCTATCGAGACCGAGGAATTTTTTAATCGAGAAAAGTATCTCGCGCATATAACTATAGCAACGTCGTCGCGCGATTCTTGAGCTTCCCACGCTGTTACAGTCTATATACACGAGCTCTCATATACGTCCGTATATATCGTGGCTGATATAAATGACTCGCGCTACTGCACAGTACGGAGAGAGTTGCGCCGAAGATGATTCTATTCCGAGTTGGCTTTAATCATAATTTACCGTTTAATGTATTATGTACACTTTAATCCATATATGTACGTGCATGCAGACATAAAAGAAGACTGCTGTTGGAAAGAGATTGGAATAACTTATAAGAAAAGTATGTAGAGGCATTATCAGGAAAATATCGAGTAAGATGGCAGCGAGTAAACCTCTCGAAGCGGCTGAAATCACAGGAGCAGGAGAACGAAGAGAAATCGCCTCGTCTAAATGTAAGCCACTCATTCGATCTCGTGAATTACCCACTTCGAACTATTAATTGTATCAACAATTACCGACCCCTCGCGCTCTCTCTCTCGCTCGTATTCTGTTTGGTACGTTCGTGTATATGAGCCCGGGCAATAATATTTATCCATGGATACTCCGAGTGCATTATACACCAACACAAAACGGGCTAATACGTTCGAGTTAAGAAGAACCGTAAAAGAAGGAGCAATTAAGTCGAACGACGTTCCACGCTGAATTCGCACGAGATCACTTCCGCTTTGGTTCACAGAGCGCCCTCGCTTTCGAGCGTCTCGAACTATTTCTAGTTGCGGCTCGCGTATAACAACGAGATGAGAAAGATAAAGGACGCGGCGGAGAGAAAAAGTGTCTGTGAGAGAGAGCGCGAGGCAACGAGGGAATAAAAACAAGTGCAGCGAAAAGGAACGAGATGGCGAGAGGCGCACGGTAGGATAGAGAACGAGATTAAACCCTTCGGTCCCGTGAGATCGGCTCCGGAGGTTGACTCGCCGAGCGTCGACGAGAGAAAAAGAGATTCGCTCGCGCCTGACGCGCATAACAGAGAAATGATTTGATTAAAATGTAAAGCGGCCAACTACCAACTCCAGTCCTGAGGCACGTACACTCTCTCGGCTTGAGCTTCTGTTTGCGCGCATTTCACGCTTCGGTTGTAAGAAAAAAACAAAAAAACACTCAAATAAGACCAAGAGCACGCGGAAAAATACCAACTACACCTCCAATACTCTCCTCTCTTTTACTCACTTTTATTTCTATCTATATTTATATATCTATGCTTTTTATCCGACAGTGCGGGCGTTAGACAGATGGTAGTCGCCGCATTCAATGGCCTGAGAAATTGGATCGCGTTTTAACTCCCTTTACGTTTCGGCTCTTCTCTCAAACTCCGCTCTCCCTCTCTTTCTCTCTCTCTCTCTCTCTCTCTTTCTCTGTCTCTTTGCCTTTATCTCGATGCGATTCGTTTTTATATATAAGTTGCACAGAAATCCGATAAAACTGCTCGAATGTAGACGAAGCCAGCGTTTCTGCAGTGAAAGTTGAGCAACAAATTGGAATTGAGTGAATAAACACTCGACGAAGTTTCGATATATAAGAATGCGAGTCGATTGCGATCGAAAAAATTTACGTGACTGTCCGCCAACAACGATCAAGCATTTGGAACGATTAATTCGCAGGAACAGCCTGACGAATCAACGTCATCTGCTCCCAATAAGCAAATTTCTTGGTCAATTTCAATCAAATTTATTGCCTATGAATATACTCGTGGCAAAATTGATCACGCACGCTTTTTCGCCTAATCGCCCAGCCAAATTGCTCGGACAATCATTTTCCTAATGGCTCTCGTGTTTACTCCAATAAGACACATTTTTATCGTGGCATTTGCGAGGGAATCGAATTATTAAAAAAGACCGGAATTTATAGCGATTTCAATTCGCTGGCCAAATCGTCGCCGTTGTGATCGAATTTCGAATCCAATTCAGTAAATTCACAAATAGCGAGAAATAAATTTAAAAGTTTCTCTTCCACAGTATATTTTACAGAAATTTCGAATTCTTCAGTGCAAATTTTCCCGAGCAACTCGCGGAAATCGGAAAATCGCGTTCACGAAAACGAAGACGTAATTCTCATGAAAAATATGGAGTAAATGGCTCGAGAATCATTGCGCAAAGTAAATTATCCGAAAACCAATTAGCACAACCCGATTAATGGATTATTCCGAAACGATGTTCTCGTGATCAGAGAAATCAACATGGTCCCGCGCAGCCCGAACGATTGAATAAGTAGTAAGTCCTGCTGTTACGCGTCCCAAGGGTGGGCTTTGCATGTTTTCTACTTAACCCTCATTACTTTTGGTCAATGCGGAGATGATTAAACTCTCCGTGATCGAGACGAGTCACAAAATATGCGTGACCAATTCCAATGATTATTTCCGCTTCGTCTATAAATTTCTCCAACGTAAAAAATCGAGTTTTTTCCCAGGAACGAAATAAAAAATAAATAACAATTGAAAGCTTAGTAAAAAAAATAAAAAACAAGATCGAATGAGATTTTTTCGCATTAAATTGCGAGTTTCCTGAACTCGGAAAAATTGCAATTAGAAAATGGACCAGATAAATATGAACGCTTCGAAAAATCCGGGAGGAATTTTTCGTTCAGGGAATTCACACATTTTTCGATATTGAGCTTTTGCGAGGTTGCTGGGAATTCCAACTCGTACATATTGTATTCAAAAGCTTTCGCTCCACACTCGCTGTTTCCACTTTTTCTCTGCTCTCGCCGTGTTGTACATATATTTATAAAAAGGTATATATATATATGAAGAGAAAAGAGCGCGGCAGAGAGCTCTTGGTACTGTAATCTAATCGAATGGAATGAGGGTCGGACGTACGAACGCGAACGGCGTCCGTTGGTTTGGGTCGTTCGAAGGGGAGGTTACCGGCTCGATATATACCTGAAGGTGGGAGATGGTTGGGCCGAGGAGGGCGAGGGGCTTGATGAGAGCAGATTGGCAAAGAGAGAAAAGCTGGGGAGAAAAAAGAGAGCGAGGGAGAGAGAATTAAACGCGGAAAGTGATGGTAGAGTTTGGCGAACGGATTCTCGCGCGCGCGATCCTCTTCGCACCCCGCCGCACACGTTCTGCTCTTCACGCTGCTCGCATCCACCACGATGCACACTTTGTACCCACACAGGGTGAGAAATAAACCGAGGGCGAAGGTGAGGAGACGAGAGAATAGCCAGAGGGATGATACGACACAAACACATAGTAGCGGTTCACGAACCATTGCCAGGAAGGTTAGACCGAGATAGGGGGTGAAAAGAGCAAGAACAAAAACCACCCCGTATCACTATATTTACTCTACGTATATATATAAATGTATGTTCGTGTATGTGCATGTTTAATACAAGCCTGCTGGCAGCGCAATCACCGTGAGTGGGCGACACGCGCTTCTCCAGGGGTTATCACGCTGATGAGACTCTCCCCTTCGCCCCTGAACCTCCCTGCCTCGCTCTGCTCCCCTCTCTCTCTGTGTACTCTTCGGAAACCCTCCCCGCGAGCTGGATTTCTCGTTAAGGGTAGTTGGAAAAGAAAAGAAGAAAGAGAAGCAAGAAAAATCTCCAATTTAACGAGAATCGATACAAAAAAAACAACGAAACATTCTCTCGCTCATGATAACGAGCGTTCTCCAATTTGTCTCTCGCCAAACAAAAACTGGCAAATTTTTCGCTTCTTTTTTTTCATGCAAAAAGCAAACACGTCGTGTCAATTGATTTACAGTTTTTGTGTTTAACTTTTTTTTCAACAACGCATTTGAGCGACCATTTCTCGACGTCTTCCGGCTGCTGTTCCACGTGCTCGGGGAATCGTTCTCGTAATGAGAGAGACCACAGAGCTGTTTCGTTGTTGAGCGACATGTGGTGAGCTCGTATAAACCCCGTTCCTCTCTCTCACTCTCTCCACTTTTCTCCCTCACTTTGTATTTGAACGATCGGTGGTTCGCTCCCATTCACCCTGTGGCTACCGAACAATTTGTATTAAAATGAGAGAAATCGCCTCGCACCCTTACCCAGCAGCCATTTCCGCGAGGGGGGGTTGCTCGTCGTTGTAGAAATAAAAAGAGTCAAAAACTACATGAAGGACGACGAGAAAGCGTTAGCAATTTTTTTATTCATTTGCCACTCAAACGAGTCTCGAAAACTCCATAAAAAACCATCGCGCGATATTTCGCCTTGTTCGGAAACCCAAACGCAACAACTTTCGGCCATTCGAGCATAGAAAATGCTCCAAAATCTTTAGGAAATCGATTTTTCATTGGATTATCCGGTAAAAATAAAAGAAATATCGAAGCATCAGAGACAATTCGAAGAAAATTTAAGAAAAACCCTCCACACTGGGTCAGAATGACCCAAGCCATGTTTAAACGCTTGCCGCGTTGCCAGTTTCGTTCCGAACGACACGTAAAAATTCAAAATATTAGTTTGAACCTTTCCGGATAAGAATATGGAGGGAAACATTTTTTATTCAACTTTCAAAATGGCGAAAAAAAATCGGCAATGAAGCAAATTTCAGGCAAATTTCGGGCACCACAAAGTTGGACAGGAGGGGAGAATCGTCTCTGCCGCAAAGTTGCGCACGGGGTCAACTTGACCCCCTAGTGGCCATGAAAGGTTAAGTAATGAGTTGACGCGAATTTATCGCGTTTGATAAAAAATTTGACTGGCTCGAACGGAAAATCCTTGGACTTAATCCCAAAAATATTTCATCCGGCAGAAACTCGATAGTATCAAAATAAATTTAGACTCTAAGAATAATTTATTCAGTATCTTTATTCTCGATTGTATGAACGAAAGATTGAGAGGAAAAAAAACGTTGAGAGCGCAAAGGCACACGCGAACGCGTTAAATTCAGATAAAATCTCTGGGGCGACGTGAGAGAGGATCTGTCGGATCATCGTTATGGGATCGATATGTCGAGAAAGAAAGAACCAGAAAGAGAGAGAGAGAGAGGAAGATTTGGTCGCAGAAGCAGATTCAAGCATATCGAGTCATGATTGTTGTTGAACGTGAGTATATAAGAATTTACATACGTATGTGCATACATTACTCGCTGCTCATGGAAATACATACACGCGGATATAAATACTCGCGTAGATGAAAAGAGAAAAATGTATATGTATATCACACGCTGTGAGAGTGTTTCGATCTCGTCTCCTGATGCGTGGATACGGCTCCCTATGACTCTCGCGCTCGTGATCTCTCTCGGCTGCTGTATACGGCCCGCGCGATACACTGGACAACTCTCCAACTTGACAGTCGTTCATTCCGCGCAATCGATCATCTTGTCCTGCTCGACAGTCGAGTCTTCAACTCCATTATATTTCATATATATTATACTTGTATATATTTTTCATCTCCGTTACCGCGTTGCGACGCTACCAGCAGCCTCGCGGACCAAAAGAAATCTCGTGCGTTGCTCTTTGGGCGAGAACGAACGTCCCATAACGTGACAGAGCTATTGTTGCCACCCACGTTGTGAATTCCCGAGTTGAAGAAAAAGGAAAATAAAAGTCAAAAAAAATGGGACTTTTTTTTCTCCGCGCTCCAGCTCGTCGTCACCGGCGCAACGACGAAATTCCGCGAGCGCAGGCTTCGAATTTTTACCGAATTTACGCGTGCGCGCCGGCTTTTCGCGGAGCTATTCGACGGAATTCGCGAGATGAATGCACATGAAAATAACGAAAAGAGATCGCTATCTCGCGCAGCGTTAATATACGGGAAACGGAGAAGGAAAACGCGCGGGAGACACGCCGCGAGTCCGAGCAAAGAAAAGACGCGCAGTCGTAAATACAGCGGCTCCGGAATCCAACAAAAACAAAGCCCGCAAGGAAACGAAGGAGAAACGTGGGGCCAACGGTGTGATAAGGAAGTAAATAAATATGTGGAAAAAGTTCCCGAGGGAGAGAGCGAGAGAGAGAGAAAGAGATTTTAAACGGTATGTGGAGCTCGCGAGAGGAAAACCCGCGCGCGCCCTCGCCAGCACACAAAATCCTTATTTTCTCCTTATTTATCATCTCCTCCTCTTTCTCACTCCCTCGCTCCCTTGTTTTATACCTTTTTTTCGCTAAATAATCGTGGCTAAAGGCCCACCGGCTATACACGCGACGCAGTTGTAAATTTCACATAATACCACTCTCACAGCAATAAATACAATCCCTCTCTCTTATTTTAACATTATATACGCTCTTTATGATTTACAAGCATCTCTCTCGTGATATTTCACCAAGATGCCTTTAAATCACTAGCCCCTTAAAATTTCAGGGCATAAATTCATTTAATTATAAATCCGCTACCGGACAACGCCAACTTTCAAAATCCTTTCCCCCCTGGAAACGTCAAAAAAACAAAGATGCCTCGATTTTATCTGAAAAAATTTGGATCCACGAAAACTCCCGATCTTTTTTAGATTCGCGATTAAAATCAGTGAATTTCATCTCGCAATTTATTTCTCCGCCACAACCGACACTTCGGATTTACAAGAAATTAATTCCGGCTCCGAATTTCCTTGTTAATTGCACGCTTAATTCATTTCCGACACGATCTCCTCCGCGGCTACTGGTTTCGAGGTTTTCTCATTCCGTTGAAAATACAGTTTTAAAAAAAACCTCGCAGCCACCGCTAGAGATTAAGAGACACGTGCCACGTGTTCGTGGACGATCGTGCGTGGCTGTGAGTCCTCGAGGCTTGTCTTATCTCTCCATTCCCTGCTACCGCGCACCCAGTAACCGTCAGTCTAGTCGGAAAGTCTTAAAACTCTGCGAGAATGCCTCTCGACCGACTCCTGCGTAGCTTTTCCAAGGGTTATGGCTCCTTTACGTCCTTCGTCTTTTCCACGACAATCTCTCGTACGCGATAATGCTCGTGCGACCGCAGAACACCATAGTCAAGAGCCTCTCAAAAAAAAAAAATCTTCTCTGTCGTTGCCGACGCCGTGCTCGAGCATGCCGACAGTTTGGAAAGTTTTCGGTGTCTAGCCGTCACGTTATCTTCAATGATTTCTCTATTAACGTATAAACACGCGTGTTTATAAATCCTGACGAGGCTGCGGAGGCGCCTAAACATCGCAGAGTCAACGGAGAGCCCACGTTGGATCTCGAGACAATTTTTTTTCCCACAATCCTCTTCACCAAAGTCCGGAAAATCCGCCTCGTGCATCTCCCGGTAAATTCACAAATAATAGAGTTTTTCTCGAACGTCGCGAGTCCGCGCCATAAAGTTTATTGCGTTAGAAAAGGTGCAAGAAACGAAATCAGCATGTGGCAGAAATTTCGCGTGTGGGCTTCAAATTGAAGAGTCCAAACACAACGATGTGGCATATACAAGAAGAAGGATCCTCGAGATCGAATGTCCTGGGTGGTTTAGTTTTTTCCCGAGAATCGGAAACTACTCGAGCCCCTAAACTCCTAAATAATCGTATACGTTCTACAACTTAACAATGGGGAGCCTATAATAGTTCAGGGGGAAGCTGGAAGCAGAACGAGAGAGGCGTTGGGGGTTTGAGGCATTTCGACACAATGGGGTAAACATAAACAGGACTATTGTCGAGTTTTACACACTTTGAGTTTCCGTTACGACCAAATAACCAACGTGTGATTTTGAGTGTCGTTTAATCCTCATCTAACAATCATACGACCATTTTTCTTGGCTTACGTGCGTGTGGCCTGTGCAAAGGATCGTGGCATTCTTCGATCTGCTCTTTCGATGTATCGAGTCTGTGTCTGATCCACCGCGGGGTTCCAGCTCCGAATTCATCGAGAGGATCTGCCCTCAAAACTCGTTGATGACCACAAGAGCCTAAAAAGAACTGGCTTGCTGTATAATAGGAATCGGGCTTTTCCTCGGGAGCGACATAAATTTCTAAACGAAATCCAATACCGAGCAAACAATGAAGAGTCTCTTCTAAAAGTCACACTCTTCTGCCTTGCTCTTTTGTTCGCCAACAAACGATCTACAGATCGAGTCATTTCCGAGGGGTGTATCCGCGACGAAGCAGCAGCTTTTACTCAACTCGAAAAGTCAACCCTGCTGGACCAGTGCGCGAGGCGTGCACCGCGGGGGTGGCTCACGACAAACTCCCAGAGAAAACACTTTATTTTTATTTCTAGCTCGATCGCTATCTCGTGCAGCTTTTCTCTCTGGAAGCTGCACCCCTCCTCCGTAAAATCGAGCCTCCACAGCTGCGATTCAGCGTTGATGAGATCGTCAAATAATTAGCGACGGACAATCGACTCGACTGCGCGGGAGACAGAGCGTTCCTCTCACTCAATGGAATCCTTACCCCGCTCAACAGTTCTCACTGAAAATTAAATTCCGTCAACAAAAGTCGATATTTTGTTGAACACGATGAACTAAATATGTATTTTTGGATAATTTCAAAATTTTCGTTATTTTAACAATATTTTTTATTCCTAACGGCTGACAGCGAAATTAACAATTGGAATGACAAAAATTTTTATATTTTTTCAATGAAAGTTTAATCGAACGTATCCAACAAAATTTTCTTTTCAGTGTACGCATGAAAAAAGTGGTTCAGGACTTTTGGCAGAATTTGACCACCGAACGATTGTTTACAGTAAAGAGACGACGTTAAGGACAGACTGTATAAATGCATGGAAACCCCTGGTGTCCCGGCACAGATCTCGCACCATTACTCAGTGCGGGGTCCCCCGAGCCGTGTCGAGGACTCTTGCTCTCTCTCTCTCTCTCTCTGCTTGGCGTTTTCCTTGCGTATAAACACTGCTCGTGCCTTTCGTGTATACACGGAGAACACGAGATCACTGGGATGCGCTTTTCAAGAACGAGAGAAAGAGAGAGAGACGAAGATCATCGCGATCCCCTGTGGCCGCCCATCGTGCGTGGGATACCGCGTAAAAATGAGTTGTGTCAACGTGTACCAAGAGGCTTCTCTAGAGAACGAGGAAAAGAAAAAGAGAGAGAAAGAGAGGATGGAATCGGACCCCCCGTGTTTGTGTCTCCAGGTGGCCAAAGAGGTTTGTTTTATAATGCTGAGTCCGAGCCCAGATCGTCCTGCTCTGTGGCTCGTTTCGTTGCTCTCTCGTTGTCAAGTGGATCTACGAGCAAACACGCGCTAGGGAAACAGCTATAAACTGGAATTGGCTTCTCGCGTACTTTGAGCAACGCGTTATTCTTCTGGCAGAATTATCCGCGAGAAAATACGACTCCGGGATGTCAGAGTCCCCGCAGCATCCGAAGCCTCCGCCATATGCTTCAATCTCACGTCGATTCAACCCACCGATTACCACGCGGTACATCCAATTTGCAAAATAAAGAATCTCCAGGATCGTGATGTGGAGTCAACGAAGATGATCGCCCGAGATCGTGGAAGGAAATCAGTTCGAATACCGTGGAGCAATTAAAGCTCAACAGTTGGATCGAAAGATCGAACACGATCTCACTCTCCGATGAGAGATTATCGATCTCAGCATCCACAGCCTTTAATGAGTCCTCGCAGCAATCACGCGATATAGACACGTCGCAGTAATCGAATAAAAGACAAAGTTTCTCTCTCTCTCTCCTCGCGATTTCCGGAGCGTGCGCAAGGCACGTGCGAACGGAAATGGCAGGGGCGAAAGAAGTAGAAACGGGAGGCAGTCATTTCATCATTTGATGGGATTGCCCGTTGCGCGCTCCTCGCGTGGATCACGCGTAAAGAGAATGCGGCTAAATAAAGCTTGTGCAGAGTACCTCGCAAGGGAAAAAGGGCAACGACGGAGAAATGATCGCTCCTCTCTTCTCCTCCCCGCCCATGTCCACTGTACTGCCGACCTGCTGAGAAACCAAGAGAGAAACAACCATCCGCGTCATCATTTCCCAGTGTTGCGCCCTGTAGTTACTTCAATTAGATGAAATCGTGCTCTATCGCTCCTCACTTGACTTCCCCCTTCTCCTGCCTGCCTGGCCCTGCCAATATCTACCCAGCACCCAGCGATACACTCAATCTCGTCTTTTTCATCTTTTTTTACCAGCAATAAAAAACCTCAATTTACAAAAAAATTTGGTAAATATTTTTTAAATTTGATGTATTAAATTAAAAAATTTTAATGGCAAATGTAAAGAATTATTATTTACATAAAATGTTCACAATGTGTCTGATTAGAGCAATTAATTGTGAATTAATTTGAAGAATTGATATAATTTTAATTAAAATTTGAAAAAAAAATTATTTGGATTTTGAAGGTGAATAGTTTTGTTCACGTACTGTCGAAATTTCGGGCCAGAAGTTGAAATTTGATTTTACAAAAAAAATCTGGACTCTCACGAACTATTTCGACCGTCAATCATTTTTTTTTCGGTTTCTGATCCATACCCGAGAAATTAACGACGAAGAACGAAAGATTCTCGGAATTTTTTTTTTTTTTTTGAGCCTCATAAAAAATGGAAATTTTGAGCCCTATTCGCTGCTTTTTTACCGGACACAATTAATTTTTATAACCAGCAATGATAGCTCCGAGCCATTATAGCTGCACGAGGACCGCGAGCACGTGCCCTCGATATCTTTTGAGTGTGTTCTAGGATCTGGCAGAAAGCACTGAGAAGCTCGTTCAACAGATTAAGGAACGTATGTGCTCGGCTCAAAATAAAATAACACGTGCCACAGCCAGCTGGTGGTCATGAAAAAAAAAAAAAAAATCAATAAAAAATCTCTCGACAAGAGTTTTCATTCTCATCTCATCCAAAGATCAAGATCCCATTTGGGTAGGACGACGCTTCGCGCGAGAAACGCCTTGAAAATCGTATATCTATATGGATTTTGTAAAACGAGGCGTTATATGCCCAGCGGGGTTGCAAAAAGATTGTCGTGTTTCCAAATTCGTGGAATCCCGTCGTGAAGTATTTCTACTAGACACCTATCGGTTATACTTTTGAAAATTTCACGAATAACATAAACATTAATAATGATAATATTAACGTGCACCCAGAAACTACACCATAAATAAATCGATTGAAAAGAAAAAAACAACACACGTATCTAGACAGTTATTTTCCTCGATGACCTTAGCCAAGCATCTGTTGCGAATTTCGCGAGCTGCTGTGTGTGAATCATGAATTTCACCGTTTCGAATAAAATTCGAAACTCGATGAATTTGGTGTTAGAACCGGAAACATCAATTTGATCTTTCGGGCTGATATCAAATTCCTACCAATTTATTCGATCAAAAATTCTCGTAAATTCAACAGCAAATTAATATCAAATCAGGATTTTTTTTATTCAAAATTCTTAGCTCTCCAACGTCCGACACTTGTCGCGCCATCTGACGATGTTTCGTTCAACCTCGTACGTAGCGCGATACAGAAAAAAGGAGACGCGATTGTTGAATCAGAAAAGTTAATTACTCTTTCCGCATAAAATGAACAAAAAATCAATGTCCTAAAAAGTTTTGATGACTCATTTTCATTACATGTTCAAAATTCCGTTAAATATCCATTTTTTCGGCTCATGATAACAAAAATATGAAGAAAAAAAAACGATGGTAAAGTTACCGGTAAAACGCCGGAGTTTTATTTCGACGCTTGCGCACAAAATTTTCCCAAAGTGGCCTCTCGCGCGTAACAACCAGCGACAGCGACATCAGTAACGATTTTTTTTTAGGTTACTTTGCGACAACTGCATCGCCAGTCGTGCGACGAAAAAACGTAGTGAAAAAATCCAAATATAAAAACAAGACGAAAAGGAAAATAATATCAAAAATCCGCGCAATGTCGAAGAGGAACTCCGGCGAAGATTACAGAAAAGGTTTCGTTAAGTCATAATAATTGTAACTTCTGATACTCGATTACGGTGAAACGATATTTTCGCGGATCAGCGTCAATCGTTTATTTCATTTTTTCAAATTATTTACGCCTGCTTTTCCCCTCACAATTATTACATCGTTACCATCGATATTGTTTGTTTCACCAACAAATAAATGGCACTTTATATTGTTTTTTTCTTGTTTTCACACACGCACTGTTGAATATGGGAGTAGGAAAAATACTTTTTGTACATATTCCTCGTACTCGCATGCCCTTTAAACGTGTTTCTCTCCCGGAAACTCGCAAAACTTACGGCGATCTTACATAATTATAATTCCCCGTTTTTCTTTCGATCGAAAAATCTCTCAGGCTTCAATAAAAAATTACTCTAACCTATAGAAATATTTTTTTCGTCAAAGAAATGTATTTTTCGTAATTTTTTTTTCCTTTTATTTTGCTCAAAAATTACACTCGGCTTAGATGTGCCCTGAAAATTAGCCCAAGGCATCGAAAATGTCCAATTTTGCATCTCGTAGCTCGGAATCGTAAAAAAAAAACGATTTTTGCTTGGATTTAGACGACGCAAATTTCCATACTGTCAGAAAGTTTAAAATCTCCACGCACCGAGCATGCTGCTTGAAAGTTTTCCGGTTATTAAGTCAGCCTTGTTTAACTTGATCTGAACTTTGCCAGTGTTTGACGTTGTCAGGGTCAAGTGCCTACAGAGCAGAGGATGGCAGAGACGACGACAGAGGGAGAGATCGTTCGCCGCTGAGGAGCGAGGAGCGGCGTGAGAGTTCGACGTACTCCAGTACAGACCAAAAGAAACAGAAGCTGGCGTTTGGCTTTGGGAAAAAGCCCGCGCAGCACGAGTCCAAAAAAGGGATACAAATAAAACTGGGTTCTGCGTCGGTGAGTTCCGACCATCAATTTTTTCCTGAAAGACGAAAAAACACACAGAAAAAATGTTTGAGACACTGGAATTTTTGCAGAAACCAAACACCAAGCCGGCGGCTTCGTTTGCCAAACCCACAGTCGCTTCCGTCTTCAACGCGGACGACGACGACGACGAACCAGAAGAAATGCCCGCAGAAGCGAGAATGAGGATGCGAAACATTGGGCGCGAGACACCGACCTCCGCCGGACCAAATTCCTTTGGAAAAACAAAACAAGGATTCTGCGACTCGAAAAAAATCTTTGAAAAAACTCTCAAGAAAGCTATGGAAGAGGCTAACAAATGATTCGACCCAAACGCACTGTTTCGCGAGAGCGCTGTTAATTATGTACATTAATTTAACATTAAAAGAATTATCGTATATTAGAATTATCCATACTCTGTATTAGAAAAAATTGGTAAAACGCTTCGACTTGGAAACGTTTTAATTTCAACAACACGCCGGTGCTAACGCTAATTCCAATGCAGAATTTTCTGCTTTCCATCGTTCCAATTACCAGTTGAAAAAAAAAAACTAAAATGCAGCTAAACAGCACGATTTATCCATGCGACTAAGGTGAATTTTCATCGAGCACAATAAAACAATTATCATCGATTTTCTTCAAAGTAGAATTTTCAATGCTCTCTATTTATCCAAATTCTCCACAAGTTCAGCTATCTTCAGAACATTGAGTGAAATAATACGGAACCAGCCTTATGCTCAAAAGCAATCAATCATATCTCGATCAAAGAATTTCTTAGAACTAAGGATGGTGAATAAATATTTCAACATCGTCAACGTGTTTCAATTTTTTCAAATTTTTTTTTATTATTTTATGTACCAAAGTTACATATGAACGCTTCACTTCCTGTTTTGCTGACCTTGACGCATATCCTGAAACAGAAAACGATAAACACCATGAGATTCAAGTTGAAAAACGATGAAATCGATAGTTCCGGGGGCCGTTTTTCAAATTTTGACAAAAAAAACTTGATTTTATGGGAAAATTACACGGAAAGTTGATTTTTTTTGGATTCTAGATTTTTTTCACTCGATTTTACGCAAAGATTTTTTGATGGAAGAAAAATAAGGTTTTCGGTGATTTTTGGATATCTACCCTGGGGAAGTTGCGTGCAGGTGGTGTCCTGATGCGACGATCTGCCTTGGACCTGTTACGGACGACCTTGGAGTGAATAGCGCAGGATACGCAGTAGTGCAACTTGGCGTACAGTTTGGGGAGCTGATAGGCGTCATACACGCTGGCGTCGTTGATGTCACGAACAGCGGCAGCTTCGACGATGTTACGAATAACGAATTTTTTGATTGCCTTGTCCTTGGGAACGCAGCGAGCACAATTTGTGCAACGTACAGGATTTACGTGACCGCGGCCATGTTTGGCGCGTCCTCCGTTCCTGCGTTTACACGTCTGGAAATTGTGTGAAAAAAAAACGGCGTTAACATCTTCGGGGGGCAAAAAAAAAGTCGAAATTTTGAGGTTAGGTTCGGGAGGGCCCACGATGTAGGCCGCGGCGTGGGTGTTTTATCGACATTCCCGCATAATCGAAAACATCCAACTAGCACAAAAATCGTTCGGAATCAGAGAGAAATGTGAAAACTGTTCTTTGATTCCGAAAAACAGTAATTTGCACAATTTTGTTGATACACAGATCACATGGCTGGCACGTTGAAACTTCCTCTAAGTTTTGCCTTTTTTTTATCATCTAACATTACGCACGATTCGAAGTAACGATTTAGGTGAGTAGGAAATTTTGTTGAAGATTATTTAAATGCAGTTCGCAATTATTAATCAAGTTTAGGATCGATTATTGTTGAAAAAACTTTGTGTTCCTGCTTACCATCTCGTAGACACAGCCAGCAGCGGCTAGTGGAAAGAAACCGGAAAAGACTCTCGGCGCTGGTGTAGCCTAACAATTGCTTAGTCATGTGAATGTCTTTTGAAGCTTCCGGCATGAGAATCAAAAGTTTTCAGTTAATTATTAAAATTATGCTCAATTGTTGATGATTATCTCGAATTTTATTAGGAATATCAAAGTAAATATGAAATTATTTATAATAAACGTCGTGGAATGTCATTCGATGTGTTCAGACTCTCACTGAGCGAGTACCAAAATGGCGGGAATTTCAAAATGTGTTATTCGATTTCAAGTTTTTCGGGAATTTTTGGCTCGATTGCGAGCGGAATTGGCACCAGCTGATTGCAACGAGAAATTCTGACTTTTGGACTCCGGAGGGAATTTTTAATTTAACCGCAAATGAACAATTTATTTATTCCCGAATAAATGATTCATCCCGGAAATCGTAGTGACAGCATGGCTGCGCTATTTCGGCCGCATATTGGTCGCAGCGCATGTACTATCCCGTGTGTTAATGGATTTGCATTTGTGTTTGCACTTTTCCTACGGCGTGCGTGATGGAAAATTGGTCGCAAAAGTGTTGGTGAACGCGACTGAGCCAGCAGTCTGAGTACAGCGCACGTGAATCTTAATAGTTGATCAAAAACCGCAATATGGGTACGCAAGAAACGACTACAGTTAATAATAAAAAGCTTGTGAACGGTAATTGTGAGGATTACGAGGAGTACGGTGCAAATTTTGGAGTTCTCCCGAGCAACGATCAAGTCAAAGAACTACAAACTATTTTACGAGACAAGTGAGTACAAAAACAAAAAAAAACAATTACGAGCGCAACAAAGCGACGTGAGTTTTTTACTCCGCGCCCGGCCACATGGCCCAGATAAAGGAGATTCGATTTTTTCCCACGCAATAATACACATTTTGACAAGCTCATCGTTTTCGTCATTCCTTTACAATTTCGTCGACTTTTTTTTACAGAAATACGACACGCAGTGATTTTAAATTTTACGCCGATCGATTGGTACGTTTTTAACACAAATTTCCACATTTTTTCCGACACTGCGTAATTCTTCGAATTATATCCTACAATTTTTTTACTCCAAAATCGTTTTTCTTCTTTTTTCCCATCAAATTTTCGTATTTTTGCTCACAGATCAGGCTCGTGATCGAAGAGAGCCTGAATCAATTGCCATTTTCAAAATGTGTCGTTACCACTCCAACCAGTGCCAAATACAAAGGCTTGAAGTACCAAAAAGGAAACTGCGGAGTTTCCATCGTCCGTAGCGGAGAAGCCATGGAACAGGTAATTGCCAAAAGTCAAATTCACGCCGCCAACTCCAATTCTCACATTTTTTTATCATGAAAAGCACAAAAAAATCACAGCCCATAAAAAAAAAGCAACAATGCTTGAAAAAATGACATTGAATCTGATTCGCACTTTTGGAGCCTCAAAAGATTGAGCAAACATTTCCATTGGTTCGCAGGGCCTGAGGGATTGTTGTCGTAGTATAAGGATCGGAAAAATTTTGGTTGAAAGCGACGCCGACACGCACGAGGCCAGAGTCGTCTATGCAAAATTCCCAGACGACATAAGCGAACGAAAAGTTTTATTAATGTATCCCATAATGAGTTAGTACCAAAAAATAACAAAACAAAACCCGCCGCTTTTTCCACAATTCATTTATTTACTTATCGCCACAAAAACTTGCAAAGCTCAATGACGAGCACAAAGGTTAACCATCTAGCGACGAAACGACAAAGTTTTAACGGGTGATGTCTTAATTTTCCCTTGAAAATGACAAAAAAAATCGTTTTTCTCCCCCAAGGGAAAAAGAAAAATCGTAAATTTGATTGCTCTTCATTGAGCAAATGAATTTTCCCACCCATTTTTTTTCTCTCGTAATTAAAAATTACGTGCAGTGAAATTTTCAGAGTTGAGCTTATTTTTCGTTGTTTTCTTCAGGCACAGGAAACACGGTAATCAAAGCGATAACGGTGCTCAAAGAACATCACGTTTTGGAAGAAAATATCATACTTTCAAATCTATTTTGCACACCGCCAGCTGCCAAAACGCTAGTCACTGCCTTTCCGAAGGTAAGAGATTTCGAAAGAAACGAAAAAATGGACTTTTCGATGGATAATCGTGTCTAACGATTCTCTTTATATTTTAGATGAAATTCTTGACATCGGAGATCCATAATATAGCGCCAAATCATTTTGGACAAAAATACTTTGGTACGGATTGAATTCCTTGAATAATTATAGAAAACAAGTACCTTTAGGAGATTTATAGGAAAAATCAGGATAACGTAAAAGAAATCATGAAAGAAACGAACTATTGAAGTCGGTTAATAAAAACCGATTCATGTCGAGGAAAAGAAAAAAACTTGTCTCAGAAATGCATAAAAGTTTTCAAGGCGGTGCAATAATGAGCATAAATCTATCGTTCCATTTGGCCAGAGTTCAAAAGTGTTTTTTTTTTGAGCCTGTGTCGAACGAATGGTGCCGTTTTCAAGTATTATAAAAATGTACTATATTTATTTATCATGTAAGCATAGCGTATTGATTTCGACTTAAAATCATGAGACAAAAGACCAAATTTCGTTCCATTTATTGGAAAATCATTTTATTTGGCTGCTTCAATAGTTTGATTTTTTTTTTACTACTAATCATAAGACTGCGTGTATAAATATTGATATTTTACGAGTACTTATACGCCGAATCATTGAGGAGATATACGAATCGTTTTGGTTGATGGTCCATTGACAAAAAACAAGAAAAATATTATTTAAAAATATTCCAAGTCGTCAAGTTAACAGGCGAGCTGCAAAATTCGTCATTTTTTTCTTCCTCGCTATTTAAACGATGAGCTAGCCGTGTGGCACAATACAATTATCATTTTATTATCGATTATTCATTCTGCGTGTACGAAACACTCGACCTCTGCAATTATTTACGGCCGTAGGGCGGCTGTAGTTAAAAAACAAAAAAAAAACGAAATTGAATCTCCGGACAGGTAAACTTAAGAGTCGTTGTACATAAAAAAAACACAAATTATTGATTGCGTCAGTAAGAAACATACGAAAATATACGACAAATAATTCGAAGCGAATGTCATTGAATCATGCAATTAGTTTCAGTGTGTCTAGGATGGTAAATTTATGCATAATACGAGAATGAGACGAACAGGATTTAGTTGACGTTCTTAAACGCACTGAAAGTTTCAAAAATCTTAACGTTTCGTCGTTATATAAACCAATTATTCACTGACCAGCCTTAGGATTTGTAAAGTTTTTAGATTATATACGACGAACTGGAGGGTGGCGATGGGTTGAGGAATAAATGCATAATTAAATCGTTTACTCGAGCTAATTGTCCGAGCGATCAATTATCGATACTTATTTTTCTTCGTTTGTTTTTTTAATGAATTTTACGATATAATATGCGAAAGGAAGCACGATTTTTGTATAGAGATCGAGGGCGAAGGTCAAATGAGCTTTTGCCATTTTTAATGAAATTAATAACAAATTCCACCCATTTTATATGCCAATGAAACGTCAAAGACGTTGACACAATGAATAATTCGTTTTTTTTTTCGTTGTTAATCGACGTTGTGCGTGACGAATTGCATTGATTATAAAAACGCATCTGTCGTTAAACGTAAAAAAAAAAATCATATTTTGTAATAAACACTGCATTCAACAAAATCATTTTTTTTTCTTTTTTCTTTCGTTATTGTTTTTCCAACATTGTCCTAACGATAAGAACGATACAATAATGAATATACATTTGCTATAATTATTTTCAGGCTGTGCGTATCACCGTGTAGTGATATAGTGGACTCGCAAAGTGGAGGACATTGAAAAAAAAAAAAAACATGTTCCCTGTGTGTTTTAGTAAAGATTTTACTAATTGGAAGACAAAAAAATGAATTTTATTTTGAATTAAAATGGAAATGGGGAGGGCACGATTTTGAGAGTTCGAGTCGTTGAGAATTTCACACCGGGAAAGTTGATTGAAATACGTCGCGGTAAGAAACAGCCGATTTAACTAGGTCACAGTGTTGAGTGAATGTATGTATGTATCTAATAACAAAGCAGGCCGTTGGTGCTATTTTCACCCGTCAAGATCGCTGAACTTTCTGGAATCTTACCAATGCAGATGAAGAAACGAATTATAAATTATTCTCATCCAATTAACTTAATTAGAAGAACACACACAAACATTATCAATATATTTTGGCCTCTCAATAAAATATTGAAAACTCTCGTCAACAGTATATCGTTTATTGTGGAATATAAGCTTCAAGGAAATTTCATTCAGGCATTGATTTTGTTTTTTTTTTTTTAGACATTATTAACTACGTTAATGCTTTGCTTATTTTTACAAGATCGCTCGATATCCGCACTAAACGGAAATAAACACTTTTCGTACCTGCATCATTTTTCATTTCCGATTATTCGTCACTGAAAATTTCATTGGATTTCTGTACAAAAAAGCACGCGGTAGAAATGACAAAACTGCGAAAACAATATTGCGTCAAAAAATACAAATTTTCTCTGTTAATTTAAAAGAACGATGTGGATTTTTTTCTATCGAAAAAATTAGAACAAGCAGTGCTCATTTCCGGTACATAAGGCTTTCGTTATTCTACCGCACGTCTGTCTCTTCATGTTTCACAAATAACGGGCTCCCATGGCAATAATAATAGTAAAATGGTGTATACATATAAATATCTAGAAAAAGCTAAAAGCTAACGTTACAGATGTAATGAAAATTATTTGCCACGAGGCCCCCCATTACTCGTCACAACCGATAAATCCCAATTGATTGTAGAAATATTTTTAGTCTCTTATTTTCGTTTCTTTATTTTTCCTGCCAACAAACTCTTTCGTTTCATCGAATCTCGACTCACAATCTTCATGCGCGCAACCACGAGCGTGAAAAATAAAATAAGCTCCCGTAATTCGAGTTTTCTACAGATCGTAAAACATATGAAATAGAAAGTCTTACTCCGTTTAATCCTTAGGCTGATCTCGACAACTCTTTTCATCTCGCAAAGGGGAGCGAATAATTGTTGTTTCAACTAATTTGAGCTTGGAACTGTCGTAAAGATTGCGATTAAAAGTATTCAACGTAGTTTTTTCTTAAGCGTATTAGAAAAATTGAGGGTCTCGCTGCATCATACGTGGAAATTTTTACTCCATCTCCCCACAAACAATACTCGATCACGTATACAATTATAAATCATTGCTAAAATCGCACGATGAGCAAAAAAATATATATTTTCGTATGTTCAAAGCTGCCTCGACTTTTTGGCATCGGTCAGGCATTTCTACGCTTTGGCCACCGTTTTTTTTAATAATACAACAATCCTAATTCGTACATTACTGTGCGAACCTGACAACTATGTTGTGAAAATTACGTGAAGTGACTTTTTTCGGACAGTAACTAACTTTGTGAATAATGAGAAAACGTTTATGGAAATGGCGTTTGTTTTTTTATTTTATGAATTGCTCAAAGTAAAATTCGACTCAACGTACTTTCTAAATGTTTGATGAGGGTGTTTTCTTTCGCTTTTATATTTAGATTATAAAATAATATGAGCTCTTAATCATAACAATACGTGTGTTTTCGTGTTATCATTTGTTTCATGCGCCCTCGTGATATTACGATGTGATTCTCGGCAGTATTTCTCATTCAGCCTGAGTTTTGCACAACCCAAAAATGACAAGCCTCTCAACAAAATCTAACCTCATGGAAGGACTATGAGAAAGATTTAACCGAATTACGTTCCGCCCTTTTCCTTTTTCCTTTTGTTCTTTCGTTGGAAATGTTTTTTTTTCTTCTTCTTTACGCGACAGTCCCGTTATTCTTCTTCCTCCTGGTCGTCGGATTTTTCTTCGTCCCTGTTTGCACTTTCCTCTACGTCCTCGGAATCAATCTCGTCACCCGTTTCTCTCGTTCCTCCCGTTTCCGATTCTTTCACTTTTGCTTTATCCTCTTCCTTCTCCCCGCTCGTTGCTGATGGCCTCTCATCCAATTCACTGAAAACAATTTCGCCCCGTCTTATAATTCCGTTCAATTCCATCCGTTTATTTCAATAACTCAGGTTTTTCGTATTTCTCGTTTTTTTTTCCATTTTTATTGCCTTATTCTTGATTTTTTAATTCTAAGCTCAATTCATCCATGATTTTCGAACGTTTTTTCTTAAATTTTGAATCGAGAGCATACGAATTGTCGTGTTTATTCAAGTCCCACTGAATTTCATCCTTTTATTTCCCTCAATCAAGTTTTTAATCGTGAAAGTTTTTTATTTTTCGCAATTTTGCATTTTTATTGGGTCATTCTTGAATTTCTTAATCCGTGCTCGTTTTATTCTAATTTTTTGTGAGTCATTCATAGGAATTGTAACGATGAAAACGTTTTCCTTACATTTTGCATTGAGAGCATACAAATCATTGTATTTATTTACTTTCTATTCCATTTCATTGTACTACTTACCCCTCCGAATGTACAGCACCTGTGTCCTTGTCCATCGATGCCTTAAATAGAAAAGAAACGTCAGCCATGCTTGAATTAAATTGTAGATTTAATTTTAAAAAATGCAATGTCTTCATTTCCAAGACTATGGAATACCTCTCGACTGGAAGCGTTCCCATTCTGTTGCACGCTGTTGCTCTGCATCGAATTTTTCCTACTGACGTCGGTCGTGCTGGGCACTAATTTTAGGAATTTGTCCAACTCGTCAATTTCGTTTGATAAATCGAAATCCTCGTAATCCTGTCGGGAACAAAAATTCATTCCTGTCAGCAAATTCAACCCCCCAAAAATTTGTTCAATACTTTCCAAAGGAAAAATAGTGGGAAATTGCTTTGCGATGCTGGAAGGACACAGACGGGTCTATGGGACCCGGTCAGAAACGAAAATCCATTCTCATCAACAAATTCAACGTCCCAAAAGTGTATTCAATACTTTCTGAAGAAAAAATAGTGGAAAATGGGTTTGGAACCCTGGAAAGACACGGTCGGGTCTGCGAGACCCCTGAAGCGCATCGGTCAATCTTTTGGTTTCGAGTGAATGGTGGAAAATACTTTACCCCGCAATAATCCTCCTCGTTGAAGATTTGTGGCGGCAAAGGATATTTGCTGTTTTTGGCGGTGCTGTTGCCCTGCATGAATTCTTTTTCATCCTCTTTTCCAGGCTCGGTAATGTCAATGACTTCATACTCGACGTTTTTGCTGTCAAGAATCATCAAAACTCGTTGCTGTCTTTTTTTCACCTGTTAGAGAAAAAAAAAGAGTGATACTCGAAAAAAAGGGAAAACGTGACATCACTGGGTGTATGAATCACTCCGCGCGATAATTCGCGTCCTGGTGATTGTCAGAAATGATGTATATTTTCCTCACAACATATAAGACTCATGTGTGCGAGATGGAAAAAAAAGAATTTAGTAAGATTTCGCGAGTAGAAAGAGAAATGGATTTTCCGAGCATATACCGTTAGGGGTAGTATTTAAAATAGATCGTCGCGACATCGCGTTGTCATTGACTTTGGGCTCGGAGTTTTATTAGCGTTATAATTGACGATAGAAGGTCACGAAATTTGTAATCTGATACGAGAGATCGCGATGGCGCGTATGGATCATGAAATGTCACAAGCACACGATTGTACTTTTGTGTGTTGGTATTATAAAATAAATCAGCGAGGGTTTTGGCACTGCTCAAGGTCTCCGCGACAAAATTCGATCTTTACATACGACGATTATGAAAAAAGGTTTGAAAACAAAAATGAGTGAAAAAAAAGAAGATATTTGGCACTTACTTCTTTATTGCCGCTGATACCCGAGATGTAGACCTTGACGGGCATGATTGAACGATTATATTTAGTAATAATTATCAATTATATTTCCTGTCAACCCGGCACACGATATATTCTACGAACTCTGTTTTATCTCCTTTTCACACACACGCGCACACATTGGACGCGCTTTTTAACGCGACGCTCGGTGGTTTTATTACTGCGAACGATAGTGCGTGCTCCGCGAAGCAACTGAAATCACAAACAACAAAACAACACTCCACCGCACTACTGTGGCTGGTTATGGACTGACGGCGCGATTAGTATATCGCGCTCTCTAGTCACTAAACTGATCCACGAAAAAACTTCTACCCTAGCCTCGTTGGGGGGATTCTTCTTCTGCTCCTACGCCTCTTTCCCACTGTTACTACGTCACCAAAAAAAAACTCAATTTGTATGGGCCATTTCGTTAAAAGTAGCCGATATCTCAAAATTTTTCATCGAGTCTTTGCTCCATTTTTACCATGTAAAAGGAAGGGATAGAAAAAAAAAAGAAATTTTCCATCAACACACGTTTTATTATAATATAATCACGATGACCCTGAAAACATGAAAAGTTTTTCAAACGTACTCTGTCATTCGAAAAATTAAAAACCTCCAATTATATCATATGACTTGCCCCCGAAGTCTTTGTCTTTAAAAAATTTTTTTTCATACATTTTTGGCCCCCGAGTTGTCTTCAAAGATTCAACAATCCCTATTATTGACCCGAAAGCAGACCTTTTGACGTTTAATGCCTCGTGTATGGAATAAATAATTATACGAGACACCTACACCATTCAAAAATCGAACACGAGTTACGATTCTCGTGGACATAGAGCGAGAGCTCGAAAAACACCTTTCGAACCAGGGAACAAGAGAATGTTTAATGATGTGACTTTCGACTGTTTTTCTTCACGACGTCTCACCTAGCGGTCGGTCAGCGAGAGAAAGTTTCAAGATTTTTCATTGGCTGAATGCGATGGCTGCGACGATGTGTCAACCAGAAATGAATAGTGAGATCTCCAATGCAGCGGCGTTTTTTCGTAGCGGTAAACTAGTGAAGCTGGCGTAGATGTTTTTTTGCTCGGTCGTGCTTGCAGAAGTCCATCCTGCTCGGCGGAGAACTTGCGCACTTACAACGCGGCTGAGCCTCACTTTGCTGAGGGTGCATGGGTGTGCACGGAGCGAATAACATTGGAGATCTCCCCAATCCCTATTCCCTATTCATCTCTGTGTCAACTCTCGAGTTCTAAATTGAGTTGTTGTCGCTTGCGCCTGAATTCATTGCGGGCGACCAGTTGGTCGTTCGAACTGGCCCACGCGTAACAAAATGTTGGGCCCCGTCCTAAACTCTCGTTTATTCTGTTTAGCAAAAAATAATAAATATATATTTATCAATCGACGAACATCCAGCCGATACAGTCGAATATCGCGACCAACAATAATCTGCAAAGGTCGTACCTACGACCTAACCAAACACAGCTTACCAATAATATCAGCTGCAGCGATCAGGGTAATTAGTGTTGTCTACTATATGTCATACTCATACGTATTTTTATTGACTTATTGCACAATTCTCGCAATCTCGAACGTCTAGATGCCTCACATTCTGTCTCTTGGATAAATTTCATTACGAGTCCAATTCTCAACAGTTTTATTTAATAAAATCGTTTTTTAATCACGAAACCGAATCATGTGGATATTTTTCGTGTTTATTTACTTCGTTTCTCACGAAATCGTCATCCCCATGGTTTTTCGCGGCAGCTTTTCCCTCGCAGCTGAAAAAATTCGTATCAATCGATTTTTTTTTCGTAACAATTCGCATGAATTAAAATTTTCCAATAAATTCGTATAACTCGCCAATTTTACTTACAATATTCTCGTCTCTACATAAAAATACTGACTTGTCACAATTGACCGTCCAAAAATTCTGCAGATCTATCGCACGTTTGTACATAATGGGACGAAGGTCGAGAGAACGTCTTCGGAGGAAGAAAAACACTTTGAAAAAATTAGATACAGACGAAACTGATGTTGTTAAAATAATGGAAGATTGGATGTTGTCGTTAGATTGGTTTCCAACGTGTAAATTAGCGCCGGAAGTGTTTCCTCAGACAGGCAGAGGTTTGCTGTGTCTTGAGGATATAAAAGCAAACGATATCCTGATGAAAATACCGAGTAAATTATTGATAACAATTTCCTCCGTGCGGAGCAGCAAAATCCACGCCATTTTTCAAAGCGGAGAGAGTTTCGAGGCTCAGTGCATTTTAGCCGTGTTTTTGGCTTATGAAAAACATTTGGGTGCTAATTCCGCTTGGAAATCTTATCTCGACACTCTCCCCAGCTTTTATACAACTCCGGATTATTGTTCGCAGAGAGAAAGAAAAATCTTGTCTCTGACATCGATAGATCTCGAATCGCAGAGCGTCAAAGTGCGAAACAATTATCGTTGCGTCGTTAGTTCCCTGAATAAGTTGAAAGAATCTGGTCAAGATCTTTGTCCGCATTGTGCCGCACCCCTCGGCAAAATACTTAATTTCCATGCTTTCAAATGGGCCTATTATACCGTCAACACCAGAGCCGTTTACATCGACAGTACAGAAAAAACGTTGCCAAGCGACGTCAGAATCAAAGATTCCGATAATATGGCTTTGGCTCCGTACTTGGATCTTTTTAATCACAGCTACGACGCAGCTGTCCGAGTAAATTCCATTTACCACAATGAGAATCGAGAGTATTATCAGCTGCGCACCTTAAAACCATTTTCCAAAGGTTCTCAAGTCTTCATCAATTACGGCTCCCATAACAGTTTGAAACTTTTTATGGAATATGGATTTTTCATACCCAACAACCCGTTGGACCAGGTTCCTTTTGATTTTTCTCACATCGAGCGAGTCTCCTCCGTCCCAGAATTTGCTCGCGACTTTATCCATTCTCACAATTGCCATAAAAACATGGGATTCACTTGGGAAGGCTTGACTTACAATGCAAAGATTGTACTCTTTATTTTAAGCACACGGTGCAGCAGAGCAGAGTGGAAAATGCGAGTCTACAACGCCGCATTTTCCCAGGAAGATTTGTCGGCGATTTATTGTTTGGGCAAAAAAATATTGGACATTAGGATCGTCGAATTATGTGAACAATTAAAAATCATGGAGCAGATTGTCAAGAAAACTGCGAGTTTTGAAATTGCTTTAGAACTCGTGAAAGAGTATATTCGCATGTTGAACAGCGCAGTCAAACAATTTGTTGAATAATCGACTACAGAAATATATCGCTACACCAATTAACATTAAGAATTAATTTAAGAAACAAATGTTTGTTACGAACTGCCATTGTCCTTGTAACAACGATTCAATAAAAGTAACTAAGGAAAAGGAACCAACTGAGAGAATTATTATTTACAGCATTGCAGCGGAAAGGTCATCGATCGAGCTCAATCTAAAAAATGCATTCCTCAATCGGATCCCGTAGTTGCACCAACGAAAATCCAACTCGTTGTCGATGGCATCACAGGAGGAAAACCTGGCCAACAAAAACGTAACTGTTTCCATCCTGGAGTTTCTAGTTTGAGTAGAGAAAACGGTATCGTCGATAACGAGCCAGTTAACAGTTCGCAAATGATTAAGGCCATGCTCGGTTACATTTGGCCCAAGGTTTGTTCAAATTTCGTGCCAATTTCAGTCCCCAAATTATCGGAAAAATAATTCGATTATTCCGCATAAAAAAAAAACAGTCCTCGGAAAATTTTCATAGCAACAAAAATCGTGGCAAAGATTTTCTCCTTAAAAATAATCAATGTTTCTCGTTTCTTAGGACGAACCGGAAATGCGAAAACGTGTTAAAATCGCTGTCGCGTTGTTAGCTGGCGCCAAATGTCTCAATGTCTGTGTTCCAATCATATTCAAAAATGCTGTCGACACCTTGAACTCCATTTCTGCCCAGGCTGGGAGCGACGCTGTTTTGGGCATGGGAACAGCACCAGAAACTGTAACGACCGTCGCAACAGCATTACTTTTGGGCTGTAAGGAAATTCAATCGAGTTCCATTCGAGTCTATCGATCGAGGATGATTTTGAAGTGTGCATCGTTGCAATGCAACGGATTCCAACATTTTATACTATTTTTCGAAAACACAGCAAAAAATTGACACGGCGTGTCCGTCGATGAAAATTATTATTAAAAAAAAATTGCGGTGTTTTCGAAAATCTAAAAAATCGTCAGTCGATGAAATATTCTCCGTTCGACTCCAACGACGCAAACTTCAATATCGTTGATCGAGGGATCATAACGGTGGAGGGGACCTAAAACTAGGCGAAAAGAAAATGATTTTTTTATCGTGATGATCTCTTGACCATTTTCCGATTTCTCTTTATTTTAATCGCAGAAAAACGGAATTTTCTCAAGTCCATTTGTTTTTTTTTTTTTTATTCTTCAGATGGAATAGCTCGATGCGGAGCAGGCGGTATGAACGAGTTGAGAAATGCGATATTTGCCAAGGTTGCCCAGCATTCCATAAGAAAAATCGCAAAAAACGTTTTCCTTCATCTGCACAATCTCGATCTGAACTTTCACCTTGGTAGACAAACCGGTGCTCTTTCTAAGGTGAAGAAAAATTATGATAAGCAAAATCATTGAAAAAAATCATTTTGGTCTACTCGGAAAAAACCATAACGTTATTTTTTTTCCCGGGAATTTCGATACAGACGATAGATCGTGGGAGTCGAGGCATAAATTTCGTCCTTTCCGCGATGGTCTTCAACATCGTACCCTTGATTTTTGAACTTGGTCTCGTCTGCACGATTCTCGGACTGAAATGCGGGCCTGAATACGCGGCTGTGGCTCTCGGTTGCGTTGGATTTTACACAGTTTTCACGCTTTTGGTAACGCAATGGCGAACTAAGTTCCGCGTCTACATGAACAGAGCGGAAAACGAGGCTGGCAACAAAGCGATCGATTCGTTGATCAATTACGAAACTGTAAAGGTAAACGCGAGGACGAATTTTGCATTTTTATTCCTTCTCAAATATTTTATTTTCCATTCATTTTTTCGCAGTATTTCAACAACGAAAAATTCGAAGCGGAACGATACGATCAATCGCTCAAAAACTATGAATCTGCTTCACTGAAAACGAGCACGAGCCTTGCGATGCTCAACTTTGGCCAACAAGCCATTTTCAGCGTTGGATTGAGCGCAATCATGATCATGGCTGCAGACTCGATCGCAGCTGGTACACGATTTTTTCTTCCTTAATCACTATCACAAAATTACTTCATTAAGGATTCTTCAATAATTTTGCATCAACATTCTCAAAACCAAAACTAACAATTTTCTCCCATGTAGAAAAATTTTCTAACGTTAACATTTTCAGATATTTAATTTCCTATTTTTAACTTTTCCCATCAAAATGCGTTTAAATTGGGTCACGTCGGACAGAAAAATTTCATATTAGATTTGGATTTTCTCCGATTTTTCAAATTTACTGGCGTTTGGATGAGAGAAATTAAAAATTGGAAATTAAGTATCTCAAATTCTTTTCTTCATAGGAGAAAACTGTTAGTTTTGGAAAAGGTTTATACAGAATTTTGAAAGAACCCTGAATGAAGTCGTTTTGGGAAATTTCAATGTAAAAATTACGTCTCGAGCTAAATCGACGGTTTTTCGGCTCAGGAACCATGACCGTGGGAGACTTGGTGATGGTAAACGCTCTGCTGTTCCAGCTGTCAGTTCCTTTAGGATTTCTGGGCTCGGTGTATCGCGAAGTTCGACAAGCGTTCATCGACATGCAAACAATGTTTACGCTCATGTCTAAAGATCCAGCGATCAAAGTGAGTCACACTGATCCGCAGGTTCTTGCGATAATAATCGATGAAACTTCAGAATCCGTCGATACATTCGCTGTGGTCAAAATGACAATTAATTACATGTTTTTTTTCTTTCTTAACTAAAAGAACAGAGAGGGCGCCGTCCCATTCGTCGTATCAGCGAACACGGCCGACATTTTATTCGATAACGTGAGCTTCCAGTACGTGGAAGGAAAGCCAATTTTTGATGGAGCGTCTTTCAAGATCCCGAGTGGGAAAAAAGTCGCAATTGTCGGAGGTTCCGGCTCAGGGTGAGATTTCCATTCGATTCTGGTCTCGTGACCATTTTTTTATATTTTTTCTCTGAAGTTTAAGATTAAACATTTTTTTTACAGCAAAACGACGCTCATTCGGTTATTGTTCCGATTTTTCGAACCGCAAAATGGCGAAATATTCATCAATGGCCAGAATATTCGGGAAGTCGATATCAACGATTTGAGACGATCCATCGCGATCGTGCCACAGGTGAAATTTCCAAAAAAATATCGCACACTCCACGAAAATAAAAATGAATTTTTTTCCTCCAAAAATTTCGAAGCTCTCGATAATTTTTCAAATTGCCCTCAATTTACAGGATTCCGTGCTCTTCCACGACACGATTTACCACAATCTGCACTACGGTGACCTCTCAAAATCGCGGGAACAAGTTCACGAGGCTGCGAAGATGGCAAATTTGCACGAAGCCATTTTGCAATGGCCCAAAGGCTACGATACTCCGGTTGGAGAACGTGGGCTAAAATTGAGTGGCGGAGAAAAACAAAGAGTCGCTATAGCTCGAGCGATTTTGAAGGACAGCCCGATTTTGGTTTTTGACGAGGCGACATCGTCCTTGGATTCGATTACCGAGCAGGTAAACGATGCGGCGGCAAAAATTCGAGGAAAAATCCCGATAAATTGAGACCATTTCAATTTTTTCGTTTTTTTTTTCCTACAGAACATTTTGGAAGCTCTTCGCCGAGCGACGACCGGTCGCACATCGATCGTCATTGCTCACAGATTGTCGACAGTCATGGACGCTGACGAAATTCTCGTTTTGGACAACGGCCGCTTGGTAGATCGAGGAACCCACGAGGAGCTCGTCGTCAAGCCACAGTCGATGTACAACAAGTTGTGGGAGGCGCAACACATCGGCATGGACAAAAATTCGCGAACAGACAAATCTTGAGACCGATAATTTAGAGGACTCGCGGATTAATCATTAATCCGCTCCTTCTCCGAATTGTATATTGTAAATAACGTTCTGGACAAATTCTGTCCTTCTAGCAAATTGTACAGAATTCCCCAGGGAATCCACGTAACGTGAGCATCAAAGCTGAGCCTATAGACAAATTGTTGAAAATCTCGACAAAGATGCGGGCGTCTTTGACAATTAGTTACTACGAATATCAACCAAACTAAATGTAAAAGAATCATATTGTGTTCAAAACGAAACTTGCAATAGTGGGCTCTCGTGTTCCTTATCAAAGATTTCGTAGGGTTTTATTCAAATAACGATCAAGTCACAAATTAACGCAAATTTGCCAAATTTTCTGCGTGGAAAATTGTTAAATTAACAAAAACAATGAAATCCCGAAAGAATTCAATCGAATTACTTTGTTTTTGAAGAAAAATAATGATCAAGCCACGAGTTGAAAAAAATTAGCAAATTTTCGGCGTGGAAAATTGTTGAATCAATGAAAACAATTAACAGCCAAATTAATCTAATCGAATAATCATTTTTCGACAAAATTTAACAAAAACAATGAACTGCCGAATGAATTCAATCGAATTATCTTTTTTCGACAAAATTATAGATTTCTCAATCATTTCCCCAGCTAATTAATCGCCAAACTGTATAATAATTACAGTATTTAACTCCAAAAAATTGAGACCCTAGATCCGGGCAAACGAATCGGATTTTTAGTCTTGTAAACTCGGCAAGGTTCAGAAGAAACTGCAGCCGTTTTTTTTTAAGCGGAACGTGTGAGCGTGCTACGCAAAATAGTGTATAAAGAGTTGAGGGCAAAAAGGGGGTCACGAATAGAGAAACGGGTGTTAAGAAATGCATCGAGAGCAGAATTGTGATCGTTCGGGCGTTCCGTTTAAATCCTAGAAATATAGTGATATGGGAAATAAGGTTTGAGGATGAAAATACATGCTTGATGTAAGACAGAGTTATTGATCATTTCGTTCGGTGTGTTATTGTCCCGCATCACCTTGGAAACGCGTGCGAAACAATCATGGATGCCGCGGCACAGCCGGCAACCTGTTTTTATTTTTTCACGATTTTTGACAACTCGGAGTCAAAGTCAAGAGAGAAAAGGCCAATTGATCGCGATGAGGAGGTTGGAAAGTGATTAATGAGAAGTGGGATAAGCATTTGTCATTGAAAAATGCAATCTGAGCTGCCGTCACTGCCCGTTGTGTGTTCCGATGGGAAGAAATGTTCAGCTAGGTAAAAAAAAACAAAACGAACGTACCATAGTGTCGTAAACGTTTTTTTCATATAGTGTCGTAGCGAAACCCGGGAGGCTCTAACATTCGACGTTTTATTATTTATTGTCGTTAGAGATACGGATTTAAACGACGAAAGCTCAAACGTACAAGTTAAGAATCATAACGCGTGCAAGTTTTCAACGAATCTCGTCTCGAATCGCAAGCAATTGCATCCTCTTGTTGGTTCGTAAACAACTTTCTATTCTCACTCCTTTTTATCGATTTTATCGTTTAGTAATTGAGCTATTTTCACACGGACATAGGGGGACCGTATAGAAATAGCATGCGTCTGTACGCCTTGACCGAACCCATCAGATCCACCAACAAATCTTCCGTGGGACAACGCGTTATGTCAGCCAAAATGCTTCGCGTCAAACAGTTGCAAAATCAACTATCCGATGCTCATTATCATCTCAATGTGAATATTTTTTTTAGTCTATTTATAACAAATCTGTGCTTTTGGACAATCGACGAAGAAAAATTTGCTGACGTTTAGAATTTGACATCTTTTCATTTTCTCCATCTTAACGCGTGTAAATTTACGTCACGTTTCGTTGAAAAGTTGCAAAAATCGAGTTGCGAAAAAAAATGTATTCGGAATTTTTTTTGCAGTTAGCCAGAAAGGCCGAAATTTTTGCGAAAAATTCTAAAAACATTCTTTTTGCAACTCATGAACGAAACGCGATTTGCATTTACTCGCGCTTAGATGGGAAAAGTTAAAAATAGGAAATTAAATATCTCAAATTCTTAACGTCGAGAAATTTTTCTTTGTAGGAGATAATTGTTAGTTTTGGTGTCAATAATGTTCATACGAAATTATTAAAGTATCCTAAATAAAGTAATTTTGTGATTGTAATACGTTAAACTTGTTTTTCCATCTGAAAAATTTCGTATTTCATGGTTTTTTGATGCATCAGGAACTGGCCAACGAAAACAGACTCCTCAAAGCTCTCCAGAAACGACAAGACTCCGCTTTGCGAAAATACGAAGGAAAAAATGCTGAATTGCCACGAATCATAAATTCTCATCACGAGGAACTGAAAGTATTGCAAACCAAGTACAAAAAATTGAGACTGCAGCATAAACAAACGTCTGATTTGTTGAAGGAGAAAGAAACTGAAATTTACTCGTTGCAGGTGGATTTTTTCTCATTTTTCTACAAATATTTTTATTTTTTCTTGTACCGTTTCTTGA